>JALAZF010000265.1:5832082-8745624 GCA_022829125.1 Lathyrus tuberosus
TCGGGCTTTATACGAGATACCAAAAGATCCCCCAGTGGAGTCAAACAACATTTAGCCTCTCTCTCGGGCTTTGTACGAGACACATAAAAGACTCCCTCGTTGAGTCAATCATCCTCCAGCCTCCATCTCGGGCTTTATACGAGATACAAAAAGGTTCTTTTTGAGCCAAACAAACAATAGCCTTCATCTCGGGCTTCATACGAGATACCAAAAGACTCCATCGTTGGGTCAATAAAAACCTTTTCGCCTCCATCTCGGGCTTTGTACGAGATACAAAAACACTCTCTTGTTGAGTATAAAAGATCCTCTTGTAGGATCAACCCCTTTTAGCCTCTCTCTCGGGCTTTGTACGAGACACCTTTTAGCCTCCTCTTAGGCTTTGTATAATGATTTTCCTCAGTAGAGTTAGTCTCCTCTTAGGCTTTGTATAAGAAATCCCCGGTTGAGTCCAATCAACCTTTTAGCATCAAAGATGTGCCTCGTTCACAGTACACAAACATCAACAACTCCTTCCCCTTCATCTAATCGCTGTAAGCGGCAAGCCTCTGGATCATCTATATCCATGCCACTGTCCCTCTTTTAGCATGAGAAATTCCTAAGGAAAGATAACATTGCTCTACACTGAGTTAAAGTCTTCTCCTTCAGGTCAAAATTACCCTATAAAGGAAATTATGGCATTGCTAGGATCCGCGTATCCCGGTTAAAGTAATTCTCCTTTATAATCAGTCACCCAACAGTTGTGACAGACAAACCCTTCTTTAGAGATGACAAATTCTCTCTAAAGTTGAGACCTTTAGCTTCACGTCTTGGGCTTTGAACAAGACACAAATAGACCTTTCAGCTTCATATCTTGGGCTTTGAACAAGATACAAATAAACCTTTCAGCTTCATATCTTGGGCTTTGAACAAGATACAAATCACCTTACGCTTCACGTCTTGGGCCTTGAACAAGACACCAAACACCCATTTCCTCCCATAGATTAGGAGGAACTACAAACGCTCTGATTTCCCTGTTTCGGTAAACGGGAATACGTAGGCATAAGATCGAAAGAAAAGATCTTAGCGAGCACACTCCACAAAAAAAACCAAATCCCATATCAAAAGCAGTAATTCAAAACATTAGTCCTGACATCCTAATCCTTGTTCCCCGCCAGAAACCTTCTGCCCTAGACCAAGACAGTATTGGCGAAAATACAAATAACCAGTACAAGACTCCCCGAATCTTTGTAGCATCTGTAACCGAACAGACCGCTGTTCAAACTCAGTATGCAAGCAGGGTCAATTGGAGACATCTATTTCCCTTCCTTATTCAGCTCACAATAGGATAAAAAATGAATCGACCTGTAGTTACCAGAGCGATCGTGCTTCGTAACCACATCCAAAAATCACTCGCTACAGAAAAATGGCGACTCTGCTGGGGAGCGTCACAGTGAGGTCTAGTCATCATTCGTCCCCATTTTTCCACAAACAGAAAAATGGTGACTCTGCTGGGGAAAGATCATTATATGATATGTCCTGCCTTAGTCATTCATCCCCATTTTCCACGGAAAATGACAACTCTGCTGAGGAGAAAGATTGACCTATGCTGGTCCATCTCTTAGGAAGAGAACCACAGATTGGGGCTTCCGCCGGGAAACCTATTTCTTTCAGGAACTTAAGATTCATAGCTTTAAAGGTCTAGGATGATTAGGAAAAATATATATACTGCTTTTCCTAATTGCTATACGTGTTTATTTTTCTGCTAATGGGAATGCGTGTGATGCCGCATGTGGTGAGATTGGGTATACACCTAGGAAAAGCCAACCCTTTCGTAGTGCGGAAGCTATCAGAAATAGTTGTCACGCGATACTACCCTCATTTGAGGCTGCTGATCTATTCTCGGTGAATAGCACTTACTCTAAGATTGCACTACAACTCGCTGGCGATCCGCTTGTTATTTTGCTTTCCTAGGAGGAGCTGATGATAATGAGTACAGGTACAAAAAACACCCTAGTATAAACCTTTGGGGATGGGTAGAGCCTTGACTTCATGACAACGACCCTTTGACCCCATGTTTTTTCTATGTTTTTGTGTGCTGCATTCATGCATTCATCTAAAAAACATTAAAACATTCAAAAAACTTCTCTTCTAGTCTCTCTGTTTTTCAAATTAAACTAAGACTGCGATTGCAAATATCAGAGAAGAGGATTACGCTAATGGACTTCGGTAGAAGGAGAACTCATACGTACACCTTCAAGGTTCCAAAACTTGAGGATTTGAGAAGGTTGGCAAGGATGATCACTAACCCTGAGGCTTTCAGAGCCAAGCACGGAGGTCTGCTACCACTGTTAAGAGTCCATGTGATTGGGGGAATCATGGATGCGCTCATTCAGTTTTACGATCCGGTTTATCACTGTTTCACATTCCCGGATTATCAGCTAGCACCAACGCTAGAGGAGTATTCTCACTTGATCGATCTACACATTACAGATCGAGCTCCATTTTCTGGACTGGAAGAAATTCCAAAGAATCGGACCATTGCAAGAGCAATTCATTTGGACGAGTCTGAGGTCAGGACTCACCTAACCACTAAGGGTGGCATCCAAGGTTTGCCAGCCCAGTTCTTGACAAAGAAGGCCCTGTACTTCGCCAGTATAGGAAACGTGACTGCTTTTGAAAGCATCTTTGTCTTGCTCACCTACGGGTTATTTTTGTTTCCCAACATCAATAACTTCATCGATATCAACGCTATTAAGGTTTTTCTCATTGGAAACCCTGTGCCGACATTGCTCGCAAATGCGTATCATTCTGTACACTTGGGTAATTTGTACAGTGGAGGGGAGATCACATGTTGTGTACCTCTGCTCTACAAATGGTTTATCTCTCACTTGCCCAAGTCTACTGCTTTTTGGGATGGCAAGAGTGCCTTACGTGGTCGCAGAAGATCATGTCTCTTACCAACTCTGATATAGATAGGTGCAACAAGATTCATGATGGAATCAGAATCATTGACCGTTGTGGAAACTTCCCCAACATACCCCTTATAGGAACTAAGGGAGGAATCAACTACCATCCGGTATTGGTTCGTCGTCAATTTGGATACCCGATGAGGCTTGTTCCGCAGAACGCTCATCTGGAAGGTCTTTTCTTCAAGGAAGGAGAAAACGACAAAGCACTAAAATTGGAAATAGTGCACGCTTGGAAGCACGTTCATAAGAAAGGACGAGAGTCTCTAGGAAAACCGGACTGTGTCTCGGTGGAGCCTTATCTCCATTGGATACAAACTAGAGCTCTCAAGCTAAAGATGCCTTATCCTCGTTACGGAATTCTTCCACCAAGGGAATCTGTCATGTACTTCATGAAGGAAATGAAAAGCTTCAGGTTACTCTCAACAAAGTTCAAAAGGAGAGGAGGTCTTGGAAGAACAAGTACCGCACCCTTGACATAGAGTGCATCAAAATACAGCAATTACTGAAAGAAAAGGATGCTCTGATTGAAATTTTGGAGCAACATGCTGTAGAGAATCAAGAGGACCAAAGGAATTTGCTCGCTCCTTTCACCTGGCAAAGGAATGACAACCCGACAACGGCCCAAGAGCCCCGGTCAAAGAAAAGGAAGATATCAGAATCTGCACCCAGCTTCTCTTCAGAGAGGACTCGGGACCTATTAGTTTAGGTTTCTGTTTCTGCACTTTGTAATCTACTGTATTTCCATTTCTGTAATCCTTTGAATTCAATAAAAAGGGGTTTCCCCATCGTTTGATATTTGCAATCTAATTGTCGAAGTTTATTTTGATTAAACCAAAAAAAAACAATTAATATAATCATTGCATTCATCATTCTCACATCGCGTATTCTTCTTCCCTACGAATCTCACGTTTGTGTCTCGATTCTAGAGTCGAACTGTCTCATTCGTATAATACTCGGGCCAATTGTCAGAAAAAGATGGATGATCTTGAGGAAGAAAACAGAGAGTTGAAAGAAGAGATCGACGCTCTAATAGAGGACATGAGAAAGCTTCGTAACGACATGCAAGCCATGGCAGAAGCTCAGCTACAAAGAACTGTGATCTCAGAGATCACCTCAACGCCCATAGTGGAAAGGTCTGATCCTAGGTATCAAATGCCGAAAGATCGTCCTTGGGGCATACCTGTCAACTATATCCCGGAAGGATATGTTCCGCCGATCACTGAAGATCAGGGAATCACAACAGAAGCCGCTGGGCCTGAAGGTTACAAACTTCGGGAAAGCGAAGATGCCAGGGGCATACTGAAGACTCCTGAAGGTTACAAACTTCGGGAAATGCCAAGATTCGCCACCATAGTCACGGTACCACCCCCTGTGGTGCACACTGTCCCGGAAGGACAGATTCCACCGACACCTTCTGGTAAGAAGGAAACTATGTTTAACCGAATGGATGAATTCCAGGAACAGTTCTTGGAAATGCAAAAGGAACTGCAAGCCATTCACGGTCAGGATCTATTTGGAAAGGACACCGCAGATCTCTGCTTGGTCCCCAATGTGAAAGTCCCGCACAAATTCCAAGTTCCCGACTTTGAAAAATACAAGGGTAACTCTTGCCCTCAGAGCCATCTGGTGATGTGCGCTCGGCGGATGTCAACTCAGACGGAGAATCAGGACTTACTGATTCACTACTTCCAGGATAGTTTAACCGGTGCCGCACTCAAATGGTACATGGGTTTAAACCGTGCCACGATCAGTACATTCAGAGATCTTGGCACTGCCTTCGTCCAACAATACAAATACAATTTGGACATGGCACCCGACAGAGATCAACTCAGATCGATATCTCAAAAGGACAAGGAAACCTTTAAGGAGTATGCTCAAAGGTGGCATGAAATTGCCGCCCAAATTTGTCAACCTCTTGAAGAAAAAGAGATGACAAATATCTTCTTAAAGACCTTAAGCTCATTTTACTATGACCGAATGGTTGCCAGTGCACCCAGTGATTTCACCGAGATGGTCGGCATGGGTGTACGTCTTGAGGAAGCCGTCCGAGAAGGACGTTTGGTAAAAGACACTGGATCGACGAGCGGTACTAAAAAATACGGTAGTGCTCTCCCTAAGAAAAAAGAGCAAGATATTGGGAATATCTCTCTCAGAAAGCAAAGGCGACGTTATCAACCAGTAGCAGCTGTGACTCCTGCTATCGGCCCCGCGCCTGTTCCTACGTATCAACCTCAGGTTGCGCAGAGCCAACCTGACCAGCAAAGGACACAACAGCCTCTTCAGCAGGCTCGTCCTCCATATAACAACAACCGTACAACACGATCATCAGGGTTTGATCCTATACCCATGTTGTACGCAGAACTATTTTCGTTACTACTAGTTAAGGGGCACATTCAGACTAAGTCTCCTCTTACAGTATCGGAAAATCCGCCTTTTTGGTTTAAGGTGGATCAAACATGCCCTTATCATCAAGGAGGTCCAGGGCATAACATAGAGACTTGTCTCAATTTCAAGTCCGACGTGCAAAAGCTTGTTAGGAGCGGGCTCTTATCCTTCAAGAATTCGAATCCTAATGTTCTCACGAACCCGCTGCCTCAACATGAGAAAGCTGCAGTCAATCTAATTGAGAAAGAGACTAACAATGTCTATCAGATTCACGATGTACTCTTGTTAAAAACCAATCTGGTTAAGATGCATTGTAGACAGAGTGGATATGGCCATGTGCCACCTCATAATTATCACCAGTGTGATATCTGCTCTAAAGACAACCAAGGATATTCTGTGGTGCAAGCAGCTCTGCAGGAACAAATGGATCTCGGATGGATCCAAGAGCACCGAGTTCGTGGAGTTAACATGGTCTATACGAATTCCAATATCATTCAGAATCATAACATTCTAGCAATGAATGTCAACTTGGTTACGATGCACTCACGACAAAGTTTACACTACGATCTGCCACAGCATGATTACTAGGCCTGTCCGATCTGCTCAACAAATAATCAGGGATGCTCTTTCATACAAGAGGCCCTCCAACATCAAATGGATCTTGGATGGATTCAAGACTACCATGATAGGAATCCCTATCAAATCAACAGGATCCAGATCTTTGATATCCGCTTGATGAATACTAATCTGGTAGAGTTACATGCTTAGCAGGTCTGACTCGGATTCTTAATATCACATGACTATCAAAACTGTAAAGCGGGATGTGAAAGCAATCAAGGTTGTGCCCTTGTCCAGGAAATACTTCAACACTTGTTAGACCATTGGTGGCTTCCCATCTATATGGATGAAGACACCCAACAAGTTAGTGTCACTAACGGAAATCCTGCTAGATATCAAAGTCAGGATGTCCGATCGATGGAACCGGACCTCGTAAGGTTACACTGCATTCAAAGTGGACGTGGTCAGGTGCCACTACACAATTACGATTGGTGTAGAGTTTGCTCAGTGGATAATCAAGGGTGCTACCTCGTGCGAGCGGCTCTTCAAAGCCAGTTGGACCGCAAAGAGATTCAACCAGGGTCAAGTTCTGGATCAGTCAACTACCTTGCTGATCAAGTTGAGGATGTTGTCACCATCTCTGGTCATCACAGGATCAGGGATGTTTTTGCCATCTTCCCTCTACTTGACGAATCTAAAGTTCCCAACTGGGAACGGATCGAGATTATTTATGATGGTCAGAAAAATCAGAAGGCTCCCGTAGTCATCTATCTACCGGGACCAACACCGTATGAATCAACTAAGGCTATCCCTTACAAATACGGTGCAACAACAATTGAAAATGGAAAGGAAATTCCATTACCCTCTGTCGTGAATATTGCAGACATCAGTCGTGTAACACGGAGTGGTAGAATCTTCAACCGAGGGGTTGGAGAACCTAACAAAGAAAAGGAACTTCAGACAGAAGCTCCCGATCCACCAGTCGGTCAATCCAGTGATCCCGACCTTTCGAAAAACAACTATGAGATGCTGAAGCTCATCCAAAGGAGTGAATACAACATTGTTGATCAACCGTTGCAAACTCCTTCAAAGATCTCGGTGTTATCACTGTTACTCAGTTCAGAAGCGCATAGGGAGGCTCTACAGAAAGTCTTAGAGCAAGCCTTTGTGGAACAGGATGCAACAATCAGACAGTTCGATAGCATTGTCTCTAACATCACTTCCTGCAATCATTTGGGATTTAGTGATGAGGAATTACCCGAAGAGGGTCGCCGTCATAACATGGCGCTCAACATTACAGTTAATTGCCAGGACGATGCTTTAGCCAGCGTACTGGTAGACACAGGGTCAGCCCTGAATGTTATGCCGAAATCCACTTTGATGCAATTATCATTCAAAGGCCCTCCGATGAGAACCAATGAGATCGTTGTCAAAGCGTTTGACGGATCCAGAAAAGCAGTTATCGGCAAAGTTGATCTTCCCATAACTATTGGTCCTCACACTTTCCAAGTCACTTTCCAGGTCATGGACATCCGGGCAACGTACAGTTGTTTATTAGGAAGACCTTGGATACACCAGGCTGGAGCGGTTACTTCAACCCTCCACCAAAAGCTAAAGTTCGTCAAGAACGATCAACTTGTCACGGTTTATGGGGAACAAGCCTTGCTTGTAAGCAGCTTATCATCATCTACTGATGTAGAACCCGAGGAGGTTATTGGAACGCAGTTCCAAGCACTGTCAGTGAGCAAAGACAATCAGTTCAAAGGAGGAACCTCGATTTCCTCATACAAAGATGCTATCAAAGCGGTCGAGAGTACCGATACAAACGGATGGGGACAGCTTATCATTCCTATTGACAATAAAACAAAGAAGGGTCTTGGTTTTTCTACAACCTGTACCCGGACAGCTGCCAACGATGAAAGTATTCATCCCCTTCAAAACTTCTTCCACAGTGAAGGTTTCCTTCACCCGGTGTCTCAAGCGGTACATGCTATCAATGAGGAAGATCCCTCTGACACGGATAAAGAATGGAAGCCCTATCTTAACAAGGACGGTTATATGTCTCAGGAATAGGTACCTACGCCTTTTTGCTTTCCTACAGAAAGTCTGAGATTTATACCAAGATTAGATGTCGAAATGGTATATGGAGATTATGATCCGGAAGGATGTCGTGCTCCGCCAAATTCGTTAGAGGAAGACACTCTGATGAAAGACGATTTTGACTACAACTATTATGGCCCAATGGATGGTCTGCCAATGTGGCAACCTTACCCAGGAAACTTGGGGCGAGTAAGTCAGCCAAGTAATGAAACTTCGCTGACCGTCATCGAACAGAATACCTGTGTCCCCACCATGTCATGGGATCAACACTCAGGTCATTCAGAAACTACTCAACATGAAGATGAATTCGCAACGTTTGCAGGACTTGAATTCATCAACTATGCTTTTCTCAAGGTCAATGTCATCGAGAGGGATGACTCCTCCAGTTCGAAAGAAGTGTGGGACACCTTGGGACAACCGAGTGGAAAATTCAACTATATGGTCAAGTACACCGCTCCCGAAAGCTCTCGTATCAGGCTCGAAAACATCCAGTCAACTGGATGGGGAGATACAGCTGAGAGCGCAAATACTCTGCAGAATGCAACAGAGGAATCCTCCTACGACAACTCTGCCTGGGAGACAGATTCCAATGATCCTACTCTACCAGAAATCAGCGTTATTTCTGAAGACAAATCAAGGAAGGTGCCAGACTTTGTGATTCACCGAGGAGTTCGCCGCCAATGGGTTGCTGTCGAGGTTCCGAAGGTCGTTCATCAGTCATAGTAATTGCCATCTTTAACCTTTCACCCTGCCCAGGTGAAACGGATGTTTTGATAGGGCTCGCTTTCTGTAAATTTTCCCTCTTCGCTTTGCCCAAAGAGACAGAGTTTTGTTTTATAAGGCTGTAGTTTCAAGATTCGACTTGTTCATAAATAAAATAACGTCGTTCTGTAATTTCCGCATTAATTGCTGTTTTCTCTTTTTGCTTTTTCAGAAAATGGTAATCCTAAAAAACATTCAATAATAAAAACAAGCGGTAATAAAATAAAACACTACACCCACTTGCATTTTCTCTATCTCTTCTAAACACGAATCATCACGTCATGCAGATTGCTTGTTTTAAACCCCGTTGAAACATACGATCCGATGCCTTCTCCCAACTTTGAGTTCCCAGTATTCGAGGCTGAAGAAGAAAATGACAACGAAATTCCAAAAGAGATCTCCCGACTACTCAGACAAGAGGAAAGGTCCATTGAACCTCATAAAGAACCGTTGGAAACGGTAAACTTGGGTTCAGAGCAAGAGAGAAAAGAAATCAGGATTGGGGCACTGCTCAGTCCAACTTCCAGAGAGGGTTTGATAAAGCTTCTCAGAGAATTCCCCGATGTATTCGCTTGGTCCTATCAGGATATGCCAGGGTTGGATACCAGCATCGTGGAACATCACTTACCGTTGAAATCGGAATGTCCGCCAGTAAAGCAAAGGTTGAGACGCACTCACCCGGACATGGCTATCAAAATCAAAGAGGAGGTACAAAAATAGATTGACGCGGGTTTCCTCGCTACATCTGAATATCCTCAATGGTTAGCCAACATCGTACCCGTTCCCAAAAAGGACGGAAAGGTCAGAATGTGTGTTGATTACAGGGGTCTGAACAAGGCTAGTCCAAAGGATAACTTTCCTTTACCACACATTGACATGCTGGTAGACAGTACAGTAAAGTTCAAAATTTTCTCCTTCATGGATGGATTCTCGGGCTATAACCAGATCAAAATGGCGCCGAAAGACATGGACAAAACTTCGTTCATCACCCCATGGGGTACCTTTTGTTACAAGGTTATGCCGTTCGGTTTGAAGAACGCTGGGGCAACCTATCAAAGGGCCATGACTACTCTGTTTCATGACATGATGAACAAAGAAATCAAAGTATATGTCGATGATATGATTGCCAAATCAAAAACAGAGAGTGAGCACGTTGAACATCTGTCAAAATTGTTCGAACATTTAAGAAAGTTCAAGCTCCGCTTGAATCCCAACAAGTGCACCTTCGGTGTCCGTTCAGGGAAACTCTTAGGGTTCATCGTCAGCCAGAAAGGAATTGAGGTTGATCCTGACAAGGTCAAGGCCATTCAAGAAATGCCTTCTCCGAAAACTGAAAAATAAGTCAGAGGATTCCTGGGACGTTTGAACTACATCTCCAGATTCATATTCCTTATGACTGCCACGTGTGCGCCGATTTTCAAATTACTCAAAAAGAACCAGGATTGCGTTTGGTCAGAAGATTCCCAAACCGCCTTCGACAGTATTAAGGAATATCTGTTAAATCCTCCGATTCTATCACCTCCAGTGGAAGGAAGACCACTAATCATTTACCTCACAGTCCTAGAGGACTCAATGGGATGTGTACTTGGCCAACAAGACGAAACCAAAAGGAAAGAGTCTGCCATTTACTATTTGAGCAAGAAGTTCACCGATTGTGAAACTCGGTACACGATGCTCGAGAAAACTTGTTGCGCTTTGGCTTGGGCAGCCAAACGTCTTCGCCAGTACATGATTCGTTATACTACTTGGTTGGTCTCTGAAATGGATCCAATCAAGTACGTATTTGAAAAACCTGCTCTTACGGGAAGAATTGCCCGTTGGCAGATACTGTTATCAGAATATGACATAGAGTACCACGCTCAAAAAGCCATTAAGGGAAGTATTTTAGCCGATCATTTGGCTCATCAACCGATTGACGATCAATAATCAATTGGGTTTGACTTCCCAGACGAAGATGTCATGTATCTAAAAATGAAAGATTGCGATGAACCGCTACCCAGTGAAGGGCCAGAACCAGGTTCCCAATGGGGATTAATCTTTGACGGATCAGTTAATCATTATGGAAACGGAATTGGGGCAATCATTGTTACCCCTCAGGGTACCCACATTCCTTTCACTGCCAGACTTACGTTCAAATGTGCGAACAATGAGGCCGAATACGAAGCTTGTATTATGGGTCTCGAGGAAGCAATTGATTTAAGGATCAAGAACTTGGACGTATACGGTGACTCAGCCTTGGTTATCAATCAGATAAAAGGAGATTGGAACACATACCAATCAGGATTGATTCTTTACAAAGACTATGCAAGAAGGTTGTTACATTTCTTCAACAGAGTTGAGTTTCATCACATCCCTCGTGATGAGAATCACATGGCTGATGCATTAGCCACTATCTCTTCCATGATTAGTGTAGGTCAATGGAATGACATACCTAAGATCGACATAATGCGCCTTGAAAGGCCCGTTTACGTCTTCACGATCGAAGCAGTCATAGACGACAAACCTTGGTATCACGATATCAAATGCTTTCTTCAGAAACAAGAGTACCCACCTGGGGCACTCAGAAAAGATAGAAAAACCCTCAGAAGATTGGCTGGAAACTTCTTCCTGAGCGGTGACACTCTCTATAAGAGAAATTTTGACATGGTCTTGCTCCGATGCGTCGACAGACCAGAAGCAGACATGCTTATGAAAGAAATTCATGAAGGATCCTTTGGCACTCATGCCAATGGACACGCAATGGCGAGAAAAATTCTAAGAGCAGGGTACTACTGGTTGACCATGGAATCCGACTGCTACAAGTACATGAGGAGGTGTCACAAGTGTCAGATATACTCTTACAAAATTCATGTACCGCCATCACATCTCAAAGTTCTTTCTTCCCCATGGCCTTTTTCCATACGGGGAATCGACATGATTGGCATGATTGAGCCTAAGGCTTCAAACGGACATCGGTTCATTCTAGTAGACATTGACTACTTCACCAAGTGGGTCGAAGCGGCGTCATTCGCCAATGTAACCCGACAAGTGGTGGTCCGATTTATCAAAAACAATATCATCTGCCATTATGGCATTCTAAGCGAGATCATTACTGATAATGGATCTAACTTGAACAATAAGATGATGAAAGAGTTGTGTGAAGAGTTCAAGATTGAACACCATAACTCATCTCCCTACCGACCCAAGATGAACGGGGTGGTAGAAGCGGCTAATAAGAACATCAAGAAGATTGTTCAAAAGATGGTTGTAACCTACAGAGACTGGCACGAGATGCTACCCTTTGCGCTTCACGGTTATCGTACATCTGTCCGCACTTCAACAGGGGCTGCCCCTTTTTCTCTTGTGTATGGCATGGAAGCAGTGCTCCCCATAGAAGTAGAGATCCCATCAATTCGGGTATTGATGGAAGCTAAGCTCACCGAAGCTGAATGGTGTCAAAGTTGACACGATGAATTGAATCTGATAGAAGAAAAGCGAATCACGGCACTATGCCACGGTCAGTTGTATCAACATAGAATGAAGAGGGCGTTCGACAAAAAGGTTCGACCTCGTATCTTCAGAAAAGGAGACCTCGTACTCAAGAAGATACAATCATTTCTCACTGATTCTCGGGGAAAATGGACCCCAAACTATGATGGCCCTTATGTGGTCACGAAAGCTTTCTCAGGCGGCGCCTTGAGACTTGCAACCATGGACGGAGAGGAATTTGCCTACCCCACAAATGTTGACGTAGTCAAGAAATACTTCGCCTAAACTAAAAAAATAAACGTCTCGGTGGATTGAAAACCCGAAAGGGCGGTCCAGGCAAAAATTAGAGACATGAAAAAAAATCATCCCGGTGGATTGGAAACATCAAAGTACAATCCAGGCAAAAATTAGGGATAATGGCAAGTAACTATGTTCAACAGAGGCAAGTCCCTCAGCAGCAGCAGTTACATCATCTGTCAGAAAACTCCAGTCAAGGTCATCTTTGACAGAAGCTCAGGATGCCCCGAATTCAAAGTTGGTAGAAGGATAGTGGTCATTATGTTTCAACGTAGCCCTTTTCCCTGTAAATTACCATTTTCAAACTTTGTATACACTCTTTGGAATCACGCATTTGGCTGATCTCCATCTTATCAATAAAATTTGAGCCCTTGTGCTTTTGTTTGTAATTCTTACTTGTTTTAGCTTTACAGAATGATGTTTTTAACTTGATTAACGATTCTTGAAATGAAACAAAATGAATTTACTTGTAAAACTTTTTCTGCTTTTTAAAATAAAGTTGGCAATTTCTTTTGACTGTTGAACATCAAAAGAGCATCAACCGCTTCTCTAAAAGTAAGCGAACTTCAAAGTACAGAATCAAAGTACTCCTTCTAGGCCCAGTACGCCTGAATGAAGGGATCAACTGTGCCAGAGACCTTGTTTCATCTGACACACCTCGGCCGAGTTCTTATCTCCTAAGCCCGATCAACGGTATTCCCCGTAGGGACTATTTCTCCTAAGCAAGGTGGAATTGCTATCTTGAACCAGTGATATCTCTACACGCCCCGCGATGGCCGAGTATCCAGTCATGTTCATCTTTTAGTTTGTATGTCGCGTCAGTTTTGTCAGCATAAACATACATGCATCATGCATTTGATTTGCATTCACGTTTCATATTGCATCACTATCACTCTAGTCGGTCTTGTCCCCTAGTGATAACAGTCCTCTCAATCGAGTTGTCAGTTCTTGCCTCGTCAGGAAATACTGCGTTTGGACAATCTCTCTCCTCCAGTTTATTTCTGGAATGAAGGTGGTCCTCGGCCACTTTGATAATTTGAACATCTGAAAAGCCAGAGAAAACATTCAACAAATATCACTCTTCGCCATTGAAGATGATATCCTTGCTTTCCCGGATTAAGGAAAATCCACAGAGAAAGCCTCCTAAGCAGAGATTTGGCCGTACAGCTGCCATTCTCCAAAAGACCTTTGATGAAAAGGTCATCGGCACCTCAAAATTGGACCCCATCATATGGCATTTCTCCGGGAAGATCCCGAGAAAAGTATGATGTAAGATCCCAAGCGACAGCAGTCTCTCAAGAGACCTGCTTTCCCCCAGTAGAAACAAATGCCGTCTCCAATAGAGAAGTTTGTGCAACTCTACAGCTCAGACAATTGGGGTTCCCCAGCAAGTCTGACATCAAAAGTTTTTCCGCCAAATGGCATCTCTCCAGGAAAATTCGGCGAGAAGTTTGAGGAAAATCGCTACGCATAGCGTCCCTTGTCAGTTAAGCTTATTGACAAAAGAAACTAAGACCAGTTCCTTGGTAGGAAACCAGGATCGAGGGGAAGTTTAAATCAGAAACTAAGACCAGTTCCCTGGTAGGAAACCAGGATCGAGGGGAAGTTTAAATCAGAAACTTAGACCAGTTCCTTGGTAGGAAACCAGGATCGAGGGGAAGTTTAAATCAGAAACTTAGACCAGTTCCTTGGTAGGAAACCAGGATCGAGGGGAAGTTTAAATCAGAAACTAAGACCAGTTCCTTGGTAGGAAACCAGGATCGAGGGGAAGTTTACAAAAGAAAACCGAGACCAGTTCCTTGGCTGAAGACCAGGATCGAGGGGAAGTTTACCTTTTCTAAGCATCATTGCTTAGCAAAAGAAGATGAATGCATAAGCTACCGTTCATAACCACCATCAAAATTTCGGGTATTCCGATATTTAATCCTCTTGCACCCCGAATGCCCGAATACCTTCGCCATTCACACCTTCGGGTCCAAGATGATTAAATAGGGGCATCTGTCATACCCAAAATTTTGACCACTAAGATTTCCTATCATTGTGCAAATCATCATCACAATATGGGGGAACCATCCTACCTTGTCAGTCTCCCCAAAGATGGGTGAGCATTCACTACAATCAAAATCAGGGTTCTCAAGCCCTCTTTGAGTTCTTAGACAAAGGATCAATCAAGGAATGACATGATCTTCAACTTGTCTAATCTCCCAAATATTCACAATGGATCAAAAAGGACTCCCACTTCAAGGATTAAGCACAAGGATGCTCCCTTCTAGGTGGATCAAGCCTCAAGATCGCCGGTGTTACCAAATTAGGGTTTTGGTCGACCAGGGCCTCCAGATGGAAAGTTTCATCTGGGCATGAACCAATGATCCAAAACATAACCTAATATACTCCATGGAACCTCATGTGCCACATCACCAAGTCGATTTTGCCTCAGGGGATGCATACATCAAAAATCAGGAATTAGGGTTTCTTGACCTAATTCACCCCTAAGTTGACTTTTGGTGCAAATCATGAACCAAGACCTCAAGAGAGGGTTTGAGGGTCTCTATTGACCTATATTTATCCATTTGAAACAATGGATTAATCCAAGAAGCTTGAGCAACAAGTCTCAATTGCATCTGCACCACAATTAGGGTTTTAAGGAAAAGTCAAATGTAACTTTGACTTTTGACCGGGACATGCTCCCAAGCCCTAAGACATGCCTCAATATACCCCATGACATCCATGGAACATGTCCATCAAGTTTGATTTAGGTCAAGGACATGATTTCCTGAGGAATTACACAGTTTGGAATTCATCTGATAAAAAGTCAACTGTGCACCAAAAGTCAACTTTGACTTTTTGAGATTTTTCACCAAAATAGATTTTTAACCCTAAAATGATGTTTATGTATGATTTGAATCATCATTCATCAAGAAAAATCAAGAAAAGTTGGATAACTTGTAAAAGGGGTAACCATAAAACTTAGAAAAATTTCTAAGTTATGGAAAAAGTACCACTAATGCACCAACTTTGGAGGACCATAACTCCTAAACCACAAGGCCATTGTGCCCCATTCAAAGCTTGATTTGTAGATCACATTGCCCTCTACAAAAACTTCATATAAGTTATGTCCAAATTCCTCATGGATTTTGAGTTATGGAGTGATCAAAATCAAGAAAAGTCACTTTGTTTCAACACTTAGTGAAAATCTCAATAAGACAGATTTGCCTTCACTTTTTGCCAAATGTAGAGGGATTTTTCACTTGGTTTCATAAGAGATCAAAACCAAACATGTTCAAACAGTTGTTGTAGCTTGTAAGGGCTTTCCAAAATGGCCAAGAACATTGCCAAATTCCATTTGAGTCATGAGATATGACATTGGAAAGTGGCCTTGCTGAAATCTGTCAAAGGCAAGACAGAATTTGCAATTTGGCTCGATTTGCCAAAATCAGCCAAATTCAAATGCTCCAATCCACTTGGACACCTCAAGGGATTGAATCTAAAGGGGACAATCACTGAGCCAAGCCTCCGAAGTCCTTGGAACAAGAAATAGCACTCAAAACCTAGAATTGCCTAAAATAGGGACAAGACTCCAATTTTGGATTCAAGCATTCAATGGAAGCTCCAAGGTGGCATAGACTGAGCTCTCATCAACTGAATTTAGTCAAGACTTATCCAAGACCAAGGGGACCAGCAGCCTGTGCCCTAACCTCTAGTCAATGGCTAGAGGAGACTTGAATTCTCATTGATCAACATTGGCCAAACCTATTCTGCAATTGCCATTCACTATTGATCCCAAAACAAACTTGCTCTACTATAAATAGAGCTCATTTCTGCTCAGTTTAAGCACACCAAAGCCATCAAATAGATGCTTTCCTCAAAATCTCTTTTTCTTGGCAAAAATGCCTTCTTTAGCAAGGTAACTTTGGGTTTTTGAGTTTGAGAGCTTTTCCAACCAAACCAATCACACACACACCTCATATACATCACATATGAGATGATCAAACACTTAAACAACAACTGGAACACTGATTTCTCAGAATCACCAGTCAATTGCTCAAGGTTTTAACCAAAGTGCAGTTGAGATGCCATGAAGTGATCCAGCCAATTTCAATCAAGTCCAAGCATTCAAACACACTCCATAGGGTGTAGGGAAGCTGTCCAGATCATCACCACTCATCTGTAACACCTCCAAATCAAAAATCACCTTGCACTTGCTGTCACGGCCTAGAGCTGAGCATAAACTTGGTCATCTCTCAATCTATGCATATTTCCTCACACAATAATTTGGCCATACGTTCATAATCATGCATGGAATGTTTCCCCTCAATCAATTGCATTGTTTGAATCGTGTATCAAAAATCCTAGCCTTCATGCAGAAATTAGGGTTCTAGAGGATTTTTCGTGATTTCTTGTTATATGTTTAATTTAAATGAAATTAAATGCCATAGACATGATCGTGAGGTTGAAACGAGTTGATTGGTATGTGGATTTCATGATATGATCAAGTATTCAGTGAGATTAAGGAGAAAATGCAAATCTGGCCAAACCCAGAACACACGCGTGTTCTTGGTGTGTTCTTGGCGCCATTTTTGAATAATTCAAATATTTGAATTTTGTGATTTTATTTAATTGATTCAAAAATTAATTTCTCTCTGAGTTTTAATGATTTTGTGTTGGTTCTTTTTTCAATAATTCACAAAAATGATAAAATATTTTATTTTATCAAAAAATCCCAAAAATATTATTTATTTTGTATAATTGATATTTTTGCAAAGAATTAATGTTTTAATTATTTTTAACATTTGAAATATTTTTTCCATCTTGATTTTGCAACTTCTAATGCTTTCTAATTATTTTGTCGGTCAATACTCAATTTTTGAAGTATTAATCCAAGATCACAATTTGTTTTTCATATGTAAAACAATTTTGATCATTTTAATTGAATTTTTATTCAATTAAATACATTTTTTGAAAACAAATTAGGGTTTTGGATTAATTCAACCCTCATAAATCATTTTCATAAGCACTTTGGGCCTCTATTAGAGTGTAAGACCCAACCCACTTGTACAGACATATTTTGGGCCTCATTCGTTGTATAAGTCCCTCTGTACATTTTCAAATAAACGACGCGATCGTCGCCTTTTGAAAAATAACCATCTGGGTCTACCCTCGAGTAGTAAGACCCATTTCTTTTCTTTAAAACACTTTGGGCCTCTATTAGAGTGTAAGACCCAACCCCCTTTTAACCAAAATATTTTGGGCCTCACTTATTATATAAGTCCCCCGGCGTTAAAAGAAAACCTCGGCGCGATCGCCATTTAAAACGAAAAATCAATTGGGCCTACCATCGTGTTATAAGCCCCACTCTTTTTCTTTAAACTCTTTTTGGGCCTCTCCTTGAGCTGTAAGCCCCAAATCTTTCCTTTTCAAAGCACTTTCTCCTTTGATTTTGAATATACTGTTGTTTTCAATCTTTCTTTGTTGAACAACTAACCAAACAGCATGGAAGCTCTACAACCGAGTAAGTGGTTATCGCTTTCATTTACTGCTTTCATATATATAACTGTATTGTGGGGCTGCTCACTGTAAGTCTCCTTTCATAAACTCATATCTACTGTGTAATAATAGTATAGATATTTAGAGTTTCCCCCGCAACTACGTCTAGAACTAGGTGACGCCGTTTCATTTGTTCGTAGAAATAGACGCCTAAATCCCCAATAGGATCACCAGATACAGTCTTCTCTCAGGCTGTCCTTATTAGGAATTGTCAAGAAACTCTACTCCCTAAGATGAATGTATTCTCCGTGAATGGCATCTTTGAGTTTCTTCCTAATTCTCGAACTGTCCTGACTTTGATCTATTCTCGGTGAATAGCATTGCCTTGACTTTCTCAGGGTTTGGGGACCCACGGGCTTCTTAAAAGCATCGGCCTCCTCTTGGGCATCATACAAGGACCCACAGGCTTCCTAAAAGCAACCCCGCCTCCTCTTGGGCTTAGTACAAGGACCCTACGGCTTCTTAGAAGTATTCACAGCCTCCTCTTAGGCTTCGTATAATGATCTCTTCCTCCGGGAATGATAGCCTCCTCTTGGGCTTAGTACAAGGACCCGTCGGCTTCTTAAAAGTTTCCAGCCTCCTCTTGGGCTTCGTACAAATTGTCCCGACGACCTCCTAGAGGTATAGGAATAGAACTTAGTCATCCTCATAGAACAGTCCTTTCTTAGAGTCTACTACTGTTTCTCAAAACATAGTACAAAAGATGAAACTCTAGACACGGACAGTCTAACTTCCTTGAGTCTCAAAGACATTCTCAAGAGACCCCTTCATTGAATAGGAAGGAAACCTGCAGACTCGGACAGTCTCAATACCCTTTGGATTTCCCGCTTCCTTAAAGAACAAGAATAACCCGAACCCTTGGAATCAATTCCTTGAGTACAGTGTTGCTCATATAAGAACTGATTTTCTCTTTCAAATCAGTATACTGGATCTGTCACTTAACTGAGACAGTAACCTTTTTTAGCCTCCTCTTGGGCATTATACAATGATTCTCCCCAGCGGAGCAAACCTTTTTAGCCTCCTCTTGGGCTTTATACAATGATTCTCCCTAGCGGAGCAAACCTTTTTAGCCTCCTCTTGGGCTTTATACAATGATTCTCCCCAGCGGAGCAAACCATTTTAGCCTCCTCTTGGGCTTTGTACAATGATTCTCCCCAGCGGAGCTAATAATTTTCGCCTCCATCTCGGGCTTTATACAAGATACCAAAAGATCCCCCAGTGGAGTCAAACAACGTTTAGCCTCTCTCTCGGGCTTTGTACGAGACACATAAAAGACTCCCTCGTTGAGTCAATCACCCTCCAGCCTCCATCTCGGGCTTTATACGAGATACAAAAAGGTTCTTTTTGAGACAAACAAATAATAGCCTTCATCTCGGGCTTCATACGAGATACCAAAAGACTCCATCGTCGGGTCAACAAAAACCTTTTCGCCTCCATCTCGGGCTTTGTACGAGATACAAAAACACTCTCTTGTTGAGTATAAAAGATCCTCTTGTAGGATCAACCCCTTTTAGCCTCTCTCTCGGGCTTTGTACGAGACACCTTTTAGCCTCCTCTTAGGCTTTGTATAAGAAATCCCCGGTTGAGTCCAATCAACCTTTTAGCATCAAAGCTGTGCCTCGTTCATAGTACACAAACATCAACAACTCCTTCCCCTTCATCTAATCGCTGTAAGCGGCAAGCCTCTGGATCATCTATATCCATGCCACTGTCCCTCTTTTAGCATGAGAAATTCCTAAGGAAAGATAGCATTGCTCTACACTGAGTTAAAGTCTTCTCCTTCAGGTCAAAATTACCCTATAAAGGAAATTATGGCATTGCTAGGATCCGTGTATCCCGGTTAAAGTAATTCTCCTTTATAATCAGTCACCCAACAGTTGTGACAGACAAACCCTTCTTTAGAGATGACAAATTCTCTCTAAAGTTGAGACCTTTAGCTTCACGTCTTGGGCTTTGAACAAGACACAAATAGACCTTTCAGCTTCATATCTTGGGCTTTGAACAAGATACAAATAAACCTTTCAGCTTCATATCTTGGACTTTGAACAAGATACAAATCACCTTACGCTTCACGTCTTGGGCCTTGAACAAGACACCAAACACCCATTTCCTCCCATAGATTAGGAGGAACTACAAACGCTCTGATTTCCATGTTTCGGTAAACGGGAATACGTAGGCATAAGATCGAAAGAAAAGATCTTAGCAAGCACACTCCACAAAAAAACCAAATCCCATATCAACAGCAGTAATTCAAAACATCAGTCCTGACATCCTAATCCTTGTTCCCCGCCAGAAACCTTCTGCCCTAGACCAAGACAGTATTGGAGAAAATACAAATAACCAGTACAAGACTCCCCGAATCTTTGTAGCATCTGTAACCGAACAGACCGCTGTTCAAACTCAGTATGCAAGCAGGGCTAATTGGAGACATCTATTTCCCTTCCTTATTCAGCTCACAATAGGATAAAAAATGAATCGACCTGTAGTTACCAGAGCGATCGTGCTTCGCAACCACATCCAAAAATCACTCGCTACAAGTATCAATAGACTTTTCATCATCCATGCCAAATCTCTTTAGCAAGTCTTTGCAATATTTGGTTTGACATACAAACGTGCCTTCATTCATTTGTTTGATTTGAAGACCAAGGAAGTAGTTCAACTCCCTCATAAGGCTCATTTCAAACTCTCCCTACATAAGCTTCGAGAACTCTTCTACAAGTTGCATATTAGTTGATCCAAAAATAACATCATCTACATAAACTTGAACTAGAAGAGTGTGTTTCCCTTGGCACTTAATGAGTAATGTAGTATCTACTTTACCCCTTGAGTATTCTTGATTAATTAAAAACTTGCTTAATCTCTCATACCAAGTCTTAGGGGCTTGTTTGAGACCATACAATTCTTTTTTAAGCTTGTACACATAGTTTGGATACTCGTGACTTACAAAATCGGGAGGTTGAGACATACTTTTCACGTCCATTTGAAATAATTTGAAATTTTTAGCGCAAGCATAGGCTAGAAGAAGGCGTATAGCCTCAAGGCAGCAACCAGAGCATAAGTCTCCTCATAATCGATGCCCTCCTCTTGGTTATACCCTTTAGCAACTAGCCGAGCTTTCTTGCGAGTTATCACCCTGTTTTCTTGAAGCTTATTCCTAAAAACCCATTGGGTGCCAATTACTTGATGATCTTTAGGACGAGGAACAAGGTCCCAAACGTCATTTCTTTTAAATTGATTTAGTTCGTCTTGCATGGCCATAAGCCAATGTTCATCAAGCAATGCATCTTAGCATTTTTAGGTTCTACTTAAGAAACGAAAGCAAAGTGATAACAAAAGTTACTTATCTTAGAGTGTGTTGTCACGCCTTTTGTGATATCCCTAAGTATGTTGTCAATAGGGTGATTTTTTGATGTCTTCCAAGTCAAAGGTAGATCTTCCACTGCAGTTGGACTTTCGACCTTCTCCTCTTCATGATTGTCATATTCTTTCTTCTAATTATCTACTGCTTTAGGTTGATCAATTCCTTATTCTGTTTCATTGAGAATTTCTTGAGAAGATACACCTACATCATGAAAACCAACACCTTTCCCAACATCTTTTGGGTAAGACTCATCAAACGTAACATGTACGGAATCCTCAACAATAAGTAATATCTTGTTATAAACCCTATACGCCTTACTAGATTGTGAGTATCCAAGGAAGATACCCTCATCGACTTTTGCATCGAATTTACCAAGATTATCCCTTCCATTGTTCAAAATATAACATTTACATCCGAAGACATGTAGATGAGAAACATTAGGTTTTCTACCTCTAAGTAGTTCATAGGTTTTTTTGGGGTCTAAAATAGGACGTATGAGAACCCTATTCATGATATAACAAGCCGTGTTAATGGCGTCCTCCCATAAATACTTAGGCAAGTTACCTTCATTGAGCATAGTCCTCGCTAACTCCTCTAAAATCCAATTTTTACGTTCCACAACACTATTTTGTTGTGGAGTTATAGGAGCGGAAAAGTTACACTTAATGCCATGTTTGTCACAAAACTTTTCAAAGAGGTGATTTTGAAATTCTCCTCCATGATCACTTCGAATGGAAACGATTTTCAAATTTATTTTATTTCGGAATAATCTAGCAAATTATTTAAAAGTTGGGTATGTCTGATCTTTACTAGACAAAAATAAGACCCAACAAAATCTTGAGTAATCATCTATAATAACAAAGCCATAATAATTTCCACCTATGCTTTAGGTCCTTAAGGGACCAAAAAGGTCCATATGGAGAAGCTCAAGAGGTCTCGAGGTAGAAACAAGATTTTTTGATTTAAAAAAGATTCTCGTTGCTTCCTTATTTGACACGTTTCACATAGATGGTCTTTAGTGAACTTCATTTTAGGTAGACCAATTACAAAATCTTTTGAGGATACTTTGTTTAGTAGGTCAAAGTTAAGATGAGCTAGGCATTTATGCCATAACCAAGAGTTTTCACTCATGGTAGCTAGACACTTAGTTCCAACCAAGGATACCTCATCTAAGTTAAGCATATAAGTATTACTAACCCTCAAGACTTTAAACATACATTCCTTGTTTTCATCATGCACAAACAAGAAACCAGTATTTGTAAACCCTTGTCACTAAGTTGGCTTATGCTTAGAAGGTTATATTTAAGACCATCGACTAGCATAACATCAGAGATAGTAGTAGATGAGGGATTACCTACACTACCTTTTCCAAGTATAGCTCATTTTTTATTATCTCCATAAGTGACGAACCCCTTTTTCTTTCGCACAAAGTCAATGAAGAGAGATATGTCACCCGTCATGTGCCTTGAACATCCACTAGCAAGATACCACATATTTTCGATAGAGTCAAGACATTCAACCTAAAAATTTAAACAAAGGAAATAGGTACTCAATTTTCATTGGGTCCTTGAGAGTGAGTAAAATCAAAGTTACACTTAGGTAACCATTGAACATTTCCTTTAGGAACAAATAGTTTCCTAAATTTGCACCTTTCAATGGTATGAACCCTTTTGCAACAATAATGACAAGATAGGTTTTTATGAGATATGTTCTTGCTATTAGAATCCTCATGAACATATCTATGTTTCTTTTTAAAATGGTGCAAAGACTTTTCAACCTTTGAAGGATTAATAGAAAAATCAATCTTAGGTTGTAAGACATCATCTAATTTAACCTTGAAGAGATTTTACTTCCTCTTGTCTATTATGACAATGTTCACAACCAAACCTAGGAGGTTTTATATCCTCATTCTTGTGACTTTGAATATCTATCATAGATTTCCTAATAGCTTTAAATTTCCTTTCGGATTCTAACACTTTAGTTTCCAAATTTAAAATTACTTTTTCATGTGAAGTTAACTTGTTAAAAGCTCTTAAGGCCTCTCAATGATGATTTTTAAAGGCTTTTTGTAATTGAGAATAGGATAAATCATTAGTAGATTCAAGCTTAGAGAAACTTACATTTTTCTTTTTATTTCTATTTTCCATAAGGAAGATTCGAGTCGATTCAACGCTTGACGTTGTGCTTTCATCACTAGAGGAGTCACTTGCACTCTCCTAAGCGGCATAAGCTCTCCTAGATTTGCTCGATTTCTTGTGATGATTATTTTATTTGTTCTTCTTCCTCATAGGGCATTCCAGTCTATAATGACCAACTTCACCATAATGATAACAATATCTTCTAAGCTTACTCTTCTTATCCTCATCATCCTTTTAGGAGTTTGTTAACCTTCTAAATTTGTCTATGTTCTTATCAGAGTGTCTAACTCCATTCCTCCTAATATACCTATGGTATCGTTTGACAAACAATCCCATATCCTCCTCATAGAAATCCTTGTCATCTTCATTTTCACTATCACTAAGCTCATAATGTGTAGACCTTGAGTTATAAGTCTTTAGAGCTACTGACTTCTTCCCTTCTTCCTTTTCTTTGCCTTTCTCCTTCTTCACTTTCTTTTCTTGCTCTTTTTCATAATTTGCTAAGCAAGTGAGTTCTTTCTCATGCTCTTCTAATTTTTCGAACAAAGCCATGAGATCAAGCACTTTAAGATCACTTGCCTCCTTGATGGCGGTGACCTTAGGTTGCCATTCCCTACTTAAACATCTTAAAAAAAAATAGTAGCAATCTCATTGGAAATAGGCTTACCTAGCGCATTAAATTGATTTATAAGATGTTTGAATCGTTTTCGCATGTCCGTAATGGTTTCACCATGCTCAATACGAAACAGTTCAAACTCTTGATTTAATGTGTTGATCCTAGCTTTTTTGACATCACTAGTACCCTCATGGGCAACCTCTAATGCGTCCCACATATCCTTGGCAGTCTCACAATGAGAAACGCGATAATACTCATCAACACCTGAAGCGGATGTGAGAATATTTTTCTCTTTCCAATCATGTGACCATAATTTCCAATCATTAGCATCCCATTTTGCTTTCGGTTTAGGTAATGTAACACCTTCATTGGTCATGGTTATTTAATTCTGACCATTTTGAATGGATTCCCATATACCGTTGCCAACGGAGTTGACATGAATACGCATACAAGCTTTCCAATAGCCATAATTTTCGTCGGTGAAAATTGGTGCTCTATTGTACGCTCCCTTAGGTTCGGTAGCCATTCTTCTAAAAAGTAAATCTTAAGCACGAAATTAACCAGAGCTCGTGATACCACTTGTTAGACGATAGGATTTGATCTAGAGGGGGGTGAATAGATCACAAATTAAAAATTAACTTTTGGCAATAAAAACGGTTTTCAAAAGTTTTATGGCACAGTGGAAAACAACCCAAATCGAATCTTCTAACCGAACCTACTATCGAAAAGCTCAAATATTTGTAACGTAAACCAATTGAATGATAATGAACACAAATTGTCCAACAATGATTAATTCACAAATCAATTAAATGCTAAGCTACACGTAGAGCTTGTTTCCAATGATAAAAAATTAAATTAAAAGCAATTAAAACAAATTATCGAACACCTTGAGTGCAATCGATAACTCTTGGAAATTTAATTTGATTTGTTGATGTTAAAACCAATCACAATCAAATTGATTATGATTATATCAACAAATCATAATTCAAATAATAATAAAAAATTTGATTTCCAAACGAATTGATCCACGCAACAATGATTCGATAATTTGCAAGTACAACAATTAAAGATAGATATATATATATATATAGAAAGAGAGAGAGAGAGAGAGAGAGAGAGAGAGAGAGATAAGAATTTGTTTAGGTAGTTCCCCAATCAGCCTCGCTATGCTTACGTTTTCCCTTAATTCGAAATCGAATTGAGACATTTGCAATAAACCTTACTATGCAAACAATGTATATGCAAAATATGAAGAACTCTAAACCCACAAACCCTATGGTTTGTTGTTGATTCTACCACATCTAAAACCCTTGATCAAAGATTCATCAAGTAACCAACAATGCTGCTACAATCCACCAATTCTTATTACTAGCTTGCAATACCTCCTCGTCTTCAAGGTTTTTGCTCGGTCAGATTAATCCCTAGCAAAGAACCAAAGATAGCTTCTACACAGAAGTACGATGTCAAGACAACTTGTTTGACACCCCAGTACCAGCATAAGTACTTATGCAAACAAGAAAAGGTTTCCTCCAACAACCACCTTCTGAATAGCCCACATTACCAGAATGTTGACTAAGCCTATCACACTTATCAGACTCGTCTCCCTTAGTCTGCTCCTTCATCCACTTAGACCCTTTCTTGCACTGCCCTCATAGGTGAAGGTGAGAAAACATAAGAAATTGGGGGTTTGAATTGGGGTTTTCAAAACCAAAATCTTTTTACTCACTCAATAAAAATCACCGCTAATGAACAACAAAGAGAAATACACTTCGATTTTTATACTGGTTCACTTGAAAATCTCAAAGTTAATCCAGTCCACCCACCAAGGTGATTTTGCCTTATACCCAAGGACTTAATCCACTATAATCAAATTATTACAACTGCTCTAGCAACCGCTGGTGACTAATAACCCACAAAGACACACAGTCTATGTCTTCTCAAGGATTCTGACCTAAATGGTCCCTTAAGGAAATACAAACAACATTTTGATTACAACTGAACTAGCAACCGCCGGTGACTGACAAACCACAAAGACACACAATCTATGTTTTCTCAAGGATTCTGACCTAACTAGTTCCTTAAGGAAATACAAACAATAGTTTGATTACAAAGTTTTATTTACAAAGATTGCTTCTACACAAGCAGGTATAAACAAGTTAAAAGCACAATACACTTAAATAAAATTCTGTACAAATTTAGACAACAGTCTTGTAAAAATTTCTTCGTTATTTCGCTTGCTTGCCTGCTTAGTTCATGCAGTAATTCTTCAAGTCTTCAAGTCTTTATATAGCCAGTAAAAAAAGATCTGTTAAAGGGTAGATCTGGTATTCTTCATGAATGAGCTGGCGACTTGAGTAACGATTTGATACGGAGGGGACAAGAATCGTACTACCTCAATTTCCTTACTCCACGAAATCCCCTTAGTGGAAGGAATATTGGTTTGTACCATGTACTATTTTTCCCACGTATAAACTCGTTCATATCTTCTATTCTTCAGTGGCTTCTGGATAAATAGTTGTTTGAAGCATGAGTTAGAAGAGTTGATTTTGCTTGAGTTCAGAAACTTCAATCATCAATCAGATGCTTGATCACATCAATATCTGACTTGAGATTCTTCAGAGTTTTTAGAACATTCAGCGTTTAATATTCAGAAGCTTGAGCAGTATTCAGAAGTGAATTGATCAGAGTCACATATCAGAAGCAAGAGCCAAGAGAATGTTGCAGCAGCAACATACAGTTTTCTTTAGAAGATTATCATCCGTGAGTTTGAGCAGAAGCAATTTAGATCAGTATATTTTGAAACTTGTAATGTTTCATATTCAAGAGTCAGAATTAAAGTTGTTTGCTAAAGATACACAATAACAAACCATTAGGGTACCAAAATTGTTCTCATACAAATACTGACTTGTTATCATCAAAACTTAGAGATACAAATGTAGAACCAAATCTTGTTCTAACAATCTCCCCCTTTTTTATGATGACAAAACATTGTATTTTGATGAACATTTTTTGTCGGGTAATCACCAAAACATATATCAGAAAGAAGCACAAAGCTCCCCCTGAGATGAGCAACTCTAAATAGATAATCAGAATGAAAGAACACTTCCCTAATTAACCTTTTTGTTGGAGTAGATGAACCTTCTATTCAAAAGAAATGGTTTATCTTTCAGAAGTTTCTTGAACTTGTCCATATTGTTGTTAAGCATTTTAACAAGGATTTAACACACAGCAACACATATCAACTTCTGATGAGTTTTACTTCTGATCAGTTGGATAAACTTGAATAATCTTTGAAGTCTTTTCTCACTCAAGATGATTCAGAACTTTAAGAAGCTAGCATATCTTCAGAGTTTGGGCTTCATATGTTATGTTATAATTTTTCAGGTGTTTCTGATATATAGTAAATTTTTTCTGAAAGAAAATAACTAACATAATATCCTTTTAAACAAAGGTTAGTGCAAACATTTGAAATGTTTAGGTTTGATTCAAGAGAAATTAGGTATATCAAAATCAATACTTTCTCCCCCTTTTTGTCATCAATCAAAAAGATAATATGCAATAAAATGCAATCAGATGCAAAAAAAAGATAATATTCATTTGATAAAAAATAACGCCAGAGGCGCAAAAGTACATAAACAAAGAACAAAACAAGATAACAACCCAAACAAACAAACAACTAGTTGCAACTAAGGGTTAGGGTTGGATGGGGGAAGTCTGGAGAGAATAATCTGAAACATCTTTTCTTGATTATCCAAACATTCCTTCATCTTGTCCTCGTCTTCCTTCAGCTCAGCAAGAGTCTTCAGAATTTCTAGAATTACCCTAGAAGTAGAAGTCCCAGCAGCAGTATTCAAATTTTCAGAAACAACAATTTGTTGTTCAGAGCCACTATCTGCAGTTTGCTGGACTTCTTCAGAGACAACTTGCTTGCCTTTATCAGTTGTGACATTAACCAAGGCAGCATTCTCATTCCTTTCTTCTTCCTCTATCTCAGGGGCAGGAAGACATAGAGGATCAAATTTTTGCTTCAAGACTTCCATGGCAGATACGAGGCATGAATGGAAATTCTTTTCAGCCAATTTGTATCCAAAATTATTCATCCTTGAGATTTTGGAATCAACCCTTTTCTTGTAGGTTTCCCAAGTTGAATCACTTTCTGCTGGATTGACAGATTTGAGACTAATCTGCATAGCAGCATCCAGACGATTCTTGAACTCTAGATCAAATTTTCGCAGCATCTTACCAACATTAGGATTTTTTGTCTTAGAGATGTTAGGGAATTTGATGGTTAAGTCTCAAATATTGGGGTTGGGATCAGGACCATACATACTGGGTATTACAAGGGAGGGAAGATCTTCATAAGCCTCTGATTGGGGAGCATTGGTCAAGTCATTAGGAGTACCCTCAGACAGTTGAATATTTGGATTTTCTGATTGGGGAGCATTAACAGATGGAGATATGATGGGTGTTGGTAGAGATGGTGGATGGTGTATAGGGGTCATGTAGCCAAAAGAAGAACATTGTTCAGGTAATCGTTTTTCAGACATAGTTCCTTTGGAATGTGATGGTGGTAGAGTTGAGATAGTGATGGGTGATGGTGATGGAGTGAGCATTGTTGGTAAATCAGCATTGGAAACACCAGAATTAGAGACAAGAGAGGAGTCATTAACAACAGACTTACTGTGATCACCAGCAGGAGAAGCGGATGGAGTTGTCTGAGAAGAGTGAGGAGTATCACTAAGAAGCATGGCTTGCAGTTGATCACCGACGGGAACTTCATTCACATTAATTGATGTAGTTTCCATCTTCTTCTTTTTGGTTGATGGTTCTTCACCATTAGCAATCCTATTTTCCATTCCTTTTCTCTTTCTCTTTAAGATCTCTGGAAGAGTATCTGGAAGATTGCCCATGTCAATCCACACATCCAGTGCTTCATCTCTAGATCCAGCAAGGTAGAGTGCTAACTCATCTGGATGATAAGTTCTAGAAAAAGATGGAAATCCAGAAACTGGAATCCTCATAGCATCAATTTCTTCCTTTGATGGAAGAATGGTTGGATGAGTGATCTTTTCAATAAGCTTCATACTCTTTAAATTCTTCCCCCAGAAGACGTTTCCAGCAACCTTTACTAGCTCCTTAGTTTGTCCAACAATCAAAAGATCTTCAACTATTCCAGACTCAACAAGAATGTCAGAAATGAGTCTGCCGTAAGGGATATAATTTCCCTTTTTGGTAGAGCCAGTTCTTGAGGTCATAATCGAGTCTCTCAGGAATCTGAACAGGATGACTGGGAGATGTATCTTTATTCCTTTCATCAGGAAGTACAAAACATACTTTTGAGAAAGATTGATATAATCAGAAAAGTGGGTAGGATGACGGTGGTAAACACACCCTAACATGATCTTGAACCAAACTCTTAGAGAATCTTTTAAGAGCGATGAAGAAGGATCCTTCTTAGAGTCCAAAACAGTTCCTTCTTTGAAGATAGATGTGGTGACGTTAGCTTCCCTTTGCTTATCTGCTTGAACAATGTAGATTCTTAAACCTTTTCCATCACGGGAGATTAAATCACAGATAGTCTTTTCCGTGATGATGATACGTCTTCCAAAAACAAAAGAGATAATGATGTTCTTGCTTGCAGATGCATGAATCCAGAATTCTTTAACCAGGATTGGAAATGTGGGTCCTTACATTCTCTTAAAGAATCCGCTCCAGCCTTGGAAATCAAGATTTTGAGTAAGATCGCACCCATTATCCTTCAGATTGTTGAAATCCACCATGGTTTCACTAAGAACATAAAGATCATCTACAGGCGTGTCGAGAGCGATAAAAGATTTATCTGGAATCGTGAATTGTCTTTCTTGTTGCTGAGATTGTGAGGAACGTTGAGATGATTCAGCCATTGATGTTGAGAGTTGAAGTTGAAGGAATGAAGACGGAAGGTTTTGGGTGAATAGTTGTTCTGAGGAGTTTTAGGGTTTGAAAACTAAAAGTGTGGAAGAAGTGAGCGTAGTGTGAAGTGTAAATGATGTGATTTTATGTAGGCACAAAAAAAGTTAAAATAATTAATCATAATTACACACAGTAAATGCACAGTAATAGGGGGAAAGCGTAAAGATTTAACCTATTCTCAAGAAGGTTACGAAACCCAATGCATCAAATCATGATTACGCATGTTCATCAAATATGACAGTTGTCACCACTAGCATTCACACATTCTCAGATGAAAAGACAACAATTAATGTTGTAACTCTTCACAATCCAGAAGACAAATCAAAGGATTTTCTTCTGAAAAGAAACGTTCTAATTCATGAAACTCCCTTACTTCAGAAAGCTCATGTTTCAGAATCAAACGCGTAATAAAATAAACAAATAAATAAATAAATTCATCAGAATCTTATTTCAGAAATTCTGGTAACTTGACACATTGAAATTTCATCAACTCATTCTGGACACGGTTTTATAACTAAATTTTTCAGAATGAAAACGAATCTATCCTTAGCAAGGGGTTTTGTGAAAATATCAGCCCACTGGTGGTCTGTATCCACAAATTTTAAATGAAAAATGCCCTTCTGAACATAGTCACGTAAAAAATGATTTTTATTTCAATATGTTTAGCCCTAGAATGCATAATTGGATTCTTGGATAGACAAATAGCAAAAGTATTATCACAGAAGATAGGAATGTTACTCTCAGAAATTTGATAATCTTCTAACTGACTTTTCATCCAAAGAATCTGTGTGCTACATCCGGAAGCTGCAATATATTCAGCTTCAGCAGTTGATAAAGCAATTGTGGACTGTCTTTTGCTGGACCATGAGATCGGATTGTCTCTCAGAAATTAACATTCTAACACTTTAAAAATCATATATTTGTAGAATGTTTTTCAGGAAAAGATATTATATTGGTAAAATGACCCTGATATCAATCAGGCTCTGATTTAGTTAATCAAGCTCTATTATCAGAATGCATCATCACTATAATCAAGCTTCGATATTTTAGATCTATCTAAGATCTCTGCAATCAGGCTCTATATCCCAAATCTTATAAGATTTTGTTAAGTCTTAGATTCAGGGGGAGCTTGACAAAGGGAAGTTTACTTTGAACTTATCTGAGTCAATTCTGATTATCTTCGTACAAAATTGTGCTATCAAAATACATTGTTTTGTCATTATCAAAAAGGGGGAGATTGTTAGAACAAGATTTGGTTCTGCAAGATATCTCATTGTTTTGATAATAACAAAGTTGCATTTGTGTGAGAACAATTTTGGTACTCTAACGTGTATCTTTTTAAGAATTGAAAAACAGGTTCTGACTCTGATAGAGATTGTGTACTACGTCACTCTGAAGTTCTCAATGGTCGCTTTTGTGTCAAGAAGCAAGGTTGCTTCTGATTTATTGTGCATCAGAAAGACTCCAAGAAGACACTATGTCGCAGTTGCAATGTTCTCTTGGATTCTGGCTTTAAATTTAACTCTGATACTCATCTTCTGAAGACTAAGTTGTTATACCCCAAATTTTACCCCTTAGATGTCATAACATCTTGCACTTGCATTTAGGGTTCAATCATCTATGCGTTGTTAACTAACCAATATATTGTGCTAGTTGTCTCTTTTATGTGAAAGTTAGGTTTGGCACAAGAAAGAGAGCAAGATCAATAAACCAAGCTCTCACATATTCCAATGTCTCCTAAGACACTCTCTGGCCCCATACATCCATCATAAGTGTTCACTAGGGAATTGAGATTAGTATGTGAAATCATCTGTCCAAGAAAGCTAACTTAGGCTCCAAGGTTCAACCATTTGGTCATGAAGGCTAATCATGAGGTTCTCAAGTCATGTTCCATGATCTCATGTGTTTAGATCAAGAAGAAGTCAAAGAAAAACCATCAGATCAAGAGTTATAGAACTAGGGTTTTAACCTGAAGAATCACTAAAGATCAGTCAATGTCTTGAGTGGTTCATCAACCAATTGAGATTACATATACTCAGGAGGTCTTTTTCAACAAGAAATCAAGTGTGTTTGGCTCCCATCACAAGTACAATAAGCCACAAGTTCATCTAGCCCCAAATTTGGGTTTTGTCAAGGAAAGTCAGCCATGTCCTTGACTCTTGATCAAGACATGATCCCATATGTTCATATGCATCCTTAGAGGTCATCCATTGGTATTTGAAAATATTGAGAAGGCAATATCATCAAAGGTCATCCAGTGGAAATCATGAAAAGATTAGGGTTTTTGACTAAAAAGTCAAACCTTTGACTTTTGATACTTTGGTCCAAAATGAAGCATTTAGACTATATTCCATCAAGACATGCTTGACTCTTGAGTTAGAGCATGAGAGGTTTCTTGCAAAAAGGGCAAGGTTTGGTCCTTGAAATTTTCTAAGTGTGGAAAAATTCACTCCTTGTGCAAACTTGGAAGGGTCATAACTTTCAAACCACACATCCAATTTTTGTGACTCAAAGCTCAAATTGAAGCTCTCATCATGAACTTCAAAATGTATTAGAGGGTTCTTCTTAAAAAGAGGCTTAGTTTTTAAATTATGAGACTTGGAAGTCCATATCCATTTATGACTTAGTGAAATTTCACCACATTTTCCCTAATTTTGCAGCCAACTTCAACCTCATTTTTCACTATGATCAAAGCCTTATTTCAATTTTCTTTGGTCATGAAAGTTGTAGAGTTTTCTTCTAGCTTTCTTTTGAGTACTAGAATACTTCCATTGGACATGTACAACTCAAGTTATGAAGTCACCAAGTTGAGGTTTTTCACTTGACAAGTTTTGGCAATTTCATGATCCGATCTTCCAAGGTTCTTTTCACCATGATACAAGTGTTATTTCAATTTTTATTGGACATGAAAGTTGTAGGTCTCTTTCCAAGCTTTCCATCCATTACTAGAACTCTCCATTTGGACAAATATTCATCAAGTTACAATACTTCAAAGTTGATGTCATAGATAGGTCACATTCTATAACTTAGAATTTTTCTAAGTTTTCATTTATGACATTTTGGTGGACATGTTTTGTACCTCATTTTTCTTATGGATCCAAGCTTTGTACCAAGTTGATTCAAACATGAGGTTTGTTCTCCCTTCTCCCTAGTTTCCATTGAACCTAAAATTTCATCATTTAGATCAAAATCCATGGATTTATGATGGTTCAAAATGTTGTCCACACATGGAATTCACACCAAGACCTCGTGTTATTTTCCATGCACATTTGAAGTTTCTGGTTTTGCAGCATCCACATACCTCATTTTATGCGCATAAACCATGCCTTTTAGGATTCTAAAGTTTTCCAAAACAAGTGTAACATACATGACATGCCTTACGTGCCACTTTTAACATTTCATAAAAAGGGAAACAAGTCAACTTGTGCAGCAAGGATCCTGATCCTATCTTGCTTCATGCTGCTCACTCTGGGCCCTCTACACAAGGAGACAAACTTCCTCCACCAACCTGGCTCGTATTATGCACTCTCCCTCCATTTCCCATTTTTCAAAAACTTTCACCACCAACTTTTTAACCACTGTAACTTAGGTTTACCACATGAAAAGACCTCATATAAATGTTAACTAATGAAACCCTAGAGAGCATTCATTCTCAGCCACCACAAAGTATATGAGACCCTCTCTCTTGTACTCAAAAGAAAAAAATCTCATCTCCTTCAAACCTCCCTTTTCCTTAAGTTTCTGAACTTTATTCTTCCACCATCATCATCTCTGAGACAAAAGGAAGCACCACAAGGGTTTGTTTGGGAAAAAAAGAACAAAGTAGCAAGCACACGAGCTCAAGTTGGTAAAATTTCATCATCTTTGTTCTCCCATAATACACGTTGAAGTCATTTGTGTTTTACATGTTTATTATGCTAAGTTGTGTAAAAGGTTCCCCCATGCTTGTTTTTTCATTTGTCGAGGGTTACAGTTTTGGTACCAAATTTTCGTGTCTGATTTTCACTATGATGTTAATGTTATTTTAAAAAACTAATAGTGGATTCAAGATCCTTGTGAAATTTCGCGTGAAGTAGTGTCTTCATTTTGTGTTTTTGTGATGATTCACAGTCACCGCCGGTGATGCTCACCGGGGAAGACGACCGGAGCTAGGGCTCCGGCGTCTGAGGTGTCATGCTGAGGTGTGTATTCTTCTATTGACCAGCCAATGTGTTTGTGCGAGATGGATATACTTGCTGGCTGGATTAATAAATCCAGATGACATGGATACGTGGGTGAAGACTTGAGTCTTGTGTAGGCTGTGCATCAGGACCGTCCATGTGTTTAAATGAAAATCGAGGCCCCTGATTGTTTTAGTTCCTGGGCGCATGATTAAGATCAGAAGGCCCTGGTTTCTTTGGAGTCCCACCATACGTTCCAAATGATGGTCAAAGTCAGATTGGACTCTGACCTGATAGGCTTGTGTTTTTACTTTTCACACCCCTCATCCGTGGCCCACTTTGGATCATGTTATGTTTTGAACTTCAATCGTTTACTGTTACACCCCCTCCTTTCTTTTTCTTCTTTTATTTATTTCTTTTTCCTTGTTTATTTGTATTTTATTAAAATTACTTTTTCTTACCAAAAAATTCACAGAAAATTCATGTTGATATTTTGAAGTCTAATTTAATTTTCTAAAATTTTTATTTTTATTTTTATTTTATTTTAATATTTATTCATGATTTTATAATTTTTAGGGTAGTTTTAACCTAATTTTGAACTCTTGGCTTGAAAGAGTTACTTCCATATAGTTTCTTGGGCTGATTTTATAGAGTGTCTTAGTGCATACTAGGAGGATATTTTAAGGGCATTTGATGGTCTTGGGAGAAGTCATTTGACTTGGTTTTATTTGTATTTTCTTGACCCTCGACTTATACTCAATCCTTTTGGTGCTTCACGTTGATGATTGGTTTTGGGATAGCTTTTGTGCTCATCTTTGAATGACACTTCACACACACATTTTTGAATGTTAAACTTGAGTTTAAATTCTAGTTTGGGATTTGTTCACTTATTTTCTCTATTTTTAAAACACCATGCTAATGTAATCACCCTTTCACCCATGTTTTGGTCTAGTTTTGACCTAGTTTTTTTGGAATACCTCTTGAGGTGTCTCTGGGTTCGAGTATGTGTTTATTCATGGTTTGAGAAGTATGTTTCATTTCTGACCTCATGGTTCAAAAATGCTTTGGCTTGCCCATTTAATCATTTATGCATGATTTACTTGCTTTGAATCATTTCATGGTGCTTTGACTTGTTCTTGTGCATACAATCTTGTTCATGCCTAAGGGTGATTTATATTGATGTTTACTTTGACATATTGATGTTAAAAATGAGATTTATGATTGGTTTATGCTAATGCCCCTCTTGGATTGTTATCCTATTTGAGTCCTTTGACTCTAACTTTGATTCTTATTACTCTTACTCTACTCCCTCTTTCAACACTTGTTTCACAAGTGTTTGTTATCCCCTCCTTCCAAAGGAAAGCCTCTCTATTGACTTCAATGTCATAGATATCTCATTACTCTTGGTCTCATTAGAACCATTCCCTTGGCCTTATTAGAGACACCTTCCCTTACCCTAGTTAGGTTATAACCTCCCTTTGTAAGCACTATCTTCATAGTTGTTTACCTCCTTGGTCACATTAGAACCATTTTTCTCCCCTTAGAGAGTTCTTCAACTCTATTTGAGTACTATCATTATAATACTCTCTTCCCCTTTGGCCTCATGAGAGCCATTCCTTCTTAACCTAGATGTTAGGATAGAGTTCTTAAACTCTATGTGATCCTCACCATCATGAGTATTCACTTACCCTTTTAACTTAGACTTAGAGAGTTCTTCAACTCTATTTGAGTATCATGATTATGAGTACTCCTTCCCCTTGGAACTTTGACCATAGTCAATGGTTCCTCACCCCTGTTGAGGTGAACTACGAATGCTCTGATTCCGTCCTTATTAGGATACGTAGGCACAAGATGCGACGTCTTTGCGAGCATACTTAGTGTATATACCATTAGGTCTTTACCTTTAGCACTTTGGTCTTCACCATAGGTCTTTACCTTACCCCTAGCATAGATCCCATAGCAAGCAAACATAACATAACACAAATATTAACAAGAGGTTCCTGTAGAGTACTACAGATATCTAGGAGGCTAACACCTTCCCTAGGTATAACTAACCCCCGAACCATAGATCTCTTAGCTGTGTCTTCACATAGCGTAATTAGGGTTTTCTTTGATCTTTACCCTTTCCTTTGGATAAATCAAAGACCGGTGGTGAATTTCAAAGATGTGTGATTCAAGTTAATTAATAGCTTGGTATCCGATTCTCACCACAACATAAGTGCTGATGACTCTGAAGACAAGGTTCTGATGACCAGCGTTCTGAAGACACTGAAGACTTAAGTTTCTGAAGAGCAAGTTCTGAAGATTATGAAGACAAGGTTCTGTTGAACAAGTTCTGAAGATTCTGAAGACTTATATTTCTGATAACCAAGGGTTCTGAAGAAGGAGTGCTGAAGACTCTGATGACAAGGTTCTGCTGAACAAGTTCTGAAGACTCTGAAGACCCAATGGTTCATTCTTCTGATCATGCTTCAATCATATCAACTCAAAATCCACTGATGAACAGAAGAAGATGAAACATTTACGTGGGAAAATAGTGCATAGTACAGATCAAACACGCTCCTTTCCACTACCATTCCACTACTCTGATTTGGTGGTACAAAGGACAATTTCAGTGTACGATTTTCATCCCAGCACAACGACATTATTTCAAGTCGCCGGTATTTTTCTGATATTACTGATCTGCCCTTTAACGAATCTTTTTCTGGCTATATAAAGACTTGATCATTCAACGAATCATGTGTGACACAAAGTGTGAAAAAGAGAAATATTCAAAACACTGATTCATAAAAAGAAAGAACTCAAGAAATCGAGAAATACATGAGTGAACAGTAAACACCACAATACAAAGAAGAAGATTGTTCTTACTATGTAGATTCGCTCTAAGTTAGATTGAGCTAGAAATAGTGTTTATATCAACTTATGTAAGAAGCATTTCATTGTAAATATTTTTTTTGATCAAACAATTATTTGAATTCCTTAAGGGACCAGTTAGGTCAGAAGCCTTAAGAAGAGACAGTTAGTCTGTGTATTGTTAGTCACCGGCAGTTGCTAGTGCAGTTGTAATCAGTTTGCTTATAGTGGATTAAGTCCTTGTGTATAAGGCGAAATCACCTTGGTGGGTGAACTAGATTAACTTGATAGTTTTCAAGTGAACCAGGATATATCGTGTGTCTTTCTCTATTGATAGTTTATTTGTGATCTTTGTTTGAGTTTCACAAAAAGCTTTCATTTTGAAAACCCAATTCAAACCCACCCCCCCCCCCCCCCCCTTTCTTGTCTTTTTCTCACACCTTCATAAATAAATCAATGTGTAGAAGTTATAACGGTCTAGAGGTGGAAACAACATTTTTTGCTTTGAAAGAAGTTTTAGAGAATTTTCCTTTCTGATATGCTTCACAAAGAGCGTCTGAAGTAAACTTCAGGTTTGATAAGCCTCTGACCAGTTCAAGCTTATTTAGTTGAGAAATCCTCCTCGTGCTAACATGGCCAAAACGTCTATGCCATACCCATTGCTCTTCATTAACAGTCATTAAGCATTTGACATTCTGTTCACTGAGATCAGAAAGTCTAATCTTGTAAATGTTATTTTTCCTTTTTCTGGTAAAAAGGATTGAGCCATCTTTCTGACTGAAAGCCTTACAGGACTTTTGATTAAAGATAATATCATAACCATTGTTACTAAGATGACTGATAGACAATAAGTTATGTAATAAACCATCGACCAGAAGAACATTAGTAATAGAAGGAAGTTTAGCATTACTGATAGTTCCAGAGCCAAAGATTTTTCCTTTCTGGTTTCCTCTGAAACCAACGAAGCCTCCAGGCTTATGTTCGAAACTTTGGAACATATGCCTTCTTCCAGTCATGTGTCGCGAGCAACCACTTTCCAGGTACCATGATTGGTGTTTCAATTGAGCTGCTAAGGATGTCTGCAACATAAACTATCTTTTCCTTATGTACCCACTTTCTGGGTCCTTTTTTGTTAGTTTTCCCATAGTGTTTAACAACTTTGGGTTTATGTGCAACAGGATAATCAAGTGGAATTTGTGCATGATATTTAGGTTTAGAAACAGATTTTTGTGTCGGTGGAAGTTTCTGTGCAAGTTCAAAATAAACAGGTTCTGTACCAGCAGGTACAAAGTGCTTGTAGAGAGGTTTTGGTTTTACCACAATACTTTCATCAATCTTAGAAGTATTTGTACAACCTAAACCTTTCTTGCCATTTCTACTAACTTCATAGATTAAGGAAGCAATTTTGCTTCTATCTATGCTTTTAGTCAGAAAGTACTGAAAAAGCTCTGTCATATCTGAAATTCTGGCATAACAGACAGCAGATGTCCTAACACATGTCACGACATTATTCTGCATAAACATTTAAACAAGGAGCAGAAACAGCAGACTGATACCTTGAATATCAGAACTGCAGAATCACAGATGTTACGACATATGATCCAACATGTTAATGAAGTCTGAACTGAAAATAACAGAATGATAAACAACATAGAATATGATGACCCAGTTCGGTGCAACTCACCTACATCTGGGGGATACCAATCCAGGAAGAAGAAATCACTATCAGTAGTATAGTTTTATGTAAACAACCTCAGATTTACAGAAAGCACCCACGCTAACCTATCACTACCCAATGAAGTCTTTATCATTAGAAGTCACATCTAATTGATAAGAGAAACCTATCTCACTCCCTAAATCACAACATGTGATTATCTTACAGTTAATACCTCATAACTGTATCTACCCTATTCAAAGACACCCCTTCCAATACAAAGTTCAGTCAAGCATCCTTGACTAACAAGTTAACTTGGATTTGCTTCAAAGCTTCATCCAAGAACACTACACTATTCATTGCCTACGGGCTTATGAATCTGTACAAGTACCTATGTCTACCATAATGCATCAAATCGATACAGAGGGAGACTTACAACAGAAACCTACAACTCTTAAAACCTAAACCCTACTTTACAAAATAGAATTCCTAAGTCTATGTCGTCCTCTCTCCTTGCTGCATTAGGTCTTGGTCTTCTTTTATAGTCTTCTGCGTTGTTGGGCTTCATATCTTTGATCCTTGATCCACTGCCAATCGCACCTTGAATCTTGGAACAGATTTGAAACATGCCTGTTGTGATAGTCATGATGTTGAATCTACATGCTGTGACATTTCACTCGACATCTTTAGTCTGGGTCTGAAACCTTCATGTTGGAACATCTTTCCCAACATTATGTTTTACCAAAATTTAGTCAAAATCTTGGAGCTTTCAATCTCCCCCTTTTGACAAATTTTGGCTAAAACATCCTTCAGCCTGATGGTGCTTGCAGTGGAAGTGGAAAAATACTTGAAGCAAGTGCTAAGGAAAAAGGAAAAAATAATTTGGAGTTACCCTCTTCATTTTCTTGTTACACCGAGTACATAGAAAATGTAACTCAGATCACAAACACAACTTGCTTCCTAACTCTGATCACAAAACACAACTCCCCAAGATGTTATAACCAGAACGTTGAAATATCCTTTGGAACATTTTTGCATACCAGCACCACAAATGCACATACACCTCTCAACAGCTCTAAGAAGTAAACCATTCTCCCCTTTTTTAGCCAAAAGTTGACAACAATGACCCATGCAGACCCATACCCATATTGTGCTTTCCTAAAGACGGACAAAACCCATTTTTCTCTCAACTTAATAAGAAGAGATTTTACACTTCAAGCATCACAACTCTCCTTAAATAATGAATAAGCTATGTAGGTAGAGCCAATCCAAAAGACTAGTCAAAGAGTGCAACAATTGCTGATCAAGTTAGTTTCAAAAGTTTCCACCTTTTCTGACTTGTCCTTGAAACCACTTCTGAATAGTGTCCTGATACCTAACCTGATTTTGTCAGGCTTATGGTCCCCATAGATAGGACTTTCTTAATCCAGATTTAGCAAACTCGATTACAGCAGAATTCTTTCATTTACCCTTCCATTAGCAGAGAACCAATTTCTTCCAGACAGCAACAGAATTTCCCAAGATACTTGTACCACTTCTAATTCAATCCATTGACACCCAATGACAGAATCAGAACATCCTGTTAAGTTCACCCAGAACTCATATTAGTAAGACAATGTCACGATATCTCGTCGGATATATCAACCTCACCTGAGGCAATCCATCACAAACTTCTTGAAACCACAAACAATCTTGATAGCCAGTCTGCACCATTGCAACTATATATCTGAAACAGAGATCTAACTCCCCCTATCGTAGACAACCAGTGCTCCTTTGCCAGAAGAACACCCTAAATGAATGGAAAACATAAGACGCATCTTCATGTCTTCAAGAGCGCACCCTCAGTTCAACACACCTGCTGAACGCATTCACCTACTGCTTGACCCTCAAGCAAACCATATACCACACCAGTACATAAATCAGATAGAAGTTCTCCCCCTGTCTTTCTCAAAAGATTCTTCTTCACCAAGAACGACCCCAAAACCACTACATGATATCCCATGACAGCTTCATGATCATATAGTGAGTACCCGGAATGCATCCGTGTATCACAACTAACAAACTCTTGGATTGAGACCAAAGCTCCATTGATCCCTCTCGTCCAAAAACCATCCATACACCACACGAACTCCTCTTGAATTCTCATGTATGAATCTCCTTATTCCCTGAGATACAACCCAATTGAATCAGAATGCTTCACATTCCTCAAAGAGACGCACAGGGCCTCTTAGTTTGCTAGCTCACACAGATATTCCTCACACTTGAAGAACATCAAACACATGCTCCAGAAATCTTCAGCCCAATTGCTCCACAAGCACCAACTGATTTACTTCTAGGAAGTCCCATTCACATCAGACTTCCAAGACAATCCTTTACTCATCATTCTCCCGTATGATAAGATAAATACTTCTTAGACAAGACGTGAGTGTCAAGTTCTACACTCAGAACTTAGTATCCTACTCCAAGGATAACCAACCCAGAAAATGTTCTAACATCAGTTAGGACATTCTTCACATATCACAGACACCACACACCATGGTTCTTGATATGCTCCATGACTAGACTTACTATCTACATAGTAATCCATCTGAAGATCTTCACACAACACTGCGCCAGCAACTTGAACAAGGAGAACTCCAGAAACCCAGAGAAAAATAAACTCTCATCCACCAAAAGAAGGCATGCTTCCATCCTCAACCTAGAACTTCTACCACAAGCTCCAAGAGAATCAGAACCTCCTTGCGTTTTCAACCAACTACCCTTCTGCCCAAGAGCAGTTAGTTCCAAGCATCCTGCTTGAATGCACACTATGAAACCAACCAAATGCCACCTTTTGATTGATCTCACTCTTCTTTAAAACTCCCACAAGATACACTGGTCCACCAATGAAATATGATCTTTAAGTCACATGAACTACTTGCTCCATAACAAGACATCTTGGATCCACCAAGCCTCTAGACATGTAACATCTTCTCAACCCACAGCTCCTGCAAACTGTATGAGATAGACCTTTTTAAATCATCCATAACTTCCATTCTCCTGTAGATCACCTTATCTTAAGCTGATGTGCCACATCACCAGCTGAGATCCTGATGTTAAGCTAGATGTCAGAATATTCTGATACGACATCCAACTGTTAAATTCAGCTTTTCCTTCTGCCACTTAGAAGAACCTCATCCCTATTACAGAACAAGAGTTCCATGCTCTCATAGACTTGATTCAACAACCAAGTTTGAGTAGACAACCTTCATCCTGCTTAATCATATCACAGATATTCCCATCAAGCTCACACCTTGATGAATAACTGCTTTTAAACTCCAAAGACTTCACACCTGCCACGTCTGAATCTTCAGAAGATAGGTAGTTATAGACTACACCATAGCCATACCAAAGAATGCCACATTCCTTAGTAGAGCAGTCTGTAGAAAGTCAGAGATAACTGCCACTTAACCTTGACCTTCAAAATGAGCAAGATCTCATGCTCCTTAGTACCCAGATTAAAAATAAACTGATCTAAGTTGTGCTAACACCATCACCCCATTCCTCCTAGATCAGAAATAAACTGATCCAAGAAGTAACCATCAAGATTATGATGTCTTCATCTTCATCTTCAACAGCATCAAAGTCCAGACCAGTTTCTTGCCAGGAAACTCTCCAGAGATCACATGCTTCTGTCACACCAGACTGAAGCCGATTCTTAGTTCAACACCCAAGACTAAAACAGATGCTAAAATGCATGCAGTACCCCTCCCATGATTCTGCATAACCTCTGATGATGTGATGTTCCAACATCTTGTTGAACATCAGCAATCTTGACTTTCAAGGATAATGAATTAAATACTTGTGAATTCCACAAATAGCCATTGATCTTAAATCCTTGTCCAATAACCCTTCTTCACTGCTGTAGCTAAGCTCCACCCGATCACTTCATGAACACTTATCAAGTATTAAATCTTTTGCAAGTATCTTCTTTGACAAACAGTGTTGAGATACCAAGGCTGCCACCCTTGACTCAAGTAACTAAGATTCTATCTGAACGAACCTTATTTACCTCAACAATTCTGAAAACTCCAATCAGATTGGATTCACCCTTAGGGTTAAGAGAGATGAATCCTTCCTTGCTGTTTTGGATGGTGAAAATAAATCACCTCCACTTTCTTCAGGTTGTGTTTCATAGAAACACCTTCTAGTCAGAAGAATAGCTATAAGACTCCAGATGCACGACTGAGACGCCTTTATGAGTGGACTTGAGAGAATTCTCAAGTATCTTTGACAACCTAGCCGATCAATAATTTATCAAACTCCCAGAGCAAGAACTTGATAAACCTAAACTCAACTCCTCTCCTCTTTAACTGACTTCAAACTGTATCATGGAACCAATCTTCCAAGTACCAAGTCACCATAACAGACATCTTCCAAACACTCCCTTCATTCCATCGCTCCCGACTTTGGAATAAAAGAATTCAGATATCTTCACATATAGAGGCCGACGATTGAGACCTTCCACCATCTGTCTTCAGTAACAACTCCAGAATCCCATAATTCCAGAGCTCTTTCATCAGAAACATATGCAGCGGAACCACCAAGGAACAGATCCTGCTTGCCCTAATAAGATGTCAGAACATCTTATAAGAGACCCCAACAAGAGAACTAGCCACTTCTCATACAGTTGTTGTAGAACCTCCTCAGCACCATGAAAAACCACTGGGTTGTTACCTTCGATTCAGAACATTTATCCCATCCATTAATACCCTTGAGTATGTCTGAGTTGATTAATCTGATCTTCAAAACTCCTCCTTGTTTAAACGCCAGAAAGTATCTCCCAAAGATCTCCTTCAGAAACAGACAGAATGCCTGCTCTGATACCAATTGAAATTCTGGCATAGCAGACAGTACATGTCTTAACACATGTCAAGACATTGTTCTGCATAAACATTTAAACAAGGAGCAGAAACAGCAGACTGATACCTTGAATATCAGAACTGCAGAATCACAAATGTTACGACATCTGATCCAACATGTTAATCAAGTCTGAACTGAAAATAGCATAATGATAAACAACACAGAATATGATGACCCAGTTCGGTGCAACTCACCTACATCTAGGGGATACCAATCCAGGAAGAAGAAATCACTATCAGTAGTATAGTTTTATGTAAACAACCTCAGGTTTATAGAAAGCACCCATGCTAACCTATCACTACCTAATGAAGTCTTTATCATTAGAAGTCACATCTAATTGATAAGAGAAACCTATCTCACTCCCTAAATCACAACCTGTGATTATCTTACAGTTAATACCTCATAACTGTATCTACCCTATTCAAAGACACCCCTTCCAATACAAAGTTCAGTCAAGCATCCTTGACTAACAAGTTAACTTGGATTTGCTTCAAAGCTTCATCCAAAAACACTACACGATTCATTGCCTACGGGCTTCTGAATCTGTACAAGTACCTATGTCTACCACACTGCATCAAATCGATACAGAGGGAGACTTACAAGAGAAACCTACGAATATCAAAACCTAACCCCTACTTTACAAAATAGGATTCCTAAGTCTATGTCGCCCTCTCTCCCTGCTACATTAGGTCTTGGTCTTCTTTTATAGTCTTCTACTTTGTTGGGCTTCATATCTTTGATCCTTGATCCACTGCCAATCGTGCCTTGAATCTTGGAACAAATTTGAAACAAGTCTGCTGTGATAGTCATATGTCGAATCTACATGCTGTGACATTTCACTCGACATCTTTAGTCTGGGTCTGAAACCTTCATGTTGGAACATCTTTCCCAACATTATGTTTTACCAAAATTTAGTCAAACTCTTGGAGCTTTCAATATCTAAATACACGGTTGGTACCGGAAGCATCTGGACCTATTTCTTCTTCTAATTTTAAGATTTGACTTCTCAAAGTAGAGTTTGTACTTTCTAAAGAAAATATTTTTTCATTTAAAGAAGAAATATTCTCTCCATGCTTCTCACAAGTTTCAGAAGCAATTACTTGGACTTGTTTAAGGTCTTTGTATTTGCTTTGAAGACTTTCATACTTCTCCAATATTTCAGAAAGACATGATTCTAAATCAGAACGAGAGAGATAAGAAAATACATCTTCAGAATCATGATCAGATTCTGCTTCTGAGTTTGATGATACTTTATCTTCGGGTTCTCCAGAGACTTCAGCATCAGAGGTTGTTGCCATCAATGCAACATTAGCTTGTTCTTCTTCAGAATCTTCTTCTTCTGAATCAGAGTCGTCCCAGGTAGCCATAAGTCCTTTCTTGCCTTTGACAGAATTATTTTTATGCTTTCTATCTTTCTTGAGCATGGGAAATTTATTCTTGTAATGACCAGGCTCTTTGCATTCATAGCAAATAATTTCTTTTCCAGAACTCGACTTCCTTTGTCCAGATGCTGAGTCAGAACGACCAACAGTCCTTCTAGCTCCTTTGAACTTTCCCTGACCATTTTGTCTGTTCTCTAGAGTCTGTTGACCCTTCTGGAAATTAATGAAAGTTCATCATCTTCTGAGTCTTCATCAGAATCTTCTGAGATTTCCTCAGCTTGATAAGCCCTTGACTTTTTAGAGTTGGATTTCAAAGCAACTGACTTTCCTTTCCTTTGAGGTTCATCTCCCTCAAGCTATATCTCATGACTTCTTAAAGAACTAACAAGTTCTTCAAGACTGATATTGTTCAGATCTTTAGATAGTTTAAAGGCAATTACCATAGGTCTCCACTTCTTAGGAAGGCTTCTGATGATCTTTTTGACATGGTCAGCAGTTGAGTATCCTTTGTCCAGAACCTTGAGTCCCGCGACTAGCATTTGAAACCTTGAAAACATAGTTTCAACTGTTTCGTCATCCTCCATTCTGAATGCCTCATATTTCTAGATTAGGGCAAGCGCCTTTGTCTCCTTAACTTGAGCGCTTCCTTCATGAGTCATTCTTAGAGAATAAAAAATGGACTTGGCAGTATCTCTGTTTGTTATCTTCTCATACTCAGTATAAGAGATAGCATTTAGCAGTATAGTTCTTGCCTTGTGATGATTCTTATAATCTTTCTTTTGTTGATCATTCATAGAACTTCTTGACACTTTTTCTCCTGCAGCAGTAACAGGATGACTGTAGCCATCAACAACAAGATCCCAAAGATCTACATCATAGACAAAAAAGAAACTTTCAATTTTATCTTTCCAATAGTCAAACTTGTCACCGTCAAAGACTGGTGGTTTGGCATTGTAGTGATCTTTCTCTACTGGAATAGCGGCGACTGCCATTATTTCTCACACAGACACTAGATCGGTACTGAACACGGTTAAGTGTTTGATAAATTTTTATCACAATCAGAACCGGAGCTCTGATTCCAATTAAAGGTGGGAAAAACACAAGAAATGGGGGTTTGAATTGGGGTTTTCAAAAACAAAAGCTTTTTACTCACTCAATAAAAATCACCGCTAATGAACAACAAAGAGAAATACACTTCAATCTTTATACTGGTTCACTTGAAAATCTCAAAGTTAATCCAGTCCACCCGCCAAGGTGATTTTGCCTTATACCCAAGGAATTAATCCACTATAATCAACTAATTACAACTGCACTAGCAACCGCTGGTGACTAACAACCCACAAAGACACGCGGTCTATGTCTTCTCAAGGATTCTGACCTAACTGGTCCCTTAAGGAAATACAAACAAGAGTTTGATTACAACTGCACTAGCAATAGTTGGTGAATGACAACCCACAAAGACACACAGTCTATGTTTTCTCAAGGATTCTGACCTAACTGGTCCCTTAAGGAAATACAAACAACAGTTTGATTACAATGTTGTGTTTACAAAGATTTCTTCTACACAAGCAGGCATAAACAAGTTAAAAGCACAATACACTTAAATAAAATTCTGCATAAATTTAGACAACAGTCTTGTAAAAATTTATTTGTTATTTTGTTTGCTTGCCTACTTACTTCATGCAGTAATTCTTCAAGTCTTCAAGTCTTTATATAGCCAGTAAAAAAAGATCTGTTGAAGGGTAGATCTGGTATTCTTCATGAATGAGTTGGCGACTTGAGTAATGATTTGATACGGAGGGAACAAGAATCGTACTACCTCAATTTCCTTACTCCACGAAATCCGCTTAGTGGAAGAAATATTGGTTTGTACCATGTACTATTTTTCCCACGTATAAACTCGTTCTTATCTGCTATTCTTCTATGGCTTCTGGATAAATAGTTGTTTGAAGCATGAGTTAGAAGAGTTGATTTTGCTTGAGTTCAAAAACTTCAATCATCAATTAGAAGCTTGATCACATCAATATCTGACTTGAGATTCTTCAGAGTTTTTATAACCTTCAGTGTTTAATCTTCGAAAGCTTGAGCAGTGTTCAAAAGTGAATTGATCAGAGTCATACATCAGAAGCAAGAGCCAAGAGAACGTTGCACCAGTAACATACAGTTTTCTTTAGAAGTTTCTCATCCGTTAGTTTGAGCAGAAGCGATTTAGATCAATATATTCAGAAACTTGTATTGTTTCACATTCAAGAGTCAGAATCAAAGTTGTTTGCTAAAGATACACAATAACAAACCGTTAGGGTACCAAAATTGTTCTCATACACATACTGACTTATTATCATCAAAACTTAGAGATACAGATGCAGAACCAAACCTTGTTCTAACAATAAGAACTATGAGAGGAAAGTCTTTGACACTTGTAAAAGTATGATGTTGTATCATCTTGGAGACTTAAAAAAAACAAGAGTAAGCAGAGCACATAGAAATAACTGGCTTATGGAATCAAATTCCTCCCCAGAGCTTCATAAGTCTCATTAGTGACCAAGCATTCTCCCCTTCTATATGTCCCTGATTAAGAGAGACAACATCAGAACTGGAAATTCCAGTTCTCAAACCCTTATAATTTCTCTAGATAATCCTTAACTCCAATCATGAGATCTGGAGTACCCATATCCAGAATATCTATCTTGCTCAGTTGTACCTTCAACAGGTATGAGAGAAAAGATAATTTGCATCTTCCCAGATTTCTAACCATTGGATGGCTGGCTGTAGGTTGAGTTGAATCCTTCAGATAAATCTTCAAGATGAAACAAAAGTACCTGACAAGACAAACTTAACACTAGAAGAGAGACTCTTTCAAAGCAAATTCCTGCCTCCATCATGAGCATTATGATGTCCATCGTGATGTTAAGACATTGCGAGAGCAGCATAAGCCTAACTTCCCTCTTGATTAAAAAACAAGTTGACATTTGAGTTCTATAAAGCCGTAAGAAAATTTATCCCATTTAGGTTCCCAGTCAATTCCTCAAACAAAATAACAACAGAACAGTTGTTCACAACCTCATAGAATAGATCAAGATTAGAGGACAAAACAATCACTGCTTTGTGATCCTTCTATACAGTTGGTGCACAGACTTCGAAGGGGCAACCAACTCAACATGAATTGATTCTCCAATACAGGGAACTCTACCAAGTCCAGCTTATCCTTGAGCAACAAATTCTAGAAGATGTTGGAATAAATGTCCTTGACATTTGACCATGTCAATCTCTCCACTTTCTTCAGACCTGGGTTGAAATGTCTATTCATTAGATGCCAGTTCACACACTCCTGCAGAGTAGGAGACAAAATCCATGCTTATGTTCTTCAAATCACACCTGACAGAACAACAAAACAGTGACCTAAGAGATCCACCTGCTGGTGATGACATGATCTTTATCTACAACTGCAGTCACATTCATGACACATCTCTTAGGGAAAAGACTTCTAAACCCTGCTAGCCTGATCAGATGTGCCTTCAACCAAGGTCTTGAGAGACTCCCAAGCTTCTTTGATCACCACATATGTGTTTATCAACCTGAACACATGCTAAACGACTTCATTGGATATGGACCTAAAATCAGCAAAATGAACAATCCAAACACATTCTTTGATGAACGATTTTCAACAAATGTCGTCCCTTCAAAGATCATATAGTACCAGGAAAAAAACTCCCTGAAGCTCACCTAAAACTGACTAGGGTGCAGCTCTGATACCAATTGAAATTTTCTGGCACATGCAACACATGATGTGATTCTGATGTCTTAACATCAGAGTACAAAGTCATGACAAATGTTTTGACATATACAGACTTGACAAAACAATTTTATCAAACTGTAAAATTATGTAGAAATAAATGCAGAATGATAAATAACACAATCAATTGGTAACCCAGTTTGGTTCAACCTCACCTACATCTGTGGCATCCAAGCCAGGAAGGAAATCCACTATGATAGCATTAGTTCAAAGCTAAACTCCCTGTTTACAACTTCTCGCCTAATCACTACCTTGTGCTACTTCTACCTATAAATCGCCATCTAGATATAAGACCCCCCCTCTTACTTCCTAGCAAGCAGTCATAATCCAAATGACCATGCCTCGAGAAACCAAAAAGAAAGATGTACCATCTTTCTACTACAATACTAGGTCAAGACTCTTGACCAAGAACAATACTCAGTTTTACTTCAAAGCTTCAACCAAGAACAATACTCAACTCCTTTGCTTAAAAGCTTTAGAGTGAGAACAACATACAATAAACAATATGTCTACCACAGTGTACTAAACGATACAAAGGGTGACTTACAAAGTCACACACAAGAGACTCTCAAAACCTAAGTTTCTAAAACTTCCCCTAGTTTTTACAAAAGTGAAATTCGTCAAATACATTAGGTCTAGGTCTTCTTTAAATAGCCTTCAGACCTACTGAACTTGGGCTTCTTGAGGCGCAATTCATCAGGAATCAGCTTGGAATCATAAGCATAATTTCCTGCACAAAAATAGGAACGAAATACAAAGTTTCCAAAAAAGGCTCAATGATCCTTTTTTCAGAAAACCATCACAATCTATCAAAACATAAGTTCCCAAAATATCCTTCCTTGGATAGTGCATACAAGTAAACCAGAATATACTCAAGGATCACACTCAAAATACCAAAATAGTCATGCCCTAACTATCTGGTATAACATGTCCTGGAACATGTCACAACATCATGTAGAACATGATGTCTGACTGAACTGTCATGGCAAGAACATAAGGTTCAACATCTTGCTAACAACATGTTGTTTTACCAAAATAAAGCCAATCCAAAATACACAGAACTTACATTACCCATTACCATCATTATATCATTATGCTTAAAAGTTTATTTGGTATGCATTACATGAATATTATGTCAAATCTGTCCAGCTAAACCATTAATGGTACAAAATGTGAAGACCGTCGTTTTGACGGTACCCACATCTAAGTTGGAAGTTATCGATTAAATTGGGATTCATTTTTGGTGAAAATCTGGTAATCAGACACCAGATGTCGAGTAAGATATCACAACACTGGGATCAGGACAATAACACAAACCAAACAATTATGCAGTTAATGTGAATGGTTGGAAGTAAATAACACAATTAATTGTTAACCCAGTTCGGTGCAACATCATCTATATCTGGGGGCTACCAAGCCAGAAAGGAAATCTACTATAATAGTATTAGTTTGAAGCCCAAGTAAACTACCTCCGATTTACAATCTTCTCACCTAATCACTACCCGTGATATTCCTATCTAAGACGCTTCTAGATATGAGACCCCTCTCACTTCCCTTCAATCACACAACAGTGATAAAAACTTATGACAATGAACAATGGAAGACACACTTCCAATGACACAAAATCCACTCTTGCTTAAAAGCTTATGGGTGATTACAACTCAAACACGGGCCAATTCAAGCACCTAAAAGGTACATGAATGACTTATAAATGAACAATGAACATAATCCAACTCAGATATCAAAGTGATACTAAGAGTGGATCACAAATAACAAAGAACACACTAAACCCTAAAACTCTTCTTTCAATACATGACTTTTATTTACAATTAGGTTTAGAACCGTCTTTTATATATATCTTTTTATAAACAAGGGCTTTGGGCTCTTCATATAAATAAAACGCATATCCAAAACAGCTGCAAATCTTCTGGACAAAAATGGGAACATAATATAATGTTTCCTAAAAAGTCTCCAAGCCCCTTTTTATGAAACAAATGCACTTCTGATGTAGAACCAGTGTTCCTAAAATAACCCTCCTTGGATTGCGACAGAATGTGAACTAAAACCATAAAGAATCTCACATTTAATAAAATAAATCTTCCATAAAGCAAAACCCTAAAACCTGGTATAACATGTCAAGACATCGTGTTTGACATCTCTGCAACGATGCTGACCAACATGTCAAGACATCTTGCTCAACATCTTACTGTGATACTTGTTTTAACAAAATTGCTTCCAATCCCAAAAACATAAAACTAACATTTGGGATTGGTTTTTACAGCGTTTTAAACTGAAATTAATTATCGTGAAAGCGATAAAATTAGAGGTATTGGTTCCGTTTTATAGAGAGGAACTGGTATCTGAGATAGAAAATAAAAATCAGATTTTAGATTAAATCAATTGAACCAACAAGGCTTGTTTTAATTTGCAAAAAACAATCGTTTTCAAAAATAGAGTTTAGAGGAATAAATGTGCGCAACAAAAGGCGTTTGCAAGTTTAGACTCTGGTGCTACGTGAGTGACCGTTGGTATCGCCTTTAAATTTGTTTTTCACCCAAAATGACTTTTTAATTAATTATAAGTTTTTTATTTTCAAAAATACAAGTTTTACACTTTAACACGCTGAACGCGACAATGGTAGTATAAATTTTAGAATAAAAATCGATTCTGATTAAGCGAAAGCAAACTGTTCATTTAAATTAAGTTCCTTCCTATTAAAGGAAAATACTGCCCCAATTTAATTAATTAATCCGACTTAGCCGTGAGTATTGTTGATTGATGCGAACCACATTCCGGTCTCGCTTTTATTAATATTTTTCAACCAACCTGCTTTAACTTCTGCTTTAATTTCCCTTCTCATTTAGATCCGCTGCCTTAGATTTACATATCAATAGTAGATAATGATATAATTGACTATTGGTCTCTGTGGGCTCGACAATCTTTTGTATTACCCTGATATAAATCGTGCACTTGCGGATAAGCAAACCATATAATACATCACATATACAATGATTCAAGATTTGCCCACATCAAAGCTGTAAACTTCTCCCTAGATAGAGACTTCTGTTAAAATTTCATCCTCGAGGCATAAGATAATGACAATCTTGACCTTAACCACCATTTTGGTCTTCTCTGCTTGTGTTTAGCGTGCATGCATCGATACCCCCCCCCCCCCTAAATGCTTCTATACACTTTTGTTGAGTTAAGATCGTTTGCATCTTCACTTTCCATAACTCAAAATTGTTGTCTCTAGAAAACTTCTTTATATCTCATTTAGAATCCATGGTGCTCATTTTTAAACATAGCCCTTTTTACCCCATGGCAGGCACCACTTGTTGTGAAACTGAAATGTTCAACTAGACCGAGACCTTCTTGTTGAAAATCTAACAATAATAAGAATCTCGTATCATGCCAAGGATATTAAAGTATGAGAAAAATTATAATGAAAACTAAACTAAATGGTCTTAATAAAAAATTAACTTGCTAAACACTGAAAACAAATCCACAAAAAAAGAAGAAAATAAAAGACGAGTACACAAAGAATTTGTTTACTCCATTCGATTAAACTAATATACTATGCGAGAGAGAAACATTCTTTGATTCACTATACTTCCAAAAGTTGTTACAAGAGATAACAAATGAGTTACAAAAAAAATAGTCTATCGAGTTCTTGAAAACAAATCATATTTCCTACCAAAGTGTTTCTGAATCTTTCTAACTCATTATATATGAATCACACAAATCTAATGTATTTATAAGTGTTTTTCAATGCCCTTAAATATCTCCAAAGGTATCTTAAAATCCAAGATTACACTCCAAGGAATGTCTACATTTGTCTGCCTAAGTTTTCTTAGATATCTCCAAATATTTATCAAATTAGAGAAATACAATCATAGAAATTTCTACCATTGTGTCTCTAACTAGGATTACATTCATTTCATTTGTCTTGTTCTCTTAACAAACAAAAGTGATAGAGATACATATTTATAATGAATGAAACTCAACATATCTAAAACAGGTACGAAAGAAAACCTATCATCGAAAGAATAAGTATATCAAACTGTTCTGACACAAGACCCACAACCAAATTGGAGCATCTCTGACCGATGACTACTCAACCGTCATTGATTGCCTTGTGTGGACCGCCACTTTGTGGCTCTTGCACCTGCACATACTCAAATTTTTTTCTTTTCGTCACTTGAGATTTCAAAGCATGCAATATATATATATATTTACGATTTTTTTAAAATAACCATATTTTAAAAAAATTCAAAATAACCATATTTTCAGAAAAATACCAAAGTAACCGTGTTTCAAACAAAATTTTTTTGCCCCCAAGAGGAGGCGCCACAGGCAGTGGCACATACATCCATTTTTTGAACTAAGGCACTATAGGGTATGGCGCATGCATTCATGTCATGCCACTGCCTATGGCGCATACATGCATCCTCTAGGAGCATGCGCCATAGCCAATGGCTAATGTGTTGTTCTGATATTTTTAATAATTATTTTAAAAATAAAGTAATATTAAATAAAATGGAAAATATAAAATAATTTATAATATTATTCCATCAAATAGAATTACACAACGATTGGATATAAATTTAATGACCCGCTCGATCGTAACACCCAGCGGTTCCACACCCAGGCGCATTCGCTTGCCTTCGAGGTCTTCCATGATTTCTCTGAGGTGTTTAGGGTATTCTAGTATTCGCCTGAGGTAAAGGTGGTTGGTGCGAGGTTCCTGGCATATCTAACAAATTTTCAATCATATCTCCCTAGTAGTCGGTGCTGCCGTAATCGAGTTCGGTGCCCATGTTGTCGTAGTTGGGTCGTGTTGGTTGGGTTAGGTGTGGGCGGGCTGGTTGGTTGAATTGAGACATTGAATCATTTTAGAAACGAAGCATGATTCTTGTGGTGTTTGAAAGGTATGTGTTGGTTGTGTGCTTTGGCGATGTGATATTTGGGTGCTTTGGTGGTGTGATGTTTAAGTGCTTTTGTGGTGTGATGTTTGGGTGTACATTAGTTGGGTGCTATGGTGGGATAGGGTGGAATTATATGCATCAGCGGGGCTATAGTAAGATGTGGTGGCGACATATGGTTGTTGGTGGTTTGGGTCATGATCTTGGTTTTGTGTTTGGGTGTGTGGCATGATAGCATTTGCGTGAGATGGGATAATTGATAGCATTTGAATTAGAACAAACCACCTAAACCAAAAAGAGTGAAAATAAATTATTTACAGTTAGTTGTAGTATAAAGTAAGCAAGTGGAAATAATGAGATAAACTTTTTTTTGTGTAGGTGAATGTGAAGATGTTATCGTTGATGAGGGTGAGTGACGACATTCTCGACCAACCTCATGCTTAGAGTAAAAAAGCACAAGAATAAAATGAACAAGTACCATTTTGTGCGTTTTTACACAAAGAACTTGTTCTGGACTGGACTAGTGGCTAGACATGGCCCAATCCACTTCTGCTTCCAGAACGGCCCAATTGCCTAAGTATAATCCACAGAGGGCAAGATTTACCTTTCTGCCCTCCAACCGGACATTTTGGACGAGTGAGCCTCAGAGACATTCGCTCCTCCCCGGAACACCTGTCCATCACGTACAGTTTCGTCAATCCCCGGACAGTCGTGGGCATGTGTCCAGAACTACGCCTTTGCCCGACATAACGGCTAGTTTTGGGCACCCTGCCCAACATAACGGCTAGTTTTGGGCAGTTACCTATTCTTTGGGAAACGGTTATTTCGCCCTGAAAATAGGGACCGTTGGCCACACGCTGGAGGCACTATAAAAACCCTCTAATTCGAGAGGGTTAGGTATCCAATAATCACCCTAAGAACTCATACTTTGTACTTGCCCCTTTTCTCTGACCCATTCTTACTTGAGCGTCGGAGTGCCTTGCAGGTACACCCCCTCCTCCTCATGTCACACCCAGCATCACAGACGCTCTTGGTGGCCCATCACAGGATCTGATCAATTCTTCATGATCAGTGGCGCCGTCTATGGGAAAACTGTTCTCCATGTCTTAACATCCACCTCAGATACTAAGACCAAAACACTTTCGTCCGAGATTATCATCATGGTCTCTCAAAATCACGTTAAAGGTGCTCTCCATTCTGTTGTCCTCCCCGTCAACAAGACTGACGTTGAAGGTCCTTTATCCCTCCTCGAAGACCCCCATTTTCGGAGAGACGGGGCCACAGCCTCTCCTTCCCCCATTCCTGCCGACCGTGACAACGATCAGCCCTTGCTGGCCATCCAACCCGTTCCTGCTCCACCCAATGCCGACCTGGCCGTGGTGGCCCTTCTCGAAGCGATCAATAAAACCAACCTCTTGATCCTTCAGCAGAACGAAAGTATCGGGGCATTGGAGGAATCTGCTCATCCAAGATCCCCCTCTTCGAGGAAAAGCCATCGACGATCCAAGAGCCCGCATCCCCTGCGAGAAGTCGACCGTAGGCTGCACCAAGAACCAGAATCTCATGCTGTCAAAAAATGCGACCATGTTTCCCCGCGAAACCAACACTCTCCCTGTCACAAGAGAACCTGGAGAGACAAACAATCACCCCCGGTCAGGTCAAAAGGTCGGGCCCGTACACTTCTCCCCAAAGAAGTCGCTGTCACGAGTGAGTCGTCCGGTCTCCATCGCTAACCAGTTCCAGCGGCGATGATGAGCCTCACGGCCCATTGTCCCAAAAAATCTTGGAAACACGCCTCCCCAAGGGCTTGGAGAAGCCCCCGGCATTGGGCACATACGACGGAACGACTGACCCCGATGAGAACATCGAAAACATCAATGCACTACTAGATTATCGTGGCGTTCGGGGCGCCATCAAGTGCTGTCTATTTCCGACCACGCTCTGAAAAAGAGCAATGACTTGGTATAAACAGCTGCCCGAAGAGTCTATCACTTCGTCGAAGCAGCTTGGCAGGATGTTTTCCAGGCATTTCACGGCGTCGCGCCGCCACCCCAAGACTGAAGCCTCTCTTGGGGCCATAATCCAAGGGAAGGATGAACCTCTCCGGGCATACATCGAGAGGTTTAACAAAGAAGCAGTGCAAGTCCCCACCACTGACGACATGAAAAAATTTCGGCTCGAACAGGGACTCCGCCCGCACTCAGAGTTTTCCAAAGCTGTCGGCCTCGCACCTCCGAGGAAACTGGACGCCTTCCTCCTCAAGGCGCAATCGTACATTCAGTACGAGGAAAAGGAAGCGGCCAACTCCGCCCGAGCCTCCCGCCACCAGGAGAACGCCCGGGCCTCCAGAGGCGAAGAGCCCTCGACATCTCGTCGAGGAGAAAGGAAGCGCGAAGATCATCCTCGGGACTCTCGGGATAGCAAGGAACCTTCCGAACGATTTCACGATTACACCCCCTGACTGTCTCCAGGGAAAAGATATTGTCCGAATGCGTGAATTCGAAATTCAAACAAGCAGGGGTCCGCTTCCCAAACAGATACCGACCAAGCCCAAAGCTGACAAATCAAAGTACTGCCGTTTCTATAAGAGTCACGGCCACACCACCGAAGATTGCATCCATCTGAAGGATGCTATCGAAATACTGATCAGGGATGGCCACCTGAAACAGTTCACGAAAAAGAAGGATACTCCCCGGCAAGACGCCTAGGAGTCAAAGAAGGTAGAAGAAGAGGTGCCTTCCTCAGAAGAGGCCAACATCCAAGTCACCATGTCCGTATCGCGACCAGAAGATTTCTACGTCCCAGATGAGCTCAGCGCTCCCACCTACTTTACGGTCCACAGCCCGTGGGAGACGTTCCCCTCCACCATGGTTATTTCGGGGGAGGCTTCAATAAAGTCACGGTGGGCTCCGTGAAAAGGAAATTCGAGCACCTGATTAGCACAAGCTCCAGCAAGGTGACCAAACTCGATCAAGCCCGGAAAAGATCTATCCCCATCTCCTTCTACCGAGAAGAGCTCCTCGGAGGATCTCCAAACTCGAGCATTCCCCTACTCGTCAGAGCTCGGATGGCGAACTTTGACGTTCGCAGAATTCTCGTCGACCAAGGCAGCTCGGTCGACATTATGTACTCCCAACTATTTTCAACGCTCCAACTGGACGAGTCACACCTCACTCCCTATGTGGGTTCTGACTTGCAAGGATTCAATGGGTCGGTGACCAAACCCTGGGGATACGTCGAACTGATCGTAACTTTTGGATCAGCAGAGACGGCCAGATCTGTTAAAGTACAGTTTCTGGTAATCGATTGCCCGTCTCTATACCAGTGCATCTTCGGAAGACCAACCTTGGCCGAGTTGGTAGCTGTGCCTTCAACCGTCCATCTCAAAATGAAGTACTACACTTCAAAGGGGATGGTCGCCACCCTCCACGGCGAAATCGAAGCTGCACGACGATGCTTCGAAGCAGCCACGAAGGGACTCAACGCCATCGCGTCTAAGCCGAAGGTATCTAACAAGCCAGCCTTGCCCAGCAGCTCCGAGGAGGCCAAGCCACTACCTCAGGTCAACTCCATCGACCTCGACAGCCGCTTCCCTGAAGAGGACCAGAAGGAGGACCAAGCAGCCTCGAGCAGCTCATCTGCCACGACCAGCAGCTGCTCCCATCCGATGCGTCCCATCCCGGATGGCGACTTCGAGCTCGTCTTGTTCGGCGACGACCCCCAGCGGGGAGTAAAGATTGGAGCAGATCTCCCCGACATCGCAAGGAAGCAACTAAAATCCTGCCTCCGTGAAAATGATGATTTTTTCACTTGGAGGGCCGCCGAGAAGCTCGGCTTGGACCCATCCGTCGCCTGCCATCAACTCACGATTGACCCTGCCGTTAAAGCAGTAACACAACGTAGGAGGAAGCAGTCTCCAGAGAAAACGGAGGCTGCAGAAAAAGCTGTAAAAGACCTCCTCGAGACAAAATTTATCTCAGAAGCCAAGTACACCACTTGGCTGTCCAACGTTTTACTTGTGAAAAAATCTAATGGCAAATGGAGAATGTGTATTGACTATACCGATCTTAACAAGGCATGCCCGAAGGATGCCTACCCCCTCCCCAGTATTGATAAACTTGTTGATAACTCTTTCGGTTTTAAACTATTATCATTCATGGACGCCTACTCGGGCTATAATTAAATACCAATGGCAATGAGCGATAAAAAATACATGGCCTTCATGACCGAATCGGGCAACTATTACTACAACGTAATGCCCTTCGGCCTAAAGAACGCCGGAGCGACCTACCAGAGGATGATGAACAAGGTCTTCCGGGGAGAGATAGGCGACATGCTCGAAGTCTATATGGACGATATGATCATAAAATACCATGAGGAAACCAATTATACTGTCCATTTAAGAAAGATCTTCGAACAGGCCAGGAAATACCAGATGCGTTTCAACCTGGAGAAGTGCACGTTCGGTGTCTGGGCAGGAAAATTCCTCAGTTTCTACTTAACAGAACGAGGAATCGAGGCCAACCCCGATAAGTGTCGGGCATTCTCCGAGTTTTCAACGCCCAAATCGAAGAAATCCACCCAGTCCCTTAACGGGATGATCGCATCTTTATCCCATTTCGTGGCCAAATCTGCCCAGCACGCCTTACCCTTCTTCAAACTCCTCCGCAAGGAGGCAGCGTTTGAATGGACGGAGGAATATGACCAGGCTCTCCTCCATCTGAAACGGGCACTCTTAGAGCCGCCAGTCCTCTCTCTCCCGAACAACGGCGAGACTCTGTATTTGTATCTCGCCGTAGCGACCGAGGCAATGAGCGCCGCTCTTATCCGCAAAACACCTGACGGGCAAAAGCCCATATATTTCACTAGCAAAGCATTGCAGGGACCAGAGTTGAGGTACCAACAGATAGAAAAAGTAGCAATGGCCCTCATAAATGCAGCTAGAAGACTGGGACATTACTTCTTGGCCCACACGATCATGGTCCGTACAGATCAACCTGTAAAGCAGCTGCTGGGACGACCAGACATGGCCCGCAGAATGTTCAAATGGTCGCTAGAGCTGTCCGAATTTGACATTCAGTATGAAAGTAGAAGGGCCCTCAAAGCCCAGGCTCTGGCGGACTTCGTCGCAGAAATGATGATCGCGGATTCCCCTACCTGCGGGGCGCGTAAATGGACCATTTTCATGGACGGGGCATCCATCTTGGTGGGAAGCGGGGCATGCATCATATTGGAGAACAATGAGGGAATCATCGTTGAAGTATCGCTTACCCTCTCCTTCCTCACCTCTAACAACCAGGCTGAGTATGAAGCCTTCCTCGCCGGCTTACGGCTGGCCGAAAATCTCGGCGTGGAAGAAGTCCTCATCTGCACAGATTCACAACTCATGGCCCCTCCAAGTTCGAGGAGAATACCAAGCCAAAAACGACAGCCTGTCCGAATACTTAGCTTTGGTCAAGGAGAAGATGACGAAGTTTGCAGCGGTAGAGGTAAAGTATGTTCCCCGCGAACACAACGTCATGGCAGACGTTTTGTCTAAACTGGCAAGCACGAAGAAGAAAGGCGAAAACAAGTCCGTCATACAGGAGGTACTTCCTCGACCCAATATCGAGAAAACTTCCCCGACCCTTGACGTACAGATGATCGGCGACAGCAACTGTTGGATGACCCCTGTTTACAACTATCTCGCTAAGGACGAACTTCCGTCCGACCCCGAAGAAGCCAGCGTAGTCAGGCGAAGAGCCTGCTTCTACATCCTAGTCGAAGATAAACTCTACAGGCGAGGGTTCTCCATCCCGCTACTCAAGTGTGTTGAGGAAGAGATGGTCGCCCATATTCTGCACGAAATTCATGAAGGAATGAACGCCCAACATCTCGAAGGAAGGTCCCTTGCCCGGAAGGCCCTTCGAGCAGGATACTACTGGCCAACAATGCAGCAGGATGCTAAAGAGCATGTGAAGAAGTGCGATAAATGCCAACGGCATGGGGACATGCACCTAGCTCCACCTAACGAGCTCAAGGCTATATCCTCCCCGTGGCCATTTGCCTGGTGGGGCCTAGATATCTTGGGGCCATTCGTGGTAGGATCAAACCAGAACAAGTACTTAATAGTAGGCGTGGATTACTTCACAAAATGGATAGAAACAGAGGCTCTAGCCAAGATAACAGCCCTTAACATACTACGTTTCTACAAACAAAACATCCTTGCACGTTTTGGCATCCCTCAGGCGATAGTCACGGACAATGGGACACAGTTCACGAACAGGAAGTTCCAAGATTTCGTCGCCCAGCTGGGCACGAAGCAACACTTCACATCCGTCGAACATCCCCAGATAAACGGGCAAGCTGAAGCTGCGAACCTAGTCATCATTCGAGGCCTTAAACGAAGGCTGGACGAAACGAAGAAAGCTTAGGTCGAGGAGCTGCACAACGTCTTGTGGGCGTATCGCACAACTCCACACTCTTTAACTGGGGAAACACCCTTTCGCCTGGCCTACGGGACCGAAGCCGTAATTCCCATTGAAGTTCACGTACCCTCCAGGTGGACAGAATCGCCCATGGACGAGGAAATGAACGACGAAGCACTAAGGGAGGAACTCGACCTCGTCGAGGAAGTCCGGTCAGGGGCATCCCTCTGAGAAGCCTCGTTAAAACAAAAAATTGCCATCCGGCACAACGCCAAAGTCATACGACGAGAGTTCAACGTGGGCAGCCTCGTCCTAAGAAGAAACCATAAAGACTCTCGCGAGGGAAAACTAGCCGCTAACTGGAAAGAACCCTATCGTGTCCGGGTAAAAACGGAGAATGGGGCCTATTACCTAGAACATCTCAATGGGGAAGAACTTTCTCGACCATGGAATGCCGAAAAGCTAAAGCAATACTATAGCTAAGGCCTAAACTGACGGTTTGATTCATCAAAACGACGAGCGTCACCTACCGGCCACGATGCGCACCTAGGTACAAGCGTCGCATGTCAGAAAAGCAGAACCCCGCTCAAAAACGAGCCAGGTCCCTGCTCGACAACGGTCCCTCAATCGAGCACTATCGTCGTCAAAGTACGGCGATAGGCAGAACACCCAGCTCGCGATGGGAGGTTCACACCGTGAACTCAGGCCTCAAACGCGACCTGAGCTCCGCTCTCTCGCCCGGACATTCCCTGGCCGTTCGACCAGTACCCCTCACTGCCGAACATATCTACAACGAGCGATTCCCTGAAACTTAAAGCAAATCAAAGTAACCCCTATTGCGGGCACACATGCATATCGAGCGAAAGTACAACACTTAGCAGAAATCAAAACAATGAAAGCCATACATACAAAACCGGCCATGCTGACCGGACACATACATAAATAAATTAAAGTGGCCACAAGGGCCACAGGCTGTGCATGTTACAAAATAAGGGGGGCCGTGCCCCCAAAGAAAATAAAATACATCAAAACACGGCATGCAGGCCGGATAAATTACAACATGGTAAAAACCCAATCATTCCTCCATCCGCTCAGGCTGCTCGGTGGTAGGCTCAGGCCTCTAGGTCTCCTCGTTCAGAATTTGGGCATGCTCGTCACCAGCAATGAGGGATTCTGGACTGACTATCCTGCCATCCTCGACATGAGCCAAATAGTTGATACACTCCGTGGAGATCTGAACCCCGGGATTGACCAACTGAAGTTGGGCCACGGCATTCTGGAATAACTCTTCTCCGATGACAGTGACATCGTCCTCAGCTTTCAGCATCCGAGCAACTATCTCCGCCCTGGTCTTCAGCGCCTTCACGTCTGCAGGCTCATCCTCGGCCAGAGCGATTGCTGACTTCAGCTGCTCGATCAGCTCCTCGGCTGCCCTCTTCTCCGCCGCCAGAGTGGTATTCTCCCCCTTCAACGTGATTGCCTCCTCGTCCACCTTCTTCCGGGCATCACCAGCTTCCTTGGCTTCTTCCTTGGCCTTCTTCGCAATCTCTTCCAGAGATGCTATGGTGGCCCGGGCAGCCCGGAGTTCGAACTCAATTGCAAAATCCCCCTCGGCATAGATCGCCGCCATTTCCAGAACTCTGACCAGTGCGGAGGCATCCTGAGCCACTAGCGCCCCCTTGCTCGGGCGATCCATGCCCTCCAGTTGTAGAGACTCTGCCCGCGACACAACCAGGGACGTCCCCTTGAAGAATTTTCTGTCAAGAATACAGGGAGAAAGCTCGAACTTCCCTTTCTCTGATGCCCGGATAAGGTCCACTATTTCATTGGCTCTGGACCGCTTAAACTGTGAGGCTAGAGGCAAGGGATAGCCCTGGACAGGAGTTGGTGAAGAGCTCCCCACAGCAGGTTGAGGAGGAGAAGCACGTTGAGCAAATCGAGTCTTTGGGGCGGCTGCCCCGGGCTTGTTCCTCGCCAGAGCATTTTTCACCATTCTTTCGTGGGCGGAGGGCATCTCACCTGCGAAAACACAAATATATTAGACGACGAAGAAATATAGTTCGGGCAAGTTAAAATAACAAAAACTACCAAGCAACTTATAAGCGTCTGCGGGAGTCCTGCACTCTAAGAGCGCCTTCGTATTAATATATCGGTACTCCACCCGCTGGCTACCGTCCTCCTTAAAAATCGGGGACCCTTTCTTCGTCCAGCATTCAGTACGCCTAAAAGAATTCATATAGTTCACCAGCTTTTCGTAGCCGGCTAGATCCTGCCCGTCCAACATGTTTGGCTGAGCAACGTAATCGTTGGGCTCCTTAGAAAATTGATTCCCACTCCACCGAAAGGGGAACGTGAACTCCCTGTCCGCGATCAGCTTCCCGTCCTAGTCGCGCAAATCATTTTTGTTCTCGTCAACTGACACCGCCCAGACATACGTGCTGTCCTGGGCCCTCTCTGACACAAGCTCTATAACGTAGAACCTCTCCTTAAACGTCCGGATTGACTCCGAGAAGGGCTTGAACAGTTTTCGGGGTTGCTTCAGCAGCCGTATCTCTTCCCTATGACTTGCCGCTGGAGATGTAATATGGTGAAGAACAAAGGCAGCGTGGCTCCTATCTCCAGGAACTCACAGGTCAACTCTAAGGCACGGATGAACGCCAACGAGTTGGGGTGCAGCTGCGACGGGGCCAGACCCAGATGTACGAAGATGGACCGCTGGAAATCGGTAAAGGGCAGCCTCAACCCTAGCTCCTTATCGTACATAGAAAATCTTTCCCCGTAATTTGTGCATATCCAATCGTCTTGGGAGGGGAAATGAACCTTCCATTCCCCCTTCGGTCTGACATCCGTAAAGACGTCCCCCGTGAAAGTCGCGAAGATGGATTCGTGCTCAGCAGGCTCAGCCACCAACCACTCCTCAGCAGGATTCTCCTCGACCTCCTCCCCGACTTCACTAGGAACAGTTGAAGCTTCCGTACTACTGCTCTTCGAGGAGCTCTCCTCAGACGAATCTATTAAAATTTCCCCGTCGGGCCTTGTCGCAATCACCTGAAAAGCAGAGGACAAAAGTGAATTCGACGCAAAATCAAATCCACCCTTCCACCGCTGGTCAAGTGAAAGGGCGCGCGAAGGGCCGAGGACGTCGTCCCCTGCCTTAGCCCTAAATTAAACAAAATACAAGAGCCCCCCACAAGGAGGCGCTCGGGGCAACTCCCTCACACAACGTGGAGCTTCCTCGAAGTCAGTTCCCAGTTTTCATTTGAAACTTCACCAGAAACTTCAAACGTTCACCAGAAACTTCAAACGTTTACCGGAAACTTCATCAGAGTACCGGGACTGAGTAGCCACAACGGCTACTTGTGCGTTATCTTTGCAATGACGCCTGTAACTGCCATATTCCTAGTTCTCTAAAGGGCTTCAGCGGCCATGTCAGCAGCAGAAGATGGCCCCGCCACCGTCCACCACCAACAGCCACCGGAAAACACCATTATGTCTACTAAATCTAACCTAACCACATGCATTTCTAAAACGAAAATGAAAAAGCTGAAAGAAGATAAGGAGTTGAATGACTTAAGTGGTCGGAGAAGTTGAAAGGGAGTGCTCGAAACTTGCGCGGTGGTTACGACGGCGGCGAGAAAAGCTCTCTGAAAAAGATGAAGAAAAAGAGAGAGAAGCAAAAATGTGAAATGGCCAGACTCTCTCTCCTTTTATACTGCTGAGGAGCACGTGCAGGTCATAATGGCTACAGACTAGCCATCATTGCTTAGTTACTGCAGCACAGGGCTCGAGGTACACATGGCGCCCCAACGTTTCAGTTCCCCCTAACCGTTGGTCTCCCCGTACGACGGGCAAACGAGATGCGGTTACGGGCCTTACGGATATCAGGGCCCACGGGCACCACGGGACAACTCTCTTCGTCAGCAAACGAGGACTCCGCTACCATTCCCCGGATCAATGGGCTATCCTTAAGTCATCACTCCCATGCTCGGGAGCAACGACTTGGGGGGACTCCTGTTCTGGACTGGACTAGTGGCTAGACATGGCCCAATCCACTTCTGCTCGCAGAACGACCTAATTGCCTAAGTCCAATCCACAGAGGGCATGATTTACCTTTCTGCCCTCCGACCGGGCATTTTGGACGAGTGAGCCTCAGAGACATTCGCTCCTCCCCGGAACACCTTCCCATCACGCACGGTTTCGTCAATCCCCGGACAATCGTGGGCATGTGTCCGAAACTACGTCTTTGCCCGACATAACGGCTAGTTTTGGGCACCATGTCCGACATAACGGCTAGTTTTGGGCAATTACCTATTCTTTGGGAAACAGTTATTTTGCCCCGAAAATATGGACCGTTGGCCACGCGCTGGGGGCACTATAAAAACCCTCTCATTCGAGAGGGTCGGGTATTCAATAATCACCCTAAGAACTCATACTCTGTACTTGCCCCTTTTCTCTGACCCTTTCTTACTTGAGCGTCGGAGTGCCTTGCAGGTACACCCCCTCCTCCTCATCTCACGCCCAGCATCACAGACGCTCTTGGTGGCCATTCACAGGATCTGATCAAGCCTTCACGATCAGAACTATATAGTTGGGACAAAAAAGTTAAACTCCAACTATATGTTCCTATTTTATTTATGTTTCTTAACAAAGGCAAATACATAATTTTACCATGTTACCGGTAATTTCAAGAAATAAAAAAATTACCAAATAGTAACATAATATAAAACCTAAAATGATGGCCCGTTTGTTTTGGCTTTTTTTTTTAAATATTTTTATAGTGTAACATAGTTTTGTGGAAAAAAAATTAAAAAAAAAACTTTTCATAAAAGATTCAAATAAAAATTTAGTTTGAATAGTTCTTTTTTAAATGTTATTTTAGGTATTTCATCATTTTATCAAAAAAAAATTTGGATATCAAAATTTCAAAAATTCACTTAATTTTAAAGCTATTTCAAATAGTTTTTCATGAAAATCATTTTTGAAATAAAACATTTTGAAAAAATTGTGATTTTGACTATGTTTTGGTCTTTAATAATGTATATTAATGTTATAGAATGTCAAAATTAGTCTTTTAATTTATAAAAAACAAATTTCAAAAATCTTTTAATATTTTAAAAAACGTTATTGTATAATCCATTTTCAAAAATACAAAGATAAAATTTATTTTTTTAAAGCTGAAACAAACTGGCACTTACGTTGAAACGAAAAGAAAAAAAGTGATTTATTATAGTAGCACATTGAACTTTCACACGAGATTGTGCTGATCAGCTACAACATTGACAAATATTATTTTAATAAATTTAAATACCGAAACTCTTGCACGTATCCATCACTCAAACGTTGATACCGGGATCGTTCCTTTAGTTTTACTAGTCAAAAACACAAACGCTTTGAATTGGATGTTCGAAATTACATATCAGTTTCCATTAACAAGAATATGCGGAAAAACGCACACTAATCCGTTTGTTTGTTTTTATATTATGTTTAATACATTGTATAAATCCACACACAAATTGACAACAATACTGTATTTTTATACAGTACAATACATTTGTCTTTATTTTAATGAGTTTAATTGATATGTACTGACAGGATATTCTGTGATATTAAACTGTAAATTTTAAATTAACTATATAATATGACATATTAATAATTTTTTATTAAATAACAGTGTAAAATTATTTTACATTGTCAATGCATATTAATTAAACTCTATTTTAATACTTCTTCCGTCTCAAAATATAAGAGACAAAATAAATATCATACTTATTAAAAAAGTAAAAATATAATCATTTGACTTGTGATTTTTTTGAAATAATTTGTTTAAGAAGATGTAAAATTAATTCTAATTAGTGGTTGACTATAGAAAAACTGAGTGAGAAGGTAAATTAAATGTATTTTGCATTTAATTTTATCTTGAAAAAGATTGAAATTTATTTTTTTCTTATATATTTTAGGATAAGAAAAATGTTTTTTTTCTTAGGATATACATTTTTTAAATATTATTATAAGTAAATTTGACATTTTTTAAGTATATCTGACTATTAATATATTTATTTATATATAAACTAGATACATTAATAGTTAAATACATTTAAAAAGTAACCATTGTTTATGACAGCGGAGAAGATAATATATGTTATTTGGTGAAATCACTTTGTCACAATGAATTTGAGGTACAAGAGGTTAATTTGCAAAGTTAATATTTTAATGCATAAGTTAGAAAAAAATAAAAAATTATGTAAGAATGAGAGTAAATTTAAATATTTGAGAATGATCCATTTTTCATTTTAAATAGTGAAGACACTTTGAAACAAAAAGTTAGAGCAAAACAAAGTTCTTAATCCGCCGTGTAATTAATTTGAATATCTTGCAATATTCCTAAAGGTAAAATTGCTTGCTTCAGAATTTTCTCAAGCTTCCTATTTCCAAATGTTAAATGTGAGGAACGATAAAGCTAGGCCCTCTAAGCCTGTTGTTACATCTAAGTCAGGTGCTTCTAGTTTGCTTTCTGCTGGAGCTGTATTGTGTTGTGATGGGCTTTCTGATGGGGATGTGCGTTTGTGCAATACCAAACTGGTTGATCAGTTAGAATCAAATGTGGGTACTAAATTAGGGAATGTCATCAAGAAGCTGGGGGTTGTTGCAAATGAGGGGGAGAGGAGTCTATCTAGCAGGATTGATGCATTGGAGTCTTTTGATAGAGCTTTAATGATTAATAAGAAGGAGAATAACAATGGTGTCAAATGATTGTGGGATCTCTTAACATCAGAGGGGGAGGCAATTTTACAAAACGTAAAAGAATCAAACGCCTCATTTGCACAGGTCAAGCTCAAATCTTTCTTATACAAGAATCTAAATTATCAATTGTAGATGAGAAATTAGTAGATAGTTTATGGTTCAGCCGAGAAGTAGGTTGGTCTTATAGTAGTTCGGAGGGGAGATCTGGGGGTATTATTACTCTGTGGGACAAGAATGTTTTGGTTTCTGACTTTTCCTTCAAGTGCGAAGGCTTTCTTGGTGTTAAATTGAGGAAGAAAGAAGAGGTATACTTCATTGTAAACGTGTATTCGGGGTGCTCTCTCAGTTCAAAAAGGAGGTTGTGGGTGGAGTTGGAGCATTGAAGAAGAAGTGGGCAAATGCTATGTGGATTTTTGGAGGAGACTTTAACTCAATCACAGACTTATCGGAGAGAAAAGGTGAGCAACATTGTTCCAGAAGTCTTGAAATCAAGGAGTTCAACGAGTTCATAATCAAATCTGAATTGGTTGATCTTCCGGTGTCGGGTAATAGATTTACATGGTTTGGAGGAGACTGTAGAGCTATGAGTAGATTGGACAAATTTCTTGTCGACTCAAACTTCATAAATAAGTGGGGTCTGATTAATCAACATAGATAGGAAAGAGGGAGTTATCGGACCACTGTCCGATATGGTTGAAGATTAGGAAGAGAGACTGGGGACCGAAACCTTTCAAAATGAATGATAGCTGGTTTACTGATAACAGGTTCATTGGTTTTGTGGAATCTAAGTGGAATAAATTCATAGTTTCGGGAAGGAGTGATTATGTAATTAAAGAGAAGTTGAGGCTGCTTAGGATTGCTTTGAAAGATTGGAATAAAAATGTTTTCGGCTGGTATGATCTCATGGCCGACGAAAACGTTGATGAGTTAAACAGACTGGATTATGTGTTAATCTTTGCCGCTAAAGAAGAGATTGAAGGCTTAGTGAAAGATAGATCTAAAGCCTGCAAGGAGGTTTGGAAGAACCTTAAAATAAAAGATAGTTTGAACTTACAGAAGAATAGAGTAAAATGGATGGCAGAAGGCGAGGTAAATTCAAGGTTTTTCCACACCTTTATGCGAGGTAGATCTAAAAGAAGATTTATAGGCGAGGTAGCAACTGAAGAGGGTATTGTGGAATCTATTGCAGAAGTTAAGGGTGTTGTTAGAAATTTTTTTATGCAGAAATATGAAGAGTTTGAGGTGTACATACCAGGTCTAGAGGGAGTTGAGTTTATTTCGTTAACTCAGGAGGAGGCAGAAAGTCTAGAGGTTCAGTTTGAGGAGAACGAAATTAAGGAGGCGTTGTGGAGTTGTGACGGGACGAAAAGCCCGGGCCCGAACAGGTTTAACTTAGGTTTTCTGAAAAAGTGTTGGCATTTCATGAAATTGGATATTTGTAACTTCATAAAAGATTTTCACCAGTTTGCATTTTTGTCCAAGGCTATTAATTCCTCTTTTCTGACTTTGATACCCAAGGTGGCCAATCCTATCTCGCTCAACGATTATCGCCCGATTTGCCTGGTTGGTAGCTTATATAAAGTGTTGGCCAAGCTTTTAGCAGGAAGAATCAAGAAAGTTATTGGAGGACTGATTTCACAGAATCAGCCAGCTTTTGTTCCTGGGAGGAATCTTTGGATGGGGTTGTTGTTGTAAATGAGGTGTATGATCTAGCTGTTAGAGAAAAGAGGGAATATGTCTTATTTAAGGTGGATTTCAAGAAAGCATACGATACCGTTAACTGGAATTTTCTAAGAATTATTATGTCTAAGATGGGCTTTGGAATTTTATGGCTTAAGTGGATGGACGCCTGTGTGTTTTCTGGTTTCATATCCATTCTAGTAAACGGGAGTCCGACGGGGGATTTCAAGATAAATAGAGGTTTGATGCAGGGCGATCCGTTATCGTCGTTTCTTTTCGTTATTGTGGCAGAGGGGCTGACAAGGATGATCCAGAAGGCTGTCAGTTTAGGTGAATATGAGGGATTTAAGATTAAGGAGGGGCTGGAGGTTGAAGTGATACAGTTCGCAGACGATACTCTGTTAATGTGTAACTGAGGGTGGAAAAACATTTGGGCCATAAAAGCTATCTTGAGAGGTTTTGAGATAGTGTCGGGGTTGAGAATTAATTATCACAAGAGTCGATTAATGGGATTAAATATGAGCAATCATTTCTTATTGGCAGCTTCTTATTTTCTGGCATGTAAGATTGATTCTGGAGAGTTTAAGTTTTTGGGAATACCAATCGGCTGTAATCCTAAGAGAGTTGTTTCTTGGAAACCTCTTATTGAGAAATTCATAGTGAAGCTTGCCTCTTGGAAAGGGAAAATTCTGTCTTTGGCAGTTAAGGTAGCTTTGATTAATTCTACCCTTTCGAGCTTACCGGTCTTTCTTTTATCTTTTTATAAAGCTCCGGCTGCGGTTTGGAAGTTAATTGACAAAGTAAGGAGGGATTTCCTGTGGGACAGCAACGAAGATAAGAGTAAAATCAGTTGGCTGAAGTGGAAAACAGTTTGTAAAAGTAAATCAGAGGGAGGTTTGGGAATCAAATCAATCAAGGAATTTAATATCGCATTGATTGTTAAGTGGAAATGGAGAATACTTAACTCTACTAGTGGTCTTTGAAGGAGGGTGATCGAGGCAAGATACGGTAATGTCAACAGCTGGGTATTAAAGAATCATTCTTATAGCAAGAGATTGGCCTCTGTCTGGTGGATTGATTTGTTAAAATGTTGCTCTTCCCTTACTGAAGGTGGCTTCGATTTTAATGAAGTTGTAGCAACAGAACTTGGCAATGGCAGCCGGGTTCCGTTTTGGGACGCAATTTGGTTGGGCTCTGAAGCTTTTTCAAAGAAATTTTCGAATGTTTATTGGGCTAGTAATAAAAAGGACGCGATGATTTCGGATATGGGAAGTTGGACTCTTGATGAATGGAGTTGGAATGACTTAGGGGTGTCTAACTCACAATAGGATGAACTTGGGGGAGAATACCAAAACCTGTTTTTGTTTATTGCAGGTATTGCTCTTTCTGTTGGTAGTGAGGATGTTTTCAAATGGAACGGTGAATCTCAGAATAGTTTTTCAGTTCGTCAGGTTTACGGTGACATGATGAAACAACAAGAGGATCTCAGCAGGAAGGATCTTAATATCAGAGCCTTCGTTTGGTTGTGGAAAATCAAAGTTCCGGCCAAGATCCGATTGTTTGGTTGGAAATTCCTTTGGAATCGTCTCCCTACGAATGATCAACTTCTTAAAAGGGGGGTTACGGTCGAGCCTTCTTGTGCGCACTGTAAGGAGTTTAACAAGGTCGTCGCTCATCTCTTTTTCTGTTGTGGAATCGGGGATAAAGTTTGGAATTCCATCAAAGCTTGGAGTGGGATCTCTGTCAATTTCACAGGTGATATTAAGGAGCATTTTTTGTCTTGGAGTAGTGAGGGAAATGCTTCTAGTAGTAAAACTCCCAAGGCTGCTATTTGGATGAGGGTAGTGTGGGCCATTTGGCTCAGCAGAAACGAATGTATTTTTAACGCGGGTAAATGTTGTATAGATGATATTACTTGGACAGCGAAATTTTTGGCTTGGAAATGGGGTAATTGTTGGGAGATTCCGTATTCCAACTCTACTTTTCTTGACTACTGTATGAATCATTTTTAGTTAGTCGAGCAGTGTTGGTGGAGAATTTTTCTCCTCCCCTTTTTTTGTAAGGATTAGAATACTCATAGTATTCTCTATTATATCAATGGCTTTTATAAAAAAAATAAAAAAAAATAAAAAAAAAGAAAGAAAATAGGTTTATATACTATGCACGCTTATTAAGTTTATCTTATATTAAATAATTTGTTTTGGATTCATAATAATGTATTTTTTTATCTGTTTTGTATTTTAAAAACAAAACTGGAGAGGATCCAAATCTACAACTGAAATATGAAGGCAGAATGAACAACAGAAGAAAACTGGAAAGAATCCAAATCCACAACTACAATGGAAATAATATTGTATTTTATATTTTATCAATTATATATATATATATATATAAAGTAAAATAGGTTTTTTCGTCCCGTATGTTTTGGTCGGGGTTTATTTTGGTCCTTTAATTTTTAAACAGGTCATTTTAATTCCTCAACTGTATTAAATGTACCACGTTTACCCTTTTGAGACAAAACATAGTGACAATGTTAAACTTGACAATGTCAACTGCCATATCAGCGGCAAGTAGGACAACTTCTCCTCTAAAAACGTCAAAGTGAGGAACGCTTCCTTTCATCTTCTTCTTCTGTGTATTAGGGTTCCGTTTGCCTTCATCTTCTTCATCTTCTTCAGTAAAATCACGACTATGTGAGTTACAGTTCTGAATTAGGGTTTCGTTGACACTGCAAAACATCGATTGTGAAGAGTAATGGCGTATAAAAGTTCAAGTCCGTCGCTAAAGGGGTTTGGGTATGGTGGAGATGTGAGTTACGGTTCTGAATCTAGGGTTGATTCTTCATCTTTGAAAAATCAATGGAGACCTAACTGTTGGTGTGGTGATTTTGCTGTACTCAGAAGGGCAAAAACCGTCAAAATTTTTGGGAAGCAGTTTTGGGGATGTCCACATTATAAGGTACAATCTATGTTGTTAAGTTTGCAATTGCGATTTTACACATTTGAGTAATGTTGTATGTAACATGTGCAGGGGAATATAAGTAATGGATGTGATTACTTTGATTGGTTCTGTGTTGAAGTAGAAGATGACAGAGACATGTTCATCAAAAATAAAAAATAGAGGTTGGAATGCTTAGCAAAGGAGAAAGAAAACTTATAGCAGAAATTGATTAAAGTTGAAGTATTAGTTGAAGAACTTGAGGGGGTTGTCAATAACACAATGAAGTGGAAGAAATTTTGGAGAAATTCATTTTTTGTTGCTTTTAGTGTATTAATCTATAATTTCTTAATGTAATTATGAGATCAATGAAATGGAATGAGTTGTATTTGTAAAATATTATTTTATGAGATCAATGAAATGGAAATGTGCAATGTTGTTTATTACATGTATGTTGTTTATAATGGTATAATGTCACCTAACTGGTATAATTTGGTACCAAAACACAACATCATATAAGCAAAATAAGTCTTTCATTATAGTACCAGTAGTCATAACAGAATTGCCATATAAGGCTTACAACATTGTACCAAAACATAGACATAAACATAGTACCAATAATATTAACTGAATTGCCATATAAGGCTTACAACATTGTACCAAAACATAGACCTAAACATAGTACCAGTAGTCATAACAGAATTGCCATTTAAGGCTTACAACATTGTACCAAAACATAGTACTTAAACATAGTACCAATAGTATTAACATAGCAACAAAACATAAGACAACACATTGTATCTATTTTTTCTTCATGCTCACTTGAGATGAAGTGAGCCTAGTTGTAGGGCCTGCCACATTCCTTAATGCAGTTAACCTAGTTGTAGGGCTTGGTGAACCGACACTTCTAGTTGGCCTCCTAATGGGTAACTTCTTGACTGGAGTCCTGGAACCACTTGCTCTAGCCTTGGTGTGAGCAGCAGATTGTTGTGTTTGAGCCTGAGAGTGTTGTGTCTGAACCTAAGTTGGTTGTGTCTGAGCCTGTGATTGTTGTGTCTGAACCTAAGTTGGTTGTGTCTGAGCAGTAGCTTGTTGTGTCTGAACTTGAGTTGGTCGTGTCTGAGTAGCAGATTGTTGGGTCTGAGTAACAGATTGTTGTGTTTGAGTTGGTGGATGCTTGCAAGTAAGCTTGTTATGACCAGTTTTTTTGCACTTACTGCATTTAATAAGGAGTCCAGTCCTCCTTAGTTTTCGATCTGAGCCACCAACTTCACCTTGCTCCAAATTCCTTTTCTTTTTTGGCCTTCTTGGCATTTTTCTAAAAGTTGGTGGTTGCATATCATTGTAGCTGGTCCTTTCCCATAGATTAGAACCATTAACAGGATAAATGACATGGTTGTATACCTCCTGATATCTGCCTTTTTTGTACAAATCTGGTATGTAACTTTCTATCTTGAAGTTTTCGCTTTTCATGGAAGCAATTGCATGCACACATGGTAAAGCTGTCAGCTGCCATTTCCTACATGTACAACTGAAATCTTGCAAGTTGACACTGAATTTATCTCCAACATTTTCTAGGTGTCTAACCTCAAAGATATGTTCAGCTGCCATTCTGGAAAACAATACAAAATATCAGTATAATGTTATGAGTAAACATAGCATATAATTGCGAGTAAACAGAACATAACATTATGAGTTTACCTAACAATCCACATGTTGGTGTAGTCACTAATCCTTGCAATCCTAATAGCCAAATACAGAGCAGTTTATCAAAACATAGCCAAATCTCAAAACATAGCAGTTTATCAAAACAAATGCCAATACTAATACAGAAACCAACAATACCTCTTCATTATGTTGGGCAAGATGTCATCATTAGTAAGGTTTTCAAATCTCCCTTTATTTTTTTCCCACCTTTCCATTAAGTATGTTCTGATCTCTTCAAGCATTGTCACTATAGGCTTAGCTCTTGCTTCAATGATAACACTATTGAAGGCCTATGACATGTTGTTCAACACACAATCACACTTAGAGGTTGTCTTGAATTGAGATTTGCTCCAAAACCTATGAGGTGTTTTCATCACGTGCTTGAACGCTTCCTCATTAACACCTCTCATTTCTCTCATTTCCCTTTCCCAAGATTGTGGATATGTTGACTTGGCAGATTTCCATATAATCTCTTTCAGCTTCTTTCCAGGAAATCTCTTCCTAAATTTTTTGTACAAATGGCGTACGCAAAACCTCTGTTCAACACCAGGTAAGAGCTCATCCATAGCTGGCAAGAGGCTCTAAGAAATAAATACAACAGATTAGAATCAGGCACAACACAAATACAATATAAATTCAAGAGATTCAGTTTCACAAATGCAGTACCTTCTGTTGGTCTGATATGAAAGTATATGTACAACATTGGCTTCTACCTCCAAGACCATCAATCAATAGATCTAGAAACCATGACCAACTGTCCTTTGTTTCACCTTCAACAATTGCAAAGGCGATTGGCATCATTTGGTCATTTGGATCTCTTCTTATGGTTGCCAGTATTTGTCCTCCATATAACCCTTTCAAAAAATAGCCATCAAGCCCAATTATAGGTCTACATAATTTGAAAATCTCTTTGCAAGCCTTGTAACAGATGTATATCCTTTGGAAGTGAGACCTATTGTCAATTTCATTGTCTGGACCAGGATTTGCAGGTTGAACATTAATCTTGACAGTTGATTCCGGATTTATTTTAAGGATTTCATGTGCATAGTCATAAATTCGTGTATAGTGTTCTATAAATGACCCATCAACCAACCCTCTTACTGCACACCTAGCCCGAACAGCCTTAGTCTTGTTTACACCAACATTCCATTTCCTTTGGGCTTTTTTCCTTGATGTCCCTGATTTTCAAATTTGGATTATCTTTCAAAGAGTTTTGAATTATTTTACCTAACCACTTTGAAGTCATGAGCTTCACATTATATGATCTACTACAGTTATGCTTATCCACCAATTTCCTCAATTGCCAAGAATTTTCATTTGGTAACTTACCACAGTAAACATTCCATTCACACCCTTCTTTACATATCACTCTCACCCTTTGTTTATCATTTTTAGAGAACCTCAAATCCCTACCTGACTGAACAACATATGAAGTAACTGCCTCTTTAAAATCATTCTTTGTTATCAAATAGGTTCCTAATTCTCATTTGTAGTCTGACATATTCTTGGCCATTTTGAAAACAGGATACTTCTTCTTATGAAAGTTACTTTCATCATCAAATTCACACCCATTCTCCAATTCCTCACTATCATATACACCCTCATCTTCACCTTCCTCACTAACTTTTTTGCTAGCACGTTCACCTTCCCCACCTTTACCTTTACTTACTGCCTCTTTGTCATAACCCAACAAATTTGTAATATCCTCTTCCATTAAACCATCATTGTCTTCAACAGATTATTGATATATAACATCTAAGGCACTATCATATTAGAAGCTCCCATCATCACTATCACTCATATCCTCAGCCACATCAGGTCAACATTATTATCCCCTTCCTCACCCTCACTCATATCCTTATCCCCATCAACCTCAACATTATTATCTCCAACTTGACCCTCACTCATTTCCTCAGGACCATCAACCTCAACATTATTATCTCCAACCTCACCCTCACTCATAACCTCAGCCCCATCAACCTCAACATTATTATCCCCTTCCTCAGCCCCATCAACCTTAACATTATTATCTCTAACCTGACCCTCACTAATTTCCTCAGACCCATCAACCTCAACATTATTATCTCCTTTACCATTCACAACTTCTTTAACCAGTTTTCCAATGACATCCTCAGTTTCATCGACATTAACTACCTCCTTAACTATATTTTCAGGCTCATCCTCAATAGGTCCATCATAATAATCAGGTTGAGAAACTGAATGTTTCACATACAAATGAACAACCTTATGTACCTTACATAAATCAACTATCTCTAAGGCACCTTTATCATCAGTCAAAGTAAACAAACCAAATGTTGGGTCCTTGTATATTATTGTTCCAGCATCCTCATATCCCAGTTCTTTAACAATCCCTAACACCTCAAAATAGCTCCATTTATCAACATCACACTTCACATGAGTAATTGAACCCCCATAACTTGACTAATCATCCCTGTAACACCCTAAACCCCCGCGATAATTAATATAAAATATCAGAGTAAAATACAACATACAATCATTTAGGATGCTACAATCAACATAAACCTGCTCATGCATACGATATGTAACGCAAGATATTATCAATAAAATATACATGATTAGTCTTATCATATAGCAACGGAATTCAACTAAAACATAACATACTTAGTACCACATAATTCTCATAAAATAAATAAAGTGACGACAAATACTAAAATAAACAACAACAAGCGTTCCAAAAACCCAGTGTTACAATCAGAGCAGACGCCGACTCAACGAAATAAAAGGGAAGACTCCGTCTTCACTAACTTCAACTCCGCACTAATCCTGTTTATCTGCATGTTACCTACGTGGAGGTAACATTCAAACAGAAGGGGTGAGATTTTCAATCAACATAAGGAGTGTATAATATAAATATAAAAGCATGAAAATATTACACGATTCCCCTTATCATTGCAACATCAGCACAATAGTATTTTCCACACAACAGACAATCATACACATCATAACGTAACATAATGCGATGCAATGAGACTCACGACTCGACTCAATGCATGTGGTACCAATTCGATCCCTGTTTCATGATCATAATTCCCGTCGGAATCTCCATATCAGTCGCTCACACCCCACATAGGCACACAACCTCCGTGATCGCTCATACCCCACATGGGCACACGATCACCTCAACAACAACAACAACACAATTCTATATTAAAGAATCCCAATAAGACGCTCACACCCCACATGGGCACACGACTTATCGCACAACTTATACAACATGACATGCATACAACAACATCAATCCACAACCATAACACGCATGCGCACAACCGAATTCATCATTTCAACTTACCACACACAACTGCATACATAAAAACCCAATTTACGCGTCAAAGGGTTGGAATTCTGGTATCGAAAGTAAATTTTTACGAAAAGTATATGAAACCAGCTTTCCAACGCTTCGAACGACGACTGAAACGGACCTACGGATCAAAAGATACGAATTTTTAAAGTTTTAAAAAATTCGGTTTGTCTCAGCCCTGCTCGCTTGTTGCTCGCCCAACGAGGCACCATCGAAATCCCGTTCGCCCGACGAATTCCCTTTTCGCCTCATGCTTGGCCGGCGGAGCAGAAGCGAATTTCTTTCCCCATACAATTTCCAGCAACCCCAATTTTCATCTTCTCACTCGCCCCTCAGTTCGCCTGGCGACCTACCAGCGAATTCATATTTTCCCGGCGAAACCCACCGTTCGCCCGACGAAACTGTGCGAATCAGCAATGCTGCGATTGCGATTCTGCACGAGTCAGACCCCAATTCTTCTCCGGTTTCACTCACAATCAATCCAAAAATTTCACATCAATTCACAGATTATCATATAAACGATTAGAAACATATGATTCACAGTTCAATCGCTTAGTTCATGCATTATGTTCCCTTATCAAGACCTCTGACACGTGACAATCCCAATTTCAAATCAACACAACGGCACATAGGGATGATCCTAAAGGTTTACCTACCCCCATACAAACATTATACAACCCTTAAGAGATTAAAGAACCCCACCCTTACCTTAGTGACGATTCTACGGAGGTTCTCTAAGCCCTAGCTCTGCTTCTCTCTTCCGTTCCTCTTTTCTCCCAGAATACGATCGATCACCACAAATGATTCCCTATTTCCAATTTCTTCCTTTTCCAACTATAACCCTTAAACCCCAAATATGTTTTTCCTTCTTTACCCTTACTAATCCTTATGAATGGACCACCTTGCCCTTATCATCTCTCCACTGATATTATCCAATTTTAAATAAATAAACTAATTAAACTAATTATTTTAAATCTAAATAATTCCAACTAAATTATTTTAAATTAATAATTATTTACTACCACACCACCTATTTCTATACAATTAGTCTCACACCCTCCGATACCTTATCCTCTATGATTCTAAGGTCACTACCCCATACTAAGGGCACCCAAACCTCAACCAAAACACACATAATTATACACAAATACACAACATCATTCAATTTTAATTACGAAAAATAATTAAAATAAATCGGCGTGTTACAATCCCCTTCAAAATAACTCCCATGGTGTATAACTACACGAACATATTCATCCATAACAAACCTAAAAAGTACAACATTTGGAATCAGGTACGCAAAACCCTAAACCCATGACAAACCCTAAAATGAAAATACATACGAACCCTAAAATAGATTGAACCCTAAAATAGAAATGGGTGAAGATTAAAAACAAGTAAGATGACATTACCAGTATTCTGGAAAGAAATCCCTTGTCTTCGTGCTTGAACGCGTTCTTCGCTTCGTTCGTCAGAATCGTCTTCCTTGTTCGCTTCGTTCGTTAGACACAATCCCTAGAGTGAGTTTCAGACAACTGTAACATTAGAGTAAAAAATCTGAATGCATCCCTTGTATATACCACAATACATTATGTCATCAACAACCTATACACGTGTATGCCAGCATTGCCATGTCATAAAAAACTTATACACGTGTGTGCCAGCATTGCATCTCAGTTGACTTTGACTAACGTTTTAGACGGAAAGGATAAACGTGAACCAATTTAAAAAGCTGAGGGACCAAAATGATTCTTTTTAAAATTAAGAGACCAAAATGAACTCTATCAAAAAGATAAGGGACGAAAAATGGTATTAAGCCTATATATTACAATTAAATAATTTTGTTAAATAAATTTATTAAAATAATTTCTCTTTAGAGTGTTTGCTTTGATCTAAAACAAACAATGCGTAAAGAACAGAAGGACATTATAGTCATTAAAAGAAGGATAAAATTGGAAGAGTAAAATTGAGCAAGCGTGTCTAGTTAAGGCAAGTTAGCGTTGACATTGTAGAAAAATAAAGGAAAACACTCAACTCAAGCTATGATATAGTTCTATTCAAAAAAAAAAAAAAAAAAAGCTATGATATAGTTAAACTGAAAGTTAGTTTTCAAAAGTTGAACTAAAAAAAAAAGAAAACATGAGAAATGGAAACAGACCCAACGAACCCGCCAGCTTCTGGATTCAAGCAAACGCGCTTCTGAGAAAGAACTTAACCTTCCAGGTTACTTTTTCTATCTCCCTCACTTCATTCATCAAACGTGTTTCTAATTACAAATTTCTAACCTCACAAAATGATACTATTCTTTTTCAGAAACGAAATGTGAAGACAAACATTAGGCTAATCTTGTTCCCATTTGGCTTGTGTATATTGCTCGTTCTACTTCAAAATCTGCTCAATAATCAATTCGATAAAGCCAAATTTAAGTGCGGATGCATTTGTACCAAAACACAAGGGGAACAATGCTTGGAGAATCAATGCGGGGTTCAGTTTTCGGATTTTGATCAAGTTGGTGCTTGTCCTATTACTAACCCTATTGAATGGACTCCGTTGTTGCAAATCCCTGATCCGCGATACCGCGCTGTTAGAACCGATTTTCTTCCGTTTTCAGACTTTCCAAACCCCTTGTGCAGAATCAATGGTTCATGTCCACTCATTATGCTCTTTACTGGAACTAATCACTCTTTCGGAGAAGGTATACAACAAAGTTAAATTTAATTCAATAAAATAAACTCTCAATTTAGTGTGTGTTTGGTTCACAGTTGGAGCAGTTAGAATTGATTTTTGACTTGTTTGGTTGTCTCGAGTAGAATTGATTCTGCCTTTCAAAATTGATTCTATTTGAAGTTAGGTTTTGTAGCTTTTGAGTATAAATGTGATTATTACAGTGAAGTTTTCTATCCAACTCACTTTTGCAAGAATTTATCCAATCATAAATCACTTTACCTTCAACTAACTTTTAGCTAGAATCAGTTTTACAGAATCAATTCACTCAGAATCAAAATTTTTTACGTAGAATCAAACACACGCTTAGTTTCTCTAGTATCACTTGTTCTTGTACTTGTCGCGTTAGTCTCGCTGTTAAGATTAGTCCTGCCATTAAGATATTAGGGATTAACAGAATGGGTTTTCACATGCTTTAAAGACTAATGAGGTGGGTTTTGATAGACTTTATAGAGTAAGTGAGACATAGAGTGATATTTGAAGGATTAAAATCAGTGGTTATTCAATCTAATTGCTTCTTTTCATCTTTCTTTTACTTTACTTACAGTTTTTTTTTTTTTTTTGCATAACTGATGGTTTGTTTTGAAGTTACTTAGTTGTTTAATGTCTTCTTAATCCTGTTTTCTCTCCTTTATAGTCTTGTCACGGAATATGATACCAAGTTCTTTTGCTCTAAATAACAGCGATGTTATGGGTAGTTTGGCAACAAATGTCATGGTGAGTCAACAATTATTTAACAATATGGCTTTGTGTAAATAATGTCTTCTCTTAATATGTTCTTTTAATGTGAGACGGATGACGGGGAAAATATCAAAATGTTATAGGGATCGGCATCAGAGACAGAGAACTCCAATTTTCTGGAGCCTGCGTTCTTTTCAGATCTTCCCATTTACTATTTACAAAGTCAGTGCAATAAGAACTCTTCATTCTCCGTTCCTATTCAGATATCAACCACTAGCATACAGCAAGGTATGAATGAGACTTGCGTGGTTCGTGTTTTTCTTGTAAGATATATGATAACAGGAAAATAAATAATAGGTATAAAAATTTACTTATGAATAATGTTTGTGTTATTTTGAGGTTGACTTTAGACAGTGTTCACACTGCAAAATCTGATGTACAAACAAAGTACAATCATATTATCCTCAGTTGTCCATAAAGTGGCAAGTCAATATGGTTGCTCATCTATTAGCTCGGGTAGTCCTATCTATGTCTAGTTGCCATTATCTGAATTACGTTCCTTCATGTGTTTCATAAGTTATTCCCATTGAAATGAAATGAATTTTTCTTGTAAAAAAGAATTGCTATAAGATAAGACGGAAGAACTAATACTTATCTCAGTTGAAAAGATCCTATATAAGTTAAACTCTATTCAAAATAGGACCAAGTTGAGTTTGTGACTAATATCATTACCATAAGTTAATCTATCAAAACAGGATTAAGTTGAATCTTTGAAAAATTGACAATTATCTTAATGTCAAAAACATTATAATTGTAACTTTTGTGTTGCATCAGAAACACTTTGACAAGGATAAGAGCCTTCTGAAAAATAACTGCTCGTACAGAGTATTCAGAATATGTTTGTATGGAGTGTACAAATCATTTTTTTACATATTGCCATATTTCTTTCTAGATGGGTTATGCTCAAAGCTTGCATTTGATGCCTAGAACTTTGTTACTAATTCTAGTTTTTTTTACACTGGATATAGAGTTAAGATGTGCTCAGGCTTTACGGTTATGGCGTAATAGTTCTTCTGAGGTAAACAATGAGCTATATAAAGGTTACAGAAAAGGTAACACAGAGAGGGAGATCAATGAGATAGCTGCAGGTAGATATATCATTATAATGTTATAATTTACATAACTCGTTGAAGGAAGTACTTATTTCCATGTTGTTTTGACAGGTTATGACTTCCTAAATTCAAATGAGAATACACTTAATGTCAGTATATGGTACAACTCAACCTATAAAAATAACACTGGCTTTGATCTTATTGCATTGGCACGGATTCCTCGTACTGTAAATTTGGTATACATTCAAACCTTGGTTTTGCATTGTTCTTTCTCTTCATTATTATTCTTTTAATAAATGACATTCTCGGGCCAAGCCCATGATGTGGGGTGTTTATGTTAGGAAAAATATGGGTAAGAAGGTTGACATGGCAGAGAAAGGACATGGATTTTGTGTATGATGAATTTTGTTATATTAATATGTTAGGGAGAATGGGAGGGTATCTTGGAGAATCAATTTAGGTTAGTTATAGACAGAGAGCATTGGTCTCTGCAGAAGCTTAGCTCATTGGCAGTAGAGTGTCATTCTATTGTACTTTCCCCATTTCAAATATAAAACATCATTTTTTTCCTTCCATCATTAAGTTCTTGTATTATTTTTCTGTGTGTGATTCAGGTTCCTATCATATAACATCATGAGATTTGAAATCTCAGTTTCATTATATACAAATGCTACCTTGCAGGCCTCTGTTGTGATATCATATATTTTTATTTCATCTGAAATATTAACTTTTAAGTCAAAAGACATACCTCAGACTCATCAGTGCTGGAATAGACTAGAAGTAAATAATTTAAGAGAAGAATTACTATTTTTCAAATGCATAATTTGAGTGGAAGCAGTCAACAGAATCATGATACCTGGCATCCAATTGCTGTATTTTATACTTTTAAAACAAAACTGTATGTCTAAAATTTTGTGCACCTGAGAGATTATGATGCAAGTCCAGCCCTGGAGAGCCGAGGATACGATTTCGATTATGATAGGAGCTGACATCTAATATCTATATCCTTGCAGGTATCAAATGCCTACCTTCAGTTTCTGCTGGGACCTGGTACCAGAATGTTGTTCGAGTTTGTAAAAGAAATGCCAAAACCTAAGACCCCAATTAAGTTTGATTTGGCTTCTCTTTTGGGCGGTCTCTTCTTTACATGGGTTATCCTGCAACTTTTCCCTGTAAGTAATTAAATATGTGAGTAAACATATTTGCAACGAACGAAATGAGTTGTTTGTATTGTAACAAAAGAATTTAGCAGAAATGAGAGGAAATTACTGACATTGCTTGGTGAATGGGTTAACATGGTAATTATAAAGAAAAGAATGGTTGACGTGGCTAAATCTTAGTTTTTGAATAAGCCTCACATATGTACTAGCAACACTTGCTTTCAATTTCTCTTTTGTTGAATGAAATTCAAATCATGTGGGTCTCAAGACATTATGTGGGGCACATTTGTTGGATATGGATTTGGATTTAATTCCACCTAATCACCACCTGATCTGTGCCCTTTATGGCAGATCCGAATAGCCAACTGTTACTTTTTCTCAAGTTTAGTATAGAGATTAGTGCTCTATTTGTTTTTATCATATCCATGAATTTTGCATTTTGTACACATGAGTTATTTATTCGTTTCTTTATTAGTCTCAAACTGTTGCACTCTCTAAGCTAGTTATACCTCCAGTGTAACATGTATTATTACAAGGTAAATAGAAATACATTTTCTACTCTATTTTCAAAGAGGTGGAAACCTACATGAAATTTACCCATTAAGAGAGTGTTGGAGTGAGTGTTTCTAGTGCTCCTCTTACTTCTTCATGTAACATCTTTTTGTGCGTATAACCATGTAAATTTTCTTACTGGATTCGCTTTCTTGAATGGAAACAATTGGCTCAAAAGTCACGGTCAACAATTTTATCTGATAATATTGTCTAAAATATTATAAATTTTTTCTGAACATTTGTATTTGTTGATGTAGGTTGTCCTCACATCATTAGTTTATGAGAAGCAACAAAATTTAAGAATCATGATGAAAATGCATGGTCTTGGTGATGGGCCATATTGGATGATTTCTTATAGTTATTTTCTTGCCATATCAATTATCTACATGCTGTGTTTTGTGATATTTGGCTCAGTCATTGGTATGAACGTAACCCGTTAACTGTTCGCTTGTTTTCTGTTTCTTTTTGGCATTTTCTGTTTCCCCTCAATGCTGCTGTTTTTTTTTTCCAGGATTAAAGTTCTTCACAATGAATGACTACAGCATCCAATTCGTGTTTTATTTCATCTATATAAATTTACAAATTTCCCTGGCATTTTTGTTGGCCTCCCTGTTTTCAAATGTTAAGACCGCCACAGGTTTGATGATAGATAAGCAATGTTATGGATATTTTTTAATCAGATCTGATCAATAACTTTTTCTTCTTTTGTAATGGCAGTGATTGCATATATAGGTGTTTTTGGAACTGGGTTATTATCTGGTTTTCTTTTCCAATTTTTTGTTCAAGATAACTCGTTTCCAAGTAAGTCAAAGTTTTTTGCAAATATAGTTTAATGTGGTTATTTTAAAGGAACTGTTGTTGAATTTGCGCTTACAACATATCATGATATTAGCATGAGCCAGCATTTAAGGTTGCATCAATATCAAATTCAATAATTATTTCGTTTTCTACCATGCTTAATATGATCATTGTCTTGAGAAATGTTTATAACTTACGTTTCATGTGAGATGTCTTTTTGGGTCATGTGTTAACATGTTGGCTAACCTTTCTTTTGGTCTTTTGATTGCTTTTACAATTTCTTCAGGAGGGTGGATCATTGTTATGGAGTTATATCCTGGGTTTGCTTTATATCGTGGGTTATATGAATTTTCACAATCTTCTTTTAGTGGTGATACTTTGGGGACTCATGGTATGCGGTGGGGAGATCTCAGTGATAGAACAAATGGCATGAAAGAGGTCTTGATCATCATATTTGTGGAGTGGATATTGGTTCTATTCTTCGCTTATTACGTCGATCAAGTTTTGACAACAAGAAGTTGGAAAAGTCCTCATTTGTTCTTGAAAAGATTTCAGAAAAAACCTAGTTCATCTTTTCGGAAGCCTAGTATCCAAAGGCAAGGATCTAAAGTTTTTGTTATGACTGAGAAACCAGATATTCATCAAGAGGTGATTTTTTTCTTGCATAGCATATAAGTAGGAGAGTTACAAAAAATCTGATTTGATTGTCATTATTTGTCCTATACAAACTGCTAGTGTAATTTCTTTTCCTATACAAACAGCCCAAGACTGTCGGAATAGAACATGAAAATATGTCAGTAGAAAAAAACGAAAGTATTATTCCACTACATGTTGCATGGTAGTCTGAGCTCTAGGTAATCTAGTTATTCCCTTCCTTCTTCCTAATGGTATGCAACAATGTGTGGAAGCATAGCCTCCCATTCCTCTCACTGCCGACTCAGCAGAAGTATCACATTTCCAAAATCTCTCTTGGGTCCTCTAAATTATTATGGGCCAGTCATTTTTTCACAACACTTTATTCATAAAAAACTATATTTATTGTTATAAGGAATTAAGCATAATCAAAGTAAACAAAAAGTTAGACTTCATTACTTTATACCTGAACAATAAATCTAAACATTGTATTTTTATCGGAGGAACTCTTTGTTGCAACTTTTTGTGTGTGCAAGTTTATGATATTTAATATGGCATATCGTAGTTACACATACGATGTGTTACTTTTTCTTCTTTTACTCTTTAGACGGAGAAGGTGGAGCAGCTGCTACTTGAACCAACTGTGAATCATGCAATTGTTTGTGACAAGCTAAGAAAGGTTTATCAAGGGAGGGATGGTAACCCAGAGAAATTTGCAGTGAAAGAGTTGTCGCTTGCTTTGCCTCAAGGGGAATGCTTTGGCATGCTTGGTCCCAATGGTGCGGGGAAGACTTCTTTTATCAACATGGTTGGTTTATAATATTTTCATAATTTTTTTCTGCAAGACTTCCCCTTTGACAAAAATATAATTAGGATTTGACGGATCCACTCAGTTTGCTTGAGCTCACATAAGAGGAAATGATTATTTTATCCTAATCTATTTCTTACTATCATTTAAACTTGGCAACTAGTTAACATTGAGTAAATTACCAATTTAATCTATGAAATTGTAGGACATTGCCAAGTTAGTCCTTAAATTTTTGTAAGAAGCATTAATATGATTGACAAATTTTAAATTCATAGATCAGTTTTAAAATTTCGTTAATTTACAGGACAAAGCAGATTGGACCCTACGATTTTAAGGACTTAATTGATTATTAATTCTTAATCGATAGAGATGTATGAATTTTCCTAAAGTATATACCTATTGGTTTTGTTCACAATGTTATAAGATTCTTTTAGATTACATAGAATTTCGTGCCTTCTTTGACTGATTTTCTCTTCAATTCATTAATCAGACCATCTTGTAAATGCGTACAGATGATAGGTCTTGCAAAGCCAACCTCAGGTACCGCTTTTGTTCAAGGTCTTGACATAAGAACAGATATGAATGGAATATATACAAGCATGGGTGTATGCCCCCAGCATGAGTAAGCTGGAATTTCCTCTAGTTTATATGTTTTTCTAATTTGAAATTTGTAACAGTTGAAAATTTGTATATATTTTTTCCTTTTGGTATTTTAGCTTGCTGTGGGAAATCTTGACAGCAAGAGAGCACCTACTTTTCTATGGAAGACTTAAAAATCTTAAAGGTTCTGCTTTAACACAAGTAAGTTGAAGCTGATAGTATCAACTCAATGGATAGTAGGTTTGAACTTGAAAATTTTTAGCGGGGACAATTATAAAATAGATCAGGACTTGTCTTATACCTATATGTTTCTGAAGTTTTTACTCTATGAAAAAGGCATTGAACTTGTGAAACTTTGACCTTTATTATTTTAAAAATGTTTCTTAACTTACAATTCTTGTTTAATATCACAATGAATAAAGTGTGTGAAGCACCAAACATTAGAGGAAAATGAACAGCCTGTCCATTTCCATAGACTAGTTTATGTCCCTTCCCTGCTTTATAGTCTTTATCATATTTTTCTATGGGTAATGCTAACTTGTGCCCCGTGAGGCACAAGTTAAGAACTAAATGTAGAAATAATATCTTGGAAATTGTGCACTGCTTTTAATAAAAATAAAAATAAATTAATTTTTTATTGATGTTTCCAATACAAACTTTCTATAAATGTGTTTCTTAACGTGTGAGCACAAGTTAGCATTACCCTTTTTCTATTAAGGGTGAATGGATCTTTAGATGACAAGATTGTAGTGTAGACGTAAATTGAACCTCTTTCTATAGCATTTGTTTAGTAGATAAGACACGACATATGAAAATTTAAGTCCCAATATAATGTTGCAGGCAGTTGAAGAATCTTTGAAAAGCGTAAACCTTTTTCTTGGAGGGGTTGCTGATAAAAAAGCTGGAAAATATAGTGGAGGAATGAAGAGGAGACTTAGTGTTGCAATTTCATTGATCGGAGATCCTAGAGTATGTTTTCTTTTCAATTCAATTTGTACTATAAAATTACTTTGGTTGGAATATTTGTGTTATGTTTTCTTATTCTGTAACGGATAATTTTGTTAAGGTTGTTTATATGGATGAGCCAAGTACTGGATTAGACCCTGCATCAAGAAAGAACTTATGGAATGTTGTTAAGCGTGCAAAACAGGACCGCGCAATCATTCTCACCAGTACGCTTTTTCTCTCATGGTTTTTGAAACACTACCAATTTGTTGCATTGTTTTGTGAGAAGGGATGAAGTTACTCCTGGAATAACTTTGAACAGAGTTACACCGCTTAATAGGCATAATGACTCATTATAAATATTGAATTTCACCAAATGCTAGAGTTATTCCTAGAGTAATTTGATCCATCTCTTTATTTATTTATTTATTTTGTTAATTATCTCCTTGTTGTAAATGAGTAGTTATAGGCTTAAATAATATCTCAGCACCTCAAAATATCCCTCTTTTTATATTTGCCCCTCTTCTTGTTTTTCAAGCATCCCTTTTTATATAACCATCCATAGATGTTTTGATAGATCATCCCTCCACAATATTTGAAACTAACTTACGCCCTGTAAGACTGTCATCTTCTGTTAGAAACGAAAGAGATTGAACTGAAAGAATGAGAAAGAAGAAAAAAGAAAGAGAGAGAATATGAAAGAAACCCTCTTCCAAGAATTTTCCCTTGAACAACAGAATCACTGCTATATATACATGGATAGAATCCCCTCTATCCATGTATCCTTCTATTTATGCATGATATTTCTTTAACTAATATTAATTAGCAATACTCTAATTCGCACTTTTTATGTATTCAAGCAATACAGTCCCTTTAAAAACAACCTTGACCCCAAGATTGAAAACATAATACAAGATCATTACATTCATATTAATACATTTTTTGGAAAAGAAAAAACTTCTTTGACATAAATATAGTTTATGTATTGTGAAAATTTTTCATCAATTTTCCAAATAGGAGAACAATGCTTTGGCCAATCAAAACCCAAAAGCTTATATCTTTCTAGACGAGAATCCCAATGTTTATCTCTAATGATTTGAGCCCTGCCACTTTTCTGTCTCAAGACTATAGCCTTCTCCCATCGTTCTAGAGGTGATAGTGGGCGACAATACAAGGCTTCATGAAGCTAGTAAATGTTATTTTCATGACCTACAACAACAAAACCAGCGGACTGGTCAACATAGATTTTCTCGAACAGAACTTCATTCAAGAAGGTTGATTTAACACCTAAGTGAAAATTTTCCATCCATAGTTAGACGATAAAGCAACATTTGATATTTTTTTTCATGCCTAGCAATAGGTGAAAATGTATCACCATAATTAACTTTTGCAATTTGATAATATTCCTTCACAATAAGCCCAGCTTTGTGCTTCTGAATAGAACATTTGAATTTTATTTTGTTCTGTAAACCCATTTAACTCCTAATATATTTGTCTTTGGGTCTCAAAGTGAGTTCCCAATTACCACTATTATTGATCATGGTCAACTCTTCCTTTATTGCATCATTATATTCTTTCAGCATAGTAGACTCTCCAAAATTAGTTGCATTTTTCATAAAATTCAGCCAAGGTTTGAGCTTTGTTTAATAAAAATATACCCATGCCATTCTTGTCATATCATCAATAAAAAAGTAAGGTGATATGTTATAGTGAAAACTCAACGGGGGTGACCAAAATCATTATCAGTGGTAACAAGGGAAGCCTTAAAAAAAAGAGGGACTAGAAAAAAAGAGATACTAAAATATTATGTAAGCCTTAGATATATCAGCTTAGTTTGTTTATTTGGTTTCATAACAGTATCAATATTCTCTTTTCATATAACCTGATCAATCATATTTGCGTACACTTTTCAGCACATTCCATGGAAGAGGCAGAAGTTCTATGTGATCGATTAGGAATATTTGTAGATGGTAGCTTTCAGTGCATAGGAAATCCAAAGGAGGTATAAATTACATTGCAAATTATATGCTTTATCAAGTTCGTGTGTTGAAGAAAGATTTTTACAAGGGTTTGGGTTGCCTGCCACTTATTGAGTCTACTAACCTAGTTAGGTTAGGTAACTAAGTTATGAACTTAATCACATTGATTGAATTAGACCTTGTTAAAATATCAGAATATTTCTTGATATCTTGATATTGTGTTAGCATATATTGAATTGTATCCTATGAAGCAAAGACACTTCAAACACGACACCGACACTGACACGGGTAATAATTTAAAAAAATGAATATAATAAAGGTGATAACAAGTATTGGTGTAGGTGTCCAATACGGACACAGACACGGACACACCATTCTTTTGAGGTGTTGGTGCTACATAGATTGTACCAGTGAATTAGTTTATATGTTTATTTTGTTCAAGTATTTGAAAAGATGATTTTTGTTCCTGTACATCAAAAAGCCCCATATTACTTGGTAGTCAAGGTTAACGGTAGTGTATAAACAACACAACCACTCCTCTCTACCCATCTATGTGCCTTTTACAAAGGACAACCCTTTATGTGAGAGTCGTGGGCCTAAGCCATACACAGAGGCTGGCAATATTTTAGATCCTTAGTCTCGACTCGGAGCTACTATTTCGTTATACACAATTTGAAGCACCTATTTTTTCTCTTCTCCTTTTATCTAAAACACATAACTAGATAAAACACATAACTTACAATAGGCTTATTAGGTTTTTACTTTGGTTAATTCTTTTCATTGTTTGTTCATTGACTACCAAGTGACATTATTTTCTTTGTTGTATGTTTATAGCTGAAAGGAAGATATGGAGGAACTTATGTATTCTCAATGGCAACATCTGTTGATCATGAAACAGATGTTGAGAAATTGGTGCAACAACTCTCCCCAAATGCTAAGAAGATTTATTATATCTCAGGTACCCAAAAGTTTGAGTTGCCAAAAGATGAGGTTAGAATAGCTGATGTATTTCAAGCTGTTGAAACTGCAAAGAGAAACTTCACAGTTTCTGCATGGGGCTTAGCTGACACCACATTGGAAGATGTCTTCATTAAGGTTGCACGTGAGGCTCAGCAATATGACACTTTGTCATAATTTCACACATTAATTTTACAGTTGGTCTATACAGGCTACATACGTGTAAATAACCAGTGCAAATTCAGCTAGTCGTCTATGATGTTTATAGTTTTCTCTGTAATAATTTGTTTAAAACCTTTCAAATAAAATTGTATAAGATCATAATATGTTTGTTTTCTATCTTGTTTTGGTCCCCATATCTGGATCCAGATTCCCTGTAGTGGAAAAAGTAACAATTTTGGCCAGGGTTAATCTGGTATTGGATGCTTTAGGCTACACAATAACGAAACCAATTTTAGACGATCTCAGTTGTTAATTTGATATTTCACGATTGAGATAGAATATTGTGTGATAAAGTTAGTTACCGCATGAAATCCAAATCCCTCACTATACATCTACGTAATTATATAATGATCAAACTTATATTAAACTAATGAAAAGTTATTACTTTATGTTCCCAGGTGGATATTTGGGATGATCTAAGTCCATATCACCCCGGATCATCACCACTAAAGGTATGTCTCATTCTTCTTCTCTTGCCTACTTCAATCATTTACTGATTTGAGGGTTGAATGGTATGCAGGGACACTACCACCACCATCAAACATAACTGCTGCCATGGATTAAGTCAAAAACCACTATTCATATAACAATCCGTTGAGGTTTCCTCTCGTTTAATTTTAGTGTTCGTTTAGAACACTAGATTTTTAGCTACATATATTGTGAAAGATGATGCATATGTGCATTATTGTGTTAGATTAAATATTTAATTAATCAAATATGGAATGAAATAATTAATTATTAATTAATTATATTATGATTAATTATAATTAAACATTAATTATTGATGAATTGTTTAACTGAATTTTGTGTCTGAATGACCCGTGATAGGTTGAACCATTCAGTTAAGACTAATGAGAGGTCTCTGACCTTCAACCGTTTAACTATTTAAGCGTTGTCCCATTAAACAATTAACGTACTCTGAAAATCCTAGAAGACAATAAGGATAGTAATCCTTTCATTTGATGATCGTATCAAATCTTACAAGGTACACCGTTCTTATTATTGTTGATTATTCTATAATATAATAATATACTGTAATGTTGTGTCTATCGATTCTTTCAACTCTATCAATTGATACATGTTATGACTATTATTAATTTTAGATAAATTTTAATTTTAATGGATTAATAGATCTAGAACACTGTCATTTTTTAAGCGTCATTTTTGAATTCCTTAAAAGTTTAGATTGATTAAATCGAATACTGTTCCCAAAACGAGTTTTGATTTTGATGGCATAAAAGCAATTAGTACGATTACATGGTTTTACATATTATCTCCTTTAAAAGATCAAATTACAAAACCTTTCTTAATATATAGGCTTAAATGCACTTTTGATCCCCCTAGTTTGAGCATTTTAAACAATTGATCCCTCTATTACAAAACCTGCGATTTTGGCCCCTTAATTTTTGTGGTCTTTGCATTTTTGTAGTCCCCCTCCAATTTTGCATACGTGGCAGTGATAATTGGGATACAAAAATTATTTTTAATTAGGTGGCAAGGATGACTAGGATATTTCACTATTTAATAATATTTTTAATTAATTTAATATATAAATAATCTTAGTTAAATTTTTAAATTAATAATTAATTAAAATACTGGTAATTATTATTGGGCCTAGGCCCATTTACTAACATCACCAATCTAATATCAATTGAACATTGCATGGATATATGAGATTTATAACCACTTATATTATTACTTAAATATTCGATGTGGGACTGACTCTAATTTCATTGCTAGATACTACGCCACTGGTGTCATTAACGCTCAAAGCAACACAACATACATACACAGTGGAGGCGCTATGAAAAGTTAGAACAAATAAAACAAACACATGTTATTCTTCTCCCTCTCTCAATGTAACGCATGCCAGCTACCCATTTTTCACAAACCAGTGTTGCTTTTTAGCAAAAGATTGGCAGTGGAATGGAAAGAGAGTAGAAGACAAAAACTAATAAATTGAGAGTTTGTTTTTTTTGGTGTAAAATGATTTTGATTCAAATATGAATTCACAATACATCCAGCTTTATAAACACCGAGACTGAAGGTTATCACAACTTTGTTACCTTGTTTAGTTATCACAATACATCCAGCGGTGCTAAACTTGCTAGTTCATTACACTATTATCAGATGTTTGGATTTTATAAAGTATGCATTAGATATCTTCTTCTCACTCTTGTTTTTTTTTTTTTCAACTTGTAACGCATGTAGTTTCTTGCTTCCACTTCCAATACATTTTTCTCAGAAGTTTAGGGGTATTATGTGTTTTAATTAGAAGTGAGTAATAAGAAAGGTTTCTCTCTCCAAGGAACTTTGTCCTCTGTTCTTCCCAGTTTAATATAGAAACATATGATTAAAGCTACCTTGTTCTCATCAAATTTTTGAGTCTAACATATACTCTGTAACTTTTCATAGGTATATGCTGTTTTGGCTTGTCATTTTGAGTGCAAAATTTTCGTTTGCTTACTTTCTTCAGGTTCGTGTTATATTCATAGTTGCCTCCAAATTGGACTATGCATTAGAGTGTAATAGAGTGTAATAGAGTAATGTTATATTCCTCTGTTATATTCATAGCTTACTTTCTTGAGGATATTATGAGAAACATACTCAATACTCTAGAAATAACATTCTAGCAAATTCTACAAATTTTCAAAAGAAAATTAATGATTAAATTCAAGACTCTGAAAATAACACGAATCTGAAAATGATAGTGTAATTATGGATAGTGTAATTTCTCATGATATGGTGTTGTTGTTGTCTATTGAAGTTGAAGTTGAAACGTGGGTTCTGGTGGTGTTGGTAGTATAGTCCCACATTGTTTATTCATGTTATAATATTAAGGTTTATAAAGCTTGAATATGTGGAACATATTGCATAAGTGTTTGTGATGATAGTGGGCCTTTTAGAATTGACCATGTGCTGCAACGAAGAAATGGGCTTTAAGCCATCATTTTCAAAATTTTGATTAATAAATTTATTAAATAAAAATTTATTAACTTATTAATTATGTAAAAAAGTATTAATAAATAAATAATCTAGTCATCAATGCCATGTCATTAAAAGTAAATTTTTAATCTTAATCATCACTATGCAAAAATGGAGGGGGACCAACAAAATGCAAAGTGCACCAAACTAAAGAGACCAAAAACACAGATTTTGTAATAGAGAGATCAAAAATTTAAAAACGCCAAACTAGGGGGATCAAAAATGCATTTAAGCCTAACAATTATAAAGTATAATTTTAAAACGTGTATTAATATATTTTGTTTGGTGTTTTAGACATTTTAAAACTAGCAGTGTAACAAACATGTAACGGACTTGTGAATATGAGGTCTTGTGTTTGATTCTGGTTGGAGTCAATTTTAACAAAATATTTTATTAATTAACCAAATGTGTATCTAATTTGGACTAGTTTTTATTATTTTAATGATTAGGCAAAATTTATTTCCCTTTGAAACTAATTTATGTAATTTTATTTTATTAACCAAATTTATTTTCCTATTAAAATTAAATATATAAAATTTTATGTTAATAACCAAATTTAAAATAACAACAAAATAGAGAAGTGTTCAAGTTGCTCGGGTGTGTCAAGTTGTTCTTCTGGTGTAGAAGGGACACATGTTATACGTGATATCCCAATATGTGGGTACGATATATGGGCCTTGATCAACATGCTAAATTTTTACGTTTTTAGGAGATTTTCTGATTAAGATGCAATCAAATTTTATTGCATTTATTTAGCAATATGATTATATGATTTGTTGGACAATTGTGAAGATCAAATCAGATCTAAATGTGATTTAAATTATATTTGAATCAAACCAAATCATATATTTCTTTTGGAGATATTTATGAAACATATCATATCCAATAGATTATTTAAAGATTCTGGATGAAATTAAAGCAAAGATTCAAAGAGAAAAACCCAGAATAATTTTTCTATATAAGGAGCTCAAAACCTATATTGGAAAGCAAGCAATACGTTGAAGATCTTTAGAGTGATGTGGTCTATTTGAGTCCTTGTTATTGCTTTGTGTACACCTCTAGGTTTCAGTAACTTGGCATAGAAGATTTGTCTTAGTTGAGTTGTAATATTCAACATTGATTATTAAGTTGTAATCTCTAATCATAGGTTGTGTGATTGAGAAGAAAATGAGTAGGTTCTCATATTTTGGGGGAGTCCTAAATAGAAAGTCATTGGGTAGTGTTAGGAAGAGGCTTAGAACAATATAGGGTTTGCCGGTTCTTGTAAAACTAAATGTACTAAACTACTAATAGTGAATTTCCTTTCTTGGGTTGTAAGACAACCCTCCATACATAGGTGTGGTTTCACCGATATGAGTTACCAATTATTGTGTTATTTATTGTTTTTCTGCTCCATCATCTTGAACAAGTTAAATTGTATTAATTGTGTGGATTCTGGCATAAGAAGTCGAACCTGTTGTTTAGGACATCGTGTTTGATATCTGTCCCTTGAGGAACAAAATTTCAATTGGCATCAGAGCAGGCCCCTAGCCTGTTGGGCGAGCTCTAAGAAGATAAATTTGGCTCAAATGGACACAATTAAAGATGGAGGATCAGCCAACAAACCACCTGTTTTGGATGACACCAATTATGATTATTGTAAGGCTATGATGGTTATCTTTCTAAACTCCATGGGCAACAAAGCATGGAAAGTTGTTATAAAAGGGTGGAAACATCCAGTGGTTACTGCTAAAGATGACGAAGATCTTGGAAACTCCAAGGCTTTTAATTCTCTATTCAATGGTATGATCAAGAACATGTTCAGGTTGATCAACACATGTTCAGAATCTAAAGAAGCATGAAAGATTCTCAAAACTGCACATGAAGGCACATCAAAGTTCGTATGTCAATGATACAACTACTTACCACTAATTTTGAGAATATAAGGATGAATGAAGATGAATCTATTAGTGAATTCTACATTAGGTTGCATGATATTTCCAACACTTCTTTTGCCTTAGGTGAAAAGATGTTTGAAGAAAAGCTGGCCAAAAAAATTCTCAGATCATTGCCTAAAAGGTTTGATATGAAAGTGGCTTCTATTGAAAAAGCTCAGGACTTGAGCATTATTAAGGTAGATGAAATCATTGGTTCCCTGCAAACCTTTGAGATGCCCATCCATGTGTTTACACAAAAAAATTGGTAAGCAATCGCTAGTCTCTTAATTAAAGGTTACTTGCAGGACCAACTAGTAAATCCTAGGACATAGTTCCAAAAAAACATGCTTTATAGTTTTCCTTTAGTAAACAACCTACTTTCGACTTGGTCGAAATAGTGATTTAAAGAGTGTGAAAGATGCATATTTCGACAATGATGAAAATGTAAAGAGAGTAACAAGAATTGAAAGTACAAAATCAATGTAAATGGGTGAAACTGGAAATAAACTGGTAAGGCAATGTAAAGTGAATTTTAAAGAGTTTTCATTGAAAATAAAGGATGGTGTTTCACTGTTCACACATTCTCTCAGCCATGACTCTTTTCTCTGGACTCTGGTACTTCGAGTTTTAAGTGATATTTTTGTAATGTAATGAACACCCTGAATTCCACAAATGAACTCCTATATATACTAGTATGAGAATAATTGCTTTTAACATTCCTATCTTTATTGTTCTCCACGTGAAGTCTTGCATGTAGTCCACCTTGGCACTCTCCCCACATGTCCTTCCAAGTGTAGTTATTCACATTTGAACTTAACATCAGCGTGCACAAATAACCGCTTCTTCGACGCATTTGACATTGTCGAAACATCATGCAGTCGAAATGTTCCTACAACACTTCTAAAAATTTCTAAGTCCCAAATCTTTTTGACCCAAGACTCACCTTAAATACACGTAATCAGTGTACCTTTAGCTTTGTCCTTTGCTGAGATTTTTCCCTTGTCAAAAATCCCAGCTAAAATAATTAAAGGTCAGGAAAGAAGAACAAAGGCATAACCTTTATTTCCAACTCTGAAGAAGATCGAGGTATTAAAGAAGAGATGATGTCTGATGCTATAGCTCTTCTTAGAAAAAAATTCAACCGATCCTTGAAAAATCTAGAAAGAAAATGGAGGTCAAATATCCAGGACAAGAGGTCCGACATTAGTTCCCAAGAAAAAGGCAAGAGTGAAGACAAACCCAATTGGATCAAGGGTACTCAATTTTTTGAGTGTGAAGGATTTAGACACATTAAGGTATACTGTCTTACCTTTCTAAAGAAACAGGAAAAGGGTCTATTGATCGGAAAAATAGCAAGTGTACTATTTTACCTTTGTAGTAATAAGAGGGAAAATACCCAGTATCGAACTCAAGGATTGCTTGACGATACAGAGTTCTGGATCAATTTCAATTAAACAAAAGCTTTGGGGGTTTTGAGATTGTATGGTGAAATTATAAATGCAATTGCAATAAAAAGAAATAAAATAATTGAACGTTAAAACATATATGATAAGATTGCTAGGGATTGTGTATGATTCCTTCATGCAACAACTTCGAATTATCAGTGCAATAACATACTACACAATAATAGATTACCAGTTATTTATGGTGTCTACTCCTAAAACCTTAGTGAGAAAACCTTTGATTACAAACCCTAATTACTATGTCAATAGGAAATTACGGTCGTGATCAAGCATTCAAATAACAAGAATAATCTGGTTACGATAAAGTATCCCTAGTCCTAGGTGATATTTATTACCATATGTTCTCAATCAGATCAATGAATAATAGCGGTCCGACCTAATTTATTCATGCAAAATCAGAATCTGTTTGTCCAACGGGTAAAGCAATAAGAACATATACGAGAACAAATCAAATTTAAGAAAATAACATTGTCATTGCATCAATAAAATTGAATTCGTTACATTCAGAATCAGGGACACCCCATAGCAATGGGGGGTTTAGCTACTCATAACAGAAAAAGGAAACATAATAGAAAGTGTTGTCATTACAGAAATCAGAGATAAATCAATCTTCAATCGCAGAGAGCTCTTGAAAATACGAATCCACCTTCAAATTCGGAGTTATCCAGCCTTTAAAACGCGTCTTTCTCTGAAAAAATCGTCCAACCTTTGGAAATTTTGGCAAATTTTGGGCTTCATTACGCGTATTGACCAAGATGATACGCGTATTGCCCACGTGACCAGTCAGTACTCTACGCGTAAGCTTCTGTGCAGGTCTCTAGGACAAGCCCTTACACGTAATGCTCAAGGTGTTATGTGTATGGGCAGAAGCATGATTTTAGCCCTCCTCTGGTGAAACTCATATGATACCAGTAATGGCTTTGGGCAATACGCACAATGCATGGGCATTACGCATATGGACAACATCTTTGTAATTTTCCATCTTTTTTCTCTGCCTTCTCATCGTGGCCCGGTTTTGCATCCAATCCTCGATCCTCTGAGCTCTCAAACCTGTATTCGACCCGCTAACATACCAAAAGCGTAAAATATCCACGAGAAACTCAAAATTCACGACACAGTAGACCTAACATAAACAAACCAAAATACTTTAGAAATACGTTCCAATTCATACATCTCACCTAAATTTTAAATGATGAAAACTATAGCACAAATGGTGACTGATCACAACCCTAAACTTAGCTTGTTGCTTGTCCTCGTGTAACATTCTATGCAGAAAAATCATGTCACCCCAAACTTATTGTAAAAACATGACTTACCACAATACGTCTAAGATATTTCGCGACTGACTCTTGCCACTACCTTTGGTTTTCTTTGCTTTCCATAACCAGTTGTTCAAAAACACTTTCACATTGAAACACTACATCACATGCCAGCGTATTTCACACTCTCACCAAGTCTCTCGGGGTTAAAATATTTGCGCACACAAATCAAGGTAAGCAATACCAGATCAATAGTTTGAACAAATTCTCTATTCTCATCAAAATGCAGAAAAAGCACACTTTTTGAGGTCTTTGGGTTGTAACGGGGCTTGGGTTAAGGTGGGATATAAAAAGGAAAAATGGTTTATTGGTTCAGAGTAAATGTAATCATTCTTGTCACCATGTTCACTCAATGGTGCTTCTGTTGAACACTTTAGGGTCCATTCGGTGAGTGCATTATTTTCTTTCTTTTTCCAAGTCAAAACATTTTTTTTTCAAAGTTGATTATTCAACTTTTCTCTTGTTCTAATTTTGAACTCTTTTTTTTTTCTATTGCACTCACCTCTTTTTCTTTTCATTGGCTGTATAGCTACCCCAAAATTAAAGGTTGTTATTCCAACAACAACCCCAAACTTAAAATGAACACAGATCTAAAAACGACACCAAATACTCTGAACAGGGTAAGGAAATGATTAGGCCTTGGGTGAATAATGTGGGTATTAAACAATACAAAGGGATACAGGCTCAAATGGGGTTAAAAAAGGGTAATAATAATGAATGGGATGGCTTGAAAGGCTCTGGGTGATAAACAAAGAATGTGCCTCAGTGTGTGTCATCATACAATTAACAGTCATAAAGAACGTACGCAAACCATGATTGATAAAGACATACCTGACTATTGTCTCATGATGGAGTTTGTGTTTGGCTTTTTTTGAACTCAACATGATGGGTGAAACTGACAGCTTCCACATTGCCTCTTTGTGTAATGCACTTCAGTCCCGGTTATGAAAGTATTGTTCCACCATTAATAGCACTCAAGTATGGTACGTCCAATCATCTACAGAAGTATCAACAGTCGGGGTGACCTAAGTAGAGGGTTTTCAAGCATGTGGTGAAAGTGATCAATATCATCCACTATAGCCAGTAATCATCAATTTATTCAAACAAAGGATTAAGTAACTGTAATAACTGAAACAAAATTACATTAACAAACTAAACCCAAAAGGGTCATTACAAATACATTAAAATAAAAACAAAAACAAACTTACTCAAGTTCAAATAAGCATAGTACTAAAAGCTAGAAAGAAAAATGAGCAAATACTAAAATGAAAGAAAACAAAGAAAATAACTCAGATCTATGCTTCATCACCATTATCTTTGTTTTGCATATCAAAATCAAAATCAATGAATTTAGTCGAATCAATCCCATGTGCTCCCTGTATGAAGGCAGTGATAGGAGTCATCGTCCAACGTTACCCTGTTGAGGTCTGCTGCTGCTGCTGCTGGGGTGATGGTCAGTAAGGGCTCTGATGAGGCTGCTGCTGAGACATTTGTCCTCCTAGCTAAGATGAATACTCCCACCCAGAATAAGCGAAACGACCATAATGAGGGGCCGGTGGGTCTCTGGAGAAGCGATCACGAAAGCGTTGTGCCGCTGCCCACATACCAGTCTGATGAGTCAAGAAGCGGCCAGGTATCTCCATGTGCACACGTACATCCGGCATAAAAAAAAACTGGGACGTCTGGGCCCGGTGATCCGGTGAGTCCTCATCCACAGAATGGGTTGCCCGAGGCACTCCTTGAGGTGCATCCTGCCGCGGTAGGGCACTAGTACCTTCCTTAGAGTCATGTGGGCGCCTAAGTGGTCGGGGCTCATCTCCTGAAACAGAGTGATCCTTCAGCCTTTGAGGATCTAGAGAGCGTGCCAGTTTCAACATCAGGTTACCCCTAAATCTTCTACTCCTTCCCTCTGACATAACAAATAGATCTCTGTCGCGTGTCCTAAGGACTTCTTCGGTGATTGAGCGATATCATCCATGTATTTTGCAATAATACTCCCTATGTTCAGAGGCTTTTTCTTGAGGAAAAAATAAAGAGCGAAAGCTCTCTCAGTTATTAGATCCAAACCACTCTGATTTATATCCAGAGTGTGATGAATGAAGTACGCCCAGGCTTTAGGAATTAGGGCCAAGTCTATAACCAACATCTTAGATGGGGTTGGCTTTGATGTACCTTGCCAATCCTTACCCAGTCGAGCTAACAGATTCTTCATCTCTTCAAATGGCCATCCAGATCTATCAGAATTTTTCATAGTGAAGAAAAGACAGTGAGAGTCATTGTATATGCATTTCAAAGCTTTGTTTATGTTCCTCCAGTCATACGAAATCTCTTTTCCATGGACCCAGGACACCAAATTTGTAACATCAGTGGTACCGTCCTCATCTGGCACCCTATAAGCATTTGCATAAAACTCCATCACCAATTCTTTTGCAACTGATTGAATTTTCTTGTTCAGATAAGTAAGTTTCTGCTTTTTTGGCATATTTTTGACTTCTGGTAGTTCATCATTTTTTAGTACCCAAGCTTTCTCCTCAATGACCTTTCGTGTTGCTAAGGTTATATAGCATGCAGCATGCTCATCAGACTTGAATATTTGGACTTCCTCAGGTGATTCTGCCATATCTGTCCAGAGAGTGATAAATCTGGAAAATAAAGAGAAAACTATAGAGAAAAAGAGAGTGATACGAAAATTTTGCGTAACAGAGAAATAGGAAAAATGACACGACTATACGAACAAAATATTTAAACACACAAAATTAAATTAGTTATGCGTATGATCCGCATTGTTACGCGTATTAACAAGCCCTTACGCGTACATTACAACATGTTTTCCTTTGAAAATCACCCTTCTGCGTAACAGATCACGTATCTGGCAGCATTACGCGTAACTTACGCGTATTGGGCCTTTTACGCGTAAGTCCAAATCTTGTAAGAGATGGGCTTACGTGTATGATACTCAAACCACCAAAGGATACCCTTTTTAGCATGGTGTTACGCGTAACAGCCCGGCATTACGCGTATGACCAGTGAAACTTCATTTTTCAAACTTTTTTTTTCTTTTTCCAAAATTTTCTAAGTCCTTGCTCTGAAAATTTGGTTTCCTCTGATGCAACTAGACTCAAACTAAAACTCAAATAACAACGGGAATAAAAATAATTTTAAAAAACTCTCTTGGGTTGCCTCCCAAGAAGCGTTTCGTTTAACGTCGCATGGCTTGACGGTTCATTCGCCCTGTTATGGTGGATGCTTCAGCTTCCATACCTTGTTGCTTGTCTTTTTTGAAACAAGGAAGCCATCTTTTTCATAGATAGAGTCCCCTTTTTGCAACAAGTGACTTCCCACTTCTATAGCCTTTCCTCGATGCCACTTTTCCACTTTCTCTCGACTTTAGGAATGGATCTTTGAGTGCTTATGCTTGTTGAAGCTGAAGACGATGGCCCCTCTATGAGATTATGCGTGATACTTTCTCTGGTGGTGGTCTTGGGATTTGGCTTTCCCCACATGTTCTGATCATGCCAATTGGAGGGCGATTATCTTTTTCCTCCCTTTAGTTTTTGATCTCAAACATTTTCAACGTTATTTCCTCATCATATGCTTTTAAAGTCAGGGTGCCTTTTTCCATATCGACATTGCATCAACTTGTAAGCAAGAATGGTCGACCAAGAATGATAGGGGTCTCTTCATCTTTCGGAATATCCATGATCTCAAAATTATCTGGAAAGCTAAATTTATCAATTGTCACCAGTACATCCTCTGCTACCCCATATGACCGCTTAATGGTGTGATCAGCAAATTTTAACTTTGTCCCTGTATCGCTCACCTTTCCAATACCAAGCTTTTTAAAGATAGATAATGGCATTAGACTCACACTAGCACCTGAATCAATTAGGACCTTCTTGAAAGTTTTGTTTTTTATAGTGCATGGGATTGCTACACTTCCAAGATATTCCTACTTTATGTGGATTCTCTCACCTTGTGATATTTCACTATATTTCTCAGTTGACATTGCCATCTCCTCTCCCATGGGTCTCTTCTTGGATATTATTTCTTTCATGAATTTTTGGTACCTGGGAATTTTCTCGAGTGCTTCAAAGAAAGGCATATCGATCTCTAACTTTTTGAACACTGTGATAAATTTCTCAAAGTCTTTCTCTTTTGGATCCTTCTTTGTTACCCTTGGAGGGTATGGTAACTTAATCACTAGTTTAACCTCCTTTTTCTTTTTCTCTTCAGTTGGATTTACAAGTAGTATAGCTTCTTCAGATCCACCTCTATGACATGATCATCATTTGTTGCCCTTTCTTCTTTATCTTCAGCAACTTTTTGACTTCTTGTTGTGAAAACATTAATATTCTCATGATTTTTTGTATTTGGTAATGTTGTACTCGGAAGAGTACTTTGAGCTTGAGAATTTGCTAGTTATTGTGCTATCTGACCCATCTGAACTTCCAAATTTTTTTATAGAAGCAGTAGTGTTCCTTTGATTATTTCTGGTCTCTTCCTAAAATTGAATGTTGTGAGTTGCCATCCTTTCAAAGGCTATTTCCCACTCTGGTTTCTTAGGAGCCAGTTGTTGTTGCTGGTACTATGGTTGATTCTGATCTTTCCAGGAGAAGTTAGGATGATTCTTTCACCCTGGATTATAAGTATTAGCATATGGGTTGTTCGGCTTCAAAAAATTTTATCTCTTCAATTTGTTTTGTAGTTGCAATGAAGTGCATGGCAAAATGAGGTCCACCACATATCTTACAGTTAACAACTTGCACAGATTAAACTTGGGCTATTTGTTAAGTACCTAAATTCATGGCCTTGAGTCTTCTCTCTACTTCAACAACCACTTGGTATTCTATCTTCACAACCTGATTTGCAAGTTTCAAGTCAATCACACCCTCGGGTTTACTCACACTTCGGTCATATAACTCCAAATGTTCATTTACTACAATGGCTTCTATGACCTTCTTTATACCAGTGGCTGTTGTAAAATTGGATGAGCCATCAACAACTGTATCAATAAGTTGCTTAGTCTTCATTCAGAGGCCATTTACAAACATTTGCATATGATCAGTAGATCCATATTGTGAGTGGAACATGCCACCAATAGCCTTTCGAACCTCTTGTATGCATCACCCAGTGATTCCCCTTCCTTCTGCTTAAAATTCACAATGTCATATCTTTTGCGAATATAAACAGAAGCAGGAAAATACTCATTCAGAAAAGTTGTTTCCATTTGCTCCCATGTCATAATACTTCCAGCAGGTAACGAGTAAAACCACTCTTCAGCATCTTCGACTAGAGTGAACGGAAACATCCTTAATTTTTTTGCTTCTTCAGTATGCCCATCAATCTTGAGTGTGGTGCTTATGGTAAGAAACCTTTGCAGATGTTTGTTCCATCTTCATTGAATTTTCTTGTAAAAGGTCTCTTCTCCAACTGACGAATGGTTGATGGGTGCAACTAAAAGTTTGGGACATTCATTGGTTGATTGACAATGGTCAAATGACTCAAAGGAGCATTTGCCCCTCCATAATCTCCTAGAAGTCTTTCTTGTTGTTCAGGCATTGGTGGATCTTCTAACTCTTTGTCAGATTCTGTGTCAGAGTGCACTGAAACCTCGTCCTCTTTGTCTAGCTCTGTGTTTGAGTTTTTTGCTCCTGAAGCTGCCAGCCTTGCTTGCCTAGCTCGTGTGTGTCTAGCGTGCAAGGATCTTTCTGGTTCTGCGTCAAAAGAAAAATCAACTGAGGAATTTCCTCGCATACACAGATTAGACAAAGATTAGTAGAAAAATTAAATAATAAAAAATATTATCCGCAAAGAATAAAAAAATTAAAACTTAAAAATAAAAATAAAAATTTTAGCTGCAGAGCAGCAAAATTTCAATTGAACTAAATCTATGAACTCTATTATCTTTGGTAGTCCCCGACAGCGGCGCCAAAAGCTTGATCGAAAAAATAGCAAGAGTACTATTTTGCCTCTTTAGTAATAAGAGGGAAAATACTCAGTATCGAACTCAAGGACTGCTTGACGATACAGAGTTCTGGATCAGTTTCAATTAAACAAAAGCTTTGGGGGTTTTGAGATTGTTTGGTGAAATTCTAAATGCAATTGCAATAAAAAGAAATAAAATAATTAAACGTTAAAATAGATATGAGCAGATTGCTAGGGATGGTGTATGATTCCTTCATGCAACAACTTCGAATTATCAGTGAAATAACATACTACCTCCGTTCCGTTTTATAAGAGACAACTCACTTTTTAGGTTCATTAAATAATCAATGTATCTACTCTATAAACTGACCAAATACGTTAATTATTCAATTAACCTAAAAAGTGAATTGTCTTCACAATAATAAATTACTAGTTCTTTAGGGTGTCTACTCCTAAAACCTTAGTGCGAAAACCTTTGATTACAAACCCTAATTACTATGTCCATAGGAAATTACGGTCGCGATCAAGCATTCAAATAACAAAAATAATCTGGTTACGATAAAGTATCCCTAGTCCTAGGTGATATTTATTACCATATGTTCTCAATCAGATCAATGAATAATAGCGGTCCGACCTAATTTATACATGCAAAATCAGAATTTGTTTGTCTGACGGGTAAAGCAATAATAGAGACGTCCACCTCGATTTGACCCAATCCTCAGGGGAAGAGACGAGGATCCTACCCTTAGCCGGGGAACGACCCTCTGCGACGCGGAGTACAATACAAGAATATGACCATATCACATTGATATCACCGATTTCATGCCTCGCTAAGGGGAACACAGACAAATCTCCAAATGTGACATACAAATTAATATTATAATACAACAAATGCTAAATGCAGCAAGGAAGTATTGAAACCAAATATTGGTAACTAACATCATTTGATGCTCTAGGCCAGAAATCACAAAAGCAGTGAGAACTAGTAACCATCAATGCTGACCTAAAGGGAGCAAATCACCAATCAATCTAAAAATAGAGGTAGACATTTTCTTTGCTTCATACAGGTACCTATCACACTGAAGCTTCAGGTCAAAAATATCGTCCTCCATTTGTTTCTTTTCAACACGGTACTAGTCGGACCAAAGAGCCTCCTAGTGACCAGGTGCACCAAGGGCCAAATCAGCTGAGGCACACCGGGTATATCGGGCTTGAGTACCCAGTTCTTCCTCCAAAAAGGGCCAAATATGGCTAAAGAAGTAAAGACAACCCTCATCTAAAGGAGGATGTTGACAAACCAGTGCTTAACAAGAGCCACACCCCGTTAGTAGAGGGCATGCAGCTATACAAAAAACATTCAATAAGGCCGGTAAGTTCTCCGTAGCAACGTCATTCCTAATCGGTCATATTTTTCACTTTAAATGTTAAAACCTCTCTTTATTATCGATGCATTTTGTATATAGTTACAAGTAAAACATATACATTAGATACATGTAGGCTAAAAATACCATAAACCCTAAAAGACCCAAAGCTTACAAAAAAAATGGTTTTTCTCACCTCTTGATAGCGGGCTTTTATTAAAAACTGGACGTCAATAAGGTGCTTCAAACATATCTTATAATCCTCCTCCATCACAGTACCTCCCCGATGTATCCCAGATTGGTTATAAACTTCATTAACCGACTCTTATGGTACTGAGCCTCATCGGGGAGATCCTTTTCATCATATACATAAAGATAATTCCCCAACAGAAAGTGACCCCTTATCTAATACTTGGAGGAAAGTTTGACACATCTACCTTCCACTCTAGCCCCAATGTCACAAACTAAAACATGAGCTCCAAGGCTGACAGGGATTACCAGAAAGAACCAGTCCTCAAAGGACTGAAGCTCTGAAAGAGGTCCAAAGATGTGAATAGTTGACTTAAAGAAGATTTATCCTCTAGCCATATTTTGGGATGTCGGGTTATGACAACATTTAAAGAGATGAAAAAATAGAAATACACAAGGTTTTCCTTTCATGTACTCACACCAATATTGGTAGACTTTCATATATTCCTATCAAGAAAGGTGAAGTTGTGAAGGAGCCATGGCTAGGTGTTTAAAAACCTTTATCTCAAAAACAATGGAAGGGAGACAAAGACCTATGGTGGAAAAAGCACATTCATAAAAAGGAATGGCGCAAACACCATACTTATCGCATATCCTTTTGTCCTCTGAAGGACCCAAGATTCCCCAATCATAAGATAAACCAACTTCAGTGAAAACATAGTCAAGGCCACCTGTTTTAACAAAAGCAGAAACAATGAAAGAATAAACAAGATCCATCCAAGAAGATGAAATATCCTTCTGAGATTTATGAATAGTTTTATGTGATTTTTTTTTTCATATTGCTCTAACTTTGCAATTACAGGAAAAAGAGACGCTAAAGAAAAGGGTGACGAATATACTTGAAGAGAAATACTTATAAGAAAAAGGGCATTTACCCTTCTAAACACATATTGTATCCTATAATGCAAAAAGGCTTCACCAAACATGTCTAATTGCTCACACGCAACACTCAAGAGTTGCGGTTCCCATGAGTAATAATAATGATATCTGTGAAAAGACATATGGAGTTTGGTGTATTAAATGCACAATTCCTTAAGAACAAGAATGATTCTTATTCATCTTTCTTAAAATAATCAGGGGGTGGTCGGCATTCGGGGTTGTAATATTAAGCCCCTACCTACGTATACGATGATAAGAGCTTAGGGACAACTATTTTGAACCGACCACAGACAATTATGAGCCGACTACATCAATCTCGTTCAACAGGCAGATAAAGGTCTAACTCCTCCAGAATCTTCCTAATACACGAAGATTGTCATTCTAACTATCACTAATGATCTTAGCGGAAAATACATCCAACGACTCTCCATAATTTACTCCTAACTAATAGCGAGTTAGTTATTCGCTCTCTACTGTATACAGAGAATGCGCCAGATTTAGATAACAAGTTTCAAACACAATTTGAATTCATTCTTTTTCCTCGTATACTCACTACTACAAATAATACTTTTTATGAAAAAGGTTTCACCTCGAACATACCAAACATTAAGCTTATACGTCCTAGGAGAGAAAGTTTGATTTTTTTTAAAACAACTTTTTCCCTCAGTTTTATATAAAAGTGAAGTAATATAGCAATAAGTGAGCTCCAACTCTTTTGGAAAAAAATATTAAACGTAATACCTCGGTGTTTTTTAAAAATCGAGATAAAATTGCTATCAGGGAACACGCTTCGAATTCCAGTAACTTGCATTTAAGATTTTTTTCAGTGATTTCTCACTTGACGCCTTCCAATCTTTCCTTTTTTTCTTTGTTTTTTTCTTTGTAATTAGTAATTCTGAAAAAAAAACATTGTTATAAAAAAACGAATAGGAAATAATATGAAAGAAAATATTTCATTAATTAAAAATGAGACAACAAATAACTATCCACATATTCAAATTTTTGACTCCACTCAACTTCAATAGTATCACTATTAACTATCCCTAACTTAGAGACAAATTCATAAAGAACTCTTCCATATGGTATGAGGAAAGTTATTTCATTCCTAGAGATGATTATCATTTCTTTTAAGTAATTAAAAATGGTAAGAGGAAGATTAACTATGATGTTCTTGGTAAGGAATAACAAGAGATGCTTGTCATTCCAAGTAAGCGTTTCTAATTCTTTCTCTCTTGGACGGAGATTTGACACTAGAAGTTGATACAATTTTTTTCCAATTGGTCATAGACTAGCAAGACTGTTGAGATTATCGTTGGTTGCATAAATTAGGTGAAGGTGATTTTTATAGACATTTTTGAATATATAATGTTCAACACAAACACCTTCCTCTTCACATTTTATTGTCGGAACAATAAGGGACTGAGTAAATGTGACAGGAAAGCCATTGACATAAGACTGGATTGACTCAACATCATGACCAGATGGCCCAACGGAGACATTTAACCAAAACTCTTTAAAGAATTTAATGTAGATGAGTCCATTAAAAATGTCAAAGTAATCATTCAACTTTTGTTTGCAAATAGTTTTCCTTAGATCAAAACCTTTGTCTTTCAAATCATTGAAATCAAACTTTTCAGTGATTACGAATAAAAGATTTTCATCTAAGGTTGTTGAAGACGTTTTTGAAGAAAAGAAAAGACTTTGAAACTAGGTTTAAAGATACAAATAGTTGGAAATGATACGTTGAAATAAGGAATAGTGTTTAAATAAAGTGGTGATGAGAATAGGAAGTGAAGCAATCAGAGAAGCTAAAACGCCTTGAAAATCCAAGATACGTTACATTTTTTAATATGGATGATCATTGCTACTCTAGTGGATATGATTCCAATGCGCGCCTTGATTTGTTTTTAGATATAGAAATCACATTTTACCTTAGTTTTTCAAAAACTATCGGGGAAAAACAATTTGGAAACTATTTTTATTTATTATATTTGTTTGTAAACTAAAGGATATATCCCGTTGGTTTCCCTAATAAACGAGGTATAAGATACATGAAATTTTACTATAAAAGCACTCGTTAGACATATTTTACCCTAATCCTAATTTATATGCAGCCGCTCCAAACTCGTTAGAAGTAGAACTCACATCATTCTTTTAGGATCCATCTCACAAAATGGGGTTAATGTTGTTGCTGTTGTTGTTGTATTTAGAAGCTTGTAAAAGTTCTCTATGATGGATTGCAAGTGCAGAAAAACATTTTTTCAATAGAAGTTGGATGCATTCAGTGTTGGGACCAGATAACTCTTTTAGAAATTGGATGCGTGCAATATTTGGACCAGATAACTTCTTACAACAAAATTCTGGTTTTGCTTTATTTTTTTCCAATATTCTCTGTAAACAATGTAATTAAAAAAAACATGTTCACCTTGGTTTTTATAGAAACCGAGGGGATAACTTAGCGTTCTTAAACAAATCTTTGTCGTTCATTTCATGATTATCAACGCTCAAGAAACTACCATTAGTGATCCGCGTGATTCCTAAAAAAATTCCATTATAAAGGTTTCTGATATCTAAAATTGATAAAGAAACATCATGAAGCGATTGAAACTATCTACATCCTCCACTTTAACTTTTGACATTAGCGATGGGTTGTAAGTGTAAGAAATTATATGGGTTTAAATTTTTGTATTCTTAAATAATCATATAATTTAATATTTATTTTATTTAGCTAAACTTTTTTTATGTTATCAGAAACAAATGAATGTAAAAGCAATAGAAAATATATTGCATTCAACATTTGTTTTTCCTCAAGATCAACGAAACGAGGATCCCCAACATTTTCTCTTCTCCAAGATATCCAACATTTGTTTTTCACCGACAATGATAACGATGAAGAACAACATTTTTACTCTAATATTCTGTGCAAATAATATAATATTCTGTGTAAATAATGTAGTTTGTAAACAAATTCATTTATTAATGTTCTGTGTAAACAATGTAACGAATTTATTTAAAAAAAACTATCTACCCCCTCGGTTTTCAAATTAACCGAGAGGTTTGAGGTGCTGTTTGTGTAAATAATAAAAATGTTGATGTTGTGGTTCGAACCAATGATCATATAACTTTACCCCTCAACTTTTTATTATTCGAGGTTTTAAGTGAAAATTTTTCATGTCACTGTTCGTTACGTCGGCTTATTAGCCGAGGTTACACCTATTTCGCATGCGACGTTATATGCATTATTTGTAGTAGTGACTGACTGACTTGAGGGTTGACGTGCTAACCTTGCATGTCTCTCTACTCCAATACGTCGGAATTTACAATCCACCATCACTGTTGTTCATTTTCTCATTTCTAGTTCAAGAATTAAACAATTTTTATTTAATAAAATATTTAAAAATTCATCATACGATCAACTCATCCATTATTAAATTTTTATGATAAACACATTATTATTTGTGACTTGATATATTATTTTTTATTTTATTTTAGAAAGATATATTGTTAAAATTTATGTTGTACTATTATATTAAAAAGTTATCAAGATTAATATTATTTTTAATTAAATCATTACAATTAAATAAAAAATAAAGTAATAAACTAATTTATTAGATTTAAAAGATTTTCAAACCAATTTTGATTAGCCTAATATATGTCAGTATTTATAAGATTTTCTAATTTTTCTAATTAGTTGAACATCTTTCATGCTACCACCACATCAAAGAGTTATACTACTCTATTCTTATAATAGGAATAGGTGTCATTTTTCTTATTTATATTTGTTTCAAATTATTTGTTTCTTTTAAATATTAATGTAATATTTTTTATTTCTTTCCATTAACTTACTCTTGTTTAGTAAATAAGACGTTTTTATCATTGAAATCAATCCAATTAAATATTGTTTTAAAAAATATAAAATTAAAAAAAAAAACACCTTAATTCTAGTTCGAGAAAAAAAACAAAAATAATTTAACATATAAAATATAAAAAAAATGTTCTTTATTAATTACGTAAAAGGTAAAAAGACATTTAAAAAATTTTCAAACCATCTCACTTTGATTAGTCTAACATACGTTAATATTTATAAAACTTTATAATTTTTTTTAATGAGTTGAACATCTTTCATGCTGCCACCACATCAAGGATTTATACTAACAGTTAATTTTAGTTCAAAAACAAAACAAAAATAATTTAATGTATAAAATATAAAAAAATTGCTCTTTATTAATTACGGAAAAGGTAAAAAAAATATTTAAATGATTAGTCTAACATATTTTAATATTTATAAGATTTTATAATTTTTCTAATTAGTTGAACATCTTTCATGCTACCATCACATCAAGGATCTATACTAACTAACAGTTAATTCTAATTCGAGAACAAAACAAAAATAATTTAACATATAAAGTATAAAAAATGGTTCTTTATTAATTACAGAAAAGGTAAAAAGACATTTATTATACTATTAATTTTAACTTAAAAAATCAATTTTAAGTAACATATCACATACAAAATTGATTGATTTATTTCCATTCTCATAAATTAAATATGATTTCTAGTGTCATTCATTTCATTCATAAATACCAACACCAACTACATGCAAGAACAGCCAAATATATCTTCCCAACAATGCATATCTCTCTATCTTCTATGTCTCTGAATCATGCATGCGAGAATGAATATTATATAAGTTAAAAATAAAAGTAATAGTAAAATCTAACACATATTATATTTTTATATTTATCTATTATCTATCAAATATTTTTTTATAAACATTTTATATTATTATGAATAAATTATAAATCACATTTAGTTATCACTTTAAAATTAGACAAAATAAACATCAACAACATTATTATTTATTTTGTTAGTCTCTTAATTGTCTTCATATATTCTTTTGTATGGGTTTTCTTTCTTTATTCTTTCCACAAATAAGTATAAAATAAATTTTGGTATTCTCTAAATATTTATACTATATGTATCACTAACAAATTTTGGTACTATTTTTTATGAGACTTCTGCAGGGTTTTCCTTAGCCATAGCTTTAGTCTCATAAATTTTAGGCTTATCACAATTATGTCCAACTTTATGATATTTTGCACAATACAACGACTTCCACTCATATGCAATGGGTTGGCTTCTTGTGCCTGCAGCATCACGTATAACGATTTCCTTCTTCAACTCCTGTGTAATATCCACCTCAACAAGAATGCACACATAAGAAACTCGAAGTTTATTCGTCGTGTATTCATCAGTTACCAAAGAAGTACCAATAACACTCCCAATTTTGCTTAAACTTCTGGCTCCCCACTGGTGTAGAGGCAATTGGGGAATTTTTACCTATAGAGGAATTGTTCGCAACATCGCTTCATACAAAAATCGGATTTCCACTCACACAACAACATAGACCTGCTATGTATTGCATATGAACCCTTCATCAGCACAAAATCATTCTCAAGAAAACAATGAAATCTCAGAATGAAGTAACCTTCATCGTTGTAAATAGGTCCGGTAATTAAACAAAATTCCAATTCTTCATCATGAATTGCTTAACCGCGTTCATGCTTAAGTCATCACCCAGGACGTACATGATTAATGTTGATTCCCAGAACTTGACCTCATATTTGATGCTCGCCTCTTCAATCTCTATTTCCATTTCTCCATCCACCACCTTAGGTGCCACAAACTCCATGGTTAAACCCTTAGCAGGATTACGATTTTCATTGATTACATCCACCCACAGCTTCTTCTTCTCTTGGTAGCTTTCAATTCGATCATTAGCAGGTAAATTTAGGTCTCTTTATTTGAGTTCTTGCACTTCTTCCTCATCAGATTGACTTCTTCCATCTTGCAAATCGCTAATTACCGCACTTTCACATGATCTACTTGAACAGAATCACCATGATTTGTCGTGACTGCCGGTGATGGGGGCATCGTGCGGGAGGACCCCCTCGTCCCCTTCCCCTCCCACGTGTCATTTTTTTTATTATCCACACTATCTTAATTTTTTTCTTTTAATATTCGTTTTATCATTGAAATCAACTAAATTAATCATTATCTTAAAAAAATATAAAAATGTTAAAAGATTTTAAACCATCTAACTTTGATTAGTCTAACCTATCTTAATATTTATAAGATTTTATAATTTTTATAATTAATTGAATATCTTTTATGCTACCACCACATTAAAAAGATCTATACTAACTGTAAATTTTAATTTGAGAACAAAACAAAATTTATTTAACATATATAATGCATAAAAAATTGTTCTTTATTAATTACAGAAAAGGTAATAACTAAAAAACCATTTATTATACTATTAATTTTAACTTAAAAAATCAATTTTAAAAAATAGATCACATACAAAATTGATTTATTCCCATTCTCATAAATTAAATATGATTCCTAGTGTCATTCATTTCATTCACAAATACCAACACCAATTACATGCAAGAATGCCAATATCTTCCCAATAATACATATCTCTCAATCTTCTATGTCTCTGAATCATGCATGCGAGAATGAATATTATATTTTTATATTTATCTATTATCTTTCAAATATTTTTTTTAAACATATTTTATATTGTTATGAATAAATTATAAATTACATTTAGTTATCACTTTGAAATTAGACAAAATAAACATCAACAACATTATTTATTTTGTTAGTCTCTTAATTGTCTTCATATATTCTTTTGTATGGTTTTTTTTCTTTACTCTTTCCACAAATAAGTATAAAATAAATTTTGGTACTCTCTAAATATTTATATTATATGTGTTACTAACAAATTCTGGTACTATTTTTACGAGACTTCAAGAGTTTCTCATCCTAACCATGATGAGAGTCATATTTGATTTATATTGATCTATATTTTGATATATTATTCAAAAGTAATTTTTATCGATTCATTTTGACATTTGCTACCAACAAATCTAAAATTTAAGAAATACTCCCTTCATTCTCTTTTATATGCAAATTTTGACTTTTTAAGTTAATTGAACAAATGATGTATTTGAACAATATATAGACTAGATACATTAATTATTCAACGAGTCTAAAAAGTTAAAATTTTCTTATAAAAAAGAATAGAGAGTATATATTAAAACAAAATTATACAAAAAGTCACTTTATAGTTGACTCTTTTTGAATTTTTGTCGTAATAGAAAAATGCACGAAAGAAAATATTTTAACATAATTGTTTAAATGTGTGCAAGTGATTTGACTTCAGTAAATATTACGTATATAAAACTCAAAAAACTTTTTATACTTCCATATTTTACAAAATGGACCATCAAAGTATTGAAATCATATAGAAAAACATGCAAAAAAAAAAAAATTAAATTAAATGAAGTATTTGTCAAAGAGGTTTTTTTGTGTTATTAGTTTCCAAAGCAAAACTATTTTCTTGTTGGTAGAAAGTAAGACTCACATTTTTTATCAAATATTTACATAGTTTTTTAATTATGTATTATTATTTCAATAATAATTAGTATTTTAAAATTTTGTTTAACTGAGGACAAAAGCGTAACACTATTTTTTAAAGACATTTTAATCAAAATTCAATAATCAAAAATAAATTTTTTTAATCAAAATTCATTAATCCAACAAAAGAAATAATATGTGGCACTAATCACCCACCAATTTTAAGACAGAATCATATATATTTTTTATATTTTTTTGGAGTGCAATGAAAAGAGGTGTTAGGATGTAAGTAACCATTTCATATAGAAAGTAACTATGACATACCTTATTATCATTACATTGAAATTAGATGTATCACAAAGAATTACAATGTACTACAAAATAATGATTGAAATTAGATGTATCACAAGGAATCACAATGTAATACAAAATAATGATTGTACAACATACTTTATATACATTATATATATAGATTGTAAAAATAACCCTTGTAAAAAAAAAACTCAAAACTCATAAAAAATTTGCAAATTTTTTTTTGGCGTGATAGTAATAATGATGTTAATGTTTAAGTGTGTAAAAATGTTTTGAAAACTTAAAAAACCTCTTACAGTTCCATACAAAGATCTGATGAACAAGAACCAAAACTCCTTTATTAAAATTTCTTCTAAATTTCAATCATTTTTAGTCTCAACAATACAAAACACAAACATTTTTAAATGTCAGTTTACTTCGATGATGAAAAATTGCTGATGCACTTCATCCAGAATAGCCTAGCTGGAACATTTTTAGAGTGGTATATGCAACTTGAGAGAACCCATATTCGAAGCTGGAGGGAGTTGGCTGAAGCCTTTGTGAAACATTACCAATATAATACCGACATGGCGCCAAACAGGACTCAGTTGCAGAATCTTACGCAGAAATCTAATAAAAGCTTCAAAGAATATGTCCAGAGGTGGCAGGAATTAGCTGCCAGAGTTCAACCTCCTTTGATGGAGAGATCTTGTAGATATGTTTATGGGAACTCTTCAGGAACCTTATTACGACAGGATGGTCGGAAGTAGCATTATGGATTTTGCAGATTTGGTTTTGCCACGAGAGAGAAAAACGGTATTAATGTTTAAGTGTGAAATAACAAGTCAAAAAAATTTGACGTGATAGTGATAGTGATAATGATGTTAATGCTTAAGTGTGAAAAATGTTTTGAAAACTTAAAATATCTCTTACAGTTCCATACAAAGATCTGATGAACAAGAATCAAAATTCTTTTATTGAAATTTCTTCTAAATTTTAATGATTTTTAGTCTCAACAATACAAAACTCAAACATTTTTAAATGTCACAAACTAACTTTCCCGTAAAATTTAACTTTGTATTTTTAACACAATAGGGTTGTGTGAAAAATGGAGCAACAACAAACAATGTTTTTTTTCTAGTGGAATTCGTGGTTATTTTCCGTAAGTTTAAAGGACAAGATACTCGATATGGTATCATGGAGGATGAAGTAATTAGGGGAGGACAACAATTTTCACCTACCATTTTGTAGGATATTTTTTAATTGAATAAATCCTCTATTTTAATTCATAAACTATTAATTGTTCTCTAATTTTAAATTTTAAATGATCTTATCATCCTTCAATTGAATCATTTAGTTAGTAACTTAGTTAATTGTCAATTTTTTTTTTAAACAAGGGATATATTAATAATCGGGGTACTAGGGGTACTCCAATACAAGTTACAGATAATATAACACATTTACAAGGACGACGAGAAAAATTCAAACCAACTGAATACTACGAAAGACAATCAAATGGGACTGACATAACGCAAAAAAATTACAGTTGGGATAGGAATTTTCCCCTCCAAGACTCCATTGCCAGGCCAAAACTTTAATATCCCACATCAAGCCTGATACTAAACAGCAAGCCCCTTCAAAAATGATATTATTTATGATTTTCCACAAACTACATATTACCGCCATCCAAATTATGCCCGCTTTGTTCTTCTTCACCTTATGAAACTCGCTGCACCTAATCCATGCCCAGAAATTCTCCCACATTGACTCATGAATAAACATGAAAATTCCAGTCCACTCAGCAACTAACCGCCAAATTGTCTCAGCTGTGCTACAATTGAAAAATAGATGAGCAATATTTTCCTCACCACTATTACACAGCATATACAAATACCAATTTCTCCTTTCTCTTACTTAGTTAATTGTCAAATTAATATCATTTTCTCCTTTCTCTTACTTACACGTAAACAATTTTATATATATATATATATATATACATACACACATATTATAAATAGGTATGTCATCGAGAGAGAAGATAAAATGGTGTGAATAGAGGTGTCTTGTGTCTCCATATTTGCACTTGATAATAACTTAGCAAGTGTACTAAATGTATCTGTTGTGAATCTTGTTGTGAATTACAACAAAATTCAATATCAATTTGTGAGACAAAGAACAATAGCAACCAAAATAAATGGTCTTCAGCAATAATAATCCGTACACAGATAATATAACATAATAAGGCAAGGAAAAATAGAAGGTTTGTTTACCTAGTTCGATCAAACGATCTACTCTGGGGGAGAGAGCAGCTCTCCAATTCACTATACTCAGAAAGTTTTTACAAGAGATTACAGATGAGTTACAAGAAAATAGTCTTCGCCTTCAGGTTCCGAAGAACAACCCTATTTTCTACCCAAGTGCTTCCCAACCTCTCCAACTCTCAATATATGAATCACTCAAACCCAAGGTGTAATAGTGTGTTTCACAATAACCTTAAACAACTCCAAAATTTTCCCTAAACCTTTGCTTTTCTAAGGTTTTCCTTGTGAATAGCTAAAACCCTATGTTATGGCTTTAAACCCTTGCTCTCCATTGTTGGTGTAAACTCTAAGATTGTCACACACCAAACATATAAGAGATACATATTTATAATAACAAATACCCAACAAACAAAGCCCAAAATCACATGAATCCATGGACCGAATCGAAAAATCCCGAAAACTCAAAAATACTATTCATCATACGGACAACACTATTCACCGTACGAGCATCACTATTCATCCGTACGGACGACACTGACAGATTTTTTTTCCTCGACTTTTCGTCCGACTTTCTAAAACTTCCGATTTTCGCAGTAAATGCAATCTCCAAAATATGTTTTCTTTCTCTTCATCAATAAAGGTTTTAAGACACATTTACAACAATCTCCACCTTCACTTTAAACCGTGTTGATACCAATCAACAACATTGCTGCTCTCTACCAAGTTGAAACTTTAATCAATATCTTTGATCAAATTCAAGCAACCATTGAATCTTGATCTCGTAACTTGCATCCACTTGTTCCCAATTACCCTTTTCTGCCTAGGTAATTTAATAAGCATACAAGTATGATTTTTCAACCACCCTTGACTCCGCCTGTTTTCAAATGCCTCCCTGAAGGTTTTTCTTCTTTTATTTTGTAGTCCTTCAGCCACATTAAAAACATAATATCCAAGGCTAGCATAACCGTCCCTTTGAGATGCTACAATAACCCTCTTTACCTTATCATGAGTCAAATGATAATCAGAGATCTCTGTAACCATTCCCTCACTACTGCTAGCATCCATAGTAGGAAACTCCACCTCAAACTGAGTTTTCTCCGTTATAGTTTCTCTCAGGTTTCTCCCTTGGTTTTCACTATTCTTCTTCTGAAGAAATTCTCTACCAACCAAGTAAGCTGTTTTAACATCAGCTATTCCCTAAAAACTCAATAACAACTCAGCAGTAACGTGCATTTTTATCCCTTGATTTCTGCAAAATTCATTGTACTCTTCTGAAACTTTCTCAAGGCATTCATAACGCCTTAAGCTTAAATCCCATAGCTCTTCCTTGTCATGAAAGCCTCCACTAGTTAACGATGAATGAATAATAACATTTGAACCTTCTAAAATATATAGACCACATATTTTAGACCCTTTAGCAATAATTAATTCATCACGCGAAATCTTTAGCACTCCACGTTCAACTCTAGTACAATAGCCTAGATCATCAAACATACTTATAGATAACAAAATTCGCTTGAGTTCTGGAACATACCTCACATTGTGAATAAGAAGTTCACAATCATTAAACATTTTAAATTTGACCGTACCAATACCGTGAACCTTGCATGCCTTATTATTACCAAGGCGAACTACTCCACCTTGCACCATCTTCAAAGTTTCAAAGTATTATATTCTTGGACACATGTGATAAGAGCAACCTGAGTCAATGACCCAACTATCTTCAGTTTCCAAACTCGATACTACCAGTGCTTCGGCATCCTCATAACTTTCCTCACCCAATGCAACTACAGCTTGAACAGAATCTTCATTGACCTTTCTTTCAGGACAATCCCTTTTAAAGTGACCAATTTTCTAACAATTAAAACATTTTACCTTTGACTTGTCAGACCTCTTTGATTTGGACATCCCTTTACGCTCACCTCCTCCTCTTGACACATTTAAGACTTCACCACTCTCTTCAATCTTCAAATCTTTCGACTTTAAAAATTCTTTGGATTTCACCGCCGTCTGGACTTCATCCAAAGTAATAGTACCTTCCTTACCATAAAGAAGGGCATCCTTAAAGTGATAAAAGGATCTGGGTAATGAACTCAACAGGAACAAAGCCTTGTCCTCATCATCAATCTTCACTTCAATATTCTCAAGATCATCGATAATCTTGTGAAATTCTATGAGCTTCTCAACTATGGATTTGTTCTCCACCATTCGGAATGAATAGACTTGTTATTTCAGATACAACCTGTGAGCCAAAGACTTTGTCATATACAATGATTCAAGTTTTTCCCACATAGCAACCGCAGTTTTCTCCCTGGCGACTTCTCTTAGAACTTTATCCTTGAGGCACAAGATAATGGCACTCTTGGCCTTATCCACCATCTCGATCTTCTGTACCTGTGTAAGCCCTACAGGCATCAATGCTTCACTCTTCAAAGCATCGATACACTTCTTTTGAATTAAAATTGCTTGCATCTTAATTTTCCACAACCCGAAGTCGTTGTTACCGGAAAATTTCTCGATCTGCCATATACTAACCATGGTGCTCACTTGTCAACAATATCTCTTTGCTCCACGCTCACCGCACCACTAGTTGTGAATTTTGTTATGAATTACGACAAAATTCAATATCAATTTGTGAGGCAAAGAACAATAGCAACCAAAATAAATGGTCTTCAGCAAAAATAACCCGTACACAGATAATATAATAGAATAAGGCAAGGAAAAATAGAAGTTTTGTTTACCCAGCTCGATCAAACGATCTACTCTAGGGAAGAGAGCAACTCTCCAATTCACTATATTCAGAAAGTTGTTACAAGAGATTACAGATGAGTTACAAGAAAATAGCCTTCGCCTTCAGGTTCTTAAGAACAACCCTATTTTCTACCCAAGTGTTTCCCAACCTCTCCAACTCTCAATATATGAATCACTCAAACCTAAGGTATAACAGTGTTTCACAATAACCTTAAATAACTCCAAAGGTTTCCCTAAACCTTTGCTTTTCTAAGGTTTTCCTTATGAATAGCTAAAACCCTATGTTATGCTTTTAAACCCTTGCTCTCCCTTGTTGGTGTAAACTCTAAGATTGTCACACACCAAGCATATAAGAGATACATATTTATAATAGCAAATACCCAACAAACAAAGCCCAAAATCACATGGATCCATGGACCGAATCGAAAAAGCCCAAAAAATTGAAAACATTATTCATCGTACGGACAACACTATTCACCGTACGATCGTTACTATTCATTCGTACAGACTATACTATTCACCGCCCGATTTTTTCCCCTCGAATTTTCGTTCGATTTTCGCGGTAAATGTAATCTCCAAAATATATTTTCTTTCTCTTCATCAACAAAGGTTTTAAGGCACATTTACAACAGTATCAAAGTGATAAAATTTATAAGTTTGTATCTGTTGGTATTTTTTTTATTTTAACAATGCGATTTGCGTGCTATAGAAAGTAAAATAAGGGGTTTTCAAGGTTTGTTTTCAGAAAATAAATTGCGCAAATGAAATTGTTGGAAAACTGAACAGATAATGGTGTCTATTTTCCCTAAGTTAATTTCTCAGCGATCACGACGTTTTAGCTTAGCTGTTATAACCAATACCTCAGTGTATAACTCACTATTCTAAACTACACCCCTCTAATCCCTTAGGTCATATGAATAGTTAGAACAAACAATATCTAGTGCTTTAAACCCTACGTCACAACTTATAATTTCTTATCCCTAATCAATTAATAAGTTCAACATGTTAATTTAGTTCCGAATCATAGTTATGATCAGTAATCAATATGAGTCTAGATCGTTATATGAATTCGTAAACACGTATAAAGAAATGAATATAAAATTAAAGTGAATAACAATATTGAATTAATCAAACAAGTAAATAGTACAAAACACAGATAGATGACCTAACAGGTTCATACAAGTTCATCTATCAAGTCCTAATAAATAAAACTTAGTTACTCTTATTAATAGAGATTTTAACTGAAGTAATAAAGAAACAATACATAAAATTATGGTTAGAGTTTGACTTACAGTGATGAAAACCTTTGCTCCTGAGCTTCTGAATTGTTTCCCCATTAAAAATAATCACCAAAATGTCTATCCTCTTTTGTAAGCCTCTTTTTTCCTTTAAATAGAAGCTAAAATGCTTTAAAAAAAAGAGATCTATCGCGCCCACAACCTTCCATCTTGCCCACAATGTGTTTTGTAACAATTGGATCTCACCCTAATTCTTGATTATTGCGCCACAATTTCAGCAGATAGAGCTTTTTGATAGCTTTCATTTGCAAAAATTCTCATCGTAATTGGAGTTACAAAATTCTAGATATGATCAAATTGCTGGACAGGCGTCATGATGTAAATTGTGCTGAAAAGGATTTTTTTTTTTCACAATTTCTTTATTTTTTTTTTTCATATTTTTGCTTTGTTTCTTCACTCCTTCACTTTCTTCATATTTCTTCCTAAAGCTGAAAGATAATTAACCAAAAATCATCAAAAACATATGCAAATGCTTATAAAAATTTCACGATGACAAAGTGTCATCAGCACTCATCCTCATTCCCTTGTGTTAATTATCTAAGCTCGAAGGTTATGATACTTGAGGATTTTCTAACATGCAAGAAAACAATTGGTAGGAGACAAAGGATGTGGAATTGAGGAAGAAACCATGAAGAGAAGGTTTAGACCATCAAACCTACAATTGAATGAAGATCAAGAGGAGCCTAAAGTGGAAAAGCATGTGTCTAATAGAGGAAGCATCATCATCATCATCATCATCGTCATCATCATCATCATCATCATTATCATCATCATCATCATCATCATCATCATTATCATCATCATCATCATTATCATCATCATCATCATCATCATCATCTTTAATTTTTGGAAAGAGGTGGGTTTCCTATTAGGTTATAATTTCTTCTAGTATGAACCCTAACCCTCAATTATTGCATGCATATCTACTTTGTAAGTTAGGTTGAGTGATTGATGATCAATAATGTTAATTGATGTAGTAATAGACCTACTTTGTAAATTCTAGTTTGAACTGGTGTTGTAGGAAGCTGAATCTCTTGACATTTGGGAATCCTTCCCTACGCCAAGACTACTGGCCTTAAGGCTCAACCCTTTCAAGCTTCGAATTACACTTGTCAGCTATCAACCAAATCTCGTCTCTTGACAGTTTGGTTTGATTCAAATTAAACCCAAACTCCTCTTTCCTAAAAAGGGTTCACTGATCCATTACGACATGTGGCACAATGAAGCGAAATGTGCCAAATTGCTAGCCAAGTATTCTGGCCTCACGGAGTTCAATTATGTGCCCTTCAAACCAAGCTTTCTCTGCACTAGAGAGTTTGACGAGTGGTGGAGTGAATATTATACTACTGAATTCTTTGATGTAGCTGCCTTCAATCTTCAACTAACTAGAGCTTTCTCCCATGTGCAGGACAAAGTGAAGAAAGGTACTTCAACATATATCAAAGAGATCCAAGCATTCCATAAGTACTTTGAAACTGCCTAGAAGCCAAATGAGCTTAGTCGAACCATTAGCGAAACAGCAGTGACTTTAAAAGAAAAATTTACAAAGAAATTAGACGGTTTAAATCTTCCTTCGTACGTTCGACCTGATCAATGTTACAAGTTAGCTTTTAATCTTTATCCTCCAAAGTTCCCTCAATTGCCAACTGCTGATTTTGGTGTGGATTTTAGCCCTCCATTTCCAGACTGGTTCGTATGTGGGAATTTTATGAAAAATCTTCGCCAAGATTACCAAAAGCGTGATAAGCGAGTGGTTCCGACTAAGTACACTTTGGACAATTTCAAAGGCCACCTTCATATTGGCATAGAACACGTTCGCGTGGAGTCTCCAATATATGAAGGTGTGGAATGGGAAGTTCTTCGACACCACTTCTCTTTTCTTTTTATTTATATTCTGTATTTGGTTTATACTAACTGCATTAATTTTTTTTGCAGCTGTGAGGATTCCAGCCAAAAAACCTACTCCCGTCGAAAAGGAAGCCTTCAAAGAGGAAGAAGAAGAGGACAACACCAAGAAACCCCCAACAAAGGTAAATCCTTGTGCTTATTACTTCTCATTCTTTTTATTATATTGCCTTCTCAATCTAACATCTGAAATGTAATATTTTTGCAAGGTAGTCGGAAACCATCTCCGACACCTAAAAAGAGAAAGCAGAAAGAACCTGAGGTTCATGTAATTGAATCTGATGATGGGGACGCTTCCCCAGACCACTCCAAACACACCAAGAAGAAGAAGAAGCAGACGAAGATTACTGATGCAAGTTTTCATCCTCAACTAAAACCAACAAAAGTACCCACGAAGAAACCTCCTACCCAACAGTGGTAGAAACTGATGTTACTCATGGTATAAAAAAACCAACCGACAAGAAGAACCCTGATCAGGTAGAGAGTGATAATTCTAGCCCTGGAAGTGAAAATCCTAATGTACAAAGATTTCTTCTTCGTCTTTGAGTTTTATGGTTGTTGTCGACTAACATGCTTCTAATCTTTTCTTGATTTCTTCTTCTTAGGATGTCAAAGATAACAAGGGCCACCCCATTGCACAACAAATCATCCCCACCACAAGTAGTGATCCTACCTATCATCCGACAAGCCCTTCCAAAACTTCTCCTAAGGATTCCACGAAGGAATCTGTTGAAGAAGTGAGCCAACTAGCTGGTGATCAAAAGAAATCACCACTCAAGGCCACTACTGAACTCTCACATACCAACGCCCATGATCAAGAGAAGAGCCCAGCAAGGGAAAAAGTCTTAGCTGATGCCGCAGGAGATACTAAAATGTCATCTGCAGAACAAGTTGTCGAAGACAAATATGAAGATGGCTCCCCAATTAATCAACAGGATGATGGCGACAAAAAGGGTGAAGAGGATGAGGAGGAGGAAGAGGATCACTCTATGTTTGATTTTTAGACTGAAATCGTCTTAGAGGACAAAGATGAATAATAAAAAGAGAAAGATGAAGCTAAAGACGTAGACGAAAAGGAAAAGCAAGAAGATCAATCTAAAACTGACCCTCATCCAGATGCTTCGACTGGCACGAACTCTACCAGCCTTTCTCATGAAGAGCTAGAGTCCTTGAAAGTGCATAGGCCACTGGAATATTTAAAAGCCATGATAAGCTCCAGTTATAACTTTGGTGATAAGGTTATCAACACTTCGACGACCTCAGGCAATCAGTCAGCCAATAAACCTGAGGATGACTTGCTTCCCCAAATCAAAGAGAAGATTTTCAACGAAGTCTTGTTCCAACTCTTGGAAAAAGATACTTTTGCCAATTTTAGGATCAAGAAACTCTTGAAGCAAGTCAATGTCTTGGAGGTTTTTCCAGAAGTTACTGATGTCATCATGGAGCTGGGCACATTGATTGATCTTGTCGTAGCTGATCTAATTCGTCTTAGAGACTATTCAGGCAAAGTTAATAATAAATTAGAGACCCAATTGGCTGAATGTGATGCAGCCTCTAAATCCACCTCGAAAGTTTCAAATCTGGAGAAGGTATATGAGTAAAATAAGAAAGAAATCAAAAGCTGTGATAAAAATGTCGAAGAATGGGAGAAGCAAATCAAAGCTTTATAGAGCAAAATTTCTCAGGGCAAACAACGTAAAGACGAACTTCTCAAGTTCGACCAAGAAGAAGTGGCCAAAGAACTCAAGGTTGGAATTTATCATGTCGACAGAGCCCAAAAGCTTGGAAAGGAGATCGAAGACCTTTCGACCAACAAGGCTCTTTGTGAACGTCGCTTGATGCTTCAGAAATCCAAAAACGAGAAGATGAAAAGCTCTCTCCCATTTTAACTTGATTATTGTTGAACTTTATTTCCTTCGATTGTAATTTGTAAGCCCTATGTGGCATGGATTGTAATGACTTTAGCCATTTTGGCGAATTACTTTTTAATTTCCATTTTGGCTTTGAATATATTCTGCATGAATTACTCCGTATTTATTTTTACCTCTTGAAGTATAGGCTTATATTTCTTTAAATACTTACCATTTACCTTCAAGATTCTTCTATCTTCGTTTAACTCTTCGATCTCATATGCGCCATTTGAAAATACTTTAATAACCTGAAAAGGACCTTCCCACTTAAGGGACCATTTGCCCAGAGTTCTATCTTTCTGATCCATGGACAAAATCACTTTCCAAACTAAATCTCCAGTCGAAGATGATTTAACCTTCACCTTTTTGTTGTACGACTTTTCCATTATCTTCTTTTGCCTTTTTAATAACTCTAAGGTGTTTAGTCTTTCTTCGTCTAAATCAATCATTTCGTCCACCATCATATTCCAATAGGAATCAGATGGAATCTCATGTTGTCTCTGTATTCTGGTCGACTGTAAATATATTTTGACCGGCAACACAACATCATGACCATAGGTTAGTCGAAAAGGTTTAGTATTTGTAGCATCTTTAGGGGAGGTTCGACAAGCCCACAAAACTTGGTGTGGACCGATTTCAGTGACCCCACCCATCCTAAGATGGTGGGACCCTCGTGAACCATGCTTGTGCCACTTTTGAATTTCTAATATTTATCCTATGATGCTTAAAAGGAAGGGGAAGGAATCTAAACTAACCCTGTATGCAAATGTTCTCCCTACAAATGCAAAGAGATATAGAATTGGGGGTCGGTTATACTAAGGGAAACTATTAACACCCTAAGTATCTATAGTACTCTATAGGAACTTCTTTGTACATTTATCTTATGCTATTAATTATCTTATTTTTCTTAAGCTGCTTACTGTTGATTTGGAAAGTTTTATCCTATGGGTGAGAGTGTGAGATGTTTTTGGGAGTTTTACTTTTATTAAAGGTGTGGGGACCTAAAGGGTTTTATTTAAAGGTGTGCTCGCTAAGATCTCGCAATCTTATGCCTACGTATTCCCGAAAAAAATGCTTTGGGAAATCAGAGCGTTCGTAGTTCAACCTAACTATGGGTGGAATTTGTATCTTGTTCAAAGCCCAAGATGTTGAAGCTAAAAGGGTATTTGTGTATCTTGTTCAAAGCCCAAGATGTGAAGCTAAAAGTTTTGTTGGTTTGAAAGAAAAGAAAAATTGTCATTCTTTAGGGAGATATCCCACCTATTCATCACAAACATTTGAGAATAATATCATAAGGGAAGAAGCTTTGAACTTGGATGTTAAATAATCCTAAGCAATGCCACATCTTCCTTTATGAATCTTTGCATGCTAAGAGAAGGACCTTAACTTGGATATAGTATTAATAAGTGTGCCACTTACATCACTTAGATGAAAGAAAAGTTTTGGACCATGATAAGAGAAAGACTTCAGCATGGATTTTGAATCAACAAGTGTGCCACTTACATCACTTATATGGAGAAATTTTTTGAATGTTTGATTTTGAATTATGGTGTATAGAAGGGATATCTTTCTACAGAGATGACTTAATGTCTCATTTATGGGGAGAAGTTGAATTATTTGAGTATCTTGTTCAAAGCCCAAGATGTGAAGCTAAAAGGTTTTGTTTGTATCTTGTTCAAAGCCCAAGATGTGAAGCTAAAAGGTTTTGTTTGTATCTTGTTCAAAGCCCAAGATGTGAAGCTAAAAGGTTTGTTTGCCTGAGAGGAGGCTGACTTGACTAGGGGGAGTTTTGAGTTAATGGTCTATGTATGAAGCCTAAGAGGAGGCTATGATGCTTGGATAAAGCCCAAAAGGAGGCTATGATAAAGTTGACTTCATCCAGGGGAACTAGAGTTTGAACTAAGTTGTAGTTGAGGGGACCCTGATGTTTGGACCAAGTCTAAACTAAGGATGAGGTGATGTAAATGTCAAGAGAAACTTAATATGAATGAGTATATGACAAGTATTTGACAAGTGTAGACATGAATTAAAAGGGTGATGGGTCTTGTCGCGGTGAGAATCGGATACCATAGCTATTGAGTTAACTAGGATCACAAATCATAATTCACCACTGATCTTTAATTTATCCAAGGGAAGGGAAAATGAGCGAATAACCCATAAATATGCAATGAAAAGCAAAGCAAAGAGAATCTAAGGTTCGGGGGTTAGTTATACCTGGGGAAGGTGCTAGTATCCTAAGTATCTGTAATACTCTACAGGAACCTCTTGTCTTATTGTGTTATTTGTTATTTTGTTATTTTGTCTGCTAAAGGGTGAAAAGGATAAAGGAAGACCTAAGGTGTTATTTCTAAGTATGCTCGCCAAGACATCGCATCTCGTGCCTACGTATCCTGACGGGAATGGAATCAGAGCATTCGTAGTTCCCCTCAATAAGGGTAAACAAAGTAAAAGGAAAAGGTTGCTCGCAAAGGATTGACCTTATGCCCACGTATTCTCAAAAGGAACTTGAGAAATCAGAGCGTCCGTAGTTCAGACACTACGGGGTGTCAGGTTCTAAGAACCAAGATCAACAAAGGCAAGTAAAGAATAAACGAGGGACATGCATAATGACAATCAGTCAACATACAATCCCTTCCCTTGGATTAGGTCAACAAGGAATAGAAAGCATCAGAAGGTACATGGAAGAACATCCTGTAAATGTCAGACAAGACACAGAAGACGCATGGAAGGACGTCATGGTAATCAGACAACAAATAAAAATAAACGGGCACGGCAAAGCATCGTGTAAGGCAATAAACAGTCAAAGATACGCGATAAAGCACCGCGAGAAATCATCAGCACATAAAATCAATAGACAATCACGGCAAAGCATCGTGAAAATAATAATTGAAAATACAAATATTCATGAGCAAGACATCACAAGGACCAAAATTCTACATGGAAAGACAACAAGTCAAAATAAAACAAATAAAATGCTAAAATAAATTCATGAAAATAATATGCATCTCATATTCTTTTGGTATTTCTAATATTACACAAATTAAAATAAAAAGATAATTAAAACAATATTTTTAAAATTTTTAAAATATTTAACAAATAATTAAACTAAAAGACAAAAAAAAACTAGAAAATAATAATTAAAATGCTATTTGATTATATAGGCTAAAATTAATAATAAAAAAAAGAAAAATAATAATAAAATAAATAAATAAAAAAATAAATAAATAAAAACTATACTTAAAGTCTAGCAAGTGACGTGTAGCAGACTTTTAGTTATATAGGCTAAAATTATAATAAAAAAAGTGTAGCCATAATTGACTTTAAGAAAGCTACACTTAAAGTTAGTAATATATTATCTATTAAACTAACATATAGTTTCTATGATACCTAATATATATCTAACGTATGTGGTATGTACTTGTTTTGAAAATAAAATAAATAAATAAAGGAAAACCATAGGACTTTATGCACTAGGTACTTACAGTAACCAAAAGACAAACAGCAAAGTAAATTTCAAACAAGTGAACTTTTCTCTTCCTAAAAAAATGATGGGCGAAAGTAGAAACGAAAAAGTGGAGCATGGCGTGAACAGGATGTACGATGCGGTTATGTTGGTGTTTTCCGTGCGTGGTGCAGGTCGGTTTGGAGAGTGGTTCTATCAAAACAACATGCCAATGGAAATGAAGCTTTGAAGGCAGATTTGTGAGGTGTATACGTGTGTTTCTTAGTGTGATTGCCTTTTGTCTTCTATCTGTGTGTATGTTGCTCTTTTATAGCCACCAAGTTTTGTGACTTATGAATTCCTCATCAACATGTCTGAACCTATTTGGAAAGAGTTTAAATTCTTGTCTCTTTGTCCTGTAATTCATGAAAATGTTGTGATTGTGTTGGAACATGTCTGTGTATGTTTGGAAAGAAATGAACATGTCTTGAACATGTTTAGGTTTTGTTTTGGAAAGGACAGACGCTGCTAGGAACATATTTAGGCCTTGTTTTGGAAAGAAATTGATTTGTTTTTGCTGATGTTTGATTGTGTTTTTTTTTATAAAAAAAGAAAATATTAATAAACAAATTGAAAATAAAATTAATTAATAAAAATAAAAATTTAAATTAAATATATAATTAAATCTAAATAAATTAAATGATTATTTAACTAAAAATAAATAAAAATGATAAAAAAATGAAATAAAAAATCGGGCAGAAAAGTGCTCGAAAAAATAAAATGAACACACCAAAATAATCAGCGCGAAATAAACATACTGAAAAAATACAACGTTTGGTCAGATTTCGAAATAAATTTAGACTGGTTTGTCTGTAAATCCAACAAATTTATTCTGACTGACATTTCAGACACTATGCAAGATGAAGTGCATGATATGCTATGCAGACGATGCGAAACGAAAAATAGAATCTTAGGGTAAAAAATTAGGGTATGACAGCTCTTACACTCTTATAGAGGTCCATGTCTAAGCATGGTTGAACTTGAAAAGGTGATGGGTCTTACACTTTTACAGAGGCCCATGAGTTTAACATTGAATTAAAAATGTGATGGGTCTTACAATCTTACAGAGGCCCATGAGTTTAACATTGAATTAAAAATGTGATGGGTCTTACACTCTTGTAGAGGCCCATGAGTTTTGAAAAGGTGATGGGTCTTACACTTCCTACAGAGGTCCGTGAGTTTAACATTTGAATGCCACTAGGGTTGTGTCTGATGAGAGTTGAAGATTGAGGTTTGAATAGATTAAAAGCTTTTGAGAAATTGAAGAAAGTTTTGAGGAGGAGGGGAGGAACTTACACTCTAATAGAGGCCCATGAGTTTTGAAAATATAATGTGCATCAAACAAAGAGATATATTCACCATGGTAAGAGTTTATGAAGGAATTTATTGAACATGTAAGCTAAGTGTTAATCTAAGGGGGTAATTACAGAGAAGTTCAAGCAAGTATATGTTTTCAAGATGAATCGTGGATCCAATGAATATAGTAAGGGAAACAACTAAGCATACTTTGAACAAAAGGACGTGTTTATGACACAATATGTGGATGAAGATGTAAACATACAAGAGATGACATGTGAGAATGACAATTTTAAAGTTTAAGCATCATATGAACAAGTTAAGGCATTTCTTAAACATTTAAGCATGGATACAAGTTGAACATGTTAAGACAAGTTAGTTAGAACATGGTCATAAACAAGTAAGAACATCACAAAAGTTTAAGCATACAAACATGTATTCAAAATACTTTTCAAGACAAAATTCAAGTGTTTAAGAACACACAAGCATGGTGAAATCAACACAAAGGCAAACATGCATATCATGGTCATGTAATCATGGAAAAAACATCACATGTTAGGGCAAAAATAGTTGAACAAAAGCTCATGGTATAGGCAAAGTTCAACATACACTTTTATATTAGCATACACTTAAAAAATGCATAAAAAATAAGTGGGAACAAGGATGTACAACATCAAAACATCATACAAGATTCATATAAGTTAAACATGGTGCAAACAAGTCTTTGCAAGCAAGGGAAAGCAAGGAATCATTCAAAAGAATCAAAGAAGTCCTTAAGAAACCCTAAAAATACCACACACTTTGAACATTCATAAATGCATAAAAATAAATATTTTTGGTATTTTCTTTTCACAAATAGAAAATAGACATTATCATGAACATTTTGCAAAAAAAATGGGTTCAAAATGATTAAAAATGAGAGAGTTATGGACATTTGAATTTGCAAAGAAAAGTAAGAAAATAAAGTGATAAAAAATAATGGGAAGGGTCCCCATAGGTGATGAACCTGTCACAACACGAAAAAACAAACGGTGGAAAAATAGAGTCGCCACCGAACGTAATTTATCCCGAAGGGGGAAAGGAAATGATCGAAGAAACCTCAAAAGGGAGAAGACATGGTCTCGCAACCAAATCCTGAGTTCGGGAGTCGGTTACGCGAGAGAAAGGTTTTAGCACCCCCTCGCGTCCGTTGTACTCAATGGGATCCACGCTTGTTGTCTAATAAAAGGGTGTGTTATCTAAAGCCTACTGCTAAATAGAAAGGAAATGGGTCGAAATGGAAGGAGACTCGATAAGACTTCGCCGTCCTAGGCCTACATATTACCTCATGCAATGAGAAAGTCAGAGTCAACGTAGTTCGGAGGACTACGGGTGGATGGGGGGATTGTGCTCTGCAAGACTTCATCGTCTTATGCCTACGTATCCTTATTCAGACGAGAATGAAGAAGTCATAGTGCTCGTAGTTCGACCTGCCATGGTTGGTTGTGTCTTTATTGAACGATGCTAAGCTCACGTTCCAACAGTTAGGGTCGATGCCTGTTTGCGATAGAACGGAGGTAACATGCCCTTTCTGAAATGGTTTGACGAAACATCCCGAGGAACAAAACGAATTAGATTTGTTCAAGGATTTTAGAGAAGTGGATTGACTTTGTTTGTGACGTGTATCGCACTAAAGTCTATGACATAGGATCGAATACTTCGCGCTAATGACCCAAACATCTTGTAACACCCCATTTCTACCCAGCGAATAATGATAAAATCAGAGTTATAAAATTCCAACATTTACATAGGATGTTACACATACAACTTATAACAACGGCTTATAATCACATATAACATAGATACATAACACATAATTTTAGTCTTTGAAACAAAACAACTTTTATAATTAAGCAGCGGATTCACAAACTTCAACTTAATGACATAACATATTTATCCAACTTAAAACAACTTCAAAACAACAAGTCTTTAAAGAAAACAACTTATAATTCAGCAACAATACTAAAATCAACAATAAGGAAACAAGCGTTCATCCCCCCGAGTGTTACGTATCAGAGCGACGACACCGACCCGAACTACTGAAGGTAGACAGCCTTCACTCTGGATTACCTGCAGGATGGCGTATAAACCATCACCAATCACAGAAGGGGTGAGATATCAGACAATATAATCGGATATATGATAAATAATATATTAGATCAGATTATAAAATCACCACTTCACAACATTTCAATCAACATTAATCAACAACATAACAACAGCTTTATGCAACGTGGAATGCGACTTGTAAAATGCACATGCATGTGGTACCATTGGAGCAGAACTCCCAACTTAAAATTTGTCAATTAATAGAGGCATCAACAAGGCATAAGCCTTCAACTTAATATTTTTCCAATCCAGACCAACTTACCGAGCAGCAGCTCCAGCTTGGTATGCTATGGAATGCGACTCGACATGAACGTCAGAATAACAACAATGATAGTTATATATCAACACAACAACAAATCAACATTTGCCATAGGCCTACAACTTAATTCTTGCCAATTAATTAGAGGCACTGCAACATATTTCACACCTGCAACTTTTATAATTTCCAACAACAATATCACAGCAGCTATGACATACTCTGTACCAACTAAAATATACTACAAGCAATTATGTCATTGTTAGGTAGTTTTCGAATGAAAATTGGTTAATTAATTCATTTATCAAATCTCCGTCCAGTACTACTGACTCATATACCAACCTCTCAAACTAAAATTAAAATGGAATAGAACAAAGTGAAATCATAGCAGACAGAATGAACAGAATGGAAACAGAAAGAATTACATAGCAGTCTGTGTGGCGCTCGTCACCACACCATGGCCCTCGTCACATGTGTGACGGTCGTAACACCTGAATGACGGTCGTCACAAGCACACAACCTGCGTGACGGTCGTCACGCCCTCTATCACTGTCGCCACGTCCCTAATTCCCTTCACTCTTAGTGTATTTCGTTCCAGTTCTCCCCAATTCACAAACCTCTCCTCATATTCCAGAACAGTTCCAAATTCACCCATCACAGTGCAAAAGAAACACAATAAAATTATACCTTAAAGAAACATAGACTAATTTTCCTATAACCAATTCATCCACAGTAAACAAATGTATTTCAATATCCACGACAACCATTGAAACAAAGACATAGAAAATTCTACAAACCCAACCCCACATATCATTCATCAAATACCCCATTATAGAGTCAGAACCCCACCCTTAACTTGGATTGAAGGTTGCTCTAAATCTCCGATCGACCTAGCTTTGCCTCTTTTTCTCTTCTCTGTAACTTCCACGTTCTTCTCCCAAAACCTTATTTTCTCTTTTCTTTGCAACTTCCACGTTCTTACTGCTGCTTCTAATTCCTCATTACATCTAAATGCCTAATATAATAACACTATTATTCTATTAACTTTCATTTGGGCTAACTTTCTACCTCCCATTATTACTACTACACTCACCATCTAAATAAGCCCAATATTCTCTTATAACTCTAATATATTAACACTATATTATTTCTCCAACTTAAATCATCTTAATTAAATTAATTCAACTAAAGCCAACACAACTTAAATCAATTAAATTAATTCAACTAAAACCGACATAGCAACTCAACACGACATTTTCGACAACCAACACAAATCAAACAAATAATAAGAAGATATTTAATTAAATAATTAATTAAATAACCGGGCGTTACAACTCTCCCCCACTTAGGATATTTTCGTCCTCGAAAATTTACCTTGTTCAAACAACTCGGGATAGGATTCCCGCATCTTGTTCTCCAACTCCCACGTCAGGATTTCTTCGGTAGCTCCCAACCAAACTACTTTCACCAAAGCAATCTCCTTGCCTCTTAAAGTCTTCATTTCACGATCCGCGATCCATACATACATCGTCTCAATAGTAAGATTATCCCGTACTTGCACATCATCCATATGAATCACATGAGATGGATCTGAAATGTACTTCCGAAGTTGTGACACATGAAACACATCGTGTAAATTCGAAAGATATGGCGGTAAAGCCACTCTATAAGCAATATTTCCAACTCTGTCCGAAATCTGATACGGACCAATAAAACGAGGAGTGAGCTTCTTAGACTTCAACGCACGCCCAACACCGATCACAGGTGTAACTCTCAAAAACACATGGTCACCCGCTTAAAATTCTAAATCTTTCCTTCGTTGTCATGATAACTCTTCTGTCTACTTTGAGAAGTTTTCATCTTCTCTTGAATTAACTTCACCTTCTCAGTAGTCTCTCGAACAATTTCAGGTCCAAGCACTACACTTTCCCCATATTCATGCCAACATAAAGGAGTCATACATCTCCGACCATACAACGCTTCAAAAGGGGCCATTCCAATACTCGAATGGTAACTGTTATTATAAGTGAATTCTATCAATGGAAGATAAGTATCCCACGAACCTCCCTGCTCAAGAACACATGCTCTCAACAAATCATCTAATGACTGAATAGTTCTCTCCGTCTGACCATCCGTCTGAGGGTGATACGCTGAACTCAACCTTAACTTAGAACCCAACGCCTCTTGCAAACTCTTCCAAAAATCAGAAGTGAACCTTGGATCTCTATCCGACACAATACACAAAGGAACACCATGCAGCTTGACAATTACATTGGTATAAATCTCTGCCAACTTCGATACTGGAAAACTAATGTTAATAGGGATAAAATGAGCCTACTTCGTAAGCCTATCAACAATCACCCAAATCGAATCATGTCCTCTTGAAGTATTAGGTAATCCCGTCACAAATTCCATTGAAATGCTATCCCACTTCCATTCTGGAACTTCTAACGGTTGCATCAACCCCGCAGGCTTCTGATGCTCAACTTTCAACTTCTGACAAGTTAAACATGCATACACAAATCGTGCTACATCACGCTTCATCCCAGGCCACCAAAACAACTTCTTCAAATCTTGGTACATCTTTGTAGCTACCGGATGAATACTCAATTTACTTCTATGACTTTCCTCAAGAATCGCTTTCTTCATCTCCGCATCAGCAGGAATACAAATTCGATTACGGAATCTCAACACACCATGCACATCTAACTTGAAATCATCATTCTCCGACTGATCGATCCCAACCATCGAATCTACTAGTTTCACGTCTAACTTCTGAGCTTCCTTGATACTGTCTAGAAAATCGTTGTTAATCTTCAACATTCCCAACATAACACTCTGCGGTGTCACTTCGCAAACTAAAGTTATATCTCTGAACAGTTCAATTAGTTCCAATTCTTTAACCATCATCGCCGACATATGCAAGGTTTTTCGGCTTAAAGCATCAACCACAACATTAGCTTTTCCTAGATGATAGTTCAAACCGAAATCATAATCCTTTAATAATTCCAACCATCTCCGTTGTCTCATATTCAACTCCTTCTTATCAAATAAATACTTTAAACTCTTATGGTCACTAAACACTTCAAATCTAGAACCATAGAGATAATGTCTCCAAATTTTCAGCACAAAAACAACTGCAACAAGCTCTAAATCATGCGTAGGATAGTTCTTTTCATGAGTTCTCAACTGCCTCGACGCATAAGCAACCACCTTATCATTATGCATAAGTACACCTCCTAAACCCATCTTAGAAGCATCACAATATACCACAAAAGGTTCTCCCGGATTAGGTAATGTCAAAATCGGAGCCGACGTCAATCTCTTCTTCAGTTCCGTAAAACTTTCTTCACATTGAACGTCCCACACAAAAGATCTACTTTTACAAGTCAACTTAGTCAACGGAAGTACTAACTTAGAAAATCCTTCGATGAACCTTCGGTAATAACCGGCTAGTCCCAAAAAGCTTCTAATCTCGGTAGCCGACTTTGGAGTCTCCCATTGCAACACAGCATCTACTTTTGATGGATCCACAACAATGCCACTACCTGAAATGACATGACCAAGAAAACTAACTTCCTTTAACCAAAATTCACATTTAGACAGCTTTGCATATAACTTCTTCTCTTTCAAAACTTGCAATACTAGTCTTAAGTGTTCTGCATGCTCTTCTTTCGATTTAGAGTAAATCAGTATATCATCAATGAACACCACCACAAACCGATCCAAGTAAGTATGAAAGATACGGTTCATGTACTCCATGAATACCCCCGGTGCATTGGTAACACCGAACGACCTCACCGAATACTCACAATGTCCATAACGCGTTCTAAAAGCCGTCTTCTGGATATCATCATCTTTCACTTTAATCTGATGATAGCCTGACCTCAAATCAATCTTGCTAAACACACAAGCACCTACCAGCTAATCCATCAAGTCATCTATTCTCAGAAGCAGATACTTGTTCTTAATCGTCACTTTGTTCAACTGTCTATAATCAACACAGAGTCTCATACTTCCATCTTTCTTCTTTACTAACAACACTGGAGCTCCCCACGGCGATACGCTTCGCCTTACAAACTTCTTCTCAAGTAAATCCTTTAATTGCTTCTTTAATTCCGATAATTTCGATGCAGACATCCTGTATGGTGCCATAGAAACAGGTCTGGTACCAGGTACAAGGTCAATTGCAAATTCCACTCCCCTCTCTGGCGGTACGTCAGGAATTTCATCAGGGAAAACTTCAGGAAATTCGCGCACCACTTGCAACTCCTCGATTATAGCTTGATTCTTTAGCGATAACGACGCCATTAATGAGAACACCTGAGCTTCTTCTTGCATCAACTGTCGTAACTGCATAAAAGACAATAACCCAACTCCTTCTTTATTTCTGGACGCAATCCATTCTCAAACTTGATGCACTTTGAAAACTCAGCATTCGCCTCGTTATAGTGCGGGTAAAACTTAGCCAGCTCAACAAACTTTGCAGGAAAATCAGTCACCGACATATTTCCTTGCTTCAGCTCAAGGAATTCAATTTCCTTCTTACCCCGAACATCTTCAGGATAATACTTCCTCATGAACTCTCTATGGAACTTAACCCAAGTGATTTCTTCACCTGCAGCTTCCAACTTCTGACGAGTCTCTAGCCACCAGTCATCAGCTTCGACTGCTAGCATATGAGTCCCATATCGAACCTTCTGCGCTGGAGTGCAGTCCATCACACAGAAGATTCTCTCCATCTCTTTCAACCAGTCCAACGCTCCATCAAGATCATACTTACCCTTGAAGGTAGGCGGATTCTCCCTCTGAAACGTCGCCAAACTACGAGATCCAGCATTCTCGTCAGCATTCGGTTAATTCTGCATAGCCTGAGCCATTGCTTGCATAGCAGTGGCAATTGCAACATCGTTCCTTCCAGCCATCTCAACTTATCACTACAACATAAACAAAGGTTAGGACTAGTTAACAATACTCGATTGTTAAACAAAGCTACGACTCGACAACTTGGCCGGACGGACCGACCTGCTCTGATACCACTAATGTAACACCCCATTTCTACCCAGCGAATAATGATAAAATCAGAGTTATAAAATTCCAACATTTACATAGGATGCTACACATACAACTTATAACAACGGCTTATAATCACATATAACATAGATACATAACACATAATTTTAGTCTTTGAAACAAAACAACTTTTATAATTAAGCAGCGGATTCACAAACTTCAACCTAATGACATAACATCTTTATCCAACTTAAAACAACTTCAAAACAACAAGTCTTTAAAGAAAACAACTTAAAATTCAGCAACAATACTAAAATCAACAATAAGGAAACAAGCGTTCATCCCCCCGAGTGTTATGTATCAGAGCGACGACACTGACCCGAATTACTGAAGGTAGACAACCTTCACTCTAGATTACCTGCAGGATGGTGTATAAACCATCACCAAACATAGAAGGGGTGAGATATCAGACAATATAATCGGATATATGATAAATAATATATTAGATCAGATTATAAAATCACCACTTCACAACATTTCAATCAACATTAATCAACAACATAACAATAGCTTTATGCAACGTGGAATGCGACTTGTAAAATGCATATGCATGTGGTACCATTGGAGCAGAACTCCCAACTTAAAATTTGCCAATTAATAGAGGCATTAACAAGGCATAAGCCTTCAACTTAATATTTTGCCAATCCAGGCCAACTTACCGAGCAGCAGCTCCAGCTTGGTATGCTATGCAATGCGACTCAACATGAACGTCAGAATAACAACAATGATAGTTATATATCAACACAACAACAAGTCAACATTTTCCATAGGCCTACAACTTAATTCTTGCCAATTAATTAGAGGCACTGCAACATATTTCACACCTGCAACTTTTATAATTCCCAACAACAATATCACAACAACTATGACATACTCTGTACTAACTAAAATATACTACAAGCAATTATGTCATTGTTCGGTAGTTTTCGACTGAAAATCGGTTAATTAATTCATTTATCAAATCTCCGTCCAGTACTACTGACTCATATACCAACCTCTCAAACTAAAATTAAAATGGAACAGAACCAAGTGAAATCATAGCAGACAGAATGAACAGAACGGAAACAGAAAGAATTACATAGCAGCCCGTGTGGCGCTCGTCACCACACCATGGACCTCGTCACATGTGTGACGGTCGTAACACCTGAGTGACGGTCGTCACACGCACACAACCTGCATGACGGTCGTCACGCCATCTATCACGGTCACCACGTCCCTAATTCCCTTCGCTCTCAGTGTATTTCGTTCCAGTTCTCCCCAATTCACAAACCTCTCCTCATATTCCAGAACAGTTCCAAATTCACCCATCACAGTGCAAAAGAAACACAATAAAATTATACCTTAAAGCAACATAGACTAATTTTCCTACAACCAATTCATCCACAGCAAACAAACGTATTTCAATATCCATGACAACCATTACAACACAGACAGAGAAAATTCTACAAACCCAACCCCACATATCATTAATCAAATACCCCATTATAGAGTCAGAACCCCACCCTTACCTTGGATTGAAGGTTGCTCTAAATCTCCGATCGACCTAGCTTTGCCTCTTTTCCTCTTCTCTGTAACTTCCACGTTCTTCTCCCAAAACCTTATTTTCTCTTTTCTCTGCAACTTCCACGTTCTTACTGCTGCTTCTAATTCCTCATTACCTCTAAATGCCTAATATAATAACACTATTATTCTATTAACTTTCATTTGGGCCAACTTTCTACCTCCCATTATTACTACTACACTCACCATCTAAATAAGCCCAATATTCTCTTTTAACTCTAATATATTAACACTATATTATTTCTACAACTTAAATCATCTTAATTAAATTAATTCAACTAAAGCCAACACAACTTAAATGAATTAAATTAATTCAACTAAAACCGACATAGCAACTCAACACAACATTTTCGACAACCAACACAAATCAAACAAATAATACGAAGATATTTAATTAAATAATTAATTAAATAACCAGGCGTTACACATCTCGCGCACAAAGTACCCTAAGATGAGGTTAGAAATGCATCTGCTCATCTTTTCTCATGTGCTTAAGGCTCGTGGCGCACAATACACACCGTAGTTAATAAGTATTTTACTTGTATTAAGAGAGAGAAGAGAGAAATAGAAGGTCTAAGGGAGACTTGGTCCTAGATGTTGTCATGTCAAATGGTCATATGGTTGGGGTTAGGAGGGAGCTAACTTAATGTTATCATACAAAGTATTGAAGCCTAAAGTTAGGCTGAAGGGGAATAAGATGCATACACAATAGTAACATCACACAACAAATGAATCAAAACCTAAATTGAAAAGAAAACTGTACAGATCAAAATCATACCGCAAATACGCGAATCCAGGTCGAGTGCGCGAAAATGCGCAAAGGCTACCAAAAAATAGATTCGATCTAAAGATAACGGCGGATCATTGAAAAATAATACAAATTGAAATGGAAAACTGCTACCACATTAGCGGTCATCGCAAGTTAAATCAAGAACAACAACATGGTAAAATAAAATTAAGACGCAAAGTTGCAAGTCGAAACACGAATTGGTCGGCGCACCACAAGCGGATTGCCGCTAGGCCAAACCATCGGGCGTGTGAACAACAACGAAACACAACGATAATCAATTTAAAAGAGTAAAATAAAAAATCGCACATAAACCGATAAAATTAATCAATAGCTTGCTACACTTAACATGATCATCGCAATATGGATCCAAATTGTGCGGATCTGAATTTATCCAACAGAGACACAACGAAAAAAGTGAATTTTAAAACGTACTAAAAACAACATGTTGCTAACGCAGAAACGCGATCATTACAACCGGATCGAACCCACACAATCCAATCATAACTAAAAATTGTATTCATAAAATATTCCTCACAAAGTAGAAATAAATATATGTGTATGAATGGCCAAGCGAATTCATATTTATGTATATAATAAAAAAATGCTAATCCTGTAAACAACAAACAGCGGCTATGTATGTATTATAGAAAAAATAAAATATGGGATTCACATATATCTTTATAAAACGCATGGCACATGTTTAAGTAGTTACTATATGTTATAACTAGTGGGATACCCGTAGGGATGGCAATGGGTAGGGTATGGGTAGGGTACTATAGTACCCGTTCCCATACTCGCAGTTGAAAAAAATTTCCGTACCTGAGCCCATACCCGCTTGGGTATCAAAATTGGCACCCGTCCCCGTATCCTATGGGTATATAAGTGTCGTACCCGTACCCGTTACCCGCATTTCTAATAAAAATATATATAGCAAGTATAAAATATCATAATATTTTAAGTTTTTAAAAATATTAAAAAGTTTTTAAAAATTTGTATTGTTGAATTATGAAATAAATGACCACTTATATTAAATATGTAGTAGTTTAAAATTTATTTTTTTTATAAATTTTATAAACATTTATTTTTATATAATAATATAAATTAAAATATATAAATATATATTGTGCGGGTATGGGGTGGGCTGGGTACTAAGGTTCCCATCCCCGCACTCATCCCCGCTTATTTAAGTGGGTAATTACCCGAGCCCGTACCCGTACCCATTTTTGCGGGTTTTTACCTAGAGGATTTCTTAATACACCACCCAAGTTTCTTAGGCACCACGTGAAATTTCATTTTTGCCCCTAGATTCCGGATTTGCACATCCGAACGCACCAAATTTTTAAAAATTGCTGATATATTCCGGATGTGCACATCCGGAAGAATTCCTGATTTGCAAATCCGGAAAAAATCAAAAGAATTCCATAAAATCATTTACTTCTAAATATAATTAAATCCAATATAATTAAAATCCAATATAATTAAAATTAATATCATTTTTTCAATATAATTAAATCCAATATAATTAAATCCAATATAATTAAAATCTATATTAATTAAAATTAATATGATATTTAATATGATTAATTTTTTTCAATATAATTAATATGATTAATATGGTATTTAATTTTAAATGATTTTTTTTATATTGAAAAATTAATTTAATTATATTGGATTTAAAATTATATGGTATTTACTTCTAAAATTGGATTTAATTATATTGGTATTTAAAATTATATGACATTTACTTCTAAATTATATGGTATTTACTTCTAAATTATAATTAAAATTATATGGTATTTACTTCTAAAATTAATTTAATTATATTGAAAAAATCATATTAATTTTAATCATATTAAATTGGATTTAATTATATTGAAAAAATCATATTAAGTTTAATTATGTTGGATTTTAATTATATTGGATTTAATTATATTTAGAAGTAAATGATTTTATGGAATTCTTTTGATTTTTTCCGGATTTGCAAATCAGGAATTCTTCCGGATGTGCACATCCGGAAAAAACTGAAAATTTTTAGAGAAAGGGTGCGTCCGGATGTGCACATCCGGAAATTGGGGTCAAAAACGGAAATTCAGATGGTGCCTAAGAAGCATGGGTGGTGTGATAAGAAACTCTCTTTACCCTACCCGTTGTGGGTAATTTTGTGGGTACCCACTGGGGATGGGCCAAATTGCCATCCCTAGATACCCGTGCGTTCGCACGGATTTCCGTCGGTGACGCGCATTTGTCTTCATTTAAAATTTGAAAGAAAAGTAGAATTAATAAAAAATAGTAAATATAAAAAATAGAATGTATATTTAAAAAAAAAAAATACCCGTGGGCATCGATTGATTTTTTTTATTAAAATATTTATGCAATAATTTAGTTTTATAAATATCAAATAATATCATAGTATTTATAAATATTATTTTAGCTGTATAAATAAATATTATTAACATAAATAAATACATTTTATATAAGTATTATTACAAATATCTATTTCGTAGTACTGACATGTTACATGCATCTGTTCAACCTTCAAATATCTGTATAAATAAATATTATTAACATAAATAAATATTACTAATATAAATAAATATATTTTATGTAAGTATTATTACAAATATCTATTTCGTGGGATACACATATTAGTACTCGTGTGTTTGTCTGAGTACCGGTGTGTTAAGCACATTTATTTTTTAAAAAAAGAAAAGAGGATTAATAAAAATTAGTAAACATATAAAATATAATTTATATTTTAAAAAATGATAGAATCAATACCCGCGAGAATCGTTTGGTATTTGTTATAAAAGAAAAAGATATAATTTTTTTATTAGGAACATAAGACCTATATTTGGAGCATAAATATAGTTGTTATATATATACAAATATTTGAATGAACCGTATATTTTCTTAAATATTAAATTTGTTTTGACATTATTTATAAAAATATTTATACAATTATTTAGTTTAATAAATATCAACTAATAAATATTAGTAACAAAAATAAATACATTATGGTCGTGTTTGAATTTATACATTATTTAAAATTTGGGAAAAAAAATTAAATATGATTAATAAGAATTAGTAAATAAAAAAATGCGTATTAAATAAAAAAATATTAATGTATTTATTTATATATAAAATATTAATGTATTAAATAAAAAATATGTATTAAATAAAAAAAAATGAATGTGAATTTGAAAAACTAAAACTAATACGTATTAAATAAAAAAACAAGACCTAAGCAGAGTGATAGTATTTCTGCAACTGCATTAGGATGAAAACTTTGAAAATGTCCCATAGAATATTCATGAAAACCATAATATTAAGGACATAATATATGAGATTCAAACTCATATTGTCATTCTCAACAGTACATTAAGATTAGAAACATGAAGCAAGTAATACTGATGTTCAGGACATTAGGAAGATTGGATACACATATTAATACTCGTGTGTTTGTCCGAGTACCGGTGTGTTAAGTGCATTTATTTAAAAAAAAATAGGATTAATAAAAATTAGTAAACATATAAAATATAATTTATATTTAAAAAAATAATAGAATCAATACCTGCGAGAATCGGTTGGTATTTGTTATAAAAGAAAAACATATTTTTATTTTTATTAGGAACATAAGAGGGGCTTGTAACAAACCAGTACCCATACCCGTGCCCGTGCCCTATATTTGGAGCATAAATATAGTTTTTATATATATACAAATATTTGAATCAACCGTATATTTTCTTAAATATTAAATTTGTTTTGACATTATTTATAAAAATATTTATACAATCATTTTGTTTTATAAATATCAACTAATAACATAGTATTTAAAAATATTATTTTAATTCTCTAAATAAATATCAGTAACAAAAATAAATACATTTTGCTCGTGTTTGGATTTATACATTATTTAAAATTTGAAAAAAAAAAAAATTATTTAATAAATTGAATAAAAAGTGATTTTAATTTGGAAAATGATTATTGAAATTTAAAACGAAAATAGATTTGAAATAAAAAAACGAAATATGTTCGAAGTCGATTTGAGCGTGATAACAACGTGAAATGAATGTCATACGCAATAATCCAAACTTGACGAAATTATTGTATTGAAAGTTTGTGGCGCAATCGACATGAATTGTCGAATCCTCAAGATTAGAAATTAAATTTAAACTCAATGAAATTTGAAGTAGCAAGTAATTCGACTTAGATGGATGTCTATCTTAATTAAAACTATATTATGAGAGAAACAAAGTTTGGCGACACAGGAAAGGAAAATATCCTACAGTTTCTTAATCATCTTACGAAATCTAATAGTAATACATACTGTTAGTAAATAAAAATACAACCTCCCTGCTATGCTTATGCCATTAGTATAATATATACTGTTAGTAATATATTAAAAATTTAAACACAAACTCACTGCTATGCTTATGCTATTAATATCAAACAAGACATATCAATGCGAAATCGAGCCGAAATCACACATGCAAAGCAAAGCTTTCAAAGAAACACAACAATTAACAACTAACCATATTTTCAAGTTCACAATGAAATCAACATTATAATACACGTAGTATTTGAAAAAAACAGAAACAGGAATATAGCTCTATACACATCATCCTCTTAATACCGCATACCTTGTAATCGAACCACAACCAATTCGCGATTTATAACTCGTATGAACACTGCATATACGCGATTGCGCTTAAACTACATGAAAGATCAAAGCCTCGGCTTCATCAAAAAGATTTGTCAAGCTTAGAACAAAGATCAGTAAAATCAAATCCGAGTAATCAAAACTTATAACTCAATCATAATACAGAACAGAAACTAGTAACAAACATATAGAATTTGTAAAAAATATGCAGTACCGTAATCGAAACAAATGAAAGCTTGAATTAAATCGTAACTGCAAACCAAAAACCTATCAAGCTAACGGCATATTATCGATTGAATATAAGCAGCAGCAACCTAAAGTTTTTTTTTCTTGAGATTGCATCGCAGCCTAATTTGCTATTTGTTGTTAGTTAAAGGCAGAATAGAAGACTACTGTATCTTTTCCAGGCCAAATTGTGATTATCGATAAAGGAAATATGCATGTTTGTTTATAATGGTCTTGTTTGCCATTAAAAGCAATTATAGTAGCATGTTACATGTACACCAATGAATAAACACATTTTGTTAAAGAACGTTGTTGTCATTATAGTAATATGTTCAGTAAAATTACATATACACCAATGAAATAAAAAAGGCACACTTTGAACATTAGTACTATTGTCGGAGCGTCGACATTGATATTTACTGCATCTGGCAACTACCTTCTTTGCAATACTCAGCGATAAATGATCTTGGTACTCGCATGTTCGATTGTGTTCTTCAATTCTATCCAACAGCTTCAACCGCCCTTAATTTCACTGGCGAAAACGAACCTTTCGCAACCAACCTGGGCATGGAATTTCTCGCCAGAGAGTCCAATACCATTGGATGTGTTTCCCTCTGTTGTTTCATATCAAATTCAACTGAAGCTGCAAGAAAAAATTGAATAGTTTAGAGTATGATGACGCACGATATAAATCTCGAGTCTTTGAGCGTTGTTAAACAGTTCCAAAACATCATCATCAAGCACACATGAAATGGACAAGAACCAAGAGTCAATAAACTTTGATTCACACGACACAAATCCACCTTGCAATCCAAAATAAATGAAAATTCCATACCAGACAGTCTTTCTGCTATACCAAATGCTACAAATGCTACTCGAGATTCGGAGCCTGAACTTGGAGCAGGACAAGAAGGGAAATTTTGGGAAATTATTGTGGACAACGCTTATCCAACAAAATCCAAAGGTGATCTCCTATCAGTACTAAAGGCTGAGAGAGATGAATTAGAATTATCACTTGGTAAGGAGAGGCTGCATACTCTTCAACTAAAGCAAGAGCTGGCAGTGATTGCAAGAAAGCTGCAAATTCTGAATCAGCAAGCATTCAATCACGTGGTCAGAGCAAAAATCATAGTTCATAGCAAGAAGATAGTTTATAAAAAGCATCCAAGGGCCTGCCTGCAAGAAGATATGGCAGCAAGTCAATACAAGACAAACTGTTAAGGACACGATGAGCCAAAAGGAAAAAAGGGGAATCCAAGATTTGTAGGAACAACATAATGGCAGTCATGTGAACTAAATCGAAACAGGGTTATTCATCATCATCAAGAAGCATAGAATGAGTGGTTCAATGTAGGAGGTGAACTCAAAATCAGAGTTGTTTGCGGTAGCTTTCCCGTCGTGTTTCATTAATGAGTATCATAAATTGAAGTTTTCATACACACGGATAAACCTTGGATAAAGAATGGAGCGAACTGTGAATTACCTTATTCAACTATGTTGGTCGCGTTGAAATTCCCTCGACAATCACGGTTATCACAAACTCCATAAGATCTCTGCATCAAAGGGCCATAAAACGCGATGTTAGTCATTGAATGCGAACGAAACCCAAATGGCAACAAATCCTACTGTGAAAACGCACACTGCTATATAGATTGTGAAGGGTCCTGATAAATACATAGGAAGCTTCCAGTTAGAAATAAACAACCAAGATATTCAGTCCTCAATTTCCAGACAAAATCAAACACTTTTATAAGTTTCCAAAAACAAAATTCTCAGCATACTCCTACGGAATCACCTTATGTTGGAACAAAAACGGAGACATCATCACTGTTTTGAAAAACATGTCTCCAACCATAATCAAACATGAATCATCATTATCAAATAAAATCAGAGTTTATGGCAAGCATTCAACATGATCAAACATTTCAAGGAAAGTTCTGAACCACACAGCCATGACAATAAATACACCAGGTAGCAGGGAATCAAGGTTTTATTTTATTGCCGAAACAGCTCACAAACATGTCGGTACAAGATAAGAAAGGTTTCATTACACAAACAACACAAAAATCAGCAGCATATCCTTGTATTCAATACCGACATCAAAATTTGAATTTCACCTAGGCATTATAAAAGGACACAGTCATAGCAGAAGCAGTGGGAGGAATGGAGAGGAAAAATCATCATATACACACACAGAGAAATAAGGGGGCAGAAAATACAATACACGATTTGGAGAGGAGTTACACAGAAATAACAATATCATCAACTGAAGCGAATTCACACAACAAAGAAGAGGAAAAAAGCACTCAAAGCAACACACGCAGCCGAGAAGAATTAATAGCATCATACATCACCAGAGTTCACACGAAGAGATTCAGAAATAAGAGATTCACACACACATAGAGAAAAAAGGCAGTGCAGAACATCAGATAAAATCAAAGTGGCATAAAAGAGGGACCCTGTATTCAGCGTCTACATGGCATGCAAATATGAAGTCAGAAACTTAATGGAGAGAGAATATAGAAAAGCCCAAGTGATTTCTATCTAGAACAACACAGAGAACAAGCAGTTAATACAGAATATTCAAACCAGTCTATTGGACAACGATAATAACCCATTACCCATTGCCTGTACTAAGGAAAATGTTGTTGTCCGAAAAACATCTACCAAGTCGCTTCTGTCGTAGAAGATGAAGATCTCCACCTGGACAATACTCCATGAATAAACATGAGAGATTATCTGATGTGAATTACACATACAATGTGTGAAGAAATGGATGATCCAACATCCTTAATATATCCCTTTTAGTTTGAGCCCTGGGCATTCCCTTGCTCTTATAATAGGCACTGGTGTAAAATCTATTAAAATGACATACCAGTTAAATGCTCTAATACTCATATATACAACATAACATCAATTTAGTCAATTCACAATCATACTTGACTAACAAAATCATAGTAAAAAAGTAATTGCTATGACAAATAATGTGTGAACAACTTATACCTCAACAGTGTAGTTTTAAGTGTTGTGTAAATATACATTTCTTGGCTATCCTGGTGTAGACCCATCAGTTGCCTATACCAAAAAATGAAATAGCCTGGTGCAAACACAGATCAGTGCAGTTGCCAACAAGCTTTGTGATACGATCCAAACACATATCAATAATTTCTTTCCCAACTGAAGTTTATGTGGAATTAACAACATTTATTGTGTTTTGGCCTCCAATCAAAACCTGTCATAAGAATCTAAAATCGAATAACGACAAAAAATAATGATTTAAACAAATCTAAAACAAAACATGTTCAAAAAATGTAAGCAATTAAGCAAAACAATATCAACTTGCTAAATAATATTTAAACAATATTTCATCCATGAAAGAAAAGATCAGTGTAGAAGCTGAGCAATTCCAGTAATTAGATTGTTACAACTGAAAAAACAAAAATATTAAACCATATCTATCTGTTAACCCTCATTTTTTACGCTAGAAAGAAACAAAGCTATTCCAAGTTAAAAGATTATTTTTAACGTGAAGAAGGTTTCGACCCAGTTTGGGTGAAGCCTGAGTCGAATAGAGGTTTTGGAAGCCTCACAAAATGGCTAAGTGTTAGGAAAGGTTTCGACCATGGGAATATTGAAACACGCGTTGCAGTTGTTGCTGGAGGGAATTTCAAATGTTTGAAATTCAAATAGGAGCAGTTGTGAACGTGGGAACGTTGAGGCCAAGGAGAAGGCGCCAAAGGGACATGTTTGGAGCAATAACCACCACTTAGTAGTTATTTCTTAGCACTATAAATAGGAGTTAGTTCAATGTAATAGGGGTGTTCATATTTTTGTACAAGTTACTCAAAGAAACTCAAAGTACCCGCGTGCAGAGAAATGAGTTCGTGAGAATGTACGCAATGTAACACCACTTTCTTTCGTTAATGCAACTTATCTTCATCATGTTTATGTTTCAGCACTTTACATTTTCCTGAACTTTATCTTTCATGTCTTAACTTTCCTTTGAATCTTTATTTTCAGTCAAGTTTATCTTAAACCTTGTTTTTACTTTCATTTAAAAGCTTTTGACATTTACCTTCTTGCACCTTTACATTCAAAGTCTTTTATCGTCAAGTCATTTCTTTTTCCGCCTTTACTTTCGACTGCACTTTTATCAATTCCAGCCTTTATTTTCAAGAACGTGGAGTTCATTGTATTTTATTTTCAAAAGCTTTTACATTACTGCATTTATTTTCGACAGCACCTTTACATTTCAGTCTTTACTTTTCAAGAACGTGGAGTTCAAGCACTTTTACATTTCTTGTTGTTTACTTTCGACAGTTGTTTATCTTCCTGCACATTTATTTTTCAAAGTCATTTACCTTTTTGTCTTTTACATTCGACGCCTTTAAATTCTGCATCATTTATTTACAGCCCTTTACATTTCCAAGCCCTTACTTTATTTGCAAGTAGTCGAACATGGAGTTCATGTAGTTTTCTTTTACTGTCAAACGTGGAGTTCAATTTACATTTCTTGCATTTATCGTTGTCAGTTACATTTTCCCTTAAACTTAGCACATGTCCTAGGATTTGTGTGGTCGATCCTGCAAGTGAGTCAGTTTTATTTAAAATTGATAGACCAGAGGTTGTTTACCAAAATTCACAGTAAACAAATTGGCACGCCCAGTGGGACCTAGTGCTAAGTGTTATACTTTTGGTTAACCTTATCTTTCTTGGTGAAGAAATACTTTCGTTGTATGTTATTGAGAAGTGGGAAGTTAGCCACAACAAACGAAGGAATAATAAAAAGAAGATACACTAAGAGAATGGCAACTAATGCCAACCAACGAGTTGATCCTCAAGGGAGTATTTCAAACACTCAGTCAAGTAGCAGTATGGGATCTCAAAGCACGCCATCACCAGTGTCTTCGACAGGAGGACAAACGTCACCTTCATTAGTAGTGTCTGAACCAGGATCAACATGCACAAAATCATATACTCAACCTGTGATAGAATACATAGGACCACAAAGTCCTAATTCACCAACACCCCCAGGAGGAAATGCAATGTACCGACATTTCCCTCCTCCAGGTTTTCCACCTCCAGGGTCAAGGAGTCAACCCTATGGTATGCCTACGTCAATGATGCAAAATCTGCAGACTGCTCTACCTGTATTTTCAGAGAATGTAGTGTCTTCGTCATTACAAGGATCAGGATCAGGGGGTCGAAACAATCAGAGTATAGGTGTTGGTTACTCCGTTCAAACGCCTAGTCTTACTAATACATCCATAAATTGTTTGAGACAACAGATGGATGAAAGTAACATGCAAATGGTGCATACGTTGTCTCAGACAATGGGAGAAGTTTTTCAACCCCTGATTCAGAATACAACCCAAACTAACCAACAATTGGCTGCACAATTGGCACGCGTGGCTGATTTCATGGGAGTACCAGCGGTGGATCGAAGAGCAACTATTGTCGAAGATATCCCAAGACGTCATCTACGTCATGTACCTGAGGTGAACTTGGAAGATCAAGAGATGATTGATCATTTTAGGGTCGAACCACCAAGAAACCAGATGCCAATCCATATGGAGGAAGAGCCAGTAGTGATGGTGAACAGGAACCAAAATGCTGATCAGTTCCTTAGACAGGTTCGACATCAAAATCAAGCAGAAGAAAATAACCTTGCAGCCATGGTTGAAAGGATAATGACCAGAAATGGTGTGAATCTTGGCTTCACAAGGCCAAATTATACTTCGCCTATAGTGGATTATATTCTCCAAGCAGAATTACCCCCTAGGACGAAGGTTCCAATGTTCAGCAAATTTTCAGGAGATACTACTGAATCTACTGTCAAACATGTGGCTAGGTATTTGATTAAAGCAGGCGAAATTGCAGCTGACGAAAGCCTCAGGATCAAATACTTCCCCAGTTCCCTTACCAAGAATGCCTTCACGTGGTTCACTACTTTGCCTCCAAATTCCATATACAATTGGACCCAGTTGGAACGTTTGTTTCATGAACAGTTCTACATGGGGAAAACTAAGATTAGTTTGAAAGAATTGGCTAGCATCAAACGCAAAGTTACTAAGCCAATTGATGATTACTTGAATAGGTTTCGACTTCTGAAAGCCAGGTGCTTTACACAAGTGCCAGAACATGAGTTGGTCGAAATGGCTGCTGGGGGTCTTGATTATTCCATTAGGAAGAAATTAGATACCCAATATCTTAGAGATATGGCCCAGTTGGCTGATAGGGTTTGCCAACTAGAAAGGCTGAAAGAAGAAAAGGCTAAATTCAGCAGGGGTAAAAAAGTAGCCTTTGTCGAATGTAATGAAGATATGGAGAATTTGTATGATGACACATCTTATTTTGACAGAAATGAGGTTGACGTTGCTGAGTTAAAGCAGGGTCCACCTTATGCCTGCAAATTATTAGCTCCTTCAAATGGAAAAAATCCTGTCGAAACTAACGACAAATTTCCTAAGAAAACATACACGTTCGACGTCACTAAATGTGACGAAATTTTTGATTTGTTAGTTAAAGATGGGCAAATGATAGTGCCTGCTGGTGCTAAGATGCCACCTTTAGAACAAAGAAAGAAAAGAGGTTTTTGTAAGTACCATAATTTTTTGGGTCATAAAACTTCTCAATGTTTTCTTTTCAGGGATTTGGTGCAAAATGCTATTCAAGAAGGGAGGCTGAAGTTTGGTGACAAAGGCAAAGCTCAGATGAAAATTGACTCTGACCCATTGCAAGTTGCAGAGGCTAACTATACAGAGCCTCACGAGGTTCAGATGGTCGAAGCCACAGAAGGATTTGATCAGTCAGTCAACATGGTGGAAGTCACTGAGGACTTCGCCACCAATCCTGTGGTGACTGAAGGTTTTAATACGGCTGCGAATGGCTTGAATGCTGATGGTGCCAGTTTAATGTTGGTGACCAAAAAAGCTGCTGACAAGTTTATTGAGATGGATAATGCTGCCAAGGTTTTGGACATGGCAGTGAGCGAATTGAAGATAAATACCACTGAGGGCATTAACATGGTCGAATTGGTTGAAGAATCTGATGCTAGCTCAGGCAGTATCAGTACCAATGAGGCTATGGGCAGAAATGCCCCCAAAGTCCAAGTTGTTAAAGAGTTGGAAGATGACATGCTATTGGTAGGAGAGATGATAGACATGGATGGTTATTTAGTAGAAAACTGGATATGTATGGCTACTGAACAATTCTTCAAGACATCTCCTGATGTTGAAAGAGTCAACATTGAGGGAATGGTCGAAGCTGAAAAGACTGCTTGGCAGAAGGTTTCCCAAAAAGTTGCAGGAGCAGTAGCAAGTGGTGGGTATCTGGCGAAGACCACAAAAAGTCTTGAAGCTCATTTCTCCAATATGCGCTTAAAGGATAAAATTGATGTCAATATGGTCGAAATCACAGATCAAAAAGCTAAACAAGTGAGTAAGGCAGATGAACATGAAGAGCGCAACAAAATAGCGTATCCTAAGCAAGAGGAGACAATTGTGGATTTTCTGCACCGTTGCCAGAAGAAAGGTTCTGGAGTAATGCTATGTCCTAGATGCAGCGCCATTTTTGATGAGAAAGCTGCCCACAAGTTAGAAGGTGTCAAAAAAACTGGTGGAAGCTGGGGGCAAAAGATAAGTAAAGGTCCCAAAAGTTTCGAACATCGACGACTTTCGACAGGGTTGAAAGTTAGGCCAGGTACATTCAAACTAGCTGTGAATGTGCCAACAGGTAGTTGGATCAAGCCTATCGAAGGAAGAGGCCAGAAGAAGAAGTGGGAGAAATTTGATGTTGAAAGAGGCTCTTCATTTGAGTATAGAAAAGAGAACCATACCACCAACAACTCAGCATACATTTCTCAAAATTACAAGGGTAATAATCCCATGTCTAGATCACAATGGCGAAGAGAGCAACGTAGGCGAAAAGCTATCAGGGAGACTCAAGTACAAGGAGAGTCAAGCACCAATATTGATAATCAAGCTGGGACAATTGAGAAGATTCCCATAAGGAGAAAGTTGTTCAATGTTCAGCTAGAAAAGAAAGTTGAAGATGATGAGAATATGACTGATAATTTCGACAGTGAGTCAGCAGCTTCTCTAGATATTATTGTGAATGTGGTATCAGTAATGCCAAAAGAATTTGATCAAGTTTCAGAGGTCGAAGACTTAGATCAAACTGCTGAATTAGAAATGTTGGCACACAAGCCTGTGTGTTATTACATCATGAACAATGGGTGCGTTGAAGAACATAATGCTTTTTTTGAACGCCCCACAGAGGCAATGAAGGGTCATCTGAAGCCTCTCTACATTATTGGAAAAGTGGAAAATGTTCCTGTTAACAAAATCTTGGTGGATTGTGGTGCAACTGTCAATTTAATGCCAAGATTTTTGCTGAGCAAGATTGGGAAGTTTGAGACTGATACCAAACCCCACAACATGGTTCTGTCAAACTATGAAGGAAAAGTTGGTTCCACTCTAGGAGTGATTCAAGTGGATCTTACCGTGGGAACCATTACCAGACCAACAGTGTTTATGGTCGTTGAGACGAAAGCTAACTACAATCTACTCTTGGGTAGGGAGTGGATTCATGGAATAGGAGATGTACCTTCATCTATGCATCAAAGAATCACCAGTTGGAGACCAGATGGGATAGTTGAAAATATTGAAGCTGATCAAGGGTACTTTAAGGTGCCTATTAATCATGTGGATAGTAGACAGTTTGAAAAACATTTGGCAAACATTGCTCCATGTCCTCCAGCTGACTTTGAGTTTTGCCTGATGAAGAAACGTTTTATTCATTGTATTTACACCATGTCGAAGGTTTCAGATGGGACAGGGAAGTACCAGGAGGAAGGTTGCCATGCTTGGGCTCACCTCCAATAGAGCCCACAGGATGGGGAAATGAATTCAGTGATCATGACTGAGTTCGAAGCTTTAAAAAGAATTTTGGCCTATGTGGCTGAAACAAAACTACAAGCGGCTTTGGAAGCTGCCAATGACTATATGGCTGCCGAAGCCATTTCTGAATTTTATCAAGAAGGTCCTGGTAAGGACTTCGACCCAAAACCTCCAGATAAGGTTGAAACTGGAGAGCAAAGCCAGAGGCTCGACGCCATCTATGAAGATGAGCCTTTGGGATTTGAGAAGGATCCGCTGGCGAATAATATCAAAATGCTAGCACAAGATCCTTTAGAAGAAGTTGACCTCAGTGAGGGGACAACCAAAAGGCCTACCTACATCAGTGCCAACCTTGATCCCCAGTTAAAGGGTAAAGTGGTTCAGTTGTTGAAAGAGTTTAAGGATTGCTTCTCCTGGGATTATGATGAGATGCCTGGTTTGAGCAGGGAGTTGGTCAAACACAGGTTACCTATGACACCTGGGAAAAAACCAGTCAAGCAAAATCCAAGACGGTTTGCACCAGAGATATTATCAAAGATCAAAGAGGAAGTCGAAAGACTGCTTCATTACAAATTCATTCGCACAGCAAGGTATGTCGAATGGTTGGCTAATATAGTACCTGTTATTAAAAAGAATGGGTCGTTGAGAGTTTGCATTGATTTTAGAGATTTAAACTCTGCAACTCCTAAAGATGAATATTCAATGCCAGTAGCAGAAATGTTAATAGATTCTGCAGTAGGACATGAATATCTTAGTATGCTGGATGGATATTCTGGCTACAACCAAATATTCATTGCTGAGGAAGATGTTCATAAAACTGCTTTTAGATGCCCTGGAGCCTTAGGCACCTATGAATGGGTAGTGATGTCTTTTGGTCTTAAAAATGCTGGCGCCACTTATCAAAGGGCGATGAATTCAATCTTCCATGATTTTATAGACACATTCATGCAAATTTACATTGATGATATTGTTATAAAATCTATTTCAGGGAAGAGTCACATTGACCATCTTCGACAGTCCTTTGAAAGGATGAGAAGGTATGGTCTTAAAATGAATCCTCTCAAATGTGCTTTTTGTGTGCAGGCAGGGGATTTCCTAGGCTTTGTGGTCCACAAGAAAGGGATCGAAATAAATCAGAATAAAACCAAAGCCATAATGGAGGCGAAAGCACCATCAACTAAAAAGGAGTTGTAGTCGTTGCTGGGCAAGATCAACTTCTTAAGAAGGTTTATATCCAACCTGAGTGGAAAAACACAAGCCATTTCGCCATTGCTTCATTTCAACAAAGATGGTTTTGAGTGGGGGCAATTACAGCAGGAAGCCTTCGACAAGATCAAGGAGTACCTAAGCCACCCTCCAGTTCTTTCACCACCTTGTAGAAACAAGAGTATGAGATTGTATATAGCTGCATCAGATAAAACTCTAGGGAGCATGTTAGCTCAGGAGGATGAAAATGGAGACGAAAGACCCATTTATTACCTTAGTCGAGTTTTAAATGATGTCGAAACTAGGTATAGCATGATTGAAAAGTTGTGTTTATGCTTGTATTTCTCTTGTACTAAATTGAAGCAATATATAAAGCCAGTTGATGTGTATGTTTCTTCGCACTGTGATGTTGTAAAACATATGTTATCTAAGCCTATTTTGCATAGTCGAATTGGCAAATGGGCATTAGCATTAACAGAATTTTCTCTAACATATCAACCTTTAAAAGTTGTGAAAGGGCAAATAGTTGTAGACTTTATAGTTGACCATCCCATAAATGAAAATGATTTGAATTATGTTGAATTAAAATCCTAGAAGTTATACTTCGATGGATCAAGTCATAAAAATGGAACAGGAGTGGGAATATACATTATTTCTCCTGAAAAAATTCCAACAAAATTCAAGTACAAGGTCGAAGGACCTTGCTCTAACAATGAGGCTGAATACGAAGCATTAATTGCTGGCCTTGAAATTTTGTTAGAATTGGGGGCAACTAGAGTCGAAATAATGGGAGACTCAGAATTGGTTATAAAACAAATCACAAAGGAATATAAATGTGTTAAAGAAAATCTCATTATGTACTTTGTGATAGCCAATAGATTATTAAAGAAATTTGAGGTAGTGGCCATCCAACACATACCTAGAATAGAGAATCAAGTTGCTAATGACTTGGCTCAAATTGCCTCTGGATACAAGGTGTCGAAGGAAAACCTTCAAGAAGTAATTAAAGCAAGAGGGAGAGTGGTGGCTGTTGGATTGTGCCCATCAGACTTAGAAACAACTAAGCTTGAATGCATAGATGGCAAAAATTTTGAAATTTTTGTTATAGATGATTTGACAGATGAAGACTGGAGGAAGCCTATAGTTGAATATTTGCAAAATCCAACGGCTTCGACAGAGAGGAAAATCAGGTATCAAGCTTTAAGCTATGTACTTTTGGGTAATGAATTGTTTAAAAAGACCCCTGAGGGAGTCTTATTGAAATGCCTTAGTGAAGTAGAGGCATATTTGGCTCTTTCGACAGTACATAGTGGGGCATGTGGAGCACACCAAGTTGGCCAGAAGATGAAATGGCTGTTGTTTTGACAAGGCATATATTGGCCTACTATGCTGAAAGATTGCATAGAATTTGCTAAGGGTTGCCAAGAATGTCAAATTCATGCTAGCATACAGCACATCCCTGCAAGTGAATTACATTCCATAGTGAAACCAAGGCCTTTCAGAGGATGGGCTTTGGATATAGTGGGAGAGATTCGACCAGCATCTTCAAAGAACCAAAGATATATTTTGGTGGGAATTAATTATTTCACCAAGTGGATTGAAGCAATACCACTGGCGAATATAGGTCTAGAAGATGTTATTGAATTCATTCAAAACCACATTATTTATAGATTTGGTATTCCTGAAACAATCACTACGGATCAAGGATCAGTGTTTACTGGTCGAAAGATGCAGGAGTTTGCCAAAGAAATAGGTTTTAAGTTATTGACTTCTACACCTTATTATGCTCAGGCCAATGGGCAAGTCGAAGCTGCCAATAAGGTAGTGATTGGACTAATTAAGAAGCACGTGGGAAAGAGGCCTAGAAATTGGCACAAGACATTAGACCAAGTTCTTTGGGCATGTCGAACATCCCCTAAAAAGGCTACTAATACTACCCCATTTCGACTTACTTTTGGTCATGATGCAGTATTGCATGTTGAGATTTATTTACAATCTATAAGAGTTCAAAGACATCATGAAATTCCCTCTGAGGATTATTGGGAAATGATGATGAATGAATTAGTGGATTTGGATGAAGAAAGGCTTAGAGCCTTAGAGTTGTTAAGAAGACAAAAGAAAAGGGTCGAAGAATCCTACAACAAAAAGGTTTAGTCTAAATCTTTTGCATGTAGGGATTTAGTTTGGAAAGTGATTTTTCCTATGGATCGAAAGGATAGAACATTAGGCAAATGGTCTCCTAAGTGGGAAGGTCCATTCCAAGTCATACAAGTTTTCTCTAATGGAGCTTATGAAGTGGAAGAGTTAGACAAAGATACAAGAATCTTGAAAGTAAATGGCAAGTATTTGAAAAAATATAAGCCTATGTTGCAAGAGATTCATATTAAAACATAAATTTTATTTTAAGCAAGGAAGGCCAAAATAGGCCAACTCAGGCTAATATGGCATACAAAGCAAAGGAGAATCAACATAACATCTTTCAAAGATAGGAAAGATTATTCATAATCTCTCCAGTTAATGGATTTGAGGAAGTCCATGTAGTCTGCATCCGGCTCATCATCATCAAAGTCCTGGGTGTTGAAACACCCTTTCTTAGGGATCTTCATTTTAGTTTCTCTCTTCTTGGCCTGAGAGGTTGCTCCAATAGAAGCTTCAGGTTTCTTTGTTACCTCCATCTTTTTTGTTTCCTCAACTGCCTTTGCCTTTCCAGCCATTTTCTTGGCTGATGATTTCTCTGAATTGTTCATGTTTGCTTCTATGCAAAACCTGGTTCAGATGGAAGAGAATTTATAGAGGCGAGGTATTGATTGGATTGGCCAATAAAACGGTGGAAACACGTGAGTTATTCTTGGAAGTATGCCTGAGGGCTACGCTGTAAATGTTACTTTAAAGCTAGAGGCTTATGCCTTGAAGTTTTAAAACTGAGAAAGTTCTGTTTTCCAAGAAAAAAGGCAGAATGTCTTAATTGCAAAATTGACTTAAATATGAAGCAATAAATAAAATGCATCATAATATAACATGGGTCAAAAGCAGTTAATGGCGAAACACTAACGATTGATTAATGCCAAAGGCATAAAACTGTCATTACATAAAGACCTGAAAAGGCCAAGAAATAAATGATTGGTTAAGCAAATAAAGGTCTTGAAAGCATCAGAAGGGAAGCCTCGACTCCAACTGGGCAATGGTTGCTATGTGATGTTTGAGGCGAGCATTGCACAAAGATTCATCAAGTTTGGCTGTGGAAAGCCGTTGCTCAAGTTTTTGGGCTGCCTCAATATGATCCATGGCATGTTTCATTTCCCTAGCCATCTCAGTGGTGTCGAAATTCTGCAAATCACGGTTGCGTTTTTCAGCATTCTCAATTTTAACTTGTAACTCAGTGATTTGCTGCTTCCAGGCTTCAATATTCTTCTGATTGGAGGCTATTTCATTTTGTGTTTTCTTTTGTTCAGCCTCTATACTTTCGACCTTCTCATATGACTCCTTTTCACCATCCCAAGCTGAACTCTCAAGACCGGATGTTTCCTCTATGGTATTTCTGATAGATGGAAGCAGCCTTATCTCTGTAGCTATTTGGTTCACCACAGCAGTTAACTCTATCAGAAAACCAGAGACTTCTGGATTAAGAGTGGCGATTTCAAGCTTTTCAAGGGTATCCTTCAGATAGGCGGTTGCAGTGGGGTCTGAGGCCAAAACTTTGTGAATGTCCCCCTGAAGAATTTTGTCTTTATGGCTTGGAGGATTGTTTTGACGAAATCATCTGATGCTGAAGTCGAAGAGCCAGAAGAAAAAGAGCCATACTTCTGCCCGAGTATTAATCTGGAATACTGACGTGGGTTCGACCACTTGAGTGCTGTCAGTGAGTCTCCAGGAGGTGGAATGTTAGCCAGGGTTTGCTGGACCACAGGCGAAAGAGTATGACGGGGATTAGGGTCAGTTTGTTCTTCTTCCTCCTCTTCCTCTGATTCTTCTCCTTCTTCATCGGATGATTCTTCGACTACCATTTCTTCGTTAGGCTCTTCAACAGTTGGTCGAATATTCTCCCGATCATCAGCTGGTGTAGGATGTGGTTTATTTGTCTCCTCAGGCGCAGCTTGACCAGGATTGTCGTTGTGTGTTTGAACTTCAGGTTTATTTCTTTCTTCAACCAATTGATCATTATCCATGAAGGTAGCCAGGTTGAAGAGTGGTGGACTTGAGGCATCGTCATCATCAGAGTTGGCGCCATCAGCTTGTGCGTTTTGAGTAGTGGTTTGAACTGGTGGTGTGGTGTGTTCTGCAGAATGTGGATTAGGTTGATTAATCTCACTCAAACTAGAGCCAATATCAGAAAATGGGTGATAAGTTGGCTCACCTTGGCTGTTGAGGAGCGTGGTGGTGAAGCTTCCTGCATTCGGTTGAGGAGCGGGATTGTTAATTATGGTGGTGGCGAGGTTGCTTAGAATTAGTTGGGAATCAGGATTATTGATTATGTTTGCCTAAAGAACACAAGTAGAGAAAATGAGATTGAAAGAATTTGGGTGAAAGACGTCAGTATAATGAAAGATGGTGCATATACCTGGGCTTGTGCAGCAGCAGAACCTGAGTTATCACTCCCATAGTCACCAAGAGGGGTTCTCAAGGCCATCGTGGAAGGTTCTTTTTTGACACCACTTGTCGTGGATGCCTTTTCGAGTATTTTGGCCACCTTCGAAGGAGGTGGGCCAGCAGGTCCAGATGCTTTGGTTGGTTTTTTTCTTTTCTTTGTAAGGACCTCCTCAGGAGATTCATCTGAAGCATCTGAAGATATAACAATAGCTGGGGCATCCTTTTTACCTTTCTTTGAAGGTGTAGGAGGTTTTCGACCAGTTTGAAGGGGCAATGCAAATATGAGAAAGAAATTCATATAGTAAAAGCGTAAGCAGGGGATGTGAAATGTACCTGTGTGCTCTCTGGTTCTTTGCCACTTTGTGAGGTAGCAGCCCTAGTCGAAGCAGTTTTCCTAGGCACATCTGAAAGACAGTAAAAATTGTTACAAGTTAATGATTACATGGTTAGTTAGAAAACCATGGATTAAGGGTTTCAAACCTTCATATATTTCAAACTCGACACGAACGTCTTGAATTCCTATATGAAGGTGTCCTTTAAAACTGTCTAACATATGCTTAGTCGGAACCACTCGTTGGGCCTTTGGCTGAGACTGTTGTCGAAGAAGTTTTAAATGCTCCCCACAGACAAACCAATCAGGAAATGGAGGGGCAAGCGCCACTCCAAAATCAGCATTAGGCAGTCGAGGGAACTTTGGAGGAAAAATTTTAAAAGCTACCTCATAACGTTTCTCACGAGGGACGTTCGGGGGAATTTTTAGTTGTTCCAGCTTAGCTAGAAATTTTCTCTTCAGAGTAACAGCAGCCCCATGAATGGTTGGACTAAGATCATCTGGTAGATAGACAGTTTCAAAGTATTTTTAAAAAGCCTGTATTTCTTCGATGTGAGTAAACTTACTCTTTTTCGTCTTGTCCTGCACATTGGGAAAAGCTTGGTCAAGTAATGAAGAAAAAGTAGCCACATCAAGAAAGTGCTCACTATAGTGCTTCGACCACCATTGGTGGAATGATGAAGTGCATAGAAAAAAAGGATCAAAAAACACAGGAGAAAGGACTCTTCTTTTCTCATTCCGGCTGTTGAGTGTGAAGGAGACATTTTCCTCGTCGAAGCAGGCAGTGTGAAGAATTACTTGGCCCTTTCTCTCATACAAGCATTGAGGAAAACTCTGGGCCAGCCCAAACTGCCGAGAGACAAGGTTTGGTTGATAGGCAATCAGTGCTGATAAACCTCTCCCTAAGTTCAGCCTATGGATAAAGAATCTGGGAATAAAAAAGGCTTCCCAGATAGCAACAGATTCTTGATCAAGAGTTTGGTGAGGATTTGAAAATGGCCTTTCAAACCACACAGGGCCGTATCTTCTTTAAGCAAAAGGTGCCATGCTAGGAGTGAACTCATAGCGCTTGGCAAACATCATAATATAACTGGTAAAGGCCCTTTGAAGGGTTTCACCATCATCATTGGGAGTGAGTTTGGCCAGACGCGTCCCTTCGACATCCCTCTCCCTTATTTCGGCAGAGGCTTCACCAACTAGGCCTTTTCTGGGGAGGCTAGCCTCAAATGTAGCATTAAGCCACAATTGAAGTAGCCAAAGAGGCCCACTCAAGTGCATAGGAACTTGGGCCTCCATATTCCTAAGTCGAGAGGCCCCTTCACTGATAGACTCATAAAGGTTCGCCAGGATGAGTTCACTCAAGCAGGTTCCTCTGTTGTGGTGAAGTTGATTCGCCAGGGGAAGATACTTCTTAGCTACCTGCAAAGATTTGGTACAAAAAACATATCTCGACAGCCAGACTGTGAGAAAAGCAATATGTTCTTCATCAGACACTTTGTCATCTTCTTGTTTAAAGTGGTGTTTGATGAAGAGAGTGTATGTAAGTTTAGAGCCTAAAATATTGATGGTGTCTTCAGCATCAACATCAGGGTTATAGGTAAGGCCATCTGGGCGAAGCCCTGTGATGACAGCTACGTCGAACAAGGTTGGGGTAACCATTCCACATGGCAGATGAAAGGTATAGTGGGTGCTGTCCCAAAAGTATAAGGACGCTGCCAACATGTTCAGACAATATGGTATGCTGGTCTTCGACAGCATAAGAAGGTCATAAATCCCTATATGCTTCCAATGTTCAGCTTTGACCTTCTCCATCTTCGCCATCCATTGGTCGAATTCCTTCAAGGGATTGACAGCTCTCACCAGCCTGGTGCCATCAATGAGATAGCCAACATTGATTTTGGGCAGAGGGATTTCTTCAAGAGAAGTTTCAGCAGCATCGTTGATTTTGGGAAAACTTTTTTGCCCTAACGGTCTTATTTTCCGGTAAGAGGGGAGAAACTCACTTAATCTCTCATTAGAAATGTCCACATCAGCTAGAGGACCAAACAATGCGTAGGGTTTGTCAGAAACGACTAAAGGAATCATTACCTGAGACGCATATATGGCTCGTGTCTCTTCAGTGGTGGGTTCTGGCATGCAACGACGGTTATCCACTAGTTGGGGGCCTGGGATATTAGCGAAGGGAGGAATGGTTTGTTTAAATTGAGAAGCCTTGCCTCTTTGAGTTTTCTTTGGTTGAGGTTTGGTTTGGGAAGACGCCATTGTTGAAGAAGACGAAAAGATGGTGTTTTTCTGGGTTTTGCGTAAGAGGGAACTGAAAGAGAAGAGAAGGTTGCCTGAGAGTATGAGAGTGTGAAAAGTTCACCAAATGGAGAAATCGGATATTTATAGACGTTTGAAAATCCCAAGAGCTTTGGATCCACCGTTGAAGTTAAGAAGTTAGTGGGACGCGTGTTTTTTTCCTGGAGACATGATGAATGATAGCAGTTATGTTCAGGCTGCAAGCATCTATTTTTAAGAAAAAGTGTTATGATGAATATGGCTGAAGGGACGTTTAAGGATTTGTCATAATGGTATAACGTCAGAAGCGTGGGTCAAAGAAACTGAACAGTTCAACCACTAAGTAATTAGTGGGATATTCAGTTAAGGCCATGCAAACAAGCGTCGAAATGGTTACTATATCAAGAAATGACGTTCCTACCAATTCTGGCGAAAGGACATTCCTTGGGGGCAATTTGTTAACCATCATTTTCGACGCTAGAAAGAAACAAAGCTATTCCAAGTTAAAAGATTATTTTTAACGTGAAGAAGGTTTCGACCCAGTTTGGGTGAAGCCTGAGTTGAATAGAGGTTTTGGAAGCCTCACAAAATGGCTAAGTGTTGGGAAAGGTTTCGACCATGGGAATATTGAAACACGCGCTGCAGTTGTTGCTGGAGGGAATTTCAAATGTTTGAAATTCAAATAGGAGCAGTTGTGAAAGTGGGAACAATTGAGGCCAAGGAGAAGGCGCCAAAGGGACACGTTTGGAGCAATAGCCACCACTTAGTAGTTATTTCTTAGCACTATAAATAGGAGTTAGTTCTATGTAATAGGGGTGTTCATATTTTTGTACAAGTTACTCAAAGAAACTCAAAGTACCCGCGTGTAGAGAAACGAGTTCGTGAGAATGTACGCTGTGTAACACCACTTTCTTTCGTCAATGCAATTTATCTTCATCATGTTTATGTTTCAGCACTTTACATTTTCCTGAACTTTATCTTTCATGTCTTAACTTTCCTTTGAATCTTTATTTTCAGTCAAGTTTATCTTAAACCTTGTTTTTACTTTCATTTAAAAGCTTTTGACATTTACCTTCTTGCACCTTTACATTCAAAGTCTTTTATCGTCAAGTCATTTCTTTTTCCGCCTTTACTTTCGACTGCACTTTTATCAATTCCAGCCTTTATTTTCAAGAACGTGGAGTTCATTGTATTTTATTTTCAAAAGCTTTTACATTACTGCATTTATTTTCGACAGCACCTTTACATTTCAGTCTTTACTTTTCAAGAACGTGGAGTTCAAGCACTTTTACATTTCTTGTTGTTTACTTCCGACAGTTATTTATCTTCCTGCACATTTATTTTTCAAAGTCATTTACCTTTTTGTCTTTTACATTCGACGCCTTTAAATTCTGCATCATTTATTTACAGCCCTTTACATTTCCAAGCCCTTACTTTATTTGCAAGTAGTCGAACGTGGAGTTCATGTAGTTTTCTTTTACTGTCGAACATGGAGTTCAATTTACATTTCTTGCATTTATCATTGTCAGTTACATTTTCCCTTAAACTTAGCACATGTCCTAGGATTTGTATGGTCGATCCTGCAAGTGAGTCAGTTTTATTTAAAATTGATAGACCAGAGGTTGTTTACCAAAATTCACAGTAAACACTATCATAACACTATTATTACCTGGGAGAAAAGGTAGAGAAAGGAAACAACAGAGGAGAGAAGAATAATGGGCATTTTGGAGGTATAAAACAGTTTGATTGGATATGAACCCTGCTGTCCTCAGGCATTCTTTGATCTCACAAGCAAGACTGCACGAAAACCTTGGAAGAATATCACAATTAGGAACAACATGACAGTAGAAAAAAGATTTGTCACATTGGGAAGATTCTGCCGGCCAACATCAAACCAGAAGACAATGAGAAAACCAACCTGATGGATTAAATTGGTTGCTGATGTTGACATACTTGTATATGCAAGTGCTCCACTTGGCATAATCTTATAATAAAGGTGTCTGACTTGATCACATTGCGAGCCTCTAAAAAATGAACCAAAGTACTCTTGATTCTGTAGAAACTAAAGTGTTCCAAGATTTATTTGAAGCCCTATGCGCTTAATTCTTGAGATTGGACAAGAATATCAACTCATATTCATGATAACTTACCTTCATAAATGAATGATAGCAGCGGAATAGTAAAGCACATAATGGTAGCAGAAAAAGAAATTTCACAAGAAAATAGTCATTAGGATTTTGGCCGCCTCTTGTTCCAGGAAGGGATTCCCCGAGTCGTTCCCTTACATCCTGAAAAAATAAGTCAGCAAACTTTGTCACAAGATTCAACTGGACTGAGTAGACATCACTGCTTAGGCAGTGTAGCCTCTTTGTAAATTAAGGATGAGGATCATTTTTTACAACATTAATAACAGCCCAAAGGATGATAATTAGTTGAACATGTACCTGCCAGACATCAACAGGTTTCAAAAGCCAAGATGTCCACCAGTCCCAAGGCTTAAGAGGTCCCAGTGTATAGTGAATCACATGGAGCTCTTTTTCATCAGCCATCCACTGGACGGGTCAGCATGAATAGTTAGAAGAATATTACATAGTTTGAATTGAAAAATAATGCTGAGACAAGCACATATATTTGGTATGCGTGCTAATGTGTGCGTATAAAATATTCTACATACTAAACTCATTATTCAAGATTTAAAGTAAGCACGCATGAAGGGTTGCATTGAAGCACCTAGACAGAAATTCAGGCTAGGTGCTTGAAATATAAGACAATGAAACAAAAATCTCTACAACAATGAAACAGGAGGCAAATCTCGCAAGCTGATAAAGAAGAAATAAACCAGATGCAGGAAAAAATATGAATATTTGCACCCGAAAGTTGATGTGTCACCGAAGTGGATGCCGAAGCCGAATACCAGAGACGAATAGTAGTATAAAAAACTGAACAACAGTAGCGATGCCTAGCAGAGCCAGAACCACTCAGAATACTACACCAGCACTACGTAAGCCTAGCAGAGCCAATTTAGTACAACTCAATTCAAACTAAGTCATACCCCCAAACATATAACACCTGTCTCAAAATTACAACCAGGAAAATCAAGCAACAATAATTTATAAAAAGCCTCCTCAACTGAACAAAAGTATCATACAACATGATAATTTTAAATATATAAAAAATGAAATTCAATTATCTAAAACAGTGACGATAGAATGCACTTACTCTACTGTAAAAGCACTTGATGAAGACAAAATTATATTAATCTGACAACATCTCCAAGGCAATCGAAGAAATGTCATATATTAATTATATTTTTGCTAGAGTAGATAGCTTCGGCCGGTCCACCTTGTGCACCTTGCGCTGCCATATCAATCAACATGTATAACTCTTGAAAGGCATCTGAGGATAACATTGAGCATAAAACTGGAGTTAGAATGAGTATAAATATAGCAGCAACTGGAGTTAGAATCAACATACCGGCCAGATTTGACTCGATCCCTATCCCGTAGTTCTGCTTGAAGGAAGTGATAACCAGGAATAAACTTTTCACTCTGATAAGAGTTCTGCTTGCCTAAAAGTAATAGAAAAATAATTATTAGTTATGTTAGTATCACAAAAAAACTCATCTACTATGCCTACAAGTTTTTATTACAACTCACGTTCGATCATAACAGTTCTATGACCTTTTCACATAGCTCAGGTACTGGTGAATCTCCAAAGGAAATATTTCTCTCTTCATTAGCTTCAAAAAGAAAAGTAACTGACCTTTTGAACAAATCAACAATCTGTTACAAAGTGGTAGGCCATGAAGCAAGGTATACTTTCACCAAAACTAAATAGAAGCCTAAGCAAAACACTGAAGTATATTACCACAAAAGGCCAGGTCAAGGAAATGAATGTGCAGGGTCTTTTCAAAACCATGGCCCATGTTTCACCTAAATCTCTTTATCCATCCATGAAAAGAGATAATGCCTCAATGTAATCTTCAAGCTTGAGTTAGTCCATGATGCCTTGTCCTTGTACCAGACTTATACACATGAAAAATGATAAAATTTGGTTGGTATAAACTAATGATAGCATACAAAAGAATCATTCGCAGTAGGCCATGAAGCAAGATACAACTAAGCAGAACTCTAAGAAAAATGATTAAATAGTGACTCGACCAAGACTTGCAAAGGACCCTTGTTCCTTACATTTATTCAATAGCAGAGAAGATGGTGTTGCCTTCCTCCTTCCAAAGAGATCATCACGCACCCTTATTTGCTCAAAATTTCGGTTCTTCAAGTTTCAAACTGCAGCTTTTATTCCCTAACAAAGTCAAGATGCAAAGACAATATCAATTAACTAAATTGACAACAGTTTTAATGGACAATATCAATATCAATTAACTAAACTGCAACTGTTAAAACCTAAAACAAAGTTACAACAATTGTATAAGCCAAAGCAACCTAAACAAAAAATGTAAAATAATAAATACCTATTGGTATAATAGCAGAATCTGAGCCACCACCGATCATACCGTTTCTCATATTTGTCTTCCTGAAATTCGTCTTCAACCAAACCCTAGTTCTTCTTTCAAACCCTTGTTCTTGTTCCTTAAATCCATTAAATCCTACAACAATAACAAAATCGGTTAAAACCCTAACAATCAATAGTAGATATGTAATTTTTTTGTAGATCCGCTAAAAAACGAAAAACGATTTGCGAGCTGATGCAGCGATGAAAGCAACAGTAGTTCTGGTTATTTTTTGTAGAAGAAGCGAGAGAGAGAGAGAGAGAGAGAGAGAGAGAGAGAGAGAGAATAGAGGAAGATAAAGAGAAAGGAGAAGAGAGATGTAGCAAAACAGGTTGGTGAGGCATAGAAGCTCAGAACATGGATGAGGCATGAGACATGTAGCATTCTGTAGTGCATTGAATGTTTTGGAAAATATCACAAACTTGCAAAACACCAGCCACTTGCAAAACACCAGCCACGTATTCAAAATACACGTGTAAGCCAAAGCATTGAACAGTTGGAGGGCTGTGAGGCAAGATGGGCATTATAGTGATTGTGCTAGCCATTTAAGTTCTTATATGTAAGATATACATGTTAGTAAAATAAGATGAAGTTTTAGATTACTTTACGTTATAAATTTATATGCACATCTGATTATAGCCAAAAAGTAATACCATGCATGTGATTACGTTAAAAAGAAGTTAATGAGACGGAATTCACACACAAGAAACAAATCGGTCATGAATCATAAGCTACATCCGGTTTATCCTTTCTCCGTATCTAGTCTTCCCCTTAAGGAAACAGTGAAGCCTTCACCAATTCCACGCAGAGCATGTAACGTATACACGCAACTTTTGTCTCTTTTTCGGATACCCCTTCCAACAAATGCAATTTATGTATATAGGTATCAAATTAGGGTTAACTCTAAATTGTCAATAATGTTCCTAATGTCTATTTTAAAGTCCAAAATAAAATAAACATTTAAAATAAAATTAAAATTAAAACACTAATTATGCTATTTATTTATTTTAAATATTTAGACAAAAATGTAAAAATAAACAGACACCAAATAAATAAAAGTCGCACGCCAAAGTGCTCGGACAAATAAACCGAGTACACCAAATTGATCAGCGCGAAATATACGACTCGGAAAAATACAGCGTTTGGTCAGATTTTAGAATAAATTTTGACCCGTTAAAACGCTCAAACTGATCAAAACGCGACGAAAAGTGATTGAAAAATTAAATGAACATGTCAGGTTAAACTATGCGAAACGTAGATTAATATTACCGACATCTGCAAGTTCAATTTTCAAATTTTTCGTCCACTGATTTTACGCACAGTTGAGATTTAGTTTGACCGGTCTGTCTGTAAATCCGAGAAATTATTTCGGGTGACATTTTAGACACTATGCGAGATAAAATGCATGCTATGCTATGAGAAATTTAAAATGCCCGGAAAAAATTAGGGTATGTCATTTTGACCGTGACTGAATAACCACGCTTGACATGAAACCAAAATTCCTGCCCTTGAGTGTACACTGGTCATCTTGAAAAATCTTGCAGAAGATTACCTTGATATCTAATGAGCCTTGATAAAGAAGATAATCATGATGTTGGGAACTCAGCCTTTGTCTCAACTTGAGTGTAATAGCCAGATAAATCACTTCTGAATAGGGAAAACTCAAATCACAAGAAAATGCCTTAATCCCATGTCTTAGGAGCTCAATGCAAATTACAGGATGCAGAGTTATGACCTAATGAAAACACAAATAAAAGAGGAACACAAGGCAGTTAAGGTTAGAAGAAGAGAAGGTAAATTTTGGGGTGTTACAACTACCCATATTCAATCCACTTAAACCTGAAGGTATGAAAGCAACGACTTTCAGACATTCAAGGTAAAAGGGGATTGAATACACAAAGAACCCAAAAATTTGCAAACTGTGGGGAGATAAGGTGTAATATAATAATGTGCTAGCTGAAGGTGGACTTAGGATAAAGATACCACTCGAAAGCAGACTCAAAAGGGATGCCGGCCATAGGCGGACTCACAACCGAAGGATAATAGATGAATGTCGACCACAGGTGGACTCACATCATCGCAAGAAAAGGAATACCGGCCACAGGCAGACTCACAACTAAAGGATAATAGATGAATACCGACCACAGGAGGTCTCACATCATCACAAGAAAAGGAATGCCGGCCACAGGTGATCTCACAACCAAAGGATACCAGATGAATGCCGGCCATAGGCGGTCTCATATTATCGCAAGAAAAGGAATGTTGGCCACAGGCGGTCTCATAACCAAAGGATAATAGATGAATGCTGGCCACAGGCAGACTCACATCATCGCAAGAAAAGGAATGTCGGCCACAGGCGGACTCACAACCAAAGGATAATAGATGAATGTCGACCACAGGCAGTCTCAAATCATCGCAAGAAAAGGAACGTCGGCCACAGGCGGACTCACAACCAAAGGATAATAGATGAATGCCAGCCACAAGCGGTCTTAAATCATCGCAAGAAAAGGAATGTCGGCCACAGGCGGTCTCACAACCAAAGGATAATAGATAAATGCCGACCACAGGTGGTTTCACATCATCGTAGGAAAAGAAATTTTGGCCACAGGCAGACTCACAACCAAAGGATAATAGATGAATGCCGGCCATAGGCGGTCTCACATCATCGCAAGAAAAGGAATGTCGGCCACTGGAGGACTCACATCTAGAATAGAACAGAAGATGACTCCACTGGCGAAAAGAGAAGCTTAAACATACGACTATGCAGGGGAGAACAAGTAAGATGAGCGAATTCATCGGCGACTTCACCGGGGATAAAGTAAGACAGAATCTCCTAAGTTATGTCATTTTTAACTTGGGAAAAGTCTGGAAAAGAGAGTATCAAACCTGGCTTATGCTTCGAATGCATATGTTTTAATTTTTCTATGGCGTAATGCTCCATACAAAATGGAAATGCTACGCACTTTGAGGATGCAATGCAAAGATGCTTATGATATGCAAAGAGAAAACCACCGGAAGAAGTGCTGAGAAAACCAGAAACAAATCTACTGGGGGAGACAAAATGAACTGCTTCCGCTGAATAAACCCAAATAAACTTCCATTCTGCTGGGAAATAAGAGTAATATACACCTGCTGGGGGAATCGTCCTAGGACTCTGATGGAGAAAAGTGCCAATGACCTTTGGGCTTTAAAACTGCTAGTGATATCAACCCCTGCTGATTTACCTGCTGAGGAAATCAGAAAGTCAAACTTCGCTTGGGGAGAAGAATCAATGACGCTAACCTTGCTAGGGGACGATACTAAGTTCACTCTTCTGTTGAGGAATTACCCTATATCCTTACTCTACTGGGGATAAGAGCACACCACTGCTGGCGAAATTACACTTCCTGACTTGACGAGGATAGTAGATACCAGGACTCTGTGGGGAATATAAAATCTCTATAGTGGGAGAGGAATCAATCAATCCTCCTGCTGGGGATACCAACCTACTTGTAAGCCAATATTATCCTGTCTGGGGTAGCGAATCATGCTGGAGAGCAATAAACCAAAATAACTCTGGCTGGGGAGCAATAAACAAACCCCATGCTGGCTGGGGAGAGCAATCTTCTAAACTCTTACTGGGGATAGTAATGTGAACAAACCTCAATAATCTCTGCCGAGGACAAAAACTCTATTGGGGAGAGAGGTCAAACGAGCCTCATGTCGGGGAACGTGAGGATATGTGAGCCACTGGGACTGATTGTGTCAAGTACAGTTGGGCTTTTGGTTTAGGGGTGAGACTAGATTGACGGTGACTAGATTGTTTTTAGGGATTTTACTCTTGGTTGCCAATGAAATAAGACCCTAAAAAGGGAACTATTAGACGAGAACTGGTGTTAAGAGGGTAAGTTATCAGACGAGAACTGACTTTTTGTTTTGTATCAGACGAGAACTAATTTTGTTGGTTTTCCAGATGAGAACTGGACTTTGAAACGGTGTTTACCAGACGTGAACTGGTTAAAAGATAGGATAAAGAAATGGTGACCTGATGGGAATTAGTTTAAAAGGTTGTCTACCAGACGAGAGCTGGTATCTTGAGATGATCTGCCAGACGAGAACTGGTTTTGAGGTGATTTAGGTTACAAAGTTTTTGATAGATCACAGGTTTAGGCTATGGGGTGAAACCTAAAGATAGAATGCAATGGATTATGCTGGATTCCGGAAGTGGAAGAAAGGTATTTTGTAACAAGGCTTCTTCAGAAGACAAAGGTTACTGAGTGGAGTGATAACATGATTCCCCGACACTCGTCTTGAACACAACAGTTGCTGACGAAATAGAACCTGCTTGAGTAGCAAGGAGAGTTCTTGCCCCAGTGTAACTCAACTTTAAAGAGATTTCTCGACATGACTGCCCCAGACTGGCTACTTATGAGCAAAACATGCTGGAAATGCACACGCTCGACAAAGTTTCCTGGCTATATGGCCCTGGACATGACTGTCCTTTGGGAGTTTCAGGCATCTCAACTCGGCTTGATTAAGCTTCTCGACCAATGTTCATCATGTAAGCTTCCTTGATGTTTAAACACAGGTATGCAAGCAGAAAATGTTTATTTTGAGAATGATAATTCTAATGCGACATACATGTTAATCTTGAAATTTTTATACCGAAAAGATGTCGCTAAACCCTATGAACGAGTCACTAGTTATGACATTGATTTTTAAATGGAAAATAACATGCACATGCAATACCAACAAAACCTTATTAGCACAACTCATGGGATTCAGGAACGCTATCTCATTGAAGTACACCTTCAGAATAAACCCTGCTTCAATTAGGACTTTTGAGGGTTGAAATGTGGCCTGGTTCGCGGTTTCAGAAAAAAGGATTTAAGTATCAAAGTTTTGTTTGTATCCACCCATTCTCCTTGATGTTCTCCATTCCTACGTTCAGTTACTTTGGCACAAACGCTCGCCTTTCAAAAGGTTATTGAATGGAAGAACTGATGGTTAATGAACCCACAAAGTCTTCGGAGCGACAGTCACCTGTAATACCCCAAATTTTGACCACTTAGATTTCCCATCATTGTGAAAATCATCATCACAATATGGATGTACCTTTATGCTTCATTAGTCTCCCCAAAGATGGGTGAGCATCCACTACAATCAAAATTAGGGTTTCAAGCCCTCTCTGGTTGCTTAGACAAAGGATCAATCAAGAAATGACATGATCTTCAACTTGTCTAATCTCTTAAACATCCACAATGGATCAAAAAGGACTCCCACTTCAAGGATTAAGCACAAGGCTGCTCCCTTCTAGGTGGATCAAGTCTCAAGATCGACAGTGTCACCAAATTAGGGTTTTGGTCGACCAGGGCCTCCAGATGGAAATTTTCATCTGGGCACAAGGCAATGATCCAAAACATAACCTAATTTACTTCATGGAACCTCATGAACCCATGCATCAAGTCAATTTTGCCTCAGGGGATGCATTCATCAAAAATCAGGAATTAGGGTTTCTTGACCTAATTCACCCCTAAGTTGACTTTTGGGACAAACCATGAGCCAAGACCTCAAGAGATGATTTGAGGGTCTCTAATATACCATATTGATCCATTTGGGACAATGGATTAATCCAAGAAGTTTGAGCAACAAGTCTCAATTTCATCTGCACCACAATTAGGGTTTTAAGGGAAAAGTCAACTGTAACTTTGACTTTTGACCTGGACATGCTCCCAAACCCTAATACATGATTGAATATACCCTATGACACCCATGGAACATGTCCATCAAGTTTGATTTAGGTCAAGGACATGATTTCCTGAAGAATTGCACAGTTTGGAATTCATCTGATAAAAAGTCAACTGTGCACAAAAGTCAACTTTGACTTTTTGAGATTTTTCACCAAAATGGATTTTTAACCCTAAAATGATGTTAATGTATGATTTGAATCATCATTCATCAAGAAAAATCAAGAAAAGTGAGATAACTTGTAAAAGGGGTAACCATAAAACTTAGAAATTTTTCTAAGTTAAAAATAAAGTGGCAAAGGTACCAACTTTGGAGGACCATAACTCCTAAACCACAAGGCCATTTTTTCTCATCCAAAGATGGATTTGTAGTCCTCATTATCACCTACAAAAACTTCAACTACAAGTCATTCCAATTCATTAAGGATTTTGAGTTATGGAGTGATCAAAGTGGCTGAAAAGTGAAAATGTCACTTTTTCCAACACTTAGTGAAATTTTCACTAAGTCAGATTCTGCCTCATTTTTTGCCAAATGTAGGGGGATTTTTCACTTGGAATCAAAAGAGATCAAAACCAAACCTGTTCAAACAGTTGTTGTATCATGTAAGAGCTTTCCAAAATGGCCAAGAACATTGCCAATTTCAACCTACACCATGAGATACAACATTGCCAAGTTGCCTTGCTGAAATCTGTCAAGGCAAGGCAGAATTTGCAACTTTGGTCGATTTGCCAAAATCAGCCAAATTCAATTGCTCCAATCCACTTGGACACCTCAGAGGATTGAATCTAAAGGGGACAATCACTGAGCCAAGCCTCCAAGGTCCAAGGAACAAGGAATAGCATGTTGAACCTAGAGTTGCCAAAATAGGGACAAGACTTCAAATTTGGAATGAGGCATTCAATGGAACCATCAAGGTGGCATGGACTGAGCCATTCTCATCTGAAATCAGTCAAGACTTATCCAAGACCAAGGGGACCAAAGCTCTGTGCCCTAACCTCTAGTCAATGGCTAGAGGAGACTTGGATTTTCATTTGCCAACATTGGCCAAACCTAATTACCAGCTGCCATGCACTATTCCTTGCAAAAGAAACTTGCTCTACTATAAATAGAGCTCAATTGTGGTCAGTTTGAGGACGCCAAAGCCATCTAACAGATGCTTTCCTCAAAATCTCTTTCTCTTGGCAAAAATGCCTTTCTTAGCAAGGTAGCTATCGGGTTTTGAGTTTGAGAGCAATTCCAATCAAACCAATCACTCACACACCTCACATACATCACATATGAGCTGATCAAACACTCACATAACATCTGGAACATCAAAATCTCAAAATCACTTGCCATCCACACAAGTTTGAAGTGAAGTTGCAGCTGAGATGCCATAAACTGATCCAGTCCATTTCAATTCAATCCAAGTGTTCAAACACACTCCATATGGTGTAGGGAAGCTGTCCAGATCATCACAACTTGTCTGTAACACCTCCAATTCAAAATCACATCTGCTCTTGCTGTCACGACTTGGAGGTAAGCACATACTTGGTCATCTCTCAATCTATGCATATTTCCTCGCACAATAATTTGGCCATATGTTCATAATCATGCATGGAATGTTTTCCCTCAATTAATTGCATTGTTTGAATCGTGTATAAAAAATCCTAGCGTTCATGCAGAAATTAGGGTTCTTGAGGTCTCTTCGTGATTTCTTGTTGTATGTTTAATTTAAATGAAATTAAAGTACATAGACATGATCGTGGGGTTGAGGCGAGCATAATGATATGTGGATTGCATGATATGATTACGTATTCATGGAGATTGGATAGAAAATGCAAATCTGAGAAACCAAGAACACACGCGTGTTCTTCAGCTGTTCTTGGCGCCATTTTTCATAAATTCAAATATTTGAATTTTGTGATTTTGTTTAATTGATTAAAAAATTAATTTCTCTCTGAGTTTTAATGATTTTGAGTTGATTCTTTTTTTAATAATTCACAAAAATGTTAAAATATTTTATTTTATCAAAAAATCCCAAAAATATTATTTATTTCATATAATTGATATTTTTGCAAAGAATTAATATTTTAATTGTTTTTGGCATTTTAAATATTTTTTCTACATTGATTTTGCAACTTTTAATGCTTTCTAATTATTTTGTAGGTCAATACTTAATTTTTGAAACATTAATCCAAGGTCACAATTTGTTTTCCATGTGTTAAACAATTTTTGATCATTTTAATTGAATTTTTTATTCAATTAAATACATTTTGAAAACAAATTAGGGTTTTGGATTAATTCAACCCTCATAAATCATTTTCAAACCTTTTGGGGCCTCTTGAGAGAGTGTAAGACCCATCCCCCCTTGTACAAAAACTTTTTGGGCCTCACTCATTGTATAAGTCCCTCTGTACAAGTAAACGGCGCGATCGTCGCCCGTTTAAAAATAAAAATCATCTGGGCCTCTCCTCGAGCTATAAGACCCATTCAAAACACTTTGGGCCTCTATTAGAGTGTAAGACCCAATCCCCCTTTTAACCAAAACATTTTGGGCCTCACTTATTGTATAAGTCCCTCTGCGTTAAAAGAAAACCTCGGCGCGATCGCCATTTTTAAACGAAAAATCATTTGGGCCTACCCTCGTGTTATAAGCCCCACTCTTTTCTTTAAACCTTTTTGGGCCTCTTGAGAGAGTTTAAGACCCATCCCTTTGTATAGAAAACCATTTTTTGGGCCCCAGTCACTTGTATAAGTCCCGCTGTACAAAGTCAAACAGTGCGCTCACTGATAAAACCCTGGGCCTCTCCTTGAGCTGTAAGCCCCAAATCTTTCTTTTTCAAAGCACTTTCTCCTTTGATTTTGAATATACTGTTGTTTTCAATCTTTCTTTGTTGAACAACTAACCAAACAGCATGGAAGCACTACAACCGAGTAAGTGGTTATCGCTTTCATTTACTGCTTTCATATTATAAACTGTATTGTGGGGCTGCTCACTGTAAGTCTCCTTTCATAAACTCATATCTACTGTGTAATAATAGTATAGATATTTCGAGTTTCCCCGGCAACTACGTCTAGAACTAGGTGACGCCATTTCATTTGTTCGTAGAAATAGACGCCTAGATCCCCAATAGGAGCACCAGATACAGTCTTCTCTTCGGCTGTCCTCCTTAGGAATCGTCAAGAAACTCTACTCCCCAAGATGAATGTATTCTCCGTGAATGGCATCTTTGAGTTTCTTCCAAATTCTCGAACTTTCCTGACTTGATCTATTCCTTGTGGATAGCTTGCCTTGAATGTCTCGGGGTTTGGGTACCCACTACGGTCATAATCTTGGACCTTAACTAAGGAACCCTCTTTCAAAGTTAAAAGTCGCTGGATAGTAAACCTCGCACGTTTACCAGTGGTTTTTATCTTTAAAAGAGTTATCTCTCCTGATGGAAAGGAGGTGATAGACCCACGGGCTTCTTAAAAGCATCGGCCTCCTCTTGGGCATTATTCAAGGACACTACGGCTTCTTAGAAGTATTCACAGCCTCCTCTTAGGCTTCGTATAATGATCTCTTCCTCCGGGAATGATAGCCTCCTCTTGGGCTTCGTACAAGGACCCGTCGGCTTCTTAAAAGTTTCCAGCCTCCTCTTGGGCTTCGTACAAATTGTCCCGACGACCTCCTAGAGGTATAGGAACAGAACCTAGTCATCCTCATAGAACAGTCCTTTCATAGAGTCTACTACTGTTTCTCACAGCATAGTACAAAAGATAAAAACTCTAGACTTGGACAGTTTAACTTCCTTGAGTCCCAAAGACATTCTCAAGTGACCCCTTCGTTAAATAGGAAGGAAACCCGCAGACTCGGACAGTCTCAATACCCTTTGGAGTTCCCGTTTCCTCAAAGAGAAGGAAACCACCCTGATCCTCAAATCAAATCCCTGAGTACAGTGTTGCTCATATAAGAACTGATTTTCTCTTTTAAAATTAGTATATTGGATCTGTCACTCAACTGAAACAAACCTTTAGCCTCCATCTCGGGCTTCGTACGAGATACAAAAACACTCTCTTGTTGAGTATCAAAGACTCTCTTGTTGAGTCAAACCTTTTCGCCTCTCTCTCGGGCTTCGTATGAGACACATAAGAGACTCCCCCGTTGAGTCAATTACCCTCTTTCGCCTCCATCTCGGGCTTTGTACGAGATACAAAAAGGTTCTTATTGAGCCAAATGAACAATCGCCTCCATCTCGGGCTTTATACGAGATACCAAAAGACTCCATCGTCGGGTCAAAATATTTTAGCCTCTCTCTCGGGCTTTGTACGAGACACAAAATAGCCTCCTCTTAGGCTTTGTATAATGATTTTCCTAGCGGAAATTAGCCTCCTCTTAGGCTTTGTATAAGAAAACCACTGGTTGATCCAATCAACCTTTTAGCATCAAAACTGTGCCTCGTTCACAGTACACAAACATCAACAACTCCTTTCCTTTCATCTAATCGCTGTAAGCGGCAAGCCTCTGGATCATCTATATCCATGCCACTGTCCCTCTTTTAGCATGAGAAATTCCTAAGGAAAGATGGCATTGCTCTACACTGAGTTAAAGTCTTCTCCTTCAGGTTAAAACCCTTTCTTCGGAAATTATGGCATTGCTCGGATCCGTGTATCCCAGTTAAAGTAATTCTCCTTCTCCCCTCTTTAGAGATGACAAATTCTCTCTAAAGCCGAGACCTTTCAGCTTCACATCTTGGGCTTTGAACAAGATACAAACAACCTTTCGCTTCACGTCTTGGGCTTTGAACAAGACACCAAAAACCAATTTCCTCCCATAGAATAGGAGGAACTACGAACGCTCTGATTTCCCTATTTCGGTAAACGGGAATACGTAGGCATAAGATCGAAAGAAAAGATCTTAGCGAGCGCAATCAACAAAAAACCCAAATCCCATATCTCTATCAATTAAAAGCAGTATTTCAAAAGCACCAGTCCTAACATCCTAATCCTTGTTCCCCGCCAGAAACCTTCTGCCCAGGTAAAAAAGAAAGAAAACCGTATTGGCGAAAATACAAATAACCAGTACAAAGCCCCCCCACATTGATAGCATCCGTAACTTAACAGACCGCTGTTTAAACTCAGTATGCAAGCAGGGTTAATTGGAGACATCTATTTCCCTTCCTTATTTAGCTCACAATAGGATAAAAAATGAATCGACCTGTAGTTTAAAGCTCAAACTACAGAGAGCGACCAACGCTTAAGAACCGCGTCCAAAATCGCTCGCTACAGAAAAGTGGCGCCCACCATGGGGCCAATTCCTTTCTTTCTACTTCTCTTGTGTGAAAAATTACACAAATGACGACTCTGCTAGGGAGTCTCCTTTTCTGCCTTAGGGCATCATCCTCGTTTTCTACGAAAAATGGGAACTCTACCGAAGAGAAAGATTGACCTATGCTGGTCCATCTCTTAGGCAGGGAACCACAGATTGGGGCTTCCGCCGGGGAACCCATTTCTGTCAGGAACTTAGGAATCGTAGCTTTATAAGTCTAGGATGATTAGGACAAATATATATACTGCTTTTCCTAAATGAATATGTGTTTATTTTTCTGCTACTGGGAATGCGTGTGATGCCGCATGTGGTGAGATTGAGTATACACGTAAGAAAAGCCAACCTTTTTCGTAGTGCGAAAACTATCGGAAATAGTTGTTACGCAATACTACCCTCATTTGAGGCTGGTGATCTATTCTCGGTGAATGACACTTACTCTAAGATTGCACACAACTCGCTGGCGATCCGCTTGTTGTCTGCCTTCCTGGGAGGAGCTGATGATAATGAGTACAGGTACAAAAATCAGCCTAGTATAAACCTTTGGGGATGGGTAGAGCTTTGACTTCATGACAACGACCCTTTGACCCCATGTTTTTTCTATGTTTTTGTGTGCTGCATTCGTGCATTCATTTAATAAAACATTAAAACATTAAAAAAACTTTCTCTTCTAGTCTCTCTGTTTTTCAAATTAAACTAAGACTGTGATTGCAAATATCAAAGAAAAGGATTATGCTAATGGATTTTGGTAGAAGGAGAACTCACCAGTATACCTTCAAGGTTCCAAAACTAGGGGATTTGAGAAAGTTAGCAAGGATGATCGTTAACCCTGAGGCTTTCAGAGCCAAGCACGGCGGTTTGCTACCACTGTTAAGAGTCCATGTGATTAAGGGAATCATGGATGCGCTCATTCAGTTCTACGATCCGGTTTATCACTATTTCACATTCCCGGATTACCAGCTAGCACCAACGCTGGAGGAGTATTCTCATCTGACTGATTTACATATCACTGATCGAGCTCCATTTTCTGGACTGGAAGAAATTCCAAAGAATCAGACTATTGCAAGAGCAATTCATTTGGACGAGTCTGAGGTCAAGACTCACATGATTACTATGGGTGGCATCCAAGGTTTGCCGGCCCAGTTCTTGACAAAGAAAGCTCTGTACTTCGCTAGTATAGGGAACGGGACTGTTTTTGAAAGCATCTTTGTCTTGCTCACCTACGGGTTATTTTTGTTTCCTAACATCAATAACTTCGTCGATATAAATGCTATTAAGGTTTTTCTCATTAGAAACCCTGTGCCAACTTTGCTCGCAGATGCGTATCATTCTGTACACTTAGGAAATTTGTACAGCGGAGGGGAGATCACATGCTGTGTACCTTTGCTCTATAAATGGTTTATCTCGCACTTGCCCAAGTCTGCTGCTTTTTGGGATTGCAAGAGTGTATTACGTTGGTCGCAGAAGATCATGTCTCTCACCAATTCTGATATAGATTGGTATAATAGGTTTTATGAGGGAATCAGAATCATTGACCGTTGTGGAAACTTCCCCAGCGTACCCCTCATAGGAACTAAAGGAGGAATCAACTATCATCCGATATTGGTTCTTCGTCAATTTGGATACCCGATGAGACACATCCCATTGGGTGTTCATCTGGAAGGTCTTTTCTTCAAAGAAGGAGAAAGTGACAGAGCACTAAAGATGGAAATAGTGCAAGCTTGGAAACATGTTCATAAGAAAGGACGAGAGTCTCTGGGAAAACCGGGTTGTGTCTCGGTGGAGCCTTATCTCCATTGGGTACAAACCAGAGCTCTCAAGCTAAAAATGCCTTATCCTCGTTACGGAATTCTTCCACCAAGGGAATCTGTCATGTACTTCATGACTGAGACTGAAAAGCTTCAGGTTACTCTCAACAAAGTTCAAAGGGAAAGAAGGTCTTGGAAGAACAAGTACCGCACCCTCAACGTAGAGTGTATCCAAATACAGCAACTACTAAAAGAGAAAGATGCTCTGATTGAAATTTTGGAGCAGCATGCTGTAGAGAATCAAGATGACCAAAGGAATTTGCTCACTCCTTTCACTTGGCAAAGGAATGACAACCCGACAACGGCCCAAGTGCCCCGGTCAAAGAAGAGGACTCGGGACCCATTAGTTTAGGTTTCTATTTCTGCACTTTGTAATCTACTGTATTTCCATTTCTGTAATCCTTTGAATTTCAATAAAAAGGGGTTTCCCCACTGTTTGATATTTTCAATCTAATTATCGAAGTTTATTTTGATTAAACCAAAAAACAACAATTAATATAATCATTGCATTCATCATTCTCACATCGCGTATTCTTCTTCCCTACGAATCTCACGTTTGTGTCTCGATTCTAGAGTCAAACTGTCTCATTCGTGTAATACTCGGGCCAATCGTCAGAAAAAGATGGATGATCTTGAGGAAGAAAATAGAGAGTTGAAAGAAGAGATCGACACTCTGAGAGAGGATATGAGAAAGCTTCGTAACGACATGCAAGCCATGGCAGAAGCTCAGCTACAAAGAACTGTGATCTCAGAGATCACCTCAACGCCCATCATAGAAAAGTATGATCCTAGGTATCAGATGCCAAAAGATCGTCCTTGGGGCATGCCTGTTAACTATATCCCGGAACTATATGTTCCGCCGATCACTGAAGATTAGGGAATCGCAACAGAAGCCGCTGGGCCTGAAGGTTACAAACTTCGAGAAAGCGAAGATGCCAGGGGCATACTGAAGACTCCTGAAGGTTACAAACTTCGGGAGGCGCCAAGACTTACTGCCATAGTCACGGTACCACCCCCTGTGGTGCACACTGTCCCGGAAGGACAGATTCCACCAACACCTTCTGGTAAGAAGGAAACTATGTTTGACAGAATGGATGAATTCCAGGAGCAGTTCTTGGAAATGCAGAAAGAGCTGCAAGCCATTCGCGGTCAGGATCTATTTGGAAAGGACGCTGCAGACCTCTGCTTGGTCCCAAATGTGAAAGTCCCGCACAAGTTCCAAGTGCCCGACTTTGAAAAATACAAGGGTAACTCTTGCCCTCAAAGCCATCTGGTGATGTACGCTCGACGGATGTCAGCTCAGACGGAGAATCAGGACCTGCTGATTCACTACTTCCAGGATAGTTTAACCGCTGCCGCACTCAAATGGTACATGGGTTTAAACCGTACTACGATCAGTACATTCAGAGATCTTGGTACTGCCTTCGTCCAACAATACAAGTACAATTTGGACATGGCCCCCGACAGAGATCAACTCAGATCAATGTCGCAAAAGGAAAAGGAAACCTTTAAGGAGTATGCTCAAAGGTGGCGTGAAATTGCCGCTCAAATTTGTCCACCTCTTGAGGAAAAAGAGATGACAAAGATCTTCTTAAAGACCTTGAGCTCATTTTACTATGGCCGAATGGTCGCCAGTGCGCCCAGTGATTTCACCGAAATGGTCGGCATGGGTGTACGTCTTGAGGAAGCCGTCCGAGAAGGACGTTTGGTAAAAGACACTGGATCAACGAGCGGTACTAAAAAATACGGTAGTGCTCTCCCTAAGAAAAAAGAGCAAGATATTGGGAATATCTCTCTCGGAAAGCAAAGGCGTCGTTATCATCCAGTAGCAGCTGTTACTCCTGCTATTGGCCCCGCGCCTGTTCCTATGTATCAACCTCAGGTTGCGCAGAGCCAACCTGACCAACAAAGGACACAACAGCCTCTTCAACAGGCTCGTCCTCCATATAACAACAACCGTACAACACGGCCACCAGGATTTGATCCTATACCCATGTTGTACGCAGAGCTGTTTCCATTACTGCTGGCTAAGGGGCACATTCAGACTAAGTCTCCCCTTTCAGTTCCGAAAAATCCGCCTTTTTGGTTTAAAGCGGATAAAACATGTCCTTATCATCAAGGAGGTTCAGGGCATAACATTGAGACTTGTCTAAATTTCAAAATCCGACGTGCAAAAGCTTGTTAGGAGCGGGCTCTTATCTTTCAAAGATACGAATCCTAATGTTCTTACGAACCCGCTGCCTCAACACGAGAAAGCTGCAATCAATCTGATTGAGAAAGAGACTAACAATGTCTATCAAATTCACGATGTACTCTTATTGGGGACCAATCTGGTCAAGATGCATTGTAGACAGAGTGGATATGGCCATGTGCCACCTCATAATTATCACCAGTGTGATATCTGCTCTAAAGACAACCAAGGATGTTCTGTAGTGCAAGCAGCTCTACAGGAACAGATGGATCTCGGATGGATCCAAGAGCACTGAGTTCGTGGAGTTAACATGGTTTACATGAATTCCAACGTCATTCAAAACCACGACATCCGTGCGAGGAATGTCAACTTGGTGGCGATGCACTCAAGGCAAAGCCAGTATCATAATCTGCCGCGGCACGATTACAGTTCCTGTCTGATTTGCTCGGTAAACAAACAGGGATGCTCTTTCATACAAGAGGCCCTCCAACGTCAGATGGATCTGGGATGGATCCAAGACTACCATGATAGGAACTCCTATCAAATCAACATGGTTCAGATCTTCGACATCCGCGTAATGGATACCAACCTGGTAGAGTTACATGCTGAGCAGGTCCGACTCAGATTCTTAATATCACATGATTATCAAAGCTGTAAAGCGGGTTGCGAAAACGATCGAGGTTGTACCCTTGTCCAGGAGGCACTTCAGCACTTGTTAAATCACTAGTGGATGCTAATCTATATGGACGAAGATACTCAGCAGATTAGTATCAATAACAGGAATCCTACTCGTTGTCAAAGTCAGGATGTCCGATCAATGGAAGGTAACCTAGTGAGGTTACATTGTATTCAAAGTGGACGTGGCCAGGTGCCACCACAAAACTATGACAGTTGTAGCGTCTGTTCGGAAAGTAACCAAGGGTGTTACCTTGTGAGAGCAGCTCTTCAGGGTCAAGTCGATCATGGAGAAAGTCATCCTTATCCAGGTTTCAGGACCCATCATTTGGTCGCCGAACTACCTTGCCGAGCAAGTTGAGGATGTTGTCACGATCTCTGGTTATCACAGGACCAGGGATGTTTTTGCCATCATCCCTCTACTTGACGAATCTAAAGTTCCCAACCAGGAACGGATCAAGGTTGCTTATGATGGTCAGAAAAATCAGAAGGTTCCCATAGTCATCTATCTACCGGGGCCACTACCGTATGAATCAGCTAAGGCAATCCCTTACAAATACGGTGCAACGATAATCGAGAATGGAAAGGAAATTCCATTACCCTCCGTCGTGAATATTGCAGACATCAGTCGTGTAACACGGAGCGGTCGAATCTTTAACCGAGGGGTTGGAGAATCCAACAAAGAAAAGGAACTTCAGGCGGAAATTCCTGATCCACCAGTCAGTCAATCTGGTAATCCCGACTTTTCAAAAGACAAAGATGAGATGCTAAAGCTCATCTAAAGGAGTGAATATAACATTGTTGATCAACTGTTACAGACTCCTTCAAAGATCTCAGTATTATCACTGTTACTCAGTTCAGAAGCACACAGAGAGGCTCTACAGAAAGTCTTGGAGCAAGCCTTTGTGGAACAGGATGTAACAATCAGACAATTCGATAACATTGTCTCTAACATCACTTCCTGCAATAATTTGGGATTTAGTGATGAGGAATTACCCGAAGAGGGTCTCCGTCATAACATGGCGCTCAATATCACAGTTAACTGCCAGGGCGATGCTTTAGCCAACGTACTGGTAGACACAGGGTCAACCCTGAATGTTATGCCGAAGTCCACTTTGACGCAATTATCATTCAAGGGCCCTCCGATGAGAGTCAGCGAGGTCGTCGTCAAAGCGTTCGACGGATCCAGAAAAACAGTTATCGGCGAAGTTGATCTTCCCATAACTATTGGTCCTCACACTTTCCAAATCACTTTCCAGGTCATGGACATCCGGGCAACATACAGTTGTTTATTAGGAAGGCCTTGGATACATCAGGCTGGAGCGGTTACTTCAACCCTCCAGCAAAAGCTAAAGTTCGTCAAGAACGATCAACTTGTCATGGTTTGTGGGGAACAAGCCTTTCTTGTGAGAAACTTATCATCATCTACTTGTGTGGAACCCGAGGAGGTTATTGGAACTCAGTTCCAAGCACTATCGGTGAGCAAGGATGATCAATCCGAAGAAGGAACTTCAATTTCTTCATACAAAGATGCTATCAAAGCGGTCGAGAGTACCAATACGACAGGATGGGGACGGCTCGTCGTTCCTATTAACAATAAAACAAAGAAGGGTCTTGGTTTTTCTGCAACCTGTACCCAGACAGCTGTCAACGATGAAAGTCTTCATCCCCTTCAAAACTTCTTCCACAGTGGAGGTTTTCTTCACCCATTGTCTCAGACAGTTCATGCTATCAATGAGGAAGATCCCTCTGACACGGATGAAGACTGGAAGTCCTACCTTAACAAGGACGGCTATATGTCTCAGGAAGAGGTGCCTATGCCTTTTCGATTTCCTACAGAAAGTCCGAGATTTATACCAAGATCAGATGTCGAAATGATCTACGGAGATTGTGATCCGGAAGGATGCCGTGCTCCGCCAAATTCATTAGAGGAGGACACTCCGATGAAAGACAACTTTGATCACAATTACTATGGCCCGATGGATGGCCTGCCAATATGGCAGCCTTATCCAGGAAACTTGGGGCAAGAAAGTTAGCCGAGTAATGAAACTCAACTGAGCGTCATTGAACAGAATACCTGTGTCCCCACCATGTCATGGGATCAACACTCAGGTCATTCAGAAATTACTCAACATGACGATGAATTCGCAACATTTGCAGGACTTGAATTCATCAACTATGCTTTTCCTGAGGTCAACGTCATCGAGAGGGATGACTTCTCCAGTTCCAAAGAAGTTTGGGACACTTTGGGACAACCAAGTGGAAAATACGACTTTATGGTCAAGTACACTGCTCCCGAAAGCTCTCGTATCAGGCTCGAAGATATCCAGTCAACTGGATAGGGAGATACAGCTGAGAGCACCAATGCTATGCAAAATGCAACAGAGGAATCCTCCTACGACAATTCTGCTTGGGAGACAGATTCCAATGATCCCGCTCCACCAGAAATCAGCGTCATTTCTGAAGACAAATCAAGGAAGGTGCCAGACTTTGTGATTCACTGAGGAGTTCGCCGCCAATGGGTTGCCGTCGAGGTTCCGGAGGTCGTTCGTCAGTCAAAGTAATTGCCATCTTTAACCTTTCACCCTGCCCAGGTGAAACGGATGTTTTGATAGGGCTCGCTTTCTGTAAATTTCCCTCTTGGCTTTGCCCAAAGCGACAGAGTTTTGTTTTATAGGGCTGTAGTTTCAAGATTCGACTTGTTCATTAATAAAATAACGTCGTTCTGTAATTTCCGCATTAATTGTTGTTTTCTCTTTTTGCTTTTTCAGAAATTGGTAATCCTAAAAAAAAACAATTCAATAATAAAAACAAGCAGTAAAATAAAAACACTGCACACACTTGCATTTTCTCTATCTCTTCTAAACACGAATCATCACGTCATGCAGATTGCTTGTTTTATACCCCGTTGAAACATACGATCCGATGCCTTCTCCCAACTTTGAGTTCCCGGTATTCGAGGCTGAAGAAGAAGTTGACAACGAAATTCCAGAAGAGATCTCCCGATTACTCAGACAAGAGGAAAGGTCCATTGAACCTCACAAAAAGCCGTTGGAAACGGTAAACTTGGGTTCAGAAAAAGAGAGAAAAGAAATCAGGATCGGAGCACTGCTCAGTCCAGTTGTCAAAGAAAGTTTGATAAAGCTTCTCAAAGAATTTCCCGATGTATTCGCTTGGTCCTATCAGGATATGCCAGGGTTGGATACCAGCATCGTGGAACATCACTTACCGCTAAGATCGGAATGTCCGCCAGTAAAGCAAAGGTTGATACGGACTCACCCGGACATGGCCATCAAAATCAAAGAGGAGGTACAGAAACAGATCGACGCGGGTTTCCTCGCTACATCTGAATATCCTCAATGGTTAGCCAACATCGTACCCGTTCCCAAAAAGGATGGAAAGGTCAGAATGTGTGTTGATTACAGAGATCTAAACAAGGCAAGTCCAAAGGACGACTTTCCTTTACCACACATTGACATGTTGGTTGACAGCACAACAAAGTTCAAAGTATTCTCCTTCATGGATGGATTCTCGGGCTATAATCAGATCAAAATGGCGCCGAAAGACATGGAGAAAACTTCGTTCATTACCCCATGGGGTACCTTTTGTTACAAGGTAATGTCGTTCGGTTTGAAGAATGCCGGGGCAACCTATCAAAGGGCCATGACTACTCTGTTTCATGACATGATACATAGGGAAATCGAGGTATATGTCGATGATTTGATTGCAAAATCAAGAACAGAGAGTGAGCACGTTGAACATCTGTCAAAATTGTTCGAACGTCTAAGAAAATTCAAGCTCCGCTTAAATCCCAACAAGTGCACCTTCGGTGTCCGTTCGGGGAAACTACTAGGGTTCATCGTCAGCCAGAAAGGAATTGAAGTTGATCCTGACAAGGTCAAGGCCATTCAAGAAATGCCTTCTCCGAAAACTGAAAAACAAGTCAGAGGATTCCTGGGACGTTTGAACTACATCTCCAGATTCATATTCCTTATGACCGCGACATGTGCGCCGATTTTCAAATTGCTCAAAAAGAACCAGGATTGCGTTTGGTCAGAAGATTGCCAAACAGCCTTCGACAGTATCAAGGAATATCAGTTGAATCCTCCGATTCTATCACCTCCAGTGGAAGGAAGACCACTGATCATTTACCTCACAGTCCTAGAGGACTCGATGGGATGTGTACTTGGCCAACAAGACGAAACTAAACGGAAAGAGTCTGCCATTTACTATCTAAGCAAGAAATTCACCGACTGCGAGACTCGGTACACAATGCTTGAGAAAACTTGTTGCGCTTTGGCTTGGGTAGCCAAACGTCTTCGCCAGTACATGATTCGTCATACTACTTGGTTGGTCTCCGAAATGGATCCAATCAAGTACGTTTTCGAAAAACCTGCTCTCACGGGAAGGATTGCCCGTTGGCAGATGTTACTATCAGAATATGACATAGAGTACCATGCTCAAAAAGCCGTTAAAGGAAGTATTTTAGCCGATCATTTGGCTCATCAACCGATTGACGATCAAGAATCAATCGGGTTTGACTTCCCAGACGAAGATGTCATGTATCTAAAGATGAAAGATTGCGATGAACCGCTACCCAGTGAAGGGCCAGAACCAGGTTCCCAGTGGGGACTTATCTTTGACGGAGCAGTCAATCATTATGGAAACGGAATTGAGGCAATCATTTTTACCCCTCAGGGTATCCACATTCCTTTCACTGCTAGACTTACGTTCAAATGTACGAACAACGAGGCCGAATACGAAGCATGTATCATGGGTCTCGAAGAAGAGATTGATCTAAGGATCAAAAACTTGGACGTATATGGCAATTCAGCCTTGGTTATTAACCAGATAAAAGGATATTGGAACACATACCAATCAGGATTGATTCCTTACAAAGAATATGCAAGGAGGTTGTTACCCTTCTTCAACAGAGTCGACTTTAATCACATCCCTCGTGATGAGAATCACATGGCTGATGCATTAGCCACTCTCTCTTCCATGATTAGTGTAGGTCGATGGAATGACATACTTAAGATCGACATAATGCGCCTTGAACGACCCGCTTACATCTTCTCGATTGAAGCAGTCATAGACGACAGACCTTGGTATCACGATATCAAATGCTTCCTTCAGAAACAAGAGTACCCATCTGGGGCACTCAGAAAAGACAGGAAAACCCTCAGAAGATTGGCTGGAAACTTCTTCCTGAGCGGTGACACTCTTTATAAGAGAAATTTTGACATGGTCTTGCTCCGATGTGTCGACAGACCAGAAGCAGACATGCTCATGAAAGAAATTCATGAAGGATCCTTTGGCACTCATGCCAACGGACACGCAATGGCGAGAAAAATTCTCAGGTCCGGGTATTATTGGTTGACCATGGAATCCGACTGCTACAAGTACATGAGGAGGTGTCACAAGTGTCAAATATACTCCGACAAAATTCATGTACCGCCATCACATCTCAAGGTTCTTTCTTCCCCGTGGCCATTTTCCATATGGGGAATCGACATGATTGGTATGATTGAGCCCAAGGCTTCAAACGGACATCGGTTCATCCTTGTAGCCATTGATTATTTCACCAAGTGGGTCGAAGCAGCGTCATATGCCAATGTAACCCGACAAGTGGTGGTCCGATTTATCAAAAACAATATCATCTGCCGTTATGGTGTTCCAAGTGAGATCATTACTGATAATGGATCTAACTTGAACAATAAGATGATGAAAGAGTTGTGTGCAGAGTTCAAGATCGAACACCATAACTCATCTCCCTACCGACCCAAGATGAACGAAGCGGTAGAAGCGGCTAACAAGAACATCAAGAAGATCGTTCAAAAGATGGTTGTAACCTACAAAGATTGGCACGAGATGCTACCCTTTGCTCTTCATGGTTATCGTACATCTGTCCGCACTTCAACAGGGGCAACCCCTTTCTCTCTAGTATATGGCATGGAGGCAGTTCTCCCCATAGAAGTAGAGATCACATCAATCCGGGAATTGATGGAAGGTAAGCTCACCGAAGCTGAATGGTGTCAAAGTCGACACGACGAACTGAACCTGATCGAGGAAAAGAGAATCACGGCACTATGCCACGGTCAGTTATATCAACAGAGAATGAAAGGGGCGTTCGACAAAAAGGTCCAACCTCGTATTTTCAGAAAAGGAGACCTCGTGCTCAAGAAGATACAATCATTTCTCACTGACTCTCGGGGCAAATAGACCCCAAATTATGATGGCCCCTATGTGGTCACGAAAGCTTTCTCAGGCGGCGCCTTGAGACTTGCAACCATGGACGGAGAGGAATTTGCCTACCCCACGAATGTTGATGTAGTCAAGAAATACTTCGCCTAAAACTAAAAAAAACGTCTCGGTGGATTGAAAACCCGAAAGGGCGGTCCAGGAAAAAGTTAGAGACATGAAAAAAAATCATCCCGATGGATTGGAATTCTCATAGTACAGTCCAGGAAAAAATTAGGGATAATGGCAAGTAACTATGTTCAACAGAGGCAAGTCCCTCAGTAGCAGTTACAGCATCATCTATTGGAGGAAATCTCCAATCAAAGGTCATCTTCGACGGAAGCCCAGGATGTCCCGAATTCAAAGTTGGTAGAAGGATAGTGGTCGTTATGTTTCAACGTAGCCCTTTTCCCTGTAAATTACCATTTTCTAACTTTGTATATACTCTTTGGAATCACGCGTTTGGCTGATCTCCATCTTATCAATAAAATTTGAGCCCTTGTGCTTTTGTTTGTAATTCTTTACTTGTTTTAGCTTTACAGAACGACGTTGTTTAAACTTAATCAGCAATTCTTGAAATAAAACAAAAATAAATTTACTTGTTAAACTTTTTCTGCTTTTAAATTAAAGATGGCATTTCTTTTGACTGTTGAACATCAGAAGAACCTCGATCGCTTCTCCCGAAGTAAGCGAACTTCAAAGTGCAGAATCAAAGTACTCCTTCTAAGCCAGTACTCCTGAATGAAGGGATCAACTGTGTCAGAAACCTTGTTTCGTTTGACACGCCTCGGCCGAGTTCTCATCTCCTAATCCCGATCAACATAGCTCCCAACGGGACTATCTCTCCTAAGCAAGGTGGAATTTCTATTTTGAATCAATGGTACTTCTTCGCCCCGCGATGGCCGAGTATCCAATTGTGTTCATCCATTAGTCTGTATGTCGCGTCTGTTTTGTCAGCATATACATACATACATCGTGCATTTTTTATTTGCATTCACATTTCATATTGCATCACTATCACTCTAGTCGGTCTTGTCCCCTAGTGGTAGAAGTCCTCTCAATCGAGTTGTCAGTTCTTGCCTCGTCAGGAAATACTGTGACTGAACAACCTCGCTTCCGGTTTAATTCTGGAAAGAAGTTAGTCCTTGACCACTTTGATAACTTGAACCTCTAAAAAGCCAGAGAAAACTTTCAATAAGCATCACTCTTCGCTATTGAAGATGATATCCTTGCTTTCCCAGATTAAGGAAAATCCACAGAGAAAGGCTCGTGATCAGAGATTCGGCAGCACACCAGTTTTGCTCCGAAAAACCACTGATGAGAAGGTCATTGGCACCTCAAAATTTGGACCCCATCATATGGCGTTTCTCCGGGAAGATCCCGAGAAAAGTATGATGAAAGATCCCAAACAAAAACAGTCTCTCAAGAGACTTGCTTTCCCTAGTAGAATCGACAAATGGCGTCTCCAAAACAGAGAAGTTTGTGTACCTCTACAATTCAGACGAATGGGTTCCCCAGCAAGTCTGACATCAAAACTTTTTCCACTCAAATGGCATCTCCCCAGGGAAATCCGGCAAGAAGTTTGAAGGAAAGCCGCTACGAATAGCGTCCCTTGTCAGTAAAGTTTATTGACAAAAGAAACTAAGACCAGTTCCTTGGTAAGAAACCAGGATCGAGGGGAAGTTTAAATCAGAAACTAAGACCAGTTCCTTGGTAGGAAACCAGGAACGAGGGGAAGTTCATTTCAGAGACTGAGACCAGCTCTTGGTAGGAAACCAAGAACGAGGGGAAGTTCAAAAGAAACCAAGACCAGTTCCTTGGCTGAAGACCAGGATCGAGGGGAAGTTTACCTTTTCTAAGCATCATTGCTTAGCTAAAGAAGATGAATGCGTAAGCTACCATTCATAACCACCATCAAAATTTCGGATATTCCGATATTTAATCCTCTTGCACCCCGAATGCTCGAATACCTTCGTCATTCACACCTTCGGGTCCAAGAAGATTAAATAGGGGCATCTGTAATACCCCAAATTTTGACCACTTAGATTTCCCATCATTGTGAAAATCATCATCACAATATGGATGTACCTTTATGCTTCATTAGTCTCCCCAAAGATGGGTGAGCATCCACTACAATCAAAATTAGGGTTTCAAGCCCTCTCTGGTTGCTTAGACAAAGGATCAATCAAGAAATGACATGATCTTCAACTTGTCTAATCTCTTAAACATCCACAATGGATCAAAAAGGACTCCCACTTCAAGGATTAAGCACAAGGCTGCTCCCTTCTAGGTGGATCAAGTCTCAAGATCGACAGTGTCACCAAATTAGGGTTTTGGTCGACCAGGGCCTCCAGATGGAAATTTTCATCTGGGCACAAGGCAATGATCCAAAACATAACCTAATATACTTCATGGAACCTCATGAACCCATGCATCAAGTCAATTTTGCCTCAGGGGATGCATTCATCAAAAATCAGGAATTAGGGTTTCTTGACCTAATTCACCCCTAAGTTGACTTTTGGGACAAACCATGAGCCAAGACCTCAAGAGATGATTTGAGGGTCTCTAATATACCATATTGATCCATTTGGGACAATGGATTAATCCAAGAAGTTTGAGCAACAAGTCTCAATTTCATCTGCACCACAATTAGGGTTTTAAGGGAAAAGTCAACTGTAACTTTGACTTTTGACCTGGACATGCTCCCAAACCCTAATACATGATTGAATATACCCTATGACACCCATGGAACATGTCCATCAAGTTTGATTTAGGTCAAGGACATGATTTCCTGAAGAATTGCACAGTTTGGAATTCATCTGATAAAAAGTCAACTGTGCACAAAAGTCAACTTTGACTTTTTGAGATTTTTCACCAAAATGGATTTTTAACCCTAAAATGATGTTAATGTATGATTTGAATCATCATTCATCAAGAAAAATCAAGAAAAGTGAGATAACTTGTAAAAGGGGTAACCATAAAACTTAGAAATTTTTCTAAGTTAAAAATAAAGTGGCAAAGGTACCAACTTTGGAGGACCATAACTCCTAAACCACAAGGCCATTTTTTCTCATCCAAAGATGGATTTGTAGCCCTCATTATCACCTACAAAAACTTCAACTACAAGTCATTCCAATTCATTAAGGATTTTGAGTTATGGAGTGATCAAAGTGGCTGAAAAGTGAAAATGTCACTTTTTTCAACACTTAGTGAAATTTTCACTAAGTCAGATTCTGCCTCATTTTTTGCCAAATGTAGGGGGATTTTTCACTTGGAATCAAAAGAGATCAAAACCAAACTTGTTCAAACAGTTGTTGTATCATGTAAGAGCTTTCCAAAATGGCCAAGAACATTGCCAAATTCAACCTACACCATGAGATACAACATTGCCAAGTTGCCTTGCTGAAATCTGTCAAGGCAAGGCAGAATTTGCAACTTTGGTCGATTTGCCAAAATCAGCCAAATTCAATTGCTCCAATCCACTTGGACACCTCAGAGGATTGAATCTAAAGGGGACAATCACTGAGCCAAGCCTCCAAGGTCCAAGGAACAAGGAATAGCATGTTGAACCTAGAGTTGCCAAAATAGGGACAAGACTTCAAATTTGGAATGAGGCATTCAATGGAACCATCAAGGTGGCATGGACTGAGCCATTCTCATCTGAAATCAGTCAAGACTTATCCAAGACCAAGGGGACCAAAGCTCTGTGCCCTAACCTCTAGTCAATGGCTAGAGGAGACTTGGATTTTCATTTGCCAACATTGGCCAAACCTAATTACCAGCTGCCATGCACTATTCCTTGCAAAAGAAACTTGCTCTACTATAAATAGAGCTCAATTGTGGTCAGTTTGAGGACACCAAAGCCATCTAACAGATGCTTTCCTCAAAATCTCTTTCTCTTGGCAAAAATGCCTTTCTTAGCAAGGTAGCTATCGGGTTTTGAGTTTGAGAGCAATTCCAATCAAACCAATCACTCACACACCTCACATACATCACATATGAGCTGATCAAACACTCACATAACATCTGGAACATCAAAATCTCAAAATCACTTGCCATCCACACAAGTTTGAAGTGAAGTTGCAGCTGAGATGCCATAAACTGATCCAGTCCATTTCAATTCAATCCAAGTGTTCAAACACACTCCATATGGTGTAGGGAAGCTGTCCAGATCATCACAACTTGTCTGTAACACCTCCAATTCAAAATCACATCTGCTCTTGCTGTCACGACTTGGAGGTAAGCACATACTTGGTCATCTCTCAATCTATGCATATTTCCTCGCACAATAATTTGGCCATATGTTCATAATCATGCATGGAATGTTTTCCCTCAATTAATTGCATTGTTTGAATCGTGTATCAAAAATCCTAGCCTTCATGCAGAAATTAGGGTTCTTGAGGTCTCTTCGTGATTTCTTGTTGTATGTTTAATTTAAATGAAATTAAAGTACATAGACATGATCGTGAGGTTGAGGCGAGCATAATGATATGTGGATTGCATGATATGATTACGTATTCATGGAGATTAGATAGAAAATGCAAATCTGAGAAAGCAAGAACACGCGCGTGTTCTTCAGCTGTTCTTGGCGCCATTTTTCATAAATTCAAATATTTGAATTTTGTGATTTTGTTTAATTGATTCAAAAATTAATTTCTCTCTGAGTTTTAAAGATTTTGAGTTGATTCTTTTTTTAATAATTCACAAAAATGTTAAAATATTTTATTTTATCAAAAAATCCCAAAAATATTATTTATTTCATATAATTGATATTTTTGCAAAGAATTAATATTTTAATTGTTTTTGGCATTTTAAATATTTTGTCTACATTGATTTTGCAACTTTTAATGCTTTCTAATTATTTTGTAGGTCAATACTTAATTTTTGAAACATTAATCCAAGGTCACAATTTGTTTTCCATGTGTTAAACAATTTTTGATCATTTTAATTGAATTTTTTATTCAATTAAATACATTGTGAAAACAAATTAGGGTTTTGGATTAATTCAACCCTCATAAATCATTTTCAAACCTTTTTGGGCCTCTTGAGAGAGTGTAAGACCCATCCCCCCTTGTACAAAAACTTTTTGGGCCTCACTCATTGTATAAGTCCCTCTATACAAGTAAACGGCGCGATCGTCGCCCGTTTAAAAATAAAAATCATCTGGGCCTCTCCTCGAGCTATAAGACCCATTCAAAACACTTTGGGCCTCTATTAGAGTGTAAGACCCAATCCCCCTTTTAACCAAAACATTTTGGGCCTCACTTATTGTATAAGTCCCTCCGCGTTAAAAGAAAACCTCGGCGCGATCGCCATTTTTAAACGAAAAATCATTTGGGCCTACCCTCGTGTTATAAGCCCCACTATTTTCTTTAAACCTTTTTGGGCCTCTTGAGAGAGTGTAAGACCCATCCCTTTGTACAGAAAACCATTTTTTGGGCCCCAGTCACTTGTATAAGTCTCGCTGTACAAAGTCAAACAGTGCGCTCACTGATAAAACCCTGGGCCTCTCTTTGAGCTGTAAGCCCCAAATCTTTCTTTTTCAAAGCACTTTCTCCTTTGATTTTGAATATACTGTTGTTTTCAATCTTTCTTTGTTAAACAACTAACCAAACAGCATGGAAGCACTACAACCGAGTAAGTGGTTATCGCTTTCATTTACTGCTTTCATATTATAAACTGTATTGTGGGGCTGCTCACTGTAAGTCTCCTTTCATAAACTCATATCTACTGTGTAATAATAGTATAGATATTTCGAGTTTCCCCGGCAACTACGTCTAGAACTAGGTGACGCCGTTTCATTTGTTCGTAGAAATAGACGCCTAGATCCCTAATAGGAGCACCAGATACAGTCTTCTCTTCGGCTGTCCTCCTTAGGAATCGTCAAGAAACTCTACTCCCCAAGATGAATGTATTCTCCGTGAATGGCATCTTTGAGTTTCTTCCAAATTCTCGAACTTTCCTGACTTGATCTATTCCTTGTGGATAGCTTGCCTTGAATGTCTCGGGGTTTGGGTACCCACTACGGTCATAATCTTGGACCTTAACTAAGGAACCCTCTTTCAAAGTTAAAAGTCGCTGGATAGTAAACCTCGCACGTTTACCAGTGGTTTTTATCTTTAAAAGAGTTATCTCTCCTGATGGAAAGGAGGTGATAGACCCACGGGCTTCTTAAAAGCATCGGCCTCCTCTTGGGCATTATTCAAGGACACTACGGCTTCTTAGAAGTATTCACAACCTCCTCTTAGGCTTCGTCTAATGATATCTTCCTCCGGGAATGATAGCCTCCTCTTGGGCTTCGTACAAGGACCCGTCAGCTTCTTAAAAGTTTCCAGCCTCCTCTTGGGCTTCGTACAAATTGTCCCGACGACCTCCTAGAGGTATAGGAACAGAACCTAGTCATCCTCATAGAACAGTCCTTTCATAGAGTCTACTACTGTTTCTCACAGCATAGTACAAAAGATAAAAACTCTAGACTTGCACAGTCTAACTTCCTTGAGTCCCAAAGACATTCTCAAGTGACCCCTTCGTTAAATAGGAAGGAAACCCGCAAACTCGGACAGTCTCAATACCCTTTGGAGTTCCCGTTTCCTCAAAGAGAAGGAAACCACCCTGATCCTCAAATCAAATCCCTGAGTACAGTGTTGCTCATATAAGAACTGATTTTCCCTTTTAAAATCAGTATATTGGATATGTCACTCAATTGAAACAAACCTTTAGCCTTTATCTCGGGCTTCGTACGAGATACAAAAACACTCTTTTGTTGAGTATCAAAGACTCTCTTGTTGAGTCAAACCTTTTCGCCTTTCTCTCGGGCTTCGTACGAGACACATAAGAGACTCCCCCGTTGAGTCAATTACCCTCTTTCGCCTCCATCTCGGGCTTTGTACGAGATACAAAAAGGTTCTTATTGAGCCAAATGAATAATCGCCTCCATCTCGGGCTTTATACGAGATACCAAAAGACTCCATCGTCGGGTCAAAATTTTTTAGCCTCTCTCTCGGGCTTTGTACGAGACACAAAATAGCCTCCTCTTAGGCTTTGTATAATGATTTTCCTAGCGGAAATTAGCCTCCTCTTAGGCTTTGTATAAGAAAACCACTGGTTGATCCAATCAACCTTTTAGCATCAAAGTTGTGCCTCGTTCACAGTACACAAACATCAACAACTCCTTTCCTTTCATCTAATCGCTGTAAGCGGCAAGCCTCTGGATCATCTATATCCATGCCACTGTCCCTCTTTTAGCTTGAGAAATTCCTAAGGAAAGATGGCATTGCTCTACACTGAGTTAAAGTCTTCTCCTTCAGGTTAAAACCCTTTCTTCGGAAATTATGGCATTGCTCGGATCCGCGTATCCCAGTTAAAGTAATTCTCCTTCTCCCCTCTTTAGAGATGACAAATTCTCTCTAAAGCCGAGACCTTTCAGCTTCACATCTTGGGCTTTAGACAAGATACAAACAACCTTTCGCTTCATGTCTTGGGCTTTGAACAAGACACCAAAAACCAATTTCCTCCCATAGAATAGGAGGAACTACGAACGCTCTGATTTCCCTGTTTCGGTAAACGGGAATATGTAGGCATAAGATCGAAAGAAAAGATCTTAGCGAGCGCAATCAACAAAAAACCCAAATCCCATATCTCTATCAATTAAAAGCAGTATTTCAAAAGCACCAGTCCTAACATCCTAATCCTTGTTCCCCGCCAGAAACCTTCTGCCCAGGTAAAAAAGAAAGAAAACCGTATTGGCGAAAATACAAATAACCAGTACAAAGGCCCCCCACATTGATACCATCCGTAACTTAACAGACCGCTGTTTAAACTCAGTATGCAAGCAGGGTTAATTGGAGACATCTATTTCCCTTCCTTATTCAGCTCACAATAGGATAAAAAATGAATCGACCTGTAGTTTAAAGCTCAAACCGCAGAGAGCGACCAACGCTTAAGAACCGCGTCCAAAATCGCTCGCTACATCACCCCTCTTATCTTTGGTGTCTGCAGTCACACGACTTGTTCTTTATCTAGGATTTTTCTTTTGATCATTTTTGTTTTTTTTGCTTTTGTTTTTTATTTCCCTGATTTTGCCTGGACTGATCTTTTTTGAATTTTTTGATTTTGAAGTCCAGCGGGATGCCCTAACTTTTGCCTAAGTCACTTATTTTTTAGCTTTCGACTTAGCGGGCTTTTTCTCTTTTTTCTTTTATTCTCTCTTTATTTTAAACAAATCGTGTGACACTGGCTTGGCTTGATTTTCTCCGAAAGGGTTGTAAGTGCCTCGTTCCTTGATTGGTGAGGGATAACCATTATGGGATTGTGAAAGATAAAAGGTAATGGATCCCTGGATGCACATTCTTTTTGACTTTTGAATGCTTGGTAAAACTAACTGAAAACTACCCAGCCCCGGGTTAGGATTGAGGGTTTTTTCGTATGAAAAGAAACACCTACTTCCAGGCTCAAAGGGGTTGACGAGGGTCTATCTCCCTTATATCTCCAGTGTTTGGAGATTTAAAACAATGATTGTACATCATCAGCAAGGTTTTATCCAAAAGCATACAACCAGAGATTTAGCATTTTTACTTCATCATCCTCCCTCAAAGAGTTAAGCAAGAAAGTTGGTATCGCAATGCACAGAAAAATTATATGAATTACCTCAAGAAAAACATACTCATTGTATTAAGATCATCATTCAAGAACAAACAAGTTTTTACATGCAAACAAATCTTTAACAAGCAACGAAAAATACGAATAGTAAAGAAAGCTGATGATTGCCATTGTTGAGGAGGCCTGGCTCCGTCTGGACTGATTGCTTTTGACGACGTCCTCACAGTCTCAAGTTCTCACTTGGGAGGCTTTAATTAATGTGCAGACCATCTGCAGTGAAAGTAATGACCCAATCGTCAATCAGATCTTGCACCTTATGCTTGAGCGCCTTACAATCTTCAGTAGAATGCCCCTGTGCCCCAGCATGGTAGTCACATCGGGCGTTGGCATCAAATCCTGGTGGATATGGAGGAATGACTGAATCCAGTTTCTTTGGCACTATCAATCCTTTTTTGAACAGCTCCGGCAATACCTGACTGTACAACATCGGTAGCACAACGAAATATCTCTCTGGTTTTCTTGACTTTTGTTGTCACTTCTGAAAGCCAGTCTGCTGTTGATACTGATTTGGGCACTCCTCTCGTTCAGGCACTTTCCTCCTCAGACCTGGTCAAGGAACAGACAACAGTTGAGGACGTAGAGATTCTAAAGCCAAGGACTTTAAGATATGCCCCTGATTTGGTGCAACTTTAGGAGAGAAAACAGGGATATTCACTTCTTTTACAGCAGCTGGAATAGGACCACCTTGTATGCTCATGCCGCCCGGCGTGAACTCAATGACATTTGCATCAATCAGATCCTGGACCTTATGGCGAAAGGCCCTGCACTTCTCCACATTATGCCCCGGTGCCTCAGAATGGAAATCACAATGGGCACTTGCATCATAGCCTGGTGGGGGCATATCGACAAGAGGAGCCAGTGTCCGAAGTTCAACCAATTGAAACTGATGCAGATGTGGCAATAGCTGAACATATGGCATAAGAAGCTGATAAAAAATTCTTTCAGGATGCTTTGGCCTCTGTGCATACTTTTTAATCTTGGGATTGTCTTGGGAGACCGGGGGTGGCTGCTGACTGGAAAATTCTGGACCCCCGGGTTGTGAAGAAGATCCGCGAGGTAACTCACGGTCTAGGAGATATCCCAAAGGCAAGGGTGGAGCAACAATCTCCATTGCGGCTTCAATCATAGGAGCGCCTTCCTTTCTTAACAAAGTTCTCATGACTTTCATGATCAGGCTCATCTGAGTCTTTAGTTGATGGACTTTCTCCCTCAGCCTTTTCTGATCCTGAGACAAAGCTTGTATGTCCACCCTGAACTGCCCCATCTGGCTTCGTACTTCCCTCAACTCTGCTTGAATCTGCTCCATAGTCAACTTCTGGCTTCTTTGAAAAGTTAAGTCTACAATTAAGAAAACCATATAAGGATAACAATAACCAGCTTCACCACACCTGCTATGCAAATGAATATGAAAATGCAATGCAAATGCCATGTTCAATTATTTCCAAGGAATCTGCCTGCTTCGATTCAAGTTTTACACAGAAGAACCAAAAGAACAAAATAGACAACTCAACTACGAGACCCAAAGCTAAGATTCTTGGAAATAAAAGAACATGCATATTAGAATGCACACACGTTATGACGATATAGATGCATAGACATAGGATCAAGGCTTCCATATGTTCTGAAAAACCGTTGTACTGCTGACTGAATAAAACCAGAATTCTGCTCTGACGAGAAATCTAGAATACCAGAACACTGAGATAACCAGAGTACCATATTCATAAGTTCACACTGACAAGAAAACCAAAAAACCGGGTATGTTGAAGGTCAAAGTTGCCTACAAGAACCCATCCCCTCTCACATGTGGGTTCTAGTCTTGGACACGACATCCTAGCAGGTCCTCAGATCACGGACTCTCAGGTCGAGAAATGATGATACGTTCACCATTGGTAGTTTGGCATCATCATCAATCAAGGAGGCCTGAACTGATTTTCCAATGAACGGTCTTCAGAGTCATAAGCTCCTATCAGACCACCCTGGTAACTACATAAACATACAGTTCATAGTATCCTCAAGAAAATCTCGTCTGAATGCGAATTCAAGCCAACAATACGTGTCAAACGCCACGCATGTCAACAAGAGCACACTCTAATCCTATGTGTGTACTCAAGTCTGGGTAGTGGGCTTACCTCCCATGAAACCCTCCCACCCAACAGCACAACAGAATAGTATGTCAGTGATAATAAAATGCAGGTATATGCAATGATATACAAATAAAGCAAATAAGAGCACTTAAATAAAACACCCGATGAAACAGAAATAGACAAGCGCTAGGATTGACTCACATAGGGAACCAGAGTCCCCAGTAGAGTCGCCAGTTGTCGCAACGCGAAAAAACAACTGGCGAAAAAACAGAGTCACCACCGAACGTAATTTATCCTGTCGGGGGAAAGGAAACGATCGAAGAAACTTCAAAAGGGAGAAGACATGGTCTCGAAACCAAATCTTGAGTTCGGGAGTTAGTTACGCGAGAGGAATGTATTAGCACCTCCTCGCGTCTGTTGTACTCAACGGGATCCACGCTTGGTTTCTAATCAAAGGGTGTGTTATCTAAAGCCTACTGCTAAACAAAAACGAAAAGGGAAGAAACAAAAGGAGACTCGATAGGACTTCGTCGTCCTAGGCCTACGTATTCCCTCGTGCAATGGAAAAGTCAGAGTCAACGTAGTTCGGAGGACTACGGGTGAATGGGGGGATTGTGCTCGGCAATACTTCGCCGTCTTGTGCCTACTTATCCTCATTCGGACGATAATGAAGAAGTCAGAGCCCTCGTAGTTTGACCTACGACGGTTGGTTGGTGTCTTTTATGAACAATACTAAGCTCACGTTCCAGTAGTTAGGGTCGATTCCTGTTTGCGATAGAACAGAGGTAACATGCCCTTTCTAAAAAGGTTTGACGAAACATCCCGAGGGACAAAATGATTTGGATTTGTTCAACATCCCGAGGGACAAAATGATTTGGATTTGTTCAAGGATTTTAGAGAAGTTGATTGACTTTGTTTGTGATGTGTATCGCACTAAAGTCTATGACATAGGATCGAATACTTCGCGCTAACGATCCAGACGTCTCGCGCACAAGTACCCTAAGATGAGGTTAGAAATGTATCCGCTCATCTTTTCCCATGTGCTTAAGGCTCATGGCGCACAATACACATCGTAGTTATTAAGTATTTTACTTGTATTAAGAGAGAGAGGAGAGAAACGGAAGGTTTAAGGGAGACTTGGTCCTAGATGTTGACATGTCAAATGGTCCTATGGTTGGGGTTAGGAGGGAGCTAACTTAATGTTATCATACAAAGTATTGAAGCCTAAAGTTAGGCTGAAGGGGAATAAGATGCATACACAATAGTAACATCACACAACAAATGAATCAATACGTAAATTGAAAAGAAAACTGCACAGATCAAAATCATACCACAAATACGCGAATCCAGGTCGCGTGCGCGAAAATGCGCAAAGGCTACCAAAAAATAGACTCGATCTAAAGATAACGGCGTTGGATCATTGAAAAATAATACAAATTGAAATAGAAAACTGCTACCGCATTAGCGGTCATCGCAAGTTAAATCAAGAACAACAACATGGTAAAATAAAATTATGACACAAAGTTGCAAATCAAAACACGAATTGGTCGGCGCACCACAAGCGGATTGCCGCTAGGCCAAACCATCAGACGTGTGAACAACATCGAAACACAACAATAATCAATTTAAAAGAGTAAAATAAAAAATCACACATAACCGATAAAATTAATCAATAGCTTGCTACACTTAACGTTATCATCGCAATATGGATCCAAATTGTGCGGATCTGAATTTATCCAACAGAGACACAACAAAAAAAGTGAATTTTAAAACGTGCTAAAAAACAACAGTGTTGTTAACGTTGAAACGTGATCATGGCAACCGGATCGAACCCACACAATCCAATCATAACTAAAAATTGTATTCATAAAATATTCCTCACAAAGTAGAAATAAATATATGTGTATGAATGGCCAAGCGAATTCATATTTATGTATATAGTTAAAAAAATGTTAATCCTGTAAACAACAAACAGCGGCTATGTATGTGTTATAGAAAAAATAAAATCTGGGATTCACATATATCTTTATAAAACACGTCACATGTATAAGTAGTTACTATATGTTATAATATACATATTAGTAAAATAAGATGAAGCTTTAGATTACTTTATGATTATAGCCAAAAAGAAATACCATGCATCTACTATCAACATATCAAAACTCCATTGCCTGTTTTGCCGGTTCTGCCCTTTTCAAATTCAAAATTAACACTGTAACAAGGTTGTTTTTGTAAACAGTTAATCACCACATTTTTTTTTGAAGAAAGCAAAAACTAATTGATATTTAATACTTGCTGCATAAGTTATGCTAGCAATATTACAACCATTCTGATGACACATTCAAATCAGTTTGTGAAGCATACTGATAAGAATATACTACTCTATCTTAATGCCATTTGTCAATCATCCATTATATCTGATTAAAAAATTACTTTTTTTTCCAACAAAACTAACTTACACGTTAGCACTGATTTCTACTTCTCATTTCTATTTTCATTTCTACTTCTCATTTGATATGTTGATAGTAGATGCATGGCATTTCTTTTTGGCTATAATCATAAAGTAATCTAAAGCTTCATCTTATTTTACTAATATGTATATTATAACATATAGTAACTACTTATACATGTGACGCGTTTTATAAAGATATATGTGAATCCCAGATTTTATTTTTTCTATTTGAAACTTCTGTTTCCCATCAAACACTAATGTGCCGCCCTCGTCTCTATTTCTCTCTTCTTCTTTCCTGAAACCCTAAACTGCCATTGTTTCTCTCTTCTATTTATGCAGATCGAGTCGTCAACATTGATTGCAGATCGAGCGTGACGATTGATGAAGCTTTTACTCATGTTCATCCTCAAAGGTTCTGCCTTTTTTAATCTCTACCGTAGTTTTTAATTTGTTACAAATTTTGTAGTTATTTCATTTGTAATAGCTTCTTCTCTCAATCTCTCATTCATAGTATTGAGTATCTTCTATTCCTATGAAAATATATAAAATATATTTTGATTTTTCCTTTTCTTTTTCCTTTTGATTCATGTTTGAGTGAGTGGATTTTCTGGATTTTGAGTGATTTTCCCAATGTAAATCTATATATATTGTAGTGATTTTGTGGATTAAGTTTATATTGTATCTGAATTGAGTTTATATAATTATCTTTTTTTTCCTTTCACAAATCATTTTTTCCTTTCATTGTTTATATAATCATCGGTATATGTTTTTTACATGAAGAACGTAGATAAAAAGGCAGATGACCCTTTGTTTCTGCATCATATAAAGGATTTATTGTATCCAGTGTAGGGTCTCCTCACATTTGTGGATCCAAGCTTAAACTTTTGACGATCACGTGCTTCAAAGGAAATGACCGAAATGATGATTCAGAAGCCAGGGCTAAGGAGTTGAAGGTCCGCAAGACCTCAATTAGAGTAGAAAAGAAGGGGGAAGTTAAGTCAGAGTCTCCAAAGACCCGCAATGTTCCACTCAGTGGTGCGAATGAGAGCCTTGCAACATCATCTGGTATTCATAAAATTTTTAAAAAATGGCTGACAATTTTGCACTCACCACCACCAAAAAATGGTATTTTTTTGTCTGATAATGTTTTGATGGATTTTGTAGATTTGGAGGCCACTGTTATTGATTAGGTGAAGACGGGAACATATCGTCAGCTTTTCCATCCATAGCAGCTCATAAACAACTTTGCCGGTGGTCATTATATCAGTATGTCTTACCTTGAGGCTCTTTTCAATTTCATGTGTAAATCTTGTGTTATGTGTTTGAATACAGCATAATGTTATGTCTGTTGTCTGTGATATTTTCAGTTGGGAAATAAATTGTTGATTTGGCACATTTTTCCTAATGTTATGTTTGTTGTCTGTGAAATATATTGCATTTAGAATTGAACCTGCAGGTTGTTTGTCCAACCAAGTTGAATGTTTCTGGGATTGTAAAATAATGGACAAGTTTGTAGAGACGAGACACATGTTAAGTCACTTTTGTTGTAGTTGTAATCTACTTTTGTTTGGATTATTTGATTCTACCTAGGAGCACAATAGTGTTACATAACATATATGTACTTGTCTAACTTCCTGGTTATTTAGGTGTTGAAAAAACATGAAGAGACTGTCATTGAATAGAAGAATTATTGGTATTCTGTAGAATTTTTTAAGCTATTATAACAAGGAGTCAACAAAAAGAATCCAAGAAAGGAATTGGTTCAATTATATAAATTTTTACATTAACATACTGACACAGTAACTAAATTTTGAAATAGCTATGAAAAAATTACAAAACTAAATACTAAAATTATTTAAGAGTTTAATGATACATTATATAAAATAGTTTTATGCTCATACAAGTATGCATTCAGTTACATCTCATTATTATGCCATTTTGTAATATTTATAAAATATTAATATAACTAGATATACGTTCTTTTTGGGCATTAAAGAGTCTTTAGTGGTTGAGTAACATAATAAATCTAACACTGCTTGATTAGGTTTAAAAACATGCGGCATCCGATGAAGCTGAATTGAAGGGGACTCTATGATTTATTATTTTCATTGCTCAAAACCAAGGCTGGAAGACCCTATTTTCAGGGCTGAGTATCAATTTCTTAAAGTTAGGGAGAATAATAGTACGCTAGAGAAACTAACACTTTAGAAAACCACTCGATATAATTAAGCTTTTTTATTTTGTTTTGTTTGTAATTCAGGTTGTTCCAACTGTGGCTATTGGGTTCACAATTTATGATACTATGAAATTGTGACTGTGAGTACCATCAAGAGATGGATCAAACTAACAAACGAAACAGCCAATCATCCTCATATTAGGAATAACCTGTCCTAACTCTTCACAGGCTTCAAATTGGCTTTTTCTAATTCAATTCACATTGTTCTTCACATATTATTTTAGCTGCACATTGTAGTCTTTCGAATTGTACATAGATAGAGATTATGATTCACTGATTAAGATTTTATTGATTTTAGTAAAGTAGGAAATGATTTTTATGCTGTTTAGGATGGAAAAGTTGTGTATGAACAATTAAAGAATAAATTGCACTTTTTGAATGTGCAAGTAGAGATAATGATTTAGAAATGTTGACAGGCACATCCTTTGAGAGAATTGGTGAGTTTTACACGTTGAGCTCAGCATTTTTAAGTTCATCATATTGCATGATGATTGAAAGGAATTGACACAATTTACCTGAAATAGACCGGCGGCGTGGCTTTAACAAAAGGTTTGGTTCCTGCAGTTTAAGAAAGGTTTATTTCAATTTCCATTAACCTCTTGGTATATTTGCATAGCATCATCAATGATTTTGTTGATTAGTTTCTTCAAGTTTAGCCTATTGATGAGTCCCTCTATCTTTTTACATCGCAGGGTTTTACATGCTATTCCTCCAAATCAAGCAATTGATACAGTGGAGGTTATACAATCAAGGTCAAATCCGACATTTGTGTCATGGAAAGGCGGGGCGGTATGTTGATCACATAAGTCGATCATGCTTCACTTCATTATTTTCTTCACCTTGGTTATTAAGCTTTTTCGCCGAGTAAAAATCTTAATTCTTAACCTGTTAAAGTAGTTTATCGTGTGTTTGCAGATTCTCGGAGTACTGGATTTAGGTAGGGATGCATGGATAAACAGGGAGGACTGGATTCAAAATGGGGTTCATGTTGGGAGTAACTGAAAATACAAGGATTCATATTATCTTCAAGCTCAAGCTATGTGTTACATTAATTCTTGAAGGTCTGCTATACATCTTCAAGTTAAAAATATGCTAATCCTTTGTCACTTTTATAGTATTCATAATTAGTATTCACAATTATACCACAACTATACATCTTTAAGCAACATAACTACTACACCCCAGGAAGGTCTCTAGCCAGTTACTTTGACATATAATATTCACAATTATTTGAATTTTAATTTTAATAATTTGTGATTTTTTGATGTGTTAGGTGTCAACAGTTCGAGAAAGTAAATCAAATGACAAGCAATTTTCGGTGTTCACGGGAATGAAGAGACTCCACTTGAGAGGAGAGTCACGTGAAGATCCTGTGACGTGGATGGAAGCTTTGCAAGATGTGAAAGATATGTTTCCTCAAATTTCCAACAGTGAATTGATGGCTCCTGTCGACAACGTAACAATTTCAACTGAGAAACTAAGAAATCAGCTTCTGGAAGAAGGAGTGGGTGAAGCAGCAATTCAAGATAGTGAACAAATTATGAGAACTGAATTTGGAATGTTATAGTGAACATAAAAGAGAGGTAGAACACATGTATGACTTGCTTCAACCCACATTCTATTTTGTGTAAATCTCGCTCTAAGCACTAAAAGATCTGTCTAACTAATAGAGTATTGTTGTGTTTTGTATTAATATGCAATGATACATTGACTTGAGAAACTAGCTACTTCATGATTATTTTTTTCACAAAAACTTGCACCACTGAGATTTGGTAAGGCTACTATACTTAAGGTTTAAAACACTCAAAATCTTAAACTTATGATTTCAAATCTTTGTGAATAACTTAACATTAGGCTCTTCTTACTTTTGTTAGTCACATTTCCATTACATGTTTCTATACTTAGTATATTTGTAGGATGAATCAACAAATTAACCAGTTCATGTATTATTATCCAGCATTTTCACAATTATATCATTTAATATTGACATACAAACTTGATTATGAATCTAAGACATCCTCAAAACCTGCAACTTTTGACAAAAATGACAGGCAATATATGTTTGATTACAACATATGTAGATTCATGTCATCAATAAATATGAACTGGCTCATTACAAATAAACAATTAGCTAAATATGTGTGTTTTTCTTTATTTATTAGATAATTGTGCTATAAGGTAAACTAAAGAATTAGTTTTTAACTATCTGATTTAATAAGGGTCACATTAAAATAATTTAATGTATGCAGACTTTGTTAGTTCAGGGACTGTATTGATAATATTCTTAACTTTCGGTTCACAATTTGATACTCAAATATTCCTAAAATACAACAACATTGGATAATTTTTTTTAAATGCATTGTAATTCCTTTTTTTAAATTTTTATTTCATTAATCTTTTTTATTCTTTCTCTATTCATTTGAGCATTTTATAGATATATAAAAAATTTTAAACTCTATTATTACACGTTAATTTTACCCGTGCGAGAACACGGGTATTCTACTAGTGTTAGTAAAAAGAAGTTAACGAGATGGAATTCACACACAAGAAACAAACCGGTCATGAATCATAAGTTACATCCGGTCTGCCGTTTCTCCTGTTACAACCGAAACCCTTACGGAGTTCAAAACCTTCTCTTGGTTCTTCTCCTTTTGTTTCGTTAACCATTGCTTGTCAGTTAAAACACCAATATTTGCACTCCTTCTTAGTTAACCACATTCTATCTGTTAACACACTGAGCTTCTTTTGGGTTAATCACCTTCTCTTGGTTAATCACCCATTTCTTCAGTTAATCACAGTCTGTCGGTTAAAATACTGAGCCCGTTCGAGTTAATCACCTTCTCTTGGTTAATCACTCGTTTTCTTTTTGGTTAATCACAGTTTTCCTGTTAACACCGAATCCCCAGCAATTGGCAACCTCCTTTTGGTTCGAATACTTGCACCCTTGGGTTAGTAACCTTCTTTTGGTTCAAATACTTGCACCCTTGGGTTAGTAACATTCTTTTGGTTCAAATACCCTTTTCTTCGGTCAGGTACTGTTTGTTCAGTCAGGGTACCAAAGTCCTTTGGGTCACGATCTTTGTTTGGTCCCACACCCGTCCTTTGGGTCACGATCTTTGCTTAGTTCCACACCCGTCCTTTGGGTCACGATATTTACTTGGTTCCACACCCGTCCTTTGGGTCACGATCTTTGCTTGGTCCCACACCCGTCCTTTGGGTCACGACCTTCACTTGGTCCTACACCCATTCTTTTGGTTGATCACAGTCTATCTGTTAAAACCTTTTCCCCACATAGTCCTACTCTCTTTTCGGTTAACCACTACCATTCAGTTAATATACCGAATCCTCATTCTTTTGTTCCCCAGTAGGGTCACTACCCTCTGATCCCTAGCACAATTCAATGTTTTCTTACCTCCCCAGTGAAGTCTCTATTATTCTCTTGCTCCTTTATCTTCTTGGTTTCGACACCACTCTTACACTTTATTCTCAGCACAATTACTATCTTTTCCTTTGCAATCCTTTCTTGGTTTTGACACTAATCCTCTTTGTTATTCCCAGTGGATCTGTCTCTATCTCTTTTGCTCTTAGTTTCGACACCGTTTCCCTTTTCCTTTTCCGTCTTAGTTCCCCGAACTACGGAAACTCTGATTCTGCATTCATTCGAATGTATGATATGTAGGCATGAGATCGCGATGATCTTGGCGAGCACCCTTCCACCTTTCTTCCATTCCCCTTTCTTCTCCCTGGTTCCATGAACTACGACGCTCTGATTTTCTCATTGCACTATGGGGGTACGTAGGCACGAGGGCCCTAATCATCCGCGAGCACTTTCTCTTTTTCTTTCTTTTTCTGTTCTCTCCTTTTCTTTTAGCTAGAAGCCTTTAGATAGATAACCCATCCAAGCCTAGAAGTAAGCGAAATGGTTCCCGTCGAGTACGACAGATGCGTAAGGTGCTAGTACCTTCCTTTCGCATAACCGACCCATATTCCCGTTTCTCTTCCCCTTGGGTTTTATCGATATTTCCCTATCCTTTGGGACTAAATAAAGCTCGGTGGCGACTCTGTTGTATATCTGAGTGTGTGATTCACTCAGGTATAAACCAGCCATCTACAGCTGGCGACTCTGCTGGGGATTCCTTGCTTGCAAGTTGGGGTCTCGCCTAGTTTTGTTTGCTTTCTTGGTTTCTTGGGTGTTTATCCTTTGCGCTTTACTCGCTTTATCTTTACGCTTTAGCTTTATGTTTATTTACTGCTTTGAATATTCATATGCTGCATATTCTGGATATCTGCTATATTCTGCTGTTGTTGGGATGGGTAGATATTATTGGAGAGAAAAGTCCTAACACCGGGCTTAGCATACACATAGGCTAGAACGTGGATAGTCATGAGGCCTGTGTTTCGCGCGTTGGGTTACCACGAGAGCCACATCCCAGATCGTGATTCGCTTGAGAATACTTCCGTCCTGTGAGAATTCACTACGACGGAGTGTTTTCACTCTGAGTCCTATGGTTTGGGCGACCTTTCTAGGGACTACCTTGTTGTGTCTAGATCACACCTGTGAGGGGGATGAGTTTTTGCAGGAAACTAAGCCACTTCATACCTTGGTTCTCTCACACACGTCAGATTGTCCACACACAGCAGACTATGTTGCACCGACACAAAATTATATGCAGATATCCAGATTGTTCAGATTTGATTGTTCAGACAGTGCTGGCTTCTTGTTGCTTGTGTTGCATATCATTTCATCATGTAAATTAATTTTTGCATGTGCATTTCCAGGTATTCGAAGACTTATTCTTTGTTGGCATTATTATAAAGATGAGTACTGGTTATCGAGGCATCTTCAGTTACAAGTTTGTGGAGCCTAAACTGGGTATTTTGAGAGGTCTAGCACCCCGTATGGTTGAAGATAACAGAGGGATTTTCAAGGGTACTTATGGTAATCTATTGTCCATCCTCAATACTGAAGTGAACATCACCGCCATTCATACTCTGGTTCAGTTCTATGATCCGCCATATAAGTGCTTCACATTTCAGGATTATCAGCTAGCACCTACACTCGAGGAGTATGCTTATATTCTGGGGGTTGAGATCAAGAGGCAGGTTCCTTATGTTTACACTAGTGGTTGTCCAAAGTATCCTCTTATTGTTGATGCTCTCGACATTAGTAAGAAGGATGTGGAGGATAATCTCAAGACCAAAGGGAAAGGTATTCGAGGGTTTGCTTCGAAGTTCTTGGTTGACAAGGCCACTTCCTTTACTAAGGATGGACACTGGAAGGCTTTCAACGCCGTTCTTACTTTGCTGATATATGGGATTGTCTTGTTTCCGAACATGGAGGATTTCGTAGATCAGGATGCCATCAGTATCTTCTTGTCCAAAAACCCTGTTCCGACACTTCTTGCTGATACCTACCATTCTATTCATTCGAGGAATGAAAAGAAGAAGGGAACTATCGTCTGTTGTGATCCTCTGCTGTACAGATGGTTCATGTCTCATCTTCCACAGAAGGGTCCCTTTGTTGAGAATAAGGGTAATCTCAAGTGGTCTCAATGAACCATGTCTCTTACTACCGATGACATTTATTGGTATTCTCGAGTCTTCGATGATACTATGATCAATCTTTATTGTGGGAAATTCTCCAATGTGCCTCTTCTGGGTACAAAGGGTGGAATTAACTACAATCTGAGACTCGCCTTCCGACAGTTGGGATATCCTATGGTTGCCAAGCCTGATCCTGAGGTAGTGAAGAGTTTATCTTTCATGAAGGGGTTGATGACATGGGATTGCTGAAGAGGTTTAGTGCCGCTTGGACTCAGATTCACCTTGAAGGAAGAGCCGATTTGGGTAAGCAGAATTGCATAGCCAAGGAAGCTTACACACTTTGGGTCAAAGAGCGCGTCAAAGAGAACTTGTTGTCGTTTTCTCCTGAGCCTTCCATGAATGCCAAGACTCCTGAACTCGCCATTGTTCCTCCATCTGAGGTTGATCAGCTCAAGCTGACTATTGAGAAGTTGAAGAAGGAGAATGTTGATCTTCGTCTCAACCTTGATAGAGTCACTTCTGAGAAGGATAGTCTACAGACTGAGCTCCACCAGAAGCGTGAGCGCATGCTCAAAGAGGTGGAGGATGAACAGAACAAGCGTAGGAAGGTGGGTGATTTTTTGAAGAGCACCTATGAGGGACTTGCTTCAAAGAAGAGACAACTCGCCGAAACCCAGTATCAAGCCTACAAAGATGAGTTGAGCTACAAAAAGTAACTTGAATAACTTCGAGGAAAGTTATCCGAGTTCAAGACCAAGTGGCAAAGTGAGCAAGACCGTGCTAATCAGTTAGGAAAGGACTTTTCTCAATATCAAGCTAAGTTCGACAAAGTCATCGGTGAGATTCAAAAGCTGCAGGATCAAACACATCAGAACCAAGAGCAGATTAGTCAGCTCAACACAGAGAGCACTCATTGGGAGCATCAAAGCCGTCATCTGCAAAACCTCCTGGATCAGAAAGAGGCCTTTCTTCAGGATATGCTTCAGGGACCCAACCATTCTTTGCTGCGCAACCTCATGAAGGATGCGAAGTACTGGAGTGAGAGACATGGCCGTCTAGCCAGATTTGCTGAGCATGCGCTGGAGGACTTACCTGGGATGTTGAGAGATGCATATGCTGAGGCGTTGCCACACCAGCTTCCTTGGGTTGTTTTCCACTTCTTGTCTGTTTGTAGGGTGGTAATTGATAGGATCCATGCGGATTTTGTTGTAGCCCAAAAGGCAGATATTTGATGTGTACTTGACTTGTACTTCTTTCCTTTATTGTTGAATGAATGAATGAAGTTGCTCGCCAATATTATCTTTCACACCTTTACTTGTATGCTTTATGATTATTGTCAACAAAGATAAGTTTAAGAATTCCTGGAATTTAAAACTTTATGTTTTGCATGCATAACATACATTCATTTGCACACATATACACGTCCCTTCATCCGAAACTGTTACTCATCCTTGTCCGCCTTCCTTGTAGCAAGACAACGACTCGACATCGGTATTTTACTCGCTCAAACAAATCCATAATCATGGCTGACTTCGAAGCTGAGAACGCTGCTTATAAGGAAACTCTGGCTCAATTCCAAGGTCGGATGGATCAGTTTCAGAGGAACATGGATGTCATTATGGAACTTCTTCGTGCCCAGAGGGACGCTGCTGCTGCTGCCACTATTGTTGTGACTGCTACTGATGTGACCGTTGTCACTCCTGTTGTGACTATTTCTCTTGTTGTTACGGCTACTCCCACTGTTATTCCTTCTCCTGCTATTGTGGAAGTGCCAGTTGAGCCTGTGAATCAGCCTGTTGGTCATCCGTCAAATTCTCAGTCTGGTTTGAACAAGATGCCCGCTGGTTTTCCTTGGGGCATGCCTCCAAATTACACTCCTCAGATTGCTAACAATGGTAGTGCCTTTATACCATATCAACCTTTTGTTGCGTCCATGCCTAATGGGAATGCCGCTGCGTATCCATGGGGCACGCCTACTCCAGTTCCACCTCCAGTGGCGAATGATGATCCTGAGAATCTTCAGGTTCAGACTCGTCAAACTGCCGGGTTGGCTGACATTGAAACTCCTGATGAAGAAGAGTATGTGTATAGGGGTCCGCCTTTTCATGTTCCAGTTTCATCTCAGGCTGCTCAAACTGCTGTTCAGAATGTTCATCCTGGAATGTTCTATCCTGGGGCATTTTCATCCGCTGCTGTGATACCTCCTCCGAATTATCCGTTTGGTGTTCAGATGGGTCAGAATGCTGGTCAGATGGTTAATCCAGGTTTGGTGTATCCTTCTCAGTTTGCTACTCCGCAAGTGAACGCTTCGGCCGCATCTCAGCTGCCAAACCCTCAGGTTCTTGTCAGGCATGTTAATCAAAGTAGACCTGCTGACTACAAGTTGTTGGAAGACCGTATCAGAGCTATTGAAGGGTTTTCTGCTTTTGGCATGGAGGCCAATGACTTGTGTTTGGTTCTGAATGTTGTGCTGCCACAGAAATTCAAGATACCTGAGCTGCCAAAGTATAACGGTTTGAGTTGCCCGCGTAGTCACATCACTATGTACTGTAGGAAGATGGCATCCTATATTGATAATGATGAATTGCTAGTTCATTGTTATCAAGATAGCTTGTCTGGTGCTTCATTAGATTGGTACATAGGCTTAGAGCGCAGCAAAATCCGTACTTGGAGGGATCTGTCTGAAGCATTCTTGAAACAATTCGAATATAATCTTGATCTAGCGCCTACTAGATTGCAGTTGTAGAATCAGTCCCAGCGCTCAGCTGAAACATTCAAGGAGTACGCACAAAGATGGCGTCTCGTGTACGATTGGCTCTCTCTGACAATGAGTTGGTTGACATCTTTATGGGTACATTACAAGGATCCTACTATGAGAAAATGATGGGTAGTTCGTCATCAAACTTCTCTAATGATGTAACCATTGGTGAACGGATTGAGAACGGGTTGAAGACTGGAAAGATTCCTGGTGCTGCTTCCCAGCAGCCGGCCACTAGAAAGTCTCAGAACAGTCAGTCAAAGAAAAAGGAAGGTGAAGCCAATGCTGTGACAGCTCAAGTTTCACCTCAGTATCAAGCACCCATGGCACCCATGCCATATTATCCACATTCATACATTGCCGCTGCACAGTATCAACAGCCTCCATATCAGTATCATCCATAACAACCAGTTCAGAATGCTCAGAATCAGCAATAGACCCAATCGAACAACAAAAATCAGCAGAATCAAAACCGTCAGAACAACAACAACTAAGGAAACCGCAAGCGTCCGGATTTCGACACAATTCCGGTGTCATACACTGAATTATTTCCTTACTTGGTTCACCAAGGGGCAATTGTTCCCAAGCAGATCGCACCTGCAATTCCTCCATTTGGCCCGAAGCATAATTCTAATGCATCTCGTGCTTATCACGCTGGATACATAGGACATGCGACAAAGGACTATTTTGTTTTCAAAACCAAAGTTCAAGAACTCATTGATAAGAAGATTCTGACTTTTGCTGAAGAAGGTCCTAACATTCAGAATAATCCATTGCCAAATCACGGTGGGTCTGCAGTGAACATGGTGGAGGATAGTTTAAGGGCTGAATTGATCATGGATGTCAACGAAGTAAAGACCCCGATGACTATGGTTTTCAAGAAGTTGAATGAACATGGGTTGTTGAAAGGATTATATGGTAAGTGTCAGATTTGCGACGATAATTGAACTAGTGTCGAAGGCTGAAGGGTTGTGTCCAGATTTTGATGAACCGAGGTGAAGTCCAATTTGCCAGATCTAAACCTGTTGAGGAAGTTGCTACCATCGAGCCATTCACCATCGTCTATAGGAAGGTTCATGTTGAATCCCCTAAGTAGAAGAAGGTACAACCCATTGTTGTTTGCCCGTCAAAGTTGTTTCCGTAGCAGAATTCTAAGAAAGTACCTTGGAGGTATGAGTCTACTGTGTTTTCTGGAGATCAAGAGATAAGGTTTGCAGAATCTGAGATCGTAAATGTTACAGCAGTTGGAGGTATGACTCGTAGTGGATGGGTGTTCGCTCCAAAGGTCACTACAAAGCATGTTCAAGTTCCAACTGTTGTTCCTCCCAAGGAGACGACTGCATCTGCAATCCATGTTGTTCAACAAGGGGCATCTACTGCCATTCCAGTGCCAACTATTCCGTCTGAGGATGTTTCAAAGAGCAAAGAGACACTTGATGATCAAGAGTTCCTTAAGTTGATTAAGAAAAGTGACTTTAAAATTGTGGATCAGTTGGGACAAACTCCTTCGAGGATCTCAATCTTGTCCTTACTCATGAGTTCGCCCGCACATAGATCAGCCTTGTTGAAAGTTCTGAACACTGCCCATGTTATGCATAATATATCTGTTGTCGAGTTCGATGACGTAGTGGCCAACATAACTGCAAGCAAATACTTGGGTTTTAATGAATCAGAATTACCTCCTGAATGAGCTACCCACAACAAAGCACTACACATATCCGTCACATGTACAGACATCCTCTTATCTCATGTTCTTGTAGACACCGGTTCTTCCCTCAATGTGATGCCTAAGGGCACATTGAGTCAATTACTAGTAGAAGGGAGCGAGATGAGGCCAAGTGCCTTGGTTGTCAGTGTAACAGCCCGCGGCCGCTCGCGCACGAGTCCCGGCACTATTACCAACTCAGACTTAATCATTAGCCCCCTTTTTCAACTATACTAGCGTTTTTGCCTCCCGTGGGAATCGAACCGCGTACCTGGGGATAAGTACCACGTTCAATGCATTCCCACTACCAATTGAGCTACTATCTCAATTGGTAGTGGGAATACATTGAACGTGGTACTTATCCCCAGGTACGCGGTTCGATTCCCACGGGAGGCAAAAATGCTAGTATAGTTGAAAAAGGGGGCTAGTGATTAAGTCTGAGTTGGTAATAGTGTCGGGACTCGTGCGCGAGCGGCCGCGGGCTGTTACAGTCAGAGCCTTTGATGGTTCTCGAAGGCAAGTTATTGGAGAAGTGGACTTACTCATCAAAGTTGGGCCGCATTTGTTTACCATTACCTTCCAAGTGATGGATATCAATCCCGCTTACAGTTGCCTATTGGGTCGTCCGTGGATTCACGCCGCCGGGGCAGTTATATCCATTTTACATCAGAAATTGAAATTTATGTTCGACGATCAGATGGTCATTGTCTGTGGTGAAGAAGATCTGATTGTGAGCGAGTTATCATCTTTTCGATACATCGAGACCGAAGAAGGCATAGCTGAGCTGCCGTTGCAATGTCTTGAGTTCGAAGATGTCAGCTCTGCTTTAACTAGTCAAAGTAGATCACCGCAAATGACCTTAGCGTCTGCTAAGGGTGCTAAAGAGACCATCGAGAGAGGTGCCTTGCCAGGCTGGGGGCATGTGATTGATGTGGTTGAAAAGCATAATCGATTTGGACTGGGTTACCGTCCTGGTCGACAATCTAGTTCACATGGTCAGAAGCAATGCAATTTGATCAAGTTCAGTAGCACGGGTTTTCAGATGGGTGACATCGTGGCAACCCTTGATGATGTTGGTCTCAGTAATCATATTTCAAGCTTTGTACGCAAGTGTCCGCCGGGTTTCAAGCTTAAAACTGGACATCTACCGTGATTCCTGTGGTTTTTCCAACAAACATGTAATGCATTTTGCTTTCTCATTCCCTCGTCCTCGCCCGAGACAAGTGGATAGCTTGTAAAGGGCCTCACGCTTTTGCAATATTATGTGATCAATAAATAAAAGTTTGTTTTTTTGCATTCAAAATCATGCTCTATCTCTTTCTTTATTTTATTTTTTCACAAACAAATGACAAAAGTTTCTTTTATTTTTACCTTTTAAAATAGCTTATTCTAAACATATTCATAAACATGCAGAACTAATAAAAGCATTGATAACAACATGGCAAACATCCATTGTAATTCTGGGATTCCAATTTTCCAAGACGAAGAAGATGGTGAGGAAGATTGTGAATTACCGGCTGAACTAGCAAGGTTCCTTGAGCACGAGCATAGAGAGATTCAGCCACACAAAGAGCCAGTAGAAGTAGTCAATCTTGGTGCTGATGAGGTCAGAAGAGAAGTCAAGGTTGGCGCATCTCTCACAGAGCATGTACACTCCGAGTTGGTCAAGTTATTGAAAGAGTATGTTGATATCTTCGCCTGATCTTATCAAGATATGCCTGGATTGGATACCAACATCGTTGAACATCACTTGACACTCAAGCCTGGATGTCCTCCTGTCAAGTAGAAACTCAGGAAGACTAGACCTGACATGGCACTCAAAATCAGAGAAGAGGTAAAGAAACCGTTTCATGCTGGGTTCCTCGCCACTTTCGAATATCCTGAATGGATTGCCAACATTGTCCCAGTTCCAAAGAAAGATGGAAAGGTCAGAATGTGTGTGGATTATCGAGATCTCAACAAGGCAAGCCCGAATGATGATTTTTCTTTTCCTCATATAGATGTCTTGGTAGACAACACAACACAGTTCTCCGTCTTTTCTTTCATGGACGGGTTTTCAGGGTATAATCAGATCAAAATGTCCCCAGCTGATATGGAGAAGACTACTTTCATCAAGTCATGCCATTCGGTCTGAAGAATGCAGGGGAAACATACCAACGTGCCATGACAACCCTCTTTCACGATATGATTCATAAAGAGATTGAGGTTTACGTGGACGATATGATTGCCAAGACCAAAACTGAAGATGATCATTTGGTTCATCTAAAGAAGCTGTTTGACAGACTCCGAAAGTTTAGATTGAGGTTGAATCCTGTGAAGTGCACCTTTGGAGTTCGATCTGGTAAACTGTTGGGCTTTATTGTGAGTCAAAAGGGCATTGAAGTTGATCCTGACAAGGTTAGGGCAATTCAAAACATGCTGCCTCCAAAAACAGAAAAAGAAGTCCATGGTTTTCTGGGCAGATTTAATTACATCTCCAGGTTCATTTCCCACTTGATGGCTACCTGTGAACCGATGTTCAAATTACTAAGGAAAAATCAATCGGTTGAATGGAATAATGATTGCCAAGAAGCATTTGACAAAATAAAACAATACTTGCAAGAACCACCGATCTTAGTACCGCCGGTTCCTGGTAGGCCTTTAATCATGTATCTCACCATTCTCGATGAATCAATGGGATGTGTATTGGGTCAACATGATGACACTGGCAGAAAAGAACATGCAATTTACTATCTGAGCAAGAAGTTCACTGATTGAGAGACCAGATACTCACTCTTGGAGAAAACTTGTTGTGCTCTGGTCTGGGCAGCTCGACGCCTAAGACAATACATGATTTGCCATACTACTTTATTGATATCCAAAATGGATCCGATAAAGTACATATTTGAAAAGCCTGCTGTCTCTGGAAGGATTGCTCGGTGGCAGATGCTGTTAACTGAGTATGATGTCCAACATGTTACCCAAAAAGCAATAAAAGGGAGCGTCTTATCTGACTACCTTGCTCATCAACCTGTAGAGGGTTATCAAGAGATGAAATTTGATTTTCCCGATGAGGATGTGTTGTTCATCAGAGATTATGAGACTCCAGACCCTGACATAAGACCCAAACCAGGGGCACAATGGACACTCGTGTTCGATGGTGACTCCAATTCTAGAGGTCATGGAATTGGTGCTATCCTCATCTCTCCAAAAGGTTTTCACCTTCCCTTCACTGCCAGATTATGCTTTGCATGCACCAACAATATGGCTGAATACGAAGCATGTATCTATGGTATTGAAGCGGCTATTGACATGAGAATTAAGATTCTTGAGGTCTATGGAGATTCTACTTTGGTTATCGTCCAAGTCAGAGGGAACTTTGTGACTCGGGATTCCAAGCTGGTTCCGTACCAACAACACATTGTGAAGTTGATTCCTTACTTTGATGAGATTTCTTTTCATCATATCCCTAGAGAGGAAAATCAACTAGCTGATGCTCTTGCCACTCTAGCATCCATGTTCAAGGTCAAGTGGAAGAATGAAGCTCCTCATATCCACATTGATCACTTGAATGGACCAGCACACTGTTTAGCAATCGAGGATAAGTCTAATGATAAGCCTTGGTTCTATGACATTAAGAGATATATGAAAAAATAGGAATATCCCGAGGGTATTACTATCACTGACAAGAAAGCTCTTAGCCGGCTCTGCACCAAATCTTCTTAAGTGGTGGTGTATTGTACAAGAGGAATTATGATTCTGTGTTGCTCAGATGCGTGAATAGACACGAAGCAAACACGATCATATGGTCCATACATGAGGGCTGCGAGGGTGTACATGCTAAAGGTCCTGCTATGGCCAAGAAGATCCTTCGGGCTGGGTATTACTGGACAATGATGGAGGTAGATTATTACAACTTTGGTAAAAGGTGTCACAAGTGCCAAATCTACGAAGACAAGATCCATGTGCCTCCAACTCCATCGAACATTTTGACTTCACCTTGGCCATTCTCTATGTGGGGTATAGATATGATTGGAATGATCGAACTGAAAGCTTCCAACGACCATTGATTCATTCTAGTTGCTATCAACTACTTCACTAAGTGGGTTGAAGCTACTTCTTACGCAAACGTTACACGACAAGTGGTTGCCAGATTTATCAAGAGAGAGATAATCTGTCGTTATGGCATTCCTAGCAACATTATCACGGACAATGCAAGCAACCTAAACAATAAGATGATGAGGGAGTTGTGTCAAGAATTTAAGATCGAGCATCACAACTCTTCACTATATCAACCCAAGATGAATGAGGCCGTTGAAGCAGCAAATAAAAACATCAAGAGGATTGTCCAGAAAATGGTCAAGACTTACAAAGATTGGCATGGAATGCTTCCCTTTGCACTACATGGCTACAAAACTTCAGTCCGCACTTCTACTGGGGCAACTCCGTATTCACTTGTGTATGGTATGAAGGCTGTTCTGTCCATTGAAGTCGAAATTCCTTCGCTCAGAGTCATCATGGAAGCAGGTCTTGATGAAGCTGAATGGGTCCAATCCAGATATGACCAGTTGAATATCATCGAAGAAAAGCGCCTTACAGCCGTTTGTCATGGTCAATTGTATCAGAGATGCCTTAAGCGAGCTTTTGACAAGAAAGTTCTCCCTCGAACGTTCTGTGAAGGCGAACTCGTGCTCAAGAGATATTCACCTGTTCACTCGGATCCACGAGGCAAGTGGACTCTCAATTACGAAGGGCCCTTTGTTGTCAAGAAGGCCTTCTCAGGCGGAGCCCTGATCCTCACCACAATGGATGGGGAGGAGTTGCCATCGCCCGTGAACTCCGATACAGTCAAAAAATATTATGCCTGAAAAAAATGGATAAGAGTCCGCTAGATTGACATCCGCAAGGACAATCTAAGCAAAAATGGACGTCCCAATGGACCAAAAAAAGAAATGTCCATGTAAAAGTTAGGGACAATGAAAAAAATATATAATAATAACCCGCTAAGTTGAAATCCTGAAAGGGTGACTTAGCAAAAATGGGTATCCCGATGGACAAAAAAAGATAGAAATAGGTCCAGGCAAAAATTAGGGATAAAGGCATTTGATTGTGAACACTTGAGCCTCTTTTCGTCATAGTTAGACCTCAGGCGATAACAGAGCATTCAAATCATCATTAACTGGTGCAAGGCGTTGGAACCTAGACTTACAGTGGATGGTGGCCAATGTTGTAATCAATGCAAAACATGATTTCCCTTTGCCATTTATATTAGTTTTTCAATTTTATTGCAAATTTTCTCATCAAGGATTTTTGCATCTTTGTACACACCTTATGTACATATTTTTCATTCAATAAAAATGCATCTCTTGTTTTCTCAATTGTTGTCTTTTCAGTATTTTGTTTGCAAAATAAACGATTATTTATGATCACATAATATCATAAAGTGCCGAGAAAAACAATAAAAAGCTAAATCAATCGAGAAAGCATTATGCATTGCATATTTTACCGGTGACTCACACAGGATAACCGGTAATATCCATTGGCAAGCCTAACGTCAGGCCAACAATGGGGTGGTTCTTTGAAGAAGTTGTTGTTTCCTCAGCAGTTCCTCAGCAGAGTCATCATTTCCCCAGCAACCGCCTCATTGGTTCTTTGGAAAGCTTGTCGAAACTTTCACGCTTCAGCAGTGGTACAACTTGGTTTCTCGAACAGAGAAGATTCTCCAGACCTTGGTAAATTCCCTACAGCGGAGTCAGTGGTAGTTTCAGATTTCGTTCCCCAGCCAGAGTAGGGTGTGATGAAGAGCTAGATCTGATCCTCTCATTCCCAGCAGTATCAACAGGGATAATCTAGAAATTTGATATTTTTCGGTTTCTTCTCACCAAGAGTTGTCACCCTTTGTGGACTTTCCTCCAGCAGGCCGTCCACATGTGAGGGTCCTTTCCCCGGCTGAGAATGTCGAGTTCGTTTTGCTACAATTACTGCTTAACCACCGCGCAACGTTTCAACCTGCATTTTGTATCGCATGATATCAAGCATCCTGTAAGACATACATAGCATATGCATTAAGCATGCTCCCTTTCTTTTGGCCTGATTCATCTCCTAGCAGATATTCAGCTAAACTTCAAACACTCTCCAAACTCCTCTTTTGTCGCTGTCGGCCAAATTTTCGAGCTACTCTTTTATTTAATCCCCTTCTACCTTGAATCACCGAAAAGCTGGCGCCATTCAAACATTCAGGTCCAAGTGGATTAAATAGGGGTGGCTGTCGTAACCCGAAATTTGACCTCCCTTTTTTGCCTTTTGCATAAGCATATGCATTCGCATCGCCGGCATACGCATTCACACTTTTTCTCTGTGTATTCTGGTTGCAGGAATGTTCAGGTTTTCCAAGCCCGATTAATCGCATCCTCACAAGATCATCATATCATCAAAGCAAGCACAAAATAATGGTTTCGATTCCTATTCATCAAAGCAAGAGGTTGAAAATCGGAACCGTGACCACAACACCATTTTTTAGGAAAATTTGGGAATCTTTGGCTTGGTTAATCGATTAACCATTTGCAGTGCAAATGTGTTAATCGATTAACACATGCAAGTTTTGCAGAATTTGCTGCTTTTTCAAGTCAGGAACTTTCCCTCCACATCTTGAACTTCTACATTGGTCTAGTAGCATGTGGAACATTCTGGAGTATTCAAGAATTCACTCAAATTTATTCCAATGCATCATTTCCAAATAAGTGCACCATGTTCCTTGTTTTCCAAGTAATGTGAACCTTTGGATGTTGGAGCTCACCTTGGGATTGTTACTGAGTTAGTTCTAACTAACCGAGTTAACTGCTTGACTCAGTGAGTCAAGCCTAACTAACTCCTAGCCTAGTCCCAAACCTCCCAAAGCTAAGTCCAAACCAAATTCTAAACCTCTCACACTCCAAACCAAAAGTCTATATAAACAAAGCTTCACTATTTTCACAAGCCTCTCCAATCACATCCACAATTTCTCAACCATTTTCACACAAATTTCTCATACTTCACTCTCACTTCTCTCACATTCTCTCTGATTTTTCTCTGTTACTTCTTCATCTTCATCTCAATTCTCTTCCAAAACCTCACCAAAGCTCTTAATTCTCCATTGAAGAAAAGCTACTTTCACCTTGAAAGTGCTTTTTCTTGAGCTTAACCTTCACCATCATTCCATTCTACTGGTTTTTGTGGAGCTTCAGTAGCTTTTGGATTCATCTCAAGTGATTATTCCAAGCTTCTTCGGTGATAATTCTCATTCCAGAGTTTTCGTCGCAATTTGATCGGTTTCGATACGTTTCGGCTATAGTTGAAGATTCCACTAGTTTTCTTTGATTATCTTCGCCAAGATCTATTTGCAATAATCACCAAGCCAAGTCTTCGGCTTGTATGTTGGTAGATCTCTTTCATTTTTCTGTTTCGATCGTTTTCGTATCATTCGCGATGTAGTTTCGATGTTTTGCATGTGAATTGATTATGCCATTGCTTGATCCATGATCTTGATGATTTAATCGATTCCATTGTTGATCATTTGCTGCTTTTAAACTTAATTTTTCGTGCATAATTGTTTGCCCTAGCATTGGAGTGATTGCACAATCAATAAGTTGGCAAAAATCACTTTTGAAAACTATTTTTCAGCCCCTGTCCAGTGTTAATCGATTAACACTTTGCAGTGCAAAAGTGTTAATTGATTAACACTCTGTTTTTCAGTTTTTTTTTGCTGTTTTGCAAGTGTTAATTGATTAACACTTTGCAGTGCAAAAGTGTTAATCGATTAACACTGAACCAGAAGGCCATTTTCTTGCATTTTCAAGTGTATTTGTCATGCTTTCTTCCTTTTAACTTCCATTGATTAACATGCTTGATTTTATGGATGTTTTAAGTGCCATTTAACTTTCGTTTGAAGCATATTCATGAACTTTCGATGCACGACTTCGATTATTCAAATTGTTCATATTTCTTGGCATTATGGGAATACATGTTTTCTTACATTTTCTTTGATCACATGCTACATGATTTGGTGTATCATTTGGCATTGTTTTGCACTTTCTCTCATTGCTTTGCATTAGGTTTGTTCTCAAGAGAATAAGGTTAATCTTGTATAATCAATAATACACCTTTTGCTTTAATAATTTTTCATTCATTTGGAAAATTATTAGTATTTTCCTCCCATTTGATTAATTAATCGAAACTTAGTTTCGATTATTGATCTCTCCCTTGGTGGTTTTCTTTAGGCTTCCTTTAGAACTTGCTTTCTCTAGGTCCCTGGCTGAGTTAGAGTTTCGCGCGACACTGGAGCACTGTACAACTTGGAGTTGTTATGCTGTTCGTTTCAACTTTTACATTACACCCTGTGTGTTAGAGAAGGAATGAGAAGGGAGAATTCCTACTCTCATTTTGACTACTTCAGGTAGGGGACGAATGACCCTGTGCTTCGCTTAGTCACCTCTAGCCTCAGGTGGTAGTGTATCTTCTTCCCCCAGCCGAGTCGATCCTTGGTCACTCCCATCTCTTTCAATCTCTCCCTTTTGGTCAATTACCCTCTTGGTTAAGATAATTGTTCCTTGGGTTAGCAAACTCTCTTTGTTTTAATGCCCTATTATTTTCTTGCGGTCAATCATCGTCTTTTGATTCCCCTGAAAAGTCTTAATTCCTTTTTCTTCGGTTAAATACAGTATTCCTGTTACAACCGAAACCCTTGCGGAGTTCGCAACCTTCTCTTGGTTCTTCTCCTTTTGTTTGGTTAAGCACTGCTTGTCAGTTAAAACACCAATATGTGTACTCCTTCTCAGTTAACCACAGTCTATCTGTTAACACATTGAGTTCCTTTTGGGTTAATCACCTTCTCTTGGTTAATCACCCATTTCTTCAGTTAATCACAGTCTATCTGTTAAAATACTGAGCCCCTTCGAGTTAATCACCTTCTCTTGGTTAATCACTCATTTTCTTTTCGGTTAATCACAGTCTTCCTGTTAACACCGAATCCCTAGCAGTTGGCAACCTTTTTTTGGTACGAATACTTGCACCCTTGGGTTAATAACTTTCTTTTGGTTCAAATACCCTTTTCTTCGGTCAGGTACTGTTTGTTCAGTCAGGGTACCGAAGTCCTTTAGGTCACGATCTTTGCTTGGTCCCACACCCGTCCTTTGGGTCACAATCTTTGCTTGGTTCCACACCCGTCCTTTGGGTCAAGATCTTTGCTTGGTCCCACACCCGTCCTTTGGGTCACGACCTTCGCTCGGTCCTACACCCGTTCTTTTGGTTGATCACAGTCTATCTGTTAAAACCTTTTCCCCACAGAGTCCTACTCTCTTTTCGGTTAACCACTGCCAGTCAGTTAATATACCGAATCCTCATTCTTTTGTTCCCCAGTAGGGTCACTACCCTCTGATCCCTAGCACAATTCATTGTTCTCTTACCTCCCTAGTGGAGTCTCTATTATTCTCTTGCTCCTTTATCTTCTTGGTTTTGACACCACTCTTACACTTTATTCTCAGCACAGTTACTATCTTTTCCTTTGCACTCATTTCTTGGTTTTGACACTAATCCTCTTTGTTATCCCCAGCGGATCTGTCTCTCTCTTTTGCTCTTGGTTTCGACACCATTTCCCTTTTCCTTTTCTGTCTTAGTTCTCCGAACTACGGAAGCTCTAATTCTGCATTCATTCGAATATATGATACGTAGGCACGAGATCGCGATGATCTTGGCGAGCACCCTTCCACCTTTCTTCCATTCCCCTTTCTTCTCCCTGGTTCCATGAACTACGGCGCTCTGATTTCCTCATTGCACTATGGGGGTACGTAGGCACGAGGGCCCTAATCCTCCGCTAGCACTTTGTCTTTTTCTTTCTTTTTCTCTTCTCTCCTTTTATTTTAGCTAGAAGCCTTTAGATAGATAACCCATCCAAGCCTAGAAGCAAGCGAAATGGTTCCCGTCGACTACGACGGATGCGTAAGGTGCTAGTACCTTCCTTTCGCATAACCGACCCCCGTCCCCTTTTTTTCTTCCCCTTGGGTTTTATCGATATTTTCCCTGTCCTTTGGGACTAAATAAAGTTCGGTGGCGACTCTGTTGTATCTCTGAGTGTGCGATTCACTCAGGTATAAACCAACCATCTTCACAAATGTTCTCCCTACAAATGCAAAGAGATCTGGAATCGGGGGTCGGTTATACTAAGGGAAGCTATTAACGCCCTAAGTATCTATAGTACTCTATAGGAGCCTCTTTGTACATCTATCTTATATTATTAATTATCTTATTTTTCTTAAGCTGCTTACTATTGATTAGGAAAGTTTTAACCTATGGGTGAGAGAGTGAGATGTTTTTGGGAGTTTTTGATTTATGAAAGGTGTGGGGACCTAAAGGGTTTTATTTAAAGGTGTGCTCGCTAAGATCTCGCAATCTTATGCCTACGTATTCAAAAAAAAGGCTTTGGGAAATCAGAGCGTTCGTAGTTCCACCTAACTATGGGTGGAATTTGTGTCTTGTTCAAAGCCCAAGATGCTGAAGCTAAAAGGGTATTTGTGTATCTTGTTCAAAGCCCAAGATGTGAAGCAAAAAGTTTTGTTGGTTTGAAAGAAAAGACAAATTGTCATTCTTTAGGGAGATATCCCACTTATTCATCACAAACATTTGAGAATAATATCGTAAGGGAAGAAACTTTGAACTTGGATGTTAAATAATCCTAAGCAATGCCATATCTTCCTTTATGAATCTTTGCATGCTAAGAGAAGGACCTTAACTTGGATATAGTATCAACAAGTGTGCAACTTACATCACTTAGATGAAAGAAAAGTTTTGGACCATGATAAGAGAAGGACTCCGACTTGGATTTTGAATCAACAAGTGTGCCACTTACGTCACTTATATGGAGACAAGTTTTGAATGTTTGATTTTGAATTGTGGTGTATAGAAGGGATATCTTCCTACAGAGATGACTTAATGTCTCATTTCTGGGGAGAATTTGAATTACTTGAGTATCTTGTTCAAAGCCCAAGATGTGAAGCTAAAAGGTTTTGTTTGTATCTTGTTCAAAGCCCAAAATGTGAAGCTAAAAGGTTTTGTTTGTATCTTGTTCAAAGCCCAAGATATGAAGCTAAAAGGTTTACTTACCTGAGAGGAGGCTAACTTGACTGGGGGAGTTTTGAGTTGATGGTCTCCATATGAAGCCTAAGAGGAGGCAATGATACTTGGATAAAGCCCAAGAGGAGGCTATGATGAAGTTGACTTCATCCAGGGGAACTAGAGTTTAAACTAAGTTGTATTGAGGGGACCCTGATGTTTGGACCAAGTCTAAACGAAGGATGAGGCGTTATAAATGTCAAGAGAAACTTAATATGAATGAGTATATGAAAAGTATTTGACAAGTGTAGACATGAATTGAAAGGGTGATGGGTGTTACACTCTTATAGAGGTCCATGTCTAAGCATGGTTTAACTTGAAAAGGTGATGGGTCTTACACTCTTACAGAGGCCCATGAGTTTAACATTGGGTTGAAAATGTGATGGGTCTTACACTCTTACATAGGCCCATGAGTTTAACATTGAATTGAAAATGTGATGGGTCTTACACTCTTACAGAGGCCCATGATTTTTGAAAAGGTGATTGGTCTTACACTTCCTACAGAGGCCCATGAGTTTAACATTTGAATGCCACTAGGGTTGTGTCTGATGAGAGTTGAAGATTGAGGTTTGAATAGATTAAAAGCTTTTGAGAAATTGAAGAAAGTTTTGAGGAGGAGGGGAGAGACTTACACTCTAATAGAGGCCCATGAGGTTTGAAAATATAATGTGCATCAAACAAAGAGATATATTCACCGTGGTAAGAGTTTATGAAGGAAATACTTGAACATGTAAGCTAAGTGTTAATCCATAGGGGTAATTACAAAGAAGTTCAAGCAAGTATATGTTTTCAAGATGAATCGAGGATCCAATGAATAAACTAAGGGAAACAACCAAGCATACTTTAAACATAAGGACATGTTTATGACACAATATATGGATGAAGATGTAAACATACAAGAGATGACATGTGAGAATGACAAGTTTAAATTTTAAGCATCATATGAACAATTTAAGTCATTTCTTGAACATTTAAAGCATGGATACAAGTTGAAAATGTTAAGACAAGTTATTAACAACCAAACATGGATATTAGGGTTCAAACATGGTCATAAACAAGTAAGAACATCACAAAAGTTTAAGCATACAAACATGTATTCAAAATCCTTTTCAAGATAAGTGTTTAAGAACACACAAGCATGGTGAAATCAACACAAAGGCAAACATTCATATCATGGTGTAGCGTGCGATTTTTGTCGGTGACGCAACCACCTTATCGTCATGGGTTCCTCACCGCAATGGTAGGGATTGGGTGCTACTTTCTGATTTCTTATTTATCCTGTAAAGCTGGAAAGGAAAGGGAAGATATCTAAAACTAACCTTGCACGCAAATGTTTAACTGAACAAATGCTTTAAAGAGATTGGGGAGTTCGGGGTCAGGTTATACGATGGGGAGTTATCAATTACCCATCCTATATATGGTTATCCACAGGTTGTTAGCAATTTTCCGTATTGCTTTCTACTTACTGGTGTTTGTCTGATGTGGGTTGGGAAAATTTCTCCTTTGGGAGTGTTTGAGAGAGAGTTTTGTTGATTTCGGGTTTTTCTGATGTTTTTTATGAATGAAGGTACTGGACCTAAAGTTTTGACTAGTGTGTGAAGGTACTGAACCTAATGTTTTTGATTTGTATGCTCGCTAAGATTTCGCAATCTTATGCCTACGTATTCCCGTTAAAGATAAACAGGGAAATCAGAGCAATCGTAGTTCCTCCTATTCTATGGGAGGAAAATGATAATGTTTTGGTGTCTTGTTCAAAGCCCAAGATTGAAGCTAAAAGGAGTATTTGTGTCTTGTTCAAAGCCCAAGATTAAAGCTAAAAGGTTTGACTGAGAGAGAATTTGTCATCTCTAAGAGAGATATCTCGTCTGTTTATCACAACTATTGGGTGACTAATTATAAAGGAGAATTACTTTAACTGGGATGTGAGAATCCAGTAATGCCATAACTCCCTTTATAGGGGATTTGTCCTGAAGGAGGAAACTTTAACTCAGTGTTGAGTAATGCCATTTTTCCTTAGGAATCTTTTATGCTAAGAGAGGGACAGTGGCGTGGATGTTTGTAATCCAGAGGCTTTCCGCTTACAACAATTAGATGAAAGAGAGGATTTACCAGGATAAGAGATGGACGACAGCTTGGATTTTTGAATCAACAAGTGTGCCACTTATAGCAGTTATCTGGGATTAAGGTTTGTTTTGATTTGCTCGTTTTGATATGTGATTGTACAAAGAAGTATCTTCCTACAGAGAGATTTTGATTCCTCTGAGGGGATTTTGGTTTTTTGTGTGCCTTGATCAAAGCCCAAGGTTGAAGCTAAGAGATTGATTGACTCCACTAGGGAAGTCCTTATACAAAACCTAAGAGGAGGCTGGAAAAGACTGACTCAATATGAGAATGCTTATCTGTCTTGTACAAAGCCCAAGATTGAGGCTAAAAGAGATTTGACTCTTTTGGGGATATCATTATACAAAGCCTAAGAGGAGGCTAAAAGTTAACTTTTCCGGGGAATATTTTATCTGTCTTGTACAAAGCCCAAGATTGAGGCTGAAAGAAGATTGACTCTGCTGGAGAGTATGATTGGTTTTGTATAAAGCCCAAGATTGAGGCTGAAAAGGGGATTGACTCTGCTTAGGGAAATTTATATGTGTCTTGTACAAAGCCCAAGATTGAGGCTAAAAAGGGAATGATTGACTCAACTAGAGAGTGTTTTTATCTGTCTTGTACAAAGCCCAAGATTGAGGCTAAATGATATTGACTCAACAAGAGAGTGCTTTTGAGGCTGACTCTGCTGAGGAAAATCATTATACAAAGCCTAAGAGGAGGCTGAAAAAGGTTGACTCAACAAGAGTGTGTTTTAAGAAAGAAGATTGACTCAACAAGAGAGTACTTTGTTTGTCTTGTACAAAGCCTAAGATTGAGGCTGAAAGTGGTGACTCAACAAGAGAGTGTTTTTAGGTGATTGACTCAACAAGAGAGTGGGGAAAAATCTTTATACAAAGCCTAAGAGGAGGCTAGTTTCTGATGAGGATTATTGAGATCCAGAGGCAGGTCTAAGTTGGGGAATCAACTCTTGCTGAGGGTTTACAGAAGAGTTGAAATATCAGATGCCTTGAGGTTCTGATAAAGGTTTATTGATAGTGATTTGACCCTAGCTGGGGAAATTTAGGATAAAAGACTGAGTTTTAGAACCCATGAGGGTTTCAACTCTACTAGAGATTGATTAAATGACCAGGGTTTTTCCTGTGTTTGTAGGGAACTTGAGAATGTCTTTGAGATCTAAGAGGAGATTAGACTGTCAGAGTCTACTGGTATGGAAGAGTTTATCAAGAGGAGGCAGGTGCTTTAAGGGATGAGTATCAACCCTTAAATTGGTCTGAGGTTTTGACTCTTCGGAAAGACTTCTCTAGCAAAGGATGACTAAGTTCTGTCCTATACCTTTAAGAGGTCTTCAGGGTCCTTGTATTAAGCCCAAGAGAAGGTATGAGAACTTCTAAGAAGCTGAAGGGTCCTTGTACAAAGCCCAAGAGGAGGCTGAGATGCTTTTAGGAAGCCTATGGGTCCAAACTTAAGAAAAGTTCAAGAAAAGTTTCACCGAGAATAATCTTTTCTTTAGTGCACAGTTCTAGGTGTAGCGTGCGATTTTTGTCGGTGACGCGGCCACCTTATCGCCGTTGGGTCTCTCCACCGCAATGGTAGGAGTGGGGTGCTACTTTCTGATTTCGTATTTATTCCGTGAAGCTGGAAGGGAAAGGGAAGCTATCTAAATCTAACCTTGCACGCGAATGTTTAACTGAACAAACGCTTAAAGAGATTCGGGGAGTTCGGGGTCAGGTTATACAATGAGGAGTTATCAATTACCCATCCTATATGTGGTTATCCACAGGTTGTTAGCAATAGGTTCTTCTTTGTACTTGATGGTGTTTATCTGTTGATTGGGAAAGTTTCTTCTTTGGGAGATATGAGAGAGAGAGTGAGAGAGAGTTTTTGTTGGTTTCGGGTTTTCCAATGTTTTTGATGAGTGAAGGTACTGAACCTAAGTTTTTGATTGGTATGCAGGTATCGGACCTTGAGTTTTTGTTTAGTATGAAGGTAATGGACCTAGAGTTTTTGATTGGTATGCTCGCTAAGATTTTGCAATCTTATGCCTACATATTCCCGTTTAAAGAAACAGGGAAATCAGAGCAATCGTAGTTCCTTCTATTCTATGGGAGGAAAAAGATGTTTGTTTTGGTGTCTTGTTCAAAGCCCAAGATTGAAGCTAAAAGGTTGAGTATTTGTGTCTTGTTCAAAGCCCAAGATTGAAGCTAAAAGGTTTGACTGAGAGAGAATTTGTTATCTCTAAAGGGAGACATCTCGTCTGTTTATCACAACTGTTGGGTGACTGTTTATAAAGGAGGATTACTTTAACTGGGATATGTGAATCCAGTAATGCCATAATTTCCTTATAGGGGATTTGTCCTGAAGGAGAAAACTTTAACTCAGTGTTGACCAATGCCATTTTTTCTTAGGAGTCTTTCATGCTGAGAGAGGGACAGTAGCGTGGATGTAAATAATCCAGAGGTTTGCCACTTACAGCAGTTAGATGAAAGAGAAAGTTTTCCAGGATAAGAGATGGACGACAGCTTGGATTTTTGAATCAATAAGTGTGCCACTTACAGCAGCTATCTGGGATTAGGGTTTATTTGATTTATCTATTTTAATGTGTGTGTACAGAGAAGTATCTTCCTACTGAGAGATTTTGATTTCCTCTGAGGGGAATTTTGATTTTTGTGTGCCTTTATCAAAGTCCAAGGTTGAAGCTAAGAGGTTGATTGACTCCACTGGGGAAGTCCTTATACAAAGCCTAAGAGGAGGCTGGAAAAGGCTGACTCAACGAGGGAGTGTTTATCTGTCTTGTACCAAGCCCAAGATTGAGGCTAAAAAGAGACCGACTCTTTTGGGGATATCATTATACGAAGCCTAAGAGGAGGCTAAAAGTTCCGGGGAAATATTTTGTCTGTCTTGTACAAAGGCCAAGATTGAGGCTAAAACGGGTTTTTTGATTCCACTGGGGAATATTTGTCTGTCTTGTACAAAGCCCAAGATTGAGGCTAAAAAAGGGAAATGACTATACGGGTGAGAGGTTTTATCTGTTTTGTACAAAGCCCAAGATTGAGGCAAAAAAGAAGATTTGACTCTGCTGGAGAGATTTATACGGTGTCTTGTACAAAGCCCAAGAGTGAGGCTGAAATGAGACTGACTTAATAAGAGAGTGTTTTATTTGGTGTCTTTTACAAAGCCCAAGATTGAGGCTGAAAAGAGACTGACTCAGCTGCGAATTTGTATGTGTCTTGTACTAAGCCTAAGATTGAGGCTGACCTTACTGAGGAAAATCTTTATACAAAGCCTAAGAGGAGGCTGAAAAGAAATTAATTCTGCTTAGGGATATTAAAGCTTAAAAGAAGGCTGGGAGGAATTGACTTTGCTGGGTGTCATACCCCAAAATTTGACAACAAAGATTTCCCATCATTATGAAAATCATCATCACAGTGTGGATGTATTGGCATGCCTCATCAATCTCCTCAAAGATGGTTGAGCATTCACTACAATCAAGAATTAGGGTTTCAAGCTCTCTCAGAGCACTTAGATAAAGGATCAATCAAGAAATAACATGATCTTCAACTTGTCTAACCTCTCAAACATTCATAAAGGATCAAGAGGACTCCCACATCAAGAATCAAGTACAAAGTTGCAACATTCCAAGTGGATTAAGCCTCAAGATCGCCAGTGTCACCAAATTAGGGTTTTGGTCGACTGAGGCCTCCAGATGAAAATTTTCATCTGGGCATGAGCCAATGCTTCAAAACACAACTCAAGATACTCCAAGGGACCTCATGGACCCAATCATCAAGTCAATTTTGCCTCAGGGGATGCATTCATAAAAAATCAGGAATTAGGGTTTCTTGACCTAATTCACCCCTAAGTTGACTTTTGAGACAAAACATGAGCCAAGACCTCAAGACATGGTTTGAGGGTCTCTAATACACTACATTGATGCATTTACAATAATGGATTGATCCAAAAAGCTCAATCCACAAGTTTCAATTTCATCAGGACCACAATTAGGGTTTCGAGGAAAAAGTCAACTGTACCTTTGACCTTTGACCAAGACATGCTCCCATACCTTGGGATATGATTCAATACACCCTATAACACCTATGGAACATATCCATTAAGTTTGATTTAGGTCAAGGACTTGATTTCACAAAGGATCACACAGTTTGGATTTCATCCGATAAAAAGTCAATTGTGCACAAAATCAAGTTTGAGTTTCTGGAATTTTTCACAATTATGGTTCCTTGACCCTAAAACAATGTTAATATGTGATTTGAATCATCATTCATCAAGAAAAATCAAAGAAAGTGAGTTAACTTGTAAAAGGGGTAACCATAAAAAACTTAGAATTTTTATGGAACAAAGTGGCTAGTGTACCAACTTCCAAGGACCATAACTTGAGATCCAAGCAACCATTTTGGATGGTCCAAAGCTGGATTTGTAGCTTTCATGGCATACTTTAAAAGTGTCAACTACATCTCATTCTAATTCCTCATGGATTTTTAGTTATGGAGTGGTCAAAATGGCTGAAAACATGAAAATGACATTTTTCCAACACTTAGTGAAATTTTCACTAAGTCAGAATCTGCCTTACTTTTTCCAAAATGTAGGGACATTTTTCACCTTGATCCAAGTCAAACCAGGTCTAGGGGTGGACATCAAAGTTAAAGTATACCATGAGGGCTTTCCAACAAGTACCAGATCATCTCCAAATTCCATTTGAGCAAGGAGATACAACCATTGGAACATGGCATCATGAACTAATTTTTTCAAGACAAATTTGACAGATTTTGTGCAATTTGCTCGATTTGTCCAAATCTGATAAATCTAAGCCTTGTCATCATTTTGGACACATCTGAGGATCAAATCCAAGGGGGATGATCTAACCTCCAAGCCTCACAAGTCCATGAATCTACAAGTAGCCATGCCAAACCTAAAAGAGCTAAAAAGGTGCCAAGACTCCAATTTTGTTGCAATGCATTTAATGGATACACCAAGGTGGCATGGACTGATACATTCCTAACTGAATGAGTCAAAGATAAGCTCTGAATCAAAGAACCATAGGTTTGTGCCCTAACCTCTAGTCAATGGCTAGAGGAGACTTGAGATTCCTTTTGCATAACATTGGCCAAGGCCTGCTGCCGCCTCCATTCACTATTGCTTGCAAAACAAACTTGCCCTACTATAAATAAAGCTCATTTGTGCTAAGTTTTAGTACACCAAAGCAACCAAACTGATGCTTTCCTCAAAATTCCTCTCTTTAGGCCAAAATGCCTTCTTTTGCAAGGTACCTATGAGTTTTTGAGTTAGAGAGCAATTCCATCATAGCTCATGATCCAAACACATCCAATATGTTGTATCTAAGCTGTCCAAACTCTCATATGTGACCTGTAACACCAAAATCACAGTGTCCCCTCTCAAAACCTCAAAATTGGACTTTTTTGCATTTTTCAAGCCATGTCTTGATTCAGTCACTTTCAAAACCAGATAAAACCTCAAACACACTCCAAATATCATCCTTGAACTGTCCCAAATGGTTCCCCACATCTGGAACACCATTTGAGAGAGTTGCCATATTGGTCACTTTTGCCCCTTTTGCAAGAAAGAGCTCAAACTTGTTCCTGAGGATTCCAGCTGGTGGTGACCATTCTAAAAGCTTCTAAGGGATCAATTGAGAGTGTCTTAAGCATCAAATTACTTTTGGCACAAGAAACTTGACAGATTGCACAAAAAGCTCCAAGAGGTAAGTGCATCATCACTTGAACTTTCTAAAATATACATTGCTTTGAAGTCCACTGATCATAAACATCTCATACATGTTATATATGTTGTGTTTGAACCAATTTGCCATGTAATTCTTGCTTGTACCATGTGTTAGTATAGAAAATGCAATTATAGGCCTATTTCAAAAACACTATCGGGTTTTTCAATGGGGACCTCATCTGAAAAAACCAAGACCACCATTGGATTTCTTGTAAAATTCTAGGCAGGATAGACCTAAATTTTGTCCCAATCCATGGAGAAATGAGAAAGTTATGGCCTTTACTTTTTTAGTCCAAAACCTTGCCTTGCCCAGGCCTAAAACAAGGCATGCCTTATGTATTCCTAGGGTGGCTTTGATACACGAATGTATCACCACCCCAGTGGTAGAAGGCGTGCACTGCAACCTTGAGGTCTGGGGTTCGAATCCCCCTCGCCCCAGACCCCTTTTTTAATACTTTTTCCATTTTTTAATATTTGTCATATTATTTTAAATGTTTTGGGAAATTAATTTCTCTCTCAATTTTAATTATCTTTGATTGGTTCCTTTTGCAAAAAATCTCAAAAATGTTAAAATATTTTATTCCACAAAAAAATCCAATTTATATTATTTATTTAATATAATTAGAGTTTTTGTAATTAATTTCATTTTATTTGTTTTTTGAACATTTTAATTGGAATTCCCACTTTGATCTATCAAAATCAATTGGATTTCAAGCTTTCATGTGATTAAACTTAATTTTCCAAAATATTTTCCAAAGTGTACAACTTGTTTTTAAATATAATTGATATTTTATCATTTATTATTTAAATTACCTTTGAAAAATGCCATTTTAATTCAAAAAATTAGGGTTCCTTCCCGATTTTAAATTTTTAAACACTCATGGGCCTCTTGACAGAGTGTATGTCCCACCCCTTTGTAAATAAACAATTTTGGGCCTCACACATTATATAAGTCCCTCTGTATATTTTCAAAAGTTTGGCGCGGTCGTCGCCTTTTTAACAAACTCAACTGGGCCTCTCCTTGAGCTATAAGACCCATCTCTATTCATTTTCAAACTGTTTGGGCCTCTTGACAGAGTGTAAGTCCCACCTCTTTGTAAATAAAATAATTTAGGCCTCAATGTATTGTATAAGTCCCGATATAGTTTCAGAAATTTCGACGCGATCGTCGTTTTCAAACAATTTTTAACTGGGCCTACCCTCGTGTTGTAAGTCCCATTTCTTTTCTTTAAAAACTCTTTGGGCCTCTCCTTGAGTTGTAAGACCCAACCCTTTTGTAAATAAACCTCTTTGGGCCTCAGTTGTTGTATAAGTCCCGATACGATATTCAAAACAACGGTGCGATCACTGTTAAAACTTGGGCCTCTCCTTGAGTATAAGCCCCAACAATCTTTTCAGAAACAACTTCCCTTTTGATTTAGGTTCAAATATATATGTTGTTATCAAAACTTTCTTTAATTTCTTTGAACAACTAACAATACAGCATGGAAGCTTGCTCACCTGTAAGTTTTTATCCGCTTTCTTTTACGGGCTTTAATATATATAACTGTATTATGGGAAGCTGCTCCCCTGTAAGTCCTTCTTTCATACCCTTTTAAATACTTGTCATATATCAACTGTATATATACTAGTATAGTTATTTAGAGTTTTTCCCGACAACTAGGTCTAGAACTAGGTAAAGCCAGTTGGTCAGTCTTGAATACAGTCAAAACTAGATCCCCATAAGATTTCCAGATACTGTCTTGCCTTCTCTTGGGCTTAAACAATACGAAACAAAGAGAAAGGCAGTATTCTTCGTGAACCTTTTCTCAGACTGTCACCCCTAGAAATTGTCAAAGAAATTATACTCCCCAGAGGTGATCTATTCTCGGTGAATGGCATCTCTTGAATTTCTTCAAACCTTAGAACTTTCACTAAATGATCTATTCTCGGTGAATAGCATTTCTTGAACTTTTCTTGGTTTGGGACCGACAGGCTTTCTAAAAGCATCCCCGCCTCCTCTTGGGCTTTGTACAAGGACCCTCCGGCTTCTTAGAAGTTCTCATGCCTTCTCTTGGGCTTAATACAAGGACCCTGACGACCTCTTAAAGGTATAAGATAGAACTTAGTCATCCTTTGCTAGAGCAGTCTTTCCAATGTCAAATCACAGACCAATTTAGGGTTCGTTCTCATCCCTTAAAATACCCGCCTCCTCTTAGGCATCATACAAAAGATGAAACTCTTCTGCACCAGTAGACTTGGACAGTCTAACCTTGAGTCTCAAAGACATTCTCAAGTTCCTTACAAGTATAGGAAGAAACCCCGATCATTCTGGATCAATCTCCAGCAGAAACCTAGTCTCTCTTCCAAAATCCCCAACCAGGGTCAGTTTATCACCTTTATCAGAACCTTAAGGCATCTGATATTTCAACTCTTCTGTAAACCCTCAGCAAGTGTTGATCCCCTGACTTGGACCTGCTTCAGGATCTCAATAATCCTCAGCAGAAGATAGCCTTCTCTTAGGCTTTGCATAATGATCATTCCTCAGCCCAGTTAGCCTCCTCTTGGACTTTGTACAATGATTCCCCCCAGCGGAACTAACCTTTTCAGACTCTCTTGTTGAGTCGATCACTTTTCAGACTCTCTTGTTGAGTCAATCACCATTTCAGACTCTCTTATTGAGTCAACCTTTCTAGCCTCAATCTGGGGCTTTGTACAAGACAGATAAAAATACTTTCTTGTTTAGTCAATCTCTTTCGAACCTCCCTTTAGGTCTGGCATAGAGATTTCCCCTCGCAGGAGCTAGCCTCATCTCAAGTTATGTAATTTCTCCAGCTTGTTCAGCCACAATCCCGGGCTTTGTACAGTACAGATAAAAGCACTATCTTGTTGAGTCAAACCCTTTTAGCCTCAATCTTGGGCTTTGTACAAGACCTAAATCTTCATCTCTTAAGCTTGGGACATATATCTTCCCTAGCAGAGTCATTTCCTCCCCGCCTTCTTTTAGGCCTTGAGGAATGATTTTCCAAACAGAGTCAAATTTTTTTCAGCGTCAATCTTGGGCTTTGTACAAGACAAATAAATACTCTCCAGCGAAGTCAAAAACTCAGTTCAGCCTCCGTCTTGGGCTTTATACAAGACACCAAAAAATATCCTCATCAGTGTCAGTTAAATTTCCCATTTCTGGCTCAATCTTGGGCTTTGTACAAGATACACATACAAACCTCCCCGATGGAGTCAAAACCTCTTTTAGCCTCAATCTTGGGCTTTGTACAAGACAGATAGAACATTTTCCCCGAAAAAGTCAAGCTTTTAGCCTCCTCTTAGGCTTTGTATAATGATATCCCTAAAGAGTCCGTCTCTTTTTTGCCTCAATCTTGGGCTTTATACAAGACACCAATATATACACTCTCTTGTCGAGTTGGTCTTATTTAGCCTCCTCTTAGGCTTTATATAAAGAAATCCCCTAGCCGAGTCAATTAACCTTTTAGCTTCAACCTTGGGCTTCGATCAAGGCACACAAAAATCAACAATCCCCTCAGAGGAAGTCCAATCCCTCTTTAGAGATAACAAAATCTCTCTTAGTTAAACCTTAGAATAGGAGGAACAACGATTGCTCTGATTTCACTGTTTCGTTTAAACGGGAATATGTAGGCATAAGATTACGAAATCTTAGCGAGCATACCAATCAAAAACTCTAGGTCCAGTACCTTCACATACCAATCAAAACTTAGGTCCAGTACCTTAACAAAAACATCGGAAAAACCCGAACATCAACATCAACTCACTCTCTCTCTCATACTTCCCAAGAAACTTTCCCAACCCATTAGCAGATAAACACTATCAAGTACAAAGCGAAACCTAAAGCTAATATCCTGTGGATAACCACATATAGGATGGGTAATTAACAACTCCCCATTGTATAACCTGACCCAGGACCCCCTAATCTCTTTTAAGGGTTTGTTCAGTTAAACATTCGCGTGCAAGGTTAGTTTTAGATAGCTTCCCTTTCCATTCCAGCTTCACGGGATGAATAAGAAATCAGAAAGTAGCACCCACTCCTCCTCATTGCGGTGAGGAAAACCCAGCGATAAGGTGATCGTGTCACCGACAAAAATCGCTCGCTACACTGGGGAAGATATTTGTCCCAAGCTTTAAAAGGAGTTTATGAAGACTTTGACTTTGTTGGAGAAAGTTTATACCTATGTCTTGTACAAAGTCCAAGATTGAGGCTGAAAGAATGACTCAACAAGAGAGTGTTTTAGGTACCATTGACTCAACAAGAGAGTATGGAAAGGTTATTGACTCAACAAGAGAGTCCTTTTGAAGCTAACTCGGCTGGGAAAAATCTTTATGCAAAGCCTAAGAGGAGGCTAAAAAAGGTTGACTCAACAAGAGAGTGCCTTAAAGTGATTGACTCAACAAGAGAGTGCTTTAAGAAAGTAGACGGGCTCAACAAAAGGGTGTTGTTGGGGATAATTCTGCTGAGGAAAATCATTATACAAAGCCTAAGAGGAGGCTGGCTTCTGCTGAGGATTATTGATATTGAGAGGCAGGTCCAAAATGGGGGATCAACTCTTGCTGAGGATTCCAGAAGAGTTGAGGTATCAGATGTCTTGAGGTTCTGATTTGGGATAATGTTATACTGAAGATAAGCTGACCCTGGCTGGGGAAATTTAGGATAAAAGACTGGGTTTTAGAACCCATGGGTTTTAACTCTACTGGAGATTATAAAATGACTAGGGCTTTTTCCTGTGTTTGTAGGGAACTTGAGAATGTCTTTGAGATCCAAGAGGAGATTAGACTGTCCAAGTCTACTGGTATGGAAGAGTTTATCTTTGTATGATGCCCAAGAGAATGCTGGTGCTTTAAGGGATGAGAATCAACCCTAAAATTGGTCTGAGGTTTTGACTCTGGAAAGACTGCTTTAGCAAAGGATGACTAAGTTCTGTCTTATACCTTTAAGAGGTCTTTAGGGTCCTTGTATTAAGCCCAAGAGAAGGCATAAGAACTTCTAAGAAGCTGGAGGGTCCTTGTATAAAGCCCAAAAGGAGGCGAGGATGCTTTTAAGAAGTCTGTGGGTCCAAACTTAAGAAAAGTTAAAGAAAAGTTTCACCAGGAATAATCTTTTCTTTAGTGAACAGTTCGAGGGTTTGAAGAAATTCAAGAGAGGTTTCACCGAGAATTAATCCTCCATGGGGAAATGAACTTCTTTGACAATTTCTAATAGTGACAGTCTGAGAAAAGTTTCACCTGGAATAATGCCTTTCTCTTTATTCCATATTGTTTAAGCCCAAGAGAAGGCAAAACTGTATCTGGAAATTCCTATGGGGAACTAGTTTTAACTGTATTTAAGAGTGACCAACTGGCTTTACCTAATTCTAGACTTAGTTGCCGGGGAAAATTCTAAGCAGGTATACAAGTATATATACAGTTGATATATGACAAGTATTTAAAAGGATATGAAAGAAGGACTTACAGGTGAGTAAGCTTCTAGCAATACAGTTATATATATATGTAAGCATGTAAATGAAAGGTGATAAAAACTTACAGGCGAGTAAGCTTCCATTGTAACAGCTGTATGATTGGTTGTTCAAGAAATTAAAGAAAGTTTTGATAACAACTATGAGTTTGAACCTAAATCAAGAGGGAAAGTTGTTTTTGAACAAAAGATTGGGGCTTACACTCAAGGAGAGGCCCAAAGTTTATTTTTAAAAGGCGACGAGCGCGTCGAGATTTTAAAATCGCAGTGGGACTTATACAATGACTGAGGCCCAAAAAGGTTTATATTTACAAAGGGGTGGGACTTACACTCTATCAAGAGGCCCAAAGGTTAGAAAAAGAAAAGAAATGGGACTTACAACACAAGGGTAGGCCCATATGAAAATGTTTTAAAAATTGACGATTGCGCCGAGGTTTTGAAAACACAGTGGGTCTTATATAATGACTGAGGCCCAAATTGGTTTTTATTTACAAGGAATGGGTCTTACACTCTATTAGAGGCCCAAAAGTTTATTCTTGTACAAGAGATGATTGGGTCTTACACTCTATTAGAGGTCCAAAGGTTTTTGTTTAGAAATGACGATCGCGCCGAGATTTCTGAAAACGTGTCGGGGCTTACACAATGGCTGAGACCCAAAATTATTTATGTACAAAAGAGGGTTGGGTCTTACACTCTATTAGAGGCCCAAAGTGGTTTGAAAAGATTTGTTAGGGTGATAGTGATCAAAACCCTAATTTTTGGTTTTAAAATGTATTTTAATTGAATAAAAAATCAATTAAAATGATCAAACATGTGAAAAAAGGTTGTGATCTTGGATTTATATTTGGAAAATCATGTTTCATTCATGGGATGATTTAAAAATCATTTGAATTTTGCAAAACCAAGAGAAAGAAATATTTTTAATGTTTAAAAACAAATAAAAATATAAGTCTTTACAAAAATATTAAATATATGAAATAAATAATATTTTTTTAAAATTTTCATGGAATAAAATATTTTAATATTTTTGTGAATTTTCAAAAAAAGAATCAATAAAAAATAATTAAAATTGAGAGAGAAATTAATTTTTGAATTAATTAACATAAACATAAAAATATGAAAAAAAAAATAGCAAAAATGAGAGAGTAGTAAAAAAGGTCTGGGTGGGGTTTGAACCCACGACCTCATACACAAACACACATGTGCGCTACCACTGGGGTGGTGATACATCCGTGTATCAAAACCACCCCATGTGCATATATGGGGTGCCTTGTTTTCAGGCCTGGCCAAGGCCAAGGCAAGTCAAGTTTTGGCAATTTATGTGAAGCCTCTAACTTTCTCATTTCTCCATGGATTTAGACAAAATTTAGGTGTATCTGGCCTAGAATTTCATGAGGAATCCAGTGGTGTTTTTGGAACTTTCAGAAAGTGTCCCTATTTTAAAACCCGATAGTGGTTTCAAAATAGGCCTAGATTTGCATGTTCTATGCTATCTCACTACTCAGTCAACAATAGCTGGGCAAATTGGTTCAAACACAACATATACAACATGTATGAGATGTTTATGATCAATGGACATCAAAGGAATGCATAATTCAAAGAGTTCAAGTTGTGATGCACTTACCTCTTGGAGGTTCTTGTGCTAACTGTCAAGATCCTTGTGCCAGAAGTAATCCAATGCTTTGGACACTCTTAATTGATCCCTTAGAAGCTTTTAGGATGATCAAAACCAGCTGGAATCCTCAGGAACAAGTTTTAGCTCTTTCTTGCAAAAGGGGCAAAAGTGACCAATATGGCAATTCTCTCAAATGGTGTTCCAGATGAGGGGAACCAATTGGGACAGTTTGAGGATGATATTTGGAGTGTGTTTGAGGCCTTGTTTGGTTTTGGAAGTGACTGAATCAAAGCATGGCTTGGAAAATGCAGAAAAGTCCAATTTTGAGGTTTTGGAGGTGGATTTTCTGATTTTGGTGTTTCAGGTCAGTGTTTGGACAGCTTTGATATAACATATTGGATGTGTTTGGATCATGAGCTATGGTGAAATTGCTCTCTAACTCAAAAACTCAGAGATGACTTGTAAAAGAAGGCATTTTGGCCTAAAGAGAGAGATTTTGAGGAAAACATCAGTTGTAGTGCTTTGGTGTACTCAAACTGAGCACAAATGAGTTCTATTTATAGTAGAGCAAGTTTGTTTTGCAAGCAATAGTGAATGGCAGCTGGTACAGGCCTTTGGCCAATGTTGATCCAAGGGAATCTTTAGTCTCCTTTAGCCATTGACTTGAGGTTAGGGCATAGGCCTATGGTTCTTTGATTCAATGTTGATTCTTGACTCATTCAGTTAGGAATGTGTCAGTCCATGCCACCTTGGTGCATCCATTGAATGCTTGGAAACAAAATTGGAGTCTTGGCACCTTTTTAGCCTTTTTAGGTTTGTTATGGCTATGTGTAAAATTTTGGACTTTGAAGGCTTGGGGATCAGATCATTCTCCTTTTGTTTTATCCTCTGATGTGTCTAAGTGGACGACAAGGCATGGAGTTGCCCAATTTTGCCAAATTGAGCAAATGCACAAAATCTGCCTTGTATAAGGCAGTTGGAAATAGTGATTTTGAGGGGATCATATCTCCCTGCTCAGGTTGAGTTACGGGAGGCTCTTGTGCTTTTTATAAAGCCCTCATATGATACAAGACATGTGTGATCATAGTTTGTTTTGAAACTATTTGGATCCAACTGAAAAAACCTCATGAACATTGATGTTCAAGGCTGGTAACTTAGGCAGATTTTCACTAAGTGTTGGAAAAAGTGTCATTTTCATGTTTTTGTGATTTTGATCAATCCATAACTCAAAATCCATGCAGAATTGGAGTCTGAGGTAGTTGAAGCTTTTGTAGAGTGTAGCAAGACCTACAAATCCAGCTTTGGATCACCCAAAATGGTTGCTTGGATCAGAAGTTATAGTCCATGGAAGTTGGTACCAAAACCACTTTTGTTCCATAACTTAGAAAAGTTTTGGTTTCTTATGGTTGCCCCTTTTGCAAGAAACCTCACTTTTCTTGATTTTTCTTAATGAATGATGATCAATACCATACATTAACATTATTTTTGACTTAGGGGAACCATTTTTGTGAAACAATCCAAAAAGTCAAACTTGATTTTGTGCACAGTTGACTTTTTATCAGACCAAATCCAAACTGTGCGATCCTTTGTGAAATCAAGTCCTTGACCTAAATCAGACCTAATGGATGGATTCCATAGGTGTTATAGGGTGTATTGAATCATGTCCCAAGGTTTGGGAGCATGTCCTGGTCAAAAGTCAAAGGTACAGTTGACTTTTTCATCAAAACCCTAATTGTGGTCCAGATGAAATTGAAACTTGTGAATCAAGATTCTTGGATCAATCCATTACTGTAAATGGATCAATGTGGTGTATTTGAGGCCCTCAAATCATGTCTTGAGGTCTTGGCTCTTACTTTTCTCCAAAAGTCAACTTAGGGGTGAATTAGGTCAAGAAACCCTAATTCCTGATTTTTGGTAAATTCATCCCCTGAGGTTAAATTGACTTGATGATTGGGTCCATGAGGTCCCTTGGAGTATCTTGGGTTGTATTTTGAAGCATTGGCTCATGCCCAGAGGAAAAATTCCATCTAGAGGCCTTGGTCGAGCAAAACCCTAATTTGGTGACACTGGCGATCTTGAGGCTTAATCCACTTGGAATATTGCAACCTTGTGCTTGATTCTTGATGTGGGAGTCCTCTTGATCCTTTATAGGTGTTTGAGAGGTTAGACAAGTTGAAGATCATGTCATTCCTTGATTGATCCTTTGTCTAAGTGCTCTGAAAGGGCTCAAAACCCTAATTCTTGATTGTGGCGAATGCTCGATCATCTTTGAGGAGATTGATGAGGCATGAAGGTACATCCATATTGTGATGATGATTTGCACAATGATGGGAAATCTTGGTGGTCAAAATTTGGGGTATGACACTAGGGTTTGAAGAAATTCAAGAGAGGGTTCACTGGGAATTAATCCTCTCTGGGGGAAATGAATTTCTTTGACAATTTCTAATAGTGACAGTCTGAGAAAAGTTTCACCGGGAATAATGCCTTTCTCTTTGTTCCATATTGTATAAGCCCAAGAAAAGGCAAGGCTGTATCTGGAAATTCCTATGGGGAACTAGTTTTGACTGTTGAAAGAGTGACCACTGGCTCTATCTAATTCTAGACTTAATTGCCGAGGAAAACTCTAAGCAGATAATATACAGGCATATATACAGATGAAATATATACTGTATGTAAAAGAGGGTAGGAGGACTTACAGGTGAGCAAGCTTCCAGCACAAATAAATATATAGATATGTGCAAGTATGTAAAAGAAAGTTGATAAAACTTACAGGTGAGCAAGCTTCCATGTTAACAGCTGTATGGTTAGTTGTTCAAGAAATTAAAGAAACTTTTGATAAAAACTATGAATTTGAACCTAAATCAAAACGGAAAGTTGTTTTTGAAAAGAAGATTGGGGCTTACACTCAAGGTGAGACCCAAAGAAAGACAGTAATCGTACCGTTGATCTGAAAATTATATCGGGACTTATACAATGACTGAGGCCCAAAAAGGTTTTTTGTACAAAGAGATGAGTCTTATAACTCAAGGAGAGGCCCAAAGGTTTGAAAAAAAGAAAAGAAATAGGGTTCACAACACAAGGGTGGCCCAAATGATTTTGTTTTGAAATGGCGATCGCGACGTGATTTTCTGAAATCGCAGTGGGACTTATACAATGACTGAGGCCCAAATTACTTATGTTCAACAAGGGTTGGGTATTACACTCTATTAGAGGCCAAAAGTGTATTTAAAAAAAGAAATATGGGACTTACAACACAGGGGGAGGCCCATATGGTTTTTGTTTAAAAGGCGACGATCACGCCGAGATTTTTAAAATCGTATCGGGACTTATACAATGACTGAGGCCCAAAATGTTTTCCTGTACAAAGGGGTTGGGTCTTACACTCTATTAGAGGTCCAAGAGGAGAGATGGCTCTAATGAGGCCGAGATGGTAATGAGCTATCCATGATATTGAAATCAATGGAGAGGCTTTCCTTTGGAAGGAGGGGAATGAGAGGGTTAAGGAGGAGGGCTAACAAGCTAACCTCACTCAAGAGGGGTAACTTAATGAAGTTGGAAAATGGTATTCATATAACAAAAGTACATGGATATAACACATGAATAAGGAGGATGAATGTGATGACATTCAAAGTAAACATCTTAAAGAAGCACACAAGTATCATGTAAGCATTCAAGCATGATATAAGTCCAAACATCTTACAAGTAGGTGGTGACCTACCAAGGGGGAAGTTGGAGTCCACTTTTAAGAAATGGAGGATGTTTAAATATCCTAAGCATGAAGAAAAACAGTTGATAAAAAAAACAAAAACTTGACACCTTCGCGTCGCGGCCAGATGCTTCACTACGCGAGCGATCGCTATCCGAACTGAAGCGAGGCGAGGCGGTTAGAAACAAAATAAAAAATGGTCAAACTTCACTTGAAGCGAAAGGAAGCGAGAGGAAGCGAAAGGTTTGCTTGAAGCTCGCCGTGCTTCGCATATCGAAACAAGACAGTTGCAGAAAAAACAGTTTATGTTAAGCAACTTTAATGGATCAAACATGTCTTAAACATCACATTTAAGCTATCCATACTTAGTGCACATAAAAAATCATCATATTTCAAAGAGTAGTAGTTTGAAAGGAACCTACCTCTTGTAGCTGGTGATCGAGCTTGATGATGGAGGTGTTACAGATGTGTAAAGATGATCTGGACAACTTCCTTATACCTCAAGGAATGTGTTTGAATGCTTAGAGTGGTTGGAAGCCCTTTGGTTTGATCAGCTCGAACCCTTCTGCAGCAGATGGTGGATTTTGTGCAAATGGGGTACCACTTTGTGATTCTGATGTTACAGATGTTGTTTTAGTGTTTGAATCACTTACACATGATGTATGTGAGGTGTTTACATCATTGGTTTAGACATAAATGCTCTGGTTTTGAAATTCATGATTCTCACTTTTGAAAATGTGAAAATTTGGAGCAAGAGCAAGAAGAGAGTGAAAACAAGTGTAGTCTTGTTTTGGTGTGATCTGAATGAGGCAATGTGACCTCTATTTATAGGTGATCAAGTTTTGTCTTGGAGAAATAGTGAATGGCTGCAAGATCAGATCACATTCAATGGCTTTGGCTTGGTGGCATTTCTTCTCATGCAAAGAAAACTAGCTTCTTCAAAGAACAGGGCTATGCTTTGACCAAATCCACATTCCTTAGATGTTTTAATTGTTGTTTAAGCATGAATCTTGACTAAGAAGATCAGCTTTGTTGAATATGCACTATTACATATAAATGCACTTTGAATTCCAAGTCTTTATTCAAAGACTCATCATGCCAAAGGATGAACTTTGAAGCATCTTGGCCTAATTTTGCAGGTTTGATATGATTCAATCTAATCCTCATTGATTTGGTAATATGACAAAGTTGGCAAGATGACAAACTTGTAAGTGGAAATCGTGTGGTGCAAGAAAAGGTCTCAAAGTCTGTCTTAAAGACAATTGCAGCAGGGAAACTTGGGAGGATCATATCTCCTTGCTCACAGGGAATCTTTGAGTGTTCTTGTACTATTTGGAAAGCTGGGATAACATACTTCAACTTTGATGTTCACCAAGGGACCTGGTTTAACTTGGATCAAGGTGAAAAATGTCCCTATATTTTAGAAAAAGTAAGGCAGATTCTGATTTTTTTTTGAAAATTTCACTAAGTGTTGGAAAAAGTGTCATTTTCATGTTTTTGTGATTTTGATCAATCCATAACTCAAAATCCATGAGGATTTGGAATCTCTTGTAGTTGACACTTTTAAAGTATGTCAGATGGACTTTCATTTGAGCTTTGAATGAGAAAAAAAGGCCTTGGGGTTTAAGAGTTATGACCTTGCAAAGTTGGTACCTAATTTATACCTAATGAATGGATTTGATAGGTGTTATAGGGTGTATTGAATCATGTCCCAAAGTTTGGGAGCATGTCTTGGTCAAAAGTCAAAGGTACAGTTGACTTTTTCTTCAAAACCCTAATTATGGTCCAGATGAAATTAAAACTTGTGAATCAAGCTTCTTGGATCAATCCATTGTTACAAATGGATCAATGTGGTGTATTTGAGGCCCTAAAACCATGTCTTGAGATCTTGGCTCATGCTTTTCCTCAAAAGTCAACTTAGGGGTGAATTAGGTCAAGAAACCCTAATTCCTTATTTATTTATGAATGCATCTCCTGAGGCTAAATTGACTTGACGATGGGGTCCATGAGGTCCATTGGAGCATTTTGGGTTGTGCTTTGAAGTATTGGCTCATGCCCAGATGAAAATTTCCATCTGGAGGCCTTGGTCGACCAAAACCCTAATTTGGTGACACTAGCGATCTTGAGTCTTGATCCACTTGGAAAGTGGCCACTTTGTGCCTGATTTTTGATGTGGGAGTCCTCTTGATCCCTTATGGGTGTTTGAGAGGTTTATACAAGTTGAAGATCATGTCATTTCTTGATTGATCCTTTGTCTAAGTGCTCTGAGAGGGCTCAAAACCCTAATTCTTGGTTATGGTGAATGCTCACCCATCTTTGAGGAGATTGATGAGGCATGATGGTACATCTATATTGTGATAATGATCTTCACAATGATGGGAAATCTTGGTGGTCAAAATTTGGGGTATGACACATGGTCATGTAATCATGGAAAGAGCATCACATGTTAGGGCAAAACTAGTTAAACAAAAGCTCATGGTATAGACAAAGTTCAACACACACTTTTATATGAGCATACACTTAAAAAATGCATAAAAAACAAGTGGGAACAAGGATACATAACATCACAACATCATACAAGATTCATATAAGTTAAACATGGTGCAAACAAGTCTTTACAAGCAAGGGAAAGCAAGGAATCATTCAAAAGAATCAAAGAACTCCTTAAGAAACCCTAAAAATACCACACACTTTAAACATTCATAAATGCATCAAAAATAAATATTTTTGGTATTTTCTTTTCACAAATAGAAAATAGACATTATCATGAACATTTTTCAAAAATAATGGGTTCAAAATGATTACAAATGAGAGAGTTATGGACATTTGAATTTGTAAAGAAAAGTAAGAAAATATAGTGATAAAAAATAATTGGAAGGACCCCCCATGGGTGTTGAACCCATGACATCTCGCTTGCAGAACAAAACCAAGACCAATCATCCAACGCACGCATGTTGAATTTATGGGGGAAGCATTGAATTATATGTGTTATTCACTTGAAATTCAGAAAAATTAAAAAGAACTGGGGCGAGGGGGATTCGAACCCCAGTTCTGGTGGTGGCAAGGTATATAGGGCGCGCAGGTTTAACCACTGGGGTGGTGATACATCCGTGTATTAAACCATAACCATTAATTAAAATGCCTAACAATGACCTAAATGCTTGAACAAAGAGCGCGCCCATGGCTGGCTTGCCCAAGAAATTCAGGTTTCTTACCATTTGCAAAAGGCATTGTAACTTTCTCATTTATCCATGAAAATGGATGAAATAAAAATCAAACTTCCTTAAAATTTCATGAGGAATCCAATGGTGGTGTTGGTTTTGGCTAAAGTGATTCTATTTAAAAACCTGATTGTGGTTCCTAAAATGACATGTTTTTGCAAGTTCAATGCAACAGCTATACACAATCAATAAAAGCATCACAAAATTGTTCAAACACAACATAAATGACATGTTAAACATGTTCAAACTCAATGTACATCAAAACGATACATATTTTGCAAAGTTCAAGTTCTTATGCACTTACCTCTTGGAGCTCAACTTGCCAACCTTCAAGATACTTGTGATAGAAGCAAACCAATGCCTTGGACACCTCAAATGTACCTTAGAGAAACTTCTTGGATGCTTGGCAAAAAGTGACCAAAATGGAACTTTGGTCAAATGGAGTTACAATTGAGAAACTATTGTTGGAACAACTTAGGGATGTTATTTAGAGTGTGTTTGAAGTGTTGGATGGTTTTGAAATGGACAAAATCAAGACATGGCTTGGAAAATGCAGAAAAGTCAAAATATGAGGTTTTGACAATTGACTTTTGGATTCTGGTGTTTGGAGAGGAAGATGAAGGTTAGGACACCTTCAAGGGATGATTTGTGATGTGTTTGGATGGTTGTTTGAGTGGTTTAAACTTTGGTTTTGAAAATTCGAATCTCACTCTTTGGAAGTTTGAAAATTTGAAGTGAAATACGAAGAATGAGAAAACAAGTGTTGTAATTGTTTTGGTGTGTGTTGAATGATCAAATGTGGTCTATATTTATAGGGAGCAAGTTTGTTTTGGAGGGATAGTGCTGGTTTGAAGGATGAGCTTAATGTTCAATGGTTTTGGAAATGGATCATTACTTCCAACTCAAGGTACCTTATCTCTTCCACTAGCCTAGCTCTTCTTTTGACCAATTCCACATTCTACAGCGGTGTTTATTGTAGTTTAAGAGTGAATCTTGACTGGTGAGTGTGGTTTCTTTGACAATGTACTATTCCACATAAATGCCTCTTGAATTCAAGGCTTAAAGTGATGATGTCTCATCATTTCAAAGGGATTCTTCTTGACTTAGTGCCTCTATCTTGGAGGTTTTAAATTATTCATTCAGTTTCTGGTTGAATGAGAATTGTTTGATCATCACACTTGGACTCACAAAATTGTGCACTCCAAGTAATGCCCATTCTGTCTTGTCAAAATAGTTGCATCAAGGCATATTATGCACCCTATATCTCCTTGCTCAAATGGATTTAGATTGTGTTCTTGGACATTTTGGAAAGCTGGTATATCATACTTCAACTTTGATGTTTGAATTTGGTCTTGATTTATATTGGATCATGGAGAAAAATAGTCTTAAAGTTGGCTAAAACACAAAACAGATTCTGTCCAAAATTTCTCTAAGTGTCAAAGTTCAAAAAGTCTTGTAACCCTAACTTCATGGCTTCATATCTCAAAATCCATCCACTTTTTGGGAATCCACTCTAAGTGACAAAGTTGTAGTATGTAACAAGCTCTTAAATTTGATATTTAGATCAAATAAAATGGTTACTTGGTTTGGAAGTTATGACCTTGCAAAGTAGGGTAAAAATCATTGTTTTTTCATGACTTAGAAAAATTTTAAGTTTTCTAAGGTTGCCCTTTTTACAAGTAACCTCACTTTTCTTGATTTTTCTTGATCAATCATGATCCAATTCAAATATTAACATTGTTCTTGACTTGAAGAGACCATGTTTGACCAAAAACTCCAAAAATCAAACTTGATTTTACCACAGTTGACTTTTTGTATCATATGAACTTTGATTTTTGTGATTTATGAAATCAAACCATTGGGCTAAATTAAACATTATGGATGTATTCCAAGGGTGTTTTTGAGTGTCTTCAATCATGTCCCAAGGTTTGAGGTCATTCCTTGCTTAAAAGTCAAAGGTATGGTTGACTTTTCATCAAAACCCTAGTTTGTGGTCTAGATGAATTTAAATTCTTGCATTCTTTATGAATCAAGTTCTTTGGATCAATCCAATCATATGAATAGACTAATGTGATGTATTTGAGGTCCTTGAAACATATCTTGAGGTGTTGGATCATGCCCAGATAAAAAAATTCACTTTAGAGGCCTTGATCAACCAAACCCCTAATTGGTGCACCAGATGAACTTGGGGCTTGATTGACTTGAAATGATGTGGAATTGTGCTTGATTCTTGGAGGTGATATCTTGATCTTCATGGATGAAAAAGGGACTTGAGATGTTGAATACCATGCCCATTCTTGATTGATCCTTTGCTTAAGTCTTCTTTTGAGGCTCAAAACCCTAATGGGTAATCAAATGAAACAAACAACACTCTTTTTATCTCTAAATGGGTTAGTGATGCATAAAAGTATACACACATATGAAGCTAATGAAATTCAACTGATGCGGGATCTTAGGGTCAAAAATTAGGGTATGACACTTGGTCTAATGTCTTATGCCAATTTCTTGGCTACTTCCCCACATGCTTCTTAATTAACCCAATCACCAATTTATTTGCTGCTTCAAGTTGACCATTATCATGAGCATAATAAGTTGTGGATGTTAAGAGTTTGAATCCCGTTTCTTTAGAAAATTCTTGCATTTTTGGACCAGTTAAAACTAATCCATGATCTGTTGTAATAGTTTTTGGGATTCCAAACCTGAAGATAATGTGCTTTTGAATAAATTTGATCACTGCATCCTGATCCATGTTTACCAGTGGTATAGCCTCAATCCATTTAGTGTAATAATCTATTCCCACTAAAATGTACTTCTGGCTCTTAGATACTGCCGGTCGAATTTCACCAACTAAATCCAAAGCCCAACCTCTAAAAGGACAAGGATTCACTATGGAATGCAATTCGCTTGCAGGAACATGTTGAATGCCTGCATGTACTTGGCATTCTTGACATCCTTTGGCAAATTCAATACAATCCTTTAGCATTGTAGGCCAATACATTCCTTGTCGAAATAATAACCATTTTATTTTATGGCCTACTTGATGTGTTCCACATGCCACACTATGGACATTAGAAAAAGCCAAATATGTTTCAGATTCGCTAAGTCATTTAAGTAAGACACCTTCAGGCCTCTTTTTGAACAATTCATTTCCCATTAAAACATAACTTAAGGCCCGATATTTGACCTTTCGTTCGACAGAAGCTGTTGGATTCTGCAAGTATTCTACTATTGGCTTTCTCTAATCTTTATTTGTCAAACCATCTATAGCCAATATCTCAAAGCTTTCTTCGTCAACATATCCTAGTTTCATTGTCTCCAAGTTTGTTGGGGATAGTTTTGTTGATACAACCCTTCCTCTGACTTCGATTGCATCTTGTAATTTTTCCTTCGAAATTTTGTATCCTGAAGCAATCTGGGCTAAGTCATTGGCCTCTGGATTCTCAAGTCGAGGTATGTGTTGAATGCTTACCATTTTGAATCTTCGTAACAACCTATTGGTTATCACAAAGTACATGATAATATTTTTCTTTGACACATTTGTATTCCTTTGTAATCTGCTTTATTACCAACTTTGAGCCTCCCATTATTTCAACTCGAGTTGCCCCCAATTCCAACAATATTTCAAGTCCGGCAATTAAAGCATCATATTCAGCTTCATTGTTTGAAGAAAGGCCTTCGACCTTATACTTGAATTTTGTTGGAATTTTGTTAGGAGAAGTAATTAATACTCCTACTCCCGTTCAATCTTTATGACTAGAACCGTCGAAGTACAACTTCCATGGCTCAAGTTCCACAAAGTTTAGGGAGTTTTCGACTATAGAGTGGTCGAGTATAAAATCGGCTACCACTTATCCTTTAACAGCCTTCAAAGGCTTATAAGTTAAAGAATATTATGTTAAGGCTAAAGCCCATTTACTAATTTGACTGTGCAAAATAGGTTTAGAAAACATATGTTTAATAACGTCGAAAGGAGATGAAACATAAACTTCCATTGGTTTTATATAATGCTTCAATTTTGTACAAGAAAAGTATAGACAAAGACACAAATTTTCGACTATACTATATCTAGTTTCTGCATCATTCAAGACTTTACTAAGGTAATACGTGGCTCTTTCGACACCATTTTCATCCTCTTGAGCTAACATGCTCCCTAAGGTCTTGTCAGACACAGATATGTACAATCTTATACTCCTATTTCTACAAGGAGGCGCAAAAATCGGAGGGTGAGCAAGGTATTCTTTAATCTTGTTGAATGCTTCTTGCTGCACTCGCCCCCACTCGAAACCTTCTTGCTTGAGTCGAAGTAGAGGTGAGAAGGCTTGAGTCTTGCCACTTAGATTGGAAATGAATCTTCTTAGAAAGTTTATCTTTCCTAGCAATGACTGCAACTCCTTCTTTATCGAAGGCGCTTTCGCCTCCATGATGGCCTTGGTCTTATTCTGATTGATATCTATTCCTTTTTCATGGACCACAAAGCCTAGAAAATCCCCCTCCTACACACAAAAAGCACACTTAAAAGGATTCATCTTGAGACCATGCTTCCTCATTCTTTCAAATGATTGTCAAAGATAGTCTATATGACTTTTTCCTGAAACTGACTTAACTATAATATCATCAATATAAATTTACATAAATGTTTCAATAAAGTCATGAAAAATTAAATTCATTGCCCTTTGATACGTTGCCCCAGCATTCTTCAGGCCAAAGGGAATTACTACTTATTCGAAAGTGCCTAATGCTCCGGGGCATCGAAATGTCATTTTCGACACGTCTTCCTCAGCAATGAAAATTTGATTATAGCCAGAATATCTGTCGAGCATACTTAAATACTCATGGCGTGCAGCAGAGTTGACTAGAATTTCCGCAATAGGCATTGGATACTCATCCTTTGGGGTTGTAACGTTTAGATCTCTAAATTCTATGCAAACCCTTAAAGTTCCATTCTACTTAATAACTGGAACAATGTTGACAATACATTCGACATGCCTGGTCGTACGGATTAATTTACATCTCAGTAGTATTTTGACCTCCTCTTTGATCTTTGAGAGAACCGCAGGTGCAAATCGCCTTGGAGTTTTCTTGATGGGCTTCTTCCTAGGCTTTATTGGCAATTTCAGTTCGACCAGATATCTGCTTAAAACAGGCATTTCGTCGTAATCCCATGCGAAGCAGTCTCCGAACTCCTTCAGCAGTTGAATTACTTCGACTCTGAGTTGTGGGTCAAGGTTAACACTGATGTAAGTTGGCCTTTTCATTGTCCCTTCTCCCAGGTCGATCTCTTCCAGAGGATCTTGCGCGATCATTTTGATGTTGATTGCTAGAGGACCTTTCTCAAAACCCAAAGGCTCATCATCATAGATGGCATCTAGCCTTTGGCTTGGCACTTCGACTGGATCTTTGTCGGATGGCTTCGGGTCAAAATCCTTCCCAGGACCTTTGAAGTACTCTTCGTCATCTATGGCTTCGACAACCATATATTTCACTTCGGCCTCCAAGGCCGCTTTCAATTTGTTTTTCAACTATATAAGCCGAAATATTTTTGAGAGCCAATGACTCACTCATTGTCATTGAATTCACTGCTCCAACCAGTTGGTTGGATTCCTGTTATTTTGAAGACATATTCTTCTTCGCCAACAACCTCCATATCCCACTAGAAGTCATGGGTGGGGTGCAAGTACAAAGAACAGAAGGTGTTGTCTGCAGGTGTAAAATTAAAACCTGCAGAATTGCATGGTGCTATGTGGGCCAAATTTTTATTAAAATGATGCCCCTTATTTGGTTAACCTCAGCCATGTAATATCTTTGGTCTGCTTTGATGTTTTCAACGATTCCATCACTCCTCCAGCTAGATATCCTTTGGTGAAGTGATGAAGGTACCGCACCTATTTCATGGATCCACTCCCTCCCAAGGAGTAGGTTGTAGTTCACCTTGGATACGATCACCATAAACATCGTTGGCCTAGTAATAGTGCCAACGGTTAAGTCAACTTGAATGACTCTCATGGTTGTTCCAACTTTCCCTTCGTAATTCGAAAGGACCATGTTATGTGGCTTCGTGTCGGAATCACTTTTGGCAATCTTTTTTAACATATAATACGGCATAAGATTCAATGTCGTTCCTCCATCTATAAGTATCTTATTGATACCCACGTTCTCTATCTTTCCTCTGATGAATAGAGGTTTCAGATGGTTTTTCATGGCCTCATCTGGTCTTTCGAAGAACGCATTTTATTCCTCGACACAACCATTATTCAGAATGTAGTAACACACTGGCCTTTGATAGGCCACTTCTTGTTCGACCTCATCCTCCGGGTACTCCAATTCTGTTATCCTGTCATACTCCCAAGGTAAAACAGATACGACATTACAAATAATGTCGAGTGACTGCTCAGACCCCGAGTCAAAATCGTCCATCACGATGTCATCATTTGCCAACATTTGGTCAGAATTTTCTTTTGTATCTTCTTGCTGGTCTGTGAACAACTTTCTTTCGGTAGCTTTCCTCTCGGCAGGTTTTCTGTCTTTATTGTTATCCTTTCAAATCTGTACGTTGCTACTAGACTCAGCATTCACTTTCACTGCTGCTTCTCTCATAGCCTTACGCTTCCTTTGTTGACATCTCCATTGAGACTGTGTCATTGGATTCTTCCCTTTGTAGTTTTCTGAATGCCAGGATGATTTCTTGGAAGCTTGGAACTCCCTTCTATATGCTATCAAAGATCCTCTTTTGACCTCGAAATTTCACCATTTTTTCTGGCCATTCTTTCCCTTCTCCACTAGTCTCACCCACTTGTCCTTGGGGGCATCTAAAGTGGGCTTGAAGGTCGATGACCTATTGCCACAGACCCCTGGTCCATGTTAATTATATCCTTTTGCTGCTCCCTTTTGGTTGAAAGAGCCATGTTTTCCTGAGTTTCTCCAGTTGTTCTTGTTCTTCGCCCGTCGAATCCCTTGGATATTCTCCGCAACCTTTCGGCCAAAGACATCACTTCATCTGGGACATAACATCACTTGGAAACTCTTCCACTGGCATTTGTGAAGAAACTCAACCAAATTTTCTTCTTGTTTTGGATATGCCATTTTGGTATATTCTTCTTGTTGGAGAGAGCATTTGTCCACTTCCATTGTAACTCGTTGGTCATCTCGACCATGTTAACTCCAAGACTAGTACTCACAGAGATATCCATTTCTTGGAATTTCATCCTAAGGCCCTCAGTGGCCTTAGTTCTGTTGTTGATCTGTATGAAACCATCAGTAGTTTCACACATTGAAATCATTTCATTGGGACCTTCAGTAGTCCCATTAACGAAGCCTTCAACAACTTTGTTCATGAAACCCTCAGTGGTTTCAATTTGAAAGCCATCAGTGACATTCTCAAAGAAGCCTTAGTGGCTTCTTTGTCGAAGTCTTCAGTGACTTCGTAGTTGAAGTTTCCAGGAATCTGAACAAAGCCCTCAGCGGTTTCTTGATCAGCATCCTTGTTGTCTCATACTATATTCCTTCCGACCAAACAGGTACTCAATATTCTTGTGATTACTAAACACTTCGAACCTAGAACCATAAAGATAATACCTCCAAATTTTTCAACACAATACAACCGCATCCAATTCCAAATTCTGAATAGTATAGATCCTCTTATGAATCCTCAATTGTCGTAAATCATAAGCTACGACTTTACCCCCTTGCATTAACACACTGACCAAACTCATCAAAGACCTCACAAACGGCTTATTAGGATCACACAACATCAAAACTGGAGTCGTAGACAAATTCTACTTTAGCCCTCTCAAACTTTCCTTACAACGAACATCCAAAACAAACGACTTACCTTTTTCAAGTCAATCGAAGTAACGAAAACGCTAACTTGGAAAAGCCTTCCATAACCTCCGGTAATAACCAACTAAAAGTCCAAAAGATTCTAATCTCCTTAACCAACTTCAGAGCCTCTCATTGTAGAACTGCAACTACTTCCGATGGATTCATAACAATACCATCATCAGAAATAACATATCCATTAAAACTAACTTTTTTCAACCAAAATTCTCACTTGAATAACTTAGCATAAAAATTCCTTACTTTTCAACACTTACAACTCGATTCTCAAACATCCTACAACTCTCCTCCTGATTTTATAATAGATCAGAATACCCCCAATGAACACCACTCCGAACTTATCCAATTTAATATGGAAGATACGATTCATATACTCCACAAACATTCTAGACGCATTACTAACACCGAACAACATCACTGTGCATTGTAGTGCCCAACCAAACCAACCCTCATCCAAACTTGTCCAGACTCACATACACGCTTAATCGAGTAAATAACAACCTATTCTGATGATAACAAACCTAACCAGTCCCATTAAGTCGATCAAAGACTCAACTCACACAATTCACCATTCTTATCACACATTCCAAACAATTGTAATTTCAATCAAACTCAACCAAGCCATTCCAGTCATCTATTCGTGAAAGTGGACACTTATTCTCAATCGTTACCTTATTCAACTGTCAGTAATCCATACACAATTTCTTCTCTTGACCGTCCAATTCCACAAATTCCAACATGTATCAACAATCAACCAAAAAGAACTCTTAATATCAATATTACATCCACACAAAAGGGTTTTCACAAAATTTTCCAACTGCTCTATCAATCCGAGTACTTCTAATGCTAACACCCAATATTCCATCCAGAAATACATCTGAAAATCACGCACAACTGGAAGCCCATCACTGTGGCCTTTCTGCCAATTTCTAGAAAACTATCATCACAAACATAACAAACATCTTAGTCTCACTTCCTAAAAGTTCTTCTACTTACTTAGCAGATCCAAACCTCAAATCCTCACCTTCGTCAAATTTGAGTTCACACTCGACTCTCTGAGAACAACTATTAACGATACCCAATCGTTCTCTCTCAATGACTTCCCAACTGGACCAACATACCAAAACCTCTAATCCGTCTCATCTTCCGATATTAGAATCTTCATCGACTTAACAAAACAATCCGTAACCATTCTCTTAATTCCAAACAATTCATTGCACATACTATCAACGCCGGAAAGACACGTCTATTTCATCCAACATAATTCCGTCTACTATGAACAAGAGATTAAGGGTGATCAGTTCCTCAATTTGTCAATAGACAGCCGACAACCATGATGGGGCATAAACCATCTTTACCAAACTATAATAGCGTTTCTTGCATCTTGTGCGCAAAACTACCTAAGGCACAAATCCTTAGTCGACATAAGCCTTACCTCTGCATTCCCTCCGGAACCGGGAACAACACTGTCCAAACAACACTTACAATCTTGCAACCAACGGTACCCAACTGAAGCAACTTGGAGAAGCACCAGCTTCTCCCCCACTTATCTCATTCTAAATCCTGAAAACAAAGGATTAAAAAACCAGAAAGTACTGACAGGGTTTCACACACATGTCACATACTAAGGAACAAACCACATCGACAATATTCAACTGTCACACCAACTGACTCAACAACTTGGCCGGACGGACCGACCTGCTCTGATACCACTAATGTAACACTCCAATTCCCATCGCGAATAAATAATACATAAATAAATCAGAGTGAATAAAAATTTTATTCTTAGACAGAAACAAGGATGCCACATTTAAAGAAAGAAAATACAATCCCTGCTCATCAATTTGATACATAACACAAACTGGAATAAACATAAAAGGGAAACTTTTTCCAATAAAAGGAAGGTTCAATTATGGAATAAAGCGGAAAGATCCATAACTGACTTATTTTGCCAAATAAATTGTTTTATAACATCAAAATATTCATACAAAGGTAATACAAAATAAATCCATCAATGTATACATATATAACAAAAGCGTTCCCTGACTCCCGTGTTACGTATCAGAGCAGACAGACCGACAAAAGGATAGAGAACTAATCTTCACAAAAGCCTCCAAGATACTAATCTGCAATTACCTCATAGGGCAACAAACCACAGCAGAAGGGTGAGAAATAACAACTAAATCAAGATTGCATAATAATATGCAAACACATATAAATTCACATGCATTATTATTCTCACCACAAGCATCCCATACTAATACATATAGCATGCCACAGATACATAACATATTTATAATAATCCAACCACATAACATATATCAATTATGCCAACATAATAACATATTCACACATAATGCATACCAAAGTTAGGACATATGGAAACACACCACCACATCACATAGCATACGTCTATGAAGAAAACATATCATCCATCACCAATGCATTTATCACAAATGCATATCAAATCACCAATGCTATCACGAGCTCAACACATAATCAATCAATTCACAATTCCTCACACATAATCAATCGATTCATGATTTATGCAAATGCACAGAGACCGACACAACGACTCTATGCAATGCAATGCGGTACCATTCCATCCATCATTCTCATTATTAATTCACTCAAGAATTATTGGAATCATCACTTGTTACTTAGTGTAACTCCCCGTCGGGCAAACGATGTTCCCCGTCGCTTTAGGTCCTCTTGGTATAAGGCTCACGACCTTTATGGATAGCTTGAGGTCCTCTTTGTATAAGGCTCACGATCCGATCGCTTTAAGTCCTCTTTGTATAAGGCTCACGATCGTCTATAACGTCGCTTTAGGTCCTCTTTGTATAAGGCTCACGACCGTTACAGCAGATTCCCTTTGGAATCGTTTCGTCGTTCACACCCCACAAGGGCACACGACATCACAAGAATGCATATCATGATGCTTGGCATACAAATGACTCATGACAATCAAATGCATATACATTTATATAACCATGTGAACCACCTCAACATCAATAATCATGCATTGCAATCACACCCAAAACAATGCATTTATTTTCCATAAGGCCACAAACCATCATCACAACATTTCATCACATGCATTCACATCATATAACAGCACACAAGCTATACGTTATATATCAAAAGCATATCGCATGATAACACATCAATCTCACACAATTACGACGGTAAAAGTCGACAAAACGACACGTTTCCAAATTCCCGACACAATTAAATTGGCCACTAATATCAAAACAATTTTTATAAGAAATAACATCTCATTAGTTTCACAACGCTTCCAACCGTGCTGCAATCCGAGTCACGGATCAAAAGGAACCGCATCGGACGCGAAATCGGGAAAGAAATCGCGAAACTGCAAAATTCTGCACCCTCACTGGCCATACGTGTATTACCCTGGGCCATACGCGTATTGCCTAGCTCGCTCGCCCATCCATACGCGTATTGCCCAAAGTGTTACGCGTATGAGCAGAGACTGATTTCTCTAAAAATTCCATCTAAAACCCATTACGCGTAATGCCTACCTCCATACGCGTAATGCCTACATTTCTTCCTTGCCATACGCGTATTGCCCAACCCAATACGCGTATTGCCTTGTCCAGTACGCGTATGGGCAGGCAAAACCCAGAATTTTCCTGCATAATTTTCTGCTACGGGTTCCACTCAACTCCTCTCCAAATCTTATCTAAACATCAGTATACTACCAACTGAATGCACAACAACCTATATCTATCAGGTATCAATAATTCGGAACCTTAAATCATGATTTCCGACACAGTTTACCATTTCTAACAACATTAAAATTCTAACATTTCACCCAACATCCAACCAAACAAACACATACATATACATATACAAGCATGATATAATTGAAACTTCTCACCCTTACCCGATTAATCGCGATTGAAACTGAGATTCTTCAATTTTCCTCTTTCTCTTCTTCTCCCTTTTTCCTTCCTCTTCCTTTCTTTCCTTTTTCTTTCTTTTCTCTCTTTTTCTCTCAAATCTCTATTTATGAAAATATCTCATTTTTTTCTAAAATATCTAACCCCCAAAATGACCATTGTACCCCTCAGCTCAAATATCTCGCAAACGCTCTAAAAATGCGATAAAACATAAACAGCGATGAAATATATTTCGGGAAATAAAAGTTGAAAAGAAATTATAATTTATTGCAAATATTTTATCTATCAGGGAAATTAACCAATTAACTCAATTAGCAGGTAAAATACAATAAATTCACACATTTCACAAAATTCACATAAATGAAATAAATAAATATAATTAAACAAATCGGGGCGTTACACAATGCAGCGTAAAAAGATCATAAAAATGAAGAACTTAAATGTAGAAAAATTTCCAGAAAAATGAAAAGAAAATATTTTAACACACTATAACACTGTCCCACTGGGCGTGCCAATTTGTTTACCGTGAAAATTAGTAAACAGCCGTTGGTCTTCCAAAACACTAATTGATTTGGTTCTCTTACAGGATCAACCAGTGAATCCTAAGGACATAGCTATGGTGTTTTATGTTTTTCTGGAAAGTTTGTAGAACACTTCGACAATATTCATTGGTTATAAAAAGATTGGTTGATTGTGTTGTTGAAAAAGATTAAACTTTTGTAGAAATTTGGTAAAATAAAGCAATGAAGAAAACTGACTTCAAAGTAAATGGAATGCAGTAAAGAGCAATTAGTAAAAGAAAGTAAATTTCTTATTGAATAAAATGTATGGTGTTTCAAACGTACATTTCTCAACAATGACTCTTTTCTCACGTTAACTTGGGTACTTTGAGTAAATTTGAGTATAGTACAATAATCGAACACACGGAAATCCTAATACTAGGGCCCCTATTTATAATGCGTCGAAATAACTGCCTCTAACGAATATTTCTTCAAAAGTTGACACGTCTCGCCTTGCATGCCTTTGTTTCGCCATGGTTCGCCACGCGTCTTCTCCTAAGAAACGGATAAGGACAAAAGACAGTTATCCATCCGTATCTGAAATTCAAATGTCTGTCGAAGGAAGGCCTCATAGCATCCCTTCGCTGAAGTTACTTCCCATACTTAGAAAATATTTCTAAGTATTTTCTCAAGCATGTCCCCTCATGAGAACCATTTCGGCAGAACTTTATACCAAACCCTGTCGAACTCAAGAAAACTTAAGAAACTTTCATTTTTACTTAATCTCTCAAATAGGAACATGGCGTCGAAACACCTAGCCAACAGAACCGAAATCATTGACATGAAGGAAGAAGTAAAATTATTCAGAAAAGAGCTAAAGTGTTAACAAGATTAATATGTTCTAGGGATATGCGAGATGGTGAAGGGCATATTTTGTAAGGAATTTAAAGTTGGCTGAAGTGAAGAGAAGTAGACTCGATTAATTGTTGACCCCAACTAGTGGAAATTCTAGTTGTAAAGGATTTTGGTGGAACAAGTTTGTTTCTACAACTATTCTTATGTTTTGATGATAACAAAGTGTAGAGAATAATTTTGTACTATGACTACTTTTTTCAGGTGCGCAAATAAAAGGAAACAGATTCTGACTCTGAAGAAGTCAAATATGAACGCGTACGAAGTGTGAAGAAAACTGAAAAAAGATTCTAAAGTGAAGACACACTCTGAACAAAAGGAAGAATACAAATGCATGTTTAAAGCAAAGTCAAGATTCAGGGTTATCAAAGTCAACACTCCTGCAAGGCACTATTCCAAATGGTTTTGACAAAAGACTCTGTTATATCAAGCCTCACTCTGAGTAGACTCTGTAGTCTACATCTTCTAGGCTCTGGGCTCTAATCTAGCTTCACTTAATCTCTTATATGAAATCTTTGATTATGAAGAGAAGCATATTCAAGGAGTTTACAATTTTAAAGGGATTTCCTTAAAAGGGCATACATGCCATATCTTCAAGGATTGTACTATCAATGGCTAGAAAAAGATTTTCTACCTACTCAATATTCAATGTTGTACCTACCTACTGGACATCAAAAGTGTACCTTAAAGAAAGGTTCAATCCTACCCTCCAACTGATTTATTTATCTCATAATTATTTAGAGTAAGAAGAATATGAAAAAGTGTGAGTCTTTGCCTACGCCAAAGCTACAACACCACAACAACAATAACAAAGAGAGAAACACTTAGAGCTTTCATTGTATATAATTTTACGTGTATTCATTTGTTCTTCATTTTGTGTGTTATCTGCTTAATTGAGAAGTAATCTTTGTAAACACAACACTATATTCTTAACCTTGGTTAAGTCTTAGAGTGACTAGTGTTAGTCTCAATACTCAAGAAGTCTTAGACAATTTGTCTTCGAGTTGGTTTTCTTGAGAGACTAGGATATAGTCAGAATTTCTTATGAAGACATTGACGACTAGTCTTTGTGATTGTATTCAGTTTAATTATTGGATTAAGTATTTTTTGGAAGAAAAATCATTCAGGTGGGTGGATTGGAAGTAGTTTTGTTAACAGCGAACCAGGATAAAAATACCTGTGTTCTTATCCTTATCTTTATCTTTGTTATTTGATACATTGAGTGGCAAAAAGTTTTAAAACATAAAATCCAATTTAAACCCCCTTTTCTTGAGTTTCTTGCACCTTCACATTTGTGGTACAAGCTTGTAAGGATGGAAGTGTTAAACATATATGAGAAATGAGGCATGTGAGGGTGATCATTGATGGATGAAGGGATCATATGCTTTCAAAGTTTCTATAAGTTCCTCTTGCAGTGCTCAGTTGAACCATGTACGAGCTGTTGGTTAGTACCTTATTAAACCACGTGTTACCAATCTTCGTAAATCATCACTCACGAGCCAAGAAGAATGATACCTCTTCTAAAACAAAGGAGGATTTGATGACCAAGTTATGATAAAGGATCCCTATTAACTAAAGTGTAGCTTAAGAGATTTAGCCATGACCGATTTAAGATTTAACCATGTGACAATGGTTAATCTCTCCCTCCTGAAGTGACCAGATGAAACAATTACATTTGAATCCATAAGTGAGATGTAGCTAAGTTGTTTAGTTGGGAAGTGATAAGTTGAGAAAATCCATAGAAGAGAAAGGGTTAAAGGGGTGATGTCAACCTTGGAAGTTTTCTCCTATGGTAATACGATGGATTTCCAAGATAGGAGTACAATCATAGGATATATAATTGAATTGCTGATGAGTGGTGTTTTATGTGCTCCGACATGTTAGGGAAATCAACTGCAGTGAATCCATATTCGACATGTTAGGGGTACTTAGGATGATTGATTTGATTGAGAAGTCTATAAGTCTTAAAGGTGTTCAAATGTGTTAAGGTGTAGAATTTTTTAAGTCCTAATTGCATCTGGCTCATATGATATACCTATAGAACCTAAGGTACCTAAATTATCAGAATGATATCAACAATCACTGGTGTTAGTTTTTTTCCCCACAATTTAAGCGATACTTCGAGCATGGTTTGCATTCCCACGGTAAACTCAGAATCTTCCTATTTTAGTATAATCATAGTTGTGCACCATTGCGTATTGCAAGTGACAATTGAAGTGAAACTTATTCTAGCTGTCCTTAACTCCTTTTGCCCAACCTATCTATTACATACCTCAAAATTATGATACCTTCGTTAATGATTCATCTGAATCATATTACTTTTGTGGAGACCATGTAAGAGTTAAAGTAGTTAGGTTGTCTTGTGAAGACTTAACCAATAGTTCTAGTGCTGGAATGACATGATACATCTCAAAATCTAGATTCACCCTTCAGTTACATGATTGTTGTGTTATGGAATATTGGTGAGTATTCTTCCTTCAATTAGACTTGTTCTACACATGTGTCATTGTGTGTTAGGACACAATTATAATTTTAACTAGTAAGATAACGGGTAAAATTATTTGATACAGTATAAAATATATTTAAATGTACATTTGGAGCGTTATAAAATGTATTTATATACGTGTTTAAATTTAAATTAGCTATTAATTATAAAATGAACAATTATTATATAAATTCAATTGTATTAAAATACAAATAGAAAAAAAATATTCTTGAGATTAAAAAAAAGAAATATTTAATATTTGATCATAAGGATTTTATCTTTCAAGTTAAGATAATTATTAATTAAAATAAAATATGTATTGTGTTTATAGTGACCCGTGAAATAGAAAATTTATTTGATACAATATAAAATGTATTTATATACAGATGTATTAAATAATAATGCAAAAAAAACTCGTGAGATGAAGAAAGACAAAAAGAAAATTTTGATGCGATAATGACCCGTGAGATTAATAAATTATTTGGTGCGATATAAAATGTATTTAGATACAAATGCAAAATTTAAAATGATATGCTTAATTGTAAAATGAACAATAATCATATAAATTAAATTGTATTAAATAATTACATAAAAAGAAAAAAAAATGAATCATAAGATGGTGAAAGAAAAAAAATATATTTAAATATAAGATAATGGTTAATTAAAATAAAATAAATATTATGTTGATAGTGACCCGTGAGATAAATAAGTTTTTTATTTTATTAAAATTAAAAAATAGATTATAAGTATTTTTAGCGATAATAAAAAATATAGTGAAAAAAAATTAAAATAAAAGTGAGAAAGTGTGGGAAAAAAGTGAAAATGGTTTGAAATTTGAATGAAGAGAGAGAATGAGTGTATGTAATATTTAATTTGAATGAGTAAATAGAATATAGTAAATAGTAGTCAATGTTAAGTCAACACATGGCATGCAATTGTGAAAAGCTACTTTTGATTTTGGATGAATTTGCTAGTTACTGAAATAACCTTTTCATAGTGTATTTTATTTTTGGTGGAAGGGAAATTTGGGCGGTTCATGCAACCTTTTAGTAATGGGTAGATAGTAAATGAGGCTTGGAGATTGAGATGAATAATGAAAATTAGAGAACTCGTTGAAATACTGAGTATCCGACCTAGAAATATGGAACTTCTCACCACTTGAAGAAAAGCTATAGATTCCCTCTTCAGACGAGAGACGACCGAGATAAAGAATCATTTTTTTTCTAGTCTCGTTAACTGACAACGAATGTGACATTGACCCTACGAAAAAGCCAATGAAGGATGTTGACAATAAACACAGAATAATTTATGACAATTTTGTTTAAGAGATGTAAGAACTTTGAATCACAAGTTGTTGTAGAAACATAAGGAGAATCATGTAGGGATGCTTTGAGTGCGATCAGAGAATGTATCACGAAAACCTAAAAAATGGATCAAAGTAATAATTAGAGAATGCTTTCATTTAAGTGGAGATCTCGAGATGTGTTGTAAAGGAACCCTGTAGTGTGAGAATGAATTCCAATGAAATGTATGTGAATATAAGCCCTGGATGCAAATGAGTTCTCAGCTGCATGAGTGTTGGAACAAAATTGTCAATATTCTTTAGGTTTTGATGATAACAAAGTACTTAAAGAAAAATTGGGTATACTAACATATGTTTAAGTGTGTAGAATCATGAGTTTAAAATTCAACTCTGAATTGACTCTAATAAAAGCATATGTAGAGAAGCAAATTGAGTCAAATTCTAAAGGATTAGAATTTGATGACTTCGATACCCTCCTTGAACAGTTTTCATCATCACCTTTCTTGGAACTAGACATTTGCAGGAGGGTATCGAAGAGTTATATGATGAGTCCGTTATGTTCGATGAAAATGAAATAGACCTTGCTGAACTTAAGAAAGGCCCTCCTTACCCTTGTAAATTATTAGTCCCTTCAAATGGAAATAATCCTGTCGAATCTGAAAAGAACGATAGGTTCCTAAAGAAAACATACACTTTCGACATCACTAAGTGTGATGAAATTTTTGATTTGTTAGTTAAGGATGGTCAAATACTAGTGCCTCCTGGTGCTAAAATACCACCTTTAGAGCAAAGAAAAAAGAGATTTTTGTAAATACCATAACTATTTGGGTCATAAAACTTCTCAATGTTTTCTTTTCAGGGATTTGGTGCAGAATGCTATTCAGGAAGGCAGACTCAAGTTTGGGGAGAAGACTAAGAACCAGATGAAAATTGATGCTGACCCTCTTGAAGTAGCTGAAGCAAATTACGCAGAGCCTGATGAGGTTAACATGGTCGAACTGGTTGAATTATCTGACAGCAGTTCAGATAGTGTTAGCACCAACGAAGCTCTTGGCAGAAATGCCACAGTGGTTGGGGTTATCGAGGACCTTACCAATGATGTTGTGTTAATCAGGGAGGTTGAGGAAATGGATGGTTGCCAGCTTGAGCATCTGATATGTATGGCAGCTGAACACTACTTTAGGACATCTGCTGAAGTCCAAAGGTTCGACGCTGAGGCTACAGTCGAGATCCATGATGGAGCTGAAGAGTCAATGCTACAGATGGTAACAAAAGAAACTGCTGACAAGTTCAGACAGATGGATGAGGCTGCTGAGGGCCTTGATGTCCACTTCTCCAAAATACGCCTAAAGGATGAAGTTAACATAAACATGGTCGAAGTTACTGACAGACAGGCCATGGATATTGATGAGCAAGAAGACTACAACAATCTGGCTTACCCTAGGGAAAAAGAAACCATTGTTGATTTTCTCTATAGGTGCCAAGGCAAAAACTCTGAAGTCATGTTGTGCCCTAGGTGCAGTGCCATTTTTGACAAAGAGGATGCTCATAACCTCCAAGTGGGAAAAGAAGCCAAGGCTGGACGTGAGAAAAGAGCTGCTCAAAGGCCAGGAGGTTTCGACCCAAGGAGAACTGCTCAAAAGTAATTTGGCCAAAGGCCACAAATGCCAAGGGCTAAGCAAGCTACTTTCAAGCCCAACGGTGAAGTACCAACTGGAAGGTGGGTCAAACCAGTTGAAGCATCAGGAAAAGGGAAGCAGACATGGAAGAGTTTCGACGTGGCAAGAGGTTCATCAATGGAGTACCAGAAAGAGTTCAAGTCCTCTAACAAATCTGCTTATATCTCTGAGAATTACAAGGGCAAAAATCCCATGTCTAGGTCCCAGTGGAGAAGGGAACAAAGACAAAGGAAGGCTTTAAGGGAAGCTCAGGCTAAAGATTCGATTGAGACCAGTACTAATGTTCTGCCAGCTAGCAATAAAGGTGTTGGCATGAAAACAACAAACCAGCTGCCTGTGAGGCGAAAGCTGTTTACTTCCAAGAAAGAAGAAGCTGAGAAGTTGGCAGTCGAAGCAGCTGAGGACGAAGATCTGACCCACAACTTTGATTCAGACTCTGATGCCTTCTTAGATATCATTGTCAATGTGGTTTCAGTGATGCCAAGAGAATACGACAGGATAACTGAAGTGGAAAACTTGGACGCCAATGCTGAGGCTGAAATGGCAGCACACCAATCTGTGTGCTACTATGTGATGAACAATGGCTGCGTCGAAGAGCAAAATGCTTTCTTCGAAAGACCAACTGAGGCCATGAATGGGCACTTGAAACCTCTGTACATTACAGGGAAAGTAGAGAACGTAGCTTTGAATAAGATCTTGGTGGATTGTGGGGCTACTATTAATTTAATGCCACATTTTTTGCTAAGTAAGATTGGTAAATTCGACACTGATCTTAAACCCCACAACATGGTCCTTTCTAACTATGAAGGGAAGATTGGGACCACTCTAGGTGTCTTACAGGTTGATTTGACTGTGGGTACAGTAACAAGACCTACCTTATTTATGGTAGTCGAGAGCAAAGCTAACTACAACCTTCTGCTGGGAAGGGAATGGATCCATGGCATTGGAGCAGTACCTTCATCAATGCACCAGCGAATAACAATCTAGAGGCGTGATGGCATAGTTGAAAACATTGAAGCTGACCAAGGGTACTTTAAGGTGCCTGTTAATCACGTTGATGGTGTTGAGTTTGATAAAAACTTGGCACATATTGCGCCTTATACTCCTGCAGCATTTGATTTCACCCCAGATGACCATGCATTCTGCTCATTATACTTACACCCAACAGAGGGATTTCGATGGGACAAAGAGGTCATAGAGGAAGAAGGCAATGTCCCATACTATGGGCTGCCTAAAGTAGACCCCACATGCTGGGGAAGTGAATTCAGTAATAATGACTGAATTCGATGCACTACAAAGAATTTTGGCCTATGTGGCTGAATCCAAATTACAAACGGCCTTGGAGGTTGTACAAGACCACATGGCTGTCGAAGCCAAAACTCAAAATTTTGAAGCAGGCCCTAGTAAGGACTTTGAGCCTGAACCACCTGATGGGTCTCAAATCAAAGACCAAAACCAAAGGCTTGATGCTATTTATGATAATGAGCCTTTAGGTTTTGAAAAGGATCCACTGTCAGACAATATTAAAATGCTGGCGCAAGATCCTTTGGAAGAAATTGACTTGGGTGAAGGGGGAGTAAAAAGGCCTACTTATATTAGTGCTAGTCTCGACCCACAACTCAAAGTCGAAATGGTCCAACTATTGAAGGAATTTAAGGATTACTTCGCTTGGGACTATGACGAAATGCTTGGTTTGAGGAGAGAGCTTGTTGAACATAAGTTGCCAATCATACCTGGGAAAAAGCCAGTCAAGCAAAATCCAAGACGGTTTGCCCGAACAATCATTTCCAAAATCAATGAGGAAATTGAAAGGCTACTTAGATGCAAGTTCATCCGTATAGTTAGGTATGTCGAATGGTTAGCTAATATTGTACCAGTTATTAAAAAGAATGGTTATTTAAGGGTCTGTATAGATTTTAGAGATCTAAATTCTGCAACCCCTAAAGACGAATATTCTATGCCTGTGGCAGAAATGATGATTGATTCTGCTGCAGGACATGAATACTTGAGTATGTTGGATGGTTATTCTGGTTATAACCAAATATTCATTGCTGAGGAAGATGTCCTAAAAACTGCTTTTCGATGTCCCGGGGCATTAGGCACATATGAATGGATAGTAATGCCTTTTGGTTTAAAAAATGCTGGGGCAACTTACCAGTGAGCAATGAATTCGATCTTTCATGATTTCATTGAGACTTTTATGCAAATCTATATTGATGATATTGTTGTTAAGTCTTGTTCAGGAATAGATCACTTAAGCCATCTTCGACATTCCTTTGAAAGGATGAGAAAGCATGGTCTTAAAATGAATCCTCTTAAATGTGCTTTTTGTGTGCAGGCAGGGGATTTCTTAGGCTTTGTGGTCCACAAGAAGGGGATCGAAATTAACCAGAATAAAACCAAAGCCATCATGGAAGCAAAAACGCTATCAACAAAGAAGGAATTGCAGTCTCTCTTGGGCAAAATAAATTTCTTGAGGAGATTTATATCTAACTTAAGTGGGAAAACGCAAGCCTTTTCACCATTGCTTTGAGCTAGCAAGGATGGGTTCGACTGGGGGCAAGCTCAACAGGAAGCCTTCGACAAGATCAAAGAGTACCTGAGTCACCCCCCTATTCTCTCACCACCTTGTGGGAATAAGAGTATGAGATTGTACATAGCTGCATCAGACATAACTAGCTCTGGAGGATGATGATGGCGTCGAAAGGGCCATCTATTACCTTAGTAGAGTTTTAAATGATGCAGAAACTAGATATAACATGATTGAAAAATTATGTTTATGTTTGTATTACTCTTGTACAAAATTGAAGCATTATATAAAACCAGTTGATGTTTATGTTTCTTCTCGTTATGACATTATTAAACCTATGTTGTCCAAACCCATTTTGCACAGTCGAATTGGAAAATGGGCATTAGCATTAACTGAATATTCTTTAACTTATAAGCCTTTAAAAGCTGTTAAAGGACAAGTAGTGGCAGATTTTATAGTTGACCACTCTATAAATGAAATCCCTCTGAACTATCTTGAAGTGGAACCTTGGAAGTTATACTTCGACGGGTCAAGCCACAAAGATGGGACAGGTATAGGAGTGCTTGTTATTTCTCCTAATAAAATTCCAACAACACTCAAGTATAAAATTGAAGGTCGTTGTTCTAACAACGAGGCTGAATATGAAGCTTTAATCGCTGGACTTGAAATATTGTTGAAATTGGGGGCAACTCATGTCGAAATAATGGGAGACTCAGAGTTGGTCATAAAACAAGTTACCAAAGAATACAAATGCATAAAAGAAAACTTGATTATGTACTTTGTAGTTGTGAATCGACTGCTAAAAAAGTTCGACGCAGTTAGTTTTCGACACATCCCTAGATTGGAAAACCAGGTTGCTAATGACTTGGCCCAGATTGCATCAGGGTATAAAATTTCGAAAGAAAAATTACAAGATGCAATCGAAGTCAGAGGAAAGGTAGTATCAGTAGGACTAGCCCCATCAGACTTGGAAGAAACTAAGCTTGGATATGCTGATGAAGACAATTTTGTAATTCAGGCAGTTGATAGTATAACTGACAAGGATTGGAGAAAACCTATAATGGATTACCTGAAAAATCCAATAGCTTCGACAGAAAGGAAAATCAAGTATCAAGCTTTAAGTTATGTCATGTTGGGTAATGAATTATTCAAAAAAAACTCCTGAGGGAGTATTACTTAAGTGCCTTAGTGAGGCAGAGGCATACTTAGCCCTTTCAACCGTCCATAGCGGGGCATGTGGGACACATCAGGTAGGCCATAAAATGAAATGGTTGTTGTTTCGACAAGGCATGTATTTGCATACCATGTTGAAAGATTGTATTGAATTTGCTAAGGGTTGTCAGGAATGTCAAGTCCATGCTGGCATCCAACACGTCCCTGCAAGTGAGTTACACTCTATAGTGAAACCTTGGCCTTTTAGAGGATGGGCTTTGGATTTGGTTGGAGAAATTCTACCAGCATCATCAAAAAATCATAAGTACATTTTGGTGGGTATTGACTATTTTACCAAATGGGCCGAAGCTATCCCTTTACCAAATGTTGATCAAGAAGATGTGATTGAATTTATTCAGAAACACATCATCTATAGGTTTGGAATCCCAGAGACAATTACAACAGACCAAGGATCAGTTTTTACTGGTCGAAAAATGCAAGAATTTTCCAAGGAAATGAGATTCAAGCTTTTGACATCCACACCTTATTATGCTCAAGCTAATGGCCAAGTCGAAGCGGCAAATAAAGTAGTTATTGGGTTAATAAAAAAGCATGTGGGAAAGAGGCCAAGAAATTGGTATAAGACATTGGACCAAATACTTTGGGCATGTCGAACGTCCCCCAAAGAGGCAACTAATACTACCCCATTTCGACTGACTTTTGGTCATGATGCAGTTTTGCTTGTAGAAATTTATCTTCAGTCCATAAGGATTCAAAGGCATCATTAGATTCCATCTGAATCTTATTGGAATATGATGCTTGATGAGTTAGTGGATTTAGATGAAGAAAGACTCCATGCAGTAGAGTTGCTGAAAAGGCAAAAGAAAAGGGTGGAGAAGTCTTATAACAAAAAGGTCAAGATTAAAACCTTTTCAGCTGGGGATCTAGTGTGGAAAGTTATCTTGCCTATGGATCGAAAGACCAGATCTTTGGGGAAGTGGTCTCCTAAGTGGGAAGATCCTTTTCAAATTATTAAGGCATTCAGTAATAATGCTTATGAGGTTCAAGAGATGGAGGGTGATCTAAGAGTCTTAAGGGTAAATGGGAAAAATTTGAAAAAATATAAGCCTATTTTGCAAGAGATTCATATTAAAACATAAGTTTTATTCAGATTATAAAAGCCAAAATAGGCCATGTGAGGCCAAAATGGCATACAAAGGAAAGGAAACAAGTACAACAACATGAAACCTAGGAGAAAGATCATTCATAGTCTCTCCAATTAATAGAGTTGAGGAAGGTGACATAATCTTCGTCAGCTTCATCATCAGAGTTTTGTGCTTTGGAATGTCCTTTCTTGGGGACCTTCATCTTAGTTTCTCGCTTCTTGGCGCGAGAGGTTGCTCCAGTTGAAGTATCATTGTAGGCAGTAGTTGTTGCCTCAACTTTCTTTGTCTCCTCAGCCACCTTCTTGGTCACTGCCTTCTTTGAGGAAGTACTCATGCTTGTTTCAGTGGGTGCAAAATATGGCTCATGTGAAGAGGATTTTATAGAGGCAAAGCCTTGTAAGGATTGCCCAGTCAACAGTGGAAACACGTGAAATTGCTCTTAGGAATATACCCTAGGGTTACACTATTAATATTCCTTTATGGAATAGAAACTTGTGCCGTTGGAACACTAAGCTGTTAAAAGCTGCGTTATTTGCATGATTTCCAAGAAAAGAGGCAGAGTACTTTAATTACAAAGATTAGCAAAGTTTAAGAGAAAATGCGCCATGATTTTATCAAAGATTTTGCAAGTCGAAGAGTTAATAGAAAACAGAAGTATTTAGATAGATGCCAGGGGGCATTGAGATTGTCTTTACATAGGGCCTCAAAAGGGCCAGAAAACATGATCAAAAAAGAACTACAAACAAGAAATCATAAGATAATAAAAAAGGGTGCTTCAACTTCAACTCGAGAAAGTTGACCTTGTGAGTCTTAAGGAGTTTCTCACACAGAGCTTTGTTGAGCTTAGCTGCTGAAAGTTCCTTTTCAAGCATTTGGGCTTTATCAAGGAAGTCTATAATGCGCTTTAGCTCTCTGGCCATTTCAGTATCGTCGAAGTCTTTCAGCTTAAGGTTGCGCTTTTCAGCGTTAGAAATCTTGTTTTGCAGTTCTTCAATTTGCTGCTTCCAGGTATCAATGTCCTTTTTATTCAACTCTATCTCTGCCTGCCTTTTGTTTTGGTCAATCTCCAGATTTTCGACCTTAGCTTCTGATGCGTGTGCTTCATCCCAAGCTGAATGTTCCAATCCAGTTGTAATTTCAATGGTGTGTTAGATCTTGGGAAGATGTTTGAAGTCCTCAGACATCTGATTTACTAAAGCAGTTAACTCCACAAGGAATTCAGACACATCTTTACTAAGAGTCGAGAGGTCCAGTTTTTGGAGGCTATCTTTCAGGAAGAGAGGAGCAGTTCAATCTGAAAGTAAGACATTGTGGATTTCTCCCTTGAAGAATTTGTATTTGATTTTTTGAAGGATAGGGTTGGCAAAGTCATCTGGAGTTTGACCCTCCCAACTGGTCGAAGTACTAAGGTTAGTACCTGAAGAGCTGTACTTTTTCCCAAGTATCATTCTGGCATACTCTCGAGGATTCGACCATTTAAGGGCAACCAGTGGGTCTCCAGTAGGGGATCCTCCAGTAGTCGAAGTGACTGTAGGCCCAGGGGTTGGATTGTTGACAGGACCTGTTTCAACCATAGGTAAATGGGTCTGATCCTGCTCAGTCCTTTCCCTCTCTTCTTCTTGTTCTTCTTCATTTTTGACCTCCTCTTCTTCCTCTTTAATTGGCCTTTCTTCTACGTCCATGGCAATGGTCTCTGTATGGTCGAGAGGTTGTTGGTTAGAAACATCATCCTCTTCATGTTCAGAGCCATCTGTTTGGGATTGTTGAGTGTTGGTCTTGGTGGGCGAGTTTTTGTTTGTTTCATCTGCTTCAGAAGGAGGAACTGTAAGAGGGATAGGTTGGTTAATTTCGCTCAGTGAACTATATCCGAAACCAAGGTTAGAGGTAGGGTGATAAGTTGGCTCACCTAGGCTATTCAAGATAGTTGTTGCAAAGCTGAATGAAGTTTGTGGTGGGGTTAGAACCACCTACATCAGCCTAAAAACCACAAGTAAAGAGAATAAGATTGAAAGAAATCTGAGTAAGGAATGCAAATGCTGAGCAAAGATAGTGTGCATACTTGTACAGTTGCGGCATCAGGACTTGAGTTTGTGCTCTCAGGATCACCAGCAGTCATTTTCGATGCAATCTTGGAGAGTTATTTCTTGACACCACTATCAGCAGGTGTCTTCTCAAGAATTCTGGATGCCTTTGAGGAGGATTAGGTGGTAGCTCCAGAAGCTTTGGTAAGCTTCCTCTTTTTTTTAGCCACTACCTCCTCAGGGGATTCATCATCAGCATCTGAAGGGACAACTATTTGAGCACCTTTCTTGCCCTTTTTTGAAGGCGTTGGAGGTTTTCGAGCAGTCTAAAAGGTGATGCAAATATTAGAAGTTGGTTACACAAAAAGATTTAGGCAAGGGATATAAAATACCTGTGTGCCTTCAGTTTCCTTTTCGACTCTTGCAGCACCCTTCGATGAGCTGGTCTTCCTGCCCATAGCTGAAAGACAGATGATTATTACAAGATTAATAATTGAGTGGTTAGTTAAAAATCACAAATCGAGGGCCTCAAACCTTCATATATTTCGGATTCGACACGAACATCCTCGACCCCTATATGAAGGTGTCCTTTGAAACTGTCCAGCTGATGTTTAGTCGCAACCATCTGTTAGGCTTTTGGTTGAGATTGCTGTCAAAGGAGTTTTAGGTGCTCACCACAGACAAACCATTCTGGAAATGAGGGGGCAAGTGCCACTCCAAAATCAGCGTTAGGCAGTCGAGGGAACTTTGGAGGAAAGAGTTCAAAAGCCACCTCATAACGTTTCTCAAGAGGAATGTTTGAAGGGATTTTTAACTGATCCATTTTTTGTAGAAAATTCTCCTTCAAAGTGACAGCAACCTCATGAACGGTTCGACTAATATCATCTGGTCGATAGACAGTTTCAAAGTACTTTTGGAAGGCCTGAATTTCTTTGACATGAATGAACTTACTCTTCTTGGGTTTCTCCTGCACGTCAAGAAAAGCTTCGTCAAGTAATGAAGAGAAGGCAGCAACATCAAGAAATTGTTCACTGTAGTACTTCGACCACCAGTTGTGAAATGGTTTAGTGCACAAAAATGTGGGTTGAAAGTGCACAGGGGAAATAATTGCTTTCCTAGCGTTCCACCGGTCGAAAGGGATTGTAGCACCTCCTTCATCAAAACTGGCAGTATGAAGGACTACATGGCCTTTCTTCTCATACATACACTTGGGGAAAATTTGAGCCAACCCAAGCTGTCTAGAGACAAGGTTTGGCTGGTAAGCAATCAAGGCTGCCATATCTCTTCCAAGATTCAGCCTCTGAATGATAAATCTAGGAATAAAAAAGGCTTCCTAGATTGAAACAGATTCAATATGGGGTTTTTTGGATAAATCAGGGAATGGCCTTGTAAACCACTCAGGTCCACATTTTCTTTCAGCAAAAGGGGCCATACTGGGTGTGAAATCATGTCGCTTGGCAAACATCATAATGTAACTAGAGAGTGCTCCTTTGAGAGTTTCCCCATCATCATTGGGCGTGAGTTTCACCAGGCGAGTACCTTCGACCCTCATTTCTTTGATTTCAGCAGAGTCCTCATCGACTTGCCCTTTCCTGGGAAGGCTAGCTTTGAAAGTTGCATTAAGCCATAATTGAAGCAGCCAGAGGGGACCATTCAGGTGTACAGTTCCCTGGGCCTCCAAGTCTTTGAGTCGAGATGTCCCTTCGCTGAGAGACTCATAGAGGTTTATCAAAATCAACCCACTAAGGCAAACTCCTCTGTTGTTGTGAAGTTGGTTGGCCAGAGTAAGATATTTCTTGGCCACCTGTAGGGATTTTGAGCAAAATATATACCTCGACAACCATACGGTGAGGAATGCAATGTGTTCCTTGTCAGTTATTTCTTCAGTGTCACATTTGTGGTGGTTTATGAAGTGGGTATATGTAAGCCTGGAATCAGAGATCCCTATGGTATCCTCTGCATCAGTTTCAGGATCGTATGAAATGCCATTTCGAAGCCCTGCAATGGTAGCCAGGTCGAAGAGTGTGGGGGTAACCATCCCACAAGGAAGATGAAAAGTGTAGTGGGTACTATCCCAAAAGTAAAGTGATGCTGCTAGCAGATTCAAGCAATAAGGAATATTAGTCTTCGACAGCATAAGCAGATCATAAATTCCAATGGTTTTCTAATGATCAGCTTTGACCTTTTCCATCCTGGTCATCCAATGGTCAAAATCCTTTAACTGGTTAACAACTCTTACCAATCTAGTACCATCATGAAGATACCTAAGATCCATCTTAGTCAAGGTGGGTGTATCAGGGGAAGCTTCATCTTCCTTAGGGTTGCTTTTTTGCCCTAAAGGTTTTGACTTACGGTAAGAAGGGAAAAACTCACTAAGTTTTTCATCGGTAGGCTTAACATCAACTAAGGGGCCACATAAAGCATAAGGTTTATTAGAAACAATGAGAGGAATCATTACCTGAGACTCGTAAATGCTCCTCGCTTCTGCAAGAAGGGGTTCTGGCATGAACTGTTGATTCTTCACCACCTTAGGTCCTGGAATGTTCGAAAATGGTGGAAGGGATTGCTTGAACTGTGTGGTTATACCTTTTTGACCTTTTTTTTCTTGGGGAATGGTTTGTGAAGACGCCATTATTGAAAGTTGAAGAAAAGTGAGAATGCGTTCTGGGTTTTTTCTTGAGAGAGTTTGAAGGATGAAGAAATAAGGTTGCAAGAAATTCTGAGAATGCAAAAGTTTAATAAGTTCTAGAAAAAGGGTATTTATAGGCGGTTGGAAGTTAAAAAGGTTGTCAATCCACCAATGGAGCAAAATGGATAGTGGGACGCGTGTCTGTTTTTTGCAAAATTGTTTGAGTAGTGGCAGTTATGATCAGACTGCAAATGTCTAGTTCCAAGAAAGGTGATGATGAAAACTGTTCAAGGATACGACAAAAAAGAGGTTTGAAGATTTGCCATTATGGTATGACGTCATAAGCGTGATTGAAAGAAACTGAATAGTTTCTAGATCGTGGGTTAGTCAGTTATGACCACGTCTTCTCATAGTCGAATGCGCAAGCGTCGAAAATGGTTCTATCAAAAAATGACCTTCCTACCAACACTGGCGAAAGGACATTTTTGGGGGGCAATTTGTTAACTCCTAAGTTCGACGCTACATGATTTCAAATAGATTTGGTTTTTAAAGAGGTTATTCTTTAAAATAATAAGCTAAAGGAAAAGAAGGCTTCGACCATATTTGTTGAAAGCCTGAGTCGAAGAGAATGATTTTAAGACCAAACATTTCCAAGTCCAAAGAGTCAATTCGACAGGGTAAAATGACTATGGATAATGCGCTGCAGTTACAACTGAATAGTGGAGGGAAGTTTTCACTATTTGAATTTGAAAAGAGGACAAGTGGCAAATATTCAAATGATGAAGACATGTAAGGCGCCAAGTAGTAGTTTTTTAGGAGTAAACCGTCAAATGGTGGTTACTTTAGAGTATTATAAATAGGTTAGTTCTAGAGTTAGAATAGGTGTGAAAAAATCATATTTGTACAAGTAACTCTATATTCACTCAAAGTATCTAGTGTGTCGAGAAACAAGTGAAGTGAGAATGTACGTGATTGTAATCACCACCATCTTTTATTGCAATGCAATTTACTTTGAAGTTTCTGCTTTAGATTCTTTACTTTGAAATCTTTTCACAAACTTTTACTTTTCAAGTCATTTATATTGCAAAGTCTTTGTTTTTGGACATTTACAGTTCTGCATTTTAAGATCTTTATGCACTTTTCTCCAACATTTAACTCCAGTTTTTACCAAACCCTTACATTCAGCCCTTTTTTCTTTGATGTGTTATTCGACTTAAACATTTCTTTGATTTTTATCATTTTCATTTACATTTCAAAACACGTCCTTTTATTTATATGCACTGTCGAAATGTATACTTTGCCTAATTGTGAAATATTCTAAATACACTCATAGCACATGTCCTAGGATCAATCTGATCGATCCTGTAAGTTACTAGAACTTTGTTGTTTTAGAAGATCGGCGGTTGTTTACCAATTTTCAAGGTAAACAGTATCCCAGCCTCTGGTGGCAGTTCAGACTCTAAAGACCTCAACTAAAGGTGTTCGGCCTCTGATCCATACTTTGTCTCAAAAGTATACCAGTCTTGTCAAATGCCGTATTATGGAAAAAAGTCAACTAGGATTTCGTTGTGAAAGGCTCAAGGAATGGTGATGTGACCTTTTATGTCTGCCAAACCTTTTGGTATATACCTAGTATGAGAAAACTCACAGGACAATGCTATCACTCCTTTGACAATAATCTTAACCAAATACATCCTCAAACGTCTCTCTTTGACTGCTTTTCAACAAAGAACTCTTATGTAAGTCACCTTCCAACGACTCTTTTTCTGCCTTTATAAAAGGGAGCTGAAGGTTTGAAAGAAAGTTACAACATTACATCAGAACAACATCGAGCATAACTTTGAGCTAAAGTTTTATAACTGTTATTGCATAAGTTGTTAAGATTTCTTATCATTGTATATCTTAGAAATCTTAAGTGTTAAGAACCTTTGTGGTTGTTATACAACTTCTATACTTCTGATTGAACATCAAGTATAGTTGTTATCTTTTCTACAAAACTGTTTGTTTAAAGTAGAGGAAGTCTCTAGCTAGTTAGCTTGAGTAGTGGAAGTCTATTGCTGGTTTGCTTGAGCAATGAAGTCTTTTTCCTGTGTGCTTGACCAGAAGTGTCTTGCTAGGTTTCTTGAGCGGAAGTCTCTTTCTAGTGTGATTGAGAAGCTGCAGTCTCTTGCTAGTTTGCTTGAGAAAAGTGTAATCAGTTTGATTATAGTGAAAATATTTTGTTTGACAAAGGGACTAGACTACTCTCAGTTTAGGAGAGAAACCAAGATACACTCTGTGTGTTGATTTGTTTATTGCTTGTGAACTCTATTCTTTTTGCTACCATTAACTCTTAGCCTAGACTCTGAACTTGTTCGGATTCTAAAGTTGTTTTCAGAAGTGAAAAAGAATTATCATGCACAATTCAACCCCCCATTCTTGTGTATTTTTTTTCACCTTCAATTGGCATCAGAGAACTGTCTATGCTAAAAACTTAACAATGGTCTAGAAAAGATCTTGTGTAAAATACATATTTCATCATGCCTGATAGTCTTGAAGTAACTAGTCCTGATGATGGTACTTCTCGTGGTAATTATAACCATGATGAAAGTACATATGATAAAAACAATTACATTGTTAGACCGCCAACATTCAGTGGTAACTCTACTGAGTTTGATTGGTGGAAAAGCAAAATGTACACCCATATCATAGAGCTTGATGATTAACTATAGGATATCCATGAAGATGTAATCAACTTTGAACTTGATGGAGTAGGTATGGTGACTAATAGAAAGAATCTCACACCTGCTCAGAAAAAGGTTTATAGAAAGCATCATAGAGTGATCGGTATTTTGGTGGAATCTCTACCTTACTCAGAGTACATAAAGGTCATTGACAAATCAACTAGCAAAACCATCTTTGACTCTTTTTGTGCCACTTAAGAAGGTAATCAGCAAGTCAAATAAGCTAAGGTTAATTTGTTGGTTCAACAATATGAAAAGTTCAGAATGGAACATGATGAAAGTATTGGAACCATGTTTTCAAGCTTTCAAATACTTGTGTATGGGCTTCAAATTCTAAACAAAAGCTACACCACATCTGATCATGTCAAAAGTATTCTTAGAAGTCTTCCTATCAAGTACAGACCAAAGACGGAAGCTATTTAGGAAGCAAAAGACCTAAACAAAACCAGCCTTGAAAGTCTGATAAGTAATATCCAATGTCATTAGTTAGAACACAATGAAGATGAAGAACAAATTAATAAATCAAATACTCTAGCTTTGAAATCTATGGGAGGTCTGAGAAATATTCTCAAATTTTGTAGCACAAAGAAGCCACTCATGATGAAGCTTCTAATAATGATTCTGATGATGATGACATGGCACTCATCATAAAAAGATTTCAGTATTTTGCCAACAAAAATAGGAGGTTCCCTAGTAAAAGATCTAGTTTGAAAGGAACAAGCTTAAAAGAAAACAAGGATGATCAGAAAGGCTACTTTAACTATTAGAAGCCCGATAATTTCATTGTTGGTTATCCTGATCTGCAGAAGGACAAGGTAAAAAAGGAAAACTTCAAGAAGAATAACTTCAGAAGTAAATTCAAGAAAAGTCTCATGGAAACATGGGATGAACTTGATGACGAGGAACAAGCTAACAAAAGTAAAGAAGAAGCTAACCTAGCCTCTGTTGCTCCAACATTCACAAATTCAAAATCAAAAGCTAGTTCTGACTCATATTCAGAGGATACAAAAGAGGTATTTTCCAAACTCTCTAAATTTGATTTAATTACTTCATGCCAAGATCTTATGAAAAGATGCCATTAGAAAGCCAAACATATGAAAATTATAAAGAAGAAATATTGTCTTGTAAGAGATGAATTAAATTTCTTGAAAGATAAGATTGAAAGAGATAAAATTTCTCTTATAAAAGATATGTCTGACAAACCTCTTGATAAGTTTGAATCAACTTTTCAAGAGTTTGTCATATCTGGCTTCAATATAACCAAACTTACATCCAAGATCTATGGTGTTAGTAGAAGCAAAGGAGAAGGTCTTGGGTATCATCAAGAAACTTATAATCCAAGGATTGGAACATTAATGAAACCATCAGATCCTTCTTCTTCAAGTTATGCTCAAAAAGAGCTGCACTCTCATTTTATGCCTGCTAGTAAAGCAATGGGTTCAAACTAAATAGAACCTATAACTACAGAATCAGAGGTTCTGAAAGAATCAGAACCTGAGATCTCTAGGTCAAAGGTTTTGAAGAAATTAGAACCAATCAATCTAAAGTCAAAGGTCTAAAAAGAATCAGAACCTGAAACATCAAAGTCTACGATTCTAAAGAAACTAGAACCTGAGACATCAAGTTACAAGGTCCTGAAAGGTCCAGAGCCTAAGGATATAAATCATTCAAGAAAACAGACTTCAAAATCAAGAATCTTGAATGATCCAAAGCCTTTTTACAAAGATAAGGCCCAAAATAAGAGAAGGACTAACAAAAATAACATAAAAGGACCCATAAAAGTATGGGTACCAAAGAATGAGATTATTTTTGTTACATATATGCTAAAGAACAAAGAAACAATCTCAGCTCCAAGACAGTGGCTGGTTACAACTTACAACAAAAAAAAAGGCTTATATTCCAAATTCCAACTCTGAAGGAGGAAGGAAATGTGGAATCTAGAAGAAACCAGTAAGACAAGATTACTAGTATTGGGAAGACTGATGTTTTCCTATAATGAGCTAGTGCTTTAGACTCATTGTCAAATCTCTGAAGTTTATCCAATTGTTTTTTAGTATGAAAAGACTCCTTATGGTTTTCAGAAGAGCACTGTTGGAACAATATGGTTCCTCAAGGACAATCTTAATAACAAAATAGAAAATGCACAAAGAAAGGTATGATTGTCTCTGGGTTTTTATGCAATCGTTTCTAATCCTAACATTTATAAATGTTTGTCAGAAGAGATTCATATTTATGAAAGAAGAATTCCACTTCACTATGATAATTCTACTTCTATTAGATTTGCAAAGAAACTTACTCCATATCAGAGTTTGATGATGTCCATAAGCTACTTTAATCAAAAGCTCTAAGTCAGTTTCTAATGAATAAATAGTCTCTGAAGCATATTAGCCTCTAATACGAAAAATAAGATTAACTACCTCTGATATGCACACAAGTGGACACTTATTAGTCTCTACTTCTAGCATATTTCCTCTTACGTGTCATAATTTGAAACGCCTTTTGACACATGGATTATAATTGTTGATTAAAAAACTCCCCAGTTCTTGGTGATTTGTCTTAATTACTTTGCTTCTTGTCTTTTTTTGTCTTTATGTTCGTTTTGATTAAAATCCTTTTTTTCACTCAAAACACTCTATTTATATCAGATGCACATTGTTCACTCTCTCACTTCCTACATTTTTGTTTTCTCAAACCTCTTCTAAAAAACACCCTTTTCAAAAAGAGAATCCTAGAAACCCTAAAAGCTCCTTCTACAATGACGTCTTCATCATCTGGTCAACATGCACACATGATCATCGAATGTGGAAAGAGTATGATGTTTGGCTTTCTATTGGCATCTTTCCATAACATCATGACAAAGAGTACTCAAATCAGATTTAGAGAGTTTAGAAAGTACATGTTTTGTGTCTTCTGAGTATGAATCAGAACTAGCTTTAGATTCTGAGTCTGAAAAGGTTGAGGTCATCCAACCAAGATTGGCTTCTTCATCTTCTCCTTCATTGTCAAGTTCTTCCCATGTTGCTATGAGACTTTTCTTGAACTTGCCTCTAAAGTTGTTCATATGTAAGTTTTCCTTTCTGCTTTTGTCTTTATAAGATCAGGACATTCAACAATGAATTGATTAGGCTTCCTGCAATTTTAACAGCCATCCTGATCTTTACTCCCAAAACTTAACCTTTTGAAGCCATCTCTTTTACCAGAGAATCTGTTCTTCTTTCTGGCTAATTGTTGAAATCTTTTGATGATAAAAGTTAATTCATCATCATCAAATTCTTCATCACAAGCTTCATCATGAGTGGCTCCTTTGAGCTTTTTAGTTTGAGAAAATTTCTCAGATCTCCCAACAGAATTTAAACCCTAATTCTCTTTGTTTTCTCAATGCATCTTTTCTTATTATCGATTGTGCAGCAGAATCATCTTGCAATCAAGTTTAGTTGATTCACTTGAGTGAAGAGTGAATAATACGAAGAGGAATCGATCGGTGTGATTGATTTTTATTCATCAAGATTAATTCGGAATTTTTCATAAGTTTGGTATGATTCTAATATCTATAATATTGAAATAAAGTTTAATGATGATTCCAAATAAACAACCTATGCTTAATTGATTAGGGTGCATCTGAATTTTGAAAATTCTGGAGAAACATATTGATTATAATGAGCCACCTACTAAACTTACTTACAATATTTTTTTAATTTCCAAATGTTATAATTATTATGGATAAATGGAATAACAAATATTTTATTTAAAAAAAAAAAGTAATAAATAAACAAATTCAGAATTCCAGTATGGTTTAAATGGTGTTGAGTTGCAAGAGGATAAAAATCCCAAATCGAGCAGCAAAGGGCATGGTAACCCTCGCCACGCATCAACTATGTCGAACAACAGGTTCTCCTAACTTTTCAATTTCATATTATATATTGTTATAGTTAATTTCATACAGTGATTAATCAAATCTGTTATATTATCTAATATAAGTTGTTATTGGAAACTAGAAATGTTGCAGATGGAGTATTTCATTATTCATCTACTCAAGAATCAACACATATAGATGAAGATAATTCAGATGAAGATAGTTCAGATGATAAAGAATATTTGCAAAATGCAATGGTAAATGCACTATTAGCATTTGCTGAAGCATCTAAGGCAAAATCAGATTTTATTATAGCTGAAAGAGAGAGCATAAATCACACTTGTTCAATTACTAAGTGTGTGAATGTTCTTAACGAGATTGAAGATGTTAGCGACGATGTTTATATGAAAGCTCTGGAAAAGTTTATGGATCCTAATTGGAGAGAAGTGTTTGTTGCTATGTCTAGTTATAGGAGAAAAGGATGGCTAGTTAGACTTTAGGGAAATTCATGTAATGCATTATGCATTTATGATTGTCTTTTTGATGAACTTGTGTATCTGTTTCTGAGCTTTATCATGTATCTGTTTTCAAGTCCTCTATTTTTCTTGCAGAGACTTTGTCTAGTTCTACATGTAAAAATATAATAGAGAAAAACTGATTACTAAATTTGTCTTCCTTGAAAAAAGGTGGATCGCAGTTCATACCATCAACTCGCGAGATCTTCAGTGTTGTACACCATTTGATAGGAAGAAGTATTTGGATAGTGTTTCAAGAAAAAAAAGATCAACATAACAGTCGCGAGCCTTGTGATCAATGCATAACGAAATATCCTGAACTATGACAGCAAATCAATCAGGTCTATGTTAAAATTTTAGAAGTTGTTGCATCCTTCGAACCGAAATTTCCTTAAATTCCTGCTATAATAAATTATTAATCCACTAAGCAGCATGGGTTTTCCAACATTTCTCTTTTGTTAACAAAAAGTAAATAATGCTATGAGATAAAGCAAACACTGAGTTCAAGGAGGTTGGGTTGAAGAACCCTCATCCTGTGAAGGAGTCAGCATGAATTGATAAAGCAAAATTCTACAGGTTAGATAAGAGTCATGGGAACGACACTAACAAATGCATTCACTCGAAGGATGCGATAGAAGACTTGATTAAGAAGGAAAAACTTAATAGATACGTCAAGAATGATGCACGGAAAGTGGACTATAAGAGACGTAGCGAAGTAGACGGAGTAATCCCCGTGTAGAAAGTGTTGTCTTCACCAGGATGGTGTGGAAAACAATTGAAGCCAGTGTGCACTAGCAAAGGCAAATATAGTAGCGAAGAAGAGGATGACAAGAGGGGAAAGCGACTGTTTATAGCCTTTATCTCTAGAGGTTATCATTTTATTGTGTATCATTAAAGGATTCCCACATTCAAAAATGTTGTCCAAGAGAACCGTAAAAAGGAAGATTGCATAATTGTTGGCAATAATTATGAAGGAAAAACCGTCATTAAGAGAGAAACCCAAACGGTCCATCCTAGGGTTCAAAGACAGTAAAAAGTAGGGGACATCCCCAATGAATTATTTTCTTTAGTGATGACGTCCACTATGATCAACTTTGATGTTTCAAGATCCTCATTTATGGAGGATGCTCGTGAGATATTATGTACGCCAAACTTTTCACCAAATTAGGCTTATATAGAAGAAATATTATCGCCCTACATGTGCATTGATTTGCTAGGCTTCAACTGATCAGCCACCTGCCCCTGAGTCTTCATTGAACTTATGATGACCTTTGAAAAAGGGAGAGACGTCGAGACGATGGATAATCAATTCCTGATAGCTGTAAACACTAGCTTAAACGTTAGATTGTTAATCTTGCAGGTACCCATCTCAGATCATCAGAGACCTCAACCTCTATATCGGAAGTCTTTTCACAGCCGTCATTTTCAACCTCTCATCCATTCTCTATTTGAGTATGGAACAAATCTGATTTTACTTATCATCTGACTAAACTTCAAATTCTTGTGAAAATCGGAGAGTTGAGACAGAAATAAATTATGCTAGTGGCCTTTTTATGTTTATACTACCTTTGGAGGAGTATAGTTGCAATAAGCTTTGACTTCTTTGAGCTAATAAATCAAATTTGTATGCATACAGACACACCTATGCAGATGTGAGGTACATTATTCAATAGTGCTATATAAAAGCTGAAAAAAGTATGCATTCTTACTTCTTTTTTAGAGAAAGGGTAATTGTCTCCATTAAATCCTTCATTATTAACATTGTTTTCTTGTTGAGTGTTAGCACTTGTGAATTAGATATTCTCCACTGTGTTGTTTCCTTGTCTATACACATGAATTCCAATTTACAATTCTTATTCATCTAAGTCCATGAGCAGCTTGTGCCATCAAATGCTCATCTTGACAATCCTCTCATGAAATTTCCATATGATTCCAACCATGTCTACGGCCAATAAAATCTCTTAGATCAAACATCCACACATGTTCTTTTACAATTGACCAACTAGAACATTGTGATAGTATTGTTTTATGGCCCTTGATGATTAAAAAAGACTTTAACTAGAAAATGATGAGGCAGTTTTTCCAATATTCCAAAAACAACACACATACATTAAGGAATCTCTCACGAGTATAAAAGGAAATGGATCTTTCACTGCGGCGATGATCAAACCATTCTGGTAAACTTGATCCTGGAATTATTACTCTTTTTTCTCCAGCTTCATGAAATGCCTGATCATACATAAAATCGTCAAAATTCGAAGAACATTCTCAGGTAGCCTTAACCTACTTTGCTTGAAAGGATTCATGGGTGATTCTTGTCGTACAATATTCATAGCCATGTCTATAATATGATCATGCACCAACAAACTTTCACTGGGAGTGATTGATATAAGCTACGAAGCACGGACACCTCTGGGAGTAGGTGTATTGTGGTGTCAGATATGCATCGGCGTCTGATACTTGTATGTCCCTGGTATGACATGCGTGAGAAAAGTCAAACAAGTATCCTTCAAAAAATAAATAGTTATTTTCTTTATTTCAACACTCTTTAAATCGTTGTCCGACACTCATATAACATATGTCTAACAATTCATACAAATGTTTTATAAAAATAAGTGTTTTTTTTTCTTTATTTCAACACACCTTATACATTTTTTAAATAAATCTCCCACGGATTAAAAACGGTTAAACCTATACTAAAGCAATGTTATACAATTAAAGACATTTTTTAAATAAATCTCCCACGGATTAAAAACGGTTAAACCTATACTAAAGCAATGTTATACAATTAAAGACGTTAATTTTTATTAATATATTTTTAACTCTTTAAATAATAGGAAAAATAAACTGAAATAAACCTATATATATATATATATATATATATATATATATATATATATATATATATATATATATATATACTGTGTCAGTGTCCTATTCAAGAGATCTGTCCTTAAGTGTGTCAATACCATATTTTGTGTAGAAAGCATATGAAAATGGCTCTCCAGAAAAGAAACATGCAATGTCGGTAAAGTCAATTGTTGTCCATAATTTGCCGGTAAAGTCACGTAAAGTCAACCTCCAACGTTGCACTTCCTCCTTTATTTTGTACTCATGTATAGCCAATTGTTGTCCATAATTCGCGGTATGATTTAGTTCTTATTCTTAAACTATTAATCTCACTCTAAGTTGATCACTAAAGAATATTAAAAAAATTAAAGTGATCATAAATTATCTTTCTTGTTTCCATTCAATCAATCCGTTAATCGCTTCCCATCAATCCGTTAATCACTTATTTAAGTGTTAAGTTGACACTCTTTCTCTTTACTATATGTAGACGATTGCATCCCTACTTATAAATAGATATAGATATGACAATAAGACAGAGCCGATACAGTTTTCAACATTATTAGCTCCGCTTCCGGCTCCCTATACCACCCTCAAATTTGTTGGAGATTGATAGAAGTTGATTTTCTGACATTTTAATTGGTGTAACCAGTTACACACTGTTTTCACATAAACATGTGTTTTTTAGGATTAGGTGTAACCGGTTACGCCAAATGTGGTAACCGGGTATACTGGGCGTTTTTTAGTTTTTTAACTTATTTTTTTAAGTTGTTTTGTATTTTCCCAATCATTTTGTACGTGTTGTATAAATAGCCTTTAGTGCTCCCATTTGTGGTAAATGTCAATTATAATTCTCACCCTCAATATCACTCTCTCTATTATTTCTCTCTCAATTTTCAAATCCTTAAATTCTAAACTCAACCATTGTTAACTCAATCGAGTTGTTCTTTGTTCCAACATTTGGCATCAAAAGCACTGGTTCTGATCCATTAATTCGCTGTAACGATGAATACTGTTTCCAACGATAGAGTACCCACCAACCTATCGATTCTTGATTCAAAGAATTATGACAAGTGGTCCAAACAAATGAAAGTTCTATTTGGGTATGAAGAAGTTCTTGAAGTGATCAACAATAGAGTTACACCACTTAGGGTAGAAGCTACAGGTGCTCAGAAGGCTACATTCAAGGAAGAGAAGAAGAAAGATTACAAGGCACTCTTCTTGATTCATTCTTGTGTCGATGGTGACAACTTCGAAAAAGTTGGCGGTTGCGATTCGGCAAAACAAGCTTGGGAGATATTGGAAAGAGCTTATGCAGGGGCTGACAAAGCCAAGGTGGTGAGGTTACAAACTCACAAACGTTAATTCAAATTGCTTCAAATGGAGGAGAATGAGACGATAAGTGATTATGTTATAATAATTACTCATTTGGTAAACCAAATTAATTCATGTGGAGAAACTACAACGCAGCAGAATGTTGTTTCGAAGATTTTGTATTCGTTAACACAAAGATTCGACAACATTGTAGTGGCGATTGAGGAATCTAAGGACCTTGCAACGATGAGAAAATAGAAACTACAAGGCTCTCTCGAGGCTCATGAGCAACGAATGGATGAGAGGAATATCGACAAGGCAAATGCGGAGATCGCTTTGCAAGCTCAGTTCAACGAGATGACTAAAAGATTAAAATGAAAATGGACTTCGAAAGGGAAGAAAATATTTCCAGAATTTAGGTGGAAAAGATCCACAAAATTTGAAGGTTTCGATGCGGTAAAAAGGTGAGAGCAGCTGCAATAGATATGGTGATCAAAGCAACGGTAGAGGCGCAAAACTAAAGGTTGCCAAAAGTAAAATTCAGTGTTGGAATTATAAAAAAATTGGACATTTCTCAAGAGAATGTAGTGTAAAACAGAGGGATTTCCAAGGATATGAAGCTAAGGTTGCAAGGCAAGACGTAGACGAGGAGAATATGATCTTAGTGATGATCACACAAGAAGATTATAGCAATGACAGAGGTGCTGAAAATTCTGCAGAAAAATGCAGCAGAGTTGCTAAAAATTCTGCAGAAAAGTGCGAAAACGACAACGTTATGGTTACGATGCGAGATGGAATCTAATACATCGAGGATTAGTACTTGGATTCAGGCTGTTCTACGCATATGACGGGTAGGAAGGATTGGTTTGTGCAAATCAATACACATATGATGTAGACGATCACATCCCTACTTATAAATAGGTAAAAGCGTGTTGATTACTATTAATGTTTTTATCCGAGAAATTTCGGGATAAGTGTTTCTTTTCATAACATAGGTATATCTTCATAAGAAATTCTTAAAGAAACCGAAAAGGGAATTGATCACCCTAAAGCGGTGGAACATGAGAAAGAAGAAGATAACAATTGTGAAAAGTGGAAGGTTGAAAATCCAGCTCCAGTGGACGATCTTCTTTTGATTTGGAGAATCTCCAATGATCATCAAAATAATAATCTTCTTGGATACATTATTAATCACACTTTCAAGTACTTTGACATAAAGAAAAGTGGTAAGATCTTTGTTGTCTAAAGAGTTTGTGGCACGTTTTGCATTTATTCCAACTTTCGTTCGAGAGTTCGTTGTGAAATGCATGTGCATCCTCCGTCATTCGTACGGTGAGGTAATATCTTTTCAACTTTAGCTTTGTATGGAAGTTCTTTCTTTTACCTAGTTATTTTTCAATGCTTATGCTCCTTCTAGTTCAAGTTTATGTCGATGATATTATTTTTGGATCAACTAATATGCAACTTGTAGAGGAGTTTTATAAGTTTATGCAGGGAGAGTTTAAGATGAGCCTTATGTGGGAGTTGAATTATTTCCTTGGTCTTTAAATCAAACAACTCAATGAAGGCACATTTGTGTGTCAAACCAAATATTGCAAAGACTTGTTAAAGAGGTTTGGCATGGAAGATGCAAAATCCATTGATACTCATATGGATACAAATGGTAACTTGGACAGGAATGATAATGGTAAGTATGTAAATGTGAAGAAATATATAGGTATGATTGGTTCTCTTCTATATCTTACTGCATCTAGGCCGAACATTATGTTTAGCGTGTGTATGTGCGCCCTATCGGCTCCCAAAGAATCTCACTTAAAAGCCGTAAAACGTATTCTTAGGTGTCTTCATGGTACTTCTAGCTATGGGATTTGGTATTCTAAGGGAAGCGATTGTAATTTGGTTGGTTACACCGATTCCGATTTTGCCGGTTGCAAATTGGATAGGAAAAATACTAGTGGAACTTTCCATATATTTTCAAATTCCTTAGTAAGTTGGCATAGCAAGAAACAAGTTTCTGTTGATTTGTCAACCGCCGAGGCAGAATACGTTGCGGCCGGTAGTTGTTGCGCTCAAATATTTTGGCTTAACCAACAATTACTTGATTTTGATATAAAACTCCAACGTATTCCTATTATATGCGACAACACTAGTGCTATCAATCTAACAAAAAATCTAGTATTACATTTTCGCACTAAGCATATTAAGATTCGTCACCATTTCCTACGTGACCATGTTGAAAAAGGGGATGTCGTATTTGAGCATGTTGATAGTAAAAATCAACTTGCGGATATTTTTACAAAACCTCTTGCGACCGAGCCATTTTTCAACATTCGAAGGGAATTGGAGATTCTTGATATCTTAAATCTTGCCTAAATATGACTTATTGCATGCACTTTATATACTCTTTCACTAACTTTCCTTGGAAGTTCTATTACTTAAGAGTGCATCCTTTATCAACTCACAAGCGAGGTAATATCGTTCCACTTCTCTCTTCTTTTGTAAGCTTTATATTGTTGCATGTTGCTTGTGTTCCAAATAATTGATATTCTTGATGTATGAAATAGTTCATGAATATTCACTTCCAAAAATTTCTATTGATGTATGTAAATTATATGCTTATAGTGATTATGTGTTATTCCATCTATATGCTTGAAATATACTCTTGGTGCACTTGGCTTGTTATGTATCCTTGCATGAAATATGATTGAACATGTTATAATGTTGGTAAAAAAATTTGTTGTGTGTCATTGTTATGATAACATCTCTGTTTTTGGTTTGAGTGGTGATGAATTTGTATCGCTTTGCTAGAGCACATGCGTGTGCATCATTTCGGGAGCACCAAAGGCATATGTCACATAATGGTGTCGCTTTTTGTAGCAAACTCAAGAGTATTTTGATGACATTATATCCTTCATGTTTCATGTCTGTGTTATGTTATTTGGCATAAAATGTGACAATTATGTTCTATTGTTGCTTCATATGCTTGTATTTATGTTTAGGCATTCTTGTTCAATATGTATATCATTATATGTGAGTGTTATCATGTTGATGTTCTTATCTTTGCAAATTGCCTCTGTATGGTATGTTGTTTTGTATAGATATTAGATACTTTTCATTATGGTGTCTTGTCTATTTTTGATGTTGTCAAACGGGGAAAAACATGTATCAAGATGAAATTGGATGCATATGTTCATGGGGAGTCTTCATGAAGACACGAAATCAAAAGAAACACACACCGTCTCAAGTTTTCCATCATAAAAAGGGGGAGTACGTGAGTGTAACTTCCCGCTATATGTATTTTGGATGGTGTCAAAACTAGGATAGTTTCATGTCTGTGTTATGTTATTTGGCATAAAATGTGACAATTATGTTCTATTGTTGCTTCATATGCTTGTATTTATGTTTAGGCATTCTTGTTCAATATGTATATCATTATATGTGAGTGCTATCATGTTGATGTTCTTATCTTTGCAAATTGCCTCTGTATGGTATGTTGTTTTGTATGGATATTAGATACTTTTCATTATGGCGTCTTGTATATTTTTGATGTTGTCAAACGGGGAGAAACATGTATCAAGATGAAATTGGATGCATATGCTCATGGGGAGTCTTCATGAAGACACGAAATCAAAAGAAACACACACCATCTCAAGTTTTCCATCATAAAAAGGGGGAGTACGTGAGTGTAACTTCCCGCTATATGTATTTTGGATGGTGTCAAAACTAGGATAGTTTAGTGTTAATGTATATTGGACATTATCCTCTAATTCTATATGTGCATCTTAGCATTAGGAAGCAATAAAATGGTTTGGAAAAGGTTTATCCATCACACATGCATTGAAAATAAGGTTTTATGAAAAATGCATTGAAAAACAATTTTTTGTGTAAATACCATTGCATAGGTCGAGACATTTGGGCATAGGTCGACCTATAGAAGTTTGAACTTCAGTATAGGTCGATACACATACATCTTAGGTTGACACCCATGCATCCATAATAAAGCATGTAGCCAATGTCCATGTGCTGACCAACTTAGGCCGACACATAGCCAACACAATACATCTATAGGTCGGCCTAAGACCTTAACAGGTCGACACATTTGCTTTGATAGGTCAACCTATAACTTTTATAGGTCGACACATGCAATGCATTTTTTTTTCAAAAACTCATAATTTCTTCCATTCCTTTGCATTCTCTATTGCTTCCAAACTTGCATATATATATATATATAGTTACATGTATCATTGTCTAGTAAGATTCTAGTGTAAAACCTATACGAAATCAAAATTTCAAATCATACTCATCATCTTCAACCTCTATTCTATGTATACATGCAATCAAACTACACATAATCATTTTTTGATTGGGTGACCATCTAGATTAGGGTTGAAAACATCCAATTTGGTTAGTGTACCGAGAATATTGGGTTGAGTTCTTTGAGTGTTTCAAATAAGAAAATCGAGTTGGGGTTTTCCTTCAAGATCATTGAGATTTGAAGGTTTTGGACAAGATTACGCAAGTCAGGTCCGATCGAGTGAAAGTCTTGAGACAATGTGGTTCATTGTAATGGAGTAGCGTGAGACAGTGGATCGTCTTGGTAAATCTTAGGTTTCAACAAGTGTGCATTTGAGATTAATTCAACCGTGTGAAAGCCTTGGGACTAGGTGGTTCCTTGCAAGGAAGTAACAAGAATTAGTGAATTGAAGCGACGTTGTAGGTGACTTGATTAATCTTTGATCAAGGGTTTTGGAGGTGGTAAAATCAACAACAAATCATAGGGTTTGTAGGGTTAGAGCTCTTCATCTCTTGTATATACACTTTTTGCAAAGTAAGGTTAATTGCAAGTATCTCAATTCAATTCGAATTGAGGGCAGACGTACCCATAGCGAGGCCGATTGAGAAACTGCCTAAACAAACCCTTGTCTCTCTCTATCTCTCTCTCTTTCTGTCTCTCTCTCTCTCTCTCTCTATCTATCTATCTATCTATCTATCTATCTATCTTTATCTCTGTCTCTTTCTCTTTTAATTTTATTTTTTTCAATTTATTGAATTCATTGGTTATTTGATCAATTCGATTGGAAATTATTTTTTTATCATATATTTGAATTAGGTTTTGTTGATAAAATTAGAATCCGATTGATTGTGATTGATTTTGAATCAACAAAATAAATCAAATTTCCAAAAGATACCGATTGCATACAAGGTGTTCGATAAATTTTATTGTTGTGTTTTTGTTTATTTTTTATCATTGGAAACAAGCTCTACTTATATCTTAGCATTTATTGTGTTGTAATTAGTCGTTGTTGAATAATTTGTGGTCATTATCATTCAATTGTTTAACTTTACGCATATGCGAGTTTTTCGATAGTAGGTTCAGTTAGACGATTCGATTCAGGTTGTTTCTGTTGTGCCATAAAACTTTTGAAAATAATTTTTGCCAAAAGTTTGAATTTTAAATTTATGATCTATTCACCCCTCTAGATCGATGCCTAACACATTGACTGTGTGTAACAACCACTTGGCTGACTTGTGCTACTAACTTCTGATGTTGTTGTGTGTTTGCTCTGATGTGTGTTGATTCTGTTGTTCATGTCGTTGTTATTGTTTGCTCTCTGTGTGGTGTGTTTAATGACAAACTTATGATGCACATCTTGTATGTTTCTGAAGAATGTTGTTTTTCCAAAATTTGCCAAAGCGGGAGATTGTTGCTCATTTTTGAATTGGCTACATTATGAAAATAACATGGTATGGACACATGTTAGGTGTGATGTTCTAACTGGTGTGGCACATCTGACCCCAACAGCTTTTGTGAAGAAAGTCACATATGGGAATAGATGTCCCAACATGTGGCCCTTGTCTGCAGGACAAGACAATTGTTGTGGGCGTGCGTTTTCCAACTGTATTTAGCGCGGGTTTATGTTACTTGTGCAACAAGGGTTGTTGTTATCTTTTAGCAATTTGATTTGTTTAATTATTCAATTAACCTAAATTTAAACCATAAATATTTATATTTAAATTCAAATCAAATCAGTAGAGATGTTCTGGAGAAACAAATCCTAACTGAATCTTCACTATATCTGAACGAAATCACTTTTAAATTCAAGGAGAAAAAGCCCAGCTATGGATTGCTATATATCGAGACTCTTTCACGCCTTGAAGACCATCGATCTTGAGTGTTTATTTGTGTTTTAGGCTGAGTCTTTGCTTGTTGTTAATTGCACACCATGTTATTGCTTCATTCATATCATAAGGCATAGTAGATGATTTGTTTGGTTAAGTTGTAAATTCAACATTGATCATTTTGATTATTGTTGTTAATCACCATGCTTAGTGATTGAGAGAAAGTGAGAGGGAGTTCTCATATTTTGGGAGAGACCTAAATAGAAATACACCGAGTGTAGGGTTAAGAAGAATGGCATTGAACAATGGGCTTGTTCATCTAAGACACTTTGTACTAATTTTATTAAAATAATGAATTCCTTTCTTGGGTAAAAGTGTCATCTAGACGTAGATGATGTTTGCACCGAACTTAGTTATCAATTTTCTTATGTTTTTTATATTGTTTTTACTTTGATTATGTGTTGTTGTCATATTGTGTTTATCCTTGTATAATAAATTGGACAAGTTCTCCCAGACATCTAGTCCAACATCTATCTCCTAAGGAACAGAAATTCAAATATGAAAGTATAGTGCACAAAGTTAAAAAAATAAAAGTAAAAGACACACAGGAATTATATTAGTTCCTCTTATCAACAAATGTTACATCTAATCCCTTAACTCCTTAGAAAATTTTCTAATATGATTAGATCTTTGTAAAAGTCTTCAACAAAACCCTTTTACAATCTTCTAATACACATGCCAAAAGAAAGAACATTGCTTTCTTTTACAAAACCTTATCGCCACAAATTTAATGATTAAGTTACAAAATACACTTTGAATAATTTTGAATAAAGTTAATCTTGACTTAATTCTAAGTTAACAATTTGATTTTCTCTTTCACAATATCACACTACCAAAACTTAACCAAACACAATTCAATTTTTTTCACCAAATAAAAATTTGTGTTTTGTTTATTTTAGTTAAAACGAATATCGTACTCGCAAGACTTTTTAAGGATATTTTGTTAGTTTCCGTTAAAAGAATTCATAACCAGCCATGCCCATGTGACAGAAATTGCGAATATTATTAATCTAGTATACACAAACTGAGATTGTTATGAATCTAGACTTAATCACACTCTATATACTAAGCATTAATCAAATAAATTAATTAGGTTTATTTACCAAAGAAAGGAATCAAAACATTGAATTTTACATCTGACTGTCTGACTTTCATAAAAAATTATTGTACAACTTGACTTAAAAATGACTACATAATACATTTATGCAAGATTGGACTTCAAAAATGACAAAATTTGCAATAACATTTTAAATGATAAATATTTTTTTTATTATAATTAATCTACGCATTTTATGCAACATTTATTAATTTTTTATAAGTATATTATAAGAACAAATTCCAACATTATCAAAATACTGACTCTAATTTTGTAATAAGAAAAACATTATTTTTTAAATTTATTCAATAATTAATGTATTTAGTCTATTTAATAGATCAAATACATTAAATATTCAATGAATTTAAAATATAAATTTTTTCTTAAGAGAATGATACAAATTAAAAATTATAAAAATGGCAAATTTATATGATTAAAAACAATTAAATTTATAATATAAAAACATATATTTCTTTTTTAAACTCTTATAAATATTAAAATAATATAATTTTATTAATATGAAAAAATAAATTATAAATTATTTTACAAAAAATTATCATTCATCAATAATAATAAAATAATAAATTTAAAAATTAATAAATATTTTAAAGTACAATAAAAAAAAAAACATAAAGAACTCATTATGATAAAAAAGATTAATACAATTTTTTCCCAATAATCATTACTACAAAATTCAAAAGTAGCATATCTTGTTTGACTAGCTTTTGAATGTGATCAGCACTCCGTGATGCATAGCATCATCATTTCCAATATTGAATTTTATACTTTATTTTGAATCTAGCCATTTTTCATAACCATATCCCAATACAAATCTCACAACTTCAATATATAAATACAATACAATTCTCTTCTCTTCCAATTCACAATTCACAATCACAAATCACAAATCACAAATCACAGTTCTAATATGTCTGCTTCTATCAAGATCGTTGCTCTCTCTGGTTCTATTCGAAAAGCTTCTAACAACACCGGTCTCATCCGTGCTGGTTAGTTCTCGAACCTAAGACCTTGAGACGATCATCTATGAAACAAAGTCTCTACCATTAGGCTAACCTCTGGTTACTTCGTCTTACAATTAACTAACTCTTTTAATTTCTTTGATTTTTGTAGCTATTGAATTAAGCAAAAGTGTTGTTGAGGGTGTTGAAATTGAAAATGTTGATATTTCAAATCTGCCATTGTTGAACACTGATCTTGAAAAAGAAGGAACTTATCCCGCTGAAATCGAAGCTTTTCGCCAAAAGATTGTTGCAGCTGATGCCTTTCTCTTTGCTTCTCCTGAATATAATTATTCTCTCTCTGGTAACTAAAGTTTATAACTCTGATTTTTCACTTTCACATTCATCAAAAATAGTATAATCGAGATCAAAAATTTTTTTCTTTTTTATCTTAACCGTTTGAATCAAGATCTGAATTTTTTTATCAATCATTTGAATCGAGATTAGAAATTTTTTTATCTTAATCATTTGAATTTCGATCTACTGATGTTCGGACTATGTGAATATTGAAATCCATTATTCATGCAGTCCGACTTCAGCCTCGAGTTCTTTAAAAAATTGACTGTAGAGAATATATTTTCCTTATTTCATTCGATGAAATATAAATAAAAAAATAAAAAAATTGACTTTTCCTTGTTTTATTTGATGAAATATAAATAAAAAATATAAAAAAATTGACTGCAGAGGATCAGTTTTCTAATGTCATTTGATAAAATATTAAGTAAAAAAAAATTAAAGATCTAAAAAATTTTAAAAAATTCAAGTGTATTTTATTCATAATTTGCAAAAAATAAATTTGATTTTTATGATGCATTTGTTTCAGCTCCACTTAAGAATGCAATTGATTGGGCATCAAGGCCACCAAATGTTTGGGCGGGTAAACCTGCTGCTATAGTTAGTGTTGGAGGAGGCCATGGTGGTGCGAAATCGCACTACCATCTTCGACAAGTTGGAGTTTTCCTCGATCTTCATTTCATCAATAAACCCGAGTTTTTCCTCAACGCGTTTCAGCCTCCGGCAAAATTTAACGGGGATGGTGACTTGATTGATGAAGGCGCTAAGAATAATTTGAAGGAAGTTCTTTTGTCTTTGAAGGCATTTACCTTGAAGCTTCAAGGCAAAAATTGAAACAAAATTTGAGTATCATTAATTGTTTGAAATAAAATAATATTTTTGGGTTTTAAGAAAGATTTTAGCGTAAGTTGTTATTGATACTCAGTTACAAAATGTATTTGTTCTTTCATTTATATCAGGAATTTTAATTCATTCTGTGTTGTTTTGGTTTAATTTACAGTGTTATGTTGAAGTTTGTTAAAGTTACATGCATTATGAACTTCTAGGCTTCTTTTTTCAACCACTTTATCCTCACATCTTCATAACATGAGAACTTAGAATAAGGACTCTGCATAACCATTGTTGAGATGGAAAGTGTATCTATTCTCTCTTTGGCATGATGTGTTTTGATGAGTTTGGATGAAGTTAATATCTCCAAGAATGTTAATACTAACTCTGAAAATGCAAATGGGGTTTGTACCAGTATGCTTATACTGTTCTTTGAGTCCATTGTTAAGAAAAGGGCATGATAGCCAATATAAATGTGGTGGTGAGCTCGACCGATCCCTTGGTCGATTTAGAATGAAGGTGGAATGGAAACCCGACCCGATATCAATGGCTTATCCACAGTCATAACTAACAATTATGAAGAGTTTGACATACATAGAGTTGGTCAGTTTAAATAGCCTTTATGATCATTAAGCAGAGGTAAGGTAAGATCAATTAAAAGTCGTCAGGGCTATTATGGATGCTACGCTCAGATGAAAGGGAAATGACATTGAGTAACATAAAGGAAATAATGGTTGTGGCCACCGGGAGAAGGGAAGAAACATAGGGTATAAAAGGGGGAGACGCACAAACAAAAGGTGTACGTACATTTATCAAGGACATTTGGCATCCACTATAGGATTGGATAAAATTTTCCTGGGTCACACTGATAGTATCTACTCCTAATTACTACAGATCTAAGTTGCAAAGGAAGAAACCAACATAAAATAACTTTTCAATAATTTTATATCTCATTCATGTTAGTGTACAAGGTGAAATAATGGATGAAAAGAGAAGAATATATTATAGAGAATGACGGCTACAAGGATTACTAAAAAATACTCACTATCACTAGTCTATTTATAAGCTAAAACCAGGGCTACAAAAGCAACAATAAAATACTAAAATACCCTCTAACAAACTTGGTCACCAAGTTTGTGAATATTAATTAAAATATAAATTATTATTCTAATACCATCCCTTAATTTATATTTCCTCAAAACTAACAACACCAATTCCATCCCTTAAGCGAAGGAATTGATCCGTCTTGATAGCCTTCGTCAGAACATCTGCCAACTGTTTCTAGGTGCTACAGTGCAGAACTTATAACACTCCATTCTGAACTTGACTTCTCAGATAGTGATACTTGGTCTTAATATGCTTGCTTCTCCCATGCAACACTGGGTTTCTGGCAAGATTGATTGCAGACTTGTTATCAATCATCAGCTTCAGAGGTTTGTCAACTTTGATCTTCAGATCCTCCAGCAAGTTCAGAATCCACACAGCTTGGCATGCAGTAACAACACCTGCAATATATTCAGCTTCACAGGTTGATAGCGCAACAACAAGTTGTTTCTTGGAACACCAAGAAATAGGGCCTCCTAGAAACTTAAACAAGTATCCAGAAGTACTTCTTCTATCAACTCTGTCTCCACACCAATCAGAATCTGAATAACTCAGAAGTTCTGATTCAATCTTTCTTCCAGAAGGGAACAACACTCCATACTTCAGAGTTCCCTTGATATACCTCAGAATCCTGACAGCAGCTTGGTAATGGAACCACTTGGGTTTACTCATGAATCTACTAACCATTCCAACTGCATAGCAAATATCAGGTATGGTATTACACAAATACCTCAGAGAACCAACCAACTGTTTGAAGGTTGTAGCATCCACATCCTCACCATCAGAATCAGAATCTAGTTTCTGATTCGTATCTGCAGGTGTGATAGCAGCCTTACAATTCTGCAGCTTAAATCTCTTCAGAAGTTCTCGTTCATACTTCAGTTGATGCAAAATGATACCTTTCTCAGAATATCTGAACTCCATCCCTAGAAAGTATGTCATTTTCCCGAGATCAGTCATTTCAAACTCATTCATCAGCACCTTCTTGAACTTAGCTAATTCTTGTTCAGAACTTCCGGTCAGCAATATGTCATCAACGTACAAACACACCAGAATCATATTGCCTTCAGAAATATGCTGAACATAAACACCGTATTCCATCTCACATTTCTGAAAACCCTGCTTCTTAAAAAATGAATCAATCTTCTGATTCCAAGCTCTGGGCGCTTGCTTCAATCCATACAAAGCTTTATGTAATCTGTACACCATCCCTTCCTGATTCTTTTTCACAAATCCAGGAGGTTGTGACACATAAACTTCTTCTTCTAATGGACCGTTCAGAAATGCAGATTTCACATCTAAATGCATCAGAGGCCAATTCCTGTTATCAGCTATTTCAATCACCAATCTGATTGTTTCATGTCTCGCTACAGGTGCAAATACTTCAGAATAATCCAGCCCAGATTTCTGCAGAAATCCTCTTGCTACCAACCTCGCTTTGTGTTTGCCAATTGATCCATCTGACTTTAGCTTCTGCTTGAAAACCCATCTGACGCTGATGGCTTTCTTGTCCTTTGGAAGTTCTGTCAGCTTCCAAGTCTTGTTTCTCTCTATGGCATCAAGTTCTTCTTTCATGGCCTTTAGCCAGAACTTCTGCTTGAGAGCCTCTTCTGTACTCACGGGTTCAGAGTCTACTAACATGGCACACTGAATAATCTCTCCCTCAGAATCTACTTCAGTGTCTTGCAACATGTCAAACTCTTCAAATCTTCTTGGAATGTTTCTGATTCTCTGTGGCCTCTGACCTCGTTCTGAATCTTCTTCAGATGCTTGAACCCCAGAAGTTCTGTCCTCAGAAGTTTCTCCTTCAGAAGCTCTTGCTCTAGAAGGTTGACTTCCTCCAGAACCTTGACCACCTTTAGAGTCTGGCATATTCCCAGAGTCTGAATCACCACCAGAATCTTGATCATCATCAGAATCTGGATCATCAGAATCACCTTCATCTTCTGAGTCTCCTTCAGAGTCAGAATCACCATCAGTTTCAGAAATTCTTATTTCTGACCTTTCTTCAGAAGTTCTCACATCAGAATCAGATTGAGACTTATCCTAATTCCAAACTTCTGATTCCTTCACAATAACGTCTCTCCTGAACTCAACTTTATTAGTTTCTGGACAATAAAGCTTGTACGCACCCGTACTGTGGTACCCCACCAGTAACATTACTTTGCTTCTATCATCCAGCTTCTGTCTTCTAGCTTCTGGAACATGTTTGTAACACACGGAACCAAACACCTTTAGATGACTAACACTTCGCTTTTCTCCCGTCCACTTCTGAATAGGAACTATTTCCTTCAGCTTCTTCGTTGGACATCTGTTGAGGACATATGCTGCGGCGGCAACAGCTTCTCCCCAGAAGTTCTGAGGAAGCTTCTTCTCCTTCAGCATGCTTCTCACCATATCAAGCAAAGTACGATTTCTTCTTTCAGCAAGACCATTATGTTGAGGAGTGTAAGGAGCAGTAACCTCATGCTCAATTCCATTCTCCTTACAGAACTTCTGAAACTCTTTGGAGTTATACTCACCCCCACCATCGGTTCTGAGAATCTTCAGAGTCTGACCACTCTGATTCTGAACCTTCATTCGGAACTTCTTGAATTCAGCAAACACCTCGTGTTTGAACTTAATAAGGGATACCCATATCATTCTCGTGAATTCATCAATAAATGACACAAAGTATTTATTCCCTCCGATCGATTCTACTGGAAATGGACCACACACATCAGAATGTACTACTCCCAAGGCATGTTTTGCTCTTGGAGCAACTTCTGACGCAAATGGCAATCTTGGTTGCTTTCCTTCCATGCACACTTTGCATGACTTCTCAGGCTTCTTAATTGTAGGAATTCCATGTACCAGCTTCTTCGAATTCAGATGTTCTAAACTTCTGAAATTCAGATGACCAAATCTTCTGTGCCACAGCTCACTTTCTTTCACAACACTTGTTGCACTAAGACATTCAGAGTCAGAAGTTCTGACATTCACCTTGAATGTTCTATTCCTTCCCTATTCTGACTCCATAATCAGCTTCTGATTACAGTCATACAGCTTCAGAAAATTGTCCTTCATGGTAACTGAAAAACCTTTCTCAATTAATTGTCCCACGCTCATCAGATTGCTTTTGATGCCAGGTACATACCACACATTCTGAATCAATGTTGTTTTCCCATTATTCAGAACAACTCTGACATTTCCCATACCTTTAGCATTAAGATATTTGTCATCAGCACATCTGATCTTTGTCCTCTTCTCAGAATCAAAATCAACCAGCCATTTCTTATTTCCAGTAAGATGATTTGAGCAGCCAGTGTCCATATACCACCAGTCTGTCAAATTTGTATCATCAGATTCATAAGCCATCAATAGCACAGATTCATCATCAGAACTTCTGGCTATACTTGCTTCTTCTGACTTCCTTTCTTTGTTTGACCAACAATCTCTAGCAAAGTGACCAAACTTCTTGCAACAGTAACATTGGATCTTCTTCTTGTCATACTTCTCTTTTCCCTTCTGAGCATTCTTTTGCCTATCAGAAGTTGAAGTTTCTAACTTCTGACCACCATCAGATCTTCTTCTGGCTTCTGACTGCTTCTGATACTTCTTATCAGAAACTGCTTTCAGAGCCTGCTGCTCTACTTCCCTTTCAGAAGTTCTCTCAGTCAGACGCAACTCTTGCGCTTCTAGACTGCTTTGCAGCTCTTCAATTCTCATGGTGCTCAGATCTTTAGAATGTTCTATTGCTACCACAATGTAATCAAACTGAGGAGTAAGGGATCTCAATACCTTCTCAATGATTACTTGTTCAGAAAGAGTTTCTCCACACGCCTTCATCTCATTAGTGATCAGAATCACTCTGGAGATGTACTCAGAAACTTTCTCATTGTTCTTCATGTTGAGATTCTCGTACTGCTTACGTAGAGACTGAAGCTTCACCTTCTTCACTGATGCGTCACCACCGTAACATCTGACCAGTGTGTCCCACGCCGCCTTTTCCGTCGTTGAATCTGCAATCTTCTCAAACACATTCGCATCCACACACTGATAGATGTAGAACAATGCTTTCTGATCTTTCTTCCTTGTATCCTTCTGCGCGTTCTTCTGTTCCTCCGTTGCATCTGCTGCTACCGGAATGTAACCTTCGGTGACAAGATCTAGAACATCTTGAGCACCGAACAGTACTCGCATCTGAATCATCCAACGATTCCATTTTTGCCATCAAATACTGGAAGCTTAGTGTTCATGCCGCCGTTGCCGTTCATCATCTTCAACCTTGTACAGTACACTCAGAACTTACCATGCACAGTGTTTCCCAACCCACCGAATCAAAGAATTATGATTCTGATCAGAATTTTGTTCTAGATTCAACACAAATCAAGAACTAAAATTCAATCACACCGAAAATCCTCACGTTTCACTCGTGTTTCCCGTGTTTCCCGTTGATCCGAACCGGAGCTCTAGATACCAATTGTTGGTGTACAAGGTGAAATAATGGATGAAAAAAGAAGAATATATTATAGAGAATGACGGCTACAAGGATTACAAAAGGATTACTAAAAAATACTCACTATCACTAGTCTATTTATAAGCTAAAACTAGGGCTACAAAAGCAACAATAAAATACTAAAATACCCTCTAACAAACTTGGTCACCAAGTTTGTGAATATTAATTAAAATATAAATTATTATTCTAATAATTCAAGTCTCTAACAACAGCTTAAATACTTAGGGTTTCTATTCTAACATTGGGCCTAAGCCACTTGGATAACCCAAAACAACAAAAAAGGCTAATAATATTAAAGAGAACTAAATAATTCTAATTAATAAAAATAATAGTCTTGAAACCATTTGGACTGTTGGGCCTTGCGTTTGGGCTTAAAAAGGTGTCTTCTAACAATACTCCCGACCCCCATAAGAACCTTGTCCTCAAGATTCACTGTAGCATTGCCACGTGTACGGTTGATGAGGCTGGCTGGTGAAGATAATTGGACAGAATCTTGAGGAGAGTGGAAAGTGGGTGGCGCGGAGCTCGAGGAGTGGTTTAGCACATGGTTTTGGGGAAAAAGCATAGTGGGAATGGTTTTGTCAGCATAGGTTGGGGAAAGTGTAAGTGGTGTGGGAACCGATGGAAAAGAAAAGGGTGTGGGGTTAGGTAATTTAATTTGGTTTGTTGGGGAATTCAAAGGGTAAGAGCGGTGGATGCAAGCTTGAATCACGGGTGGGAAGGAGTTGGACGCGTGGGTCCGCATGTGATGGGTGGTGTTACTAGATGAAGCCATATGACGAGTGATTGGCGGTGGAGATGAAACAACCGTTGGAGAGGACAAGGCACGTGTGGTAGGATTATTAAGAAGTGAACTTTCATTTTGTAAGTCATTTGGACTTACACTTTGAGTTGCATCCGACTTCCACACTTCAGTTTCTCTCAAACAAAATTTTTCCTCTTTCTGTTCTAAACACGCAACCTTTTCTTCTTCCAACCCAATGTCAAGTTCTTACAAACCTAAATTTTTGTCTTCCAAATCCACTGTTTTGTCTTCTAGGCGCACAGCCTTCTCTTTCACCCTCACATCTGACTTTTCAAAAGTAATGGTTTCTTGCATTACGGCTTGTGGTTGTGATTCCATCTTGTTGTTGCTGTGAATCTTTAAAAACTTTGTGAAATCTGTTGCATGAGTAGAAGAAAAGTATGGTCTTAACTGGGAGACATGAACGACAGGATGGATTCGTGAAGAAGGAGGGAGATCTATCTCATATGCAACCTCGCCGATCCGTTTTTTTACCTTGAAGGGACCAAAAAAACGTTTTGCAAGTTTCTGAGAAGATCTACGAAAAACAGTGTGTTGTCTATATGGTTGAAGACGAAGGGGGACCAGATCACCGACTTGAAAGGTAAAGGCGATACGTTTCTTGTTTGCTTGCTCCTCCATTTTTGCTTTGCTTTTTTCCAAGTTGTGTTTTAACTCAGAAAGTATTTGATCTCTTTCGTGCAAGGTATCCGCTAGTGAGGAGTTTGAGATAGGCCCGGATATAAAGTCATGGATAGAAGGAGGAGATCTGCCATAAAGAGCTCGAAAAGGCGTCATTTGGATCGACGAGTGGAACGAGGTGTTGTACCAGAACTCAGCCAAGTGGAGAAATCTGTACCAACGGCGCGGTTGGTCACTAGTAAAACAGCGAAGGTATGTTTCCAAGCCTCTATTGACCACTTCCGATTGACCATCTGTTTCGGGATGATATGCTGAGCTGAACTTAAGGATTGTGCCATGCAGTTTGAAGAACTCCTTCCAGAAGTGGCTAAGGAACAGTGGATCACGGTCAGAAATGATTGATTTAGGAACTCCGTAAAGTCTGAAGATTTCAACAGAAAAACGAGCTGCGAGGTCCTGTGCTGAAAATTTTGTTGGAAGGGCTATAAAATGGGCGTATTTTGACAGGCGATCACAAACCACCCAAATAACAGTGTGAGCGAACGAGTTTGGAAGATGTGTGATGAAGTCCATTGTAATGTCCTCCTAGACCTGAGTTGGAGTTGGCAAAGGTTGAAGTAGGCCCTTCTTTTTCTGTGTTTGATTTTTGTTTTGTTGACAGGTTGTGCAATGTTTAACAAAGTTTTTAACATCTTTGTAGAGACCAGGCCAAGCAAAAGAGGCTGCTATCCGGGCAACAGTAGGTTTAACTCCCGAGTGTCCAGCAGTAGGTGTGCCGTGGAATTCAAAAATCAGTGCCTTACGAAGGTCAGGCAGGTCAGGTATAAACAACTTGTTATTAAAATAGAGCAAATCATTTAGGAACTTGTAATCTCTTTGATCTTCTGGACTATGTGCTTTTTCTGAAACTAACTGTTGACCTGATGGATTTTGTGTGTAATACTTCTGGAGTCTCTGAATGAGAGTCGGTACTGGGGAGGATAAGGAGAACAACAAATAAGTGTCACTCTATTTACAGCTGAGGGCATCTGCTACCATATTTGAACGACCATGTTTATAAAAGATTTCAAAATTAAATCCTTGCAATTTTGAAGCCCATTTCTGTTGCTCGGGCGTTTGAATCTTTTGTAACAACAAGTTTCTCAAACTTTTCTGGTCTGTGTAGATGTTGAAATTCTGCCCCACCAAATATTGGCGCCACTTCTTAATGGATTTTGTGATGGCAAACATTTCCCTGACGTAAACAAAAGCGGATTGCATTCTTGGAGTCATTTTCTTGCTGAAGAAGGTGATGGGGTGTCCTTCATGAGATAAAACAGCACCTATTGCCACTCCGGATGCATCAGTGTCTAGGTTAAATTGTTTTGTAAAGTTCGGCAATGTTAGCACCGACAATGTTGTCATTTTGTTTTTGAGCTCTGTAAAGGCTAAACTAGCCTGTGTACTCCAAGAGAACTTAGTGGAACGCAAAAGATCGGTGAGAGGAGCGGCGAGAGTGGCGTAATTCTTGACAAATCTGTGATAAAATCCTGTGAGACCCAAAAATCCTCTGAGAGCCGTGAGTGAACGAGGTTCAGGCCAGTCCAACACTGCCTGAATCTTTTCCGGATTTGGTTCAACACAACCAGCAGCAATAACATGTCCTAGATAGGCAACTCTTTCCACTGCAAAGACACATTTTGATAATTTTGCAACAAAACAATGAGACAATAAAAGGTCAAATACCACCTGCAAGTGAACTAAATGATCATTAAAAGTAGAACTATAAATGAGTATATCATAAAAAAAAACCAATACAAACTTGCGTAAGTATGGTCTTAGCAGATCATTCATAGCGGACTGAAAAGTAGAAGGGGCGTTAGTGAGCCCGAAGGGCATTACGAGAAACTCGTAGTGACCGTCGAAAGTTTTAAAAGCCGTTTTATGAGTATCTTCCGATGCAACACGGATCTGATGGTAACCAGATCGTAGATCTATCTTGGTAAAAATTCTAGCTGACCCAAGCTCATCCAAAAGTTCATCAATGGTGGGTATAGGAAATCGGTCTTTAATGGTTACGACATTGAGAGCGCGATAATCTATGCAAAAACGCCAAGTCCCATCTTTCTTTTTAACAAGTAGGACTGGAGATGAAAAAGGGCTGTTACAAAGGATGATGATGTCATCGTGTAACATCTCCTGAATAATTGTGGTCATGGCGGTCTTTTGGCTGTGAGGGTACCTATAAGGTTTAACATTGATAGGAGGGGTATTGGGTAGCAAAGGGATGTGATGGTCATGAGGTCTGGTTGGTGGGAGACCACAAGGTGGTTGAAAGATTTTGGAAAAAGATTTGAGGATTTTTAAGATAGCTGGATGGAGGTTGTGGGGTAAGTTGGCTGGAGTAGAAGATGGGGTTGCACCCACGGATGATGGAGGGTCAAGTGGAATAAAAGTCATGAGGTGGAGGGAAGCAATGGAGTCGGTATGGAGGAGGTGTTTGAATTGGTTGAATGTAGTGTGTATCGGGCTGGTTGTTGGGTCTCCTTTAAGAGTTAGGGGTGTACTTTGGTGTTGGAAGGTTATGGATGGAATCGAAAAATCTGCTTGTATTGGGCCAAGAGTTCTCAACCAAGCCATGCCTAGAACAATGTCAGCTCCTTCAATTGGCAAGAGATAAAAAGATAAGTTGAAAGGTTTGTCTTGGAGGAGAATTTGGACATTGTTGCAAATCCCCTCGCATTGTAAATGGGAACCATTTCCAACCATGACTGAAAACTGATGTGTGGGTTTAGTTTTGAGATTTAAGTGTTGGGCGATGCGCGGTTGCATAATGTTATATGTGCTGCCTGTGTCCACTAAAACCATAACTGATAATCCCCCAATAATACCTTTGAATTTAAGTGTTTGAGGGGAAATCTGACCGGTTAGAGCTTGCGGTGATAATTGAAAATAAGTGTCATTTAGGTCCATCTCTGCTTCTAACTCATTACTGTCCTCGACAACAATCTGTTGTTCTGGCACATCATCATCAGCCATGAATAGAAGAAATCTGTTAGCAGAACATTTGTGACCAATTGTGGATTTTTCATCACAATTAAAGCACAACCCTTGAGCCCTACGTTCTTGCAATTGTGAATGCGAGAGGCGTTTGATAGGTAATTTTGTGGGGATGGTTACGTTTGAAGAAGTTGTTGTTTGTGGAGGTTGTAGTGTGGTATTGTTTGGTGTTTTGATGGTTGGGGTTGGGGTTGTGTTGGGGGTGTATTTGGTGAAGGAGCTAGAAAACAGTTTTGAAAATTTGGGTTTGGCATCCTTGAGCTTAGATTCAATAAGTTTGCCAAGGCCAATGGCTTGTGAGATTGAAACAGGTCTATGAATGGCCATTTCATTTCTGATATCTTTATTTAAACCAGAAATAAAACAATTCAGAATTGCCTCTGGTGGTAAACCAACCACCTGGTTTCCTAACTTTTCAAATTGCGCTTGATATTCCACAACAGTACCAGTTTGCTTTAGTTTGAACAATTCAGCTTGGTGATTGTCATAAGTGGAAGGCCCAAATCGTAGTTCTAGGGCTTTAGTGAAGGAAAACCAATCAGTTAATAACTTAAACCATCCTAAAGCTTCACCCTTCATATAAAAAAATATTAATGACAATCTGTGTTCAGGTGGGAGCTGGTAAAATTGAAAAAACTGTTCAGCTTGAAACAACCATTCCAACGGGTCAGATCCATCAAGCATTGCAAGTTCCAATTTTGGTGTTCTAAATGGTGGTAATGGGGTAATTTGTGGCATGTGTGGGTAGGGAAATTGGGGAATAAAAGGGGTATTATAATTTTGTGTGGGTGTAAAAGGGATAGGTGATGGAATATAAGGTGGGTAAGGTGGTGGTGGTGGTTGTGCAGCAGTTATACGAGTTGCTGTTGTAGCAACAGATTGTGGAATAGTGGTTGAAAAAGAAAAAGAATTTCTGATAGGTGTGTGAGCTGGGTTGCGTGTGTGGGTAACATGCTGAGCTGCTGTGTGAATAGCAGCAGTAGAAGAGGGTTCATGAGTGATACCTGAAGAGGAACCTGCTGCATGAAAAGTAGCGGTTTGGTGAGGATGGTCTTTTTGATGTGATATTTTCGTAAGGATGGACATGATAGATTTATGTCTGCTGTCAGCGAGATTCAAAGCATTATCCATCCGAGTGTGAAGTTGACCGATTTACTGTTCCCAATCTGCAGCAACAATATTTAATCGTTCATCCAACTGAATCTGATTTTCTTGCATTGCATTATTGAGAAGCAGCTGTGTTATTTGAATAGCTTCTTCAACTATTTCACGGGATGAAGTATTTTGAGGTTTTGGGGGAGCCATGAGCTCTCATTGAAAGCACCAATGATAGTATCTACTCCTAATTACTACAGATCTAAGTTGCAAAGGAAGAAGACAACATAAAATAACTTTTCAATAATTTCATATCTCATTCAAGTCTCTAACAACAGCTTAAATACTTAGGGTTTCTATTCTAACATTGGGCCTAAGCCACTTGGATAACCCAAAACAACAAAAAAGGCTAATAATATTAAAGAGAACTAAATAATTCTAATTAATAAAAATAATAGTCTTGGAACCATTTGGGCTGTTGGGCCTTGCGTTTGGGCTTAAAAAGGTGTCTTTTAACACACCTTCCAAAAATCCCTAACAAAATCATTGTTTTTAAATTGATGAGAAATACCACAAGCAGTAATAATGATGTCCATCGCGCCGTAATAGAAATGTTGGAACTTACAAAAAAGACAACAACAACCACTTGTGGTGGAGGAAGATCGACTGATGCCCACAGAAGATTTGAAGACAATATAGGTTCCCAAAGCTAACAAACTACTAGGATTGGAACATCTTTGTCAACGAACAAGGAAATGAGATTGTAAGGTTACTAAAGAAAATTTTGGATCTATTAACCTATGTGCTTTTAAATATGCCCATAATAGATGAGGCAGTGGTTTATCATAATCTCAACCTCAAAGCAGGATCCAAGTCTGTAATTCAAAGAGAGCGGAAGTTAGAAGAGAAAAAAAAAGAATTGAAATAACGGAAGAGGTTAGAAAGTTAAAAGAAGCCAGGTTTATTAATGAAATCAAATATCCTTTCTGGTTATCAAATTTGGTTTCAGTTAAAAACACCATCTTGAAAATAGAGAATGTGTGTATTTTATCGATCTCAACCAAGCATGTTCGAAAGATCTGTATCTATTGCCTAATTTTGATAGGTTGATTGATAAGGCCTTAGGTTACAAATTGCTCAGTTTTATGGATGCATACTCAGGTTATAGTGAATTTAAAATTAATTCATGCGCCTGAGACTGTGGTCATGACCTATAACTACAATTACTATTATGAGATAATGTCATTTGGTTTGAAAAATTCAAGGGAAGCTTACTAAATACTAATGGATACAACGTGTGCCAATCAAATCATGTGTAATATGAAGATGTATATAGATGATATGGTAATTAAGAATATTGAAGAATAAATCAATTGTGAGGATCTTAACGACATATTGTCGTTAGTACGAGGATAAAACATGAGGTTGAACGCAGGAAAGTGTTCTTTTGGGGTTCAGGCTAGAAATTTCTAGGTTTCATATTCCCTAGAAGAGGAATTGAGGCAAACATTGATAAATGTCAGGCCATTATTGACATAAAGATTTCAAACTCGGTTAAAGAAGTCCAACCGTTAACAAGGTGGATATTATCTTTTTCTAGATTCCTGCCATATTCTCGTGACCTGCGTTGCAAAGGTACGGGTACGTATCCAGTACCCGGTACGGGTATTGGTACAGAATACGTTATTTTTATAAAAACCAAGGTACGGGTACGCGACTATAAATTCATATGTACTCCGATTTTTCTCAAAAGAAGATGAAGAACTTGGTTGTGCGAAGAGTTTCAATGCAATTGATTGAAGTTTAGCGATTCGAGATCCATAAGTTATCAACCATTCCTTTGGTTTCAAGATCTACCGATCTTGCAACGAATCACATTGGTCAAGTACCATACGAGTACCGTACGCGTACCGGTACCCAGTAAGTACCCGGTACCGAAATTTTATCTAAAATGGAGTATCCATGCTTCACCGCTCGTGACAAATCGTTCCATTTCATTTCCACATTAAAAAAGAAAGAAAAGTTTTAATGGACGAAAAAATGTGAAGATGCCTTTGTAAAATCAAAGACATTTTTAGCTACCCAATATTGCCTCTCCTAAAAAAGGGAATGCCTTTACTCTTGTACTTAACCGTCTCTCTGTTAATGCCACTAGCTCGGTGTCGGTACTAGAAATATATGGTGAAGATAAGAGTCTGTTTGTTTTAACTTTAAAAAAATAATTTTTTTTTGTATTTTTAAAAATGGATTTTGTAAAACCGTTTTTTAAAATATTAAAAGTTTTTTTATATTCATATTTTTTTTAAATTGCAAGACTAATTTTGACATCATACAACATAAACATACATTATTGAAGATCAAAACATAGTCGAAATTGCAATTTTTAAAAAAAGTTGCATCTCAAAAATGATTTTTATGAAAAACTATATGAAATAACTTTAAAATTAAGTGATTTTTTAAAATTTTGATATCCAAAATTTTTTTTGATAAAATATTGATATATCTAAAATAATATTTTAATAATAACTATTCAAACTAAATTTTTATTTGAAACTTTTATGAAAAATTTCTTTGTAAAATTGTTTTCTACATAATTATGTTCCACTCTAAAAATCATTTTTAGAAAAAAATCAAAACTAACGGGCCTTAAGTCTATTTACTTTGTAAGTAGGGTGTTTAAATAGGTTGAGCTAAGATATCTGAAGATTGAGAAGTTAGTAATGGGAGTCATTGTCACCACAAGAAGTTGATACCTTATTTCTAGGGACATCAGGTTATAATAAGAAAAACTATCATGGGAAATTGAATTATCTCAGTATAATATCCATTTCATGGCGAGAGGAAAATGATCTAGTTGATTTTCTGGTAAAGTTCACTTCATTTATATAGGAAGGGGATCTTCATTATTGAATCTTATTTGTGGATGGATATTCCAATTTGAAGGGGAGCGGAGCATGGGTAGTGTTGGAAGGATTAGGTAACATCTTGATTGAGCAGTCCTTAAATTTTAAATTTAAAACTAGTAACAACGAGGAAGAATATGAGGCTTTAGTTGTTGAAATAAATTTAGCAAAAGAGATGGGGCCAAAATCCTACGTTCCTGGAGTGATTATCAATTAATCGCAAACCAAGTGACAAATGACTATCAAACCAAGGAGGCTAACTTGTTAAAATATTTGTAGATTGTTCAGGAGATGACCAAAATTTTCAAACATTTTTAAAGAATCTATGTTCCAAAGAGGAGAATTCCAAGGCACATTTTCTTTCAAAGCTAACTAGTACCAAAAGGCAGGGTCACAACCAAACCATAATCCATGAAACACTTATGGCTCCTAGCATAGAGGATGAAACAAATATTACTCAGAGGTGCAGGAGGAAGACGATTAGAGGTCCCCCATAATCAAGTATTTAAAAAATGAAAAATTATCTAAGGATGAGTTACAAGCTAATAAGGTTAGAATATTGTCACCCAACTATGTTATAATGGCCAATAAGTTATATAGAATTGGAAGAGCCACACCCATGTTAAGGTGCTTGGATGAAGATGAGATTGCTTTGGTTGTTAAAAGTACATGAAGGCATGTCTGGTAGCCATATTGGGGAATGAGCATTAGAAAACAAACTACTTCAGACATGTTATTATTGGTTGATCATGCTGAGATGGTAGTGAGTATGTGAGAAGGTGCGACAAGTGCCAACGTTTTTCAAAACTACATCATTCCCCAAATTAAGTTACTACGAAATTTATTGAAAAACAAGCAATCTACATTTTATATAATAAACTCTAGATACTTTCAACAACTGTTATTTATTTTAACCGTGATGAAATATTATTTACTTGAATATATATACCACAACGGTTGATACAAGTAACCGTTGTGGTAGGTGGTGCGCGTCCTGCCTTATTATCACGGTCTCGCGACCATGGTGGAAATCATCATACATACAATTACCTCTTACCTTACAACGGTTGGTCAAGTATATTGTGGTATCCTTTTTCCAACCGTTGTAGTATGACTTTCCCGTAGTAGTGAAGTTTATTTAAACATACCCCTTCTTCGTGATGATCTACAGTCCCACGTTTAGTTAATTAGACATACACGCTCGTCTTCCAAAAAAGTTCGACAGTGTAAGAGTAAACATTCAAGATTTTCTTGAAATGACAATCACCTTATTTTGTCTTTGTTAAGGATGTTGTTCAATTCTCAAATAGTGTCACATGCAAGTATGCATGCTTTTAAGTGAATCAAGTGATAAAATTAGTAAGGATGTCTAACTCACATGGAGCGGTATTAACTTAGATTGATTTTAAATATTTTATGTTTGTGAATAGTATGAGCAAGGTAACAAATATAATGATTGTGTGATGGTTCAATGAGCATAATGTAAATATTAGCAGTGATAAAAGAGTTGTGTAAATATTTAGAAGCAAGTTGAGCAATCGTCCATGTACTAGTATTTTTTTATTACCAATATCTGTGCCGCGACATAATTAGGATTTTACTTAGACTAATGAAGAACGGAGAGACCGCGATATAATGCTTGGTTTGAATGAAAATAAGAATATTTCTATCGTCTACCTCATTTCATGTTTGGAATGGAGAGACCGAGAGTGTTAGGAGTTTATACATCTCATTATCAAGGTGGATTTTCATAGTCTTAAATCATACTCCATCCGTCTCATAAAAAATGTGTTATTTGTAATTTTTCTCTGTCTCAAAATAATTATTCATTTATATTATCATTACATTATTTATTATTATTTTTCTACTACTATACTCATATTCACTAATTTTCACTTTATTCTACAATTTTATTAACTACATTTAATAAGAGTATTCTAATAAATGATAATATTTTTTCTATTAACATTAATACATCTAATTATTTTTTTAAAAACCGCGCATTACTTAAATTCAACACTTTTTATAAAACAGAAAGAATAGTTAGGTAATTCTTATAGCACTATCATGAAACGCAGTGCATTATAAGGAAGATTGATTAGCTTAATAATTTGAATTGTTAAACCTAGAATGAAGAATAATAGGATCATCTATATAACCCCTATATTAGATTATCTAGACCTTGTGTAATTTCTTTTTAATTATGAGTTTATATCTATATTGCTAATGGTGATGATCTAAGATAAATTGTGACGTTATAATATATTAGGGACGGGTTAGAGTTACGAGAATATGAAAATTTTAAAAAAATTGCAACATGAATTAATTAGGTATCTTCATGTGAATCAAATAAAATCTTCACATAACCCAAAAATCTCCATGTGATTTGAGTCTCACCGACCAATTTTTATAAAGGGTTTTTTAATACACCACCCATATTTTTTAAACACCACGTGAAATTTTATTTTTGCCCTCTAATTTTCAGATGTGCACGTCCGGACGCACCATTTTTTTGAGAAAAGTTGATTTATTCCGGATGTGCAAATCAGAAAAAAATTCTGATCTGCAGATCCAGAAAAAATTAAAAGTATTCCATAAATTCATTTACTTCTAAATATAATTAAATCCAACATAATTAAAATTAATATTATTTTTTCAATATAATTAAATTCAATTTAATTAAATCCAATATAATTCAAATTAATATGATTTTTTTCTAAATGATTAATATGATATTTACTTCTAAATGATTTTTTTATATTGAAAAAAATAATTTAATTATATTGGATTTAAAATTATATGGTATTTACTTCTAAAATTGGATTTAATTATATTGGTATTTAAAATTATATGGTATTTACTTCTAAATTATATGGTATTTATTTCTAAATTATAATTAAAATTATATGGTATTTACTTTTAAAATTAATTTAATTATATTGGATTTAATTATATTGGATTTAATTATATTGAAAAAATCATATTAATTTTAATTATATTGAATTTTAATTATATTGGATTTAATTATATCGAAAAAATGATATTAATTTTAATTATATTGGATTTTAATTATATTGGATTTAATTATATTTAGAAGTAATGATTTTATGGAATTCTTTTGAGTTTTTTCCGATTTGCAGATCAGAAATTTTTCCTGATGTGCACATTCGAAAAAAACTGAAATTTTTTTAAAAAAAGTAGGTCCGGATTTGCACATCCGGAAAAAAACTGAAAAATTTAAAAAAAAAGGTGCGTCCGAATTTGCATATCCAAAACGCAGAGGTATTTTCGTCAGCGCACATAGTGCTTAAGAAAGTTGGGTGTTGTGGTAAGAAATCTCCCTTTCATATATGCGAATGTGATTTGAATAACATGAATTTTATGAATCAAATTACACAAGACCAAACGTCCCAATTCTTTTACTTATTTATTCTAAACTCTAATTTTTAATTATGTGAGTGTACAAAGTCAATAGATATTTTGTACTAATATATTGATAGGTAGTATAAAAAAGTTTGGTGATTTCTTAATACACCACCCATGTTTCTTAGGTACCACGCGAAATTTTTTTTTTGCCTCTTGATTTCGGATGTGCACATCCGGACGCATTGTTTTTTTTAAAAACGTTGCTTTGTTCCGGATATGCAAATCTGAAATGACAAGTTACGCGTCTTCCGGATGTGCACATCCGAAAAAATGCCTAAAACTTATCCAAAAGCTGTCTAGTAGTTCTAACCCATATTTAAACAAAATAACGGTCATCCACCTATGATGGCAAACATGACCTGTAACCATAAGTTATATATCCAAAAAAGGCATTATGAATATCCGAACTCTCAAATCTATCCTCGAAGATTGTAGGACAAATCAAGATCAATAGTAAAATATTATTTCTTTGACGTTATCCAAGATAAATGGCAGCAAAGTCGACACAAAGTTGGTGGTACTCCTATTACCACTTGCAGAACCAGAATCATAATTTTCGACTTCATTTATGTAGTATCGAGCGTGGTGCCTAAATGATACATGTTGATGTATATTTATGTATATGTATATATTATAACTTGTTTTAATTTTATATATGATTTATTTTGCATTGTTAATTTCTGCTTATTAGAGATGGAGTAAGTGAGGGTCAGTTCAGTCAGATTTTGCTTTATGAGATGGATGCAATTCGGAAGGTATGACATAGCTAACTTTAACTTTTTAGTTGTTATCATAGTGGATAAAATCGGGGAACACTTGCTAGCTTTTCGCGCTCGATACTACATAAGTGAAGTCGAAAATTCTGATTCTGGTTCTGCAAGTGGTAATAGGAGTACCACCAACTTTGTGTCGACTCTGCTGCCATTTATCTTGGATAACGTCAAAGAAGTAATATTTTATTGTTGATCTTGATTTGTCCTACAATCTTCGAACCTGTAAAATATAATCCTTTTAGAATTTCATTATAGTAGTAATACTGAAATAATCCTCTTATTCAATATTCATTAATGTGACGATATATTAACATCTACGACCAACCAACAAAACTGATTTTAAAATTTTAATTTATTTTAAAATAAAAATAAAATAAAATAGTGATATGACGTTAAATAATTAATACCTATCCAATTAGATTTAAAAAGTAACCTTAAATAAAAAATTTAAACATTGAAAAAGTGAAAATACAATTTCCAAAACAAAACTTATATGATTACTTTCTTAACTTGAGTACAAAAGACTAGTATTATATTTATATTTTTTAATAGTCCAAAATGTTATATAATAATGAGTTTTTTATGCATACAAACATTTTTCTTGTATCGTGTAAGTTACTAACTACTCCCATTCTTAACATTTCTTCTCCAATAAGTTCAGTCTTTTCGGTGCTCTGTGCCCTTACAGGTAAATAATAATGAGTTTTTTTATGCATACAAAATTTTTTTTATTCATCAACGTTTCACTCTGTAATGCATGTTTACTTCATTGAGTGAAGATTAATGGCTACACCGAAACAACACATTGAAGAGATACGAAGAACAAAGTTTTCTATTGGCGGAAAACCTAATCTCTTGACTCAAGATCTTCATCATGCTGTCAAGACCTTCTCCCTCCCCTCATTCGAATGTATATTAAGTTGCGACGATATATTAACATATGTGACTAACCAACAAAACTGATTTTTTATAAAAAAAAAAGTTCTGCTATCTTTTCGGATCCGCAGATCAGGAATTTTTCCGGATTTGCACATCCGAAACAAAGCAACATTTTTTAAAAAAACGGTGCGTCCGGATGTGCACATCCGAAATCAAGGGGCAAAAAAAAAATTTCGCGTGGTGCCTAAGAAACATGGGTGATGTATTAAGAAATCACCAAAAGTTATGGGAGATCGAGTAGGTTTTATAATTGTAAATTAAACTCATTAAATGAAGAAACATTGCCCAATATTTTATCAAAAAGCGACTTCAACACTTCTTTCCTAAAGAAACCTTATTAATAGTATGAAGTTCTTAGTTATTTATTTACTTTTTAATACATTAGGTTTATATCCATTCAATTATCTTGTATTTTGTACATTCTAATAAAAACATCCAAGAAATCAAGTAGAGATTAATTTTCTTACTATCTTAGTTTAAAAATACTTAATGGACAAAATCACATTAAGTGTAATATCTAAGACTCTTAACACACTCCATCACGTTTAAGATTGATTGAACATTTGGAGTATAAAAATAAATGGTTGATGATCTGATAATGGAAATCTAATAGCAGGTAGTATACCTGATCTTAAACGAGGCTCTGATATCATGTCAAGAAATATGATTTGGTCTAACTCAACCCTTCAAACCCGGTTAACAGAGTGCAAATTACTCTCACTTATAAATATATAAACACATGTTCATGCTATATATTCTCCGATGTGATACTCGTAATACAAAAGAGTGAAGAATAGTGGGTTTAAATCATATCCTACTTATGTATTTGCAACATTTGAATTAAACTTATAAGATTTTGTATGTATGACTTCATAAATAGTTATGAATAAAATCATGTCTATTCAAAGATATGATATTGTGATTAATTGGTAGTGTGAAATTTTACTAAATATTAAAGTAAGTGGTAAAAATCTATTTGTCTCTAAAAGTAAATGCTAAGACCCAATTCAATCCTTAAAAAAAATAGTCGTTAGTTCCGCATAAGATCCTTAGTGGATCAATCATAAGTTGCATGGAGGTTAGAACCCAGGAAAGAGATCCTCACCCATCATATCAAAAATAGAGTATACCTATCTTATTTATAATTTATTTAATTGATAAATTAAATATAGAGGAAAGAAAGTAAATGATAAATGTTAAAATAAGAGAAATTTAATAGAAATGTTAGCAGTGCTTGCTTTTACAACTTAGTAATTTGGTTGAGAGTATATCCGGATAAAAGTATTTTCCTCTCCATGCAAATATTTATTTGACTATGCTTTTTCCACTAGGCAATGAAAGTAAAACTTGAAGAAAAGAAATGTGTATTTATGAAAATGACATAAATATTTTCACAAAATTGATATAACAAAAAATAATTAAAAAATCATAATTTTTTCACAATCAACTAAACTTTTTTAGAAAAATTCATCACAACAAATTGAGTTTTACAAATAGAATTCTTATTTTGTAAGAATAAAATAAAATAAACAATTTTATTTAAGCATAATATAATTTAATTTAATACTTCTTTATAAGCAAATATATATATATATATATATATATATATATATATATATATATATATATATATATATATATATATATATATATATATATATATATATTGTTCTGGACTGGGCAGACGCCTCTACCCACAGTAGGACAAGGTCCAATCCAGTTCTGCTCTTTGCCAGGCCCAATAGCCAGAAAATAGCCGTTGGGCAGAAACTAGTCGTTGGGCATGTCCCCCTCACTCGCTTGGCAGTTCACGCGACCAACTGCTTCCCCGGATCTCACGGAAATAATTGGACCAGGTCAAAGGGTCACGCGCCTGACCCTTCACCTGGCAGTCTCCCATTGGTCGACTAGACATTTCGGCCACATGGGAGACCTTGGCCCCACGCCGGGGGTTACTTCTATAAATACCCTCTCACTTGAGAGGGGCAGGTATTCAATATTCAATACTTGAAATCTTACCTTTGTAATTGCTCTCTCTTTTGCCCAATTACTTACTTTGGCATCGGAGTACCTTGCAGGTACAACCCCCATTTTCTCTCCTACAAGCATCCTCATCTGCCCTACGCGAAGTCCATGATGATCCAGTCTGATCATCTCCGATCAGTGGCGCCGTCTGTGGAAAACAACTTCCCCGTCTTTTTGATTCAAGATTCCCTCTTTTTCACCTAAAAGACCAAAGCTCTTTCCAAACTTCATTTGATCATCATGGCCTCCCACAGGAACGATGATGCCCGTCAAGAATCTGTCGTCACTATTATCACTGATAACGTCGATCACCTCGTCTCCGGAGCTGCCTTCCCGGAGACAGATCATCGTGATGGAAAGACCGCCTCTCCTACCCCCGATGACGTAAAGCCGCGCGCACAAGTTGCTGGTCCCGTTTTTAAGCCTATACCTGTCCCTCAAAACGCGGACCCAAGCACTGCTGCCCTAATCACCTCCCTCAACAGGTCTAACTTTTTGGTCTTCCAACAGGGCGAAAAGATCAGCATGCTTGAACACGCCCTCCAGGAGCAGCGTCCGTCGCAGAGGCCCAGCAGCCCTTCTTCGCGGCCACGGTCTCCTCCTCCTCATAAGCGCAGGCGAGACAAGTCCAAGAGTCGCTCCCCCGACCGGAGACGCTCAAGATCGGAGGAACCTGACTCAAAACTCGCCAAACGACGACACCGATCTCCCCTATGGAGATCCAGACGTTCTCCCACTCCGAAGAGGAACAGACCTTCAAGGAGCCATCACGAGCATTGCAAGTCACGCAGACACTCTCCCCGACGCAGCAGGAGTCGCGGGCATAGCGACTCTCCCTGTCGGTCACCCAGCACAAGCAGTGACGACGATGTCCATGGGCCCCTATCTCAGGAGATCATGGACATGCGCATTCCTCGCGGATTGGAGAAGCCTCCTCCCCTGGCCACTTACAACGGGACCACCGACTCAGGCGAGCATATAGAAAACATCGAAGCCATGCTCCACTATCATAACGTGAGCGGGGCTATTAAATGCAGGTTGTTCCCCGTCACTCTTAGGAAGGGGGCCATGGCCTGGTTCAAACGGCTTCCCTGGGGTTCGGTTACGTCCAGGAAGGATTTAAAGAACCAGTTTGCCCGTCATTTCACCGCCTCCCGGCGACATCCCAAGTCGGAGGCCACGTTGGAAGCCATTATGCAGGGCAAAGATGAGCCCTTACGTGCATATATCGAGCGTTTCAACAAGGAGGCTGTTGAGGTCCGCACGACAGACTATATGAAGAAGTATCTCCTCAAAAAGGGATTGAAGCCAAAGAGTGAATTCCACAAGGCGGTGGGCATATAGCCTCCTCGCACCCTGGCAGAATTACTCCGTAAAGCTTAATTGTATATCCAGTACGAGGAGAAAGAGGCGGCATACAAAGCCCGGGACTCTAGGGATCACGAGAGTTCCCGGGCAACAAAAAAAGACGAATCAGAGGCCCCCAGGCGCGATAAAGAGAGACGACGAGACGATCGTCCTCTAGAAGGCAAGGGACCCGCTGGTCATTTTACAGAGTATACCCTGCTGACGGCTCCCCGCGAGCACATTCTCTCCGAATGCATCAACGTGGAGTTCAAGCAGGGAGGTGTTCGGTTCCCCAAACTAATGTCGTCTAAGGGCAACTCGGATAAAAGTAAGTACTGCCGCTTCCACCGCAGCCACGGCCAAGTAAACGAGGGCTGCGTGCACTTGAAAGACGCCATTGAAATCCTCATCAAGGAGGGTCACCTAAAGCAATATACGAAGAATGGTGAATCCTCTCGACGAGAGACTTCGGAGACCAAGAAGGAGGCAGAGTCTACGCCGCCCAGCCCTCCTCCTCAGGTCTCCATGTCCATCACACGACCAGAGGACTTCATCATCCCCGACCATATTGAGGATCCTCCTCAGATATCCGCGCACAGCGCCTAGGAGACCTTCCCGACGACCATAGTTATCTCTTGTGGGGGATACAGCGAGCTCACGGTGGGGTTGGTCAAGAGAAAATTCGACCAGCTCATCGACTGCAGTCCTGACCAACTGTCCACGCTCGAGAAGGTTCGGGGACTGTCCCAGCCAATCACTTTTTACCAGGAGGAGCTGCCTGGGGGCTCCTCGAACTCGCACATTCCTTTGCTCATCAGAGCGAGACTTGCCAACACTGTTGTCCGACGGATCCTGGTCGACCAGGGCAGCTCCGTGGACATCATGTATACTGGTCTGTTCGGAGCCTTGAAGCTGGATCAGAAGAACCTGTCACCGTACGTAGGGTTCGACCTGCAAGGGTTCAACGGGGCGACTGCCAGACCCCGGGGGTACGTGGAGCTCCCGGTCACCTTCGGGGAAGAGGAGGCGTCGAAATCGATCAAGACTCTGTTTCTGGTAATCGATTGCCCTTCGCTATACCAATGCATCCTTGGCAGACCGACCTTGGCAGAGTTGATCACTGTTCCTTCGACCGTTCATCTCAAGATGAAATACTATACGGAGAAGGGTCACGTCGCAACATTGCACGGGGATATAAAAGCTTCAAGGAGGTGCTTTGAAGCAGCTACTCGAGGCCAAAGCTCGATCGGTGCAGCACCCAAGGCCGCCAAGCGGACAAGGGAGGACGACTAGCCCACGAAGAAAGCCATCCTGACAAGAAGCCGACTCTCCCGGTACACATCATCGACCTCGACAGGCGGATTTCTAAAGAGGGCGTGGACGGTGGTGAGGGCACGTCGGCGGGGATATGAAGTTCCTCTGCAGCCACCCTCATACGCCCTGTCCCAGATGGGGAGTTCGAGGTCATCACCTTCGGAGCCAACCTGAGCAGAGGAGTGAAGATAGGCGTGGGGCTGCCCGACGAGGTAAAGCAGCAGCTGAAGACATGTCTCGAGGACAACGCCAATTTGTTTGCGTGGAGTGCCGCGGACATGACCGACCTGGACCCTGATGTAACGCCCCAGTTTTTGTTAGATTTATTTAATCGAGTCGATTTAATTATTTTCGTTTTTTATATTATTTTATTCTTGATTTTTATTTGACAATATATTATTTTTCATCGTTATTATGTTTTATCGCGTTTTGAGAACGTTTGCGAGATATTTGAGCTGAGGGGTAAAATAGTCTTTTCGAGGTTTAGATATTTTTATATAAATAGAGATTAGAGAGAAATAGAGAGAAAAGAAAAAGAAGAGAAAGAAAAGAAAGAGAGAAAGAAAAGGAGAAGAAAGAAAGAGAGAAGAGGAGAAAGAGGAAAAATCGAGGAAACCTCCGTTTCAATCGCGATTAATCGGGTAAGGGTGAGAAGTTTCAATTATATCTTCCTTGTGTATGTATATGTGTTGTTTGTGGTAATTGTTTTGGTTGTTTTACAACTTTTTCTCATTTGATAAATTGATGAACAATTGATAGAAATCGATGTTTTCACGGTCGGAATTCGATATAAATTGCGTTGTATGATCACACTGTGTTTATGAACAATCGTTGATACTTGTTTTGCCATTGGAATTGATTTGGGGTGAAAAATGGGATTTTTGGGGGTTTTGGAAACATGGAACCCGCGGCAGGAAATTCTGGTTCTGGTGCGATTCGCCAGGCGAATTAGGTCTCGCCACTAGTTTGCCAGGTGAAGTGCTGGCGAAGGGTGATTCGCCAGGCGAAATCGTAAGTCGCCAGGCGAAATCGGAAAGACAGAAATGGGTTAGCTTCTGTAACTCTTGGGGTTTTTCTAAAATTGTTGTTCACCACTAGTTCGCCAGGCGAAGTGCTGGCGAAGGGGGATCCGCCAGGCGAAATCCTAAGTCGCCAGGCGAATCTGGCTGTTTCTCAATAAATTCTTTTCTTTGAAAATTCATAACTTTTGATCCGTAACTCGGATCGAGGCGTTCTTGGTACCGTTAGAAAGCTAATAAAATGTTCCTTCTAATAAAAATGATTTTGGGATTGTTGGCCGATTTAATTATGTCAGGAATTTGGAAATGTGTCGTTTTGTCGACTTTTACCGTTTTAATTGAGTGTATTTGATGGGTTATCCTGCCATATGATTCATATATATATCGTAGGACTTGTGTGATGTTATATGATGTGAACACATGTGATAATGATGTTGTTGTGTGGTAAAATACATTGTTTGATTGAATATTAATGTATGTTGTTATGAAGTTTTGTGGAATTGTCGTGGCTTGTGGATTATGATGAAATGCATTGTTTATGTGAAATTCAATGTGTGTTATTTGGTGGCCTTATGGCAAGTAAATGCATTGTTTGAATTGATTTCCACTGCATGAATAATGATGATGAGATAATCCATATTGTTGATTTGTGAAGATGCATTTGATTGTCATGAGTCCTTGTATGCCAAGCATCATGATATGCATCTTGTGATGTCGTGTGCCCTAGTGGGTGTGAGCGGCAAAACGATTCCCGAGGAGATCCGCCGTAACATCGTGTGCCTTATACAAAGAGGTGTGAGCGATGATTATGGACGATCGTGTGCCTTATACAAAGAGGTGCGAGCGATTGGGTCGTGTGCCTTATACAAAGAGGTGTGAACGATCCATAAACGTCATCTGCCTTATACAAAGAGGTGTGAGCGACGGGGAACATCGTTTTCCCGACGGGGAGTTACACTAAGTAACAAGCGATGGTTCCAATAGTTCCTGAGTGAACTGATGATGAGAATGATGGATGGAACGGTACCGCATCGCATTTTCATAGAGTCGTTGTGTCGGTCTCTTTGCATTTGCATAAATCATGAATGGATTGATTATGTGTGGAAATCATGAATTGATTGAGTATGTGTTGAGATTTATGTTTGAATTGGTGAATTGATGTGCATATGTGATAAATGCATTGGTTGTGGATAATATGTTTTATGCATAGATATATGCTATGTGATGTGGTGGGGTGTTTCCATATGTTATGACTTTGGTGTGCCTTATGTGTGAATATGTGATTATGTTGGTATAATTGATATATGCTCTGTGTATTAGTATGTGATGCCTGTGGTGAGAAAAGCTATGCATGTGAATTTTTATGTGTTTGCATATTATTATGCAATCTTGATTTAGTTGTTATTTCTCACCCTTCTGCTGTGGTTTGTTGCTCTATGAGGCAATTGCAAGTCTGTGTCTTGGAGGCTTTTGTGAAGATTAGTTCTCCATCCTTTTGTCGGTCTGTCTGCTCTGATACGTAACACGGGAGTCGGGGAACGCTTTTGTTATATATGTATATTTTTATTGAATATATTTTGTATTACCTTTGTATAAATATTTTGATGTTATAAAACAATTTATTTTGTAAAACAAGTCAGTTATGGATCTTTCCGCTTTATTCCATAATTGAACTTTCCCTTTGTATGGAAAAAGTTCCCCTTTTAGGTTTATTCCATTTTGTGTTATGTATCAAATTTATGAGCAGGAGTGTGTTTTCTTTCTTTAAATGTGGCATCCTTGTTTCTGTCGGAAAAATAAATTTTTATTTACTCTGATTTAATTATGTATTATCTATTCGTGATGGGAATTGGGGTGTTATAAAAGTGGTATTAGAGCAGGTCGGTCCGTCCGGCCAAGTTGTTGAGTCAGTTGGTGTGACAGTTGAATACTGTCGATGTTGTTTGTCCCTTAGTATGTGATATGTGTGTGAAACACTGTCAGTACCTTCTGGTTTTTCTAATCCTTTGTCTTCAGATGTGAGAATGAGATAAGTGGGGGAGAAGCTGGTGCTTCTCCAAGTTGCTTCAGTTGTGGAGTGTTGGCTCAGTGTGCCGTTGGTTGCAAGAGTGTAAGTGTTGTTTGGACAGTGTTGTTCCCGGTTCCGGAGGGGATGCTGAGGTAAGGTTTATGTCGAATAAGGATTTGTGCCTTAGGTAGTTTTGTGCACAAGATGCAAGGAATGCTATTATAGTTTGGTAAAGACGGTTTATGCCCCATCATGATTGTCGGCTGTCTATTGACAAATTGAGGAACTGATCTCCCTTAATCTCTTGTTGATAGTAGACGGAATTATGTTGGATGGAATAGACGTGTCTTTCTGGCTTTGATAGTGTGTGAATGACTTGTTTGGAATTAAGGAAATGGTTACGGATTGTTTTGTTGAGTCGATGAAGATTCTTATATCGGAAGATGAGACGGATTAAAGGGTTTGGTATGCTGGTCCAGTTGGGAAGTCATTGAGAGAGAACGATTGGGTATCGTTAATGGTTGTTTTCAGAGAGTAGAGTGTGGACTCAAATTTGACGAAGGTGAGGATTTGAGGTTTGGATCTGCTAAGTAAGTAGAAGAACTTTTAGGAAGTGAAACTCAGATGTATGTTATGTTTGTGATGATAGTGTTCTGGAAATTGGCAGTAAGTCACAATGATGGGCCGTCAGTTGTGCATGGTTTTTAGATGTGTTTTTGGATGGAACATTAGGGTGATGTCTTGGAGAGCTCCAGTATTGTTAGTAACAAAAAGGAAGGATGATTGAACGGAATAACACGCATGATGTGTATAATGGTATTGAGACTATGGAAAGTAAAACTTAGAGTTCTGGTGAGGTTTGGAGGCTTTGGAGTTTTAGAGCATTAATGGAAATCTTGAGAAAACCCTAGGTGTGGATGTAACATTTGAGAGTTCTTTTGGGTTGGTTGTTGCTACATGTTGGAATTTGTGGAATTAGATGGTCAAGAGAAGAAATTGTGTATGGATTGCTAATAGTTGAATAAGGTAACGATTGAGAATAAGTGTCCACTTTCAAGAATAGATGACCGGAATGATTTGGTTGAGTTTGATTGAAATTATAATTGTTTGGAACGTTTGATAAGAGTGGCGAATTTGTGTGAGTTGAGGCTTTGATCGATTTAATGTGACTGGTTATGTTTGTTATCATCGGGATAGGCTGTTATTTACTCGGTTAAGCTTGTATGGGAGTAACCAGTTACCCAGTGAGAAGTTTTGCAAAAGTTTTAAGAATTTATATCTTTTGGAATTTGGTTGGGCATTACAACGTGCAGTGATGTTGTTCGGCGATAGTAATGCGTCTGGAATGTTTGTGGAGTAGATGAATCGTATCTTCCATATTTAATTGGATAAGTTCGTAATGGATTTGATTGAGGATATTCGGATCTGTTATAAACTCAGAGGAACAACAGGTATAGTGTTTGAGATTTGAATTACAAGTGTTGAAAAGAGACGAAGTTTTATGCTAAGTTATTCAAGTGAGAATTTGGGTTGAAAAGGGTTAGTTTTCTTGGATATGTTATTTCAGATGAGAGTATGGTCAATGGATCCATCAGAAGTAGATGCAGTTTTAGAATGAGAGGTTCCGAAGTTGGTTACAGAGATTAGAAATTTTTGGGCTTAGTTGGTTGTTACTGCAGGCTAGGGAAGACTTTGCTAAGTTCGTACTTCTGTTATCTCAGTGGACTTGTAAAGGGTGAGTCGTTTGTTTTGGATGTTCATTGTGAGTAAGTTTTGGTGAGCTGAAGTAGAAGTTGTCTATGGCTCCAGTTTTGATTCTGGGCGATCCTAATAAACTGGTTGTGAGGTATTGAGATGTGTCTTTGATGAGTTTAGTCTGTGTGTTAATGCAAGAGGGTAAAGTCGTGGCTTATGCTTTACGACATTTGAGGATTCATAAAAGGATCTATAATATTATGGATTTGGAATTGGTTGCAGTTGTATTGTGTTGGAATATTTGGAGGTATTATCCTTATGGTTCTAGGTTCGAGGTGTTTGGTAATCACAAGAGTTTAGAGTACTTGTTTGGTCTGAAGGGATAGAGTATGAGATAGCGAGGATGGTTGGAATTTGTGATGAGTTATGACTTTAGCTGGAATTATCCTATTGGTGAAGTTCATGTCGTGCGTGATGAGTTAAGTCGGAAGTTTCTATACATGTCTATTTTGATGGTCAGGGAGTTAGAATTATTTGAGCAGTTCAGAGACTTGTGTCTGGTGTGTGAGATAACATAGTCGAGTGTGAGGTTGGGTATATCAGAAGTGAACTATGATTTTTCTGGTGAATGCTAGAGAGAGTCAGAAGTTGGATATGAAATTGGTAGTTTTGATGGTTACGAGTAATTAGAGTGCGCAGCGGAAGTGTGATGTGGCACATTTTGTGTTTGTGTGTGTGACTTGTAAGAGTTCATAGGTTGAACATTGGAAACATGTAGGAATGATGAGACCATTGGACGTTTCAGAATGGAAGTGTTAGGCGAAAGGTTTAAATATTATTTATGGGCTACTATGTAGATGGATGTTTTGGTTATATGTTCGATTGGCGAATCGTAGCATTGTTGTAATATTGTTGTGTGACAAGGATGTTGGTATTGTGGTTATGTAGAGGTTGTTGAATCGATGTTGTGTCGTGGAACTTTATGTTGTTGTTTGTGTTGTTTCCTCGTTTCCATCGTGTTGGTTCGAGTGCGAGTAGCTAATTCCTGTGTGTGTTTGTAGCTTGGGTATTCTTCGAGTCGTGAGTTAGTCGTCAAGTGCATTGTATGGGCTTTGCATCTTGTCATTGTTGTGTCGTTGTTGTAGTTGTGATTAGTGAGGTGGTTTGTCATTTTGTGTTACTCGTGGTGTTGCCTTTTGTTGGCATGTCGGTTTGTTAGTCGGTTGCGAGAGTCGTATCCGGAGTTATTCGTATCGGTTATATTTTCGAGGACGAAAATGTCTAAGTGGGGGAGAGTTGTAACGCCCCAGTTTTTGTTAGATTTATTTAATCGAGTCGATTTAATTATTTTTGTTTTTTTATATTATTTTATTCTTGACTTTTATTTGACAATATATTATTTTTCATCGTTATTATGTTTTATCGCGTTTTGAGAGCGTTTGCGAGATATTTGAGCTGAGGGGTAAAATAGTCTTTTCGGGGTTTAGATATTTTTATATAAATAGAGATTAGAGAGAAATAGAGAGAAAAGAAAAAGAAGAGAAAGAAAAGAAAGAGAGAAAGAAAAGGAGAAGAAAGAAAGAGAGAAGAGGAGAAAGAGGAAAAATCGAGGAAACCTCTGTTTCAATCGCGATTAATCGGGTATGGGTGAGAAGTTTCAATTATATCTTGCTTGTGTATGTATATGTGTTATTTGTGGTAATTGTTTTGGTTGTTTTACAACTTTTTCTCATTTGATAAATTGATGAATAATTGATAGAAATCGATGTTTTCACGGTCGGAATTCGATATAAATTGCGTTGTATGATCACACTGTGTTTATGAACAATCGTTGATACTTGTTTTGCCGTTGGAATTGATTTGGGGTGAAAAATGGGATTTTTGGGGGGTTTTGGAAACATGGAACCTGCGGCAGGAAATTCTGGTTCTGGTGCGATTCGCCAGGAGAATTGGAAATTCTCCAGGCGAATTAGGTCTCGCCACTAGTTCTCCAGGCGAAGTGCTGGCGAAGGGTGATTCGCCAGGCGAAATCGTAAGTCGCCAGGCGAAATCGGAAAGACAGAAATGGGTTAGCTTCTGTAACTCTTGGGGTTTTTCTAAAATTATGGTTCGCCACTAGTTCGCCAGGCGAAGTGATGGCGAAGGGGGATCCGCCAGGCGAAATCCTAAGTCGCCAGGCGAATCTGGCTGTTTCTCAATAAATTCTTTTCTTTGAAAATTCATAACTTTTGATCCGTAACTCGGATCGAGGCGTTCTTGGTACCGTTAGAAAGCTAATAAAATGTTCCTTCTGATAAAAATGGTTTTGGGATTGTTGGCTGATTTAATTATGTCGGGAATTTGGAAATGTGTCGTTTTGTCGACTTTTACCATTTTAATTGAGTGTATTTGATGCGTTATCGTGCCATATGCTTCATATATATATATATATCGTAGGACTTGTGTGATGTTATATGATGTGAACGCATGTGATAATGATGTTGTTGTGTGGTAAAATACATTGTTTGATTGAATATCAATGTATGTTATTATGAAGTTTTGTGGAATTTTTATGGCTTGTGGATTATGATGAAATGCATTGTTTATGTGAAATTCAATGTGTGTTATTTGGCGGCCTTATGGCAAGTAAATGCATTGTTTGAATTGATTTCCAATGCATGAATAATGATGATGAGATAATCCATATTGTTGATTTGTGAAGATGCATTTGATTGTCATGAGTCCTTGTATGCCAAGCATCATGATATGCATCTTGTGATGTCGTGTGCCCTAGTGGGTGTGAGCGGCGAAACGATTCCCGAGGGGATTCGCCATAACATCGTGTGCCTTATACAAAGAGGTGTGAGCGATGATTATGGACGATCGTGTGCCTTATACAAAGAGGTGTGAGCGATCCATAAACGTCGTGTGCCTTATACAAAGAGGTGTGAGCGACGGGGAACATCGTTTTCCCGACGGGGAGTTACACTAAGTAACAAGCAATGGTTCCAATAGTTCCTGAGTGAACTGATGATGAGAATGATGGATGGAACGGTACCGCATCGCATTTGCATAGAGTCGTTGTGTCGGTCTCTTTGCATTTGCATAAATCATGAATGAATTGATTATGTGTGGAAATCATGAATTGATTGAGTATGTGTTGAGATTTATGTTTGAATTGGTGAATTGATGTGCATATGTGATAAATGCATTGGTTGTGGATAATATGTTTTATGCATAGATATATGCTATGTGTTGTGGTGGGGTGTTTCCATATGTTATGACTTTGGTGTGCCTTATGTGTGAATATGTGATTATGTTGGTATAATTGATATATGCTCTGTGTATTAGTATGTGATGCCTGTGGTGAGAAAAGCTATGCATGTGAATTTTTATGTGTTTGCATATTATTATGCAATCTTGATTTAGTTGTTATTTCTCACCCTTCTGCTGTGGTTTGTTGCTCTATGAGGCAATTGCAGATCTGTGTCTTGGAGGCTTTTGTGAAGATTAGTTCTCCATCCTTTTGTCGGTCTGTCTGCTCTGATACGTAACACGGGAGTCGGGGAACGCTTTTGTTATATATGTATATTTTTATTGAATATATTTTGTATTACATTTGTATAAATATTTTGATGTTATAAAACAATTTATTTTGTAAAACAAGTCAGTTATGGATCTTTCCGCTTTATTCCATAATTGAACTTTCCTTTTGTATGGAAAAAGTTTCCCTTTTAGGTTTATTCCATTTTGTGTTATGTATCAAATTTATGAGCAAGGATTGTGTTTTTTTTCTTTAAATGTGGCATCCTTGTTTCTGTCAGAAAAATAAATTTTTATTTACTCTGATTTAATTATGTATTATTTATTCGCGATGGGAATTGGGGTGTTACACCTGAGACCGCATGCCATCAACTGATCATTGACCCAGCTGCTCGAGCCGTCGCACAATGCAGGCGCAAACAATCCGATGAGAAGGTACAGGCTGCCGAAAAACTTGTACAAGACCTCTTAAAGGCAAAATTTATCTCCGAGGCCAGGTATACGACCTGGTTGTCCAATATTGTACTTGTTAAGAAACAGAGTGGAAAATGGCGCATGTACATTGAGTATACTGATCTCAACCGGGCTTGCCCGAAGGATGCTTATCCTCTGCCCAGCATAGATAAACTCGTAGATAATTCCGCATGTTTCAAACTCCTGTCCTTCATGGACGCCTATTCGGGGTACAATCAGATCCCTATGGCCGAAAAGGACAAGAAGTATATTGCATTCATGACTTCGTCGAAGAACTATTACTATAACGTAATGCCCTTCGTTCTGAAGAACGATGGGGCCACGTACCAGCGTATGATGAACAAGGTCTTCTGATCAGAAATCGGAGACATGCTCGAAGTTTACATGGACGATATGATCGTGAAGATCCAAGAGGAATCCGATCACACGACCCACCTACAAAAGGTCTTCGACCAAGCAAGGAAATGGAAAATGCGCTTTAACCCTGAGAAATGCACCTTCGGCATGCGGGCAGGAAAGTTCCTCGGATTCTACCTCACCGAGAGGGGAATAGAGGCCAATCCTGACAAGTGTCGGGCATTCGCCGAATTTCCCACACCCAGGTCGAAGAAGTTCATATAGTCCCTCAACGGGATGCTCGCTTCACTTTCTCGCTTCGTGGCCAAGTCTGTCCAGCACGCTCTGCCCTTCTTTAAACTCCTCAGAAAAGAGGCCATATTCGAATGGATGGAGAAGTGAGAGTAGGCTCTTATCCACCTCAAGCGAGCCTTGTTTGAACCTCCCGTGCTTTCACGACCATAGTGCGGGGAGACGTTGTACCTATATCTCTCAGTCACCAACGAAGCCATTAGCGCCGCACTCATCCGTGAAACGACGGACGGGCAAAAACCCATTTACTTCACGAGCAAGGCCTTGCAAGGGCCAGAACTCAGATACGCGCAGATAGAGAAGGTCTCACTCGCCCTCGTCAATGCTGCGAGAAGGCTCGTGCGTTACTTCTTGGCCCACACCATAGTCGTGTGTACGGAGCAGCCTATAAGACAACTGCTTTGTCGACCTGACATGGTCGACAGAATGCTCAAATGGTCCCTAGAGCTGTCAGAATTTAACATCCACTACGAGGGCAGAAAGGCCCTCAAGGCACAAATCCTACCCGATTTCATGGAAGAGATGACGCTGTCATCATCCCCACTAAGCGGAATGCATAGATGAACCATCTACGTGGACGGGGCATCCAGTCCCACGGGAAGTGGCGCGGGCATCATCCTCGAGAACGAGGAGGGAATCTTAATCGAAGTGTCTTTAGTCCTGTCCTTCCCAACGTCCAATAACCAAGCCGATTACGAAGCCTTCCTCGCAGGATTACGACTGGCCGAAGACTTGGGCGCCAAGGAGGTAAAGATTTTCACCGATTCCCAGCTCGTGGTGTCTCAAGTCCAGGAGAATATCAGGCAAAAAATAATCAGCTGGTCGAATATCTAACACTGGTGATGGAAAAAATCACCATGTTCGACGCATGGAAAGTTCAGCACATCCCTCGCGAACGATACATATGGGAAGATGTCCTGTCAAAACTGGAAAGCACAAGAAAGAAAGGTGGTAACAAATCCATCGTACAAGAGATACTCGCTCGCCCAAGTATTGAGAAAACGTCAGGGCTGCTCGACGTTAACGCCATTGGTGATAGCAGCTGCTGGATGACCCCAGTGCACAAGTACCTCACCACGGGGGAACTGCACGAAGATAGCAAGGATTCCAGCATAACTAAACGAAGAGCCTGTTCGTACGTGCTGATCGAAGACAAACTTTATCGACGAGGATTCTCCATCCCCCTCTTGAAGTACGTTGAGGAGGATAAGGTACCCGAAATCCTCCAAGAAATTCATGAAGGCATTAATGCACAGCACTTGGGAGGAAGATCTTTGACACGAAAGGCCCTGCGGGCAGGATACTATTGGCCGAGCATGCTGCGTGATGCTAAGGAGCACGTCCAAAAATGTGACTGATGCCAACGCCACAGAGACATGCACTTGGCACCCCCTAACGAGTTGAAGACTCTGTCCTCGCCTTGGCCCTTTGCCTGGTGGGGGATGGATATACTCGGCCCCTTCACAATGGGGTCTTACCAAAACAAATTTCTGATAGTGGCTGTCGATTACTTCACAAAAGGGATCGAAGCCGAAGCTTTCGCCAAGATCACAACCTTCAACCTACTTCGTTTCTACAAAAGGAACGTCCTCGCACGATTTGGAGTACCCCGGGCCCTTGTGACCGACAATGGAACCCAGTTCACAAATAGAAAGTTCCAAGACTTCGTCGCCAAACTAGGCACGAGGCAACACTTCACTTCCGTTGAGCACCCCCAGACTAACGGGCAAGCAGAGGCTACAAACAGGATAATCCTTCGAGGTCTAAAGCGAAGGCTGGGCGAAGCCAAGAAGAGGTGGGTCGAGGAGCTACACAGCGTGCTCTGGGCCTACCGAACAACCCCGCACTCCACCACCGGGGAAACCCCTTTCCGACTAGCTTACGGAACCGAGGAGGTGATACCAGTGGAGATTAGAGAACCTTCCAGGAGAACGGAAGCTCCTCTCGACGAGGAGATGAACGACGAGGCATTAAGGGAATAGCTCGATCTGGTCGAAGAAATACGGTCAGGATCAGCTCTCCGTGAGGCTTCGTTAAAACAAAAAATAACCATGTGCCACGACGCTAAGGTCATAAAACGCGACTTCCCCGTCGGTAGCTTGGTCTTACGCAGAAACCAGAAGGATTCGCGCGAAGGCAAGCTGGCCGCGAACTGGGAAGGACCCTACATGGTCAAGTCAAAAACAGGCACTAGAGCCTACTACTTAGAAACTTTGGACGGAGAACCATTTGCTCGAAAATGAAATGCTAAAAAGCTCAAACAATATTACAGTTAGGACCAACCACGAGGTCAGACTAACTGCCGACGAGTTCACCCCCCAACGGGGAGACGACTCGGCCACGGGACCGTGCACTGGTGCAAGCTCGGTCCCCCACCTTACAACGCCGGCCAGTTTCTGCTCATGGGACGAGCAGACTCTGCGCACAACAAGGATACCTCAATCGAGCTCCTCCGTTGCCGTACCATTGAGGCAGGACACCCAGCTCACGATGGGAACAGTCCAAGCCTATGGGGTTAGTATCTCGACCGAGATATTCGTCCCATCACCGGCGAAACTACTTCGCCTCTTCGACCAGTCTCCCAAACTGTCGAGCACAACATGAACAAATCGAGCAAAGCGTCCATACTTGGCATTTGAATAACAAAAGCATATACATAAATGCAACAAAACATGCCAAACGAGAAATATTTATATAACTCCGGCCACAAGGCCATAATAAGTCATTAGTACAAAAAGGGATGTGTCCAGCAAACTGTTACATATCAGAAGGCACGCAGGCCCATAAAATACAAGTACAACATAATAAAAACTAAACATCATCGCCAGGAATCTCCGGGGGAACCACCTCGCCGTTGACAACCACATTGAGAACGCCCATCCCCTCGGTCAGCAGCTGGACGTCGGAGTTGAGGGCTTTCAACTGCTCCAAAGCAACGTTGAAACCAAACTCTGCTGCCCCCAGGTTATCCTACTCAAGAAGACGGGTCCTCTCGACCAGGTATCTCCGCGTCTTCAGGGTCTTCTCGTCGTCGGTCTCGTCCGGAACAACCGCCGACGAGCCCTCTAACTCGGCTATCTTCGCCTTCAGTCGGGCATTCTCCTCGTTCACTTTGGCTACCTCCCTAGGGATGGAAAAAATATCCATACCCGCAGATATTCGTGGATAAAATCCGTCACAGATATGAGATGGATAACTTAATGGATATCCACGGATAAAATAAATGGATATTTAAATATCCGTTTATTAATGGATATGGATATGGGTTTAATGATATCCGTACCTGCGTATATCCATATCCGTTAATAAATTATAAAATCATTAGTTTATTATACATTATCTTTTCATCTTCTAAAATAAATAGTCTTATTATATATATATATATATATATATATATATATATATATATATATATATATATATATATATATATATATATATATATATATATATATATATATATATATATATATATATATATATATATATATTAATTTTCTTTGAAGAAAACCTTTCACATTTCATTCAAATTCTATTAGCCATTTCATATTTAAACTCTTCAATACTTCATACCCCACTTCAACAATTTCACAGTCCAACCAACTAGTGTTGTCATTCCTCTATCGAACCAATGTCTCCCTGCCTACTCCTCTGTCGTTCGATCTTCCATCATAACTCACAATCACAATATCTTTTATTTGTTTAGTTAAAATGAAATGTATGGATATTATGTTTGGATCTAATTATATTTTGTTGAATAAGGAGAAAATTAATGTGATTAAATTTTATTGTTAAATAAGAGTGAATTATATGGAAGTTATATGATAATAATTTTTTGTGTCTTTAAAAGAAGGTAAAAGTGTATTTAAAAAAAATAATTTTCATAAAAAATATTATCCATGGATATCTGTAAATATCCACGGATACCGTAATACCCGCGGATTATCCGCTTAACGGATATCCACAGGATATGGGGCGGATATGGATATCATATTTATCCAACGGGGCGGATACAGATATCATAATATCCGTCCCCATGGATATCCATTTACATCCCTATACCTCCCCCTGCATCTGGGTGACCTCTTTCTGAAGCTCGATTTTGGCCTCCAAGTTGCCCCGATGCTTCTTCGGCTCGTTGTAAATCTCCGCGTTCTCTAATTCCAAGTCGTTGATCTTGGCCTTCGCCTTCTTGAGGTCGGCAAGTGGATCCATCTCTGCATCCCAAAGGGCCAACGCCGCTTCCAACACCCTGATCACAGCGGCCGCGTCCTGGCAGAGAAGCTTTCTCCGCACCCGAGGATCAGTGGACAAGATAACTGATGCATCAAGCTCTAGGACGACGACGGAACTCTCCCCGTCAAACATTCTCCCCTGAAGATAGCACGGGGGCAGCACAAATTTCCCTCCAACAAAACCACCAGGGCAACCTGGGGACACAGAGCCGACATCGTCCCGTTTCCTCTTATGGGTCGTGTCCGGAGTTAGGGGAATTGAAGTGGTCTCCGGGGTAGGGCCAGCGCCGCCCACAAACTTCTCCATCGTCACCTGCTGCTTTCCGGCTCCAGTCTTTCGCAGCGGGGGCACCTTATTCAGATTTTTGGCCGCCGCGGACCTCGCCAGGCGCTCCATCATGTCCGCCATTTTCCCTGCAAACATAAAAGAGGAAGATTAGTACGTTGGGCCAGAACTTCAAACACGGGTTTAAGAACAAGTTATACCGAGGAGCTGGAACGCAACATCATCGGTTTCACACTCGAGAAAAGCCATAGTATTAATATAACGAGCCGCCCGGGCAGGCTCTCCATCCTCCCCGTACAACTCGTTGTCGTCCCTGTCGACGACGAAGGCAGGACTAAAGGTCTCCACGTATGCATGCAAAACTCGATATGACTCCTTGTCCCCATCACAAAGCTGCTCATACTTGACAAGGAACTGGTCAGTCCTATACCTGAAATGGGCATACACCCACTCCAAAGGAAACTTAGACACAACCTTCTGAACTTGCTGACCATCAACCTCCACGGTCTCAAGCTTTGAGATGGAACTCCTAGCCACTTCGGAAATAGGCTTCACGACCAAGAACCTGTCCTTGAAATGCCGAACAGACTCAGAGTACGGCCAGAAAAGCCTGCTCTGCTATTTGAAAGAAACCCAACTTTGCTTCGGGCCCCCTGGATCTGGAAGATGCAGAAGAAAAGGTCAACGTTCGCCCCGATCCATAAGTAACGACATACCAGCTCAAAAGCGCGAATAAAAGCCAACGCGTTCAGATGAAGCTGAGTCGGGCATAGCTCCAAGTGGCAGAAGATGGCCTCCTGTAAGTCTGTGAAGGGCAGGCGGTACTTTTCCTCCACAAAGGCAAATTCGTACATAGGGAACCGCATCCCCGGATACACCGAACATATACGATCATTTTCTGCCGGGCAGAGGGCTCTCCAGTGCACCGGCGCATCCTCAGAACGGTCTTCTAAATAAGGAAAATCCCGAACTTCCTCCTCGGTAAACGTCGACCGTGTCGATAGGGGTTCGTGGGCAATCCATTTGAGATCCCCCTTCGTTACATGGACGTTGGCGTAATCTACTGTCTGCTCCGCCTCCTCGTGTGCGGCCCCAACGTCGGGCACAGCCTCTTCGCGTTGATCGACCATTTCACCTGAAAAGCAGAGGGAGAAAAAGTGAATTCGACGACAAAGATCAAATCCACCCTTCATCCACTAATCAAGTGAAAGGGCGAGGAACAAGTCGAGGACAACCTCAAGCCCAAGTCGACCACGACAGAATGCGGTGACTTTACTTTACCCCAAGACGAGGACGAGTCTCCGCGACTTTCCGAAGATTGAAAAAAAGCTTACTCGACGAAATAAGCTCGTCGTGCGAAAGCCAAATTTTGTGTTGAACAGGCCTAATGTCCGACTACAAACCTAAAACTAATCCTAACCAGAATCTAGAAAGATCTACCCAAACCTACGCAATAATCATGAACATTCATCCCATGTTCTTCATGTTCTTCATGAATTTTCTAGAAATTCATGAGTTCATCGAAGAACACATGAACATTCAACCAGAAAATTCATGTGTCGCCGAAAAATTCATGCGATTTTCCAAAAAGGAAGAACATCAGGGAATTTGCAGAAAAGGATGAAGAACTTACTTGCTAAATCGAAGGTAGAAGATGAAGATCGCAAACTGAGCGTTGAAGGTTAACGGCGACGAGAAAGCTCCGGCGAGAACACAAGTTGCAGAGCGTGGAAGCGTGGGGATAAGAATTTGAGTAAAATACCAAATGAATTTCCTCTCCCCCCTTTTATAAGCACTTCCCTGCTTGGGAAGCGCAAAGGCCATCATAACCTAGGCGTCTCTAGGTCTGACAACAATTGAATGCTCCACAACGTGTCAGAAAGAGAATCTTCGTTTAGTATTCCCAAAGCTAGACGTATCAGTTACCAAGTCTTCTGCTACCCCGCGAGCACATCTTCCATGACAGTGCGTTCAACTCGCGTCTACGTCCCGGATCCTCGACATAAAAACGCCACTTCAGCGGGCACAGTTTCTAAACCTGATCGACGTAAAAACGCCATTTCCGCGAGCATGTCCTCACATATGAAAGGCTCGTTGGACTGGTTGGGATCCAATGTCGACCACCTCAACGGTGGAACAGACGAGGAGCATATCCCCGAACACTGTCGTTCGAGGACAATTGTCCACAACTATCTTAAGTCATCACTCTTCCTCAGAGCAAAGACTTAGGGGGCTCCTGTTCTGGACTGGGCAGGCGCCTCTGCCGATAGTAGGGCAAGGCCCAATCCAGTCCTGCTCTTTGCCAGGCCCAATAGCCAGAAAATAGCCGTTGGGCAGAAACTAGCCGTTGGGCATGTCCCCCTCACTCGCTTGGCAGTTCACGCGACCAACTGCTTCCCCGGATCTCACAGAAACAGTTGGACCAGGTCAAAGGGTCACGCGTCTGACTCTCCACCTGGCAGTCTCCCATTGATCGATCAGACATTTCGGCCACATGGGAGACCTTGGCCCCGCGCCGGGGATTACTTCTATAAATACCCTCTCACTTGAGAAGGGCATGTATTCAATATTCAATACTTGAAATCTTACCTTTGTACTTGCTCTCTTTTGCCCAATTACTTACTTTGGCATCGGAGTACCTTGCAGGTACAACCCCCTTTTCTCTCCTACAAGCATCCCCATCTGCCCTATACGAAGGCCACGAAGATCCAGTCTGGTCATCTCCGATATATATATATATATATATATATATATATATATATATATATATATATATATATATAGAGAGAGAGAGAGAGAGAGAGAGAGAAAGGTACTCCAATTCAAAAAATAGCAAGACTATATACACGTTTATGAAATCTCTAGGACTTTTACACCAATCATAATAATTGACATTCTCCCTATATTTATCACCATAGGTTAACCAAAATCAAGACAAAATTTTAATATTTGAAACAACAGCATCAATAGAAATAAAAACATTATTGAACATAATTTCATTCCATATCAAGCACAAACTCCAAACCATAGTCATCAAAATCAAACTGGCCTTCGACTTCTTCACTTTCCTTCTTCCTACTACTCGAAAAATGAAAAAAATTACTAACACAATCATCAAACTCCACCTCCTCCATATCCCATCAAATGAAGATCTTCTTCCACACCTTCTTACTAACCCTACAATCAAAATACAAATGGGAGAGAGATTCCTATTCACAAAACACGGGCAAACCATTTCACGAGCATTATGAATCAAAATAACATGGAAGTGATTCTCATGTTAGTTTAATTCATATTGAGCTTTGTTATTTTAACTTTTTGACAATCTAATGTTATATTTTATATTTAATTTGTGAGTATTAGTTTTATCACGAGTCTCGTGTATTATAAGAATTTTAACTCACAATAAAAATTAATGCTTCAAAATTATGGTAAGATAAAAAAAATTATAAACAATACAAAATATTTAAATATCCCCTATTTTAAAATATAGTTTTTATATGTTAAAGTGTTCTATTCAGGAATCAGAAATGAGTTGAGAAGGCTTCTAATGCAGTGAAGTGGTGGGGGGGCCTGCAAGATTAGTGTTCGAATCGTAGTTAAATGGGGTTTTTGTTATCGTATCCACATGGATTGAAGATATTTTGATGCTTTCTTTTCAATAGTTTATCGTTTCAAGAAAAAGGGTTTTCAAAGTTTTGTTCATAAAATTGTCACGTTTTTAGTAGCAAAGCTTATAAATTTTAAAAATTTTGATTAACAAAGTATATCAAAAGTTGTGAAATCAGATCCGATTAATATCCTCGCGCATTCTCTCAACACCGTCTATCTCTAGAGCGACGTAGTGAGAAATACCGTATTCATCGCTACACAATTTTTCCATATAACAACCAATATAGTGAGCGTTAAGTTCAACACAAACCAACTATCGACCATAGGCCAATCTCTCCAATCTATAAATCGATATATGAATATTTTATGTCAAGTTTCACAAAATCTATGTCTAAAGTTTTACAAAACAAGAATAGTTCATTTTGAATAAAAATATTCATCATATATTAATCATCACTTGTTCACATACAAGGCCAATCAAAAGAAATACATACAAGCTAACCTCTACCTTTGATACAAAGGAAATTAGCTACCCATAATCATGGTAGCTTGCTTTACAAGTTTTGGAAGAAGATGAATGAGCATCCACTTCGAAGAATCGAACTCGGATGCGAATCCAACTTCTATTTTCAAAATATCACCTTTTTATGAAGAAATTCTGGGAAATGAGATTTTGGTGGGAAAAATGGGATGATCCCCAAAAAATAGTGAAAAGTACTTATATAGTGCTTTTGGGATCTGTCATGTTCGCACTGCGAATACTTTTTTCGCCCAGCGAACTTACTTTTAGTCACCTGAAGTGCCTCTGAACAGTTAAACCGACCTTGAGAAATATATGAAGTTCGTTGTGCGAGCAATTCTTCGCACTGCGAACTACCTCGCTGCAACTTCACACAACGAACTTATGGTCCTTTAGCTACTGACTCTAGTCTGGGATGGTTCGCTGGTCCTTCGCTGAGATTTCGTTGCAGCGAACATTCGCCACTAGTTCGCCCAACGAACTTAGTGCCCTTTTCTTTATGCCTCTAATTTGAGAGGGTTCATTTGGGCTTCGTCATGAGTTCTCTCAGCGAACATTCGCTGCTACTCCTCGCTAGCAGTTCGCCTAGCGAACATGCTGATTTTCTTCTCTTCCTTTGGCTTCCTTGTCTAATTGCTTGTGTCTTACTGATCAGTGCATTTTAATGCGCATTCTCTTATATTTTTACTTAGGAATTTCCCTAGTTTGTTTTGTTTATTTTACTGTTTTATTGTGTTTTTAGAATTAAGTCTTTGTTTGCCTTTAATCTACTTTCGCAGCTTATTTTCAGTTTTAGCAGTTATTTGATATGTGTCCACTGTTCGGATCATAACTGAAGCTACGAGAATCGGATTGATGCGTTCTAATAAGCGTTGGAAAGCTAAGACAGAGAGCTACAAGTTTCATGTTGAAGGAAAGATCTGATTCGGATTGAAAGAGGGTCAAATAATTCGTTTAAGTCAGGACCCGAATTCTGCCTTAAGGAATATTTAGTTTTGGGCCGGGTTTTTTATGTTTTTCGACCCAATTGGGTTAGAACTGGAATTTGTGATGTCTTCCTATACCTAGCAACCGCGAACTTTTCATCTTAATCTTCTTTTCACGATTTTACTTTGCTTTTTACGATTGTAATGGAGAACTAACTCCCGAAGGCAAATCCTGCTGCTTATGGGTTCCATCGCTTTGACGTTATTCTAATACCAATTTAATTCAATTGTGTTCATAGGATAGAAATGATTAAATTTGATTGTATGTATGTTTCTAAAATTAATTGCGTGTTATCGTTTGCTTAATTCTTTAACTCGTCATATTCTTAACTGTTTGCTTAATTCGGTAAACAGGAACATAATTCATTTGATTTTGATAAGCGTTTGTCTAATTGATCTCATAATCGAATAGGATCGAAGCCGTTTAGGGATTGGTGTTATAATAGTCGATGATAAGTCGGAATCTGAATCAGTAGGATTAGCCGTTTTAGGTTAATTGATAATCACTTATTTTTTTTCTCGTTTTCTAAATCGAAATTGAAAACCCCCCACAAACCTTTATTTTAGTTAGTTAATTCAATACAAGAATCCTTATGATACGACTCGAGTCATTGTCGCTAAACTACAGTTTTTAAAATTACTCGTTTTTGACCCGTGCGCGACAACAGATCACTTACACTTTGATGTCTTCATGCCTAATTTCTGCACAATAACACATAAATCTAAGCAACCAAAGGTATTTTTACAATATTGAAGAATAACATGATATCATGGAGTAAATCCAACAAATCATAATAAAAGAGTTGAAAAATGCCAAAAACTAATGATCAATTTAAAGCAAGTTTGGCATTCAACAAACTCTCCCCAACTAGATCTTTGCTTGGCCTCAAGCAAAGCATGTCTCTCATTAAAAACAAGAGGATTTGCTTGAGCATTTAGTTCAACCAATAATGGATTTATGGCTCAAATAAACAAACAAATGCACACAAGCAATGTTTACAACTTCCTAGAATCGAACAATGCAAAAGAATTTAGTTCTTAAACAAATATCATGCAATGCTTCAAATAACAACTAAATTCTCATGCTTGAATCACTCTAACACTCCTCTTCGAATAAGAATTGAAGAAATTAATGCCTTTTCAACCGCGGGGAAATTTCACTCACCTTACAAACAATGCAAATATAAACCAATTCATACATTCATCTAATCAATCATTAAAGAATTCATGGAAGCAAGAAGATCACTAAGGTCTTTAAAGGTTGTAGCTTGGTTAGGTTCACAACAAATGGACATTTATAAGGCCATGGATTCAAATTTGTCAATGCAAAAGAACATTCACTATACAAGGTTATGTACAGATTAAAACTTCATCCTACACTTTCTTTTCTTCATTGGCCACCCTTCCAAACTTCCTTATGCACATTATTCATTTTTTTCTTCATTCAAACAAGCATGCTTTTTCTTTTTCTTTTTCACAATTCATATATACTATTTTCTTTTCAATGCTTGTTTGAAACTTTTCAAAATTTTTGAGTAACCTACGACTTTCTTTTCACTCTCCCCAACTTGAATTTAACCAAACCTTAAGTGAATGTTCCTTGCTTTTTATGGCAACGAAGACAATTTAGAATAATTTAAAAGGTTCAAGAATTTTTTTTAGAATCCTACACAATTCAATGATGAACTATCTTTCACATTATGTACAAATACCAAGTTCATCACTAAACTAGGATCTAAACTATTAGGCTCAAAGGGGGTTAGCAAATTCTCACTACTCACGGGTAAGTTACGTTTGGGTATGGTTGTGCTCATTATCAATAAATGACTTGATCATTCTAATGCTTCCACAAAATCAAAATAATCACAAGATTAAGCATGAATCAAATGTATTCAACAAGATTTATCAGTCATCCTATGCATTTAGTAAACAATAGAGGTTTCTCACAAATTTGTGGCTTATTGGAACCTAAGTGATACAAGCATTCGAACCAAGTTGTAAAATGAAACAAAATTACATTTGCACAAAGAAAAAAAATATTAAACATTCTAACATCCTAGAAAGAGGTATCCATGTACCTTTCCAGCATTTACATGATTAAATACTATCATCACTATCCAAACTTGGGAGAATCTTCATTGGACACTTTTAGCAAATAGCAACCAATCTAGAAGTTCTCACATTTCAACACTACAAAATGAAAACATTAAATTCAAAGAAATCATACCAACAATAAACAACTACTAGAGTTGAACATTCCTAAACTAAAGAACTCAACTCTTATACAACATAATAAAAGAAAACGAAAGTAAAGAAAACGAAATTTGAACACTCGTGAACTGAAGAATTCAACTACAAATAACATTAAAATGTTAATGGTGTAAAAACACCAACAAAAGTACTAGTACCCAAAAGTGGCACATACAAACAACATTATCCATATTAATCTACCAAGTGGATATTGTACATAAAAAGGGAATACAATAAACATAAAACAAATATAGCAATGATCTAAGCTAACAGAAAACTTCACTTTGTAGAACCAAAGGAAGTCGCCTAAGATCATGCTCAAAATAACCAACAACAAAACTAGTCCTCATCGGACTCTGTCTCATCCTCCAAGTTTACCTCTTCTCCACAACCAAAAACATCATCATAACCAGCCTCATCATCATCTCCGGCCTCCCCAGCATCCTCAGGATCAGCTACACCTGCCCCCTCTCCTAAATGTGGCCTGGCCTCAAGCCAAGAAGCATGAGATAGAAACTGCTCTCTAGTCATTAAAGAATGCTCCATAGAGGGCTCCCTGTACTGCAACTATAACACCTGCATAGAATCATGAATATCAATCATGTCGCGCTGAGTTGTCGCCATCCACTCCTAGTTGTAGTTACAGATCTCCCTCTGAAACGGTTCAAAGCCCTAGTGTCATACCCCAAATTTTGACCACCAATATTTCCCATCATTATCACCACAATATGGATGTACCTTCATGCCTCATCAATCTCCTCAAAGATGGTTGATCATTCACCACAATCAAGACTTAGAGTTTCAAGCCCTCTCAGAGCATTTAGACAAAAGATCAATCAAGAAATGACATGATCTTCAACTTGTCTAACCTCTTAAACACCCACAAAGGATCAAGAGGACTCCCACATCAAGAATCAAGCACAAAGTTACAACATTCCAAGTGGATCAAGCCCCAAGATCGCCAGGGTCACCAAATTAGGGTTTTGGTCGACCAAGGCCTCCAGGTGGAAATTTTCATATGGGCATGAGCCAATGCTTCAAAGCACAACCCAAGATACTCCAAGGGACCTCATGGACCCAATCATCAAGTCAATTTAACCTCAGGGGATGCATTTACCAAAAAAAAATCAGGAATTAGGGTTTCTTGACCTAATTCACCCCTAAGTTGACTTTTGGAGCAAAGTATGAGCCAAGACCTCAAGAAATAATTTGAGGGCCTCAAATACACTACATTGATCCATTTCAACAGTGGATTGATCCAAGAAGCTTGATTCATAAGTTTCAATTTCATCTGGACCACATTTAGGGTTTTGAAGAAAAAGTCAACTGTATCTTTAACTTTTGACTAAGACATGCTCCCAAACCTTGGGACATGATTATACACCCTAAAATACCTATGGAATCCATCCATTAGGATTGAATTGGTTCAATAACTTGATTGTACAAAGAATCACACAGTTTGGATTTCATTTGACAAAAAGTCAACTGTGCACAAAATCAAGTTTGACTTTTTGGAATTTTTCATAAATATGGTTCCCCTAAGTCAAAAACAATGTTAATGTATGGTATTGATCATCATCCATCAAGAAAAATCAAGAAAAGTGAGGTTTCTTGCAAAAGGGGCAACCTTGAGAAACCATATTTTTTCTAAGTTATGGAACAAAAGTGGTTTTTACCCAACTTTGCAAGGTCATAACTCCTAAACCATAAGACCTTTTTCTCCCATTCAAAGCTCAAATGAAAGTCCATCTGACATACTTCAAATATGTCAACTACAAGAGATTCCAAATCCTCATGGATTTTGAGTTATGGATTGATCAAAATCATAAAAAGTGAAAATGGCCCGTTTTTCCAACACTTAGTGAAATTTTCAATAAGTCAGAATCTGTCTTACTTTTTCCAAAATGTAGAGGCATTTTTCACTTTGATCCAAGCTGAACCAAGACCAACTTTGAACATCAAAGTTGAAGTATGCCATAAAGGCTTTCCAACAAGTACCAAATCATCTCCAAATTCAATTTGAGTAGGGAGTTCCAACCCTTGGAACATGACATCATGGACTGATTTTGTTAAAGGCAGATTATAGGTCATTTGCTCGATTTGGCCAAATCAGATAATTCCATGCCTTGTCATCCATTTGGACACCTCAAGGGATAAAATCAAAGAGGAATGATCTGATCCACAAGCCTCCCAAGTCCAAGGAACTACATGTAGCCATAAATGCCCTAAAAAGGCTAAAAAGCTCAAAGATTCCAATTTTGTTTCCAAGCATTCAATGGATGCATCAAGGTGGCATGGACTGAGACATTGCTAGCTGAATGAGTCAAGATTCAGCTCTGAATCAAAGGACTATAGGCCTGTGCCCTAACCTCAAGTTAATGGCTAGAGGAGACTAAAGATGCCTTTTGCTACAATTGGCCAAGGGACTGTCCAAGTTTCCATTCCCTATTGCTTGCAAAACAAACTTGCTCTACTATAAATAGAGCTCATTTGTGGTCAGTTTGAGTACACCAAAGCACTACAACACTTGCTTTCCTCAAAATCTCTCTCATTAGGCCAAAATGCCTTCTTTTGCAAGTCACCACTGAGTTTTTGAGTTAGAGAGCAATTCCACCACAACTCATGATTCAAACACATCCAATGTATCATATATAAGCTGTTCAAACACTCACCCTTGATCTGAAACACCAAAATCAAAAAGTCAACCTCCAAAACCTCAAATTTTGACTTTTCTGCATTTTTCAAGCCATGTCTTGATTCAGTCACTTTCAAAACCAAAAAAAGCCTCAAACACACTCCAAATATCATCCTCAAATTGTCCCGATTGGTTTCCCTTATCTGGAACACCATTTGAGAGAGTTACCATCTTGGTCACTTTTGCCACGTTTGCAAGAAAGAGCCAATACTTGTTCCTGAGGATTCCAGTTGGTTTTGATCATCCTAAAAGCTTCTAAGGGATCAATCAAGAGTTTCCAAAGCATTGAATCACTTCTGGCACAAGGATCTTGACAGTTAGCACAAGGAGCTTCAAGAGGTAAGTGCATCACAACTTGAACTCTTTAAATCATGCATTGCTTTGATGTCTATTGATTATGGACATCTCATACATATCATATATGTTGTGTTTAAACTATTTTGCCCTGCTTCTATTGCCTGTATAATGAGATAGCATAGAACATGCAAATCTAGGCCTATTTTGAAACCACTATTGGGTTTTAAAATAGGGACATCTTTAGAAAAATCTAAAAGCACCATTGGATTCCTCATGAAATTCTAGGCAGGATGCATCTAAATTTTGTCCAAATCCATGGAGAATTGAGGAAGTTAGAGCCTTCATGTAAATCCACCAAAAGTTGGTTTTTTGCCTTGGTCAGGCCTAAAAACCAAGTCACCCATATATGTTTATGGGGTGGTTTTGATACACGGACGTATCACCACCCCAGTGGTAGCGCGCATGTGTGTTTGTTTGGCAGGTCGTGGGTTCAACACCCACCCAGACCATTTTACCATTTTCTTTCTTTTTGCTATTTTTCATATATTTTATGGTTTTTATTAATTAATTCCAAAATTAATTACTCTTTCAATTTTAATCATTTTTTATTGGTTCTATTTTTGGAAAATCACAAAAATATTAAATATTTTATTCTACAAAAATTTCACAAAAATATTATTTATTTCATATATTTGGTATTTTTGTAAAGAATTATGTTTTATTTGTTTTTTTTAACATTTAAAAATATTTCTTCCTCTTGATTTTGCAAATTCAAATGATTTTCAAATCATTCTATGAATAAAACATGATTTTTCAAACATTAATCCAAGATCACAACTTATTTTTTCACACATGTTTGATAATTTTGATCATTTTAATTGAATTTTTATTCAATTAAAATACATTTTAAAATCAAATTAGGGTTTTTTTGTTTCTTTTCACCCTCACAAATATTTTTCAAAACACTTTGGGCCTCTAATAGAGTGTAAGACCTAACCCTCTTTTGTCCATAAATAATTTTGGGCCTCAGTCATTGTATAAGTCCCGATACGATTCTCAAAATAACGGTGCGATCATTATTTTTCATTTGGGCCTCTCCTTTAGTTGTAAGCCCCATCTCTTGTACAGAAATAAATATTTTGGGCCTCTTGATAGAGTGTAAGTGATCGGTCGTTTTCATTCGTTATTTCACTATTGGTTTTAGTTTATCTTTTGTTATTGTTTATTTTTTTTATAGCTCTTTTACCACATTTTATGCCTTGGTTGTGTTCGTTAGTGCTTTCAGGTTCAAATAAGCATTCAGGAAGAATCAGAGCGAAAAATCGAGAAAAAAATTGCAAAATGCGGAATAAAGTTGAATTGAAGACAGTGGGCTGACACGGGTGCCCGTGTCGCCTGACACGGCCCGTGTCAGCAGGCCTGGAGCAGCATGTATTTGAAATTGAAGATTGGGCTGAAGTCAGAGGGCTGACACGGGTGTCCGTGTCAGCTGACACGCCCCGTGTCAGCAGGCCTGGAGTGAAGAATTTTTGCGCAGAGAAACAGAAGGCTGACACGGGTGCCCGTGTCGCCTGACACGGCCCGAGTCAACAAGCCTGGGAGATGAAATTTTCTGATTTTTATATTTTCTAAGTTTTAACGCTCCGAGGGGCATTCTGGGAATTTCATGCTATTTTAGTTGATTTGGAACTACTTAGGCTGTGTGGAGAGAAAAAGATAGGGACTTTGGATGATACGAAAGAATTACAGAAGAAAGGATAGAGCTCTGGAGATTTGGGAAAAGAGGAGATTTTCATGATCGGAAGAAATTGAAGATAAACTTTTATCACCAATTCTTGTAATGTCTTTATTTTGTATTTTGTTTTCTTTGAATATTATGAGTAGCTAAACCCCCCAATGCTAGGGGGTGTCCCTGAATTGTGATGTAGGAACCGTTTTGAATTATTTGATGAGTTTATGCTTTCTTACCTTAATCTTTTGTTATGCAAATAAATTAATACTTTTTTCGATCGTACAAATTGGGAACTATTTACGGTTAGGGATTTGGCCTGAAAAACCAATCTATTGTTTTTGCATAATACATTACGGTAGATATTGCCTAGGAATGGGGATAACCCGTAGTGACTAAAAGACCTTGTCAGAACTATTGCTTGATGTTTTCTCTTGATTGCTAAGGAATTAGGGTCAGGGGGAATATCAAAGGTTTTTCGGTTAAGGAATTTATGAAAAATATTTGAGGGTCAGTAAAATTAAGGTTTGGAGGAATATATCTTTGAGGATAATTTAGGGTTCTTGCTGAGCAATTCATACACCTTTCCTAGCATAACTTCTCATAATTGTTAAAGTCATTTTATTATTCTGCTTATTTCTTTCTGCCGTTAGAATTAGTTTGAACATCAAAACCCCCAAAAGGAACTTTTGTCTAATTGAAATAACATCTGCACTACATATTCTGAGCAGTCCTCGAGAGATTAACTTTGGGAAAAACCCCAAATTATTACTACATCGGTAAAAATAGTACACTTGCTAATTTTCCGATCAAGTTTTTGGCGCCGTTGCCGAGGACTGCCAAATTTTAAGTGTTTGTTAGTTCAATTGGAATTTTGTCACTCTGTGACTAAAATTTTTAATTTTATTTTTCTGTTAATTTTATTATTACTATTATCTGTCTAACATGTATATGCGAGGCAATCCCTCAGCAGAATTTTCTCTTGACGCAGAACCCGAAAGATCATTGCACGCTAGACGTCGGCAAGCTAAGCTAGAAAGGCTGGCAGCATCGAGTTCAGAACCAATTATCCCTGAGCTCGAGAAAGAAAAGTCAGTTTCAGACCACTCTCAGCACACAGATTCGGGTACAGACTCCGAGTCGGAAACTAGTATCATGGCGGCAAATCCACCTGCCAAAAGACTTCTCGGTGATTATGGCCGAGCAAACGCTCCAGCAGTACAGTTGACAATCGCTAATCAACCAGTTACTGTTGCACAGTTCCAGCTGCACCCATCTACCATCCGACAGCTTCAGAGTAGGCCGTTTTCAGGAAGAATCAATGAAGATGCCAACAAGCACTTGCAAAGGTTCCTTACCATGAGCACGTCCTTGAAAATTGAGGGACACTCTGAAAAGGCAAAGAAGTTGGTGATGTCCCCGTTTACTTTATTCGAGGACGCCTAAGAGTGGTTTTATTCCTTACCCGCTGGGAGTATTACTACTTGGCAAGAGATGGAGACTACATTTCTGAACGAGTATTTTCCTGCATCTGTATACATTCGGAAAAGATATGACATTGTTAATTTCAAGCAGAAAGAAGGAGAATCACTTGGAGATGCTTACAAGAGATTTAAGAGGTGTTTGGTTGCATGTCCCACTCATAATATGGACGCAACCGAACAAATGCAGAATTTTATGAATGGGTTAAAGATGAAGACAAAGCAACTTATTGATACAGCGGCCGGTGGCTCTACAAACTTTTCAATAGCCACTGGCGTTAAAAAGATAATTGAAGCGATAGCAGCAAATGAGCACCTTGAGTTGTATGATCGCAGTGTTAGTCAACTTGAGAAGATAATTGATTTGAAGCTAACAGAACAGGTTGTGAAAATGGAGGATCAAATTGCGGCCGAGGTTGAGAGAAGGTTAAAGAAAATGAGTCTTGAAACACAAACCGTAGCACAGGTTCAACCGATTCAAGCGGTAAAGTGTGAGATTTGTAGTGGACCTCATTCTACTGCACATTGTGTTGCAACTCTGCAACAAATTGAAGAGATAAAATTCTTGAAGCAGAATAATCCCTACGCTCAAACTTATAATCTAGGGTGGAAGAATCATCCTAACTTCTCTTGGAAAGATCAGAATCATCAACAATATCCTCAGCAGGAGAAAGCTCCCCAAAAAGCACAATGGGAGATTGCCATTGAGAAGATGGCAGCTCATAACCTGCAATTTCAGGAAGAGACCCCGAATAGCTATAGGAATACCACAACCTCCATAAAAAATCTTGAAGTTCAGATGAGCCAGATAGCTCAACAACTAGCACATTCCCAAACACCAGGTGCCTTACCGAGTGCAACAGTGACAAACCCCAGAGATAACCAAAATGTGAATGCCATAATGGCTAGAAGTGGTGAGTCAAGTGAGAATTACGGAGAGAAAAGAAAAGAAGCGGTCAAACCTCAGATCAAGTTACCGTACCCCTCAAGAGCGACAAAGAAGGAGACACAAGAGAAGGACTTTGAGAAATTTGTCGCATTGTTCATAAAGTTGGAGGTTCATATGCCATTCTTTAAGGCACTAGAGCAAATGCCAGTGTATCAGAAATGCATGAAAGAGATGATCACTAAAAAGAAACCTATGAAGGAAGAGCTGAAAAATGTAAATGAGAAGTGTAGTGAAGTACTCCAAAATAGGAGAATCCCTGCCAAGCAGAAGGATCCTGGATCTGTGGCAATACCGTGCACTATAAAAGACAGGAATTTCAAAAAAGTTCTGATTGATTCAGGTGCTAGTGTTAGTCTCATGCCATTGTCCATTTATAAAAATTTGGGAATTAGAAGGGTGAGCGATACGGGAACAAATTTAAAATTTGCAAACCACACAACTGAGAAATCTTATGGGGTAGCTGAGGATGTGTTAGTGACGATCGGTGAATTGGTTTTTCCAGTTGACTTTGAGATCATGGATATTCCAGAAGATGAAGACACCCCTGTCATCCTCAGTAGACCTTTCCTGCTCACTAGTCGGTGCAATCTAGATATTGACAAAGGCACGGTGACTTTTAAATCTTTTGATGAGGAAATCACTTTGAATGTTCTGGATACCATGAAGCAAAGTGAAGGTAAGGGTAAGCAAGCTTCAATTGGAATGATCGGAATGGTGGAAAGAAGCAGAAGTGCAAGATCACCTCCCGAAAAAGTCTCGGGCATAATCTCCAAAAATGCAGAGTCTCGGTCATCTATTGCACATGGAAACAATACGCCAAGGTTCACTCATGAAATTAAGAAAAGAAAGAAAAAGAAACTTCGAAGTAAGGATATGGAAGTGGGTGTTAACTTGAGGCAACAAGTAGCTCGTATCTCTCCATCAGGCCAGTTCTTGGTAGCGGAAAGGTCACGCAACAAGATGGGGAAGCTGAAGTATCCCCCATAACTATGGGGAGTGGACCGTCGAGCCATGCAACGTTAAACGAAGCGCTACGTGGGAGGCAACCCACACTTTTCTGATTAATTTCTTTCTTGTTACTGTTTGTTTTGTTTTGGTTGCAGGAAATAATCTGGATCCTACATGTGCAAACGATGATGTAGCAGTGGTGTTGCCTTACCGTCAGCATCCTAAGAAGGATCTCTGTGAGTGACCTCTCTCGCTCTTGTTCTAACACATTGGGGCCAATGTGTAGTTCAAGTTTGGGGGAGGATGTACTGTTTCTAGTTTTTCCCTTTTGTACGGGTCATGTCTGTTTTATGTGTTGAAAACCATTCTAAATTCTCCCCGAATTTGAACCGTTAAAATTTTTTATTGTGAATACTGTGGTTTTGAGGTGGTCAAGAAAGTATATTGAGTTTGAGGGAAGAGGAGTTAGAATTAGGGATATTGGGAAAGTTTGAAAACTTAGGAATGACCCGAACACCCTAGATTCCCTAGAGTAAGGAAACGAGTCCAACGTGTAGATTTGTGCCATAGTGCTTGGATTTGAGAAGTATTTCCCTATTAGTTCATAACGATAGTCCGGCATGACTAAAAAGAATTGCATGTACAGGGTTGATTGAGAGAATGACCTAAGGCACCGAAAAAAAAAATGAAAAAATGAATAATGGCGATAAAGACAACTTGTCCTTCTAAGTTGGGTAACCCTCACCCGGTTACTTAGCCTAACGGAAGTTGAGTCTCATTTGTCGTCCCAAAGTGGACTAATAAACGCCAATGAGCGAGAAAAAGAGATAATGGTGCCTAGAAAAACTTTCGATCAATTTTGTACATGTGAGGGAAAACGAAAAATGCCTTAATTTAATTATCCGAATGAAAGGGGTAGAGAATCGAAGAAAAGACTTAAGCCCAAAGCATAGTTGGAGAGGTAACCGAAAGGGGGATTTGGGTCCATGGTTTTACCGCGGAATGTGTTTGTGTAATACTTTTGTTAACAGACGAGTACCAAGAGAACTAGTTTTAGTCGATCGGACCAAAGACTCATGTATGAGTATCGACACACCTTACCTTCACAAGTCTTTCATTTGATATGTACAGTTTGATCTGAAAAATATTTATGCAAGCTTGTTACTTGAGGTCAAACAACGGTTTAAGTTTGGGGGAGTTTGATCGGTCGTTTTCATTCGTTATTTCACTATTGGTTTTAGTTTATCTTTTGTTATTGTTTATTTGTTTTATAGCTCTTTTACCACATTTTATGCCTTGGTTGTGTTCGTTAGTGCTTTCAGGTTCAAATAAGCATTCAGGAAGAATCGGAGCAAAAAATCGAGAAAAAAATTGCAAAATGCGGAATGAAGTTGAATTGAAGATAGTGGGCTGACACGGGTGCCCGTGTCGCCTGACACGGCCCGTGTCAGCAGGCCTGGAGCAGCATGTATTTGAAATTGAAGATTGGGCTGAAGTCAGAGGCAGCTGACACGGCCCGTGTCAGCAGGCCTGGAGTGAAGAATTTTTGCGCAGAGAAACAGAAGGCTGACACGGGTGCCCGTGTCGCCTGACACGGCCCGTGTCAGCAAGCCTGGGAGATGAAATTTTTTTATTTTTATATTTTCTAAGTTTTAACGCTCCGAGGGGCATTTTGGGAATTTCATGCTGTTTTAGTTGATTTGGAACTACTTAGGCTGTGTGGAGAAAAAAAGATAGGGACTTTGGATGATACGAAAGAATTACAGAAGAAAGGATAGAGCTCTGGAGAATTGGGAAAAGAGGAGATTTTCATGATCGGAAGAAATTGAAGATCAACTTTTATCACCAATTCTTGTAATGTCTTTATTTTGTATTTTGTTTTCTTTGAATATTATGAGTAGCTAAACCCCCCAATGCTAGGGGGTGTCCCTGAATTGTGATGTAGGAACCGTTTTGAATTATTTGATGAGTTTATGCTTTCTTACCTTAATCTTTTGTTATGCAAATAAATTAATACTTTTTTCGATCGTACAAATTGGGAACTATTTACGGTTAGGGATTTGGCCTGAAAAACCAATCTATTGTTTTTGCATAATACATTACGGTAGATATTGCCTAGGAATGGGGATACCCCGTAGTGACTAAAAGACCTTGTCAGAACTATTGCTTGATGTTTTCTCTTGATTGCTAAGGAATTAGGGTCAAGGGGGAATATCAAAGGTTTTTCGGTTAAGGAATTTAAGAAAAATATTTGAGGGTCAGTAAAATTAAGGTTTGGAGGAATATATCTTTGAGGATAATTTAGGGTTCTTGCTGAGCAATTCATACACCTTTCCTAGCATAACTTCTCATAATTGTTAAAGTCATTTTATTATTCTACTTATTTCTTTATGCCGTTAGAATTAGTTTGAACATCAAAACCCCCAAAAGGAACTTTTGTCTAATTGAAATAACATCTGCACTACATATTCTGAGCAGTCCTCGAGAGATCGACTCTGGGAAAAACTCCAAATTATTACTACATCGGTAAAAATAGTACACTTGCTATTTTTCCGATCAGTAAGTCACATACCTTTGTAAATAAACCTTTTTGGGCCTCAGTTATTGTATAAGTCCCACCGTGTTTTCAAAAATTTGGGCCTACCCTTGTGTTGTAAGTCCCATTTCTTTTATTTTTCAAACCCTTTGGGCCTCTTAATAGAGTGTAAGACTCATCTCTTTGTACAAAAAACCTTTTTGGACCTCAGTCATTGTATAAGTCCCGATACAATTTTCAGATCAACGGTACGATCACTGTTTTTCATCTGGGCCTCTCCTATAGTATAAGCCCCAATCTTCTTTTCCAAACAACTTTCCCTTTTGATTTAGGTTCAAATTCATAGTTGCTATCAAAACTTTCTTTAATTTCTTAAACAACTAACCATACAGCTGTTAATGGAAGCTTGCTCGCCTGTAAGTTTTATCAGCTTTTTTTTACATACTTGCACACATATATATATTTGCTTGTAATGCTGGAAGCTTGCTCACCTATAAGTCCTCCTACCCTCTTTTACATACAGTATATATTTCTTCTGTATATATGCCTGTATATTATCTTTCTTAGAGTTTTCCCCGACAATTAGGTCTAGGACTAGATCAAACCAGTGGTCACTCTTTCAACACAGTCAAAACTAGTTCCCCATAGGAATTTCCCGATACAGTCTTGCCTCCTCTTGGGCTTATACAATATGGAACAAATAGAAAGGCATTATTCTCGGTGAAACTTTTCTCAGACTGTCACTATTAGAAAATTGTCAAAGAAATTCATTTCCCCAGGGAGGATTAATTCTCGGTGAAACCTCTCTTGAATTTCTTCAAACCCTAGAACTGTTCACTAAAGAAAAGAATATTCCCGGTGAAACATTTCTTAAACTTTTCTTAAGTTTGGACCCACAGGCTTTCTAAAGCATCCCCAGCCTCCTCTTGGGTTTTGTACAAGGACCCTCAGGCTTCTTAAAAGTTCTCATGCCTCCTCTTGGGCTTAGTACAAGGACCCAGAGACCTCTTACAGGATTAAGACAGAACCTAGTCATCCTTTGTTAGAGCAGTCTTTCCAAAGAGTCAAAACCTTAAACTAATTTAGGGTTGATTCTCATCCCTTAAAACACTTGCCTCCTCTTGGACATCATACAAAGATAAACCCTTTCTTACCAGCAGACTTGGACAGTCTCGTCTCCTCTTGGATTTCAAAGAAACCCTCAAGTTTCCCAAAAGTACAGGATAAACCCTAATCATCTCATCAATCACCAACAAAGTTTAAACTTTTCACTTCTAAATTCCCCCAACTAGGGTCAAATCACTATCAATAAACCTTTATCAGAACCTCAAGGCATCTGATATTTCAACTCTTTTGTAATCCTCAGCAAGAGTTGATCCCTCACTCTGGACCTGTCTTTGGATCTCAATAATCCTCAGCAGAAGTTAGCCTCCTCTTAGGTTTTGTATAAAGATCTTTCCTCACTCTCTTTTTTAGTCAATCACTTTCTAACCTCCTCTTAGGCTTTGTATAATGATCATCCCTCAGCACCTTTTAGCCTCAATCTTGGGCTTTGCACAAGACACCCACATAAATATCTCTCTAGTAGAGTCATAACTTTCAGCCTCAATCTTGGGCTTTGTACAAGACACCATATAAATACTCTCCAGCAGAGTTAATCTTCTTTTAGCCTCAATCTTGGGCTTTGTACAAGACAGATAAAACCTCTCACCCGTAGAGTTAGTTTCCCCTTTTAGCCTCAATCTTGGGCTTTGTACAAGACACATACAAATATTCCCCAGTGGAGTCAAAAACCCCTTTTTAGCCTCAATCTTGGGCTTTGTACAAGACAGATAAAATATTTCCCCGGAAAAGTCAACTTTCAGCCTCCTCTTAGGCTTTGTATAATGATCTCCCCAAAAGAGTCAATCTCTTTTCAGCCTCAATCTTGGGCTTTATACAAGACATATATAATAATCTCCCCAGTGGAGTCAATCAACCTTTTAGCTTCAACCTTGGGCTTTGATCAAGGCACACAAAAATCAACATCCCCTCAGAAGAAATCATAAACTCTATGTAGGAAGACATTTCTCTGTATATCACATATCAAAACAGAAAATCAAAACAAACCCTAATCCCAAATAACTGCTATAAGTGGCACACTTGTTGATTAAAAAATCCAAGTCGTAGTCCATCTCTTATCCTGGTAAACTTCCTCTATCATCTAATTGTTGTAAGTGGCAAGCCTCTGGATTATTTACATCCACGCCAATGTCCCTCTCTTAGCATGAAAGACTCCCAAAAAAAATGGCATTACTCTATACTAAGTTAAAGTTTTCTCCTTTAGGATAAACCCCCTATAAAGGAAATTATGGCATTGTTGGATTCTCATATCCCAGTTAAAGTAATTCTCCTTTATAATCAGTCACCCAACAGTTGTGATAAACATATGAGATATCTCTCTTTAGAGATGACAGATTCTGTCTCAGTCAAACCTTTTAGCTTCAATCTTGGGCTTTGAACAAGACACAAATACCCTTTAGCTTCAATCTCGGGCTTTGAACAAGACACCAAACATCTTTTTCCTCCCATAGAATAGGAGGAACTACGATTGCTCTGATTTCCCTGTTTTCTTTAACGGGACTACGTAGGCATATGATTGCGAAATCTTAGCGAGCATACCAATAAAAAACCTTAGGTCCAGTACCTTACCAAAAACATCAGAAAAAACCGACATCAACAAGAACTCTCTCTCTCAAACATTCCCAAAGGAGAAACTTTCCCAATCAACAGACAAACACCAGTAAATAAAAAATAGTAGGAATTGCTAATGACCTGTGGATAACCACATATAGGATGGGTAATTGACAACTCCCAATTGTATAGCCTAACCCCGAACTCCCCAATCTCTTAGCATTTGTTCAGTTAAACATTTGTGTGCAAGGTTAGTTTTAGATAGCTTCTCTTTCCTTTCCAGCTTTATAGGATAAATAAGAAATCAGCAAGTAGCACCTAGTCCCTACCATTGCGGTGAGGAAAAACAAATGGCGATAAGGTGGTCGCGTCACCGACAAAAATCGTACGCTACCGAAAAATGGCGACTCTGCTGGGGAGCCAGACTAGGATTAGAATTCCTAAGAGGTCTAGGTTGTTAGAAATTTTTCTACATATTATTATTATTATATATATATATATATTGCTTTTCCTACTTGATATCCGTGTTTATTTTTCTGTCAATGGGAATGCGATTGATACGCATGTGGAAATTTTGAGAGAACCCTAAGATAAGGGGTGGCATAGACGGGTGGACTTACAGGGAGTGATTCCCGAATAAGCGATCCTGGTAGACTACTAAATCAGGTGAGGGCCCGTGTGGATACTATGTTAAACGACCGATCATCGTGAAAACAGACGCTATCTCAGTGCGGCACCCGTGACCCTGAGGATTTAGTAGACATTAACCGTATCACCACTTGGTAGTGCGGTGACTATCGGGAATAGTTGATACGCGATACTACACTCAAATGAGATTACCCTAGGATGCTAAAGCTCGCTCGGGTGAACCAGCTTGTTGTTGATATCCCTAGGGGGATCAATGATTTTGGGAACCTTCAGATCCGTTCTACAGGTACAAAAATTGACCAGAATACAACCTTTGGGGATGGGTAGAGCCATGACTCCATGCTCGTGACATTGAACCCTTGAACCCATGTTTTTCAATGTTTTTGTGTGCTGCATTCATGCATTCATTTATAAAACTCTTAAACAAAGAAAAAAATCTTCTCTTCTCTTTCTTTTTCAAAATAAACTAAAACAATAATTGAAAATATCAGAAAGATTGCGTTATGGATTTCGGTAGAAGAAAGACGCACAAGTACACCTTCAAGGTTCCAAGACTAGAGGATTTAAGGAGGTTGGCAAGGATGATTACCAACCTTGATGCTTTTAGAGCTAAGTATGGAGGACTGCTGTCTCTGTTAAGGGTCCACGTAGTTGAAGGAATCCTATCTACATTGATTATCAACTAGCACCAACACTGGAGGAGTACTCTCATCTGACTGATTTACCCATCACTGACCAAGCTCCATTTTCTGGACTGGAAGAAATTCCAAAGGAACAAACCATTGCAAGAGCAATCTTTTTGGACTAGTCAGAAGTTAGGATTCACATGACCACTAAGGAAGGAATCCAGGGTTTACCAGCTAAATTCCTGACGGAGAAAGCTCTATACTTTGCCAGTATAGGAAACATAACTGCTTTCGAAGATATCTTTGTTCTACTTGTATATGGGTTATTCCTTTTTCCCAACATCGATAACTTCGTCGATACCAATGCCATTAAGATATTTCTGATTGGAAATCCCGTACCAACTCTGCTCGCAGATGTTTATCATTCTGTACACTTAAGGAATTTATACAGTGGAGGAATGATCACATGCTGTGTACCCCTGCTTTACAAATGGTTCATTTCCCATTTGCCCAAGTCTGCTGCATTTTAGGATAGAGTACTCTACGTTGGTCACAGAGAATCATGTCTCTTACCAACTCTGACATAGACTGGTATAATAGGATTTATGAGGGGATAAAAATCATCGACAGATGTGGAAACTTCCCTAATGTACCCCTCATAGGAACTAAAGGAGGAATCAACTATCATCCAATTGTAGTTCGCCGTTAACTGGGATACCCGATGAAGCATATCCCGCATAACATTCATCTGGAAGGTCTTTTCTTCAAGGAAGGAGAAAATGACAGGGCACTAAAGAAAGAAATAGTGCATGCCTGGAAACATGTTCACAGGAAAGGAAGAGAGTCTCTAGGAAGACCAGACTGTACCTCCATGGAACCTTATCTCCACTGGGTACACACTACAGCCCTCAAACTGAGGATGCCTTACCCTCATCAAGAAGTTCTTCCGTTAAAGGAATCCGTCCTTTATTTTATGTCTGATATGGAAAAGCTCCAGGTCGCTCTCAAAAAAGTTCAACGAGAGAAAAGTTCTTGGAAAAACAAGTACCAAATCCTCAATATGGAGTGTACCAAAATTCAGGGACTGTTAAAAGAAAAGGATGCTCTGATTGAGATTCTAGAACAACATGCTATGGAAGATCAAAGGAACTTGCTCACTCCTTTCACTTGACAAAGGACTAACAACCCAACAACGACTGAAAAACCCTGATCAAAGAAAAGGAAAATACCAGAACCAGCATTTGAGATCTCCTCAGAGAGGACTCGGGATCTATGAGCTTAGACATTTTCTTTACAGCACTTTGTAAAATACTGTATTTTCCCTTTCTGCAATCTTTCAAATTCAATAAAAGGGGTCTCCCCACTGTATGATATTTGCAATCTATTTGTTGAACTTTCTTTTTTATTAAAAAACAAAAAAGAAATATATATCATTGCATATCATTCATCATTCTCACATACGCGTTCTTCTTATCTTCGAGTCTCACGTATGTGTCACGATTCTCGAGTCAAATTGTCTCATTTGTACAATACTCGGGCCAATCGACAAAAAAAATGGACGATCTCGAGGAAGAGAACAAGGAGCTGAGAGAAGAAGTCGACGCTCTGAAGGAAAGTTTGGAAAAACTTCACAATGACATGCAATCCCTGGCAGCAGCTCAGAGGCAATAGAAAAGTACTGTGATCTCAGAGATCACATCTATGCCCATAGTGGAGACATATGATCCTCGGTACAACATGCCTAAAGGTCGCCCCTGGGGCATGCCTATCAACTTTGTCTCTGAGGGATACATCCCGCCGCTCACTGAAGACCCAGAAACTGCAGCAGGAACCACTGTGCCTGAAGGTTACAAACTTCGGGAAAGCGAAGACTCAAGAATTATGACAGCAACTCCTGAAGGTTACAAACTTCGGGGCATGGAAGTACCAAGAGTCACTGTCGTAATGACTATACCACAACCAGTGGTACACACTGTCCCGGAAGGACATATTCCATAAGTAATTTCTGGTGGAAACGAAGACATGTACGAAAGAATGAATGAGTTCCAGGAACAATTCCTGGAAATGCAGAAGGAACTGCATGCCATTAGCGGTTAGGATTTATTCGGAAAGGACGCCGCAGACCTTTGTATGGTCCCTAACGTGAAAATCCCGCACAAATTCAAGGTGACTGACTTTGAAAAATACAAAGGAAACTCTTGCCCTCAAAGTCATTTGGTGATGTACACTCGGAAGATGCCAACTCAGACAGAAAATCAACAACTACTGATCCATTACTTCCAAGACAGTTTAACCGGTGCCGCACTCAAATGGTACATGGATTTAAACCGCACCAAGCTCAATACTTTCAGAGATCTCAGCGTTGCCTTCGTTCAGCAGTATAAGTATAACCTGGACATGGCACCAGATAGGGATCAGCTCAAAGCAATGTCGCAAAAAGACAAAGAAACCTTCAAAGAATATGCTCAGAGATGGCATGAAATTTCCGCCCAGGTCTGTCCCCCTCTTGAGGAAAAAGAGATGACCAAGATCTTTTTGAAAACCTTAAGCTCATTCTATTACGACCGAATGGTCGCCAGTGCGCCCAGTGACTTCACTGAAATGGTGAACATGGGAGTACGCCTTGAAGAAGCAGTCCAAGAAAGACGATTTTTCAAAGATGCAGAGCCATCAAGCAGTACCAAAAGATACGGTAGTGCTTTCCCAAAGAAAAAAGAGCCAGATATTGGTAATATCTCTCTCGGAAAGCAAAGGTGAAGGTATCAACCAGTAGCAGCGGTAACTCCCGCTATCAACCCTGCGCCTACTCCAACGTATCAACCTCAGGTTGCTCAGAGCCAACTAAATCAACAACAGTATCAACAAATGACACAATAACCTCTTTAGCAGGCTCGTCCTCAGTACAACAACAACAATCGTACGACATGACCACCAGGGTTCGACCCTATACCAATGTTGTACGCAGAACTATTTCCACTTCTACTAGTCAAGGGGCACGTCCAAACCAGGTCTCCTCTTATAGTACCGGAAAATCCTCCTTTTTGGTTCAAAGTAGATCAAACTTGCCCTTACCATCAAGGAGGATCGGGGCACAACATCGAGAACTGTATCAGTTTCAAGTCCGATGTGCAGAAGCTTGTCAGGAACGGGATCCTATCTTTCAAAGATACTAATCCAAATGTTCAGACGAACCTGTTGCCTCAACATGAGAAGACTATAGTAAATTTAATAGAGGAAGAATTTAGCCACGATTATCAAATTCATGATGTACTCCTATTAGGAACCAATCTGGTCAGGATGCATTGTAGACAGAGCGGGTACGGTCATGTACCGCCTCAAAATTATCACCAGTGTGATATCTGCTCAAAGAATAACCATGGGTGTTCCATAGTGCAATCAGCTCTATAAGAACAAATGGATCTGGGCTAGATTCAGGATCACCGAATCCGGGAAGTCAACATGGCCCATGCACATCCCAACATTGTTCAGAACCACGACATCCATGCAATGAATATCAACTTAGTGGCGATGCATTCGAGATAAAGTCAATATCATAATCTTCCACGACACGATTACAATACCTGTCTGATCTGCTCAATAAGCAATCAGGGATGCTCTTTTGTACAAGAGGCCCTCCAGCGTCAGATGAATCTCGGATGGATCCAGGACTATCAGGAGAGAAATAACCATCAAGTCAATATGGTTCAGATCTTTGATATTCGCTTGATGAATACCAGTCTGGTAGAACTACACGCTAAGCAAGTCAGGCTCGGCATTCTGGCTTCACACAATTATCTGGACAGTGAACAATGTCGTGAGAACGACCAAGGATGTGCATTTGTCCAAAGAACACTTTAACACTTATTGGACCATTGGTGGCTTCCAATCTACTTGGATGAAGCTACACAACAGTTCAGTATGACTGACGAGAATCCTGATAGGCATCAAAGTCAGGATGCCCGCTCGATGGAAACAGATCTAGTAAAGTTGCACTGCATACAAAGCGGATGTGGCCAGGTGCCACCACATAATTATGAGCGTTGTAGAGTTTGCTCAGAGAACAACCAAGGATGTTATCTTGTACAGTCAGCTCTTCAAAATCAGTTGGACCGGAAAGAGATTCGACCATGTTCAAGTTCTAGTTCGATCAACGTAATACAAGACTATCTTCTTGATCAAAGCAAAGACGTTGTCATAATCTCTAATCACAAAATGGCCAAGGACGTATGCGCCATAATCCCTCTACTCGATGAATCAAGAGTTCCTCTTGATAGTAGAAAGATTCTCAACCTCGAACCAATTGAAGTCGACTACGATGGTCAGAAAAATCAAAAGGCTCCTGTTGTTATCTATCTGCCGGGACCAATACCGTACAAATCCGATACGGCTATCCCTTACAAGTACGGTGCAACAACAATAAAAAATGGAAAGGAAACTCATTTACCCTCCATCGTAAACATTGCCGACATCAGCCGAGTCACACAGAGCGGCCGGATCTTCAACAGAGGAGTTGGAGAACCCACCAAAGAAAAGGAACCTCAAACAGAAGTTCCCAATCAACCAGTCAGGCAATCCAGTAATCCATAACTGGTAAAGAACAACGATGAGATGTTGAAGCTCATCCAAAAAAGCAAGTACAACATTGTAGACCAACTGTTGCAAACTCCTTCGAGAATCTCTGTGTTATCTCTCTTGCTCAGTTCCGAAGCTCATAGGGAAGCTCTACAGAAAGTCTTAGAGCAAGCCTTTATGGAACAAGATGTGACGATAAGACAGTTTGACAGCATCATTTCCAATATCACTTCCTACAATAACTTAGGGTTCAGTGATGAAGAACTACCGGAAGAAGGCAAAAATCACAATATGGCGCTTAACATTACAGTCAACTGCCAGGACGATGCTCTAGCCAATGTACTGGTAGACACAGGATCAGCTCTGAATGTTATGCCAAAATCTACTCTTATGCGACTATCATTTCAAGGATCTCCGATGAGAGGCAGCGAGGCCATCATCAAAGCCTTTGACGAATCCAGAAAAATAGTTATCGGCGAAGTCGACCTTCCCATAACTATCGGTCCTCACACTTTCCAAGTCACTTTCTAGGTCATGGACATCCGGGAAGCATACAACTCTTTATTAGGAAGACCTTGGATACACGAAGCTGGGGCAGTCACTTCGACACTTCACCAGAAGCTGAAGTTCGTCAAGAATGACAAGTTAGTCACGGTATGCGGAGAACAGGCCTTAATAGTGAGCAACTTATCATCATTCTCCTGTGTAGAACTCGAGGAAGTTGTTGGAACCCAGTTTCAAGCACACTCGGTGAACAATGAGAATCGGTCAGAGGGAGGGACGTCGATTTCCTCATACAAAGATGCTCTCGAAGTGATCAAGGGTAACGACGTAAAAGGATGGGGACAACTTGTCATTCCTACTGATAACAAGGCGATGAAAGGTCTTGGTTTTTCCTCAGCCTGTACCTAGACTGCTAAGAAAGATGAAAGTGTTCATCCCATTCAGGACTTCTTCCATAATTGAGGCTTCCTCTACCCAGTGTCTCAAGAAGTACACACCATCAATGAGGGTGACTCCTCCGATACAGATGAAGAGTGGAAGTCCTATCTCAACGAGGACGGTTATATGTCTCAGGGAGAGGCACATACGCCATTTTGCTTTCCCACGCAGAGTCCGAGATATATACCAAGATCAGACGTCAAGATGGTGTACGGAGATTGTGATCCTGAAGGATGTCGTGCTCCGCCCAACTCATTAGAGGAGGACACTATGATGAAAGACAACTTCGACTATGACTATTTTGACCCACTGCATGACTTGCCTATCTGGCAGCCGTACCTAGAAGACTTGGGGCAAAAAAGTCATCCAAACGACGCTTATCAGCTGAGCAATATTGAAAAGAATACATGCATCCCCACCGAGTCATGGGATTATTACTCAGGAAATTCTAAAGATATCCAACACAACGAGGAATCTGCAAAGATTGTAGGACAAGAATTCATCAACTATGTTTTTCCTGTGGTCAACGTCATCGAGAAAGATGACTCCTCTAGTCCCATAGAAGTATGGGACACCTTAGGACAACCGAGTGGCAAGTACGACTTCTTGGTCAAGTACACTGCTCCCAAAAGCTCTCGCATCAGATACGAGGACATCCAGCCAACTGGATGGGGAAATCCCCTCGAGAGTGAGAATACTAAGAAAGATACAATCGAGGAGTTCATTTATGACAACTCTGCATGGGAGGAAGACTCCAACGATCCTGCTCTGCCAGAAATCAGCGTCATTTCTGAGGACAAACCAAGAAAGAAGGTACCAGATGTCGCTCCCAGGATTTTCATCTAGGTACAAACGCGAAAGTGGAGCGGAAGAAAGAAAGAGATTCGCCAGCCAGGCATTTTTATCCCAAAGAAAGGGAAGGGTAATGCTGCACAAACCCGGGAGAAAGGAAAGAACGAGGTCTCGCGAACCAAAGAGAAAGGGTAAGGGAGTCGGTTACATGAAGGGAAGGTTATCACACTCCTTCACGTCCGTCGTACTCGATGGGATCCATGCTTGAAATACTGCTCAAAGGGTGATAAACGAAAAGGAACTGAGAGAGAACGAGAAACAAATGTAGGGAAAATAAAAGAAGTGCTCGAATGGGCCCTACCCCACTGCCTACGTATCTCATCGGGAACATGAGAATCAGAGCGACGTAGTTCCCCTCAACAAGGGCTGCTTTGTTTGTGTTTTTTAATGGAAACGTCAGAGTGCGCGTCCCAACAGTTAGGTGTTGCAGCTCGCTGTATGGAAACTTAGGCGTTATCTGTTTGCGGTAGAACGGACATGACGAGTCCTTAAGAAATAGAATGAAGGAGATGAGAAGAGAATTTGTTTGTTTTTGTATTTTAGAAAGAAGTATTTTGATTATTGGTGTGTATAACGCATATTGCATTTAAGTCTTTCACGTAGGATCGAATGCCTCGCATATCGACCCAAGACGGGACATATGCTAAACATTCTAAGAAAGTGAGAGAAGACCCCTCACTGTCTTATTCTCACATGAAAGGCTCAAATGCAATATATTTTATGCCTTTATTAAGTGTTTTTGCTTTTGTTTTTAAGATGAAGAAGTGTTTTTTGAGTTTGTTTGTGAAATCTCTTCATGTTAAAGACTTGTACATCATGCTAGAAAACCTACAACACATTCCAAGATGGAATGTATGTAAGCCCCCCCATGGAATAAGGCTCATGACACATGAAGATGTTTCAACCTTTATTAGGTGTTTTGAATTTATTTTGAGATGAGAGAAGAGAGACTCAAAAGAAAGCAAAGGTGAAAACTAAAGGGGACTAAACTCACCCTAATGTTATCATGCTTGGAGGTCCTAAGGGTTAGTGTGGTTTAGAAACCTAATTCTAAAATAAGAGAAGAGAGAGCAAATTCTAACTTACTTCAAAAATTGAAGTTAAGTTAAGAACTCAAAGGGATGAAGAAAGTTGCACAAAGAAAGCATTGAGATGCTTTGCACAAACACAACTTGAAAGCTTAAAAAAGATAAAGGAAGAGGTTGTATGTGGAATCATATCCATATACACAACTTACCATTGGTCCTACAAGCAAAGGTTAGTTCAATAATGGAATAAGAAAGCATAATTGAAAACATATAAGCAAGTAAATCCTAATATTCTAAAGGAAGCTCTAGGAAACCCTCAAGGGTTAAATCCTTAAAAGAAAAGATCACCAAAGGGTGGTACTGGTCTAGGGCAGTAGAAAAGCCTATTTACATCTATCAATGATTACAAGGACTTACAATATCAATCTATACCTAAACAATCAACCAAACATCAAAGGAATGCAATGATAAGCACTAAAGATGCATTATGAACATTTAAGAGATATAAAACATGCAAGGATGCAATATGAGACATCACAACCAGTAGGAAACCACTTCATAATTTCCATTAAGTATTCATGAATTATCATCCATAATATGAGAATAAAACTCAAGAAGAAGAAGTGGGAAGAAGTATAACAATGTCACACAAGAATGCACAAGGTTACTTACTTACAAAACAAGTCACAAAGAAAAGAGAAATGCAATTATGAATGCAAATGAACATGGATAAGTAGCACACATGATGTAAGATGACATAAGAGTGCACAAATGAACAAGTTTGATTCATACATAAGTCACATTGGAGATTAGGAAGAAGATAACACAAGTTGAAGTTCATACAAAATGAAACATGCTTCAAATGTTCATGCAATTGTAATGCATGTGACATGACATTTATGAGTCAACAAACATAGATGAAATGGTTTATATACAGTAGAGGTACATACAAGAATGAAGGATAATAGCATACCAATATGAGATACACACAAGCTATGTTGAAGAAGAACAAGTGATAGATGCACAATCAAGTATGAATGCAAGATGAACATCAATTGCAAAACATGTCAAAATGAAATATAGAAGACCTATAATTTGGCATACATGACCCATAATATTCAAGTAAACATGTGTCAAAAGATAATATCAATCACCTCAAGAGAACATAGGCAATAAGACACAAAACCAAAGCATATGCACACAACGAAGTTCATAAATGCCCATGTAAACAATCATCAAGGTAAAAATAGAAAGGAACTTAGAAAAAATGTAAAAATATAATACCAATCATCTAAGTCAGAATGGGATCACATATCAAAAACATAGCTCCAAACCCAACCAGAAACATGCTCAATTAAGGTCTAAGAACTCATAAAAGGTCACTAAGAAAGATGGAACAAAATGAGTTTCAAATGCTATGCAAAAATAGTTTTAAAAATAAAATAAAAATGTTTTTATAGGATTTAAGGTATTATTTAATCAATACAAAAATATTGGATTCAAAAGAGTTTTAGAACTATGCAAAATAAATGGATGAATCTCATGTGTCAAGGAAGAAACCACACAAAAAGAAATTAAAAGAAAATTATGAAAATAATGCCAAGATAAAATAAAATCAGAAATAAAAAATATGTAAAATTATTTTAATGCATAAAGGTGTTATATGAATTTTTATGGAATTTTTAATGTATTTTAGTATTTTTAAAAGAATAAAATCAAAGCAAATATAAAAGGAAATTAAAAATGGAATGGAAATGTGCAGGGGGGTGTGGCGAAAGTAATACTCACGTTAAAAAAAGTTTTGGGCCCAGAGATAAGTGTGCAAATAGCAATTAGAAACCCAATCCATAAAGCGTGTGTGTGTGTGTGGAATGGTGCACCTCATTCAACCACGTGGATGCAATCAAAGCCATAGGATTCAGTCAACATCAATCATCAAGAAAAGTAATAAGATCAAACGAATCAGAATGCACGAACACACTAGCTACCACGTACGCACACACACGTAAGCATCTGAGGTCAAAAACGAAGTCACGTGAGTGACATCCTTTTCATTTATGCGCTGGCGTGCTATGGACAATTGGATGGAAAAAGATCAAACAACTATGATATAAAGTTGCACTAAACCCTAGATGACCCCTCACCGGACGGAGAAGGACCTCCGGTCGTCTTCTCCGGCCACTCTCCGGCGACTGCAACCTCAAAACCTCCAGAAATTAACAAAACTTATACCAATCGAAAGCTGAAGTTACATAGAATGCAAATCTACAGTTATTTTTCACAGATCAAACACATATGAAGAGAATCGAAGAGATGAAAATTTCCCTAGATTTTGCAACTATGCTCTTAGAGAGCCTATCAACTAGCCGGATCATCGTAGCTTCTAGTAAGCTTCATAAACAACAGAAAAACAAGCTAAAACAACATGAATTCGTGCAATAAAGTTGGAGAAATTAGAACCTGAACCTTGAAGAAACTTGAATCAAAAGAAAGCCAGATGAGATCCTTAAGTTCTTGAGCTTAAACTGAGCAAAATAAATGCTATTAAATCTTGAAATCTTGAAGAAATCAGAGTGAAATTCCAACTGAATTGAAAATGCACTTGATGAATGGAACTTAATCTTCCAAGAGAGTGATGAATAGATGAAGATGATGTTGAGATTGTGCAGAGAGAAAGAGAGTTTTAGAGAAGAACTTGAGAATGAGAGTTTGTGGAATGTAAGAGAATTCGAGCAAAATGAAGTGTTCTAAATTCTGTGTGAATTTTTCATTATATATGTTGAGTTAGGGTGTTAACTAGTGTGGTTAAGTGAGTTGGTTAAGTGAGTCCACTCTAACTAACTGATCAGTTAGTTATGGACGAGTTGGTGAGGTCTGGATATGGTGAGGGTGAAGTTCATGAAGTTTATGGTGAGGGTGAATGATCAATGGTGATGCTGAGGTTATGTAGTGTAGCAGCAAGCTTGTACAACAAGTTTCCACTTTCCTCTTTCATGTATGGTGGATGGTATGTACATGTATGTAAGGTTCATGTGTTTGGCTTAAAGGGGTAAAGAGTGGATGGTGTTGAAACATGTGTGTGATTGATGTGAATCATTAACAACAATGCACAACAATTCCACTTTTGGATTAGCAAGATCAAAATGCAAATGGTGAACTTTAGGGAGAAATATCTTCATGCATAATGTATGAAATGGTTAATTTTTGGTGGCTATGGAAAGAGGGAACATGGTAGAACATGTTTGATGTTGAAATGAGATTAAATGGAAGCTTGTAAGGTAGTGGAAAATGACTTGCAACACAAGAATATGGGACTGCATCATGGGCACGCGTGACCTGCATGGTATGCATGGCAACGGGCTAGTGAATTTCAGTTTGAAGTTTCCATGTTTGGACCATCATAACCCCTTCATAATTTATTCAAATGGAAAAATGTCCAACATCAAAGTTGAAGAGGACATGGAGATAAACAACTTTGATGTTTAACATTTTTTCATTTGAAGCTTTCTTCCCTAAGAAAATTGGCTTGACATTTGGAACACCAAGTGTTTGATGAAATTATGGCCTGGAGGCCTGAACTTGCCTTGCCATGACTTGGTTTTTGCCTTGATTTTACCAAACTTTGATTAATCATAACTCCCTCAATTTTGATCCAATGGAAGAGTTATTTATATAGATTTGAAGCTTAGAGTGTGAACTTTAATTGGCTCAACTTGGGCCTGAAGTTTGGAGCTTTTATCTTGAAGAAAGGAAATCTCAAAGTGTGGTGCAAAATGGTCCAAACTTGCCATTTTTGGAAACCCTAAGTTTCTAAAAATGGAAACTTTGTACATTTCTTGATTTTCATGATTCCTCCATCATTTCTTTATCAAATCTTGTCCAATGAACATATGTAACTTGAATTTCATGAATTTGACCTTAAAAGTCAGGAGTTCACTTTTTCCTTTGCACAATTGACTTTTCCCCCAATTTCTTGATTCTCAAGGAATTGGCCAATTGAACCCCTTCTGAAATGAACCAATGAGCAATCTTCCATCCTTAGATACTTGATATCATGTAGAAAACATTGAGATCAAGTTTGAGTCAAAATTTCATCAGGAGACTGCTTGAATCCAAAACCCTAATTTGGACTATTTTTGCTATGAGATGATGAACTGTCCAACTCCTTGGTGAATTCTCATCTTCCAATGACTTGTGGGATCAAAGTGAGATGATATATGATATAAGAGACCCTTGAGGCTTGTTTGGAGACCCTTGGTTCTTGTTCTCTTGCTTTGGATGATCCACACTCTGAAGGCCACTGATCACATGCCCTTGTGCAAGATGTATGTTGTTGCACCCCAAAATTTGCCCTCCTTACTTTAGTACTAACTGGCTTATGTTTCATTTCTTTTTTTGCATTATCATGTGTGCATATCATTGGTTCTTAGCATGGGGTCAAGGTGCCTGAGGCAAGTTCAAGAGGAGAAGATGTTCTTCAAAGGGTCAAGCAAGAGAGTTCAAGTGGATCACTTTCTCCTAACCAGTGCAGAAATTAGGGTTTTGATATTCTTGGGTTTATTGCTCCAATGGGTAATCTCCTTGGGTTTTTATCATCACCAAATGGCATATCTTATCTTTGTTGGAGAGGATACACATCATATTCAGAGGAATTTGGATTTGGAGACTGTGTTATTTCCTCCTAGACTGAGGGTACCAAAACTAGGGTTTGCTATAAAGTCAGTTTATTTCTGATTTTTTGGGCAAGACTTGATTCCATGGTATTCCATGGGTCCCTAAGTATCTAGGAATGGAAGATTGCCCATCAGTTTGGTTCAGGAGAAGTTCAATTGGCCAATGGATTGGGAATCAGGTGAATTGGGTAAAAGTCAACAGTGAGAGGGGAAGTCAACTGTGGAATTTTGAGGTTCTCTCCAAGGTTTTCAAGGTCTCACATCCTCATATGGTCTTCAAGGGCCAAGTTTCACACCATTCATCAAGAATCAAGGGTTGGCACAAAAGTTACTAAATATGGAAATGACCTATAATTTGAAAGTTTCCTTTTTGGGCAAGTCCTTACACTACATTCAACTTGACTTTTCACCATCAAGAAAGCTTCAAATGAATTTACCTCAAACATTAAAGTTGAATATATTTTTCTCCTCTTTCCAACAAGTACTAGTGGGTCTCCATATCATTTGTGAAACTCAAGTTATGGCCAAAAGAAGGAAAAGTGGTTTTTAGGGTTCCATTTTCACAACTTTTGTACTTTGGGACATATGGACCTATAATTAATTCCATTGCTTCAAGACACATTCTAACATCAAAGTACAATCCATAAGGACTATTTTTAGCCTTTGAATCAAGAATTTTTATGGTTTATTCTCCATTATTTCAAATTGCCAAATTATTTAAAACTCATGAACCAAGGCATCTCAAGGCCCAATTTCAATTTAGGTGTGATTAGCAATTGTTGAGTAAGTGATCCATCATGAAATACTTGGATATCCATGCATGGAGGAGGGTGTATCTCACATTATTCAAATTTCCAAAATTGCCCAAAACTCATTAAGTGGAGAATTACCAAGGCCCAAATCATTATCAGTGGTTTAACCTAGCCTATTTAAACTTACTCATGCTAGGGTTGGAGAAAAAAGGACACGTGATTTCAAGGAGAAAAGAAGCTTGAACCCTAAAAACTTGGATAATTCGTATCTCACAATTCACAAGGTTTCTTCACAAAATTCTTCCACAAACTTCATTCTTGTGATCCACAGAGCAGAAACCAACCATCTTTTGAAGCTAGTAGTGGAGATACGTGTTACACCATCTCAGGTTAGTAATATTTTTGATGATCATAAAACTCAAATTTTAAACGTGCATATTGATGTGTGACATCCATGGATCATTTTGATGTATTTACTTTTGAAATTGGACGTGTAGTTTGGTTGCTGCGTGAATTCTAAGTTTTGAACCCTAACCTTTTTTCTTTCGAATCTCCCTATGCATTGATTATTTGTGGTTTTTGATTGGATATTTGAGATCCTGACGAAATTCTGGTCAGAATGGTGTACCCCTTTGCATTTTATGGAAAAATATTTATTGCAGGTGGCCGTGGGTGGCGGCCGGAGCTAGGGCTCCGGCAACTGGTGTGGTGGTCCGGCGAAGGGAGAGGCTAGAGGTAGAAGACATAATCCCAGCCGTTGATCTGTTTCATCGCATGGTCCATATGACGCCACATGTTTTGTTTTTTTTTTGTTTTTAATTTAATGGTTTCATGTGTGCTCACCCACTTGTGCTACCGTGTGCCTCATATTATGACCGTTGTTTTTAATTAATTGTTGACTGTGTGATTTAATCTGGTTCGTTTATTTAATCCCGTGGTGGAAAGCGTGACAGCACATTAATGAGTGCATGTGCTTGTCACGTGTGGCTGTGCATGGTGTGCTAACCAATTGTGTGCGTGCGTGCGTATCATTACTATGGTGTGTTGTGAATCTAGGCCGCTCATCTTACATAACACGTGTTTTGTTTGACTTGATATGAGACGCATGATTGATCCAATGGTGATGGTAAGTCAAGTGGGTTGACTGAAAGCCCACGTGCACCCCTTTTTTATTATTTTATTTTCTGATGGACTTTTTGATCTGGGCTGCTTTCCACACCCCCCTTTTTAAGCCCATCATCAATTCCAACGTGTTTTTGCTGCTACTCACACCCCCATGCGCATTTCATTATTTTTATCTTTATTTAATTATTACATTTCATTTTCATTTTTTAAAAATATATAATTGCATTAAAAAATTACCAAAAAATTCATGCATCATATTTATCATTTTATAAAATTTTACCAAATTTTATTTTATTATTTTATTTTATTTTTAGCATCTAAAATAAATATTGGTTTATTTTCTTTTTGAATTAGTCATATCATGCATACCTAAACTTGTTTATTTTATTTCTCATCATCCGTAAATTATTTTGAACTCATTCTTTTTGAATTCATTCACCAACACATTGAATTGCATGAAAATATTTTTCTATAATTTTTAAAGTCATCTCATATTGCATTTTAGTCCTTTCCTTTTGCATGTTGAACCATACTTCTCATCTGAACTTTGCATGATTGTTTGAGTGACTTTTATTTTGAATTTTGGCATGAGTTTTTGATATGTTGCTTGCTTCTGGTTGGGATATGTTGACAATTAATCTGGTGATTTTAGAAGATGTTTCTCTAATTATTTGATTGCCTTTATTTGAGATCTTCTTGTATGCATATCCCTGACTATGTCTGACTGCCTGTTTGAAAAGGCACTTGCGCCATTGCTTTGGGATTGTGTTTTTTATTTCAACAACCATGTTTGATTGTTACAGGTCACTTGATTGCCATTATATGTCATTGCTAGGATTTCATTTATCTCATTTCTTTTACGTATGTCTGTTTTGAACTAACCTTTTATGTAGGGGCTGAGGTAAGTTATTTGAGGGTGTGGATAATCATCCATATTCACCCTTACTCATTCCTTCTCTCATATTTTCTTTTCTTTAGGCTTAGGTTGTCGTCAAACCTCACTAACCGTAGGTCACCCATGCATGATAACATTAGGACTCTTAGTTTCCCTTTAGAGTTTCCTTTGTGTTTTCTCTCTTCTCATCTCAGAACTTCTTGAAAACACTTAATAAGAATAAAGTGTATTGCGCACGAGCCTTAAGCGTAGGGAATGAGAAATGAGGGGCTTCCTCTCATCTTTATAGAGTGCTTAGCGAGTGTCCTGTCTTGGGACGATGCGTTAAGTATTCGCCCCTGTGCCCTAGACTTTGGTGCAATGCAAGTTATAAACTAACTCAAGTCACTTCTGTCCTAAAAAATACAAACAAACTTCAAACCTTTTTGTCCTTCGGGATCGTCAAACTAAAGGCTATTTTCAAAAAGGGCACGTTACTTTCCGTCTGAGTCGCAAACAGACATCGACCCTAACTGCCGGACGCGAGCTTAACGTCGCTCATAAAAAACACAAAAAGAACTTGGTCCGAACTACGTTGACTCTGAATTCCCCATTGCACAAGGGGGTACGTAGGCCTAGGACGTCGACGTCCTACCGAGTCTGTCTTTGTCTTTCCCCTCTCCCGTCTTAGTACAGCCATAGATGATTGGATAACTCACCCTTAGATTAGATAACAAGCGTGGATCCCATCGAGTACGATGGATGCGTGGGGTGCTAGCGTCTTCCCCTCGCGTAACCGACTCCCTAACCCAGGCTATGGTTGCGATGACCATTCCTTTCCCTCTTCCTCAGGTTTATGCTGTGTTCCCTTTCCCTCTCTTGGGATAAATTTACATGGCTGGCGACTCTGTTTTCCGCGCCACTCTCGCGTTTGTACCTGGATGAAAATCCTGGGAGCGACAGCTGGCGACTCTGCTGGGGACTCTGGTTGACCTATGCCGGTCCATCCCTAAGCGAGTCAATCCTAGCGCTTGCTTGTCTTTGTTCTCTTTGGGTGTTTTTGTTTTTGTTTTGCTTTATTTGTTGTATTTTATTTTTACCGCATTTTCTGCATTGCATTTCATCTTTATTACTATCATACTGGATATTGCTGTGTTGTGCTAGCTGTTTCTGTTTTGCAGGTTGGGTTGTTCTGAGAGATAAGCCCAATACCCAGGCTTGAGTACACCCTAGGACTAGAGTGGAAAGTAGTGGGACCTACGTGTCCACTTTGTACGTTTGTGTGTTCACGAAATTCACAACCAGACGAGGCTATCTTGGGACGCATTCTAACGTGTGTGTCTTGCGCATGTTGGGATGTTGATCTAGAGAGCTGTCGACTCTGGTGACCGATCATCGAGGACCTTAGTGGAAACATCCCTCTTTAGTGGTGACAGTGGCAGACCACATCTTGTGGCAAACCCATTCGCACCCGAGGGCCCACTTTGTAACTTGCATAGGATGGCCCCTATCTTTTGAAGAGAATCAGTGGAGGCACTCCTCGATTGACGATAGTACTGTACCCCGAGGGATGAATGTACTATTGTTTCTCGACTTCAGTGCCAGAAGCTGAGGACCTTCCATTTTGGAGAATCAGTTGAGGCCTCCTCGATTGATGATGATGCCAAACCAGAAATGGTGAACGTATCATCATTTCTCGACCTGAGAGCCCGGGATACTGAACATCCTAGTACCCACACGTGAGAGGGGATGGGTGTTTGCAGGTTTGCAGGTAACCGAAACCTTAAACCTACCTAGTTTTTCTGGATCTCTCATCAATGTTTGATTATCTGGGTTCTTGGTTATCTCAGTGGTTCGGTATTTTGGAATTCTGGTTTTTTGGGTTGTGGTTCTCGTTCAGTCAACAGTACAGCACATCCAGCAGTGTTGCCTTGATCCCATGTTTGCATGAGCATATCATTTTTCTTGCATTCTGACATGTTTGACATTTTTTAGGGCTTGCATATTACTCTTGATTTCGGTTTTCTGAGGTTGCTTTGGCATGGATGTCCAAAGAAAGAAGACTGTTGCCTATTCGTTCCCAGATCCGACCTTGACATTGATTCACAAGCTGATTAGTATGGCTGGTCCCGGAGTTCGTACAGAGTTCAGTGGAGGGTATGGGAGACTTCTGAAGTTTGTCTACAATATCTCCAAGTATGAGAAGGATGCCATTCATACACTTCTTCAGTTTTACGATCTGTCTTTGCGTTGCTTCACTTTCCCAGACTACATCTTGGCCCCAACGTTGGAGGAGTTCTCATTTATTTTGGGAATCCCCATCAGGTATGACATAGTATTCTTTTCTGAAGAACACCCCGGGATAAAGGAAATGGCTGTTGCTCTTCATATTGGTGAATCCGTTCTGAGCAGTAATATTGAGGAAAACCAAGGAGCCAAGGGTTTCTTATTGAAGTTCTTGTTTGATCAAGCTTGCATGCATGTTAAAGAGAAGAATTGGACTGCTTTACAAGCTATTCTGGCTATGTGCATCTATGGGATTGTCCTGTTTCCCAATGTTCCTGATATGGTGGATATGCATGCCGTCAGAATCTTTATTTCAAAGAATCCTATACCTATCTTGCTAGGTGATGTGTATCACTCAGTCCACTACAAGAATGAAAATAGGCGGGGAAAAACCGTGAGTTGTTGTCCACCACTCTTATCTACTTGGTTTCTGAGCCACCTCCTCGAAACTGGCGCCTTCGTTGATACGAAAGATTCTCTGAAGTGGTCAAAGAGGTTAATGGGCTTGACTGCTGACAACATTGTCTGGTTCAACCGTGATTTGCTAGGAATAGAGATTATTTGCAAGTGCGGAGAATTCCCTAATGTACCCTTAATAGGGAGAAGAGGTGGAATTAACTATAATCCTTCCCTTGTTATCAGGCAGTTTGGTTATCCTTTGAAAGGTCCACCTGAAGAGCGAGATGTCAGAGAGTCCTTATTCTTCAATGGTACTGAAGATCAAGAGATGATAAGGAAGATTGTGAATGCTTGGAAGCAGGTGACCAAGAAAGGAAAAACTTTATTCGGGAAATGTAACAACCGGGCTTTCCCTTCCTATAAAGAGTGGATTAAGAAGAGAGCAGAAGAGGAGCTTCTTCCCTTCCCGGTAGAACCACCATCTTACCCCTTGCTGATCGAGCCTCCTACCACAGTTGAGATAGAGAAGTTTAACAAGTTGTGGGCTGAAAAGGAAAGGCTGCGAGAAGAAAACAGTGAGCTACAAAGAGAGATTTATCAGTTGAAACATGAACCGAGTGAAGCTGTTCATACCGCCAAGTTGAAGACAGAGCTTCTTGCTAAGGCAGAAAAAGAGCTAGCTGACATGGTCACATCCAGACAAAGGATGAAACAAGCTTTGGATGGTATCAGTAAGGTTCTCGAGTCTAAGAAGGAGGAATTGGACAAGGCTTTGTTGAAAATTCACAGGTTTAATGATCACCGAGAAACTGCAATGGCTGAGAATAAGCAAAAAGAAGACGGTTATCTAGCTCAGATCGATCAATTGAAGTCGCAGCTCAAGAAGAAAGACGCTGAGATCTTATCAGGGGTATTCCAGAGACAAGCAGTCGAAGGTCGACTCAATGAAGCCATAGCCTCCATAGAGGAATTGAAGGTTCAAGCTGAAGTGAAGAGATCTAGACATGAGGGACCTAGCATGGGTGTTGTTTCTGGAGAAGACGCTTGGAAGTTACATTGCCGATACTTGGAAGGGATCATGCATAGGAGAGACGTTCTCATTCAAGAGCTAATTCAGAGACCGAAGCATCCTGACACCAGAAAGCTGTTCAAAGAAATTCAAGACTGGAGCAAGAAACATAATGGATGGGGGGGATTGACACTTGTGGACTTTGATGATATGCCGTAGTTTTCTATTTTCTTTCATTATTCGGACCACCGCCAGACTTGTTGGTTGGGATCTATGATTATTGTGTTCAGACTTGTTATCTTGGATTTGTGATTGTTCACATTCGGTTTTCCTCTGGTTTTCTTAATATACGAGCAGAAGTTCCATTCTATATTGTTGGTAAACTGGAATCAAGGGGTGGATCGCCCTGCGAATATTCAAACATGTTCATTTGCATTTGCATATTCATAATCATTTTGCATAATCATTGTGCATAACAGGTGTTCAAGGCTGGTTATTCTTATTTTGACCTGGTTTTCTCAGAATTTCAGACTTAACTCCTCAGGCCATTCAATAGTTGATCATGGAGCAAGTTCAAGATAAGTTGAGGGAAATGCGGGGCCAGATGGGGCAGCTTATGGGGAATATGCAAACTCTCAGGCAAGACCAGAAGATGCTGAGGGAGGAGGTCAATCAGATGAAGACTCAGATGGGTTTGGCCATTGAAATTTTGAATAGGGTGTTGAAGAAGGAAGACAGTCCTGTGTCCGCTTCCGCAACAGAGATCCTTACTCCTCCCATCTCTTTGGAATCTGATTTAAATCGTGGTCTTGGCTCCCAAGAGAAGCCCAAGGGCAAAAAGTGTACACAGAGACAGAAGAAGTCTGAAAGAGTTTTTCATCCACTCCCTATGCCACATTCTCAACTATTGCAGCATCTCCTTCAGTTGCAACTGGTACAAAAAAGGACTTTGGCTCCTCTCACTGGTAATCCTCCACCAGGCTATGATGCAAGGCCCCATTGTGATTTCCATTCTGGGGCACCAGGGCATACTGTGGAGAAATGTAGGGCCTTTCAGCACCAAGTCCAGGATTTGATTGATGCAGGGGCAATTGAGTTCACGTCGGGCGGCGTGAATATACAAGGTGATTTTACCCCAATTGTTGCAAAAGAAGTAGAGAATCTTCCCCTCTTTGCAGGATCCACCTCATGTCATGGACTTTCTCCATAACCTTTTGCTGCAGAAGCTCTACGTCAGCAACCTTTGTTTGTGCCTCAGCCAAATGTGGAAAGGAAAGTGCAAGCGCAGGTGGGGCGCCCAAATCAGCACCGACAGCAGAGTTATCAGCAGCAGGGGCAACCGAGACCAAGAGGGCCCAAGAGGATATTTGATCCTATTCCTATCACTTATAGTCAGCTGTTTGCTCGTCTGCTCAAGAACTCTCTGATTCAAACGAGGAGTACCGCGCTGGTACCGTACCCTATTCCTCCGGATTATGACATGACTGCTAGGTGCGAGTTCCACTCGGGAATGTTTGGGCATACAATTGATAAGTGTAATGTATTCCAGCATAAGGTGCAAGACCTGGTAGACTCAGAGATCATTGTATTCATTGAAGATGATATGTACATCAATGGAAGCCTCCTTTCTCAAATGAACACTCAGTCTGCAAGTACGTCCAGACAGAATTAAGCTTCCTCAGCAATGGCAATCTTCAGCTTCTTTACTGCATTTTCATTTGTAGTTTTTCATTTCTTGTTAAAGCATCGTATGCATGTAAGACTTGTTTGTTTTTTATGATGATGATATTAATGCAATGAGCATGTTTTTCTTGAAGTAATCCATTCGTGTTCACTCTTAAATGTTTATATGCACTGCAATACCAATTTTCTTGTTTAGAACTCTTGAGGGAGGATGATGAGATGAAAACGCAAAAACTCTAGTTGTATGTTCAAGGATAGAACCCTGTTGAGGATGTACAGGCATTGTTTCAAACCCCTAAACACTGGAGATATAAGGGAGATAGACCCTCGTTAACCCCTTTGAGCCTTGAAGTAGGAGTTTCTTTCGTACGAAAAAACCCTCATACTTAACCCAGGGGTAGGGTAGGTGCCAGTTAGTCTGACCGAGCGTTCAAACTCCAAGGAGAGTGTGCATCCGAGGAACCATTACCTTTTATCCCACCGTCAAGAGGTCAAGAGATGTGAAACCACAATGGTTATTCATCAACAATCAACGAGTGAGGCAGTCACAACCCTTTCAAGCAAGTAAGACAACCAGTGTCATACGCTTTGTTCAAATTGGGGAATAAAAAAGAAAGCCCGCTAAGTCGAAACGTGAAAACAAGCGACTTAGGCAAAAGTCAGGACATCCCGCTGGACTTCAAAATCGAAAAACTCAAATGAGTAAGTCCAGGCAAAAATTCGGGATAAAAAAAAAGCAAAAGAAAGAAAAAGCGAAAAGCATCACAAGAGAAAATCCTCGATAAGAACAAATTCGTGTGATTACAGACACAAAGGATAAAAAGGGGTGATTGTCATTCCAAAACTCCGTTAGGTGCCAAACCATTAGTGGCATAGGTCCCTTAAAGATCATAAACCTTTTGAGAGATGAGCGTTTGGGTCAGATTAACTGAACATAGGACTGGAGAACATCACAAAGAGTGGGTGGGCACTGATAAATTCTGAGCCATAAATCCTTTTTCTGAAACCGTGAACCATACCACGTTACAACCCTTAGAAGTCCTAATTGAAACAGGGTTTATTCTGAAAGCGTACTTCAACAGGATAACGTTCCTGACTCCTATGAGTTGTGCTAATAAGATTTGTTGGTATTGCATGTGCACATTGTTTTGCCATTCAAAATCAAGGTCGCATCCCAGCTAGTGATTCGTTCACAAAGCTTGGCGACGCATTTTCAAGGTTAACATGAGTGTTGAATTAGAATTGTCATTCTCATAATAAACATTTTCTGTTTGCATATATGTGCCTAAGCATCAATGCAACTTACACAGTGAAAGTTAGTCAAGAAGCTTGATCCTGCCAAGTTGGGATGCTTGGAAATTCTGAAGGACAATCATATCGAAGGGCAGGCTGCCAAGAGACTCAGTGTAGAGTGGGCTCTCCCCAATAAGTCGTGTTAAGATGTAGCCAATCTGGGTCAGTCACGTCGAGAAATCTCTCCGAAATTCAGTTATCCTGGGGCATTCATTCTAAGATCAGGGGAAAAGTCACGTCAAAGCTCATATTGGGGCAGGCCACCTCTAGAGCGTGGGAGGTTGTCCACTCCTGAAAATGGTTAATTGAAAACACCTCCTCGAGGTTCAAGGTACTAAAGAAGAGTATTTTCAAGTCATTACAATCCCTTTCGAGGTAATGTACTTCATGGATTATGAAGACTGGGGCAGTTATGTCGAGATATGATAAATCTCTCCAAGAGTTTGAAGACCCTGGGGCAGTGCAAACGCCCGATCTTCTGTAAAATCCTCTTGAGACGATTTCTCCTGTTAGACCTGGTGGTCTGGGGCAAGTTAAAAGTTCAAAGAGCCGTTTATGACCATAAAGACAGGTCAGGTTGCAGGGCAACGGGATTGTACTTCCCCAGCAGTTGGCTCTCCCCAACATTGAGATTGCACCTTTCCTCAGCAGAGCAGATCTTCCCCAGCAGGAGACCTGGAAAGTATTTGCTCCGGATCAAGAGGTTATCCCCCCACAGAATCCAGGTGTTCACCTTCCCCATCCAGTCAGGAAGCATGCTTTCACCAACGATGTCATATTCTAATCCCCAGCAAGGTGGGAGTAAGGGCATTCTTACCATCAACAGGCTAAGTTCAGCAGTTTCCCCAAGCAGGATGGTATTATGGGCTGGCATCCCTCAGCAGGTCCTGAGCCCAATTGGATATTAGCAATCTTCAGTAACAGACTTCAGGTTCAGTTATTGGCGTTCATTCTCAACTCCCCCAACAGAGGAGAAATCTCAGGTTTTGGATGTTACCTTCATTAAAATACAGGTGTAGCCCCCGGTAGTTCTTTCGGGATTTCATCCCCAGAAGAAGTTGGTGATCCGAAGAGTCGATCAGTATGACCCTTCTCAGCAGAGTTCCTGGATTCAGAGGACAATTTATTTTTGTCATCCCCAGCTGAATTGGTATTTTCTCTCCGACATTTATTTTGCTGGAGGGACCCTTTTTGTATATCATAAGCATTTGCATTGCATCCTCAAACGCGTAGCATTTCCATTTCGTATGGAGCATTACACCACTATTCAAACATTCGCATTTGAACCATAAGCCAGGTCTGGTACATTCTTTGCCAGTTCTCTTTCCCAGCAGAGATGGCATAACTCAGGAGATCTTGGAGGGATGCGTTCCTCATATTTGTGCTCCCCGGCAGAGTCTTTTATTTAGACTTCTCCTTTCCCCAGCGGAGTCATCTTATCTGTGGATCGTGGGTCCGTTAGAAGTTTGGCCTTTCTCCTTTGTGAAATCCAGTTCTCGCCTGATAGTCAGTTCTCGCTTGACATATTTTGGTTGCCAGTTTCGCTTTATCAGCAGGGACGACATTTGATTTGCTAGTTCTCTTTATCAGCAGAGATAGCAATCCTTTGAAGATTTCTCTCGTCAGCTCCCTTTATCAGCAGGGATGTCATTTATGTTGCTAGTTCTCTTTATCAGCAGAGATAGCAATCTTTTGAAGATTTTCTTCGTCAGTTCCCTTTAGAAGCAGGGATGGCGCTTATTTTGCTAGTTCTCTTTATCAGCAGAGATAGCAATCTTTTGAAGATTTTCTTTCGTCAGTTCCCTTTATCAGCAGGGATGGCATTTATTTTGCTAGTTCTCTTTATCAGCAGAGATAGCAATCTTTTGAAGATTTTCTTTCGTCAGTTCCCTTTATCAGCAGGGATGGCATTTATTTTGCTAGTTCTCTTTATCAGCAGAGATAACAATCGTTTGAAGATTTTCTTTCGTCAGTTCCCTTTATCAGCAGGGCTGGCATTTGTTTTGCTAGTTCTCTTTATCAGCAGAGATAGCAATCTTTTGAAGATTTTCTTTCGTCAGTTCCCTTTATCAGCAGGGATGGCTTTTGTTTTGCTAGTTCTCTTTATCAGCAGAGATAGCAATCTTTTGAAGATTTTCTTCGTCAGTTCCCTTTATCAGCAGGGATGGCATTTGTTTTGCTAGTTCTCTTTATCAGCAGAGATAGCAATCTTTTGAAGATTTTCTTCGTCAGTTCCCTTTATCAGCAGGGATGGCATTTGTTTTGCTAGTTCTCTTTATCAGCAGAGATAGCAATCTTTTGAAGATTTTCTTCGTCAGTTCCCTTTATCAGCAGGGATGGCATTTATTTTGCTAGTTCTCTTTATCAGCAGAGATAACAATCCTTTGAAGATTTTCTTCGTCAGTTCCCTTTATCAGCAGGGATGGCATTTATTTTGCTAGTTCTCTTTATCAGCAGAGATAGCAATCTTTTGAAGATTTTCTTTCGTCAGTTCCCTTTATCAGCAGGGATGGCATTTTTTTGCTAGTTCTCTTTATCAGCAGAGATAGCAATCTTTTGAAGTTTTTCTTTCGTCAGTTCCCTTTACCAGCAGGGATGGCATTTATTTTGCTAGTTCTCTTTATCAGCAGAGATAGCAGTCTTTTGAGTACTTTCTTTCGTCAGTTCCCTTTATCAGCAGGGATGGCATTTATTTTGCTAGTTCTCTTTATTAGCAGAGATAGCAATCTTTTGAAGATTTTCTTTCGTCAGTTCCCTTTATCAGCAGGGATGACATTTGTTTTGCTAGTTCTCTTTATCAACAGAGATAACAATCTTTTGGATATTTTCTTTCGTCAGTTCCCTTTATCAGCAGGGATGGCATTTATGTTGCTAATCCTCTTTATCAGCAGAGGTAGTAATCTTTTGAAGATTTTCTTTCGTCAGTTCCCTTTATCAGCAGGGATGGCATTTATGTTGATAGTTCTCTTTATCAGCAGAGATAGCAATCTTTTGGATATTTTCTTCGTCAGTTCCCTTTATCAGCAGGGATGGCATTTGTTTTGCTAGTCCTCTTTATCAGCAGAGATAACAATCTTTTGGGGATTTTCTTTCGTCAGTTCCCTTTGTCAGTAGGGATGGCATATTTCGAGATTCCTTTGTCAGTTCTCTTTATCAGCAGAGATGACATAACCTGGGAGAGTTTGTTTCACTTTATACCCAGCATACCTGACACTCGTCCATATTGTGACAGTATAGCATTTATGGCTAATTCTCTAGTGGAGGATTGCAAATTTCTGGGTTCTTTGGTATTCAATCTCCGTGCATCCTGATTGTCTGAAAGTCGTCGTTATTATACCCTCAGGACCAAGTTGATTGAATAGGGGCAGCTGTTGCACCCCAAAATTTGCCCTCCTTACTTTAGTACTAACTGGCTTATATTTCATTTCTTTTTGTGCATTATCATGTGTGCATATCATTGGTTCTTAGCATGGGGTCAAGGTTCCTGAGGCAAGTTCAAGAGGAGAAGATGTTCTTCAAAGGGTCAAGCAAGAGAGTTCAAGTGGATCACTTTCTCCTAACCAGTGCATAAATTAGGGTTTTGATATTCTTGGGTTTATTGCTCCAATGGGCAAGGTCCTTGGGTTTTTATCATCACCAAATGGCATATCTTATCTTTGTTGGAGAGGATACACATCATATTCAGAGGAATTTGGATTTGGAGACTGTGCTATTTCCTCCTAGACCGAGGGTACCAAAACTAGGGTTTGCTATAAAGTCAGTTTATTTCTGATTTTTTGGGCAAGACTTGATTCCATGGTATTCCTTGGGTCCCTAAGTATCTAGGAATGGAAGATTGCCCATCAGTTTGGTTCAGGAGAAGTTCAATTGGCCAATGGATTGGGAATCAGGTGAATTGGGTAAAAGTCAACAGTGAGTGGGGAAGTCAACTGTGGAATTTTGAGGTTCTCTCCAAGGTTTTCAAGGTCTCACATCCTCATATGGTCTTCAAGGGTCAAGTTTCACACCATTCATCAAGAATCAAGGGTTGGCACAAAAGTTACTAAATATGGAAATGGCCTATAATTTGAAAGTTTCCTTTTTGGGCAAGTCCTTACACTACATTCAACTTGACTTTTCACCATCAAGAAAGCTTCAAATGAATTTCCCTCAAACATGAAAGTTGAATATCTTTTTCTCCTCTTTCCATCAAGTACTAGTGGGTCTCCATATCATTTGTGAAACTCAAGTTATGGCCAAAAGAAGGCAAAGTGGTTTTTAGGGTTCCATTTTCACAACTTTTGCACTTTGGGACATATGGACCTATAATTAATTCCATTGCTTCAAGACACATTCTAACATCAAAGTAAAATCCATAAGGACTATTTTTGGCCTTTGAATCAAGAAGTTTTATGGTTTATTCATCACTTATTCTCCATTATTTCAAATTGCCAAATTATTTAAGACTCATGAACCAAGGCATCTCAAGGCCCAATTTCAATTTAGGTGTGATTAGCAATTGTTGAGTAAGTGATCCATCATGAAATACTTGGATATCCATGCATAGAGGAGGGTGTATCTCACATTATTCAAATTTCCAAAATTGCCCAAAACTCATTAAGTGGAGAATTACCAAGGCCCAAATCATTATCAGTGGTTTAACCTAGCCTATTTAAACTTACTCATGCTAGGGTTGGAGAAAAAAGGACACGTGATTTCAAGGAGAAAAGAAGCTTGAACCCTAAAAACTTGGATAATTCGTATCTCACAATTCACAAGGTTTCTTCACAAAATTCTTCCACAAACTTCATTCTTGTGATCCACAGAGCAGAAACTAACCATCTTTTGAAGCTAACAGTGGAGATACGTGTTACACCATCTCAGGTTAGTAATATTTTTGATGATCATAAAACTCAAATTTTAAACGTGCATATTGATGTGTGACATCCATGGATCATTCTGATGTATTTAATTTTGAAATTGGACGTGTGGTTTGGTTGCTGCGTGAATTCTAAGTTTTGAACCCTAACCTTTTTTCTTTCGAATCTCCCTATGCATTGATTATTTATGGTTTTTGATTGGATATTTGAGATCCTGGCGAAATTCTGGTCAGAATGGTGTACCCCTTTGCATTTTCTAGAAAAATATTTATTGCAGGTGGTCGTGGGTGGCGGCCGGAGCTAGGGCTCCGACAACTGGTGTGGTGGTCCGGCGAAGGGAGATGCTGGAGGTAGAAGACATAATCCTAGCCGTTGATCTGTTTCATCGCATGGTCCATATGACGCCACATGTTTTGTTTTTTTTTGTTTTTAATTTAATGGTTTCATGTGTGCTCACCCACTTGTGCTACCGTGTACCTCATATTATGACCGTTGTTTTTAATTAATTATTGACTGTGTGATTTAATCTGGTTCGTTTATTTAATCCCGTGGTGGAAAGCGTGACAGCACATTAATGAGTGCATGTGCTTGTCACGTGTGGCTGTGCATGGTGTGCTGACCAATTGTGTGCGTGCGTGCGTATCATTACTATGGTGTGTTGTGAATCTAGGCCGCTCATCTTACATAACACGTGTTTTGTTTGACTTGATATGAGACGCGGGATTGATCCAATGGTGATGGTAAGTCAAGTGGGTTGACTGAAAGCCCACGTGCACCCCTTTTTTATTATTTTATTTTCTGATGGACTTTTTGATCTGAGCTGCTTTCCACACCCCCTTTTTTAAGCTCATCATCAATTCCAACGTGTTTTTGCTGCTACTCACACCCCCCATGCGCATTTCATTATTTTTATCTTTATTTAATTATTACATTTCATTTTCATTTTTTAAAAATATATAATTGCATTAAAAAATTACCAAAAAATTCAAGCATCATATTTATCATTTTATAAAATTTTACCAAATTTTATTTTATTATTTTATTTTATTTTTAGCATCTGAAATAAATATTGGTTTATTTTCTTTTTGAATTAGTCATATCATGCATACCTAAACTTGTTTATTTTATTTCTCATCATCCGTAAATTATTTTGAACTCATTCTTTTTGAATTCATTCACCAACACATTGAATTGCATGAAAATATTTTTCTATCATTTTTAAAGTCATCTCATATTGCATTTTAGTCCTTTCCTTTTGCATGTTGAACCATACTTCTCATCTGAACTTTGCATGATTGTTTGAGTGACTTTTATTTTGAATTTTGGCATGAGTTTTTGATATGTTGCTTCCTTCTGGTTGGGATATGTTGACAATTAATCTGGTGATTTTAGAAGATGTTTCTCTAATTATTTGATTGCCTTTATTTGAGATCTTCTTGTATGCATATCCCTGACTATGTCTGGCTGCCTGTTTGAAAAGGCACTTGCGCCATTGCTTTGGGATTGTGTTTTTTATTTCAGCAACCATGTTTGATTGTTACAGGTCACTTAATTGCCATTATATGTCATTGCCAGGATTTCATTTATCTCATTTCTTTTACGTATGTCTGTTTTGAACTAACCTTTTATGCAGGGGCTGAGGTAAGTTATTTGAGGGTGTGGATAATCATCCATATTCACCCTTACTCATTCCTCCTCTCATCTTTTCTTTTATTTAGGCTTAGGTTGTCGTCAAACCTCACTAGCCGTAGGTCACCCATGCATGATAACATTAGGACTCTTAGTTTCCCATTAGAGTTTCCTTTGTGTCTTCTCTCTTCTCATCTCAGAACTTCTTGAAAACACTTAATAAGAATAAAGTGTATTGCGCACGAGCCTTAAGCGTAGGGAATGAGAAATGAGGGGCTTCCTCTCATCTTTCTAGAGTGCTTAGCGAGCGTCCTGTCTTGGGACGATGCGTTAAGTATTCGCCCCTGTGCCCTAGACTTTGGTGCAATGCAAGTTATAAACTAACTCAAGTCACTTCTGTCCTAAAAAATACAAACAAACTTCAAACCTTTTTGTCCTTCGAGATCGTCAAACTAAAGGCTATTTTCAAAAAGGGCACGTTACTTTCCGTCTGAGTCGCAAACAGGCATCGACCCTAACTGTCGGACGCGTGCTTAACGTCGCTCATAAAAAACACAAAAAGAACTTGGTCCGAACTACGTTGACTCTGAATTCCCCATTGCACAAGGGGGGTACGTAGGCCTAGGATGTCGACGTCCTACCGAGTCTGTCTTTGTCTTTCCCCTCTCCCGTCTTAGTACAACCATAGATGATAGGATAACTCACCCTTAGATTAGACAACAAGCGTGGATCCCATCGAGTATGATGGACGCGTGGGGTGCTAGCACCTTCCCCTCGCGTAACCGACTCCCTAACCCAGGCTATGGTTGCGATGACCATTCCTTTCCCTCTTCCTCAGGTTTATGCTGTGTTCCCTTTCCCTCTCTTGGGATAAATTTACACGGCTGGCGACTCTGTTTTCCGCGCCTCTCTCGCGTTTGTACCTGGATGAAAATCCTGGGAGCGACATATGCCTTGTTTTATTTTTCTATGGCTTGAATGCAATGCAATGAAATGAAAGCCCATGCTAAATGCTATGAGAAATGAGAGGGCAAATTTTGGGGTATTACAGCTGCCCCTATTCAATCACTGTAGACCTGAATGGATGATAACGGTTGCTTTCAGACTTTCAAGGTATGGAGGGATTGAAAACCGAAAATAACCAGAAAATTTGCACTCTGTGGAGAAGAAGAAAAGGGATATAAACCCAACCAAATGAACTCTGCTTGGATAAGACTCTGATGATAACCATAACACTGGAGAGATGTCTTTTGAACAATGCCAGACGACTACTGGCTTGCCATACTGCGGATGGACTTGGAAAACGTATTTTGTACGACGCTAGACGACTACTGGCTTGCCACACTGCGGGTGGACTTTGAGAATGTCTTTTTGCATGACGCTAGACGACTACTGGCTTGCCACACTGCGAGTGGACTTTAACAATGTCTTTTTGCACGACGCCAGACGACTACTGGCTTGCCACACTGCGGGTGGACTTTAACAATGTCTTTTTGCACGATGCCAGATGACTACTGGCTTGCAACACTGCGGGTGGACTTTAACAATGTCTTTTTGCACGACGCCAGATGACTACTGGCTTGCCACGCTGCGGGTGGACTTTCCCTAATCTGCGGTTGGTCTTGAAACTGTCTTTTAAATGGAGTCAGACGACTACTGACTTGCCACACTGCGGGTGGACTTTCGCCAATCTACGGTTGGTCTTTACCCTGCTTTGCCACCCTAAGATGGACTTTTTTGCCAATCTGCGGTTGGACTTTGCTGATTTGCCACCCTAAGATGGACTTTTGCCAATCTGCGGTTGGACTTTGCTTTGTCTTTCGAATAAAACTGGACAAATGCTGACGAGCCACGCTGCGGGTGGACTTTTGAAAGATGCCTTTTGGATGAAGTCAGTTGACTTACTGATTGGCCACACTGCGGGTGGACTTTTGCAAAATTTCAACACTGGATTACGCTCTGCATACATATCAGACATCCCTGCTGACTCTGTTGAGGAACAATGATCAATGATTCGACTTCATAAGCTCCTGAAAGGATAATATCTCTGCCAGAGAATGACTGAATAATATGTCTACTCCAAATTGACATGCTTGCCAAAAATAAATTGGACTTTGAGATATAGGGAAGTGACGACTCTGCCAGGAATTATTTAATCTGCCTGGGGATGAATTTTGATCATAGCAACTCCGCTGGAAGAATAACAACTTTCCGACTTGGCTGGGGAAAGAATGTACTAACACTCTGCTGAGGAAGAGATTCTGTTGATCTGATAAACCTCTGCGGGGAGTAAATAACTCAGCTGGGGAGTATTACTGGATGGAGTCAATGCTGAATTCTGTGGGGATACAACCGCCGGAAATACGATCTTGCTGAGGATTGGAACTACTCCGTCGGGGATACGCAAATCCTGGTTGGAAGACATTCCGTTGCAATATGCTGAGAAAGAGTCCCTAGAGATCTGCTGGGAAAACACAAAGTAAATCCACGGTAATCTGTTAAGGAACAAAATTGTCGAGCTTAGGATAAGTGCCACAATGCCCCATGTTAGGCGGACTCTCCGTTTGCCGACTCCACTAGGGATAATGAGTTTACAACAAACTCTGCTGGGGAAAACCGCTTCAAAGCGTCTCGTGCTGGGGAATGTCTCTTAAGAGGATTTTATAGAAGACCGAGCATCTTCAAACTCTTAAGCAAATGCCGAAACTTGAGCTAAGAATACAATAATTGAGAGGTCACTCTACTGGAGATAATAGATCTTGAACACATCCTTCTGGAGGGATTTCAAGCTGCCCCAGGATTGGGAGGGTCACAAACTCGCTTTTTCCCCAAATTACGCAGATGATCTGAAGAAATCGTCCCAAGAGAATTTTACAGAAGATTTGGCATCTTCAAACTCCTGGACACGCACTGAGTCTTGAACATTAACTGCGAGGTCTGCGAAGTAACTCTACTGGTGAATTTGCAACCGTTATCGACACAGAAAAGCTTGTAGCTGTTGGAAGTATTGAATGGGAGAATCGACTTAATAAGATCCAACAACACCTGGAAGAAATGACCTCCGCTCTTGAAAAGGCTTGTACCTGTTACCTGCAACAAGAGAATACGCACACATGCTCCAGGATATTGCGTGGTTTGAATCCACCATCCAGGATTACTTAACATTCAAAGTGATTTTAAATGTTTTTCCGTGGATGTTAGTGTAAGGCCACATTATTTTCAAATGCAATGTTTTATAAAAAATTTGGACGTTTTTGTAAACAAAGCAGTAAAAAAAACAAAATAAGAAATGTTTGACTGAAATTCAATTTATTGAAGAATGGCCTGAAATCGGCAAATACATTCGGAAGCAAACCCTGGAAAGAGGAGATTGCTGTAAATTGAGAAAAGAAACTATCCTAATGGCAATGTGAAAACGGCATTCCATTGAGTTTCAATCCTGCTATAGCCAGTATGTCTTCAAAACTCCCCGACCTTGCCTTCTGAGGAGTGATTGGACCGATTCCTATCCTTTGGAATGCCAGTTGCTGAAACGGTGAGGTAGTACAGATAACTCAGACCGCAATCGTTCGCTTAAATCACTCTTTTGCGTGGACCGCCCTTTCGGGTTTTCAATCCACCGGGATACCCTTTTTTGCCTAAGTTGCCCTTTCGGGTTTTCAACTTACCGGGTGTACAATTTTTTTATATATATCCCTACTTTTTGCCCGAACCTTTTTATTCTGTTTTTATGGTTCGCCTGGATGCCCTTTTTTGCCTGGACTCTTTTTCTTTTCTTTTTTCTTTTTTTTTTTATCCAGCGGGTCTATTTATGCGAAGTATTTTTTGACTGCGTCTGAGTTAACAGGGGATGAAAAGTCTTCGCCATCCATGGTTGAAAGCAATAAGGCTCCTCCCGAGAAGACCTTTTTAACCACGAATGGACCTTCATAGTTGGGAGTCCATTTGCCCCTGTGATCTGTACTAGGAGGAAGGATCTTTTTGAGTACTACATCTCCAACTTTGTAAACCCGAGGATGCACCTTCTGATCAAACGCGCGTTTCATCATTCGTTGGTACAACTGCCCGTGACACACAGCTGTCAGACGTTTCTCTTCAATAAGGCTCAACTGATTAAACCTGGCGCGAACCCATTCAGCTTCGTCAAGCTTGACATCCATCATGACTCTGAGGGATGAAATCTCAACTTCCACCGGTAGGACTGCCTCCATACCGTACGCAAGTGAGAATGGTGTTGCCCCAGTAGACGTGCGTACTGACGTTCGGTACCCATGCAAGGCGAACGGTAGCATCTCATGCCAATCTTTATATGTGACAACCATTTTCTGCACAATCTTCTTAATATTCTTGTTGGCCGCCTCCACAGCGCCATTCATCTTCGGGCGATACGGAGAAGAATTGTGATGTTCAATTTTGAAGTCCCGACACAGCTCAGCCATCATTTTGTTGTTCAAATTAGAACCATTATCAGTAATGATTCTTTCGGGCACTCCATAGCGACAAATGATATCTCATTTCAGGAAACGAGCTACCACCTGCTTAGTGATATTGGCATAAGATGCTGTTTCAACCCACTTCGTGAAATAATCAATGGCGACCAAGATGAAACGATGGTCGTTTGAAGCAGTAGGCTCAATTTTTATGATCATATCAATGCCCCACATTGCAAAGGGCCAAGGAGAGGACATGACACTCAACGGATTTGGTGGCACATGCACTTTGTATGCATAGATCTGGCATTTGTGACATTTGCGGGCGTACTTGCAATAATCTGTCTCCATTGTCAACCAATAATACCCTTACCTCAATAGTTTCTTAGCAATCGCATGTCCTCTGGCATGGGTACCGAAAGATCCTTCATGCACTTCTTTCATTAACAGGTCTGCTTCGTGTCTATCCACGCATCTGAGCAGGACCATGTCAAAATTCCGTTTGTACAGCACATCATCTTGGTTCAAGAAGAAGCTACCAGCCAGTCTCCTCAACGTCTTCTTATCTTTGGTAGATGCCCCAGGCGGTTACTCCTGACTGTTCAAAAAACACTTGATGTCATGAAACCACGGCTTGTCATCAGACTCTGCATCAACAACAAACACAAATGTAGGTCTGTCAAGATGAGACACATTAATCTTGGGTACATGGTTCCACCTTTACACTTTAATCATAGAAGACAATGTGGCCAAGGCATCAGCAAACTTATTCTCATCTCGAGGAATATAGTACAACTTTACTATTGTGAAAAACGTCAACAGTCTCCTCGTATAATCTCTATACGGGATCAAATGCGTCTGGTGCGTGTACCAATTCCCATCCACTTGATTGATTACCAAACCTGAGTCACCGAAGATATCGAGGGTCTTAATTCGTAAATTAATTGCCTCCTCAATGTAGCGAGTGATTTTTGGATGTGGTTGCGAAGCACGATCGCTCTAGTACTACAGTTCGATTCATTTTTTATCCTATTAAAGCTGATGAAGGAAGGGAAATAGATGTCTCCAATTAACCCTGCTTGCATACTGAGATTAAACAGTCAAAACTGTTGGTTTACAGATGCTACGAAGATTCGGGGTTTGTCCTAGTTTATTTTGTTGACGAGGGGTGCTTTAGGCTTTGGTTGAGATGTTAGGACGGATGTATATGAAAGTATGGGATTTTGGGTTTTTGTTTAGTGTGCTCACTAAGATTTTTCTTTCAATCTTATGCCTACGTATTCCCGTTTACAGAAACAGGGAAATCAGAGCGTTCGTAGCTCCTCCTATTCTATGGGAGGAAATGGGTGTTTTGGTGTCTTGCTCAAAGCCCAAGACATGAAGCAAAAGGTGGTTTGTATCTTGTTCAAAGCCCAAGATATGAAGCGAAAGGTCTATTTGTATCTTGTTCAAAGCCCAAGATGTGAAGCTGAAGGGGTTTGACTTTAGAGAGAATTTGTCATCTCTAAAGAGGGGGTTGTATGTCACAACTGTTTATAAAGGAGAATTACTTTAACCGGGATTTGTGAATCCGACAATGCCATAATTTCCTTTATAGGGAATTTTAACCTGAAGGAGAAGACTTTAACTCAGTGTAGAGCAATGTTATCTTTCCTTAGGAATTCCTCATGCTAAAAGAGGGACATTGGCATGGATATAGATGATCCAGAGGCTTGCCGCTTACAACAGTTAGATGGAGGGGAAGGAGTTGTTGTTGTTTGTGTACTGTGAACGAGGCACAACTTTGATGCTAAAAGGTTAATTGGATCAACCAGTGGTTTTCTTATACAAAGCCTAAGAGAAGGCTATTATGTGTCTCGTACAAAGCCCGAGAGAGAGGTTAAAAGGTTTTGACTCAACGAGGGAATCTTTTGGTATCTCGTGTAAAGCCCGAGATAGAGGCTATTTGACTCAACAAGAGAGTTTTTTGTATCTCGTATGAAGCCCGAGATGGAGGCGAAAGGGTGATTGACTCAACGAGGGAGTCTCTTATGTGTCTCGTACAAAGCCCGAGAAAGAGGCTAAACGTTGTTTGACCCCGCTGGGGAGAATCATTGTACAAAGCCCAAGAGGAGGCTAACTTCACTGGAGAAGGATCATTAGACAAAGCCTAAGATGAGGCTATTGCGACTGTTCAGTTAAGTGACAGGTCCAGTAGACTGATTGTTAAAGAGAAAATCAGTTCTTATATGAGCAACACTGTACTCAAGGATTTGATTCGAGGATCCGGGTTATTCCTGTTCTTTAAGGAAGTGGGAAATCCGAAGGGTATTGAGACTGTCCGAGCCTACGGTTTTTCTTCCTATTTAACGAAGGGGTCACTTGAGAATGTCTTTGAGACTCAAGGAGATTAGACTGTCCAAGTCTAGAGTGTCATCTTTTGTACTGTGCTTTGAGAAACAGTAGTAGACTCTATGAAAGGACTGTTCTATGCAGATGACTAATTTCTATTCCTATACCTCTAGGAGGTCGTCGGGATAATTTGTATGAAGCCCAAGAGGAGGCTGGACACTTTTAAGAAGCCGATGGGTCCTTGTACGATGCCCAAGAGGAGGCTATCATTCCCGGAGGAAGAGATCATTATACGAAGCCTAAGAGGAGGCTGTGAATACTTCTAAGAAGCCGCCGGGTCCTTGTACTAAGCCCAAGAGGAGGCACGGTTGCTTTTAGGAAGCCAGTGGGTCCTTGTACGATGCCCAAGAGGAGGCCGATGCTTTTAAGAAGCCCGTGGGTCCCCAAACCCCGAGAAATTCAAGGCAAGCTATTCACAAGGAATAGATCAAGTCAGGAAAGTTCGAGAATTTGGAAGAAACTCAAAGATACCATTCACGGAGAATACATTCATCTCTGGGAATAGAGTTTCTTGACAATTCCTAATGAGGACAGCCGAAGAGAAGACTGTATCTGGTGATCCTATTGGGGATCTAGTTGTCTATTTCTACGAATAAACGAAACGACGTCACCTAGTTCTAGACGTAGTGGTCGGGAAAACTCTAAATATCTATACTATTATTACACAGTTGATATGAGTTAATGAAAGAAGAATTACAGTGAAACAGCCCCACAATACATTTATATGTATATGAAAGCGGTAAATGAAAGCATATAAACATTTACTCGGTTGTAGAGCTTCCATGCTGTTTGGTTACTTGTTCAACAAAGAAAGATTGAAAACAACAGTATATTCAAAATTAAAGGAGAAAGTGTTTTGAAAAAGAAAAATTTGGGGCTTACAGCTCAAGGAGAGACCCAGGGTTTTATCAGTGAGCGCACTGTTTGAATTTGTACAAAGGGACTTATACAAGTGACTGAGGCCCAAAAAAGGTTTTCTGTACAAAGGGATGGGTCTTACACTCTTTCAAGAGGCCCAAAAAGTTTTAAAGGAAAGAAATGGGTCTTACTACACGAGGGTAGGCCCAGTTTGTTTTTTTTCCGTTTGAAATGGCGATCGCGCCGAGATTTTCTTTTAACGCGAAGGGACTTATACAATAAGTGAGGCCCAAAGTTTTTGGTTAAAAGGGGGTTGGGTCTTACACTCTATTAGAGGCCCAAAAAGTTTTAAATGGGTCTTATAGCTCGAGGAGAGGCCCAAAAGGTTATTTTTCAAAAGGCGACGATCGCGTCGTTTGTTTTTGACGGTATCGGGACTTACACAATACACTGAGGCCCAAAAATGATTTGGTCAAAAAAAGGATTGGGTCTTACACTCTATTAGAGGCCCATGAGTGTTTGACAATGATTTGTTTGAGTGAAAATCAAAGAAACCCTAATTTTATTCTTTAAAAGTAAATATTTAAAGAAAATCAATGAAAAATACAAAATAGGTTTGAATAAACCACTTGTGATTTTTGTTTAAGGTTTGAAAAATGAGGTATAAATCACAAGAGATATTAAAACTCATTTGGTCTTGATTTTTCAAGATGAATATTCATTTTAAAATGTTTAAAAACAAATAAAATGAATTTATTCACAAAAATACTAATTATATTAAATAAATAATATAAATTCAATTTTTTTGTGGAATAAAATATTTCAACATTTTTGTGATTTTTTGCAAAAAGAACCAATAAAAAATAATTAAAATTGAAAGAGTTATTAATTTTCCAATTAATTAATAAACCATGAAAATATTGGGAAAAATGGCAAAATGTGAAAAAACACAAAATGGCATGGGTGGGGTTTGAACCCAAGACCTTAAGGTTACAAGGCGCGCGCCTTACCACTGGGGTGGTGATACATCCATTGTTTGAAACAAAACAACAAATATACAAGGCATGACTTGGTTTTGGGCCTGACCCAAGGCAAGTTTTGGCTCAGAAACGTGAAGGTCATAACTTTCTCAATTCTTAATGGTTTGAGACAAAATTTATATGTATCTGGACCAGAATTTCATAAGGAATCCAATGGTGGTGGTATTTTTTTCAGATCACGCACCCTCCTCAAAACCCGATAGTGGTTTTGAAAATGACCTATAAATGCATTTTCTATGCTACAACTTGGTACAAGCATGGATTACATGGTGAATTAGCTCAAACACAACATTGCATGTTTGAAAGATTCCAAGTTGTGAGGCTTACCTCTTTTTTGAGATTTTGGAGCTTTTGTGCAATCTGTCAAACCTCTTATTCCAAAAATGATTTGATGCTTTAGACACACTCAAATGATCCCTTAGAAGCTTTTAGGATGATTGGAATTGACTGGTACCTGCAAAAACACAAACAGTCCCTTTCTTGCAAAAGGGGTTAAAAGTGACCAAAATAACAACTCTCTCAAATGGTGTTCCAGATGAGGGGAACCATTTGGGACAGTTCAAGGATGATATTTGGAGTGTGTTTGAGGTTTTATCTGGTTTGGAAAGTGACTGAATCAAGACATGGCTTGAAAAATGCAAACAAAGCCTATTTTGAGGTTTTGATAGGTGACTTTGTGATTTTGTGATTACAGGTCACTTGTGATAGTTTGCACAGCTTACATATGATATATATGAGGTGTGTGTGTGATTGATTGTGATGGAAAAGATCTCAAGCTCAAAAACTCAAAGTTGCCTTGCTAAAGAAGGCATTTTTGCCAAGAGAAAGAGGTTTTGAGGAAAGCATCTATTTGATGGCTTTGGTGTACTCAAACTGATCACAATTGAGCTCTATTTATAGCAGAGCAAGTTTGTTTTGGGATCCACAGTGAATGGCAACTGCAGCAGGTGTTTGTTCAATGTTGGCCAATGGAAATCCAAGTCTCCTCTAGCCATTGACTAGAGGTTAGGGCACAGGGCTGTGGTTCCCTTGGTCTTGGATAAGTCTTGACTGAATTCAGTTGCAAATGGCTCAGTCCATACCACCTTGATGCTTCCAATGAATGCTCCAATCCAAAATTGGAGTCTTGTCCCTATTTTGGCCATTCTAGGTTCAACATGCTATTTCTTGTTTCAAAGACTTTGGAGGCTTGGCTCAGTGATTGTCCCCTTTAGATTCAATCCTCAGAGGTGTCCAAGTGGATAGGAGTATTTGGATTTGGCTGATTTTGGCAAATCGAGCAAAAATGCAAATTCTGCCTTGCCTTGGCAGATTTCAGCAAGGCAACTTTCCAATGTCATATCTCATGACTCAAATTGATTTTGGTAATGTTCTTGGTCATTTTGGAATGCCCTTACATGATACAACAACTGTTTGAACATATTTGGTTTTGATCTCTTTTGAATCCAAGTGAAAAATCCTCCTACATTTGGCAAAAAGTAGGGTAAAATCTGACTTAGTGAAATTTTCACTAAGTGTTGGAACAAAGTGACTTTTCTTGATTTTGATCACTCCATAACTCAAAATCCATGAGGAGTTGGAATTAGGTCTAGTTGAAGTTTTTGTAGAGGGCAATGAGATCTACAAATCAAGCCTTGGATGGGAGAAAATGGCTTTGTGGTTTAGGAGTTATGACCCTCCAAAGTTAGTACCCTAGCCACTTTATTTTTAACTTAGAAAATTTTCTAAGTTTTTTATGGTTACCCCTTTTACAAGTTACCCAACTTTTCTTGATTTTTCTTGATGAATGATGATTCAAATCATACATTAACATCATTTTAGGGTTAAAAATCCATTTTGGTGAAAAATCTCAAAAAGTCAAAGTTGACTTTTGTGCACAGTTGACTTTTTATCAGATGAATTCCAAACTGTGCAATTCTTCATGAAATCATGTCTTTGACCTAAATCAAACTTGATGGACATGTTCCATGGGTTTCATAGGGTATATTGAATCATGTCATAGGTCTTGGGAGCATGTCCTGGTCAAAAGTCAAAGTTACAGTTGACTTTTTCCTTAAAACCCTAACTGTGGTGCAGATGAAATTGAGACTTGTTGCTCAAGCTTCTTGGATTAATCCATTGTTGCAAATGTATCAATATAGTTCATTAGAGACCCTCAAACCATCTCTTGAGGTCTTGGCTCATGGTTTGTCCCAAAAGTCAACTTAGGGGTGAATTAGGTCAAGAAACCCTAATTCCTGATTTTTGATGAATGCATCCCCTGAGGCAAAATTGACTTGATGATTGGGTCCATGAGGTTCCATGGAGTATATTAGGTTATGTTTTGGATCATTGGCTTGTGCCCAGATGAAAAATTTCCATCTGGAGGCCCTGGTCGACCAAAACCCTAATTTGGTGACACTGTCGATCTTGAAACTTAATCCACTTAGAAGGGAGCAGCCTTGTGCTTAATCCTTGAAGTGGGAGTCTTTTTGATCCATTGTGGATGTTTGAGAGGTTAGACAAGTTGAAGATCATGTCATTCCTTGATTGATCCTTTGTCTAAGCACTCAGAGAGGGCTTGAAACCCTAATTTTGATTGTAGTGAATGCTCACCCATCTTTGGGGAGACTGATGAAGTATGATGGTTCCTCCATATTGTGATGATGATTTTTAAAATGATGGGAAATCTTAGTGGTCAAAATTTGGGGTATGACAGATGCCCCTATTTAATCTTCTTGGACCCGAAGGTGTGAATGACGAAGGTATTTGGTTATAGCCCGAGAATCCATACATGAAGGAGAAAATTTTGAACTTTGCTGTGCTGTCTACCAGCATGTCAATGTGTGGTAAAGGAAAGTCGTCCTTTGGACTTGCCTTGTTCAGATCCCTGTAATCAACACACATTCTGACCTTTGCGTCCTTTTTCGGAACGGGTACGATGTTGGCTAACCATTGAGGATATTCTGACGTGGCGAGGAAACCCGCATCAATCGGTTTCTGTACCTCCTCTTTGATTTTGATGGCCATGTCCGGGTGAGTGCGTCTCAACCTTTGCTTTACTGGCAGACATTCCGATCTCAACGGTAAGTGATGTTCCACGATGCTGGTATCCAACCCTGGCATATCCTGATAGGACCAAGCGAATACATCGGGAAATTCTTTGAGAAGCTTTATCAAACTCTCTTTGGCAGTTGGACTAAGCAGTGCCCCAATCCTAATTTCTTTTCTCTCTTTTTCTGAACCCAAGTTTACCATTTCCAACGGCTCTTTGTGAGGTTCAATGGACCTTTCCTCTTGTCTGAGTAGTCGGGAGATCTCTTCTGTAATTTTGTCGTTATTTTCTTCTTCAGCCTCGAATACCTGGAACTCAAAGTTGGGAGAAGGCATCGGATCGTATGTTTCAACGAGGTTTAAAACAAGCAATCTGCATAACGGTATGATTCGTGTTTAGAAGAGATAGAGAAAATGCAAGTGTGTGCAGTGTATTTATTTTACTGCTTGTTTTTATTATTGAATTGTTTTTTAGGATTACCATTTTCTGAAAAAGCAAAAAGAGAAAACAGCAATTAATGCGGAAATTACAGAACATTATTTTATTAATGAACAAGTCGATTCTTGAAACTACATCCCTATAAAACAAAACTCTGTCGCTTTGGGCTAAGCGAAGAGGGATAATTTACAGAAAGCGAGCCCTATCAAAACATCTGTTTCACCTGGGCAGGGTGAAAGGTTTAAGATGGCAATTACTTTGACTGATGAACGATCTTCGGAACCTCGACAGCAACCCATTGGCGGCGAACTCCTCAGTGAATCACAAAGTCTGGCACCTTCCTTGATTTGTCTTCAGAAATGACGCTGATTTCTGGTGGAGCAGGATCATTGGAATCTGTCTCCCAGGCAGAATTGTCGTAGGAGGATTCCTCTGTTGTATTTTGAATAGCATTTGTGCTCTCAGCTGTATCTCCCCATCCAGTAGGCTGGATATCTTCGAGCCTGATACGAGAGCTTTCGGGAGCGGTGTACTCGACCATATAGTCGTATTTCCCACTCGGTTGTCCCAAGGTGTCCCACACTTCTCTAGAACTGGAGGAGTCATCTCTCTCGATGATGTTAACCTCAGGAAAAGCATAGTTGATGAATTCAAGTCCTGCAAATGTTGCAAATTCATCTTCATGTTGAGTAGTTTCTGAATGACCTGAGTGTTGATCCCATGACATGGTGGGGACACAGGTATTCTGTTAAAAAACGGTCAGCTGATTTTCATTGTTCGGCTGACTCTCTTGCCCCAAGTTTCCTAGGTAAGGTTGCCACATTGGCAGACCATCCATTGGGCCATAGTAATTGTAGTCAAAATTGTCTTTCATCAGAGTGTCCTCCTCTAATGAGTTTGGCGGAGCACGGCATCCTTCCGGATCACAATCTCTATATATCATTTCGACGTCTGACCTTGGTATAAATCTCGGACTCTGTACGAGATAGCAAAATGGTATAGGCACCTCTTCCTGAGACATATAACCGTCCTCGTTCAGATAGGACTTCCATTCTTCATCTGTGTCGGAGGGATCTTCCTCATTGATAGCATGTACTGCTTGAGACACTGGGTGAAGAAAACCTCCACTGTGGAAGAAGTTTTGAAGGGGATGAAGACTTTCATCGTTGGCAGCTGTCCGGGTATAGGTTGCAGAAAAACTAAGACCCTTCTTTGTTTTATTGTCAATAGGAATAACAAGCCGTCCCCATCCTGTTGTATCGGTACTCTCGACCGCTTTGATAGCATCTTTGTATGAGGAAATCGAGGTTCCTCCTTGAGATTGATTGTCCTTGCCCACCGACAGTGCTTGGAACTGAGTTCCAATAACCTCCTCGGGTTCTATGCCAGTAGATGATGAAATGTTGCTTACAAGCAAGGCTTGCTCCCCACAAACTGTGACAAGTTGATCGTTCTTGACAAACTTTAGCTTTTGGTGGAGGGTCGAAGTGACCGCTCCAGCCTGATGTATCCAAGGTCTTCCTAATAAACAATTGTACATTGCCCGGATGTCCATGACCTGGAAAGTGACTTGGAAAGTGTGAGGACCAATAGTTATGGAAGATCAACTTCGCCGATAACTATTTTTCTGGATCCGTCGAACGCTTTGACAACGACCTCGCTGATTCTCATAGGAGGGCCTTTGAATGATAATTGCATCAAAGTGGACTTCGGCATAACATTCAGGGATGGCCCTGTGTCTACCAGTACGCTGGCTAAAGCATCGTCCTGGCAGTTAACTGTAATGTTGAGCGCCATGTTATGACGACGACCCTCTTCGGGTAATTCCTCATCACTAAGTCCCAAATTATTGCAGGAAGTGATGTTAGAGACAATGCTATCAAACTGTCTGATTGTTACATCCTGTTCCACAAAGGCTTGCTCCAAGACTTTCTGTAGAGCCTCCCTGTGGGCTTCTGAACTGAGTAATAGCGATAACACTGAGATCTTTGAAGGAGTTTGTAACAGCTGATCCACAATGTTATATTCACTCCTTTGGATGAGCTTCAACATCTCATCATTATTTTTCGAAAGGTCGGGATTACTGGAATGACTGACTGGTGGATTGGGAGTTTCCGTCTGAAGTTCCTTTTCCTTGTTAGGTTCTCCAACCCCTCGGTTGAAGATTCTACCACTCCGTGTTACACGACTGATGTCTGCAATATTCACGATGGAGGGTAATGGAATTTCCTTTCCATTCTCAACTGTCGTTGCACCGTATTTGTAAGGGATAACCTTAGTTGATTCATACGGTAGTGGTCCCAGCAGATAGATGACTATGAGAACCTTATGATTTTTCTGACCATCATAAGTAATCTCGATCCGTTCCCGGTTGGGAACTTTAGATTCGTCAAGTAGAGGGATAATGGCAAAAACATCCCTGGTCCTGTGATGACCAGAGATCGTGAAAACATCTTCAACTTGCTCGGCAAGGTAGTCCGGCGTCCAGTTGATGGGTCCAGAACCCGAATATGGGCGAATCTCTCCACGATCTACCTGACCCTGAAGAGCTGCTCTCACAAGGTAACACCCTTGGTTACTTTTCGAACAGACGCTACAACGGTCGTAATTGTGTGGTGGCACCTGGCCACGCTGACTTTGAATACAATGTAACCTCACTAGGTTAGCTTCCACAGATCGGACATCCTGACTCTGACGCCGAGTAGTATTCCTGTTATTGATACTAATCTGCTGAGTATCTTCATCCATATAAATTGGCATCCATCAGTGATTTAACAAGTGTTGAAGTGCCTCCTGGACAAGGGTACAACCTCGATTGTGTTCGCAACCTGCCTTACAGCTTTGATAGTCATGTGATGTTAAGAATCCGAGTCGGACCTACTCAGCATGTAACTCTACCAGGTTGGTATTCATCACGCGAATATCAAAGATCTGAACCATGTTGATTTGATAGGAATTCCAATCATGGTAGTCTTGGATCCATCCAAGATCCATCTGACGCTGGAGGGCCTCTTGTATGAAAGAGCATCCCTGTTTGTTTACCGAGCAAGTCAGATAGGAACTGTAATCGTGTCGCGGCAGATTATGATACTGGCTTTGCCTTGAGTGCATTGCCACCAAGTTGACATTCAGTGCACGGATATCGTGGTTCTGAATGACGTTAGAATTCGTGTAAACCATGTTAACTCCACGAACTCGGTGCTCTTGGATCCATCCGAGATCCATCTGTTCCTGTAGAGCTGCTTGCACCACAGAACATCCCTGATTGTCTTTAGAGCAGATATCACACTGGTGATAATTATGAGGTGGTACATGGCCATATCCACTCTGTCTACAATGCATCTTGACCAGATTGGTTTTCAACAAGAGTACATCGTGAATTTGATAGACATCGTTAGTCTCTCCTTCTATCAAATTGACTGCAGCTTTCTCATGTTGAGGCAGCGGGTTCGTGAGAACATTAAGATTTGTATCCTTGAAGGATAAGGCACCGCTCTTAACAAGCTTTTGCACGTCGGACTTGAAGTTGAGACAAGTCTCTATGTTATGCCCTGGACCTCCTTGATGATAAGGGCAAGTTTGATCCACCTTAAACCAAAAAGGCGGATTTTCCGGTACTGTAAGAGGAGATTTAGTCTGAATGTGCCCCTTAGCCAGTAGTAATGGAAACAGCTCTGCGTACGACACGGGTATAGGATCAAATCCTGGTGCCCGTGTTGTACGGTTATTGTTGTATGGAGGACGAGCCTGCTGAAGAGGCTGTTGTGTCCTTTTTTGATTAGGTTGGCTCTGCGCAACCTGAGGTTGATACGTAGGAATAGACGCAGGTTTGATAGCAGGAGTTACACTGCTACCGGTTGATAACGTCGCCTTTGCTTTCCAAGAGAGATATTCCCAATATCCTGCTCTTTTTTCTTAGGGAGAGCACTACCGTATTTTTTGGTACCGCTCGTCGATCCAGTGTCTTTTACCAAACGTCCTTCTCGGACAGCTTCCTCAAGACGTACGCCCATGCCAACCATTTCGGTGAAATCACTGGGCGCACTGGCAACCATTCGGTCATAGTAAAATGAGCTTAAGGTCTTTAAGAAGATCTTTGTCATCTCTTTTTCCTCAAGAGGTGGACAAATTTGAGCGGCGATTTCACGCCACCTTTGAGCATACTCCTTAAAGGTTTCCTTGTCCTTTTACGACATCGATCTGAGTTGATCTCTGTCGGGTGCCATGTCCAAATTGTATTTGTATTGTTGGACGAAGGCAGTGCCAAGATCTCTGAATGTGCTGATCGTGGCACGATTTAAACCCATGTACCATTTGAGTGCGGCACCGGTTAAACTATCCTGAAAGTAGTGAATCAGTAGGTCCTGATTCTCCGTCTGAGCTGACATCCGCCGAGCGAACATCACCAGATGGCTTTGAGGGCAAGAGTTACCCTTGTATTTTTCAAAGTCGGGCACTTGGAACTTGTGCGGAACTTTCACATTTGGGACCAAGCAGAGATCTGCGGCGTCCTTTCCCAATAGATCCTGACCGCGAATGGCTTGCAGTTCCTTCTGCATTTCCAAGAACTGCTCCTGGAATTCCTCCATTCTGTCAAACATAGTTTCCTTCTTACCAGAAGGTGTCTGTGGAATCTGTCCTTCCAGGACAGTGTGCACCACAGGGGGTGGTACCGTGACTACGGTAGTGAGTCTTGGCTTCTCCCAAAGTTTGTAACCTTCAGGAGTCTTCAGTATGCCTCTGGCATCTTCGCTTTCCCGAAGTTTGTAACCTTCAGGCCCAGCGGCTTCTGTTGTGATTCCCTGATCTTCAGGGATCGGCGGAACATATCCTTCCGGGATATAGTTAACAGGCATGCCCCAAGGACGATCTTTCGGTATTTGATACCGAGGATCCTACTTCTCCACTATGGGCGTTGAGGTGATCTCTGAGATCACAGTTCTTTGTAGCTGAGCTTCTGCCATGGCTTGAATGTCATTACGAAGCTTCCGCATATCCTCTCTCAGAGCGTTGATCTCTTCTTTCAACTCTCTATTTTCTTCCTCAAGATCATCCATCTTTTTTTGACGATTGGCCCGAGTATTATACGAATGAGACAGTTTGACTCTAGAACCGAGACACAAATGTGAGATTCGTAGGTAAGAAGAATACGCGATGTGAGAATGATGAATGCAATGATTATATTAATTGTTTTTTGGTTTAATCAAAATAAACTTCGACAATTAGATTGCAAATATCAAACGGTGGGGAAACCCCTTTTTATTGAATTCAAAGGATTACAAAAATGGAAATACAGTAGATTACAAGGTGCAGAAACAGAAACCTAAACTAATGGGTCCCGAGTCCTCTCTAAAGAGAAATCGGGTGCTGATTCTGGTATCTTCCTTTTCTTTGACCGGGGCTCTTGGGCCGTTGTCGGGTTGTCATTCCTTTGCCAGGTGAAAGGAGCGAGCAAATTCCTTTGGTCATCTTGATTCTCTATAGCATGTTGCTCCAAAATTTCAATCAGAGCATCCTTATCTTTCAGTAATTGCTGTATTTTGATGCACTCCACGTCGAGGGTGCGGTACTTCACTACAAGAAAAAAGAAGATTTACGACACTTGAGTTGCGACAGTTATCACAAAACCGTCCTTATTCCTGGATTGCGACGGTTGTCACGACAGTTAGGGTCAACTGTCGCATATTTTTTGCGACAGTTATCACAAAACCGTCCTTATTTCTGGACTGCGACGGTTGTCACGACAGTTAGGGACTTGACTGCGACGGTTATCACAGCAGTTATCACAAAACCGTCCTTATTATGTTTTTTACTTAACTTTTTTTTTATAAAATAATTTTTTGATTGAACAAAAGGGAAAATTTGTTCCTCCCAATTCATAAAAAAAAATTCTTATCGACTCTTCAACTGGAAACTCAACTTACTTTAATATATTGTAAATATTTTTTATATAATTGTTTTGATAAATACATTATTATATATATATTTTTCACTTTTTTAAATATGATTTAAATGATAAAATATTTTGAATATTTTTCTTAAAATTTTATTTAATAATTTTAAAAAAAATTCCATTGTTTTAAATAAATATTAAAAAATATTAAACTTATTTTAAAATTATTATGAAATTATTAAAATTATTATTTTAAATTTAATAATTCACAAAAACTATTAAAAAACACTCAATTAAAAATACGCAATTTTTATTTCACATTCTTCAAAAAAAAAAAAAAAAAACACAAGAAATGATTTTATCGCGTTCTGAAAAATTGAAAAATTTACCATAGGTAACGACGGTTAAAACAACCGTCACCCCCTGAAATCTCCCACACTGTAGATTTTGTCAAAGAGCACGACAGTGACCTCACCCGTCGTCACCCTAAATCCTTCGCCCGCGCAAACAGAATAACATAACACGCTTATTTCAATTTTTCTCTATTCACAACTGGAAAACCACCGCTCTCAACCAGAAAATGCAAAGGCAAAGGTTAGTCAATCAAAACCCTACAACCATTCTTCTTCTTTTACATCTTTTTCACCTTACAACATTCTTTGTCAATCTCTCAATGTGTGGGTATGTGAATCGTGATCTTTCTTTCTCTCCATTACTCTCACTCTGGATATCTACATCTATGTCTATTTATCTATGATGCTGTAATGCTGAGATTTTTTAGTTAAGAATCGAATGGGTATTTTATGCCTTTGTTTTTTCCTTAGGTTTACTTCAGGTTTATGCTTTTTGTTGAGTTATGGTTTTTCCTTAGGTTTACTTCATGTTTATGGTTTATATTTTTTCTTTAGGTATACTTTGATTTTATCGATGAAATTGGTTGTATATAAATATGCAATTAGGGTAGCAATTATTTACCAATCCATACCTAGAAAATAAGGGAGACAATTTCTCCCTAAATGATAACAGGGAGATCATAGGATTTCCTAAAAGATACGTAAGGTTGTTTGCTTGATTATGAACCAAACATATGATAATTATGAGTCTTGTTTTTGTGACTGACATGTAGAAAACGATCGTGGTTTGTTCGATCATAATTTAGGAACCTTATCGATCTCTTTCATAGGATTTCCTGAGTTCTCTAAAGATGTATTTGGTTTTAATATTGCGAATTCGCAATTCTGTTCTATAATGTCTTCTCATCTCGATGATTCGAGCAGGATAGCTAGCTTATTTTTTTTGGATTATGAATACGATCGTCATTTTCCACTCTTCATTCCATATTTTCTTTTCCTTTTGACATTTTTCTACTATAGGCTGGATACTAGATGATTGCAGGTCCTACATGCACACATGCATGTACTACTAATTTGCTGGCTTTTGATATGGATGGATATTGGCAAGTGGAAGTGTGGAACCATCACTGTCAAGTTCTGCATTATCACTGTCACCTATCGTACTCTCAAATAACTAACAGGAAACATGAGGGAGTAATGTCTAATTTTTCAATCTATCTGAATTTTTGTATGTTTTTTCCTCATTTTGAATGGTGAGAGATTTCATAAGAGAAAATCATACATGAGAGGATTCATTTCTGAAAACTAACAAACCAACTGTAGGTTTTTGCTTAACTAGTTTTATCACTGTTCTTTCACCCACTGTTGGTAGTTTTAGCTCTATCTTTCTGCTGCGATTCGTTCAGTTGTTGTATTATCATACTTATTCCAGTGTTTATCGTTTTAATTATTTCCTTTTTGTTTTATACTTTCTATTATTAATACTTTGTCGAGAAAATATTTAATAGGTCTTTTTAATTCTCATTCTCATCAAAGTTATTTGAACAAATACTGTTCTTGACAGATAAACAAGAAGCTAAGGAATATTCGAAAGATATCTCTTCTTATTGTGGAAGGTAAGAGGTAACTAGGTTTAGGTTTTAACTTTAACATTCTTTTACATAAGGCATTTATTTTTCCTGATTGCTATGTCATTCTTTAATTTCATTTTGTACAGAATGAATAGATGTTATGTCGGTATTTTTTGATTGCTATTTTTCTGCTGCTGGTATCAATATCATTACATTGAATTGTATTTTCAAAATTGAACCAACCTAACCATATATAGTAGCATTACCCGTAGTGTTGGCTAGCTTGCTTAGTATGAAAGACAGACTTCAATATATTCACGGCAACGATTAGCAAGCTTCTTAATAGACTACAGAGGACTAAACACAAATCCACATTAACCAAAGGTTTTAAGGTATCTATTGTCGTACTAGAAAAAGCCAAGTAGTTTGAGACATTTCTAATAGATTCAACTTTAGGCTAACTTGATCTATAATTGAATAAGCAGAATTTATTTTGCATTGAACTCAATCCACTACTAGAGTATGCTCAGCTCACTAGCTAGTTATACACTCTGGCATGTCCTTCATCCAAATATGTTATTTCCAGTTCGCCGCGAGCTGTGTCAGGAGCCTTAGCAGGTATCTGCAAATGTACATTATGAATTTATGATGATGACGACAGTGATGATTAATGCAATTATGGTACTAACATTTGGGAGTCTGAATACTCACGAAGCCTGCAATTTTGAAGGTATCGAACTTCACAGCCACTTTCCTTGTATCCAAAGGTGTTAAATCTGCTGTCACCCACACAGTGTTGATTCATTTGCATATGTAAATATTAGAGTAAGAACGCATAAATGGTGAGAACTTATCTCAATTTCACTTAGAGTAACCTGGTTGAAGAATGGTCGAGATTCCATGTTTTGGGCTCGAAAAGTATCCACATTGATTGCTTGATAATTTGTAACTGATCTCAAAAACTTTGGTCTCTGTTATTACAATATTGAAAATGTTTTGGATGAAGATCATGGCATGGAGCTGGCTCAGAATAAAAGCAAATCAAATTGAGGACGATATAGCCATGTGAAGCGAGTGGATCAGCTTCTGTATCATTCAGCAGTTATGATTATGTCGGCAGTCTGACAGAGTCTGTATTTGGTTGTGGTGTGATTAGTGTTTTTTGAGCAGGCAGGGTGTTATCTGTTAAGTTTTGGAGCTCGCCTCTGTTGTTTTGTGTCTTGGAGTATTACCTTGTGATCGAAGAGAGTAAAGCGTCTTTTCTTTGTTGCTGGTGTTTCTGCAGTTGTCTGGTTCGGGTGAATGTTTCTCTTCAATTGGTGTTGATTTTTCTAACTTTTAGTGCTGTGTGAATTCAGATTTTGGGTGAATTAATTCTCATCTCTATAGTGTAGTTGTGAGGTGGTTCAGTTGTTTGAAGGTCTGTGTTTTGCTGCTATTGCAGTCTTCGTTTTGGGAGTATAGGAATGCACGGGAATGCTTACCAAGTCTAGCAGTAATGAAGGATAAGTACGGGTTGAATATTCTGCCTAATTTGTGATTTTATAATTAGTTAAGGCAAAAGAAAATGGAATAATCAGTGTTCTGAACTTTTAGAATATCTAAATTTCTTACGAATCATTTCTACGAAGGCGGGATTCACAAATGAGTGGTACATCATTTAACGAGAACAAATCTAAATTTGGTCATGGAGCTAACATATTGTTAACATGGCATCTGTAAAACCTGAAGTGTTATTGAAGTAGTATTCTCATTTTCTTGTTTTTCTTAACAATGTAACAGGTGTTCAATTTTAGCACTAGAAGGATAATCAACAAGGCCGTATTTGACGTTGAATTTACTGCCATAGACCACGATCATACTGGTCATCTCATATTTTGTGGAGATACACAGGTGTGTTGCTCTATACATGCACGACTATATCGTAATCATTAAGTTTATCTCATTTTGTTTACTTACTGGATTCAATACGCAGGGATGTATATACTCTGTAAATATGAACTCCCACACAGGTATATTATCCCGCTCTCATTGTCATCGAAGTAGCGGCAAACACAGATCTTCGGTCACAACAGTGCAATATAGGAGTTTCTCTCTGCTGGCTCGAGGACCTGTGTTGTTGACTTGTACACAGGATGGAAATCTGTCTTACTTCAGGTTCAAAAACAATTAGCCATTACTCCCATTTGCATTCTCTTGTCCTAATTGAGCCCTTATGTTTCTTTGGAGAACTAAATTTAGCATATTGCAGTGTGGCTTTAGAGATAAAAGGTTATTTAACTCTTCGTTGCTCGCCCAAGTTAACTCGTCGGATACACAAAATTCAAGCTTCTTTCTGCCCCCTTCTTTCTCTTGAAAAAGGAGAATTCATTGGTATGTTGATATCTCGATATCATTGAAAGCCACCGCATAGTTTTTCTGAAATTTCTTTGACTACACGGACATCACTGTTGCTATATATCTAACTTTCCTCTGTTATACGCAGTTGCCGGAAGTGAGGACTCAAACGTCTATTTCTACGATCTTACAAAGCCAAAACATACATGTGTAAACAAGTTACAGGTCGGTCTTACCTCCATCGAAGGTAAAGCTACTATTGTTACAACAAAATACAAAATGACAAGAATTTTCATGATGCAGGCTCATCGTTTTCCTGTGATGGGGATCGCTTGGAACCACGGAGAAAACTTTTTGGCTTCATCTGATTTTTACGGAATAGTAATTGTTTGGAAGAGAGAAAGAACAAATCAGAACAAGAATTCAGTATACAAATTCTGAGAGGTATATTTTGTTTTGACAAAGCTCACATTGTAATTTTATGCTATCAAAGAATAAGGCTATGTGTAAAGCAGTCATGCAAGTCAATTGTAGTTTGGCTGGTCAATAAGTGGAATTTATGATTTTGTTTTAAATAAAATATGGCTTGGTGTCTGTGTCATGTTTTCTCTAACATATTTGCTTACAATGCTTTATTTAGTTTATAAACCAAAATCAGATTTAGCTTTATAAACTAGAATTCGCTTTATAAACCAGAAACTTAAATCTAAAGATGTGTCAACAAAATCAGATTTAGCCGAACCAGTGGATCCAAACCAGGAAAATGTCTTAGAAGGTTCTAGAGAAAAGCTAGACACAATTGTCTTCAAGCAGCTGATACCTCAAAAGAAGATGACACGAAGTCAACTGATATTGGAGAATTAATGTATGTCCCTTTATATATGTGCTCAGTAGTATAGTGAAAGTAGTTTAGACAACTTTTCTGATAATGTTGCTTTGGTACTTTTATATAGTTTCAATTTGGGCATACAAGTCTTCTGTTTTTTTTTGAAAGAAGTCTTCTGGTTTCACATTGCCGAGACAATGGACATTCTAAATTAAAGCTTATGATGGCTTGTGAAAAGTTCAAAATCTGAATTGTTTTAAGTAGGATTTGTGATATTTCTTGTTGGGAATCATTTGGCGTGGAGAGCCTTGAGCTTCTACTTTTTCTTTAACTGATTTAGATCTTTCATATGCAGACCAGCAACTCGTTTATTAAAGAAAAAAAAGCTCAAGATTAACTTGCATAGACCACTCGGGAGTCGAGTTGTATTCGATGATGAAGGCAACACACTTCCTCCACTAGCCAGGATTTTGGATGTAATTGTAATATGATAAGCTTGTAACATATAAAATGACATGATGCTTGTATTTATGTAATATGATATATATGTTTAGTTGAATGAAGAATATATGTGTGATTTTTTGCCCCATTCTGTTCATATTTCTAAAAATAATTTTTTTTTTATTTTAAAAATAAATTACCTGCGGATTTACTTATGGAAAGTAAATTTGCTAAGGATTTACCTGCAGGTCTACCTGTGGAACAGAAATTGCGACAGTTGGAACCGTCGTAATCACAAATAAAACAAAAATCAAATGGAAAGTTACGGCGGTTGTAACCGTCGCAATATGCATATTACGTCAGTTCTGTACCCGTCGTGATAGATAACGACGGTTGGTATGACGGTTTTGACAACCGACGCGATACGACCTCACGACGCACGTTTCTGTGACAGGGTTGCAACCGTCGTGACTTGAAAATTACGGCAGTTTTAACCGTCGTAATCTGCTAAAATAACCGTCGCAATCTGCCAATTTTCTTGTAGTGCTTGTTCTTCCAAGATCTTCTCTCCCGTTGAACTTTGTTGAGAGTAACCTGAAGCTTTTCAGTTTTCGTCATGAAGTACATGACAGATTCCCTCGGCGGAAGAATTCGGTAACGAGGATAAGGCATCTTTAGCTTGAGAGCTCTAGTTTGTACCCAATGGAGGTAAGACTCCACCGAGACACAGTCTGGTTTTCCCAGAGACTCTCGTCCTTTCTTATGAACATGCTTCCAAGCGTGCACTATTTCCATCTTTAGTGCTCTGTCATTTTCTCCTTCCTTGAAGAAAAGACCTTCCAGATGAACACCCCGTGGGACGTGTCTCATCGGGTATCCAAATTGACGCTGAACGAGAACTGGATGATAGTTGATTCCTCCTTTAGTTCCTATAAGGGGTACGTTGGGGAAGTTTCCACAACGATCAATGATTTTGATTCCATCATAGATCCTATTACACCAATCTATATCAGAGTTGGTAAGAGACATGATCTTCTGCGACCAACGTAAGGCACTCTTGCAATCCCAAAAAGCAGCAGACTTGGGCAAAAAGCAGAGGTACACAGCATGTGATCTCCCCTCCGCTGTACAAATTTCCCAAGTGTACAGAATGATACGCATCTGCGAGCAAAGTCGGCACAGGGTTTCCAATGAGAAAAACCTTAATGGAGTTGATATCAACGAAGTTATTAATGTTAGGAAACAAAAATAACCCGTAGGTGAGCAAAACAAAGATGCTTTCAAAAGCAGTCACGTTTCCTATACTGGAAAAATACAGGGCTTTCTTTGTCAAGAACTGGGCTGGCAAACCTTGGATGCCACCCTTGGTAGTTAGGTGAGTCCTGACCTCAGACTCGTCCAAATGAATTGCTCTTGCAATGGTCTGATTCTTTGGAATTTCTTCCAGTCCAGAAAATGGAGCTCGATCTGTGATATGTAAATCAATCAGATGAGAATACTCCTCCAGCGTTGGTGCGAGCTGGTAATCCGGGAATGTGAAATAGTGATTAACTGGATCATAAAACTGAATGAGCGCATCCATGATTCCCTCAATCACATGGACTCTTAACAGTGGTAGCAAACCTCCGTGCTTGGCTCTGAAAGCCTTTGGGTTAGTGATCATCCTCGTTAACCTTCTCAAATCCTCTAGCTTTGGAACCTTGAAGGTGTAACTATGAGTTCTCCTTCTACCGAAATCCATTAGTGCAATCCTTTTCTCTGATATTTGCAATCACAGTCTCAGTTTAATTTAAAAAACAGAGAGACTAGAAGAGAATATTTTTTTTTAATGTTTTTTAAATAAATGCATGAATGCAGCACACAAAAACATAGAAAAAACATGGGGTCAAAGGGTCGTTGTCATGAAGTCAAGGCTCTACCCATCCCCAAAGGTTTATACTAGGGTGATTTTTGTACCTGTACTCATTATCATCAGCTCCTCCCAGGAAAGCAAAACAACAAGCGGATCGCCAGCGAGTTGTAGAGCAATATTAGAGTAAGTGCCATTCACCGAGAATAGATCACCAGCCTCAAATGAGGGTAGTATCGCGTGACAACTATTTCCGATAGTTTCCGCACTACAAAAGGGTTTGGCTCCTCAACTTCTCAGACATCACAGTCGGCCCATTGTCTAGGTGAGAGAATGGGTTGCATTGGTCAGCCTCCACTGAGGTTGATGGTCAACCTCGTCGCCATCACTTATCTTAAGTGTATACTCGATCTTTCCACATGCGGCATAACACGCATTCCCATTAGCAGAAAAATAAACACGTATAGCAATTAGGAAAAGCAGTATATATATTTGTCCTAATCATCCTAGACTTTTAAAAGCTAAGAATCTTAAGTTCCTGACAGAAAATAGTTTCTCGGCGGAGTCACCAATCTGTGGTTTCATTCCAAATTAACGGCGTTTTGACCTAAGATCTTAGTGACGTCAAGGTTTCCACCTAGGGGACAAAAAAGAACAAGATCCCTAAAGAGACATGCGCATTCCCTAGCAGAGTCGCCATTTTTCTATAGCGAGTGATTTTTGGATGTGGTTGCGAAGCACGATCGCTCTAGTACTACAGTTCGATTTATTTTTTATCCTATTAAAGTTGATGAAGGAAGGGAAATAGATGTCTCCAATTAACCCTGCTTGCATACTGAGATTAAACAGTCAAAATTGTTGGTTTACAGATGCTACAAAGATTCGGGGTTTGTCCTAGTTTATTTTGTTGACGAGGGGTGCTTTAGGCTATTGGTTGAGATGTTAGGACGGATATATATGAAAGTATGGGATGTTGGGTTTTTGTTTAGTGTGCTTGCTAAGATTTTTCTTTCAATCTTATGCCTACGTATTCCCGTTTACCGAAACAGGGAAATCAGAGCGTTCGTAGTTCCTCCTATTCTATGGGAGGAAATGGGTGTTTTGGTGTCTTGTTAAAAGCCCAAGACATGAAGCGAAAGGTGGTTTGTATCTTGTTCAAAGCCCAAGATATAAAGCGAAAGGTCTATTTGTATCTTGTTCAAAGCCCAAGATGTGAAGCTGAAGGGGTTTGACTTTAGAGAGAATTTGTCATCTCTAAAGAGGGGGTTGTATGTCACAACTGTTTATAAAGGAGAATTACTTTAATCGGGATTTGTGAATCCGGCAATGCCATAATTTCCTTTATAGGGGATTTTAACCTGAAGGAGAAGACTTTAACTCAGTGTAGAGCAATGCTATCTTTCCTTAGGAATTCCTCATGCTAAAAGAGGGACATTGGCATGGATATAGATGATCCAGAGGCTTTCCGCTTACAACAGTTAGATGGAGGGGAAGGAGTTGTTGATGTTTGTGTACTGTGAATGAGGCACAACTTTGATGCTAAAAGGTTAATTGGATCAACCAGTGGTTTTCTTATACAAAGCCTAAGAGAAGGCTATTATGTGTCTCGTACAAAGCCCGAGAGAGAGGCTAAAAGGTTTTGACTCAACGAGGGAATCTTTTGGTATCTCGTGTAAAGCCCGAGATGGGGGCTATTTGACTCAACAAGAGAGTTTTTTGTATCTCGTACGAAGCCCGAGATGGAGGTGAAAGGGTGATTGACTCAATGAGGGAGTCTCTTATGCGTCTCGTACAAAGCCCGAGAAAGAGGCTAAACGTTGTTTGACCCTGCTGGGGAGAATCATTGTACAAAGCCCAAGAGGAGGCTAACTTCACTGGAGAAGGATCATTATACAAAGCCTAAGAGGAGGCTATTGCAACTGTTCAGTTAAGTGACATGTCCAGTAGACTGATTGTTAAAGAGAAAATTAGTTCTTATATGAGCAACACTGTACTCAAGGATTTGATTCGAGGATCCGGGTTATTCCTGTTCTTTAAGGAAGTGGGAAATCCGAAGGGTATTGAGACTGTTCGAGCCTACGGGTTTTCTTCCTATTTAACAAAGGGGTCACTTGAGAATGTCTTTGGGACTCAAGGAGATTAGACTGTCCAAGTCTAGAGTGTCATCTTTTGTACTGTGCTTTGAGAAACAGTAGTAGACTCTATGAAAGGACTGTTCTATGCAGATGACTAATTTCTGTTCCTATACCTCTAGGAGGTCGTCGGGACAATTTGTATGAAGCCCAAGAGGAGGCTGGACACTTTTAAGAAGCCGATGGGTCCTTGTACGATGCCCAAGAGGAGGCTATCATTCCCAGAGGAAGAGATCATTATACGAAGCCTAAGAGGAGGCTGTGAATACTTCTAAGAAGCCGGCGGGTCCTTGTACTAAGCCCAAGAGGAGGCACGGTTGCTTTTAGGAAGCCTGTGGGTCCTTGTACGATGCCCAAGAGGAGGCCGATGCTTTTAAGAAGCTCGTGGGTCCCCAAACCCTGAGAAATTTAAGGCAAGCTATTCACAAGGAATAGATCAAGTCAGGAAAGTTCTAGAATTTGGAAGAAACTCAAAGATGCCATTCACGGAGAATACATTCATATCTGGGAATAGAGTTTCTTGACAATTCCTAATGAGGACAGCCCTCTTTCAACGGCAACCTGTGCACAACAATATCTGTATCTAACCCCGGCATATCTTGATATGACCAAGCAAAGATGTCAACATATTCCCGTAGCATACTGATCAGCTCTTTCTTTACCTCGGCCTGCAGACTGGCTCCAATCTTAATTTCTTTCCTTGCGTCCTCGGAACCAATGTTGATAACCTCAATTGTCTCTTGGTGAGGTTGAATGACTCTCTCCTCCTTTTTCAACAATCTAGCCAATTCCTCGGGAAGTTCACAGTCTTCTTCATCCCCTTCTTCGGCTTGATAAATCGGATTGTCAAAGTCATACATGGCCATAGCAGAACCGTTATCAGTGGAATCCGGAGGATCAAGTCTGCACGAGGGGTTCATGCTTTATTTTAGAATTTATTTTGAAAAACAAAAAAGAAACAAGACATTGCCATTTTTAATGTTTTTGTGCAAAAATAAAAATGAAAGACAAGGAACGAAATTTGAATGCAAAACGTCCTTTATTAATGATTAAAAATTGCAAATGAAAATGTGTGGCCCTACAAATGAATCTGTACGCCTTGGGCAGAGCGCAAGATTTTGACATGCATTATGGTTAGAGAAAAACAAAGACAATTACTCTGTTTGAAAAGTAACTGGAATGATTTCCTCAGCGAACCAGTTTTGCAATTGTTGTCCCAAACCACGTGGGCGTACCCAGTTGTCCAAGTCACAATCACTGTCTATGCCATCTCCTGCAGCCGCACAAGTTTGATCTGTATAAATGATTCCACCACTGCTGAATGTGATGGGTCCACTGTACTTTGTATCTGAATCCATAGACGGTTGATAGCCAATACCAAACTTATCCTCTTTCACCGGTGTCTCTATCAGTTTGCCCCAGCCTTGGGCATTTCCTGCTCTAACAACCTTGACGACTTACTTATAAGACGAAATTGACGCGCCGGCTCCAGCTGGTATAGGAGAAGATTCAGGTACTTTATCGATATTCACTGCCTCAAATGACTGGCAAAGCGTTTCATGGATTTCCCCATCCATCTCAACATACTTGAATGTGGACAAGTGACTGACAAAAATGTCCTCTTCACCACACACATTTAGTACTTGTCCTTCAAACACGTATTTCAGCTTCTGATGTAATGTGGATGTAACAGCCCCGGCCGCATGAATCCATGGGCGACCTAATAAACAGCTATAAGCAGGCTGTATATCCATCACGTGGAATGTAGACTTGAACACTTGAGGTCCAATTTGCACAGGTAATTCCACTTCACTGAAAAGAGATCGCTTCGACCCATCAAACGCTCTGACAACCAGATCACTTGGCCTCAAAATCAATCCATCAACCTCCAATTTCATCAACGCCTTCTTAGGCAAGACATTAAGTGAAGAACCAGTGTCTACCAGAACATGAGACAACACCGCACCCTTACACTCCATTGTAATATGCAGAGCTTTGTTGTGGTTTCTACCTTTAGGAGTGAAATCTCGGCTCGTGAAACCCAATCCATGGCTGACATTGACATTAGAAATCACACTCTCGAGCTGATTGACAGTAATTTCTTGTGGAACATAGGCCATCTTTAACACCTTCAGCAAAGCCTCTCGGTGTGCATCAGAACACATCAGCAGTGACAAAATTGAGATCTTTGAGGGCGTCTGGTTCAGTTGATCCACGATTTTGTAATCACTTTTCTTTATTATCCTCATAAACTCCTCTACCTCACCGTCGAAAGTAATTTTGGGATTTGTTTCAGGCACGGGCACACTTTCAGCCACTTGTTTTCCTTTAGCTCTTGCCGCAGCCTCGACTTCTTTATCACTTCGAAGAGTTTGTGGAGCAAACAACCTTCCACTCCTAGTAAATCCTCCTAAACCACCAACATTATCAACATTTGAACCAGCTGATATTCCAACTTCCTGCTTCTTTCCCTCATAGTACACATTTGCCCCATAGTGCCATGGGACTGCTTTCTCAGAGGTAAACGGAATTGGCCCTGGCACCGTGATGGTAACAGGACTGGGTCTTTCCGGCATAACAAATGATACAGGAGCTTCCCTTGCAGGTACCGGAATTTCAGCAGGGGTATAATAAATTGTCACAGTTGACACCTTATCAACATCTTTCACAACACAGTCAAACTGTAGACGGCCCTCATTAATCAGATTCTGTAAACCCATCCTCAGTCTGTCACAACCATTATCTTGACCCATACATTCTAAACAGTCTCGGCCACAACCCGGAAACACATGTCCCTTCAAAAGATGATCTTTCACTACCAGTAATGAAGTCTTCACCCGCTTGATATCCGTCACCAAGTTCAACCTCTTTCCATCCTCAATAGCGTGCACATTTGCCCCTCCATGGTCCGGCATGGGGTTCTGGATAACATTAGGAGGTGGAGAAAAGTTTATCGCTTTAGCATCTATCAGATCCTGTACCTTATTTTGAAATGCCCAGTACTTTTCGGTGGTATACCCCGGAGCACCTGAATGGAAATCGCAGCGGGCATTAGCATCATAATTGGGTGGCAAGTTACCAGCAACAGGAGGTCTCATGGTACGATGTTTGACTAATTTTAATTGGAGTAACTGGGGTAACAATGCTGAGTAAGTCATAGGAAGAGGGTCAATTTTGCGGTCCCTCTGCCTAGACTTTTGTTGGAACTGTGGTCGCTATTGTTGAACCTGCTGTTGTTGCTGCTGTTGTTGAACAGGTGGTGTTGGAATTGTCACTGTATTCACTTGGTGATAATCCGGAGAACGTCCTTTTCCCCGTCCTCTGTGCACAACGCTTGTCTCGCCTACTCTTCTTCTCTGCCCATTAGCAAAAGGTTTCTTTGTTCCCGAAGAGCCAACACCACTTACATCCTGAATCTTCCCCAGTTTCAACAAACTCTCAATCCTTTCACCAACAATTACGATATCAGAAAACCCTGTAGACGGACAAGCGACCAATCTGTCAAGAAACGTCCCTTGCAGGGTACCCATGAACATATTCGCCATTTCCCTCTCAAGCAAAGGGGGTTGAACCTGAGCGGGCCATCTCTCTCCATCTTTGCGCGTACTCCTTAAAGCTTTCCTTAGCGCCCTGCGACAACCCTTGTAGCTAAGTGCGGTTGGGAGCCATATCGATATTATACTGATATTGCTTCAGAAACGCTTCTGCCAAATCTTTCCAGCTTCTCACAGCAACCCTGTTCAGTTTCATGTACCAAGTCAATGAAGCTCCAGCGAAACTGTCTTGAAAGTAATGCATCCACAACTTCTCATCATCGGTGTGGACTGAGATCCTTCCAAAGTACGCCTGAATATGTGTCTGGGGACACGTATTGCCGTGATATTTGTCAAAAGTGGGTGGCTTGAACTTTGGAGGAATTCTAACTCCCGGTACCAGACCCAAATTGGTAACACCAATGCCTAGAGAGTTCTTGCACTCCATAGCCCTGATTTTCTCATCTAGCTCATCATACCTTCTATCATTGGGATTACCCATATCAACATCCAGCAAGGTGAATTGATCTTCCTGAACATCCTCATTAGCACCAACATTTTGGACATTCCCAGTACCTAGATTACCAACAGGAGGAGGATTACCACCAGGAGGAGGATTGACCCTTGTCTGTGAATTGTCAACTTGATTACCTTCCGGCGTGACCTCTGGACGCTCGACCATAAGTCTCAACCTCTCTTGATTTTGTGCCATACCAGTCATGAGAGCCATGAACTGGTCCATACGGGCCTTCATCTCAGCCAAATCATTCTGAATTTGATCAACCATCCTGTTTTGATTGCCTCTTGTGGAGTAGCGATGTATGTGATCGGTAGCAATACTTCCTGAAATAGAATAACCATGAGAACCAGATAGGGTACCTGAAAAGCAAACAAAAATGCAAGAATGAAATGTATGCAATGTAATGCTATGTTTTTTATTCCCAAGCCCTTTCGTGCCCCGATTCCGGTATTCCAGAAGTCCGCAGCATTTAGATAACACACGAGATACAGCAGTTGATAAGAATATTCATTCAGACAAATGCACATATAGGTGTAGAACCCTGTGAAGTGATGTTGTAGGCAGGTGTCAGTGAACAGTGATGTAATATCAAGAAAGCCATTGGAGAAAATACTGAGCATATCATAACTGGAAGAAACCCAAAGGGACTGAGTCTGAACAAGTACTTGAAAACAAACAACCAAAATTCAGAAATTAAAGCAGCGATTCCTACAACAAATCTGTAGGTAATCGGATAAGATCAACATAATGAAAGCTAAAACGGACGAAACACCATATCCTGCAACCCTAGACTGAGCCTCTTGACCTCCTCAAATAGCACAACATTCTCGGGATCTTCCGGCGTCTCAATCAGGCCCTTGATCAATCGTTCTCTCAAACTGAAGGATTAGTACAAAGTATTGATATTCTGACACAATTCTTCCCCATTTGTACTGCTATAGTCTGGCTCTGCCCTAGACTTCTTCACTTCCGCCCGAATTTTGAGATTAGATATTTCTACCTGAGTTTCCTGTAATAGCTTCTGACTTTCTTCCAAACTATCCCGGTAACTCCGTCGTTGAGCATGTGCAACTTTCAATTCATCCTCTGAGGTCTTGGCCTTAGCTTCCAATTCTTCAACCTTAGCTTTAAACTCTTCCTCTACCTTGGCTTGGCGCTTCTGTTCCTTGGCCCATTTTTGTTGCCACAAGGTGATAGCCTCATTAGCTTCCTTCTTAGACTTCTTCAGATTCTGGCGTTCTCTGGCGTTATTCTTGTAAATTAAGCCCTGTCTTTGGAAATAACTCAGCCTCCCTTCGAGTTCTTTTTTCTTGCTTTCAGCCATCTTCTCAGCAATGTGAACCTTCTCTTCCAATCCTCTGTTAGCAAATGCAGCTTCCTGATACGATATGGTGACATCCACATTCTCAACCCTGAGTTCATGAACTAAGGTTTCCAGCTTTAGAAATTCTTCAATTGGCACTGAAGTCCTTGGCTCCACTACCTTGGGATATAATGGAGGCTCGACAGAGAATGGCAATAATGTAATGGCTACCCGGCGCTTCAGCCACTCAGTATAAGAAGGATAAGTTGTAGGATCAGGTCTCCCAAACTCCATCTTACCTTTCTTAACCCGAGTGTTCCAGGCTTCAACAATAGAAAATGACACCTGTTCGTCATCTTTAGCGTGATAATACAAAGATTCTGCCACATCATTTTCCAAAGGAGGTTATTTTAATGCATACCCAAACTTCTTCAGCGCGAGGATAGGATTGTAGTTCATTCCTCCCCTCCTTCCTAATAGAGGGACATTTGGAAAAGCTCCACAACTAATAAGAATAGGTATACCCACCATATCTTTCCGATGCCACAAAACTATATCCTCAACCGTCAAAACCATGAGCCTCTTGGAGCACTTAACAGTTCCTCGGAGATCCACAAAAGCTTCGGTCTTTGGTAAATGTCTATAAAACCAAGCATGGAATAAGGGAGCACAACACAACACCAATCTTCCTCGTTTTTTCTCATTCTTGTAATGCACAAAATGGTATACATCGCCCAACAAAGTTGGGATTGGATTCTTCTTGACAAAGATACTGATTGCATCCATATCAATAAATCCAGCTATATTCGGAAACAGACAAATTTCGTACACACAAAGAGATAAGATTGCATTAGAGGTAAACACATCACCATTAGCAAAACTCTTCTTTGCTTCTTCAATCAGAAAGTCTAGATGGAACCCTTTACAGCCCTCCTTTTCCTTAACATTATCCTTAACCACAGATACCCTTAGATGAATAGCATCTGCAATGACGTTGTCGGGAATAGCCTTCTTTGAACTGTAGTGAGGAGGAGTATCCTTGACAGAAATCTTCAGGATATCAGAGAACTCTTCCAAGGTAGGTACCAGGAGATAATCATTGAATGTGAAGCAACGCAGCTGAGGATCATAAAACTGCAAGAGAGTGTGCAGAGTATCATGCTGATCTGGAGTAAGAAGGCTCACATAACTCAAGATGTTCCCAAACCTCTTTCTGAACTTATCCAGTTGGTTACTGTCCATTAAATCTGCCACTTCTTTGATCTATCCCACTTTAGGTTTCGGAAACCAGTAATGCACATTATTCTTTCTTGGAGGATCTTCCATCTGACGTAGAGGAAATACCCACCGGAAACGGAAATAATACTGAGACCTGGGAAAGAAAACATAAAATGTTAATGATGTATGCAATGAGATGCAGCTAGGCATGTGATCAGATCCAGAATCTGCTGTGTCGGTGAAATAACTGTGAAGAGCCAAGTGTCTGTGTAGCATCATATCAAGAATATCAGACCCAAGAACCAGTAAAGAATCAGATCCAGAATACCAGAACAAAGTACCCAAATCACTGAACATAGAAGAACCACACAAAAGGGTAGGTAGAAGGTCAAGGTTACCTGCAAACCTGTAAACATCCCCCCCAATCTCACAGGTGTGTTCTAAAAGGTAGGATCCTCAGATTCGGATCCCGGAATGAGAAGCAATAGCACATTCAGCCCATAGGATACAATGTTATCGCCAAACAAAGAGATCGTCATCTGATTCACCACAAAATAAAGGCCATCCTATGCAAGTTCCAAAGTGGGCCCTCGGGTACGAATGGGTTTGCCACAGAATGTGGTCTGCCACTGTCACCACTAAAGAGGGATGTTTCCACTAAGGTCCTCAATCATCGGTCACCAGATGCACATAGCCCTCAAAGTCATACCCTGAATGAGGAAAACCCTCAAATCAAGATAATCCTAAGAAAGTCGCACTCTGGCTGTGGAACTCACAACTACTCCCGTGGCTAAATACCATGGGAGCCCTGTGACTGTCCACTCTAAGTCCTATAGTACACTCGAGCCTGGGTAATGGGCTCATCTCACAGTAACTGTTAGTTCCTGGATTGGCTGGAATTTTGGTAAAACAAAGTATATTCAATGTTGATGTCAAGGTGCTGATGTTGCAACATTGAAGTCTTAACACTGGGCTGTGTTAAGTAATTATTGCTGAAGTTGGATGTCTGATGTCACACAGGTGATGTTGTAACATCAGATCTGTAGAATTAACAACAGCAGGTTGTGAGTTTGTTAGGGTTGCGTATTAGCTGGAATTGTGGAGAGCAAGTTGTCTCATTGGATGCGAATATCTTGGGATAGATATTTGCTGCTGCATAGGAGATCTGTTGCAGATTTGTAGGAGATTTAAAAGGTTGAAGATTTAAAAAGATTTTAGGAGAAAATCTGTTTTAAATATTCAGTTTTAAATAAAAAATCTGGGAGATATTGTAGCAAGTCCAAGACCAATTCAAGGAGCTATATAAAGCGCACAAGACCAAAGGAAAAAGGTACAGAAATACAGAGAGAAGATCAAGAGCATAGGCTGAGTGTCTTGAGTATTTTGTACGAGTTGTATTTACACAATTCTAGGGTTTGAATAGGTGTTGAGTTTCTGTCCTCTCTAGAAGCTGTGAAGTAATAGAGAGTGTTTGCTTGATCAAAGCTGTGAAGTAAGATCAAGGGTACTCAAAGTGGGTTCTTTGAGTGTTTGTAAGGGATTGAGTGGTGTTCTCATACCTAAGTGGTTTCTTAGGTAGGAAGTCATTAGTAGAGTATAAGTTTAGGAGATTGTCAACGGGTTGTTGAGTCTGTAAATTATATCTACAAGTAGTGAATTCCATCCCTGGCTTGGTAGCCCCCAGAGTAGGTTGGTTGTAACCAAACTGGGTCAACAATTCTTGGTGTTATTTTACTGTTATTGCTGTCCATTGTGCAGAGTGTGTTGTTGTGACATCACACCTTAACATCACATGTCTGATACCAGAATTTCAGTAACAATCCCATCCCGCTAAACAGAAAAACCAGACAGTCCAGAATATATGATGCATGATATAAATAAAATGCAATAAAGGCGGTAAAGTAAAGCGATAAAGCTGTAAATAAAAGCAGTAAAGCTAAACTAAAGCAAAACAAAGCAAACACCCAATAAACAGTAAACAAACAAGCGCTAGGAGAGACTCGCATCGAAACCAGAGATTTTGGGTTCGGTCCCCAGCAGAGTCTCCAGCTGTCGCTCCCGGGATTTTCATCCAGGTACAAACGCGAAAGTGGCGCGGAAGAAAGAAAGAGAGTCGCCAGCTAGGCATTTTTATCCCAAAGAAAGGGAAGGGTAATGCTGCACAGACCCGGGAGAAAGGAAAGAACGAGGTCTCGCGAACCAAAGAGAAAGGGTAAGGGAGTCGGTTACGTGAAGGGAAGGTTATCGCACCCCTTCATGTCCGTCGTACTCGACGGGATCCACGCTTGAAGTACTGCTCAAAAGGTAATAAACGAAAAGGAACTGAGAGAGAACGAGAAACAAATGTAGGGAAAATAAAAGAAGTGCTCGAATGGGCCCTACCCCACTGCCTACGTATCTCATCAGGAACATGAGAATCAGAGCGACGTAGTTCCCCTCAACAAGGTTTGCTTTGTTTGTGTTTTTTAATGGAAACGTCAGAGTGCACGTCCCAGCAGTTAGGTGTTGTAGCTCGCTGTATGGAGACTTAGGCGTTACCTGTTTGCGGTAGAACGGACATGACGAGTCCTTAAGGAATAGAATGAAGGAGATGAGAAGAGAATTTGTTTGTTTTTGTATTTTAGAAAGAAGTATTTTTATTATTGGTGTGTATAACGCATATTGCATTTAATTCTTTCACGTAGGATCGAATGCCTCGCATATCGACCCAAGACGGGATGTATGCTAAACATTCTAAGAAAGTGAGAGAAGACCCCTCACTATCTTATTCTCACATGAAAGGCTCAAATGCAATATATGTTATGCCTTTATTAAGTGTTTTTGCTTTTGTTTTTAAGATGAAGAAGTGTTTTTTTAGTTTGTTTGTGAAATCTCTTCATGTTAAAGACTTGTACATCATGCTAGAAAACCTACAACACATTCCAAGATGGAATGTATGTAAGCCCCCCATGGAATAAGGCTCATGACACATGAAGATGTTTCAACCTTTATTAGGTGTTTTGAATTTATTTTGAGATGAGAGAAGAGAGACTCAAAAGAAAGCAAAGGTGAAAACTAAAGGGGACTAAGACTCACCCTAATGTTATCATGCTTGGAGGTCCTAAGGGTTAGTGTGGTTTAGAAACCGAATTCTAAAATAAGAGAAGAGAAGGGCAAATTGTAACTTACTTCAAAAATTTAAGTTAAGTTAAGAACTCAAAGGGATGAAGAAAGTTGCACAAAGAAAGCATTGAGATGATTTGCACAAACACAAATTGAAAGCTTAAAAAAGATAAAGGAAGAGGTTGTATGTGGAAGCATATCCACATACTCAACTTACCATTGGTCCTACAAGCAAAGGTTAGTTCAATAATGGAATAAGAAAGCATAATTGAAAACATGTAAGCAAGTAAATCCTAATATTCTAAAGGAAGCTCTAGGAAACCCTCAAGGGTTAAATCCTAAAAAGAAAAGATCACCAAAGGGTGGTACTGGTCTAGGGCAGTAGCAAAGCCTATTTACATCTATCAATGATTACAAGGACTTACAATATCAATCTATGCCTAAACAATCAACCAAACATCAAAGGAATGCAATGATAAGCACTAAAAATGCATTATGAACATTTAAGAGATATAAAACATGCAAGGATGAAATATGAGACATCATAACCTGTAGGAAACCACTTCATAATTGCCATTAAGTATTCATGAATTATCATCCATAATATGAGAATAAAACTCAAGAAGAAGAAGTGGGAAGAAGTATAACAATGTCACACAAGAATGCACAAGGTTACTTACTTACAAAACAAGTCACAAAGAAAAGAGAATGCAATTATGAATGCAAATGAACATGGATCAGTAGCACACATGATGTAAGATGACATAAGATTGCACAAATGAACAAGTTTGATTCATACATAAGTCACATTGGAGATTAGGAAGAAGAGAACACAAGTTGAAGTTCATACAAAATGAAACATGCTTCAAATGTTCATGCAATTGTAATGCATATGACATGACATTTATGAGTCAACAAACATAGATGAAATGGTTTATATACAGTAGAGGTACATACAAGAATGAAGGATAATAGCATACCAATATGAGATACACACAAGCTATGTTGAAGAAGAACAAGTGATAGATGCACAATCAAGTATGAATGTAAGATGAACATCAATTGCAAAACATGTCAAAATGAAATGTAGAAGACCTATTGTTGTACCCCAAATTTTGACCCCTTAGATGTCATAACATCTTGCATTGACATATAGGTTCAATCATTTGTGCATTGTTTAACTAACCCACATTTTGCAGTTTATTTCTCTTATGTCTGAAATTAGGGTTTACACAGAGAGATTCAAGGCCTCCTAAGGTATTCTCTGGCTCCATATAATCATCACAAAGATTCACCAGTTGTTTGGAACCAGGATCTCAAGACTTTGAGTCAAGTCAAGTCAACAGAAGATCACCCGACCAAAAGGTGGAATTAGGGTTTTAACCTGAGGAATCACTGAAGAATTTTGCCCTATTAAGTCAAGATTTGATTTGTTCATCAACCAATTTATCTTGCCTACATTTCAAGAGGCCTCAAGGGTTGATCAATCAAGGTTTTGGATAGATCACTAACCAATCAAGTTCTCATACTCCTAAGAGACATCCTCTCCTCAATAATCCAATGTGATTTATTTTCATCACAAGTTCTTCCTCAAGGACCAAGCAAGGTCATCAGGACAAGGGTCTGTATGGTGTGGTTTGAGATTCATTGGAAGTTTGACCTAATCTTGGTCAAACAAGTGGTTCGTATCAGTATCAGGTTATCAGGCTGTGGCAGAGATTCTGAACTAGGTTTTTGATCCTCATCAAGTCATTTGTTTCATAAGTGTGCACTCAAGGCACGAGGATTAGGGTTTCTCACCCTTGGAGTTTATGGTTGACAAATATCGTTCAGGTTAGCTGGTCTATGGTGTGTGCAGTACTGTTTCAGTTTAATTGAGGTTGTAAAGCCATCAAAGAGATCGGAGCATTTGGTAAATTTCAAGTTGTGTGCAAGTGTTTGGTCGTGTAGTTCAGGATTTGTGGTAGTCAAGTGCAATTGGCAAGGTTTAGGTGTTGTTCAAGTGTGGAAGTGTATATCCATTCCCTTAACCATTTTATCCATTTTGCTTTTCATTTGTTTCCAATAACCATTATCCATTGTCAATCCATTTTCAGTGTCCTTTTTTTATTACCTATTTTCCATCCAATCCAATTTTTGATTTCATTATCCATTTCCATAACCTGAGTCATCTCATTATCCATTTTTACCTTTATATCCACTTTGTTCACAACCCATTTTCTTAACCCATTTCTAAACCACATTTTATTTCAATCATCCACATTTTATTTCAATTATTAATTTCACCTAATTACATCCAAATCATTTTCATAGTCCACTTTCCTAATAATTAAACCATTAACCATAATATCCATTATTCATATTTCTAATCCATTTTTTTTATTACACACATCCATTAATCATTTCATAACCCACATCCAAATTCTTACTCTAAATCCACCTCCTTTTTATTCTCAATCCATTGTGCTATCAAAACCCATTTCATATCCATTTGTTTTCAAGTGTCCATAAAATCCATTTCATATCACAAATTAAGCCTATTTTCTATTTATCCATTTCATCATTTTATTCATAACTAGTTCATTTTTTCTATTCTCAAAATCAATATTCTAAAAAAAAGAGACAAAGGAAAAACTCCTGAAAAATGATAGAAGTTTTATCACTTTTTAAAGTCCATTTACAATAAAATTCCAATAATCCGGCTCATGAACCACACTTTGACCAACAATTTGTACCATACTCCTACACTAAACAAACAAACCCTGCTTTGACCGAAAGCCAGCACACTTCCTCTGCACACTATCTCCACGCAACAATGACTACACACTAGCCACTCCAAAACCGTAACCTGCTACCTCCAGCATCACAAGCAACAACAACTGCACGATGACAGCTGCAGTACCATGCCAAACTCTGCGTCAACAAGCAACCAGCATACACAAGAGAAGCTAATTTTTAGAGTATCAGAATTTATCAGAAAAAGCATTGACAATAAAAAAGAGTAGAAGACAAACAATGATAGCAGAAATCCAGATGCTCTTCAAGGACAAAAAAAATTCAAATTGTTTGAGAAAGACCATTGTTTCGTTCTTAAAAAGGGAATCAGAGTCTGGAAGGGAAAAAAGAAAAAAACTGAATAGAAAAACTCTCTGAACTTTTTTTCTTCTCGTCTCCAACAGATTCCACCACCACAACCTTTAACCTCTAAACTCACCCTTCTCCACCTCATTTTTCAACCGCGAATCGCCACTTAAACCTTCAAACGCTGCAAATCGCCGCTTAAACAACCTCACAAACCCATCCACCGCCGCGCTGAGTGAAGCGAGAAGTGAGAAAGTCGCACGGCCCGGAAAGAAAGAAGGAGAGTGGATGCAAGGAAGGGGAAGGATTGGAATGGAAGCGATACAAGGAGAGAGATTTGAAAGGCTGTGGCGAGAATGAAGAAGACGGTAGGAGAGTGAAGAACTGTGTTTTGAAGGACGTGATTGATGAGTGGAAAGAAGAAGAAGATTAACGTTAATGTTTTATTTTCTGGCCTAAGGGGCTAGGTTTCACCAAGTGCTTAATTTGGTTTTCTCAAACTTGGTTAGTCTTTTCTCCACCCGCGGCCCAATACTCGACCCATTTGGTTTTTGTCTTCAGCATTGCATTTAGTCAATTAACTTGTGATTCATATTGAGTTTTAGCTTTTGTGTTGTTTAACTTGTCATATTATATTTTTGTTTGGGATAATTTAGTATAAATTTTGTTTAGTTAGCTTAACACTATAGCGAGTTAGTCTTAATTTAGTTCATTATTATGTTATACTATTTTTTTTTAGTCTTGGTTATTCTAGTTGGATTTAGAGTTTCAAACCCAGCCCATTGTCTTTACACCATCCTCATTCCCATTAACCAAAACCATAGCACAAACTCTCCTCCCTCTCACCAAACCGTGACACACTCTTTCCTTTCCAACATACTACAACAATAACAACGTTCATCGTCGACAACCGTGTTGATGTCATAACACTCACACGACCCATCGTCCACCATCGAACCACCCTTCTTCTACAGCGTCCCTCCCCTCTTTTAAAGTCTTTGTTAATTTGTGTTTCTTTCTTTTTTTAGTTTTTTTAGAACTTCCAATCCAGATTTTACTATTAATATTTTGTAATTTCGGTTTAAACTTGATATGTTACCTTTTGACTTTCATTTCGATTTTATTTCCATTTTCTACATTATTTTGGCCAATGATATCACAAAAATCATGACTTGGTGGTTTATCTCAAATCACTAAATATCTTGATTTACATGAGGCCATTTTTATTTTTCTTTTGTTGGTCAATGAAAGTCAAATATCGAGATTATCGATTTACCGATTTAAATCTTGATTAAGACGAGACCAACTCTTTTTTCATTTCGATTTCACTTTCTTTATTATGGTCGATGACATAACAAACTTCATGGTTTGGTTGATTTCATTGAATCGACAAAACTTTGATCGATATGAGACCACTTTATTTTTATTCCGGCTTCATTCACTTTTTAGTCGATGAAAGTCAAGAATCATTGATTATCGATTTCTCGATTAAATCATGATTAAGACGAGACTATTTCTATTTCATTTTAATACTAACTTTTCATTTCTCTCTTTGATGAGACTTGTACATATTTTCTGATAAAGTCTTGTAGACAACTATTCTGTTATGACTGTGGTTGCCTGTTTCATTTGACACATCCTCAGTACCCTTCCAAAGGAAAGTTCCCCTCAGTTGACTCATAAGTGAATAAACAAATCACCCCACCTTGGCCTCATAAGAGCCTTCCTCTTTTCCTGGCCTCATAAGAGCCATGGAATCATAACTAGAAGTAGGATAGAGTTTATAAACTCTATGTGATTCTCATCATCATGAGAACTCACTTTTCCCTCATAACTTAGATTTAGAGAGTTTCTTAAAACTCTAAATGAGCTCATACTCATTTCCCCTTGGAACTTTGGCCATAGTCAATGGTTCCTCATTCACCCTTAGTTAGGTGAACTACGGTTGCTCTGATTCTTTAGTCAGATACGTAGGCACAAGATGCGACGTCTTGGCGAGCAAACTAGTGTACATACTCTTAGGTCTTTACCTTTAGCATAGATATCTTAGCAAGCAAACATAACATAACACAAACTTAAACAAGAGGTTCCCGTAGAGTACTACGGACGTTCAGGATGCTAATACCTTCCCTAGGCGTAACCAACCCCCGAACCTTAGATCTCCCCCTTTAGGTTTTTCTCAATCTTGAACCTTTCCTTTGGATAAATCAAAGTCGGTTGTGAATTCAAAGAAATGTGATACAAGTTAATTAATAGCTTGTTATCCGATTCTCACCGCAACAGAAATGGCGACTCTGCTGGGGAAGAGCTTATTTTTTAGGGTTAAGCCCACCTTGTTTTGTTTATGTTATTTATGTTTGTTCGCTATACTTGTACATATCTGTATATATCAGTATACCTGTATATCTGGCTGTTTGGGATCTTCTGTGTGCAGGGTGTTACTATTGAGTGGTGAGATAAGTCCTAACCCAGACTTGAGCGCACTTGTTATAGGACGATGGTATTCAAGGAGGCTTTGAGGGAGTCGAATCCTGAAAAGTTGAATTGAGAACACCATCACTCAGTTGAGGCCTTCTTGAGAGTCTAGTTATGTTGAACGAATCTGTTCATGAAAACGTGCTACTCTCAACCTAGGAGCCCATGATATTGAGAACCGTAGTTACCAAACCCCACTAAGCCTTTTTAGGATGTAGTGCGGTGACCATGATGAAGTCTATTTCTGAATTGGTTGTCACGCGATACTACACTCAGACGAGATCCTCTTGAGAATTTTATTGATTACCAAGTCATCTGGGAAATCCTTAAAATCCAAAAGATGGGTTGTCGACTCTGGGACCTTTTTAGAACCCTGTTCTGCAGATGAAAACCCATAGTACACACCTTTTGGGATGGGTATACCATGGCTCCATGCTCGTGATCTTCAAACCTAGGCCCTCATTTGTTTCCCTGTACATATGTGTGAATATGTAAATATATGTATATGTGCGTTTGTGCATACATTCGTCTATTCATGACAGCCTTTCGGTTTCAAGAAACGCTGATGCCTTTTCCTTTGTAAAAACCAATAAAGATCATGGATTTTGAAACAAAACACTTCAATTTTCCACAAAATTTTTTACAACTTGCCTTCGAGTTCCTTGAAACCATTTAACATTGCATGCGCATGTCATTGCATTTGCATTTGCATGTGCATTTCTCAGCCTTGAGTCACATCCGTCCTTTGTCTGTAACCCAGTTGACTTCCCGAAGCCATCATTGGACTTGAAGTAGATTTTGGAGGATCATGAACGCAGAAGAGCATAACCATTTTGTAACCAGAGCAGATTTCGACTTGTTGAGAAACCGGTTGAATCAGATTGTGGTAGCCTTGGCAAAGATAGATGACAATATTCAGGGTATGTCTTTGGAATGCAGCTGAAGATTGTAACATGCTCAGAGACAAGATTTAGACTCTTCTTGACTCCAATATGTTCTCATTCAATTCAATAATCAACAATCCTTTACCTAATCAAGAGGATTCATCAGGATCTGAAGTGGAAGAAATTGCTGAGAGTGGATGTGAAGATGATTCTCAGACTGATCTCGACAAACAATTTTGAAGACGGTTATCTCAGCTTGGCAAATCAAGAAGGAAATTCCAGTTCCCCGAAGCCGGCAAACTTTTTACTGTTTAGCATCTTGTTTCTTTTCTTTGCATGTTTGAATCTGTTTTTGCTTATAAGCTTTGTTGTACTTTCAAATTGGCAAGATTAATGAAGTGTTTATGCATCTTTAGATTAAGTCCATTCGTTTCACTCATTTACTTTTATTTTTCATGAAAAAACAAAAAAATATATCTTTATCTTGTTTCTTCCCACTCATCAAACTGTTTATTCAAGCAAGGATTGGGGAGGATGACGAAAACATTACATTCCTAATAGCTATGGTATGCTTTCGATTAAACCTTGCCGAGGATGTAAGGCATTGTTTCAATCCCTAAACACTGGAGAAATAAGGAAGATAATCCCTCATTAACCCTTTGAGCCTAGAAGTAGGAGTTTTCTTTCCTTACACAAAAAACCATTAAATCTCAACCTTGGGGTGGGTAGTTCTCAGTTTAACTTGGTTATGCATTCTAATGCAAGCGCTTCATGCAAGACACTAGTCAGCTCTCTCAGATCAAATGAGTTGTTCCTCCAAGCTACAAATAAGGAAGGATCGTCAAGAAATCCTTAATCGAAGAATAAGCTGAGTCCCTTTCAAGGCAAAAGCCCAGAAAGATGGGAAGCCCAAAACTTCGCCTTATACAAGGAGGTTCGTACAACAATCAGGACAAAGCAGAATCTCATAATCTCAATCAAGCAAAGAAGAGGTCTCAAAACCTCAGCAAAAACAAAGAAGAGGTCTCAAAACCTCAGTGAAGACACGAAGAGGTCTCAAAACCTCAGCAATAAAGGATAACCAAATGTTGTAAGGGAGTAATGACTATCCCAAGTGTCTGAATCATCATTAACTATCATCAATTCATTCCTAGCCTATAGGAATTGGGATGTATAACTTGAGTTAACTGAGCATAGGACTGAAGTTCATCACGTAGATTGGGTGGGTCACAAATAAACTTTGAGCCTTTATCCTTTGTTTCATAAACCGTGAACCAAGCCAAGTTACAACCCTTAAAAGACCTAATTGAGGTAAAGTTGTTTTGAAAGCATACTACAGCAAGGTTGATTAACCTGACTCCTAATGATCTTTGCTAATCGCGTGTGTTGATCACTTCATCTGTTATTCCGTAAATGACTAGATCCATTTTGTTTTTGATTTAATCACTCCACTGTGTGTGTTTCATCAATAAAACTTTGTTTTCAAAAGCTTGCATGAATATCGCATTGAAATTGCAAATTTTTAAATGAACAATACTTGTTTGCAAAGACAATTAAATGTCAAAGAAATCCCAACAAATGCAGCCAGCTAGGGAATTCGATTTAATAAAGGACGCTCAGTTAGGGGCAAACAAGCGGAAGGATTTGCCAATCCACCATTCCAAGAGCTATCGAATCAGCGCCAGAATTCTTCAAGTTCAGAATATTGGGGCAAGCCTTCTTGAGGTCATCTTATGACAAGTGTAGACTCCAGTGACCCACCAACAGGGGCAAGTGTGTTCCCCAGTCGTCACTACCACAGTCTGAGTACTTTGTATTATGAATACAGTTGAACTGGGGCAATTATGTTTACGTTCATTTCTTTTCAAAAGTTTGAAGACATTGAAGCATCTGGTATGCCAATTCTTCTGTAAAATCCTTTTGATTACCGATCAGTTAATCAGGGGCAATCAGGTCGAGATTCAACAAATCTCTAAAAAACAGTTAGTCTCCTTCACAGATCAACCAAGACGACAGAGGCAAGTTTGTTCCCCAGTTGTTTCTACCGCATTCTGAGGACCTTGTATCACGGATACCGTTAATCAGGGGCAGTCAGGTCGAGATTCGGTAAATCTCTGAAAGGCCAATCAGTCTGGGGCATCTCCTTCACAGATCAGCCAGTCTGAAGAACAAGTTCAAAGACTTTGTTGTGCAAACATCGTTAATCTGGGGCAGTTACGCCGAGATTCATAAATCTCTCCAAGAGTTTGAAGATATTGAAGCATTTCGTACGCCGATTCTTCTGTAAAATCCTCTTGGTATCTTCTCCCAACATACCATGTTAATCTGGGGCAGAGAAGATTTGAAGATTACCTGTTGCAAGAGTCGTTGTTCATAATGGTGATCATCATACAAGTCAGGATGCAGAATTACCCTGTTCTTGTGATATCCTTTGCCAGCTTCCCAGTAATTTGTTACTTTGGTCGAGCTAGGCCAATTCTCCATGAATTTCTCTCCAGTAAGGAAATCAAGCTCATGATGACAATCCTAGTGAAGTCATGATGCTATACCTCAGGAGGAATACTCTTTTTCCCAGTGAAGTAGATCCGCTAGTCCTACTTATTCATCCCCAGCAATGGTCCAATCTGATGAGATTGGCTGGGTATCCTTGTTGAGATGTTTATTTCATCTCCAGTCTCGTTTCCTTTTGTCTGTTTTGTCAGCATAAGCATAAGCATGTGTCACAGTGAGAATCGATACCATAGCTATTATGTTAACTAGGATCACAAATCTTAAGGTTCACCACTGGTCTTTATTTTATCCAAAGGAAAGGGTTAAAGATCGAAAAAACCTAAGTTAAGAGAATCTAAGTTCGGGGGTTGGTTACGCCTAGGGAAGGTATTAGCATCCTAAACGTCTGTAGTACCCTACAGGAACCTCTTGTTATTATTTATGTTATTTATCGCTTGAAATAAGGAGAAGAAGTTATTTAAAAATTAAAATTAAAATAGGTAATATCTTAAAAAAGAAAATTTAGAACTGAGAACTAAATAAGCAGTATTTTTGAAATTTTTAGAATTAAGAAAAAATTAATTTAAAATAATTAATTGAATTAAAGTCAAATATTTAATAAAATTAATCCTTTAATGGATTAATTAGTATTAAATAAAAGAATTTAATAAAATTAATCAAAAGTTACTTAATAATTATTTTTTGAGTTTTTTTTATTTAATAAAATATAAAATTAAAAGAAATTAAATTAAACATAAAAAATTAATAAAGAAAAGGAATGGGCTTAAGAGAAATAACAAATGAGTGGGGTGCATCTAGAAAAAATCGGATCCAGGCCCAACAATAAGGGTCCAAAACCAACCGAAATCGAATGGCAACTGAATTTAGCTTTGAAGCTAACTAAGAGTGGATTCATGTAAGAATCACTCTATGAGAAGCAAAGCAAATGACTATATGCCTCAAGCGGTTCTCGAAGGTTAAATTAGATTTTAACTCCGAAATCAAAATGCAACGATAAACAAATATAAATCCGCATAAAAACTGATGAAAATCGACAAACGGTTTGCTACACTCAACGTGGTCATCGCAATAGATTCAAATTATACGGATCTAAATTTATAAAAAGGGAAACAAACATAAAAAAGAAATTTTAAAGTGTTTTAAAATTGTAATATTATTACAAAGAAAAGAAAATTAAAAAATAATAATAAAAAACCTCAACAACATTGCTATTGCGAAAACGCGGTCATCGCAACCGGATCCCAATTATACGGATCTAAATATAACAAAAAAGCAACTAAAAAAAAAGAAAATTTAACTTTGATAAAAAAACCCTCAACAATATTGCTATCGCGAAAACGCGGTCATCGCAACCGGATCCGAATTGTACAGATCTAAATATAATAAAAAGAAAAATAAAGCAAAAAGAAATTTTGAAATTTAATAAAAACCAACAAAGTTGCTAACGCGAAAGTGCGATCATCGCAACCGGATCCAAATCATGTGGATCTAAATATAACAAAATGCATAGAAAAAGTAAATTTAACATGCTAGAAAAAAAATCAATAATGTTGCTAACGCACAAATGCGATCATCGCAACCGGATCGAGAAATAACATGGTAATAAAAAAGTATAAAAATCACAAGTTTTAAATTGAGATGCGATTCGGTAAGCGCAAAAAAGAGTTGTCAATACGCTAAACCGTCGGACGCGTGTAAAATCGAAATACAATGATAAACGAATATAGATCCGCATAAAAACCGATGAAAATCGACCATTAACTTGCTACACTTAACGTGATCATCGCAATAAGGATTAAAAGTGTGCGGATCTAAATTATAAAATAGAAAAGAAAAATTTTTTTAGAGCATTTTAAAACAGTATTGTTGCTAACGCAAAAATGCGATCATCGCAACCGGATCGAACCAACATAAATGTCACACATTATACACGCCTATAGGCAACCAGCGTATCGACACGATTCGATCCGGGTAATCTATATATATATATATATATATATATATATATATAAACAAAACGTTTAGAAACCAAACATTTATCATAGCAGTACATTATATATATTAAACCATTTACAAGTATAACTATGTGCCTGCAAGTATGTATAGTATATACATGATATATCGTCTCACCTTAACGGAGTACTATTTATGTGTATATAAACTGAAACTGCATTGGATAAAATGTAATATTTCTAAGCCGCGCCGTGTATCCGTTCTTTTTTTTTTCTTTTTCTTCCGCCCCTTTTCACTAATACAAGCTAGGTATATATAGGGTTAAATTAGGGTTAATTTTAAATTGTCAATATTGTCCCTAATATCCAATTTAAGGCCCAAAATAAAATAATATTAAAAATTAAATAAACTTAAAACTAAATGAAATTTAAACAATTCAATTAAAATAAATTTAAAACAGAAACTAAAAATCCTATTTATTTATGAAAAACAATATTAATTAAAAATAAAAATAAATATTTAAAATAAAATAAAAATACTAATTATCCTATTTATCTATTCTAAACATTATTTAAATTAAAAATAAGAATAAAAGTGAAAATAAATATTTAAAATAAAATTAAAATAAAATGCTAATTACTATAATTATTTATAATAAACGGACCCCAAATAAATAAAAAACTGACGCGCAAGTGATCGAAAAAATAAATCGAGTACACTAAAATAGATCAGTACGAAATATACGACATGGAAAAATATCAAATTTTAGGGTCAAAAATTAGGGTGTGACAGATGCCCCTATTTAAGTTTCTTCTATCCGGAGATATGGAGATTGAAATCTTCGTCTCGACGTGATAAGAGAGACTTAAATACAAACATGCACAAGTTTTGGCCCTAAGATACCTTATGATATGATATGGAATGAAAGATAGAGATCCAAAAGTAACATCTGAAACATTTAGAAAAACATTAAATGTACGGGTGAAGATTTGAAGACATATCTGGGAGAACGTCAGATAAGGAACATCATATTTGGAAAAAACATCAGATAAACAAGGGCATATCCGGAAGAACGTCAGATAGACATAAAGGGGCTCTGGAAAAACATCAGGACCAGATGTGAAAAGCAAGGTCATTCCGGAAAAGCATCAGAATAAACAAGGCGATATATCTGGAAGAATCATCAGATAACAAAGAATCAATCTGGAAGAACATCAGAAATAGAGACATATCCGGAAAAACATCGGATAGATTCCGGAAAAGTATCAGAATCGATATGAATGTCTGGAAAAACGTCAGACAGGTTCTGGAAGAACATCAGAATAAGAGTACATATCCGGAAGAACATCGGAGCGATTCTGGAAAAGCATCAGAATCAAAGGTAATATCTGGAAGAACATCAGATAAGTTCTGGAAGAACATCAGAATAAAGGACACATCTGGAAAAACGTCAGACACAACGTCATATTAGGAAGAACGTCAGATAGACACAAAGAATGTTCTGGGAGAAACATCAGAACAAAAGTACATATCCGGAAGAACATCGGATAGAGGGACCCATCCAGAAAAACATCAGATGGAAAAGAAACCAGACATCCAATAATGGCCTTGAATGAAAGGTACAATCACAATATCTAATAATGGTTTTAGATGAATGTGAACAAAGATATACCCAAGAAACAATTGGACGAATATGAACAAGGAGGTACCCAAGAAAACATTGGATAGACGCGAAAATATCTGTTTGGTAGGTTCCAAGTGAGTTGGAGTTTGACTGCAAAGGTAAGACGTGGATAACAACACGACCAATGGAGAATGCAAATGAGTGCAAATGAGGATGACACTCTTGCAATGCATATGTATATGAGTTATGCAGATGATATATGATCAAATGCAAATGTAAATGCAATGTAGACGTCGAAGACACGACTCGACTCTTTTGTGAAGAAGACAGGACTGGAAGACTGATTCCTCAACATGGAGATCACTGCCATTTTGCTTGGGACTAAAGATGCTACTGAGCACAATTCTTCCATACTGGTAAACTGTATCAAACTGGTGATCCTTATAGGAGGGATGGAAAGCTGCATAGGGATTCTTCAAGTAAACTGCCCCAGATTAGTTGACTGTTGTATATGAAATGATAATTGCTTCAGCTGGATTGATGCTGGAAATGACTGAATTACTGTGCACTTGGAAAACTTGCCCCAGTATGAGTCTTGAAACAGTCTTCTATATAAACCAATTCTGAGAAGGACTTGCACTGAACAAATCTTGAACTGATTCTCAATAGGATCTGGAAGGAACTTGCCCCTGATTAGATCACTGACCAAGTTTCTCAAATGTTTGAAAATTCCTTAAGCGGAAGCCAGATTGCAAACAAAAGTGTTCATACAAACATGGTAAATGCAAAGTTCATGTAACTTTTGAAATCAAAATCATTTTTGGAAAGAGGTAAAACAATAGGGTCACTGGTCAGAACACGGTGGTTCAAGACGTTTAAGAGTGAAAGATAAAGCAAAAAGGCGTGATGCCAAAAAAATGATCTGCAAAGATCTTTAGGAGTCAGTTTACGCAACCTCGTTGTAGTATGCTTTCAAAATAACCTTGCTTCAATTAGGTCTTTTGAGGGTTGTATCGTGGCCTGGTTCACGGTTTAAGAAACAAAGGATAAAGGCTCAAAGTTTATTTGTGCCCACCCAATCTTCGTGATGATCTCCAGTCCTATGCTCAGTTAATTTAGACTATGCACTCAAGTTCCCATAAGTTAGGAATTGTACTGATGATAGTGATGATGGTTCAGAAGTTAAGGGACTTTTGAGGTGACAGTCACTACTTCCTTATAAACTCTTGGTTGTTTTTTTCATTGAGGATTTCATGGTAAGGATTTAAAGATTCTTCTTTTTATTATCCCTAACTTTTGCCTGAACTGTTTCTCGTGAATCTTACAGTCAGCGGGATGCCCCAATTTTTTGCCTAAGTCTCCTTCATAGGTTTCGACTTAGCGGGCTTTTTCCTTTTTTGATTTTTTTATCTTTTTTTGAAAGAAAGTGACTGTCTGGCTTAATGATTACGACGAACCATCATCGGCTTTTGACTTGAAGGACATCTTCGACACTTGCTTGTTACGTGTGAAGGAAAATTTGAGAATGCCACATTTATGTGAGAGGTGTCTTGCACGAAACTCTTGTATTTGAATGCACAATCAAGTTAACTGAGGACTACCCTGCCCCAGGTTAAGATTGCAGGTTTTTATTTGTAAAGAAAATAAACTCCTACTTCAAGGCTCAAAGGGGTAGACAAAGGGTTATCTTCCTTATTTCTCCACTGTTTGGGAATTGAAACAATGCCTTACATCCTCAGCAAAGTTTTGATTTGAAAGCATACCGACAACAATTATGAGTATTTTGTATTCATCATCCTCCCTCCAATCTTTGCATAATCAGAAGAAAGTGGAAAAGAGATAAAATATATTTTTTGTTTTTGTTTTTTTGGTTTTGTTTTGTTTTCTTTTTTAAGAAAGCATAAAGATGTAAATAATGGACAAAATGAATTGAATCAAAAGTTGCACTGCTCATTTTATTAATTACGAAAGTACAAACATAATTTGAAAGCAAACAACTAACACAAAATAAGGAAAATTCAAACAACAAGAAACATGGCCTAGTGACTAATCAGAAACAAAGAGTGAGCTGTCATGTCTGAAACACTGAAGTCTGCTGAAGTCGACAGAAGCTTCACTTGGCATGCTCTGGCAGAGGATTCATCTGGACATTAGGGTTGGTGTCACGAAAGTTGATGATTTCGACCTTAATCAAGTCACGCACTCTAGCCTTTAGTGCATAACAATGTTCCAAGTCATGGCCGGCGGCACCTTCATGGAATGCACAGTGGAGATCAGATCTGAATCCAGGTGGAAGTGGATCTGGAGGAGGAGGCAAAGCCTTAGTAGTAATCAAACCTTTCTGAACCAGACCAGGATATAATTCGGTGTACGTCATTGGAATAGGATCAAAATGTCTCCTATCACGGTACTGATTCTGTCTAATAGCCGGACGTTGAGTAGCTTGAGCCGGTCGTGGAGCAGTAATCACGGGAGTAACAGCAGCAACAGCAGGGTGATCAGAATAATGAGGTTGGGGAGGAGGCCTTTTGGTTTCAAATATGACAGCATTAGTCTGATCTTCTTTTTTCTTCTGGAAGTTCTCATAGGATTTCTTCGCACCATTAGAAGATTCAGCCGTCTTTGACACTTTACCTTTCTTAAGACCTTCCTCGAGTCTTTGGCCAATAGTAACCAAATCAGTGAAATTAGAGGAAACACTACCAATCATCTTCTCCCAGTAGAATGGAGACAATGTGTCCATAAACAATCCAGTTAATTCTTTCTCTGCCAAAGGAGGTTCAACTTGAGAAGCGAGTTCTCTCCAACGCTGAGCATATTCCTTGAAGGACTCTTTATCATTCTGAGACATGTTTTGAAGTTGACGGCGATCAGGAGCCATGTCAAGGTTATATTTATATTGCTTAATGAAGGCATTAATAAGATCCTGGAAACAGTGAATGCTGTTCTGTTCAAGATTCATATACCATTTGAGAGAAGCTCCACTCAGACTATCATGAAAATAGTGGATAAGCAACTTCTGATTCTTGGCATGAGCAGCCATCTTTCGGGTATACATGACCAAATGAGCTCTTGGGCAAGAATCACCTTTGTACTTCTCGAAAGTAAGAGCCTTGAATTTAGCAGGCATAACAAGGTCAGAAACCAAGTGCATGTTTTCTGCATCAATGTTGAAGAAATCAGTACCCTCTACAGCTTTAAGTATCTTGTCTATAGTCTGAAACTGTTCACGGACAACCTCAGGTTCAACAAAGTCTTCACGGTCTTCACCCTGAGCACTGGCAGCATTGTACTCATAGAGAGGGTTCTCAAAAGGAGCCCGAGTAGTCTGAACTGTAGGTTGAGGCTCGGCAAAAATAGGAGCTTGAAAAACTGGTCCAGTAGTCTGACCAATCATACCAGTAGATGCAAGAGGTGGTGAGTAGTTGGAAGGTAAACCAAACTCTGGCCAAGTTGAAGGTTGCACCTGAACAGGATGAGGATCTACATTTGAAAATTCCTGAATGACGGTCCTTTGAGGTGGTTCTCCTCTAGCAATCAAAACTTGGAGCATTTTAGTGAGCTTTACCATGCTTGACTTAAGGTCGTCGATCTCCATTCGCATCTCAGCATTGTGTGCTTCTTGCTCCGCATTATGCCTCTATAGTTAGCTCTAGTCTGGTATCGATGTCGAGGAATCAGCTTGACGACTCACAGGTGACACTGAAGATAAAGATAGCTGGAAATGAGTTGCTGGACAAACGGATGTATGCAATGAATCATGCAAATGATATGCAATGCAATGTAATGGTTTCAAGGAACTCAAGAGTAGGTTGTAAACATTTCGGAAAGGCTGAAAAAAGTTTCATTTTATAATCCAGGATTTTTTTATTGATTTTGTAAATGAAAGAACAATTGAGTTTCTTGAAACCGAATGGTTATGCATGATTGCATGAATGGATGCATAAGCACAAGTATACACATATACAGGCAAACAAAGGCCTAGGCTTGAAGATCACGAGCATGGAACCATGGTCTATCCTTCCCAAGGTATGTACTAGAGGTTTATTTGTACCTGCCGAACAGGTTCTACAAAGTTCCCAGAGTCTACAATTCATCTTTCGGATATTATCGATTTTCCAAATCACTTGGTAGTCAATAATATTCTCAAGAGAATCTCGTCTGAGTGTAGCATCGCGTAGCAACTATTGCAGAAATAGACTCCCGCATAGTCCCCGTACTACATCCTAATAGGCCAAGTTGGGTTAAAGGTAACTACGGTCCCCAGTCCCGAGGGCCTTTAGATCGAAACCATATCGTCTTCACGAATGAACTCGTTGGACAAATATTTTATTCGAGAGGGCCTAGACTGAGTGGTGAAGTCTCAATTTACTTTTTTAGGAATCGACTCCCTCAAAGTATCATTGAAGTCTCACCGTTTTCCTATCTTAATTTCACTCTAGTCCGGGTGTAGGACTTTGTCTCACCACACAAATAGTACCCTGCACACAGAAAAACCAAGCAAAACAGGTATATATACAGATATAAAGATATATAGGCAAGTAAGCAAATAAATAACATAGATATAAACAAGTTAGGGGAAACCCTCGAAATTCCCCAGCAGAGTCGCCATTTCTGTCGCGGTGAGAATCGGATACCATAACTATTATGTTAACTAGGATCACAAATCTTAAGGTTCATCACTGGTCTTTATTTTATCCAAAGGAAAGGGTTAAAGATCGAAAAAACCTAAGTTAAGAGAATCTAAGTTCGGGGGTTGGTTATGCCTAGGGAAGGTATTAGCATCCTAAACGTCTGTAGTACCCTACAGGAACCTCTTGTTATTATTTATGTTATTTATCGCTTGGAATAAGGAGAAGAAGTTATTTAAAAATTAAAATTAAAATAGGTAATATCTTAAAAAAGAAAATTTAGAACTGAGAACTAAATAAGCAGTATTTTTGAAATTTTTAGGATTAAGAAAAAATTAATTTAAAATAATTAATTGAATTAAAGTCAAATATTTAATAAAATTAATCCTTTAATGGATTAATTAGTATTAAATAAAAGAATTTAATAAAATTAATCAAAAGTTACTTAATAATTATTTTTTGAGTTTTTTTTATTTAATAAAATATAAAATTAAAAGAAATTAAATTAAACATAAAAAATTAATAAAGAAAAGGAATGGGCTTAAGAGAAATAACAAATGAGTGGGGTGCATCTAGAAAAAATGGGATCCAGGCCCAACAATAAGGGTCCAAAACCAACCGAAATCGAATGGCAACTGAATTTAGCTTTGAAGCTAACTAAGAGTGGATTCATGTAAGAATCACTCTATGAGAAGCCAAGCAAATGACTATATGCCTCAAGCGGTTCTCGAAGGTTAAATTAGATTTTAACTCCGAAATCAAAATGCAACGATAAACAAATATAAATCCGCATAAAAACTGATGAAAATCGACAAACGGTTTGCTACACTCAACGTGGTCATCGCAATAGATTCAAATTATACGGATCTAAATTTATAAAAAGGGAAACAAAAATAAAAAAGAAATTTTAAAGTGTTTTAAAATTGTAATATTATTACAAAGAAAAGAAAATTAAAAAATAATAATAAAAAACCTCAACAACATTGCTATCGCGAAAACGCGGTCATCGCAACCGGATCCCAATTATACGGATCTAAATATAACAAAAAAGCAACTAAAAAAAAGAGAAATTTAATTTTGATAAAAAAACCCTCAACAATATTGCTATCGCGAAAACGCGGTCATCGCAACCGGATCCGAATTGTACAGATCTAAATATAATAAAAAGAAAAATAAAGCAAAAAGAAATTTTGAAATTTAATAAAAACCAACAAAGTTGCTAACGCGAAAGTGCGATCATCGCAACCGGATCCAAATCATGTGGATCTAAATATAACAAAATGCATAGAATAAGTAAATTTAACATGCTAGAAAAAAAAATCAATAATGTTGCTAACGCACAAATGCGATCATCGCAACCGGATCGAGAAATAACATGGTAATGAAAAAATATAAAAATCACAAGTTGTAAATTGAGATGCGATTCGGTAAGCGCAAAAAAGAGTTGTCAATACGCTAAACCGTCGAACGCGTGTAAAATCGAAATACAATGATAAACGAATATAGATCCGCATAAAAACCGATGAAAATCGACCATTAACTTGCTACACTTAACGTGATCATCGCAATAAGGATTAAAAGTGTGCGGATCTAAATTATAAAATAGAAAAGAAAATTTTTTTTAGAGCATTTTAAAACAGTATTGTTGCTAACGCAAAAATGCGATCATTGCAACCGGATCGAACCAACATAAATGTCACGCATTATACACGCCTATAGGCAACCAGCGTATCGACACGATTCGATCCGGGTAATATATATATATATATATATATATATATATATATATATATATATATATATATATATATATATATATATATATATATATATATATATATAAATATATATATAAACAAAACGTTTAGAAACCAAACATTTATCATAGCAGTACATTATATATATTAAACCATTTACAAGTATAACTATGTGCCTGCAAGTATGTATAGTATATACATGATATATCGTCTCACCTTAACAGAGTACTATTTATGTGTATATAAACTGAAACTGCATTGGATAAAATGTAATATTTCTAAGCCGCGCCGTGTGTCCGTTCTTTTTTTTTCTTTTTCTTCCGCCCCTTTTCACTAATACAAGCTAGGTATATATAGGGTTAAATTAGGGTTAATTTTAAATTGTCAATATTGTCCCTAATATCCAATTTAAGGCCCAAAATAAAATAATATTAAAAATTAAATAAACTTAAAACTAAATGAAATTTAAACAATTCAATTAAAATAAATTTAAAACAGAAACTAAAAATCCTATTTATTTATGAAAAACAATATTAATTAAAAATAAAAATAAATATTTAAAATAAAATAAAAATACTAATTATCCTATTTATCTATTCTAAACATTATTTAAATTAAAAATAAGAATAAAAGTGAAAATAAATATTTAAAATAAAATTAAAATAAAATGCTAATTACTATAATTATTTATAATAAACGGACCCCAAATAAATAAAAAACTGACGCGCAAGTGATCGAAAAAATAAATCGAGTACACTAAAATAGATCAGTACGAAATATACGACATGGAAAAATATCAAATTTTAGGGTCAAAAATTAGGGTGTGACAGCATGGCATAAGCATTCATATGCATAGCATCTTAGCATTTTTGCTATCTTCCTGGTGTTTACCTGTCTTTGTTTCACTTTGGCGTTTATCTCCCCAAGTGACTGGGTTTGTCTATACACTCCAATAGAGTTGTCAGCCCTAGGCATAAAGTGCCCATTCTTTTCTGAATTCCCCACAGAGTTTGATTCTCGTAGATGATGGTTGGTTCAGTCATCTTTTCCACATCTGGATAAGATAAATCCTCATTTGAGCTCATTCCTCAATTGGAGTCTTGTTTGACCATTTCTTTCTAGCTTGTCCCTGGATTAAACTTTGGTCCCTGACAGGTATGGTTTTCAAACCTATCTTTGAACGTGCATTTATTTTGCACTGTGTCTCGCAGGAAGAACTTTTACAAATCCCCATTGAAGACAAAATTATTTCTCCAACAGTGTTGTAATATCAACATCTCTTTGGAATTCATACCCAACAACAAGTGGCACTCTCCTTGAGAAGCTTGTTTTGCTATCATTACCTCTACAACGATAAGTGGCAATCTCTCTCCTGAGAAGCTTATCCGTCTGTGGTTTTATCCATACTTCCACAGTTACCAGTGGTGTTACAATCAGTCATCTTCCATCAACCCGTTTGATGTGATCCCTATTTGAGAAGTTTCCTTGTCGTCAATATGTTTGATGAGGAATTCAAAAATCCAGCTCATACTGGTACCCAGAGTTCGTCTCTGTCTTTACTGGCTTTTCTTGAAGATCCCGTTTGAACTCTTCATTATAAGAAAATCCCAGAAATCTGTTGTTGGATGCTTATCCTTTTGTTTCACACTGATCCCCTAGTAGAGATCATGTTTTCTTTCTGGTTTCACGCCTAATAAGAATGCGTCTTTATTTCCCCAGTGAAGTAAAGACATTCCCGGTTTATCTCCAAAATCTTTGTCTCGGCTAGGCTTACGTCCGATCTTCACCCTCGTGCGCCAGATTCACACTCTTTGTGCATTTTTCCCCAGGAAGTCTAACCTTCCATTTTTTATGCAACTCCGGTACTAACCTATTTGAGCTCCTCATAAGGAACCTAAAGTCCAGTCATCATTGGCATCTTTCTCTTTTTTCAGGTCTCATAAGAACCTAAAGTCCAGTCATCACTGCATCTTTCTCTTTTTTCAGGTCTCATAAGAACCTAAAGTCCAGTCATCACTGGCATCTTTTTCTTTCAGGTCTCATAAGAACCTAAAGTCCAGTCATCACTGGCATCCTTTTCTTTTTTTCAGGTCTCATAAGAACCTAAAGTCCAATCATCATTGGCACCGTTCTTGTTTGAATTGAGTCAAACCTGAACCTAAACTTCGAGTAATCGTGAGCTCGTTGTTTATCCTTTGTTAACTTCAGATTATCGTGAGTCTGTCGTTTAAAACTGTTTTTGTTTTAATTGAGTCAAACCTGAACCTAAACTTCGAGTTATAGTGAGCTCGTTGTTTATCCTTTGTTAACTTCAGATTATCGTGAGTCTGTCGTCTAAAACCGTTCTTGTTTGAATCGAGTCAAACCTGAACCTAAACTTCGAGTTATCGTGAGCTCGTTGTTTATCCTTTGTTAACTTCAGATTATCGTGAGTCTGTTGTTTAAAACCGTTCTTGTTTGAATCGAGTCAAACCTGAACCTAAACTTCGAGTTATCGTGAGCTCGTTGTTTAATTCCTGGTTATCGTGAACCTTTTGTTTACTTCAGATTATCGTGAGTCTGTTGTTTAAACCATTCTTGTTTGAATCGAGTCAAGCATGAACCTAAACTTCGAGTTATCGTGAGCTCGTTGTTTAAAATTTGGTTATCGTGAACCCTTTTGCTTGCTTCAGGTTATCGTGAACCTAAGCTTTCCAATTATCGTGAACCATTTGTTACCCAAACCAAATTGGTATCTTATCCAACTCATATTGGTGTATACTGACATATCACTTCTGAGTCCAATCCTTGTTGGCACGTTAACCTGGTTCCCAGCAGAAGTTCAGTCATTATCAATATCTCTCTGAAAGTCCTTGTGATTGATCATCATTTGGCGCACGCAGAGTTTGTCTCTGTCTTTTCTGGCTTTTCTTAAAGATCCCGTTTGAACTCTTCAATATAAGAAATCCCCAGAAACTCTTTTTGGATGTCCATCCTTTTATTTCAAGCTGATCTCCAGTGGAGATCATGTCTTCTTTCTGGTCTCATACCCAGTAAGAATATGTCTTTTCCCCAGCGTCGTCCGGTCACATATGAACCTGTCGTCCATCTCCTTGGATCTTTCCCCAGTGGAGAATATCTTTCTGGCTCCTATCTCCAGTAAGGACCTGTAGGGTTTCCCCCTTATCTTTCTATCCCCAGTGTTTCCTCAGAGTCTCCCCATTGAGTCTTGTTTTTTGTTGGTTAGCCTGTATCCCCAGTAAGTTTTCCTTGTGGATACTAACCTTCATCCTTCCCAAGTGACGCTCATCTGTGGTTGTTTGCTCTTTACCTTTTGTGTCTGGTTTGTCTGCATTTCTTGCACTACCATGACATCATATCATCATATTAGAAATTCATGGCATGTCAGCATTTGCGTATCCGCCGCTTGTCCTTAGCATCTGCATTCCATCTAAGGGCAAAATTTTCGGTTTGCTATACTTAAATACCTTTCACCTTGATGTCCGGAGGATCTTCGTTCCTCGTGTCATCCGGTAAAGCTATTTAAATAGGGGCAACTGTTGTACCCCAAATTTTGACCCCTTAGATGTCATAACATCTTGCATTGACATATAGGTTCAATCATCTGTGCATTGTTTAACTAACCCACATTTTGCAGTTTATTTCTCTTATGTCTGAAATTAGGGTTTACACAGAGAGATTCAAGGCCTCCTAAGGTATTCTCTGGCTCCATATAATCATCACAAAGATTCACCAGTTGTTTGGAACCAGGATCTCAAGACTTTGAGTCAAGTCAAGTCAACAGAAGATCACCCGACCAAAAGGTGGAATTAGGGTTTTAACCTGAGGAATCACTGAAGAATTTTGCCCTATTAAGTCAAGATTTGATTTGTTCATCAACCAATTTATCTTGCCTACATTTCAAGAGGCCTCAAGGGTTAATCAATCAAGGTTTTGGATAGATCACTAACCAATCAAGTTCTCATACTGCTAAGAGACATCCTCTCCTCAATAATCCAATGTGATTTATTTTCATCACAAGTTCTTCCTCAAGGACCAAGCAAGGTCATCAGGACAAGGGTCTGTATGGTGTGGTTTGAGATTCAGTGGAAGTTTGACCTAATCTTGGTCAAACAAGTGGTTCGTATCAGTATCAGGTTATCAGGCTGTGGCAGAGATTCTGAACTAGGTTTTTGATCCTCATCAAGTCATTTGTTTCATAAGTGTGCACTCAAGGCACGAGGATTAGGGTTTCTCACCCTTGGAGTTTATGGTTGACAAATATCGTTCAGGTTAGCTGGTCCATGGTGCGTGCAGTACTGTTTCAGTTCAATTGAGGTTGTAAAGCCATCAAAGAGATCGGAGCAGCTGGTACATTTCAAGTTGTGTGCAAGTGTTTGGTCGTGTAGTTCAGGATTTGTGGTAGTCAAGTGCAATTGGCAATGTTTAGGTGTTGTTCAAGTGTGGAAGTGTATATCTATTCCCTTAACCGTTTTATCCATTTTGCTTTTCATTTGTTTCCAATAACCATTATCCATTGTCAATCCATTTTCAGTGTCCTTTTTTTTATTACCTATTTTCCATCCAATCCAATTTTTGATTTCATTATCCATTTCCATAACCTGAGTCATCTCATTATCCATTTTTACCTTTATATCCACTTTGTTCACAACCCATTTTCTTAACCCATTTCTAAACCACATTTTATTTCAATCATCCACATTTTATTTCAATTATTTATTTCACCTAATTCCATCCAAATAATTTTCATAGTCCACTTTCCTATTAATTAAACCATTAACCATAATATCCATTATTCATATTTCTAATCCATTTTTTTATTCCACACATCCATTAATCATTTCAAAACCCACATCCAAATTCCTACTCTAAATCCACCTCCTTTTTATTCTCAATCCATTGTGCTATCAAAACCCATTTCATATCCATTTGTTTTCAAGTGTCCATAAAATCCATTTCATATCACAAATTAAGCCTATTTTCTATTTATCCATTTCATCATTTTATTCATAACTAGTTCATTTTTTTTATTGTCAAAATCAATATTCTAAAAAAAAGAGACAAAGGAAAAACTCCTGAAAAATGATAGAAGTTTTATCACTTTTTTTAAAGTCCATTTACAATAAAATTCCAAAAATCCAGCTCATGAACCACACTTTGACCAACAATTTGTACCATACTCCTACACTAAACAAACAAACCCTGCTTTGACCGAAAGCCAACACACTTCCTCTGCACACTATCTCCACGCAACAACGACTACACACTAGCCACTCCAAAACCGTAACCTGCTACCTCCAACATCACAAGCAACAACAACTGCACGATGACAACTGCAACATCATGCCAAACTCTGCGTCAATAAGCAACCAGCATACACAAGAGAAGCTAATTTTTAGAGTATCAGAATTTATCAGAAAAAGCATTGACAATAAAAAAGAGAAGAAGACAAACAATGATAACAGAAATCCAGATGCTCTTCAAGGACAAAAAAATTCAAATTGTTTGAGAAAGACCATTGTTTCGTTCATAAAAAGGGAATCAGAGTTTGGAAGGGAAAAAAGAAAAAACCAGAATGGAAAAACTCTCTGAACTTTTTTTCTTCTTGTCTCCAACAGATTCCACCACCACAACTTTTAACCTCTAAACTCACCCTTCTCCACCTCATTTTTCAACCGCGAATCGCCACTTAAACCTTCAAACGCTGCAAATCGCCGCTTAAACAACCTCACAAACCCATCCACCACCGCGCCGAGTGAAGCGAGAAGAGAGAAAGCCGCACGACCCGGAAAGAAAGAAGGAGAGTGGATGCAAGGAAGGGGAAGGATTGGAACGGAAGCGATACAAGAAGAGAGATTTGAAAGGCTGTGGCGAGAATGAAGAAGACGGTAGGAGAGTGAAGAATTGTGTTTTGAAGGACGTGATTGATGAGTGGAAACAAGAAGAAGATTAACGTTAATGTTTTGTTTTCTGGCCTAATGGGCTAGGTTTCACCAAGTGATTAATTTGGTTTTCTCAAACTGGGTTAGTTTTTTCTCCACCCGCGGCCCAATACTCGACCCATTTGGTTTTTGTCTTCAGCATTGCATTTAGTCAATTAAATTGTGATTCATATTGAGTTTTAGCTTTTGTGATGTTTAACTTGTCGTATTATATTTTTGTTTTGGATAATTTAGTATAAATTTTGTTTAGTTAGCTTAACACTATAGCGAGTTAGTCTTAATTTAGTTCATTATCATGTTATACTAATTTTTTTTTAGTCTTGGTTATTCTAGTTGGATTTAGAGTTTCAAACCCAGCCCATTGTCTTTACACCATCCTCATTCCCATTAACCAAAACCACAGCACAAACTCTCCTCCCTCTCACTAAACCATGACACACTCTTTCCTTTCCAACATACTACAACAACAACAACGTTCATCGTCGACCGTCGTGTTAATGTCATAACACTCACACGACCCATCGTCCACCATCGAACCACCCTTCTTCTACAGCGTCCCTCCCCTCTTTTAAAATATTTGTTAATTTGTGTTTCTTTCTTTTTTTAGTTTTTATAGAACTTCCAATCCAGATTTTACTTTATTAATATTTTGTAATTTCGGTTTAAACTTGATATGTTACCTTTTGACTTTCATTTCGATTTTATTTCCATTTTCTACATTATTTTGGCCAATGATATCACAAAAATCAAGACTTGGTGGTTTATCTCAAATCACTAAATATCTTGATTCACATGAGGCCATTTTTATTTTTCTTTTGTTGGTCAATGAAAGTCAAATATCGAGATTATCGATTTACCGATTTAAATCTTGATTAAGACGAGACCAACTCTTTTTTCATTTCGATTTCACTTTCTTTATTATGGTCGATGACATAACAAACTTCATGGTTTTGTTGATTTCATTGAATCGACAAAACTTTGATCGATATGAGATCACTTTATTTTTATTCCGGTTTCGTTCACTTTTTAGTTGATGAAAGTCAAGAATCATTGATTATCGATTTCTCGATTAAATCATGATTAAGACGAGACTATTTCTATTTCATTTTAATACTAACTTTTAATTTCTCTCTTTGATGAGACTTGTACATATTTTTTGATAAAGTGTTGTAGACAACTATTCTGTTATGACTGTGGTTGCCTGTTTCATTTGACACATCCTCGGTACCCTTCCAAAGGAAAGTTCCCCTCAGTTGACTCATAAGTCAATAAACAAATCACCCCACCTTGGCCTCATAAGAGCCTTCCCCTTTTCCTGTCCTCATAAGAGCCATGGAATCATAACTAGAAGTAGGATAGAGTTTATAAACTCTATGTGATTCTCATCATCATGAGAACTCACTTTTCCCTCATAACTTAGATTTAGAGAGTATCTTAAAACTCTAAATGAGCTCATACTCATTTCCCCTTGGAACTTTGGCCATAGTCAATGGTTCCTCATTCACCCTTAGTTAGGTGAACTACGGTTACTCTGATTCTTTAGTCAGATACGTAGACACAAGATGCGACGTCTTGGCGAGCAAACTAGTGTACATACTCTTAGGTCTTTACCCTTAGCATAGATATCTTAGCAAGCAAACATAACATAACACAAACTTAAACAAGAGGTTCCCCTAGAGTACTACGGACGTTTTGGATGCTAATACCTTCCCTAGGCGTAACCAACCCCCGAACCTTAGATCTCCCCCCTTTAGGTTTTTCTCGATCTTGAACCTTTCCTTTGGATAAATCAAAGTCGGTTGTGAATTCAAAGAAATGTGATGCAAGTTAATTAATAGCTTATTATCCGATTCTCACCGCAACACCTATAATTTGGCATACATGACCCATAATATTCAAGTAAACATGTGTCAAAAGATAATATCAATCACCTCAAGAGAACATAGGCAATAAGACACAAAACCAAAGCATATGCACACAATGAAGTTCATAAATGCCCATGTAAACAATCATCAAGGAAAAAATAGAAAGGAACTTAGAAAAAATGTAAAAATATAATACCAATCATCTAAATCAGAATGGGATCACGTATAAAAAACATAGCTCCAAACCCAACCAGAAACATGCTTAATTAAGGTCTAAGAACTCACAAAAGGTCACTAAGAAAGATGGAACAAAATGAGTTTCAAATGCTATGCAAAAATGGTTTTAAAAATAAAATAAAAATGTTTTTATAGGCTTTAGGGTATTATTTAATCAATACAAAAAGATTGGATGCAAAAGAGTTTTATAACTATGCAAAATAAATGGATGAATCTCATGTGTCAAGGAAGAAACCACACAAAAAGAAATTAAAAGAAAATTATGAAAATAATTTCAAGATAATATAAAATCAGAAATAAAAAATATGGAAAATTATTTTAATGCATAAAGGTGCTATATAAATTTTTATAGAATTTTTTAATGTATTTTAGTATTTTTAAAAGAATAAAATCAAAGCAAATATAAAAGGAAATTAAAAATGGAATGGAAATGTGCAGGGGGTGTGGCGAAAGTAATACTCACGTTAAAAAAAGTTTTGGGCCCAAAGATAAGTGTGCAAATAGCAAATAGAAACCCAATCCATAAAGCGCATGTGTGTGTGTGGAATGGTGCACCTCAGTCAACCACGTGGATGCAATCAAAGCCATAGGATTCAGTCAACATCAATCATCAAGAAAAGTAATAAGATCAAACGAATCAGAATGTACGAACACACTAGCTACCACGTACGCACACACACGTAAGCATCTGAGGTCAAAAACGAAGTCACGTGAGTGACACCCTTTTCATTTATGCGCTGGCGTGCTATGGACCATTGGTTGGAAAAAGATCAAACGGCTATGATATAAAGTTGCACTAAACCCTATCTGACCCCTCACCGGCCGGAGAAGGACCTTCGGTCGTCTTCTCCGGCCACTCTCCGGCGACTGCAACCTCAAAACCTCCAGAAATTAACAAAACTTATACCAATCGAAAGCTGAAGTTACATAGAATGCAAATCTACAGTTATTTTTCACAGATCAAACACATATGAAGAGAATCGAAGAGATGAAAATTGCCCTAAATTTTGTAACTATGCTCTTAGAGAGCCTATCAACTAGCCGGATCATCGTAGCTTCTAGTAAGCTTCATAAAGAACAGAAAAACAAGCTAAAACAACATGAATTCGTGCAATAAAGTTGGAGAAATTAGAACCTGAACCTTGAAGAAACTTGAATCAAAAGAAAGCCAGAGGAGATCCTTAAGTTCTTGAGCTTAAACTGAGCAAAATAAATGCTATTAAATCTTGAAATCTTGAAGAAATCAGAGTGAAATTCCAACTGAATTGAAAATGCACTTGATGAATGGAACTTAATCTTCCTTGTTCTTGCTCACGGATGAACCATTGATGAAGAGATTGATGAATAGATGAAGATGATGTTGAGATTGTGCAGAGAGAAAGAGAGTTTCAGAGAAGAACTTGAGAATGAGAGTTTGTGGAATGTGAGAGAATTCGAGAAAAATGAAGTGTTCTAAATTCTGTGTGATTTTTTCATTATATATGTTGAGTTAGGGTGTTAACTAGTGTGGTTAAGTGAGTTGGTTAAGTGAGTTGGTTAAGTGAGTCCACTCTAACTAACTGAGTCAGTTAGTTATGGACTAGTTGGTGAGGTCTGGATATGGTGAGGGTGAAGTTCATGAAGTTTATGGTGAGGGCGAATGATCAATGGTGATACTGAGGTTATGTAGTGTAGCGGCAAGCTTGTACAACAGGTTTCCACTTTCCTCTTTCATGTATGGTGGATGGTATGTACATGTATGTAAGGTTCATGTGTTTGGCTTAAAGGGGTAAAGAGTGGATTGTGTTGAAACATGCGTGTAACTGATGTGAATCATTAACAACAACGCACAACAATTCCACTTTTGGATTAGCAAGATCAAAATGCAAATGGTGAACTTTAGGGAGAAATATCTTCATGCATAATGTATGAAATGGTTAATTTTTGGTGGCTATGGAAAGAGGGAACATGGTAGAACATGTTTGATGTTGAAATGAGATTAAATGGAAGCTTGTAAGGTAGTGGAAAATGAATTGCAACACAAGAATATGGGACTGCATCATGGGCACGCGTGACCTGCATGGTATGCATGGCAATGGGCTAGTGAATTTTAGTTTGAAGCTTCCATGTTTGGACCATCATAACCCCTTCATAATTTGTTCAAATGGAAAAATGTTCAACATCAAAGTTGAAGAGGACATGGAGATAAATAACTTTGATGTTCAACATTTTTTCATTTGAAGATTTCTTACCTGAGAAAAGTGGCTTAACATTTGGCACACCAAGTGTTTGATGAAATTATGGCCTGGAGGCCTGAACTTGCCTTGCCATGACTTGGTTTTTGCCTTGATTTTACCAAACTTTGATTGATATTAACTCCCTCAATTTTGATCCAATGGAAGAGTTATTTATATGGATTTGAAGCTTAGAGTGTGAACTTTAATTGGCTCTACTTGGGCCTGAAGTTTGGAGCTTTTATCTTGAAGAAAGGAAGCCTCAAAGTGTGGTGCAAAATGGTCCAAACTTGCCATTTTTGGAAATCCTAAGTTTCTAAAAATGGAAACTTTGTACATTTCTTGATTTTCATGATTACTCCATCATTTCTTGATCAAATCTTGTCCAATGAACATATGTAACTTGAATTTCATGAATTTGACCTTAAAAGTCAGAAGTTGACTTTTTCCTTTGCACATTTGACTTTTTCCCCAATTTCTTGATTCTCAAGCAACTGGCCAATTGAACCCCTTCTGAAATGAACCAATGAGCAATCTTCCATCCTTAAATACTTGATATCATGTAGAAAACATTGAGATCAAGTTTGAATCAAAATTTCATCAGGAGACTGCTTGAATCCAAAACCCTAATTTGGACTATTTTTGCTAGGAGATGATGAACTGTCCAACTCCTTGGTGAATTCTCATCTTCCAATGACTTGTGGGATCAAAGTGAGATGATATATGATATAAGAGACCCTTGAGGCTTGTTTGGAGACCCTTGGTTCTTGTTCTCTTGCTTTGGATGATCCACACTCTGAAGGCCACTGATCACATGCCCTTGTGCAAGATGTATGCTATGTTTTATTTTTCTATGGCATGAAAGCAATGCAATGAAATGAAAGCTCATGCTAAATGCTATGAGAAATGAGAGGGCAAATTTTGGGGTATTACACCAGACTTTGTGATTCACCGAGGAGTTCGTCGCCAATGGGTTGTTGTCGATGTCTCGAAAGTCGTCCATAAGTTTAAGTAATTACCATCTTTGTTTTAACCTTTCACCTTGCCCAGGTGAAACGGATGTTTTTATAGGGCTCACTTTCTATAAATGTCCCTCTTCGCTTCGCCTAAAGCGATAGAGTTTTGTTTTATAGGGCTGTATTTCAAGAATCGACAAATTCATAAATAAATAATGCCAATCTGTCATTCCCGCAGTTATTGCTGTTTTCACTTTTTGTTTTTCAGAAAATGGTAATCCTAAAAATAGCCCAAAAATAATAACAAGCATTTTTCAGAAAATACACCGCGCATACTCTTGCATTCTCTCTATCTCTTTTAAAAAATGAATCATCACGTCATGCAGATTGCTTGTTTTAAACCCCATTGAAACATACGATCCAATGCCTTCTCCCAACTTTGAATTCCCGGTATTTGAAGCTGAAGAAGAAGGGGACGTAGAAATTCTAGAAGAGATCTCCCAATTACTCAGACAAGAGGAGAGGTCCATTGAACCTCACAAAGAGCCGTTGGAAATGATCAATTTGGGATCAGAAGAAGAGAGGAAAAAAGTTAAGATTGGAGCACTGCTCAGCCCGACTGTCAAAGAAAGCTTGATAAAACTTCTCAAAGAGTTTCCCGATGTATTTGCTTGGTCTTAACAGGACATGCCAGGGTTGGATACCAGCATCGTGAAGCATCATTTACCGTTAAAATCAGAATGTCCGCCGGTGAAACAAAGGCTGAGACAGATTCACTCGAATATGGCTATCAAAATCAAGGAGGAAGTGTAGAAACAGATTGACGCAGGTTTCCTTGCCACCTCAGAATATCCTCAATGGTTGGCCAACACAGTGCCAGTTCCAAAAAAAGATGGAAAATTCAGAATGTGTGTAGACTATAGGGATCTGAACAAGGCAATTCCAAAGGATGACTTCCCCTTGCCACACATTGACATGCTGGTAGACAGTACAACAAAGTTTAAAGTCTTCTCCTTCATGGATGGATTCTTGGGCTATAATCAAATCAAAATGGCTTCGGAAGATATGGAGAAAACTTCATTCATCACCCCATGGGGCACCTTTTGTTACAAGGTAATGTCGTTCGGTTTGAAGAACGTCGGGGCAACCTATCAAAGGGCCATGAATACTCTGTTTTATGACATGATGCACAAAAAAGTTGAAGTGTATGTCGATGATATGATTTCCAGATCTAAAATAGAAGAGGAACTTGTGACCCACTTGTCAAAGTTATTCGAGCGTTTGAGGAAGTACAAACTCAGCTTGAATCCCAATAAGTGCATGTTCGGTGTCCGCTCAGGGAAACTTTTAGGATTCATCGTCAGCCAGAAAGGGATTGAGGTTGATCATGACAAGATCAAGGCCATTCAAGAAATACCTTCTCCAAAGACTGAAAAACAAGTCAGAGGATTTTTGGGACGTTTGAATTACATTTCCATATTCATATCCCTCATGACCGCGACATGTGCGCAAATCTTCAAACTACTCCAAAAGAATCAAAACTGTGTATGGACGGAAGATTGCCAAAAGGCCTTCAAAAGTATCAAAGAGTATCTGTTGAATCCAACAATTTTGTCTCCTCCAAGAGAGGGAAGACCACTGATCATATACTTAACAGTCTTGGAAGACTCCATGGGTTGTGTACTTGGCCAACAAGACGAAACCAAAAGAAAAGAGTCGGACATCTACTACTTAAGCAATAAATTTACCGACTGTGAAACTCAGTACACTATGCTCGAGAAAACTTGCTGTGCTTTGGCTTGGGCCGCCAAATGGCTTCGTCAGTACATGATTTGTCACACTACTTGGTTAATCTCCGAAATGGATCTGATCAAGTATGCCTTTGAAAAACCTGCTCTCACGGGAAGGATTTCCCGTTGGCAGATGTTGTTATCAGAAAGTACCATGCTCAGAAAATCGTCAAAGGGAGTATTTTAGCCGATCACTTGGCTCATCAACCGATTGACGATCAGGAATCAGTCAGATTTGACTTCCCAGACGAAGATGTCATGTACTTAAAAATGAAAGATTGCGATGAACCGCTACCCAGTGAAGGGCTAGAACCAGGTTCTCAATGGGGACTAATTTTTTACGGAGCTGTCAAAAATTATGGAAACGGAATTGGGGCAATCATCATAACACCTCAGAGTACCCATATTCCTTTCACCACCCGACTGACTTTCAAATGCACAAACAATGAGGCTGAATACGAAGCTTGTATCATGGGTCTTGAAGAAGCGATTGACTTAAGGATTAAGAACTTGGATGTGTATGGAGACTCAGCCCTGGTTATCAATCAGATCAAAGGATATTGGAACATATACCAATCAGGACTGATTCCTTACAAAGATTATGCGAGAAGGTTGTTACCATTCTTTAACAGAATCGAGTTTCATCATATCCCTCGTGAAGAGAATCACATGGCTGATGCACTAGCCACTCTCTCTTCCATGATTAGTGTAGGTTAATGGAAAGACGTACCTAAGATTGACATAATACGCCTTGAGAGGCCCGCTTACATCTGATCGAAGTAATCATAGACGACAAACCTTGGTATCACGATATCAAATGCTTCCTTCAGAAACAAGAGTACCCACCTGGGGCATCAAGAAAAGACAGGAAGACCATCAGGAGACTGGTTGGCAACTTCTTTCTGAGCGGTGATACACTCTATAAGAGAAACTTTGACATGGTCTTGCTCCGATGCCTAGACAGACCAGAAGCAAACATGCTGATGAAAGAAATTCACGAAGGATCCTTTGGCACCCATGCCAACGGACACATAATGGCAAGAAAAATTCTGAGAGTCGAGTACTATTGGTTAACAATGGAATCCGATTGCTGCTATTACATGAGGAGATGTCACAAGTGTCAAATATACACTGACAAAATCCATGTACCTCTAACGCATCTCAAAGTTCTTTCTTCTCATGGCCTTTTTCTATATGGGGAATCAACATGATTGGCATGATCGAACCCAAGGCATCAAACGGACATCGGTTCATTCTGGTGGCCATTGACTACTTCACCAAATGGGTCGAAGCAGCATCATACACCAATGTAACCCGACAAGTGGTGGTCCGATTTATCAAAAACAATCTCATCTGCTGTTATGGTGTTCCAAGCCAAATCATTACTAATAATGGATCCAACTTGAACAACAAGATGATGAAAGAGTTGTGCGCTGAGTTCAAGATCGAACACCATAACTCATCTCCCTACTGGCCTAAGATGAACGAAGCGGTAGAAGCGGCTAACAAGAACATCAAGAAGATTGTTTAAAAGATGGTTGAACCTACAAAGACTGGCACGAGATGCTGCCATTTGCTCTCCACGGTTATCGCACATCTGTCCGCACTTCAACAGGGGCAACCCCTTTCTCTCTAGTATATGGCATGGAGGCAGTGCTCCCCATAGAATTAGAGATCCCATCGATCTGGGTATAGATGGAAGCTAAGCTAACAGAGGCTGAATGGTGTCAAAGTCGACACGATGAACTGAACCTGATCGAAGAAAAGCGAATAACGGCTCTATGCCACGGTCAGTTGTATCAGCAAAGAATGAAGAAAATGTTTGACAAAAAGGTCTGACCCCGTGTCTTCAGAAAAGGAGACCCCGTGCTCAAAAAGATACAATCGTTCCTCACTGATTCCCGGGACAAATGGACTTCGAACTATGACGACCCCTACGTGGTCAAGAAATCCTTTTCAGGCGGCGCCTTGAGACTCGCAACCATGGATGGAGAAGAGTTTGCCTACCCATAAATGTTGACGTAGTCAAGAAATACTTTGCCTCACTAAAATAAAAGAAAAAAACGTCTCGGTGGATTGAAAACCCGAAAGGGCGGTCCAGGCAAAAATTAGAGACATAAGCAAAAATCATCCCGATGGATTGGAAATCTCAAAGTACAATCCTTGCAAAAGTTAGGGATTAATGGCAAGTAACTATGTCCGACAAGGTTAAATCCCCAGAGGTAACACTGTTCGTTGAAAAACTTCCAGTCAAGGCCATCTTCGACAGAAGCTCAAGATGTCCAGAATTCAAAGTTGGTAGAAGGATAGCGGTCGTTGTGTTTCAATATAGCCCTTTTTCCTGTAAATTACCATTTTCTAAACTTTGTAAATGCTCTATGGTATCACGCGCTTGGTTGATTTCCATCCTATCAATAAAATTTGAGCCCTAGTGCTTTTGTTTGCACTTCTCATTGTTTTAGTTTTACAGAATGACATGTTTAACATGATCAACGATTCTTGAAATAAAACAAAAATGAATTTACTTGTCAAAATATTTCTGCTTTTAAAATAAAGATGGAAATTCCTTTTGACTATGAACATCAAAGAGAACATCGATGGTTTCTCCGAAGGTGATTGAACCTCAGAGTGCAGGATCAAAGTACTCCTTCTAAACCAGTGCACCTGAATGAAGGACCAACTATTTCAGATGCAATGTCCCATATGATATCCCCGGCTGAGTTCATACCTCTTAAGACCGATTGACAATTCTTTCTCCCCCACAGGGACCGTCTCTCCTAAGCAAGGCAGGATTGCTATCTTAAACTAGTGATACTTTTCATCCCCCACTGTGGCCGAGTATCCAATCGTGTTAATCTATTAGTCTGTATGTCGCATCAGTTTTGTCAGCATAAACATACATATATCATGCATTATTGATTCATATTCATATTTATATTGCATTATTATCACTCTGGTCATATTCATTCCCAAGTGATAAAATTCCTCTCATCAATCGAGTTGTCAGTTCTTTCCTCGTCAGGAAATGTTTTGTCTGAACAATCTATCTCCCCTAGTTTATTTCTGGATTGGAGACGGTCCTCGGCCACTTTGATACTTTGAACCTATGAAAGGCAAGAAGACATTCGACAAACATCACTCTTCACCATTGAAGATGATATTTCGCTTTCCCGGATTAAGGAAAATCCCCAGAGAAAGCCTCTCAACCGAAGACTCTCAGCAACACATTGGTTTTTCTCCCAAGAAAGTCAATGTTAATGAAGTCATCAGCACCTCAAAATTGGATTACATCACATGGCATTTCTCCGAGAAAATCTCAAAGAAAAGTATGATGTAATATCCCCAAGCAAAAAGCAGTCTCTCAAGAGACTCGTTTTTCCCAGTAGAGTCAACAAATGGCGTCTCCAACAGAGTAGTTTGTACACCTCTATAGCTCAGGCGAATGGGTGTCCCCAACAAGTCTGACCTCAAATCTTTTCCATCAAATGGAGTCTCCCTCAGAAGAAAACTCGGTGAGAAGTTTGATGAAAACCGCTACACGTAGTGCCCCTTGTCAAGGAAGAAACTCGACAAGAAGAAACTGAGACCAATTCCTTGGCAGAAGACCAGGATCGAGGGGAAGTTTATTTCAGAAACTAAGACCAGTTCCTTGGCTGAAGACCAGGATCGAGGGGAAGTTTATTTCAGAAAACTGAGACCAGTTCCTTGGCTAAAAACTAGGATCGAGGGGAAGTTTTTACCTTTTCTAAGTATCATTGCTTAGCAAAAGAAGATGGATGAGCAAGCTGTCATTCATAACAACCATCAAAATTTTGGGTATTCCTATATTTAATCCTCTTGCACCCTGAATGTCCGAATACCCTTGCCATTCACACCTTCGGGTCCAAGAAGATTAAATAGGGGCATCTGTCATACCCCAAATTTTGACCACCAATATTTCCCATCATTATCACCACAATATGGATGTACCTTCATGCCTCATCAATCTCCTCAAAGATGGTTAAGCATTCACCACAATCAAAACTTAGGGTTTCAAGCCCTCTCAGAGCACTTAGACAAAAGATCAATCAAGAAATGACATGATCTTAAACTTGTCTAACCTCTTAAACACCCACAAAGGATCAAGAGGACTCCCACATCAAGAATCAAGCACAAAGTTGCAACATTCCAAGTGGATCAAGCCCCAAGATCGCCAGTGTCACCAAATTAGGGTTTTGGTCGACCAAGGCCTCCAGATGGAAATTTTCATCTGGGCATGAGCCAATGCTTCAAATCATAACCCAAGATACTCCAAGGGACCTCATGGACCCAATCATCAAGCCAATTTAACCTCAGGGGATGCATTTACCAAAAAAAATCAGGAATTAGGGTTTCTTGACCTAATTCACCCCTAAGTTGACTTTTGGAGCAAAGTATGAGCCAAGACCTCAAGACATGATTTAAGGGCCTCAAATACACTACATTGATCCATTTACAACCATGGATTGATCCAAGAAGCTTGATTCACAAGTTTCAATTTCATCTGAACCACATTTAGGGTTTTAAAGAAAAAGTCAACTGTATCTTTGACTTTTGACTAAGACATGCTCCCAAACCTTGGGACATGATTCAATACACCCTAAAATACCTATGGAATCCATCCATTAGGATTGAATTGGTTCAAGAACTTGATTGCATAAAGAATCACACAGTTTGGATTTCATATGACAAAAAGCCAACTGTGCACAAAATCAAATTTGACTTTTTGGAATTTTTCACAAATATGGTTCCCCTAAGTCAAAAACAATGTTAATGTACGGTATTGATCATCATCCATCAAGAAAAATCAAGAAAAGTGAGGTTTCTTGCAAAAGAGGCATCCTTGAGAAACCAAAAATTTTCTAAGTTATGGAACAAAAGTGGTTTTTACCCAACTTTGCAAGGTCATAACTCCTAAACCACAAGGCCTTTTTCTCCCATTCAAAGCTCAAATGAAATTCCATCTGACATACTTTAAATATGTCAACTACAAGAGATTCCAAGTCCTCATGGATTTTGAGTCATGGACTGATTTTGTTCAAGGCAGATTATAGGTCATTTGCTCGATTTGGCCAAATCAGATAATTCCAAGCCTTGTCATCCATTTGGACACCTCAAGGGATAAAATCAAAGAGGAATGATCTGATCCACAAGCCTCTCAAGTCCAAGGAACTACATGTAGCCATAAATCCCCTAAAAAGGCTAAAAAGCTCAAAGACTCCAATTATGTTTCCAAGCATTCAATGGATGCATCAAGGTGGCATGGACTGAGACATTGCTAACTAAATGAGTCATCATTCAGATCTGAATCAAAGGACCACAGGCATGTGCGCTAACCTCAAGTCAATGGCCAGAGGAGACTAAAGATGCCTTTTGCTACAATTGGCCAAGGAACTGTCCAAGTTTATATTCACTATTGCTTGCAAAACAAACTTGCTCTACTATAAATAGAGCTCATTTATGGTCAGTTTGAGTACACCAAAGCACTACAACACTTGCTTTCCTCAAAACCTCTCTCATTAGGCCAAAATGCCTTCTTTTGCAAGTCACCACTGAGTTTTTGAGTTAGAGAGCAATTCCACCACAGCTCATGATCCAAACACATCCAATGTATCATATATAAGCTGTTCAAACACTCACCCTTGATCCGAAACACCAAAATCAGAAAGTCAATCTCCAAAACCCTCAAATTTTGACTTTTTTGCATTTTTCAAGCCATGTCTTGATTCAGTCACTTTCAAAACCAAATAAAGCCTCAAACACACTCCAAATATCAACCTCAAACTGTCCCAATTGGTTTCCCTCATCTGGAACACCATTTGAGAGAGTTACCATCTTGGTCACTTTTGCCACTTTTGCAAGAAAGAGCCAATACTTGTTCTTGAGGATTCCAGCTGATTTTGATCATCCTAAAAGCTTCTAAGGGATTAACCAAGAGTGTCCAAAGCATTGAATCATTTCTGGCACAAGGATCTTGACAGTTAGCACAAGGAGCTTCAAGAGGTAAGTGCATCACAACTTGAACTCTTTAAATCATGCATTGCTTTGATGTCCATTGATTATGGACATCTCATACATATCATATATGTTGTGTTTGAACCAATTTGCCCTGCTTTTATTGCCTGTATAATGAGATAGCATAGAACATGCAAATCTAGGCCTATTTTGAAACCACTATCGGGTTTTAAAATAGGGACATCTTTAGAAAAATCTAAAAGCACCATTGGATTCCTCATGAAATTCTAGGCAGGATGCACTTAAATTTTGTCCAAATCCATGGAGAATTGAGGAAGTTAGAGCCTTCATGCAAATCCACCAAAACTTGGTTTTTTGCCTTTGCCATGCCTAAAAACCAAGTCACCCATATATGTTTATGGGGTGGTTTTGATACACGGATGTATCACCACCCCAATGGTTGCGCGCATGTGTGTTTGTTTGGCAGGTCGTGGGTTCAACACCCACCCAGACCATTTTTTCATTTTCTTTCTTTTTACTATTTTTCATATATTTTATGGTTTTTATTAATTAATTTCAAAATTAATTTCTCTTTCAATTTTAATCATTTTTTATTGGTTCTTTTTTTGAAAATTCACAAAAATATTAAAATATTTTATTCTACAAAAATTTCACTAAATATTATTTATTTCATATATTTTGTATTTTTGTAAATAATTATGTTTTATTTGTTTTTTTTAACATTTAAAAATATTTCTTCCTCTTGATTTTGCAAATTCAAATGATTTTAAAATCAATCTATGAATAAAACATGATTTTTTAAACATTAATCCAAGATCACAACTTATTTTTTCACACATGTTTGATAATTTTGATCATTTTAATTGAATTTTTATTCAATTAAAATACATTTTTAAATCAAATTAGGGTTTTTTTGCTTATTTTCACAATAACAAATCTTTTTCAAAACACTTTGGGCCTTTAATAGAGTGTAATACCCAATCCTCTTTTGTACATAAATAATTTTGGGCCTCAGTCATTGTATAAGTCCCGATACGATTCTCAAAATAACGGTGCGATCGTTATTTTTCATCTGGGCCTCTCCTTGAGTTGTAAGCCCCATCTCTTGTACAAAAATAAACATTTTGGGCCTCTTGATAGAGTGTAAGTCTCATCCCTTTTTAAATAAACCTTTTTGGGCCTCAGTTATTGTATAAGTCCCACTGTGTTTTCAAAAAATCTCGGCGCGATCGTCGTTTTCAAAACATTTTCATATGGGCCTACCCTTGTGTTGTAAGTCCCATTTATTTTCTTTTTCAAACCCTTTGGGCCTATTAATAGAGTGTAAGACCCATCTCTTTGTACAGAAAACCTTTTTGGGCCTCAGTCATTGTATAAGTCCCGATACCATTTTCAGATCAATGATACGATCACTGTTTTTCATCTGGGTCTCTCCTTGAGTATAAGCCCCAATCTTCTTTTCAAAACAACATTCCCTTTTGATTTGGTTCAAATTCATAGTTGCTATCAAAACTATCTTTAATTTCTTGATCAACTAACCATACAGCAGTTATAATTGAAGCTTGCTCGCCTGTAAGTTTTATCAGCTTTCTTTTACATACTTGCACACACACACACACACACACACACACACACACACACACACACACATATATATATATATATATATATATATATATATATATATATTCTTGTAATGCTGGAAGCTTGCTCACCTGTAAGTCCTCCTACCCTTTTTTATATATAGTATATATTTCATCTGTATATATGCCTGTATATTATCTTACTTAGAGTTGTCCCCGACAATTAGGTCTAGGACTAGATCAAACTAGTGGTCACTCTTTCAACACAGTCAAAACTAGTTCCCCATAAGAATTTCCAGATACAGTCTTGCCTCCTCTTGGGCTTATACAATATGGAACAAAGAGAAAGGCATTATTCCCGGTGAAACTTTTCTCAGACTGCCACTATTAGAAAATTGTCAAAGAAATTTATTTCCCCCAGAGAGGATTAATTCCCGGTGAAACCTCTCTTGAATTTCTTCAAACCATATAACTCTTCACTAAAGAAAAGATTATTCCCGGTGAAACTTTTCTTGAACTTTTCTTAAGTTTAGAGCCACAGGCTTTCTAAAAGCATCCCCAGCCTCCTCTTGGGCTTTGTACAAGGACCCTCAGGCTTCTTAAAAGTTCTCATGCCTCCTCTTGGGCTTAGTACAAGGATCCAGAGACCTCTTACAGATATAGGACAGAACCTAGTCATCCTTTGTTAGAGCAGTCTTTCCAAAGAGTCAAAACCTTAAACCAATTTAGGGTTGATTCTCATCCTTTAAAACACCTGCCTCCTCTTGGGCATCATACAAAGATAAACCCTTTCATACCAGCAGACTTGGACAGTCTCGTCTCCTCTTGGATTTCAAAGAAACCCTCAAGTTTCCCAAAAGTACAGGATAAACCCTAATCATCTCATCAATCACCAACAGAGTTTAAACTTTTCACTCCTAAATTTCCCCAGCTAGGGTCAAATCACTATCAATAAACCTTTATCAGAACCTTAAGGCATCTGATATTTCAACTCTTCTGTAATCCTCAGCAAGAGTTGATCCCTCACTCTGGACCTGTCTTTGGATCTCAATAATCCTCAGCAGAAGCTAGCCTCCTCTTAGGCTTTGCATAAAGATATTTCCTCACTCTCTTGTTGAGTCAATCACTTTCTAACCTCCTCTTAGGCTTTGTATAATGATTATCCCTCAGCACCAATTAGCCTCAATCTTGGGCTTTGTACAAGACACCCACATAAATATCTCTCTAGTAGAGTCATAACTTTCAGCCTCAATCTTGGGCTTTGTACAAGATACCATATAAATACTCTCCAACAGAGTTAATCTTCTTTTAGCCTCAATCTTGGGCTTTGTACAAGACAGGTAAAACCTCTCACCCGTGTCATACCCTAATTTTTGACCACTAGGATTTCCCATAATTGTGCAAATCATCATTATAATATGGATGAACCATCATGCCTCATCAGTCTCCCCAAAGATAGGTGAGCCTTCACCACAAACAATAATTAGGGTTTCACGCCCTCTCTGAGCTTTAGACAAAGGATCAATCAAGAAATGGCATGATCTTCAACTTGTCTAACATCTCAAACTTCCACAAAGGATCAAGAGGACTCCCACATCAAGGATCAAGCACAGGGTTGCTACCTTCCAGGTGGATTAAGCCTCCAGATCGCCAGTGTCACCAAATTAGGGTTTTGGTCGACCAGGGCCTCCAGATGGAAATTTTCCTCTAGGCATGAGCCAATGCTTCAAAGCATAACCTAAGATACTCCAAGGGACCTCATGGACCCAATCATCAAGTCAATTTAGCCTCAGGGGATATATTCACCAAAAATTAGGAATTAGGGTTTCTTAACCTAATTCACCCCTAAGTTGACTTTTTGGAAAAATCATGAGCCAAGACCTCAAGACATGATTTGAGGGTCTCCAACACACTACATTGATCCATTTGTAATAATGGATTGATCCAAGAAGCTTGATTCCCAAGTTTCAAGTTCATCAGAACCACGGTTAGGGTTTCTTGGAAAAAGTCAACTGTATCTTTGACTTTTGACCAGGACATGCTCCTAAACCCTAGGACATGATTCAATACACCCTATAACACCTATGAAATCAATCCATCAAATTTGATTTAGGTCAAGGACTTGATTTCATAGAGGATCGCACAGTTTGGAATTCATCTGATAAAAAGTCAGTTGTGCACAAAAGTCAAAGTTTGACTTTTTGAGAATTTTCACAATTATGGTTCCTTAACCCCTAAAATGATGTTGATGTGTGATTTGAATCAACATTCATCAAGAAAAACCAAAGAAAGTGGGATAACTTGTAAAAGGGGTAACCATAAAAACTTAGAATTTTTTCTAAGTTATGAAATAAAGTGGCTAGGGTACCAACTTCCAAGGATCATAACTTGAGATCCAAGCAACCATTTGGGCTGATCCAAAGATGGATTTGTAGCTCTCATGGCATACTTTAAAAGTGTCAACTACACCTCATTCCAATTCCTCGTGGATTTCAAGTTATGGAATGGCCAAAATCACAAAAAGTGAAAATTTCACGTTTTTCTAACACTTAGTGAAATTTTCACTAAGTCAGAATCTGCCTTGCTTTTTTTCCAAATGTAGGGGCATTTTTCACTTGGATCCAAAAAGTATCAAAACAAATTATGATCACACATATGTTATATCATATGAGAGCTTTCCAAAATGGCCAACAACCCCATGAAATTCCACTTGAGCCATGAGATATGACAATGGCAATGTGCCTTGCTGCAAACTGCCATGGCTAGGCAGATTTGTGCATTTTGCTTGATTTGAGCAATTTGTACAAATGACAAACAAGTTTATCCATCTGAACACCTCAGGGAGGGACCAAGGAGGGACTAACACTGATCCATAAGCCTCCCAAGTCTTTGGAACTAAAAATAGCATGCCAAACCTAAAATTGCCTAAAGAGGGGACAAGACTCCAATTTTGTTTTGGAGCATTCAATGGATGCACCAAGGTGGCATGAACTGAACCATTTCCGACTGAATGAGTTAAAGATGATCTCTGAACTAGGGGACCAGCAGCCTGTGCCCTAACCTCTAGTCAATGGCTAGAGGAGACTTGAGATTTCAAAATGTAACCATTGGCCAAACCTCTGCAGCAGTTGCCATTCACTATTGCAGCCAAAACAAGCTTGCTCTACTATAAATAGAGCTCATTTGTGCTCAGTTTAAGTACACCAAAGCACTACAACACTTGCTTTCCTCAAAATCTCTTTCTCTAGGCAAAAATACCTTCTTTAGCAAGGTAACTCTGAGTTTTTGAGTTAGAGAGAAATTCCATCACAGCTCATGATCCAAACACATCCAACATGTCATATCTAAGCTGTCCAAACTCTCACAAGTGACCTATAACACCAAAATCACAAATTCCCCTCTCAAAACCTTAAAATAAGGCCTTTTGCATTTTTCAAGCCATGTCTTGATTTAGTCACTTTCCAAACCAGATAAAACCTCAAACACACTACAAATATCATCCTTGAACTGTCCCAAATGGTTTCACACATCTGGAACACCATTTGAGAGAGTTGCTATTTTGTCCACTTTTGCCCCTTTTGCAAGAAAGGGCCAATTTCCATTCCTGAGGTTTCTAGCTGATTCCAATCATCCTATAAGCTTCTAAGGGATCATTTGAGATTGTTCAAAGCATTAAAACATTTCTGGAACAAGGCACTTGACAGATTGCCCAAAAAGCTCCAAAGGAGGTAAGCATCTCAACTTGAACTCTTTAAAATATGCCTTGCATTGAGGTCCACTGATCATGCACATCTCATACATGTTATATTTGTTGTGTTTGAACCAATTCATCATGTAATTCATGCCTGCACTAAGAGATAGCACAGAAAATGCAAATTATGGCCTATTTCAAAACCACTATCGGGTTTTGAGGAGGATTGATTGTCTGGAAAAACCACCACCACCATTGGATTCCTTGGGAAATTCTAGGCCAGATGCATATAAATTTTGTCTCCATCCATGGAGAAATGAGGAAGTTATGACCTTCACGTTTCTGACCAAAAACCTTGCCTTGCCTTGCCTTGGCCAGGCCAAGAACAAGGCAAGCCTTGTATATTTATGGTTGGCGTTTGATACACGGATGTATCACCACCCCAGTGGTAAGGCTTGCACACTGCACACAAGAGGTCTGAGGTTCGAATCCCCCTCGCCCCAGACCCCTTTTTAATGTTTTTTTTCATATTATTTTTAATGATTTGAAAAATTAATAACTCCCTCAATTTTAACTATTTTTTATTGGTTCTTTTTGAAAAAAATCACAAAAATGTTGAAATATTTTATTCCACAAAAAAATCAAATTTATATTATTTATTTAATATAATTGGAATTTTTGTGAATAAATTCATTTTTAATTGTTTTTAAACATTTTAAAAGTGAATATTCATCTTGAAAATCAAAACCAAATGAGTTTTAATTCATCTTGTGATTAAAACCTCATTTTTCAAACCTTAAACAAAAATCACAAGTGGTTTATTCAAACTTATTTGGTATTTTTTTATCATTTTTATTGATTTTCTTTAAATATTTACTTTTAAAGAAAAACAAAATTAGGGTTTCTTTGATTTCAACCCTCATCAATCATTTTCAAACACTTTGGGCCTCTAATAGAGTGTAAGACCCAACCCCTTTTTGAAACAAAAATGATTTGGGCCTCAGTCATTGTATAAGACCCATCGTGTTTTCAAAAACCTCGGCGCGATCGCCGTTCTCAAACAAATAACCCTGGGCCTCTCCTTCAGTTGTAAGCCCCATATCTTGTACAAAACTAACTCTTTGGGCGTCTAATAGAGTGTTAGACCCAATCCCTTTTTAACCAAAACCATTTTGGGCCTCAAATATTGTATAAGTCCCGACACGGAAAAAATCTCGGCGCGATCGCCAGGTTAAAATCATTTGGGCCTCTCCTTGAGCTATAAGACCCATTTCTTTTCTTAAAAACTCTTTGGGCCTCTTGGTAGAGTGTAAGACTCAATCCTTTGTAAATACAAACAATTTTCGGGCCTCAGATGTTGTATAAGTCCCGTTGTATTTTCAAAATCACGGTGCGATCGTCGCCTTTTAAATCAAAATCATATGGGTCTCTCCTTGAGTTGTAAGTCCCATCATTTGTACAAAAACACTTTGGGCCTCTAATAGAGTGTAAGACCCAACCCTTTGTAAGTGAAACCATTTTGGGCCTCACATATTGTATAAGTCCCTTTGTACGATTTTCAAAACAACAGTACAATCACTGTTAAAACTTGGGCCTTTCCTTGAGCTGTAAGCCCCAACAATCTTTTCAAAGCACTTTCTCCTTTGATTTTGAATACAATATTGTTATCCAAATTTTCTTTGTTGAACAACTAACAATACAGCATGCAAGCTCTACAACGGGTAAGTGTTTATCCGCTTTCATTTATCGCTTTCATATGTATATAACTGTATTGTGGGGTTGTTTCACTGTAAGTCTTCTTTCACATCCTTTTATATACTCGTCAAATATCAACTGTGTAATACTAGTATAGTTATTTAGAGTTTTCCCCAGCAACTACGTCTAAAACTAGGTAAAGCCAGGTGGTCACTCTTAAAATACAAACAAAACTAGATCCCCTAGAGGATTACCAGACACAGTCTTCCCTTCTCTTGGGGTTAAACAATATGAAACAAAGAGAAAGACAACATTCTCGGTGAACCCTTTCTCAGACTGTCATCTTTAGAAATCGTCAAAGAAACTCTACTCCCCAGAGTTGATCTATTCTCCATGAATAGCATCTCTTGAGTTTCTTCCAAATTCTCGAACTTTCCTGGAATGATCTCTTCTATGTGAATTTCATTTCTTGAACTTCTCTTGGTTTGGGGACCCACAGGCTTCCTAAAAGCCTCCCCGCCTCCTCTTGGGCGTTGTACAAGGACCCTTTGGCTTCCTAGAAGTTCTCATGCCTTCTCTTGGACTTAATACAAGGACCCTGACGACCTCTTAAAGGTATAAGACAGAACTTAGTCATCCTTTTCTAGAACAGTCTTTTCGGTGTCAAACCTCTGGCCACTTTAGGGTTGATACTCATCCCTTAGTGCCCGTGCCTCCTCTTGGGCATTGTAAAAAAGATAAAACTCTAGACTTGGACAGTCTAAACCCCCTTGAGTCTCAAATACATTCTCAAGTTCCTTTCAAATATAGGAAAAACACTGATCACTCTGAAAACCGGCCTCTCTCATGAGAGTTCCCCACCCTTTTGCCTGCCTATGGATCTAATCCTCAGCAGTAACGCCGCCTCCTCTTGGGCTTTGTACAATGATCCTCCCCAACGGATTTAACCTTTTCAGACTCTCTTGTTGAGTCAATCTTCTTTTAGCCTCCATCTCGGGCTTCGTACAAGATACTAAATCACTCTCTTGTTGAGTCTAACAGACTTTTTTGGTGAGTCAATCTCCTTTTAACCTCCATCTCGGGCTTCGTACGAGATACCAAATCACTCTCTTGTTGAGTATAAAAGTGTCGCTCCTGGGATTTTCATCCAATTACAAACGCGAAAGTGGCGCTGAAACAGAGTCGTCAGCAATGTGTATTTATCCCAAGAGAGGGAAAGGAAACACTGCGTAAACCTGAGGGGAAGGAAAAGAGCATGGTCTCGCGACCAAGAGAAATGGGTAAGGGAGTCGGTTACGCGAGGGGAAGGTATTAGCACCCCCACGCGTCCATTGTACTCGATGGGATCCACACTGGTTGTCTCGATCAAAGGGTGTCGTCATCTGGAGCTCCGCTGCTACTGGAAACGAGAAGGAACGGGAACTGAAAAGAACGAAGAAACGAGGAAGAAAAGAAAAAGAAGTGACTCGATAGGACCTCCTCGGAGTCCTAGGTCTACGTATTCCCTCGTGCAATGGGAAAGTCAGAGTCAACATAGTTCGGACACGAACTAGGGGGAAGGTTGCTCGCCACAACATCGCCGTCTCGTGCCTACGTATTCCACAATGAAGCACAGGTCATGGATTAGTGCACACACAAAAGAAAATAAAAGAAAATTCATGAAAATATGCCAAAACATGATAAAATCAGAAATAAAAATAATCAAAAATTATTTAAATGTTTATAGATGCTTCATGAATTTTTATGACATTTTTGGATGCACAAATGTAATTTTAAAAATTAAAAAGAAACAAACATGCAAAAAAGAAAATAAAAACAAGAAAATAACCTAGGGGGTGCCACGAAAGCAAAAACCAAGTTCAATAATGTTTGGGCTCAGGAAAGTGGTGTGTGAATAGCAAAAAGTACAAAGCCCAAAGGCGCGTGTAAAGAGAAGTGTATAGCATGGATATCAGTCAACATCTTGACTCAAGGAGAACCATTGGATCAGTCCACATGAGATGATCAAGCATAGTCAAACAATCAGACAGATCAAGATGCAAGCACATGATAGGTTAACATGCAACAACCACACGTGATTGTCAGAGTAAAAAATTATTCAAAATTGAGAACACGTGCAAGGCATGTGAATCATTTATTCGCTGGCAAAATCTGGAGCGTAGGATAGAAACAAATCAACGACCACGTTATAACCTGGAAACAAGCTAGGGTTTATGCAAGGTTTCATATTCAGGTGGCCGGAGAAGACTCGGGTCATCTTCTCCGGTGATCCTCCACCGTGCTCAGCTTCCAACCACCACAGAAATGGACAAAACCTATATCAATCTCTTCCTCTCTGCACGTAGGTTCTAAATCCAACTTCCAAATTCACAAATAACACACACACAGAGAATCGAAGCCACAAAAGTTTGCCCTAAAAATGAAACTACGCACCTATGGTGCCTATCAACTAGCCGGATACCACACTGCTCCTACTGAGCTCAAAACAAACAGAACAAGTAGAATTAAAGCAAGATTAGAACAAAAAATTATGAACTGAACCTGTACTTTTGATGCACTTGAACTCCAAAGAAAACCAGAGGTGAGACTCCTAGCTTCTTGAACTTCACTCTAGCCAAATAAAGGTTGTGGAATCTCTTGTTATGCTTGCAGATCTAGTTGAAAAAGATGAAGAAATTGAAGTGTGATGCTAAACCAGATCAAACTCTATTCCATTGCTGCTTGTTGATGAAGAATGGAGGAGAAACTTGCAAATATTGATGAAGCTTCGAGAGGAAGAAAATGCAAATTCAAAGAGAGAATGTGTGAGATTTTGGTGGAAAGTGAAAAAATGAATCAACCTCCCCCAAATTTTGTTATGAAATGGCTTTATAGGGTGAGTTAACTATTAACCACCTTGGTTAACAGTTAGAACTCTGATTAACTGAGTTAGTGGTGAGTCAAGTTAGTTTGGGCACGAGTTATGGTGTTGTGTTAGAGTGTGGAGAGATCATGAAGCTTTGTGGTGGGGATTAATGATGAGAGGTGGTGATGTAATGGTGATCAGTAGTGCAACTTGCTATACAAACTTCTTGTGCAAGTTTCTCTTTCTTTACCTTGTTTGAACAAAGATGGCATGCATGGTACATGATCATGTGTGTGTGTGTGAGAGGTTTGTCTAGCTCAAAATGGCAATGTTTGGACATGGTATGTAACATAATGGTCAGCATGCGCATAAACCCAACAATGCAACTTGTTTGATCTAGTTTTGTTAACTTGGCTTGGAAGAAAAGAAATTGGCATGTAATGATCTTTGGAGCATGATATCTTCATGGACATGGAGTGAAATGGCATGGCCAAGGATGATTTGGAAAGAGGACAGTGAGTAGAGCAAGATTGGTGTTCAACATGAGTGGAAATAGAACCTCTAAGGTAATAAAAAATGATCATGAAGATGGATATGCATAACTGATGTTGCGAGTCAACCTGACCTGGCCTGACCAGCTCGTGTGCAAATGGATAAATCAGTTTAAGGATACCCTCTTTGAACCACCATAACTTCCAAATAATTGATGAAATGAAAAATTGTCCAACACCAAAGTTGAAGGGGACATGGAAATGAACAAAAGTCATGTTGAACTCTTTCCCATTTAGAGTCTCTATCATTGAGTAATTTGACCATGGACTTAGGTACAACATGCACACCAAGTGTTTGTGGAAATTATGGCGCATTGGCTGGTCATGACTTGTCACTTTTCCTTGATTTGTCTCAACTTTGAAACACCATATCTCTCTCAATTTTGATCCAATGGGGATGTTCTTGGTATGGATTTGAAGCTTGAAATCTGAACTTTTGATAGGCCTCCCTAGCCTTTCCATTTGGTTCTTGGAGCATGGAGAAAGAAAGCTCTAAAGTTGACCTCTCACCTTGCCAAAACTTGCCATAAATAGAAACCCTAATTTCTATTTTTGGCAACTTTGTACATTTCTTGATTTTTAATGAATCTTTCATTATTTCTTGATAAAACCCTCACCAATGATCATATTTGACATGAGGAACATGAATTTGACCTCAAAAAGTCAAGAGTTGACTTTTTCCATTACATAGTTGACTTTTCTCCAATTCTCCCGATTCTCAACCAATTGATCAATTGAAACCCTTCCACATCAAATTGATGGACAATTCTTCATACTTAGACCTTTGAGGACATGTAGAATACCATAGAATCAAGTCTTGCCCAAAAAATAAAAAATAAACTGATTTTATGGCAAACCCTAATTTTGACCCCTCAGTCTAGGAGAAATCAGCACACCCTCCAAATCCAAATTCCTCTGAGTATGATGTATATCCTCTCCAACAAAGATGAGATATGCCATTTAGAAATGATAAAAGCTCAAAGATCTTTCCCATTGGGGTGTTATACTTTAGAATTCCAAAACCCTAGTTTGCACTGGCTAGGAGAATATGACTTCCTTCAACCTTCTATTGAATTCCCATCTTGTGATACCTTGAGGGCTCAAATGAGATGAATTGAGATATGAAAAGCCCTTGTGACTTGTTTGGAAAAGCTTTTTTACTCTTGTCCTTTGGCTTTGAACTGTCCACACCTTGATGTACTTGATATCATGCCTTGCAACCAATGATGTATATGATTTAGTATGACCTATTATGAAATGCAAATGAATGAAACATAAGCCAATTATTGGAGAGAGATAAGAGGGCAAATTTTGAGGTATTACAAAAAGACTCTCTTGTTGAGTCAAACTCTTTTAGCCCCTATCTCAGGCTTCGTACGAGATACTAAAACACTCTCTTATTGAGTCAAACCCTTTTAGCCTCCATCTCGGGCTTCGTACGAGATACTAAATCACTCTCTTGTTGAGTATAAAAGACTCTCTTGTTGAGTCATTCCCCTTTTAGCCTCCGTCTTGGGCTTCATACAAGACACATAAAAGCACTCTCTTGTCGAGTCATTCACTTGTTAACACTCTCTTGTTGAGTCAACCCTTTTAGCCTCTATCTCGAGCTTCGTACGAGACAAATAAAAAGCACCCTCTTATTGGGTCAACAACCTCCTATTAGGCTTTGTATAGAGAAATCCCCGGTTGAGTCAATCAACCTTTTAGCATCAAATTTGTGCCTTGCTCACAGCATACAAACATCAACAACTCCTCTTTAGAGATGACAAGTTCTCTCTCAGTCAAAACTTTTAGCTTCATATCTTGGGCTTTGAACAAGATACAAATACTCCTTTTAGCCTTTATCTTGGGCTTTAAACGAGACACCAAAACATCTTTTTCCTCCCTTAGAATAGGAGGAACTACGATCGCTATGATTTCCCTGTTTCGTTAAACGGGAATACGTAGGCATAAGATTGAAAAATATTAGCGAGCACACTAATAAAAAACCCAAAATCCAGTACCTTCATATATCAACCCAAAAGCATCAAATCTAAACACATTACCAAAAACCTCACGAATGGTCCAAACATTCTATTCTTGACAAAATAATCGAAGAGGGGCCCACGTCTTAATAGCATCTGTAAACCAACAGTTTTTACTGTTTAAACTCAGTTTGCGTGCACGGTTAATTGGATACATCTATTTCCCTTCCTTAATCAACTTAACAGGATAAAAAAATGAATCGAACTGTAGTGCCCAAGCGATAGTGATTCAAGACCACAAAAATCGTTCTACAAAAAAAATGGCGCCCACCGTGGGGTCGTATTCTCTTTCTTACAATCTTCAGTAGAAACCTTAAGTTTAGAAAATGCCATGGAAATGGCGACCACGGTGGGAGGTATTTACCTCTTGCAGTCTTACGGTGGGAGACTTTTCTTTCTCACCTTCTTGGGCAGAAAGCCTGGAGTTCACAAAGCACCACAAAAATGACGACTTTGCTGGGGAGTCATTGTCTGTATAGGATCATAAGACTAGAGGTCTAAGATGATTAAGACAAATATATATATTGCTTTTCCTAATTGATATCTGTGTTTATTTTTCTACTAATGGGAATGCGTGTGATGCCGCATGTGGAAAGATTGAGTATACACCTAAGATAGGCGATGGCAAAACGGGTAATCTTTCCGGGAGTGAATCCCAGCTAAGAGTCCCTGGGCGACCATCAAACTCAATGGAGACTCCCTTTGCAGATACATTGCCTATACGACTTCGGTTGTTGAAAGTAGTGTGGTTGATTGGGTTATCTGAGAAGCTGAGGTTTTTAGTAGACTGAAACCATTTTGTAGTGCGGAAGCTATCGGGAATAGTCGTCACGCGATACTACCCTCATTTGAGATCACTCTAGGATACATCAGCTTGCTGGCGATCCGCTTGCTATTGTTATCCCAAGAGGGATCAATGATTTTGCGGACATGTACAAAAAATCACCAGTATAAACCTTTTGGGGGGGGGGGGGGGTAGAGCCTTGACTTCATGACACCGGCCCTTTGACCCCATGTTTTTTCTATGTTTATGTGTGCTTCATTCATACATTCATTTAAAAAACATTAAAACAAAGAAAAATTTTCTCTTCTAGTCTCTCTTTTTTCAAATTAAACTAAGACAATGTTTGCAAATATCAGAGAAAGAGATTGCGTTATGGATTTCGGTAGAAGAAAGACTCATAAGTATACCTTCAAGGTTCCAAAATTAGAGTATTTAAAAGGTTTGGCGAGGATGATCACTAACCCTAAGGCTTTCAGAGCTAAGTATGGAGGACTGTTGTCTCTGTTAAGGATCCATGTAATTGAGGGATTACTTGCTACACTCATTCAGTTCTACGATCCGGTCTATCATTGTTTCACATTCCCGGATTATCAGCTAGCACCAACACTGAAGAAGTATTCTCACCTGACTGATTTACATATCACTGATCAAGCTCCCTTTTCTGGACTGGAAGAAATTCCAAAAGATCAAACCATTGCAAGAGCAATTTATTTGGACGAGTCAGAAGTCAGGACTCACATGACCACTAAGGGTGGTATCCAAGGTTTACCAGCCTAGTTCTTGATAAAGAAAGCTCTGTACTTTACCAGTATAGGGAATGTGGCCGCTTTCGAGAGCATCTTTGTTTTGCTCACCTACGGGTTATTTTTGTTTCTCAACATCGATAACTTTGTAGATATTAATGCCATTAAGATATGTCTGATTGGGAATCCCGTACCAACCTTACTCACAGATGCGTATCATTCTGTACACTTAAGGAATTTATACAGCGGAGGAATGATCACATGCTGTGTACCCCTGCTATACAAATGGTTCATTTCTTATTTGCCAAAATCTGCCGCATTTTGAGATCAAAAGAATACTTCACGTTGGTCGCAAAGAATCATGTCTCTTACCAACTCTGACATCAATTGATATAATCGAATCTATGACGGGATCAGAATCATTGACCGTTGTGGAAATTTCCCAAACGTACCCCTTATAGGAACTAAGGGAGGAATCAACTATCATCCAATTCTCGTTCGTCGTCAATTCGGATACCTAATGAGGCATGTCCCGCAGAATGCTCATCTGGAAGGTCTTTTCTTCAAGGAAGGAGAAAATGACAGGGCACTAAAGACAGAAATAGTGCATGTCTGGAAACACGTTCATAGGAAAGGACGAGAGTTTCTAGGAAACCCAGATTGTGTCTCGGTGGAGCCTTATCTCCACTGGGTACAAACTAGAGCTCTCAAGCTGAGGATGCCTTACCCTCGTCAGGAAGTTCTTCCATTAAGGGACCTTGTCCTTTATTTTATGTCTGATATGGAAAAACTTCAGGTGACTATCAACAAAGTTCAACAGGAGAAGAGGTCTTGGAGGAACAAGTACCGCATTCTCAATGTGGAGTGTAAGAAAATACAGCAGATATCGAAAGATAAGGATGCTCTGATCGAGATTTTAGAGCAACATGTTGTAGAAAATTAGGATGACTGAAGAAATTTGCTCGCTCCTTTCACTTGGCAAAGGAATGACAACCCGACAACGGCTCAAGAGCCCCGGTCAAAGAAAAGGAAAGAACCAGAACCAGCACTTGAGCTCTCCTCAGAGAGGACTCAGGATCCTTTAGCTTAGAAATTTCCTTTTACAACACTTTGTAATCTACTGTATTTCCATTTCCGCAATCTTTGAATTCAATAAAATGGGGTTTCCCCACTGTTTGATATTTGCAATCCAATTGTCGAAGTTTCTTTTAATTAATTAATATAATCATTGCATATCATTCATCATTCTCGCATAAGCGCATTCTTCTTCCCTACGAATCTTACGTTTGTGTCTCGATTCTAGAGTCAACGTGTCTCATTCGTTCAATACTCAGGCCAATCGACAGAAGAAAATGGATGATCTCGAGGAAGAGAACAGAGGGTTGAGGGAAGAGATCGACACTCTGAAAGAAGATCTGAGAAGGCTTTATAGTGACATGCAATCTCTGCCAGCAGTCCAGATGCAGCAACAACGGACTGTGATCTCAAAGATCACATCTACGCCCATAGTGGAAAAGTATGATCCTAGGTATAAAATGCCAAAAGATCGTCCCTGGGGCATGCCACTCAACTATATCCCGGAAGGATATATTCTGCCGATCATGGAAGATTCTGAGACTGCAACAGGAACCGCTGGGCCTGAAGGTTACAAACTTCGGGAAAGCGAAGATGCCCGTGGCATGACAGCAACTCCGGAAGGTTATAAACTTTGGGAAGCACCAAGAGTCTCTGCCGTAATGACTGTACCACCACCTGTGGTACACACTATCCCGGAAGGACAGGTTTCCCAGATACCGTCTGGTGGAAACAAAAGTATGTTCGACAGAATGAATGAGTTCCAGGAACAGTTCCTGGAGATTCAGAAAGAACTGCAAGCCATTCGCGGTCAGGATCTATTTGGAAAGGACGCCGCAGACCTTTGATTGGTCCCCAATGTGAAAGTTCTGCACAAGTTCAAAGTGCCCGAATTTGAAAAATACAAGGGTAACTCTTGCCCTCAAAGCCATTTGGTGATGTACGCTTGACGAATGTCAACTCAGACAGAGAACCACCAGCTACTGATCCATTACTTCCAGGATAGTTTAACCGGTGCCGCACTCATATGGTATATGGGTTTAAACCGCACTAAGATTGCTACTTTTAGGGATCTTGGCACTGCCTTTGTTCAGCAGTATAAGTATAATCTGGACATGGCACCGGACAGAGATCAACTCAGAGCCATGTCGCAGAAGGACAAGGAAACCTTTAAGGAGTACGCTCAGAGATGGCGTGAAATTTCCGCCCAGATTTGTCCACCTCTTGAGGAAAAAGATATGACAAAGATCTTTTTAAAAACCTTGAGCTCATTTTCCTATGACAGGATGGTCGCCAGTGCGCCCAGTGACTTCACCGAGATGGTGGGCATGGGAGTTCGCCTTGAGGAAGCCTTCCGAGAAGGACGTTTAGTTAAAGACGCTGGATCATCAAGTAGTACAAAAAGATACGGTAGTGCTCTCCCTAAGAAAAAAGAGCAGGATATTGGGAATATCTCTCTCGGAAAGCAAAGGCGACGTTACCAACCAGTAGCAACTGTAACTCCTGCTATCAACCCTGCGCCTGTTCCATCGTATCAATCTCAGGTTGCGCAAAGCCAACCGAATCGACAACAATATCAGCAAAGGACACAACAGCCTCTTCAGCAGGCTCGTCCTCAGTACAACAACAACCGTACAACGCGTCCGCCAGGGTTCGACCTTATACCCATGTTGTACGCAGAACTGTTTCCATTACTACTGGTCAAGGGGCATGTCCAAACCAGGGCTCCTCTTACAATATCAAAAAATCTGCCTTTTTGGTTCAAAGCGAATCAGACTTGTCCTTACCATCAAGGAGAACCAGGGCATAACATAGAAAACTGCCTCAGTTTGAAATCCGATGTGCAAAATCTTATTAGGAGCGGGGTTTTATCCTTCAAAGATACGAATTCGAATGTTCTCACGAACCCGTTGCCTCAACACAAGAAAGCTGCAGTCAATTTGATAGAGGGAGAGTCTAACAACAGCTATCAAATTCATGATGTACTCTTATTGAGGACCAATCTGGTCAAGATGCATCGTAGACAGAGCGGGTATGGCCATATAACACCTCACAACTATCACCAGTGCGATATCTACTCTAAGAACAATCAAGGATGCTTTGTGGTGCAATCAGCTCTACAGGAACAGTTGGATCTCGGGTGGATCCAAGAGCACCGAATTCGGGGGGTCAACATGACTTATACGAATTCCAACATCATTCAGAACCACGACATCCGTGCAATGAATGTCAACTTAATTAGTGGCAATGCACTCAAGGTAAGGCCAGTATCATAATCTGCCGCGGCACGATTATTATTCCTATCTGATTTGCTCGGTAAACAATCAGGGATGCTCTTTTATACAAGAGGCCCTCCAGCGTCAGATGGATCTTGGATGGATCCAGGACTACCATGATAAAAATCCTTATCAGATCAACATGATCCAGATCTTTGATATTCGCTTAATGAATACCATCTTGGAAGAGTTACACGCTAAGCAAGTTCAGCTCGGTTTTCTGACTTCGCATAATTATCAGAACTGCAAAGGATGTTGTGAGAGTGACCAGGGATGTGCTATCGTTCAAAGAACTTTGCAACACTTGTTAAATCATTGGTGGCTTCCGATCTATCTAGATGAAGACACAAAACAAGTCAGTATGATTAACGGGAACCCTACTAGGCATCAGAGTCAAGATGTTCGGTCAGTAAAAACCGATCTAGTGAGGTTACACTACATACAAAGCGGACGTGGCTGGGTTCCACCACATAATTATGAACGCTGTAGAGTTTGCTCGGAAGATAATCAAGGTTGTTACCTCGTGCGAGCAGCCCTTCAGAGTCAGTTGGACCGCAAAGAGATTAAACCATGTCCAGTTTCGGGGTCCATCAACTTGATGCCCGATTATTTCGCTGATCAAATCAAGGATGTCGTTGTAATCTCTGATCACAAAGGGACTAAAGATCTTTGCGCCATCATCCCGCTAGTGGACGAATCTAAGGTTCTTAGCCAGGAACTGATTGAGGTTACCTACGACAGTCAGAAAAATCAGAAGGCTCCTGTAGTTATCTATCTACCGGGACCAGTACCGTACAAGTCCGATAAGGCGATCCCTTACAAGTACGATGCAACAATAATTGAGAATGGAAAGGAAATTCCATTACCCTCCGTCGTGAATATTGCAGACATCAGTCGAGTAACACAGAGCGGTCGAATCTTCAACCGAGGAGTTGGAGAATCTAGCAAAGAAAATGAACCTCAAACAAAAGTTCCCAATCAACCGATCGGTCAGTCCAATGATCCCGACCTTTCAACAAACAATGATGAGATGCTGAAGCTCATCCAAAAGAGTGAATACAACATTGTTGATCAACTGTTGCAAACTCCTTCAAAAATCTCTGTATTATCTCTATTACTCAGTTCCAAGGCTCACAGAGATGCTCTACAAAAAGTCTTAGAGCAAGCCTTTATGGAACAGGATGTAATAATAAAACAGTTTGATAACATCGTTTCTAACATCACTTCCTGCAACAACTTGGGGTTTAGTAACGAGGAATTTCCAGAGGAAGGCAAAAGTCACAACATGGCGCTCAATATTACAGTCAACTGTCAGGATGATGCCTTAGCCAGCGTACTGATAGATATTGGATCGACCATCAATGTTATGTCGAAGTCCACTTTAATGCGACTATCATTCAAAGGATCCCCGATGAGGGGTAGTGAGGTCATCGTCAAAGCATTTGACGGATCTCGGAAAGCAATTATCGGCGAAGTCGACCTTCCCATAACTATCGGTCCTCACACTTTCCTAATCACTTTCCAGGTCATAGATGTTCGGGCAGCATACAGCTGTTTATTAGGAAGACCTTGGATAGACCAGGCTGGGACAGTCACTTCGACACTGCACCATAAACTGAAGTTCGTCAAGAATGATCAACTAGTCACAGTCTGCAGAGATCAAGCTTTGCTCGTGAGTAGCTTATCATCGTCTACTTGTGTAGAACCCGAGGAGGTTGTTGGAACCCAGTTCCAAGCACTGTCGGTGAGCAATGAGAATCAGTCAGAGAAAGGAACTTCGATTTCCTCATACAGAGATGCTTTCGAAGTGATCAAAAGTAACAATGCAAAAGGGTGGGGACAACTTGTCATTCCTCCTGATAACAAAACAAAGAAAGGTCTTGGTTTTTCTTCAACCTATACCCAGACTGCTACCAACGATAAAAATATTCATCCCATTCAGGATTTCTTCCACAGTCGAGGTTTCCTTCACCCAGTAAATCAGGAAGTGCACACCATCAACAAGGGAGATTCCTCCGATGCGGATGAAGAGTGGAAATCTTATCTTAACGAGGACGGTTATATGTCACAGGAGGAGGTGCCTACGCCATTTTGCTATCCCGCACAGAGTCCGAGATTTATACCAAGGTCAGACGTCAAAATGATATATGGAGATTGTGATCCAGAAGGATGTCGTGCTCCACCAAACTCATTAGAGGAAGACACTCTGATGAAAGACAACTTTGACCACGACTATTATGGCCCAATGGATGGCCTGCCTATCTGGCAGCCGTACCCAGGAAACTCGGGGCAAGAAAATTAGCCGAACAATGAAAATCAGCTGAGCATAATTGAAAAGAATACCTGCGTCCCCACCATGTCATGGGATCAACACTCAGGGTATTCAAAACCTATCCAGTACGACGATGAATTGGCAAAGCTTGTCGGACTAGAGTTCATCAACTACGCTTTTCCCGATGTCAACGTCATCGAAAAGGATGACTCCTCCAGTTCCAGAGAAGTGTGGGACACCTTAGGCCAACCAAGTGGAAGGTTCGACTACTTGGTCAAATACACCGCTCCTGAAAGCTCTCGTATCAGGCTCGAAGACATCCAGCCAACTGGATGGGGAGATTTACCTGAGAGTACAAATACTATACAGAATACAACAGAAGAGTTCGTCTACGACAACTCTGCCTGGGAGACAGATTCCAACGATCCTGGGGATTCCTGGGACGTTTGAACTATATTTCCAGATTTATATTCCTCATGACCGCAACATGCGCGCCAATCTTCAAAGTGCTCAAGAAGATACAGTCATTTCTCACTGATCCCCGGGGCAAATGGACTCCGAATTATGATGGCTCCTATGTGGTCAAGAAAGCTTTCTTAGGCGGTGCCTTGAGACTCGCAACCATGGATGGAGAAGAATTTGCCTACCCCACGAATGTTGATGTAGTCAAGAAATACTTCGCCTAAATAAAAAATAAATAAATAAATAAAATAAATAAAATAAAAAAAACGTCTCGGTGGATTGAAAATCCGAAAGGGCGGTCCAGGCAAAAATTAGAGACATAATCCAAAAACTCATCCCGATGGATTGGAAATCTCAAAGTATAATCCAGGAAAAAGTTAGGGATAATGGCAAGTAACTATGCCCAACAGGGGCAAATTCCCCAGTAGCAGTTGTGTCATCCATCAGAAAACTCCAGTCAAGGTCATCTTCGACAGAAGCTCAGGATGCCCCGAATTCAAAGTTGGTAGAAGGATAGGTGTCGTTATGTTTCAATGTAGCCTTTTTCCCTTAAATTACCATTTTCAAAACTTTGTAAATACTCTATGGAATCACACGTTTGGCTGATTTCCATCCTATCAATAAAATTTGAGCCCTTGTGCTTTTGTTTGCAATTCTTATTTGTTTTAACTTTACAGAACGACGTTTTAATATGATTAACGATTCTTGAAACAAAACAAAAAATGAATTTACTTGTCAAACTTTTCTGCTTTTAAATAAAGATGGAAATTCTTTTGACTGTTGAACATCGAAAGAACATAGATTGCGTCTCCAAAGGTGTTCGAGCTTCAAAGTACAGAATCAAAGTACTCCTTCTAAACCAATACGCCTAAACGAAGGATCGATTGTATCAGATGTGACTTTCCCATCTGATACCCTCGGCAGAGTTCTTACCTCCTAAGTCCGACCAACGGTGTTCCCCGCAGGGACTATTTCTCCTAAGCAAGGCAGAATTGCTATCTTGAACCAGCGGTGCTTCTTCGTCCCCAGTAGTGGCCGAGTATCTAGTCGTGTTCATCCATTAGTCTGTATGTCGTGTCAGTTTTGTCAGCATATACATACATACATCATGCATTATTGATTTACATTCATATTCATATTGCATCTCTATCGCTCTAGTCGGTCTTGTGCCCTAGTGATAGAAGTCCTCTCAATCAAGTTGTCAGTCCTTTCCTCGTCAGAAAATGTTGCGTCTGAACAATCTCTCTCCTCGAGTTTATTTATGGGATGAAGTCGGTCCTCGACCACTTTGATAACTTGAACCTCTGAAAGACCAGAGAACTTGCAACGAACATCACTCTTCGCCATTGAAGATGATGTTTTCTCTTTCCCGGATTAAGGAAAATCCCCAGAGAAAGCCGCTTAAGTAGAGATTCGACGATACAACAATTGTTTTCCGAAAAAATCCGCTGACGAAAAGGTCATCAGCAGCTCAAATTTGGATCACATCATATGGCATTTCTCCGAGAAGATCCGGAGAAAAGTATGATGTAAGACCCCAAGCGGAAACGGTCACTCAAGAGACTCGTTTTCCCCAGTAGAGTCGACAAATGGCGTCTCCAAACTGAGAAATTTGTGCACCTCTACAACTCAGACGAATGGGTTTCCCCAGTAAGTCTGACATCAACTTTTTCCATCAAATGGCATCTCCCCAGGAAAATTCGGCGAGAATTTTGAGGAAAACCGCTATGAATAGCGTCCCTTGTCAAGAAAGTTTTTTGAAAAAAGAAACTAAGACCATTTCCTTGGTAAGAAACCAGGATCAAGAGGAAGTTTACATCAGAAACTTAGACCAGTTCCATGGCTAAAAACCAGGATCGAGGGGAAGTTTATATCAGAAACTGAGACCAGTTCCTTGGTAGGAAACCAGGATCGAGGGGAAGTTTATATCAAAAACTGAGACCAGTTCCTTGGTAGGAAACCATGATCGAGGGGAAGTTTATTTCAAAAACTTAGACCAGTTCCTTGGTAGGAAACCAGGATCGAGGGGAAGTTTATTTCAGAAACTGAGACCAGTTCCTTGGCTGAATACCAGGATCGAGGGGAAGTTTGCCTTTTCTAAGTATCATTGCTTAGCAAAGGAAGATGGACTGGCAAACTGCCATTCATAACCACCGTCAAAATTTCGGGTATTCCGATATTTAATCATCTTGCACCCTAAATACCTTTGCCATTCACACCTTCGGGTCCAAGAAGATTAAATAGGGGCATCTAACATACCCCAAATTTTGACCACTAAGATTTCCCATCATTGTGCAAATCATCATCACAATATGGATGAACCATCATGCCTCATCAGTCTCCCCAAAGATGGGTGAGCCTTCACCACAAATAATAATTAGGGTTTCACGCCCTCTCTGAGCTTTAGACAAAGGATCAATCAAGAAATGACATGATCTTCAACTTGTCTAACCTCTCAAACATCCACAAAGGATCAAGAGGACTCCCACATCAAGGATCAAGCACAAGGTTGCTACCTTCCAGGTGGATTAAGCCTCTAGATCGCCAGTGTCACCAAATTAGGGTTTTGGTTTACCAGGGCCTCCAGATGGAAATTTTCCTCTGGGAATGAACCAATGCTTCAAAGCATAACCTAAGATACTCCAAGGGACCTCATGGACCCAATCATCAAGTCAATTTAGCCTCAGGGGATACATTCACCAAAAATCAGGAATTAGGGTTTCTTGACCTAATTCACCCCTAAGTTGACTTTTGGGACAAATCATGAGCCAAGACATCAATACATGATTTGAGGGTCTCCAACACACTACATTGATCCATTTTCAACAATGGATTGATCCAAGAAGCTTGATTCCCAAGTTTCAAGTTCATCAGAACCACATTTAGGGTTTCGCGAAAAAAGTCAACTATATCTTTGACTTTTGACCAGGACATGCTCCCAAACCCTAGGACATGATTCAATACACCCTACAAAACCTATGAAATTAATCCATCAAGTTTGATTTAGGTCAAGGACTTGATTTCATAGAGGATCGCACAGTTTGGAATTCATCTGATAAAAAGTTAGTTGTGCACAAAAGTCAAAGTTTGACTTTTTGAGAATTTTCACAATTATGGCTCCTTAACCCCTAAAATGATGTTGATGTGTGATTTGAATCAACATTCATCAAGAAAAACCAAAGAAAGTGGGATAACTTGTAAAAGGGGTAACCATAAAAACTTAGAACTTTTTCTAAGTTATGAAATAAAGTGGCTAGGGTACCAACTTCCAAGGATCATAACTTGAGATCCAAGCAACCATTTGGGCTGATCCAAAGATGGATTTGTAGCTCTCATGGCATACTTTAAAAGTGTTAACTACACCTAATTCCAATTCCTCATGGATTTCAAGTTATGGAATGGCCAAACTCACAAAAAGTGAAAATGTCACTTTTTTCCAACACTTAGTGAAATTTTCACTAAGTCAGAATCTGCCTTGCTTTTTTTTCCAAATGTAGGGGCATTTTTCACTTGAATCCAAAAAGTATCAAAACAAACTATGATCACACATATGTTATATCATATGAGAGCTTTCCAAAATGGCCAACAACCCCATGAAATTCCACTTGAGCCATGAGATATGACAATGGCAATGTGCCTTGCTGCAAACTTCCATGGCTAGGCAGATTTGTGCATTTTGCTCGATTTGAGCAATTTGTGCAAACGACAAACAAGTTTATCCATCTGAACACCTCAGGGAGGGACCAAGGAGGGACAAACACTGATCCATAAGCCTCCCAAGTCTTTGGAACTAAAAATAGCATGCCAAACCTAAAATTTCCTAAAGAGGGGACAAGACTCCAATTTTGTTTTGAAGCATTCAATGGATGCACCAAGGTGGCATGAACTGAACCATTTCCGACTGAATGAGTCAAGGATGATCTCTGAACTAGGGGACCAGCAGCCTGTGCCCTAACCTCTAGTCAATGGCTAGAGGAGACTTGAGATTCCAAAATGCAACCATTGGCCAAACCTCTGCAGCAGTTGCCATTCATTATTGCTGCCAAAACAAACTTGCTCTACTATAAATAGAGCTCATTTATGCTCAGTTTAAGTACACCAAAGCACTACAACACTTTTTTTCCTCAAAATTTCTTTCTCTAAGCAAAAATACCTTCTTTAGCAAGGTAATTCTGAGTTTTTGAGTTAGAGAGCAATTCCATCACAGCTCATGATCCAAACACATCCAATATGTCATATCTAAGCTGTCCAAACTCTCACAAGTGACCTGTAACACCAAAATCACAAAGTCCCATCTCAAAACCTCAAAATAGGGCCTTTTTGCATTTTTCAAGCCATGTCTTGATTCAGTCACTTTCCAAACTAGATAAAACCTCAAATACACTCCAAATATCATCCTTGAATTGTCCCAAATGATTTCACACATCTAGAACACCATTTGAGAGAGTTGCTATTTTGGCCACTTTTGACCCTTTTGCAAGAAAGGGCCAATTTCCATTCCTGAGGTTTCTAGCTGATTCCAATCATCCTAAAAACTTCTAAGGGATCATTTGAGATTGTTCAAAGCATCAAAACATTTCTGGAACAAGGCACTTGACAGATTGCCCAAAAAGCTCCAAAGGAGGTAAGCATCTCAACTTGAACTCTATAAAACATGTCTTGCTTTGAGGTCCACTAATCATGCACATCTCATACATGTTATATTTTTTGTGTTTGAACCAATTCATCATGTAATTCATGCCTGCACTAAGAGATAACACAGAAAATGCAAATCATGGCCTATTTCAAAACCACTATCGGGTTTTGAGGAGGATTGATTTTCTGGAAAAACAACCACCACCATTGGATTCCTTGGGAAATTCTAGGCCAGATGCATATAAATTTTTTCTCCATCCATGGAGAAATGAGGAAGTTATGACCTTCATGTTTCTGACCAAAAACCTTGCCTTGCCTTGCCTTGGCCAGGCCAAGAACAAGGCAAGCCGTGTATATTTATGGTTGAGGTTTGATACACGGATGTATCACCACCCCCGTGGTAAGGCGCGCACACTGCACACAAGAGGTCTGGGGTTCGAATCCCCCTCGCCCCAGGCCCTTTTTTTTTAATGTTTTTTCATTTTTTTATTATTTTTCATATTATTTTTAATGATTTGAAAAATTAATAACTCCCTCAATTTTAACTATTTTTTATTGGTTCTTTTTGCAAAAAATCACAAAATTGTTGAAATATTTTATTCCACAAAAAAATCAAATTTATATTATTTATTTAATATAATTGGAATTTTTATGAATAAATTCATTTTTAATTGTTTTTAGACATTTTAAAAGTGAATATTCATCTTGAAAATCAAAACCAAATGAGTTTTAATTCATCTTGTGATTAAAACCTCATTTTTCAAACCTTAAACAAAAATCACAAGTGGTTTATTCAATTTATTTGGTATTTTTATCATTTTTATTGATTTTCTTTAAATATTTACTTTTAAAGGAAAACAAAATTAGGGTTTCTTTGATTTCAACCCTCATCAATCATTTTCAAACACTTTGGGCCACTAATAGAGTGTAAGACCCAACCCCTTTTTGAAACCAAAATGATTTGGGCCTCAGTCATTGTATAAGACCCACTGTGTTTTCAAAAACCTCGGCACGATCGCCGTTCTCAAACAAATAACCCTGGGCCTCTCCTTGACTTGTAAGTCCCGTCTCTTGTACAAAAATAACTCTTTGGGCCCCTAATAGAGTGTAAGACCCAATCCCTTTTTAACCAAAACCATTTTGGGCCTCAGATATTGTTTAAGTCCCGACACAGAAAAAATCTCGGCGCGATCGCCAGGTTAAAATCATTTGGGCCTCTCCTTGAGCTATAAGACCCATTTCTTTTCTTAAAAACTCTTTGGGCCTCTTGGTAGAGTGTAAGACCCAATCCTTTGTAAATACAAACAATTTTTGGGCCTCGGGTATTGTATAAGTCTCGTTGTATTTTCAAAATCACGGCGCGATCGTCGCCTTTTAAATCAAAATCATATGGGCCTCTCCTTGAGTTGTAAGCCCCATCATTTGTACAAAAACACTTTGGGCCTCTAATAGAGTGTAAGACCCAAACCCTTTGTAAGTAAAACCATTTTGGGCCTCACATATTGTATAAGTCCCTCTGTACGATTTTCAAAACAACAGTACAATCACTGTTAAAACTTGGGCCTCTCCTTGAGCTGTAAGCCCCAACAATCTTTTCAAAGCACTTTCTCCTTTTATTTTGAATACAATATTGTTATCCAAATTTTCTTTGTTGAAAAACTAACAATACAGCATGGAAGCTCTACAACGGGTAAGTGTTTATCCACTTTCATTTATCGCTTTCATATGTATATAACTGTATTGTGGGGCTGTTTCACTGTAAGTCTTCTTTCACATCCTTTTATATACTCGTCAAATATCAACTGTGTAATACTAGTATAGTTATTTAGAGTTTTCCCCGGCAACTACATCTAGAACTAGGTAAATCCAGTTGGTCACTCTTAAAATACAAACAAAACTAGATCCCCCATAGGATTACCAGACACATTCTTCCCTTCTCTTAGGGTTAAACAATATGGAACAAAGAGAAAGGCAACATTTTCAATGAACCCTTTCTCAGACTATCACCCTTAGAAATTGATCGTGAAGGCTGGATCAGATCCTGCAGAATCAGGCCGCCAAGTGCGTCAGGGATGCTGGTTGTATGGAGAGGAGGGGGTGTACCTGCAAGGCACTCCGACGTTCAAGTGAGAAAAGGTCAGAGAAAAATGGCAAGTACAAAGTATGAATTCTTAGGGTGAATATTGGATACCTGACCCTCTCAAGCGAGAGGGTTTATATAGAGCCCCCAGCGCGTGGCCAACGGTCCTATTTTCGGGGCAAAATAACCGTTTTCCCCAAAGAATAGGTAACTGCCCAAACTAGCCGTTAGGCCAGGCAGGGTGCCCGAAACTAGCCGTTATGTCGGGCATAAACGCAGTTCCGGGCACCTGTCCTTTGCTGTTCGGGCAGCGAGGAAGCCGTGCGTAACGGGCATCAACGCCGGGGAGGAACGTTGCATTCCTTGCACGGTTGGGGGCAGAAAGGTCATTTTTCCCCTCTGTGGATTGGACTTAGGCAATTTGGGCCGCTCTGGAGCAGAGGCGGATTGGGCCAATTCTAGCCATTGGTCCAATCCAGAACAGGAGCCCCCCAAGTCGTTGCTCCCGAGCATGGGAGTGATGACTTAAGGACTGCTCGTTGCTCTGGGGAGCTAGCATAGAGTCGTCGTTTGTAAACGAGGAAGGTTGTCTCAAAGTGTTCGTGACCTCAGGTGTTCGTGATATTCGTGGTCGTGACCTTGTTGCCCGGTGTACGGGGAGACTAATGGTCAGACAGGATTTGAAACGTTGGGGCGCCACGTGTACCTAGAGCTCCGTGTAGTAGTTAATAGGCAATGATGGCTAGTGGATAGTCATAATGGCCTACGGGCGCGTGGTTGCACGTGCCCCTTTGTATAAAAAGGGGGGAAACCTTTTCATTTGAAACTTTTCCTTTCTGATTTCTCTTCGTCTCTTTCAGTTCTTGCCCGTCACCGTCTTCAGGCTTTCCGACCACCATCACCAGCTTCGAGCAGCTTCTACCTTCTTCTGAAATCAAGTAAGTTTTTCGATCTGTAACTTGTTTTACTCCCTTTTGTTTTTAGTGGTAGATTGTATGCGGTTAGGGTTAGCTTTAGATGACAAAATAGGTGGATTTCTGGCGAGTGTTGGTGGTGGACGGTGGTTGTGCCATTTTACTGCCTCCAGCACTTCGCCGGAGTATGTAGTATGTCCAGCGAGGAGGGTGGTCCACAGCGTGGTTGCGGTAGTTGTGCATGCGTGACCACCGTGCTTGTTCATCTTCTGATAGAGCGATGAGTTTTCCGGTAGAACGTTTCTAGATTCCAGTGAAGCTTTGCGGTTTCCGGTGGAGCTTCAAACGGAATCTGGGCATGAGTGCGGGGAGGCTCCTCGCAGGAGGATGATATGTCTCGAGCATCTCCTTGCGGGGATGCTTTAGCTTTTCCTTCGATGTTAGGGCTTAGGCCGGGGACGTTGTCCTCAGCCCTTTGCGCACCCTTTCACTTGACTTAGCAGTGGAAGGGTGGATTTGATTTGCTGTCGAATTCACTGTCTTCTCTACTTTTTAGGTGATCGTAATGGAGACGGGGCCAAACAGAGAAGTTATTCTAGATACGTCTGAGGAGGAAACTGGCTCCGAGGATAGGAGCAGCTCGACGGCTTCGAGCTCGGCGACCTCAAGTCCCTCCAGCAATGTCGGGGAGGAAGAAGAGTTGAACGTCATGGAGGAAGACGCCGAAGGGTTCTCCACGAAGGAGTGGGAGGTGGTCAAACCTTCCGAGCACATTTCTACGTTCGCGAAGTCTTTGGCGGACGTCTTCACGGAGGTAGGACTGGAAGGGGAATGGAAGGTGCATTTCCCTACTTTGAACGAGCGGGTCTGCACGGACTTTGGGGACCACTTTACAATGTACGAGTATGACTTCAAAGAGCTGGGACTGAGGCTTCCTTTTACTAATTTTTAGCGGTCGGTGTTCGAGCATCTGAAATTAGTCCCTACACACTGCACCCTAATTCGCTGGCCTTCATCCGGGCTTTCGAATTGGTGTGCGAGCATCTTTCTTTGGGGGCCACTCTCCCTCTGTTCTTCGCTATTTTCCATCTACAAAGGTAGCTGATGGGGAAGAATTATGGCTGGGTTTCTCTGAAGCAGCCTCGCAAGCTGTTCAAACCGTTTTCAGAGTCAGTCCGGACATTCAAGCAGCGGTACTTCGTTGTTGAACCCGTGTCCGAGGTTGCCCAGGATAGCACATATGTCTGGGAGATAGAGGTTGACGACGACGGAAACAAGCTGCTTAACGAGGAGGGGAAGTACATCGGGCAGAGGCTTTACAGGTTCCCCTTTCATTGGTCACCCGATCACTTCACCAAAGAGCCCAGTGATTACGTTTTTCAACCGGGCGACCTGCGCAGGCAGGACGCCGTGGCTTACGAGGCGTTGGTGAAGTGGTTCAACTCCTTCAGTCTCGCTAAGTGTTGGACTAGCAAGGGCAGCCCGATCTTCGAGGAAGATGGGAGTCAGAGGGTCGAGCGTCGGTTCATCAACGTTAAGGCACTGCTGGAGTGCAAGACTCCTGCGGATGCTGAGAAACTGCTCGGTAGTCTTTAGTTATTTAGACTTTGTTCACGTTATTTATTTTCTTCGGGTCTAACATGCTCGTGTTTCTTTTGTGCAGGTGAGATACCTCAGGCTCATGATCGGGTTGTGAGGAATGCTCTGGCGAGGAACAAAGCTGGAACGGCTCCTCCGAAATCTCGGTTCGCTGGTACTCGTGCTCCTCCTCTCGTTCAAGCTGCTGCGGGGACCTCCACTTCTCCGACTCCTGCTCCCCGGGGATCTCCTCTGCCTTTGGCCGGGCGACCAAAGCGGCCAAGGATTACTAATGCCGTGGACCTTACTCGGGTAGCAGAGAAAGGGAAGTTCGAGCTTCCTCCCTGCATCCTTGATAGGAGGTTCTTCGAAGGCAATTCTTTAGTTGTTCCCCGGACGGAATCTCTTCGCTTGGAAGGCATGGACCGCCCGAGCAAGAGGGCGCTGGTGGCCCAGGACACTTCAGCCTTGGTCCGGATGCTGGAGATGGCGGCAGTTTATGCTGAAGGGGACTCCGCAACTGAGTCCGAACTCAACGCTGTCCGTGCTTCCGTGGCATCCTTCAAGGAAGAAGTCAAGGGTGCCGGTGAGGCTCGAAAGAAGGCGGAAGAGGAAGCGGCCAGGTTAAAAGAGGAGAACTCTAGGTTGTCGGCGGAGAAGAAAGCTGCCGAGGAGCTGATCAGGGAGCTGAGGGCGGCCAATGCCCCGGGTTCTGATGAGCCGGACGATGTGAGAAGTTTGAAGAGTAGATCCGAGCTGGTCGCTCGTATATTGCTGGCCGAAGATGATGGCATTGTCGTTGCGGAGGAATCCTTCGGAAACGCTGTGGCTCAGCAACGCGTGGTGAACCCTTGGCTTGAAATCTCTGCCGAGGGTACTCACTATCTTGCGCGTGTTGATGATGGTCGCATTGTCTTGCCCGAAGGTCTCCTTGCCGTTACCCCCGAGGATCAGCCCGCAGAGGAGCAGGGACCCAAGCCAGAGTCAACCGAGCATGCCGATGAATGAGGAATTTGTTATTTTATTGATGTCGTTGTAATTTGTCCGGCCTGCGTGCCGTTGTAATTTATTTTTAGGGGACATGGCCCCCGTTTTATGTAACAATGTACAATTGTGGTCTTTGCGGCCACTTGTTAAATTATCGCATATTTAGTTCTGTTGTTTGCATGACTTTACTTGCTTTTATTTTTGCTAAGTGTTGTATGCATGCTTGCTGTGAATGTATGTCCACCCGTGATAGGGGGTGTTTGACTTGTGTGAATATTTTTTTGGGGAGATTGCTCGTAATAGATGTGTTCGGTAGTGTGGGGAACTGGTCGAACTGCTGGGGAATGTCCTGGCGGGGAGCGGAGCTCAGGTCGCATTTGAGGCATGAGTTCGCGGCGTGAACGTCCCATCGCGAGCTGGGGTTCTGCCAATTGTGGTACTTTGATGACGGCGATGCTCGATCGAGGACCGCTGTCAAGCACTTACCGGGCTCGTTACTGAGCAGGGTTATGCTTTAGTCGTATGCGGCGCTTGTACCTAGACGTGCATAGTGGTCGGTAGCTGACGTTCATCGCTGCGACGAGTCGAACCGAGGATTTAACTGTAGTATTGTTTTAGCTTCTCAGTGTTCCATGGTCGAGCGAGCTCTTCCCCAGTGAGATGTTCTAGGTAGTAGGCCCCATTTTCCGTTTTTTCCCGGACGCGATAGGGTCCCTCCCAATTGGTTGCTAGTTTTCCTTCGTGAGAGTCTCTGTGATTTCTTCTTAGGACAAGGCTTCCCACGTCGAACTTTCGTCGTATCACTTTGGCGTTGTGCCTGATGGTGATCTTTTGTTTCAGTGAGGCTTCGCGGAGAGCTGCCCCGGTTCTGATTTCCTCGACGAGGTCGAGCTCTTCCCTTAAAGATTCGTCGTTCATCTCCTCGTCTAGGGGCGATTCTGTCCGCCTAGAGGGCACGTGAACTTCAACGGGAATTACAGCCTCGGTTCCGTATGCTAAACAGAAAGGTGTTTCCCCGGTCGTTGAATGGGGAGTCATACGGTATGCCCAGAGCACGCTGTGTAGCTCCTCGACCCATGCCTTCTTTGTTTCGTCCAACCTTCGTTTGAGGCCTAGAAGGATGACTCGGTTAGCTGCCTCATCCTGCCCGTTTGTTTGAGGGTGTTCGACGGATGCGAAGTGTTGCTTTGTGCTTAGTTGGGCGACGAAGTCCTGAAACTTCCTATCCGTGAACTGCGTCCCGTTGTCCATTACTATCGCTTGGGGAATACCGAAATGTGCAAGGATGTTTTGTTTGTAGAAACGCAGGATGTTGAGGGCAGTTATTTTGGCTAGAGCTTCTGCTTCTATCCACTTTGTGAAATAATCTACGCCCACTATGAGTTACTTGTTCTGACTTGATCCTACCACGAAGGGTCCTAGGATGTCTAGGCCCCACCAGGCGAATGGCCACGGGGAGGGCATAGCCTTGAGCTCGTTGGGCGGAGCCAGTGCATGTCCCAGTGTCGTTGGCATTTGTCGCATTTCTTCACGTGTTCTTTCGCGTCGTTTTGCATGGTCGGCCAGTAGTACCCTGCTCGGAGAGCCTTGTGAGCAAGGGACCTCCCTCCGAGATGTTGGGCGTTGATTCCCTCGTGGATTTCACACAGGATATGTGCGACCATTCCCTCCTCGACACATTTGAGCAGTGGAATGGAGAATCCCCACCTGTATAGTTTACCTCCGACCAGGACATACGAGCAGGCTCTTCGCCTGATCGTGCTAGTCTCATTTGCGTTGGACGGGAGTTCGTCTTTGGCGAGATAGTTGTAGACTGGGGTCATCCAGCAGTTGTTGTCTCCGATCACCTGCACGTCGAGTGTCGGGGAGGTCTTCTCGATGTTGGGTCGAGGAAGCACTTCCTGTATGACGGATTTGTTTCCACCTTTCTTCTTCGTGCTAGCCAGTTTAGACAGCACGTCTGCTCGTACGTTATATTCACGGGGAACGTGTTTCACTTCCACTGTTGTGAATTTCGCCATTTCCTTCTTTACCAGGGCCAAGTATTCGGTCAGGGTGTCATTTTTGGCTTGGTATTCACCTCGGACTTGGAGGGCCACGAGCTGTGAGTCCATGCAAATGACGACTTCTTGTGCGCCCAGGTCCTCGGTGTAGCACCCCAAAATTTGCCCTACCTTTTTCCGGCTTATGTTTCTTTCTCATTTTGCATCTTTAAGTCATAACTGCATTTTTCATTTGCATTGGTATTTTAAGACATGGGATCGAATGATTTTCTTATTATCAGTATTTTCCTATTCAGAGTTCAAATCATCTTCTTCCAGATTTATCAGCATACTAGGGAGAATTGGAGTTCTTGTTCAAAGTTGAGCTTGTGGATTGGTTATCGGTTGAGATTCTTTAGTGGATCATGTGAGTGGCCAGATTGTTCAGTGGTAGCTGTGACTATTTTGTCAGAGGCTTGTGGAAAGTTGGTGATTGGTTTTGAATTTAGTTGGTTATCCACTTTTTATCCGTATCCATATCCAAACTCATTGTTTTTAATCCATCAACCATTTTCATTTTTTTATCCACTTACCTTTTTCTTTTATTCATAAACCATTTCTGCTTTCTAAATCCATTTTATCATATCCACATTTCCAAATATCCATTCGCATGTCCAAAACCACTCTTTTTAGTTCATATCCATTTCATTTAATATCCATTTTAATTCATATCCATTTCATTTCAATACCCATTATTCATTATCCAATTGTTAATATCCATAATCCATTTCTAATCCATTTATATCCATGAAAACCAAGTCCAATTAATCCAATTACAAGATCCAAATTTCCCACTCATTCAATATCCATTATTCAAGTCATATGCCTTTTTCATACTCAAAGTGCAGACCCCACAAAACAATTTCATCCGAACAAATTTTACAAATCAACTCCATAATCCATTAATACACCTCAGCACATGAGACAAAGAGAGAATTACAAAAGCAGTGAAAAGTGGTGACAATTTCAAAATATCATAACAGAAAAATGAAAAAAAAGCCAAGCGCAGTGACAAAAACGCGTGACCTTTACACAGCAGCGTACGACTCGTGATCACACAACATTCCACTACATTTCACATTTTTTCTGATAACAGAATTTCAGCTCGTCTTCCAAAACTACCCCTCCTAAAACTCAGTATAAAGATGCTCACGCTCCACTACCGCAAAACTTAGAATTCACGATCCGTTTCCTCCTTCATTCTTCAAAGTTATCCTCTCTTTGCTCACTTCACCTTCAATCCAAGAGCTCGCCTTCACCGATCCATTGATAACTGACAAGTTCACCTCATTACCATCACAAAACAAATCGCAGCCAGCACAAGCAAGAATCTCTCACCATCTTCAATATCATTTCTCACGCCATCTTCATTTTCCAAAGGCCATCTTCAAATTTCCATCAAAAACCTGCAGATTCAACCACAATACTAATTCAGATTTTGTAACCTTCTTCATCACTATTGCAGTTCATCACGCAGCAACATCACCATTGATTCACAACACACAAAAAGAGGTAGAAGAAGAGGTCTCAGATTCAGCAAGAACATCATCCAACGTGCGAGAATTCAATTCAAAAGAAGAAGTGTGCAGAGCAGATCGAGTAAGAGTAAATAGCAGGAGAAGAAGTTCATTGAGATCGAGCATATACTACCTGGTAGGAATCTCCTCTCTGGTTTTCTGAAGCTTATCACCTTCGAGCTACTGGTCAGGTTCTGTTCTCTCGATTTCCTTGCGAATCTCAGCATAGCCTAAAATGAACTGAATCTTTGAATCCTTTGATTTAATTTTTTGGTTTGGTGTTGAGTCTTGTTTTGTGAGATTTTCGACTGAGTGGAGAGTGAGAAGGTTGACGGCGGCGATTCTGAGACGGAGAAACCAGGATGAAGCCAAGGTCGGAGACGAAGGAGAGGTGGTTGGAATGGCGATGCGTGGCGATGGATGAGAAAGGAGAGGACGATGAAGATCTGGAGGTGATGATAAGCTGGTGTTGCGAACGACGTCGGGAAGAAGTGAAGAAAATCGGTTTCAGACGGAGGGAGGTTGTTGGTCGGCGGCGGTTCGCCTAAGATGGAGAAGAAGGTCGAGCGGCTGGAGTAGAGAGGTAAATGGCGGCGATGATGGAGGAAGACGGAGGAGGACGGAGCGTTGAGTTTTTTCTCGCCGACGGTTTAGAAGGAGAGACGGCGAGGGTTTAGAATATTGAGAGAAAGAAGGTGATGCTGAGAGTGTTAGGAGTATTTTAGGTTTTGGCATATTGGGTTGGGCTTCAATGCCACATTGATTTTTTTGGTTTTCACACCCTTTGTTTCACAAGCGAACCCCCTTTGGCTGCATATGAAACCATTGGGCCTGAGCATTCTATAGCCCATGCGCCTGTTTTGCTTCTCACCCACCAGAGTTCATTCGCTGCACCCTTTTTTAAATGTTTAGTTTTCTTTATATTTTATATTTTGGTTTTTGATTAATTGTTTTAGGATAACTAGATAATAACTTTCAGAATTAGTTTATAATTAGATTTTAATTAGAGATTAGGATTTTAATTTGAGTATTTGTTTTAATTAGTTTTCATTAATCTTGATTATTTTAAATAGTTTTAGTTTATAATTTTTAGAACTAGATTTTTTTATATAACTTTGGATTTTAGTATTAATTTTCAATTAGATAATCAACTTTTAATCCTAGATTTTAATATTAGGTTTTTAATTCTTAGTTTATAATTTTAGAATTAAATTTTCTGTTAATTAGATTAATTTTAGAAATAGATTTTAATTAGAAGTTAACTTTGTTTTAATTAACCTTAGGTTTAGATTTTTTTAACCTTTAGGCTAATTGGTGACTAACTTTTAATCTTGATTTTATATTGGGTATTCTTGATTTTGATTTTAATTGCCTATTCCTGATTAATTGATAATTCTGATTCTTGATTAATTTCTGATTTTCTCTTTGTACTTGACTTTCCTCTTGCTTGACTTACTCTTGTGATTGCGATGCTTTGTGTTTACTTGTTGATTACTCTGTATTCACATGCTCCCTTAAGGCTCCTAGTCCGACTTAATTTCTGATTAAGCTCGGAGTAGGATAGACATTAGGCTCTCAATCCAAGCATGATAACATTAGGTTAGCTCCCTCCTAATTCTTGACCTTAGGGCCACTTTGCATGATAACTTGTAGGATTCAGTTTCCCCTTAGACTTTCTGCGGGTCCCGACTCTTTTCTCTCTCACCCGTGCGATCGAGATTGATCCCGTTTTCCTGTTTCGTGGTCGTTCCCACGAACTACGACTGCCCTGATTCTTTATTCTCGTCCGAGTAAAGATACGTAGGCACAAGATTGCGTAGATCTTGGCGGGCTACCTTCTCCTTTTTTCACCAGTTTCCTCCCCTTGTTTCGTGGTCGTTCCCATGAAATACGTGAGCTCTGATTCCTCTCTCTCGTCCGATTGAGGATACGTAGGCACGAGGATCCATATCCTTGGCGAGCACTCTTCTCTCGCACCCTTGCGATCGAGACTCTTCTCTCGCACCCTTGCGATTGAGACCCTTCTCTCGCACCCATGCGATTGAGACCCTTCCACCTTTCCTTTTTCCCTAGTGAGGGGAACTACGTCACTCTGATTCTCGCGTGCGAGCGAGATACGTAGGCAGGAGATCGTGCAAGATCTCTCCGAGCACATTTCTTTCACAACCTTTCTTTATCACCTCTTTGTCTCTTTTCGACCCGTAGGTCGAACTACGACTGCTCTGATTTCCTCTTTCTCGTTCGACTGAGGATGCGTAGGCACAAGACAGCGATTGTCTTGGCGAGCAACCTTCCCCCTCAGTTCCTGTCCGAACTACGTTGACTCTGACTTTCCCATTGCACGAGGGAATACGTAGGCATAGGACTCCGAGGACGTCCTATCGAGTCACAGCTTTTTCTTTTCTTCTTCGTTTCTTCGTTCTTTCCGTTCTCGTTCCTTCTTCGGTCCAGTAGCAGTGGAGCTCCAGATGACGACACCCTTTGATGCAGACAACAAGCGTGGATCCTATCGAGTACGATGGACGTGTTGGGTGCTAACACCTTCCCTTCGCGTAACCGACTCCCGTACCCGTTCTCTTGGTCGCGTGACCATGCTCTTTCCCTTTTTTCAGGCTTACGCAGTGTTTCCTTTCCCTCTCTTGGGATAAATACACTTTGCTGGCGACTCTGTGTTCTTTTGCGCCACTCTCGCGTTTGTACCGTTGGATGCGAATCTTTCGGGAGCGACAGCTGGCGACTCTGCTGGGGACTCTGGTTGACCTACTGCTGGTCCTTCCCCTTTAGCGAGTCAATCCTAGCACTTGTCTGTTTGTTTTTGTTGGGTGTTTCTATGGTGCTTTGCTTTGTTGTATATTACTGTATTGTTGTTTACTGTAGTTTTGCTTTACTGCTTTACTGTTTTTACAGCTTTTATCGCATTGCATTCTATATTGTCATACTGGATATACTGTGCTGTGCTGGCTGTTGTTCTGTTTGGCGGGTTGGGATGTTCTGAGAGATGAGCTCAATACCCAGGCTCGAGTATACACCTAGGTTTTAGCGTGGGCAGGCGTGACGCTCCAGTGGTGTTGGCCACGTGCGGGTGATCACGATCCTCACAATCAGACGAGATTCTATCCGGAGCTATCTGCTACTGTATGTTGATACATGCCAGTAGTTATTCTCTGGAGGAATTGTCGACTCTGATGACCATTCCCGAGGACTCAGTTGCGGTACTCCTCCCGGAATGTGACAGTGGCAACCCACTTTCTGTGGCAAACCCATTGCACACTCTCGATCCGAGGACCCAATGTTGGGAACTTGCCATATGACCCTTCTTTTTTGAAAGTGAATCAGCATACGACCTCTTTGATTGGCGTTAGCACTGTATCCTTCGGGCTGAATGCGCTATTGCTTCTCAAACCTCTGAAGCTGAGGATCTTTCATTTTTGGAGAATTAGTTGAGGCCTCCTCGATTGATGATGATGCCAAACCAAAAATGGTGAACGTATCATCATTTCTCGACCTGAGCGCCCGGGATACTGAGGATCTTAGCACCCACATGTGAGAGGGGCGGGTTGTTTACAGATTTGCAGGTAACCTTGACTTTCATCCTACCTGGTATTCTCGTTCTCTCATCAGTGTGGACTTATCAGCCTGGTATTCCGGTATTCTGATCATCCAGTATTCTGGTATTCTGGTATTCTCTTCAGAGCAGACCCTCGAGCTTATTCAGTCAGCATCACAGCAGTATTCAGAATTTATGGAAGCTTTGATCCCATGTCTGCTACATTCATATTGCATTGCATTTGCATCTTGCATCTTTCTGCATATTTGTCTCCAGCCTGATCAGAGAGCTTATCCATCCTTTGTCTGAATCGCAGTTGTTTTCTAGACTTTCTCATCGGACGTGAATCAACTTTTGGAGAGATCATCATGAATTCAGGGGAACAGGATCAGTTTGTGACTAGGGCCGATGTTGAATTGATGAAGAGTCAGTTGGACCAACTTGTGGAAGCTATGACAGCCATGAATAGGGGAGAAGCCAATGTTCAGAGGACTTCTGTGATTGGGAATGTCATTCCACCTCCAGTGAACAATGTTGCTCAAGCTCAGCATGTGCGAATCCCTGTTGAGGATCAAGCTATACAGGAGCGTACCATCGTCCGAGATGGACATTCTTCTTCTCTTAATGCCACAGACTATCAAAGCTTTGCCTTCTCTGTGCCAGATTTCCAAGGGGTAATTCCAAAGGCGAAGCCTAAGGACCCACAGGTTGTTCAGTTTGATGAAAGATGTCGTGTGTTGGAAGAGAAGCTTGATGCCCTAGTGAAGCGTGATACTCTTGATTTGAATGCTGCGAGCATGTGTTTGGTGCCCGACCTTGTGTTACCTCCAAAATTTGAGATGCCGAATTTTGAGAAATACAAAGGGGATAGCTGTCCGAAGCTACATTTGGTGATGTTTAGCCGAAGAAGGACCTCACATGTCTATAATGACAAGCTTATGATTCACTGTTTCCAGGACAGTTTGAGTGGGCATCATTGAGTTGGTATATGCAGTTGGAAAGTGGTAGCATCCGATCATGGTCAGATCTAGCCAATGCCTTTGTAAAGCAGTACAGTTATAATCTTGACATGGCTCCTAGCCGCCTGCAGTTGCAAGGTTTATCTAAAGCGGGTAACGAATCATTCAGAGAGTATGCTCAGAGATGGAGAGAGTTAGCTGCTCGCGTTCAACCACCACTTTTGGAAAGAGAATTGGTTGATATGTTCAAGGATACTTTGCAAGGACCATACTTCGAAATTTTGATTACTGTATCAAAATTCTCTGACCTGGTAATACTTGGAGAACGCGTTGAGCTCGGTATCAAGTGTGGAAAAATCCAAGGTGCCTCGAACTTCCCGGCTAGTGAAAGTGAATCAGTTGTCAGTTCTCAAGAGGAATGGGAGGAAGAAAGTAATTCCATCTGGGAACATCCACCATCTCATCCTCAATATTCAGATGCATCAACTGTTCAGAGTCAGCAATCTTCTGGATCTCAGAATCAACGGTCATATCGCCGTCAGCCACGTCAGGACGCCCGCCAAAGACCTAGGAAGCCAGAGAGGCATTTCACTCAATTGCCAATGTCATATCGTCAGATGTTGCCAGATTTGATAAGAGGTGGATTGATAGTGCCGAAGGAATTAAAGCCAGTGCCTTTTCCGTATCCACCAGGTTTTGATGCCAATGCCCGTTGTGACTACCATGCTGGGGCACAGGGGCATTCAACTGAAGACTGTAAGGTGCTCAGGAGCAAAGTTCAGACATTGCTTGACTCCAACATGTTCTCATTCACGCCCCAGGGTATTCAGATCTGCGAATCTCCTTCATCCAGTCAGGTGGGTTCATTAGTTCAGGTTATGGAAGAAGACACCGAGAGCAGTGGTGCAAGTTTTTATCAGACTGACTTTGATGAGCAATTCTGAAGATGGCTAGTTCAGCAGCAAGTCAAGCTTGGAAAGCCCAGTTCCCCGAAGCTGGCAATCTTTTAGATCATGTCATTTCTTTGCATTTGTAGTTTCTTTTCTGTTGAAAGTGCAAACTCATTTGTAAAACTCGTCTGTTTTCAGTTGATAATGATAATGAAATGAATATGCATGTTTTGATTAAATCCATCTGTGTTTACTCATATTTTCTTTATTGATATCTAACCCTTGTTTAAGCAGGATCTGGGGGAGGATGATGAAATTCAAAGATGCAGAACTTCTGATGGTACGCTTTTGGGACAAAACCTTGCTGATGATGTACAGGCATTGTTTCAAATCCCTAAACACCGGAGATATAAGGAAGATAATCCCTTGTCAACCCCTTTGAGCCTAGAAGTAGGAGTTTCTTTTTGAAAACGAAAAAACCCTCAATCTTAACCTGGGGCAGGGTAGGTGTCAATTAATTTGACCGAGCGTTCAATTCGAGGATCAAATCTATGGTTATCCCTCACCAACCGAAGAGTGAGGCAGTCACATCCCTTTCAAACAAGTCAGACAAGCCAGTGTCACACGATTTGTTCAAAAAAAAAAGAGAAAAAGAATCAAAAGAAAAAGAAAGCCCGCTAAGTCGAAACTTGAAAACAAACGGCTTAGGAAAAAGTTAGGGCATCCCGCTGGACTTCAAAATCGAAAAAAAATCAAAAGAATTCGTCCAGGAAAAATCAGGGAAAAGCAAAAGAATAAAAAGCGAAAAAATGGAAAAAGAAAAATCCTCAAATAAAGAACAAGTCGTGTGTTTACAGACACTAAAGGCAAAAGGGGTGGCTGTCACTCCGAAAACCGTGTGGGTTTTTTCTATCCTCGTAATATTCATTAACCTTGTTGAAAGATGAACGCTTAAGTCGGGTTACCTGAACGTAGGACTGGAGAACATCAAGGAGAATGGGTGGGTTAAAACAAAACTTTGAGCCTTATACCCTTTCTTTCTCAAACCGTGAGCCAGGCCACGTTACAACCTTTAAAAGACCTAATTGAAGCAAGGTTGTTTCGAAAGCATACTTCGGTAAAGATCGCGTCGAACCTGACTCCTAAAAGGATCTTCTTACCATTCATGTTGGTATCAGCGACACTTTGATTAGTGATTCATTCACTATATGTCACAACTTTTTTTCTAGTTAACAAACTTGGATTTCAAAACTGTCATATGCATTGCATTAAAATTGTCATTTTCAAAACGAAGTGTTTTACTTGTGAGTAAGTACTTGACTCAGGAAAGTTTCTGCAATGGAAGGATTGATCAATGTAAGTGCAGAATGCCTAAGTACTCCATTGAGCAGGGGCAAGTCATTTCAAAGGGGCAATTCATTCCAAGATTCAGCTAAACTGGGGCAATCAGGTCGAGATTCGACAAATCTCTCGAAGGTCAGTCAGTCAGAGGTACTCCTTCACAGATCAGCCAGTCAAGGGCAAAATCACTTCAAGGCTGTGGCAGGTCACCCCAAAAGCAAAAGGGTTTTTCTCAGGAGAACGATTAATCAAGATCACGGGGCAAGATATATAAGATCTTCATGAGACCTCTCGAAGACAGGTTCCTTTATGGGCTATGCTGTATCAGGGCATCTTTTGGTCATATCACATCTGCAGGGTTCATGTTGGTGGTCGACACGTGACGTCCTCAGTAGAGTTTCTCTCCCCAACAGAGTAAGGGTAGAAAGTAAGTCTCCAGCAGAGGAGTAAGCTCAATGTTGTCCCCTAACAGAGTTGATGTCGTCAAACATTGTTCCCCAAGCAGATTACTCGGTGGTGGCTGGTATTCCCCAGCAGGTCAAGGGTGTTTCCCCGAATACAGGCTAAGTTCAATGATATTCTCCAGCAGGTTCGCTGTTATTGACTTAATTCCTCAAGCAGAGCTTGGTGCTAGTCATCTCAGTGGCTTGGTCAACAGTGGTTGACATCCCCAGCGGATTCAAAGTCGAATGGTTATTGGCACCTCTTCCGTATCAGATCTTTGGGGACCATCTTCAGAAGGTTTATTCGTAATCCCCAACGGAGTGGGAGTTCTCTTCGGGTTTCATCTTCAGTAGTGGTTATATCAGGAAGGCCGTTCAGTGTGACTTCCTCAACAGGGTTCGTAACCTCGGAGACAGTTCAGTTTGTCATCCCCGGCGGAATTGGCCTCTTCTCTTCAGCATTTATTTTGCTGGAGGGGTCTCTTTTGCATATAGTAAGCATTTTGCATTTCATCCTCAAAATGCGTAGCATTTCCATTTCGTATGGAGCATTACGGCAAAATTCAAACATATGCATGTGAAGCATAAGCCAGATTTGGTACCTTGTACAGAAACCCGAATCATTTTTCAGTCAGAGCAGTGACATATCCCCAGAGAGAATGCCAAGCTATTCCTCAGCAGACAGTTTTCTTCCCGTCAACCCTTTGACGATGTGTTCCGAGCTCAGGTTTCGTACCTTCAGATGTTTTCATTTTTCTTCCCGTCAACCCTTTGACGATGTGTTCCGAGCTCAGGTTTCGTACCTTCGGATGTTTTCAGTTTCTTCCCGTCAACCCCTTGACGAGATCTTTTCTTGGGTTTCATCTTCTTTCCGTCATCTCCATGACGATGTATTCCTACGGTGGAATTCTCATTTTCTTTCTGTCATCCCTATGACAATGTGTTTTTTGGGGTCCATCTCCTTTCCGTCAAACCCCTTTGACGATGTGTTCTCTTCGGTGGAATTTTCTTTCTGTCATCCCTATGACAAGGTGTTTCTTCGGATGTGGGTTTCATCTTCTTTCTGTCATCCCTATGACAATGTGTTATCTCCATGACAATGTGTCCCTTCTGTCGGGTTTTCGTTCTCTTTCTGTCGTCTCTATGACAATGTGGTTCTTCGGATAAATAATCGGTGCGGTTCTGGGGTTCACTTTTCTTTCTATGGGTTTCATCTTTTTCCTGTCATCCCTATGACAATGCGTTCTCTTCGGTTAGGTTTTCTTCCCGTCAACCCTTTGACGAGGTGTTTCTTGGGTTTCATCTTCTTCCTGTCATCCCTATGACAATGTGTTATCTTCGTCGATTCCTTGACAATGTTGAGTTGTCTTCCCCGCAGATTTGTCTGTTTGGATTTATCTCATCCCCAGTGAAGTTATCATCTTGGAGAAATTTCTTCGCTAGTACTCTTTATCAGCAGGGATGGCATTTATTTTGCTAGTTCTATTTATCAGTAGAGATAGCAATCTTTTGAAGATTTTCTTCGTCAATTCCCTTTATCAGCAGGGATGGCATTTATTTTGCTAGTTCTCTTTATCAGCAAAGATAGCAATCTTTTGAAGATTTTCTTCGCCAGTTCCCTTTATCAGCAGGGATGGCATATTTCGAGATTCCTTTGTCAATTCTCTTATCTGCAGAGATGACATAACCTGGGAGAGTTTGTTTCACTTTATCCCCAGCGTAGCTAACACTAGTCCGTGTTTATTTCAAGACATTTCAATACATCGTCTGTATTAGTTTCCAACACTCGTACGTGTTGTGATGGTGCAATGTTTATTACTTGTCCCCCAGTGGAGTCGTCTCTCCTTGGCACGGATTGCAAATTTTCGGGTTCTTTTTGTATTCAATCACCTTCTACCTTGAATGTCTGAAAGCCGTTGCTTTCATCCTTTCAGGTTCAAGTCGATTGAATAGGGGCAGCTATAGCACCCCAAAATTTGCCCTACCTTTTTCCGGCTTATGTTTCTTTCTCATTTTGCATCTTTAAGTCATAACTGCATTTTTCATTTGCATTGGTCTTTTAAGACATGGGATCGAATGATTTTCTTATTATCAGTATTTTCCTATTCAGAGTTCAAATCATCTTCTTCCAGATTTATCAGCATACTAGGGAGAATTGGAGTTCTTGTTCAAAGTTGAGCTTGTGGATTGGTTATCGGTTGAGATTCTTTAGTGGATCATGTGAGTGGCCAGATTGTTCAGTGGTAGCTGTGACTATTTTGTCAGAGGCTTGTGGAAAGTTGGTGATTGGTTTTGAATTTAGTTGGTTATCCACTTTTTATCCGTATCCATATCCAAACTCATTGTTTTTAATCCATCAACCATTTTCATTTTTTTTATCCACTTACCTTTTTCTTTTATTCATAAACCATTTCTGCTTTCTAAATCCATTTTATCATATCCACATTTCCAAATATCCATTCGCATGTCCAAAACCACTCTTTTTAGTTCATATCCATTTCATTTAATATCCATTTTAATTCATATCCATTTCATTTCAATACCCATTATTCATTATCCAATTGTTAATATCCATAATCCATTTCTAATCCATTTATATCCATGAAAACCAAGTCCAATTAATCCAATTACAAGATCCAAATTTCCCACTCATTCAATATCCATTATTCAAGTCATATGCCTTTTTCATACTCAAAGTGCAGACCCCACAAAACAATTTCATCCGAACAAATTTTACAAATCAACTCCATAATCCATTAATACACCTCAGCACATGAGACAAAGAGAGAATTACAAAAGCAGTGAAAAGTGGTGACAATTTCAAAATATCATAACAGAAAAATGAAAAAAAAGCCAAGCGCAGTGACAAAAACGCGTGACCTTTACACAGCAGCGTACGACTCGTGATCACACAACATTCCACTAAATTTCACATTTTTTCTGATAACAGAATTTCAGCTCGTCTTCCAAAACTACCCCTCCTAAAACTCAGTATAAAGATGCTCACGCTCCACTACCGCAAAACTTAGAATTCACGATCTGTTTCCTCCTTCATTCTTCAAAGTTATCCTCTCTTTGCTCACTTCACCTTCAATCCAAGAGCTCGCCTTCACCGATCCATTGATAACTGACAAGTTCACCTCATTACCATCACAAAACAAATCGCAGCCAGCACAAGCAAGAATCTCTCACCATCTTCAATATCATTTCTCACGCCATCTTCATTTTCCAAAGGCCATCTTCAAATTTCCATCAAAAACCTGCAGATTCAACCACAATACTAATTCAGATTTTGTAACCTTCTTCATCACTATTGCAGTTCATCACGCAGCAACATCACCATTGATTCACAACACACAAAAAGAGGTAGAAGAAGAGGTCTCAGATTCAGCAAGAACATCATCCAACGTGCGAGAATTCAATTCAAAAGAAGAAGTGTGCAGAGCAGATCGAGCAAGAGTAAATAGCAGGAGAAGAAGTTCATTGAGATCGAGCATATACTACCTGGTAGGAATCTCCTCTCTGGTTTTCTGAAGCTTATCACCTTCGAGCTACTGGTCAGGTTCTGTTCTCTCGATTTCCTTGCGAATCTCAGGATAGCCTAAAATGAACTGAATCTTTGAATCCTTTGATTTAATTTTTTGGTTTGGTGTTGAGTCTTGTTTTGTGAGATTTTCGACTGAGTGGAGAGTGAGAAGGTTGACGGCGGCGATTCTGAGACGGAGAAACCAGGATGAAGCCAAGGTCGGAGACGAAGGAGAGGTGGTTGGAATGGCGATGCGTGGCGATGGATGAGAAAGGAGAGGACGATGAAGGTCTGGAGGTGATGATAAGCTGGTGTTGCGAACGACGTCGGGAAGAAGTGAAGAAAATCGGTTTCAGACGGAGGGAGGTTGTTGGTCGGCGGCGGTTCGCCTGAGATGGAGAAGAAGGTCGAGCGGCTGGAGTAGAGAGGTAAATGGCGGCGATGATGGAGGAAGACGGCAGAGGACAGAGCGTTGAGTTTTTTCTCGCCGACGGTTTGGAAGGAGAGACGGCGAGGGTTTAGGATATTGAGAGAAAGAAGGTGATGCTGAGAGTGTTAGGAGTATTTTAGGTTTTGGCATATTGGGTTGGGCTTCAATGCCACATTGATTTTTTTGGTTTTCACACCCTTTGTTTCACAAGCGAGCCCCCTTTGGCTGCATATGAAACCATTGGGCCTGAGCATTATATAGCCCATGCGCCTGTTTTGCTTCTCACCCACCAGAGTTCATTCGCTGCACCCTTTTTTAAATGTTTAGTTTTCTTTATATTTTATATTTTGGTTTTTGATTAATTGTTTTAGGATAACTATATAATAACTTTCAGAATTAGATTTTAATTAGAGATTAGGATTTTAATTTGAGTATTTGTTTTAATTAGTTTTCATTAATCTTGATTATTTTAAATAGTTTTAGTTTATAATTTTTAGAACTAGATTTTTTTATATAACTTTGGATTTTAGTATTAATTTTCAATTAGATAATCAACTTTTAATCCTAGATTTTAATATTAGGTTTTTAATTCTTAGTTTATAATTTTAGAATTAAATTTTCTGTTAATTAGATTAATTTTAGAAATAGATTTTAATTAGAAGTTAACTTTGTTTTAATTAACCTTAGGTTTAGATTTTTTTAACCTTTAGGCTAATTGGTGACTAACTTTTAATCTTGATTTTATATTGGGTATTCTTGATTTTGATTTTAATTGCCTATTCCTGATTAATTGATAATTCTGATTCTTGATTAATTTATGATTTTCTCTTTGTACTTGACTTTCCTCTTGCTTGACTTACTCTTGTGATTGCGATGCTTTGTGTTTACTTGTTGATTACTCTGCATTTACATGCTCCCTTAAGGCTCCTAGTCCGACTTAATTTCTGATTAAGCTCAGAGTAGGATAGACATTAGGCTCTCAATCCAAGCATGATAACATTAGGTTAGCTCCCTCCTAATCCTTGACCTTAGGGCCACTTTGCATGATAACTTGTAGGATTCAGTTTCCCCTTAGACTTTCCGCGGGTCCCGACTCTTTTCTCTCGCACCCGTGCGATCGAGATTGATCCCGTTTTCCTGTTTCGTGGTCATTCCCACGAACTACGACTGCCCTGATTCTTTATTCTCGTCCGACTAAAGATACGTAGGCACAAGATTGCGTAGATCTTGGCGGGCTACCTTCTCCTTTTTTCACCAGTTTCCTCCCCTTATTTCGTGGTCGTTCCCACGAACTACGTGAGCTCTGATTCCTCTCTCTCATCCGATTGAGGATACGTAGGCACGAGGATCCCTATCCTTGGCGAGCACTCTTCTCTCGCACCCTTGCGATCGAGACTCTTTTCTCGCACCCTTGCGATTGAGACCCTTCTCTCGTACCCATGCGATTGAGACCCTTCCACCTTTCCTTTTTCCCTAGTGAGGGGAACTACGTCACTCTGATTCTCGCGTGCGAGCGAGATACGTAGGCAGGAGATCGTGCAAGATCTATCCGAGCACATTTCTTTCACAACCTTTCTTTATCACCTCTTTGTCTCTTTTCGACCCGTAGGTCGAACTACGACTGCTCTGATTTCCTCTTTCTCGTCCGATTGAGGATGCGTAGGCACAAGACAGCGATTGTCTTGGCGAGCAACCTTCCCCCTCAGTTCCCGTCCGAACTACGTTGACTCTGACTTTCCCATTGCACGAGGGAATACGTAGGCATAGGACTCCGAGGACGTCCTATCGAGTCGCAACTTTTTCTTTTCTTCTTCTTTTTTTCGTTCTTTCCGTTCTCGTTCCTTCTTCGGTCCAGTAGCAGTGGAGCTCCAGATGACGACACCCTTTGATGCAGACAGCAAGCGTGGATCCCATCGAGTACGATGGACGTGTTGGGTGCTAACACCTTCCCTTCGCGTAATCGACTCCCGTACCCGTTCTCTTGGTTGCGTGACCATGCTCTTTCCCTTCTTTCAGGTTTACGCAGTGTTTCCTTTCCCTCTCTTGGGATAAATACACTTTGCTGGCGACTCTGTGTTCTTTTGCGCCACTCTCGCGTTTGTACCGTTGGATGCGAATCTTTCGGGAGCGACACTCGGCAAGGCGTAGCCCAGCGAGGAAGGCTTCGTATTCTGCCTGGTTATTGGAGGTTGAGAAAGACAGTGTGAGTGATACCTCGACGATAATTCCTTCGTCGCTTTCCAGTATAATCCCCGCGCCGCTTCCTGCTGAGCTTGAGGCACCGTCGACGAAGATGGTCCACTTGCGCGCTTCGCTCGTGGGGGAGTCTGCGAATGTCATCTCCGTGACGAAGTCGGCCAGAGCTTGGGCCTTGAGGGCTTTTCTGCCTTTGTATTGGATGTCAAATTCGGACAGCTCTAGCGACCATTTGAGGATTCGGCCGGCCATATCTGGTCGTCCGAGCAGCTGCATTATGGGCTGATCTGTTTAAACCACGATCGTGTGAGCCAGGAAGTAGTGTCTTATTCTCCTGGCTACGCTTTCTCTATCTGCTGGTATCTTAACTCTGGTCCTTGCAACGCTTTGCTTGTGAAGTAAATGGGTTTTTGCCCGTCAGGCGTCTCGCGGATGAGAGCGGCACTCACTGCTTCGGTCGCGACAGCCAGATATAAGTACAGCTTTTTGCCGTTGTCTGGTCAAGAGAGGACCGACGGCTCTGAGAGTACCCGTTTCAGATGGAGAATGGCCTTGTCGCACTCCTCAGTGTAGCGAGCGATTTTGGACGCGGTTCTTAAGCGCTGGTCGCTCTCTGCGGTTTGAGCTTAAACTATAGGCCGATTCATTTTTTATCCTATTGTGAGCTGAATAAGGAAGGGAAATAGATGTCTCCAATTAACCCTACTTTGCATACTGAGTTTAAACAGCGGTCTGTTAGGTTACGGATGCTATCAATGTGGGGGGGCCTTTGTACTGGTTATTTGTATTTTCGCCAATACGATTTTCTTTCTTTCTATCTGGGCAGAAGGTTTCTCGCGGGGAACAAGGATTAGGATGTTAGGACTGATGCTTTTTGATAGGTATGTGAGAGTATGGGATTTTGGTTTTTTGTTGATTGCGCTCGCTAAGATCTTTTCTTTCGATCTTATGCCTACGTATTCCCGTTTACCAAAATAGGGAAATCAGAGCGTTCGTAGTTCCTCCTATTCTATGGGAGGAAATGGGTGTTTTTGGTGTCTTGTTCAAAGCCCAAGACGTGAAGCTAAAGGGTAGTTTGTATCTTGTTCAAAGCCCAAGATGTGAAGCTGAAAAGTCTATTTGTATCTTGTTCAAAGCCCAAGATATGAAGCTGAAGGGCCTCGACTTTAGAGAGAATTTGTCATCTCTAAAGAAGGGTTTGTCTGTCCCAACTGTTGGGTGAGTGGTTATAAAGGAGAATTACTTTAACCGGGATACGCGGATCCTAGCAATGCCATAATTTCCTTTAAAGGGGATTTTAACCTGAAGGAGAAGACTTTAACTCAGTGTAGAGCAATGCTATCTTTCCTTAGGAATTTCTCATGCTAAAAGAGGGACAGTGGCATGGATGTAGATGATCCAGAGGCTTGCCGCTTACAGCGATTAGATGAAGGGAAAGGAGTTGTTGATGTTTGTATACTGTGAACGAGGCACAACTTTGATGCTAAAAGGTTGATTGGATCAACCAGTGGTTTTCTTATACAAAGCCTAAGAGGAGGCTATTGGCCCAACAAGAGGGAGTTTTTATGTGTCTCGTACGAAGCCCGAGAGAGAGGCTAAAAGGGTTGACTCAACAGGAGAACATTTTATACTCAACAAGAGAGTGTTTTTGTATCTCGTACGAAGCCCGAGATGGAGGCTAAATGTTTGACTCAACAAGAGAGTCTTTTATACTCAACAAGAGAGTGATTTTGTATCTCGTACGAAGCCCGAGATGGAGGCTAAAAGTTTGACTCAACAAGAGAGTCTTTGTATCTCGTACGAAGCCCGAGATGGAGGCTAAAGGTTTGACTCAACAAGAGAGTCTTTGTATCTCGTACGAAGCCCGAGATGGAGGCTAAAAGGGTGATTGACTCAACGAGGGAGTCTCTTATGTGTCTCGTACAAAGCCCGAGAGAGAGGCTAAACGTTGTTTGACTCCGCTGGGGAAAATTTTGGTATCTCGTACAAAGCCCGAGATGGAGGCTAAAAGTTTGCTTCGCTGGGAAGAATCATTAAACAAAGCCCAAGAGGAGGCTATGGTAACTGTTTCAGTTAAGTGACAGGTCCAATATACTGATTTTAAAGAGAAAATCAGTTCTTATATGAGCAACACTGTACTCAGGGATTTGATTTGAGGATCAGGGATATTTCCTTCTCTTTGAGGAAACGGGAAATCCAAAGGGTATTGAGATTGTCCGAGTCTGCGGGTTTCCTTCCTATTTAACGAAGGGGTCACTTGAGAATGTCTTTGAGACTCAAGGATATTAGACTGTCCGTGTCTAGAGTTTTATCTTAGGTACTATGCTTTGAGAAACAGTAGTAGACTCTATGAAAGGACTGTTCTATGAGGATGACTAAGTTCTGTTCCTATACCTCTAGGAGGTCGTCGGGACAATTTGTACGAAGCCCAAGAGGAGGCTGGAATCTTTTAAGAAGCCGACGGGTCCTTGTGCTAAGCCCAAGAGGAGGCTATCATTCCCGGAGGAAGAGATCATTATACGAAGCCTAAGAGGAGGCTGTGAATACTTCTAAGAAGCCGTAGGGTCCTTGTACGAAGCCCAAGAGGAGGCGGGGTTGCTTTTAGGAAGCCTGTGGGTCCTTGTATAATGCCCAAAAGGAGGCCGATGCTTTTAGGAAGCCCGTGGGTCCCCAAACCCCAAGAAATTCAAGGCAAGCTATTCACAAGGAATAGGTCAAGTCAGGAAAGTTCGAGAATTTGGAAGAAACTCAAAGATGCCATTCACGGAGAAGACATTCATCTTGGGGAGTAGAGTTTCTTGACAATTCCTAATGAGGACAGCCGAAGAGAAGACTGTATCTGGTGATCCTATTGGGGATCTAGTTGTCTATTTCTACGAATAAACGAAACGGCGTCACCTAGTTCTAGACGTAGTTGCCGGGGAAACTCTAAATATCTATACTATTATTACACAGTTGATATGAGTTTATGAAAGAAGACTTACAGCGAAACAGCCCCACAATACAGTTATATATATATATGAGTTTGTGAAAGGAGACTTACAGTGAAACAACCCCACAATACAGTTATATACATATGAAAGCGGTAAATGAAAGCGGGTAAACACTTACTCGGTTGTAGAGCTTCCATGCTGTTTGGTTAGTTGTTCAACAAAGAAAGATTGAAAACAACAGTATATTCAAAATCAAAGGAGAAAGTGATTTGAAAAAGAAAGATTTGGGGCTTACAGCTCAAGGAGAGGCCCAGGGTTTTATCAGTGAGCGCACTGTTGAATTTGTACAGAGGGACTTATACAAGTGACTGAGGCCCAAGAAAGGTTTTTTGTACAAAGGGATGGGTCTTACACTCTATTAGAGGCCCAAAGAGTTTAAAGAAATGGGGCTTACAACACGAGGGTAGGCCCAATGGTTAATTTTGAAAAGAGGCGACGGTCGCGCTGAGGTTTTGGAAACACCGTGGGACTTATACAAGTGACTGAGGCCCAAAATTTTGGTATTTACAAAGAGGTTGGGTCTTACACTCTATTAGAGGCCCAAAGAGTTTAAAGAAAAGAAATGGGGCTTACAACACGAGGGGAGGCCCATAGTCTTTATTTTCAAGATGAATATTCACTTTTAAAATGATTAAAAATAATTTAAAATGAATTTATTCACAAAAATACCAACTATATTAAATAAATAATATAAATTTGACTTTTTTGTAGAATAAAATATTTTACTATTTTTGTGATTTTTCAGAAAAAGAACCAATCAAATATAATCAAAATTGAAGGAGTTATTAATTTTCCAAATCATTAAAAAAACAATATGAAAAATGAGAAAATATACAAAAAGAGGGGTTGGGTCTTACACTCTATTAGAGGCCCAAATTGTATTTTTATACAAAAGATGGGGCTTACAACTCAGGGAGAGGCCCAAAATATTTTCAGTTTGAAAATGGCGATCGCGCCAAGATTTTTAACGTATCGGGACTTATACAATAGCTGAGGCCCAAAATTGTTTCGTTAAAAAAGGGTTGGGTCTTACACTCTAATAGAGGCCCAAGTGTTAAAAAATGAAAAGAAATGAGACTTACAGCTCAAAGAGAAGCCCAGTTGATTTTCGTTTGAAAATGGCGATCGCGCCGATGTTTTCTTTTAACGCAGAGGGACTTATACAATAAGTGAGGCCCAAAATTGTTTTGGTTAAAAGGGGATTGGGTCTTACACTCTAATAGAGGCCCAAGAGTTTTGAATGGGTCTTATAGCTCAAGGAGAGGCCCAATTGATTTTTGAAAAGGCGACGATCGCGCCGTTTGTTTTTTACGGTATCGGGACTTATACAATATATTGAGGCCCAAAATGATTGGTCAAAAAAGGATTGGGTCTTACACTCTATTAGAGGCCCAAAATGATGAATGGGTCTTATAGCTCAAGGAGAGGCCCAAAGTTTGTTTTTCAACGGATGATGATCGCGTCGAACTTTTTGAAATACAACGGGGCTTATACCATAAGTGAGGCCCAAAGTGGGTTGTATTTACAAAGGGTTGGGTCTTACACTCTATTAGAGGCCCAAAGTGTTTGAAAAAGTTTTATGATGGTGAAAATCAAAGAAATCCTAATTTTATCATTTTAAAAGTAAATTCTTAAAAGAAAATCAATACAAAATGATAAAAATACCAAATAAGCAACTTGTGATTTTTGGTTGGGGTTTGAAAAATGATGTTTTAATCACAAGATGAAATAAAATTCATTTGGTCTTGATTTTCAATATGAGAATTCACTTTTAAAATGCTTTTAAAAACATTAAAAAGGAATTTATTCACAAAAATACTAATTATATTAAATAAATAATATAAAACTAATTTTTTTGTGGAATAAAATATTTTGGAGTATGAATAAAAAGTGTGTAAAACAGATTTGGAAAATGATAATTTTTGCTATGTGAAAGAATTGGTTGAGTTTTGAAGATAAACTAAGAAAAAGAGGAAAGATGTCACAACATCTCATTCGACATCTTTCATGAGTTTTCAACATCTTTTTTATCAAACTTCCAACACCCATAACTTTCTCAAATCTCAATGGTTTGAGACAAAATTTATATGCATCTGGCCCAGAATTTCACAAGGAATCCAATGGTGGTGGTAGTTTTTTCAGATCACACTCCCTCCTCAAAACCCGATAGTGGTTTTGAAAAGGACCTATAATTGCATTTTTCTGTGCTACACTTTGATACAGGCATGAATTACATGGTGAATTAGCCCAAACACAACATATACAACATGTATGAGATGTGTATGATCAGTGGACTTCAAAGCAATGCATGATTTCAAGGATTCCAAGTTGTGATGCTTACCTCTTTTTGAGCTTTTTGGAGTTTTTGTGCAATCTGTCATGCCTCTTGTTCCAGAAATGATTTGATGCTTTAGACACACTCAAATGATCCCTTAGAAGCTTTTAGGATGATTGGAATCAACTGGTACCTGCAAAAACACAAACTGTCCCTTTCTTGCAAAAGTGGTTAAAAGACACCCAAATAGCAACTCTCTCAAATGGTGTTCCAGATGTTGGGAACCATTTGGGACAGTTCAAGGATGATATTTGGAGTGTGTTTGAGGTTTTATCTGGTTTGGAAAGTGACTGAATCAAGACATGACTTGAAAAATGCAAAAAAGTGCCATTTTGAAGTTTTGAGAAGTGACTTTGTGATTTTGTGATTACAGGTCACTTGTGATAGTTTGTACAGCTTACATATGATATATATGAGGTGTGTGTGTGATTAGTTTGAGTGGAATTGCTCTCTAACTCAAAAACTCAGAATTACTTGCTTTGGAAGGCAAATTTGAGGTGAAAGAAGAGATTTTGAGGAAAGCATCTGTTTGATGGCTTTGGTGTACTCAAACTGAACACAAATGAGCTATATTTATAGTAGAGTAAGTTTGTTTTCGCAGCAACAGTGAATGGCAACTGCAGCAGAGGTTTGTTCAATGTTGGCCAATGAAAATCCAAGTATCCTCTAGCCATTGACTAGAGGTTAGGGCACAGAGCTTTGGTTCCCTACTTGTTGGAGGAATGTTGACTGAATTCAGTTGCAAATGTGTCAGTCCATGCCACCTCTAAGCATCTATTAAATGCTCCAATCCAAAATTGGAGTCTTGTCCCTCTTTTAGGGATTTTTAGGAATAGCATGCTACTTCTTGTTCCAAGGACTTTGGAGGCTTGGCTCAGTGATTGTCCCCTTTAGATTTGATCCTCATAGGTGTCCAAAGTGATGACAAGGCTTGGAAATTCGTGTGGCACAAGAAATGTGCAAATCTGTCCCATGAAAAATTCAGCTGCAGCAAGCCGTTTTGTAAAATTCATAACTCCCTGCTCGAGTATGCTATATGGACGTTCTAGGACTTTCTGGAAAGCTTAGATGACGTACTTCAACTTTGATGTTGGACTTTGGTCTTGGTTCAGCTTGCAAAGTCATCAAAAATGGTCTTGAACTTGTGTAGTCAAATCTGTCCTAAAAGCTGTCATGAAAATTCTGCTTTATCAATGCTTTTTGCAAAAATCATATCTCCCTGCTCGAGTATGCTACAAGGACGTTCTACACCTTTCTGGAAAGCTGAGACAACGTACTTCAACTTTGATGTTTGACTCCAGACCTGGTTCAACTTGGATCATGGAGAAAAACGTTCTTAAAGTTGGGGCATTCTTGCTGAAAAAATATTAATGATGTCCCATGAAATGTTGAAACATTTGACAACTTTGATCATTAATAATTCCAAACTTTAATCACTTGTATATTTTAATCCACTATGATATTTTGAATTGAAGTGAATTGCATCTTTGATGCTTGTCTTGCATGGTGACAAAGCTTGAAAATTGGGTGGCACAAGAAAAGTGCACAAAATCTGTCCTAAAAAATCAGCTCGAGCAAGGCCTGTTGTGAGGTTCATAACTCCTTGCTCAAGTTGAATTAATGGGAGTTCTAATAAATTTTGGAAAGCCCTAATGACATACTTTAGCTTTGATGTTTGAGTTTGGTCTTGGTTCAGCTTGCAAAGTCATCAAAAATGGTCTTGAACTTGTGTAGTCAAATCTGTCCTAAAAGTTGTCATGAAAATTCTGCTTTATCAATGCTTTTTGCGAAAATCATATCTCCCTGCTCGAGTATGCTACAAGGACGTTCTACACCTTTCTGGAAAGCTGAGACAACGTACTTCAACTTTGATGTTTGACTCCAGACCTGGTTCAACTTGGATCATGGAGAAAAACGTCCTTAAAGTTGGGGCATTCTTGCTGAAAAAATATTAATGATGTCCCTATGCAATGTCAGAACATTGGACATTAAGAATTCCCAACTTTGATCACTTATATCTTTCAATCCTTATGATATTTTGAGTTGATTCCCTCTACAATGTTGAAGTATCAAATACCCTCTTTAAAAGTAGCTCTTACTCAAAATCAATGGATGCTTGGATCAATAGTTACAACCTTGAAAAATTGTGCACTTGAACATGATTTTAACTTAGAAAAAAAATTCTAAGTTTCCTTCAATTTGATCAATTTTGCAATTTTGCATGATTTCTTGATTTATATTTGATCAAATTAAATCATCCATCATATTTTCTTGAGTAATTGCTTGTGAAGCTCAAAGTTGACCAAAAAGTCAAACTTTGACTTTTTGCATCAGTTGACTTTGTATTAGATGAACTTGAGGCTTGATCCACTTGAAATGTTGCACTCTTGTGCTTAATTCTTGACGTGGGAGTCCTCTTGATCCTTTGTGGATGTTTAAGAGGTTATACAAGTTGAAGATCATGTCATTCCTTGATTGATCCTTTGTCTAAAGGCTCTGAGAGGGCTTGAAACCCTAAGCTTGATTGTAGTGAATGCTCAACAATTCCTTGAGGAGATTGATGAGACATAAAGGTACATCCGTATTGTGCTGATGATTTGCACAATGATGGGAAATCTTAGTGGTCAAAATTTGGGGTATGACAGATGCCCCTATTTAATCTTCTTGGACCCGAAGGTGTGAATGACGAAGGTATTCGGGCATTCGGGGTGCAAGAGGATTAAATATCAGAATACCCGAAATTTTGATGGCTATGAATGGCAGCTTGCGCATTCATCTTCTTTTTCTAAGCAATGATGCTTAGAAAAGGTAAACTTCCCCTCGATCCTGGTTTCCTACCAAGGAACTGGTCTCAGTTTTCTTTTGAAATAAACTTCCCCTTGATCCTGGTTTCCTACCAAGGAACTGGTCTTAGTTTCTTTTGTCAACTTCCCCTCGATCCTGGTTTCCTACCAAGGAACTGGTCTCAGTTTCTGAAGTAAACTTCCCCTCGATCCTGGTTTTCAGCCAAGGAACTGGTCTTAGTTTCTGATTTAAACTTCCCCTCGAACCTGGTTTCCTACCGAGGAACTGGTCTTAGTTTCTGATTTAAACTTCCCCTCGATCCTGGTTTCTTACCAAGGAACTGGTCTCAGTTTCTTTTGTCAATAAACTTTCTTGACAAGGAACGCTGTTAGTAGCGGTTTTCCTTCAAACTTCTCGCCGAATTTTCCTGGGGAGATGCCATTTGAGTGGAAAAAGTTTTGATGTCAGACTTGCTGGGGAACCCATTCGTCTGAATTGTAGAGGTACACAAACTTCTCTGTTTTGGAGACACCATTTGTCGATTCTACTGGGGAAAGCGAGTCTCTTGAGAGACTGTTTGCGTTTGGGGTCTTACATCATACTTTTCTCGGGATCTTTCCGGAGAAATTCCATATGATGGGATCCAATTTTGAGGTGCCGATGACCTTTTCATCAGTGGTTCTTTCGGAGAAAAACTGCCGTATTGCCGATACTCCGATTACGAGGCTTTCTCTGTGGATTTTCCTTAATCCGGGAAAGCAAGGATATCATCTTCAATGGCGAAGAGTGATATTTGTTGAAAGTTTTCTTGTTTCTCAGAGGTTCAAGTTATCAAAGTGGTCAAGGACCGTCTCTAATCCAGAGATAAACGAGAGAGAGATTGCTTAGATGATTCACTTCCTAACGAGGAAAGGTCTAACAACTCGATTGAGAGGACTTTTATCACTAGGGGACACGACCGACTAGAGTGATAGCGATGCAATATGAAATGTGAATTCAAATCAATAATGCATGATGTATGTATGTTTATGCTGACAAAACTGACGCGACATACAAACTAAAAGATGAACATGACTGGATACTCGGCCATCGCGGGGCGTGGAAGAAATATCGTTGGTTCAAGATAGCAATTCTGCCTTGCTTAGGAGAAACGGTCCCTACGGGGAATACCGTTGGTCGGGCTTAGGAGATGAGAACTCGGCCGAGGCGTGTCAGACGAAACATGGTCTCTAACATTGTTGATCCTTCATTCAGGCGTACTGGTCTAGAAGGAGTACTTTGATTCTGCACTTTGAAGTTCAAACGCCTTTGGAGACGCAATCGATGCTCTTTCGATGTTCAACAGTCAAAAGAAATTACCATCTTTATTAAAAAGCAGAAAAAGTTTTAACAAGTAAATTCATTTTTGTTTCATTTCAAGAATCGTTAATCATGTTAACAACGTCGTTCTGTAAAGCTAAAACAAATAGGAATTACAAACAAAAGCACAAAGGCTCAAATTTTATTGATAAAATGGAGATCAGCCAAACGCGTGATTCCAAAGAGTATTTACAAAGTTTGAAAATGGTAATTTACAGGGAAAAGGGCTACGTTGAAACATAACGACCACTATCCTTCTACCAACTTTGAATTCTGGGCATCCTGAGCTTCTGTCGAAGATGACCTTGACTGGAGCTTTGCTCCGATGGATGATGTAACTGCTGCTGAGGGACTTGCCTCTGTTGAACATAGTTACTTGCCATTATCCCTAATTTTTGCCTGGATTGTACTGTGAGATTTCCAATCCATCGGGATGATTTTTTTTTCATGTCTCTAACTTTTGCCTGGACCGCCCTTTCGGTTTTTCAATCCACCGAGACGTTTTTTTTTTAGTTTAGGCGAAGTATTTCTTGACTACATCAACATTCGTGGGGTAGGAAAATTCCTCTCCGTCCATGGTTGCAAGTCTCAAGGCACCGCCAGAGAAAGCTTTAGTGACCACGTAGGGGCCATCATAATTTGGAGTCCGCTTGCCCCGGGAGTCAGTGAGAAATGATTGTATCTTCTTGAGCAGTTTGAAGATTGGCGAGCAGGTCGCGGTCATGAGTAATATGAATCTGGAGATGTAGTTCAAACGTCCCAGGAATCCTCAGACTTGTTTTTCAGTTTTTGGAGAAGCCATTTCTCGAATGGCCTTGACCTTGTCAGGATCAACCTCAATTCCTTTCTGGCTGACGATGAACCCCAGTAGTTTCCCTGAACGGACACCGAAGGTGCACTTGTTGGGATTCAAGTGGAGCTTGAATTTTCTTAGACGTTCGAACAATTTTGACAGATGTTCAACGTGCTCACTCTCTGTTTTTGATTTTGCAATCATATCATCGACATATACCTCGATTTCCTTACGTATCATGTCATGAAACAGAGTAGTCATGGCCCTTTGATAGGTTGCCCCGGCGTTCTTCAAACCGAACGAAATTACCTTGTAACAAAAGGTACCCCATGGGGTAATGAACGAAGTTTTCTCCATGTCTTTCGGCGCCATTTTAATCTGGTTATAGCCCGAGAATCCATCCATGAAGGAGAAAACCTTGAACTTTGTTGTACTGTCTACCAACATGTCAATGTGTGGTAAAGGAAAGTCGTCCTTTGGACTTGCCTTGTTCAGATCCCTGTAATCAACACACATTCTGACCTTTCCGTCCTTTTTGGGAATGGGTACGATGTTGGCTAACCATTGAGGATATTCTGATGTGGCGAGGAAACCTGCGTCAATCTGTTTCTGCACCTCCTCTTTGATTTTGATGGCCATGTCTGGATGCGTGCGTCTCAACCTTTGCTTTACTGGCGGACATTCCGATCTTAATGGTAAGTGATGTTCCACGATGTTGGTATCCAACCCTGGCATATCCTGATAGGACCAAGCGAATACATCGGGAATTCTTTGAGAAGCTTTATCAAACTTTCTTTGACAGTTGGATTGAGCAGTGCCCCAATCCTGATTTCTTTTCTCTCTTGCTCTGAACCCAAGTTTACCGTTTCCAACGGTTCTTTATGAGGTTCAATGGACCTTTCCTCTTGTCTGAGTAGTCGGGAGATCTCTTCTGGAATTTCGTTGTCATTTTCTTCTTTAGCCTTGAATACTGGGAACTCAAAGTTGGGAGAAGGCATCGGATCGTATGTTTCAACGGGGTTTAAAATAAGCAATCTGCATGACGTGATGATTTGTGTTTAGAAGAGATAAAGAAGAATGCAAGAGTGTGTGCAGTGTATTTATTTTACTGCTTGTTTTTATTTTTGAATTGTTTTTTAGGATTACCATTTTCTGAAAAAGCAAAAAGAGAAAACAGCAATTAATACGGAAATTACAGAACGACGTTATTTTATTAATGAACAAGTCGACTCTTGAAACTACAGCCCTATAAAACAAAACTCTTTCACTTTAGGCAAAGCGAAGAGGGAAATTTACAGAAAGTGAACCTTATTAAAACATCTGTTTCACCTGGGCAGGGTGAAAGGTTAAAGATGGCAATTACTTTGACTGGTGAACGGCCTTCGGAACCTCGACGGCAACCCATTGGCGGCGAACTCCTCGGTGAATCACAAAGTCTGGCACCTTCCTTGATTTGTCTTCAGAAATGACGCTGATTTCTGGTGGAGCGGGATCATTGGAATCTGTTTCCCAGGCAGAATTTTCGTAGGAGAATTCCTCTGTTGCATTTTGCATAGCATTAGTGCTCTCAGCTGTACCTCCCCATCCAGTTGCCTGGATATCTTCAAGCCTGATACGAGAGCTTTCGGGAGCGGTGTACTTGACCATAAAGTCGAATTTTCCACTCGGTTCTCCCAGGGTGTCCCGCACTTTTTTGGAACTGGAGGATTCATCTCTCTCGATGACGTTGACCTCAGGGAAAGCATAGTTGATGAATTCTAGTCCTGCAAACGTTGCAAATTTATCGTCATGTTGAGTAGTTTCTGAATGACCTGAGTGTTGATCCCATGACATGGTGGGGACACAGGTATTCTATTCAGCGATGGTCAGCTGATTTTCATTGTTCGGCTGACTCTCTTGCCCCAAGTCTCCTGGATAAGGCTGCCACATTGGCAGACCATCCATTGGGTCATAATAAGTGTGGTCAAAATTGTCTTTTATCAGAGTGTCTTCCTCTAATGAATTTGGCGGAGCACGGCATCCTTCCGGATCACAATCTCCATATATCGTTTCGACGTCTGACCGGGGTATAAATCTCGGACTCTGTGCAGGAAAGCAAAAAGGCATAGGCACCTCTTCCTGAGACATATAACTGTCCTTGTTAAGGTAGGACTTCCATTCTTCATCTGTGTCAGAGGGATCTTCCTCATTGATAGCATGAACTGTCTGAGACACTGGGTGAAGAAAACCTCCACTGTGGAAGAAGTTTTGAAGGGGATGAAGACTTTCATCGTTGGCAACTGTCTGGGTACAGGTTGCAGAAAAACCAAGACCCTTCTTTGTTTTATTGTCAATGGGAATGACAAGCTGTCCCCATCCTTTTGTATTGGTACTCTCGACCGCTTTGATAACATCTTTGTATGAAAAAATCGAAGTTCCTTCTTTGAACTGATTGTCCTCGCTCACCAATAGTGCTTGGAACTACGTTCCAATAACCTCCTCGGGTTCTACACAAGTAGATGATGATAGGTTGCTTACAAGCAAGGCTTGTTCTCCACAGACTGTGATAAGTTGATCGTTCTGAACGAACTTTAGCTTTTGGTGGAGGGTTGAAGTAACCGCTCCAGCTTGATGTATCCAAGGTCTTCCTAATAAACAATTGTATGTTGCCCGGATGTCCATGACCTGGAAAGTGACTTGGAAAGTGTGAGGACCGATAGTTATGGGAAGATCAACTTCGCCGATAACTGTTTTTCTGGATCCGTCGAATGCTTTGACGACGACCTCGCTGACTCTCATCGGAGGGCCTTTGAATGATAATTGCATCAAAGTGGACTTCGGCATAACATTCAGGGCTGACCCTGTGTCTACCAGTACGCTGGCTAAAGCATTGTCCTGGCAGTTAACTGTGATATTGAGCGCCATGTTATGACGGCGACCCTCTTCGGGTAATTCCTCATCACTAAATCCCAAGTTGTTGCAGGAAATGATGTTAGAGACAATGCTATCGAACTGTTTGATTGTTATATCCTGTTCCACAAAGGTTTGCTCCAAGACTTTCTGTAGAGCCTCCCTATGCGCTTCTGAACTGAGTAACAGTGATAATACCGAGATCTTTGAAGGAGTTTGTAACAGCTGATCGACAATGTTGTATTCACTCCTTTGGATGAGCTTCAGCATCTCATCATTGTTTTTTGAAAGGTCGGGATTACTGGATTGACCGACTGATAGATCGGGAGCTTCTGTCTGAAGTTCCTTTTCTTTGTTAACTTCCCCAACCCCTCGGTTGAAGATTCTACCACTCCGTGTTACTCGACTGATGTCTGCAATGTTCACCATAGAGGGTAATGGAATTTCCTTTCCATTCTCGACTATTGTTGCACCGTATTTGTAAGGGATAGCCTTAGTTGATTCATACGGTAGTGGTCCTGGTAGATAGATGACTACGGGAGCCTTCTGATTTTTCTGACCATCGTAAGTAATCTCGATCCGTTCCTGGTTGGGAACTTTATATTCTTCAAGTAGAAGGATGATGGAAAAAACATCCCTGGTATGGTGATGACCAGAGATTGTGACAACATCCTCGACTTGATCGGCAAGGTAGTTCGGCGTCCAGTTGATGGGTCCAGAACCTGGATATGGGCGAATCTCTCCACGGTCCACCTGACCCTGAAGAGCTACTCTCACAAGGTAACACCCTTGGTTACTTTCCGAACAGATGCTACAACGGTCGTAATTGTGTGGTGGCACCTGGCCACGCCCACTTTGAATACAATGTAACCTCACTAGGTTACCTTCCACTGATCGGACATCCTGACTTTGACGCCGAGTAGGATTCCTGCTACTGATACTAATTTGCTGAGTATCTTCATCCATGTAGATTGGCATCCACCAATGATTTAACAAGTGCTGAAGTGCCTCCTGGACAAGGGTACAACCCTGATCATTTTCGCAACCCTCTTTACAGCTTTGACAGTCATGTGATATTAAGAATCCGAGTCGGACCTGCTCAGCATGTAACTCTACCAGGCTGGTATTCATCACGCGAATATCGAAGATCTGAACCATATTGATCTGATAAGGGTTCCTATCATGGTAGTCTTGGATCCATCCAAGATCCATCTGACGTTGGAGGGCCTCTTGTATGAAAGAGCATCCCTATTTGTTTACCGAGCAAGTCAGACAAGAACTGTAATCATGCTGCGGCAGATTATGATACTGGCTTTGCCTTGAGTGCATTGCCACCAAGTTGACATTCATTGCACGGATGTCGTGGTTCTGAATGACGTTAGAATTCGTGTAAACCATGTTAACTCCACGAACTCGGTGCTCTTGGATCCATCCGAGATCCATCTGTTCCTGTAGGGCTGCTTGCACCACAGAACATCCCTGGTTGTCTTTAGAGCAGATATCACACTGGTGATAGTTATGAGGTGGCACATGGCCATATCCACTCTGTCTACAATGCATCTTGACCAGATTGGTCTTTAACAAGAGTACATCGTGAATTTGATAGACATTGTTAGTCTCTTTCTCAATCAGATTGACTGCAGCTTTCTCGTGTTGAGGCAGCGGGTTCGTGAGAACATTGGGATTCGTATCTTTGAAAGATAAGACCCCGCTCCTAACAAGTTTTTGCACGTCGGACTTGAAATTGAGACAATTCTCAATGTTATGCCCTGATCCTCCTTGGTGGTAAGGGCATGTCTGATCCACCTTAAACCAAAAAGGCAGATTTTCCGGTACTGTAAGAGGGGACTTAGTCTGGATGTGCCCCTTGGCTAGCAGTAATGGAAACAGCTCTGCGTACGCCACGGGTATAGGATCAAATCCTGGTGGACGTGTTGTACGGTTGTTATTATATTGGGGACTAGCCTGCTGAAGAGGCTGTTGTGTCCTTTGCTGATTAGGTTGGCTCTGCGCAACCTGGGGTTGATACGTAGGAATAGGCGCATGGCTGATAGCAGGAGTTACAGCTGCTACTGGTTGATAACGACGCCTTTGCTTTCCGAGAGAGATATTCCCAATATCTTGCTCTTTTTTCTTAGGGAGATCACTACCGTATTTTTTAGTACTGCTCGTCGATCCAGTGTCTTTTACCAAACGTCCTTCTCGGACGGCTTCCTCAAGACGTACGCCCATGCCGACCATCTCGGTGAAATCACTGGGCGCACTGGCAACCATTCGGTCATAGTAAAATGAGCTTAAGGTCTTTAAGAAGATCTTTGTCATCTCTTTTTCCTCAAGAGGTGGACAAATTTGAGCGGCAATTTCACGCCACCTTTGAGCATACTCCATAAAGGTTTCCTTGTCCTTTTGTGACATTGATCTGAGTTGATCTCTGTCGGGTGCCATGTCCAAATTGTATTTGTATTGTTGGACGAAGGCAGTGCCAAGATCTCTGAAAGTGCGGATCGTGGCACGGTTTAAACCCATGTACCATTTTAACGCGGCACCGGTTAAACTATCCTTGAAGTAGTGAATCAGTAGGTCCTGATTCTCCGTCTGAGCTGACATTCGCCGAGCGTACATCACCAGATGGCTCTGAGGGTAAGAGTTACCCTTGTATTTTTCAAAGTTGGGCACTTGGAATTTGTGCGGGACTTTCACATTGGGGATCAAGCAGAGGTCTGCGGCGTCCTTTCCAAATAAATCCTGACCGCGAATGGCTTGCAGTTCCTTCTGCATTTCCAAGAACTGCTCCTGGAATTCCTCCATTCAGTCAAACATAGTTTCCTTTTTACCAGCAGGTATTGGTGGAATCTGTCCTTCCGGGACAGTGTGCACCATAGGGGGTGGTATCGTGACTACGGTAGCAAATCTTGGCATTTCCCGAAGTTTGTAACCTTCAGGCCCAGCGGATTCTATTGTGATTCCCTGATCCTCAGTGATCGGCGGAACATATCCTCCCGGGATATAGTTGACACGCATGCCCCAGGGATGATCTTTCGGCATCTGATACCTAGGATCATTCTTCTCTACTATGGGCATTGAGGTGATCTCTGAGATCACAATTCTTTGTAGCTGAGCTTCTATCATGGCTTGCATGTCGTTACGAAGCTTTCTCATATCCTCTCTCAAAGCGTCGATCTCTTCCTTCAACTCTCTGTTTTCTTCCTCAAGATCATCCATCTTTTTCTGACGATTGGCCCGAGTATTGTACGAATGAGACAGTTTGACTCTAGAACCGAGACACAAACGTGAGATTCGTAGGTAAGAAGAATACGTGATGTGAGAATGATGAATGCAATGATTATATTAATTGTTCTTTTGGTTTAATCAAAATAAACTTCGACAATTAGATTACAAATATCAAACGGTGGGGAAACCCCTTTTTATTGAATTCAAAGGATTACAGAAATGGAAATACAGTAGATTACAAGGTGTAGAAACAGAAACCTAAGCTAATGGGTCCCGAGTCCTCTCTGAAGAGAAATCGGGTGCTGATTCTGGTATCTTTCTTTTCTTTGACCGGGGCTCTTGGGTCGTTGTCGGGTCGTCATTCCTTTGCCAAGTGAAAGGAGTGAGCAAATTCCTTTGGTCATCTTGATTCTCCACAGCATGTTGCTCCAAAATTTCAATCAGAGCATCTTTCTCTTTCAGTAGTTGCTGTATTCTGATGCACTCTACGTCGAGGGTGCGGTACTTGTTCTTCCAAGACCTTCTCTTCTTTTGAACTTTGTTGAGAGTAACCTGAAGCTTTTCAGTTTCCGTCATGAAGTACATGACAGATTCCCTCTGCGGAAGAATTCTGTAACGAGGATAAGGCATTTTTAGCTTGAGAGCTCTAGTTTGTATCCAATGGAGATAAGGCTCCACCGAGACACAGTCCGGTTTTCCTAGAGACTCTCGTCCTTTCTTATGAACGTGTTTCCAAGCGTGCACTATTTCCATCTTTAGCGCTCTGTCACTTTCTCCTTCCTTGAAGAAAAGACCTTCCAGATGAGCGTTGCACGGAACAAGCCTCATCGGGTATCCAAATTGACGACGAACCAATACCGGGTGATAGTTGATTCCTCCTTTAGTTCCTATGAGGGGTATGTTGGGGAAGTTTCCACAACGGTCAATGATCCTGATTCCCTCAAAAATCCTATTACACCAATCTATATCAGAGTTGGTGAGAGACATGATCTTCTACGACCAACGTAAGACACTCTTGCAATCCCAAAAAGCAGCAGACTTGGGTAAGTGCGAGATAAACCATTTATAAAGTAGAGGTACACAGCATGTGATCTCCCCTCCGCTGTACAAATTTCCCAAGTGTACAGAATGATACGCATCTGCGAGCAAAGTCGGCACAGGGTTTCCAATGAGAAAAACCTTAATGGAGTTAATATCGACGAAATTATTGATGTTGGGAAACAAAAATAACCCATAGGTGAGCAAGACAAAGATGCTTTCAAAAGCAGTCCTGTTCCCTATACTAGCAAAGTACAGAGCTTTCTTTGTCAAGAACTGGGCTGGCAAACCTTGGATGCCACCCTTAGTAGTCATGTGAGTCTTGACCTCAGACTCGTCCAAATGAATTGCTCTTGCAATGGTCTGATTCTTTGGAATTTCTTCCAGTCCAGAAAATGGAGCTCGATCGGTGATATGTAGATCGATCAGATGAGAATACTCCTCCAGCGTTGGTGCAAGCTGGTAATCCGGGAATGTGAAACAGTGATAAACTGGATCATAGAATTGAACGAGCGCGTCCATGATTTCCTCAATCACATGGATTCTTAACAGTGGTAGCAAACCTCCGTACTTGGCTCTGAAAGCCTCAGGGCTAGTGATCATCCTTGCTAACCTTCTCAAATCCCCTAGTTTTGGAACCTTGAAGGTGTACGTATGAGTTCTCCTTCTACCGAAATCCATTAGCGTAATCCTCTTCTCTGATATTTGCAATCACAGTCTTAGTTTAACTTGGAAAACAGAGAGACTAAAGAGAAGTTTTTTTTGAATGTTTTAATGCTTTATTAAATGAATGCATGAATGCAACACACAAAAACATAGAAAAAACATGGGGTCAAAGGGTCGTTGTCATGAAGTCAAGGCTCTACCCATCCCCAAAGGTTTATACTAGGGTGATTTTTTGTACCTGTACTCATTATCATCAGCTCCTCCCAGGAAAGCAAAACAACAAGCGGATCGCCAGCGAGTTGTAGAGCAATCTTAGAGTAAGTGCCATTCACCGAGAATAGGTCACCAGCCTCAAATGAGGGTAGTATCGCGTAACAACTATTTCCGATAGTTTCCGCACTACGAAAGGGTTTGGCTCCTCAGCTTCTCAGGCATCACAACCGACCCATTGTCTAGGTGAGAGAATGGTTACATTAGGATGCCTCCACTGAGGTTGATGGTCGACCCCGTCGCCATCACTTATCTTAAGTGTATACTCAATCTTTCCACATACGGCATCACCCGCATTCCCATTAGCATAAAAATAAACATGTATAGCAATTAGGAAAAGCAGTATATATATATTTGTCCTAAACATCCTAGACCTTTAAAGCTAAGAATCCTAAGTTCCTGACAGAAAATGGGTTCCCCGGCGGAAGCCCCAATCTGTAGTTTTCACATAAGTGAAGAGAAAAAAGGAAAAAAAAAATTTTTAGAAAGACCCGGCCCCACGGTGGGCGCCAGTTTTCTGTTGGCGGCCACCGCCATGAAAATGACTTACCCAAGGTTTAAATTGTAAGAAAGAAAGAACCGGCCCCACGGTGGGCGCCATTTTTCTGTAGCGAGCGATTTTGGACGCGGTTCTTAAGTGCTGGTCGCTCTCTGCGGTTTGAGCTTAAACTACAGGTCGATTCATTTTTTATCCTATTGTGAGCTGAATAAGGAAGGGAAATAGATGTCTCCAATTAACCCTGCTTTGCATACTGAGTTTAAACAGCGGTCTGTTAGGTTACGGATGCTATCAATGTGGGGGGGCCTTTGTACTGGTTATTTGTATTTTCACCAATACGATTTTCTTTCTTTCTATCTGGGCAGAAGGTTTCTGGCGGGGAACAAGGATTTGGATGTTAGGACTGATGCTTTTTGATAGGTATGTGAGAGTATGGGATTTTGGTTTTTTGTTGATTGCGCTCGCTAAGGTCTTTTCTTTCGATCTTATGCCTACGTATTCCCGTTTACCGAAACAGGGAAATCAGAGCGTTCGTAGTTCCTCCTATTCTATGGGAGGAAATGGGTGTTTTTGGTGTCTTGTTCAAAGCCCAAGACGTGAAGCTAAAGGGTAGTTTATATCTTGTTCAAAGCCCAAGATGTGAAGCTGAAAAGTCTATTTGTATCTTGTTCAAAGCCCAAGATATGAAGCTGAAGGGCCTCGACTTTAGAGAGAATTTGTCATCTCTAAAGAAGGGTTTGTTTGTCCCAACTGTTGGGTGACTGGTTATAAAGGAGAATTACTTTAACCGGGATACGCGGATCCTAGCAATGCTATAATTTCCTTTAAAGGGAATTTTAACCTGAAGGAGAAGACTTTAACTCAGTGTAGAGCAATGTTATCTTTCCTTAGGAATTTCTCATGCTAAAAGAGGGACAGTGGCATGGATGTAGATGATCCAGAAGCTTGACGCTTACAGCGATTAGATGAAGGGAAAGGAGTTGTTGATGTTTGTATACTGTGAACGAGGCACAACTTTGATGCTAAAAGGTTGATTGGATCAACCAGTGGTTTTCTTATACAAAGCCTAAGAGGAGGCTATTGGCCCAACAAGAGGGAGTTTTTATGTGTCTCGTACGAAGCCCGATAGAGAGGCTAAAAGGGTTGACTCAACAGGAGAACATTTTATACTCAACAAGAGAGTGTTTTTGTATCTCGTACGAAGCCCGAGATGGAGGCTAAAAGTTTGACTCAATAAGAGAGTCTTTTATATTCAACAAGAGAGTGATTTTGTATCTCGTACGAAGCCCGAGATGGAGGCTAAATGTTTGACTCAACAAGAGAGTCTTTGTATCTCGTACGAAGCCCGAGATGGAGGCTAAAGGTTTGACTCAACAAGAGAGTCTTTGTATCTCGTACGAAGCCCGAGATGGAGGCTAAAGGGGTGATTGACTCAACGAGGGAGTCTCTTATGTGTCTTGTACAAAGCCCGAGAGAGAGGCTAAACGTTGTTTGACTCCGCTGGGGAGAATTTTGGTATCTCGTACGAAGCCCGAGATGGAGGCTAAAAGTTTGCTTCGCTGGGAAGAATCATTGAACAAAGCCCAAGAGGAGGCTATGGTAACTGTTTCAGTTAAGTGACAGGTCCAATATACTGATTTTAAAGAGAAAATCAGTTCTTATATGAGCAACACTGTACTCATGGATTTGATTTGAGGATCAGGGATATTTCCTTCTCTTTGAGGAAACGGGAAATCCAAAGGGTATTGAGACTGTCCGAGTCTGCGGGTTTCCCTCCTATTTAACGAAGGGGTCACTTGAGAATGTCTTTGAGACTCAAGGATATTAGACTGTCCGTGTCTAGAGTTTTATCTTTGGTACTATGCTTTGAGAAACAGTAGTAGACTCTATGAAAGGACTGTTCTATGAGGATGACTAAGTTCTGTTCCTATACCTCTAGGAGGTCGTCGGGACAATTTGTACGAAGCCCAAGAGGAGGCTGGAATCTTTTAAGAAGCCAACGGGTCCTTGTGCTAAGCCCAAGAGGAGGCTATCATTCCCAGAGGAAGAGATCATTATACGAAGCCTAAGAGGAGGCTGTGAATACTTATAAGAAGCCGTAGGGTCCTTGTACGAAGCCCAAGAGGAGGCGGGGTTGCTTTTAGGAAGCCTGTGGGTCCTTGTATAATGCCCAAGAGGAGGCCGATGCTTTTAGGAAGCCCGTGGGTCCCCAAACCCCAAGAAATTCAAGGCAAACTATTCACAAGGAATAGGTCAAGTCAGGAAAGTTCGAGAATTTGGAAGAAACTCAAAGATGCCATTCACGGAGAAGACATTCATCTTGGGGAGTAGAGTTTCTTAACAATTCCTAATGAGGACAGCCGAAGAGAAGACTGTATCTGGTGATCCTATTGGGGATCTAGTTGTCTATTTCTACGAATAAACGAAACGGCGTCACCTAGTTCTAGACGTAGTTGCCGGGGAAACTCTAAATATCTATACTATTATTACACAGTTGATATGAGTTTATGAAAGAAGACTTACAGCGAAACATCCCCACAATACAGTTATATATATATGAGTTTGTGAAAGGAGACTTACAGTGAAACAGCCCCACAATACAGTTATATACATATGAAAGCGGTAAATGAAAGCGGGTAAACACTTACTCGGTTGTAGAGCTTCCATGCTGTTTGGTTAGTTGTTCAACAAAGAAAGATTGAAAACAACAGTATATTCAAAATCAAAGGATAAAGTGATTTGAAAAAGAAAGATTTGGGGCTTACAGCTCAAGGAGAGGCCCAGGGTTTTATCAGTGAGCGCACTGTTGAATTTGTACAGAGGGACTTATACAAGTGACTGAGGCCCAAGAAAGGTTTTTTGTACAAAGGGATGGGTCTTACACTCTATTAGAGGCCCAAAGAGTTTAAAGAAATGGGGCTTACAACACGAGGGTAGGCCCAATGGTTAATTTTGAAAAGAGGCGACGGTCGCGCCGAGGTCTTGGAAACACCGTGGGACTTATACAAGTGACTGAGACCCAAAATTTTGGTATTTACAAAGAGGTTGGGTCTTACACTCTATTAGAGGCCCAAAGAGTTTAAAGAAAAGAAATGGGGCTTACAACACGAGGGGAGGCCCATAGTCTTTATTTTCAAGATGAATATTCACTTTTAAAATGCTTAAAAATAATTTAAAATGAATTTATTCACAAAAATACCAACTATATTAAATAAATAATATAAATTTTATTTTTTTGTAGAATAAGATATTTTACTATTTTTGTGATTTTTCAGAAAAAGAACCAATAAAAAATAATCAAAATTGAAGGAGTTATTAATTTTCCAAATCATTAAAAAAACAATATGAAAAATGAGAAAATATACAAAAAGAGGGGTTGGGTCTTACACTCTATTAGAGGTCCAAAGTGTATTTTTGTACAAAAGATGGGGCTTACAACTCAGGGAGAGGCCCAAAATATTTTCAGTTTGAAAATGGCGATCGCGCCAAGATTTTTAACGTATCGGGACTTATACAATAGCTGAGGCCCAAAATTGTTTCGTTAAAAAAGGGTTGGGTCTTACACTCTAATATAGGCCCAAGTGTTAAAAAATGAAAAGAAATGGGACTTACAGCTCAAAGAGAAGCCCAGTTGATTTTCGTTTGAAAATGGCGATCGCGCCGATGTTTTCTTTTAACGCAGAGAGACTTATACAATAAGTGAGGCCCAAAATTGTTTTGGTTAAAAGGGGATTGGGTCTTACACTCTAATAGAGGCCCAAGAGTTTTGAATGGGTCTTATAGCTCAAGGAGAGACCCAATTGATTTTTGAAAATGCGACGATCGCGCCGTTTGTTTTTTACGGTATCGGGACTTATACAATATATTGAGGCCCAAAATGATTGGTCAAAAAAGGATTGGGTCTTACACTCTATTAGAGGCCCAAAATGATGAATGGGTCTGATAGCTCAAGGAGAGGCCCAAAGTTTGTTTTTCAACGGATGATGATCGCGTCGAACTTTTTGAAATACAACGGGACTTATACCATAAGTGAGGCCCAAAGTGGGTTGTATTTACAAAGGGTTGGGTCTTACACTCTATTAGAGGCCCAAAGTGTTTGAAAAAATTTTATGATGGTGAAAATCAAAGAAATCCTAATTTTATCATTTTAAAAGTAAATTCTTAAAAGAAAATCAATACAAAATGATAAAAATACTAAATAAGCAACTTGTGATTTTTGGTTAGGGTTTGAAAAATGATGTTTTAATCACAAGATGAAATAAAATTCATTTGGTCTTGATTTTCAATATGAGAATTCACTTTTAAAATGCTTTTAAAAACATTAAAAAGGAATTTATTCACAAAAATACTAATTATATTAAATAAATAATATAAAACTATTTTTTTGTGGAATAAAATATTTTGGAGTATGAATAAAAAGTGTGTAAAACAGATTTGGAAAATGATAATTTTTGCTATGTGAAAGAATTGGTTGAGTTTTGAAGATAAACTAAGAAAAAGAGGAAAGATGTCCCAACATCTCATTCGACATCTTTCATGAGTTTTCAACATCTTTTTTATCAAACTTCCAACACCCATAACTTTCTCAAATCTCAATGGTTTGAGACAAAATTTATATGCATCTGGCCCAGAATTTCACAAGGAATCCAATGGTGGTGGTAGTTTTTCAGATCACACTCCCTCCTCAAAACCCGATAGTGGTTTTGAAAAGGACCTATAATTGCATTTTTCTGTGCTACACTTTGATACAGGCATGAATTACATGGTGAATTAGCCCAAACACAACATATACAACATGTATGAGATTTGTATGATCAGTGGACTTCAAAGCAATGCATGATTTCAAGGATTCCAAGTTGTGATGCTTACCTCTTTTTGAGCTTTTTGGAGTTTTTGTGCAATCTATCAAGCCTCTTGTTCCAGAAATGATTTGATGCTTTAGACACACTCAAATGATCCCTTAGAAGCTTTTAGGATGATTGGAATCAACTGGTACCTGCAAAAACACAAACTGTCCCTTTCTTGCAAAAGGGGTTAAAAGACACCAAAATAGCAACTCTCTCAAATGGTGTTCCAGATGTTGGGAACCATTTGGGACAGTTCAAGGATGATATTTGGAGTGTGTTTGAGGTTTTATCTGGTTTGGAAAGTGACTGAATCAAGACATGACTTGAAAAATGCAAAAAAGTGCCATTTTGAGGTTTTGAGAAATGACTTTGTGATTTTGTGATTACAAGTCACTTGTGATAGTTTGTACAGCTTACATATGATATATATGAGGTGTGTGTGTGATTAGTTTGAGTGGAATTGCTCTCTAACTCAAAAACTCAGAATTACTTGCTTTGGAAGGAAAATTTGAGGTGAAAGAAGAGATTTTGAGGAAAGCATCTGTTTGATGGCTTTGGTGTACTCAAACTGAACACAAATGAGCTCTATTTATAGTAGAGCAACTTTGTTTTCGTAGCAACAGTGAATGGCAACTGCAGCAGAGGTTTGTTCAATGTTGGCCAATGAAAATCCAAGTCTCCTCTAGCCATTGACTAGAGGTTAGGGCACAGAGCTTTGGTTCCCTACTTGTTGGAGGAATGTTGACTGAATTCAGTTGCAAATGTGTCAGTCCATGCCACCTCTAAGCATCTATTAAATGCTCCAATCCAAAATTGGAGTCTTGTCCATCTTTTAGGGATTTTTAGGAATAACATGCTACTTCTTGTTCCAAGGACTTTGGAGGCTTGGCTCAGTGATTGTCCCCTTTAGATTTGATCCTCAGAGGTGTCCAAAGTGATGACAAGGCTTGGAAATTCGTGTGGCACAAGAAATGTGCAAATATGTCCCATGAAAAATTCAGCTGCAGCAAGCCGTTTTGTAAAATTCATAACTCCCTGCTCGAGTATGCTATATGGACGTTCTAGGACTTTCTGGAAAGCTTAGATGACGTACTTCAACTTTGATGTTGGACTTTGGTCTTGGTTCAGCTTGAAAAGTCATCAAAAATGGTCTTGAACTTGTGTAGTCAAATCTGTCCTAAAAGCTGTCATGAAAATTCTGCTTTATCAATGCTTTTTGCGAAAATCATATCTCCCTGCTCGAGTATGCTACAAGGACGTTCTACACCTTTCTGGAAAGCTGAGACAACGTACTTCAACTTTGATGTTTGACTCCAGACCTGGTTCAACTTGGATCATGGAGAAAAACGTCCTTAAAGTTGGGGCATTCTTGCTGAAAAAATATTAATGATGTCCCATGAAATGTTGAAACATTTGACAACTTTGATCATTAATAATTCCAAACTTTAATCACTTGTATATTTTAATCCACTATGATATTTTGAATTGAAGTGAATTGCATCTTTGATGCTTGTCTTGCATGGTGACAAAGCTTGAAAATTGGGTGGCACAAGAAAAGTGCACAAAATCTGTCCTAAAAAATCAGCTCGAGCAAGGCCTGTTGTGAGGTTCATAACTCCTTGCTCAAGTTAAATTAATGGGAGTTCTAATAAATTTTGGAAAGCCCTAATGACATACTTTAGCTTTGATGTTTGAGTTTGGTCTTGGTTCAGCTTGCAAAGTCATCAAAAATGGTCTTGAACTTGTGTAGTCAAATCTGTCCTAAAAGTTGTCATGAAAATTCTGCTTTATCAATGCTTTTTGCGAAAATCATATCTCCCTGCTCGAGTATGCTACAAGGACGTTCTACACCTTTCTGGAAAGCTGAGACAACGTACTTCAACTTTGATGTTTGACTCCAGACCTGGTTCAACTTGGATCATGGAGAAAAACGTCCTTAAAGTTGGGGCATTCTTGCTGAAAAAATATTAATGATGTCCCTATGCAATGTCAGAACATTGGACATTAAGAATTCCCAACTTTGATCACTTATATCTTTCAATCCTTATGATATTTTGAGTTGATTCCCTCTACAATGTTGAAGTATCAAATACCCTCTTTAAAAGTAGCTCTTACTCAAAATCAATGGATGCTTGGATCAATAGTTACAACCTTGAAAAGTTGTGCACTTAAACATGATTTTAACTTAGAAAATTTTTTTAAGTTTCCTTCAATTTGATCAATTTTGCAATTTTGCATGATTTCTTGATTTAAATTTGATCAAATTAAATCATCCATCATATTTTCTTGAGTAATGATTTGTGAAGCTCAAAGTTGACCAAAAAGTCAAACTTTGACTTTTTGCATCAGTTGACTTTGTATTAGATACACTTGAGGCTTGATCCACTTGAAATGTTGCACTCTTGTGCTTAATTCTTGACGTGGGAGTCCTCTTGATCCTTTGTGGATGTTTAAGAGGTTAGACAAGTTGAAGATCATGTCATTTCTTGATTGATCCTTTGTCTAAAGGCTCTGAGAGGGCTTGAAACCCTAAGCTTGATTGTAGTGAATGCTCAACAATTCCTTGAGGAGATTGATGAGGCATAAAGGTACATCCGTAATGTGTTGATGATTTGCACAATGATGGGAAATCTTAGTGGTCAAAATTTGGGGTATGACAGATGCCCCTATTTAATCTTCTTGGACCCGAAGGTGTGAATGACGAAGGTATTCGGGCATTTTTGGGGTGCAAGAGGATTAAATATCAGAATACCCAAAATTTTGATGGCTATGAATGACAGCTTGCGCATTCATCTTCTTTTTCTAAGCAATGATGCTTAGAAAAGGTAAACTTCCCCTCGATCATGGTTTCCTACCAAGGAACTGGTCTCAGTTTTCTTTTGAAATAAACTTCCCCTTGATCCTGGTTTCCTACCAAGGAACTGGTCTTAGTTTCTTTTGTCAACTTCCCCTCGATCCTGGTTTCCTACCAAGGATCTGGTCTCAGTTTTTGAAGTAAACTTCCCCTCGATCCTGGTTTTCATCCAAGGAACTGGTCTTAGTTTCTGATTTAAACTTCCCCTCGATCCTGGTTTCCTACCGAGGAACTGGTCTTAGTTTCTGATTTAAACTTCCCCTCGATCTTGGTTTCTTACCAAGGAACTGGTCTCAGTTTCTTTTGTCAATAAACTTTCTTGACAAGGAACGCTGTTAGTAGCGGTTTTCCTTCAAACTTCTCGCCGAATTTTCCTGGGGAGATGCCATTTGAGTGGAAAAAGTTTTGATGTCAGACTTGCTGGGGAACCCATTCGTCTGAATTGTAGAGGTACACAAACTTCTCTGTTTTGGAGACACCATTTGTCGATTCTACTGGGGAAAGCGAGTCTCTTGAGAGACTGTTTGCGTTTGGGGTCTTACATCATACTTTTCTCGGGATCTTTCCGGAGAAATACCATATGATGGGATCCAATTTTGAGGTGCTGATGACCTTTTCATCAGTGGTTCTTTCGGAGAAAAACTGACGTATTGCCGAAACTCCGATTACGAGGCTTTCTCTGTGGATTTTCCTTAATCCGGGAAAGCAAGGATATCATCTTCAATGGCGAAGAGTGATATTTGTTGAAAGTTTTCTTGTTTCTCAGAGGTTCAAGTTATCAAAGTGGTCAAGGACCATCTCTAATCCAGAGATAAATGGGAGAGAGATTGCTTAGATGATTCACTTCCTAACGAGGAAAGGTCTGACAACTCGATTGAGAGGACTTTTATCACTAGGGGACACGACCGACTAGAGTGATAGCGATGCAATATGAAATGTGAATGCAAATCAATAATGCATGATGTATGTATGTTTATGCTGACAAAACTGACGCGACATACAAACTAAAAGATGAACATGACTGGATACTCGGCCATCGCGGGGCGTGGAAGAAATATCACTGGTTCAAGATAGCAATTATGCCTTGCTTAGGAGAAACGGTCCCTGCAGGGAATACCGTTGGTCAGGCTTAGGAGATGAGAACTCGGCCGAGGCGTGTCAGATGAAACATGGTCTCTGACATTGTTGATCCTTCATTCAGGCGTACTGGTCTAGAAGGAGTACTTTGATTCTGCACTTTGAAGTTCAAACGCCTTTGGAGACGCAATCGATGCTCTTTCAATGTTCAACAATCAAAAGAAATTACCATCTTTATTAAAAAGCAGAAAAAGTTTTAACAAGTAAATTCATTTTTGTTTCATTTCAAGAATCGTTAATCATGTTAACAACGTCGTTCTGTAAAGCTAAAACAAATAGGAATTACAAACAAAAGCACAAAGGCTCAAATTTTATTGATAAAATGGAGATCAGCCAAACGCGTGATTCCAAAGAGTATTTACAAAGTTTGAAAATGGTAATTTACAGGGAAAAGGGCTACGCTGAAACATAACGACCACTATCCTTCTACCAACTTTGAATTCTGGGCATCCTGAGCTTCTGTCAGAGATGACCTTGACTGGAGCTTTCCTCCGATGGATGATGTAACTGCCGCTGAGGGACTTGCCTCTGTTGAACATAGTTACTTGCCATTATCCCTAATTTTTGCCTGGATTGTACTGTGAGATTTCCAATCCATCGGGATGATTTTTTTTTCATGTCTCTAACTTTTGCCTGGACCGCTCTTTCGGGTTTTCAATCCACCGAGACGTTTTTTTTTAGTTTAGGCGAAGTATTTCTTGACTACATCAACATTCATGGGGTAGGAAAATTCCTCTCCGTCCATGGTTGCAAGTCCCAAGGCACCGCCAGAGAAAGCTTTCGTGACCACGTAGGGGCCATCATAATTTGGAGTCCGCTTTCCCCGGGAGTCAGTGAGAAATGATTGTATCTTCTTGAGCAGTTTGAAGATTGGCGAACAGGTCGCGGTCATGAGGAATGTGAATCTGGAGATGTAGTTCAAACGTCCCAGGAATCCTCTGACTTGTTTTTCAGTTTTTGGAGAAGCCATTTCTCGAATGGCCTTGACCTTGTCAGGATCAACCTCAATTCCTTTCTGGCTGACGATGAACCCTAGTAGTTTCCCTGAACGGACACCGAAGGTGCACTTGTTGGGATTCAAGCGGAGCTTGAATTTTCTTAGACGTTCGAACAATTTTGACAGATTTTCAACGTGCTCACTCTCTGTTTTTGATTTTGCAATCATATCATCGACATATACCTCGATTTCCTTACGTATCATGTCATGAAACAGAGTAGTCATGGCCCTTTGATAGGTTGCCCCGGCGTTCTTCAAACCAAACGGAATTACCTTGTAACAAAAGGTACCCCATGGGGTAATGAACGAAGTTTTCTCCATGTCTTTCGGCGCCATTTTGATCTGGTTATAGCCCGAGAATTCATCCATGAAGGAGAAAACTTTGAACTTTGTTGTACTGTCTACCAGCATGTCAATGTGTGGTAAAGGAAAGTCGTCCTTTGGACTTGCCTTGTTCAGATCCCTGTAATCAACACACATTCTGACCTTTCCGTCCTTTTTGGGAATGGGTACGATGTTGGCTAACCATTGAGGATATTTTGATGTGGCGAGGAAACCTGCGTCAATCTGTTTCTGCACCTCCTCTTTGATTTTGATGGCCATGTCCGGGTGCGTGCGTCTCAACCTTTGCATTACTGGTGGACATTCCGATCTTAATGGTAAGTGATGTTCCACGATGTTGGTATTCAACCCTGGCATTTCCTGATAGGACCAAGCGAATACATCGGGAATTCTTTGAGAAGCTTTATCAAACTTTCTTTGACAGTTGGATTGAGCAGTGCCCCAATCCTGATTTCTTTTCTCTCTTGCTCTGAACCCAAGTTTACCGTTTCCAACGGTTCTTTATGAGGTTCAATGGACCTTTCCTCTTGTCTGAGTAGTCGGGAGATCTCTTCTGGAATTTCGTTGTAATTTTCTTCTTTAGCCTCGAATACCGGGAACTCAAAGTTGGGAGAAGGCATCGGATCGTATGTTTCAACGGGGTTTAAAACAAGCAATCTGCATGACGTGATGATTTGTGTTTAGAAGAGATAAAGAAGAATGCAAGAATGTGTGCAGTGTATTTATTTTACTGCTTGTTTTTATATTTGAATTGTTTTTTAGGATTACCATTTTCTGAAAAAGTAAAAAGAGAAAACAGCAATTAATGCGGAAATTACAGAACGACGTTATTTTATTAATGAACAAGTCGACTCTTGAAACTACAGCCCTATAAAACAAAACTCTGTCACTTTGGGAAAAGCGAAGAGGGAAATTTACAGAAAGTGAACCCTATTAAAACATCCATTTCACCTGGGCAGGGTGAAAGGTTAAAGATGGCAATTACTTTGACTGGTGAACGGCCTTCGGAACCTCGACGGCAACCCATTGGCGGCGAACTCCTCGGTGAATCACAAAGTCTGGCACCTTCCTTGATTTGTCTTCAGAAATGACGCTGATTTCTGGTGGAGCGGGATCATTGGAATCTGTTTCCCAGGCAGAATTGTCGTAGGAGTATTCCTCTGTTGTATTTTGCATAGCATTGGTGCTCTCAGTTGTACCTCCCCATCCAGTTGCCTGGATATCTTCAAGCCTGATACGAGAGCTTTCGGGAGCGGTGTACTTGACCATAAAGTCGAATTTTCCACTCGGTTCTCCCAGGGTGTCCCACACTTTTTTGGAACTGGAGGAGTCATCTCTCTCGATGACGTTGACCTCAGGGAAAGCATAGTTGATGAATTCTAGTCCTGCAAACGTTGCAAATTCATCGTCATGTTGAGTAGTTTCTGAATGACCTGAGTGTTGATCCCATGACATGGTGGGGACACAGGTATTCTGTTCAATGACGGTCAGCTGATTTTCATTGTTCGGCTGACTCTCTTGCCCCAAGTCTCCTGGATAAGGCTACCACATTGGCAGACCATCCATTGGGTCATAGTAAGTGTGGTCAAAATTGTCTTTTATCAGAGTGTCTTCCTCTAATGAATTTGGTGGAGCACGGCATCCTTCCGGATCACAATCTCCATATATCGTTTCGACGTCTGACCGGGGTATAAATCTCGGACTCTGTGCAGGAAAGCAAAAAGGCATAGGCACCTCTTCCTGAGACAAATAACCGTCCTTGTTAAGGTAGGACTTCCATTCTTCATCTGTGTCAGAGGGATCTTCCTCATTGATAGCATGAACTGTCTGAGACACTGGGTGAAGAAAACCTCCACTGTGGAAGAAGTTTTGAAGGGGATGAAGACTTTCATCGTTGGCAGCTGTCTGGGTACAGGTTGCAGAAAAACCAAGACCCTTCTTTGTTTTATTGTCAATGGGAATGACAAGCTGTCCCCATCCTTTTGTATTGGTACTCTCGACCGCTTTGATAACATCTTTGTATGAAGAAATCGAAGTTCCTTCTTTGAACTGATTGTCCTTGCTCACCAATAGTGCTTGGAACTGCGTTCCAATAACCTCCTCGGGTTCTACACAAGTAGATGATGATAGGTTGCTTACAAGCAAGGCTTGTTCTCCACAGACTGTGATAAGTTGATCGTTCTGAACGAACTTTAGCTTTTGGTGGAGGGTTGAAGTAACCGCTCCAGCTTGATGTATCCAAGGTCTTCCTAATAAACAACTGTATGTTGCCCGGATATCCATGACCTGGAAAGTGACTTGGAAAGTGTGAGGACCGATAGTTATGGGAATATCAACTTCGCCGATAACTGTTTTTCTAGATCCGTCGAATGCTTTGACGACGACCTCGCTGACTCTCATCGGAGGCCCTTTGAATGATAATTGCATCAAAGTGGACTTCGGCATAACATTCAGGGCTGACCCTGTGTCTACCAGTACGCTGGCTAAAGCATCGTCCTTGCAGTTAACTGTGATATTGAGCGCCATGTTATGACGGCGACCCTCTTCGGGTAATTCCTCATCACTAAATCCCAAGTTGTTGCAGGAAATGATGTTAGAGACAATGCTATCGAACTATCTGATTGTTATATCCTGTTCCACAAAGGCTTGCTCCAAGACTTTCTGTAGAGCCTCCCTATGCGCTTCTGAACTGAGTAACAGTGATAATACCGAGATCTTTGAAGGAGTTTGTAACAGCTGATCGACAATTTTGTATTCACTCCTTTGGATGAGCTTCAGCATCTCATCATTGTTTTTTGAAAGGTCGGGATTACTGGATTGACCGACTGATAGATCGGGAGCTTCTGTCTGAAGTTCCTTTTCTTTGTTAACTTCCCCAACCCCTCGGTTGAAGATTCTACCACTCCATGTTACTCGACTGATGTCTGCAATGTTCACCATGGAGGGTAATGGAATTTCCTTTCCATTCTCGACTATTGTTGCACCGTATTTGTAAGGGATAGCCTTAGTTGATTCATACGGTAATGGTCCCGGTAGATAGATGACTACGGGAGCCTTCTGATTTTTCTGACCATCGTAAGTAATCTCGATCCGTTCCTGGTTGGGAACTTTAGATTCGTCAAGTAGAAGGATGATGGCAAAAACATCCCTGGTATGGTGATGACCAGAGATTGTGACAACATCCTCGACTTGATCGGCAAGGTAGTTCGGCGTCCAGTTGATGGGTCCAGAACCTGGATATGGGTGAATCTCTCCACGGTCCACCTGACCCTGAAGAGCTGTTCTCACAAGGTAACACCCTTGGTTACTTTCCAAACAGACGCTACAACGGTCGTAATTGTGTGGTGGCACCTGGCCACGCCCACTTTGAATACAATGTAACCTCACTAGGTTACCTTCCACTGATCGGACATCCTGACTTTGACGCCGAGTAGGATTCCTGTTACTGATACTAATTTGCTGAGTGTCTTCATCCATGTAGATTGGCATCCACCAATGATTTAACAAGTGCTGAAGTGCCTCCTGGACAAGGGTACAACCCTGATCATTTTCGCAACCCGCTTTACAGCTTTGATAGTCATGTGATATTAAGAATCCGAGTCGGACCTGCTCAGCATGTAACTCTACCAGGCTGGTATTCATCACGCGAATATTGAAGATCTGAACCATATTGATCTGATAAGGGTTCCTATCATGGTAGTCTTGGATCCATCCAAGATCCATCTGACGCTGGAGGGCCTCTTGTATGAAAGAGCATCCCTGTTTGTTTACCGAGCAAGTCAGACAAGAACTGTAATCATGCCGTGGCAGATTATGATACTGGCTTTGCCTTGAGTGCATTACCACCAAGTTGACATTCATTGCACGGATGTCGTGGTTCTGAATGACGTTAGAATTCGTGTAAACCATGTTAACTCCACGAACTCGGTGCTCTTGGATCCATCCGAGATCCATCTGTTCCTGTAGGGCTGCTTGCACCACAGAACATCCCTGGTTGTCTTTAGAGCAGATATCACACTGGTGATAGTTATGAGGTGGCACATGGCCATATCCACTCTGTCTACAATGCATCTTGACCAGATTGGTCTTTAACAAGAGTACATCGTGAATTTGATAGACATTGTTAGTCTCTTTCTCAATCAGATTGACTGCAGCTTTCTCGTGTTGAGGCAGCGGGTTCGTGAGAACATTGGGATTCGTATCTTTGAAACATAAGACCCCGCTCCTAACAAGTTTTTGCACGTCGGACTTGAAATTGAGACAATTCTCAATGTTATGCCCTGATCCTCCTTGGTGGTAAGGGCATGTCTGATCCACCTTAAACCAAAAAGGCAGATTTTCCGGTATTGTAAGAGGGGACTTAGTCTGGATGTTCCCCTAGGCTAGCAGTAATGGAAACAGCTCAGCGTACGTCACGGGTATAGGATCAAATCCTGGTGGCCGTGTTGTGCGGTTGTTGTTGTATTGGGGACGAGCCTGCTGAAGAGGTTGTTGTGTCCTTTGCTGATTAGGTTGGCTCTGCGCAACCTGAGGTTGATTCGTAGGAATAGGCGCAGGGCTGATAGCAGGAGTTACAGCTGCTACTGGTTGATAACGACGCCTTTGCTTTTCGAGAGAGATAATCCCAATATCTTGCTCTTTTTTCTTAGGGAGAGCACTACCGTATTTTTTAGTACCGCTCGTCGATCCAGTGTCTTTTACCAAACGTCCTTCTCGGACGGCTTCCTCAAGACGTACGCCCATGCCTACCATCTCGGTGAAATCACTGGGCGCACTGGCAACCATTCGGTCATAGTAAAATGAGCTTAAGGTCTTTAAGAAGATCTTTGTCATCTCTTTTTCCTCAAGAGGTGGACAAATTTGAGCGGCAATTTCACGCCACCTTTAAGCATACTCCTTAAAGGTTTCCTTGTCCTTTTGTGACATTGATCTGAGTTGATCTCTGTCGGGTGCCATGTTCAAATTGTATTTGTATTGTTGGATGAAGGCAGTGCCAAGATCTCTGAAATTGCGGATCGTGGGACGGTTTAAACCCATGTACCATTTTAACGCGGCACCGGTTAAACTATCCTGGAAGTAGTGAATCAGTAGGTCCTGATTCTCCGTCTGAGCTGACATTCGCCGAGCGTACATCACCAGATGGCTCTGAGAGCAAGAGTTACCCTTGTATTTTTCAAAGTCGGGCACTTGGAATTTGTGCGGGACTTTCACATTGGGGATCAAGCAGAGGTCTGCGGCGTCCTTTCCAAATAAATCCTGACCGCGAATGGGTTGCAGTTCCTTCTGTATTTCCAAGAACTGCTCCTGGAATTCCTCCATTCGGTCAAACATAGTTTCCTTTTTACCAGCAGGTATTGGTGGAATCTGTCCTTCCGGGACAGTGTGCACCACAGGGGGTGGTACCGTGACTACGGTAGCGAATCTTGGCATTTCCCGAAGTTTGTAACCTTCAGGCCCAGCGGATTCTGTTGTGATTCCCTGATCCTCAGTGATCGGCGGAACATATCCTCCCGGGATATAGTTGACAGGCATGCCCCAGGGATGATCTTTCGGCATCTGATACCTAGGATCATTCTTCTCTACTATGGGCATTGAGGTGATCTCTGAGATCACAATTCTTTGTAGCTGAGCTTCTGCCATGGCTTGCATGTCGTTACGAAGCTTTCTCATATCCTCTCTCAAAGCGTCGATCTCTTCCTTCAACTCTCTGTTTTCTTCCTCAAGATCATCCATCTTTTTCTGACGATTGGCCCGAGTATTGTACGAATGAGACAGTTTGACTCTAGAACCGAGACACAAACGTGAGATTCGTAGGTAAGAAGAATACGCGCTGTGAGAATGATGAATGCAATGATTATATTAATTGTTCTTTTGGTTTAATCAAAATAAACTTCGACAATTAGATTGAAAATATCAAACGGTGGGGAAACCCCTTTTTATTGAATTCAAAGGATTACATAAATGGAAATACAGTAGATTACAAGGTGTAGAAACAGAAACCTAAGCTAATGGGTCCCGAGTCCTCTCTAAAGAGAAATCGGGTGCTGATTCTGGTATCTTTCTTTTCTTTGACCGGGGCTCTTGGGCCGTTGTCGGGTCATCATTCCTTTGCCAAGTGAAAGGAGTGAGCAAATTCCTTTGGTCATCTTGATTCTCCACAGCATGTTGCTCCAAAATTTCAATCAGAGCATCTTTCTCTTTCAGTAGTTGCTGTATTCTGATGCACTCTACGTCGAGGGTGCGGTACTTGTTCTTCCAAGACCTTCTCTCCTTTTGAACTTTGTTGAGAGTAACCTGAAGCTTTTCAGTTTCCATCATGAAGTACATGACAGATTCCCTCTGCGGAAGAATTCCGTAACGAGGATAAGGCATTTTTAGCTTGAGAGCTCTAGTTTGTATCCAATGGAGATAAGGCTCCACCGAGACACAGTCCGGTTTTCCTAGAGACTCTCGTCCTTTCTTATGAACATGTTTCCAAGCGTGCACTATTTCCATCTTTAGTGCTCTGTCACTTTCTCCTTCCTTGAAGAAAAGACCTTCCAGATGAGCGTTGCACGGAACAAGCCTCATCGGGTATCCAAATTGACGACGAACCAATACCGGGTGATAGTTGATTCCTCCTTTAGTTCCTATGAGGGGTACGTTGGGGAAGTTTCCACAACGGTCAATGATCCTGATTCCCTCAAAAATCCTATTACACCAATCTATATCAGAGTTGGTGAGAGACATGATCTTCTGCGACCAACGTAAGACACTCTTGCAATCCCAAAAAGCAACAGACTTGGGTAAGTGCGAGATAAACCATTTATAAAGCAGAGGTACACAACATGTGATATCTCCTCCATTGTACAAATTTCCCAAGTGTACAGAATGATACGCATCTGCGAGCAAAGTCGGCACAGGGTTTCCAATGAGAAAAACCTTAATGGAGTTAATATCGACGAAATTATTGATGTTGGGAAACAAAAATAACCCGTAGGTGAGCAAGACAAAGATGCTTTCAAAAGCAGTCCTGTTCCCTATACTAGCAAAGTACAGAGCTTTCTTTGTCAAGAACTGGGCTGGCAAACCTTGGATGCCACCCTTAGTAGTCATGTGAGTCTTGACCTCAGACTCGTCCAAATGAATTACTCTTGCAATGGTCTGATTCTTTGGAATTTCTTCCAGTCCAGAAAATGGAGCTCGATCGGTGATATGTAGATCGATCAGATGAGAATACTCCTCCAGCGTTGGTGCAAGCTGGTAATCCGGGAATGTGAAACAGTGATAAACTGGATCATAGAATTGAACGAGCGCGTCCATGATTCCCTCAATCACATGGACTCTTAACAGTGGTAGCAAACCTCCGTACTTGGCTCTGAAAGCCTCAGGGCTAGTGATCATCCTTGCTAACCTTCTCAAATCCCCTAGTTTTGGAACCTTGAAGGTGTACGTATGAGTTCTCCTTCTACCGAAATCCATTAGCGTAATCCCCTTCTCTGATATTTGCAATCACAGTCTTAGTTTAACTTGAAAAACAGAGAGACTAAAGAGAAGTTTTTTTTGAATGTTTTAATGTTTTATTAAATGAATGCATGAATGCAGCACACAAAAACATAGAAAAAGCATGGGGTCAAAGGGTCGTTGTCATGAAGTCAAGGCTCTACCCATCCCCAAAGGTTTATACTAGGGTGATTTTTTGTACCTGTACTCATTATCATCAGCTCCTCCCAGGAAAGCAAAACAACAAGCGGATCGCCAAAGAGTTGTAGAGCAATCTTAGAGTAAGTGCCATTCACCGAGAATAGATCACCAGCCTCAAATGAGGGTAGTATCGCGTAACAACTATTTCCGATAGTTTCCGCACTACGAAAGGGTTTGGCTCCTCAGCTTCTCAGGCATCACAACCGACCCATTGTCTAGGTGAGAGAATGGTTACATTAGGATGCCTCCACTGAGGTTGATGGTCGACCCCGTCGCCATCACTTATCTTAAGTGTATACTCAATCTTTCCACATACGGCATCACCCGCATTCCCATTAGCAGAAAAATAAACATGTATAGAAATTAGGAAAAGCAGTATATATATATATATTTGTCCTAAACATCCTAGACCTTTAAATCTAAGAATCCTAAGTTCCTGACAGAAAATGGGTTCCCCGGCGGAAGCCCCAATCTGTAGTTTTCACATAAGTGAAGAGAAAAAAGGAAAAAAAAAAGTTTTAGAAAGACCCGGCCCCACGGTGGGCGCCATTTTTCTGTTGGCGGCCACCGCCATGAAAATGACTTACCCAAGGTTTAAATTGTAAGAAAGAAAGAACCGGCCCCACGGTGGGCGCCATTTTTCTGTAGCGAGGATTTTGGACGCGGTTCTTAAGCGCTGGTCGCTCTCTGCGGTTTGAGCTTAAACTACAGGTCGATTCATTTTTTATCCTATTGTGAGCTGAATAAGGAAGGGAAATAGATGTCTCCAATTAACCCTGCTTTGCATACTGAGTTTAAACAGCGGTCTATTAGGTTACGGATGCTATCAATGTGGGGGGGCCTTTGTACTGGTTATTTGTATTTTCGCCAATACGATTTTCTTTCTTTCTATCTGGGCAGAAGGTTTCTGGCGGGGAACAAGGATTTGGATGTTAGGACTGATGCTTTTTGATAGGTATGTGAGAGTATGGGATTTTGCTTTTTTGTTGATAGCGCTCGCTAAGATCTTTTCTTTCGATCTTATGCCTACGTATTCCCGTTTACCGAAACAGGGAAATCAGAGCGTTCGTAGTTCCTCCTATTCTATGGGAGGAAATGGGTGTTTTTGGTGTCTTGTTCAAAGCCCAAGACGTGAAGCTAAAGGGTAGTTTGTATCTTGTTCAAAGCCCAAGATGTGAAGCTGAAAAGTCAATTTGTATCTTGTTCAAAGCCCAAGATATGAAGCTGAAGGGCCTCGACTTTAGAGAGAATTTGTCATCTCTAAAGAAGGGTTTGTCTGTCCCAACTGTTGGGTGACTGGTTATAAAGGAGAATTACTTTAACCGGGATACGCGGATCCTAGCAATGCCATAATTTCCTTTAAAGAGGATTTTAACCTAAAGGAGAAGACTTTAACTCAGTGTAGAGCAATGATATCTTTCCTTAGGAATTTCTCATGCTAAAAGAGGGACAGTGGCATGGATGTAGATGATCCAGAGGCTTGCCGCTTACAGCGATTAGATGAAGGGAAAGGAGTTGTTGATGTTTGTATACTGTGAACGAGGCACAGCTTTGATGCTAAAAGGTTGATTGGATCAACCAGTGGTTTTCTTATACAAAGCCTAAGAGGAGGCTATTGGCCCAACAAGAGGGAGTTTTTATGTGTCTCGTACGAAGCCCGAGACAGAGGCTAAAAGGGTTGACTCAACAGGAGAACATTTTATACTCAACAAGAGAGTGTTTTTGTATCTCGTACGAAGCCCGAGATGGAGGCTAAAAGTTTGACTCAACAAGAGAGTCTTTTATACTCAACAAGAGAGTGATTTTGTATCTCGTACGAAGCCCGAGATGGAGGCTAAAAGTTTGACTCAACAAGAGAGTCTTTGTATCTCGTACGAAGCCCGAGATGGAGGCTAAAGGTTTGACTCAACAAGAGAGTCTTTGTATCTCGTACGAAGCCCGAGATGGAGGCTAAAGGGGTGATTGACTCAACGAGGGAGTCTCTTATGTGTCTCGTACGAAGCCCGAGAGAGAGGCTAAACGTTGTTTAACTCCGCTGGGGAGAATTTTGGTATCTCATACGAAGCCCGAGATGGAGGCTAAAAGTTTGCTTCGCTGGGAAGAATCATTGAACAAAGCCCAAGAGGAGGCTATGGTAACTGTTTCAGTTAAGTGACAGGTCCAATATACTGATTTTAAAGAGAAAATCAGTTCTTATATGAGCAACACTGTACTCAGGGATTTGATTTGAGGATCAGGGATATTTCCTTCTCTTTGAGGAAATGGGAAATCCAAAGGGTATTGAGACTGTCCGAGTCTGCGGGTTTCCTTCCTATTTAACGAAGGGGTCACTTGAGAATGTCTTTGAGACTCAAGGATATTAGACTGTCTGTGTCTAGAGTTTTATCTTTGGTACTATGCTTTGAGAAACAGTAGTAGACTCTATGAAAGGGATTTTCTATGAGGATGACTAAGTTATGTTCCTATACCTCTAGGAGGTCGTCGGGACAATTTGTACGAAGCCCAAGAGGAGGCTGGAATCTTTTAAGAAGCCGACGGGTCCTTGTGCTAAGCCCAAGAGGAGGCTATCATTCCCAGAGGAAGAGATCATTATACGAAGCCTAAGAGGAGGCTGTGAATACTTCTAAGAAGCCGTAAGGTCCTTGTACGAAGCCCAAGAGGAGGCGGGGTTGCTTTTAGGAAGCCTGTGGGTCCTTGTATAATGCTCAAGAGGAGGCCGATGCTTTTAGGAAGCCCGTGAGTCCCCAAACCCCGAGAAATTCAACGCAAGCTATTCACAAGGAATAGGTCAAGTCAGGAAAGTTCGAGAATTTGGAAGAAACTCAAAGATGCCATTCACAGAGAAGACATTCATCTTAGGGAGTAGAGTTTCTTGACAATTCCTAATGAGGATAGCCGAAGAGAAGACTGTATCTGGTGATCCTATTGGGGATCTAGTTGTCTATTTCTACGAATAAACGAAACGGCGTCACCTAGTTCTAGACGTAGTTGTCGGGGAAACTTTAAATATCTATACTATTATTACACAGTTGATATGAGTTTATGAAAGAAGACTTACAGCGAAACAGCCCCACAATACAGTTATATATATATATGAGTTTGTGAAAGGAGACTTACAGTGAAACAACCCCACAATACAGTTATATACATATGAAAGCGGTAAATGAAAACGGGTAAACACTTACTCGGTTGTAGAGCTTCCATGCTGTTTGGTTAGTTGTTCAACAAAGAAAGATTGAAAACAATAGTATATTCAAAATCAAAGGAGAAAGTGATTTGAAAAAGAAAGATTTGGGGCTTACAGCTCAAGGAGAGGCCCAGGGTTTTATCAGTGAGCGCACTGTTGAATTTGTACAGAGGAACTTATACAAGTGACTGAGGCCCAAGAAAGGTTTTTTGTACAAAGGGATGGGTCTTACACTCTATTAGAGGCCCAAAGAGTTTAAAGAAATGGGGCTTACAACACGAGGGTAGGCCCAATGGTTAATTTTGAAAAGAGGCGACGGTCGCGCCGAGGTTTTGGAAACACCGTGGGACTTATACAAGTGACTGAGGTCCAAAATTTTGGTATTTACAAAGAGGTTGGGTCTTACACTCTATTAGAGGCCCAAAGAGTTTAAAGAAAAGAAATGGGGCTTACAACACGAGGGGAGGCCCATAGTCTTTATTTTCAAGATGAATATTCACTTTTAAAATGCTTAAAAATAATTAAAAATGAATTTATTCACAAAAATACCAACTATATTAAATAAATAATATAAATTTTATTTTTTTGTAGAATAAAATATTTTACTATTTTTGTGATTTTTCAGAAAAAGAACCAATAAAAAATAATCAAAATTGAAGGAGTTATTAATTTTCCAAATCATTAAAAAAACAATATGAAAAATGAGAAAATATACAAAAAGAGGGGTTGGGTCTTACACTCTATTAGAGGCCCAAAGTGTATTTTTGTACAAAAGATGGGGCTTACAACTCAGGGGGCTTACACTCTAATAGAGGCCCAAGAGTTTTGAATGGGTCTTATAGCTCAAGGAGAGACCCAATTGTTTTTTTAAAAGGCGACGACCGCGCCGTTTGTTTTTGACGGTATCGGGACTTATACAATATATTGAGGCCCAAAATGATTGGTCAAAAAAGGATTGGGTCTTACACTCTATTAGAGGCCCAAAATGATGAATGGGTCTTATAGCTCAGGGAGAGGCCCAAAGTTTGTTTTTCAACGGATGATGATCGCGTCGAACTTTTTGAAATACAAAGGGACTTATACCATAAGTGAGGCCCAAAGTGGGTTGTATTTACAAAGGGTTGGGTTTTACACTCTATTAGAGGCCCAAAGTGTTTGAAAAAGTTTTATGATGGTGAAAATCAAAGAAATCCTAATTTTATCATTTTAAAAGTAAATTCTTAAAAGAAAATCAATACAAAATGATAAAAATACCAAATAAGCAACTTGTGATTTTTGGTTGGGGTTTGAAAAATGATGTTTTAATCACAAGATGAAATAAAATTCATTTGGTCTTGATTTTCAATATGAGAATTCACTTTTAAAATGCTTTTAAAAACATTAAAAAGGAATTTATTCACAAAAATACTAATTATATTAAATAAATAATATAAAACTAATTTTTTTGTGGAATAAAATATTTTGGAGTATGAATAAAAAGTGTGTAAAACAGATTTGGAAAATGATAATTTTTGCTATGTGAAAGAATTGGTTGAGTTTTGAAGATAAACTAAGAAAAAGAGGAAAGATGTCACAACATCTCATTCGACATCTTTCATGAGTTTTCAACATCTTTTTTATCAAACTTCCAACACCCATAACTTTCTCAAATCTCAATGGTTTGAGACAAAATTTATATGCATCTGACCCAGAATTTCACAAGGAATGCAATGTTGGTGGTAGTTTTTTCAGATCACACTCCCTCCTCAAAACCCGATAGTGGTTTTGAAAAGGACCTATAATTGCATTTTTCTGTGCTACACTTTGATACAGGCATGAATTACATGGTGAATTAGCCCAAACACAACATATACAACATGTATGAGATGTGTATGATTAGTGGACTTCAAAGCAATGCATGATTTCAAGGATTCCAAGTTGTGATGCTTACCTCTTTTTGAGCTTTTTGGAGTTTTTGTGCAATCTGTCAAGCCTCTTGTTCCAGAAATGATTTGATGCTTTAGACACACTCAAATGATCCCTTAGAAGCTTTTAGGATGATTGGAATCAACTGGTACCTGCAAAAACACAAACTGTCCCTTTCTTGCAAAAGGGGTTAAAAGTGACCAAAATAGCAACTCTCTCAAATGGTGTTCCAGATGTTGGGAACCATTTGGGACAGTTCAAGGATGATATTTGGAGTGTTTTTGAGGTTTTATCTGGTTTGGAAAGTGACCGAATCAAGACATGACTTGAAAAATGCAAAAAAGTGCCATTTTGAGGTTTTGAGAAGTGACTTTGTGATTTTGTGATTACAGGTCACTTGTGATAGTTTGTACAGCTTACATATGATATATATGAGGTGTGTGTGTGATTAGTTTGAGTGGAATTGCTCTCTAACTCAAAAACTCAGAATTACTTGCTTTGGAAGGCAAATTTGAGGTGAAAGAAGAGATTTTGAGGAAAGCATCTGTTTGATGGCTTTGGTGTACTCAAACTGAACACAAATGAGCTCTATTTATAGTAGAGCAAGTTTGTTTTGGCAGCAACAGTGAATGGCAACTGCAGCAGAGGTTTGTTCAATGTTGGCCAATGAAAATCCAAGTCTCCTCTAGCCATTGACTAGAGGTTAGGGCACAGAGCTTTGGTTCCCTACTTGTTGGAGGAATGTTGACTGAATTCAGTTGCAAATGTGTCAGTTCATGCCACCTCTAAGCATCTATTAAATGCTCCAATCCAAAATTGGAGTCTTGTCCCTCTTTTAGGGATTTTTAGGAATAGCATGCTACTTCTTGTTCCAAGGACTTTGGAGGCTTGGCTCAGTGATTGTCCCCTTTAGATTTGATCCTCAGAGGTGTCCAAAGTGATGACAAGGCTTGGAAATTCGTGTGGCACAAGAAATGTGCAAATCTGTCCCATGAAAAATTCAGCTGCAGCAAGCCGTTTTGTAAAATTCATAACTCCCTGCTCGAGTATGCTATATGGACGTTCTAGGACTTTCTGGAAAGCTTAGATGACGTACTTCAACTTTGATGTTGGACTTTGGTCTTGGCTCAGCTTGCAAAGTCATCAAAAATGGTCTTGAACTTGTGTAGTCAAATATGTCCTAAAAGCTGTCATGAAAATTCTGCTTTATCAATGCTTTTTGCGAAAATCATATCTCCCTGCTCGAGTATGCTACAAGGACGTTCTACACCTTTCTGGAAAGCTGAGACAACGTACTTCAACTTTGATGTTTGACTCCAGACCTGGTTCAACTTGGATCATGGATAAAAACGTCCTTAAAGTTGGGGCATTCTTGCTGAAAAAATATTAATGATGTCCCATGAAATGTTGAAACATTTGACAACTTTGATCATTAATAATTCCAAACTTTAATCACTTGTATATTTTAATCCACTATGATATTTTGAATTGAAGTGAATTGCATCTTTGATGCTTGTCTTGCATGGTGACAAAGCTTGAAAATTGGGTGGCACAAGAAAAGTGCACAAAATCTGTCCTAAAAAATCAGCTCGAGCAAGGCCTGTTGTGAGGTTCATAACTCCTTGCTCAAGTTGAATTAATGGGAGTTCTAATACATTTTGGAAAGCCCCAATGACATACTTTAACTTTGATGTTTGAGTTTGGTCTTGGTTCAGCTTGCAAAGTCATCAAAAATGGTCTTGAACTTGTGTAGTCAAATCTGTCCTAAAAGTTGTCATGAAAATTCTGCTTTATCAATGCTTTTTGCGAAAATCATATCTCCCTGCTCGAGTATGCTACAAGGACGTTCTACACCTTTTTGGAAAGCTGAGACAACGTACTTCAACTTTGATGTTTGACTCCAGACCTGGTTCAACTTGGATCATGGAGAAAAACGTCCTTAAAGTTGGGGCATTCTTGCTGAAAAAATATTAATGATGTCCCTATGCAATGTCAGAATATTGGACATTAAGAATTCCCAACTTTGATCACTTATATCTTTCAATCCTTATGATATTTTGAGTTGATTCCCTCTACAATGTTGAAGTATCAAATACCCTCTTTAAAAGTAGCTCTTACTCAAAATCAATGGATGCTTGGATCAATAGTTACAACCTTGAAAAGTTGTGCACTTAAACATGATTTTAACTTAGAAAAAAAATTCTAAGTTTCCTTCAATTTGATCAATTTTGCAATTTTGCATGATTTCTTGATTTAAATTTGATCAAATTAAATCATCCATCATATTTTCTTGAGTAATGGCTTGTGAAGCTCAAAGTTGACCAAAAAGTCAAACTTTGACCTTTTGCATCAGTTGACTTTGTATTAGATGAACTTGAGGCTTGATCCACTTGAAATGTTGCACTCTTGTGCTTAATTCTTGACGTGGGAGTCCTCTTGATCCTTTGTGGATGTTTAAGAGGTTAGACAAGTTGAAGATCATGTCATTCCTTGATTGATCCTTTGTCTAAAGGCTCTGAGAGGGCTTGAAACCCTAAGCTTGATTGTAGTGAATGCTCAACAATTCCTTGAGGAGATTGATGAGGCATAAAGGTACATCCGTATTGTGCTGATGATTTGCACAATGATGGGAAATCTTAGTGGTCAAAATTTGGGGTATGACACTCGGTCCATTCGAATGTCGCCTCTTTGCGGAGGAGTTTGAAGAATGGCAGGGCGTGCTGGGCGGACTTGGCCACGAAACGAGATAGTGATGCGAGCATCCCGTTGAGGGACTAGATGGATTTTTTGGACTTGGGCGTAGGAAACTCAGAGAATGCTCGGCGTTTGTCGGGATTGGCTTCGATTCCTCGTTCCGTTAAGTAAAAGCCGAGGAATTTGCCTGTCCGGACACCAAACGTGCACTTCTCCGGATTAAAACGCATTTTGTATTTCCTGGCCTGTTCGAAGACCTTTCGTAAGTGGGCAGTATGATCGGTTTCCTCGTGGGACTTAACGATCATGTCGTCCATGTATACTTCGAGCATGTCGCCTATTTCTTCCCAAAATACTTTGTTCATCATTCGTTGGTACGTTGCTCCGGCGTTCTTCAGGCCGAAGGGCATTACGTTGTAGTAATAGTTCCCTGATTCGGTCATGAAGGCCGTATATTTTTTGTCGGACATTGCCATTGGGATTTGATTGTAGCCCGAGTAGGCGTCCATGAACGATAAAAGTTTAAAACCAGCAGAATTATCAACAAGTTTATCAATATTGGGGAGGGGGTAGGCATCCTTCGGGCATGCCTTATTGAGATTGGTATAATCAATGCACATGCGCCATTTTCCATTAGATTTTTTAACCAATACAACGTTGGACAGCCAAGTGGTGTACTTGGCCTCCGAAATAAATTTGGCCTCGAGGAGGTCCTTTACAGCTTTTTCGGCAGCCTCCATTTTCTCCGGAGACTGCTTCCTCCTACGTTGTGCTACGGCCTTGATGGCCGGGTCAATGGTCAGCTGGTGACATGCGACGGATGGATCCAAGTCGGGCATTTCCGCGGCGCTCCATGCGAAAAGGTCGGCATTCTCTCGGAGGCACGCTTTGAGCTGCTTCCTTGCGATGTCAGGCATGTCTTCTCCGATCTTTACTCCCCGTTGGGGGTCTTCGTCGAACAGGACTAGCTCGAAGTTGCCATCCGGGACTGGGCACATCGGATGGGAGCTGCTGTTGGATGGCGTGGATGGGCCGGATGAAGCTGCTCGTTCCTCCTATTGCTCCTCAGGGAAGCGACTGTCGAGGTCAATAGAGTCGACCTGGGGCATAGGCTTGGCCTCCTCGGAGCTGCGTGGCAGTGCTGGCTTGCTTGATGCTTTAGGCTTGGGCACAATGGCGTTGAGCCCCTTTGCAGCTGCTTCAAAACACCGTCGGGCAGGTTCTATATCACCGTGGAGGGTGGCGACCATTCCTTTCGAAGTGTAATACTTCATCTTCAGGTGGACGGTCGATGGTACTGCTACCAACTCGGCTAGAGTTGGCCTTCCGAAAATGCATTGGTAAAGCGACGGGCAGTCGATTACCAGAAATTGCACCTTGATGGATCAGGCCGTTTCAGCTGCTCTGAAGGTCACGATCAACTCGACGTAACCCCATGGCTTGGTCACAGACCCGTTGAACCCCTGCAAATCGGACCCTACGTAGGGGGTAAGGTGCGATTCGTCCAGCTGCAGCGTTGAGAACAGCTGGGAGTACATGATGTCGACCGAGCTGCCCTGGTCGACTAGGATTTGGCGAACGTCGAAGCTTGCCATTTGGGCTCTGACGAGCAACAGAATGCTTGAGTTCGGGGAGCCTCCGAGGAGTTCCTCCCTGTAGAAGGAGATGGGGATGGAACCCTTCGAGGCCTGATCAAGCGTGGTCACTTTGTTCGAGCTGGTGTTGATCAGGTGTTCGAACTTCTGTTTCACAGATCCCGTAGTAACTTTGTTGAAACCCCCGCCAGAGATGACCATGGCGGAGGGAAAGGTCTCCCACGGGCTGTGGGCTGCGAAATATGCAGGGGCGCTGAGCCCGTCAGGGACGTTGAAGTCCTCGGGTCGCGATATGGACATAGCAACCTGTATGTTGGTGTCTTCCAAGGAGGGTACCTCTTCCTCGACCTTCTTGGACTCCTGGGCGTCCTGCCGAGGAGTGTCCTTCTTCTTCGCGAACTGCTTCAGGTGGCCGTCCCTGATTAGTATTTCAATGGCATCCTTCAGATGGATGCAGTCCTCCATAATATGGTCGTGACTTTTGTGGAAGCGGCAGTACTTTGACTTGTCCACGTTTGGTCTGTTCGGCAGCTGTTTGGGGAAACGGACCCCGGCTTGTTTGAACTCCGAATTAGCATATTCGGTCAAAATCTTTTCCCTGGAAACGGCCAGGGGAGTGTAATCGTGGAAACACCCGGAGGGCCCTTTGCTGTCACGGGAGTCGCGGGGACGGTCCTCGTGCCTTCGTTCACCCCGACGAGACGTCGAGGCTTCTTCTCCTTTGGAAGCTCGGGCGTTCTCCTGGTGGCGGGACGCTCGGACATTGTTGGCCGCAATCTTCTCCTCGTACTGAATATGAGATTAGACTTTGAGGAGGAGGGCGTCCAAGTTCCTCGGTGGCGCGAGGCCAATGGCTTTGGCGAACTCGGAGTCCGGGCGGACCCCTTGTTCGAGTAGGAACTTCTTCATCTTATCTGTCGTCGGGACCTGCACAGCTTCCTTGTTGAACCTCTCGATATATGCGCGGAGAGGTTCGTCTTTCCCCTGGATTATGGCTCCGAGGGAGGCCTCAGTTTTGGGATGGCGGCGAGATGTTGTGAAGTGCCGCAAGAACATCCTGCCCAGTTGTTTCCACGAGGTGATGGACTCCTCGGGCAGTTGTTTATACCATGTCATTTCTCCCTTCCGAAGCGTGGTCGGGAACAGTCTACATTTGATGGCCCCCCGCATGCCGCGGTAGTCTAGCAGTGCATCGATGTTCTCGATGTGCTCGTCGGGTTTGGTGGTCCCGTTGTACGTGCCAAGTGACGGGGGTTTCTCCAAGCCTTTTGGGAGACGGGTGGCTAAGATCTCCTGGGACAACGGGTCGCGAGGCTCGTCGTCGTCACTAGAACTGGTGTATGATGGTGACTGGACGGGTTGCTCACGTATGCGGTTCCTTCGCGGAGAAGGTGAGCGTGCCCGTCCTTTGGACTTGATCGGAGATTCCTCGTTCCTTCGAGTCCTTTTGTGGTCATGAGCGTGCTGGTCACGCGGGGAGATCTGGTCGCGCTTTCGGGCTACGCGAGGATCGTGCTCTTGGCGCAGTTTTCGGTCGACTTCTCTCCGTGGCTGCGGGCTTCTAGATTGTCGCTGGTTCCTCCGTGTAGGAGGGGATCTTGGACGGTGAGACTCTTCCAGTGCCCCGATCCTCTCGTTCTACTGCAGGATCAGGGTGTTGGTTTTGTTGAGGGCCTCCAGGAGGGCTGCCATGGTCGGGTCGGCGCTGGGCGGAACAGGAACGGGCTGGAGGTCGAGAGACGGTTGATCGTTGTTGCGATCAGTAGGGGTAGGGGAAGGAGAAGCAGTGGCTCCATCCCTAAAGAAACGGGCATCTCGAAGAAGAGATGATTGGCCGTCAACGTCAGATTTGTTGATGGGGAGGATGGTTGATTGGAGAGCATCCTTGGAGCGATCTTGGGAAGCCATGATCGTGATGATGTTTGAGAATTGTTTTGATCTTCGATTAAAGAAAGAAGGGGAGAACAAAGTTTCCCACAGATGGCGCCACTGATCGTGAAGGCTGGATTAGATCCTGTAGAATCAGGCTGCCAAGTGCGTCAGGGATGCTGGTCATATGGAGAGGACGGGTGTACCTGCAAGGCACTCCGACGCTCAAGTGAGAAAAGGTCAGAGAAAAAGGGCAAGTACAAAATATGAGTTCTTAGGGTGAATATTGGATACCTGACCCTCTCAAGCGAGAGGGTTTATATAGAGCCCCCAGCGCGTGGCCAACGATCCTATTTTTAGGGCGAAATAACCGTTTTCCTCAAAGAATAGGTAACTGCCCAAACTAGCCGTTACGCCTGGCAGGGTGCCCGAAACTAGCCATTATGTCGGGCATAAACGCAGTTCCGGGCACCTGTCCTTTGCTGTTCGGGCAGCGAGGAAGTCGTGCGTAATGGGCATCAACGCTTGGGAGGAACGTTGCATTCCTTGCCCGGTTGGAGGGGCAGAAAGGTCATTTTTCCCCTCTGTGGATTGGACTTAGGCAATTTGGGCCGCTCTGGAGCAGAGGCGAATTGGGCCAATTCTAGCCATTGGTCCAGTCCAGAACAGAAATCGGCAAAGAAACTCTACTCCCCAGAGTTGATCTATTCTCCGTGAATAGCATATCTTGAGTTTCTTCCAAATTCTAGAACTTTCCTGGAATGATCTCTTCTCTGTGAATTGCATTGCTTGAACTTCTCTTGGTTTGGGGACCCACAGGCTTCCTAAAAGCATCCACGCCTCCTCTTGGACGTTGTACAAGGACCCTTCGGCTTCCTAGAAGTTCTCATGCCTTCTCTTGGGCTTAATACAAGGACCCTGACGACCTCTTAAAGGTATAAGACAGAACTTAGTCATCCTTTTCTAGAACAGTCTTTTCGGTGTCAAACCTCTGGCCACTTTAGGGTTGATACTCATCCCTTAGTGCCCGTGCCTCCTCTTAGGCATTGTACAAAAGATAAAACTCTAGACTTGGACAGTCTAAACCCCCTTGAGTCTCAAAGACATTCTCAAGTTCCTTTCAAATATAGGAAAAACACTGGTCACTCTGAAAACCGGCCTCTCTCATGAGAGTTCCCCACCCTTTTGCCTGCCTATGGATCTAATCCTTAGCAGTAATGCCGCCTCCTCTTGGGCTTTGTACAATGATCCTCCCCAACGGAGTTAACCATTTCAGACTCTCTTGTTGAGTCAATCTTCTTTTAGCCTCCATCCCGGGCTTCGTACGAGATACTAAATCACTCTCTTGTTGAGTATAAAAGACTCTCTTGGTGATTCAATCTCCTTTTAGCCTCCATCTCGGGCTTCGTACGAGATACCAAATCACTCTCTTGTTGAGTATAAAAGACTCTCTTGTTGAATCAAACTCTTTTAGCCTCCATCTCGGGCTTCATACGAGATACTAAAACACTCTCTTGTTGAGTATAAAAGACTCTCTTATTGAGTCAAACCCTTTTAGCCTCCATCTCGGGCTTCGTACGAGATACTAAATCACTCTTTTGTTGAGTATAAAAGACTCTCTTGTTTATTCATTCCCCTTTTAGCCTCCGTCTTAGGCTACATACAAGACACATAAAAGCACTCCCTTGTTGAGTTATTCACTTGTTAGCACTCTCTTGTTGAGTCCACCCTTTTAGCCTCTACCTCGGGCTTCGTACAAGACAAATAAAAAACACCCTCTTGTTGGGTCAATAGCCTCCTCTTAGGCTTTGTATAGAGAAATCCCCGGTTGAGTCAATCAACCTTTTAGCATCAAATTTGTGCCTTGCTCACAGCATACACACTTCAACAACTCCTCTTTAGAGATGACAAGTTCTCTCTCAGTCAAACCTTTTAGCTTCATATCTTGGGCTTTGAACAAGATACAAATACTCCTTTTAGCCTCTGTCTTGGGCTTTAAACGAGACACCAAAACATCTTTTTCCTCCCTTAGAATAGGAGGAACTACGATCGCTCTGATTTCCCTGTTTTGTTAAACGGGAATACGTAGGCATAAGATTGAAAAATTTTAGCGAGCACACTAATCGAAAACCCAAAATCCAGTACCTTCATATATCAACCCAAAAGCATCAAATCTAAACACATTACCAAAAACCTCACAAATGGTCCAAACATTCTATTCTTGACAAAATAACCGAAGAGGGGCCCACATCTTAATAGCATCCGTAAACTAACAGTTTTGACTGTTTAAACTCAGTTTGCGAGCAGGGTTAATTGGAGACATCTATTTCCCTTCCTTAATCAGCTTAACAGGATAAAAAATGAATCGAACTGTAGTGCCCAAGCGATAGTGATTCAAGACCACAAAAATCGCGCTACAACCCGTAGAGTCAGTTTCCCCCTTTTAGCCTCAATCTCGGGCTTTGTACAAGACACATACAAATATTCCCCAATGGAGTCAAAAACCCCTTTTTAGCCTCAATCTTGGGCTTTGTACAAGATAGACAAAATATTTCCCCAGAAAAGCCAACTTTCAACCTCCTCTTAGGCTTTGTATAATGATCTCTCCAAAAGAGTCAATCTCTTTTCAGCCTCAATCTTGGGCTTTATTCAAGACAGATATAATAATCTCCCCAGTGGAGTCAATCAACCTTTTAGCTTCAACCTTGGGCTTTGATTAAGGCACACAAAAATCAACATCCCCTCAGAGGAAATCAAAAACTCTTGATAGGAAGACATTTCTCTGTATATCACATATCAAAACAGAAAATCAAAACAAACCCTAATCCCAGATAACTGCTATAAGTGGCACACTTGTTGATTCAAAAATCCAAGTTGTAGTCCATCTCTTATCCTGGTAAACTTCCTCTATCATCTAATTGCTGTAAGTGGCAAGCCTCTAGATTATTTACATCCACACCAATGTCCCTCTCTTAGCATGAAAGATTCCTAAGGAAAAATGACATTACTCTATACTGAGTTAAAGTTTTATCCTTTAGGACAAACCCCCTATAAAGGAAATTATGGCATTGTTGGATTCTCATATCCCAGTTAAGGTAATTCTCCTTTATAATCAGTCACCCAACAGTTGTGATAAACAGATGAGATATCTCTCTTTAGAGATAACAAATTCTCTCTCAGTCAAACCTTTTAGCTTCAATATTGGGCTTTGAACAAGACATAAATACCCTTTAGCTTCAATCTTGGGCTTTGAACAAGATACCAAACATCTTTTTCCTCCCATAGAATAGGAGGAACTACGATTGCTCTGATTTCCCTGTTTTCTTTAACGGGAATACGTAGGCATAAGATTGCGAAATCTTAGCGAGCATACGAATCAAAAACCTTAGGTCCAATACCTTACCAAAAACATCGAAAAAAACCGACATCAACAAAAACTTTCTCTCTCTCAAACATTCCCAAAGGAGAAACTTTCCCAATCAACAGACAAACACCAGTAAATAGAAAACAGTAGAAATTGCTAATGACCTGTGGATAACCACATATAGGATGGGTAATTGACAACTCCACATTGTATAACCTGACCCCGAACTCCCCAATCTCTTAGCATTTGTTCAGTTAAACATTTGTGTGCAAGGTTAGTTTTAGATAGCTTCCCTTTCCTTTCCAGCTTCATAGGATAAATAAGAAATCAGAAAGTAGCACCCAGTCCCTACCATTGCGGCGAGGAAAAACCAATGGCGGTAAGGTGGTCGCGTCACCGACAAAAATCGCACGCTACACCTAGGAGCCTGCAACTCCAGAACTGGAAGCCTCACCAGCTCCTGTACCAGCACTAGGACTAGCACCAGAAGTCTGTCCACCTCTCATTCCCTTCGGCCTGCAAAACTTATCCACATAGTTATGATCAATAGCAGTCGGGATCGTCACCTGACAACGGGATGGTGCCTTCACCCTCGAATGCACGCATAAAACCATGATCAGACATGGGAATACTAAGGGGCAATTAGCCCACGACCCTGATCTAAGTCTACTCTTAAAAACAACGTGCATCTCATCAGCAATGATCCTGGCTACATCAATCTGAGTATTAATTAAGATGCTGTGAACCAAGTGTGAAATTGGAATGGTCACAGTGGAGGTATGTGACTTAGGCTTGATGTTTGTCAACACCAAGAGAAGTACCAATTTTGCTAACGGTCGCATATCCTCCCTGTAAATGGTTTACCTAAAACATGATTAATTGTGTCCCGATCAAATTTCACCTCTCTCCCATAAACCACAGTGGTCCAAGAAAACACCTCGTCATCATCCGGAAGGGCATTAGTGTAGAACTCCCTTACGAGCTCTATGTTATAGCTGTCACAAGGTGTGATCAATTTGTCCCACTATTTGGAATGAAGGAATCCCGCTACCGCACGGTAGGAACCTTGAGGGTTAAGGTTAAACCTCTTCTTTGGCAAAATGTTCCTCTTCTCGAGAGCAACATAACGAGCAGCTTTCTTAGCTCCCTTGAATCGGTCAGAATCATATTGAATTGGTTGCAGACAGGATGTACTTCCAACCTTTCTTTTCTTGGAAGGAGTTGCCTTTGGAGGTGCCATCTGCACATTCACCAAACAAAAACATCAAACCAAATACATGATATATTAGTGAGAAAGCAATGCACAAAGAATCAGAACAAGAATCTCAGCACAACTCAAAAATTAAATTTGCTGTCATGTTCGCCTTGAGTTCGTCTAGCGAGACCTAGCGAACTTTCGCTCCAGGTTCGTTGTGCAAACTCAAGGCGAACCCTGCAAATTTTCAAAATTGCAGGTTCTGCCTACTCAAAAGAAAAACTACCATAGAGCAAATTTTCTACATTCAATCCTGTCTATTCATAACACACAATGAGTGTCAATTAACAGCACCAACTACCACAATTGTTCAAGCAAAGATTAAAAGTTCATAAGATTCATTCAATTCTAATTCAACTCTAACCTAAGCAAGTTCAACTCTCAAACTTTTAAAGTACAATACCTAACATGCAAAGCAATGTAAACCAACAATCTGGAACATGCACAAAGTCACAAAGCCTAGAAGCAAGTTTCTAAAAAAATTTCAAATTCACCCTAACAATATTTTTCTAAAAGGAACAAGGAATGAATACAGAAACTCAAACCTGAATTGTGTTGAGAGGAGAAAATGGGATTTGCAAACAAACTTGGAACCAACTTCACTAGCACGGGTACAATAGAAAGAGCAAAGAAAATGTGTGTGGTGTGTTTTTGTGGAAAGTAAAGAGACAACAGGAGAAAATGAAGACAGAAAGGGGAATGGGGAAAGTTTACCCCACCAAATCTGAAAAGAGGGTATTGGGCCCACGCAGCTCTGGCCCACCCAAACATCACTTAAGTGATGTGGCAGAAAAACTGCTATATTTCTCTGTCTCGCTCAGTTCGCCTAGCGAACATCCCAGCGAACATTCGCCCTAAGTTCACCTAGCAAACTCAAGGCAAATGTGAAAGGTTTTTTAAAAAATTTGTTTCTTATTATCTCTTCTACCACAACACTTCCTAAACTAAATTACAATATAAAAGCAGTAAAAATGAAAGGGTACTTACAATGTTGGGGTGCCTCTCAACTAGTGCTTTGTTTAATGTCGTTTGAGCTCGGCGGTCTGGAGGTTTGAAACCTCGAAACTAAAAGCGATTGGATTAGCTTCCGAGAAAAATACTATACCAACACAGTCCTCAACCGTTATCATGACCTGTTCTTGGTCCACTATTCCTTAAGAAAGAAAAGTCCCAACATGACTTCATCAAAGCCTCCTTGACCTCTTCATCCTTCTTTTTAAACACTTCTTCAAGCTTGGCTCTTTCTTCCTTCTTTTTCTTTGATGCAACCTATGCATCTTCGACTTTCTTTTTCTTTGCCGCAGTTCTTACATCTTATTTTTTCACTTGAAAATTGTCCTCCAATTGATTTGAATACACCACCTCTTTGAAAAGTGTGAAACACACTTCCTCATCATTTATCCTCACCTTTAGTATACCTTCATCAACATCGATTAACATCCTAGTGGTCTTCATGAAGGGTCTTCCAAGGATTATTGGTGTATCCTCATCCTCTTCCATGTCCATGACTACGAAATCAACCGAAAATAAAAATTTGTCGACTTTCAATAACACTTCTTCAACAAATCCTTGAGGACGAGTCCTAGACTTGTCCGCAAGTTGTAAAGTCGTGTTGGTTAACTTCATCTCCATGTTCTCGAGCCTCTTGACCACAGATAACAGTATCAAATTAATACTAGCTCCCATATCGACCAAAGCTTTGCATTTGAAATCACTACCTATAGTTTTAGGTAGAGCCACTCTTCCCGGATCTCCTTCTTTTCTCGGAAGAATGTTTTGGACAATAGCACTACAATTAGCATTGAGCTCAATGGTTTCCTTATCCGTGTACCTCTTTTTTCGTAAGTATGTCCTTCATGAATTTCGCATACTTAGGCATTTGCTCAAGAGCCTCGGAGAATGGAATGGTTACTTGCAACCGACTGAATATATTCAAGAATCTCGCATAATGCTTCTCATTTTCTTTTTTCATAGGAGCAATAGGGTATGGTAACGTTTTTTTGTAGAACTTCTCCCTTGTACTCCTTTCCTTTTTTTACTTTTTTTTTTCAACTTCTCCTCTACATCATTCTTTTCAACTACCTTCTTTTCATCATTTTTTTCAACTTCCTCCACAACCTCATCCTCCTTTTCAAGTTCAACATTTTTTTCGACTCCCCCACCAATTGTTCTTCCACTCCTTATAAAAATGGCCTTACAATACTCCATAGGATTCACTTGAGTATTAGCCGGTAAAATATACATTAACACCTGTCATACCCCATTTTTCCCTCCTCTAATTTTTCTGCATCTGCACACAATAGTCGTCTAAGTCAGTAAGTTGACTTGATCCATCTCATTCATCCATTGTTTTTTTCTTCCATAGTTCATCTTATTAGTTGATTATTCATTCTTCATCATGTTTCATTCTTCACTCACTGTATCTACCATTAGTATTATTTATGATAATATTATTAATAATGATAATAATATTATCATTAATATTATTATTAATAGTATTGTTGATTTTAACTCTATTAACATATTATAAATATTACTATATTAGTATTAAGTATATCATGGTACTAGCAATTTGTTGTTAATTTGTGGATATTATTAAGTCTTTTGTTAATATTCATTTTGGCCACACCCTAACCAAAACAACAAAAACAGAACCAAAAAATTACGTAACCAATATTGTCCCAGAACCGTCTCACGCATTGTTTCATCTCCACCCACGCCGCCGTCATCATGTTTGTAACACTGGATGTGAAAAATATGCACATAACAAATTTAATTATTCTTTTACTGTGTGTTTATTTTGAAAACTAAACGTTGTTTTCTCCATATCTTCCGGTGCCATTTTAATCTGATTATAACCGGAAAAGCCATCCATGAAGGAAAATATCGAGAATCTATGATGCATAGGTACGGGTACGTACCCGGTGCAAGTACAGGTATCGGTACGGGATACGGTATTTTTAAAAAAAATCAAAATACGGGTACGTTAATAAGAAATAAAAATTGTCTATAAAATGTATGAATAGAGAGAATTAAATTATTAGGTTCATAACAAAATACAACTCTAAAAAATTGAAAAAACCAAAAATAATGATAAGACACAATATTGAAAAAATTAAAATACATAAATAGACTATATTAATATTTGAGAAAGATACAAATTTCATTCAAAATCAAATAATGAGAAAAAATGAAGTATCACGAGTACGGTACGAGTACCCGGTACGGGTGCGTGCCCGGTACCGGTACTTCACCATTTTAGAAGTACCCATGCTTCTTAGCCGAGAATTGAGTTGTATTATCTACCAACACATCAATGTGAGGTAGTGGAAAATCATCTTTCGGACTTGCTCGATTTAAATCACGGTAGTCAACAAACATCCGGACCTTACCATATTTCTTAGGTACCGGGACAATATTCGCAACCCATGGTGGATAACTGGTGACGGCCAGAAACCCGGCATCCCACTGCTTTTGTACTTCTTCTTTGATCTTAATGGTCATTTCTGGTTTAGTTCTTCTGAGCTTCTGTTTGACGGGGGAGCAACCTTCTTTGAGAGGCAACCTGTGCACTACAATATATGTATCCAACCCCGGCATATCTTGATAAGACCAGGCAAAGATATCGACGTATTCGCGCAACATCTCAATCAGCTCTTTCTTCACATTTTCTGCTAGGCTTGCCCCTATTTTGACCTCTTTCTTCACATCCTCGGTACCAAGGTTGATGACTTCTAATGACTCTTGATGAGGTTGAATAGCTCTTTCCTCCTGTTTCAATAATCTGGCCAATTCTTCGGGAAGTTCACAATCTTCCTCATCCCCCTCTTCAGCTTGGTAAATTGGATTATCAAAGTCATATCGAGCCATAGCAGAACCGTTATCAACAGAATCCGAAATATTGTTTCTGCATGAATGATGATTCATGCTTTATTTTAGAAAGGGCTTTTTGAAAAGAAAGAAAACAAACCATAGAGAAAACATTGCCATTTTTTTTAAATGAAAAGTGCAAAATGAAAGACAGGGAACACAATTTTTGAATACAAAAAACGTCCTTTTATTGATGACAAACTTGCATATGAAACAAATGTGGCCCTACAATGAAATCACTATGCCTTGGGCAGAGCCTAGGATTTTACATGCAACTTGAAAAAACAAAGAAAATTACTCTTTCTGCAGGGTAACTTGGATGAGGTCTTCAGAGAACCAGTTGTTCAGCTTCTGCCCTGGGACACATGGGCGCACCCAATTGTCCATGTCGTAATCGTTGTCCCCCTCGTCTTCAGTTGTAGCAAAAACTTGACCAGGGTTGATGATCCCCCCACTGGAAAAAATGACAGGTCCCTGACGCTTTTCGCCTTCTGGCTGCGCAACTTGAGTAGGCTGATAACCAATTCCCCACTTGTCTTCCTTAAAAGGCAACTTAATCAACTCACCCCAACCTTCCGCATGGCCTGACTGTACCACTTTGAGAGCCTGTTTGTAAGAAACTATAGAAGTCCCCGCTCTTGCCTCACCGGAGGGAGTGTCATTCTCAATATTCACTGTTTCGAATGCTTGACAAAGGGTTTCATGGATCTCTCCGTCCATCTCCACATATTTGAATGACGACAAATGGCTGACAAATATATCCTCCTCCTCGCATATTGTGACAACCTGACCATCCATGACAAACTTTATCTTCTGGTGGAGTGTTGACGAAACGGCCCCTGCAGCGTGTATCCACGGGCGTCCTAACAAGCAGCTATAAGCTGGCTGGATTTCCATCACATAGAAAACCGTATTAAACACCTGGGGTCCAATCTTCACAGGCAACTCTACCTCCCCAAAAAACCGATCTCTTACAGCTGCTGCTTGATGGTACGAGCCCTGGCGTCCTTTACCTTCGCCCCCATGCCCATAGGCAGTACTAGTTTCACCTTCACGTTTCTTCGAGCCATTCCCGAAAATCCTTTTTACATTGGAAGAGCTTGCCCCACTTCCATCTTGAATTTTCCCTAATTTCAACAGATTTTCAATTCTCTCTCCTACTATCACAATGTCAGAGAACCCAGTGGATGGACATTCAGCCAAACGATCCAGATATGGGCCCCTTAAAGTATTCATGAACATATCGGCCATTTCCCTTTCCATCATCAGGGGTTGTACTCGAGCTGCTAGCTCACGCCACCTTTGGGCGTATGGCTTGAACCCTTCCTTCGGATCCTGTGTCATATTCTGCAATTGGGTACGATTAGGGGCCATGTCAATATTATACTGATACTGTTTCAAGAAAGCATCGCCCAAATCCCTCCAGTTCCTGATATAAGCTCTTTCCAGCTTCATGTACCATTCCAATGAAGCTCCTGACAGGCTATCATGAAAGAAGTACATCCACAGCTTTTCATCGTTAGAATATGCAGAAATATTCTTGAAATATGCCTGAATGTGAGTCTTAGGACAGGTACTGCCATTATACTTGTCAAAGGTTGGGGGCTTAAACTTTGGAGGGATCTTCACCCCTTGCACCAGCCCCATGTCAGCAACATTAATTCCCATGGAGTTTTGACATTATATAGCTCTTACCTTCTCAGCCAACTCTTCATACCTTCTGTCATTACCATCATTATGAATCCCCGGGTCAGCATTCACCACCGAGAACTGATCATCTTGATGGTCCTCCACCTGTTGTTGGTTGACATGGCCAACGCCACCAGGAGGATGAACCACCACTCTACCAGGAGGATTAACTACCGCTCTGCCAGGAGGATTAACATTCGCTCCGCCAGGAGGATTAACATTTACTCCGCCAGGAGGATTAGCATTGGGGATTTCTACTTCCAACCTCTGAACTATAGCTCTCAAATTTTGCTGCCCCTGGGCTATACCCTGCATAAGGTTCATGAACTGCTCCATACGGGCCCTCATTTCATTGAGCTCTTCCTGCACCTGTTCCAAGATTCTGGCTTGATTTTGTCGAGTCGCGTAGCGATGAATGTTGATATCAGCTATTCTACCTGCAACCAATCAAAGGTTATAAATCCCCTAGGACGAGTACCTGTTATGCAAAATGATATGTTATGAAATGTATGCATATGCCATGTTTTTCATTCCCAAGGAGTTTTACACCCTGATTCCAGTCTTAATCACTGGAAGCTAAGCAATATACAGATATTGTTGAGAAAAATCTTTGAGAAGGAATGTGTTGTGATAATGTGCTTGTGAGCAAAACGCTGCTAAGGAGCCATTTCTGCGTAAACCAACCATTTGAATTAACAAAATGCCAAAAAGTGCTTAAGCATTCTACAACGAGTTTGCAAACTGAAAATACATCAAGAAAGTGGTTCCATCAACAAGCCTGATGGTAACCACAATACATCAACAAAACTGCACTAGGAAAATAAAAAGGAAACTTATTAATCATTAAGCTCCAAATCTTTCAGCTTCTCGCTAGAGTACTTGATTTCTTCAAAGAGTATTCTTGTGCGCTGATGGTTTGTCCTTTCAATCATCTCTTTGATCAAAATGTCCCTCTTCTTCAGAGCTTCGGTTAATGAATCCACGTGCATCAAAAGTACTTCGTCATCGCTCACCTGCTTAGACCTCTTCACACCAGCTTGCATCTTGAGTCTTCCCATCTCTACCATGGCATCTTCAAGCTCTTTCCTGGAAACTTTCAGCTCATCCCTAACATTCTTCAGCTGCTCTTGGCTTTTTCCAAAGTCTTCTCGATGTTTTCTCCGTTGTTCATGCGCTCTCTGAAGTTCATCGTCTTTGGCCTTTGATTGCTCTCGCAGCACTCTATTCTCCATTCTGACTTCATCCCAGGCTTGTTGAAGCTTGGCTAACTTGTCTTTTGTCTGGGCCAAAGATTGCTTAGTCCGCTTATGAGTTATAGCAGAAGTTTCAACAGCCATATTAACCTTCTGGTAGTGCCGGGCCCTGTCGGCAAAATCTTCCTCTCTTGCTGCTAAGATCTTTTCTGCATCTTGGGCTTTGCGCTCCAACTCCCTGCCGGCTGTTCATATCAGAATTCTCCCCTCTAAGCTCTTTCACCAAATTCTGCAGCTTGTTGAATTCCTCAATGGCCATTGTGGTGGGTTGTTCTGGCATCATTGGATACAAAGGTAGCTCTCGTGACAAAGGCAAGAGAACTTCTTCAATCTTCCTTTGGATCCACTCTGTATATTACGGGTAGGCTCTGCAATCACCTTTCCCAAAAACAGTCTTCCCAGTCTTATGGATGTGCCCCCAAGCGTGCACAACCTTCCTTAGCACCTCTGTATCTTCACTCCCGTTAAAGAACAAGGAATATTCCATATGTTGGTCTTCAGGAGGGTTCTTTGAGGCATATCCAAATTTCCTGATAGCCAGGATAGGGTTATAATTAATTCCCCATTTCCTGCCGATCAAAGGCACATTCGGAAAGTTCCCACAGCTGGTAATGATCTCCATTCCCCACAACGGATGGTCAAACCAAACAATATTATCAGCAGCTAATCCCATTATCCGTTTAGACCACTTTAGAGGACCCCTCGTATCTGCAAAGGCGCCCGTCTGAGGTAAATGCTTCAAAAACCAGTTGGATAAAAGTGGCGTGCAGCAGTTGACCTGTCCTCCTCTTCTTTTCTCATTCTTAAAATGCACGGAGTGGTAGAAATCACCCAACAGAGTAGGAACCAGATTCTACAAGACAAAAACTCTTACTGCGTGCATATCCACATAGTAGTGTTGGTTAGGAAACAAGACGATACCGTAGATACACAAGGCCAGTATAGAATGGTAGACTGCCCAATTCTTGACGTTAGCACACTCTTGAGCTTGGTTGGCAAGAAACTCCAAATGAAACCCCTTAACTCCATTTTTATCAACAACATTTCTCTTCAGTACTGATTGTTCTACCTGTAAGGCAGTTGCAATTTCTTCTATGCTAGGGTGATCTCCCGAAAAGAACGGTACTGTTGATTTGACTGAGATATCCAGGATGAACAAAAACTCCTCCAAAGTAGGCATCAAGATATACTCCGGGAAGACAAAGCATCTCAACGACGGCTCATAGAACTGCAGCAATGTGTGGAGAGCATCATGCTCATACTTTGTAATGTTACGGGCCATTTTCACCAATCTCCCATATTTCCTTTGGAAGGTGATAAGAACACCCGGGTCAGCCATGGCTATCATTTTATGGAGTAGATCCAACGTTGGCTCTGAAAATCTGTAAGCGACATTATTCTTCCTCTTAGCATTCGTCTCCGTCGAACCCATTGACTGGAATCAGAGGTAAAATGAGCACCTGGAAATGACAAACATGAATGTTATGATATGATAATGCAATGCAAAAGGCACGGTATCAGAGTGCTGCGTGTCTGTGCTAGACTGTGAGTAGTGTCAGTGTAGATCTGAGAATATCATAGAACTGTGAATAAGAACCATCTGAATATAGTAGGATGAATATTCCCTCTTGCGTGATAATACCAGAAAACCGGGTATGTGGGAGGTTATGGTTACCTGCAAACCTGCAAACACCCGCCCATTCTCACATGTGGGTACTAGAAAGGCAAGGATCCTCAATATCACGGACTCTCTGGTCGAAAAATGATAATACGTTCACCATTTCTGGTTTGGCATCATCACCAATCGAGGAGGCCTCAACTGATTCCCCTAAAAAAGGATATCCTATAGCAAGTTCCCAGCATTGGGTCCTCGGATCAAGAATGTGTAATGGGTTTGCCATTTATGCTCTGCCATTATCACATCTCGGGAGGAGTGCCGCAACTGAGTCCTCGGGAATGGTCACCAGAGTCGACAGCTTTCTAGGTTAACGCCCCGAAATGCACAAGACGCGCAAATCAGAACATCTCCCAAGAAAACCTCGTCTGGGTGTGAATTTCGTGTAAACCATACGTACCAAGACGCTACGTAGGCCACACTACTTTCCACTCTAATCCTACATGTACTCTCAAGCCTGTGTAATGGGCTTATCTCTCAGATCACCCATCCCACCAAACAGAAAAACCAACACAGTCCAGCACAGTACAATATATATGGCAACAGTAAATGGAAAGCAAGTAAATGTAATAAAACAATAAACATGCAATAATGCCATAAATAAAGCGAGTAAAGCAAACAGATAAAACACCCTATAATCGAAAACAAGCAAGCGCTAGGATTGACTCGCTTAGGGAACCAGCTCCCCAGCAGAGTCGCCAGCTGTCGCTCTCCTTTTAGACGTAAGTTGGATTGTGTGTGTGTGTGTGTTTTATTTTTGTTACCATGCACGCGTGTTGTGGTCCATTTGATTGGATTACTTCTTTTGATGATCAAGAGCTGACTTAATCAAGGGACTCTCATTGAGTCAACTTTTGACTGATCCACGCGCCATAGACCTCAGCTGACTATGCATTTATGGACTAGGCTGGTTTTGCTACGCGCACCCCCTTGTTTTCAAGCCCAAAGCCATTTCAACTGAATTTTTTACTAATGTCACACCTCCCTGTCCTATTTCTTGTTTTTTATTTTCTTTTGCATATTGTTTTCATTTTTATTTTTTAAAATTGTTTCTAAGCATCAGAAAATTTCATAAAAATTCATGAGGCATAATAAAACATTTAAAGAATTTTTGATTATTTTACTTTCTAATTTTATGATATTTTTCCATATTTCCATGAATTTTCTTTCATTTTCTTTTGATTGTGCATTTCATCATGACATATGCTACATCTTGATTTTATTTGACATAGTTGTACCTTGAATTTTTGCATAATAATTGGTATGTACATTTATGATATGATCGTTCACTAGCGGAGGCCCGTTTAAAGCCAGAGCAAAGTTCCGTATGGACTGGCCCACACAAGGATTGATTGCACTTAGTAGGATTCGAACTTGAGACATTGAGAATAGCACACTCTCAAGACCCAAGTCTCCACCACTAGGCCAACCCTTGGGGGTTAGAAATGTTTATGTTTATCCATCATAAAAGCTTTTAAATTTTTTTTTGTAAAAAAGAATAATGGCTACAAAACATTAATATCATTGAAAATTGCAACAACGATTGGATCGCTAACGGCGACAATAGTCATGATTGGCGATGAAATATAGAGGAAAAAGGGTTAACTGAGAGATATAGGAGGAGTAACTTAGTATCTATACCTATATATAAAGAGGATAGGAGAAAATGGACTGGCCTATTTTTCTTCCAAAATTACCCTTTACTAAATGATATATTTACTAAAAAACCACATCAATAATAATTACCTATAGAAGTTACAAATTAATTATTATTAACCCTATATCCTTATGTTCTACTGTTAATAACTCCCCTCTCCATACTTTTTCATTTACATGTCAATTATCGTTCTCATACAACAGTATAATTATAGAAAACCAAAACTAAAAAAATATATACGCATATTTATAATATATACGCGTATGCATATTTAAAAAAGCGGACAAACAGGCACGGGAGTGTCCGTTTGGACGCTAGTAAGAAAGAAAGAAAATGAACCATTTTTTTCAATTTTAAATTTTTTTATCAGCTTTTAATCTCAACCATTGATTTCTTTTTTACACATGTCTTGCATCCAATACAATAAATGAAATAAATGGATCATATTGTAAATTGAGCATACCTGAACTCACAAGTACAAAGATACAAACACAAAACAATTAACAGGAAAAACTGTAACGCCTGTATTTAATTAAATAGTATTGAGTATTTTTCTGAATATTTGTTGACTATGTTGAATATGTTGGTTGATGCTAATAAGTATTAATCGGGTAATTAGTCGATTTAGTCGGGAGAAATTAATATTAGAAATAATATTTATTTTTGTAGAATATTAATTAATTTAATTGATTTAAGTTGTGTTGGCTTTAGTAGGATAATTTAATTAAAAATGATTTAAGTCGTAGAAAATAATATGGTGTTAACTTAGTAGAAGTATAAGAAAATATTGGGCTTAGTTAGATGGTAGTAATAGTGGGGTGTAGTAGTGAGGCCCAATAAGAAAATAAAATAATAGAATTATTATATAAGGTTTTTAATTAAGAGAAAGAAAATAAAGGAGAAAAACAAGGGTTTTGAGAGAAGAACGTGGAAGTTACAGAAAGTGCACGAGAGTTTGGAAACGGCGGTTGGAGAGGAGAGAACACGAGAGATTGCCGGAAAAAGCTTCGGTGTTGACCGGAAATTCGAGCTGCCTTCAATCCAAGGTAAGGGTGGGGTTCAAATTTTATAACCGGGTATATGATAATTGATACGTGGGATTGGGATTTATATAATTTTCTACTGAATGTATTGAAGTGTATTGATGAATTGGTTTTGTTTTTGTGGAATTTGATGTTTGCTAGATTGTTTGGTTGTTGTTCTATAGTGTTAAACTTAGGTTGGAATTTGGTTAAATCGCTAGAAACCGATGTTTTCGAGGACGAAAGTCGGAATAGATTGCGTAGTTGTGTCGAGAAATGTTAGGCCGTGATCGAGTATGCTCGTTTTATCGAATTTGGTTGATTTTCTAAGTTTTTGCATTTTTGGAGATTTGGGGGTTTAAGATTCGGATTGAAATCGAAAGTCGTAGAATTCACGTTTAATGGTTCCAAATTACTACTATATGTTTGGTATGAATGAGTATGTGTTTGTTTCGAAGAAAATAATTGAATCGGTCGAATTTTCGGACGAAAATGCAAAATCCCGTAGGGCTGTTATGCAGAAAAATTCTGGTTTCGGAAAGTTTGGAAAATTCATATCTTTTGATCCGTAAGTCGGTTTTGACCCCCGTTCGAAGCGTTGGAAAGCTAACGAGATGTTCTTTCGAGGAAAAATGGTTTTGAGGTCTGTATCTGGTTTAATTATAGCATAAAATTGAAACCGTATCGTTGTGTTGATTTTTACCGTCGTGAATGTGTGCGATTGAGGTGTTATCGTGCAATATGCCTCAACAATGTTAACCGATTAATAATACAGAGGAATAACAATAATAGGGGGACTCAGAAATAACAGTAGCAGGTTTTGTATCAGAGTTGAATTTAATAACAGTAACATGATTTAGTAGCATTCGAGATTTGATATCAGGGAATCAAATAAATAGAAACAGTGGGAATTAGTAGCAATAATAGAGGTTGATGAAAATAGTACCGAATAGTAATATTAGTAGTTTTAACCGATATAATTGTTTAACCGAAATTAGTTGAAATTTTGCAGAAATAATTCATAAGTGGTTGTAGTTATTTTTGGTTGGTTGATGTATGGAATTAGTCGAATAAGTAGAATTAAGCGGTGAGATTAGTTGTCCGGTATTAGTTGAAAATTGTCGGAGTAAGTCGTGTATACGAGTAGTTATTCTTGGTTGGATTATTTTGTTGAAATTATGTCGAATAAGTTGATTTGCAGGTGAAGTTGAATTGTGTTGAATTGTCCCGATTTATGGACATTATTAAGTTGCAGGTCTTATGGCCAACGTTGTTAAGTTGTTTTGCAGTTGCAAGTCTTATGACCAACGTTGTTAAGTTATTTCGCTGTTGCAGGTCTTATGACCAACGTTGTTAAGTTGTTTTGCTGTTGCAGGTCTTATGACCCATGTTGATTAAGTATTTGCGGTTGTTGCATTTTGTCGTTGTTGTGTTGTGTTGTGTTGAATAAGTTGATGTTGTGGTTGTTGTCGCATTCATAGCATAGCATTATTAAGTTGGCCTGGATTGGCAATTTTTAAGTTGGAGCTAATGCTCACCACGTTGGCCTGGATTGGCAAAATATTAAGTCGAAGGCTTATGCCTTGATGCCTCGATAACCTGGCAGTTTCTAAGTTGGGAGTTTTGCTCCATCGGTACCACATGCATACGCATAGTTGAGTCGCATTTTGTGTTGTATTGCTTTTATTGATAAAGTTGTTGTTGTATTATGTTGATAAAGTTGTTGTTGCATTTGGTTGATAAAGTTGTTGTTGTAATATGTTGATAAAGTTGTTGTTGTATTATGTTGATAAAGTTGTTGTTGTATTTTGTTGATAAAGTTGTTGTAGTATTAGGCTGATAAAGTTGTTGTTGAGTTGTTGATGATTTTTGTTTGTTGTTGTTGTAAAGTAGTGAAATTGTATGATTTTAATCTAATGTATTGATTATCATACTTCTGTTTATATTGTTCGATATCTCACCCCTTCTGCTGATATTTCCCCTACCATGGGAAATGGGCATGTACTCAAGTTTTGAAGTGGAAGTTCGAAGTAACTTTATGAAGTCTTTTGTTGCTCTATGGCAAGTCTAAAGGGTCTTGCTCTGATACGTAACACTCGGGGGATGGACGCTTGTTGTTATTGTTGAATATGTTTTATGTCGCTGAATTTTAAGTTGAATTTATTAAGTATTATGTTGTTTTGAAGTTGTTTTAGTCGAACAAAAATGTTAAGTGAATCAAAGTTGAATATTCGTATCTTGAAGTTGTTTTGCTTTGAAAAGAAGATATATACAAATTTTGTTGTTATCGGTTCATCTGATCTAAGTGTTATGTATCTGTTCATATGAAATTAATCGAAGTTGTTTTTAAGATGAAAGTGTAGCATCCTATTGTCTGTTGAAATTTTATAACTCTGATTTTACTATTATCCGCCGGGTAGAAATGGGGTGTTACATTAGGGGTATCAGAGCAGGTCGGTCTGTCCGGCCAAGTTGTCTAATGTTGTTTATCCCTTAGTACACGACAAGTGTGTGGAACACTGTCGGTACTTGTTTGTTTTCCTAATCGATGGTATGCAGGAGTTGGTTTGAAACAAGTGGGGGAGAAGTTTACTTCTCAGAGATGTTTGTAGTATGTGAATTTGATCCAAAGTGATATCGCTTATAGGAGTGTAAGTGTTGTCAGAATTGTGTTGTTGCGAATCGACGAGAGTATGGACTCATGATTTTATCCGTCGGTCCAGTTGAGACATTTTGAAGGAAGACGAGTCAGTATGGTTGATGTTTGCTTCTCGGAGAAGAAAGGGCAATGTGACGGATAGTGATATGCAAGTGGAGTATATCTGGAGTGAAGTGGGATGATTTTCAGAGTTGGGTGAAAAACAAGGATTGTTGGAAGAGTTTGGAAGCAAGAGAAAGAGGTAGAACTTATGTTCACCAATTTTGGTTTTTATTTTCACATTTATGGAACAGCCTTCAGTATAAGAGGCATAACTTTCTACTCGTAACTCCGATGAAAGCGATTCTGGTCTTTTTGGAAAGTTTACGAAATTCCCTACAGTTTGCATATAAATTTTGTCTTCGGCATGTTTTTGAGGAGAGAGAAAGACGCGTTTGAATAGTTGGGTCTGATGCTGATTTTATTTGGTGGAAGTTGTATATGAGATTTCTTGACCAGTCCCATTGCAAGGACGATATCTTTTTACTCGTAATTCAGATTTGACCGATTCTTGAAGTTCTGGAATCTACACGAAATTCCCTTCATTTTGGAATATAATTTTGTGTCTGAGAGGTCTGTATTGAAGAAGATAACCGTGTTTGAAGTTGGACAATTCTTGCTGGAAATAGTAAGATGAAGTCACGTATGAAATGTTTAGTAATAACAAGAAGAATATCGGAGAAGCACATGGAAGTGCGGCGTATGATAGTTGAGAATGATTAAAGTATAGAAATCTTTGAGGAATGTTAAATAGTAAAGTGGATTGGGTGTTGTTGGCGAGATGTGTCGACATGAGTCGGAAATTTTTGGAAGTTATATCACCAACCAGATGATGAGATGGTATTGTTGAGATTGTGATTGGAATGATGATCAAGTGTGAAACTATACGGATCATCGAAGTTGTGAGATTAAAAAGAAAGATGAAGGACTGGTTAGGGTTGTCAAAAGTTGTGGACTTGGGTAAATGTTTCGATCGAAGTGGGCCGATTTGGATTGTACTTGATGTATCAGAAAGATATTCGATAATTAGGTTGTGCAACCAGTGTGTATAAGAATATATGTGTTGGATTTTGTGCGTTCTTGGAAATAAGGAAATTAAGAAAAACGTTTGTGAGACTTAGAGAAATGGTAGAGCAGTATGCTTAGATAATGTTGAGCACGAGGAGGAAGACGCTATTTTAGTTGGATAATGATGATTTATGCCACCATTATGGTTGCCGGCTGTCTATTGACTAATTGAGGAACTGATCACCCTTAATCTCTTGTTGATAGTCGACGGAATCATGTGGATGGAGTAGACGTGTCTTGCCAACTAGAATAGTATGCACAGTGAATTGTTTGGGGTTGAGCCAAGTGCTTATGAATTGTTTGAGTTGTCGATGCGGATTCCTATATAGGGAAATGAGGCGGACTTGAGGATGTTAGTATGAGGTTGCGAGTTGATCAGTGAGTAGTTTGGAAACTCACAGTTGTGTTCTGGATAACTTGGGTTTTGGTTTTGATGGATCGAGAATTCGATTGACATGAGACTTGAAACATTATAAAGATGACTCAAGGAGGAAGTAAATGGTAATGTAAGACTATGATTTGACCAAGGATGTCGGATCGAGAAGGGTAGTGGCTGGTATGCCTTATCGTGTATATCGGAAACACGAATTGTGTTTTCCATACTTGTTCAGATAAAGTTATACCTGGTGTTCGTTATAGATGTTCTGATCTGCTATGAAATCAGAAGGAAGACGCGTAGAATATTTGAGAGTTGAGTTACAAGTATTGAAAGAAGTGAAGTTATATGTTGAGTTAGCAAGGTGTGAATTATGATTTGTAAGATGAGGTTGCCTTGGGGTGTTAAATCAGATGAAGTTGTATGGAGAATTGTGCTAGTATGAGTAGGACTTGATGAATTAGTTTGTTTGATTAGTTTGGTTAATGTGCCATGTTAAGTGTAGTTTTTTTAGGCTAAATCTATGGCTATTGGGTGTTAAGCTCTGTTTGGAAGATGATTTTTCTTGTTGAGATTAATTGGACACATGTATCCTTATGTTGTGGTAATGTTGTTATGCGTTGAGATGAACTTTGATGATGTGTTAATACGAGGTGGTGATGTTGTAGCTTATGTTGACGATAATTGGGAATTCTTGATAGTATCTATCCTATTCAAGATTTTGAATTGGCTGCAGTTGTAGTTGTGTTGGATATTCGGAGGTATTATTTACGGATCTAAGTTCGAAGTGGTCAGTAATCAAAGTGTAGAATACCTGTTGGTCAGAATTCCGGAGAATTAAGTCGGAAGCTTTTTCTTATGTCTGTTTTGATGGTCGGAAGTTGATTTGTTAGCTGAGATAACGTATCTGGAGTGTGGTGCATCGAGTGAATTTTCGAGGACGAAAATATTCTAAGTGGGGGAGAGTTGTAACGCCCGTATTTAATTAAATATTTTAATTAAATAGTATTGAGTATTTTTCTGAATATTTGTTGACTATGTTGAATATGTTGGTTGATGCTAATAAGTATTAATCGGGTAATTAGTCGATTTAGTCGGGAGAAATTAATATTAGAAATAATATTTATTTTCGTAGAATATTAATTAATTTAATTGATTTAAGTTGTGTTGGCTTTAGTAGGATAATGTAATTAAAAATGATTTAAGTCATAGAAAATAATATGGTGTTAACTTAGTAGAAGTATAAGAAAATATTGAGCTTAGTTAGATGATAGTAATAGTGGGGGTGTAGTAGTGAGGCCCAATAAGAAAATAAAATAATAGAATTATTATATTAGGTTTTTAATTAAGAGAAAGAAAATAAAGGAGAAAAACAAGGGTTTTGAGAGAAGAATGTGGAAGTTACAGAAAGTGCACGAGAGTTTGGAAACGGCGGTTGGAGAGGAGAGAACACGAGAGATTGCCGGAAAAAGCTTCAGTGTTGACCGGAAATTCGAGCTGCCTTCAATCCAAGGTAAGGGTGGGGTTCGAATTTTATAACCGGGTATATGATAATTGATACGTGGGATTGGGATTTATATAATTTTCTACTGAATGTGTTGAAGTGTATTGATGAATTGGTTTTGTTTTTGTGGAATTTGATGTTTGCTAGATTGTTTGGTTGTTGTTCTATAGTGTTAAACTTAGGTTGAAATTTGGTTAAATCGATAGAAACCGATGTTTTCACGGACGAAAGTCGGAATAGATTGCGTAGTTGTGTCCAGAAATGTTAGGCCGTGATCGAGTATGCTCGTTTTATCGAATTTGGTTGATTTTGTAAGTTTTTGCATTTTTGGAGATTTGGGGGTTTAAGATTCGGATTGAAATCGAAAGTCGTAGAATTCACGTTTGATGGTTCCAAATTACTACTATATGTTTGGTATGAATGAGTATGTGTTTGTTTCGAAGAAAATAATTGAATCGGTCGGATTTTCGGACGAAAATGCAAAATCCCGTAGGGCTGTTATGCAGAAAAATTCTGGTTTCGGAAAGTTTGGAAAATTCATATCTTTTGATCCGTAAGGCGGTTTTGACCCCCGTTCGAAGCGTTGGAAAGCTAACGAGATGTTCTTTCTAGGAAAAATGGTTTTGAGGTATGTATCCGGTTTAATTATAGCAGAAAAATGAAACCGTATCGTTGTGTTGATTTTTACCGTCGTGAATGTGTGCAATTGAGGTGTTATCGTGCAATATGCCTCAACAATGTTAACCGATTAATAATACAGAGGAATAGCAATAATAGGGGGACTTAGAAATAACAGTAGCAGGTTTTGTATCAGAGTTGAATTTAATAACAGTAACATGATTTAGTAGCATTCGAGATTTGATATCAGGGAATCAAATAAATAGAAACAGTGGGAATTAGTAGCAATAATAGAGGTTGATGAAAATAGTACCGAATAGTAATATTAGTAGTTTTAACCGATATAATTGTTTAACCTAAATTAGTTGAAATTTTGCAGAAATAATTCATAAGTGGTTGTAGTTATTTTTGGTTGGTTGATGTATGGAATTAGTCGAATAAGTAGAATTAAGCGGTAAGATTAGTTGTCCGGTATTAGTTGAAAATTGTCGGAGTAAGTCGTGTATACGAGTAGGTATTCTTGGTTGGATTATTTTGTTGAAATTATGTCGAATAAGTTGATTTGCAGGTGAAGTTGAATTGTGTTGAATTGTCCCGATTTATGGACATTATTAAGTTGCATGTCTTATGGCCAACGTTGTTAAGTTGTTTTGCAGTTGCAGGTCTTATGACCAGCGTTGTTAAGTTATTTCGCTGTTGCAGGTCTTATGACCAACGTTGTTAAGTTGTTTTGTTGTTGCAGGTCTTATGACCCATGTTGATTAAGTATTTGCGGTTGTTGCATTTTGTCGTTGTTGTGTTGTGTTGTGTTGTGTTGAATAAGTTGATGTTGTGGTTGTTGTCACATGCATAGCATAGCATTATTAAGTTGGCCTGGATTGGCAATTTTTAAGTTGGAGCTAATGCTCACCACGTTGGCCTGGATTGGCAAAATATTAAGTCGAAGGCTTATGCCTTGATGCCTCGATAACCTGGCAGTTTCTAAGTTGGGAGTTTTGCTCCATCGGTACCACATGCATACGCATAGTTGAGTCGCATTTTGTGTTGTATTGCTTTTGTTGATAAAGTTGTTGTTGTATTATGTTGATAAAGTTGTTGTTGCATTTGGTTGATAAAGTTGTTGTTGTAATATGTTGATAAAGTTTTTGTTGTATTATGTTGATAAAGTTGTTGTTGTATTTTGTTGATAAAGTTGTTGTAGTATTAGGCTGATAAAGTTGTTGTTGAGTTGTTGATGATTGTTGTTTGTTGTTGTTGTAAAGTAGTGAAATTGTATGATTTTAATCTAATGAATTGATTATCATACTTCTGTTTATATTGTTCGATATCTCACCCCTTCTGCTGATATTTCCCCTACCATGGGAAATGGGCAGGTACTCAAGTTTTGAAGTGGAAGTTCGAAGTAACTTTATGAAGTCTTTTGTTGCTTTATGGCAAGTCTAAAGGGTCTTGCTCTGATACGTAACACTCGGGGGATGGACGCTTGTTGTTATTGTTGAATATGTTTTATGTTGCTGAATTTTAAGTTGAATTTATTAAGCATTATGTTGTTTTGAAGTTGTTTTAGTCGAACAAAAATGTTAAGTGAATCAAAGTTGAATATTCGTATCTTGAAGTTGTTTTGCTTTGAAAAGAAGATATATACAAATTTTGTTGTTATCGGTTCATCCGATCTAAGTGTTATGTATCTGTTCATATGAAATTAATCGAAGTTGTTTTTAAGATGAAAGTGTAGCATCCTATTGTCTGTTGAAATTTTATAACTCTGATTTTACTATTATCCGCCGGGTAGAAATGGGGTGTTACATTAGGGGTATCAGAGCAGGTCGGTCTGTCCGGCCAAGTTGTCTAATGTTGTTTATCCCTTAGTACACGACAAGTGTGTGGAACACTGTCGGTACTTGTTTGTTTTCCTAATCGATGGTATGCAGGAGTTGGTTTGAAACAATTGGGGGAGAAGTTTACTTCTCAGAGATGTTTGTAGTATGTGAAGTTGAACCAAAGTGATATCGCTTACAGGAGTGTAAGTGTTGTCGGAATTGTGTTGTTGCGAATCGACGAGAGTATGGACTCATGATTTTATCCGTCAGTCCAGTTGAGACATTTTGAAGGAAGACGAGTCAGTATGATTGATGTTTGCTTCTCGGAGAAGAGAGGGCAATGTGACGGATAGTGATATGCAAGTGGAGTATATCTGGAGTGAAGTGGGATGATTTTCAGAGTTGGGTGAAAAACAAGGATTGTTGGAAGAGTTTGGAAGCAAGAGAAAGAGGTAGAACTCATGTTCACCAATTTTGGTTTTTATTTTCACATTTATGGAATAGCCTTCAGTATAAGAGGCATAACTTTCTACTCGTAACTCCGATGAAAGCGATTCTGGTCTTTTCGGAAAGTTTACGAAATTCCCTATAGTTTGCATATAAATTTTGTCTTCGGCATGTTTTTGAGGAGAGAGAAAGACGCGTTTGAATAGTTGGGTCTGATGCTGATTTTGTTTGGTGGAAGTTGTATATGAGATTTCTTGACCAGTCCTATTGCAAGGACGATAACTTTTTACTCGTAATTCAGATTTGAGCGATTCTTGAAGTTCTGGAATCTACACAAAATTCCCTTCATTTTGGAATATAATTTTGTGTCTGGGAGTGTAATACCCCAAAATATCATAGCATAGCATTATCATATATCATATCATATCCACCTCATTAGCATTGCATTGCATCATTAACATAGAAAAATGAAACATAGCATCCCTCTTACCATCAAGGCATGTGATCAGGTGGAAGGTGGACAATCAAGGAATCATTCAAAGTACAAAAGGTCAATCAAGTTGCCCCAAGGCAAGCCAAGAGGTCTCTCATGTCTCATACTATCTCAATAGATCATCCATACCTCGAGAAAGTGAGATTCAATAGAAGATTGAAGCACTACATTCTTCATTATGCAAGAGGTCCAAAAATTGAAGGAAAACCCTCAAAAGAGATGGTTCATTTGTTCAAAATCGCCCTCAAGTGGCATATCTCATCATCCTTTAAGAGGATACACAACATACTCTGAGGAATTTGAAATTAAAGACTGCACTCTTTTCTCCTAACCAGAGAGGGCCAAAATTAGGGTTTCCAATTAAATTAGGTTATCTCTGATTTTTTTGTCAAAACTTGATGTCATGGTATTCTATAAGTCCTTAAGCGTATGTGTGTATAAAATTGCCTCTCGATTGGTTTTAGAAGTGGTTCAATGGGAAGAAAGATAAAAAATCAGGAAAATTGGGGAAAAAGTCAACTGAGCAGTGGAAAAGGTCAACTCCTGACTTTTTGAGGTCAAATTCATGAAATTCATGTTATATATGTTCAATGGACAAAATTTGATCAAGAAATGATGGAGGAATAATGAAAAATCAAGAAATTACAAAACTGCCAAAAATAGAAACTTTGAGGTTTCCAAAAATGGTAAGTTTTGGCCATTTTAGCACCTCTCTTTGAGTCAGGCTTTCTCAATTTTAAAGCATCAAATCAAAAATCCACCAGGCCACAACAAAAGATCTTGTTTCAAGCTTCAAATCCATGTAAAGAACATCTCCATTGGATAAAAATTGAGTGAGATATGGATGACCAAAGTTTGAGGAAAGTAGGTCCAAAACCAGGTCATGACCAAGTCTTGCCAAGCCCATGCGCAGTCATTTTCACAAACACTTGGTGGGCCAAATGTCAAGCTTAATTTCTCATTGATGGAAGCTCCAAACGGAAAAATGTTGAACATCAAAGTTGTTCATCTCAATGTCCTCTTCAAGTTTTATGTTGGACATTTTTCCATTTGAGCAAGCTATGATGGGGTTATGATGGTCGCAAGTTGACACGTGCATGCTGAATTTTCCAAGTCAGGTTGCCATGCCACCTTACCAACTTGCCACGCCCATGCACCAGTCCTGAACCATGATGTTTGGAGTCATTTTACACCATCCTACAAGCCTCTATTCAATTCAATTTCAACATCAAAATTATTCTCCTATATCTACTCTTTCATTTGCCACAAAAATTACACATTTTCATTCAATAAAGTGAGAGAATTTCATCATCAAACTTGCTTGTTTTAATTGATTTTATGCTGCTATAAAAACAGAAAAATAACATTGTTGTTGTTGTTAATTCAAGTATTCATATACATGCTACATATCAGTCCACATTCCATCTCATTAAACTAAAATTTCCTTACATCACCACCATTCATTTTAAACCTCACCATAACACACCATAAACTACCTACACCATAGCAAACCTTCACAACTCACCTCTAACTGTCATGACTCAGTTAGTTAGAGTCTACTCAGTTAACCCAACCCTAACTCACTTAACTCACTCACTTAACCACCATGGTTACCATTTAACTCAACATATAAATCAAAAATACACTTCACAATTTCACTCTCTCTCATTTTTCCACATTTCTCAGAAATTCTTCTTAATCATTCTCTCCACTTTCTCTTTAATCTCACACATTTCTCACACTTTTCCTCACAATTTCTCAAGAAATCTCAAATTTCTCTTTCACTCTCAAGACTTTAGATCTAGATTTCTCTTTCGTTTCTTCATCATTTTCGAAGATCTTTGAAGCAGAATCATCTCCATAACCTCCTCTTTCTACTGTATGCATTAGATTCGATTGAATTCACCATCAAAAAATCTCAAGTTTCACTCATCACTTCCAATTTCTACTCCAAGCAAGTATTGGATCTGGTTTTCGCCTTTATTTGCCTTAGAATGTTGATTTGAAGATCTTGCAAGAAGCTCTTGGATTTCTAAAACAAAAAAAGTGCATCACACAAGGTTAGAGATCTTGAAACTTTTCTTTAGTTCATCATAATTTTAGAAAGTTATAATGTGAAATTAGTACTCATGCATTGCATCTGGAAGTCCTGAAATGATGGCACACCACTGTTGTTTAATTTGAAGTTTATGTGATTTTGTGATTTTTTGTGAAATTCATGTTGAATGTGTCACTTTCGTGCCAATTTTATTGAGGTTAGAATGATATTTTTGAGATTTAATTAGCATATTCATGATCTATGAAGTTTGGGCTTCAGTTTGGTATCTTATTTTGTCAATTTTCATTAAGAATTGATGGAGTTATGTGTGGTAGAAGTTTGGTGAAAAATGCTGAGTTTTTGGTTTGTTTATGAAAATTCTGCACTTTTGCATGAATTAATCATGAATATGATGATGTGTCAGCGCATGGTTGGTGGTGTTCTTCCACTTTAATAATTAAATAATAACCAACAATGATTAATTAATAACTACATGATGATGAGAACAATGATTAGTGGATGATGAGTGCATGATTGAGGAGAGAGAATACAAGTGGCGATCTTGGAATGGTGGAATCATAAAGCATTGGCGGCTGGCCAATCACAAAGAGGCAACACATTAATGAGGACATGAGGACATCACGTGCAGAATTTTGGAGCTTCAGCTTGTACGGATGTGGGCGAGTGCACGGTTGGTTGTGTGAGCTCGCGTCAGTAGCCATTGATTAGGATAGCCTAACTTGATCATGCGGTTGGATTCTAAGGACTATGGAATTGAAAATAAACCCTATCACACCTGATTGTGCGCTGTAGGGGATGGACAAAGGCATTTTCGCACCCCCCCCCCCCTTTTCTTTAGGCCCGTGCTTTTTACACTATAGAATGACTATTGTTGCACCCCCCGTTGCCAATTCTCTTGCATTTTATTTTTTCCATTTTATACACGTTTCCTTTTTAATTTTTAAAATTACAAAATTTCATCAAAAAATTCTGAAAAAAATTCATGAGTGTTATCAAGACATTTAGGAAATTTTTGATATTTTTATTTCATGATTTTATTATATTTTTGCCACTGTTTCTTAATTTTCTTTGAATTTCCATTTGTATGCATTCCAAATATGATACATGAATTTGTGGAATTTTGTTCTTGCTCATTACAAACTGTTTTGACCTGATTCTTTTTGCATTGATTCACTAATACATTGAAGTCTGTTATATGATTTTTTTTTTTAGGTCACTTTATGACATGTTTTTATGCTTGTCTTTGCACTACTTTGCATGATGTTTTAATTTGACCTAATGCATTGTTTGAAGTCATTTTGCTTTGAATTTTGACATGCCATCTTGATGTATGATTTACTTCTGACTTAGGAATTCTAATACCATGCTTGTATAATTTTTATAAGTCCATTTGATTTTTGTTTGATGCATTACATTTGAAGCATAATAACATGTCATATCATTCTAACTTTAGTGCATGTTTGCATGATTTCTTTTGTGCATACTTGTATGAGCATTTGCATATGCTATGAGCCATTCATGTGATATTATAGGTCATTTGTATGATATTATAGGTCACCTTTGATTGCATTATAAGTCACTTTGGTTTGCATTTACATTTGACATGAGTTTGTGCATTCTAAGTTGAATTATGACTTGTTTTCCTCTCTCACTTCTTCTTATACTATATGTGATTCATGTTTGCATTTAGGTGTACCATTTCCTTCATGCCATTTGCATCTCATGTATAATATGCTACTACCCATGTGTATTCATTAACCATTTCACGTGTTATGCGTTTATAATATGTCATTTTGTGCATTTAATTGAACGTTTCACTTCTCTTTTCTTCTACTTCATCTTATCTCTTCCACTTGCACTCTTCTATTCTTGAATTGCATGATGGTTCATATGCTTTGTAAAACCTTTGTGAATTGAATTTAATTCTTACCTTGACTTTATATGAAGCATAAATGCATGATCACTTTGCATTTCCATCCATTCTTCATCTATTTCTTCTATGGTTCACTTCTTTAATGTTTAGGACCTTACTTGTACATAGTTGATGTATGTTTGATGTCTTAATATTAGAGATTACTCTTATTGTTTAGATTCTGACCTTGTTTAGTTTGTATCTCTTGGGATCCTATTTCTTTGATTCTTAATTGATTTGATCATCACTTGTTGTTTTTTCCTTTATTTCATACTTGTAAATATTGTGGACTAACTTTTTCATGTAGGGGCATGGTAAGTAAGTGTGGGGACATAGTTCCACATACACTTCTTTCCCTCATCTTTTCTCATCTCTTTTAAATAATTCAATTTGTGTTTGATAAGCATTTACATGCTTTCCTTGAATAATTCTTCTCCATCCCTCTTTAAGATCAACTTAACTTCTATTTTGGAAGTAAGTTGTTTCTTTTGCACTTCTTCTTCTTTCTTTTGGAAGTAGGCTTGATAAACCACATTAACCATAGGATCTCCGAGCATGCTAACATTAGGGTGTGTCTTAGTCTCCCCTTAGTTTTCACCTTTACTTCTCTCTTGAGACTCTTCTCTCTCACCTCATAATAAAAGTAAAAAATACTTAATAAAGGCATAACGAATATTGTATTTAGGCCTTTCATGTGGGAACAAGGAGGTGAGGGGTCTTCTCTCATTTCTTTGGGGAGAATGTTTAGTATACGTACTGTCTGGGGACGATGTGCGAGGCATTCGATCCTATATGAGGGACTTAAATACAATACGCGTTACAAAACAAAAACAATCAAAAACACTTCTTTCTTAAAAGTCAAAAACAAACAATAACGTCTTTCCTTCGGGAATTTCTCTCCTCATCTCATTCAATCATCCTTAAGGATGCGTCATTTCCGTTCTACCGCAAACAGGTAACGCCTAAGTCTCCATACAGCGAGCTGCAACACCTAAACTGCTAGGACGCGAACGTTGACGTATTCCGTTAAAAAACACAAACAATCCATCCCTAGTTAGAGGAACTACGTCGCTCTGATTCTCATGTTCCGGATGAGATACGTAGGCAGTGGGGTAGGGCCCATTCGAGCACTTCTTTTATTTTCCCTACATTTGTTTTTCTTTCTCTCTCCTTTCCTTTTCCAGCTCTCTTTTCAGTTCCTTTTCCAGTATTCTTTCCCTACACCCTTTGATTGAGACAAGCAAGCGTGGATCCCATCGGGTACGATGGACGTGTGGGGGTGCTAATACCTTCCCTGCGCGTAACCGACTCCCGAATCCAGTTCTCTTGGTCGCAAGACCATGCTCTTTCCTTCCTTCAGGTTTATGCGATGTTTCCTTTCCCTCTCTTGGGATAAATACACATTGCTGGCGACTCTGTTTCCGTGCCACTTTCGCGTTTGTACTAGGATGAAAATCCCGGGAGCGACAGGGAGGTCTGTATTGAAGAAGATAACCGTGTTTGAAGTTGGACAATTCTTGCTGGAAATAGTAAGATGAAGTCAAGTATGAAATGTTTAGTAATAACAAGAAGAATATCGGAGAAGCACATGGAAGTGCGGCGTATGATAGTTGAGAATGATTAAAGTATAGAAATCTTTGAGGAATGTTAAATAGTAAAGTGGATTGGGTGTTGTTGGCGAGATGTGTCGACATGAGTCGGAAATTTTTGGAAGTTATATCACCAACCAGATGATGAGATGGTATTGTTGAGATTGTGATTGGAATGATGATCAAGTGTGAAACTATACGGATCATCGAAGTTGTGAGATTAAAAAGAAAGACGAAGGACTGATTAGGGTTGTCAAAAGTTGTGGACTTGGGTAAATGTTTCGATCGAAGTGGGCCGATTTGGATTGTACTTGATGTATCAGAAGGATATTCGATAATTAGGTTGTGCAACCAGTTTGTATAAGAATATATGTGTTGGATTTTGAGCGTTCTTGGAAATAAGGAAATTAAGAAAAACGTTTGTGAGACTTAGAGAAATGGAAGAGCAGTATGCTTAGATAATGTTGAGCACGAGGAGGAAGACGCTATTTTAGTTGGATAATGATGATTTATGCCACCATTATGGTTGTCGGCTGTCTATTGACAAATTGAGAAACTGATCACCCTTAATCTCTTGTTGATAGTCGACGGAATCATGTGGATGGAGTAGACGTGTCTTGCCAACTAGAATAGTATGCACAGTGAATTGTTTGGGGTTGAGCCAAGTGCTTATGAATTGTTTGAGTTGTCGATGCGGATTCCTATATAGGGAAATGAGGCGGACTTGAGGATGTTAGTATGAGGTTGCGAGTTGATCAGTGAGTAGTTTGGAAACTCACAGTTGTGTTCTGGATAACTTGGGTTTTGGTTTTGATGGATCGAGAATTCGATTGACATGAGACTTGAAACATTATAAAGATGACTCAAGGAGGAAGTAAATGGTAATGTAAGACTATGATTTGACCAAGGATGTCGGATCGAGAAGGGTAGTGGCTGGTATACCTTATCGTGTATATCGGAAACACGAATTGTGTTTTCCATACTTGTTCAGATAAAGTTATACCTGGTGTTCGTTATGGATTTCTGATCTGCTATGAATTCAGAAGGAAGGCGCGTAGAAAATTTGAGAGTTGAGTTACAAGTATTGAAAGAAGTGAAGCTATATGTTGAGTTAGCAAGGTGTGAATTATGATTTGTAAGATGAGGTTGCCTTGGGTGTTAAATCAGATGAAGTTGTATGGAGAATTGTGCTAGTATGAGTAGGACTTGATGAATTAGTTTGGTTAATGTGCCATGTTTAGTGTAGGTTTTTTAGGCTAAATCTATGGCTATTGGGTGTTAAGCTCTGTTTGGAAGATGATTTTTCTTGTTGAGATTAATTGGACACATGTATCCTTATGTTGTGGTAATGTTGTTATGCGTTGAGATGAACTTTGATGATGTGTTAATACGAGGTGGTGAAGTTGTAGCTTATGTTGACGATAATTGGGAATTCTTGAAAGTATCTATCCTATTCAAGATTTGGAATTGGCTGCAGTTGTAGTTGTGTTGGATATTCGAAGGTATTATTTACGGATCTAAGTTCGAAGTGGTCAGTAATCAAAGTGTAGAATACCTGTTGGTCAGAATTCCGGAGAATTAAGTCGGAAGCTTTTTCTTATGTCTGTTTTGATGGTCGGAAGTTGATTTGTTAGCTGAGATAACGTATCTGGAGTGTGGTGCATCGAGTAAATTTTCGAGGACGAAAATATTCTAAGTGGGGGAGAGTTGTAACGCCCGTATTTAATTAAATATTTTAATTAAATAGTATTGAGTATTTTTCTGAATATTTGTTGACTATGTTGAATATGTTGGTTGATCCTAATAAGTATTAATCGGGTAATTAGTCGATTTAGTCGGGAGAAATTAATATTAGAAATAATATTTATTTTCGTAGAATATTAATTAATTTAATTGATTTAAGTTGTGTTGGCTTTAGTAGGATAATTTAATTAAAAATGATTTAAGTCGTAGAAAATAATATGGCGGTAGTATAAGAAAATATTGAGCTTAGTTAGATGATAGTAATAGTGGGGGTGTAGTAGTGAGACCCAATAAGAAAATAAAATAATAGAATTATTATATTAGGTTTTTAATTAAGAGAAAGAAAATAAAGGAGAAAAACAAGGGTTTTGAGAGAAGAACGTGGAAGTTACAGAAAGTGCACGAGAGTTTGGAAACGGCGGTTGGAGAGGAGAGAACACGAGAGATTGCCGGAAAAAGCTTCAGTGTTGACCGGAAATTCGAGTTGCCTTCAATCTAAGGTAAGGGTGGGGTTCAAATTTTATAACCGGGTATATGATAATTGATACGTGGGATTGAGATTTATATAATTTTCTACTGAATGTGTTGAAGTGTATTGATGAATTCGTTTTGTTTTTGTGGAATTTGATGTTTGCTAGATTGTTTGGTTGTTGTTCTATAGTGTTAAACTTAGGTTGGAATTTGGTTAAATCAATAGAAACCGATGTTTTCACAGACGAAAGTCGGAATAGATTGTGTAGTTGTGTCGAGAAATGTTAGGCCGTGATCGAGTATGCCCGTTTTATCGAATTTGGTTGATTTTGTAAGTTTTTGCATTTTTGGAGATTTGGGGGTTTAAGATTCGGATTGAAATCGAAAGTCGTAGAATTCACGTTTGATGGTTCCAAATTACTACTATATGTTTGGTATGAATGAGTATGTGTTTGTTTCGAAGAAAATAATTGAATCGGTCGGATTTTCGGACGAAAATGCAAAATCCCGTAGGGCTGTTATGCAGAAAAATTCTGGTTTCGGAAAGTTTGAAAAACTCATATCTTTTGATCCGTAAGTCGGTTTTGACTCCCGTTCGAGGCGTTGGAAAGCTAACGAGATGTTCTTTCTAGGAAAAATGGTTTTGAGGTCTGTATCTGGTTTAATTATAGCAGAAAATTGAAACCGTATCGTTGTGTTGATTTTTACCGTCGTGAATGTGTGCGATTGAGGTGTTATCGTGCAATATGCCTCAACAATGTTAACCGATTAATAATACAGAGGAATAGCAATAATAGGGGGACTTAGAAATAACAGTAGCAGGTTTTGTATCAGAGTTAAATTTAATAACAGTAACATGATTTAGTAGCATTCGAGATTTGATATCAGGGAATCAAATTAATAGAAACAGTGGGAATTAGTAGCAATAATAGAGGTTGATGAAAATAGTACCGAATAGTAATATTAGTAGTTTTAACCAAAATTAGTTGAAATTTTGCAGAAATAATTCATAAGTGGTTGTAGTTATTTTTGGTTGGTTGATGTATGGAATTAGTCGAATAAGTAGAATTAAGCGGTAAGATTAGTTGTCCGGTATTAGTTGAAAATTGTCGGAGTAAGTCGTGTATACGAGTAGGTATTCTTGGTTGGATTATTTTGTTGAAATTATGTCGAATAAGTTGATTTGCAGGTGAAGTTGAATTGTGTTGAATGGTCCCGATTTATGGACATTATTAAGTTACAGGTCTTATGGCCAACGTTGTTAAGTTGTTTTGCAGTTGCAGGTCTTATGACCAGCGTTGTTAAGTTATTTCGCTGTTGCAGGTCTTATGACCAACGTTGTTAAGTTGTTTTGCTGTTGCAGGTCTTATGACCCATGTTGATTAAGTATTTGCGGTTGTTGCATTTTGTCGTTGTTGTGTTGTGTTGTGTTGAATAAGTTGATGTTGTGGTTGTTGTCGCATGCATAGCATAGCATTATTAAGTTGGCCTGGATTGGCAATTTTTAAGTTGGAGCTAATGCTCACCACGTTGGCCTGGATTGGCAAAATATTAAGTCGAAGGCTTATGCCTTGATGCCTCGATAACCTGGCAGTTTCTAAGTTGGGAGTTTTGCTCCATCGGTACCACATGCATACGCATAGTTGAGTCGCATTTTGTGTTGTATTGCTTTTGTTGATAAAGTTGTTGTTGTATTATGTTGATAAAGTTGTTGTTGCATTTGGTTGATAAAGTTGTTGTTGTAATATGTTGATAAAGTTTTTGTTGTATTATGTTGATAAAGTTGTTGTTGTATTTTGTTGATAAAGTTGTTGTAGTATTAGGCTGATAAAGTTGTTGTTGAGTTGTTGATGATTGTTGTTTGTTGTTGTTGTAAAGTAGTGAAATTGTATGATTTTAATCTAATGTATTGATTATCATACTTCTGTTTATATTGTTCGATATCTCACCCCTTCTGCTGATATTTCCCCTACCATGGGAAATGGGCAGGTACTCAAGTTTTGAAGTGGAAGTTCGAAGTAACTTTATGAAGTCTTTTGTTGCTCTATGGCAAGTCTAAAGGGTCTTTCTCTGATACGTAACACTCGGGGGATGGACGCTTGTTGTTATTGTTGAATATGTTTTATGTTGCTGAATTTTAAGTTGAATTTATTAAGCATTATGTTGCTTTGAAGTTGTTTTAGTCGAACAAAAATGTTAAGTGAATCAAAGTTGAATATTCGTATCTTGAAGTTGTTTTGCTTTGAAAAGAAGATATATACAAATTTTGTTGTTATCGGTTCATCCGATCTAAGTGTTATGTATCTGTTCATATGAAATTAATCGAAGTTGTTTTTAAGATGAAAGTGTAGCATCCTATTGTCTGTTGAAATTTTATAACTCTGATTTTACTATTATCCGCCGGGTAGAAATGGGGTGTTACATTAGGGGTATCAGAGCAGGTCGGTCTGTCCGGCCAAGTTGTCTAATGTTGTTTATCCCTTAGTACACGACAAGTGTGTGGAACACTGTCGGTACTTGTTTGTTTTCCTAATCGATGGTATGCAGGAGTTGGTTTGAAACAAGTGGGGGAGAAGTTTACTTCTTAGAGATGTTTGTAGTATGTGAAGTTGAACCAAAGTGATATCGCTTACAGGAGTGTAAGTGTTGTCGGAATTGTGTTGTTGCGAATCGACGAGAGTATGGACTCATGATTTTATCCGTCGGTCCAGTTGAGACATTTTGAAGGAAGACGAGTCAGTATGATTGATGTTTGCTTCTTGGAGAAAAGAGGGCAATGTGACGGATAGTGATATGCAAGTGGAGTATATCTGGAGTGAAGTGGGATGATTTTCCGAGTTGGGTGAAAAACAAGGATTGTTGGAAGAGTTTGGAAGCAAGAGAAAGAGGTAGAACTCATGTTCACCAATTTTGGTTTTTATTTTCACATTTATGGAACAGCCTTCAGTATAAGAGGCATAACTTTCTACTCGTAACTCCGATGAAAGCGATTCTGCTCTTTTCGGAAAGTTTACGAAATTCCCTACAGTTTGCATATAAATTTTGTCTTCGGCATGTTTTTGAGGAGAGAGAAAGACGCGTTTGAATAGTTGGGTCTGATGCTGATTTTGTTTGGTGGAAGTTGTATATGAGATTTCTTGACCAGTCCCATTGCAAGGACGATAACTTTTTACTCGTAATTCAGAATTGAGCGATTCTTAAAGTTCTGGAATCTACACGAAATTCCCTTCATTTTGGAATATAATTTTGTGTCTGGGAGGTCTGTATTGAAGAAGATAACCGTGTTTGAAGTTGGACAATTCTTGCTGGAAATAGTAAGATGAAGTCAAGTATGAAATGTTTAGTAATAACAAGAAGAATATCGGAGAAGCACATGGAAGTGCGGCGTATGATAGTTGAGAATGATTAAAGTATAGAAATCTTTGAGGAATGTTAAATAGTAAAGTAGATTGGGTGTTGTTGGCGAGATGTGTCGACATGAGTCAGAAATTTTTGGAAGTTATATCACCAACCAGATGATGAGATGGTATTGTTGAGATTGTGATTGGAATGATGATTAAGTGTGAAACTATATGGATCATCGAAGTTGTGAGATTAAAAAGAAAGACGAAGGACTGGTTAGGGTTATGAAAAGTTGTGGACTTGGGTAAATGTTTCGATCGAAGTGGGCCGATTTGGATTGTACTTGATGTATCAGAAGGATATTGGATAATTAGGTTGTGCAACCAGTGTGTATAAGAATATATGTGTTGGATTTTGTGCGTTCTTGGAAATAAGGAAATTAAGAAAAACATTTGTGAAACTTAGAGAAATGGTAGAGCAGTATGCTTAGATAATGTTGAGCACGAGGAGGAAGACGCTATTTTAGTTGGATAATGATGATTTATGCCACCATTATGGTTGCCGACTGTCTATTGACAAATTGAGGAACTGATCACCCTTAATCTCTTGTTGATAGTCGACGGAATCATGTAGATGGAGTAGACGTGTCTTGCCAACTAGAATAGTATGCACAGTGAATTGTTTGGGGTTGAGCCAAGTGCTTATGAATTGTTTGAGTTGTCGATGTGGATTCCTATATAGGGAAATGAGGCGGACTTGAGGATGTTAGTATGAGGTTGCGAGTTGATCAGTGAGTAGTTTGGAAACTCACAGTTGTGTTCTGGATAACTTGGGTTTTGGTTTTGATGGATCGAGAATTCGATTGACATGAGACTTGAAACATTATAAAGATGACTCAAGGAGGAAGTAAATGGTAATGTAAGACTATGATTTGACCAAGGATGTCGGATCGAGAAGGGTAGTGGCTGGTATGCCTTATCGTGTATATCGGAAACACGAATTGTGTTTTCCATACTTGTTCATATAAAGTTATACCTGGTGTTCGTTATGGATGTTCTGATCTGCTATGAAATCAGAAGGAAGGCGCGTAGAATATTTGAGAGTTGAGTTACAAGTATTGAAAGAAGTGAAGCTATATGTTGAGTTAGCAAGGTGTGAATTATGATTTGTAAGTTGAGGTTGCCTTGGGGTGTTAAATCAGATGAAGTTGTATGGAGAATTGTGCTAGTATGAGTAGGACTTGATGAATTAGTTTGGTTAATGTGCCATGTTAAGTGTAGGTTTTTTAGGCTAAATCTATGGCTATTGGGTGTTAAGCTCTGTTTGGAAGATGATTTTTCTTGTTGAGATTAATTGGACACGTGTATCCTTATGTTGTGGTAATGTTGTTATGCGTTGAGATGAACTTTGATGATGTGTTAATACGAGGTGGTGAAGTTGTAGCTTATGTTGACGATAATTGGGAATTCTTGAAAGTATCTATCCTATTCAAGATTTGGAATTGACTGCAGTTGTAGTTGTGTTGGATATTCGGAGGTATTATTTACGGATCTAAGTTCGAAGTGGTCAGTAATCAAAGTGTAGAATACCTGTTGGTCAGAATTCCGAAGAATTAAGTCGGAAGCTTTTTCTTATGTCTGTTTTGATGGTCGGAAGTTGATTTGTTAGCTGAGATAACGTATCTGGAGTGTGGTGCATCGAGTAAATTTTCGAGGACGAAAATATTCTAAGTGGGGGAGAGTTGTAACGCCCGTATTTAATTAAATATTTTAATTAAATAGTATTGAGTATTTTTCTGAATATTTGTTGACTATGTTGAATATGTTGGTTGATGCTAATAAGTATTAATCGGGCAATTAGTCGATTTAGTCGGGAGAAATTAATATTAGAAATAATATTTATTTTCGTAGAATATTAATTAATTTAATTGATTTAAGTTGTGTTGGCTTTAGTAAGATAATTTAATTAAAAATGATTTAAGTCGTAGAAAATAATATGGTGTTAACTTAGTAGAAGTATAAGAAAATATTGAGCTTAGTTAGATGATAGTAATAGTGGGGGTGTAGTAGTGAGGCCCAATAAGAAAATAAAATAATAGAATTATTATATTAGGTTTTTAATTAAGAGAAAGAAAATAAAGGAGAAAAACAAGGGTTTTGAGAGAAGAACGTGGAAGTTACAGAAAGTGCACGAGAGTTTGGAAACGGCGGTTGGAGAGGAGAGAACACGAGAGATTGCCGGAAAAAGCTTCAGTGTTGACCGGAAATTCGAGTTGCCTTCAATCCAAGGTAAGGGTGGGGTTCGAATTTTATAACCGGGTATATGATTATTGATACGTGGGATTGGGATTTATATAATTTTCTACTGAATGTGTTGAAGTGTATTGATGAATTGGTTTTGTTTTTGTGGAATTTGATGTTTGCTAGATTATTTGGTTGTTGTTCTATAGTGTTAAACTTAGGTTGGAATTTGGTTAAATCGATAGAAACCGATGTTTTCACGGATGAAAGTCGGAATAGATTGCGTAGTTGTGTCGAGAAATGTTAGGCCGTGATCGAGTATGCTGATTTTATCGAATTTGGTTGATTTTGTAAGTTTTTGCATTTTTGGAGATTTGGGGATTTAAGATTCGGATTGAAATCGAAAGTCGTAGAATTCACGTTTGATGGTTCCAAATTATTACTATATGTTTGGTATGAATGAGTATGTGTTTGTTTCGAAGAAAATAATTGAATCGGTCGGATTTTCGGACGAAAATGCAAAATCCCGTAGGGCTGTTATGCAGAAAAATTCTGGTTTCGGAAAGTTTGGAAAATTCATATCTTTTGATCCGTAAGTCGGTTTTGACCCCCGTTCGAAGCGTTGGAAAGCTAACGAGATGTTCTTTCTATAAAAAATGGTTTTGAGGTCTGTATCTGGTTTAATTATAGCAGAAAATTGAAACCGTATCGTTGTGTTGATTTTTACCGTCGTGAATGTGTGCGATTGAGGTGTTATCGTGCAATATGCCTCAACAATGTTAACCGATTAATAATACAGAGGAATAACAATAATAGGGGGACTTAGAAATAACAGTAGCAGGTTTTGTATCAGAGTTGAATTTAATAACAGTAACATGATTTAGTAGCATTCGAGATTTGATATCAGGGAATCAAATAAATAGAAACAGTGGGAATTAGTAGCAATAATAGAGGTTGATGAAAATAGTACCGAATAGTAATATTAGTAGTTTTAACCGATATAATTGTTTAACCGAAATTAGTTGAAATTTTGCAGAAATAATTCATAAGTGGTTGTAGTTATTTTTGGTTGGTTGATGTATGGAATTAGTCGAATAAGTAGAATTAAGCGGTAAGATTAGTTGTCCGGTATTGGTAGAAAATTGTCGGAGTAAGTCGTGTATACGAGTAGGTATTCTTGGTTGGATTATTTTGTTGAAATTATGTCGAATAAGTTGATTTGCAGGTGAAGTTGAATTGTGTTGAATTGTCCCGATTTATGGACATTATTAAGTTGCAGGTCTTATGGCCAACGTTGTTAAGTTGTTTTGCAGTTGCAGGTCTTATGACCAGCGTTGTTAAGTTATTTCGCTGTTGCAGGTCTTATGACCAACGTTGTTAAGTTGTTTTGCTGTTGCAGGTCTTATGACCCATGTTGATTAAGTATTTGCGGTTGTTGCATTTTGTCGTTGTTGTGTTGTGTTGTGTTGAATAAGTTGATGTTGTGGTTGTTGGCGCATGCATAGCATAGCATTATTAAGTTGGCCTGGATTGACAATTTTTAAGTTGGAGCTAATGCTCACCACGTTGGCCTGGATTGGCAAAATATTAAGTCGAAGGCTTATGCCTTGATGCCTCGATAACCTGGCAGTTTCTAAGTTGGGAGTTTTGCTCCATCGGTACCACATGCATACGCATAGTTGAGTCGCATTTTGTGTTGTATTGCTTTTGTTGATAAAGTTGTTGTTGTATTATGTTGATAAAGTTGTTGTTGCATTTGGTTGATAAAGTTGTTGTTGTAATATGTTGACAAAGTTTTTGTTGTATTATGTTGATAAAGTTGTTGTTGTATTTTGTTGATAAAGTTGTTGTAGTATTAGGCTGATAAAGTTGTTGTTGAGTTGTTGATGATTGTTGTTTGTTGTTGTTGTAAAGTAGTGAAATTGTATGATTTTAATCTAATGTATTGATTATCATACTTCTGTTTATATTGTTCGATATCTCACCCCTTCTGCTGATATTTCCCCTACCATGGGAAATGGGCAGGTACTCAAGTTTTGAAGTGGAAGTTCGAAGTAACTTTATGAAGTCTTTTGTTGCTCTATGGCAAGTCTAAAGGGTCTTTCTCTGATACGTAACACTCGGGGGATGGACGCTTGTTGTTATTGTTGAATATGTTTTATGTTGCTGAATTTTAAGTTGAATTTATTAAGCATTATGTTGTTTTGAAGTTGTTTTAGTCGAACAAAAATGTTAAGTGAATCAAAGTTGAATATTCGTATCTTGAAGTTGTTTTGCTTTGAAAAGAAGATATATACAAATTTTGTTGTTATCGGTTCATCCGATCTAAGTGTTATGTATCTATTCATATGAAATTAATCGAAGTTGTTTTTAAGATGAAAGTGTAGCATCCTATTGTCTGTTGAAATTTTATAACTCTGATTTTACTATTATCCGCCGGGTAGAAATGGGGTGTTACATTAGGGGTATCAGAGCAGGTCGGTCTGTCCGGCCAAGTTGTCTAATGTTGTTTATCCCTTAGTACACGACAAGTGTGTGGAACACTGTCGGTACTTGTTTGTTTTCCTAATCGATGGTATGCAGGAGTTGGTTTGAAACAAGTGGGGGAGAAGTTTACTTCTCAGAGATGTTTGTAGTATGTGAAGTTGAACCAAAGTGATATCGCTTACAGGAGTGTAAGTGTTGTCGGAATTGTGTTGTTGCGAATCGACGAGAGTATGGACTCATGATTTTATCCGTCGGTCCAGTTGAGACATTTTGAAGGAAGACGAGTCAGTATGATTAATGTTTGCTTCTCGGAGAAGAGAGGGCAATGTGACGGATAGTGATATGCAAGTGGAGTATATCTGGAGTGAAGTGGGATGATTTTCAGAGTTGGGTGAAAAACAAGGATTGTTGGAAGAGTTTGGAAGCAAGAGAAAGAGGTAGAACTTATGTTCACCAATTTTGGTTTTTATTTTCACATTTATGGAACAGCCTTCAGTATAAGAGGCATAACTTTCGACTCGTAACTCCGATGAAAGCGATTCTGGTCTTTTCGGAAAGTTTACGAAATTCCCTATAGTTTGCATATAAATTTTGTCTTCGGCATGTTTTTGAGGAGAGAGAAAGACGCGTTTGAATAGTTGGGTCTGATGCTGATTTTGTTTGGTGGAAGTTGTATATGAGATTTCTTGACCAGTCCCATTGCAAGGACGATAACTTTTTACTCGTAATTCAGATTTGACCGATTCTTGAAGTTCTGGAATCTACACGAAATTCCCCTCATTTTGGAATATAATTTTGTGTCTGGGAGGTCTGTATTGAAGAAGATAACCGTGTTTAAAGTTGGACAATTCTTGCTGGAAATAGTAAGATGAAGTCAAGTATGAAATGTTTAGTAATAACAAGAAGAATATCGGAGAAGCACATGGAAGTGCGGCGTATGATAGTTGAGAATGATTAAAGTATAGAAATCTTTGAGGAATGTTAAATAGTAAAGTGGATTGGGTGTTGTTGGCGAGATGTGTCGACATGAGTCGGAAATTTTTGGAAGTTATATCACCAACCAGATGATGAGATGGTATTGTTGAGATTGTGATTGGAATGATGATTAAGTGTGAAACTATATGGATCATCGAAGTTGTGAGATTAAAAAGAAAGACGAAGGACTGGTTAGGGTTGTGAAAAGTTGTGGACTTGGGTAAATGTTTCGATCGAAGTGGGCCGATTTGGATTGTACTTGATGTATCAGAAGGATATTGGATAATTAGGTTGTGCAACCAGTGTGTATAAGAATATATGTGTTGGATTTTGTGCGTTCTTGGAAATAAGGAAATTAAGAAAAACGTTTGTGAGACTTAGAGAAATGGTAGAGCAGTATGCTTAGATAATGTTGAGCACGAGGAGGAAGACGCTATTTTAGTTGGATAATGATGATTTATGCCACCATTATGGTTGCCGGCTGTCTATTGACAAATTGAGGAACTGATCACCCTTAATCTCTTGTTGATAGTCGACGGAATCATGTGGATGGAGTAGACGTGTCTTGCCAACTAGAATAGTATGCACAGTGAATTGTTTGGGGTTGAGCCAAGTGCTTATGAATTGTTTGAGTTGTCGATGCGGATTCCTATATAGGGAAATGAGGCGGACTTGAGGATGTTAGTATGAGGTTGCGAGTTGATCAGTGAGTAGTTTGGAAACTCACAGTTGTGTTCTGGATAACTTGGGTTTTGGTTTTGATGGATCGAGAATTCGATTGACATGAGACTTGAAACATTATACAGATGACTCAAGGAGGAAGTAAATGGTAATGTAAGACTATGATTTGACCAAGGATGTCGGATCGAGAAGGGTAGTGGCTGGTATGCCTTATCGTGTATATCGGAAACACGAATTGTGTTTTCCATACTTGTTCATATAAAGTTATACCTGGTGTTCATTATGGATGTTCTGATCTGCTATGAAATCAGAAGGAAGGCGCGTAGAATATTTGAGAGTTGAGTTACAAGTATTGAAAGAAGTGAAGCTATATGTTGAGTTAGCAAGGTGTGAATTATGATTTGTAAGATGAGGTTGCCTTGGAGTGTTAAATCAGATGAAGTTGTATGGAGAATTGTGCTAGTATGAGTAGGACTTGATGAATTAGTTTGGTTAATGTGCCATGTTAAGTGTAGGTTTTTTAGGCTAAATCTATGGCTATTGGGTGTTAAGCTCTGTTTGGAAGATGATTTTTCTTGTTGAGATTAATTGGACACATGTATCCTTATGTTGTGGTAATGTTGTTATGCGTTGAGATGAACTTTGATGATGTGTTAATACGAGGTGGTGAAGTTGTAGCTTATGTTGACGATAATTGGGAATTCTTGAAAGTATCTATCCTATTCAAGATTTGGAATTGGCTGCAGTTGTAGTTGTGTTGGATATTCGGAGGTATTATTTACGGATCTAAGTTCGAAGTGGTCAGTAATCAAAGTGTAGAATACCTGTTGGTCAGAATTCCGAAGAATTAAGTCGGAAGCTTTTTCTTATGTCTTTTTTGATGGTCGGAAGTTGATTTGTTAGCTGAGATAACGTATCTGGAGTGTGGTGCATCGAGTAAATTTTCGAGGACGAAAATATTCTAAGTGGGGGAGAGTTGTAACGCCCGTATTTAATTAAATATTTTAATTAAATAGTATTGAGTATTTTTCTGAATATTTGTTGACTATGTTGAATATGTTGGTTGATGCTAATAAGTATTAATCGGGCAATTAGTCGATTTAGTCAGGAGAAATTAATATTAGAAATAATATTTATTTTCGTAGAATATTAATTAATTTAATTGATTTAAGTTGTGTTGGCTTTAGTAGGATAATTTAATTAAAAATGATTTAAGTCGTAGAAAATAATATGGTGTTAACTTAGTAGAAGTATAAGAAAATATTGAGCTTAGTTAGATGATAGTAATAGTGGGGGTGTAGTAGTGAGGCCCAATAAGAAAATAAAATAATAGAATTATTATATTAGGTTTTTAATTAAGAGAAAGAAAATAAAGGAGAAAAACAAGGGTTTTGAGAGAAGAACGTGGAAGTTACAGAAAGTGCACGAGAGTTTGGAAACGGCGGTTGGAGAGGAGAGAACACGAGAGATTGCCAGAAAAAGCTTCAGTGTTGACCGGAAATTCGAGTTGCCTTCAATCCAAGGTAAGGGTGGGGTTCGAATTTTATAACCGGGTATATGATTATTGATACGTGGGATTGGGATTTATATAATTTTCTACTGAATGTGTTGAAGTGTATTGATGAATTGGTTTTGTTTTTGTGGAATTTGATGTTTGCTAGATTATTTGGTTGTTGTTCTATAGTGTTAAACTTAGGTTGGAATTTGGTTAAATCGATAGAAACCGATGTTTTCACGGACGAAAGTCGGAATAGATTGCGTAGTTGTGTCGAGAAATGTTAGGCCGTGATCGAGTATGCTCATTTTATCGAATTTGGTTGATTTTGTAAGTTTTTGCATTTTTGGAGATTTGGGGGTTTAAGAGTCGGATTGAAATCGAAAGTCGTAGAATTCACGTTTGATGGTTCCAAATTACTACTATATGTTTGGTATGAATGAGTATGTGTTTGTTTCGAAGAAAATAATTGAATCGGTCAGATTTTCGGACGAAAATACAAAATCCCGTAGGGCTGTTATGCAGAAAAATTCTGGTTTCGGAAAGTTTGGAAAATTCATATCTTTTGATCCGTAAGTCGGTTTTGACCCCCGTTCGAAGCGTTGGAAAGCTAACGAGATGTTCTTTCTAGAAAAAATGGTTTTGAGGTCTGTATCTGGTTTAATTATAGCATAAAATTGAAACCGTATCGTTGTGTTGATTTTTACCGTCGTGAATGTGTGCGATTGAGGTGTTATCGTGCAATATGCCTCAACAATGTTAACCGATTAATTATACGGAGGAATAACAATAATAGGGGGACTTAGAAATAACAGTAGTAGGTTTTGTATCAGAGTTGAATTTAATAACAGTAACATGATTTAGTAGCATTCGAGATTTGATATCAGGGAATCAAATAAATAGAAACAGTGGGAATTAGTAGCAATAATAGAGGTTGATGAAAATAGTACCGAATAGTAATATTAGTAGTTTTAACCGATATAATTGTTTAACCGAAATTAGTTGAAATTTTGCAGAAATAATTCATAAGTGGTTGTAGTTATTTTTGGTTGGTTGATGTATGGAATTAGTCGAATAAGTAGAATTAAGCGGTAAGATTAGTTGTCCGGTATTAGTAGAAAATTGTCGGAGTAAGTCGTGTATACGAGTAGGTATTCTTGGTTGGATTATTTTGTTAAAATTATGTCGAATAAGTTGATTTGCAGGTGAAGTTAAATTGTGTTGAATTGTCCCGATTTATGGACATTATTAAGTTGCAGGTCTTATGGCCAACGTTGTTAAGTTGTTTTGCAGTTGCAGGTCTTATGACCAGCGTTGTTAAGTTATTTCGCTGTTGCAGGTCTTATGACCAACGTTGTTAAGTTGTTTTGCTGTTGCAGGTCTTATGACCCATGTTGATTAAGTATTTGCGGTTGTTGCATTTTGTCGTTGTTGTGTTGTGTTGTGTTGAATAAGTTGATGTTGTGGTTGTTGTCGCATGCATAGCATAGCATTATTAAGTTAGCCTGGATTGGAAATTTTTAAGTTGGAGCTAATGCTCACCATGTTGGCCTGGATTGGCAAAATATTAAGTCGAAGGCTTATGCCTTGATGCCTCGATAACCTGGCAGTTTCTAAGTTGGGAGTTTTGCTCCATCGGTACCACATGCATACGCATAGTTGAGTCGCATTTTGTGTTGTATTGCTTTTGTTGATAAAGTTGTTGTTGTATTATGTTGATAAAGTTGTTGTTGCATTTGGTTGATAAAGTTGTTGTTGTAATATGTTGATAAAGTTTTTGTTGTATTATGTTGATAAAGTTGTTGTTGTATTTTGTTGATAAAGTTGTTGTAGTATTAGGCTGATAAAGTTGTTGTTGAGTTGTTGATGATTGTTGTTTGTTGTTGTTGTAAAGTAGTGAAATTGTATGATTTTAATCTAATGTATTGATTATCATACTTCTGTTTATATTGTTCGATATCTCACCCCTTCTGCTGATATTTCCCCTACCATGGGAAATGGGCAGGTACTCAAGTTTTGAAGTGGAAGTTCGAAGTAACTTTATGAAGTCTTTTGTTGCTCTATGGCAAGTCTAAAGGGTCTTGCTCTGATACGTAACACTCGAGGGATGGACGCTTGTTGTTATTGTTGAATATGTTTTATGTTGCTGAATTTTAAGTTGAATTTATTAAGTATTATGTTGTTTTGAAGTTGTTTTAGTCGAACAAAAATGTTAAGTGAATCAAAGTTGAATATTCGTATCTTGAAGTTGTTTTGCTTTGAAAAGAAGATATATACAAATTTTGTTGTTATCGGTTCATCCGATCTAAGTGTTATGTATCTGTTCATATGAAATTAATCGAAGTTGTTTTTAAGATGAAAGTGTAGCATCCTATTGTCTGTTGAAATTTTATAACTCTGATTTTACTATTATCCGCCGGGTAGAAATGGGGTGTTACATTAGGGGTATCAGAGCAGGTCGGTCTGTCCGGCCAAGTTGTCTAATGTTGTTTATCCCTTAGTACACGACAAGTGTGTGGAACACTGTCGGTACTTGTTTGTTTTCCTAATCGATGGTATGCAGGAGTTGGTTTGAAACAAGTGGAGGAGAAGTTTACTTCTCAGAGATGTTTGTAGTATGTGAAGTTGAACCAAAGTGATATCGCTTACAGGAGTGTAAGTGTTGTCGGAATTGTGTTGTTGCGAATCGACGAGAGTATGGACTCATGATTTTATCCGTCGGTCCAGTTGAGACATTTTGAAGGAAGACGAGTCAGTATGATTGATGTTTGCTTCTCAGAGAAGAGAGGGCAATGTGACGGATAGTGATATGCAAGTGGAGTATATCTGGAGTGAAGTGGGATGATTTTCAGAGTTGCGTGAAAAACAAGGATTGTTGGAAGAGTTTGGAAGCAAGAGAAAGAGGTAGAACTCATGTTCACCAATTTTGGTTTTTATTTTCACATTTATGGAACAGCCTTCAGTATAAGAGGCATAACTTTCTACTCGGAACTCCGATGAAAGCGATTCTGGTCTTTTCGGAAAGTTTACGAAATTCCCTATAGTTTGCATATAAATTTTGTCTTCGGCATGTTTTTGAGGAGAGAGAAATACGCGTTTGAATAGTTGGGTCTGATGCTGATTTTGTTTGGTGGAAGTTGTATATGAGATTTCTTGACCAGTCCCATTGCAAGGACGATAACTTTTTACTCGTAATTCAGATTTGACCGATTCTTGAAGTTCTGGAATCTACACGAAATTCCCTTCATTTTGGAATATAATTTTGTGTCTGGGAGGTCTGTATTGAAGAAGATAACCGTGTTTGAAGTTGGACAATTCTTGCTGGAAATAGTAAGATGAAGTCAAGTATGAAATGTTTAGTAATAACTAGAAGAATATCGGAGAAGCACATGGAAGTGCGGCGTATGATAGTTGAGAATGATTAAAGTAAAGAAATCTTTGAGGAATGTTAAATAGTAAAGTGGATTGGGTGTTGTTGGCGAGATGTGTCGACATGAGTCGGAAATTTTTGGAAGTTATATCACCAACCAGATGATGAGATGGTATTGTTGAGATTGTGATTGGAATGATGATCAAGTGTGAAACTATACGGATCATCGAAGTTGTGAGATTAAAAAGAAAGACGAAGGACTGGTTAGGGTTGTCAAAAGTTGTGGACTTGGGTAAATGTTTCGATCGAAGTGGGCCGATTTGGATTGTACTTGATGTATCATAAGGATATTCGATAATTAGGTTGTGCAACCAGTGTGTATAAGAATATATGTGTTGGATTTTGTGCGTTCTTGGAAATAAGGAAATTAAGAAAAACGTTTGTGAGACTTAGAGAAATGGTAGAGCAGTATGCTTAGATAATGTTGAGCACGAGGAGGAAGACGTTATTTTAGTTGGATAATGATGATTTATGCCACCATTATGGTTGCCGGCTGTCTATTGACAAATTGAGGAACTGATCACCTTTAATCTTTTGTTGATAGTCGACGGAATCATGTGGATGGAGTAGACGTGTCTTTCCAACTAGAATAGTATGCACAGTGAATTGTTTGGGGTTGAGCCAAGTGCTTATGAATTGTTTGAGTTGTTGATGCGGATTCCTATATAGGGAAATGAGGCGGACTTGAGGATGTTAGTATGAGGTTGCGAGTTGATCAGTGAGTAGTTTGGAAACTCACAGTTGTGTTCTGGATAACTTGGGTTTTTGTTTTGATGGATCGAGAATTTGATTGACATGAGACTTGAAACATTATAAAGATGACTCAAGGAGGAAGTAAATGGTAATGTAAGACTATGATTTGACCAAGGATGTCGGATCGAGAAGGGTAGTGGCTGGTATGCCTTATCGTGTATATCGGAAACACGAATTGTGTTTTCCATACTTGTTCAGATAAAGTTATACCTGGTGTTCGTTATGGATGTTCTGATCTGCTATGAAATCAGAAGGAAGGCGCGTAGAATATTTGAGAGTTGAGTTACTAGTATTGAAAGAAGTGAAGCTATATGTTGAGTTAGCAAGGTGTGAATTATGATTTGTAAGATGAGGTTGCCTTGGGGTGTTAAATCAAATGAAGTTGTATGGAGAATTAGGCTAGTATGTGTAGGACTTGATGAATTAGTTTTTTTGATTGGTTTGGTTAATGTGCCTTGTTAAGTGTAGGTTTTTTAGGCTAAATCTATGGCTATTGGGTGTTAAGCTCTGTTTGGAAGATAATTTTTCTTGTTGAGATTAATTGGACACATGTATCCTTATGTTGTGGTAATGTTGTTATGCGTTAAGATGAACTTTGATGATGTGTTAATACGAGGTGGTGAAGTTGTAGTTTATGTTGACGATAATTGGGAATTCTTGAAAGTATCTATCCTATTCAAGATTTGGAATTGGCTGTAGTTGTAGTAGTGTTGGATATTCGGAGGTATTATTTACGGATCTAAGTTCGAAGTGGTCAGTAATCAAAGTGTAGAATACCTGTTGGTCAGAATTCCGGAGAATTAAGTCGGAAGCTTTTTCTTATGTCTGTTTTGATGGTCGGAAGTTGATTTGTTAGCTGAGATAACGTATCTGGAGTGTGGTGCATCGAGTAAATTTTCGAGGACGAAAATATTCTAAGTGGGGGAGAGTTGTAACGCCCGTATTTAATTAAATATTTTAATTAAATAGTATTGAGTATTTTTTTGAATATTTGTTGACTATGTTGAATATGTTGGTTGATGCTAATAAGTATTAATCGGGTAATTAGTCGATTTAGTCGGGAGAAATTAATATTAGAAATAATATTTATTTTCGTAGAATATTAATTAATTTAATTGATTTAAGTTGTGTTGGCTTTAGTAGGATAATTTAATTAAAAATGATTTAAGTCGTAGAAAATAATATGGTGTTAACTTAGTAGAAGTATAAGAAAATATTGAGCTTAGTTAGATGATAGTAATAGTGGGGGTGTAGTAGTGAGGCCCAATAAGAAAATAAAATAATAGAATTATTATATTAGGTTTTTAATTAAGAGAAAGAAAATAAAGGAGAAAAACAAGGGTTTTGAGAGAAGAACGTGGAAGTTACAGAAAGTGCACGAGAGTTTGGAAACGGCGGTTGGAGAGGAGAGAACACGAGAGATTGCCGGAAAAAGCTTCAGTGTTGACCGGAAATTCGAGCTGCCTTCAATCCAAGGTAAGGGTGGGGTTCGAATTTTATAACCGGGTATATGAAAATTGATACGTGGGATTGGGATTTATATAATTTTCTACTGAATGTGTTGAAGTGTATTGATGAATTGGTTTTGTTTTTGTGGAATTTGATGTTTGCTAGATTGTTTGGTTGTTGTTCTATAGTGTTAAACTTAGGTTGGAATTTGGTTAAATCGATAGAAACCGATGTTTTCACGGACGAAAGTCGGAATAGATTGCGTAGTTGTGCCGAGAAATGTTAGGCCGTGATCGAGTATGCTCGTTTTATCGAATTTGGTTTATTTTGTAAGTTTTTGCATTTTTGGAGATTTGGGGGTTTAAGATTCGGATTGAAATCGAAAGTCGTAGAATTCACGTTTGATGGTTCCAAATCACTACTATATGTTTGGTATGAATGAGTATGTGTTTGTTTCGAAGAAAATAATTGAATCGGTCGGATTTTCGGACGAAAATGCAAAATCCCGTAGGGCTGTTATGCAGAAAAATTCTGGTTTCGGAAAGTTTGGAAAATTCATATCTTTTGATCCGTAAGTCGGTTTTGACCCCCGTTCGAAGCGTTGGAAAGCTAACGAGATGTTCTTTCTAGGAAAAATGGTTTTGAGGTCTGTATCCGGTTCAATTATAGCAGAAAATTGAAACCGTATCGTTGTGTTGATTTTTACCGTCGTGAATGTGTACGATTGAGGTGTTATAGTGCAATATGCCTCAACAATGTTAACCGATTAATAATACAAAGGAATAGCAATAATAGGGGGACTTAGAAATAACAGTAGCAGGTTTTGTATCAGAGTTGAATTTAATAACAGTAACATGATTTAGTAGCATTCGAGATTTGATATCAGGGAATCAAATAAATAGAAACAGTGGGAATTAGTAGCAATAATAGAGGTTGATGAAAATAGTACCGAATAGTAATATTAGTAGTTTTAACCGATATAATTGTTTAACCGAAATTAGTTGAAATTTTGCAGAAATAATTCGTAAGTGGTTGTAGTTATTTTTGGTTGGTTGATGTATGGAATTAGTCGAATAAGTAGAATTAAGCGGTAAGATTAGGTTTTCGGTATTAGTTGAAAATTGTCAGAGTAAGTCGTGTATACGAGTAGGTATTCTTGGTTGGATTATTTTGTTGAAATTATGTCGAATAAGTTGATTTGCAGGTGAAGTTGAATTGTGTTGAATTGTCCCGATTTATGGACATTATTAAGTTGCAGGTCTTATGGCCAACGTTGTTAAGTTGTTTTGCAGTTGCAGGTCTTATGACCAACGTTGTTAAGTTATTTCGCTGTTGCAGGTCTTATGACCAACGTTGTTAAGTTGTTTTGCTGTTGCAGGTCTTATGACCCATGTTGATTAAGTATTTGCGGTTGTTGCATTTTGTCGTTATTGTGTTGTGTTGAATAAGTTAATGTTGTGATTGTTGTCGCATGCATAGCATAGCATTATTAAGTTGGCCTGGATTGGCAATTTTTAAGTTGGAGCTAATGCTCACCACGTTGGCCTGGATTGGCAAAATATTAAGTCGAAGGCTTATGCCTTGATGCCTCGATTACCTGGCAGTTTCTAAGTTGGGAGTTTTGCTCCATCGGTACCACATGCATACGCATAGTTGAGTTGCATTTTGTGTTGGATTGCTTTTGTTGATAAAGTTGTTGTTGTATTATGTTGATAAAGTTGTTGTTGCATTTGGTTGATAAAGTTGTTGTTGTAATATGTTGATAAAGTTGTTGTTGTATTATGTTGATATAGTTGTTGTTGTATTTTGTTGATAAAGTTGTTGTAGTATTAGGCTGATAAAGTTGTTGTTGAGTTGTTGATGAATGTTGTTTGTTGTTGTTGTAAAGTAGTGAAATTGTATGATTTTAATCTAATGTATTGATTATCATACTTCTGTTTATATTGTTCGATATCTCACCCCTTCTGCTGATATTTCCCCTACCATGGGAAATGGGCAGGTACTCAAGTTTTGAAGTGGAAGTTCGAAGTAACTTTATGAAGTCTTTTGTTGCTCTATGGCAAGTCTAAAGGGTCTTTCTCTGATACGTAACACTCGGGGGATGGACGCTTGTTGTTATTGTTGAATATGTTTTATGTTGCTAAATTTTAAGTTGAATTTATTAAGTATTATGTTGTTTTGAAGTTGTTTTAGTCGAACAAAAATGTTAAGTGAATCAAAGTTGAATATTCGTATCTTGAAGTTGTTTTGCTTTGAAAAGAAGATATATAAGAATTTTGTTGTTATCAGTTCATCCGATCTAAGTGTTATGTATCTGTTCATATGAAATTAATCGAAGTTGTTTTTAAGATGAAAGTGTAGCATCCTATTGTTTGTTGAAATTTTATAACTCTGATTTTACTATTATCCGCCGGGTAGAAATGGGGTGTTACAAAAACAAACACCTGTAACAGCAACCAATAGCCCCAAAACCCAAAGCTAGAAACTACAGTACACAGAGAAATAAAACACCCAAACTAAAGAAAGTAACTACGGAATATCAGAAAAAAGAACTTGGTCTTTTTCCAACCAAAAAACACACTGCAGAAGGACTAATTACCACCACAATACGATGCACACTTTGATTTTCAACAGTCTGAACACCTAACAAAGCTCCAAAACCACTATCTCAAGAAAAACCTCAGATTTCTTATGAATAAATTGGACCAGCAGAACACCCAGATACTGCACACGCTAGAGATGAAAAAAAGCATCCAGACGACATCGAATCTAGCCAACAGCGAAAGGATAGCCAACATCAAAACGCAAGCAGCAATAAATAACTAAACCAAAAACAAAAATTTTGATGCTCAGAGCTGAAAACAATCCTGACAATCCTTCTTTGAACAAACTACGAGGACACCCGAAACAAGGATGCAGGAGCACAGGGAACAACCCGAAAATTGCTACCGAACCAACATAGTCACCGTTAACTCTTAATTTCGACGCCTGATATTTTTTGAAGTTTTGAAAGATTTTGACAGGAATGGTATTTTCAGAGAGTCTAGTCGAAAGTGTCTTTGTGCAGAAGAGACATGTTTTATGGACTTAGAAATATTTCTAACAATTTGGAGATATGTTTTGACAGAAGACTAACTGGTGACTTCTGATTCAAAGATTCAAATTCAAATAATGGAGGGAACTTTGTCTTTATCCATTTGAGAGAAGGGGATACGTGTAGAGCATTTGAAGGGCGAAGACATGCAGAATGAAATTTGTCTCGCTCTAATTAGTAGGCCGTTAGGGGTAGTTATTTTTTACTATTATAAATAGCAAGTCTTAGTGTTAGGATTTGTGTGTGTTAAAGTTGTACAAATTTCTCAAATCACTCAAAGTATCCGTGTGTAGAGAAAAGAGTTTCTGAAGAAATGTACGTTTTATGTAACACCATTTTTCTTATTCAATGCAATTCAATTAATCTTTGCCCATAAATTTATCTTTTTTCCTTGACTTTGTTAAGTTATTTTCCAATGTACTTTTAATTACTTCCTCGTATTATTTTTCCTTTAGTATTGTCGAAATAACCTTTTCCCTAATTATGAATACTGTCGAAGTGTTCATCATTTTCCAAATATCCTTTTAAATTACTTAGCACATGTCCTAGGATTTAGTGTGGTCGATCCTGCAAGTTACCCATTTTCTTATAAATTTGGTAGACCAGACTAAAGCGATTTGCAAAGACAATTTTCTGTGTTTTCAAAGAAACTTATAATTCTACATTTAATTATCTTTTCTCTGTCGAAAACTTCGTTGTATGTTATTAAGAAGTAATAAAGTAGTCACCACTAATGAAGATAGACCAAGGAGAAAATATACGAGGAAAATGGCAAGTAATAACCAGCCAAATAATTCGAACCCTCAACCAAATAGTTTGAATCCTCAAACTACGCCAAGTATTGACGTAGAACCACCCCCAGGGTCTTCGACTAGAGGACCAACGGTTTTTGCGCCTGTGTATGAAGTCATACCATCTATGGTAAGTTCAATCCCTACACATTTGATTGCCCATACTCAACCCATTCTGAGTTATGTTGGATCAAGGGGACCACCAAGGACTCCCCCACCAGTGGGAAATGCTAATTTCCAACCATTTATTCCCCCTAGATTCTCTTGCCTTTGCCTAGTCGAGACCCGCCTTATGGGATGCCAACTTCGATGATGGCAAACTTACAGAATGCCCCTCAGTATTTACAGAACCCATAGTAACTTTGCCACTACAAGGGTCAGGGTCTGGGGTTAACATGGGCTGACATAACCAATCCTTAGGAATGGGATATTCAACCCAAATGCCAAACTTGACAATTACTACTACAACATACTTAAGGCAATAAATGGATTAAAGTAACCATCAAATGGTCCAAATGATGTCCCAAACTATGGGAGAAATCTTTCAGCCTCTTATCGAAAATGCCACCCAGACTAATTAGCAAATGGCAGCGTAGATGACGCGCCTTGCAAATTTCTTTGGTGTACCAAACCCTCCTCGACATCCACCAAGAGAATATATCACACAAAACCAAGGGGTAGCGTTCGAAGAGGACCCCACTATTAACCAAGTCCAGCAAAACCCAGGAAATATACCTCAGGTGAATTAACAAACCAGGGAGTAGTCGAACCCCCTAGGAATCAGCCAAAATTCCTGTAGGAGAACAACCAAGGGTGGTTTTGGTAAATAGAAACCAGAACGCTGACAACGTTATACAACAGGTTCGACGTAATAACGTGGCAGCAGATAATAATTTGGCAACCATGGTCAAAAGGATTATGGCCCAAAATGGAGTAAACTTTGGCCTTCGAAGGACAAATTATACATCTCCATTGTCAGAAAATATTCTCCAGTCAGACTTACCCCCTAGAACGAAAGTCCCCAAGTTCACTAAGTTTTCTAGGGACACCACTGAGTCCACTGTCGAGTATGTGGCTAGATATGTGATAGAAGCTGGAGAAATTGTGAATAATGAGAATCTTAGGGTAATATACTTCTCAAGTTCTCTTACGAAGAATGCCTTCACATGGTTCACAACCTTGCCACCAAATTCGATCCACAATTGGACCCAGTTGGTATGGTTATTTCATGAACAGATCTATATGGGACAAACTAAGATCAATCTAAAGGAGTTGGCTAGTATAAAACGAAAATTCACTGAGTCAATAGATGATTATTTGAACAGATTCTGACTGCTCAAGGCTAGATGTTTTACATAAATGCCAGAACATGAGTTGGTCGAAATGACCGCTGGAGGCCTAGTTTATTCCATTAGGAAGAAATTGGATACCCAATATTTAAGGGATATAGCCCAATTGGCTGATAGGGTTCGACAACTAAAACGCCTGAAGGAAAAGAAGGATAGGGAAAATAAGAATAAAAGGGTAGCCTACGTCGAAGTCAATGAAGAAGACGAAAAATATTATAATGAGCCAGTGAGTTTCGACGAGGGCGAGATTGATCTTGCTGAATTGAAACAAGGCCCGCCCTATTCTTGTAAGTTGTTGGCCCCTTCAAATAGAAAGAACCCTGTCGAACCAGAAAAAAAATGATAAATTTCCTAAGAAAACTTACACTTTCGACGTTACTAAGTGTGACAAAATTTTTGATTTGTTAGTTAAGGATGGTCAAATGATAGTCCCTCCTGGTGCTAAAATGACTCCTTTAGAACAAAGAAAAAAGAGAAGTTTTTGTAAGTATCATAATTTCTTGGGCCATAAAACTTCTCAATGTTTTCTTTTCAGGGATCTCGTCCAGAATGCTATCCAGGAAGGAAGGCTCAAGTTTGGTGAGAAGTCTAAAAGCCAGATGAAGATCGATGCTGATCCCTTACCGGTGGCTGACGCTCACTACACAGAGCCAATGGAGGTTAACATGATCGAGGTCACTGAAGGTATCGACAACAATGTCAACATGGTCGAAGTCACTGACGGATTCAACAATGGAGCGGTCATGGTCAAGATTGTCGCGACCGACAAAAAGACAAAATCACCATCATCCTTTATTCGTCCTAAGGGACAAGAAAATAATGATAAAACCTAAATCCTAAGGGATAGACGCTAAGTTCGGGAGTCGGTTAAGTGAGTGGAAGGTGTTAGGCACCACTCACCTTCATTGTACTCAATGGGATCCTCCTTAAGTTCTAGGGTATGTTTGCTTGTTACTTGAATATTTGACTTTTTATTTTTATTTACACAAATTCCTATTATTATACAGAGAAGATTTAGATGTAAGAGGGGGGCCCTAAATTTTTTATTATTATTGTACTCGCTAGGGTTTACAACCCTATGCCTACGTACCCTCACATTTGAAGGATCAGAGTATCCGTAGTTCACCTCTCTACTTTTGGTTGGTTGATTTTATCCCTTATCCCTTTATGTTTAAATTGTAATTATCCCTTATCCCTTATCCCTAGTCCCTTATTTATACTCTCGGATCTTACGAGTTCTATCCCCAAGTTTTTTATCCCGTGTCCTAAATTTTATACTCTTTGGACCTAAGAGTTTTATCCCATATTTTTATCCCTCGTCCTAAATTTATACTCTTTGGGCCTAAGAGTTTTATCCCAAATTCCTAGTCCTATATTTATACTCTTGGATTTTAAGAGTTTTATCCCAAATCTTTATCCCTTATCCTAAATTTTATACTCTTTGGACCTAAGAGTTTTATCCCATATCCCTAATCCTATATTTATACTCTTAGAGCTTAAGAGTTTTATCCCAAATCCCTAGTCCCTTATCCTAAATTTTATACTCTTTGGATCTAAGAGTTTTATCTCATATTTTTATCCCTTATCCTAAATTTTATACTCTTTGGATCTAAGAGTTTTATCCCATATTTTTATCCCATATCCTAAATTTTATACTCTTTGGATCTAAGAGTTTTATCCCATATTTTTATCCCTTGTCCTAAATTTTATACTCTTTGGATCTAAGAGTTTTATCCCATATTTTTATCCCTTATCCTAAATTTTATACTATTTGGATCTAAGAGTTTTATCCCATATTTCTATCCCAGTTTTATTTGTAAAATTATCTCTTTTAATTTATTTATAAAAATAAATCAATTATATAAAGAAACTCTTAAATTTATTATCTGTCATCCCTTAGAATTATCCCTTAAAATTATCTCATAATTATCCCTATATCTATCTCATATTTATCCCAAAATTCCCTTATAATTGTAAGCAAATCTTAATTTATTTAAGAAAATAAATTAAATGTTTTATGATTAAACATTTATCCCAAATTTTACTCCCGATTTTTATCCCTTGAAATCCTAATATTTTGTCCCTAATATTTATCCCTAAGATTATCCCAAAAATAATTAATTAAGTTTTATAATTAATCCTATATATATATATATATATATATCTATATATATATATATATATATATATTATTCCAATTAAAAATTGATCCTTAATTTTAATAGGTATTCATTCCAAACTTAGTCCCTAATAATAATTGTAATAATTTATATAAAAAAAAAAAAACCCATATTATGTCCCTTAATTTTTATCCCTTATTCCAAAATAAAAATTCCCTTAAATATTCATAATACAATATGAAAAATAAATCCCAAAAGAAACATTTTAGTCCAATTATTTTTAAAATAAATTAAATAAATAATTATAATAATAATTTTCCCAAAATAAATAAACCCCCATTTTAAAAACCCATGTCAAAAATTAAAACCCAATATAACCATGTAAAAATATTATAAACCTCTATTTGAAGAATTATAAAATATCATCACCCATATTTTTTAAATCCAACAAATTGTAAAGAATATTATAAACCCATATTTTATACAAAAAGTAAATAAACCCATCTTTGTGAAAAGTACATAAAACCCATGTTTATAAATAAAGCCATTAGTGAACCCAAAAATATAACCCCATTTATAAAATAAGCCCCAAATTTAATTATAGAAAATAAAATTATTATTATAGACCCTCCTTTAATAAAATAAATCCACATTTATAAAAATAAATTAAATAAAAGCCCAAGTTGTCAATCCAATAAACAAACCATTATAAACACCAAAGTTAAAAATAAACCTAAATTTTATTAATTATGAATTATAAACCCCAAAATTTATAAATTAACAATCCTCTAAATTAATCCAAAATATTTTAATTAAACATTTTATTTCTGATTCTTAATTATTATTAGTTTTTTCCTTTCTTTTTTTTTTGTATATTTTTAAAGCTTAATGCTAACAATATTTCAGCGACAACAGTACATTCCACGACAATATTCCAATGATAATAATATATTTCACGACAACATTCCAATGATAATAAGGTGAATATCTATGAGGAAGAATCAATAATTTTTGTGATACTAACATGGACTGTCGTGACCCACTTAAGCTGCTTCCTCCATTCTTTTCTTTTCGTTCCTTGCGTTCTTCTTTCGATTTTTTGATCTTTCTTGAATTCTTTTGCGTTCTTCTTTCGATTTTTCCCTATTCCATGCGTTCTTTCTTTTTCGATCTTTCCCTATTCCTCGCGTTCTTCCTTCGATATTTCCCTATTCCTCGCGTTCTTCCTTTTTCCCTTTCGATCTTTCTTGATCAACTGATGATGTAGGCTAAGGTTTATTTGTTGTTGTTCTTCAATGTGAAGAACAACAACTTTGAGGTAAGAATATGTAAATTGTGGGTGAGAAAATAGTAGAGTAGGAGGTTCTATTTATAGGGAAAAATCAGGTTAAAAAATTAAATGTGATTGTCTATTTTTAGATCAATTTGATTTAACCTGATTTTTCCTATTTCTTAAAGCCCAAGCAATGAATCTGGATGGATTCATGGCTTGATGAATTTAAATAAAAAATATTTTAAAATAAAAAGAAATATTCTAATAATAAAATGGAAAAAAGATTTGATTTGATTTTGACTTATGTGATTTTTTTGAGATTTTTTCATAAAAACATGATTTTAATGAAAAAATCAATTTTTTAAAATATTCATTAAATAAAATACGAAAATTAATATTAAAATAATAAGAAAATACTATTTTTTATTTTATTTTTTATGATTAAAAGTGAAAATAGAAAGAGTTAGTAGTAAAGGAAAAAAGAAAAACGACTAAAAGTGGAGGAGGTAGGATTTAAACTCATGCACTCTCCCTTACAATCCTTAGACCTACTCCTCTACCAAACGGGCTACCATATTTATTCTAAATGAAATTACATTTAAAGAGTAACATACTATTAAAACTCTAATTTCTAATTTGCACTCCTATACTATAAATTTTTTTTATTTCCCTTTTTTTAATGCATAGAAATAATATTAAGATTTTTTTAAAAGAAAAATTAGAAATACAAATTACTTATTATCATTTTTTTTGTAAGCAATAAAAAGATGAAAAAAAAAAAAAAGAAAGGTGGTCAAAATTTGAGGTACGACAGCTGCCCCTATTTAATCAGTTTCGAATCAAAATGATGATGTCGGTGAGTCTTCCTCTTCTTTGAGGAGGAGACGATTAAATACAAGAGGAACCCTAATTTTGACCGCGGAGTTAATAGGTTTAGAGTCCGTGTGGACCGATCCCATATGCTCCGTTAATATCTCAATATCCCTGTGTATAATATCCCTGGTAGTAAACCCTTGGCGAAATATCCGATTGAACCCCTTTATCCCTGAGAGTAATTAGAAACCTTATGTCATGTATGCATGTTTAAGAGTATGTATGTTGTTATGAATGATGCATTACTTGGGCTAACGCCTCTTTTATGATATGCAATGCATGTCTTTGTGGAAACCAATATCTTCTGTAATATTCTGACTTCCTGACCCTTGAACCCTTGATCCCTTAATGAGTGTAGCAAATCATGATGCTCTTGATATCTGGAGATGCATATTATTCCTTCAAAGAAACTCCCATACTGATTGAATTGTGGTTGTTAATGTATAGACTTCGTGCTTAAAGTAGAAGAATATGATCCCTTTAACGTTTCGAAATCGAAGTAAAATACGTTTTTCCCTTTAAAAGCTTTTAATTATACCCAATGTTTCAATGCATTATTTTGTAATTAATCGATATTTTGTAATCAAGCGGAATAATTGGAAAGCAGAGAAAATATTATTTATTGAAAATAGACCCATAAACGGGCAATAGTACATAAGGAAAGTAATCCTCATAAGGAGAAGTTACTACAATTATAAAAGATTAAAAAAGGCAATAAGAAAAAGCAAATTTATTTATGTCCCTATTGAATTCAAACACTAGCTAATATCCTTAAGTCTCTGAGGCCACGACACTTCGCTTCTGAAGATGACGGCTCGATTGATCATTCCCTCCTAAATTCCTGTTGTGTGACCTGAGTGCTATCGGTCATATCCCTTTTGGATATCCCTAATTTTTGCCTGGACTGCTCTTTTCGAGTCTTAGTCCACCAGGATGATATACCCTTTTTTTACTAAGCCGCCCTTTAGGATTTTCGACTTATCGGGTTTTATTATTATTATTATTTTATTTAAGTCCCTAATTTTTTCCTGGATTGCTCTTTCAAGTTTTCAATCGACCGGGATGCCCTAATTTTAGCCTAAGTCACTCTTTAGGGTTTTCAACTTAGCAGGCTTTTATCCTCTTTTTCTAGGCATAGTATTTTTTGACTGAATTGGAATTCACCGGTCGTGGTAAATCTACTTCATCCATAGTAGTCAACATCAGAGCTCCATCAGAGAAAGCGCTATTCACAACGTATGGCCCTTCATAGTTCGGGGCCCATTTACCACGAAGATCTTTATAGATGGGTAATACTTTCCTTAACACCAAGTCTCCTTCTTCGAATAGGCGAGGACGAAATTTCTTGTCGAATGCCCTTTTGAGTCTCCGCTGATATAATTGCCCATGACATATAGCAGCCATGCGGTTTTCCTCTATGAGGTTCAGCTGATCAAATCTGTTTTGTACCCATTCTGCTTCATCTAGATTAGTCTCCATTATGACCCTCAGTGAAGGAATTTCTACTTCAACAGGAAGTATCGCTTCTGTGCCATATACCAGGGAAAAAGGGGTAGCTCATGTCGAAGTACAAACTGAGGCTCTGTAGCCATGTAGTGTGAAGGGAGCATTTCGTGCCAATCCTTATAGGTCTTCACCATTTTCTAGATAATCTTCTTGATGTTCTTGTTAGCTGCCTCTACCGCGTCGTTCATCTTCGGTCGATAGGGTGACGAGTTATGGTGATCAATTTTGAAACTCTCGCACAGCTCGTCCATCACTTTGTTGTTTAGATTAAGCCTGTTATCTGTGATGATCTTGTTAGGAACCCCATAGCGACAAATTATCTCTTTCTTGATAAATCGTACAATTACTTGTCTTGTCACGTTAGTGTAGGAAGCAGCCTCTACCCATTTAGTGAAGTAGTCAATAGCAACTAGAATGAATCGGTGTCCATTCGACACTTTCGGCTCGATCATCCCAATTATATCTATTCCCCACATAGAGAAAGGCCACGGAGCAGTTAAAACGTTCAAAGGAGTTGGTGGCACATGAATTTTATCCGTGTAGATTTAGCACTTATGGCACTTCTTGACGTATTTGAAGTAGTCTGATTCCATAGTCAGCCAATAATACCCTGCTCTGAGAATCTTCTTAGCCATTGCATGCCCATTTGCGTGGGTTCCAAAGGATCCTTCATGGATTTCTTTGATAAGAATGTCCTTTTCATATCCATCTAAACACCTGAGCAACACCATGTCATGATTCCTTTTATAAAGTACATCCCCGTCGAGAAAGAACTGGGCGGTCAGTCTCTTAAGCATTTTCTTATCCCCACTTAAGGCATTTACAGGATATTCTTATTTCTGGAGGAATTGTTTGATATCGTGAAACCACGGTTTATCATCTACTTCGGCCTCCACTGCTGCATAGTAAACTGGTTCATCTAGGCTATTGATTCTTATAGTCGGTGCTTCATTATACCATTTAACTTTGAACATGGATGCCAAAGTTGCCAAAACATCTGCCAGTCGATTCTACTCTTGAGGAATATAATGGAAAGTGATCTGATCGAAGTAGGTGATCATCTTCCAGACACAGTCTCGATATTGATTTAGTTTAGAATTAAGTGTTCTGCATTCTCCCTTGACTTGATTGATGATAATAGCCGAATCTCCGTATACTTCTAAGATCTTAATTCTGAGGTTAATGGCTTCACTGATTCCCAAGATACACGCCTCATATTCCGCCATATTATTAGTACATGTGAAGTATATTCTCGCGGTGAAAGGTATATGGAACCCTGTTGGGGAAGTTATAACAGCCCCTATCCCATGTCCTTCTGTGTTTGAGGCACCATCGAATATAAGCTTCCATTGATATTCAGGTTCCCGTCCTCGTATGAGTCTGGGATATCACAATCTCTTATAGCCATCACATCTTCATCGGGAAAGTCAAATTGCATAGGTTGGTAGTCGTCCACTGGCTGATGAGCGAGATGATCGGCTAATACGCTCCCTTTTATGGCCTTTTAGGTGACATATTGGATGTGATACTTAGCCAGTAACATCTGCCATCGAGCCACTCTCCCAGTCACTGCAGGCTTCTCGAATATGTATTTGATGGGGTCCATTCTAGATATCAACAATGTATTATGGCACACCATGTATTGTCATAATCGACGGGTGGCCCATACAAGAGCACAACAAGTCTTCTCCAAGAGCGAATATCTGGATTCACAATCGGTGAATTTCTTACTTAAGTAATAGATTGCATGCTCTTTTCTCCCTGTTTCGTCATGTTGCTCGAGTGCACAGCCCATCGAATTATCAAGCATGGTTAGGTACATTATGAGTGGTATTCCAGGTACTGGTCGCACCAATATGGGTGGCTCTTGCAAATATTCCTTGATTCGATAGAAGGCCTTTTGACAGTTTTCATTCCACTCGATGGTTTGACCTTTCCTCAACAACTTGAAGATTGGCTTACAAGTAGCAGTAACGTGTGAGATAAACCTAGCAATGTAATTTAGTCTCCCCAGGAACCCACGCATTTCCTTTTCTGTCCTCAGAGTTGGTATTTCTTGGATGGCCTTCACTTTGTCAGGATCGACTTCTATACCCCTCTGACTGACTATGAACCCTAACAGCTTCCCAGATCTGACTTCGAAAGTGCACTTTGCAGGATTTAGTCGTAGCTTGAACTTTCTCGACCGTTCAAACAACTTTTGTAAGTTGACTACGTGATCCTTTTTAGTTTGTGATTTAACAATCATACCATCTACGTAAACTTCTATTTCCTTGTGCATCATGTCATGAAAGAGGGTTGCCATTTCCCTTTGATAAGTTACCCAAGCGTTCTTTAACCCGAATGACATTACCTTGTAACAGAAGGTTCCCCAAGGAGTGATAGAAGTAGTTTTCTCCATGTCGGAGGGAGCCATCTTGATCTGATTGTATCCGGAAAACCCATCCATGAATGAGAAGACTGAAAATTGAGCGGTGTTATCCACCAACACGTCAATGTGGGGAAGTGGAAAATCGTCTTTAGGACTTGATCTATTGAGGTCTCGGTAGTCTACACACATTCTGACATTCCAATCCTTCTTTGGTACGGGTATGATATTGGCCACCCACTCTGGATATTTCACTGCAGCTAAGAACCCTGCGTAGAACTGCTTTTTAACCTCTTCCTTGATTTTGAGAGTCATATCCGGTCTAGTTCTCCTTAACTTTTATTTAACCGGTGGGCATTCAGGTTTGAGTGGTAACTTATTTTCAACAATATCCGTATCTAGCCCGAGCATATCTTGGTAAGACCAAGCAAACACGTCTACATATTCTTATTGTAACTTGATCAGCTTTTCCTTTACATCCCTGTTTAAAGAAGCACCGACTTTAACCTTTTTTTTGTCTTCTTCAGTTCCCAGATTTATCACATCCACTGGTTCCTGATGAGGTTGTATCACATTGTCATCTTGCTTTAACAGTCTGGCTAACTCCTTAGGGAGTTCACAATCGTCCTCATCACCCTCTTCCGCTTGGTTAATCGGGAACTCGAAGTTGTAAGGAATTATAGCATTGTCGTTTTCAATAGGTTCATTTTTAAATCTACATGAGGGAGATTTTTATTATTTTTTATTTTTTTGAATCGAAATGATAGGAATGAAAGTAATGAAAGAAGGTATATTGCCATTTTGAAAGAAAAATCGGACACGTAAGAAAAAAGATCTTGATTGAAAACGAAAATGCGATTTTATCATTAAATAATTCAATGAAACAAAAGGTGGCCCTACAAAGCTTGTCCATTTGCCTTGGGCAAAGCAAAGGACTTATTATTTTTGAACAAGAAAGAAAAAAGTAAATTACTTCGAAACAGAAATCATCTCGAGAATCTCGACGGCCTTCCAATTGTTGAGAACTGTATTTGGTGAGCAATGGCACACCCAATTTGGTATCCCTCTATTTTCCTCTTCAATTGCAGCCACTTGACCTTCATCCCTGAATCCAGCAATATGGAAAGTTTCTTTGAGATGAGGAAATGTCATCTGATGAATCTTCTTAACCCCTTTATTAGCTGGTTTGTAACCCACCTTGAATTGATCCTTCTTTTCGGGTATCTCTATCACCTTGCCCCAGCATGCACTGGAAAAGGATTATCTCCTACATTCGGATTTTCGTGAGTGAAACTGATAATCTTTTGGTTTAGCAACTCTTGCACCCTAAACTTGAGGGCAAAACACTTTTCAGTCGTATGCCCCGGTGACCCAGCATGATAATCACATCTAGCATTAGCGTCATACCCTCGAGGAAGAGGTGTAGGAGGAGGCCCTAGCGGCTTGATTTCTACAACTCCTTTTTGGATAAACATAGGCAGGATTTGAGTATATGTGGAGGGTATAGGATCAAAATCCTTCCATGGCCTCTTTTGTTCCCTTCGGGGATACCTTTGTTGTTGTTGATTTTGTGGAGGTGGCACTCTTGATTGTTGGATTTGAAGCATAGGAGACGCTTGATTAGGAGTTGTAGCAGCCACATAAGGATCGTAAGGTACTTGAGTATACCTATCAGCAGTAATGGCATTGGCCTCCCTCTTCTTTGAGTTATTTCCATAGTACCTTTTGTTGTTATGTTGATTGGCAGACGACTTCCCAATCTTTCCACTTTTTAACCCATTCTCAATCCTCTCCGCAATGATAACTAAATCAGCAAATCCAGTTGAGACGGACCTAATCATCTTTTTGTAATACGGCCCTTGTAGTGTTCCCATAAGCATATCTACCAGTTCACTTTCTAGCAATGGAGGTTGCACACGAGAGGCTAGTTCCCTCCATCTCTGGGCATATTCCTTAAAAGATTCGTTCCCTTTTTGAGACATGTTTTGTAATTGTATACGATTAGGAGCCATGTCCACATTATATTTGTATTGCTTCAGAAAGGCGTTTGCAAGGTCTTCCCAAGTCTTGATATGAACCCTCTCCAATTGCATGTACTAGTCCAAAGATGCCCCACTAAGACTATCTTGGAAAGTGTGTATCATCAACTTCTCATTAGCGGCATAAGCAGCCATTTTTCGGACGAACATCCGGAGGTGGTTTTTAGGACAACTAACTCCTTTATACTTCTCAAAGTCAGGCACCTTAAATTTGGGAGGTATGACCACATCAGGTACCAGACACATTTCCAAGGCATCAACCTCGAAGACATTGGATCCTTCCACAGCCCTTAATCGTTTTTCAATTATCTTATACTTTTCATCAGCCCTTCTTCCCTCAACGAGAGTTAGTTTGTTTTCGCGAACCACCGGTCTTGAATCTTCCTCGCCATATTGGAGGTGTCAGTCATCGTAGTCTTCACGAGAGACAGGTATCTGTGTAGGTCGTGATGCTCCATTAGGACCAGGTAGAGGAACAAACCCTCCAGGAGGTTGAGTGCTAGTTTTCTCTTTGTCAGCCTCAACTTCTCCACGTTCCAAGTCAACAGTAAATCCCAAGAGAGGATTATTATCTCCAGACTGGGGAGTAGGGGTAGGGATACTCCTACGGTTGCTAGTCTCGGTGTCTCTTTCCAGCATATTCTGAATTGCTTGAGTCAGTTGGTCAATTTTGTCCTTCATTTCCTCCACGTTCCCTTTGACAACATCCACATCTCCCCTTAGAGCAGCTTGGTTCGTTCCAGTTGTTCCATGGCTTTCTTTTGGTGAGCGCAGGTGTAGGGTCGAGACGTCAGATGGTTATGATGATTCTGAGAGAAGATATCGAAGAAATGATTTCCGTTTGATGTTTTTTTATAAATTTTTTTATGCATGCATGAATGTATGAGTATGCAAAAAATAATTTTTGTTTGTAAGAATCTTAAACATTCATCAATTATTAGCAATGCCAAGAATAATGGAAATTCAAATATTTATTGGTTATAAAGGAAACATAGAGGGACGCAACCTAATTCATTATTCGTAGAAACACAAGAGAAAACCAATAACATGTTTGTAACAAACTTAACAAAATCATGTAAGAAAATCTAACACCTATGCCTAATCCGCTTAAGAATGTCCGTCATGTACTCCGCTTCTCCTAAGCTCCGAGGGATCTCTTGGATTAGGTCGTTAGATAATGTCACCAGCTTCTGATATCTTTCTCGGTAGTACCCTTCTTTTCGTTGAAGCTCTGCCATGATCTCCTTGTCTTCCTCGGTGGTACGCTCCAATTGTTGACTATATTCTTCAATATAGGTGCCCCAATCCCTAAGTTCTTCATAAGCCCCTTCAAGCTCTTCGTATTGCCTTTTAAGTGCTCGATTTTCCTCCTGAGTTTCCCTCCATTCCTGTGGCCGTAAAGCAAGAAGTTCTTCAGCAGACCTCCTTCGTAACATTGCATCCATAGCTTGCCTTTTACTCTCGAGAAGGGCATTGGCCAAGCTTTGGACTTCAGCATCCAGATTTTGAATGCGCCTATCATACCCTTCCTTGACTCCTCTTTTAGTAGATGTTATCCATATCTTCTTCCACTCGTCTCGTTGATGCCAGGCCCTATCTAGCTCCTCCTTATGGTTCTTAAGACTCGAACTTAAGGCTTGAAGGGCAGCATAAGCTCATTCTTTCTTCTCTTCCTCCACTTGGGCTATCCCTTCATTGGTTCTTGATCGTTCCAAAGCTTCATCAAGGCTCGTACTCAATTGACTATTTTCACATGTGGCTTGTAGAATTTACCCTCCCATTCTTCTTTTTCTTTTCTCAATTGTAAGACAACCTCTTTGATTCTTTCACCCTCTTCCATGGAGATTGCAACAGGTGGGGGGAACCCTTGGTTTAATAGAACGATCCAGGGTAAAAGGCAATTTGACTATGTTCACCCTTACTCTCATCCATTGAACATAGGGTACCATAGATTCTTCCCTTAGTCTCTTAAGACTGCTTTTCCCTTTGATACGTTGTCTCCAAGCTTGAGCAATCTTGAGAACATCAAGATGATTTCCAGTTACGTCTTGTAGGACAAAACCTTCTAATAACCTATCCTCGGGCTTGTAGGCCAATAGATTCCCCAACTGTCTCATTGCTAGAACAGGATTGTAGCTTATGCACCCCCTCGATCCTATCAATGGTACGTTAGGAAAATCCCCACAACTTAGGATCACGTCATCTCGGTGGAGGACTTGGGGGAACCACATGATGTTTTTATTAATGAGAGAAACCAAGTATTGAGACCATGCGTACCCCTTCATTTGTTCCATGTCCTTTAAGTCTCTTACTAAGTGTGAGCAAAGCCATTTGTACAACAACGGAGCGCAACATAACATGACCCCTCCCCTTCTTTCATACCTTTGTTGAAGGGTAAATTATATGTCAGCAAGGAGGGCCGGTGTAGGATCTTCTTCCCCAATAGTCGTAGCCAAGAATAGAATAACAGCAGCGATGTCCACAAAGTTCCTCTCACTTGGGAATAAAACCAACCCAAAGATAAGGAGTACCATAATAATATTCGTTGCTCCCCAATTTTTGCAGGCAGCAAAATGAGCGACTCTCTTCTCCAAGAAACCTTTAGAAAACCGATGAAACCCTTCTTGAATTCTCAAGTTAGCTTGCAAGTCCTCCTCATGAATATGAAGACACTTAGCCATTTCTTTAAGGGAAAGACGATATCCTATTGCCTTGAACGGACCTTTGTTATTCTTAGGGAAACCCAATATCCTACGATATTCTTCCAGTGTAGGGGTTATTTAAAAATCTTGGAATTAGAAACACTTTAATTCTGTGTCATAAAATTGGGCCAAGGAAGTCAAACCCTCTTCTTGTACAGGAGTGGTAACAAGATCCAATATATCCCCATACATACGGATAAGGGGCTTTCTTCTTTCTTGAGGTAGTCTTATGGTATAGGCTTTTAGTCCCTCTATGTTAGACTTCCTTATCTTGATTGCGACGGTCTTTTTCTTTCCGAATTCCATTACCCTTAACTTGATTTTTTTTGAAAGAATATTTAAGATTCATGTGACACAATAATGCAAAAATGGATTTTCATGAGGATGATGAATGAAAATTTTATATATACATTTTTTATTAGGGTAAGGTGATATGCAAGCATGACCTAGCTAAGGTAGGCTCCCTATAATTCGGCTAGATCTAAGTTCCGTCTACCAAATCCCCTCACGTAAAGGATATACAATTTTGGACAGCATAACAACCCTAGAATTTACAGACTATACCCTTGTTTTACCATGAGAAGGAGCAAGCCTTCCTACGGTAATCCTTTGGGATAAGTCTCATCTAGGCAGGACCCTAGTAACAACCCTTGATGGTTGAATACGTAAGGTCCCCATGAGTTGGTAAGGGTAGGCTAAAAGTTCCCAGAGTCATGGACCACATCCAAATCATCGCATATGTTAGGGGCTAGTCCTACCATGAAGACATTTTTGGAGGATCTCTTCTGAGTGTAGCATCAATGAATTGTTGGAATATCATATCCCCCAAAAACATTTCCGTTCTACGTCCTAATCTAAGGTTGTACTCCAAGCTTGGGTTTTAGCTTCACACATAATGATATCCTAACCAGTGTATGATGGCAATATATAATAAACATGAATAAACATATATATCATAAATATAATATAATTATAAAGTATATAATAATCATATATATATATATATATATAAATAGGAAACAAATAAGACAAACAAACAAGAACCCTAAAACCCAAGGTTAGGATGGACTCTCTTTTAGGGAAGTATAAGTACTTCCCCAGCAGAGTCGCCAGCTGTCGCGGCCGGCAAAAATACAGAGTCGCCATCATCCTTTATTCCTCCTAAGGGACAGGAAAATAATGATAAAACCTAAATCCTAAGGGAGAGACGCTAAGTTTTAGAGTCGTTTAAGTGAGTGGAAGGTGTTAGGCACCACTCACCTCCATTGTACTCAATAGGATCCTCCTTAAGTTCTAGGGTACGTTTGCATGTTACTTGAATATTTGACTTTTTATTTTTATTTAAACAAATTCTTATTATTATACAGAGAAGACTTAGATGTAAGAAGAGGACCCTAAGTTTTTTATTATTATTGTACTTGCTAGGGTTTACAACCCTATGCCTACGTACCCTCACATTTGAAGGATCAGAGTATCCGTAATTCACCTCCCTAATTTTCCTTGGTTGATTTTATCCCTTATCCCTTTATGTTTAAATTGTAATTATCCCTTATCCCTTATCCCTAGTCCCTTATTTATACTCTCGGATCTTAAGAGTTCTATCCCCAAGTTTTTTATCCCTTGTCCTAAATTTTATACTCTTTGGACCTAAGAGTTTTATCCCATATTTTTATCCCTCGTCCTAAATTTATACTCTTTTTACCTAAGAATTTTATCCCAAATTCCTAGTCCTATATTTATACTCTTGGATCTTAAGAGTTTTATCCCAAATCTTTATCCCTTATTCTAAATTTTATACTCTTTAGACCTAAGAGTTTTATCCCATATCCCTAATCCTATATTTATACTCTTGGATCTTAAGAGTTTTATCCCAAATCCCTAGTCCCTTATCCTAAATTTTATACTTTTTGGATCTAAGAGTTTTATCCCATATTTTTATCTCTTATCCTAAATTTTATACTCTTTGGATCTAAGAGTTTCATCCCATATTTTTATCCCTTATCCTAAATTTTATACTCTTTGGATCTAAGAGTTTTACCCCATATTTTTATTCATTATCTTAAATTTTATACTCTTTGGATCTAAGAGTTTTATCCCATATTTTTATCCCTTATCCTAAATTTTATACTCTTTGGATTTAAGAGTTTTATCCCATATTTCTATCCCTATTTTATTTGTAAAATTATCTCTTTTAATTTATTTATATAAATAAATCAATTATATAATTATATTATATAAAAAAACTCTTAAATTTATTATCTGCTATCCCTTAGAATTATCCCTTAAAATTATCTCATAATTATCCATATATCTATCTCATATTTATCCCAAAATTCCCTTATAATTGTAAGCAAATCTTAATTTATTTAAGAAAATAAATTAAATGCTTTATGATTAAACATTTATCCCTAATTTTACTCCCGATTTTTATCCCTTGAAATCCTAATATTTTGTCCCTAATATTATCCCAAAAGTAATTAATTAAGTTCTATAATTAATCATATATATATATATATATATATATATATATATATATATATATATATATATATATATATATATTATTCCAATTAAAAATTGATCCTTAATTTTAATAGGTATTCATTCCAAATTTAGTCCCTAATAATAATTGTAATAATTTATATTAAAAAACTCATATTTTATCCCTTATTCCAAAATAAAAATTCCCTTAAATATTCATAATATATTATAAAAAATAAATCTCAAAAGAAACATTTTAATCCAATTATTTTTAAAATAAATTAAATAAATAATTATAATAATAATTTTCCCTAAATAAATAAACCCCCATTTTAAAAACCCATGTCAAAAATTAAAACCCAATATAACCATGTAAAAATATTATAAACCTCTATTTGAAGAATTATAAAATATCATCACCCATATTTTTTAAATCCAACAAATTGTAAAGAATATTATAAACTCATATTTTATACAAAAAGTAAATAAACCCATGTTTGTGAAAAGTACATAAAACCCATGTTTATAAATAAAGCCATTAGTGAACCCAAATATATAACCTCATTTATAAAATAAGCCCCAAATTTAATTATAGAAAATAAATTTATTATTATAGACCCTCCTTTAATAAAATAAATCCACATTTATAAAAATAAATTAAATAAAAGCCCAACTTGTCAATCCAATAAACAATCCCCTAAATTATGAATTATAAACCCCAAAATTTATAAATTAACAATCCCCTAAATTAAACCAAAATATTTTAATTAAACATTTTATTTATGATTCTTAATTATTATTAGTTTTTTCCTTTCTTTTTTTTTGTATATTTTTAAAGCTTAATGCTAACAATATTTCAGCGACAACAATACATTCTACAACAATATTCCAACGATAATAATATATTTCACGACAATATTCCAATGATAATAAGGTGAATATCTATGAGGAAGAATTAATCATTTTTGTGATACTAACCTGGACTGTCGTGACTCACTTAAGCTGCTTCCTCCCTTCTTTTCTTTTCGTTCCTTGCGTTCTTCTTTCGATTTTTTTTATCTTTCTTGAATTCCTTTGCGTTCTTCTTTCGATTTTTCCCTATTTCCTGCATTCTTCCTTTTTCGATCTTTCCCTATTCCTCGCGTTCTTCCTTCGATATTTCCCTATTCCTCGCGTTCTTCCTTTTTCTCTTTCGATCTTTCTTGATCAACTAATGATGTAGGCTAAGGTTTATTTGTTGTTGTTCTTCAATGTGAAGAACAACAACTTTGTGGTAAGAATATGTAAATTGTGGGTGAGAAAATAGTAGAGTATGAGGTTATGTTTATAGGGAAAATCAGGTTAAAAAATTAAATGTGATTGTCTATTTTTAGATCGAATTGATTTAACCTGATTTTTCCTATTTCTTAAAGCCCAAGCCAATGAATCTGGATGGATTCATGACTTGGTGACTTTAAATAAAAAATATTTTAAAATAAAAAGAAATATTCTAATAATAAAATGGAAAAAAAATTTGATTTGATTTTGACTTATGTGATTTTTTTGAGATTTTTTCATAAAAACATGATTTTAATGAAAAAATCAATTTTTTCAAATATTCATTAAATAAAATACGAAACTCTCCCTTACAATCCTTAGACCTACTCCTCTACCAAACAGACTACCATATTTATTCGAAATTAAATTACATTTAAAGAGTAACATACTAATAAAAATCTAATTTCTAATTTGCACTCCTATACTATATATTTTTTTATTTCCCTTTTTTTTAATGCATAGAAATAATATTGAGATTTTTTGAAAAGAAAAATTAGAAATACAAATTTCTTATTATCATTTTTTTTGTAAGCAATAAAAAGGTGAGAAAAAAAAAGAAAAGAAAGGTGGTCAAAATTTGGGGTATGACAAGGAGCACTGAGGGTCTCGACCAAGGGTTCATGAAGATTTTTGCTAGTGAGGCTACCCAATGTTTCACTAAAGACACTGCTGATGGTGTCGATATAGGAGTTACTGAAGATTCTGACAAAGGAATCACTGACGATTCCCATTGGATAATGATAACCAAAGAAACCGCTGATGGTTTCGTTCAAATGGACAAGGTTGCTGAGGGCCTTCAGATGGAGTTATATAAGCTTGACATCACTGACGATGTCAAAATGGAAATCAACATGGTGGAGGTTTTGCAAGAGACACCCATGGAGGTCGATGATGAATGTCGACAATAAGAATACAACAAATTGGCCTTCCCAAGAGAGGAGGAAAATATGATTGACTTCATACATAGGTGCCAAAAGAAGAAGTCAGCGGTCATGTTGTGTCCCGGATGCAGCGCTGTATTTGACAAGAAGGCAGCGCAAAATCTCGAGGGAGTTAGAAAGGCCAAACAAAGGCGCGAGGAGAAATCCCTTCATGGTCAGCGGGGTTTCGACCCAAGGAAATCTGCTTCGAAGCAAGAACAGTCGAAGACAAGAATTCCAGGGGCAAGGCCCGCCACTTTTAAACCATTTACAAAGCTTTCCAATGGCAAGTGGATAAAACCGAATGAAAATAAGGAAAAAAGCCAACAAAAATGGCAGAGTTTTGATGTAGATAGAGGCTCATCGATGGCCTCAAAGAAACCAGCCTACGTCTCAGAGAACTATAAAGGGAAAAACCCTATGTCCAGGTCCCAGTGGAGGAGGGAACAGAGATGAAGGAAAGGCCATAGAGAAGTTGAGGCGAAAGCAGAGTCAAGCACTAATGTGCCGGTCGACAGGAAGGAGCTAAAACTTGTCGAAAAGGCGCCTGCTACACAAGAGTAAGCAGCTAAAGAAGAGCACGATAAAAAGGTTGCTGAGGATGAGTTGCTCACTGATAATTTCGATTCAGGGTCAGAGCAGTCTCTCTATATTTTGGTTAACGTGGTATCTGTCCTACCAAGGGAATTCGACCAAATAAGTGAGGTCGAAGAGCGGAAGACAACACTGATATAGAGATGACCACTCATATGCCAGTTTGTTACTATGTGATGAATAACGGTTGTGTCGAAGAACAAAATGCATTCTTCGAAAGACCCATTGAGGCTATGAAAAGTCACTTGAAGCCTCTTTTTATTACTGGGAAAATTGAAGATGTGTCAGTCAACAAGATTCTGGTAGATTGCGGTGTAACGGTAAACTTGATGCCGCATTTCATGTTAAGAAAAATAGGGAAGTTCGACACAGACACCAAGCCCCACAATATGGTGTTGTCCAATTATGAAGGGAAGGTTGGCACCATATTGGGGGTAATTCAGGTTGATTTGACGGTAGGAACAATTACAAGATCAACCATGTTCATGGTTGTGGAGACGACGGCTAACTATAACTTATTGTTAGGAAGAGGATGGATTCACGGAATAGGAGCCGTGCCATCATCAATGCATCAGAGAATTACCATTTGGCGAACAGATGGTATTGTAGAAAATATCGAAGCCGACCAGAGCTATTTCCTGGCTTCGGTTAATCATGTTGATAGATGTAGTTTCGACAGAAATTTGGCTAACATAGCTCCATGTAACCCAGCCAATTTTGTATTCACTCCAGATGACAACGCATATTGTTCGTTGTACCTGCATCCAACAAATGGTTTTCAGTGGGATCGGGAGGTTGTAGGAGAAGATGACTTTGCTTACGAAGGGACATTTGGAGCTAACCCCACAGGTTGGGGGAGCGAATTTGACGATGATGTATGAGTTTGAGGCGCTCAAAAGGATTTCGATTTACATAGCCGAAAACAAACTACAAGCGGCCCTAGAGGCCGAAGGTAAGCATATGGTTGTCGAAGCCAACAAAAGATTAAACTAAGAAGGTCCTGATAAGGACTTCGATCCAGAACCACCTGATAAGGTTCAGGATGAAATACAAAGCCAGAGGCTCGACGCCGTTTATGATGACGAGCCTTTGGGTTTCGAGAAGGATCCGTTGGCAGCCAACATTAAAATGCTAGTGCAAGATCCTTTGGAAGAGATCGACTTGGGAGAGGGGGGTGACGAAAAGGCCAATATATATCAGTGTGAATATCAGCCCGCAACTTAAAGTTGAAGTAATCCAGTTGTTAAAGGAGTTTAAAGACTGCTTTGCATGGGATTACGACGAGATGTCTGGCCTGAGCTGAGAGCTTTTCAAATTGAAGCTGCCAATTAAATATGTAAAGAAACCAATCAAGCATAATCCAAGGCGGTTTGCACCGATAATTCTTTCATAGATCAAGGAAAAGGTCGAAAGGCTTCTTCGTTGCAAATTTATTCGAACAGCCAGTTATGTCGAATGGTTATCAAATATTGTACCTGTCATTAAAAAGAATGGTACTTTGAGGGTTTGCATAGACTTTAGAGATTTAAATGTTGCGACCCCAAAGGACGAATACTCAATGCTTGTGGCGGAAATGTTAGTCGATTCTGCCACTGGCCATGAATATCTTAGTATGCTTGATGGGTATTTTGGATATAACCAAATATTCATTGCTGAGGAGGATGTCCCTAAAACGGCGTTTCGATGCCCTGGGGCCTTAGGCACCTACGAGTGGGTAGTCATGCCTTTTGGCCTAAAAAATACTGGGGCGACATACCAAAGAGCGATGAATTCGATCTTCCATGATTACATAGAGACTTTTATGCAAATTTACATTAATGATATTGTTGTAAAGTCTATTTTGGGGAAGAATCATATTGACCATCTTCGACAATCATTCGAAAGGATGAGAAACCATGGTCTGAAGATGAACCCTCTCAAATGTGATTTTTGTGTGCAGGCGGGAGATTTCTTAGGCTTTTTGGTCCACAAGAAGGGAATCTAAATAAACCAGAATAAGACCAAGGCCATTATGGAGGCGAAAGCGCCATCAACAAAGAAGGAATTGCAGTCACTGCTGGGAAAGATCAATTTCTTAAGGAGATTCATCTTGAATCTCAGCAGAAAAATTCAAGCCTTCTCACCTCTGCTTCGACTAAACAAGGAAGAATTTGAATGGGGGCAAGCCCAGCAAGAAGCTTTCGACAAAATCAAGGAATACTTGAGTCATCCTCCAATTCTAGCACCACCTTGTAGAAATAAGAGCATGAGACTGTACATATCTGCGTCAGAAAAAACTTTAGGGAGCATGTTGGCTCAAGAGGATGAAAATGGTGTCGAAAGAGCCATTTACTACCTTAGTAGGGTTTTGAACGATGCGGAAACTACGTAGAGCATAGTTGAAAAATTGTGTTTATGCTTGTATTTTTCTTGTACAAAGTTGAAGCATTATATAAAACCAGTTGATGTTTATGTTTCGTCTCATTTCGATATCATTAAACATATGTTGTCTAAACCAATTTTGCACAGTCGAATTAGTAAATGGGCATTAGCTTTAACTGAGTATTCCCTAACTTACATGCCTTTAAAGGCTGTTAAGGGACAAGTGGTAGCTGACTTCATCGTCGACCACTCTATAAATGAAAAAATGTTAAACTATCTTGAGCTCGAACCTTGGAAAATGTATTTCGATGGTTCTAGTCATAAAGATGGTACAGGTGTAGGAGTCTTGATTATTTATCCTAATAAAATTCCAACAAAATTCAAGTATAAAGTCGAAGGTATTTGTTTGAATAACGAGGCTGAATATGAGGCTTTAATAGCCGGACTTGAGATATTGTTGGAATTAGGGGCAACTCGAGTCAAAATAATGAGAGACTCAGAGTTAGTCATAAAAAAAATTACAAGGGAGTACAAATGTGTCAAAGAAAATCTCATTATGTACTTTGTAATAGCCAGCCGATTACTAAAAGAGTTTGAAGTAGTGAGTTCGACACATACCTCGATTGGAAAATCAAGTGGCTAATGACTTGGCTCAGATTGCTTCTGGATATAAAGTTTCAAAGTTAGAGGAAGAGTTGTATCAGCTAGATTATCCCCATCAGATTTGGAAACGACGAAGCTAGGATACGCTGATAAAGAGAATTTTGAAATCTTAGCAGTAGATACCTTGACAAACGAAGACTGGAGAAAACCAATAGTGAAATATCTGCAAAACCCAACGACATCCACAGATCGAAAAATCAGGTATCGAGCTTTAAGTTATGTTCTTTTGGGTAATGAGTTATTTAAAAAAAAAAACTCCTGAGGGAGTTTTGCTTAAGTGCCTTAGTGAGTCAGAAGCATACATAGCCCTTTCGAATGTTCATAGTGGGGCATGTGGGGCTCATTTGGTAGGCCACAAGATGAAATGACTTTTCTTCCGACAAGGGATGTATTGGCCTACTATGTTGAAGGATTGCATCGAATTCGCTAAGGGATGCCAAGAGTGCCGAGTGCATGCAGGTATACAGCATGTCCCTGCAAGCGAACTACATTCTATAGTCAAGCCATGGCCCTTTAGAGGTTGGGCTTTGGATTTGTTTGGAGTAATTCGACCAACGTCATCCAGAAATCAAAGGTACATTTTGGTAGGCATTGACTATTTTACGAAATGGATCGAAGTTGTTCCACTGCCAATGTTGACCAAGAAGACGTAATCGAGTTCATTATAAAACACATTATCTATAGGTTTGGAATCCCAGAAACCATTAAAACAGATCAAGGATCAGTGTTTACTGGCCGAAAAATGCAAGAATTTGCTAAAGAAACGGGTTTCAAACTTTTAACCTCTACACCTTATTACACTCAGGCTAATGGTCAGGTCGAAGCAGCAAACAAAGTAGTGATTAGTTTAATTAAGAAACATGTGGGAAAGAAGCCTAGAAATTGGCACAAAACTTTGGACCAGGTTCTTTGGGCATGTCAAACCTCCCCAATAGAGGCGACTAAATCCACACCTTTTCGATCGACCTTTGGTCATGATGCAGTATTACCAGTTGAGAACTACCTTCAGTCGACGAGAATCCAGAGGCATCATGAGATCCCATCTGAGCTATATTGGAACATGATGTTTGACGAATTGGTAGACTTAGATGAGGAGAGGCTTAATGCTTTGGAGCTATTAAAAAGGTAGAAGAGATTAGAACAGTCTTATAATAAGAAAGTTAAAGTTAAGACTTTTTCGCCTGAAGAGTTGGTTTGGAAAGTAGTTTTGCCTATGGATCGAAAAGATAGATCTTTGGGGAAATGGTCCCCTAAATGGGTAGGCCTTTTTCAAATCACACAAGTTTTTCGAATGGTACTTATGAGATCAAAGGGTTAGATCAAGATAGAAGAATCTTGAGGGTAAACGAGAAGTATTTGAAGAAATACAAGCATGCACTTCGAGAAGTAAAAATAGCCAAAGAGTAATTGCGTATGCAAAATAATTGAAGCTAACATGGTAAAACAAAAATTGTTTTCCAAAATGGCTAAATTCGTTACAAGCAAAAGAACCACGAAGGGTTCAGAAAAGTCATTACATAATTCAAGAATTGGTGATTAAATAAAAAGAACTAAAATGGAAGGGAGGCCTTCATGCTGAGGTATTTCGACTTCAGAAGATCCAGCTGCTTCTCACAGCCGGATTTGGTTGACCTTGTGACCTCCAGTTCTGCTTCTAACTTTTGAGCCTTATCAGCAAAGTCCATCCCAACTTCAACTTCTTTCGCCATTTGGGAGTTATCAAATTTCTGAAGCTCAACATTCTGCTTTTTGGCCTTCGAAATTTTGGCTTGAAGTTCTCTGATCTGTTCCTCCCAGGAATGGATATTTTGATTGTTAGTTTCAATTTCAGCTTTGTTGTCTTCTTGCGCTTTCTCTAAGTCAGCTAAGCGATTGGTCGACTCTGAGGCAGCATCCCATGCAGCCGCTACAGATCCAGTATAACTTTCGATGTCTTTCGAGCTTTGCTTGATTTTGGCAACATCGGCAGCAACTTGGTTAATCATAGAAGTCAGTTCCAAGATAACATTTGCAATTTTAGGAGAAGCAGTTAGAATGTCAACTTTCTTAAGAAGAATCTTTAAAGCCAGAGGAGAAGTGGGATCAGACTCAATAAGTCGAAACAGGTCACCTTTGAAGACCTTTTCTTTGATCTTTGAAAGTATTTCACTAGCGGGGTCATTGGTCGTTCGACCACCAGACACTGAAGGAGAGCTGAGATTTTTTTCGGACGAACTCCCCCTAGATCTAATCAAAGCCTTTAGGTATTCTCTAGGATTGCTCTTTTTCAAGGCCGTCAGCTCTTCTGCAGAAAGGGTCAAAAAGGCGCTGCCTGAATCTTTCGCATCCGACGGACCAAGATTAGGGTTTGGTTCGACGACTATCTCTTCATGAATGTCTTCATCCTCTTCTTCCTCCTGGTCATCATCCTCCTCGACATGTTCAAGATTATCCACAAACTCCTCAATAGGCATCGAATAGTTCTGAAGTACAGAGTGAGTTTCCCTTTCTTCCATGTCATCATCTGGATCTTGCTGAGTGATGTTCATACGTTCGACTCTTGGAGAGCCATCTTCAACTTCCTCTTCGATAGGAGCATGAGGGTTATCCACTTCTGCAATAGCTTTAGTTTCCATATCCTTCTCCTGATTACCTTCGTGTTCAGAGCCACTGGTGTGAGAATTCTGAGTAGTGGTCTTGGGTGGTGAAGTTTCGTGATGTTCCCTAACCATTTGATTTATTTCACTTATTGAGCTCTTCTCGGAATCCTTCGCAGAAGTGGGATTATACGTTGGTTCGCCTTCACTGTTGAGGATTGTTGGGTCGGTTGATTTGGAAGCTGGTTGAGTCGAAACTCCTGCATCGTCCTGAAAAATATAATCGAAGTTAGTAGTCGAACAAAAATACTAAGGACAATGAGGTATAAAAATTTTTAGTACCTTAGGAGCTTCTGCCCCAGGGCTTGAGTTGTCACTTTCAGGCTAGTCTGCAGCCTTCTTCGACATCTCTTCAGGAGTTGGTTCCAAAATGGTTAAGTTGGCAGGTTTCCTTGTCGAGACCTTCACGATTTTCGTTTGAGATTGATCAAGGGCTTCGCTAATTTTGAGTTGCTTTTTCTTCTTCTTCAAGGGTTGTTCAGCAGCCGGAGATAAGTCCTCATCATCCGATTCGACTATCACCAATGCGTCCTCCTTTGCCTTCCTTTTCTGAGGAGTTGGGGGCAGTTTTCAAGTGCCCTGAAAAGGAAAACGTTAGAAAATATTGGAATATATAAAGTGACAAAATTAATAAAGGGTGCAAAATACCTTGGTTGTTGTTGTTGTTGTTTTGCTTCCTCCTTCTTCTTTCACTTCTGCAGGCTTCCTAACTGGTGGTTTCTTTGGAGGAATTTTCACAGTTAAAATAAAACAGAAAGCAGTTATGATATGTGAAAGGAAATAAATAAGGAAATGTTGGGTCGAAATCCTCCTGTTCCACACCTTGATATATTTCTGATTCGATGCGAACATCTTCGATTCTGATATGAAGATACCCTTTGAAACTATCTAGTATATGTTTGGTCGGAACCACCCGCTTGGCTTTTGGTTTTGATTGTTGGCGAAGGATTTTGATAGAACCAGTCTGGAAATGGAGGGGAAAGGGCCACTCCAAAATCAGCGCTTGGCAGTCGAGGGAATTTGGGAGGAAATATATTGAAAGTCGTTTCGTATCGTTTCTCAGGAGGAACGTACGAAGGGATCTTTAAGTTCTCCATTTTCTTTAAAAAAATTCCGTCAGAGTAACAGCTGTGTCACGGACGGTTCGACCAAGGTCATCTGGTCGATAAACAATTTCAAAGTATTTTTGGAAGGCCTGGATTTCTTTAATGTGCGTTGATGTACCTTTCTTCACTCTTTCCTGCACAGAGAGGAAAGCCTTGTTAATGTGGTGTGTAAATGCAGCCACGTCGAAAAATTCCTCGGTATAGTAAGCCTTCCACCAGTCATTGAATTGTTGAGTACAGAGAAAACTTGGTTCGAAAGTTACTGGAAGAAGTTGTGTTCGACCAGCATACCATGCGATTTGCTTAATAGCTATGAATTCAGAGTGAACTGTGTTATAAAGAAGGAGGAGGTGTTTCTTCTCATACAAAGGTCTAGGTAAAACTTGAACCAATCCAAATTGTCGAGCGACCAGATTTGGTAGATAAGCGATCAAAGTGACTTGACTTTTTGAGGGGTTGAATCTGAGGGTTAAAACCCTAGGAGTCAGAAAGGCTTCCCAAATCGCAGTAGATTCTGCTTCTTGAGCTTTCGACGGCGCTGGGAATGGCCCGGTAAACCACTCAGGACCATATTTCCTTGCAGCGAAGGGAGCCATGTGGGGTGTGAAGTCATAACATTTTACGAACATCATGATGAAGTTGGTAAAAGTTTGCTGGATCGGTCGACCAGCATCAATAGGAGTCAGCTTCGCCAAGCGAGGACCTTCTACCCTTCGATTCCTCACGTCGTCAGCATCTTCATTAATTGGACTCTTGTGGGGAAGGCAAGCTTCGAACGAAGCATTCAACCACAGCTGTAGAAGCCAGAAGGGTCCAGAGAGAAGGAGGTTTCCTTTGTCACCCAGACATTTGAGTTGGGTAACGCCTTCGCTCATGGATTCGTAGAGGTTGGCGAGAACCAATTCGCTCAAGCAAAGGGCGTGGCCAGCATGGAGTTGGTTTGCCATAGTCACAAATTTTTTAGCCACTTGAAGGGGCTTCGAACAGAAGACACAACGAGACACCCATAGAGCTAAAAAAGCTATGTGTTCGACGTCTGAAATCCCCTCTACGTCCTTGTCGTGATAATGCGTGATACGGGTCGAGTACGTTGCCCTAGAGGTCGAAAACCAATGTTGTCATCAACCATAAACTCAGGGTCATAGGTGTTCCCAATTGGTTTGAGCCCTGTGATAGCGACTACGCCGAATAGGGTCGGTGTCATCATTCCACATGGAAGATGGAGTGTGTAGTGTGAACTATCCCAAAAGTATAGAGACGAAACCAGCACGTTCGAGCAATATTCAGGTCCTATTTTCGACAGCATTATTAAGTCATAAATACCCTTTTTTTTCAAACCTCAGATTTTGTCTTTTCTAACTTACCCAACCATCCTAAGTAATCAGAGGGGTTCTTCAAAGATGGACTAGCCCTAAACACTCTAAAATTGTTCATATACCTAAGATCAATAGCCGCTTCAGTTGGAGGATTATCTTGGTTAGCAGGTTTGGGATCCTCATTGCTAGCCCTAGGTTTTTTACATTGTCCTAGGGGTTTATATTTATGATACCTAGGAAAGAAATCCCTAAACTTACTAAAATCAACACTGGGGTCAGTCAAAGGACCACACAAAGCATGAGGCTTACCAGAAACAATTAAAGGAATAAGTACCTGGGAAGTATAAATTCTCCTTTTCTCTTCAGCAAGAGGTTCAGGTAGATACTGTTGGTTTCCCACCAAGGCAGGTCCAGAGATGGAATCGAATGGAGGAAGTTGAGTGACCTTCTTGGGAACCCTTGCAGGTTTGCCAGGTTCTTTGGTGATTTTGTTACTGTCCTTGTTTGATCGTGTGGAGGAAGCCATTGATGGAGAAAAATGAAGAAGGTGAGTGTTTTTAAAAAGTAAGAAGTTTTTCTGGGGAGATTTGGGAGTGAGATAGCGTAAAAGTGAAATAAGTTATTGAAAAGGGGTATTTATAGAGCTGGAAGTAGAAACGGTTGCCGAAATTATTTTAATGTTAATTTTGGGAGTGGGACGCGTGTCTTCCCCACGATCTATGAAGGAGCGGTGGCAATTAATGCCTAGCCCCATGATCTCCTAGACTCTAGGAAACGTGATGATGATGGAGATTTTTGCACGCTTTGAGGGGACGTGTCAGATATGGTAATGATGGCTATGACTTCATAGGTCTGCTGATGGAAAGTGAACAGTTTTATAACGTTGGAACTATGAGCAAGCGTCGAAGCATCACCAAGACTGAATAAGGCGTCGAATGACATTCTCAAAAAATGCCTTTTTCTTCAATGGTGTCGAAAATGACATTTTTTAGGGGAAATTTGTTAACTCTTAATTTCGACGCCTGATATTAGATTAAGGGTCTTATTCAAAGAAATGGAATTTTTTGAAGTTTTGAAAGATTTTGACAAGAATGGTATTTTCAGAGAGTCTAGTCGAAAGTGTCTTTGTGCAGAAGAGACGTGTTCTATGGACTTAGAAATATTTCTAACAATTTGGAGATATGTTTCAACAGAAGACTGACTGATGACGTCTGATTCAAAGATTCAAATTCAAATAATGGAGGGAACTTTGTCTTTATCCATTTGAGAGAAGGGGACACGTGTAGATCATTTGAAGGGCGAAGACATGCAGAATGACATTTGTCTCGCTCTAATTAGTAGGTCGTTAGGGGTAGTTATTTTTTACTATTATAAATAGCAAGTCTTAGTGTTAGGATTTGTGTGTGTTAAAGTTGTACAAATTTCTCAAATCACTCAAAGTATCCGTGTGTAGAGAAAAGAGTTTCTGAAGAAATGTACGTTTTATGTAACACCATTTTTCTTATTCAATGCAATTCAATTAATCTTTGCCCAGAAATTTATCTTTTTTCCTTTACTTTGTTAAGTTATTTTCCAGTGTACTTTTAATTACTTCCTCATATTATTTTTCCTTTAGTATTTTCGAAATAACCTTTTTCCTAATTATGAATACTGTCGAAATGTTCATCATTTTCCAAATATCCTTTTAAATTACTTAGCACGTGTCCTAGGATTTAGTGTGGTCGATCCTGAAAGTTACCCATTTTCTTATAAATTTGGTAGACCAGAGGTTGTTTGCTATTTTTCACAGTAAACAATCACTAGAGAAAACTACAGCCAAAACCACCCAGATGCACCTGAACACAAACCTGATACAATCAAAACGATAGAAACTAGCCACAATGCCTTACAAACACTACATTAATACAACCAAGAGCTCCCAGAACTGAGCACGAACAATATGCATTAGCACGCCCCCGAACCGACCAGTTCCAAATCTAAACCAGAAGAAAACTATGTCTCTGTGCAGCCCAGGCAGGTTCTAGGGTCTGAGTTTCACTGAGCTATGTTCAGTTTTGTGTTGATCGATTTTGTGGACAGCCACATGCGTGAGTACTCCTTAACGTCCTCAAGAAGCTTTTCAGGATCGATCCCTGAGTTGCGAAGCAGTTTGTCATTCCTGGCTTTCCATATGCTTCATATACACGCAGACCAAAATACTTTGGCTTTTGACGCCAACTCCCTCCCGTTTCCGATCAATCCTTCAAATTGCGAAAAATGATTGTATCCATCTATGTGTAAAGCATATTGAGTCCTGATCCATCTACAAACACTTTGCCACAGTCCTGCAGAAAACGAGCACTCAAAAAAAAGATGAGATAAAGTTTTTATGCATCCACACTCCCCTACACAGTTAAGAGATTTGATCCTATGACACCCCTTTTAAGAAGGTTATCCTTTGTTGCTAACCTATTCTAGAACAATTCCCAAACGAGAGAAGATACTTTCAAAGGGATGAATTTACTCCAAGCCTTAGACCATGAGGGATTAGCTTGATTAGGGACTAACTCAAGCAGCTCCCTATAAGTTTCTTTAACAGAGAACGAACTAGAATTTTCCCGATCTTCTATATCGATATCACGAACATATTTCCACCACTTTGAAACTTTATTCCTCTCTAAACCACCAAAGTCATCTAAGTTACCGTATCTGTTTATCAATGCCTTGAGCCACATCTCATTCCTCTCCAATTTAATACACTATTTCCACTTACTTAAGAGAGCCTTATTAAATAATTTCAGGTTTTTGACACCCAACCTCTGTAACACCTTAAACCCCCGCGACAAATAATAATAAATTATAAGAGTAAAATAACATACATGGATTTAGGATGTTACTTCCACTATTCCACTTTTTATGCATACGATAAAACAACACATAAATATTGTAATTATAACGTAGTATATAAAAAAAACATTTCACACAACAACGGAAATTCAACAAACTTTGAAACTTGTTTAATCACACATAAACGTTTTCAATTAAAATAGTAATAGCACACACAAAATAAAGACTCTAGCGTTCCGACAACCCGGTGTTACAATCAGAGCAGACGCGACTCGATAACACACAAGAGAAAACCTCGTCTTCGCTAACTCCACCTCCGAACTACTCCTGCTTATCTGCACGTTACTCACGTAGAGGTAACATTAAAACATAAGTGGTGAGATTCTCAAATCAATATAAGCAATGCATAGTATAAGTATGAAAGCATAAAAACATTTCAGCATCTACCCTATCATCGCAACATCAACCCACAAGCATTTATCACACAACAGATAATCAACACATATAATGCAATGCAATAAGACCCACGACTCGACTCAATGCATGTGGTACCAATTCGACCACTGTTTCATGGTCACAATCCCCGTCGGGACGTCATAGTAGTCGCTCACACCCCGCATGGGCACACCACATTCGTGATCGCTCACACCCCACATGGGCACACGATCACCCGTAATCGCTCACACCCCGCATGGGCACACGATTACCTCAACAACAGCAACGACATCGACACGATTCCATTTTAAAGAATCCAGATAAGACGCTCACACCCCGCATGGGCACACGGCTTATCTCACACTTATGCAACATGTTATGCATACAACAACAACACAGAACAACAACATACCATGACAAATACAACAACAATTATATGCATATGAACACCAACATGTCAATACATTATAATTCAACGATACAACAAGCAGGCTATATCTGTCACAACGACAATATACAACGATAACATACATACACATCAACGAATCAATGGAAAACCACGCGAAACAAATAATAGAAAAGTAAAGAAACAACAAAAATCACGCAGCAGTATTGTTGGGCCTCCTCTCACCTCCCGGCGCAGCAGCGGCGTCACTGCGCCTCTTCGCACCATCCGGCAGCGCACGAGCGTAGCTTCTTCCCTCAACTCCTACAAGTTATAGTAGCGTTACAGGTTGTGCCTCTTGAGCACCGCCCGGCCTACAGCAGCACCGTTCGGCGCTACGATTTTATCGTCCGGTGCTACGAGCGCGTAGCAGATTCTCTGCAAATCCAATCTCTGCTACACCAGACCCAATTTCTCCCCAAAACAGCCCTCTTAGTGCACGAAAATCATATCAATTTCAACAATAATTAGCAAACAGCCACAAGCATTATTCTATAGACAACATCATCAATAACTATCAACATCCTAACTCATCAGAACCTATCCTTTTCTCCTCAAACCCTCTGTCATACACAATCCCAACCTACAAAAACAACACATGGATAGACCCTAATGATTTCTACCCTCATACAAACAATATGCACCCTTAAAAGATCAGAGAGCCCCACCCTTACCTTAGGATTCTTGAATTTTTTTTCCTTCAACAATGGAGCCTCCTTCTCTGACCTAGCCCTGCTCTGCTCTTCCAAACACGTACTAACTTTTCCTCTTCTCATCCCTTTCCTATTTATTATTCTCCCAAATATTATTATTATTATTATTATTATTATTATTATTATTATTATTATTTCACCGCTTAAATAATAACAACAACATTCCTCAATAAATTAAAATAATAATAATAGTCACTAATCATTCCCTCCAATACCTTATTCTCCTATACGCCTAAGGGCACTACCCCATCCTAATGGTAACCCAACCTCAACCCCAAAACACACCAATACACAACATACGCAACATTTATTCAATTTAATCACAAAAAATTAATTAAATTAAATCGGGGTGTTACAACTCTCCCCCACTTAGAATATTTTCGTCCTCGAAAATTTACCTCATGCGAATAACTCCGGATACAACTCTCACATCCTGCTCTCCAACTCCCACGTCATATTTTCCACCAGCAGCGCCACCCCACACTACCTTCACAAGAGCGATCTCTTTGCCCCTTAGTTGCTTTACCTCGCGGTCTTCAATCCGTGTTGGTAAGGCTTCAACCGTAAGGTTATCCCTTACTTCCACATTATCCATTGGAATCACATGCGACGGATCCAGAACATACTTTCGAAGCTGTGACACATGGAACACATCATGCAAATTCGACAAATTGGGTGGCAAAGCCACTATGTAGGCAACAGATCCAATTCTTGCAGATATCTGATACGGACCAATAAACCGAGGAGTGAGCTTCCTCGACTTCAACGCACGGCCAACACCTGTCACTGGAGTGACTCTCAAAAATACATGGTCTCCTTCTTGAAACTCAAGGTCTTTCCTTCTCCTATCATGGTAACTCTTCTGCCTACTCTGCGAAGCTTTCATCTTTTCCCGAATCAGCTTCACCTTCTTGGTAGTTTGCTGAACAATCTCAGGTCCAAGCACTACACTTTCACCAGATTCGTGCCAACACAAAGGCGTTCAACACCTCCGACCATACAATGCTTCAAAAGGCGCCATCTCAATACTGGAATGATAACTGTTATTATAAGTGAACTCGATCAACGACAAATGACTATCCCAAGCACCTCCTTGTTCAAGCACACAACCCCTCAACAGATCTTCCAAAGATTGTATAGTTCTTTCCGTCTGACCGTCCGTCTGCGGATGATAGGCCGAACTCAACCTCAACTTCGATCCCAAAGCTTCGTGCAAACTCTCCCAAAATCGGGAAGTGAACTTTGGATCTCGATCCGACACAATACTCAATAGGATTCCATGCAACTTCACAATCACCTGAATATAAATCTCTACCAACTTCTGCAAAGAAAAACTGATATTAATCGGAATGAAATGTGGCGACTTCGTCAGTCTATCCACTATTACCCAAATGGAATCATGTCCCCTCGGCGTACTAGGCCACCCTGTCACAAAATCCATAGAAATATTGTCCCACTTCCACTCTGGAATGTCTAACGGTTGCATCATACAAGCAGGTTTCTTATGTTCCACTTTCGACTTCTGGCAAGTCAAACAAGCATACACAAACTGAGCCACATCACGTTTCAATCCAGGCCACCAAAATATCTTCTTCAAGTCTTGATACATCTTCGTAGCTCCTGGATGAATACTTAAACTACTCCGATGACCTTCTTCTAAAATCATTCTTTTCAACTCAGGATTATAAGGAATGCAAATCCTGTCATGGAATATCAACACACCTTGTTCATCCACTCTGTACTCATTACCTTCGGCTTGGTTACTTCCAATCATCAAGTCCACTAGTTTCACATCCAATTTCTGACTTTCTCTAATATTATTGAGAAATTCATTGTTGATCATCAGCATGCCTAACATCACACTATGCGGCGTCTGTTCACATACCAAACTCATATCTCTGAACTGTTCAATCAATTCTAACTCTTTAACCATCATGGCAGACATATGCAAAGATTTTCAACTCAGAGCATTAGCCACGACATTAGCTTTGCCGAGGTGATAGTTCAAGCCAAAATCATAATCTTTTAAGAATTCTTGCCATCTTCTTTGCCTCATGTTCAATTCCTTCTGATCAAACAGATACCTCAAGCTCTTATGATCAATATACACTTCAAATCTGGAACCATAGAGATAATGCCTCCAAATCTTCAATACAAATACCACTGCAGCTAACTCCAAATCATGAGTCGGATAAATCCTCTCATGTACTCTCAACTGTCATGAAGCATAAGCCATAACCTTACCATCCTGCATTAGCACACCTCCCAAGCCCAACAAAAAAGCATCACAATACACTACAAACGGTTCATTCGGTTCGGGTAGTACCAAAACTGGAGCTGTAGTTAATCTATTCTTCAGCTCAATGAAACTCTTCTCACAATGAACATCCCACACAAAAGCTTTACCCTTGCACGTCAACTGAGTCAACGGAAGTGCCAACTTTGAAAACCCTTCAATAAATCTTCGATAATAACCAACCAAGCCCAAGAAACTTCTAATCTCAGCCGCCGACTTCGGCGTCTCCCATTGTAGAACGGCGTCTACCTTGGATGGATCTACAGCAATACCATCACCCGAAATAACATGACCCAGAAAACTTACCTCTCTCAACCAGAATTCACACTTAGACAACTTAGTATAGAGCTTCTTCTCTTTCAACACTTGCAGCACAATCCGCAAATGTTCAGCGTGTTCCTCTTCTGACTTAGAATAAATTAGAATATCGTCAATAAAGACAACTACGAACTGATCCAAATACTCATGAAAGATACGATTCATATATTCCATGAATACACCAGGTGCATTAGTGACTCCGAACGGCATTACCACATACTCATAATGTCCATACCGAGTTCTGAAAGCCGTCTTCTGAATATCATCGTATCTTACCTGTATCTGATGATAACTCGACCTCAAGTAAATCTTACTAAACACACGGGCACCCACTAACTGATCCATCAAGTCATCTATTCTTGGAAGCGGATACTTATTCTTAATCGTTACTTTATTCAACTATCTGTAATCGATACACAACCTCATACTACCATCCTTTTTCTTTACCAACAACATTGGAGCTCCCCAAGGCGATACACTTGGTCTCGCAAATTTCTTTGCTAACAAGTCTTCCAGTTGCTTCTTCAGCTCTGACAATTCTGATGCCGACATCCTGTATGGTGCCATAGAGATAAGTCTGGTATCAGGGACAAGATCAATAGTAAACTCTACTTCTCTCTCTGTTGGTACATCAGCAATGTCATCTGGAAACACTTCAGGAAATTCACACACCACTTGCAATTCATTAATCACTGACCTACTCTCCACTGACAAGGATGCAAACAATGCAAGCACCTGAGCTTCTTCTTCCAAGAGCTCTTTCAACTCTCCAGCAGACAGAAAACCATCTTCTCCCTCTTCCTCAGGAGTAAGAAATTGAACCGACTTATTAAAACAGTTAATATGAACATGATTGAACTCCAACCAGTTCATACCCAAAATCACATCGAGACCTCCCAACGGTAAACAAATCAGATCCACACCAAAGTCCTTACCATAGATTGATAATGGACAATTCGAACATACTAAGGAAGTAGTCACCGATCCCTTAGCAGGAGTTTCGATAACCATCTCTCCCTTCATAGGAGAAACAACAAGGCATAACCTTCTTACACAGTCAGAAGCAATAAAGGAGTGAGTAGCACCAGTATCAATAATAGCAATCAAAGGCATATTATTAATATAACATGTACCTCTGATCAATCTGTCATCACTGGAAGTCTGAGTTCCTGTCAAAGCGAACATCTTTCCTCCAGTCGAAGCTAGCTTTGGTTTCTGGCAACGAGTACTAATATGGCCCTGTTCTCCACACCTGTAACAAGTAACCACATTAATCTTGCAGTCCGCAATCAGATGTCCTCCCTGTCCACACTTGAAGCACTCCTTCACATCACTCGTGCACTCACTGACATGATGACCCAACTCACCACACCTGTAACACTTAGGAGGAGCAGAAGCACCTCCCCCACTTGGCTTCTTGCCATTAGCATGTTTTTGTTTATCTTTCTTAGCTGGAGCTGCATAAGGCTTCCCACGAATCACCGATTTCTTTCCTCTTCTCTCGGCCAGCCCCTTATAATGAGTCGATCGAGCTTTGCTATCCTCCTCAAATATCCTACAACAATCCACCAAATCAGGAAACCTTCTGATCCACTGATACCCAATTGCCTGTTTGATCTCAGGCCTCAAACTGTTCTCAAACTTGACACACTTCGAGAACTCAGCAGTTGCCACACTGTAGTGAGGATAAAACTTAGCCAAATCTGAGAATTTAGCAGCATACTCTGTAACCGTCATGTTACCCTACTTCAGTTCCAAAAACTCAATTTCTTTCTTTCCTCAGACATCTTCAGGAAAATACTTCCTTAAGAACTCCCTACTGAACACAGCCTAAGTGATTGCCTCACCTACTGCTCCCAACACTTGACGAGTACTAACCCACCAGTCATCGGCCTCCTCAACCAGCATATGAGTACCTAACCGCACCTTCTGTGCTTCAGGACACTCCATAACCCGGAAGATTCTCTCAATCTCCTTGAGCCAAGCCTGTGCTCCATCCAGATCATATCTTCCCTTGAAGGTAGGTGGTATGTTCTTCCAAAACTCGTCATTCTCGTTAGCATACGGCGGGTTCTGTACCGCTTGAGCCATAGCATGCAGAGCAGCAACAATCGCAGCATCGTTCCTTCCAGCCATTCTAATTCTGTCACACACCAACAACAGAACATAATGGTTAAGGAAACGACACCGACACTACACAACTATCACACAACAACGACTCAACAACTTGGTCGGATGGACCGACCTGCTCTGATACCACTATGTAACACCTAAACCCCCTCGACAAATAATAATAAATTATCAGAGTAAAATAACATACATGGATTTAGGATGTTACTTCCAATATTCAACTTTTCATGCATATGATAAAACAACACATAAATATCGTAATTATAACGTAGTATATAAAAAAAAAACACTTCACACAACAGCGGAAATTCAACAAACTTTGAAACTTGTTTAATCACACATAAATGTTTTCAATTAAAATAGTAATAGCACACACAAAATAAAATACTCTAGCGTTCCGAAAACCTGGTGTTACTGTCATACCCCAAATTTGTCCTACCTATATATTTCCATCTGTACATTCGTCCACTGACAATTATTCAGAAAAAATCCAAAAAAAATGTGTTGTCTTCAACTTCATCTCTCTTTTATTTCTTATTCTTTTATTTTAAGTCATATTTCCTTTTTAGCCCTTTCTCTTTTATTCAATTATCCATATCCATTTAAAACCCATTATTCATGATATCCATTGTTCAAATCCATTGTCCATCCATAACCCGTCTCCTTATCCATCATTAAGCCATTTATCTTTTTATCTATTTTTTCTAATATCCACAAATCCATAAGTGTCCATCACCAAATTTTGATATATATTTTTTTTAAATCAATTTTCCAATTCTTTCCATTTTTAATGTTCATTTCAACTATCCAAACTTTCATAGTCATTTTATCTGATAACCATCAAAATCCATAACCATAATTCCTTGCCATTTTAATTCACTTTTTGTTTTTTATCAAGGCCCATTGTCTATTTACACAAATCACTCATTACATTTCACAATAAAATCCCATGTAATTGTTAATTATTAAATATAATTCTTTTCACAAGATTACAAATCATAGGTTTTTTTTTTACAAATCAAAAGCCCACAAAGAAGGCCCAATTTAATGTTCATGTACAAACAATAAAACCAAAGTCAAGAATCAGCCATTACCCAAATGATTCACAATATTCACGCAGCAACCATTCCACACTTTACTACACGCACCACACCAGTAACCTATACCTGCAAAAGATTCCAAACACTCATCCCACATGATTGTTCCAAAACGACCTGAAAACAATATCAAAACGCAGCACAACGCAATTCACGCGTACACCACAAACGACACCAGAATTTTCCAAGCTCATCATCCACAATAACGCAACCTGTACGGATTCAATTTCCAGCTCAGCTTTTCCCAAATCACCCTTCATCCCTTCTATAAAATGAAGGCTTGCTTCTTCACTCAAGAGGGGGACTTGGCCGCCAAACCCTCGAAAAATCTTTCCTTAAACCTTCTCCTCAACCCGAAACCACCATCTTCAAACAACAATAAAACCTCCGCCTAAATCCCGCCTCACCGTTCTTCCTCTCCTTCAACCCACCTTCAACCAACAAATCAGAAAAATTTCACTTTGTAAATCACCATTCATAAACCACAAACCTTAATCAAATCAACAATCTTCAACAACCACTAACCCCCAACAATCTTCAACCCAAACCGAAACCCACCCTTCCTACTTTTCAACCACACTCCAAAACAGAGCAATCAAAACCAGATCTAAAACAAGAATCAGAACCACACCGAAAAGAAAAATGAGATGGTTCAAAGCACAAACCGAGAGAGAGGAAGCGAACCGATCGAGAGAGTGAGATTTGAAACCAACCATAGACGGAGATGAGAAGCTTGAAAGCATGAACAAACCTGAGTGTCGTTGGAGTTGAATCTCGCAAGGTTGAAAATTTTTCGAAGGAGAGAGCGAGAAGGATTCAGAGAAGGTGGGATTCCAATAGATGCCGTTTTCGTTGACCGATTCTTGTTGGTGCGATGACGAGGAGGTTCCTCTGAGCTTTTCCTTTTTGGTTTCAGCTGAAAAACTCTGTCCTGTCATAATTTCGTTTCATTTGCTTGTGTTTTTTAAAAAAAGAAAAGAAATCATGTGGTTATACCTTGTTTTTGTGTATGGGTCAATGAAATCTCATTGAGGCCCACTCGGATCTACACACGCCACCCATTTATCAGCACGCACCCCCCTCCCTTTCTTTTCATGTTTTTTTTCTTATATTATCTTACTTATAATTTTTTGTAAAAGATATTTTATATATATCTTTTGTTAACTTTGTTAATCAATGTTATTTATTTGTTTGTTTTTAACGATTTATTAAGTATTTGTTACATGGTTGATACTTTGTTAATTGTCTTTACTAGTTGTTTTTGGTAAACGGTATTTCTTCTTTCAATTTCTATTAATTTTTGGGCCAATGACATAAAGATATTCATAGTTTAATCAAACCGGTTAAATTGTGATTTATTTGAGGCCCGCCATTTTTTATTCACTTTTATTTCGATTGTTTCAATTTATTTTATATTTATCATTTTATTTATTTAGATTTTTTTAGTATTTTGGGTCAATGAAAACATATATCGATCGATTTGTCGATTTCTCGACTTAAATCTCGATAAAAGTGAGACCTTTACTATTTTTCATGCCATTTTCGATTTTATTTTATTTTCTATCATTTTTGTGTCATTTACATTTATGTTAGGTCGATGAAAACCAAATATCGATCGATTTCTCGATTTCTCGATTAAATCTCGATAAAGGTGAGACCTTTATCCTTTATATTCATTCTCTCGATTTCGTTTCATTTTCATTGTTGTTTACATTTATTTTAGGTCGATGAAGACCAAATATCGATCGATTTATCGAATTCTCGATTAAATCTCGATAAAGGTGAGACCTTTATGCCTTTATTCATATTTCCGATTTAATTTCTAATTTCTATTTCACATTTTCTTTTATTTGGTCAATGAAAGTCAAAAGTCGCCGATTGTCAATTTCTCGATCAAATCCGATTAAGACGAGACCATTTTTATTTTATGTCAACTTTAACCTCTTGTCAATATTATCTTGTTTATTTTCCGGCGAATATTCTCTCGATTATATTATCGTTTATTCTTATTCATATCCATATCACATTCGCATTCATATTTATCTAATTACTTTTATTTGTTCAAATGCTTAATTCCCGATTACAACGCATATTCAAATCACTTTTCTTAATTAAATTGCGAAAGAATTGAATTCTTGAGGTCTAGCACTTCTTGGGTTCTTGAGTGACCGCTATTGAGGCGCACGCCTTAGGTGGCGATCACTCGACCTTTTCGCTCCTAAAACACTCGCCTTAACTATTTGGACAAAGGAATGCCATTGGAGTCTAGCATTCCACGTGGTACTTTCGTTGTTCATCAAACAATATTTCATAAATCAATCGAATGAAAAAGGTGTCGTTGGATCTAGCATCCCAATAATGCCCCGATTAATTGGTTGCGAGGCCGACGTCTCGTTTATCGAATAATCGTCATTCTCCCCAAAACATTTAACAAACCGAATCATTTTCAAATCAATCCTCAATTCGTCGTCGAGACTATCTCTTCAAAACATTCTCGTAAGTCGAGTGCCTTTTGAATCGTCGTCAAATGCACACTCGCACATCTCGAGGTTTCGTTACTAGGAGCACCCCTAGGGACTAGTATCGATCCTCACCTCTTTTCTCGAACAATCCGACTCAAACTTTTTCAAACGTTTTTCTTAATCAACTTACGAAAGGAGGAGATTCTTGGAATCTAGCATTCCTTGAATCTTCGAATGAATGGTTCTTGAGGAACGCCCTTGGGTTGTCATTCATTCACTCTTTCGTCTTAAAACACTTAATCTCTATCAAACATTTTCACAATCAATCACGAAAGAACTGAGTTCTTGGAGTCTCGCATTCCTTGAATTCTTGAGTGAATGCTCTTGAGGCACGCCCTTGAGTTGTATGTCATTTAATCTTTCGTCTCCTAAAATTCAAACCCTAACCCCTCTTTTCGTGGGCGTACCACGAACTACGACTGCTCTGATTCTTTATTCTCGTCCGAGTAAAGATACGTAGGCACAAGATTGCGACGATCTTGGCGAGCACACTTTTTCTTTTACCTCCGTTTGTGTCCACACTTTTTCTTTTTCCACCATTTGCGTCCCCAATACCATCTTTTTCCGTCAAACCCCGTAGTCGAACTACGATTGCTCTGATTTCTCATTCTCGTCCGAATGAGCATACGTAAGCCCGAGGACGCGATGAACTTGCCGAGCACCCTATCCTAAAACCACCCCATTTCCCTTAGTAATCGAAACCTTTTACTTTACCTTTTCGCATATATCGTTGAGAAGAAAACAAACAAGCTTAGATAACATTCCTCACAATTCGAACTAAGAGGTTCCCGTTGAGTACAACGGACGTGAGGGGGTGCGTGTACCTTCCTCTCACGTAACCGACTCCCGAACCCAGAATGTGGTTGCGACGACCATGTTCTTATCTTTTCCTTAAAGGTTTTCTCGATATTTTCCTTTCCCTATTTTGGGATAAATAAAGTTCGATGGCGACTCTGTTAGAACCGTTTTCTGCGTCTTTCGCGCGAGGGTCGTATTTTCGATTAATTTTCGAGGTGCGTCAGTTACAATCAGAGCAGACGCGACTCGATAACACACAAGAGTAAACCTCGTCTTCGCTAACTCCACCTCCGAACTACTCCTGCTTATCTGCACGTTACCCACGTAGAGGTAACATTCAAACAGAAGGGGTGAGATTCTCAAATCAATTTAACCAATGCATAGTATAAGTATGAAAGCATAAAAACATTTTAGCATCTACCCTATCATCGCAACATCAACCCAACAAGCATTTATCACACAACAGATAATCAACACATATAATGCAATGCAATGAGACCCACGACTCGACTCAATGCATGTGGTACCAATTCAACCCCTGTTTCATTGTCACAGTCCCCGTCAAGACGTCATAGTAGTCGCTCACACCCCGCATAGGCACACGACATTCGTGATCGCTCACACCCCGCATGGGCACACGATCACCCGTAATCGCTCACACCCCGCATGGGCACACGATTACCTCAACAATAGCAACGACATTGACAAGATTCCATTTTAAAGAATCCAGATAAGACGCTCACACCCCACATGGGCACACGGCTTATCTCACACTTATGCAACATGTTATGCATACAACAACAACACACAACAACAACAACATACCACGACAAATACAACAACAATTATATGCATATGACCACCAACACGTCAATACATTATAATTCAACGATACAACAAGTAGGATATATCTGCCACAACGGAAATATACAACGATAACATACATACACATCAACGAATCAACGGAAAACCACGCAAAACAAACAACATAACAGTAAAGAAACAACAAAAATCACACAGCAGCATTGTTGCGCCTCCTCTCACCGCCCGGCGCAGTAGCAGCATCGCTGCGCCTCTTCACACCGCCCGGCGGTGCATGAGCGTAGCTTCTTCCCTCAATTCCTACAAGTTACAGTAACGTTCCAGGCTGTGCCTCTTGAGTACCGCCCGGCCTACAGCAGCACCGCCCGGCGCTACGATTCCATTACCCGGCGCTACGAGCGCGTAGCAGATTCTCTGCAAATCCAATCTCTGCTACACCAGACCCAATTTCTCCCCAAAACAGTCCTCTTAGTGCACGAAAATCACATCAATTTCGACAATAATTAGCAAACAACCACAAGCATTATTCTATAGACAACATCATCAACAACTATCAACATCCTAACTCATCAGAACCTATCCTTTTCTCCTCAAACCCTCTGTCATACATAGGGATGTAAATGGATATCCATGGGGACGGATACTATGATATCCATATTCGCCCCATATCCATGTGGATATTCGTTAAGCGGGTAATCTACGGGTTTTACGATATCCGCGGATATTTACTGATATCCATGGATAATTTTTTTTTATGAACATTATATTTTGAAAAATATATTTTTAACTTCTTTTAAAGACACAAAAAGTTATTATCACATAACATCAATACAATTCGCTTTTAATTTAACAATAAAATTTCATCGCATTAATTTTCTTCTTATTCACCAAAACACAATTAGATCCAAACATAATATCCATACATTTCATTTTTAACCAAACAAATAAAAGATATTGTGATTGTGAGTTATGATGGAAGAACGGACGATAGAGGAGTAGGAAGGGAGACACTGGTTTAACAGAGGAACGATAACACTAGTTAGTTGGACTATGAAATTGTTGAAGTGAGATATGAAGTAATGAAGAGTTTAAATATGAAATGGCTAATCAAATTTGAATGAAATGTGAAAGGTTTTCTTCAAAGAAAATTTCAAAAAAAAGAAAGAAATATAAGAAGACTAATTTTTTTAGAAGATGAAACGATAAGGTATAATAAATTAATAATATTTAAATGATTTTTATAATTTATTAACGGATATAGATATCCGCGGATACGAATATCATTAAACCCGTATCCATATCCATTAACAAACGGGTATTTAAATATCCATTTATTTTATTCGTGAATATCCACTAAACTATCCGTCCCATATCCGTGACGGATTTTATCCGCGGATACGGATTTTTTTGCCATCCTTAGTCATACACAATCCCAACTTACACAAACAACACATAGATATATCCTAATGATTTCTACCCTCATACAAACAATATGCACCCTTAAAAGATCAGAGAGCCCCACCCTTACCTTAGGATTCTTGAATTTTTTTCCTTCAACAATGGAGCCTCCTTCTCTGACCTAGCTCTGCTCTGCTCTTCCAAACACGTACTAACTTTTCCTCTTCTCATCCCTTTCCTATTTATATTTTTATTATTCTCCCAAATATTATTATTATTATTATTATTATTATTATTATTATTTCACCACTTAAATAATAATAACAACAACATTCCTCAATAAATTAAAATAATAATAATAGCTACTAATCATTCCCTCCAATACCTTATTCTCCTATACGTCTAAGGGCACTACCCTATCCTAAGGGTAACCCAACCTCAACCCCAAAACACACCAATACACAACATACACAACATTTATTCAATTTAATCACAAAAAATTAATTAAATTAAATCGGGGTGTTACAATCCCCCTCATTTATAGGCCTGCAAACCTTCTCCCAAAGGATCCAATTTATGCTTCTCTCTTTCTCACCCCCACCCCACAAGAATTGTTTAAAAATAGACTATCGTTTCGAGATAATACTTGTCGGAGCCTTGAAGAAAGAGAGAAAGTAAACCGGAAGTGCTGCAAGGACTAATTTTAAGATCACCACTCTTCTGCCAAATGAAAGATATTGGTTCCTCCATTTAGTAAGTCTTGATTTAACTACTTCTATCACCGGATACCAAGACTCTATTCTCTTGGAATTGCACCCAATAGGGATACCTAGATATTTGAATGGGATTGCTCCCATTTGACAATTCAGGATCTTTGAAGCTTTTTCAAGCCACCTCTTCTCAATGTTTATCCCCACTAGCTTGCTTTTATTGAAGTTCACCTTGAGACCAAACATTATTTTGAACAATAGTAGATTTGCTTTAATTATTCAGATATTCGACCAACTATTTTCACCTACAATCAATGTATTATCCACATATTGAAGATGGGAGAATTTGTCTTCACCTTTGTCGAATTTGTACCCACTGTATAGACCGTTGTCCGCTGCGCTTTTCATTAATATGTTGAATCCTTCAGCAACCATAAGAAAAAGAAACAGTAAAATAGGATCTCCTTGTCTTAAGCCTCGCTCCATTCTCACTTCCTTAGTCGGGCCGCCGTTTACGAGAACAGAAAAAGAAGCTGGTCTAAGGCATTCAGTTATCCACCTTCTCCATTTTTCATGTAACCCCATCTTTGACATCACGAAATCAAGGAAATTCCAATCCACCGAGTCGTAAGCTTTCTCGAAATCTACTTTAAACATTACCACTTCCTTTTCCATTCTTCTAGCCTCATCCGCAATTTCATTAGCTATCAAAATCCCGTCCAAAATATGTCTACCAGCTATGAATGCAGACTACTGCTCTAAAATAACAAGCCTATCACCTTTTTTATTCTGTTGGTTAGAACTTTGGAAATCACCTTATAAATACACCCTATCAACGAAATTGGCATGTAGTCTAAAATTTGCATCGTATTTCTCTTCTTTGGGATCATCACAATGAAGGAACTATTAGCACCTTTTACAATCCTCCCATTTTCATGGAATTCAGCAAAAACTCTCATGAAATCCTATTTTAATACGTCCTAAAAGTCCTTCACAAATTCAAATTTCACTCCGTTCTGACCTGAACTCTTGTCATTGTCGTATTCCCATATTTCTCTTCTGACTTCCGCTTCAGAGAATTCTCTAACCAATCCTTCATTGTGATCAGTTCCTATCCTTTTCTCCGAAACTGCTCTGATTCCGCTAGCTGTGTATTGGCGACGAAAATCTCGTTTTTTATTTCCTTCCCTTCCGTTATCCTCCTACCGTTCAACTCCAAACTAACAATTTCATTATCTTTTCTTCTTTGGTTTATACATCTATGAAAGAACTTTGTATTTGCGTCTCCTTCCTTTAACCGTCTCGATCAAGCCTTTTACCATTGGATATTACAGTTTTGTCCCGAGAGGTCGTGTAATTTCACTTAAGTTTCTCTCTTTGATAATAAATCCTCCTCCGAAAGAATCAAATATCCTCCCCTAATCTCTATTTGATTAAGCTTTTCCTTCTCCTCCAGGATTCTTCCTTCCAAATTCTGGGTATGCTTCATGTGCCAATCTTTAAGACTATTCTTAATTCTTTTGAATTTCTCCTTTAAGACGAACATTCCCCACCCTTCCACCTTGATCTCGTGCCAACTTTCAGTAACAAATTTTTGATACCCCTGCACCTCCTTCCAACATTTCAACATACAGAAAGGTTTAGGACCCCAATCTTGAACATAATCACAAAGCATAATGGGATTCTGATCATATAGGCCCTTTGTCAAGACACCACGGTGTGCTCTTCGACCAGCTTCTCAGCCACTTATCTGAGATGAGAAATCGATCCAACTGGCTCATCAAAGAGCCCCCACTTCCAGACCAGGTGAACCTTATGCCTTGAAGCGAGAGATTTATCAACTTCGCCTCGACTATAAAATTATCAAAATCTTTTATCTCTTCTATTGCCTTCACTGCCCCCTTTTCTTTCAACGGTTTCTCGGATAGAATTGAAGTCCCCCATAATGCAAACGTTCTCTACTTTCTTCCTTTCAATTCTTGTTTCTAAATTCGTCCACAGGGATTTTTTTTCTTCTACCGTCACAAGGCGCGTATACAATAACGAAGTTGAATGGTGACTTGTCCAACTTACACTCTCCTTCCAACCAAAGGGCGTGATCCATAATCTGGTTTTTACGGATTGAGATAACATTTGAAATTCTGGTATAACAGATCCCAGATGTCCTACATGATGTCGAGACATCTGGTCTGACATAAACAGCAAGGAAATTATAGACAGTTAAATAAGTTGCTGAAAAGAAAAGTGCACACAGAATTTGTTCACCCAGTTCGGTCTAACAACCTACATCTCGGGGCATACCAAGCCAGGAAGGAAGTCCACTATTAGCAGTATTAAATAACATACTCAACAATACCAGTTGACAATCTACTCACTTAATCCCTACCCAATGACCCTTCTACCTAAGTTCTCCCTAGGTAAGAGACTTCATCTCACTTCCAATCATAGCAATGATGTCTAGCAGTCAACATCTCCGTCATTGCATCAACAGCTTGATTTCCAACAACTCTCCAAACACACAAACCTAGAAGACACACTCCTATAACAATACCTAGACATAACCCTCATGACTAAGAACAATGCTTAGAGTTGCTTAACAGCTTCCTCTAAGAACAATACATCTCTTACCTACAGGCTTTGAGATACACACGATGACCATCCCACAAACCGGGTGGTTCATCAACCAACACAGCCCTTATAATTTACATGATGGCTGGCTCATCTAAAACTAGGTTACAATGCTTCTATTTATAACCTATTTCCCAACTGGATTTGGGCCTTCAAATCACAACAAATCAGCTGCTACAAATCTGCAAAAGATTCTGCTACTAAATAGATCTTCAATCGAATCTTCAATTAAATCTTCAATTAAATCTAATTATTCTCCATATCTTTTTGCATGAAAATAGTAACAATATATGCTTAATATAAGATTGCAACAGAATAAATTTGTCCCATGATATTCGCCTGCAATCTCTCCACCAGATCTTCTCAAAACACACTTAAACAAATGCAGCCCTAACAAAACACATCAGACTGATGTTCTGATGTTCTGTCAACTGATGTCAAGACATCAAGTTTAACATTAGCATATAAAACTTCAACCCTGCAACAACTAATGTTAGGAACCAATGTTAAGACATCAGACATATGACATCAACATTGTTCAACTTTGTTTTACCAAAATTCCAGCCAATACAAGAACTAACAATCTCCCCCTTTGGCTAATTTTGGCTAAAACAATCTCAGCCTACACCAGAGATACCAGCCGCGGAAAAACACTAACATCAGTACACAACTAGCAGCAGCAACTCCCCCTCAAAACTGCAACCAGCAAAACTGCTGCACAAACTACACACTCCCCCTCAAGCCTAGAACCATAACAGACAACTAGGCAACAGCTAGGCTAACTCTCCCCCTTTTTAGCCACAATTAGACAAACTCTGAATCTGCCAACCAACATACTCAGAACAAAATCCAGACTCAACAGCTACTACTGTACATTCTCTCCCCCTTTTTGGCCAAAAATTGACAAACATTGGTGTAAATGTATACTTCTGATTCAATCCATTGACACACAAATCTATAGAACCAGGTCTAAACTGTTAAGTACACCATGAACTTCACCAATAACACAATGTCACGACATCTTGTCTGACATTACAATCTGGATAAACAACTTCTTCAACAAAAGATCAACTCTCCCTATCTAAGATAACCAGTGCTCCTTTGCAAGAAGAACACCTTAAATGAATGGAAAACATAAGACTCATCTTCATGTCTTCAAGAGCGCACCCTCTGTTCAACACACCTGCTGAACACATTCACAAAATGCTTAATCCTCAAACAATCCAAGTACCACACTAGTACAGACAGAAGTTCTCCCCTTATATTTCACAACTGATGCTCCTTGACCAGTACATCATAGCATTTGGAAAATCCAGACACAGTCTTCATCCATCCAGTCAGGAATGCTTCACACAATCATCCACAAGTTCTGAAGCACACTCACAATGCCTTCCACTGAACTCTAAGTACACTCCTCTTACTTAGAATTAATAACACACATCAAGACAAGTGTGACATCTCCCACCAACAAAGACCCTCACAAAGTTTTTCCAAAACTCCATAAAATTATCTTCAGACTTCTCCTTAGAAGCATGTGCGCACATGATACAAACAATTAGCTTCACATGGCTAGAAACATTCATGTCCACACCAACATGCCATCCAACAGCCTAATGTCATAACATGTTATCTGACATTATCTCCTCACAAGAGGCAACCAATTTCCACAAGCTTGATCAGCATGCAAGCTTCACAATATATGCACCTTTGCTGCAGAATCCATAGACAAGTACTCCCCCTGTCATGGTTAACTAATGCTCTAGATGGAGATGAACATTTGAGCACACTTGCTGAGCACACTTGCTGAGCACATTCACATACTGTACTTTCTCTTTTGGAGAACACAACCAAGTATCCTGACTTGTTTGACACTGCTCACAGACTCCACAAATTCTCTGCTTTACTGAGATCTAATCTCTTCAAGAGATACTTGTAGCAGAAGAAGGAACAACTCTCTAAAAAAATGTTCTGATCATATCACATCACAATCCCTCTACCATTACATCCACCAGTAGTTGTCGATACTAGTGAAGTCTTCAAAATTAGTAGTCATGCTTTGCCAGAACAAACTACTAAAAACAAGACCAGAATCTCCACATTCTAATTCACATAGTCAGAAACATATCTTCTGACAAAAAGGCTTGAGCATCCAACTCCATACGCACACTCTCAATCATCTTCCAAATATAACCATCAGCAATCATGATGTTACAACATCACCATTCAATAACATCTTTTGGGGACATCAGCTTCTCATTACCATTCAGAGGACTCATTTCGTATAGAAGTCCTTCAAGAGGGTCCCAATAAAACACAGTCCAAGCAGCTTATTCAGGTTAACATACACACCTGAATACCATGAGCTCGCACACCCTCTCTAAAGCAAAGAGTTCAGACTGCAAAATAGTATACTCACATGATTCCCTCTTGGTTTGTTATCTTCACATGCTCCAAAACTCCACATCTTGCCAGGCTGATCAACTACTCTCTAGCATAACTTGACAATAGGGCTATATCCCCTTCACAGGATTTTCTTCTGCCTTTAGCGATACACATCCAATCATCTATCTTTGACATTTGGATCAATTGATGAATATCCACATTCAGACTTTCAAGCAATCAATACTTGATCTACTTTAGTCTTCTCTACATTCTCCTTCCAAAGCAGACCTTCTACTTCATCATTCTCCCGTATGATTAGGTAGATTCTCTTTAGATACAATGTAGGTAATCATCCCAGATAATGTCCTATCACAATTTAGATCATCTTCCACACACCAAAACATCAACACCATGATTCTTGATATGCTCCACCAACTGGACTTACTCTAGCATAGTAATCCAAAGAATCAGAGGAATAAACTCTCATCCACCTTCAAGAAAAATAATCTCCTTGAGTCTTCAACTCATCACCCTTCTGCCCAAGAGTAACTTGTTCCAAGACAATCCTCAATAATAACCAGCTGCCACACTCTGATTATCTTGATTCTTCGAATTCACTTCTGAGATCAACCAAATGCCACAGTTTGATCACCTCAAGCATGAATCCTCATATGAAAACAGCCAAATGCCACATTTTGACCTTTTTCACGTTTGTCAGAACTCTCACAAAGATATCCTGATCCACCAAGGAAACCAGATCTTCAAGTCACATGTTCCAATTGCTCAATAGCAAACACACTTAGACTCCCTAAGCCATGGTCATGTAACATCTTCTCCTTCCTGCAGCTCCCGCAAACTGCCATGAGAACGGTCTTTTTGAAGCATCCTATTGTTCATTCCTGTAGATCACCTTATCAAAAGCTGATGTGCCACATCACCAGTTGAGACTTCTGATGTTAAGCTAGATGTCAGAACATTATGTCACCCAACTGTTGAATTCAGCTCTACCTTCTGCCACTCAGAAGAACCTCCTCCCTTTGCAAAAACAGATTTCAATGCTCTCATAGACTTGATTCAACAATCAAGTTTGAGTAGACAACCTCCATCCTGCTTAGAAACTCCAAAGACTTCAAACCTACCACATCTGAATCTTCAAAAAATAAGTAGTCCAAGACTACCCCATAGCAATACTAAAGAAAGTCACTTCCCTTAGTAGAGCCGTCAGTAGAAAGCCAGAGATAACTGCCACTTATCCTCGACCTTCACAACCAGAGCAAACACCATGCTCCAAACCACTTAGATCAGAAATAAACTGATCCAAGCTGTAACCAACAAGATTATGATGTCTACATAGTCTTCCGTCTTCATCTTCAACAGCACCACCATCTGGACAAGTCATTCACAATACTTTCTAGGAACAGATGCTAAGCAATAATCCCAGGTCAACACCTAGGTAACTTGTGAGCGAATGTAGAACCCCTCCCATGATTCTCCAACCCTCTGATGAAAAGATGTTAAAATAATTGACAGAACATCCTTCATCTTGTTTTTCAAGGATAATCAATTAAATACTTGTGAATATCACAAATAGCAATTGATCTTAAATCCCTGTGGTTTAACCCTTCTTCAGATTCTAGCATCTTCTGAATCTTCTTCATGACAACCATTATGACAACCATTCATACCACAAAAGCCTTCCAGGTTAGGTCAGTGTCTTGATCTTTCACTCCAACCTGAGCAAAGAACTGAAATGATGTTCCAACATCAGTTTCGACATCAGTCTAAATCACATTAAACATCTACTAGGATCTACACATATCTCTTGCAGCGAACACACGAGAACATATCAACATCTGATCAACTTCCAAGATCAGACCAACAAAACTGCAGTAACTTGCATAACACACTCTTCCAGAAGCTTCTTCTTATAAGCACAAGGTTCAGACCTCTTGTCTAACTTAAGAGTGATAACATACCACAGACAATCTGCTACTTCCAATCCTTCAAGCCACAAAATTGAAAGAGCTCATGCATACACCAATTGACCACAGGCTGATTTACACTGCTACTGCACACAAACTCTTGGATGCATTTTGTCGCACCCTAATTTTTGACCCTAAGATCCCTTCACTTCTTGCATAACATCTTTAGGTCATGCGGTCTTTCGTGCATGTTTATTGTGACTAACCATCCTACACAGGTACAATGATCTCATGTTTAGATTATCATAATCAAGTATTCCAAGGGGTGACCAATCGAGTCAGATTCAAAGTGACTTTAGGGTTTCTACCTAAGCCTCACTGTTAGAACTTCTTTTTCTCTTGGGCCATCCTGGAATTATTCGCTTAGAAGAGACTTTAGAGGGATTTGTGACCATGTCTTATTAAAGTCGAGCTCGCGATAGCTTAATTACAAAGTCCATATCACCACTTATATTACAAGCTGCAAAACGTACAAGAAATGATTCCAAATTCATTGGTCTTCGCAAAGTTCTAAATTTGTAGGTACTTTGCAAGCAAGTTAGTTTCATTGCAAATTTAAGAATTTTATAAAGTCTTCAAAACAAATCCCTCAAGCCATGCTATTAGCTTCCAACATGATTGCTCTAAGTAGCATACGCCAAGCTCTTCCAAGCCGTACCATTACTCTAAATTACAAAGGGTTAGTGATGTCATGCCAGTTCATGCCAATTGCGTATTGGAGTCAATGTTCGGGATATGTCAATAATATTGTATACATGAGATTCTTACATGAATGTTTTGGAAGTAGTAAATTACAAGTCAAGGTGGTATTAGCATGTGATCAAAACATTAACACTCGAGAATCAAGTGTTACTGAACTTAGAATTTCAGTGCTTTTATAAAAGTCAAAGCTACAAGATTATTTTATACAAAGCATAGCGGTAACACGCAGGATTATCCACCTGCGTCATTGGCAGACGGTTCGCAGATGCAAGTTGGAAAAGACATACAAATTAAAGTTATTTCACAAGACGATTTGTAAGCATAGACCAAAGACCAAGATGCTGCGAATCTATTGTTATGCTACTACTAAAATGATTCTTCAGGATCAGCTGCAATCCGTAAGTAGTAGGCTCTTCGTCTCGGTTTGGAAGTGTTGTGAAGGGCAAACGCACTTGCGGAAGATGACGTAAATACTGCAGGCGTTTCTAGTTTTCGAGCATGAGTTTTCAGAAACTAATCTTCCTCGAATGCTTATGGAATATTGACGATGTCGTGTTGGAACCGAATTCAACATACGTACTTGTTTCACTTGACAGGGCCGTTTTTACCAAGCCAAGAACCCAAAACCTGCCACAACAAAATGAACAGAGTCAAAACTCCAAAAGCTAATTACAAGGTGGAAAATTCACAAAGCATTACAAATATACCAGGTTGCTTACGCTCCTTGATGTCTTAGAAGTTTCAGCAAGGTTTCAAGAGGGGTTATTGGTCAATGAATTCAATGGACTTTATTTATGGTGAATTTGAAGAACATTTGCTTCGATTGCAAGATCCGATTCAGAATATTCTAACTGCAGTGAAACAATTTTAGCAAGCGACTAGTTTTTCTACATCCCACATGTATGTTACAACCTCAAATAAGCCTCCCTCACCAACTGTGTACCCACCATACAAAGCCAAACATATAATCCATTACCCACAATAGAGTAGCCATGGCAGCCCTGTCTTGAGAGCATCCCAGCCTGCAGTTCTTCCATGTCACTTTGTGTCGGCATGTAATGCAAGCCTTTTGGAGATTCTGCATAAAAAGGTTAGTCAACTTTTTTTCCTCACAATATGCACGTAAAGGAATTGAAAGCTCAAAAAAGGGAGGCTCCTCACATGCGTTCAACAGCCGGTACGCCTCCATAAACCCGTCAACCGTCGACTTGGCTTCACCATTTCAAAAAGGGCCCTACAAGTCCAAGACTCAATCAATACTCATCAAATAGATAATACCAACGACACAAAATAACGAAGCCGGTGTTTGGAACCAGGCATTAGTTTGAGTAAGAATCGTGCTTCGAACTTGAATATTCCAAGACCTACAACCAGACATCGCCAGTAGCCTCAGCAACTTTCACTCTGCTTTAGGTGGGAATGAAGGGACGCTTGACACGGCTCCACTTTCATGACCTGATGGCTATGCTCTAATAAGTGTCCACTCCATTGATGATCTTCAATGTTTGCACGCTGCTTTTGGAGAGAGACCTTACAAAAGTACATTGGCAACTCGGCAACACAATTACAATCTCAGTAATATATATATATATATATATATATATATATATATATATATATATATATATATATATATATATAATGAAAAATAAATAACATATGAAGGAAAAGTGTGACCTTGAAGCTCTTGCCGTAACGAAGTTTCGTCGATACATTTGACTCTTTTCCTTCTGTCATCATCAATATTGAGCATTAATAGCCATCAAACGATTTGATTCCTTTGATCACCCGCAAAATCAACAAAACGATTCTTCCATCAAAAGGAAATCGTAAAGCAAGGAAAGGATTAAAGAATATTACCATCAAGTCTTCTTCAACATAAATCAATGTATTAACTAGAATTTTGAAAACTTCCCAAATGTGATTCAGACACATCAGACATCATCAAGCAATTTCAAATTCATTCCAAAACAACTCCTAACATGTCACAGTGAAAATGGAAAGAATTATCAATTCAAAATCAGAGAAAGCAATGCACACATGTCTATAAAAGGAGGAGAACCATTTTCACCAAGAGGAGGCCATCATTGATTCGCACCAAAGAACATCAGAAATTCACGTATACAAATCTCAGAGACAAAAAACTTTTCAGAATAAAGATCCACTAACCCCTCTCCCAATAGCCATGCTAATACAGTCGAACACCCTTTCAAATCTAAATATCTAAACATCACAGACCTTCCAAAACTCTCACAAAGAAGGTCATACACTCGGATCATACACTCTCATAGCAGGAGGACCATATCATTACTACACAAACATTCCACATCTAAATCATAAAACCACATCATAGAGCAACAACATCAACATATCACCATCAAGGATCACACATCAACAGAAGAAGAAGGTTCGTGAAAGAAAGTTACCTGACGTTCTCGACCCGGTGGCGGAGGCTCCTCTTCCTTTACTTTTTTTGCGATTTCATTTTGTATTTGTAATCTTCAACATAGTGAAATGGGGTTTATGGTTTCCGCTGGGGATTAGGGTTGTGTTTGTTTCTGATTTTTCGTTTAGGGTTTGTAGTTGTGATGAGGTTAGCAAACGGGTGAGAAACTCATGGACGAGGAAGAGAGGGTATCGCGAAAGAGAAGAGTGATCGAGAGAGAGGAATTGTTTGAGAGGGTTAGTTTTTTTTCTGAAACCCATTGAGGGAGCTTGAGAGGCGATCGAGAGCAAGAGATTTTGAGAGACGAGAGAGGACGACTTCTGGGGGGATCTCCCTCTGTTCTTTTTTCCGTTCGTTTTTGTTTTTCTTTTATTTTACATTTCAAAAAAAAACCTTTCCTTCTTTTGATAATATAAATTTAACCTTCCTTTTTTTTTAATTTAAATCAAAATCTTTTACAATCAAGATAAAACCTTTTTTTTATCACGTTTAAATCTTTTATAATTAAAATTTGTTTTTCAGTAATTACAGTTAAAACTTTTTAATAATTAAATTTTCTTTTTTTTTACCATAGTATTCAATTTCAAGCTTTTTCTTTTATAATAACAAATAAAAACGTTTTCTTTGGTACTAATAATTTTAAAAAAAAAATTCTTAATTTAATTCAAAACCTTTTTAAACTTTAATAATAATAATTAAAAAATTAAAACTTTCTTTTTATAATAATTAATTTAACAGAAACTTCTCTTTTCTATAATAATTAAGTTAAACCTTTTTTTTATAATGTTAATAAAACTTTCACAAAAGGACATTAACACTAAACCTTTTAATTTAAACCCTCTTAATCTCAAAATCTAAAACTAGATAATAAAATCCCTGTATAGAATTCCTCTAATCTTTAATTAACTTCTAATAAAATAAATCAATCTTTCTTGATAGATCGTCCCTGCTTAGAAACCTTTTGCCTAGTCGTAGGTTCGTGAGCGTTCGAATGTTATGCCTTATTTGCCTGCTTTTACTTGATGTATGTTTCTGCCTCAAACCCTTTTCAAAAACTAAAAATTCTCGATCCAACGTCGAGCCAATTTTCTACCTATATAAGTCGATCGCATTCGACCTATTGATCACAAGACACAAGTCTAGCATCACTCTGCTAGCACCCTCGCCTAAATAACATAATTAATCGCATTAATATCCAAGGGAAAATCCCATGCATGATAACCATGTTATTGTGCATGGTGCATATCATTTGCATTCATAATCGACACCCTTAAGTTATGGCTATTAGACAACTTAGGATAGATTTCCTAGGTTAGTCCCCCTTAATTTTGATTTTTAAATCAAACTTTAGCCCACCTAATTCTCCACACAAGAGAATTAGATGTTAATCACTCAAAGAAAGGGACATACAATCCCATACCCCACAAAAATACAAACATTTTCAAAACTGTGGTGGTCCTTCTTAAGATGATGACTCATCTTCCTCTCCTAAACCTTTAAACATTTAGTATCCTTAAATAAGGAACTACAAGTGCTATGATTCCCTCCTAACAGGATATGTAGGCACAAGATGCGATATCTTGTCGAGCACACTTAGGAATAAAATAATAAATCACCTACCCTTAACCCTTAGCAAAACAATAACAAATAACATAAAATAAAATCAAGAGGTTCCTGTAGAGTACTACAGATATCTAGGATGCTAACACCTTCCCTAGGTATAACCAACCCCCGAACTTAGAATCTTAGTGCATTTGCATTGCATTGTGGGAATTCGGTTTTTCTCCCTTCCCTTGGATGAAATCTAAGACCGGTGCTGACATTAAAGAGCGGTCACCTTCATATCAAATCTCTTGGGGAGAGACCTCAGGATTTTCTTAACCAACTTGGCTTCTGGAATTTTTTCTCCCAGGTCACTTGATGTGTTGGCAATATCAACAATGTTCATATGAAAGTCTTGTATACTTTCATCCTCTTTCATCCTCAAGTTCTCAAACTTAGTGGTAAGAAGTTGAAGTCTTGAAGATTTTACTCTTGAAGTTCATTTATGGGCAGTCTTCAAGATATCCCATGCATCCTTAGCAACAGTGAAGTTCTTAATCAGACTGAAGATGTTCTTGTCCACACCATTAAACAAGGCATTCAAGGCTTTAGAATTACCTTGAGCAAGCTTATCATCTTCACCATCCCAGTCTTCCTCAGGTTTCGGCTCATCAGTAATCTTCACATCCTTATCTTTAGTCTTTGGTGGATCCCACCCTTTAACCACAGACTTCCAAGCTTTACCATCCATGGACTTGATGAATGCCACCATGCACACTTTCCAATATTCATAATTAGAACCATCAAGTATATGTGGTCTATTTAAAATTCCTCATTCTTTATCCATTGAACCAGAAAGTATCATCCTGAATCTCACCCATATACAGAGCAGGATGCCTGCTCTGATACCAATTGAAATTCTGGTCAAGCAGATCACTAAGATGTCGGACAGGATGCCGTGACACTTGATCTCTACTTCTCACACAAGGATAATAAGGAGCAGAATACAAACAACATAAAACAAAAAAAAAACACAAGAATTGTTAACCCAGTTCAGTGAACAACAACACCTACGTCTGGGGGCTACCAAGCCAGGAATGAAATCCACTAAGCAGTATTAGTTCTAATCTAAACTCCGCCATTTACAACTTATCACCTAATCACTACCCGTGCTAAATTTCTACCTAAGACACTCCTAGGTATGAGACCCTTCTCAATTCCCTTTCAATCACAGCAGTGACTAAACAATTACAACTCAATAAAACTGTCCAACTCAGGTATTCACGCAATACAAGAGAGGCTCACAAAAGTACAAACCCTAGTACTCACTAACAGTTGTGTATCTTCTCTGCCTATTCTAGGTTAAATCCATCATATTTATAACAATAAACAAAACTAGATTTGGGCTTCAGAATCGCAGCAATTCAGCTCCACAGAATCTGCAATTTATTCTTCTCTAGAATAGTTTTTTCAATCCTAAGTTTCCTAAAGTGTCTCCACACTTAGAAACAACATATTCCATTTAGAATCAGAATCTATGATTCTTCAATCTTGGATGCCACCTAGGACAAATAGACATTCCCATAAAAACTGGAAACCAAATAACAGTCATCACAAACTGTAACAAACAAAGATGTCGAATCAACATGATAAGACATCTTGTCTTACAACGTAATCTTCAGTCAGTTCAACATGTTAGGACATCTTGTCCAACATCTTTCTTATAAGTTAGTTTTACCAAAATTGATGTCAACCTCAAAGGCTTGGACTCATCAATAATTTAATTAGAATTAGGGTTTTCCCTGTACTAGGCCCTGGGCCATATTTCTTTACTCTTTCACTGCATGCACACCTTATGTCCATTTTACACCCCTTCCTTTATTTTATTTAGTTTATTAATTTAATTTGCTTTATTAATATTAGTTAATTCATATAGTCGTTTAATTTTAGTTTCATTAAAAAATATAAAATACAAAAATATGCCCCATTTTATTTTAAGTAAGTTAATTTAGTTAAATTAGGTTCACTATTTAATTAAAACTCATGTACATAGTTAAAATCAATCATTTCTTTCTAAGAACAAAGACATGTGTGATCCAACATCGAGTACCTTTTTTTCTTCATTCAAACATCATTTCATAATTGATAAGTGCAAATTGTAGCTATTTTTGTATATAATTTTTGTTGCAATTATCGATACTTTTGGTTAATATCGTTCGAATAAACACCGTTTTGTTTGTAAATACGTTTACTTTACATTATAGTGTATATATTGCGTATCGTGTAAATATCATTGAGTTTAATTGATTTTCTCTCATCTTTGTAGGTATTCAAGCAATGAGATTTTGCCATTGTTGTATAGAGCATTGAATAAGCTTTCCGGCGCTTCCGACCGTGTGTAAATCAGAGTTGCGGTTCAGAAGTTGTGGTCAACATAAGGGCTGGTTTGCTGTCAAGTTCGCTTTGCGAGTTTGCCAGCGAATGTTCGCTTTGCAAATGTCTGGCGAGGTCCCAGCGAATGCTCCCAGAATTATGGCAGAGGAAAAAGGGACCAAAAATCGCCTTGCGAACTTTGCAGCGAGTATTCGCTTTGCGAATAAACGTTCGCATTGCGAACTTCAGGAGAAAAGCAGAGGCGGTTTAACTATTCTAAGGCACTTAAATGCCAATTTTTGGCATTCGTTTTGCGAATGAATGTTCGCTTTGCGAACTGGACAAATTTTGTAATTACTATAGGTTCATTTTCATTCATTTTTTAGTTATGGTTTTGGGGATTTTTGCTCCCAACTCCATCAAATTTATTTTTCAGTAGATTAGCTTAGAAAACAACATTGAAGCTTGCACACGGATGATCCGGGGTGGATTTCTCATCGATCGGCGTTGACAAACCGCGAGATGTTTGGTTTATATCTCTTCTTCTTTGTGTTTTTCTTCTTTGTTGGGTTGTTATATATGTATTCACTCTGAACTCGTGTATATTTGTCGCCCATGGCATTGTATAAAATCTGCTTTACAAATCTTTATTGGTGATTATCCTTGATTTTTGCTTTATGCTCGGGGTTTGGGTTGTGTTAGAGATAAACATCGCAAACTTTGATTAGGGATGATTATCTGTTAGTTTCTGGATGCTAGACATAGATTTAGAGCTAAGAATCTATATATGCGTCGAAGCTTAATGCCTCCGTATCTTGAGTCGAGTGCGAGAGTGTCGAGGATGGTAACACGGTTGTTCTCTCAGCTCAGTGTGTCAGAGATGGACACTGTTGTGAGCAATGCTGGGTGATATTGAGGAGTATTGTAGGTTGAGTATAACTGATCGGTAAGTTTAAGTTTGTGAGGAGTGGATTGTGTGCATGCCGGATAAGTTTCTTCTCTCTGAAGAATGAATTCTTTTTGTTTTAATGTTTACTTTTGAGTTTTTACTTTAACCATTTTAAACCCAAACTCATTAACACGGAAACTGTCGAACGACATTCTTTCCCTCGAATTGATCTCTGTGGACACGACATAAATCCCGGAGGAAATTCTTCCGAAAATAAATATTTTTGCTGCTTGCCGCTATACCGCATCCAACAATAATCAACTTCAAACACTTGATCAAACGTCAAGTCGTCCACTTTCAAAATTATTTGCATAATAAACTGGAATGAAAAAGAAGGTGATTGGGTTTAGACCTCTTCCCTTCCCAAATACTTGAATACTGTTGTAGAGCTCACTATATTGGGTATTTGTCTTCCTAGCATAATAAGTAAACGAATCTTAATTCGTATTACACTTTTTCTTAACATTTTTTGGATGAAAAAGAAGGTGCTTGGGGTACATACCTATTCGCTTCCCGAGAGTTTGAATACTACTGTAGAGCTCCCTGTCCAAATACTCGTCTCCACTTAAAAGCAACTTAACTCATTAAACCTATTTTCCTCCCTTGCGAAACAAACAAAGACTTCAGCCTCCAAGGGCTAGCAACAAGTAAAAGTAAAGGTTTAACCGCTCAAATGTGATATAAGCGTCACTCTTTAAAAGCAATCAACAAATAGTTCTTTTTCTACAAAGAACTGTGTAGCCTTGAGTTCTCCATCGCACCAGGAGATACGTACGAATTGGATTTTAAAATATTGTCAAGCACCCAAATGAAAAACATAGATTTAATCCACTTCTTTTCAAACATTAATAAAAACCCTAAAAATCTTTTTTCTTTTCCTCTCCCAATAGATAGAAGATTGCAAGATAACATCACGTTAACACTCATTCGGAAAACTAACTAAATAGGTCCCATTGAGTACAACGGATGTGAAGAGTGCTAATACCTTCCTCTTGCATAAGCGACTCTCGAACCCGATCTGGTTGGAACGAATGTGAGGGGTGCTAATACCTTTTCCTTGCATAACCGACTCTCGAACCCGGTCTGGTTGGAACGACCATTTTCGTTAGCTTTATCGGGTTTTATTTGATATTTTTCCGTTCCTTTCGAACAAATAAACTATTTTCCTGTTCCACTGCGGCAGCTGCAGACTTGCGTGGATCTTCCTCACCGTGTCCAGAATTTTAATGAAACAGAATTTGTGGTGCATACATTAATGGGGTTGATAACTCCCTATCGCCAAAAATAAAACTTGTAGGTGTCACGGAGGTCTGAATTTCCTTTGAGCTCTGTTTAACTAATAACTTAATATTGTTGTCGTTCCGTAATTGTTGGCATGTATTGTTCGCATGTTCCCACTGAGCACTTGCAGCATAAAATATTTTAAAAGACAAGTAGTCAAGTACTCAAACATATGAAAGATGCTTGTGCTATATTATGCCACAATGGTCCCAATACAAAAGATATTCCGAAAATTATAGAAGACCAATATAACAGATTAAGATGTTTAGCACATTGGAAAAAAATGTTAGGATTGCTTTTAAAGCATAAAGAAAATGATATAATGGAAAAAAGCGAACGCAACTCAAGATGCTCCTCAATTTTAATAGCTCGAGGAATAATCCTTAACTGCTCATTTGTACCATCCTAAAAAGAATCGTATATATCAGAAACCAAAACACACATTAGACAATCATATTAATAGCTAACTGCTACACGCGCACACTTTGAGTAGTAACATTAATTAGCAGATGGACACAATATAGACACAATTTTGACATCACTAACCATGGGGAATGTCTTGCCTGTGTCGGTTTGACCATAAGCGAAAACGCACACATTGTGTCTGTCCATTGCAGATCTTAGAATTGGCTCCACCTCAACAAAAACACTTTTTGCAGATGTTCATACTTCAGACAATAGTAAACACAGTAAAATTCGATACTAAAATAAAAAAATTAAAATCGGATAACACAAGAAAATGAAATCTGATACTAACCTTAAGTTGTTTCTTGACGAAAAACCTTATCAAACTCAAACTTTTTCCTTGTCCTTCCAAACTTAACTCAAATTCTCTCTAATTCAGCTGATACATGTGCACAATTTCTTCTCTTCTCTGTCGAATGACTTGGTCGAATCCTACAAAACACTCTAATGCTCCCTAAATAACAAAATGAAATTCTTCAACCCTCGAATAAAAATAACATATCAATATATAATGGAAACCCAGTAACAATAGATGCATTTTGACCAAATTTAATGTTGTTGATAGCAGATCTGAGTTTTTAGATCAAGTTCTTTCAGCTTTGGCTAGGGCTTCGTTAATGAGGTTGTTGACAACAAATTTGAATTTGTTTTTGGAAGATCTAGCTTGTGTGGAAAATCCTTGCAAGAATAATTACACTTTGAAAATCGATGTAAGGAACCATTAATTGTTTCTCTTTGCTCAAAGAAAAAAGAAAAAGAGGGAGGAGGAAGAGCAACGAGAGAGAAAGGAAGATTTTTTTTTAAGATGTAGCTTGTTGTTAGAGTGCAGGAAGAAGAGTACGAGAGAGACGAAAAAGAGGCAGAGAGAAATGAGGAAAAGATGCTGAAAAGTCATTTCAAAGATATACATTGGTAAAAGAGAAAAGTTGAAGAATTTGAATTGGAAAGGTTTTTTTTGAACCAAATGCAATAAAACCAGTTGTCATCATAGGAAACGTGGAAGAAAATAGAGGAATTAGTAATCAAATTGGTTCAAAATGTTAGTTTGGTTGGAAAAAGTAATTTTTGGACACAATTTGCCCCTAATTTGATGACCTAACAAAATTAAAGAGATGGGCAGAAGTGAGATTTTCACAACACCTTCTTTTCTTATATTATAGATTAGAATGGTTTTGGACAAATGGAGTTGAGAAAGACTAAAGAGTAATTACATGTATTAAAATTTCCATTTGACTAAAAAAGAAAAATATTTTGGTCTTGATTTAAAATGTAGAGAATTTGAAAAACCCCAACATGAGCAATCATCTTCGAAGAATGTAGAACCTGAACAAGGCACAAACAATGAAAAAAAAACAAAAAAAAAACATTGAGTATGAGAAGATAGGCATTAAAAGTGGTTAAACCAGAATTTAGTTTGATTGTTGCAGAAAATTTTGAAATAATGTTAGATCCATTAGCCAATTTGATAGTAATAAATTGGATATCATGAAAAGGAATAATATTTGATCAGTTACTCCATTATGAATTACAAAAAGGCATATAGAAACTATCATATTGAAGCTAGAAAGCTCATAGAAACTCATGTACATTAAAACAAATTGAAAGTTTTCAATAGTTTGGTGGATCTACTAATATAACTCCCAACTTATGCAGGGCATTGAAAAATTAGAAAATGAGTTCAATTTTATTAACTCATGTGTGGAATGTGGGATTGTGTGTACATGTTATATGCATCAAACTTAAAAGTTACAGTTGAAATTCGATTACCGTTGCTCAAAGCATGCACTATAATAATCAGGAAAAGGTCAATCCTCTGATGAAAGGAGGAGTCCACAGATTTAGGTGCTCCATGACACCTGCAATTACCTGTTCCAGTATATAAAAAATGCACATTAAAAAGAAAAATTCATCTTTATTTCTCATGACATGAGAAAAAAACACAACAAACACTTGTCTAATTCAAACTGAAAATATTTGAAAATCGTCAAACAAAGGAAATGGATAATAAGCATTACCAATTGAATGTGTCATGTACTTTAAGAATCAGACAAATATCAGGCTTATAAAAATAAATAAAACAAGTTGCAATACTTGAGATTTTTACTCAATAACAGGTTTATAAAATCAAATTATTTCTAAGCAACTAAGTCAATTAAATCTAACATCCCAAAACAGATGAAGAAATTTATGCTGTTTGTGTTTTTGTCACCGCGGAATCAAACACACAAGACTACCCTTAAACGGGTGTAATTGACTATTCAAACGCATAGCAAAATCAGTTGACAGATAAGCTTCTAGAGGTTCATATATAATGAAAACTGGCACCATCACCTGAATCAAACAAGCAGCAAAAGCACAAATAGGTACAAACAAATGAGAAAAAGCAGCATTTTCAAGAAGATCAGCAAACAATCTCCACCCTTTAGGATTAACATCAAAATGACTACTGAAATCAGACAACAAAATCATACTTAGATACCAATTGATAGCAGCAGCAGTTGGAATAGCCCCTTTTCCCAATCCAACAGCATAAAGCAGAGCTTGAGTTGCCAAGCAACACCTTGAACTCCTCTCCACAATGAATACTCCGAATAATCAATTTTCACACTGTTTGGAAAACCTTCAGGGAGCATCAAACTCACCAAGAATTCCCTACATTTGTTATATAGAAAGCTTGGAACTTGTGGAGGTTTTAGGGATGATAATTCAGAAAACAAGCCGGGATTTGAAGCAATGAAAAATGATCAAGTTTCCACCTTTCACTTCCCAAATGGGTTGGGTCAAAATTTCACTCTCAATGGTTATTCGCCATTGCGAATTTAGCGAGAAGGAGTCGGCAAAAACAAAAAGTTACGGAAGAGAATAGCAAGATAAGGAAAAGGGCGTCACGAGAACCTGAGGAAGAAGAATCGTCGGAGTCAAAAGGTAACCCCAGGAACCACCGCCGGCACCACCACCATTGTTGATGTGGCTGTTATTTTTGTTGCCGCCGATGGGTTGTGAGAAGAGGGGAAGGGTTGAAAGGCGAAAAGGGTGAGAAGGGTTTAGTTTAATGAACGGAAAAAGGGTGAAAAGTGGTGGCCGGGAAATGTGGGGAAGACGGTGGACGGTGGCGGAGTTGAAGACAAGAGAAGAGGTATAGAACAACAAACATTTTCCTTAAATATGTTATTTATGTCTTTCACTTAACAAAATTTTAATAATTTTCAAAATTAAATTGATAAATTGAAAATTAATTAACTCAATAACAATGTGTAACTTTAAAAGATGACGATAATTTAGAAATTATATTAAAGATTTACAGTATGTTTTTAAAAACCAATCCCAACGAATCAGTTAAATCGGAAATAAAAAATATTAAAATAGTATAATTAAACCATCTTGTTTTTTAAGTGCCACAATGCAATGTCTCACATACTGTCCCTCTCTTAGGAGGGATTAGATACCAAAGCCACAACTTGAGAAACGGTAAGAAAATCCTTTAGCACTTTTTACTCATTTAATGTTTCTAGAATTTGATATTTAATTTATGTAGTTTTTTTTCATTTACAGGCCCAAACATAGATGGTTTTTGCTCTATCTGTAGTTTGAACGGACACGTTGATGCTGCACTAAGTGCGTCTAGGGATCCAGTTGTGCCTGTAGGATTTTTTTTGCTAATTTGCAAGGTACTAGATTCTTTTTACGATAACAGTAACTATTAATCAAAATGAAAATTTGGTTATTCCGGACTAATAAGTTAGGCTAACATTACAACTTTCTTGTTATAGTTATATTATGTTCTGCCAAGATTTAGTAACAGTATACACCAAATGTCATGCACTAAACACCACTACCTCTGACTTTATTTAATGTTTTGATATTAAATTTTTTGTTAATACGATCGTGTTACACGTATTTGTTTTTAAAATATGATAAGAATGTTAAAATAAAAAAATAAAATTATTTAATAAAAAAAATATATTATTTAAAAAATATTTTTTTTTATCTATATTTGTAGCATAAATATAATTATTTCATATATACAAATATTTGGATCAATCATATATTTTTATGTAAATATTAATTTTGTTTTTTTATTATTTATAAAAGTATTTATGCAATCATTTAGTTTTATACAAATCAACTAATAACATAATATTTGTAAATATTGTTTTAATTGTATAAATAAATATTAGTACCATAAATAAACAAATTTTGTCCGTGTTTAAATTTAGACACTGTTTTAAATATATTTACTTTTATTTTCTTTAGTTATACAAAAATAATTAATAATACATGCGCTCGCACGAATTGTAGTGTGGATACTTGTGCGTTTGCATTGATTCTGGTCAGAATACTGGTGCGGTCGCACGGGTACGGGTGTTTTACACGTATTTGTTTTTAAAATATAATAAGAATGTAAAAAAGAAAAACAAATTTTTTTATCAAAAAGTTTATTATTTTTAATATATATATATATATATATATATATATATATATATATATATATATATATATATATATATATATATATATATTGATTTATATATAGAGCATTTTTGTTTGGATATTATTTTAAAAAAATATTTTGAAAAAAAACACTTACGTAATCGATATCTTTGAATTTAGTTCGGTACAAAAAAATTTACTTTTAATATATAAAACAACAATATTTTATATTTTATTATATTTTAATATTGTTTTATTTTAAAATAAATGAAAATTTTAAATTTACTTACATTAAATGTACTAATATGTAACCAAAATTATTGGATATAAAAAAATTTATCTTTAACAAAATCAATTTTATTAAAGACAAATAAAAAAGTTTGTTGCCTAAATTAATTTTTTAAAAATATTTTTCATCAGTTAAAAATATTACATAGATTATTTTTTTTAAAAATGATACGTTATATAAGAATAATGTTTTTAGTATCTTTGAAATCTTGCGACAAAACATATTCGTATCAAAATGAATAAAAAAAGCTTCAAAAAAAACTTATTTGTTTACTTTTTTTATTGAAAAAACCTGATTGATTCTAAATTAAATAGCTCATATAATTATTTTTCATGGCAAGCACTTACTATATTAAATATATTAAGCAAAACACATATTATATGTGTCTTTAAAAAAAATGTCATATATGTGATAACATTATAGTAATAAGATATTCATGTTTTATCCATATTCTTAATTTGTGTGACACGTCTCTATCATTATTTTGATATTTTGAGTAAATACGATTGAAAGTGTCAGAGAGGCAACCACCAATATAATATGAAATGTGACTGAACTGCCACTTTGTATTGAAACATTTACTAGCAAACAAGATTTCACACTCTCCAATCAACTGTCTATTTCCACCACTACCATAGGCAACATCACACCCACTCATCTCATTTGATTCATTGCACTCTCTTGCCGCCTCTTCAGACAACACCAATGAAGAAGGAATGAAATTTTGCTCACCTGCAACAACAATCAAAACACCACTTAGATACTAAATAGATAAATAATAAAATAGAAAACATAAAACAACTATTAGACATGGAAACGGATAAACCATCACCAATATATTTACTACCAAAATGGATTAATAAAACATTCATAAGAAATGCCTAAACATTACAATGTCATACTGAACACAACCACCAAACAAAATATCAGCGGCAAAATTAGACTTAGCATAATACACTCCCACCCAAACAATCGAGACTACAACAACATTAACTACATTCCACCCAAAACAGCCTCGACGATAGCAGAACAGAGCTAAAAGCTGAACAGACTGGCCTAAAACAACATCAATCATATGGAAACCACCTAAATATCTGTTTGTGTTGTTTATGGCCTTCTTCTAAGCTTGAGAAGAATATCACTTTGTTAGAACAAGATTTGTTTCTGCAGATATCTCTAAGTTTTGATAATAACAAAGTAGTATTTGTGTGAGAATAATTTTGGTACTCTAACGTTTGTTTTCTGTAAAATTAACAAACAGGATCTGACTCTGATAAAGAAAGATCTGACTCTAATAGAGACCATGTGCAATGTCACTCTGATTTGACCAAAAGTAGCTTATGCGCCAAAGAAGCAAGTCTGCTTCTGATCTACTCACTTTTAGAAAGAATTCTAAGAAGACAATATGTTGTTGCTGCAATATTCTCTTGGATTCTGCCTCTAAACATGACTCTGATGATTTACTTTTGAAGGATTTCTAGCTTATGAAGTCATTATCTTCTGAAGACTAAGTGCTAAACACTATGAAGACAATGTTCTGTTGAACAACGTTCTGAAGACTGAAGACTTAAGTTTCTGAAGACTAAGGGATGAAGACTCTGAAGACACGGTTCTGATGAACAACGTTCTAAAGACTTAAGTTTTCGAAGACCAAGGGTTCTGAAGATTGAGTGCTAATGACTCTGAAGACAAGGTTCTGGTGAACAAGTTCTGAAGACTCTGATGACTCAAAGACTCTGAAGACCCAGTGATCAACTCTTCTACTCATGCTTCAATCATCTATATTCAGAAGCCTCTGATGAAGAGAAGAAGATGAAATGTTTGCTAGGGAAAATAGTACATAGTACATATCAAACACGTTCTTTTCTACTACCATTCCACTACCCTGATTTGGTGGTACAAAGGATAACTTTTGTGTATGATTTTCATCCCTACATAAAAAAATTATTTCAAGTTGCCAGCAATCTTAATGATATTCCTGATCTGCCCTCCAACGGTTCTTTTTCTGGCTATATAAAGACTTGATTACTTGAAGAAGATATGAGAGAAAAATATGCGTGAACAGTAAAACACCACAATACAACGCAAGAAACATTGTTCATACTCTATAGATTTTCTTTAAGTTACTTGAGTTATTCATAGTGTTTATATCTGCTTGTGTAGAAGCAATTCATTGTAAACATTAATTTTGTTCAAAAAGTTGTTTGTATTCCTTAAGGGACCAGTTAGGTCAGAATCCTTAAGAAGAGACAGTTAGTCTTTGGTTGTTAGTTGTAGCGAGCGATTTTGGACACGATTCTTAAGCGTTGTCGCTCTTTTGGGGGACTACAGGTCGATTCATTTTTTATCCTATTGTGAGCTGACTAAGGAAGGCAAATAGATGTCTCCAATTAACCCTGCTTGCATACCAAGTTTAAACAGCGGTATGTTAGGTTACGGATGCGATGTGGTCGTGGGGCCTTTCTTGTGTTATTTAACATAATGACAGGTTTCTGACGGGGAACAAGGATTAGGATGTTAGGACTGATATTTTTTGATAGATACGTGAGAGTATGGGATTTAGGGTTTTTATTTAGTGTGCTCGCTAAGATCTTTTCTTTCGATCTTATGCCTACGTATTCCCGTTTACCGAAACAGGGAAATCAGAGCGTTCGTAGTTCCTCCTATTCTATGGGAGGAAATGGTGTTTTGGTGTCTTGTTCAAAGCCCAAGACGTGAAGCTAAAGGTTGTTTGTATCTTGTTCAAAGCCCAAGATATGAAGCTAAAATGTCTCAACTTTAGAGAGAATTTGTCATCTCTAAAGAGGGGGTTGTATGTTACAACTGTTTATAAAGGAGAATTACTTTAACCGCGATATGCGAATCCTAGCAATGCTATAATTTCCTTTATAGGAGATTTTAACCTGAAGGAGAAGACTTTAACTCAGTGTAGAGCAATGTCGTCTTTCCTTATGAATTTCTCATGCTAAAAGAGGGACAGTGGCATGGATATAGATGATCCAGAGGCTTGCCGCTTACAACGATTAGATGAAGGGGAAAGAGTTGTTGATGTTTGTGTACTGTGAACGAGGCACAGCTTTGATGCTAAAAGGTTGATTGGATCAACCAGTGGTTTTCTTATACAAAGCCTAAGAGGAGGCTATTGGCCCAACAAGAGGGTTTTTATGTGTCTCGTACAAAGCCCGAGAGAGAGGCTAAAAGGTTTTGACTCAACGAGGGAATCTTTTGGTATCTCGTATAAAGCCCAAGATGGAGGCTATTTGACTCAACAAGAGAGTTTTTGCATCTCGTACAAAGCCCGAGATGGAGGCGAAAAGGGTTGACTCAACAAGAGAATCTTTTATACTCAACAAGAGAGTGATTTTGTATCTCGTACAAAGCCCGAGATGGAGGCTATTTGTTTGACTCAACGAGGGAGTCTCTTATGTGTCTCGTACAAAGCCCGAGAGAGAGGCTAAACGTTGTTTGAGTCAACGAGGGAGTCTTTTGTATCTCGTACGAAGCCCGAGATGGAGGCTGAAAAGGTTTGCTCTGCTGGGGAGAATCATTATACAAAGCCCAAGAGGAGGCTAGTGTAGCTGTTCAGTTGAGTGACAGATCCAGTGTACTGATTTAAAAGAGAAAATCAGTTCTTATATGAGTAACACTGTACTCGAGGATTTGGTTCGAGGACCAGGGATATTTCCTGTTTCTTTAAGGAAAGGGGAAATCCAAAGGGTATTGAGACTGTCCGAGTCTACGGGTTTTCTTCCTATTTAACGAAAGGGTCACTTGAGAATGTCTTTGAGACTCAAGGAAAACAGACTGTCCAAGTCTAGAGTTTTATCTTTGGTACTATGCTTTGAGAAACAGTAGTAGACTATTGAAAGGATTGTTCTATGAAGATGACTAAGTTCTCTTCCGATACTTGTAGGAGGTCGTCGGGACAATTTGTACTAAGCCCAAGAGGAGGCTGGAAACTTTTAAGAAGCCGAGAGGTCCTTGTACGAAGCCTGAGAGGAGGCTATCATTCCCGAAGGAAGAGATCATTATACGAAGCCTAAGAGGAGGCTGTGAATACTTCTAAAAAGCCGACGGGTCCTTGTAGTAAGCCCAAGAGGAGACGGGGTTGCTTTTAGGAAGCCTGTGGGTCCTTGTACGATGCCCAAGAGGAGGCCGATGCTTTTAAGAAGCCCGTGGGTCCCTAAACCCCGAGAAATTCAAGGCAAGCTATTCACAAGGAATAGATCAAGTCAGGAAAGTTCGAGAATTTGGAAGAAACTCAAAGATGTCATTCACGGAGAATACATTCATCTCTGGGAGTAGAGTTTCTTGACAATTCCTAATGAGAACAACCGAAGAGAAGACTGTATCTGGTGATCCTATTGGGGATCTAGGCGTCTATTTCTACGAATAAACGAAACGGCATCACCTAGTTCTAGACGTAGTTGCCGGGGAAACTCTAAATATCTATACTATTATTACACAGTTGATATGAGTTTATGAAAGGAGACTTACAGTGAGCAGCCCCACAATACAGTTATATATATATATATATATATATATATATATATATATATATATATATATATATATGAGTTTGTGAAAGGAGACTTACAGTGAGCAGCCCCACAATACAGTTATATATATATGAAAGCAGTAAATGAAAGCGTATAAACACTTACTCGGTTGTAGAGCTTCCATGCTGTTTGGTTAGTTGTTCAACAAAGAAAAATTGAAAACAACAATATATTCAAAATCAAAGGAGAAAGTGCTTTGAAAAAGAAAGATTTGGGGCTTACAACTCAAGGAGAGGCCCAGGGTTTTACCAGTGATTTTACTGTTGAGTTTGTACAGAGAGACTTATACAAGTGACTATGGCCCAATAAAGGTTTTCTGTACAAAGGGATGGGTCTTACACTCTCTCAAGAGGCCCAAAAAGTTTTAAAGAAAAAAAGTGGGGCTTATAACACGAGGGTAGGCCCAGTTGACTTTTCGTTTAAAATGGCGATCGCGCCGAGGTTTTCTTTTAACGCATAGGGACTTATACAATAAGTGAGGCCCAAAAGGTTTTGGTTAAAAGGGGGTTGGGTCTTACACTCTAATAGAGGCCCAAAAGTTTTGAATGGGTCTTATAGCTCAAGGAGAGACCCAAAAGTTTTGAATGGGTCTTATAGCTCAAGGAGAGGCTCAGATGGTTTATTTTTAAACTGGCGACGATCGTGCCTAATTTAAAAATGTACAGAGGGACTTATACAATAAGTGAGGCCCAAAAATATTTCTGTACAAGTGGATTGGGTCTTACACTCTAATAGAGGCCCAAAAGTTTTGAATGGGTCTTATAGCTCAAGGAGAGGCCCAAAATGATTTTTTAAAAAGGCGACGATCGCGCCGTTTGTTTTTTATGGTATCGGGACTTATACAATACACTGAGGCCCAAAAATGATTTGGTCAAAAAAGGATTGGGTCTTACACTCTATTAGAGGCCCAAAAGTGTTTTGAAAATGATTTATGAGGGTTGAATTAATCAAAAACCCTAATTTGTTTTCAAAATATGTTTTAATTGAATAAAAATTCAATTAAAATGATCAAAATTGTTTAACATATGGAAAACAAATTGTGATCTTGGATTAATGCTTCAAAAATTAAGTATTGACCTACAAAATAATTAGAAAGCATTAAAAGTTGCAAAATCAAGGTGGAAAAAATATTTTAAATGTTAAAAACAATTAAAACATTAATTCTTTGCAAAAATATCAATTATATAAAATAAATAATATTTTTGGGATTTTTTGGGAAAATAAAGTATTTTAACATTTTTGTGAATTATTAAAAAAAGAATCAACTCAAAATCATTAAAACTCAGAGAGAAATTAATTTTTGAATCAATTAAATAAAATCACAAAATTCAAATATTCAAATATTGGAAAATGGCGCCAAGAACAAAGGCAAGAACACGCGCGTGTTCTGAGTTTCCCAGATTTGCATTTTCTCTCCAATCTCACTGAATACTTAATCATATCAACTCGTTTCAACCTCACGATCATGTCTATGACAATTAATTTCATTTAAATTAAGCATAAAACAAGAAATCACGAAAAATCCTCAAGAACCCTAATTTCTGCATGAAGGCTAGGATTTTTTATACACGATTCAAACAATGCAATTAATTAAGGGAAAACATTCCATGCATGATTATGAACATATGGCAAAATTATTGTGCGAGGAAATATGCATAGATTGAGAGATGACCAAGTTCATGCTTACCTTTATGCCGTGACAGCAAGTGCAATGTGATTTTTGATTTGGAGGTGTTACAGATGAGTGGTGATGATCTGAATAGCTTCCCTACACCCTATGGAGTGTGTTTGAATGCCTGGACTTGATGGAAATTGGCTGGATCACTTCATGGCATCTCAACTGCAACTTGGTTAAAACATTGAGCAATTGACTAGTGATTCTGAGAAATCAATGTTCCAATTGTTGTTTAAGTGTTTGATCAGCTCACATATGATGTATATGAGGTGTTTGTGTGATTGGTTGGGTTGGAAAAGCTCTCAAACTCAAAACCCGATAGTGACTTGCCTTTGAAGGCAAAATTGGAGTGAAAGAAGAGATTTTGAGGAAAGCATCTGTTTGATGGCTTTGGTGTACTCAAACTGATCACAATTGAGCTCTATTTATAGTAGAGCAAGTTTGTTTTGGCTGCAATAGTGAATGGCAACTGCAGCAGAGGTTTGGCCAATGTTGTCCAATGAGAATCCAAGTCTCCTCTAGCCATTGACTAGAGGTTAGGGCATAGGGCTGTGGTTCCCTTGGTCTTGGATAAGTCTTGACTGAATTCAGTTGCAAATGGCTCAGTCCATGCCACCTTGATGCTTCCATTGAATGCTCCAATCCAAAATTGGAGTCTTGTCCCTATTTTGGCCATTCTAGGTTCAACATGTTATTTCTTGTTCCCATGACTTTGGAGGCTTGGCTCAGTGATTGTCCCGTTTAGATTCAATCCTCAGATGTGTCCAAGTGGATAGGAGCATTTGGATTTGGCTGATTTTGGCAAATCGAGCAAAATGTAAATTCTGCCTTGCCTTGACAGATTTCAACAAGGCAACTTGACAATGTCATAACTCATGGCTCAAATTGAATTTGGTAATGTTCTTGGCCATTTTGGAAAGCCCTTACATGATACAACAACTGTTTGAAGATGTTTGGTTTTGATCTCTTTTGAATCCAAGTGAAAAATCCCCCTACATTTGGCAAAAAGTAAGGTGAAATCTGACTTAGTGAAATTTTCACTAAGTGTTGGAACTGTAAGTTCCTGGATTGGCTGGAATTTTGGTAAAACAACTAGGTGTTCAATGTTGAGGTCATGGTGTTGATGTTGCAACATTGAGTCTTAGTACTGGACTGTACTAAGTTGTGAAGGTAAACAATGTTTGATGTCATGGGCTTGATGTTACAACATTGATGTCTTAACAATGGGCTGTGTTAAGTAATTAATTGCTGAAGTTGGATGTCTGATGTCACACAGGTGATGTTGTAACATCAGATCTGCAGAATTAACAACAACAGGTTATTAGGGCACGCGTGTTAGCTAGAATTGTGGAGAGTGGTTGACTCATTGGATGAGAATATCTTGGGATAGATATTTTCTGTTACATGGGAGATTTGATTGCAGGTCTGTTGGAGAATTAAAAGGTTGAAGATTTAAAAAGATTTTGGGGATAAAATCTGTTTTGAAGATTCAGTTTTAATTAACAAATCTGATCAAATATTGTGACAAGTCCAAGCCCAATTCAGGAGCTATATAAAGCGCACAAGACCAAAGGGAAAGGTACAGAAAACATTCAGAAGATCAGGAGTTGGAGGCTTAGTGTCTAGAGTTTGTTTAGAGTGCTTGTATTTACACTATTCTAGGGTTTGAATAGGTGTTGTGTTTCTGTCCTCTCTAGAAGCTGTGAAGTAATAGAGAGTGGTTGCTTGATCGAAGCTGTGAAGTAAGATCAAGGGTACTCAAAGTGGTTTCTTTGAGAGTTTGTAAGGGATTGAGTGGTGTTCTCATACCTAAGTGGTTTCTTAGGTAGGAAGTCATTAGTAGAGTATAAGTTTAGGAGATTGTCAACGGGTTGTTGAGTCTGTAAATTATATCTACAAGTAGTGAATTCCATCCCTGGCTTGGTAGCCTCCATAGTAGGTTGGTTGTAACCGAACTGGGTCAACAATTATTGGTGTTATTTTACTGTTATTGTTGTCCATTGTGCAGAGTGTGTTGTTGTGACATCGCACCTTAACATCACACGTCTGATACCAGAATTTCAATTGGTATCAGAGCAGGCATCCTGTCTGTCTCTGGGTGAGATCTAGGGAAGTTACTTTCTGGTGTAAAGATGGACAAAGAAGTTGGAGGATTCGTCAACAGACCCCCTATTTTAGATGGATCCAATTATGACTATTGGAAGCCAAGGATGACCACCTTCTTAAAATCCTTGGACAGCAGGGCTTGGAAGGCTGTTATTAAAGAGTGGAAAGCACCTGTTGTGTGTGAAAAAGATGATGCTGGCAAAGATAAAGAAGGCACCTCAAAGCCAAATCCTGAAGAAGAATGGACCAAGGAAGAAGATGAGCTTGCCCTTGGTAATTCTAAAGCGTTAAATGCAATTTTCAATGGAGTGGATAAGAATATATTCAGGTTGATCAAAACCTGTGAAGTTGCCAAGGAAGCATGGGACATCTTGAAGGCTACACATGAAGGAACATCTAGAGTTAAGATGTCAAGACTTCAGATTCTAACATCGAAGTTTGAAAGTCTGAAGATGAAGGAGGATGAGACTATCCATGACTTCCATATGAGTGTGCTTGAGCTGGCCAATGCATCTAGTGCTCTTGGAGAGAAAATGTCTGAAGAAAAGCTTGTAAGGAAGATTCTTAGGTCCCTTCCTAAGAGGTACAAGATGAAGGTGACAGCTATTGAAGAAGCTCAAGACATCACCAAGATGAGGGTAGATGAGCTCATTGGATCACTTCAAACGTTTGAGCTTGGTTTGAATGAGGAAGAACCAGAAAAAAGCCCAAGAGTATAGCCTTGGTCTCCACTCCTGCAGAAGCTAAGAAAGTTACAGATGATGATTCTCAGAAAGATCTATCTCAAGCCATTGTTATGTTGGGAAGGCAGTTCAACAAAGTGTTCAAGAGGATGAACAATAACTACAAGCCTAATGTCAAGAACATCTCTTCTGACATCAGCAAGTCAAAAGAGAAAGATGAAGAAAAGACTGCTCAAGAGAAAGGTGTTCAGTGCCTTGAATGTGAAGGGTATGGACATGTCAAGAAAGAATGTCCCACATTCTTGAAGAAGCATAAGAAGGGCATGACAGTTTCCTGGTCTGAATCTGATAGTGAAAGTGAAGGTGAGTCAGCAAAGCATGTTAGAGCCTTAACAGGAACTGTTGTTTCTGATGATGATAGTGATGGAGAAATAACTTATGAGGAGTTAGCATCTACTTATCAAGAGCTGTGTTTAAAAAGTGCTGAGATTTGTCAAGAAAACAAGTGTCACAAGCAACAAATTGCTTAGCTTGAGAATGTAAAAGCTGATCTGGAAAATGAAGTTGTACTAGTTAGATCTCAACTTGATCAGATGACAAAATCCGTTAGGATGATGAACAGTGGTACAACTACTCTTGATAAGATTCTTCAGTCAGAGAAAGTTGCTGGAGATAAATCAGGTATAAGAGGTATGGTTGAGGAAAAGGGTTCTACAGAAGCTAGCACTTCAGGAACAAAGAAGGAGATGTCTCAACCAATGTCTCAGCATCAAACAAAGAGACATGATTCTACACCTAAGAAGGTTACTCATCCACAGCCTCAGAATGTTAAGAAGAAGAATGCTCATCATCAGAAGAAGGTGCAGTCTCAGGGAGCTAGTCAGTATATGCCACCTCAATATCACAAGAGCATGAAGGCTGTTAAGTTCAATCAGAACATGTTTCATCAACATCAGGGGAACATGTATGAATATGGATATGGATACAACAATGATGTGCCTCATTACTATAGAAGAAGGAAGCCTCATCACCATAGGAGACAGTCCAAAAGACAATATCCTTACCATAGAAGACAGTCAAACTATGGTAGTAGAAGACAACAGCCTTATCATAGAAGAAGAAATCAACATTATGGATGGCAGCACCAGCAACATCATCATCATGGTGGCAGAAGGTTTAACCACTTTAGAGATGACAGAGTTAGATGCTTCTACTATGGAAGGTTTGGACATATGCAGTACTCGTGTTTTAAACTGCATGGTTATCCACAATATGCTCCTCAACCCAGACAGAAGGAGGTCAGGCCCAAAGTAGTAAAACAATAGGTTCCTAAAACTCAGGTCACATGTCTATTGGCTCACACAACAGATGGACATTTTGCTATGGATGCATGGTACTTTGACAGTGGATGTTCAAAGCACATGACTGGATCCAAGAAGCATTTGGTAGAGTTCAATCCTTGGCATGCAAATGATGTTATTTTTGGCAATGGTGAAAAAGGAGTAGTAGAAGGAGTTGGAAGAGTGAAGAATCATGATGGTCTTACTCTTGATAATGTGCTCCTTGTTCAAGGGTTGAGTTCTAATTTAATTAGCATAAGTCACCTTTGTGATGAAGGTTGTAACGACCCGAAAAATCTAAATTATTTATTTAATCATTTAATTAATTAATTTAGAAGGAATTAAGAGGGGTTTGTAATGATTTTGGAGAATTATGGATTAAAAGATGCATTTTTGGGTAAATTTAATAAAAGGAATAATCATGTGTTATTTATGTTATTATTGTTATTATTGAAATTTAAAATAAAATGAGGAAGGGCAAGGTGGTCTTATTAGAGAATAAGTGAGGATAGGATGGGAAGTTCATAAATTGGGATATATGACTAAAAGAGAAAAGGGAACGATCATTCTAACTGATCGTGTTCTTGGTGAAGGAAACTGAAGCAGAGAAGAGGGAGAGGAAACCTAAAGGGCTGAGGAATTCTCGAAGAATCTTGAAGAAGGAAGGAAAAGCTTCGGATTATTCTAAGGTATGGGGAGAGTTCATAATTTCTTATAGTTTTATAGGAATCGGAGATGAATAGATTAGGGATTGTATGAGTTTTGTTGATTTAGATGATTTTTGATGTAGAATGACTAATTTGATGAAAATATGATGAGTTTGAATGATGCATATTACTATATGTGTGTTTTGCGAGTGTTTTTGATCAATTTTCGTGTAGAACACTGATTTTTGGGGTAATCAAAGTTAAAAACGCAGAAAAACACTTTTCGGGAAAATTTGGGTTTTATCGCATCCTGACACGGGCCGTGTCACACAACACGGGCACCCGTGTCAGCCTACTGGTTGAGAAAAATAAAATTGTGTGTTGCAGAGTTCCTGACACGGGCAGTGTCACAGGACACGGGCGACCGTGTCAGCTTGCTGGTCGTGAATGAAAAAATTGATTTTTTTGAAATTGGTCCCAGGGCTTCTGACACGGGCCGTGTCACAGGACCCGGGTGGCCGTGTCAGGCTGCTGACTTGCTACTTTTTTTTTTGATATTTTGGAATCGTGTCCCAGTTCTTCTGACACGGGCAGTGTCACAGGACACGGGTGGCCGTGTCAGACTGCTGGTTGTCTCATATTTTTGCTGTTTTCTTGAGGTTTCTCGCTGTTTTCTTGTGTTGTTTCTTTAGGGTCGAAGTATTGATGATATATAATTGATGAACTATGATTTTTATGATGAATGTTGTTGAGATGAAATGAATGATGCACATGTCGATATTTAAATGAAATGAGGAGGTTAGCATCATTGCATTTCATGGCATATTTTTATGATGGGGCTTCGGCCTATTGGTAGCTTCAATCCCATCGTGCGGATTGGAGTGATATGTTGTTATGGTGTGCTCCCATTGTGGAGGGTTGATGGCTAGTGTCCATCACATGGAGAAAAGTTGGTACCCGCATTGCATATGTTGCATTTTCATTGAAGTTGACATTGCATTTCTTATGGAGTAATTATGATGAGTCGTATTATGAATTCTAAGTTGATGATGATGTGAATGAATGTGAGTGATGATCTGTTGTTGTTGTTGCTGCTTAATTTATGTAATTTCCATGCCTTTGTATTACTATATTGAATTATGTTTTCTCACCCTGCCTGCTTGGAAATGTTGCCTCTTATATGGGTAACTTGCAGATAACCAAGAGTAGATTCGAGGTGACGAAGGAGGTAGCTTGGAGTGTCTCGTTTATGTCGTTTAAGTTTAGAGGTGTCCTGCTCTGTGTCATGTAACATCGGGTTGGGATGGATTGCGAACTTCGTGTTCTTTTGATTTATGTTGAAATTTTATACTGATGATGTTGTTCTAGATTGGATAAATTTCTTATGAAGTTTTTAATTGAATTTAAAATGACAAGTTGATTCCGCTGCGAAATTATGATTTCTTTTGATGATGTTTGAGTAACCCGTGTTACGGGACAAGACTATGAGAATTGTATGATGTTTTGATTATGTACACCCTTGGTTGTGAATTATGCTCTGATAACATGATTTATTTCTTCAGAAATTGTATGTGGGGTAGAAGGGTGTTACATTAGTGGTATCAGAGCAGGTCGATCTGTCCGGCCAAGTTTTGTGTAGTCAGTCTGTTGTCAGTCGTTACTTGTTAACGATTATTTGTTTTCTAACGTGGTATATGTTGTACAGAATGGCTGGAAACAACACGCGTGCTCTTGCTGATGCTATTGCAGCTCTTGCTCGGAACCATGCTCCTGATGAGTTTCGTGCGTTGGAAAAGTTTCAGAGGAACAACCCACCGAAGTTTGAAGGGACTCATGACCCGGCGAGCGCACAAAAGTGGCTCAAGGCGATTGAGAAGATTTTTAGAGTGATGGGGTGCTCTGATACACAGCAAGTACAGTTCAAAACGCATATGCTGGAAGAGGAGGCTGAGGACTGGTGGGATAACACCCGTCAGAGGTTGGAAGATGTTGGCACTGCGGTGACTTGGAATGTGTTCAAACAAGAATTTCTGGGCAAGTATTTTCCTGAAGATGCTCGTGGTAAGATGGAAGTGGAATTCATTGAATTGAAGCAAGGGAATATGACTGTGGCGGAGTATGCTGCCAAATTTGAGAGGCTTGTGAAGTTTTGTCCTCATTACAACCGTGCAGATGCTGAACTTTCTAAGTGTCTCAAGTTTGAGAACGGGCTAAGACCAGAGATTAAGCAAGGGATTGGATGCTAACAGATTCGCAGGTATGCGGAACTGGTGGATAAGGGTAGGATCTACGATGAAGATAGTCGAGCTCGATCTGCTCACTACAAACAACTAAGTGAAAAGAAGGATAAGGGTCAGTTTAGAGGAAAACCTTATGCGACCCCAGGTGATAAAGGGAAGCAGAAGGTATCAGATGAGAAGAAGTCAAGTAGGGTAACCGCTAATGCACCTGCTAAGTGCTATAAGTGTGGAGAGTCAGGTCACAAAGCTGATGTGTGTACTGACAAAGTTCTGAGATGTTACCGTTGTGGCAAGACTGGGCATAGAATTGGTGATTGTCCGAATGAGGGTCCGACCTGTTTCAATTGTGGCGAACAGGGGCATATCAGTACTCAATGCCAGAAACCAAAGAAGACTGCTACTGCTGCCCAGACTACTGGAAGTGTGTTTGCTTTGGCTGGCTCAGAAGTTCCCAAGAATGACAACTTAATTCGAGGTACTTGTTTTATTAACAATGTTGAGTTGATTGCTATTATTGATACTGGAGTTACGCATTCATTTATCTCTCTTGAGTGTGCTACTAGATTGGGGTTGAATCTGTCTAACATGAATGGTAATATGATAATAGAGACTCCGGCTAATGGTTCGGTGACTACCATGCTTGTTTGTTTGAAGTGTCCTTTGACAATCTTTGAGAAGGATTTTGTGATGGATTTGGTGTGCTTACCTTTGCACCAAATCGATGTTATCCTTGGTATGAACTGGTTGGAGTTCAACTATGTTCACATTAATTGCTATAACAAGACTGTGAAGTTTCCAGAGTTAGGTGAGGATGGTGAACTAATGTTCTTATCTGCTAAACAAGTGGATGGACTTTTATTAGATGAAGCATTGATGTTCGTAGTGTTTGCATCGTTGCCAGCGGATGGTGTAGCCGTCAGTGCTGAGTTGCCCGTGGTTTGTGAGTTTCCAGATGTATTTCCTGAGGATATAAGTGATTTGCCTCCGGAGCATGAAGTTGAGTTTGCTGTGGACTTAATACCAGGTACGAGTCCAGTGTCGATGGCTCCTTATCGGATGTCTGCTTTGGAATTGAATGAGCTGAAGAAACAACTAGAAGAATTGTTAGAAAAGAAGTTCATTCGACCTAGTGTTTCTCCGTGGGGTGCTCCGGTGTTGCTCGTTAAGAAGAAAGATGGTAGTATGAGATTGTGTGTCGATTATCGGCAGTTGAATAAGATGACCATCAAGAATAAATATCTGCTTCCGAGAATCGACGATTTAATGGATCAACTCGTAGGTGCTTGTGTGTTCAGTAAGATTGATCTGAGGTCCGGTTACCATCAGATTAGAGTTAAAGCTGATGATATTCCGAAAACGGATTTCAGGATGAGGTATGGTCATTATGAATATACGGTGATGCCATTTGGAGTTTCTAACGCGCCTGGTGTGTTCATGGAGTATATGAACAAAATCTTTCATGAATATCTTGATAAATTTGTGGTGGTTTTCATAGATGACATCTTAGTATATTCTAAATCAGAAGAAGAGCATGCAGAACATTTGAGGATTGTGTTACAAGTGTTGAGAAAGAAGAAATTATATGCTAAGTTGTCGAAGTACGAATTCTGGTTGAAGGAAGTGAGTTTCCTAGGCCATGTGATTTCAAGTGGTGGAAGTTCTGTGGATCCCTCGAAGATTGATGCGGTGTTGCGGTGGGAGACTCCGAAGTCTGCTACAGAAATTCGTAGTTTTCTTGGATTGGCTGGTTATTATCGTAAGTTCATTGAAGGTTTTTCTAAGTTGGCTTTGCGTTTGATTCAATTGACTCGAAAAGGGCAAGCGTATGTATGGGATGTCGCTTGTGAAGAGAGTTTTGTAGAACTAAAGAAAAAGTTGACAACTGCTCTGGTGTTAGTTTTGCCAGACCCGAATGAGTCCTTTGTGGTTTATTGTGATGCTTCAAAGATGGGCCTTGGTGGAGTTTTAATGCAAAATGGTAAAGTGGTCGCTTATGCTTCTAGACAGTTAAGAGTCCATGAGAGGAATTACCCTACACACGACTTAGAGTTGGCTGCTGTAGTATTTGTGCTGAAGATTTGGAGGCATTATCTTTTTGGTTCGAAATTTGAGGTATTCAGTGATCATAAAAGTTTGAAATACTTATTCGATCAGAAAGAGTTAAACATGTGGCAGAGAAGATGGTTAGAATTGTTAAAGGATTTTGAGTTCGATTTGAATTATCATCCAGGTAAAGCAAACATAGTGGCTGATGCTTTGAGTAGAAAGTCGTTGCATATTTCAATGCTTATGGTGAAAGAACTTGAAATGATTGAGCAATTCAGAGACATGAGTTTGTTGTGTGAGACGACCGCTGATAGTGTGAAATTGGGCATGCTAAAGCTGACTAGTGGAATTTTGGAGGAAATTCGAGAAGGTCATAAATCTGATTTGAAATTAGTCGACCAAATAATGAAGATTAATCAAGGTAATGGCGGTGAATTCCGAATTGATGAAGAAGGAGTTTTGAGGTTTCGAGATAGAGTGTGTGTTCCGGATATTTCTGGAATCAAAAAGAGTATTCTGGAGGAAGGACATAGAAGTCGATTGAGTATTCATCCTGGTGCTATGAAGATGTATCAAGACCTTCGTAGATTGTTTTGGTGGCCAGGTATGAAAAGAGATATTGCTGAATTTGTGTATGCATGTTTGACTTGCCAGAAGTCCAAGATTGAACATCAGAAGCCTTCAGGTACGATGCAGCCGTTGAATGTTCCTGAATGGAAGTGGGATAGCATTTCCATGGATTTTGTGACTGGGTTACCAAATACTGCAAGAGGTAATGACTCGATATGGGTGATTGTGGATAGGTTAACTAAGTCGGCGCATTTCTTGCCAATGAGAATTAATTACTCTATGCAGAAGTTAGCTGAAATTTATATTGAGGAAATCGTAAGGTTGCATGGAACACCTTCGAGCATTGTATCGGATAGAGATCCGCGATTTACGTCATGATTTTGGAAGAGTCTACAGGATGCTTTGGGTACTAAGTTGAGGATGAGTTCTGCTTATCACCCGCAGACAGATGGTCAGTCGGAAAGAACAATCCAATCTTTAGAAGATTTGTTGAGAGCTTGTGTACTGGATCAAGGAGGATCTTGGGATAGTCACTTGTCGTTGATCGAGTTTACATATAACAACAGTTTTCATGCTAGTATTGGAATGGCTCCTTATGAGGCATTGTATGGTAGACGTTGTCGAACTCCATTGTGTTGGTATGAGTCGGGAAAGAGTATTGTACTTGGACCTGAGATTCTTCAAGAGACAACGGAGAAGATTAAAATGATTCGGGATAAAATGAAGACGTCGCAGAGTCTTCAGAAGAGTTACCATGATAAGAGAAGGAAAACACTTGAATTCCAAGAAGGAGACCACGTATTCTTAAGGGTTACGCCGATGACTGGTGTGGGACGAGCTTTGAAGTCTAGAAAGCTCACTCCGCGCTTTGTTGGTCCGTATCAGATTATGCAGAGAATATGAGAGGTTGCCTATCGGGTGGCTTTACCACCGTCACTTGCAAATTTGCATGATGTGTTTCATGTGTCGCAGTTGAGGAAGTATATTCCGGATCCGTCACATGTAATTCAGATGGATGACGTTCAGGTAAGAGATAACCTGACAATAGAAGCATTACCTGTGAGGATTGATGGTCGAGAATTGAAGCAACTCCGAGGTAAAGAGATTGCCTTAGTGAAAGTATTGTGGGGCGGACCAGCTGGTGATAGTTGGACTTGGGAGCGTGAAGATCAGATGAAGGAGTCATATCCGACTCTATTTACTTCAGGTAATTTTCGAGGACGAAAATTCTTAAAGTAGGGGAGAGTTGTAACGACCCGAAAAATCTAAATTATTTATTTAATCATTTAATTAATTAATTTAGAAAGAATTAAGAGGGGTTTGTAATGATTTTGGAGAATTATGGATTAAAAGATGCATTTTTTGGTAAATTTAATAAAAGGAATAATCATGTGTTATTTATGTTATTATTGTTATTATTGAAATTTAAAATAACATGAGGATGGGCAAGGTGGTCTTATTGGAGAATAAGTGAGGATAGGACGGGAAGTTCATAAACTGGGATATATGACTAAAAGAGAAAAGGGAACGATCATTCTAACTGATTGTGTTCTTGGTGAAGGAAACTGAAGCAGAGAAGAGGGAGAGGAAACCTAAAGGGCTGAGGAATTCTCAAAGAATCTTGAAGAAGGAAGGAAAAGCTTCGGATTATTCTAAGGTATGGGGAGAGTTCATAATTTCTTATAGTTTTATAGGAATCGGAGATGAATAGATTAGGGATTGTATGAGTTTTGTTGATTTAGATGATTTTTGATGTAGAATGAGTAATTTGATGAAAATATGATGAGTTTGAATGATGCATATTACTATATGTGTGTTTTACGAGTGTTTTTGATCAATTTTCGTGTAGAACACTGATTTTTGGGGTAATCAAAGTTAAAAACGCAGAAAAACACTTTTCGGGAAAATTTGGGTTTTGTCGCATCCTGACACGGGCCGTGTCACACAACACGGGCACCCGTGTCAGCCTACTGGTTGAGAAAAATAAATTTGTGTGTTGCAGAGTTCCTGACACGGGCAGTGTCACAGGACACGGCCGACCGTGTTAGCTTGCTGGTCGTGAATGAAAAAATTGATTTTTTTGAAATTGGTCCCAGGGCTTCTGACACGGGCCGTGTCACAGGACACGGGTGGCCGTGTCAGGCTGCTGACTTGCTACTTTTTTTGATATTTTGGAATTGTGTCCCAGTTCTTCTGACACGGGCAGTGTCACAGGACACGGGTGGCCGTGTCAGACTGCTGGTTGTCTCATATTTTTGCTGTTTTCTTGAGGTTTCTCGCTGTTTTCTTGTGTTGTTTCTTTAGGGTCGAAGTATTGATGATATATAATTGATGAACTATGATTTTTATGATGAATGTTGTTGAGATAAAATGAATGATGCACATGTCGATATTTAAATGAAATGAGGAGGTTAGCATCATTGCATTTCATGGCATATTTTTATGATGGGGCTTCGGCCTATTGGTAGCTTCAATCCCATCGTGCGGATTGGAGTGATATGTTGTTATGGTGTGCTCCCATTGTGGAGGGTTGATGGCCAGTGTCCATCACATGGAGAAAAGTCGGTACCCGCATTGCATATGTTGCATTTTCATTGAAGTTGACATTGCATTTCTTATGGAGTAATTATGATGAGTCGTATTATGAATTCTAAGTTGATGATGATGTGAATGAATGTGAGTGATGATCTGTTGTTGTTGCTGCTTAATTTATGTAATTTCCATGCCTTTGTATTACTATATTGAATTATGTTTTCTCACCCTGCCTGCTTGGAAATGTTGCCTCTTATGTGGGTAACTTGCAGATAACCAAGAGTAGCTTCGAGGTGACGAAGGAGGTAGCTTGGAGTGTCTCGTTTGTGTCGTTTAAGTTTAGAGGTGTCCTGCTCTGTGTCATGTAACATCGGGTTGGGATGGATTGCGAACTTCGTGTTCTTTTGATTTATGTTGAAATTTTATACTGATGATGTTGTTCTAGATTGGATAAATTTCTTATGAAGTTTTTAATTGAATTTAAAATGACAAGTTGATTCCGCTGCGAGATTATGATTTCTTTTGATGATGTTTGAGTAACCCGTGTTACGGGACAGGACTATGAGAATTGTATGATGTTTTGATTATGTACACCCTTGGTTGTGAATTATGCTCTGATAACATGATTTATTTCTTCAGAAATTGTATGTGGGGTAGAAGGGTGTTACAAAGGTTACAAGGTAAGCTACACCAAAGATGAATGTGTGGTAGCTGATGAGCAGAATGAGGTAGTGATGAAGGGAGTAAGATCCAAAGTTAATTGCTATCAGTGGATACCTCAAGTGGACAACTTATCTAGTGATGATGCTGTTACATCAGATGGTGACATCAAGTGTGAAAGTATGGTGAAAAGTCAATCTGGGTTAATGACTTATGGGGCTGTTACTCCTCAGTTGGATGATGTGTTAAAAGCCAACTTGAGTAGTCAGTTATGTGAGCAAGATGAAGGAGTCAACAATGCTGATGGAAGGATCAAAAGTTGTGACCTTAAGAAGTGTTGGGAGCTGAATACTTGCAAGGCCAAGAAAGATGACAACCTGACTAATGACTCCTATAGTTCAGAAGAAAAATTTCACAAGTTGACAATCCTTAGGTTGGAAGATGCAGATGTTAGAGCTGATGTTAAAACATCTCAAGTCAAGAAAGGTACTTCTAGCTTTAAAATAAAGAAGAGTGATGATGAACTAATTGCAAAAGTGGTTCCTAGGGTTGCTAAACGACTGAAATCAAGGAAGAGGAAAGCTATTGAGTCACCTCCAAAGATGAGAACTTATAAGCAGAAGATCTATGTGGATGGTACTACAAAATCCAGGAGTAAAGTGTTCATCTCTTCCAGAAATAGGAAGATCAGAGATAAGTCTGATGATAATGCCCAGGATATCTCTCAAATGAAGGAAGCCGTTGTTGTTAGAACTTCTGAGAAAATTCAAAAGGACATACTAGATAACATTCCTAAGCTTTTCATAAAATGGTGGAAGTATGTTCTGGAAAAAGAATTTGGTATAGATACTCTGGATATGGTTGAGTTTGCTAGGATATGGTTCAGAGAGGGTGTGGGAACTTATGGTATTCAGGTGTGTATGTTAACCTGACTAAGCTGCTCTGACTGTGTTTTTTTGGGAGCTTCTTGAAGGACTTCTTTGTGCAATGAGTCCTTTGTGCAATGATGTCCCAAAAGATGTTGTAACATCATGTTTGCCGATGGTTATATCTGGAAGATGATTAAGATTGGACATGTGGAGTTGGATGCTATGGTCATGTGTTTAGTAGTTTGTTCTGGAAAAGCATGACTACTGTCTTTGAAGACTTCACCAGTTTCAACAACTACTGGTGGATGTAAGAGGAATTGTGATCTCTTGAAGAGACTGGATCTCAGTAAAGCTTTTAAGTAAGCTGAGAATTTGTGGAGTATGTGACACAGTGTTGAGTTTGGATTATATTGCTGATAGTAAATCCAGTAGTGGAGCATATGTAATACCCTGGTGTCAAGAGTGTCAAGAGTATCCTTGGTGAAGGATGTCTTTGTTCTGGATCTGAAGCTTAGTGCTTACATTATATGATGAAGTAGAAGGTTTGCCTTGGATGGAGAATGTAGAGAAGACTGAAGTTGATCAGGAAGTCTGAAGATGAAGATTATGATAGGGAATGACTGTCTGTGGAAAAAGGGACAGTGGTACCAAAATGAATATGCTCAGCAAGTGTGCTCAAATGTTCATATTCATCTAGAGGATTTGTTAATCATTACAGGGGGAGTACTTGTCTATGGATTTTGCAGCAAAGGGTATCATAGGACTTACTTGTTGAGGTTTGTCAAATTGTGGCTAAAAAGGGGGAGAAATAGCCAAGAGAGTCAAGAGTATCAAAGAATGTCAAGTGCTGTTAGAAGTGCAGATATTGAGGGGGAGATTTATTCCATACAACAGAGTATTGGAGTGTTTGTGCAGCATGCTGAAAGCATTGTGAAGTGTAGCTGCTAGTGAAGATATCATAGCATTTGAAGAGTGCAGCCAAGCAGACATCAAAGGGGAGAAGTGCTGCACATTGCAAGCTACTGAACAGCTGTGATGCTGGTTCATGTTGTGAGCTACTGAACAGCTGTGATGCTGGTTCATGTTTTTGAGGGGGAGCACCAATTGGCTATTGTCAATAATGAAGATGGTGCCGAAGCAGATCAAGTGATGAAGACTATGAAGATTGTCAAACTGCTGCTGATGAAGATTTCAATTTACTGAAGATTTTCCGCTGCTGAAGACTCTGAGGGTTCAGAGGGTGTTTTAGCCAAAATTAGCCAAAGAGGGAGATTGTAAGTTCCTGGATTGGCTGGAATTTTGGTAAAACAACTAGATGTTCAATGTTGAGGTCATGGTGTTGATGTTGCAACATTGAGTCTTAGTACTGGACTGTACTAAGTTGTGAAGGTAAACAATGTTTGATGTCATGCGCTTGATGTTACAACATTGATGTCTTAACACTGGGCTGTGTTAAGTAATTAATTGTTGAAGTTGGATGTCTGATGTCACACAGGTGATGTTGTAACATCAGATCTGCAGAATTAACAACAACAGGTTATTAGGGCACGCGTGTTAGCTAGAATTGTGGAGAGTGGTTGACTCATTGGATGAGAATATCTTGGGATAGATATTTTCTGTTACATGGGAGATTTGATTGCAGGTCTGTTGGAGAATTAAAAGGTTGAAGATTTAAAAAGATTTTGGGGATAAAATATGTTTTGAAGATTCAATTTTAATTAACAAATCTGATCAAATATTGTGACAAGTCCAAGCCCAATTCAGGAGCTATATAAAGCACACAAGACCAAAGGGAAAGGTACAGAAAACATTTAGAAGATCAGGAGCTGGAGGCTTAGTGTCTAGAGTTTGTTTAGAGTGCTTGTATTTACACTATTCTAGGGTTTGAATAGGTGTTGTGTTTCTGTCCTCTCTAGAAGCTGTGAAGTAATAGAGAGTGGTTGCTTGATCGAAGCTGTGACGTAAGATCAAGGGTACTCAAAGTGGTTTCTTTGAGAGTTTGTAAGGGATTGAGTGGTGTTCTCATACCTAAGTGGTTTCTTAGGTAGGAAGTCATTAGTAGAGTATAAGTTTAGGAGATTGTCAACGGGTTATTGAGTCTGTAAATTATATCTACAAGTAGTGAATTCCATCCCTGACTTGGTAGCCCCCAGAGTAGGTTGGTTGTAACCGAACTGGGTCAACAATTCTTGGTGTTATTTTACTGTTATTGCTGTCCATTGTGCAGAGTGTGTTGTTGTGACATCGCACCTTAACATCACACGTCTGATACCAGAATTTCAGGAACAAAGTGACTTTTCTTGATTTTGATCACTCCATAACTCAAAATCCATGAGGAATTTGGACATAAGTTAGTATGAAGCTTTTGTAGAGGGCAATGTGATCTACAAATCAAGCCTTGGATGGAAAAAAAATGGCCTTGTGGTTTAGGAGTTATGGTCCTCCAAAGTTGGCCTATTAGTGGCACTTTTTCCATAACTTAGAAATTTTTCTAAGTTTTATGGTTACCCCTTTTACAAGTTATCCCATTTTCTTTGATTTTTCTTGATGAATTATGATTCAAATCATACATTAACATCATTTTAGGGTTAAAAATCCATTTTGGTGAAAAATCTCAAAAAGTCAAAGTTGACTTTTGTGCACAGTTGACTTTTTATCAGATGAATTCCAAACTGTGCAATTCTTCATGAAATCATGTCCTTGACCTAAATCAAACTTGATGGACATGTTCCATGGGTGTCATAGGGTATATTGATTCATGTCCTAGGGCTTGGGAGCATGTCCTGGTCAAAAGTCAAAGTTACAGTTGCCTTTTCTCGCGAAACCCTAATTGTGGTGCAGATGAAATTGTGACTTGTTGCTCACATTTCTTGGATTAATCCATTGTTCCAAATGGATCAATATAGTTCATTAGAGACCCTCAAATCATGTCTTGAGGTCTCTGTTCATGACTTGTCTCAAAAGTCAACTTAGGAGTGAATTAGGTCAAGAAACCCTAATTCCTGATTTTTTATGTATGCATCCCCTGAGGCAAAATTGACTTGATGATTGGGTTCATGAGGTTCCATGAAGTATATTAGGTTATGTTTTGGATCATTGGCTCATGCCCAGATGAAATTTCCCATCTGGAGGCCCTGGTCGACCAAAACCCTAATTTGATGACACTGTCGATCTGGAGGCTTGATCCACCTAGAAGGGAGCAGCTTTGTGCTTAATCCTTGAAGTGGGAGTCCTTTTGATCCTTTGTGGATGTTTGAGAGGTTAGACAAGTTGAAGATCATGTCATTTCTTGATTGATCTTTTGTCTAAAAGCTCTGAGAGGGCTAGAAACCCTAATTCTGATTGTAGTGAATGCTCAACAACCCTTGAGGTATCTGATGAGGCATGATGATTCATCCATATTGTGATGATGATTTACACAATGATGGGAAACTTTAGTGGTCAAAATTTGGGGTATTACAGATGCCCCTATTTAATCATCTTTGACCCGAAGGTGTGAGTGACGAAAGTATTCGGGCATTCGGGGTGCAAGAGGATTAAATATCGGAATACCCGAAATTTTGATGGCTATGAATGGCAGCTTGCACATCCATCTTCTTTCGCTAAGCAATGATGCTTAGAAAAGGTAAACTTCCCCTCGATCCTGGTTTCCTACCAAGGAACTAGTCTTAGTTTCTTTTGAGATGAACTTCCCCTCGATCCTGGTTTCCTACCAAGGAACGAGTCTTAGTTTCTGATTTAAACTTCCCCTCGTTCCTAGTTTCCTACCAAGGAACTGGTCTTAGTTTCAGATGTAAACTTCCCCTCGATCCTGGTTTCCTACCAAGGAACTGGTCTTAGTTTCTTTTGTCAATAAACTTTATTGACAAGGGACGTTATTCGTAGTGGTTTTCCCTCAAACTTCTCGCCGAATTTTCCTGGGGAGATGCCATTTGACGGAAAAGGTTTTGATGTCAGACTTGCTGGGGAACCCAATCGTCTGAATTGTAGAGGTACACAAACTTCTCTATTGGAGACGCCATTTGACGATTCTACTGGGGAAAGCGAGTCTCTTGAGAGACTGCTTCCGCTTGGGGTCTTGCATCATACTTTTCTTGGGATCTTCCCAGAGAAATGCCATATGATGGGATCCAATTTTGAGGTGCCGATGACCTTTTCATCAGCGGATTTTTGGAGAAATACTGATGTGCTACCGAATCTTTGATTAAGAGGCTTTCTCTGGGGATTTTCCTTAATCCGGGAAAGCAAGGATATCATCTTCAATGGTGAAGAGTGACATCTGTCAAAAGTTGCTCTGGCTTTTCAGAGGTTCAAGTTATCAAAGTGGTCAAGCGCCGACTCTGATCTAGAGATACACTGGTGGCGAGATTGTTCAGACGCAACATTTCCTGACGAGGATAAGGGCTGACAACTCGATAGAGAGGACAGTTATCACTAGGGGACAAGACCGACTAGAGCGATAGCGATGCAATATGAAATGCGAATGCAAATAAAATGCATGATATATGTATGTATATGCTGACAAAACAGACACGACATACAAACTAACGGGTGAACACGGCTGGATACTCGGCCATCGCGGGGCGAAGAAGTACCGTTGGTTCAAAAATAGCAATTCTACCTTGCTTAGGAGAAGTAGTCCACGCGGGGAACTGTGTTGGTCGGGCTTAGGAGATAAGAACTCGTCCGAGGGTATCAGATGGGAAAGCCGCGTCTGATACAGCTGATCCTTCGTTCAGGCGTGCTGGTTTAGAAGGAGCACTTTGATTCTGCACTTTGAAGTTCGCTTACTTCTGGAGAAACGATCGACGTTCTTCTGATGTTCAACAGTCAAAAGAAATTGCCATCTTTATTTTAAAAGCAGAAAAAGTTTTTACAAGTAAATTCATTTTTGTCTTATCTCAAGAATCGTTAATCATATTAAAATGTCGTTCTGTAAAGCTAAAACAACTGAGAATTACAAACAAAAGCACAAGGGCTCAAATTTTATTGATAAGATGGAGATCATCCAAACACGTGATTCCAAAGAGTATTTACAAAGTTAGAAAATGGTAATTTACAGTGAAAAGGGATGCGTTGAAACATAACGACCACTATCCTTCTACCAACTTTGAATTCGGGACATCCTGAGCTTCTGTCGAAGATGACCTTGACTGGAGTTTTCCTCCGATAGATGATGTAACTGTTACTAAGGGACTTGCCTCTGTTGAACATAGTTACTTGCCATTATCCCTAACTTTTGCCTGGATTGTACTGTGATGTTTCCAATCCACCGGGATGATTTTTTCATGTCTCTAACTTTTGCCTGGACCGCCCTTTCGGGTTTTCAATCCACCGAGACATTTTTTTTAGGCGAAGTATTTCTTGACTACATCAACATTCGTGGGGTAGGCAAATTCCTCTCCGTCCATGGTTGCAAGTCTCAAGGCGCCGCCTGAGAAAGCTTTCGTGACCACATAAGGGCCATCATAATTTGGGGTCCATTTGCCCCGAGTATCAGTGAGAAAAGATTGTATCTTCTTGAGCACGAGGTCTCCTTTTCTGAAGTTGCGAGGTCTGACCTTTTTGTCAAACGCCCTCTTCATTCTTTGTTAATACAACTGACCGTGGCATAGTGCCGTGATTCGCTTCTCTTCGATCAGGTTCAGTTCGTCGTGTCGGCTTTGACACCATTCAGCTTCTGTAAGCTTAGCTTCCATCAATACCCAGATTGATGGGATCTCTACTTCGATGGGGAGCACTGCTTCGATGCCATACACTAGAGAGAAATGGGTAGCCCCTGTTGAAGTGCAGACAGATGTTCGATAACCGTGAAGAGCAAAGGGTAACATCTCGTGCCAGTCTTTGTAAGTTACAACCATCTTTTGAACGATCTTCTTGATGTTCTTGTTAGCCGCTTCTACCGCTCGGTTCATCTTGGGTCGGTAGGGAGATGAGTCATGGTGTTCAATCTTGAATTCTGCACACAACTCTTTCATCATCTTATTGTTCAAGTTAGATCCATTATCTGTAATGATCTGGCTTGGAACACCATAACGGCAGATGATATTGTTTTTGATAAATCAGACCACCACTTGTCGGGTCACATTAGCGTATGACGCTGCTTTGACCCACTTAGTGAAGTAATCAATGGCTACCAGGATGAACCGATGTCCGTTTGAAGCCTTAGGTTCAATCAAGCCAATCATGTCGATTCCCCACATGGAAAAAGGCCAAGGGGAAGAGAGAACTTTGAGATACGTTGGCGGTACATGAATTTTGTCGGAGTATATCTGACACTTGTGACACCTCCTCATGTACTTGTAGCAGTTGGATTCCATGGTCAACCAGTAGTACCCTACTCTCAGAATTTTTCTCGCCATTGTGTGTCCATTGGCATGAGTGCCAAAGGATCCTTCATGAATTTCTTTCATAAGCATGTCTGCTTCTGGTATGTCGATGCATCGGAGCAAGACCATGTCAAAATTCCTCTTATAAAGAGTGTCACCGCTCAGGAAGAAGCTTCCAGCTAGCCTTCTGAGGGTTTTCCTATCTTTTCTGAGTGCCCCAGGTGGGTACTCTTGTTTCTGAAGGAAGCATTTGATATCGTGATACCAAGGTTTGTCATCTATGACTGCTTCGATCGAGAAGACATAGGAGGGCCGTTCAAGGCGCATTATGTCGATCTTAGGTAGGTCACTCCATTGACCTACGCTAATCATGGAAGAGAGAGTGGCTAATGCATCAACCATGTGATTCTCCTCGCGAGGAATATGATGAAACTCCACTCTGTTGAAGAAAGGTAGCAACCTTCTTGCATAGTCTTTGTAAGGAATCAGTCCTGATTGGTATGTGTTCCAATCTCCTTTTATCTGATTGATAACTAGGGCTGAATCGCCGTATACGTCCAAATTTTTTATCCTTAAATCAATCGCTTCTTCGAGACCCATAATACAAGCTTCGTATTCGGCCTCGTTGTTCGTACATTTGAACGTAAGTCTGGCAGTGAAAGGAATGTGGGTACCCTGAGGGGTAACAATGATTATCCCAATTCCGTTTCCGTAATGATTAACTGCTCCGTCAAAGATAAGTCCCCATTGGGAACCTGGTTCTGGCCCTTCACTGGGTAGCGGTTCATCGCAGTCTTTCATTTTTAGATACATGACATCTTCGTCTGGGAAGTCAAACCTGATTGATTCTTGATCGTCAATCGGTTGATGAGCCAAATGATCGGCTAAAATACTTCCTTTAACGGCTTTCTGAGTGTGGTACTCTATGTCATATTCTGATAGTAACATCTGCCAATGGGCAATTCTTCCCGTGAGAGCAGGCTTTTCAAATACGTACTTGATTGGATCCATCTCGGAAACCAACCAAGTAGTATGACGAATCATGTATTGGCGAAGATGTTTGGCTGCCCAAGCCAAAGCGCAACAAGTTCTCTCAAGCATCGTGTACCGAGTCTCGCAGTCGGTGAACTTCTTGCTCATATAGTAAATGGCAGACTCTTTCCTTTTGGTTTCATCTTGTTGGCCAAGTACACATCCCATTGAGTCCTCTAGGACTGTGAAGTAAATGATCAGTGGTCTTCCTTCCACTGGTGGTGATAGAATCGGAGGATTCAACAGATATTCCTTGATACTGTCGAAGGCGGTTTGGCAATCTTTTGACCAAACGCAATCCTGGTTCTTTTTCAGTAATTTGAAAATCAGCGCACACATGGCGGTCATAAGGAATATGAATCTGGAGATGTAGTTCAAATGTCCCAAGAATCCTCTGACTTGTTTTTTAGTTTTCGGAGAAGGCATTTCTCGAATGGCCTTGACCTTGTCAGGATCAACTTCAATTCCTTTCTGGCTGACGATGAACCCTAAGAGTTTCCCTGAACGGACACCGAAGGTGCACTTTTTGGGATTCAAGCGGAGTTTATATTTTCGCAAACGCTCGAACAATTTTGACAGGTGGGTCACATGCTCCTCTTCTGTCTTAGATTTTGCAATCATATCATCGACATACACCTCGATTTCCTTGTGTATCATGTCATGAAACAGAGTAGTCATGGCCCTTTGATAGGTTGCCCCGGCGTTCTTCAAACCAAACGGCATCACCTTGTAACAAAAGTTACCCCATGGGGTAATGAACGAAGTTTTCTCCATGTCTTTCGGCGCCATTTTGATTTGATTATAGCCCGAGAATCCATCCATGAAGGAGAAAACTTTGAACTTTGCTGTGCTGTCAACCAGCATGTCAATGTGTGGTAAAGGAAAGTCGTCCTTTGGACTAGCCCTGTTTAAGTCTCTGTAGTCGACACACATTCTGAACTTTCCGTCCTTTTTAGGAACGGGTACGATGTTGGCTAACCATTGAGGATATTCAGATGTAGCGAGGAAACATGCGTCGATCTGTTTCCGTACCTCCTCTTTGATTTTGATGGCCATGTCCGAGTAAGTCCGTCTCAACCTTTGCTTTACTGGCAGACATTCCGATTTTAACGGTAAATGATGTTCCACGATGTTGGTATCCAACCCTGGCATGTCCTGATAGGACCAAGCGAATACATCGGGGAATTCTTTGAGAAGCTTTATCAAACTCTCTTTGGCAGTTGGACTGAGCAGTGCCCCAATCCTGATTTCTTTTCTCTCTTTTTCTGAACCCACGTTTAACGTTTCCAACGGCTCTTTGTGAGGTTCAATGAACCTTTCCTCTTGTCTGAGTAATCGGGAGATCTCTTCTAGAATTTCGTTGTCAACTTTTTCTTCGGCCCCAAATATCGGGAACTCAAAGTCGGGAGAAGGCATCGAATCGTATGTTTCAACGGGGTGTAAAACAAGCAATCTGCATGACGTGACGATTTGTGTTTAAAAGAGATAGAGAGAATGCAAGTGTGTGTGCAGTGTATTTTTTTTATTACTGCTTGTTTTTATTATTGAATTGTTTTTTAGGATTACCATTTTCTGAAAAAGTAAAAAGAGAAAACAGCAATAAATGCGGAAATTACAGAACGACGTTATTTTATTAATGAACAAGTCGATCTTGAAACTACAGCCCTATAAAACAAAACTCCGTCGCTTTGGGCGAAGCGAAGAGGGAAATTTACAGAAAGAGAAGCCTATCAAAACATCTGTTTCACCTGGGCAGGGTGAAAGGTTAAAGATGGCAATTACTTTGACTGGTGAACGACCTTCGGAACCTCGACGGCAACCCATTGGCGGCGAACTCCTCGGTGAATCACAAAGTCTGGCACCTTCCTTGATTTGTCTTCAGAAATAACGCTGATTTCTGGTGGAGCAGGATCATTGGAATCTGTCTCCCAGGCAGAATTGTCGTAGGAGGATTCCTCTGTTGCATTTTGCATGGCATTTGTGCTCTTAGCTGTATCTCCCCATCCAGTTGGCTGGATATCTTCTAGCCTGATACGAGAGCTTTCAGGAGCGGTGTACTTGACCATATAGTCGAATTTTCCACTTGGTTGTCCCAGAGTGTCCCAAACTTCTTTGGAACTGGAGGGGTTATCCCTCTCGATGACGTTGACCTCGAGGAAAGCATAGTTGATGAATTCTAGTCCTGCAAACGTTGCAAATTCATCGTCGTGTTGAGTAGTTTCTGAATGACCTGAGTGTTGATCCCATGACATGGCGGGGACACAGGTATTTTGTTCAATAATGCTCAGCTGAGTTTCATTACTCGGCTGACTTTCTTGCCCAAAGTCTCCTGGATAAGGTTGCCACATTGGCAGACGATCCATTGGGCCATAGTAGGTGTAGTCAAAATTGTCTTTCATCGAAGTGTCTTCCTCTAATGAATTTGGTGGAGCACGACATCCTTCCGGATCACAATCTCTATATATCATTTTGACGTCTGATCTGGGTATAAATCTCGGACTCTCTGTAGGAAAGCAAAATGGAGTTTGTGTTTCGTCCTGAGACGTATAACCGTCCTTGTTAAGATAGGACTTCTATTCATCCTCTGTGTCAGAGGGATCTTCCTCATTGATGGCATGGATTGCCTGAGGCACTGGGTGAAGAAAACCTCCACTGTGGAGGAAGTTTTGAAGGGGATGAAAACTTTCATCGTTAACAGCTGTCTGGGTACAGGTTGCAGAAAAACCAAGACCCTTCTTTGTTTTATTGTCAATAGGAATAACAAGCTATCCCCATCCTGTTGTATCGGTACTCTCGACCGCTTTGATAGCATCTTTGTATGAGGAAATCGAAGTTCCTCCTTCGAATTGATTGTTCTTGCTCACTGATACTGCTTGGAACTGCGTCCCAATAACCTCCTCGGGTTTTATACTAGTAGATGATGATAAACTACTCACGAGCAAGGCTTGTTCCCCATAGACTGTGACAAGTTGATCGTTCTGAACAAACTTTAGCTTTTGGTGAAGGGTCGAGGTGACCGCTCTAGCCTGATGTATCCAAGGTCTTCCTAATAAACAACTGTATGTTGCCCGGATGTCCATGACCTGGAAAGTGACTTGGAAAGTGTGAGGACCAATAGTTATGGGAATATCAACTTCGCCGATAACTGCTTTTCTGGATCCGTCGAATGCTTTGACGACGACCTCGCTGATTCTCATCGGAGGGCCTTTGAATGATAGTTGCATCAAAGTGGACTTCGGCATAACATTCAGGGCTGACCCTGTGTCTACCAATACGCTGGCTAAAGCATCGTCCTGGCAGTTAACTGTAATATTGAGCGCCATGTTATGACGACGACCCTCTTCGGGTAATTCCTCATCACTAAATCCCAAATTATTGCAGGAAGTGATGTTAGAGACAATGCTATCGAACTGACTGATTGTTACATCCTGTTCCACAAAGGCTTGCTCTAAGACTTTCTGTAGAGCCTCCCTGTGCGCTTCTGAACTGAGTAACAGTGATAATACCGAGATCTTTGAAGGAGTCTGTAACAATTGATCAACAATGTTGTATTCACTCCTTTGGATGAGCTTCAGCATCTCATCATCATTTTTCGAAAGGTCGGGATTATTGGATTGACCGACTGGTGGATCGGGAACTTCTGTCTGAAATTCCTTTTCTTTGTTGGGTTCTCCAACTCCTCTGTTGAAGATTCGACCGCTCCGTGTTACACGACTGATGTCTGCAATATTCACGACGGAGGGTAATGGAATTTCCTTTCCATTTTCAACTATTGTTGCACCGTATTTGTAAGGGATAGCCTTAGTTGATTCATACGGTAATGGTCCCGGCAGATAGATGACTATGGGAGCCTTCTGATTTTTCTGACCATCATAAGTAATCTTGATCCATTCCCGGTTGGGAGTTTTAGATTCATCAAGTAGAGGGATGATGGCAAAAACATCCCTGGTCTGGTGACGACTAGAGATTGTGACGACATCCTCAACTTGATCGAAAAGGTAGTCCGGCGCCCAGTTGATGGATCCAAAACCTGGATATGGACGAATCTCTCCGTGATCCACTTGCCCCTGGAGAGCTGCTCTCACAAGGTAACACCCTTGGTTACTTGCTGAACAGACGATGCAACGTTCATAATTGTGTGGGGGCACCTGGCCACGCCTACTTTGAATACAATGTAACCTCATTAGGTTAGTCTCCACAGATCGGACATCCTGACTCTAACGCCGAGTAGGATTCCTGTTACTGATACTAATTTGCTGAGTATCTTCATCCATATAGATTGGCATCCACCAGTGATTTAACAAGTGCTGAAGTGCCTCCTGGACAAGGGTACAACCTCGATCATTTTCGCAACCTGCTTTACAGCTTTAATAGTCATGTGATATTAAGAATCCGAGTCGGACCTGCTCAGCATGCAACTCTACCAGGTTGGTATTCATCACGCGAATATCGAAGATCTGAACCATGTTAATCTGATAAGGGTTCCTATCATGGTAGTCTTGGATCCATCCAAGATCCATCTGACGCTGAAGGGCCTCTTGTATGAAAGAGCATCCTTGTTTGTTTACCGAGCAAGTCAGACAGGAACTGTAATCGTGCCGTGGCAGATTATGATACTGGCTTTGCCTTGAGTGCATCGGCACCAAGTTGACATTCATTGCACGGACATCGTGGTTCTGAATGACGTTAGAATTCGTGCAGACCATGTTAACTCCACGAACTCGGTGCTCTTGGATCCATCCGAGATCCATTTGTTCCTGTAGAGCTGATTGCACTACCGAACATCCCTGATTGTCTTTAAAGCAGATATCACACTGGTGATAGTTATGAGGTGGCACATGGCCATATCCACTCTGCCTACAATGCATCTTGACCAGATTGGTTTTCAACAAGAGTACATCGTGGATTTGATAGACGTCGTTAGTCTCTTTCTCAATCAAGTTGACTGCAGCTTTCTCATGTTGAGGCAGCGGGTTTGTGAGAACATTGGGATTCGTATCTTTGAAAGATAAGAGCCCGCTCCTAACAAGCTTTTGCACGTCGGACTTGAACTTGAGACAACTCTCTATGTTATGCCCTGATCCTTCTTGATGATAAGGGCATGTTTGATCCACCTTAAACCAAAAAGGCAGATTTTCCGGTACTGTAAGAGGAGACTTAGTCTGGATGTGCCCCTTAGCCAGTAGTAATGGAAATAGTTCTGCGTACAACATGGGTATAGGATCAAACCCTGATGGTCGTGTTGTACGGTTGTTGTTATATGGAGGACGAGCCTGCTGAAGAGGCTGTTGAGTCCTTTGTTGATTAGGTTGGCTCTGCACAACCTGAGGCTGATACGTAGGAACAGGCGCAGGGCCGATAGCAAGAGTTACAGCTGTTACTGGTTGATAACGTCACCTTTGCTTTCCGAGAGAGATATTCCCAATATCTTGCTCTTTTTTCTTAGGGAGAGTACTACCGTATCATTTTGTACTGCTTGATGGTCCAACGTCTTTCGCCAAACGTCCTTCTCGGACGGCCTCCTCAAGACGAACTCCCATGCCCACCATCTCGGTGAAATCACTGGGCGCACTGGCAACCATTCGGTCATAGTAAAATGAGCTCAAAGTCTTTAAGAAGATCTTTGTCATCTCTTTTTCCTCAAGAGGTGGACAAATATGAGCGGCCATTTCACGCCATCTCTGGGCGTATTCCTTAAAGGTTTCTTTATCCTTTTGTGACATTGATCTGAGTTAATCTCTGTCTGGTGCCATGTCCAAATTGTATTTGTATTGTTGGACGAAGGCAGTGCCAAGATCTCTGAAAGTGCCGATCGTGGCACGATTTAAACCCATGTACCATTTTAAGGCGGCACCAGTTAAACTATCCTGAAAGTAGTGAATCAGCAGGTCCTGATTCTCAGTCTGAGCTGACATTCACTGAGCGTACATCACCAAGTGACTCTGAGGGCAAGAGTTACCCTTGTACTTTTCAAAGTTTGGCACTTGGAATTTGTGCGGGACTTTCACATTGGGGACCAGACAAAGGTCTGCGGCGTCCTTTCCAAAAAGATCCTGACCGCGAATGGCTTGCAATTCCTTCTGCATTTCCAAGAACTGTTCCTGGAATTCCTCCATTCGGTCAAACATAGTTTCCTTTTTACCAGCAGGTATCTGTGGAATCTGTCCTTCCGGGACAATGTGCACCACAGGGGGTGGTACCGTAACTACGATAGTGAATCTTGGCGTTTCTCGAAGTTTGTAACCTTCAGGAGTCTTCAATATGCCTCTGGCATCTTCGCTTTCCTGAAGTCTGTAACCTTCAGGACCAGCGGCATCTGTTGCGATTCCCTGATCTTCAACGATCGGCAGAACATATCCTTCCGGGATATAGTTCGCAGGCATGCCCCAGGGACGATCTTTCGGCATTTGATACCTAGGATCATACTTCTCCACTATGGGCGCTGAGGTGATCTCTGAGATCACAGTCCTTTGTAGCTGAGCTTCTGCCATGGCTTGCATGTCGTTACGAAGCTTTCTCATATCCTCTCTCAGAGCGTTGATCTCTTCTTTCAACTCTCTGTTCTCTTCCTCAAGATCATCCATCTTTTTTTGACGATTGGCCCGAGTATTGTACGAATGAGACAGTTTGACTCTAGAACCGAGACACAAACGTGAGATTCGTAGGTAAGGAGAATACGCGATGTGAGAATGATGAATGCAATGATTATATTAATTGTTTTTTGGTTTAATCAAAATAAACTTCGACAATTAGATTGCAAATATCAAACAATGGGGAAACCCCTTTTTATTGAAATTCAAAGGATTATAGAAATGGAAATACAGTAGATTACAAAGTGCAGAAACAGAAACCTGAGCTAAAGGGTCCCGAGAGAACTCGGGTGCTGATTCTGGTATCTTCCTTTTCTTTGACCGGGGCTCTTGGGCCGTTGTCGGGTCGTCATTCCTTTGCCAGGTGAAAAGAGTGAGCACATTCCTTTGGTCATCTTGATTCTCTACAGCATGTTGCTCTAAAATTTCAATCAGAGCATCTTTCTCTTTCAGTAGTTGCTGTATTTGGATGCACTCCACATCGAGGGTGGTGCGGTACTTGTTCTTCCAAGACCTTCTCTCCCGTTGAACTTTGTTGAGAGTAACTTGAAGCTTTTCAGTTTCCGTCATGAAGTACATGACAGATTCCCTCGGTGGAAGAATTTCGTAACGAGGATAAGGCAATTTTAGCTTGAGAACTCTAGTTTGTACCCAGTGGAGATAAGGCTCCACCGAGACACAGTCCGATTTTCCTAGAGACTCTCATCCTTTCTTATGAACGTGTTTCCAAGCATGCACTATTTCCATCTTTAGTGCTCTGTCGTTTTCTCCTTCTTTGAAGAAAAGACCTTCCAGATGAGCAGTACGCGGGACATGCCTCATCGGGTATCCAAATTGACGAAAAACCAATATCGGATGATAGTTGATTCCTCCTTTAGTTCCTATGAGGGGTACGTTGGGGAAGTTTCCACAATGATCAATGATCCTGATCCCATCATAAATCTTATTACACCAATCTATGTCAGAGTTGGTAAGAGACATGATCTTCTGCTACCAGCGCAAGACACTCTTGCAATCCCAAAAAGCAGCAGACTTAGGAAAATGGGAGATAAACCATTTGTAAAGCAAAGGTACACAACATGTGATCTCCCCTCCGCTGTACAAATTTCCTAAGTGTACAGAATGATACGCGTCCGCGAGCAAAGTCGGCACAGGGTTTCGAATGAGAAAAACCTTAATAGCGTTGATATCGACGAAGTTATTGATGTTGGGAAACAAAAATAACCCGTAGGTGAGCAAGACAAAGATGCTTTCAAAAGCAGTCCCGTTCCCTATACTAGCGAAGTACAGAGCTTTCTTTGTTAAGAACTGGGCTGGCAAACCTTGTATGCCACCCTTGGTAGTCATGTGAATCTTGACTTCAGACTCGTCCAAATGAATTGCTCTTGCAATGGTCTGATTCTTTGGAATTTCTTCCAGTCTGGAAAATGGAGCTCGATTAGTGATATGTAAATCGATCAGATGAGAATACTCCTCCAGCGTTGGTGTGAGCTGGTAATCCGGGAATGTAAAGCAGTGATAAACCGGATCGTAGAATTGAACGAGCACGTCCATGATTCCCTCAATCACATGGACTCTTAGTAGAGGTAGCAGACCTCCATACTTGGCTCTGAAAGCCTCCTGGTTTGTGATCATCCTCGCCAAACCTCTTAAATCCTTTAGTTTTGGAACCTTGAAGGTGTACTTATGAGTTCTCCTTCTACCGAAATCCATTAACGCAATCTTTTTCTCTGATATTTGCAATCACAATCTTAGTTTAATTTGAAAAAAAACAGAGAGACTAGAAGAGAAATTTTTTTGAATGTTTTAATGTTTTTTAAATGAATGCATGAATGCAGCACACAAAAACATAGAAAAAACATGGGGTCAAAGGGTCGTTGTCATGAAGTCAAGGCTCTACCCATCCCCAAAGTTTTATACTAGGGTGATTTTTGTACCTGTACTCATTATCATCAGCTCCCCCCAGGAAAGCAAAATAACAAGCGGATCGCCAGCGAGTTGTAGAGCAATCTTAGAGTAAGTGCCATTCACCGAGAATAGATCACCAGCCTCAAATGAGGGTAGTATCGCGTGACAACTATTTCCGATAGCTTCCGTACTACAAAAGGGTTTGGCTCCTCAGCTTCTCAGACATTACAATCGGCCCATTATCTAAATGAGAGAATGGGTTGCATTGGTCAGCCTCCACTGAGGCTGATGGTCGACCTCGTCGCCATCACTTATCTTAAGTGTATACTCAATCTTTCCACATACGGCATCACCCGCATTCCCATTAGCAGAAAAATAAACACGTATAGCAATTAGGAAAAGCAGTATATATATTTGTCCTAATCATCCTAGACCTATAAAGTTATGAATCCTAGGTTCCTGACAGAAATGGCTCCCCGGCTGAGTCACCATTCTGTAGTTTCTATACAAGGAAAAAAGAAAGAAAGATCGGCCCCATGGTGGGCGCCATTTTTCTGTAGCGAGCGATTTTGGACACGGTTCTTAAGCGCTGTCGCTCTTTTGGGGGACTACAGGTCGATTCATTTTTTATCCTATTGTGAGCTGACTAAGGAAGGGAAATAAATGTCTCCAATTAACCCTGCTTGCATACCAAGTTTAAACAGCGGTCTGTTAGGTTACGGATGCGATGTGGTCGTGGGGCCTTTCTTGTGTTATTTAACATAATGACAGGTTTCTGACGGGGAACAAGGATTAGGATGTTAGGACTGATGTTTTTTGATAGATACGTGAGAGTATGGGATTTAGGGTTTTTTTTTAGTGTGCTCGCTAAGATCTTTTCTTTCGATCTTATGCCTACGTATTCCCGTTTACCGAAACAGGGAAATCAGAGCGTTCGTAGTTCCTCCTATTCTATGGGAGGAAATGGTGTTTTGGTGTCTTGTTCAAAGCCCAAGACGTGAAGCTAAAGGTTGTTTGTATCTTATTCAAAGCCCAAGATATGAAGCTAAAAGGTCTCAACTTTAGAGAGAATTTGTCATCTCTAAAGAGGGGGTTGTATGTTACAACTGTTTATAAAGGAGAATTACTTTAACCGGGATATGCGAATCCTAGCAATGCCATAATTTCCTTTATAGGGGATTTTAACCTGAAGGAGAAGACTTTAACTCAGTGTAGAGCAATGCCATCTTTCCTTAGGAATTTCTCATGCTAAAAGAGGGACAGTGGCTTGGATATAGATGATCCAGAGGCTTGCCGCTTACAGCGATTAGATGAAGGGGAAATAGTTGTTGATGTTTGTGTACTGTGAATGAGGCACATCTTTGATGCTAAAAGGTTGATTGGATCAACCAGTGGTTTTCTTATACAAAGCCTAAGAGGAGGCTATTGGCCCAACAAGAGGGTTTTTATGTGTCTCGTACAAAGCCCGAGAGAGAGGCTAAAAGGTTTTGACTCAACGAGGGAATCTTTTGGTATCTCGTATAAAGCCCGAGATGGAGGCTATTTGACTCAATAAAAGGGTTTTTTTTATCTCGTACAAAGCCCGATATGGAGGCGAAAAGGGTTGACTCAACAAGAGAATCTTTTATACTCAACAAGAGAGTGATTTTGTATCTCGTACAAAGCCCGAGATGGAGGCTATTTGTTTGACTCAACGAGGGAGTCTCTTATGTGTCTCGTACAAAGCCCGAGAGAGAGGCTAAACGTTGTTTGACTCAACGAGGGAGTCTTTTGTATCTCGTACAAAGCCCGAGATGGAGGCTGAAAAGGTTTGCTCCGCTGGGGAGAATCATTGTACAAAGCCCAAGAGGAGGCTAGTGTAGCTGTTCAGTTGAGTGACAGATCTAGTGTACTGATTTAAAAGAGAAAATCAATTCTTATATGAGTAACAGTGTACTCGAGGATTTGGTTCGAGGACCAGGGATATTTCCTGTTTCTTTAAGGAAAGGGGAAATCCAAAGGGTATTGAGACTGTCCGAGTCTACGGGTTTTCTTCCTATTTAACAAAAGGGTCACTTGAGAATGTCTTTGAGACTCAAGGAAAACAGACTGTCCAAGTCTAGAGTTTTATCTTTGGTACTATGCTCTGAGAAATAGTAGTAAACTCTTGAAAGGACTGTTCTATGAAGATGACTAAGTTATGTTACTATACCTGTAGGAGGTCGTCGGGACAATTTGTACGAAGCCCAAGAGGAGGCTGGAAACTTTTAAGAAGCCGAGAGGTCCTTATACGAAGCCCAAGAGGAGGCTATCATTCCCGAAGGAAGAGATCATTATACGAAGCCTAAGAGGAGGCTGTGAATACTTCTAAGAAGCCGACGGGTCCTTGTAGTAAGCCCAAGAGGAGGCGGGGTTGCTTTTAGGAAGCCTGTGGGTCCTTGTACGATGCCCAAGAGGAGGCCGATGCTTTTAAGAAGCCCGTGGGTCCCCAAACCCCGAGAAATTCAAGGCAAGCTATTCACAAGGAATAGATCAAGTCAGGAAAGTTCGAGAATTTGGAAGAAACTCAAAGATGCCATTCACGGAGAATACATTAATCTTTGGGAGTAGAGTTTCTTGACAATTTCTAATGAGGACAACCGAAGAGAAGACTGTATCTGGTGATCCTATTGGGGATCTAGGCGTCTATTTCTACGAATAAACGAAACGGCGTCACCTAGTTCTAGACGTAGTTGCCGGGGAAACTCTAAATATCTATAATATTATTACACAGTTGATATGAGTTTATGAAAGGAGACTTACAGTGAGAAGCTCCACAATACAGTTATATATATATGAGTTTGAGAAAGGAGACTTACAGTGAGCAGCCCCACAATACAGTTATATATATATATATGAAAGTAGTAAATGAAAGCGTGTAAACACTTACTCGGTTGTAGAGCTTCCACGCTGTTTGGTTAGTTGTTCAACAAAGAAAAATTGAAAACAACAATATATTCAAAATCAAAGGAGAAAGTGCTTTGAAAAAGAAAGATTTGGGGCTTACAGCTCAAGGAGAGGCCCAGGGTTTTACCAGTGATTTTACTGTTGAGTTTGTACAAAGGGACTTATACAAGTGACTGTGGCCCAAAAAAGGTTTTCTGTACAAAAGGATGGTTCTTACACTCTCTCAAGAGACACTAAAAGTTTTAAAGAAAAAGAGTGGGGCTTATAACACGAGGGTAGGCCCAGTTGAATTTTCGTTTAAAATGGTGATCGCGCCGAGGTTTTCTTTTAACGCAGAGGGACTTATACAATAAGTGAGGCCCAAAAGGTTTTGGTTAAAGGGGGTTGGGTCTTACACTCTAATAGAGGCCTAAAAGTTTTGAATGGGTCTTATAGCTCAAGGAGAGGCCCAAAATTTTTGAATGGGTCTTATAGCTCAAGGAGAGGCCCAGATGGTTTATTTTTAAACTGGCGACGATCGTGCCGAATTTAAAAATGTACAGAGGGACTTATACAATAAGTGAGGCCCAAAAATATTTTTGTACAAGTGGGTTGGGTCTTACACTCTAATAGAGGCCCAAAAGTTTTGAAAGGGTCTTATAGCTCAAGGAGAGGCCCAAAATGATTTTTTAAAAAGGCGACGATCGCGCCGTTTGTTTTTGACGGTATCGGGACTTATACAATACACTGAGGCCCAAAAATGATTTGGTCAAAAAATGATTGGGTCTTACACTCTATTAGAGGCCCAAAAGTGTTTTGAAAATGATTTATGAGGGTTGAATTAATCAAAAACCCTAATTTGTATTCAAAATATGTTTTAATTGAATAAAAATTCAATTAAAATGATCAAAATTGTTTAACATATGGAAAACAAATTGTGATCTTGGATTAATGCTTCAAAAATTAAGTATTGACCTACAAAATAATTAGAAAGCATTAAAAGTTGCAAAATCAAGGTGGAACAAATATTTTAAATGTTAAAAACAATTAAAACATTAATTCTTTGCAAAAATATCAATTATATAAAATAAATAATATTTTTGGGATTTTTTGGGAAAATAAAGTATTTTAACATTTTTGTGAATTATTAAAAAAAGAATCAACTCAAAATCATTAAAACTCAAAGAGAAATTAATTTTTGAATCAATTAAATAAAATCACAAAATTCAAATATTCAAATATTGGAAAATGGCGCCAAGAACAAAGGCAAGAACACGCGCGTGTTCCGAGTTTCCCAAATTTGCATTTTCTCTCCAATCTCACTGAATACTTAATCATATGATGTAATCCACATACCAATCAACTCGTTTCAACCTCACGATCATGTCTATGGCAATTAATTTCATTTAAATTAAGCATAAAACAAGAAATCACGAAAAATCCTCAAGAACCCTAATTTCTGCATGAAGGCTAGGATTTTTTATACACGATTCAAACAATGCAATTAATTGAGGGAAAACATTCCATGCATGATTATGAACATATGGCAAAATTATTGTGCGAGGAAATATGCATAGATTGAGAGATGACCAAGTTCGTGCTTACCTCTATGCCGTGACAGGAAGTGCAATGTGATTTTTGATTTGGAGGTGTTACAGATGAGTGGTGATGATCTGAACAGCTTCCCTACACCCTATGGAGTGTGTTTGAATGCCTGGACTTGATGGAAATTGGTTGGATCAGTTCATGGCATCTCAACTGCAACTTGGTTAAAACCTTGAGCAATTGACTGGTGATTCTGAGAAATCAATGTTCCAGTTGTTGTTTAAGTGTTTGATCAGCTCACATATGATGTATATGAGGTGTGTGTGTGATTGGTTTGGTTGGAAAAGCTCTCAAACTCAAAACCCGATAGTGACTTGCCTTTGAAGGCAAAATTGGAGTGAAAGAAGAGATTTTGAGGAAAACATCTGTTTGATGGCTTTGGTGTACTCAAACTGATCACAATTGAGCTCTATTTATAGTAGAGTAAGTTTGTTTTGGCTGCAATAGTGAATGGCAACTGCAGCAGAGGTTTGGCCAATGTTGTCCAATGAGAATCCAAGTCTCCTCTAGCCATTGACTAGAGGTTAGTTCACAGGGCTGTGGTTCCCTTGGTCTTGGATAAGTCTTGACTGAACTCAGTTGCAAATGGCTCAGTCCATGCCACCTTGATGCTTCCATTGAATGCTCCAATCCAAAATTGGAGTCTTGTCCCTATTTTGGCCATTCTAGGTTCAACATGCTATTTCTTGTTCCCATGACTTTGGAGGCTTGGCTCAGTGATTGTCCCCTTTAGATTCAATCCTCAGATATGTCCAAGTGGATAGGAGCATTTGGATTTGGCTGATTTTGGCAAATCGAGCAAAATGCAAATTCTGCCTTGCCTTGACAGATTTCAACAAGGCAACTTGACAATGTCATAACTCATGGCTCAAATTGAATTTGGTAATGTTCTTGGCCATTTTGGAAAGCCCTTACATGATACAACAACTGTTTGAACATGTTTGGTTTTGATCTCTTTTGAATCCAAGTGAAAAATCCCCCTACATTTGGCAAAAAGTAAGGTGAAATCTGACTTAGTGAAATTTGCACTAAGTGTTGGAACAAAGTGACTTTTCTTGATTTTGATCACTCCATAACTCAAAATACATGAGGAATTTGGACATAAGTTAGTATGAACCTTTTGTAGAGGGTAATGTGATCTACAAATCAAGCCTTGGATGGAAAAAAATGGCCTTGTGGTTTAGGAGTTATGGTCCTCCAAAGTTGGCCTATTAGTGGCACTTTTTCCATAACTTAGAAATTTTTCTAAGTTTTATGGTTACCCCTTTTACAAGTTATCCCATTTTCTTTGTTTTTTCTTGATGAATGATGATTTAAATCATACATTAACATCATTTTAGGGTTAAAAATCCATTTTGGTGAAAAATCTCAAAAAGTCAAAGTTGACTTTTGTGCACAGTTGGCTTTTTATCAGATGAATTCCAAACTGTGCAATTCTTCATGAAATCATGTCCTTGGGCTGAATCAAACTTGATGGACATGTTCCATGGGTGTCATAGGGTATATTTATTCATGTCCTAGGGCTTGGGAGCATGTCCTGGTCAAAAGTCAAAGTTACAGTTGATTTTTCTCGCGAAACCCTAATTGTGGTGCAGATGAAATTGAGACTTGTTGCTCACACTTCTTGGATTAATCCATTGTTCCAAATGGATAAATATAGTTCATTAGAGACCCTCAAATCATGTCTTGAGGTCTTGGTTCATGATTTGTCTCAAAAGTCAACTTAGGGGTGAATTAGGTCAAGAAACCCTAATTCCTGATTTTTGATGTATGCATCCCCTGAGGCAAAATTGACTTGATGATTGGGTTCATGAGGTTCCATGAAGTATATTAGGTTATGTTTTGGATCATTGGCTCATGCCCAGATGAAATTTCCCATCTGGAGGCCCTGGTCGACCAAAACCCTAATTTGATGACACTGTCGATCTAGAGGCTTGATCCACCTAGAAGGGAGCAACTTTGTGCTTAATCCTTGAAGTGGGAGTCCTTTTGATCCTTTGTGGATGTTTGAGAGGTTATACAAGTTGAATATCATGTCATTTCTTGATTGATCTTTTGTCTAAAAGCTCTGAGAGGTCTAGAAACCCTAATTATGATTGTAGTGAATGCTATCTGATGAGGCATGATGATTCATTCATATTGTGATGATGATTTGCACAATGATGGGAAACTTTAGTGGTCAAAATTTGGGGTATTACATTAGTCACCAGCAGTTGCTAGTGCAGTGTAATCAGTTGATTATAGTGGATTAAGTCCTTATGTATAAGGAGAAATCACCTTGGCGGGTGGACTGGATTAGCTTGATAGTTTTCAAGTGAACTAGGATATATCGCGTGTCTTTCTGTCTTGTTGGTTTCTTTGTGATCTTTGTTTGAGTGTCACAAAAAGCTTTCATTTTTGAAAACCTAATTCAAACCCCCCATTTCTTGTGTTTTCTCACACCTTCAATTGGCATCAGAGCTCCGGTTCTGATAATGATAAAATTTTTATCAACACTTCACTGTGTTCAGTACCGATCCATTATTTGTGTGAGATAGCATGGCTACAACTAAGGCTAATCCTATTCAAGAAGAGAAATATCATTACAGTGTCAAACCACCAGACTTTTATGGTGAAAAGTTTGACTACTGGAAAGATAGAATTGAAAGTTTCTTTCTTGGTTACGATGTAGATCTTTGGGATCTTGTAGTCGATGGCTACACTCACCCAGTTGATGCTACATGAGTAAAAGTGTCTAGAAGTGCTATGACTAACCAACAAAAGAAAGATTACAAGAATCATAATAAGGCAAGAACTATACTGCTAAATGCAATCTCTTATACTGAGTAAGAGAAGATAACAAACAGAGATACTGCCAAATCCATTTTTGATTCTTTAAGAATGACTCATGAAGGAAATGCTCAAGTTAAGGAGACAAAGGTGCTTGCCCTAATCCATAAATATGAGGCATTCAGAATGGAGGATGATGAAATAGTTGAGACTATGTTTTCAAGATTTCAAATGCTAGTCGCAGGACATAAAGTTCTAGACAAAGGATACTCTACTGTTGATCATGTCAAAAAGATCATTAGAAGCCTTCACAAAAAATTGAGACCTATGATAACCACTCTAAAGCTATTCAAGGATCTGAACAACATAAGTCTTGAAGAACTTATTAGTTATTTAAGAAGTCATGAGATAGAGTTGGAAGAAGATGAGCCTCAGAAGAAGAGTAAATCTATTGCTCTTAAGTCTAAACCTAAAAAGGCAAAGGTTTATCAAGCTGAGGAAGAATCAGAAGATTCAGATGAAGAATCATAAGATAAGCTATCACTTATCTCCAGAAGGATCAACAAACTCTGGAAACATAGGCAAGGAAATTTCAGAGGATCAAGAAGGAACAAAGGTCATGTTGACTCATCATCTGGACAAAATAAGCAGAGTTCTAGAAAAGAAGTCATCTGCTATGAGTGTAATGAGCCAAGTCATTACAAGAACGAGTGTCCAAAGCTTAAGAAAGACAAGAAACCTAAGAAGAACTTCTCCAAAGCGAAGAAAGGACTCATGGCAACTTGGGATGACTTTGATTCTGAAGAATAAGATTCTGATGAAGAACAAGCAAGCGTTGCTCTTGTGGCAACAATAATTGATACCGAAGTCTCTGGAGAACCAGAAGACAAAATGCTATCAGAACCAGAATCAGACTCAGACTCAGACTCAGAGGTATTATCTAAACTCTCTCATTGTGAATTAGTGTCGTGTCTTTCAGAAATGCTGAAAAAATATCAAACTCTTCAAAGTAAATACAAGGATCTTAAAAAATCCCATGTAATTGCTTCTGAAGTAAGAGATAAGCTTGAGCAGAATAATTCTTCTCTAAATGAAAATATTTTTTCTTTAAAAAATAGTAATTGTTCTTTGAAAAGAAAAATTTCAAAACTAGAAGAAGAATTAATCTCAAATGTCTCTGACACCAAATGTGTCAACAAGTATGATAGAGCATTCCAGTACTTTCTGGCTAAAAGCATAGATAGAAGCAAAATAGCTTCCATGATTTATGGAGTTAGCAGAAACAGAAAGAAAGGTTTAGGGTGTACAAAAACTTTTGAAATTGACGAAAGTCAGCCTGTAAAACTAAAACATCTCTATTACCATTTTGTGCCTTCTGGCACTGAGCTTGATTGTTCTGAGCTTGCACAGAAACCCCCACAGATACAGAAATTTATTTCTAAAGCTAAATATCATGCAAAAATTCCACTTGATTATCATGTTGCACAAAAGCCCAAGGTTGTCAAACACTCTGGGAAAACTAATAAAAGAGGACCCAGAAAGTGGGTACCTAAGGACAAGATAATCTATGTTGCAGATATCCTTAGCAGCTCAGTTGAAACACCAATCATGGTACCTGGACAGTGGTTGCTCGCGACACATGACGGGAAAAAGGCATATGTTCCAAAGTCTGGAACTTAATCCTGGAGGCTTCGTTGGTTTCGGAGGAAGCCAGAAGGAAAAAATCATTGGCTCTGGAACTGTTGGTAATGGTAAACTTCCTTTTATTACTGATGTTCTTCTGGTCGATGGTTTGATGCATAACTTATTGTCAATTAGTCAACTTAGTGACAATGGTTATGATATCATTTTCAATCAAAAGTCCTGTAAGGCTGTCAGTCAGAAAGATGGCTCAATCCTTTTTATCGGAAAGAAGAAAAACAAAATTTACAAGATTAAACTTTCTGATCTCTGCGAACATAATTTCAAATGCTTAATGTTTGTTAATGAGGAGCAATGGGTATGGCATAGACGTTTGGGCTATGTTAGCATGAGGAAGATTTCTCAGCTAAATAAGCTTCAACTTGTCAGAGGCTTACCAAATCTGAAGTATTCTTCAGATGCTCTTTGTGAAGCATGTCAGAAAGGAAAGTTCTCTAAAACTTCCTTCAAAGCAAAAAATGTTGTGTCAGCCTCTAAACCGTTAGAACTTCTACACATTGATTTGTTTGGACCAGTGAAAACTGCCTCAATCAGTGGAAAGAAGTATGGATTAGTCATCGTTGATGACTATAGTCGTTGAACATGGGTTAAATTCTTGAAACACAAGATGAGTCACATTCTGTGTTCTCTACCTTTTTCTCACAAGTGCAAACAGAGAAGGATTGCAAAATAGTCAAAGTCAGAAGTGATCATGGTGGAGAATTTGAGAACAGATACTTTGAGAATCTTTTTTATTCCCATGGCATTTCCCATGATTGCTCCTGTCCCAGAACTCCATAACAGAATGAAGTAGTGGAAAGGAAGAATAGGACTTTGCAAGAAATGGCTCGTACCATGATCCAAGAAACTGACATGGCTAAGCACTTCCGGGCAGAGGCAGTAAATCTAACATGTTATATTTAGAATAGGATCTCTATCAGACTTATTATGGGTAAGACTCCCTATGAATTGTGGAAGAATAGAAAACCCAACATCTCGTATTTTCATCATTTTGGTTGTATTTGTTTTATGTTGAACACTAAAGAGAATCTTGGCAAGTTTGACTTCAAAGCTCAAAAGTGTTTACTGTTAGGATACTCTGAACGCTCTAAAGGCTACAGAATCTATAACATAGAAACACGGATTGTTGAGGAATCAATTCATGTCAGATTCGATGATAAGCTTGACCCTGAAAAGTCAAAGCTAGTTGAAAAGTTTGCATATTTGAAGATTACTTTATCAGAATCCAAGGAGGAAGATTCAAAGGAAGGAGATAAAGATGCAGAATCTACAGAATCAGATACAACCTTACCAAAAACATCGAATAGTCCATCTCATCAGAAAAAGAATAGACTAAAGACTTCTCATTCTAAAGAATTGATTCTAGGAGACAAAGGTATCCAGTCAAAACCCGTTCATCATTTAAACCTTCAGAAGAAACTCTTCTAGGTTTGGTGTCTCTGATAGAGCTAACATCAGTTGATGAAGCTCTTATAGAGAATGAGTGAGTTTTGGCCATGCAAGAAGAGCTGAATCAATTCACCAGAAATGATGTTTGGGATCTTGTTCAGAAACCAAAAGGTGTCCACGTCATTGGAATAAAGTGGGTATTCAGAAACAAGTTAGATGAGAAAGGTGAAGTCGTAAGAAACAAAGAACGACTGGTAGCCAAGGTTATAGTCAGCAAGAAGGGATAGACTATACATAAACTTTTGCACCAGTTGCTAGGTTAGAATCTATTTGTCTTTTAATTTCCTTTGCTATAAATCACGACATTACTTTATATCAGATGTATGTAAATAGTGCATTTTTAAATGAGTATATTTCTGAAAAAGTGTATGTGCACCAACCTCCTGGTTTTGAAAGTTCTGAAAACCCAGATTTTGTTTTCAAACTTAAAAAATCGTTATATGGTCTGAATCAGTCTCTCAGAGCTTGGTATGAAAGGCTAAGTAACTTTCTTTTGGAAAATGATTTTACTAGAGGAAAAGTGGATACAACACTCTTTTGCAAAATCTTTAAAAATGACATTCTGGTTGTTCAAATTTACGTTGATGATATTATATTTGGTTATGCTAATACTTCCTTGTGCAAGGAATTTTCTAAGTTAATGCATGCTGAATTTGAAATGAGTCTGATGGGAGAACTTAGATTCTTTCTGGGAATTCAGAATTGATCAATGTTCAGAAGAAACGTATATTCATCAGAGCAAGTATGCAAGAGAACTTCTAAAGAAGTTCAATATGTCAGAAAGTAAACCTGCAAAGTCTCCTATGCATCTAACATACATTCTCGAGAAACAAGAAGTAAGTAAAAAGGTTTGTCAGAAGCTCTATCATGGTATGATAGGCTCTCTTCTGTATTTGACTGCTTCTCGTCTAGATATTCTGTTTAGTGTATGTATTCGTCAAGAACGTGTAAAGGCCAAACAACGGTGAATTGAAAATTGGCCAAAGGAAGTAACAAGACAAAAAAGAAAAACAAAGGATCAACAAAATTTCATATATTTGGATCAAGTTTTGAATAAATTCATTTTAGCATGCATAGTTCAATTATTTTTATTTGAGTATGATCATTATGGTTTTAGTCAATTGCTTAAGTTAATGGAACAAGAACCATTTTGAAGTTGGTTCAAGTAATGTGGGAAGTGAAATTTTAAACTATTTTGAATAACTTGAAAAATTGAGATTCGGTGTGTATGACTCGAGTCACTCACATTTCATTACTCAAATCAAATCAAACAGAGGAAAATTAGATAATTTTAGTGTTTGTGTCTCGAATCACATTTTACACATGATTCAAATCATGCAACTGTGTGACTTAAACCATAAGTTGTGCATGACTCGAGTCACATGCCTCTTATTAGCCATTGCCTCATTTGATTTGAATCACACATCCTACATGACTCGAATCATAAGTTGTTTCACTTTTTCTTGGATGATTTTGATCAATTTGACTCGAGTTGTACATGACTCAAATTATGAGCCTACATGACTCGAATCACAAATACAACATGACTCGAATCATGAGAAATGGGTCATTTTTCTTTATGTTTATCTTGTTTCACTTTACTTGCTCATTTGACTCACATAATGAAATTTTCTTGACTCGAATTTAACAGCCCGTTTTCACCTGTTTTGTGCATAATCTCCAGCACATATAAATTAATTTTGTCACTTTATTTTCAAAAAAGCACACTCAGAACCAACATTGTCACTGTGTGAAATCAATAACCTCCAAAATTTGAAAACTCAAAATCTCTTACAAACAAAACTTCGTTCATCTTCAACCTCTAGTTTTGATTTTAGATCTTGATCATGAGAGATTTGTAATTATTGACAAAGATTTTCTCTTGAAACTAACAGTTCTTAAAGGTTTAGTAAAGACTTTCAGGAAGCTCCCAATATTGTAGTTGTTGTGACTGGTAGTGACAAACTACAATTAAATTAAGGAGGTTCTTCTCTTCGGGTTGACCTTGGTAGTGTTGTGTGGAAGCATACAAATAGTGTAGGAGTTCTTCTCAATCTTAGGACAATTTATCGCTCAAGAAATCGGTGGGATCAGGGGTGATTGCCACACACGAAGACTGTTAGTATATTGGTGAAGCTGGAAGATTCAAAAAGCAAGAATCGAGTAAATATTTCACATAGTGTTTAGTGTTAAGATGTATACAAGTCAAGATCCAGATAGGAGATTTATTTTTCTCAGCATTATTGTGGATTGGTGGTTGTAGGATCCTACGAGGACAATATAATCAAACCAATTTACAGCCCTATGTACTCTCTCTCTCTCTCTCTCTCTCTCTCTCTCCCCCTCTATCCCTATCTCTATCTTTATCTCTCATTTAATTTGTGTAGGATATTGCATGTTTAGGTTTTTGTTTCTTAACGTAGTTTATCTTTAAATCCTTTTGGTAGTGATTTATTACGTAAGTGTAGGTTTTGTTGGAATCAGAACCTAATTGAGTTTTATTGGTGATTAAAATCTGTGAACTAGTGGTGTTAGAATCATACAATAAGTGAATTTTGTTTAAAGGACACATCTCATGTAATTTATAATTTATCAATTCGATATAGGTGAAAACTTTTTGTGTATTGTCCTTGAACGATCTGTGGTATTTGTGAATTGTGTATTTATAATTGTGATTGATTTCCAATACAAACATAATCTCTCTATTTTCACTTTAAGACTTCTGCACGTTTAAAAAACTTTGATATTTAATTTTTTTAAAAGCGGTCAATTTTTTTAAAAGAGTCTATTCACACCCTTTAGACCATTTTGCTACTCCATATTTGATGACTTCTCTGCAAGTGTAATGATAGTATCACAGTAATAAAAGGAGTATCGAATCCACGGTGACTGCTATTTAACAAAGCAATAGTTGTGCAAGTATAAAAAGTAACAATTTGTGGGTTTTTTTTTCATATTGCAGTTTGAAATAAAAGAAGTGTTCTAACAATTTAGATAAAGTGGTCAGGTTTTTCCTAGAATCCCCTATTTCTCCCCTGTTGATGTCTAATGCATTACATAAATTAAGCGTTGTTATATTTCCAATGCGACTTAACAAGACCAATATACTCAATCCCTTGGTGTATAGCTCACTGATTCCTACAAGAGGTGTCTTATCCCTATTCAACTGGCATAAGTGAAATCAGGCGATGATACAATACGTTAACTCTAAGGCGACTACTCGAGGTATCATATCCCTATTTAAGCGGTGTAAGTACGATAACTGCCCTAGATCAGACGCATATGCTAAGGATCAGTATTCTCTATATGTCCATAATCACATTAACAGAGTATCTCAAATAATACATTTTTAGTAAAAGAATCAATTAAATAGAAATATAACTAAGATAATTCATGGAACATCATATTAAACATATGTCCCAGTAGGTTCGAAACATGTTCATCAGACAAAACATAAGCTAAAAGTGTTTAGCTACTCATACTGATAAAGTTACACTACCAATTGATAAGAACAAGATTTCATACGAATTCCTTGAAGATTTGGCCTCTAATGGATTCAAATGTGTTCCAAAACTCACTTTCGGTGTTGTAAATCGTACTCTTCAATCTCCAATCGCAGAACCCCTAAAAAAGTCCAAAGTCTGCCTTTTTATAGCCATCATATCGTGCTAGAACGCGTCCAAAATTGTCCAGAAAAAAGGCCCATCGCGCGTGCGATGCTTCGTTGGCTGCTCTTCCATGTGCGCGAAGGCGCGCAATACCACTTTTCTTCTTTTCTATCGCGTGCAATAGCGCGTAATTATTCCACTGGCTTGCTCACTTTTTCTCTTTTTTCCAGCCAAATTTCTCGAAATCCCGAATTCTACATACTTGATCATTTTTACTCTGTTTTTTAGCCATTATTCATCAAATTTGATCATGTTCGACTTGTCTTTCTTTGTTTCTTCGATAAAAAAACATGTAATAACCGAGTGTCATCAATATTTCTACTCAATAATATAGAGTATCGCTACCTTATTTACAATTTATTTAATTGATGAATCAAATATAGAGGAAAGAAAGTAAATAAAAATTTGTAAAATAAGAGAAATTTAATTGAAATGTTAAGTAGCCCTGGCTAAAAATATTTTCCTCTCTAATCTCTATGCAAATACTTATTTGACTATGTTTTTTTCACAAGACAATGAAAGTAAAATATGAAGAAAAGAAATGTGTAAAAATAAAATAAAATAAATAATTTCATTTAGGTATTATATAATTAAAATTTACTTATTAGTTTAATTATTTTGACTTTTTAACCATCTACAAAATTTTTATTCTATTTTCAATTTGTGAGTAACAGGTTTGCAAATAGTGTTTTTTATATGTTAAGAATATTATTTTACAACTAAATTTCTTATAATATCTAAATTAGAATATATACCTTCATTCCAAATTAAATTAATCTCAAACAAAATATATGGACTAAAATGTATCTTCATTCCAAATTAAATGAATGTAGTAGGCGACTCAAACATTTATGTCATTATTTAAAAATCAAAGACTGTCAAGCAATGAACTTGAGTCATTGACCTAGTTACAAGGTCAAAACTATTGTATCGATTTTGCTACCAATTTTTATACAAAAATAAAAAAATATTAACAAATACAAAATTAAAATAATATTTCAGATTTAATTATCAGAAAAAAATTACAAAAACACATATAAGGGATAAAGTCATAGATGTTATTTTTATTGTATTAAAGAAAAACAACAAATATGTTAAATGATTTTAATTGCATTAAAGGATTTTAATAAAAATTCAAATTTTTTTGTATATTTTCCTTAAAAAATTATTAAAAAATTAATTTTAATTATTCGTTTAACATGTGTGTTTCTTCTATAAGAACAAAATAGTTCAATGGGTTACAACTCACTTAGAATCCTCTCTTAGCAACAATTTTCTCTTAAAAACACAATGAGATTTCTAAATGAAAGAAGAATTGTGAGAAAGAGGAGAACAATGGGGAGAAGGAAGCCTAAGTCTTCTTTCAATAATATGCCCATCGAGCTTCAATCAAAAATCTTGGATAGATTGAGTTTGGAAGATCAGTCAAAGGTAATGTGTGTTTCACACTTATGGCGTGATCTCATCCTCCACACAATACTACCGAAAGAGGCTTTACAACTATCAATGTTGGGTTTATTCCCAAGCCTATCTCTAGTTCGAGTTTTGTTTGAAATGTTTCATTGGTGTTCAAGAGTAATGCAATGCAGGGTCGATCCTAAAAAAGTTATCGACACAAGCAACAAGATACTCCTTGTTAGGAAGCTAATTCAAGAACCCTAACAAGGTATGAAAACAACTATAAATCTAAAAGCAAACTAAGAAAATAGAGATAAAAGATAACTTTTTCATTTTATTCCTCCCTTAAAAATGTGTCAAAGACACTACATATATAGTGTTCATAATGGGTAATGAATTAAAAGCCCAAATACACAATTGCCCAATAACAATACTAATAACTAATAATATAAATCATAATTTCATGATCCTAGCATTACCCACCCCTTCAAAAACAACCTTGTCCTCAAGGTTGTAAAAATATATTAGTCCTCAAGGTGCAATTCTTCTATAGCAAATTGATGAACTTGGAGTTGTATGTATAACTCTTGATATTCAACTACTTGTCCAAAACAACAATTTAGCTGCCAACATGAGATCTTCCAGCAACATTCCAAAACCTGAACACACCTCAAAAACCAAGTTATCAACCATTCCATCTCATTATAGGTATTATACTTAACATGTGCCTTGAAAAGATAACACATATGTGAAGCAACAAATGTTGGAGTACTCTCATATTTTGCTGATTTTCTATTTGTTCTTACATCCGAGCATGCTACTCCAATGGGGATGATGTGGAAACCAAAACAAAATTTGAATATACTCAAGAGAACTAGTGCAGAATTCTGCACGCAAAAGAAAGTCCTACAAATATAGCTAGTAGTAAACCAACTCTTTTTTGTTGATGTTTCAACCATTTGTCCATCTTTTACCATAACAAGCATATGGATAACAACTATTAAGAATCTTTGGGTAATCAATAAGAAAATTCTTTGCTCATCTTGTGAATTCATAACAAAATGGATAAGTGGGCACTTCAATAAGTCTTCTGTTAGTGTCCTGCATCTTTGACAAATGTAGGAGAACCCTCCTATTACAGTGTTAGCAGCTACCAAATCCAAACCAGCATCTTCAATAATAATGCAAGCATATGTTGCTCCTAGCTCCATTTGAAGAGGAATCATTTCAAACTTCTTTGATATTGCTATTCCATTAGTACCACCAGTGAAACTTATGCAATTCACCCCAATATGCATTTTAAGAAAGTCACCAATATCAGAACCCTTACATGTCATACAACTAATAAGATCTTTGGGTAAGCCATCCAAATGAAAGTAATGCACCATGTGTAATGTTGCAACAACACCATGAATTTGGGGAAGATATGGTTTTACTCTCTGCCAAATTCGGTTACCTTTTCTCATCCTCCCTTTCGCTTCTATATAAGCCAACTCATACCAAATTGAATTTGAAGAAGTGTTCCTAAATCTATGCAAAGTCATTCTCGACGCCACAACATGATTAGGAAAAAGCTGTAAATTCTTCTCAAGCTCATCGATCACAGTTCTTCCCCCAGCATATATACAAAAATGCTCAAAAGCAAGTTTAAAATCAGGTATATAAGGCTTAACTTTCACATTAAAAAGATTTGTAACAACCAAGGTAGTAAAAAACAAAAACTGTTCACTAACTGGTAAAACAAGTGGACCCAAAGTTGTTATATTAGTCTTAAGCGCTCCACCAGCAATAGCCATAAGATCTTTAGACAAAGAAATACTGGTTTTACCAACATCGTCTTTTTCTTGATACACACACTTAAACGCTTTATCATCAACACCTTTATGAGTTCTTACAGCATGAACAAACTTATACTTAGCTCTTCTTTTATCACAACCTTTGTTCGAAAGCAGAATCGCAACACCACCGACACGAAACAGACAATTAGGTATCAACATAGATTTCTTATTCCCGAAATACCAATTATGAGTAATATTCTCAGTACTAACAACAGCAGCATAAGTGTTTCTATGAACCTGAAGCATGTCTTTCGCAAGATCAATAGCTATAACATCAGCACTACAACCCATACCACCTAAATTGAAACTCCTTATATTCCCCCTTAGTTTATACTTGTTAACAATCATAGCCGAAAGCGAAGGCGTTGGATTAAACAAACTACAATTAACAACAAGTATACCAATTTCTTTAGGCTTAATCTTTGTATTAGCGAAAAGATTGTCAAGAGCACCATACATAACCTGTTCAGCTATTCTTTTCCCAGTGCTACCAGTAGCTTCAGCAACAAAAATATTCTTTAAAATCAAATCATCATCACCATCTGCTCTAAATTTTCCAACCTTCGCTCCTGACCCTGCTAAATTTTTCGCCAAATCCACATATGATTCTTCCATAGCCTGACAGAAGCGGCACCATGGTGCATAGAGAACAACGATCCAGGGTTCTTTTCGGTCCTGCAATTTGGCCAGATTCTTAATTCCAGCCCTGCTCAAGCTTACCACATTCTCAGAGTTGAAAATATCGGCAACTGAGGCGGAGCCATTTGTATGGGCCACACCATTTCCATTACCATTATTCTGGGTAGCAGCATCATCCTGTTTCAAATTACCCTTGTGAAGACCACACTCCTTTGCTTTGGCATCCTCCCAAGCAACATCTTCAGCACCACTTAAAGCAATAGCGATATCGTTTCTGAATTTCTCAAGCGCCTTATCCATTATTTCAAGAGGGGAAGCATTTTCAAGGTTCTATGCTAATTGTTCAAAATCCTCCTCTTCCTTCTCAAGAATCTCAGGAGCAACGATAGTTGCTGCAAGAGGAACAACGAAACCATTTCTTTGGGATTCAGCATTAACAGGTCTCACCAAGGAACCGTTTCATTGAGTTCTATATGAAATCCTCAACGAACCAATTTGCAAAACATTGGTATCTGATGAAGATCCGATTCGCGAGAACAACGAAGTTGAATTTGCCGCTGCTGAAGACGAAGAAGTAACTGCGAGAGCCATTGGAGAATGAACGAAGTATTGATCTAAGTTCGTGCCTATATTGAGGTGTAGAATCTGTAGATTTTTTTGTGATGTGAAAGAATAAGGTGTCAACTTACTCCGGATGGAATCGAGACGGATTTGACCGGAGCGGCTCCGGTGTAAGAGACTCTGGGATCTGCTACGGGTGAAAGTGGAAGAGACAGGTCGAGATCTCTGGTTCGGTTTGTGGATTTGAGAATCAGTATGAAACACTTTCAAGTGTTTCTCAAAATTTCTTCTATGACTAAAATGGGTTTGATATTTATGACTAAGTATGGAGGAGTTGTTTGTTGGGTTTTGGAATTGATAGGAATTGTTGTAGTAGTATGAATAATGAGATGTAGAATAGGATGAATATGAGTTAGGTGGATGTGGTGTATACCCATGATTAAAATACAAACATGGTGATGGAGTTGTAACATATGGATTAGTGTAATAAGGTGAAAAGATTTCCCATGGAAAAGATGGGAATGAGGAAGTGATTGGAGATGTAAAAGAGGGGTTTGTGGGATAAGTAGGAGGAATGCTCCATTGATGATAATCCATAGGAGGATTTGAGTACATGGATGAAAGCACCAATCGTTAGGAAGCTAATTCAAGAACCCTAACAAGGTATGAAAACAACTATAAATCTAAAAGCAAACTAAGAAAATAAAGATAAAAGATAACTTTTTCATTTCATTCCTCCCTTAAAAATGTGCCAAAGACACTACATATATAGTGTTCATAATGGGTAATGAATTAAAAGCCCAATAACAATACTAATAACTAATAATATAAATCATAATTTCATGATCTTATCACTCCTCTTTTGTCACAACATTGGTCGGGCTCATAACCTCACACATGGTGTTTATCACTATTATGTTATGAATTATATCACAAAGCAATGTGTGACTGTTTTGATGCCTGTTGGTCAAACCTCTATAAGATATGCTTATGTTATACTAGCATATGATTCTACAGAGTCATGTTTTTTTAAGATTATGTGATTTTAAGGTCGTCGCCATATCCATGTTTTCTCCTCTGAAAATGGTGAATGGACTATCCTGAGTTTTTGTTTGCCTAAATATATTACAGCAACTTGTTTGATAAACATATCTTTTTATTTAAAAGGATCAATTCATCGACTCTCTAGTTTTGGGCATTTGGTGAAGATTATAGTTAATCGTCAAGAGAATGTTTCGGAGCAATCAAAGATAATATCACTCCCTCACGATTGTATTTATGAGAACATTCATTGGAAACTAAGTGTGAAAGATGACAAAGTAATCTTTGTTATGTCCAAAGGTGTGAATTTTGATGTCTATGAACTTGTTGAATGGGTGACAAGTGATGATACTTCTTACTCATGGTACAATTCTCATAGAATTGAGGATGCAAGGTTGTGATATTTTAATTACTATGGCGAACTCTTGTCCTTTAACCCTTACTATGAAATCGCATATTTCAAGCGTATCAACCTTCCCTTTTATTACTTTCGTATTTATAATAACAACATTATAGATTTTAAGCAGGTTGAATATGGCGAATTTATTAAAGAATATTTAAAATATTGTCGAACCCTTATGTTTGAATGTCTGAGTTCTTTTGCCTGTTGCTTAGATAAAGAGGTAACTAAATGTACTTTTTTCTTAAATCTTTGCTAAATTTCTTTCTTATATAATTGTTAGTTATGATTACTAGTTTAACCTTATATCTCTAACGTATGTCATTAACTATTGCTAGCTTCTCCTAAATACAATAAAATAGATCTTATTTTAATAGCACAATAACTATAAAAAAAACATGATGTAGTTATACATATGTTGCATAAATTAATTTCATATATTCATGATTTAGAACTAATTATGTTTCTTCTTTTTTTTTTAATTATAGCATCCAAGTAATTTTCAGCGGCTACCCATTCCAGAGTAAAAGGTTTCAACATAAAGTAAAGCGCGTTGTTATTATTTTTCATGTAATGTTTTATAAGTCATCCATGGTCCCTCTTGTTTGGATTGAAGTTATTCTTTATATTTCCTATATATCTATGTAGTATATCATTTGCAGTTTAAATTTAATATAAAGAGTTCTAATAAATACAAAAATTCTCTTCTTCATTTGTGTATTTTTTACGGTGTTTTTAGAACTTAAAATACCATAGAATTTTAGATTTTATTGCTTATTTAAAAGTAGTAAAGAAGTAAGTAAACTTTTGAAATAAATTACTACTGAAAAAGTTTGTTTTAAACCAGTGAATATATGTTACTTAATATTGTTTAAAATTTCAAAAATAAACATCCACAATAAGATAAAATAAGATTTCTATAAAACGAAAAAAATAACTAAAAATATATGATTGCCATGTCATATACCCTTATGTTATTTATTAAAAATATTGCTGCTTTGACTTTGAAAAAAATATATGAAGAAAGAAAAATAATATCGTTATTCAATGACTCTGAACATGCATACCTTTTTTTTAAAAACGGAAGATTTTAGAAATAAGCTTGCCATTCTAGAAAACAAGAACCTTATTAAGACTCTTTGATTGCCAAAGTAAAAATGGGATTGACCTCTTTTATTTATTGGATTGATTAGAATAATAAGAAATCAACACATTTTTAACTACTTAAGCAAATAAGCTATTTCATATAATTTTAAACTTTTTTATTAGAATAGAATCATAATCATATGGTCAGGCAACATAATAGAAAGTTATTGCATATTTTAGTTAAACAAATTTATAACAATGTTTTTTGAGATGATTCTTTTTGCATTTTTTAATTTATATTTTATTGTTTATTGTTAATACATATAAAAATGTATTAAAATAGAGACACAAACATCAAATTTTCATTTTGAATTAATAACACAAAATTTGCCTAACATTTTGTTCTAAAAGTGATGAAAATCTGATGACAAAGGAGGCGAGTGATGTTTCAAATCCCTATGAATTCGTAGACTTATGTATTTTTCTATTCCAAATCACAATTCATATTTTCTCGTTTTTAATGCAACTCTTATGAATTGTATCACTAAAAATATCAAATTATTATTATATTCTAAGGAAACAATGAGAGTGATATTTGTAAATTTCACAAACTCCTGTGAATTTTATCATTGAAATCACTATTTTCACGGGTGACTATCACCACAATACATTTTTTATTTTAATCAACCAAATGTTTGTAAATATATATATATATATATATATATTTATAGTTATGCAACATATTGGATTTATCACGTGAGTGATTTGCAACCTATATTTTTTAAAATATTTCCAGTTATTAGTGATTTTATAATAATAATTATATATCAGCAACATCCTAATCTTATAGAATAATATAAGATATGAATGAACTTACATGTGCGGACGCACGGGTCTTCTACTAGAACCCACTTGATTAATCTTATCCGTTTAATCATTTTCTCTCAAATCTAACCTAAGTTCTAAACTTATATTTCTAAAACTTAGAGTGTCTAACTAGAACCCACTTGATAATCGAAGAGGAGCTTGAAGAAGATGATGAATCCAAGCTTCCTTCTTCTTCCCAAGCTTTTCCTCTTTCCCTCTTCTCTTCTTTCTCTTTTCTTCCTTTCTCTTCTTTCTCTTTTCTTCTTCTTTACTATCTTTCCTTTTTCTTTCTCTTTACAAATATATATATATGGGGTATTACACTTTCCCCCCCTTAAATTGAAATTCGCCCCCGAATTTCCTCTACTCGACAAAACCACAACTTGTATCACTGTCTTAGGTCCACACTTAACTTCACTTCCGTTCAAATTTCGGACGTATTCCAATTCCAAATCAACTTCACAGACCAAAATCTTATTTTCACAATTAACAAACTTCACGTCCTTAATCATACTCTTGTTCCAATATCGAGTTAACTTCTAACTTTACTTTTCCGTAATTCATCTGTTATTTCATACTAAGACACTTGGTTGCATTCTACCTTCGGAAATAATGTACCATTCTATATTCGTCTACTGAGTCACAACAAAGCCGTAACATCTTATCTCAAATTAGGACAACAACACTCATCACATCCTTGCGGGGTAGTTCAGTGATTTTTTTCCTTTATGCAATTCCCGACAACTATCCTTTCATAAATCCTTTAACATTCGAATCACTTCATAACTAGTCAACAACTTTTTTACCAGCTTCATCTGGTCTGATACTAAACATTGTAACCATTTCATCCAATATTTCCTTTCTTTCGTGTCACACCAAAAGGTAACACACTTAAAACAAGATCTCCTTATTTCTTTATTATTCTTATAAGTAATAATCTTCAAGTTCCTATTATTCTGACTGAACTCTTTCATCTGTTACCTTCGACTGCGCAATCCAAAATTCTAACAGTGAAATACCACAGATTCTCAAGCACTACCAAGTAGCTAACAATTTACAGAGAAACACTTATCCACTGGGGTCCTTACTAACCAATGGTACAAGAAACTTATTGACATCCTATGGTAGGACAATTTCCTTGCCCACACACAATATTATAACATCTGTCTAACACTCTCCAGACGATAAAGATGCAGGAGTTACACTGTTACAACCATAACAAGAACAACTCCAAGTCCATTCTAAACTCGAAACAATTCATCCAAAAATAGATTAACAACCTCTGATTCTGGTTACCACATTCCAAATCGATTTTTCTTATGGTTTCCAACTTACTCAAGGTTTCTTGTTGATTTCGATATCTCAACCCAAAACGACGTAACACCAACACAGAACTTCAATCACATGCAAGTCACCACTTATCAAAACTTAAACCATTCAAGGCACAACTGTGAGTTTTCATACTACTCACCAATTCACATACAACACTCCACATACACCCACACTTTCGAAGGCCATGCCATGTTTCTCAATTGAATCCACTTCTCTTATTCGTTCCATTTCCTAAACGATTCCAAGTTACATGCTTAACTTCGGAACGTCTGATTCTTACTCGTACTTGGAAGGAAAACTTTCAAAATTCCTCTCTGGATAAGGTACAACTGTACACATCTGGTACCACTCTCACGGAGTCTAAATCCGATACCAAGAATTCACAGAAAATAACAATTACTAAACTCTAACCAATCGCTCATATCTTAATAACACCAATTACGCACCGAATTATTCCTTGCGAGATCAATACTTCGTGAGTATTCTCTAACTTCGTCCTTAAGACTCGCAACGGTAATAATAACAATACACTTAAGACTTTCTCACATTCAACACAATTCACAAGATTATTTCTCCAAAAGTTAAACTCCCTCGTCGTCTAAACAAATGGTCAACTATGTAACACCTTTCCAACAATTACGATTTTCAAAACATAAATTTGTCTTTCATTTATTTGCAATCCCGTTCTCCATTCACACAATACTCTCCAATCGGAGCAACATAAGGTAACAAAATGTAGATGTTGATTCCCAAGGGATTCCACAATTTACACATGTTAATCGAATAACCGTCTGAGCCAATCGGTTAACTTCTCAAAATTCAACGTAAAACACCTTCTATGCACGTGTTAATTGGTTAACCACATTGCGTTAGTCGGTTAACACTATTGCAGAATCAAAAACCAGTTTCTTCTTAATTCAAAGCCATCCCTACTCAAACCACCAATCTGATTTGTTCTAACTTGAAATATCATTCTCAACTCGCGGCTTCTAACTTGTATAACATTCACTAACCATGATCCACTCAAGGTAAAACCGACAAGATTAAAACATTCAGACAACACACTCCAACCAAGTGACAAGACAAAATTCCAAATTCTGACGCGGTCACACCACAAAACTTCAGCGGGATAGTTCATTCTCTACTCATCAACTATACTAGGGAAGTCAATAATGACGACATTTTAGGGTTTTAGCCACAAATCATACTTGATTCTTCCATAAGCAAAACCCAACACACAACCATTACACGGTACTACGAAATGATGGACATATCATGTCAAGCATACAACCTTGTCCTCTCACTTGAATTCCTTGGTGAGAAATAACACTACAACGTTCTTAGTCCAACAAAAGGTAGATTCCGAATATTCCGATTATTCACAAATACATAAGTTTCTCTATACTTGAAAATACATCGGGGAAATGCATCCTCTTGAAGAACCTTTCCATCACTTCATACACATTAACCGAGATTTCTTACCCTTCACTATCCATTACACATCCCACTTACACCAAATTACTTAATGGAAGATTCGCAACCGACAATTCTCATCAACTATTTACAAAACCCTTCCGGTATAAATCGTTCCACGATTTACACTTAATCTGTAATAAGTCTTGTTTCGTTTCTCATTGTTTACCGCTCTCTTACTTCTTAAAATACAATATTCACTGCTCCACAAGGTGCGTCCCTTCATACTTGTCTCAAGAATAAGAATCCATCACGTACACTTGTGACCACGATGCTACCACTACGCTTGTTCTTAATACCAAGGTGTAACTTTTCTCATTCCATGTCATACTACTAGGGTTCTCATGGGTGAATCATCTCTGATTACACTTCCTTAATTTTAGCTTCAACAACAACTTAATAACTCTGTTGCACATTCGTCCACAATACGTTCCGTTATTACTTCCTCATAATATACTGTTGATACCATTTCTACATCGTGTTTACTTTCGCTCTCCATTGTACTCCTCTTAGGTCCAAATATAAAACCATCTTACTAAGATTCCCTTAAATCCAAGGTACTTACACAGTTTCTTAACACAAACTTCTTCTGGTCTGTATCACTACATTTTCTGTTACTAAATAAAGTCCAAACTTTCTCCGACACAATACCTTATATTGTTCCTTGGGTAATTTAACATTTCCAAGTTCTAAATTGGTATCTCATCGAATGCCAAAAATCCCGATGTAATATCTCGAACTTAATCTCTCTACATAACTGAATATACGCAATCCATCACCCACTATTCGTCTGGCACATACTTGTCTCACTTGAAGCATGTAAACACACCCTTGTGTTCCTTCACACACTTGTCTACTACTTTAGGTTCCCTTAAAAGTCGAACGTCCTTAACTCTCCACTTTTAACCAATTGGAAGATATTGTTCTGAACACACTCCTTAAGGTATTCTCGCCCATTCAAGATACTATTGCGACCTTAGAACAGAAACACCAATAACTATCTCACTTCCGAACCTTACTTCACACGTTCCACAAAACAACCTTTCTTTGTCACGGAATGAGATTACTTGAAATTCTCATCTATATCAATGGTTAATCCAGCTCTACTAGTGATTTTACATATTCCTCAATACCTTGACCAATCGCCCGATAGAGATCCTTAACTTTCAGACTCCATCAATTCCAAAGGATTGCTTGAACAACACACCGCCCTTCAATTCCATGCTATCCAAAGCACAACTTCTACTAAGATCTTAACTGAGCTGAACAAAACTCATCACTACTAACTATTGGCTTGAGCCTACCCTCACAACACAAGTTCCAACAACACTTCGGAATCCTCGTGGTCGCTCAACCATGATTCTACCTATCACATATAAAGTATTAGGTTGATCAGGGCCAACACTACATAGTATGATATTAAGAGTCATGCTGGCAAGACACACTTAAGAGGCAGGAATAGATTTACTTATGATGTTTCAAGGCTAGGTCGAGGACACGACCTGCTCTGATACCAACTGTAACGCCCTGTATAATATTTATCTAGAATAATACCATACAAGTGTTTTATTTGGTACTGACACAATCATAAGTGCCTAATGGCATAATTCACAAACTTGACCATTTCTAATACATAAATACAACCTATGGTACAAGGCATGGAAATTATCCAAAACAATAAAAATCTAAGAATAAGGTACAATATTCCTCATTATACAAGAAAATAATAATACACAGCGGAATAAGCTCAACTAAGCTTCTCTTGAAACATCCAAGCATAGCTCTACTTGTAAATCATACCTGCAAACAACACCTGAAAAATAGCAACAATAATGGGGTGAGATATTAAATCTCAGTGAGTTCCCTATCTTATGGATTCTCTCGGCTTTACAAGGTTCTAACAATTCTAACTCAAGTCAAGGATAAGGGAAATGACCTTGAGTTCACAATCTCACACTATATGGAAACATGTTCATGAGTTCACCAACTCAAAATATCACTAATCGATAACCGTACCGAGGCATCCCCTTTTCCCATCCGCTTCTACGTCTTGAAGTCGACCCGAGTCATGGATCCTTGTAGTTACTTGGCATACAAAATGGATTCGGTTTCTACGAGCCATTAACCGTTATGAACTGTCACTTCACACGGGCCATTAACCGTTACAAGTCTCTTTACCATATAGGCTCTATTCGTACTCACACGCGGGAATCAAACCTGCCAAGTAATTGTGCTTACGTTTCAGAGGAGGAGCTCGAGACTCATGAAACTGCACCTCAAGGGAAAGGGTTACGATTACGTGATCATATACACAACGTGATTGTATTCGACAATCACAAGGCCACATTCGCCTTAAGACCTCTTTTGCCTTTTCTCACAGTCACAATAGTTCAACATGTTCTATACTAGTGTTTCACTCTCTCCTAGACCAATCTCGTCACGGGTGCACCTTTCTACACCAAGTACCCGAGCCTTGCCGTCTAGGTTTATCTACACTAGGCCAGAACTCGTCAAGGATGAACCTTTCTACATCGAATGCACGAGCGTTGCCATCCAGAGTTTCTATCAATTCCTAATCACAACCTAGAATCATATCATTAGGTTTGGGGTAAGTTTTCTCACTCTTCCTAATTCATTTTAAGCATGTTATTCTCTCAATTATGTTCAACAACAATATTAGACAAGCATATTACAACATCAATCATAAAACACACATGATAACATAACATGTCAAACATAATTCACATAGTAGTTCACACACATTCTTAAGGCATACTAGCCACTACTATCCTCTACCAAGCATCCTTGGTTAAATCACGGTCTCACATACCATTTAATAGCACATTGGATTCTCTTTCCAAGGCTTCAAGTCCCATAGCAATCGGCTTCCCGACTCATGAATTTTGGTGGAAACGAGGACTACAATATTCACACATACATTATTTTTCCATATTTTTCTTATCAATCCATAGCATATAACCACGTTTCTACCTCACCATCACATGGAGCATTGAAATAGATTTCCAACGCTTCCGACCGTGCGTCAATCCGAGTTACAGATCAAAAGTTATGAAGGAAACAACATAGAAAAATCTGTCACGTTCGCTACTGTATTCGCTAGGCGAATCACTCAGCGAACCAAGTCAGAACCAAAAGGGCATAAAGTTCGTAAAGCAAACTCTGGGCGAACATTCGCCTTCCCTTCGCTTTGGGGTTCGCTAGGCGAACCATCGATGAACCATTCGCTTTGCCCTTTGCCAGGTTCGCTAGGCGAACCATGCAAAACTCAGAATTTCTCAGCAGTGAGAAAACAGATCCCTTGGGGCCAAAACTCTTTTCTCTTCACCCATAACACTTCCAATTCATATTATATCAACCAAAACATGTTCCCACATAAACAACAAGTATTCCCACGTATTTATATCGCATTTCATCCGTTAGATTTCATTGATTTGTCCGTTTAATCATTTTCTCTCAAATCTAACCTAAGTTCTAAACTTATATTTCTAAAACTTAGAGTGTCTAACTAGAACCCACCTGATAATCGAAGAGGAGGTTGAAGAAGATGATGAATCCAAGCTTCCTTCTTCTTCCCAAGCTTTTCCTCTTTCCCTCTTCTCTTCTTTCTTTTTTCTTCCTTTCTCTTCTTTCTCTTTTCTTCTTCTTTACTATCTTTCCTTTTTCTTTTTCTTTACAAATATATATATATATATATATATATATATGTATATATATATATATATATATAATCCTTATTATATAATATAATCCAATAGAGTAAAATATCTCAAATTGATATTTTATCGTCTTACACCAATTGAACAATTATTAGAGTTACCATAAAATTCTCTCTTGAACTAAAATAATTGATCTCTTCAGAATTCATCAGTTGCTCTATTGATCCCAATTGATAATACTTAAAATACTTAGAGGATTCCATTAATCCAATTTACTAAAGGTAGAGCACATAGATACTCATTTGATCTCATCTGATATCCAATTGAGCAATTAGATAATATGGGGTATTACAAAACCCATTCATTAAAGATAAACATGATTACAATCATACAATGGGGAAAAGTACTTATAAGTTCTATTACTCTTCGTTGGGCATACACTAGAATATAAAATTAAAACTTCTAGAATTTTAAAACTTTCTAAATGTCTTCTTCACATGTTATCCTTACGGAAAAGATCATGAATTTCATTCATGGTGTTGTTGAAATCATTATTTTGTCAGGTCTATTATGCTCTCATAAGCTCTCTTCTTCTTTCTTTCTCTTGATCTAGATTTCTAAAATATTTCTCCATTTCTTCGGAGCTTGCAAAGCGTGCTCTTAAACTTTGGGCAAGCACGTGGTATTCTTGTTGGTTGTAGAAGTCTTTGAATACTGGTGTGAATCTTGGGGGTTCAACATACAAGGCGGGTGAAACTTCTGTTATCCACCTTATTACTCCCACTACTTGAGCTTCCATCATTCTCTAAAATTCTGATACCTGTTGATTTTCTTGAACTTGCGCCGCCTCTGCTGCATCTGAGATTAGTAGAATTCTTCTTCATTTCCTTCTTGGTTATCTCTTGATCTTATTGAGCTGCTCCTGCTGGGTGATTATGTTGAAGCCTCTTAATTACCGAAGCACTGATAGGTGCTTTTGGACTTATCATCTCGTCATCTGGGTAGGTGGGTCTTCCGGATATCCTACACAATTCATTAATAACACACAAATGCCCACAAGCTCATTGTGCAACATTACCAATATTTTTTATATTTTAAAAAATTAAGTACCCTACATTAATAGGCTCACCCCTTAATAGAGCCAAAAGTCCTAAGCACCGCTTCACAATAAATTGTGATTGATTAGAAGCGACTTCTAGAGTTTGCATAAAGAATGAGGCCTATGCCCTAAAGATTTGGAGAAATTTAGCGGATATAAGTCACGGCGCTAAGCCACGCTCAATTACTCATTTATTCCTTGGTTTACAAAAAGCATCAATCATTTATTGGGTCATGGTTTCATTTATAACATGATGCTCATTTCTATAAGTCCTAAGAGTACATACGGGAGGAGGTTGAAGATTCAAAATAGAATTAATAGCACTAGCAGAGTTGTCGATGTACTTACCTCGCACATATGAAGAAAAAACGTGTAAATTACGGTGGTTTAGTTATAGCATTTTGTTAAACTGCCACTATTTACTATAAATTATAATAGTTTATTTAATCGACATAATATTAATAAGAAAATGGCCATTTTGACCGCCATTATTTACTTAATTTAAAAATAAAAATCACAAAATTTGAGTAAGTTTTTAAATTTTATATCCTTTACTCATTGAATTAAATTACTTTCACAATATGTATTAAAAAATTATTTTTTGATAATCATAAGGTTTAGTTGGATATGAGTAACTTTAGTGAAAATTAATTTAAAATAAAATAATTTAAAAAGTGAAATGGCATTGAAAAATAATAATTGGTTGGATGAGTAGGGTATGTGTATAAAACTAAATTTAAGGGTATAATCATAAAAAAAACTTAACCAATCATTCAAAGTTTGAACCCTAATAATCTTTAGAAGTTGTAATCTCACCCAATAGATATTGGTATAAAACCCTTCTAATCATTTAAATGTTTGAACCCTAATAATATATGAAACCTTCCTTTTTACTCCTTTATTGCAGCATAGTAAAAGAGCATTCAATAATAATATTGACACCAGTAGCATCAGTTTTACCTTACTGAACCGAAAAAGATAACATAAATATACACAATGGGGAGAAAACTCGGTAAAGGTAAATTCTTAGCGACATATATTTGCATACTCAAACCAACAATCAAAAGGTACCTTAAAGTTTTACTTATTTGTTCAATAATTTTCTTCCTTAATTTTGGTTGGTTAGGGTTTCTTGATTTTGGTTCTCTATGTTTTAATTTTGTTTTTAACCAAAAGCTTTACTTGTATGTTATTGTGTGTGAGTAATTTCTTCATTATGGGTTTTTGAATTAATTTTAAATTTTTGTCCCTGTTTAATAGATAGGTTGACGGATCTTAGAGGAGTAGGGATTATTTAGTGTCTTAAACTAAGTATGTAATATTTTTTGTCTTTCTTTATTTGATAATAGGGTGGAACAATTTTGGGTAGGCAAATATTTGTTACTGATTTGTTAAGTTATCACTTGAGGATGTAAGCATATCACTATTTTTTTCATGTGCATTGTTTATTGTTGATAGTGATATGAAAAATTATCACTTTCGAAAACTGAACCAGGGAACTTACGATAGATTTTACTAGGAAAGCTTGATTTTTAGTCTGAGCCTTGGCCTAGGGTTTCAGACAACACATAATTTAATTCGAAAAATGCTTGATCAAAAACCAAGAACAAAGCTTACAACACATGAAGTACTCTGTAAGTCTCTTTAACTTTACTTTGAACAAATAACTTAATTGAGTTTAGCAATATATAGTTAAATCAGTTTTGACATCTGTAAGATTTTTCAAAGGTTATGGCACTAAAGTTTGATTATGTGTTAGGCCACCCATGGATAATTGTTGACAACATTCCACCTAATAAACCTATTAACTATGTAGTTTTTATCAAGTATGAAGCGATTCCCTAATATGAATAAATGGTATTTTATCATTAGATGTTAGTGTATAATTGATTTACAGTTTGCAATGATAATGTTTTTCTAATAATCTCTTCAAAGTTTAAAGTTTATATTTGAAATTTTGTTTATTCAACAGTAGTTGATACAACTTTATGAAATTTGGCACTAGAATGGGAAACACACCCCTAAAGAACTCGACAACAAAGCCAGAGAAGAAATGCCACTATTTAAAATTGGGGATGTTGTGAATCTTGTTGTCAATTACGACAAAATTCAATATCAATTTGTGAGGCAAAGAGCAATAGCAACCAAAATAAATGGTCTTCAACATTAATAATCCGTACACAGATAATATAACAGAATAAAGCAAGAAAAAACCGAAGGTTTGTTTACCCAGTTCGATCAAACGATCTATTCTGGAGGAGAGAGCAGCTCTCCAATTCACTATACTCAGAAAGTTGTTACAAGAGATTACAGATGAGTTACAAGAAAATAGCCTTCGCCTTCAGGTTCCCAAGAACAACCCTATTTTCTACCCAAGTGTTTCCCAACCTCTCCAACTCTCAATATATGAATCACTCAAACCCAAGGTGTAACAGTGTTTCACAATAACCTTAAACAACTCCAAAAGTTTCCCAAAACCTTTACTTTTCTAAGGTTTTCCTTGTGAATAGCTGAAATAATATGCTATGCCTTTAAACCCTTTCTCTCCCTTGTTGGTGTACACTCTAAGATTGTCGCACACCAACCATATAAGAGATACATATTTATAATAGCAAATACCCAACAAACTAAGCCCAAAATCACATAAATCCATGGACCGAATCAAAAAAGGCCGAAAACTTAGAAATACTATTCACCGTACGGACACTAATATTAACCGTACGTACGTCACTATTTATCCGTACGGATAACAGTATTCACCGTACGGATGACACTATTCACAAACTGTTTTTTTCGACTTTTCGTCCGATTTTCGCAGTAAATGCATTATCCAAAATATGTTTTCTTTCTCTTCATTAACAAAGGTTTTAAGGCACATTTACAACAATGTCCACCTTGACTTTAAACCGTGTTGATACCAATTTAACAATCAACAACATTGCTGCTCTCTACCAAGTTGAAACTTTAATCAATAACTTTGATCAAATTCAAGAAACCCTTGAATCTTGATCTCGCAACTTGCATCCACTTGTTCCCAATTACTCTTTTGTGCCTAGGTAATTTAACAAGCCTACAAGTATGATTTTTCAACCACCCTTGATTCCATCTGTTTTCAAATGCCTCCCTGAAGATTTTTCTTCTTTTATTTTGCAGTCTTTCAGGCACATTAAAAACATAATATCCAAGGCTAGCATAACCGTCCCTTTGAGATACTACAATAACCCTCCTTACCTTATTATGATTCAAATGATAATCAGAGATCTCTGTAACCGTTCTCTCACTACTGCTAGCATCCATAGTAGGAAACTCCACCTTAAACTGAGTTTTCTCCGTTATAGTTTCTCCCATGTTTCTCCCTTGGTTTTTACTATTCTTCTTCTGAAGAAATTCTCTACCAACCAAGTAAGTTGTTTTAACCTCAACTCTTCCCCAAAAACTTAATAACAACTTAGCGGTAACATGCAATTTTATCCCTTTATTTCTGCAAAATTCATTGTACTCCTCTGAAACTTTATCAAGGCGTTCATAACGCCTTAAACTCAAATCCCATAGCTCTTCCTTGTCATGAAAGCCTCCACTAGTTAACTATGAATGAATAATAACATTTGAACCTTCTAAAATATATAGACCACATATTTTAGACCTTTTAGCAATAATCAATTCATCACGCGAAATCTTCAACACTCCACGTTCAACTCTAGTACAATAGCCTAAATCATCAAACATACTTATAAATAACAAATTTCACTTGAGTTCTGGAACATACCTCACATTCTGAATAAGAAGTTCACGATCATTAAACATTTTAAATCTGACCGTACCAATACCATGAACCTTGCATGCCTTATTATTACCAAGGAGAACTACTCCATCTTGCACCATCTTCAAAGTTTCAAAGTATTCTATTCTTGGATACATGTGATAAGCGCAACCTGAGTCAATGACCCAACTATCTTCAGTTTCCAAACTCGATACTACTAGTGCTTCAGCATCCTCATAACTTTCCTCACCCAATGCAACTACAACTTGAACAGAATCTTCATTGACCTTTCTTTCAGGACAATCCCTTTTAAAGTGATCGATTTTCTGATAATTAAAACATTTTACCTTTGACTTGTCATACCTCTTTGATTTGGACATCCCTTTACTCTCACCTCCCCCTCTTGACACATTTAAGCCTTCAGCACTATCTTCAATCTTCAAATCTTTCGACTTTGAAAATTCTTTGGATTTCACCGCCGTATGGACTTCATCCAAAGTAATAGTACCTTCCTTACCATAAAGAAGGACATTCTTAAAGTGATCAAAGGATTTGGGTAATGAACTCAACAAGAGCAAAGCCTTGTCCTCATCATCAATCTTCACTTCAATATTCTCAAGATCATCGATAATCTTGTGAAATTCTATGAGATGCTCAATTATGAATTTGTTCTCCACCATTCGGAATGAATAAGGTTGTTGTTTCAGATATAACTTGTGAGCCAAAGACTTTGTCATATACAATGATTCAAGTTTTTCCCACATAGCAACCACAATTTTCTCCCTGGCGACTTCTTTTAGAACTCGATCCCTGAGGCACAAGATAATGGCACTCCTGGCCTTATCCACCATCTCGGTGTTCTGTACCTATGTAAGCCCTGCATGCATCAATGCTTCACTCTTCAAAGCATCGATACACTTATCTTGAATTAAAATTGCTTGCATCTTAATTTTCCATAACCCGAAGTCATTGTTACCAGAAAATTTCTCGATCTTCCATCTACTAACTATGGTGCTCACATTTCAACAATATCACTTTGCTCCATGCTCACCGCACCACTTGTTGTGAATCTTGACAAAATTCAATATCAATTTGTGAGGCAAAGAACAATATCAACCAAAATAAATGGTCTTCAACAATAATAATTTGTACACATATAATATAATAGAATAAAGACAAGAAAAAATAGAAGGTTTATTTACTCAGCTCGATCAAACGATCTACTCTGGGGGAGAGAGCAGTTCTCCAATTCACTAAACTCAGAAAGTTGTTACAAGAGATTACAGATGAGTTACAAGAAAATAGCCTTCGCCTTCAGGTTCTGAAGAACAACCCTATTTTCTACCCAAGTGTTTCCCAACCTCTCCAACTCTCAATATATGAATCACTCAAACCCAAGGTGTAACAGTGTTTCACAATAACCTTAACAACTCCAAAGGTTTTCCTAAACCTTTGCTTTTCTAAGGTTTTCCTTGTGAATAACTGACACCCTATGTTATGCCTTTAAACCCTTGCTCTCCCTTGTTGGTGTAAACTCTAAGATTGTCACGCACCTACCATATAAGAGATACATATTTATAATAGCAATACCCAACAAACAAAGCGCAAAATCACATGGATCCATGAACCGAATCGAAAAAGCCTGAAAACATGAAAATACTATTCACCGCACGAACAACACTATTCAGAGTACGGACATCACTATTCATCAGTATGGATAACACTATTCACCGTACGGACGACGCTATTCACCGACCGATTTTTTTTCCGACTTTCTAAAACTTCCAATTTTCGCGATAAATGCAATCTCCAAAATATGTTTTCTTTCTCTTCATTAACAAAGGTTTTAAGACACATTTACAACAGAGAAGAAATGTGATATTGCAATAGCTGCTCTCTACCTATCATCAAATGCAGGTTAGTAACTTTCTATAGTTACCTAAATATTTTATATTATTTTTTCAATCTTGTAATAAGGTTAAGATGCATGTTAGTAACTAATGATTAGTAACCTAAGAATGTTCACCATATAACACAATAAAAGGCACTTAGTTCCTCTTGTAAATTGAATATTTACGTGTTTTTCTATGAAATTGAAATTATATTGTGAACTTTTTTTAATTTAACATTGAGGTGTTTTACTATGAATAGATACATTACCATTGTAGTTTATGTTCTGATGGAATGCAACGCTTTATGCATGTTCTGTTACTTATAAGGAATAAAAAAATTAGAAAAAAATCCAATCATAAAGTAAAATAAGTGAAGTATTAATATAGTTAAATAATACAAGGTACTATACCTTATATATAGCCCCCAAAGATTATCTCCATATTTAGATTAACAACTTAATTAAGTGTTGATACTAGAATCAAGATGGATATTGCAATTCCTTCGGGAGAAGCTTAGATGGTGGAATGCTAATATATTTGGTTGGGTTGATACTAGAATCAAGATGGATATTGGAACTATAAATGATGTTGAAGACCTTTTGGAGAAAAAACAAGGTTGTATTGCACCAGAAGATTTGGACAATAGGAATGTTGCAGAAGATAATCTCTGGAAGAGTTTAAGGATTAAAGAAAGTATCCGTAGACAAAAATCTCGGATGAAATGGATTGAGGATGGAGATGTTAATACAAAATTCTTTCATGTTGCCTTAAAAAATCGTATCAACCTGAATACAATTTCATCGATCTGTGTTAATGGAAGTTATGTGGAGGATGTGGAAGGAGTTAAAGAAGCTGTCAGGGAACATTTTGCAAAAAGGTTTAACAAAGATTCAAGGTCATTCCCCTATATTGGAGGGCTTGGATTCAAATGTCTCTCTGCATATGATAAAGATGAGCTTGAAGAAGCAGTTGACCCGGCTGAGATTAGAAGAGCCGTTTTTGAGTGCGCAGGGGATCGGAGCCCGGGCCCTGACGGTTTCAGTTTCAAATTTTTTTAAAAGTGCTGGAACATTGTAGGCCAAGATTTTACAAATTGCATCTTGGAGTTATTTGAAGGTGAGAAGTTACATAAGGCCATTGCTTCTTCCTTTTTGGTGCTCATTCCCAAAAATGATAGCCCGAGGAATCTAGACGACTATAGACCAATTTCTCTAATTGGTTCGGTCTATAAAGTTGTGTCTAAGTTACTTGCAAATAGACTCAAAAGGAAAATTGGAAGTATAATCTCTAAATCTCAAACGGAGTTCATTGAAGGAAGGAATTTACTTGATGGGGTTTTGGTTTGAAATGAAGCTACCGATTTCGCTAAAAGATCCAAGAAAGAGCTATTGTTACTAAAGGTTCACTACAAAAAAATTGACTTTTAGTGACAGCCAAATGGCGTAGGTAAATGTCTATTTTCCGTAGGTATAGCCTAAAATACTTATACCTACGGAACATTTTTTCGTGACATATAATTTTCTATACCTACGGATATTTTTCGTCACCAAAGGCTATAGTGACGGAAAATTTCCGTCGCATAGGCTATAGCTACGGATTTTAAGCTGTTGGTATAATTTTTTTTATTTATAATTATGGTATAAACATTTAGTTATACCTACGGAAATTTTCCGTAACAATTTGTTATCCTCACCATTTGGTAGAAATCATGGATCAACAATTGTGCAAATCAATGGTCAAAATGCATTCTTGTTTTTCTTGGATACAATAGCTTCCTAAAAATCATCAGTTCCCTTAATAAATTTCAAAATAATTTTTTTTACTTATACACACTCTATAAAAAAAATAGAGAAACAAATTATATGTTGAAACCGGTATGTTGAAACTTTAAACCTTACAATTTTACTTATAAATGTTTACAAGAAACATAAATCAGATGCTTCTGTTCACCAGTCTTACAAACTTAAAATTAATGATAATTGTATAATGTCAATTCTAGAATATTTAATGATAATTGTATCATGTCAATTCTACAGTACTTTAGAGAATTATACTAATAACCAAAAAAGATAATTTTGAAATCATAAAATAAGCATACAAGTTCCAACCAAAAAACAAATTGTGTCCATTTCATAGCCTATGACTTCCATCTTCAAGTGTTCGTCAAGTCTCCCATTCTAATTAACTTTTAAGCTTCACCTACAACAAATTAAAATAAAAAGCTGAATTATAAAACAATTTAACATAGATATAATGAGTTCTAAAATTATAAACAACTCTAGTGAGAATTACTTAATACCATTTTCATTATCTTCATTATTGTCTGGACTTGGAGTGTTCAAATGGTTATGAGCGCTAGAAGCATCAGTAACTTGTCTAGCAGCTTGCATTATGTCATTCACATCTTGTCCAGAAAATTTATTTTGAATTAAGGTAATGACATTTGCTAACAAGCCCTCCATATGTTTAACTCTATCACGTAACTCTTCATTTTCAGACACATAAATCTTTGATTTTTTAGATTTAGGAAACTTGCCCATACATCGCACGCGTCCCTTCTTCGCAGCTCCTTATACTTTAGAAAATATGTCATCCTTCCAAGGCATAGAACCATGCAAATTTGGGGTTGATTGAGATGACTCGGCCTCATTACTATATTTGTTTAGTTCTTCCTGCAAAGTGAAAATATTGTGTCATGTTGATTGTTATTCAATGGACATACAATATTATTGTATGTTTAGATGGCAGAAATTATACCAAAATTATAAAGTAATCGCACCATAATCATAACCAAGTATAGTTTATACATTAAATGTACTAGTAATTGACTATCACTAACTAATAAGAAATGTCAATTTAATAAATTCATCAATTTAATAATCATAACCAAGTATAGTTTTGAATTGTAATTATATGCCATTCATCTTTTTTTTTAAGAAATTCATCATTTTGAGGAATGCTATAGCTTAGTCTTGTTCTGTTTTTTATGCAGTAGATTAACCTGTGATATATATATATGCATTAGTCTTGTTCTGTTTTTTATGCAGTAGATTAACCTGTGATATATATATATATATATTCAGACACATTGCTTAATATATCTAAGTTGAAGTTTTCACAATTTTTCACGCTGAATTCTACTTATTTCTTTGCCTTACACACATTGGACCAACTGGGCTAGTTGATCTTCTTATTCTCATCCTGGCCACCCAAAAAAAAATGCATTTAATCTTCACAATTTCTGGAATGATTGCTTTAAGAGCTTTAAAGAATGAAGAATTATAGATTGGAATACTTGTTGGCACTGCATTCAACATAGGCACTCCTCCCTTAATAAACATTTGATTTCCTTGCCATGATGACAATCTTGTTTTAAGCTTAAACAATACAGGGCTCCATGTATCCTTCCTCCTTGGATTTCCCCCCTCTAGTATACCACCACATTCACACTACCTACAACTAGACATTCTGCAACCAAGGAATCCAAAGCATTGAGCTCCTTAAACGCTTCATCCTCCTCCAAATTTAGAATGTCAAAATCTTCTATATTCCAATTTTTCAATTTATTCTTTGGGAAATTTCAATTTTTCCGTGATCATAAAATTGCCTTTCCTTTTATCTTAGTAGAATCCCATATATGCTTAACAAATGGTAAAAAAGTCTTGTTGTTCAAGCTAGCAATTAGAGAATCTAAATGCTTGGGACCCTAATTTATAACATTTCCTCTAATCCAAACTGGATAATGGTTAAACAGCTCTATGCTTCCTACACACTGACCAACCCTTAGCCTTCCATTTTGTAATCAAACTTTCTGAGAGTAGAAGTTTGTCAAGTCGGCTCATTGCATTGCCAAACTCATTCTCAATCATCTATTCTAAGTTTCAATAATGCTAAGTCAGTTTCATAGAAGCCAAACTTACAATCAATTTTGCAGCTTTTTCATTGACAATTGAGCCGTCTTTACGAGTGCGAGTTTCGACATAAATTTCTTGACGATCAGGCAACACTCCTTTGCGTTTTTTCATCTAAAATCAAACATACAAGTATATGTTAATTGTTTTTTAAATACAATTCACCCCATGAAAAGTACAACAAAAAAGAACCAAAACTTTTCATCAATAAGTTTTGGGAGACTTTTTGTACCCATGCAATAGACATCTTCAAACTTGGCACGATTTTGCTTATTAATTTTACTTATTTTCTGTAAAATAGTCAAAATAATAAACATTTTAATGTATGACTCAAAATATGTATAACTTGTCAAAATAATAAACATTTTAATGTATGACTCATAATATGTATAACTTACTTGTCCATCATCGGAGAACCAATAATGAACCAACTCACGATATTGATCTTTGTCAACCCTATGATCGGGTATTGTTGATGCAACTTCTTCTTCTGTTTTACTCGGATCATATGCCATTGCCTTTAGATCACCCTTCCATTGCCTCCACTTCTCATTCAACTCGGATTTTATCATTTCTCGTGTTAATTCATTTATTGGAGGAACAAACTCAAATTTACTCTACATAGTGAGATGTTAAATAAAAAAGTATAAGTTATATTAAATGTACAATCATAATATATACCTCTAACTATACCAGCTGCTCCACGACAAACACACCACCACGACAAGGCCAAAAACAACACCAAATCCCCTTCTAACTATACCAGTCAGCCAAAGGAATCCCCTCAAACCAGACTATCAGAATATTGACCCAATTGAGCCAGTCCCTATGAAACTCTAATACAACACCACCACCAAGAAGTTCCACCAAACTACCTAATTCCCACCAGTGAGGACTAACCATCAATAGACCCTCATGGCTGCTGGCCACAATACTCACTCAACCTCCTCACAGAAAGTTCCAGCACAGACTACTCAAAGAACCAGCCTGATGTTTTAATTACTGCCAACACTTCAACAACTTATTCTCTAACCAGACCCAATGCAATCTCTGACCTATTTACTTTAACCAGAGAGACCAAAACTCCCAGATACTCCACATCAACACCCTTCAACCTGGATCAAACAGTTCAGACTTTAATCACCACCACCAACTAATGTCGCTCTTCACCTTTCTGCCTAGAAAATCTTACTACTCCCCCACCACCCAGACTAACCCGCACATGTGTAGGAATTATCAAATGATATTTTTTCATATGACTAAATATACATGAATCTTAGTTGTACCCTCAAATACACAAATCTATCAATTTTTCAGAACTTTGTAAATTCACTAGTTAGTTAGTTGTAACTCTGTTAAACAGTAAGAAACTTCAAGCATTCCATTTGTCCCCTATTCTAGAGTTGATAGTTCTACTTATCAACTAACTTGTGTTTAAATAGTTTCACCCTACTCACAATATATATGTTTTCATGAAATAACAGTAAAGGGTGCATGATGTCGACGATGTTGCAAAACTTGATCCAAATAACTTATACTCGATCCAAACAACTTATATAACTATAAAAAAAGATTGACCTACACAAATGTTATCAAAAGATTAGAATACCTGCTCGTATCGATGTCGGCGATGCAGAGACGATGCCACAATTATTTGACAAGCTAAAACTGTAAAGCAAACATGGATTAGTTTTAGACACAAACAATCTAAGAAAAACCCTTAATAAAAACCCATTGAATATAACACAAACTCATTCTTATAAAAGTTATACAATTTTTTTAACAAATTACAAGAAAAATACAAATAAGTGTGATTCATGAGAGAGAAAACTAAAACTAAGAAACAATTCATTCAAAACTCTAAATTGATGAACACTAAACAAAACATAGAAATTAAGAACTAAAACAATGAAAGAAAATGTATACCGCTATGAGAAGTAAAGCAACGGATTTGTCGGTAAACATAGATTTGTATGAGAATCGACGGTTGATAGAAAGAAGAAAAAAGGGATAGTGAGGTTTGGGTAGCTGATAGAAAGAAGATGAAGTGTGATTGAGGTTTGGAAAAAAATTTAGGTTTAGCATTAGCGGTATATGAAAAAATTTCAGTGATATTCGCGCCATACATATTTCTATTTTTATTTTGTTTTTTCTTTAATTTTTATTTTTTATTTTTTAAATATTTTTCAGTAAAGTGGTTAGTATATTTTAGACATATAAATAACCTATACCTACGGTAGATTCTGCCATCACTAAAAAATAACCTATACCTACGGTAGATTCTGCCGTCACTAAAAACTTCCGTAGGTAAATGTCATTTTTTTTGTAGTGGTTGATTTTACCAAAGCCTATGACTGTGTGGATTGGAACTACTTGTGTGACGTCATGAAAATTATGGGATTTGGCGAAAAGTGGATGCGGTGGATGGATAATGGGGTTTTCAATAGCTACATGTCGGTTTTAGTTAACGGGAGTCCTACAAAGGATTTTGCCGTATCTAGAGGCCTCAAGCAAGGCGATCCTCTAGCCCCTCTTTTATTTACAATAGCTACGGAAGGTCTTGCCGTGTTAATGGATAGAGCAGTGAACATAGGAACTTACTCCGGTTTCAAGGTTAATCAAGATGTCTCCTTTCACTTATTGCAATACGCGGATGACTCGGTTTTACTAGGTGAAGGATCATGGAACAATATTTTGGCTATTAAGGCTATACTAAAAGGATTTCAGTTTGTTTCTGGTCTTGAGATTAACTTCAATAAAAGCTCCCTATATGGTATCGGAGTGGAAGAGACAGATCTTATGGCTGTGGAAAACTTCCTTGCTTGTAAAGTTTCTGTATGCCCTTTTAGATTTCTTGGAATATTCATTGGTGGCAACCATAGATTGGTCTCTTTCTGGAAACCTATGATCGATAAGGTGCGTTCAAGATTGAACTCTTGGAAAACTCGGTTTTTATACATGGGTGGTAGAGTAACACTAATCAATTCTGTATTAGTAAACTTACCTATTCACTATATGTCATTCTATAAGCTCCCTAGTACAGTTACTCGTATCCTTACTTGTATTCAAAAGAGATTCTTGTGGAACGGTTCGATGTCAAAAAAAGGAGTGTCTTGGGTCCGGTGGAGTACGGTATGTAAACCCAAAGAAGATGGCGGATTAGGGGTTAAAGACATAAAGTTGTTCAACCTAGCTTTGCTCTTTAAGTGGATTTGGAAAATTCTGTCACAGGAGGAGAGTTTGTGGAGAGGATTCATTGTTAGCCGGTACCCTAATCCTGCGCATGACTTCCATTTAGGAGAGGTCTCAAAGTACCTTGTCCCCCATCACTTTGGGGGAGAGACCTGCTTAATGTTTATGTCTTGTGCGGAATTAATCATCCTTCTAGTATGCTTTTTCACAAGATTGGTAATGGCGTTAATGTCTCCTTTTGGATTTCACGTTGGGTTGGATTGTTTGCCTTGGCTACTGCATTCCCGGAGCTATGGAAATGTGCGGTTAACAAGTCTAGTCGGGTTGTTGATAATGGATATAGAGAAGACGGAATGTGGCGTTGGAAAGTGGAGTTTTCTCACCCAAATATGACAGAAGAATACAGTCAGCAGTGCTGAATGTTATTACTGTGAGCGAAGGATCCCATGACAAGGTCATGTGGCTGCAAAACGATTCTTCTCAATTCTTTGTTTCTTCTCTGTATGCTTTTTTTGCAGGAAAACTCAAGTGACTTTGGCATGGTTATTCAGGGGGATCTGCAGTCTGTACTCAAGCTGGTTTGGGTTGCGCAGGCTCCCTTCAAGGTGAAAGTATTCGGCTGGAGGTTGATGCACAACAAAATTCTAACCCACGACAATCTCGCTCGAAGAGGAATCATAACCAATATTCATGAAAAGGTCTGCTCTTTTTGTTTCTTAGAGGAGGAAAACGCTAAACACGCCTTTTTCCATTGCTCCAAATCTATTTTGATCTGGAAGTTTGTGTGTAATTGGTTGGATGTTCCGGAGATTTACATTGGTGATATTTTGAACCACTTATCAACTTGGGTGGATGGTTCTGTTAGGAAAAAGTTTAGTGTGGGCATTGCTGTAGGTTTGTGGCTGATTGTATGTAAGGCCATTTGGTCATCTAGAAACAATATTATATTTAGAGATGAATTTTGGGATCTAGATACGATTTCTAATCGTGTCATAATTTTTTCTTGGTGGTGGATTGGTAAGAGACACAAAAACGTATTCAATTGTAACTACTACGAATGGGTTAATGCCCCTTGTGATTTTTGTAGGTCTTGATTTTAATTAGAGGCCTATCGATGTATACAGGTTTGGATACCCTTTTGCATCCTTGATATATAATACAGATTTTTGCTTATTAAAAAAAAATTAGTTAAGTGTATATGTGTGATCTGAATCTAATAACTCATTTACGATTGTGACCTTATGTTAGTTGTTCATCTGATTTTATTTCCTCTTAAAACCTTTTGTATATATTTTACCAACTACAATAATTTATAAATTAATATTTTCCATGAACTAGCTTTTCAAAAGTCTAAGTTGTTAAATGAAAGTTGATGAATGGTTTTATGTTGCTTCTCTAAGAATAACGATAGTATCAATCTTAGTTTCTTGGCTCATGCTCTTATTAAGTCAACTAAAATTAAAAGGAATAGAAATTGAAGGTTGTTCATGAGTATGCAAAACTCCATTTAGAAATGGTCATTCAACCCTGCTAGTTTACCTTTTCATGAGACTTCAAATAATTTGTTCAACTCTAAAAGTTACAGATAACGAGTAGTGTTATGCTTCTACTCCATGGCTGTTTAAGTTATAATACATAGTGAAACTATTCATTTGGTATATTCCCTATGAAGGTGTGTTGAATATGTTGAAAGCATGTGCAAGAGCAGAAGAAATCTCATAGTGTTATTGTTCTAATATTGTTTAATCTTAAAGAATGTTATTTATGATTGAGTACTATCTTATTGTTTGATCTTAAAGCATTTGATTTTGGATTGAGTGCACTACCTCAATACGTTTAAGGATGGCACTTGTTCTCATTTTTACCTATTTAATTAAATTAACTTTTATATACTTGAATTGGGTTTTATTAGACAATCACAATATCTTGATACAATATATTGTCTGAAATTCTGGTAGAAGATCTCAGATGTCCCAAAAGATGTCGAGACATTGATCTCTGCTTGTTTGAACAAGGCTTCAGATAAGAAAATTCAAAAACGGCAGATTCATACCAATGTCGTGACAGATGCTTCGAAATCAGTCAAGACATATATTTTAGCGTATAAGAGCAGACTGAATTGAACATAACAGAATGATAAATTACACAAAGATATGCTGACCCAGTTCGGTGAACAACAACTCCTACATCTAGGGGCTACCAATCCATAAATGAATTCACTATCAGTAGTATTAATTTAGAGCTAAACAACCTCCGATTTACAACTCCTCACTTAATCCCTATCCAGTGCAACTTCTACCTAAAAATCACCATCTAGATAAGAGAAACTCATCTCAATTCCTAAATCACCTCAGTGATATTTAACAGTTACAACCTTCGACAACTGCATCAGACTATTCAATTGAAAGACACCCCTTCCTATACAATATTCAGTTAAGACTCTTGACTAACAATGACACTTGAATTTGCTTAAAAGCTTCATCCAAGAACAATATACAATTCATTACCTACAGGTTTTTGAATGTGTAAAACTATGTCTACCACAATTTATCAAACTGATACAAAGGGTGACTTACAAAACAAAAAAGTACACGACTCTCAAAATCCTAAGCCCTTATTTCTACTTTACAAAAGTCTTAACAAGGTCTCTACTTTTTTCCCTAGGTCTTGGTCTTCCTTTTATAATCTTCAGCTGTCTATGAACTTTGAAATCTCTGTCCAATCGTTCTTTGATCCATGCTCTGATTACGCCTTAAATCTTGGAATAGATAGGCAACAACCTGTTGTATCAGACCAAGATGTCGAGTCCTCAAGATAGGACATCTTGTATGACATGTTTTCTTTTACTAGATTTCTTCATGTTAGGACATCTTGTTCAACACCATGTTTTACCAAAATTTAGTCAAATCTTAAAGCCTTCAATGTCAGTCCTACATTTTAATTGAATTTATTTTATTGTCACCCTTAAAATCTGTCCTTTTTTTTATAGCTCATTTATAATAATTTATTTATAACTTCTGGTCTTAGTTTTAAAACCATATTAGAATCTCTTTTGGTAGAGTATAAGTTAAACAAATTATAATATTTTGTTTGTTTTCTTTTCTTTTTTACTTCATTTCTTAAAGGATATGAAATTGATCCTACTCCAAAATTTTAATATCTTTCACATTTCTTCGTGACCTGGCTTAAGTTTTGAATTATGTATTTAAAGTTATTTTCCTCAAATTAAATCGTAACTTTGCTCTTGTATGCATATTATGGGAACAAATCAAAAGAATATAGTGGATAATACTGTTAAGAGAAGGCAAAGAAGGATGATCATGAATTAGGAATATGTTGCATATTCAAGAATAAGGAAACAAGTGACCCATTTATAATTTAATTATAGTGTTGGAAGTCCTTTTAATTTACTTTTTTCAAATGGAATTGGAGATTACAATTTCACACATGGAAGGGGGGAAATGAAATGTTGAGGAAACATATGCTCAGATTCTGCTTTAAAATTCTAAGTTTAATTGATTTAAGCATGTTTTGTTAATGTAGTAAATTCTTCAATATACTTATGCTTGACATGTTATTTGCAGGTTTGGTTCCATAGCAGTAGACATGTTATGTAAGTTCAAGACCAATGATTTCCATACTTATAGACCTGTACGGATAATTGAGCTTCCTTTCATTCTAGTTGTTTCATATATATTGTATGGAACATGACTAGTGTAAGTGATCTGACATTGTTTGAGGTACCTAAAAATCCTTCTGCCTCTTACAGTTTTATCTTTTTTAAATATAAGTTAGTTACATTTGTGCACATGATGTTAATCTCTAATTTTTTCTTTTACTAAAATTGTTCCCCCTTAGTTGGTTAAATTTTTTTCCATAGATCATCTAAGGACTTATTGAAGGCTTGGCTTTTGGATTGGAGTTTATTTTAAAGCTCGTGGTTTTCTATGGTTTGCTCATTAGTTTTTAGAGTAACTTTTGAAGAAGGTCATGTATCACTACAGGTTGTATTTCTGGTTCAAGTGCTGATTTTTCTCTGATTTTCGATGTATCCTTGTTTCCTTTGTATTGGTTTGTGTTTGTTGTATAGAAAATTCAATATATGAACATATATTTTTAATCTCTTAGCACATTTTATGTTTGATGTGTAGTAAATAATATTGTCTTTTCTAAAAAAACTCTAAGATGATGATGGGCTACTGAACACTGATTGTGTATGAATTATTTTTTTTTGAAAAATCTAAACAGTATGGCAGTTTAAAATATCATAAATTTACTTTTAAAAAAAAGAAATAAGATTGTGGCAGTTTAAGCTCCAATTATTTGCAAACAAAAGCCACCATTTTTTACTAAGTATATTACGTCGGTTTGTGTGGCTGTTAATTTGAAACCGCCATAATATAACTTTTCAAACCCCCACAAATTCTTTTTTTGTATATAATTTGCATAGGCCATTGCATATTTAGGTTTTTGTTTTTTAATGTAGTTTAGTTTTAATAATTTCAAGTATCAATTTATTATGTAAGTGTAGGTTTTATTACCTAATTGAGTTTTTTTGGAAATTCAAAATCCGCGGACTAGTGGTATTAGAATCCTACAATAATTGAGTTTTGTGTAAAGGACACATCTCATGATATTAATAATTTATCAATTCGATATAGCTGGCAACTTTTTCTTTGTTGTCCTTAAACATTCTTTGATATTTTTGAATTTTGTATTTGTAATCGTGATTGATTTCCAATACAAGCATAAGATATTTATTTTCACTTTAAGACTTATGTGCGTTTGAAAAACTTTGATATTACTTTTTTCTAAAGGTCAATTGTTTAAAAGGATCTATTCATTCCCTCTAAATTATTTCTCTACTCCATATTCTTATCCAATAATATAGAGTATCACTACTTTATTTACAATATGTTTAATTGATGAATCAAATATAGAGGAAAAAAAGTAAATAAATTTTTTTAAAAATAAGAGAAATTTAATAAAAATGTTAGTAGCCCTTGCTTTTACACTTTAGAAGTTTCGACGTGAGTATATCCCGGATAAAAATATTTTCCTCTCCATGCAAACATTTATGTGACTATGTTTTTTTCACTAGGCATTGAACGTAAAGCACGAAGAAAAGAAATGTTAAAGAATAAAATAAAATAAATAGTTTCACTCAACTATATATAATTAAATTTACTTATGAGTTTTGTTTTTTTGACTTTTGACCGTCTACTTTTTATTTTATTTTCAATTTGTGAGTATTATTAGAATTTTGTTTCACAATATTCTCTATTTGCAAATAGTGTTTTTTATATGTTAAGAATATTATTTACAACTACAATACTTATAATACCTAAATTACAACATATATCTTCATTCTAAATTAAATGAATCTCAAAAAAATATTATGGATTAAAATGTATCTTCATTCCAAATTAAATGAATGTAGTAGGCAACTCAAACATTTATGTCATTATTTAAAAATCAAAGACGGTCAAGCAATGAACTTGAGTCATTCATTGACCTAGTTACATGGTCAAAACTATTGTATCGATTTTGCTACCAATTTTTATACAAAAATGAAAAAATATTAACAAATACAAATTTAAAATAATATTTCACATTTAATCATTAGAAAAAAATTACAAAAACACATATAAGGAATAAAGTCATAGATGTTATTTTTATTGTATTAAATAAAAACAACAAATATGTTAAATGATTTTAATTGCATTAAAGGATTTTAATAAAAATTCCAATTTTTTTATATATTTTCCTTAAAAAATTATTTAAAAATTAATTTTAATTATTCTTTTAACATGTGTGTTGCTTCTATATGAATAAAATAGTTCAATGGTTTACAACTCACTTAGAATCCTCTCTCAGCAACAATTTTCTCTTAAAAACACAATGAGATTTCTAAATGAAAGCGGAATTGTGAGAAAGAGGAGAACAATGGGGAGAAGGAAGCCTAAGTCTTCTTTCTATAATATGCCCATCGAGCTTCAATCAAAAATCTTGGATAGATTGAGTTTGGAAGATCAGTCAAAGGTAATGTGTGTTTCACACTTATGGCGTGATCTCATCCTAAATACAACACTTCCGAAAGAGGCTTTACAACTATCAATGTTGGGTTTATTCCCAAGTCTATTTCTAGTTCGAGTTTTGTTTGAAATGTTTCATTGGTGTTCACGAGTAATGCAATGCAGGGTCGATCCTAAAAAAGTTATTGACACAAGCAAAGGGCTACTCCTTTTTTGTCACAACATTGGTCGGGCGCATAACCTCACACATGGTGTTTATCACTATTATGTTGTGAATTATATCACAAAGCAATGTTTGGTTGTTTTGAAGCCCGTGGGACAAACCTCTATAAGATATTCTTATGCTATCATAGCATATGATCCTGTAGAGTCACGGTTTTTTAAGATTGTACGATTTCAAGGTCGTCGTCATATCCATGTTTTCTCCTCCGAAAATGGTGATTGGCCTACCCTGACTTTTTGTTTCCCTGAATATATTACAAAATCTTGTTTGATAAAGAAATCTACTTATTTAAAAGGATCAATTTATCGACTCTCTAGTTCTGGGCATTTGGTGAAGATTATAGTTAATCGTCAAGAGAATGTTTCGGAGCAATCAAAGATCATATCACTCCCTCGTGGTTGTATTTATGAGAACAGTCATTGGGAACTAAGTTTTAAAGATGACAAAGTAATCTTTGTAATGTCCAAAGGTGTGAATTTTGATGTCTATGAACTTGTTGAATGGGTGACAAGTGATGATACTTATTACTCATGGTGCAATTCTCATAGAATTGAGGATGCAAGGTTGTGGTATCTTAATTACTATGGCGAACTCTTGTCCTACAACCCTTACTATGAAATCGTATATTTCAAGCGTATCAACCTTCCCTTTAATTACTTTCGTATTTACAATAACAACATTATAGATTTTAAGCAGGTTGAATATGACGAATTTATTAAAGAATATTTAGAATATTGTCGACCCCTTATGTTTGAATGTCTGAGTTCTTTCGCTTGTTGCTTAGATAAAGAGGTAACTAAATGCACTTTTTTCTTAAATCTTTGCTAAATTTTTTTCTTATATAATTGTTAGTTATGATTACTAGTTTAACCTTATATCTTTAACATATGTCATTAACTATTGCTAGCTTCTCCTAAATACAATAAAATAGATCTTATTTTAATAGCACAATAACTATAAAAAAACATGATTTAGTTATACACATGTTGCATAAATTAATTACATATATTCATGATTTAGAACTAATTATGTTTCTTCTTTTTTTATTTTATTATAGCATCCAAGTAATTTTCAGCGGCTACCAATTCCAGAGTAAAAGGTTTCAACATAAAGTAACGAGTGTTGTTATTATTTTTCATGTAATGTATTATAAGTGATCCATGGTCTCTCTTGTTTGGATTGAAGTTATTCTTTATATTTCCTATATATCTATGTAGTATATCATTTGCAGTTTAAAATGAATATAAAGAGTTCTAATAAACACAAAAATTCTCTTCTTCATTTGTTCATTTTTTATGGTGTTTTTAGAACTTAAAATACCATGGAATTTTAGATTTTTTACTTATTTAAAAGTAGTAAAGAAGTAAGTAAACTTTTGCAATAAATTACTACTGGAAAAAGTTTGTTTGAAACCAGTGAATATATGTTACTTAATATTGTTTAAAATTTATAAAATAAACATCCACAATAAGATAGAATAAGATTTCTATGAAACGACAAAAATGACAAAAAAATTAAAAACACAGTGGAATTTTCTAGAATAATTGGGGAGAAAATCAAATATTTGTATTGACAATAGTTTATGAATTTTCTTATAATCTTTTTTAAAGGGCCCATCGTGTGTGCAATGCTGCATTGGCTACTATTCCACGTGCACGATGGTGGGCAATACAACTTTTCTTCTTTTATATCGCGTGCGTGATAGCTTGTAGTGCAACGTGTAATTATTCCAGTGGCTTGCTCGCTTTTGCTAATTACATTTCTCTAAGTCCCCAATCCTAATACTTGGTCATTTTTGCTCCGTTCTTTGGCCATTATTCATCAAATTTGATAATGTTCGACTTATTTTTCATTGTTTCTTCAATAGAAAACAGGCAATGACAGAGTGTCATCACAATCCTAAACTAAAACTATTGCTCGTCCTAGAGTAACTTGTCTGCACTGCAAATTCCAAATAGATAAACAAGTTTCAACAATAACAAGTGAACATCACTATATAAAACTTTTTTTACCTGACCACCATTCAATATTCCAACTGCAATTGGCATATCCAGAAAATATCCTCTATCTTTGACAAGTACTTAACATGTCTCTCATCTCACTATGACTCACTTAATTGATATTGTAGTTTCTCAATCAACATGCAAAATAGTTTATACTGAGTTTGATCATGTTCTACTAGAATTCGTCAAAGAAATCATAACACACACACACTTAAGGGCTTTTTCGGTTGTAACATGGCTTATGTTCGGGTAGGATTTTCTTTGGGAAAGTAGGTTTAAACCTTTGGAGTTTGGTACATAGTTCTCCTATTGTTATCATACCAACTCTTTTCCTAATTAACAGTACCAGAGATATCGCTATTGTGGTCCTCAATATTCATTTTGCATTATATTTATATTTTAATTTGGAGAAGTTATTTTTAACTTCTTATTTTCCCAAAATTTTTGAAATTTTGACCGTTTTTTCTCTAGTACCCCAACCCCAAACTTAACCTTTGCTCACTTCTAAGAGAAACCCAAAACTTATTATTTTTCATGCAACTTTAGAACTACAAATTTATACCTAACTCCAAAGAGAGGGTAGAAAGATGTAATCTTACAAGTCATATGGCTAATAAATAAGGCTAAGTCACCGAAAGAAGGGCTAAGATCAAAGTGGTTAGCAAAATACTTAACCCATTACTACATGGTGGTTTTAAAATGGCTCAGAGTTTATAGCAAACAACTGCCTCTATGTGTGTAAATCAAACAAGACAAATTGAATCGGAAATAGTTCAAACTTGTCAAAGCAATAATGCATGGATATACTCAATGAAAGGAATAATAAATATAGGAAATAATTTGGCTCAAACCTTACTATTTGAGGTATCTGAAGGTTGAGTACAAGTATGCTGATTCCTTTACCATCCTTTGCTTTTACTTCCTAAGTCACTTCCTGATGATCAAGTTTCATCTGATGGTGCTTTTGGTTCATCTATTCAATGCTTAGTTGCAATTATTGTAAATATGAAAGAAACAACAATAGCAAACCCATTCATTAAAGATAAACATGATTAAAATCATACAATGGGGAAAAGTACTTATAAGTTCTATTATTCTTCGTCGGGCATACACTAGAATATAAAATTAAAACTTCTAGAATTTTAAAACTTTCTACATGTCTTCTTCACATGTTATCATTACAGAAAAGATCATGAATTTCATTCATGGTGTTGTTGAAATCATTGTTTTGTCAGGTCTATTCTACTCTCATAAGCTCTCTTCTTCTTTCTTGCTCTTGATCTTGATTTCTAAAATATTTCTCCATTTCTTCGGAGCTTGCAAAGTGTGCTCTTAAACTTTGGGTAAGCATGTGGTCTTCTTGTTGGTTGTAGAAGTCTTTGAATACTGGTGTGAATCTTGGGGGTTCAACATACAAGGCGGGTGAAACTTATGTTATCCACATTATTACGCCCACTACATGAGCTTCCATCATTCTCTTAAATTCTGATACCTGTTGATTTTCTTGAACTTGCGCCGCCTCCTGCTGCACCTGAGGTTAGTAGAATTCTTCTTCATTTCCTTCTTGGTTATCTCTTGATTTTATTGAGCTCCTTCTGCTGGGTGATTATGTTGAAGCCTCCTAATTATCGAAGCGTCGATAGGTGCTTTTGGACCTATCATCTCGTCATCTGGGTAGGTGGGTCTTTCAGATATCCTACACAATTCATTAATAACACACAAATGCCCACAAGCTCATTGTGCAACACTAGCAATATTTTTTATATTTTAAAAAATTAAGTACCCTACATTAATAGGCTCACCCCTTAATAGAGCCAAAAGTCCTAAGCACCGCTTTACAATAAATTATGACTGATTAGAAGCGACTTCTATAGTTTGCATAAAGAATGAGGCATATGCCCTAAAGATTTGGAGAAATTTAGCGGTTCTAGGTCTACAGAAAGTATCAACCATTTCTTGGGTTATGGTTTCATTTATAACATGATGCTCATTTCTATAAGTCCTAAGAGTACATAGGGATGAGGTTGAAGATTCAAAATAGAATTAATAGCACTAGCAGAGTTGTCGATGTACTTAGCTCGCACATATGAATAAAAAACGTGTAAATTACGGTGGTTTAGTTATAGCATTTTGTTAAACTGCCACTATTTACTGTAAATTATAACAGTTTATTTAACCGACGTAATATTAATAAGAAAATGGCCGTTTTGACCGCCATTATTTACTTAATTTTAAAATAAAAATCACAAAATTTGGGTTAGTTTTTAAATTTTATATCCTTTACTCATTGAATTAAATTACTTTCACAATATGAATTAAAAAATTATTTTTGGATAATCATGAGGTTTGGTTGGATATGAGTAACTTTAGTGAAAATTAATTTAAAATAAAATAATTTAAAAAGTGAAATGGCATTGAAAAATAATATTTGATTGGATGAGGAGGGTATGTGTATAAAACTAAATTTAAGGGTATAATCATAAAAAAACCCTAACCAATCATTCAAAGTTTTAACCCTAATAATCATTAGAAGTTCTAATCTTACCTAATAGATATTGGTATAAAACCCTTCTAATCATTTGAATGTTTGAACCCTAATAATCTATGAAACCTTCCTTTTTACTCCTTTATTGTAGCATAGTAAAAGAGCATTCAATAATAATATTGAAACCAGTAGCATCAGTTCTACCTTACTGAACCGAAAAGATAACATAAATATACACAATGGGGAGAAAACTCGGTAAAGGTAAATTCATAGCGACATATATTTGCACACTCAAACCAACAAACAAAAGGTACCTTAAAGTTTTACTTATTTGTTCAATAATTTTCTTCCGTAATTTTGGTTGGTTAGGGTTTCTTGATTTTGGTTCTCTATGTTTTAATTTTGTTTTTAACCAAAAGCTTTACTTGTATGTTATTGTGTGTGAGTAATTTCTTCATTATGGGTTTTTGAATTAATTTTAAATTTTTGTCCTTGTTTAATAGATGGATTGATGGATCTTAGAGGAGTAGGGATTATTTAGTGCCTTAAACTAAGTATGTAATATTTTTTGTCTTTTTTTATTTGATAATAGGGTGGAACAATTTTGGGTAGGCAAATATTTGTTACTGATTTGTTAAGTTATCACTTGAAGATGTAAGCATATCACTATTTTTTTCATGTGCATTGTTTATTATTGATAGTGATATGAAAAATTATCACTTTCGAAAACTGAACCATGGATCTTATGATAGATTTTACTAGGAAAACTTGATTTTTAGTCTGAGCCTTGGCCTAGGGTTTCAGACAACACAAAGAATTTAATTCGAAAAATGCTTGATCAAAAACCAAGTACAAAGCTTACAACACATGAAGTACTCTGTAAGTCACTTTAACTTTACTTTGAACAAATAACTTAATTGAGTTTAGCAGTATATAGTTAAATCACTTTTGACATCTGTAAGATTTTTCAAAGGTTAGGGCACTAAAGTTTGATTATGATTCAGGCTACCCATGGATAATTGTCGACAACATTCCACCTAATAAACCTATTAACTATGTAGTTTTTATCAAGTATGAAGCGATTCTCTAATATGAATAAATGGTATTTTATCATTAGATGTTAGTGTATAATTGATTTACAGTTTGCAATGATAATGTTTTTCAAATAATCACTTCAAATTTTAAAGTTTATATTTGAAATTTTATTTATTCAACAGTAGTAGATACAACTTTATGAAATTTGGCACTAGAATGGGAAACAGACCCCTAAAGTACTCGACAACAAAGCCAAAGAAGAAATGCCACTATTTAAAATTGGGGTTGTTGTGAATCTTGTTGTGAATTACGACAAAATTCAATATCAATTTGTGAGGCAAAGAACAATAGCAACCAAAATAAATGGTCTTCAGCAATAATAATTCGTACATAGATAATATAACAGAATAAGGCAAGAAAAAACCGAAGGTTTGTTTACCTAGTTCGATCAAACGATCTACTCTGGGGGAGAGAGCAGCTCTCCAATTCACTATACTCAGAAAGTTGTTACAAGAGATTACAGATGAGTTACAAGAAAATAGCCTTCGCCTTCAGGTTCCCAAGAACAACCCTATTTTCTACCCAAGTGTTTCCCAACCTCTCCAACTCTCAATATATGAATCATTCAAACCCAAGGTGTAACAGTGTTTCACAATAACCTTAAACAACTCCAAAGGTTTCTCAAAACCTTTGCTTTTCTAAGGTTTTCTTTGTGATTAGCTGAAACAATATTATATGCCTTTAAACCCTTTCTCTCCCTTGTTGGTGTACCCTCTAAGATTGTCACACACCAGCCATATAAGAGATACATATTTATAATAGCAAATACCCAACAAACTAAGCCCAAAATCACATAAATCCATGGACCGAATAAAAAAACCCGAAAACTCAGAAACATTATTCATCGTACGGATAACACTATCCACCGTACGTACGTCACTATTTATCCATACGAATAGCAGTATTCACCGTACGGACGACACTATTCACCGACTATTTTTTTCGAATTTTCGTTCGATTTTCACAGTAAATGCATTCTCCAAAGTATGTTTTCTTTCTCTTCATCAACAAAGGTTTTAAGGCACATTTACAATAATCTCCATCTTGACTTTAAACCGTGTTGATACCAATTTAACAATCAATAACATTGCTGCTCTCTACCAAGTTGAAACTTTAATCAATAACTTTGATCAAATTCAAGCAACCCTTGAATCTTGATCTCGCAACTTGCATCCACTTGTTCCCAATTACCCTTTTGTGCCTAGGTAATTTAACAAGCCTACAAGTATGATTTTTCAACCACCCTTGACTCCACCTGTTTTCAAATGCCTCCCTGAAGGTTTTTTTTCTTTTATTTTGCAGTCCTTCAGGCACATTAAAAACATAATATCCAAGGCTAGCATAACCGTCCCTTTGAGATGCTACAATAACCCTCCTTACCTTATCATGAGTCAAATGATAATCAGAGGTCTCTGTAATCGTTCCCTCACTACTGCTAGCATCCATAGTAAGAAACTCCACCTTAAACTGAGTTTTCTCCGTTATAGTTTCTCCCATGTTTCTCCCTTGGTTTTTACTATTCTTCTTCTGAAGAAATTCTCTACCAACCAAGTAAGTTATTTTAACCTCAACTCTTCCCCAAAAACTCAATAATAACTCAGCGGTAACATGCAATTTTATCCCTTTTTTCTGCAAAATTCATTGTACTCCTCTGAAACTTTCTCAAGGCATTCATAACTCCTTAAACTCAAATCCCATAACTCTTCCTTGTCATGAAAGCCTCCACTAGTTAACGATGAATGAATAATAACATTTGAACCTTCTAAAATATATAGACCACATATTTTATACCTTTTAGCAACAATCAATTCATCACACGAAATCTTCAACACTCCACGTTCAACTCTAGTACAATAGCTTAGATCATCAAACATACTTATAGATAATAAATTTCGCTTGAGTTCTGTAACATACCTCACATTCTGAATAAGAAGTTCATGATCATTAAACATTTTAAATCTGACCGTACCAATACCATGAACCTTGCATGCCTTATTATTACCAAGGTGAACTACTCTATCTTGCACCATCTTCAAAGTTTCAAAGTATTCTATTCTTGGACGCATGTGATAAGCGCAACCTGAGTCAATGACCCAACTATCTTCAGTTTCCAAACTCGATACTACCAGTGCTTCGACATCCTCATAACTTTCCTCACCCAATGCAACTACAGCTTGAACATAATATTCATTGACCTTTCTTTCAGGACAATCCCTTTTAAAGTGACCGATTTTCTGATAATTAAAACATTTTACCTTTGACTTGTCAGACGTCTTTGATTTGGACATCCCTTTACACTCACCTCCTCCTCTTGACACATTTAAGCCTTCACCACTATCTTCAATCTTCAAATCTTTCGACTTTGAAAATTCTTTGGATTTCACCGCCGTATGGACTTCATCCAAAGTAATAGTACTTTCCTTACCATAAAGAAGGGCATTCTTAAAGTGATCAAAGGATTTGGGTAATGAATTCAACAGGAGCAAAGCCTTGTCCTCATCATCAATCTTCACTTCAATATTCTCAAGATCATCGATAATCTTGTGAAATTTTATGAGCTGCTCAATTATGAATTTGGTCTCCACCATTCGGAATGAATAGAGTTGTTGTTTCACATACAACCTGTGAGCCAAAGACTTTGTCATATACAGTGATTCAAGTTTTGCCCACATAGCAACCGCAATTTTCTCCCTGGAGACTTCTTTTAGAACTTTATCCCTGAGGCACAAGATAATGACACTCCTGGTCTTATCCACCATCTCGGTCTTCTGTACCTGTGTAAGCCCTGCAGGCATCAATGCTCCACTCTTCAAAGCATCGATACACTTATCTTGAATTAAAATTGCTCGCATCTTAATTTTCCATAACTTGAAGTCGTTGTTACCAGAAAATTTCTCGATCTGCCATCTACTAACCATGGTATTCACTTATCAACAATATCACTTTGCTCCATGCTCACCGCACCACTTGTTGTGAATCTTGTTGTGAATTACGATAAAATTCAATATCAATTTGTGAGGCAAAGAACAATATCAACCAAAATAAATGGTCTTCAGCAATAATAATTTGTACACATATAATATAACAGAATAAAAGCAAGAAAAAATCGAAGGTTTGTTTAACCAGCTCGATCAAACGATCTACTCTGGGGGAGAGAGCAGCTCTCCAATTCACTAAACTCAGAAAGTTGTTACAAGAGATTACAGATGAGTTACAAGAAAATAGACTTCGCCTTCAGGTTCTGAAGAACAACTCTATTTTCTACCCAAGTGTTTCTCAACCTCTCCAACTCTCAATATATGAATCACTCAAACTCAAGGTGTAATAGTGTTTCACAATAACCTTAAACAACTCCAAAGGTTTTCCTAAACCTTTGCTTTTCTAAGGTTTTCCTTGTGAATAACTGAAACCCTATGCTATGGCTTTAAACCTTTGTTCTCCCTTGTTGGTGTAAACTCTAAGATTGTCACACACCTACCATATAAGAGATACATATTTATAATAGCAATACCCAACAAACAAAGCCCAAAATCACATGGATCCATGAACTGAATAGAAAAAGCCCGAAAACTTGAAAACACTATTCACTGCACGGACAACACTATTCACAGTACGGACGTCACTATTCATCAGTATGGATAGCACTATTCATCGTACGGACAACGCTATTCACCAAACGATTTTTTCCCGACTTTTCGTCCGACTTTCTAAAACTTCCGATTTTCGCGGTAAATGCAATCTCCAAAATATGTTTTCTTTCTCTTCATCAATAAAGGTTTTAAGGCACATTTACAACAGGGGAGAAATGTGATATTGCAATAGCTGCTCTCTACCTATCATCAGATGCAGGTTAGTAACATTTTATAGTTACCTAAATATTTTATATTAATTTTTCAATCTTGTAATAAGGTTAAGATGGATGTTAGTAACTAATGATTAGTAACCTAAGTATGTTCACCATATAACACAATAAAAGGCATTTAGTTCCTCTTGTAAATTGAATACTTACGTGTTTTTCTATGAAATTGAAATTATATTGTGAACTTTTATGAATAGATACATTAACATTGTGGTTTATGTTCTGATGGAATGCAATTCTTTATGCATGTTCTGTTACTTATAAGGAATAAGAAAATTAGAATAAAATCCAATCATAAAGTGAAATAAGTGAAGTACTAATTGTTAGTGCGTGAGGCACTTTTAGTGAGGAGAGAAAGAGAGAAAATAACGAAATATTATTGAATTGTGTGTGTAAATAATGATACAAGCTAGGTCTATTTATATACAACCCTAATTGGGCTTGGGCTAACACAACTTGGATTATGTTGAAATATTAAATCTAATCAAATCAAATCAAATCTAATCTAATATTTCAACACACCCCCATAATCCAAGTTGTCGAACCTACGCTAGTCATAGTCGATCTGAACTATTCCTAATTTCTTTCTCAAATTCAGGAATCTGTAGATCTTCAATCCTTTGGTGAAAATGTCGGCCAACTGTGCTTCACTTGAGCAATGCCTAACTTCAAGTTCACCTCGATTTACCTTTTCCCTTAAGAAGTGAAATCTGGCTTCGATATGCTTACTCCTTCCATGCAGAACTGGATTCTTCGCCAGATTTATTGCTGACTTGTTGTCGATTTGCAACACAAGAGGTTTCTTCACTTCGACCTCCATTTCTTCAAGTACTGATCTGATCCAAATTGCTTGACATGCAGCATATGATCCTGCTATATATTCAGCTTCACACGATGACAATGCCACCACAGGTTGCTTCTTCGAACACCATGAGATTGGGGCACCAAATACTTGAAAGAAATAGCCAGTTGTACTTCTTCGATCTTCCTTATCTCCACACCAATCTGCATCTGAAAAATAATTAACTATTGCTCCTTTGCCTTCAGATTCTCGTCGAAATATAATCCCACAATCTGTCGTTCCTTTTAAGTATCTTAGAATTCTTCTTGCAGCTTTCATGTGTGACACTCTTGGTTCGCTCATGAATCTGCTCACTAATCCGACTGCGAAACCTATATCAGGTCTACTATTTCACACATATCGCAGAGATCCAACTATTTGTTTGAACAAAGTTACATCAACTTTGTCTTCCTCTCCATGCTTCTCCAACTTCAAGTTTGGTTCGACAGGTGAGGATGCAGGATTCGAATCATCTATTCTGAATCTCTTGAGTATCTCTTTGACATACTTCCTTTGATGTAGCACCATACCTTGCTTCGACATATGAAATTCCATGCCTAGGAAATAAGACAATTTTCCCAGATCTGACATTTCAAATTCCTTCTTCATCAGCTCTTTGAACTTCGACAAGTTCTTCAAGCTATTTCCAGTTACTAACAAGTCATCGACATATAAGTAGATGATTGTTATATCTTGTGCTACAACCTGAACATAGACACCATACTCAGACTTGCATTTTACAAATCCCAATTCGACTAAGTATGAGTCGATCTTCTTGTTCCATGCCCTAGGTTCCTGCTTGAGACCATAGAGCGCTTTGTGTAACTTATATACTTTATTCGCTTCCTTCTGAATCACAAACCAAGGAGGTTGTGTGACATAGACCTCTTCGTCTAACGGACCATTCAGAAATGCTGACTTCACATCTAAGTGAAATGTCGACCAACCTTGGTTACATGCTAATGCTACCACTAGTCGAACGGTTTCCAGTCTTGCTACTGGAGCAAATACTTCAGAGTAGTCAAGTCCTTCTCTTTGAAGAAACCCTCGAGCTACTAATCTTGCTTTATGTCTAGCTATCGACCCATCAGCATTGTGTCTTAACTTGAACACCCACTTTACTTCGATAGCTTTTGTATGTGCTGGCAATTCGACTAACTCCCATGTATTGTTTATTTCGATTGCCTGTAACTCTTCGACCATAGCTAACTTCCACTGTTGAATTTTTAAAGCTTCGTTATGGCTTATTGGTTCAGCACCTGCAAGTAAAGCAAAATGAACTAATTCGCCATCTGGTGTGACGTCATCATCACCAGTCACTTCATAATCATGAAGTCTTGTTGGAGGAACTCTATTTCGTCGAGGTCGTTGGCTTGTTTCAGCCATATCCTCTGTATCGGGAATGTCAGCAACTGCTTCTACTTCGACTTCGACTTGATTCTCAGCACTTTCTCCAACTTCGACCTCAACTTCATTTTCTTCGTCGAAATCATAGCTCATCAGTGGCATGTTAATTGAATTACTAGAATTCCAATCCCAGGCAGAATTCTCATCAATCACAATATCTTGACTTAACACAATCTTCTCATTAATTGGATTGAATAGCCTGTATGCGCCTGTCTTATGATATCCTACCAGAATCATAGGTTCACTCTTGTCATCAAGCTTCCTTCTTCTTGCATCAGGAACATGCTTGTAACACATAGAGCCAAACACCTTCAGATGACTCACTGATGGTCGTTTTCCACTCCACACTTCTTCAGGAACCTTGTTCTTCAATTTCTTGGTAGGGCACCTGTTCAGGATATAAACTGCAGTCGAAACAGCTTCACCCCATAAAGATTTTGGCAAATTCTTCTGCTTGAGCATACATCTCGCCATATCCACTATGGTTCTGTTTCTTCTTTCAACAATTCCATTATGTTGAGGAGTATAAGGAGCAGTTACCTCATGATCAACACCATGTTCTGCACATAATTTTTCAAACATCTTCGAAGTATATTCGCCACCTCCATCTGTTTGCAGAACTTTGATCCTCTTCTCACTCTGGTTTTCGACAAGCATCTTGAATCTCTTAAAGATTTCAAATACTTCATCCTTTCTCTTGATCACATAGATCCACAGCTTTCGACTAAACTCATCGACAAACGAAACAAAATATCTGTTTCCACCAATGGTATGTTCTTCGAATGGACCACATACATCTGAATGTACAACTTCGAGTATGCAGGATGATCTCATTGGCATAGTCGAAACGAAAGAATTTCTGGATTGCTTTCCGACTAAACAACCTTCACAGAGTTTGTTAGGCATCTCAAGACTTGGAATACCAGATACCATATCTTGAGTAATTAGCTGGTTAAGTGATCGAAAGTTCAAATGTCCAAACCTCAAATGCCACAACCAACTATCCTTATGGTCGACAACAATTTTTAGACATTGTACTTCAGTAGAACTGATCATGGTCTTAAACGTCCTGTTCTTCGACAACGGAGATTTCAAGACCAAATTGTTCTGGGTGTCGAACAATTTCAATACTCCATCTTTCATGACAACTGAGAAGCCTTTTTCGACCAGTTCTCCAACACTTAACAGGTTGCACTTCATTCCAGGTACAAAAAACACATCTTTGATCATAGCTTTCGCTCCATTACTTAGATGAAAAACTATGTTGCCAGTGCCTTCTGCTTGCAACGAACTGTTATCAGCAAGTTTTATCTTGCTCTTCTTCGACTCCTCAAAATCTACCAACCACTCCTTTTGACCAGTCATGTGATTTGAGCAGCCTGAGTCGAGAAACCAGGTCTTAGATTCGACATGGTTATCTGCTACTGCAGCCATAACCACCATACCACCTTCAGAATCATCTGAATCTTGGCGTGCAAGTTTCGCTCCTTCGTCCTTGCCTTTTTCCGATCCATTGTCTTTCCTGTACCAACAATGTTTGGCCAAATGACCCCTCTTTTCATAGTTATAACACATTATACCTTTCTTATCTTCTTTGTCCTTTCGATAGTTTCCTCCTCCTCTTTTCGAGGATTCAGAATCTCTATCTTCGACCTGATTCTTGTGAGGGTTCGACCAAGACTTCTTTCCTTGAGTCTTGTCGAATTTGCCTTTGGATTTGTTGGAACCACCATTCCTTTTCCATGACTGAGCCTGCAGTGCTTGTATCAAATCCTGAACTCCCTTTCTTTCGACAATCCTCATCTCATGCGCCTCCAACGAACCAACCAAATCTTCCACTTTTAGGGTTTCAAGATTGTTAGATTCTTGAATAGCTACGATAACGTGATCAAAGTGACAGGTCAACGTTCTCATTACCTTCTCAACTATCATCTTATCAGTTATGGTTTCGCCACAACCCTTCATGAGATAAACGAGTTTCTGAACCTTCAACACATATTCTGCAACTTTTTCGTCTTCTCCCATCGACAATAGCTCATATTGTCGACGCAAGGTTTGCAACTTAACAACCTTGACTTTCTCACCTCCTTCATAATACTTCACCAGAATATCCCATGCCTCTTTCGCCGTTTCAGCATGAGAGATTCTGTCGAAGTTAGCAGCATCGACCGCCGTCTGCATGCAATAAGCAGCCTTGCAATCTTTCTTCTTGACTTCGTTGTGGGCTTTTTTCTGTTCTTCGGTTGCATTTTCAGCCAAAACAGGAACGCCACCGTTAACCACTTCTAGGGTTTCATGGAAGCCAAATAAGGATTGCATCTGTTTTTTTCATCGGATCCAATTCTTGCCGTCAAGCATTGGAAGGGAACTCGGAATGCTCTTATCACTAGTCATCTTCGCCGCGGTTGATTAACTTGCCCTAGAAACACGATCTCTGGCGTGAAATTCTTGAAAACTTGATCAAGAACAATAACCAGAAGCTCTGGATACCAATTTGTTAGTGCGTGAGGCACTTTTAGTGAGGAGAGAAAGAGAGAAAATAAGGAAATATTATTGAATTGTGTGTGTAAATAATGATACAAGCTATGTCTATTTATATACAACCCTAATTGGGCTTAAGCTAACACAACTTGGATTATATTTAAATATTGAATCTAATCAAATCTAATCTAATCAAATCAAATCTAATATTTCAACACTAATATAGTTAAATAATACAAGGTACTATACATTATATATAGCCCCCCAAAGATTATTTCCATGTGAAAACCTTAATTAAGTGTATATGTGTGATCTGAATCTGATAACTCATTTATAATTCTGACATTATGTTAGTTGTTCATTGAATTTTATTTCCTCTTAAAACCTTTTGTATATATTTTACCAACTGCAATAATTTATAAATTAATACTTTCCATGAACTAGCTTTTCAAAAGTCTAAGTTGTTAAATGAAAGTTGATGAATGGTTTTATGTTGCTTCTCTAAGACTAGCAATAGTATCAATATTAGATTCTTGGCTCATGCTCTTATTAAGTCAACTAAAATTAAAAGGAATAAAAATTGAAGGTTGTTCATGAGTATGCAAAACCCCATTTGAAAATTGTCATTCAACCCTGCTAGTTTACCTTTTCATGAGACTTCAAATAATTTGTTCAACTCTAAAAATTAGAGATAACGAGTAGTGTTATGCTTCTACCCCATGGTTGTTTAAGTTATAATACATAGTGAAACTGTTCATTTGGTCTATTCCCTATGAAGGTGTGTTGAATGTGTTTTTTTTAATAATCAATATATTAATAAGGGACCTACAAGATCCAACCCAATACAATTAGTGTCAATGTGCACCAACTCACCACTCAATTTACATGAACTAGAATATACTACAATATAGTAACCACCTACTCAACCAAAGACGAATTTGTTATCTGTCCAAAGGGAGTTTGTACCACTCATAGAAAGACACTCTCCTACAATCTATAGTCTCCAAGCTTTTCCATCTCCATGAAGTAGTAATGATAGAATGGAAAATGACATTATGATTGCCCCCTTCATTCCTGAATATAGCCAGATTTCTATGTCTCCATATTTCCCAACAACCCACCAACCATATATAGCATAAGTCTTTGCTAATGATATGAGTATTGTAGCTCTGCAATAACACCTCAACACAGTCTGTTGCCATTGGAAAATTCACACCCAGCCAAGCCTCAATGTTATGCCATATTTGTCTAGAAATCCTACAAGAGATGAAAATATGAGTTATATCTTCAACCTCTTGAGAACAGAATGCACATAACAATTGCTAAGGCTCCACGATAATTCCTCTCTTTCCTAAAGCTTGCCTTGTAGGAAGTCTATCTAGAATTAATCTCCATCCAAAGACTTTGACTTTAAGAGGAATCTTTGATTTCCATAAGACCTCTAAAGCTTTTAGTTTATTCTGTCTAAGTTCTGCATAATCCACACTTCTGTTTAAAGATTCATAGCAAGCTTTCACACTATACTGATCTTGCTCACATCTAGGCCATAATACCGAATCTTCAACATCTAATTCCAAAACCACCTCTTCAATCAATTGAGATAATTCAGCTCCCGACACACCTTCAGTTGTTTCATTAATTACATTCTTCCCTAAAAGATTCCACTTCCAAACATTTCCAATCCAATCTCCACAATCTTGAATTAAAATATTCTGTTCTGAAGATGAAGAGAACAGTTCTGGAAATTGAAACTTGAGGGCCTTCCCACCGATCCATCTTGCGTGCCAGAATAGAGTCTTGTTACTGTTACCAACCCTCCAAGATAACACATTAAATATACCTTGATCATTTCTTGGCATGCCTAACCTCTGTATATCTTTCCACCACCCCGACCCCTGCACTTGAATTGGTCTATCATACACAGAAAAGAGATTTTGCAGAACATTGTCGTACCTGGCTTTAATGATATCATACCACCCTGCTCCCGTTTCCTTGTTGAATCTCCAGAGCCATTTAGCCATCAGAGCTATGTTGAACTTTGACACATCTTTAATACCGAGCCCTCCTTTATTCCTAGGTTTACAGACTTGCGACCATTTCACCCAAGGATTACTACGTTTATCTCCTTCTCCAGCCCACAAAAATTGTCTTTGAATAGCTTTGATCTCTTTTAGAACACAAACTGGTGCAACATAGTAAGAAAGGAAATGAATGGGCAGATTAGCTATAACATAATTTATTAATGTCACTCGTCCACCTATTGATATCAGTTTGCCCCTCCACTTGGATAATCGAGCTCTAATGGATTCAATGACTGGAAGCCAAAAAGCTCTCTTCTTGTGTCTACCTCCAACCACCAGGCCTAGAAACTTAAATGGAGATTTTCCAATGTTGCAAGCCAAGAACTCAGATACCGCTCCCAACATGTTATCCTCAATGTTCAATCCTATTATGTGACTCTTGTTATAATTAATCTTCAAACCAGAAACCACTTCAAATCCTCTCAAGATCGATTTTAAAGCCCAAACATTAGACCAAGAATCATTACACATAATTAATGTGTCGTCTGCAAACTGTAGTAGATTAGGAATATGCACGTTTTCCATCTTCAAACCTTTTAGGATATTCAAACTCTCAGCCCTCCTTGTCATTAGAGCCAAACCCTCAGTAACCAAAACAAATAGAAAGGGAGAAAGAGGATCTCCCTGTTTGAGACCCCTGTGTATTTTGAAATCATTGGATGAGATGCCATTTACTAGAACCGACCCAAAGCTGTTGCAAACTATTCCTTTAACCCAACTTATCCAAATTGAACTAAAGTTCATGGCCTCCATTATTCTAATGAGATAACTCCATTTAACACAATCATAGGCCTGTGAAAAATCAACCTTAAACATAAAACCTCTTTTCTTCTTTTTCATCAAGTAGTCATATGCTTCATTAGCCACCAGAACTCCGTCCATAATCTGTCTGCCAGGGATAAAAGCTGATTGAGAAGTAGAAACCAATTTACTAATAACGCCTCTTAATCTTCTTGCCATCAGTTTTGAAATGATTTTTTGAATACACCCAATCAGTGATATTGGCCTGTACTCACAAATTGACTGAGGATTGTCCTTCTTCGGTATTAGAACAAAGAATAAAGAACAGAAAGTGTTTGGAAGACTAGCCTTTACATGGAATTCAGCTAAATAATTAGTTATATCTCCTCCAATGATAGCCCATGTTTTCTTTATAAAATTCAAGTTAAACCCATCAGGACCTGGGCTTTTGTTGCCATCACACGAATTGACTGCCTCTTTTATCTCCTCCTCAGAAAAAGGTTATGTCAGGTAATTATTATCCTCTTCATTTAGTTTCACCAGACCATTCAAATCCATGTCAATGCTTTCTTCAACTCTGCTTTTATATTTATTCTCGTAATGATCATGAATAAATTGTTTAACTGTCTCCATTTCAGCCTCCTCCTCCAATCCTAAGTTTAAAGCTGAGATGAAGTTATCTCTCCTTCTTGAGTTTATGATAGAATGGAAATTTTTTGAATTGTTATCACCTTCTACTAGCCACCTAGTTCTTGCCTTTTGATACAACAAACTCTCCTTCAAATGAAGACTATTCCCAACTTTGTCAGTTGCCTCACATCTCTCCTTAAGAATTACATCAGGGATATCATTATCCCATTCTGCCATATCATTCTCAATCTCATTCAACCTCTCGATATCTTCTTCAATTTTGAGGTCCAAAATTCCAAACACATTGTAATTCCACCACTTCAATCTCGACTTCAAGTATTTAAACTTTTGAATCAGAATACTACACGCTTCACCAGACCCTTTCCACTCTTCCCAAGTATCTTTCACAAATTTCATAAAGTTTGGATGATCCAGCTAGGCATTGATAGTTTTAAATGGTTTAGGACCCCAATTCCTATCATTAAGAATAAGGGATACTGGTCTGTGATCAGAAATCGTCCTCTTTCCCACCTTTTGAAAGCAGATCTTCTAGTCTTTGCACAAGTCTTCCGAGATCAAGAATCTATCTAACCTACTCATGCAAGATCTATTTGAATTAAACCAAGTGTATCTGTTCCCCGCTGTTGGTAAGTCCAAGAGATCCATGTCTTCAATAAATGCCCCAAATTCCTCCATGTCCACTATCCGACAACTAGCTTTACCCCTTCTTTCTCCCCTATTTTTCACTGAGTTGAAATCTCCCCCAAGTATCCAATCACCTTTAGGTAGGCATGGCAACGGGGCGGGTCGGGGACAGTTTTTACCTCCCCTAAACCCAAACCCGAATCCCCAAACAATCCCCGTTCCCCGCCCCAAACCCAATCGGGGATGGAGAATTAAAATCCAAACCCGTCCCAAACGGGTTCGGGTATTCCCGCCCCGCCATCATCCATTTAGTAAACTCAATTTTTTAATAGAAATATTTATCTTTTCCAAAATCAAATTACATTACAAATAATAAAATAAAAAAAAAATCTCAAAAAAAATCTTACATACATTTGAAATATGTTAAATAAATAAAACAAATCAAAATATCAAAACATTGGCCACATATTTAATATTCTAAATTAACAAAATTAAATAATAATGTACATAATATAATAAACGGGGCGGGTTCGGGGTGGGTACTAGTATCCCCATATTTTTTAATCGGGGAAAACCCAAACCCAAACCTAAACCCAGTCAAAACGGGTTTTCCCCGTCAACTTCGGGGCGGGTTCGGGTGGGTACCCGCAGATATGGGTTTTGTTGCCATGTCTACCTTTAGGGAAGTTCGCTTTTACTCTAATAAGTTCTTCCCACATCTTTCTTTTGTCACTCAATAAGCATGAAGAATAAACATTCACAATGTATATTGCCCTTTGTCTGCATATCCCAAAAACACTAAGAAACCCTGATCCAGCAAAGCTAAATTCTGCCTTAAAAGAGTTCGTGTTCCAAACTGATAACATACCTCCTGATTTCCCTATTGATCCTTTGGCAGACCAATCGAAATCACTCCCACTCCAAATGCTTCTGACAAATTTCTCCTCCATATTTTGTCTTTTTGTCTCTTGTAATATACAAAATTCTATCTTTTCCTTTTCTATTATTTGTTTTACTCTTCTGCTTTTTATTGAAGAGTTACTCCCACGTATATTAAAAGTAAAGATATTCATGGTACCTCAATGATAGTCTCCTTCAGGTTCTGACTTCGAAGTTTATCCCTTCTTTCCAATCCTCTGATTATACCTTCATGTGCTTCCTCATCTTCATCTCCTTCCAATCCCATTTCTTTCTGAATTTCCCAAACTTTCCTTGAGACATCTTTGTTTGATCTCCTGATTCTCTCGTTGCCTCTTGTAACATCATCATCCGATAGGGATCCACAGCAAAGAATTGACCCACCAGAATATCTACTATTACTACCCTCTGACTGACTATAGTCCATTAGTTCTTCTGTGGATACAACAGGCTAATCTTTAAGTTTCGTAACTTGGGCTGAGTGCAAAAGGGCTGAGTAATAAGATGGGGCATATGGAATTTGTATCTTCTCATATATATCTGACAAAGATTTCTTTTTCCTTATGTTATTTTTCACTGGACCACAAACAGAATTACCCAAAAATAGTGTGTTGGGCCCAACATAATTAATTACTTGCTCTATTTCGTTTCCTAGGCCCGACCCAGAGTATATATTCCCTGAATCCCTTTCCTCACACGCTTGACCCACCCAACCTGCTAAAGGAGAGATCAAGTTGTCAACTGGTATATTTTCACAACCTCCTGGTCCACTTGTCTCAATCTGTCCCCTCTGATTCTCGTCTGGTACCAACACATTAATTGATCTATCCACGTTTGACTCTACCCCGAGCTGCTTCTTTTCCTTGCCAGAAACAAATTTCACCTTTTTGTGTTTTTTTCCTTTTCCCAATGTCAGTACATCATTACGCTTTTCACTCTTTGATAGTGAAACTTCTCTATTTGTATTCCCTAGATCTGACCACCACCTGTTTTCGCCGTTCACAGCAGAATCGTGAGCCTTTGGAACCGTGTCATCTTCATCCTCCAGATTTACACTATTTCTAGAGAACTCTGAGTCAGTATTGTTGACAACATTATCCTCCTCATCTGGCTCGTCTTCAGTTTCTTCCACAAAAGTTTCTCCAGAATCTGAGCTTTCCCTATCAACACCTTTAAACGCTATTCTTTTTGGTCCATGGTTGTCCTCCAACAGTTTAATACAAAAGACCAACCCGTTTATTTCAATATTAATCACCTCATTCAGATTTCCTGTATATCTTGTCATAATAAGAATTCTAGCCACATCAAACTTAGTTTGCTTCTTCGTTTCCTCGTCACAACAGATGAACTCACCTATTCTACTCGAGATGTATTTGAAGAAATCATTTCTCCAAGCTTGACAAGGAACACCAAAACATTTCACCCATGTCGTTCTTTCTTTATCTACTTCAGATTGAGACCACTGTCGGATATCTTCAAACCAGTTTGAAAGCCATTCCTCTTCTTCCTTTATCAGATTTTTGACTGCATCATTCTCTAAGTCTTCAAGTAAGCACATAGTAGCTCCCATAGGTGTGGATTTGACATGAAAAAATCCTTCTCTGTTAAGGATATTTTGAATATTATATGAGGTACCCGGGTTTCTTAACCACCCCCACGAAAGCATTTTCAAACCTCTTTATTCCTTCCTCTTCTATATTGAAGAGAAGTCCATTCCATTCCTTTTTCAAATCCTTTCTGCAAGTACCGTGATTGATGTTGTTTTTCTGGAAGATCCTTGAGTTCCTATCCCCTCCCCTCACCGTATCTGCAAATGTTGTGTTCGTCTTAATTTTCTTCCACTGATCCGACTTCCTTGTGGAACTTCTGATTTTCGGATCAAAAGATTTCAGCTTATTATCTCCATTACTATCTCTGTTGAATCTAGGTTTGTTGACAAATATTTTCCGCCCCTTTATCATGATACTAACCAGTTGTATTCCCAACATTCTCTCATCTTCCACCTTTCTGAAACGCGCAAAACCATACCTTTTTCCTCTAATGTCTCTCTTCGCCGGTATGAAAACCTCCATTAGCGTTCCGTATTCCAAGAAAATGATGGCCATATCTTCAACATAGTAGTTTTCTGGAAATTCTGCGAAGAAATATGATGTTATAACATCATGATTCTGCGAAAGTTTGCCATTTTTATGTGTCCTGATTGACCCCTTCAACTTGTTTTGGTCCTTTCTTCTCTGGTTCACAACCTGTCATTCCATCCTGAACTTTCCAACACTCACAAAGACCTCACTAAATTCGATCAACTAAATCTCCAAACCACAATTGCCAAGCCCCCTTGCCCTAAGGCAAGGAATTTAAGACGAAAACAATGGCAGTAAAGAAATCTAATTAATCAGAACACTAATAATAAGGACAACTGGAATATTGTAAAGTGGTTGCATGCTTGTTGATGATGCTAGTTAATTCAAAACCGGAGACTAAGTGTGTTGAATGTGTTGAAAGCATGTGCAAGAGAAGAATAAGTCTCATAGTGTTCTTGTTCTAATATTTTTTAATCTTAAAGAATGTTATTTATGATTGAGTACTATCTTATTGTTTGATCTTAAAGCATTTGATTTTGGATTGAATGCACTACCTCAATACGTTTAAGGATAGCACTTGTTCTCAATTTACCTATTTAATTAAATTAACTTTTATATACTTGAATTAGGTTTTATTAGATAATCACAATATCTTGATACAATATACTGTCTAAAATTCTGGTAGCAGATCTCAGGTGTCCCAAAAGATGTTGAGATGTTGATCTCTGCTTGTTTGAACAAGGCCACAAATAAGGAAATTCAAAAACTGCAGATTCATAACAATGTCGTGACAGATGCTTCAACATCAGTCAAGACATATACTTCAGAGTACAAGAACAGACTGAATTGAACATAACAGAATGATAAATAACTCAAAGATATGATGACCCAGTTCGGTGAACAACAACTCCTACATCTGGGGGTTACCAAGTCAGAAATGAATTCATTATCCGTAGTATTAATTTAGAGCTAAACAACCTTCAGTTTATAACTCATCACTTAATCCCTACCAGTGCAACTTCTACATAGAAATCACCATCTAGATAAGTGAAACCCATCTCAATTCTTAAATCACCTCAGTGATATTTAACAATTACAACCTCCGACAATGTAAAACTATGTCTACAGGTTTCTGAATATGTAAAACTATGTTTACCACAATGTATCAAATTGATACAAAGGGTGACTTACAAAACACGAAAGTACACAACTCTCAAAACCCTAAACCCTTATTTCTACTTTTACAAAAGTATTAACAAGGTCTATACTTTTTTCCCTAGGTCTTGGTCTTCCTTTTATAATCTTCAGCTGTCCATGAACTTCGAAATCTCTGTCCAATCATTCTATGATCCATGCTCTGATTGCACCTTAAATCTTGGAACAGATCGATAACAACCTGTTGTATCAGACCAAGATGTCGAGTCCTCAAGATAGGACATCTTGTATGACATGCTTTCTTTTACCAGATTTCTTCATGTTAGGACATCTTGTTCAACACCATGTTTTACATAAATTTAGTCAAATCTTAGAGCCTTCACTGTCAGTCTTACATTTTAATTGAATTTATTTTATTGCCACCCTTAAAATCTGTCATTTTTTTATAGCTCATTTATAATAATTTATTTATAACAGCTAGTCTTAGTTTTAGTACCATATAAGAAGCTCTTTTGGTAGAGTAAGTTACAAAAATTATAATATTTTGTTTATTTTCTTTTCTTTTTTACTTCATTTCTTAAAGGATATGAAATTGATCATACTCCAAAATTTTAATATCTTTCACATTTCTTCTTGATCTAGCTTAAGTTTTGAATTATGTATTTAAAGTTATTTTCCTCAAATTAAATCTGAACTTTGCTCTTGTATGCATATTATGGGAACAAATCAAAAGAATATGGTGGAGAAGACTGTTGAGAGAAGGCAAAGAAGGTTGATCATGAATTAGGAATATGTTGCATATTCAAGAACAAGGAAACAAGTGACCCATTTATAATTTAATTATAGTGTTGGAAGTCCTTTTAATTTACTTTTTTCACATGGAATTGGAGATTACAATTTCACACATGGAAGGGGGAAAATGAAATGTTGAGGAAACATATGCTCAGATCCTGCTTTAAAATTCTAAGTTTAATTGATCTAAGCAAGTTTTGTTGATGTAGTAAATTCCTCAATATACTTATGCTTGACATGTTATTTGCAGGTTTGGTTCTATAGCAGTAGACATGTTATGTAAGTTCAAGACCAATGATTTCCATACTTATAGACCTGTACGGACAATTGAGCTTCCTTTCATTCTAGTTGTTTCATATATTGTATGAAACATGACTATTGTAAGTGATCTGACATTGTTTGAGGTACCTAAAAATCCTTTTGCCTCTTATAGTTTTATCTTTTTTAAATATAAGTTAGTTACATTTGTGCACATGATGTTAATCTCTTCTTTTTTGTTTAACTAAAATTGTTCTCTCTCAGTTGGTTAAATTTTTTTCATAGATCATCTAAGGACTTATTGAAGGCTTGACTTTTGGATTGTCGTTTATTTTAAAGCTCGTGGTTTTCTATGGTTTGCTCATTAGTTTTTAGAGTAATTTTTGCAAAAGTTCATGTATCTCTTCGGTTTGTATTTGTGGTTCAAGTGCTGATTTTTGTGTGATTTTCAATGTATCCTTGTTTCCTTTGTATTGGTTTGTGTTTGTTGTATAGAAAATTCAATATATGAACATATATTTTTAATCTCTTAGCATATTTTATGTTTGATGTGTAGTAAATAATATTGTCTTTTCTAAAAAACTCTAAGATGATAATGGGCTACTGAACACTGACCGTGTATGAATTTTTTTTTTTGAAAAATCTAAACATTATGGCAGTTTAAAACATCATAATTTACTTTTTAAAGTAGAAAGAAGATTGTGGCAGTTTAAGCTCCAATTATTTGCAAACAAAAACCGCCATTTTTACTAAGTATATTATGTCAGTTTGTGTGGCTGTTGATTCACTACTCAAAAAAGACCTTTAGCAACGCTTTTCAAAAGCGTTGTCTTATGTCCCCCATATAGCAGCGCTTTTTTCTTTCGTTTTTTATTTTTGTTTTTAGCGAAACATATAACAGCGCTTCTGCCAAAAAGCGTTGTCTTTGTTGTGCTGCGAAAAATAATTTTTGGCGTAGTGATTTGAAACCGCCATTTTATACCTAGTGGCAACCAAATTTACGATGAAAAATGTCATTTTTGTAAGTTATGACATTTGAAACTGCCATAATATAACTTTTCTAACCCTCACAATTTTTTTTTTGTATATAATTTGCATAGGCCATTACATCTTTAGGTTTTTGTTTTTTTAATGTAGTTTATCTTTAATAATTGCAAGTAGCAATTTATTATGTAAGTGTAGGTTTTATTGGAAATAAAACCTAATTGAGTTTTATTGGAAATTTAAAATCCGCGGACTAGTGGTATTAGAATCCTACAATAATTGAGTTTTGTGTAAATGACACATCTCATGATATTAGTAATTTATCAATTTGATTTAGCTGACAACTTTTTCTTTGTTGTCCTTAAACATTCTTTGATATTTGTGAATTTTTTATTTGTAATCGTGATTGATTTCCAATACAAGTATAAGATATTTATTTTCGCTTTAAGACTTCTGTGCGTTTGAAAAACTTTGATATTACTTTTTTTTTTAAAAGGTCAACTGTTTAAAAGGATCTAATCATTCCCTCTAAATTATTTCTCTACTCCATATTCTTATCCAATAATATAGAGCATCGCTACTTTATTTACATTATGTTTAATTGATGAATCAAATATAGAGAAAAAAAGTAAATTAAAAAATTTTAAAATAAGAGAAATTTAATAAAAATGTTAGTAGCCCTTGCTTTTATAATTTAGAAGTTTCGACGTGAGTATATCCCAGAAAATATTATTTTCCTCTCCATGCAAACATTTATTTGACTATGTTTTTTTCACTAGGCATTGAACGTAAAACACGAAGAAAAAAAATGTTAAAGAATACAATAAAATAAATAGTTTCATTTAACTATATATAATTAAATTTATTTATTAGTTTTGTTTTTTTGACTTTTGACCGTCTACTTTTTATTTTATTTTCAATTTGTGAGTGTTATTAGAATTTTGACTCACAATATTCCCTGTTGCAAATAGTGTTTTTTATATCTTAAGAATATTATTTACAACTAAAATACTTATAATACCTAAATTACAACATATATCTTCATTCTAAATTAAATGAATCTCAAAAAAATTATTATGGATTAAAATGTATCTTCATTCCAAATTAAATGAATGCAGTAGGCGACTCAAACATTTATGTCATTATTTAAAAATCAAAGACTGTCAAGCAATGAACTTGAGTCATTGACCTAGTTACATGGTCAAAACTATTGTATCGATTTTGCTACCAATTTTTATACAAAAATGAAAAAATATTAACAAATACAAAATTAAAATAATATTTCAGATTTAATCATCAGAAAAAAATTACAAACACACATATAAGGAATAAAGTCATAGATGTTATTTTTATTGTATTAAAGAAATACAACAAATATGTTAATTGATTTTAATTGCATTAAAGGATTTTAATAATAATTCAATTTTTTTTATATGTTTTCCTTAAAAAATTAATTTTAATTATTCTTTTAACACGTGTGTTGGAACAAAATAGTTCAATGTTTCACACTTATGGCGTGATCTCATCCTACACACAATCCTACCGAAAAAGGCTTTACAACTATCAATGTTGGGTTTATTCTATAGCCTATATCTAGTTCGAGTTTTGCTTGAAATGTTTCATTGGTGTTCACGAGTAATGCAATGCAGGGTCGATCCTAAAAAAGTTATTGACACAAGCAAAGGGCTACTCCTTTTTTGTCACAACATTGGTCGGGCTCATAACCTCACACATAGTGTATATCACTATTATGTTCTGAATTATATCACAAAGCAATGTTTGGTTGTTTTGAAGCCCGTGGGACAAACCCCTATAAGATATTCTTATGCTATCCTAGCATATGATCCTGCAGAGTCATGGTTTTTTAAGATTGTACGATTTTAAGGTCTTCGTCATATCCATGTTTTCTCCTCCGAAAATGGTGACTGGACTACCCTGACTTTTTGTTTTCCTGAATATATTACAACATCTTGTTTGATAAATAAATCTGTTTTTTTTTAAGGATCAATTTATCGACTCTCTAGTTCTGGGCATTTGGTGAAGATTATAGTTAATCGTCAAGATAATGTTTCGGAGCAATCAAAGATAATATCACTCCCTCATGGTTGTATTTATGAGAACAGTCATTGGGGACTAAGTGTGAAAGATGACAAAGTAATCTTTGTAATGTCCAAAGGTGTGAATTTTGATGTCTATGAACTTGTTGAATGGGTGACAAGTGATGATACTTCTTACTCATGGTGCAATTCTCATAGAATTGAGGATGCAAGGTTGTGATATCTTAATTACTATGGCGACCTCTTGTCCTACAACCCTTACTATGAAATCGCATATTTCAAGCGTAACAACCTTCCCTTTAATTACTTTCATATTTATAATAACAACATTATAGATTTTAAGCAGGTAGAATATGGCGAATTTATTAAAGAATATTTAGAATATTGTCGACCCCTTATGTTTGAATGTCTGAGTTCTTTCGCTTATTGGTTAGATAAAGAGGTAACTAAATGCACTTTTTTCTTAAATCTTTGCTAAATTTCTTTCTTATTTAATTGTTAGTTATGAAAAAACAAAAATGATAGAAAAATTAAAAACACAGTGGAATTTTCTAGAATAATTGGGGAGAAAATCAAATATTTGTATTGACAATAGTTTATGAATTTTCTTATAATCTTTGTTAAAGGGCCCATCGCGCGTGCAATGCTGCATTGGCTATTATTCCACGTGCGCGATGGTGGGCGATACATCTTTTCTTCTTTTATATCGCGTGCGCGATAGCTTGTAGTGCAACGTGTAATTATTCCAGTGGCTTTGTAATACCCCGTAAATTATTCCACTCGGGATAATATTATTACGGTCAACTGGGTTCCGAGTTACTCTGAGAAATTTATTGATAAAATAATTAGAGTAAACCGGCGAACTCAGAACTGATCAAATTAATATTATTAACTTTGAGGTTTTTATAATTGGCGCAATTGAGATAATTTGGACATTTAGTAGTATTACTAAATTAATGATATTTTCTTTATATCTTTTCTTTCCTCTCATTTTCCAAGTTAGTAACAATTGAGAGAGAGAAAGTAGAGGGAAGGAAGAGCAAAGGAAAGAAAAAGGGAGAAAACTTGGAATTTGAAGAGAAAGCTTGAATCATCATCTCCTCTTCATAAAACCTCTTCCAATCTTCATCATCATCATCATCTATTCAAGGTGGGTTGTAGCTAGATACTTTAGTTCTAGGATTTCTTGAGTTCTAATGTTAGGTTTGGTTTTGAGAGAAAATGAATAATTTTACTAAATCCATGAAATTAACGGTTGGATATCAATATAAATTGTGTAGTATGATCAATGTGTGTCTAGAAACATCTATAGATCATTATATTGAGGTTGGTATTGATTGGAATGATTTTGAATGAAAATGGGTTTTTGGAAAATGTTAGGGTTTGTGTAGAAATTTTGTGGGATTGTTGGAAATTGTGTGTTTTGATGTTTGTAGGTTGAAGTATGATGGAATCATGATCATAAACCCTTACTTGCTGATTTGGTATGGATTGGGTGGTTGAAATTTTCTGCTGTCAAAAGATGTTTTTTCTGAAAATCGCAGAGCGCGCTTAGCGCGCAGATGCCCGCTTACAGAATTTTCAACCTCTCTAACCCGAGAGCAACGCGCTCAGTGCGGAAGGGTGCGCGCTTAGCGCGACCTGGGATAAAAAGAAAAAAAATGAGTATTTTCTAAAATCCGTAACTTTCGACTCGGTTACCCGATTTAAGTGTTCTTGGTACCGATGGAGAGGTAAGAAAATATTCGACCTAGTGGAAGTGAAAAATGTTAGTTTTGATGTCCGATTAAATGAATCGGATGGAACCGTAAAAGGTGCGAATTGTGATATGTTGTTTTATGTGTTCTATTATATTGTTAACTTATTATTCCCTACTTCTCTTGTTGTTAATGTGATTGTGAGTGTATGCATGCTAAAATATGAAATAGGTAGAGTGAGTAATATCACCATTGAATTAGGTTGGAACCTAGTAACGGCTAGGAAATTGTTGAACAACGTGACGACGACGCTCGGGCAAGAAAGGCCGAGGCGTGCGTCTATTACCTAACGGTATGGGAAAGAATACGACTATGGTTGTATGTGAAATCACGAAATCGTAACCATTATTCTATTGTGCCATTTCATGAGTAACGAGCTCCTCTGAGATGAATGCATGATTTCTTGGTAGGTTTGATTCCCAATGTTATAGTACGAATAGAGCCTACGGGTAAAGAGACTTGTGATGGTGTACGGGCCGTATGAAGTGACGATTTAAGGTGATAATATGTCCCTTATTTCCGAATCCATTTCGTATGCCAAGAAATCTACAAGGGTCCATGACTCATCCCTACGTCTAGACATAGAAGAGGACGGGAGAAAGGGGATGCCTTGACAGGGTTAACGATAGTGACGCTTTGGAGTTAACGGACTCGGTAACGTGGGTCCATATAGGGTGTGTGAGTACTCAAAGTCATTTTCCCTTCCCCTTTGACTTGAGTTAAGCTTAGTAGAACTGTGTAAAGGCGAGAGGACTTATAAGATAGCGACTCAGTGAGATTTGATGAATCTCACCCCACGTTGTTGTTTACATCACAGGTACTACAGGTTCGGCGAAGGGTAAGGACAAAGTTGTTTGACTTTTCCTTATGGATCGTGGTTTTGTGTGGCAAGGCTTCCGTTCTGAAGATTTATTTTGAGATTATTATTTGACCTAGTTCTTAGTATTTATCTTTGGAATATCTTGTATATATATTATGCCATAGTTTTTTGTATTAGGTGTTTTGGGCATGTATATGTATAATGTGTTTACTAGGAACTTGTATATTTCAGTACCAAACATATTTTTCATGTATAATATATGCTTTGATGTATGTATTGATATATGGGCCTTACAGTTGGTATCAGAGTAGGTCGTATCCTTGACCTAGCCATGAAATAGTATAAGTATTTTCCTTCCGTTTCATATGCGTTGTGTCGCCATTGGTCTTACGTGTTATATTTATGGTATTGAGCCTAATCAACTTAATCTTATCTGTATGACATTTAGGAACATGGCCGATGGGCGCAGAAACAACCGAGGTAGACCAAGAACCACTTCAGCTGGGACAAATCTGCCGGGCGACGAAGGGAATGCCCCTTTGTATCAATTCATGCAACAGATGCAGCAGCAACAAAATTAGTTTGTGCAACAAATGGTACAACAATTAGCTGGTGGTCTGCATCCTCCAGTGGTTGTTCCTGAAGTTGCAGGGGGAAGCTTTAGGGATTTCATTCGTATGAATCCTCCGGAGTTTCAGGGAGGGTTAGACCCAGTAAAGGCTCATGAATGGATATCCGGTATGGAGAGGATTTTCTTAATAGTTCAGTGCAGTGAGGAAAATAAGGTGGTCTTCGCTTCCCACTCGTTAAAGGGTCCTGCCATGAGGTGGTGGGAGAGTACGTCGGCTTTAATGACAATTCAAGAAGTACCGAAAGTATGGGAGCAGTTTAAGATAAATTTTATGGAGAAGTATTTTCCAAGTTCTTTAAGGTCTCAGAAGGAATTCGAGTCTCAGAAGGAATTCGAGTTTCAACAGTTGAGACAAGGTAACTTGACTGTGGCTTCTTATGCAGAAAAGTTCAAGGTTATGGTTGCTTACTCTAGGCAGGCCATGTACGCTCCTGATGAGAGGTGGAAGATTGATCAATTTCTATTTGGGTTGAGGGCTGAAATTTCACATAGCGTGTCTCAGAGAGAATTCACTAGCTATGCTAAATTGTTAAGACAGTGTTACGTGGCGGAACACAGCTTGAAGAAGGTGCAAGCAGAGGGAGACTTGAGTAGGTTGAATCAAGGTGACCATGGAAGATCGAATCAACAAATTAGGCCAAGGCAACAAACTTTTAAGGGAAAGCAGGTTCAGAGTTCTAGGTCTAGTGCACCTCCGGTGTGCCGTACTTGTGGAAAGATGCATTTTGGTAGGTGTCGCTTCGAAGGAGTGGAGTGTCATCGGTGTCACAAAGTGGGCCATATGGCGAAGGATTGTCCCCAAAATAGGAACCAAATGCAAGAAAAGAATACAGGGCGAGTGTATACCTTGGATGCAAGGAAAGCAAAGGGTGACAACTCTTTGATCGCTGGTACGTGTCTCGTTAATGGAAATCCTTGCTTTGTTTTATTTGATTGTGGAGCAACACACTCCTTTATATCGATGCAATGTATGAAGCAACTTGGGTTGCAAGCTATTCCGTTGTCTCCACCCATGGTGGTTACTACCGCCATGGATGAGATTGTTGAAACACCGTTAATGTGTGAAAACTGTGTTTTATCGGTGAATGAGAGGGTTTTTCAGATTGACCTGATTTGTTTGCCGCTTAAGAAAGTGGACGTTGTTTTGGGAATGGATTGGCTTTCTGCTAATTCGGTATTTATCGGTTGTGAAGAAAAGCTAATCATTATTCCATCCGATGAGGCTACTCAAAGGGATGTGTTAACTACTATTTTGGAAGGTACAGTTGGAATGATTAATTTCTTGTTTAAAAAGGAAAATTTAGTTCTTTTGGTTCTTACTAAGGAGGAGAGTAGCAGCCTTCAGGTGTTGAGTTTTCCGGTAGTCTGTGAATTTCCCCAAGTTTTCCCCGAGGATATCACTTCTCTTCCTCCGGAGAGGGAAGTGGAATTCTCTATTGACCTGATACCGGGAACGGCTCCAATATCCGTTTCTCCGTATCGGATGGCACCACTTGAATTAAGAGAATTGAAGGATTAATTGGAAGAGTTGATGGCTAAGCATTTAGTCCGGCCAAGTGTTTCACCGTGGGGAGCTCCGGTGTTATTAGTAAAGAAGAAGGATGGTGAAATGCGGTTGTGTATTGATTACCGCCAGTTGAATAAGGTCACCATCAAGAACAAATACCCACTACCAAGGATAGACGACCTGTTAGATCAATTGAAAGGAGCCTGTGTGTTCTCGAAGATTGATTTAAGGTCGAGTTATCATCAGATTCGGGTGAAAAATGCGGATGTACCGAAGACTGCATTTAGAACTCGTTATGGTCATTATGAATTCTTGGTGATGCCTTTCGGTGTAACTAATGCTCCGGCAGTTTTCATGGATTATATGAACCGGATATTTCAACCTTACTTAGACCAGTTTGTGGTGATCTTTATTGATGACATTCTTATCTATTCTCGTGATTTTCAAGAGCACGGAGAACACCTAAGAATCGTCTTATCGATCTTACAAGACAGACAACTTTTTGCCAAGCTGAGTAAGTGCGAGTTTTGGATGTCGGAGGTTAAATTTCTTGGTCACGTCATATCTCAAGGAGGTGTGGCGGTAGATCCATCGAAAGTTGAGGCAGTAATTAATTGGGAGAGACCAAAGAACGTGGCAGAAATTAGGAGTTTCTTGGGTTTGGCAGGTTATTATAGAAGATTTATTAAAGGATTTTCTCAACTGGCCTTACCGATGACGAGACTTACTCGAAAGGATTGTTCGTATGAGTGGGATTCGGCTTGTGAAAGAAGGTTTATGAGTTTGAAGGAAATATTGACGACCGCTCCTGTCTTGATTATTCCTGATCCTAGCAAGTCGTATGAGGTATATTGTGACGCATCAAAGAGGAGATTATGAGGTGTGTTAATGCAGGATGGTCATGTGGTGGCGTATGCTTCACGGCAGTTAAAAGTTCATGAAGAGAATTATCCAACGCATGATTTAGAATTGACAGCAGTTGTGTTTACTTTGAAAGTGTGGCGTCACTATTTGTATGGTGTACGTTTTGAGATGTTCAGCGACCACAAGAGCTTGAAGTATATCTTTGATCAGAAGGAGTTGAACATGCGTCAAAGGACGTGGATGGAGTATTTGAAGGATTTTGATTTGGAACTTAAGTACCATCCAGGAAAAGTAAATAAAGTGGCGGATGCATTAAGTCGGAAAATGATTTATAGTGCCGAATTGATGATCTTGGAATATACCTTGTTGGAAAAATTTCGATATCTAAATCTTTAATTTGTGTGGACCCCTAATGGTGTGATGATGGGAAATTTGAATATCAATTCTACTCTTAGAGAAGAAATTCAACAAGGACAGATGTTAGATGGGAAGTTACAAGAAGTGTTGGTACAACCGGGCTTTGTGCGAGCTACCGACGGAATTATTTTGTTTAACCAAAGAGTTTGTATTCCGGATGATATGGTGTTGAAACGAAAGATTTTGGAAGAAGCGCATAAGGGTACTTTTACCATACATCCTGGTTCTTCGAAGATGTATCAAGATTTAAAAAGGGACTATTGGTGGTCCGGGATGAAAAAGGATATTGCGGTGTATGTATCAGAATGTGCGGTTTGCCAATAAGTGAAGATTGAACACCAAAGACCAGGTGGCTTGTTGCAACCTTTAGAAATTCCGGTGTGGAAGTGGGATAGTATTTCTATGGACTTCACCGTTGGACTACCCCGTGCCCAAGGCGGTTATGATTCGATTTGGGTAATTGTGGATTGGCTGACAAAATTTGCGCATTTTTTGGTCGTAAAGACTACTTACAAGGCGAGTCATCTCGCAAAGTTGTTCCTTTTGGAAATAGTGAGATTGCATGGTATTCCCTCTAGTATTGTTTCGGATAGAGACCCAAAGTTTACTTCAAGATTTTGGAGAGCTTTTCAACAAGCTATGGGAACGAAGTTGTGTTTGAGCACGTCGAATCATCCGCAAACGGATGGTCAGACGGAACGAACAATAAAAACAATGGAAGATATGCTAAGAGCTTGTGTACTCGAGAGTGGAGGAAATTGGATAGAACTTTTACCATTGATCGAGTTCTCTTATAACAATAGTTATCATGCGAGTATTGGCATGGCTCCTTACGAGGCATTGTATGGAAGGAAGTGTAGGACACCCTTGTGTTGGGCGGAGGTTGGCGAAGATAGAATTTTGGGACCCGAGATTATTCAAGAGACTATGGAAAAGATTCGGATGATCCGTGATAAGGTCAAATAAGCCCAAGATCGTCAGAAGAGTTATGCGGATAACCGTAGAAGATCTTTGGAGTTTGATGAGGGTGATCACGTGTTTTTGAAAGTTACTCCGAGATTGAGGTTAAAAGGACCGTTTAAGTCGCGGAAATTAAATCTGAGATACGTGGGACCATATCAAATTTTAGAAAGAATTGGTGAAGTAGCTTACAGATTGACCTTACCGCCTTCTCTGTCGGAGATGCACGATGTTTTTCATGTATCTCAGCTTCAGAAGTTTGTTCCCGATCCTCTTCAGCCAATTTTACCTGATACGATCGAAATAGAAGCAGATTTGACGTTTGAGCCTCAACCGAGTCGTATCACAGGAAGAGAAACTAAGGTGTTAAGGAATAAAGAGATTCCTCTTGTTAAGGTTCAGTGGGATGAGACGCATCCGAGTGATGCAACATGGGAATTGGAATCCGAGATGCGAGAAGCTTATCCCCATCTTTTCAGGTAATTGTTTTTAATTCGTGGGCGAATTTCTATTTAAGGGGGGAGGATGTAATGCCCCGTAAATTATTCCACTCGGGATGATATTATTACGGTCAACAGGGTTCTGGGTTACTCTGAGAAATTTATTGATAAAATAATTAGAGTAAACCGGCGAACTCAGAACTGATCAAATTAATATTATTAACTTTGAGGTTTTTATAATTGGCGCAAATGAGATAATTTGGACATTTAGTAGTATTACTAAATTAATGATATTTTCTTTATATCTTTTCTTTCCTCTCATTTTCCAAGTTAGTAATAATTTAGAGAGAGAAAGTAGAGGGAAGGAAGAGCAAAGGAAATAAAAAGGGAAAAAACTTGGAATTTGAAGAGAAAGCTTGAATCATCATCTCCTCTTCATCAAACCTCTTCCAATCTTCATCATCATCATCTATTCAAGGTGGGTTGTAGCTAGATACTTTAGTTCTAGGATTTCTTGAGTTCTAATGTTAGGTTTGGTTTTGAGAGAAAATGAATAATTTTGCTAAATCCATGAAATTAACGGTTGGATATCGATATAAATTATGTAGTATGATCAATGTGTGTCTAGAAACATCTATAGATCATTATATTGAGGTTGGTATTGATTGGAATGATTTTGAATGAAAATGGGTTTTTGGAAAATGTTAGGGTTTGTGTAGAAACTTTGTGGGATTGTTGGAAATTGTGTGTTTTGATGTTTGTAGGTTGAAGTATGATGGAATCATGATCATAAACCCTTACTTGCTGATTTTGTATGGATTGGGGGGTTGAAATTTTCTGCTGTCAAAAGATGTTTTTTCTGAAAATCGCAGAACGCGCTTAGCGCGGTATGCAGAATTTTCAACCTCTCCAACCCGAGAGCAACGCGCTCAGCGCGGAAGGGTGCGCGCTTAGCGCGACCTGGGATAAAAAGAAAAAAATGAGTATTTTCTAAAATCCGTAACTTTCGACTCGGTTACCCGATTTAAGTGTTCTTGGTACCGATGGAGAGCTAAGAAAATATTCGACCTAGTGGAAGTGAAAAATGTTAGTTTTGATGCTCGATTAAATGAATCGGATGGAACCGGAATCGGTGCGAATTGTGATATGTTGTTTTATATGTTCTATTATATTGTTAACTTATTATTCCATACTTCTCTTGTTATTAATGTGATTGTGAGTGTATGCATGCTAAAATATGAAATAGGTAGAGTGAGTAATATCACCATTGAATTAGGTTGGAACCTAGTAACGGCTAGGAAATTGTTGAACAACGTGGCGACGACGCTCGGGCAAGAGAGGCCGAGGCGTGCGTCTATTACCTAACGGTATGGGAAAGAATACGACTATGGTTGTATGTGAAATCACGAAATCGTAACCATTATTCTATTGTGCCATTTCATGAGTAACGAGCTCCTCTGAGATGAATGCACGATTTCTTGGTAGGTTTGATTCCCAATGTTATAGTACGAATGGAGCCTACGGGTAAAGAGACTTGTGATGGTGTACGGGCCATGTGAAGTGACGATTTAAGGTGATAATATGTCCCTTATTTCCGAATCCATTTCGTATGCCAAGAAATCTACAAGGTTCCATGACTCGTCCCTACTTCTAGACGTAGAAGAGGACGGGAGAAAGGGGATGCCTTGACAGGGTTAACGATAGTGACGCTTTCGAGTTAACGGACTCGGTAATGTGGGTCCATATAGGGTGTGTGAGTACTCAAAGTCATTTTCCCTTCCCTTTTGAATTGAGTTAGGCTTATTAGAACCGTGTAAAGCCGAGAGGACTTATAAGATAGCGACCCACTGAGATTTGATGTATCTCACCCCACGTTGTTGTTTACATCACAGGTACTACAGGTTCGGCGAAGGGTAAGGACAAAGTTGTTTGACTTTTCCTTATGGATCGTGGTTTTGTGTGGCAAGGCTTTCGTTGTGAAGATTTATTTTGAGATCATTATTTGATCTAGTTCTTAGTATTTATCTTTGGAACATCTTGTATATATATTATGCCATAGTTTTTTTGTATTAGGTGTTTTGGGCATGTATATGTATAATGTGTTTACTAGGAACTTGTATATTGTAGTACCAAACGTATTTTTCATGTATAATATATGCTTTGATGTATGTATTGATATATGGGCTTTACAGGCTTGCTCGCTTTTGCCTATTTTTCATCCACATTTCTCTAAGTCCCTAATCCTAATACTTGGTCATTTACTCTGTTCTTTGGCCATTATTCACCAAATTTGATCATGTTCGACTTATTTTTCATTGTTTCTTCAATAGAAAACATGCAATGACAAAGTGTCATCACAACCCTGAACTAAAACTATTGCTCGTCCTCAAGTAACTTGTCTGCACTGCAAATTCCAAACAGATAAACAAGTTGCAACAATAACAATTGAACATCACTATATGAATTTTTTTTACCTGATCACCATTCTAGATTCCAACTGCAATTGGCATATTCAGAAAACAACCTCTATCTTTGACAAGTACTCAACATGTCTCTCATCTCACCATGACTCACTTAATTGATATTGTAGTATCTCAATCAACATGCAAAATAGTTTATACTGAGGTTGATCATGTTCTACTAGAATTCGTCAAAGAAATCACAACACACACACTTGAGGGCTTTTTCGGTTGTAACATGGCTTATGTTCGGGTAGGATTTTCTTTGAGAAAGTAGGTTTAAACCTTTGGAGTTAGGTACCTAGTTCTCCTATTGTTATCATACCAACTCTTATCCTGATTAACAGTACTAGAGATATTGCTATTGTGGTCCTCAATATTCATTTTGCATTCTTTTTCTCTTTTTTTATTTGGAGAATTTATTTTTAACTTCTTATTTTCTCAAATTTTTTGAAATTTTGACCATTTTTTCTCTAGTACCCCAACCCCAAACTTAACCTTTGCTCACTTCTAAGAGAAACCCCAAACTTATTCTTTTTCATACAACTTTAAAACTAAAAATTTATACCTAACTCTAAAGAGTGGGTAGAAAGATGTAATCTTTCAAGTCATATGGCTAATAAATAAGGCTAAGTCACCGAAAGAAGGGCTAAGATCAACGTGGTTAGCAAAATACTTAACCTATTACTACATGGTGGTTTTAAAATGGCTCAGAGTTCATAGAAAACAATTGCCTCAATGTGTGTAAATCAAACCAGACAAATTGAATCGGAAATAGTTCAAACTTGTCAAAGCAATAATGCATGGATATACTCAATGAAAGGAATAATAAATAGAGGAAATAATTTGGCTCCAACCTTACTAGTTGAGGTATCTGAAGGTTGAGTACAAATCTGTTGATTCCTTTTTCATCCTTTGCTTTTAATTCGTAAGTCACTTTCCTGATGATCAAGTTTCATCTGATGGTGCTTTTGGTTCATCTATTCAATGCTTAAGTTGCAATTATTGTAAATCTAAAAGAAACAGCAATATCAAACTCATTCATTAAAGATAAACATAATTAAAATCATACAATGGGGAAAAGTACTTATAAGTTCTATTACTCTTCGTTGGGCATACACTAGAATATAAAATTAAAACTTCTAGAATTTTAAAACTTGCTACATGTCTTCTTCACATGTTATCATTACGGAAAAGATCATGAATGTCATTCATGGTCTTGTTGAAATCATTGTTTTGCCAGGTCTATTATGCTCTCATAAGCCCTCTTCTTCTTCTTTGCTCTTGATCTTGATTTCTAAAATATTTCTCCATTTCTTCGGCATTTGCAAAGCGTGCTCTTAAACTTTGGGCAAGCATGTGGTCTTCTTGTTGGTTGTAGAAGTCTTTGAATACTAGTGTGAATCTTGGGGGTTCAGCATACAAGGCGGGTGAAACTTCTGTTATCCACCTTATTACTCCCATTACATGAGCTTCCATCATTCTCTTAAATTCTGATACCTGTTGATTTTCTTGAACTTGCGCCGCCTCCTGCTGCACCTGAGATTAATAGAATTCTTCTGCATTTCCTTCTTGGTTATCTCTTGATCTTATTGAGATGCTTCTACTGGGTGATTATGTTGAAGACTCCTAATTACTGAAGCGTTGATAGGTGCTTTTGGACCTATCATCTCGTCATCTGGGTAGGCGGGTCTTCCGGCTATCCTACACAATTCATTAATAACACACAAATGCCCACAAGCTCGTTGTGCAGCGTTAGCAATATTTTTTATATTTCAAAAAATTAAGTACCCTATATTAATAGGCTCACCCCTTAATAGATCCAAAAGTCCCAAGCCCCACTTTTCAATAAATTGTGATTGATTAGAAGCGACTTCTAGATTTTGCTTAAAGAATGAGGCCCATGCCCTAAAGATTTGGAAAAATTCAGAGGTTATAAGTCGCAGCGCTAAGCCACGCTCAATTACCCATTCATTCCTAGGTCTACAAAAAGCATCAACCATTTCTTGGGTCATGGTTTCATTTATAACATGATGCTCATTTCTATAAGTCCTAAAAGTACATACGAGAGGAGGTTGAAGATTCAAAATAGAATTAATAGCAGTAACAGAGTTGTCGATGTACTTACCTCGCACATATGAATAAAAAATGTGTAAATTATGGTAGTTTAGTTATAGCATTTTGTTAAACTGCCACTATATTTACTGTAAATTATAACGGTTTATTTAACCGATGTAATATTAATAAGAAAATGGTCGTTTTGACCGCCATTATTTACTTAATTTAAAAATAAAAATCACAAAATTTGGGTTAGTTTTTAAATTTTCTATCCTTTACTCATTGAATTAAATTACTTTCACAATATGAATTAAAAAATTATTTTTTGATAATCATGAGGTTTGGTTGGATATGAGTAACTTTAGTGAAAATTAATTTAAAATAAAATAATTTAAAACGTGAAATGGCATTGAAAAATAATATTTGATTGGATGAGGAGGGTATGTGTATAAAACTAAATTTAAGGGTATAATTATAAAAAAAAACCTAACTAATCATTCAAAGTTTGAACCCAAATAATCATTAGAAGTTCTAATCTCACCCAATAGATATTGGTATAAAACACTCATAATCATTTGAATGTGTGAACCCTAATAATGGATGAAACCTTCCTTTTTACTCATTTATTGCAGCATATTGAAAGAGCATTCAACGATAATATTGAAACCAGTAGCATGGGTTCTACCTTACTGAACCGAAAAAGATAACAGAAATATACACAATGGGGAGAAAACTCGGTAAAGGTAAATTCATAGCGACATATATAATTTGCACACTTAAACCAACAAACAAAAGGTACCTTATATTTTTACTTATTTGTTCAATAATTTTCTTCCTTAATTTTGGTTGGTTAGGTTTTCTTGATTTTGGTTCTCTATGTTTTAATTTTGTTTTTAACCAAAAGGTTTGCTTGTATATTATTGTGTGTGAGTAATTTCTTCATTATGGGTTTTTGAATTAATTTTAAATTTTTGTCCTTGTTTAATGGATGGGTTGATGGATCTTAGAGGAGTAAGGATTATTTAGTGCCTTAAACTAAGTATGTAATATTTTTTGTCTTTCTTTATTTGATAATAAGGTGGAACAATTTTGGGTAGGCACCTATTTGTTCCTGATTTGTTAAGTTATCACTTGAGGATGTAAGCATATCATTATTTTTTTCATGTGCATTGTTTATTGTTGATAGTGATATGAAAAATTGTCACTTTCGGAAACTGAACCAGGGATCTTCCGATAGATTTTAATAGGAAAACTTGATTGTTAGTCTGAGCCTTGGCATAGGGTTTCAGACAACACAAAGAATTTAATTCGAAAAATGTTCGATCAAAAACCAAGAACAAATTACAACACATGAAAAATGTTCGATCAAATAATCTCTTCAAAGTTTAAAGCTTATATTTGAAATTTTGTTTATTCAACAGTAGTTGATACAACTTTATGAAACTTGGCACTAGAATGGGAAACAGACTCCTAAAGAGCTCGGCAACAAAGCCAGAGAAGAAATGCCACTATTTAAAGATGGGGATGTTGTGAATCTTGTTGTGAATTACGACAAAATTCAATATCAATTTGTGAGTTAAAGAACAATAACAACCAAAATAAATGGTCTTCAGCAATAATAATCCGTACATAGATAATATAACAAAATAAGGCAAGAAAAAACCGAAGGTTTGTGTACCCAGTTCGATCAAACGATCTACTCTGGGGGAGAGAGCAACTCTTCTATTCACTATACTCAGAAAGTTGTTACAAGAGATTACAGATGAGTTACAAGAAAATAGCCTTCGCCTTCAGGTTCCCAAAAACAACCCTATTTTCTACCCAAATGTTTCCCAACCTCTCCAACTCTCAATATATGAATCACTCATATCCAAGGTGTAACAGTGTTTCACAATAACCATAAACAACTCCAAAGGTTTCCCTAAACATTTGCTTTTCTAAGGTTTTCCTTGTGAATAGCTGAAACCCTATGCTATGCCTTTAAACCCTTGCTCTCCCTTGTTGGTGTAAACTCTAAGAATGTCACACACCAACCATATAAGAGATACATATTTATAATAGCAAATACTCAACAAACAAAGCCCAAAATCACATGGATCCATGGACCGAAGGGAAAAAGGCCGAAAACCCAAAAACATTATTCACCGTGCGAACACCACTATTCACCGTACGAACATCACTATTCATCCGTACGGATAACACTATTCACCATACGGTCGACATTATTCACCTAACGATTTTTTCCCCGTCTTTCGTGGTAAATGCAATCTCCAAAATATGTTTTCTTTCTCTTCATCAACAAAGGTTTTAAGGCACATATACAACAATCTACACCTTGACTATAATCCATGTTGATACCAATTTAACAATCAACAACATTGCTGCTCTCTACCAAGTTAAAACTTTAATCAATAACTTTGATCAAATTCAAGCAACCCTTGAATCTTGATCTCGTAACTTGCATCCACTTGTTCCCAATTACCCTTTTCTGCCTAGGTAATTTAACAAGCCTACAAGTATGATTTTTCAACCACCCTTGACTCCACCTATTTTCAAATGCCTCCCTAAAGGTTTTTCTTCTTTTATTTTGCAGTCCTTCAACCACATTAAAAACATAATATCCAAGTCAAGCATAATCGTCCCTTTGAGATGCTGCAATAACCCTCCTTACCTTATCATGAGGAAAATGATAATCAGAGATCTCTGTAATTGTTCCATCACTACTGCTAGCATCCATAGTAGGAAACTCCACCTCAAACCGAGTTTTCTCCGTTATAGTTTCTCCCAGGTTTCTCCCTTGGTTTTCATTATTCTTCTTCTGAAGAAATTCTCTACCAACCAAGTAAGATGTTTTAACCTCAACTCTCCCCCAAAAACTCAATAACAACTCAGCGGTAACATGCATGTTTATCCCTTGATTTCTGCAAAATTCAATGTACTCCTCCGAAACTTTCTCAAGGCTTTCATAACGCCTTAAACTCAAATCCCATAGCTCTTCCTTGTCATGAAAGCCTCCACTAGTTAACGATGAATGAATAATAACATTTGAACCTTCTAAAATATATAGACCACATAGTTTAGACCCTTTAGCAATAATCAATTCGTCACGCGAAATCTTCAACACACCACATTCAACTCTAGTACAATAGCCTAGATCATCAAACATACTTATAGATAACAAATTTCGCTTGAGTTCTGGAACATACCTCACATTGTGAATAAGAAGTTTACAATCATTAAACATTTTAAATTTGACTGTACCAATACCATAAACCTTGCATGCCTTATTATTACCAAGGTGAACTACTCCACCTTGTACCATATTCAAAGTTTCAAAGTATTCTATACTTGGACACATGCGATAAGAGCAACCTGAGTCAATAACCCAACTATCTTCAGTTTCCAAACTCAATACTACTAGTGCTTCGACATCCTCATAACTTTCCTCACCCAATGCAACTACAGCTTGAAGAGAATCTTCATTGACCTTTCTTTCAGGACAGTCCCTTTTAAATTGACCAGTTTTCTAATAATTAAAACATTTTACCTTTGACTTATCAGACCTCTTTGATTTGGACATCCCTTTACACTCACCTCATCCTGTTGACACATTTAAGCCTTCACTACTATCTTCATTCTTCAAATCTTCCGACTTTGAAAATTCTTTGGATTTCACCGCCGTCTGGACTTCATCCAAAGTAATAGTACCTTCCTTACCATAAAGAAGGGCATCTTTAAAGTGCTCAAAATATTTGGCTAATGAACTCAACAGGAGCAAAGCCTTGTCCTCATCATCAATCTTTACTTCAATATTCTCAAGATCATCGATAATCTTATAAAATTCTATGAGCTGCTCAACTATGGATTTGTTCTCCACCATTCGGAGTGAATGAAGTTGTTGTTTCAGATACAACCTGTGAGCCAAAGACTTTGTCATATACAATGATTCAAGTTTTTCCCACATAGCAACCGCAGTTTGCTCCTTGGCGACTTCTTTTAGAACTTTATCCCCGAGGTACAAGATAATGACACTCCTGGCCTTATCCAACATCTCGGTCTTCTGTACCTGTGTAAGCCCTGCAGGCATCAATTCTTCACTCTTCAAAGCATCAATACACTTATCTTGAATTAAAATTGCTTGCATCTTAATTTTCCACAACCCGAAGTCGTTGTTACCAGAAAATTTCTCGATATTCCATCTACTAACCATGGTGTTCACTTGTCAATAATATCTCTTTGCTCCACGCTCACCGCACCACTTGTTGTGAATTACGACAAAATTCAATATCAATTTGTGAGGCAAAGAACAATAGCAACCAAAATAAATGGTCTTCAACAATAATAATCCGTACACAGATAATATAACAGAATAAGGCAAAAAAACCGAAGGATTGTTTACTGATAAGTGTCAAATTGTCGTTATTTTGAGTAATAGTTTTGTGGCACTTATCAGTTCTTTTTGTTAATAAAACCCCACTTTGTTTGTAAAAGTGTATATTTAGTGTATACTAGTATTTTTGTGTATATATTGTATCGTTTGATTGATTTCCATTCATTTTGTAGGTATTTGAGCATTGTTGGAGTATTGAGTAATAAAAGCCAAAGGCTAAGCTTCAAGAATGCAACTTTTAGCAATTCATCAAAGAATAAGGCTCAAAAAAATGATGAGAAATATCATCAATTTGGTTTATATTTAGTCATTTTTTGTAGAGCATTGAATAAGCTTTCCAACGCTTCGAACCGGGAAAAAAAATAGAGTTACAGTTCGAAAGTTACGAAGAAAACAGTGTTGGAATTTTTTTGTATCTGTCAGCTTCGCCCTGAGCTCGCCGGACGAAGCTGATTCGAGCCAGACACGCCAGAAGCGTGAAAAAAATGCAGAATAGACCGTCTTAATTCGCCGGGAGAATTTTCCTGGACAGAAACACATATTTAGGGGTAAAAACACATTTTTTAGGTTATGGTTTGAGTATTTTTTGCTCTCACTCCATCAAACTTCATTTCTTCATATTTTAGAGCTTAGAAAACAACTATGGAGCTTGCACATGGATGATCCGGGGTGGATTGATCATCGATCGGCGCTGATAAACCGGTAGATGTTTGGTTCATTTCTCTTCTTCTTTATGTATTCTTCATTTGTTGGGTTTTGTATATGTATTTACTTTGATCTTATGTATATTTATCGCCCACGGCGTTGTATAAAATCCACTTTACAAATTTTTATCGGTGATTGTCCTTGGTTTTTTGCTTTATGCCTGGGATTTGGGTTGTGCTAGAGATAGACATCACAAACCTTGATTAGGGATGATTATCTGTTAGTTTTTGGATGCTAGAGATATATTTAGAGCTAACAATCTTTATGGGTGTCGAAGCTTAATGCCTCCGTGTTGTTTGTGTCGGTTGAGAGATCATTGACGTAGAAATACGATTGTTCTCTCAATTTGGGTTAGACATAATCTAGGTTGTGAGCGATGTTGGATGATATTGAGGAGTATTGTAGGTTGAGTATACCTGGTCGATAGGTTTAAGTTTGTGAAGAGTGGATTATATGCATACAGGATAAGTTTCTTCTCTCTGAAGAATGAATGCTTTTTATGTTCATATTTACTTTTCTGCTTTTACTTTAACCAAATTAATCCAAACTCATAAACACGAGACTTGTCGAATGGCAGTTTAATAACACCGATCTCTGTGGACACGATAAATTCCTGAAAAAATACTTTCAAAAACTTTTGTTGCTTGCCGCTTTACCGCTTCAACATTTACCCAGTTCGATCAAACAATCTACTCTGGTGGAGAGAGCAGCTCTCCAATTCACTATACTCAGAAAGTTGTTACAAGAGATTACAGATGAGTTACAAGAAAATAGTCTTCGCCTTCAAGTTTCCAAGAACAACCTTATTTTCTACCCAAGTGTTTTCCAACCTCTTCAACTCTCAATATATGAATCACTCAAACCCAAGGTGTAACAGTGTTTCACAATAACCTTAAACAACTCCAAAGGTTTCCCTAAACCTTTACTTTTCTAAGGTTTTCCTTATGAATAGCTAAAACCCTATGTTATGCCTTTAAACCCTTGCTCTCCCTTGTTGGTGTAAACTCTAAGATTGTCACACACCAACCATATAAGAGATACATATTTATAATAGCCACTACAAGAAAACATGTAATTAGCTAGGGGGTTATCCCCTCACTAAGCTAAAAAACCCATCACAAAACATCATTTTACGAGGGGGGGGAACCCCTAGCAAATCAGGCCATCGCAAAGTATTGGCTAGGAGATAAACCCCTCGCAAAATTGGCTAGGGGATAAGCCCCTCGCAAAAAACCATCAAAAAAATTTAGCCTGCTTCACTGCAGGTATAGACACAGCTAGTGGCACAGTGGATACAGACGTGTCAGAAAATTTGCGAGGGGATAAACCCCTAGCCAAAAAAGCTACGTATTTCCATTAGTGAGGGGTAAACCCCTAGCTACGTATGTCAGACTATTTGCGAGGGGCTTCCCCCTAGCTAAAAAAGCTGCGTATTAAATTTAGTGAGGGGTTATCCCCTAGCTATTTGTGTCAGAATTTAGTGAGGGGAGGAGCCCCTAGCTAATTGCCATATGTATTAAATTTGCGAGGGGTTAGCCCCTAGCTATTATATAATTATATTATTTTAATTATATTATTATTAACTAGAATAATATAATAATATAATAAATTTTTATATAATTATATAATAAATATTAAAATTTATAATTATATTAATAATTAAAATATAATTAGAAACATATTATAATATAAAGTAAATATAATATTATATATTTTATAATATAATCTGTTTTAATAATATACTTTTTTAAATTATAAAAAACATTATAATTTAAACCTTTATTTACAAATGTTTTAAAATCTGCTTTTTAATAATATGTTAGAATATATAATCGATTTTTAAAAGATATTTATTATACAATACTATTTTTAATAATATGTTTAACATATAATATCAATTTTCAAAATCTGATTTTTAAATATTATTTTTAGTATCAGTTTTATATATAATATAAACTAAATCTTATATAATATATTTTATAATATAATCTGTTTTTATAATATATTTTTTTAAATTATAAAAAACATTATATTTAAAAACGTTTTTTACAAATGTTTTAAAATCTGTTTTTAAAATATTTTTTTTACTGTTTTTAATAATATAAACAACATTATATTAAAATATGATTTAATTTTTTTATATTCTGTTTTAAAACTTTTTTTATAGTTTTTTCTAAAAAATATTTTTAAACAATTTTAATATTAATCTGAAAAATATATATTTTATAACAGAAATTTCGAAAACTATTTTAATTTTAATTTAAAAGATATATTTTATAACAAAAATATTTTTATAACTAAAATCTAAAACATATTTTTAAACTATTTTATAACAGAAATCTAAAAGATATATATTTTATAAACCTGAATCTATAAACTATTTTAATTTAATTTATTCTAAATATATATATATATATATAATTTTCGAAATAAATAATTTAACACAGCAAAATATTTAAAATATTCAGAAATAACAATTAAATTTGTACCTTGAGAAGCTCCTTTAGATTTGTAACTTCAGCTTCTGGATTAAACTTGAATACTTTATCATTCACATACATGTAATATAACAAATAAATAAAAAAATTAATTGTTGAAATACATGAAACAAATTTAATTGAAAAATATATGAAACAGAAAATGTATGGAATGGGAAGAAAATATATACCTGTATTTGAAAGAAAAAAAGCTTGAAGGTTGAAATGAGAAAAAAATGGCGGAGGAGAGAATGAGAGAAGATGAAGTAGAAAATGAAAATGTGAAACGAATTAGAAAATGAATTATATATATCAATTGCAGTCTTTGGAAATGTGAGACGGTTTAATTTTAAGGTGCATTTTGCGAGGGGATAGCCCCTAGCAAATTAACGGTAATATTTGCGACGGGCTACCCCCTAGCCATGGATGGCGTGTTGCAGTCCTTTGTCAGCAAAAGAAAAGCCTTTTGCAGAATGATTTGACCATAGATTCTTTATGGTGAGGGGTTGCCCCTCGCAAATCACCAATCACCATTTAGTGAGGGGTTTACCCCTAGCAAATATTTTCTTTGTCAGCCTTTTTGCGCTGAACCCTAGTGTAGACTGGTTTTAAAATTCAAATTTATTTTCCCTCCTCATTTGCGAGGGGTTAGCCCCTAGCAATTTTTTTTTCTTTTTTTTTTTTCTATTTTGTGGTTTGCGAGGGGTTTACCCCAAGCAACCTCATTTTTTTAGTGAGGGGTTTTTCCCCTAGCCAAATACCCTAGCTAATAACATATTTTCTTGTAGTGAGCAAATACCCAACAAATAAAACCCAAAATCACATGGATCCATGAACCAAATCGAAAAAATCCGAAAACTTGAAAACACTATTAACCGTACGATTAACACTATTCACCATACGGACGTAACTATTCATCCGAACAGATAGCACTATTCACCATACAAACGACACTATTCACCGACCGATTTTTTTCCCGACTTTTCGTCCGACTTTCTAAAACTTTCAGTTTTTACGGTAAATACAATCTCTAAAATAAGTTTTGTTTCTCTTCATCAACAAAGGTTTTAAGGCGCATTTACAACATTGGAGAAATGTAATATTGCAATAGCTGCTCTCTACCTATCATCAGATGCAGGTTAGTAACTTTCTATAGTTACCTAAGTATTTTATACTATTTTTTCAATCTTGTAATAAGGTTAAGATGCATGTTAGTAACTAATGATTAGTAACCTAAGTATGTTCACCATATAACACAATAAAAGGCATTTAGTTCCTCTTGTAAATTGAATATTTACGTGTTTTTCTATGAAATTGAAATTATGTTGTGAACTTTTTTGAATTTAACATTGAGGTGTTTTACTATGAATAGATACATTAACATTGTGGATTATGTTCTGATGAAATGCAATGCTTTATGCATGTTCTGTTACTTATAAGGAATAAAAAATTTAGAAGAAAATCCACTCATAAAGTGAAATAAGTGAAGTATTAATATAGTTAAATAATACAAGGTACTATACCTTATATATATCCCCCAAAAGATTATCTCCATGTTTAGATGAAAACCTTAATTAAGTGTATATGTGTGATCTCAATCTGATAACTCATTTATAACCGTGACCTTATGTTAGTTGTTCATCGAATTTTATTTCCTCTCAAAACCTTTTGTATATATTTTATCAACTGCAATAATTTATAAATTAATATTTTCTATGAACTAGCTTTTCAAAAGTCTAAGTTGTTAAATGAAAGTTGATGAATGGTTTTATGTTGCTTCTCTAAGAATAACGATAGTATCAATCTTAGTTTCTTGGCTCATGCTCTTATTAAGTAAAGTGAAATTAGGGGTGTGCAAAAAAACTAATTATTGTTAATTAAATTAGTATCTAAATTGTTTCACTTTTAAAAATTCAAACCAAATGTTAAAATATAAATTTGTTTATCCATTTTGTTATCCAAATACAAATCGGTTTCCATAATAATAATAATAATAATAATAATAATAATAATAATAATAATAATGTAGTTTAGTTATTGGGTATTCAAATTTCATTAGTTGTTAAATTGATATGTTTGTCTCTTTTCATGTTTCAGCATATATACGTTATACACCAATTTTATATTTTGAACTATTTTAAAGTTAATTTTTTTGAATTTCATAAAAAAAGATTATTTTACGAAAAATTCAGAATTTTGTTTTTCAAAATGAAAAAAAAAAGTTTATAGATTCTCTAACTACCTAAAATTGTGTACTAATGCTTCACAAATTATATGGACTTTTAGCAGTTAATTATATGGACTTTCAGTAGTTAATTATATGGATTGTAGTGCATCGAGTTTGATTTGTTGAATTTGACTCTAGTTTTCATCTATAAATCTCAAAAGTAGTTAATTATATGGACCGTAGTGCATCGAGTTTGATTTGTTGAATTTGACTCTAGTTTTCATCTATAAATCTCAAAAATCATTAAAACTTTATGAAAAAGTGATCATAAATATTATAGATTTCTCCACCGATAGATAGAGGTTTTAAAATATACAAATATATGTATTATAACATATTAGTCACCATTTTAAGTCCATATAATTTGCTGGAATTTTTTATTTTAGAATTTTTTATTTTCAGTTTTTATTTATTTATTTTTGAAATACTTTTTATTTTTAGATTTTCTTTTTTAAATTGTTTTTAAAATTGTTTTTTTTTTATTTTCAAAGAAAAAATATTTTAAAATCTTATTAAATTTCTTTAAGTATTTAAATTTAAAAATTGATATAATTTAAAGGAAATAAAATTTAAATTTAACTAAATTATTTAGATTAAAATCAAAATCCATTAAGAACCGATTTTAAACCGGTTTGGAGCAAGTGGTTTGGTTTATAAACCATAACCATAAAAATGAGTTGGTTTATAAACCATAACCATAAAAATGGATTGGTTCATATTAAATGGTTATCCATGCACACCCTTAAGTGAAATTATAAGGAATAGAAAATTGAAGGTTGTTCATGCATATGCAAAACTCCATTTGACATTGGCCATTCAACCCAACTAGTTTACCTTGGCATGAAACTTCAAATAATTTGTCCAACTCAAAAAGTTAGAGATAACGAGCAGTATTATGCTACTACTCCGTGGTTGTTTTAGTTATAATACATAGTGAAACTGTTCATTTGGTCTATTCCATAAGAAAGTGTGTTGAATGTATTCAAAGCATGTGCAAGAGCAGAAGAAGTCTCATAGTGTTCTTGTTCTAATATATTGTTTAATCTTAAAAAATATTATTTATGATTGAGTACTATCTTATTGTTTGATCTTAAAGCATTTGATTTTGGATTGAGTGCACTACCTCAATACGTTTAATGATGGTTGAATTTGCTTAAAAGGTTCATCCAAAAATAATATACAATTCATTACCTACAGGTTTCTGAATCTGTAAAACTATGTCTACCACAATGTATCAAACTGATACAAAGGGTGACTTACAAAACAAGAAAGTACACGACTCTCAAAACCCTAAACCCTTATTTTTACGTTTACAAAAGTCTTAACAAGGTCTCTACTTCTTTCCCTAGGTCTTGGTCTTCCTTTTATAATCTTCAGTTGTCCATGAACTTCGAAATCTCTGTCCAATCGTTGTTTGATCCATGCTCTGATTGCGCCTTAAATCTTGGAACAAATCGGCAACAACCTACTGTATCAGACCAAGATGTCGAGTCCTCAAGATAGGACATCTTGTATGACATGTTTTATTTTACAATATTTCTTCATGTTAGGACATCTCGTTCAACACTATGTTTTACCAAAATTTAGTCAAATCTTAGAGCCTTCACTGTCAGTCTTACATTTTAATTGAGTTTATTTTATTGGCACCCTTAAAATCTGTCCTTTTTTTATAGCTCATTTATAATAATTTATTTATAACTTCTAGTCTTAGTTGTAATACCAAATAAGAATCTCTTTTGGTATAGTAAGTTAAAAAAATTATAATATTTTGTTTGTTTTGTTTTCTTTTTTACTTCATTTCTTAAAGGATGTGAATTTTCTTTTTAAAAAGCAATAGATCCAATAAAAACAACCGAGTACAAGGGGTACTCGAACCCTTACAACAAGATAGTTAAGGAATACAACTCGAAGGATTAGATTGCCACACTTCCCAATTACAACTAGGAGAATAATTGATTACATTTCTCATCCATAACCAAGATATAACTTTGATTGAATTCACCACATCTTCGACATTAATTCTCCCATTACTGAAAACGGCTGCATTACGATAAAGCCATAGCTGCCAAACAGTCGCAGCCCAAACGGACACCCCATATCTGTTTTTGAACCTATCATAGACAGCAGCCATAGCAGAAGAGAAGGCTATATAGCAGTTCATATCACCTGCAAAATTAATGCCAAACCAGCAAGAGATAGAGTTCCAAACAGATTTGGAAAAATGGCAATCACAGAACATGTGGTCAACTGTCTCCATTCTCATATTACAGAAAGAGCATAGGATGTTGTCATCAATAAACCCGATGCCTCTCTTACTAAATTGAAACTTGGTTGGCAACCTGTGAAGAAACTTACGCCATAGAAAATGTGAATTCTAGGGGGAAGAACTAGTTTCCAAAAATTACGCAACACTAGCAAATCCACCTGCCCAACCTCTTCGACCTCATCTTCCAACAGCAGGCCTTCGTAACCACTCGAAACAGAGTACTCGCCGTTATTCGTACTGTCCCAGTAAAACTTATCAGGGATGTTGCTCTTGATCAAACAACCTTCAATCCTACTTATACATTTATGCACTTCCCTGAACCTACCCTCATTCTCATCAACATTAGGAATATAATTCACCCAATTTATCACACCATCTACCCTCACAGCTCCTTCAGCCACTGATAACTTGGAATTAGAGGTCAAAGGATACAAAACAGGAAAGAGATCCTTGACATAACAACCATCTCCCAAAAAGAAATGTTCATACCATCTCCTACAACACAAGACAGGTTGGCCACAAACCAATCCTTCTTAGTACATTTATCGACAGAATAGAGAGAAAGATCTCTCCATCATATGGACCCCTTATCAGCTTTTCCTCCACGACCTGCATTACAAAAAATCGCCATAGGAACGCCATTCTGCGCATAACGACTCTTAATTAAGCTTTTCCATAATTCTCCATTGAACGATAACAGTCTCCACTTCCATTTACAAAGAAGGGCCCTATTAAAAACAAAAAGGTTTTTCACTCCCAACCCTCCATCTTCCTTGGCTTTACACACCGAACTCCATTTGAACCAATGGATTTTTCTGCAACTTTCCGAACCACCCCACAGATAGTTGCTCTGAATCCTAACTATTTCCTTCAATACCTTAATAGGGGCTTTATAGAAAGATAAAGAATATAAAGGCAAGGTATTGAGAATAGAATTGATCATGACGACCCGCCCCCCAATGGAAAGGTTCTTCCCCTTCCAAACAGCTAATCTATTTCTAATGTTGTCAATGATATGAGACCAACAAGAATACTTCCTAGGACTTTCACCGACAGTAATTCCAAGGAATTTGAAAGGAAGTTTACCTGACCTACAACACAGGAAGTCAATCGCTGCCTGAAGAAACCAGATAGACATATTAACCCCCATCAAACACCTTTCAAAGAAGTTTACTTTCAATAAACAATCTCAAACCCTCTCAAAATTCCTTTGACGCTCCACAAATTATTCCAGCTACATTCACCCAAAAACATAGTATCATCCGCGAACTGGACTATGCTAAAACTCAGATCTAAACTGACCTTGAATCCTTGTAAAAGATCCAAATCAATAGCCTTCTTCATGAGCAGAGTCAAACCCTCCATAACTAATAAGAAAAGGAAAGGGGATAGAGGATCGCCTTGACGCAATCCTTTAGTCACCTTGAAGTCTTTCGTTGCGCTCTCGTTAACCAAGACAGAGCAATAGCCGTTGAACACCAAGGCCTCCATCCATTTAGACCACTTGACACCAAAATTCATTTTGGCAAAGAGGAACCTCAGGTAGTTCCACGCAACACAGCCATACGCTCTTTCGAAATCCACCTTAAAAGCCAGACAATCCCTCTTCTCTCTTTTGGCTAAATCGAGGATTTCATTAACAACCAGGACACCATCACCAATGCTCCTTCCTAACAAAAATGCAGATTGCTCCGGAGAAATGATAGAGGAAATTACTTTCTTCAACCGAGTTGCCAAAAGCTTAGAGAGAATTTTTTGAACACAACCAATCAAACAGATTGGTCTATACTTAAACAAGAGTTGGGGATTTTGAACCTTAGGAATCAAAGTCTGAAAAGACGCAGTAGCAGCTTTAGTAAGAGTAGGATTGATAACAAAATCACTCACCATCTTACAAATGTCTCCCTTGACCAAATCCCAGCACTCTTGCAGAAATAAAAAAGTCACACCATCGGGGCCCGGGCTCTTGCTGCCGTTACAGTCCCAAACAGCTGCCTTAATCTCGTTAAAAGAAAAATCAGCTTCCAAAGATCTTTTCTCCACTTCCGACAAAGCCGCAAAAGCCAACCCCTCAAGCATAGGCCTATCAACCTTAGTTTCAATGAAGTTATTATGGAAGTGATCATAAACAGCATGTTTAATGTCCTGCACATCCTCTTTCCTCCCATCCACAGTTGAGACAGATGAAATAAAATTTCTCCTTTGCCTCCCCTTCATAAACCTGTGAAAGAAACTAGAGTTTAAATCACCTTCTTTGATCCATAACATCCTAGATTTTTGTCTCAACAAATTTTCTTTAAGCTTCAAATTGATCCAAATCTCCTCAGATTCCTGGACCCTTTTGGATTGAAGCTCCTGGAGATCCTGGCCTTCGACCAAGTTCAAACTAACAAAAAGATCAAGTTCATTGAGCTTATTGACCTGATTTTTGAATTTAAGATCAATCCAGTCGTACACCTCAACACTCCACCTCTTTAGAGAAGTTTTAACAAGAGCAAGCTTTTCCTTCAAGACATAATCCCTTATCCCTGTGATATTCCAAGAACACCATTCCTTCTTAACAAATTCAAAAAACAAATGATGTTTCAACCATCCATTGTTAAATCTAAAGGGCCTCGGTCCCCAATTTGCACGATTAGAATTCATCCATATTGGGCAGTAGTCCGAAATGACTCGCGCACCAATCGACTGACCAACTAAACCCCACTCCTCCACCAAAACATCTGAAACTAAGAAACGGTCCAATCTACTCATGGCAGATCCACTACCATTAAACCAAGTGAATAAACCTCCTGAACAAGGTAAGTCAACACAACCCAAATCGTCTATAAAGTTGTTGAATCTAAGAACTTCAGAACTTCTACTTCCAGCTGACAAGCCTTTCCTCTCACCCTCCCTCGAGACTGCATTGAAGTCTCCTCCCACCAACCAACGAGAACCTGAGAAACAGGCCTTAACTCTAAGCAAATCGTTCCAAAAAATCCTTTTGAGAGCAGGCTTGCAAGGGGAATAGACGTTAACAAAGAAAGTTTTCAGGCCCTTCCATAAAGCGCGCAAACCCACGTATCCCACTCCTATAAAGCTGAATAAAAGCTTCAAACTCCCCTTTCTCCACAGAATTACAATCCCCCCCGCTGCTCTCAAAGCTCCCGACTCAGTCCACTCCACATCAGGGTCACCCCAGAACGACGACGCTAAAGGTTGATCGATAACCGCCAATTTCGACTCTTGGATAAAACAAATGTCAACCTTCCTGGATTGAATTAAGTGAGTAACCCTATTGTGTTTAATCTCGCAACCACCTCCTCTAATATTTAGAGACATTATATTCATTGAGCAACTTTGTTAGAATGCCCCTTCTTAACCATAACTCCTTTATCCCTGGATTTCAACTTCCTGATTTCTTCTTCCAAAACAGAATCTACGCCACCACCTTTGACACCCAGGGATGAGATCATTTCCCTAATTTTGGCTGCCATCTTAGCCTCAAATTCTTCCCAAAATATTTTATTACCCTGGAACACTTCATAGTCCGTTACAGAATGGCATCGGGCCTCCGGTTCCTTCTGATAAACCAACTTCACTTCCTTATTCTTCTTAGAACTAGTAGAGGGGCTACTATTATTACTACTAGATTCTGATAGGTTAGAACATCTACCTCCTGCAGGTTTAAAATAAGGTTTAGGAGACAGCTTAATACCTGAATCCTCCTCTCCATCAGCTAACCGAAAATTTGAGCAAGCAACAAAAGAGTTAATACAGTTCAGAGACCCTTCTTGAGTTTTTGAGCTCCAAGAGTGTCGTGAATCAGACAGACTCAAGTTGCCTATCTTCCCACTCGAGCCCACTCCATTTAAGTGGGCCTTATATGCTTTTAAAGCCTCATTAAAAACCAAACCAGGGACCCGGCCCACATCCGAATCAACAGTCTCTATAACATCATCTCTGACCACTTTACAAAGCAAAGAAGCTCCTCCTTTATCAACGTCATCAATTCTAGCGCTCCCTAGGTCTGCTACGTCAGAAGGCGCAGGGCTACCTGCAGTACCTACCCTTCCAAAACTATCATTCGTCTGGGCACACTCTTTCCCACAAAGGACAGAAGAAGCCTTTTTGCTTAAAGCTACTTTTTTACATAGCTCAATGTCAGGATCAAGGGCCCCACCTTCCTCAAAAAACTTTTGGACATCATCGATAATCAGGAACTCTCTCAATGCAGTGCTATCTTCACTATCTGCACTTTCCGATCCCCCTCCATCTTCTGAGCTTTGCTTGACAACTTTTGAGAGCGAACCAAGCGATTCCTCTACCATACGGATCCTAAATACAAGCCCATTGATTTTGATCTTCAGGACTTCATTTACAAGCGGACCACAAGAAGTCCTTACCATTATGCTGGCCACATCCATCTTCGAGCTGTCAGAGGTAGAGTCTTCACAACATACGTATTTTCCAATTGTAGAAGAGATGAACTCGAAGAAATCTATGCTCCAAGCAAAGCTAGGTATACCATAGACACGAATCCACGTTAACCTTTCCACGTCAACATCATCCATTCTCCATTTCCTTACTTCCGAGAACCATTGACTTAACCACCCTGCTGCTCCTTCGACTAAAGCCTCCAGTTCTCCACTATCATCTTCTTCGAGAAGGCACGGGTTAGCTCCCAACGGAGTAACCTTAAGAGAAAAATAACCTTCAGAGTATAACTACCTTTGAATATTGTAAGTAGCACCCGGATTTAAGACCTTACCCACATACGCCTTTTCGAACCTCTTTAGCACAGAATTATTCACTTCGTAATTTATCAGCTTCACCTGTTTAACACCCACCTCCTCTCTTCCGCAAACGACTTCCCCTGGTTCGTGAACTTGTTGCCATGAAAAAAAATTGGACTTGAAGTTCCAGTCTTGTTCAGACTGAACTTATTCCTTACTGAATACTTTCCTTTTCCTTTGTCCGTATCCTCCTTAAAAGCTGCCTTGACCGCCCTTTGAAACCTGGGAAGGTTGGCATGCAGTTTTTCCCCCCTAACCACAAGTTGTCTAAACGTAACGCCAATCTTCTAACATCTTCAATGCCAACAAAACGAACAAACCCGTACTTTCTTCCATACTTATCCCTCTTTGCCGGAATAACGACCTCGTTAATCACTACAAACTCTTCAAAGTGATTGAAAAGGTCCTTGGCCCTTAAAGAATCAGAGAACTCGGTAAAGTAAATAGTAACAACCTCCTCTCGTCCCAAGCTTTCCTTGCTCTCCTTGTTAATCCTCGCATCCCATCTTGACTTCTTGAACTTATTGTGTTTCGTGATTCTTGTCCATTCGCCTTTTTCACATGGGATATTTTAATATCTTTCACATTTCTTCTTGATCTGGCTTAAATTTTGAATTATGTATTTAAAGTTATTTTCCTCAAATTAAATCGTAACTTTGCTCTTGTATTCATATTATGGGAACAAATCAAAAGAATATGGTGGAGAAGACTGTTGAGAGAAGGCAAAGAAGGATGATCATGAATTAGGAATATGTTGCATATTCAAGAACAAGGAAACAAGTGACCCATTTATAATTTAATTATAGTGTTGGAAGTCCTTTTAATTTACTTTTTTCACATGGAATTGCAGATTACAATTTCACACATGGAAGGGGGAAAATGAAATGTTGAGGAAACATATGCTCAGATCCTGCTTTAAAATTCTAAGTTTAATTGATTTAAGCATGTTTTGTTGATGTAGTAAATTCCTCAATATACATATGCTTGACATATTATTTGCAGGTTTGGCTCCATAGCAGTAGACATGTTATGTAAGTTCAAGACCAATGATTTCCATACTTATAGACCTGTACGGACAATTGAGCTTCCTTTCATTCTAGTTGTTTCATATATTGTATGGAACATGACTAGTGTAAGTGATCTGAAATTGTTTAAGGTACCTAAAAATCCTTTTTCCTCTAACAGTTTTATCTTTTTTAAATATAAGTTAGTTACATTTGTGCACATGATGTTAATCTCTTCTTTTTTGTTTAACTAAAATTGTTCTCTCTAAGTTGGTTAAAATTTTTTTCATAGATCATCTAAGGACTTATTGAAGGCTTGACTTTTGGATTGTCGTTTATTTTAAAGCTCGTGGTTTTCTATGGTTTGCTCATTAGTTTTTAGAGTAATTTTTGCAAAAGTTCATGTATCTTCTCGGTTTGTATTTGTGGTTCAAGTGCTGATTTTTGTGTGATTTTCGATGTATCCTTGTTTCCTTTGTATTGGTTTGTGTTTGTTGTATAGAAAATTCAATATATGAACATATATTTTTAATCTCATAGCATATTTTATGTTTGATGTGTAGTAAATAATATTGTCTTTTCTAAAAAACTCTAAGATGATGATGGGCTACTGAATACTGACCGTGTATGATTTATTTTTGAAAAATCTAAACATTATGGCAGTTTCAAACATCATAATTTACTTTTTAAAAATAGAAAGAAGATTGTGGCAGTTTTAGCTCCAATTATTTGCAAACAAAAACCGTCATTTTTTACTAAGTATATTACATCGGTTTGTGTGGCTGTTGATTTGAAACCGCCATTTTATACCTAGCGACAACCAAATTTACGATGAAAAATGTCATTTTTGTAAATTAAGACATTTGAAACGGCCATAATATAACTTTTCTAACCCCCACAATTTCTTTTTTTGTATATAATTTGCCTAGGCCATTGCATATTTAGGTTTTTGTTTTTTAATGTAGTTTATCTTTAATAATTGCAAGTAACCATTTATTATGTAAGTGTAGGTTTTATAAATAAAACCTAATTGAGTTTTATTAGAAATTTAAAATCCGCGCACTAGTGGTATTAGAATCCTACAATAATTGAGTTTTGTGTAAAGAAAACATCTCATTATATTAATAATTTATCAATTCGATATAGCTGTCAACTTTTTCTTTGTTGTCCTTAAACATTCTTTGATATTTGTGAATTTTGTATTTGTAATCGTGATTGATTTCCAATACAAGCATAAGATATTTATTTCGCTTTAAGACTTCTGTGCGTTTGAAAATCTTTGATATTACTTTTTTTTAAAAGGTCAATTGTTTAAAAGGATCTATTCATTCCCTCTAAATTATTTCTCTGCTCCATATTATTATCCAATAATATAGAGCATCGCTACTTTATTTACAATATGTTTAATTGATGAATCAAAAATAGAGGAAAAAAAGTAAATTAAAAAATTTTAAAATAAGAGAAATTTAATAAAAATGTTAGTAGCCCTTGCTTTTACAATTTAGAAGTTTCGCCGTGAGTATATCCCGGATAAAATATTTTCCTCCCCATGCAAATATATATCTGACTATGTTTTTTTCACTAGGCATTCAACGTAAAACACGAAGAAAAGAAATGTTAAAGAATAAAATAAAATAAATAGTTTCATTTAACTATATATAAATAAATTTACTTATTAGTTTTGTTTTTTTGACTTTTGACCGTCTACTTTTTATTTTATTTTCAATTTGTGACTATTATTTGAATATTGACTCACAATATTCCTTATTTGCAAATAGTGTTTTTTATATGTTAAGAATATTATTTACAACTAAAATACTTATAATACCTAAATTACAACATATATCTTCATTCTAAATTAAATGAATCTCAAAAAATATTATGGATTAAAATGTATCTTCATTCCAAATTAAATTAATGTAGTAGGTGACTAAAACATTTATGTCATTATTTAAAAATCAAAGACTGTCAACCAATGAACTTGAGTCATTGACCTAGTTACATGGTCAAAACTATTGTATCGATTTTGCTATCAATTTTTATACAAAAATGAAAAAGTATTAACAAATAGAAAATTAAAATAATATTTCAGATTTAATCATCAGAAAAAAAATTACAAAAACACATATAAGGAATAAAGTCATAGATGTTATTTTTATTGTATTAAAGAAAAACTACAAATATGTTAAATGATTTTAATTGCATTAAAGGATTTTAATAAAAATTCAAATTTTTTTATATTTTTTCCTTAAAAAATTAATTTTAATTATTCTTTTAACATGTGTGTTGCTTCTATAAGAACAAAATAGTTCAATGGTTTACAACTCACTTAGAATCCTCTCTCAGCAATAATTTTCTCTTAAAAACACAATGAGATTTCTAAATGAAAGCAGAATTGTGAGAAAGAGGAGAACCATGGGGAGAAGGAAGCCTAAATCTTCTTTCAATAATATGCCCATCGAGCTTCAATCAAAAATCTTAGATATATTGAGTTTGGAAGATCAATCAAAGGTAATGTGTGTTTCACACTTATCGCGTGATCTCATCCTACACACAATACTACCGAAAGAGGCTTTACAACTATCAATGTTGGGTTTATTCCCAAGCCTATCTCTAGTTCGAGTTTTGTTTGAAATGTTTCATTGGTGTTCACAAGTAATGCAATGCAGGGTTGATCCTAAAAAAGTTATTGACACAAGCAAAGGGTTACTCCTTTTCTGTCACAACATTGGTCGGGCTCATAACCTCACACATGGTGTTTATCACTATTATGTTGTGAATTATATCACAAAGCAATGTTTGGCTGTTTTGAAGCCCGTGGGACAAACCTCTATTAGATATTCTTATGCTATCCTAGCATATGATCCTGCAGAGTCATGGTTTTTTAAGATTGTACGATTTCAAGGTCGTCGTCATATCCATGTTTTCTCCTCCGAAAATGGTGACTGGACTACCCTGACTTTTTGTTTGCCTGAATATATTACAACATCTTGTTTGATAAAGAAATCTGTTTATTTAAAAGGATCAATTTATCGACTCTCTAGTTCTGGGCATTTGGTGAAGATTATAATTAATCGTCAAGAGAATGTTTCGGAGCAATCAAAGATAATATCACTCCCTCATGGTTGTATTTATGAGAACAGTCATTGGGAACTAAGTGTGAAAGATGACAAAGTAATCTTTGTAATGTCCAAAGGTGTGAATTTTGATGTCTATGAACTTGTTGAATGGGTGACAAGTGATGATATTTCTTACTCATGGTGCAATTCTCATATAATTGAGGATTCAAGGTTGTGGTATCTTAATTACTATGGTGAACTCTTATCCTACAACCCTAACTATGAAATAACAACATTATAGATTTTAAGCAGGTTGAATATGGCGAATTTATTAAAGAATATTTAGAATATTGTCGACCCCTTATGTTTGAATGTCTGAGTTCTTTCGCTTGTTGCTTAGATAAAGAGGTAACTAAATGCATTTTTTTCTTAAATCTTTGCTAAATTTCTTTCTTATATAATTGTTAGTTATGATTACTAGTTTAACCTTATATCTCTAACATATGTCATTAACTATTGCTAGCTTCTCCTAAATACAATAAAATAGATCTTATTTTAATAGCACAATAACTATTAAAAAAACATGATGTAGTTATACACATGTTGCATAAATAAATTACATATATTCATGATTTAGTACTAATTATGTTTTTTTTATATATTATAGCATCCAAGTAATTTTCAGCGGCTACCAATTCCAGAGTAAAAGGTTTCAACATAAAGGAAAGAGTATTGTTATTATTTTTCATGTAATGTTTTATAAGTGATCTATGGTCCCTCTTGTTTGGATTGAAGTTATTCTTTATATTTCCTATATATCTATGTAGTATATCATTTGCAGTTTAAATTTAGTATAAAGAGTTTTAATAAACACTAAAATTCTCTTCTTCATTTGTGCATTTTTTACGGTGTTTTTAGAACTTAAAATGCCATGGGATTTTAGATTTTTTTACTTATTTTAAAGTAGTAAAGAAGTAAATAAACTTTTGAAATAAATTACTACTGGAAAAAGTTTGTTTTAAACCAGTGAATATATGTTACTTAATATTGTTTAAAATTTCAAAAATAAACATCCACAATAAGATAGAATAAGATTTCTATGAAACGACAAAAATGACAGAAAAATTAAAAACATAGTGGAATTTTCTAGAATAATTGGGGAGAAAATCAAATATTTGTATTGACAATAGTTTATGAATTTTCTTATACTCTTTGTTAAAGGGCCCATCGCGTGTGCAATGCTGCATTGGCTACTATTCCACGTGCGCGATGCTGGGCGATACAACTTTTCTTCTTTTATATCGCGTGCGCGATAGCTTGTAGTGCAACATGTAATTATTCCAGTGGCTTGCTCGTTTTTGCTCATTTTTCATCCACATTTCTCTAAGTCCCTAATCCTAATACTTGGTCATTTTTGCTCCGTTCTTTGGCCATTATTCATCAAATTTGATCATGTTCTACTTATTTTTCATTGTTTCTTCAATAGAAAACATGCAATGACAAAGTGTCATCATAACCAGGGCCGGTGATGAGGCTGTGTAAGCAGTGCTCTTGCACAGGGCCTCCATTTTAATGGGGCCTACATTTTATTATTATTATTTATTTTTTACTTAAAAAAATCAAAAGAATAGAATAATAAAAATAAATAAATAGATATTATTAAATAAACTTAAATAAAATTAATTATATATTTTACATCAAGAAGTAATAACAATTTAAATATCATTAAATAAATAAATTTGATATTGAATAAATGTTATAATATTTTTAAAATTTTTTTTGATATCAATGAATTATGAAATATCTTTAGTTTTGAATTATATCACTTATTTTTTGGAAAAAAAATTATACCCATTTTTATTATATAATATAAGTTAAAATTGTAATTGATTTAATATAAAAAAAAATTATATAATTATTTCTAAAATTATATTTTATTTAAAAATTAAAAGAATAGGGAATGATAGTAGATTTTGTGTTATTTGTAATTAAAATAAATAATAATTTTAAAAATAATTTTTTATATCATTTTACTACTACGCTCTAATTTTATTAGAACAGGGCCTCCATTTTATTCAAGACGGCCCTGATCACAACCATAAACTAAAACTATTGCTCGTCCTCAAGTAACTTGTCTGCACTGCAAATTCCAAACAGATAAACAAATTTCAACAATAACAAGTGAACATCACTATATGAAATTTTTTTTACCTGACCACCATTCTAGATTCCAACTGCAATTGACATATTCAGAAAACATCCTCTATCTTTGACAAGTACTCAACATGTCTCTCATCTCACTATTACTCACTTAATTGATATTGTAGTCTCTCAATCAACATGAAAAATAGTTTATACTGAGTTTGATCATGTTCTAGTAGAATTCATCAAAGAAATCATAACACACAGACTTGAGGGCTTTTTCGGTTGTAACATGGCTTATGTTCGGGTAGGATTTTCTTTGGGAAAGTAGGTTTAAACCTTTGGAGTTAGGTACCTAGTTCTCCTATTGTTATCATACCAACTCTTTTCCTGATTAACAATACTAGAGATATCGCTATTGTGGTCCTCAATATTCATTTTGCATTCTTTTTCTCTTTTTATTTGGAGAAGTTATTTTTAACTTCTTATTTTCTCAAAAATTTTGAAAATTTGACCGTTTTTTTCTCTAGTACCCCAACCCCAAACTTAACCTTTGCTCACTTCTAAGAGAAACCCCAAACTTATTATTTTTCATACAACTTTAGAACAAAAAATTTATACCTAACTCCAAAGAGAGGGTAGAAAGATGTAATCTTACAAGTCACATGGCTAATAAATAAGGCTAAGTCACCGAAAGAAGGGCTAAGATCAAAGTGGTTAGCAAAATACTTAACCCATTACTACATGGTGGTTTTAAAATGGCTCAGAGTTCATAGCAAACAACTGCCTCTATGTGTGTAAATCAAACCAGACAAATTGAATCGGAAATAGTTCAAACTTGTCAAAGCAATAATGCATGGATATACTCAATGAAAGGAATAGTAAATAGAGGAAATAATTTGGCTTAAACCTTACTATTTGAAGTATCTGAAGGTTGAGTACAAGTATGTTGATTACTTTATCATCCTTTGCTTTTAATTCCTAAGTCACTTTTCTGATGATCAAGTTTCATCTGATGGTGCTTTTGGTTCATCTATTCAATGCTTAAGTTGCAATTATTGTAAATCTGAAAGAAACAACAATAGCAAACACATTCATTAAATTACTTTCACAATGTGAATTAAAAAATTATCTTTTGATAATCATGAGGTTTGGTTGTATATGAGTAACTTTAGTGAAAATTAATTTTAAATAAAATAATTTAAAAAGTGAAATGGCATTGAAAAATAATATTTGATTGGATGAGGAGGGTATGTGTATAAAACTAAATTTAAGGGTATAATCATAAAAAAAACCCTAACCAATCATTCAAAGATTGAACCCTAATAATCATTAGAAGTTCTAATCTCACCCAATAGATATTTGTATAAAACCCTTCTAATCATTTGAATGTTTGAACCCTAATAATCGATGAAACCTTCCTTTTGACTCCTTTATTGCAACATAGTAAAAGAGCATTCAATAATAATATTGAAACCAGTAGCATCGGTTCTACCTTACTAAACCGAAAAAGATAACATAAATATACACAATGGGGAGAAAACTCGGTAAAGGTAAATTCATAGCGACATATATTTGCACACTCAAACCAACAAACAAAAGGTACCTTATAGTTTTACTTATTTGTTCAATAATTTTCTTCCTTAATTTTGGTTGGTTAGGGTTTCTTGATTTTGGTTCTCTATGTTTTAATTTTGTTTTTAACCAAAAGCTTTACTTGTATGTTATTGTGTGTGAGTAATTTCTTCATTATGGGTTTTTGAATTAATTTTAAATTTCTTTTCTTGTTTAATGGATGGGTTGATGGATCTTAGAGGAGTAGGGACTATTTAGTGCCTTAAACTAAGTATGTAATATTTTTTGTCTTTCTTTATTTGATAATAGGGTGGAACAATTTTGGGTAGGCAAATATTTGTTACAGATTTGTTAAGTTATCACTTGAGGATGTAAGCATATCACTATTTTTTCATGTGCATTGTTTATTGTTGATATTGATATGAAAAATTATCACTTTTGAAAACTCAACCAGGGATCTTACGATAGATTTTATAGGAAAACTTGATTTTTAATCTGAGCCTTGGCCTAGGGTTTCAGACAACACAAAGAATTTAATTCGAAAAATGCTTGATCAAAAACCAAGAACAAAGCTTACAACACATAAAGTACTATGTAAGTCTCTTTAACTTTACTTTGAACAAATAACTTAATTGAGTTTAGAAATATATAGTTAAATCACTTTTGACATCTGTAAGATTTTTCAAAGGTTATGGCACTAAAGTTTGATTATGTGTCAGGCCACCGATGGATAATTGTCGACAAAATTCCACCTAATAAACCTATTAACTATGTAGTTTTTATCAAGTATGAAGCTATTCTCTAATATGAATAAATGGTAGTTTATCATTAGATGTTAGTGTATAATTGATTTATAGTTTGCAATGATAATGTTTTTCAAATAATCTCTTCAAAGTTTAAAGTTTATATTTGAAATTTTGTTTATTCAACAGTAGTTGATACAACTTTATGAAGTTTGGTACTAGAATGGGAAACAGACCCCTAAAGAACTCGACAACAAAGCCAGTGAAGAAATGCCACTATTTAAAATTGGGGATGTTGTGAATCTTGTTGTGAATTACGACAAAATTCAATATCAATTTGTGAGGCAAAGAACAATAGCAACCAAAATAAATGGTTTTCAGTAATAATAATCCGTACACAGATAATATAACAGAATAAGGAAAGAAAAAACCGAAGGTTTGTTTATCCAGTTCGATCAAACGATCTACTCTGGGGGAGAGAGCAGCTCTCCAATTCACTATACGCAGAAAGTTGTTACAAGAGATTACAGATGAGTTACAAAAAAATAGTCTTCGCCTTCAGGTTCCCAAGAACAACCTTATTTTCTACCCAAGTGTTTCCCAACCTCTCCAACTCTCAATATATGAATCACTCAAACCCAAGGTGTAACAGTGTTTCACAATAACCTTAAACAACTCCAAAGGTTTCCCTAAACCTTTACTTTTCTAAGGTTTTCCTTATGAATAGCCGAAACCCTATGCTATGCTTTTAAACCCTTGCTCTCCCTTGTTTGTGTAAACTCTAAGATTGTCACACACCAACCAAATAAGAGATACATATTTATAATAGCAAATACCCAACAAACTAAGCCCAAATTCACATGGATCCATGAACCGAATCAAAAAAGCTCGAAAACACTATCCACCGTACGGACAACACTATTCACCGTACATACGTCACTATTTGTCCGTACGCATAGCAGTATTCACCGTACGGGCGACACTATTCACCGACCATTTTTTTTCTCGACTTTTCGTCTGATTTTCGCAGTAAATGCAATCTCTAAAATATATTTTCTTTCTCTTCATCAACAAAGGTTTTAAGGCACATTTACAACAATCTCCACCTTGACTTTAAACCGTATTGATACCAATTTAACAATCAACAACATTGCTGCTCTCTACCAAGTTGAAACTTTAATCAAGTAACTTTGATCAAATTCAATCAACCCTTGAATCTTGATCTCGCAGCTTGCATCCACTTGTTCCCAATTACCCTTTTGTGCCTAGCTAAATAACAAGCCTACAAGTATGATTTTTCAATCACCCTTGACTCCACCTGTTTTCAAATGCCTCCCTGAAGGTTTTTCTTCTTTTATTTTGCAGTCCTTCAGGCACATTAAAAACATAATATCCAAGGCTAGCATAACCGTCCCTTTGAGATGCTACAATAACCCTCCTTACTTTATCATGAGTCAAATGATAATCAGAGATCTCTGTAACCGTTCCCTCACTACTTCTAGCATCCATAGTAGGAAACTCCACCTTAAACTCAATTTTCTCCGTTATAGTTTCTCCCATGTTTCTCCCTTGGTTTTCACTATTCTTCTTCTGAAGAAATTCTCTACCAACCAAGTAAGTTGTTTTAACCTCAAATCTTCCCCAAAAACACAATAACAACTTAGCGGTAACATGCATTTTTATCCCTTTATTTCTGCAAAATTCATTGTACTCCTCTGAAACTTTCTCAAGGCATTCATAACGCCTTAAACTCAAATCCCATATCTCTTCCTTGTCATGAAAGCCTCCACTAGTTAACGATGAATGAATAATAACATTTGAACCTTCTAAAATATATAGACCATATATTTTAGGCTCTTTAGAAATAATCAATTCATCACGCGAAATCTTCAACATTCCACGTTCAACTCTAGTACAATAGCCTAGATCATCAAACATACTTATAGATAACAAATTTCGCTTGAGTTTTGGAACATACCTCACATTCTGAAAAAGAAGTTCATGATCATTAAACATTTTAAATCTGACCATACCAATACCATGAACCTTGCATGCTTTATTATTACCAAGGAGAACTACTCCATCTTGCACCATCTTCAAAGTTTCAAAGTATTCTATTCTTGGACACATCTGATAAGAGCAACCTGAGTCAATGACCCAACTATCTTCAGTTTCCAAACTCGATACTACTAGTGCTTCGGCATCCTCATAACTTTCCTCACCCAATGCAACTACAACTTGAACAGAATCTTCATTGAACTTTATTTCAGGACAATCCCTTTTAAAGTGACCAATTTTCTGATAATTAAAACATTTTACCTTTGACTTGTCAAACCTCTTTGATTTGAACATACCTTTACACTCATCTCCTCCTCTTGACACATTTAAGCCTTCACCACTATCTTCAATCTTCAAATCTTTCGACTTTGAAAATTCTTTGGATTTCACCACCGTCTGGACTTCATCCAAAGTAATAGTACATTCCTTACCATAAAGAAGGGCATCTTTAAAGTGCTCAAAATATTTGGCTAATGAACTCAACAGGAGCAAAGCCTTGTCCTCATCATCAATCTTCACTTCAATATTCTCAAGATCATCGATAATCTTATAAAATTCTATGAGCTGGTCAACTATGGATTTGTTCTCCACCATTCGGAATGAATGAAGTTGTTGTTTCAGATACAACCTGAGAGGCAAAGACTTTGTCATATACAATGATTCAAGTTTTGCCCATATAGCAACCGCAATTTTCTCCCTGGCGTCTTCTTTTAGAACTTTATCCCCGAGGCACGAGATAATGGCCCTTCTGGCCTTATCCACTATCTCGGTCTTCTGTACATGTGTAAGCCTTGCAGACATCAATGCTTCACTCTCAAAGCATCGATACACTTCTCTTGAATTAAAATTGCTTGCATCTTAATTTTCCATAACCCGAAGTCGTTGTTACCGGAAAATTTCTCGATCTTCCATCTACTAACCAAGGAGCTCACTTATCAACAATGTCACTTGGCTCCACGCTCACTGCACCACTTGTTGTGAATCTTGTTGTGAATTACGACAAAATTCAATATCAATTTGTGAGGCAAAGAACAATATCAACCAAAATAAATAGTCTTTAACAATAATAATCTGTACACATATAATATAATAGAATAAGGCAAGAAAACACCAAAGGTTTGTTTACCCAGTTTGATCAAACGACCTACTCTGGGGGAGAGAGCAGCTCTCCAATTCACTAAACTCAAAAAGTTGTTACAAGAGATTACAGATGAGTTACACGAAAATAGCCTTCGCCTTCAGGTTCCGAAGAACAACCCTATTTTCTACCCAAGTGTTTCCCAACCTCTCCAACTCTCAATATATGAATCACTCAAATCCAAGGTGTAATAGTGTTTCACAATAACTTTAAACAACTCCAAAGGTTTTCCTAAACCTTAGCTTTTCTAAGGTTTTCCTTAAGAATAGATGAAACTCTATGCTATGCCTTTAAACCCTTGCTCTCCCTTATTGGTGTAAACTCTAAGATTGTCACGCACCTACCATATAAGAGATACATATTTATAATAGCAAATACCCAACAAACAAAGCCCAAAATCACATGGATCCATGAACCGAATAGAAAAAGTCTGAAAACTCGAAAACATTATTCACCGCACGGACAACACTACTCACAGTAAGGACGTCAACATTCATCCATATGGATATCACTATTCACCGCACGGACGATGCTATTCGCCGACCGATTTTTTTTTCCGACTTTTCGTCCGACTTTCTAAAACTTCCAATTTTCGCGGTAAATGCAATCTCAAAAATATGTTTTCTTTCTCTTCATAAATAAAGGTTTTAAGGCACATTTACAACAGGAAAGAAATGTGATATTGCAATAGCTGCTCTCTACCTATCATCAGATGCAGGTTAGTAACTGTCTATAGTTACCTAAATATTTTATATTAATTTTTCAATCTTGTAATAAGGTTAAGATGGATGTTAGTAACTAATGATTAGTAACCTAAGTATGTTCACCATATAACACAATAAAAGGCATTTAGTTCCTCTTGTAAATTGAATACTTACGTGTTTTTCTATGAAATTGAAATTATATTGTGAACTTATATGAATTTAACATTGAGGTGTTTTACTATGAATAGATACATTAACATTGTGGTTTATGTTCTGATGGAATGCAATTCTTTATGCATGTTCTGTTACTTATAAGGAATAAGAAAATTAGAATAAAATCCAATCATAAAGTGAAATAAGTGAAGTACTAATATAGTTAAATAATATAAGGTACTATACATTATATATAGCCCCCCAAAGATTATTTCCATGTGAAAGCCTTAATTAAGTGTATATGTGTGATCTGAATCTGATAATTCATTTATAATTGTGACCTTATGTTAGTTGTTCATTGAATTTTATTTCCTCTTAAAACCTTTTGTATATATTTTACCAACTGCAATAATTTATAAATTAATATTTTCCATGAACTAGCTTTTCAAAAGACTAAGTTATTAAATGAAAGTTGATGAATGGTTTTGTGAGATTTGGGTCGAACTCATCTGTGTCGAAGGAGAGCTTTCATGTATTTCGACAGGTGGCAAGCATGCAGTCGAACCTTGTTCACATGCTGATGCCTGTTAGTTACATATAGTAGTCGAAGTCTGTTCTTATATGTATTCTGTCGAAATGTTTATATTCTGTCGAATTGGGTCTTGTGTTAAGGATCCAATTAATTAGGTTTCTTGGACTGCAAGTTACTTATTTAGTCTATAAATAGGCTAGTACACTCAGTTTATTGCGTGTGGCAAATTGTGATATTCACTTGTAATCATTTGTGACTTTAATGAGAAAGTGAATAGTAAACAGAATTTATATTTGCCTAATCCTTGTTGTTATTCCTTCTTCTTCTTCTTCTTGTTTTTCCTTTTTCGTTAAACCCTAACCCTTGTTTTGGTTCTTGATTATCAAGAAACCGTTTTATACTTTGCTTAAAGATATCGTTTTTCACAACAAATTGGTGCGGTGAGCGTGGAAAAGATGTCTTCAACAAAGTATAAGATCGAGAAGTTCACCGGAGTGAACGACTTCGATCTGTGGCGCTTGAAGATGAAAGCCCTACTGGTTCAGCAGGGTTGTTTGGAAGCGTTGGCAGCCATAGATGCTGCTTTGACGGAAAGAGAAAAGACAGTAATGATCGAGAAAGCCCACAGCGCGATTTTGTTGAGCCTTGGTGATAAGGTTCTTCGGCAGGTGTCAAAGGAGACGACGGCGTCGGGATTATGGGTAAAGCTTGAAAGCTTATACATGACCAAGTCGTTGGTGAATCGTCTTTACCTGAAGCAAGTCTTGTATTCGTTCAAGATGAATGAAGACAAAGCTTTGGCTGAGCAGTTGGATTCTTTCAACAAGCTGATTCTTGATCTTGAAAACATTGATGTGAAGATTGATGATGAAGATCAAGCATTGTTGATGTTGTGTGTTTTGCCCAGATCGCATGCTCACTTCAAAGAAACTCTCTTGTATGGAAGAGAGTCTCTGACCTTTGAAGAAGTTTAAACAGCCTTGTATTCAAAGGACTTGAACGAAAGAAAGGAGCAAAAACCTTCATCAGTTGGTGAAGGGTTGTCCGTGAAAGGAAGATCATCGAAGAAAGATGGTAGGTTTGACAAGAAGAAAGGAAAGGTTTAGCAAAAGTCTTATGGTGGTGATATGTCTGGTATCAAATGTTATCACTGTAAGAAGGAGGGTCATACAAGAAAGGTGTGCCCTGAGCGCCTGAATAATCATGGAGGTAAGGACAATGGGAATGCAGCTATTGTGCAAGATGGTTATGAATCATCTGATGTCCTTGTGGTGTCAAGCAGCAACTCTCGCGAAGAGTGGATTATGGATTCTGGATGTACTTGGCATATGACTCCAAACAAGAATGTGTTTGAAGAATTATGTGATCAAGATGGAGGATCAGTGCTGCTGGGGAACAATAAAGCTTGCAAGATTGCAGGTATTGGATCTGTTAGATTCAAGCTCCATGATGAGTCAATAAAGCTATTGACTAGGGTTAGGTATGTACCTGATCTTAAGAGGAATTTAATTTCTCTTGGTGAATTCGACAGAAAGGGATATGTTTTCAAAGGAGAGCAAGGTATCCTGAAAGTAATGAAACGGTCGAAGGAAGTCTTGAGAGGCATGAAAAACCAAGGCTTGTATACCCTTGAGGCTGAGGTTGTAAGTGGTTCGACAAATGTTGTATCCACGAAACCTATGTCGAAGACAAAATTATGGCACATGAGATTGGGCCATGTCAGCGAAAGAGGCCTGGTCGAATTGGGCAAGCAGAACCTGCTAGGAGGTGACAAAGTCGAAAAGTTGGAGTTTTGTGAATCTTGTGTATTTGGTAAATCCTGTAGGGCGGAGTTTAACAAAGGCAAGCAAAGAACACATGGATCCCTTGATTACATTCATGCTGATCTTTGGGGGCCTGCAAGGAATCCTTCACACTCAGGTGCAAGGTATTTTCTATCCATCGTTGACGACTATTCTAGAAAGCTATAGGTATTCATTCAGAAGACGAAGGATGAAACTTTTGAGAATTTCAAAAGTTGGAAGGTTCTGGTCGAAACTCAAACTGGCAGAAAGATTAAGAGGTTGAGAATCGACAATGGCCTTGAATTCTGCAACGAAGCGTTCGACAGTTACTGTGTTGAGTCTGGGATTGCAAGGCATAAGAATGTAGCAGGTACTCCTCAACAAAATGGTTTAGCTGAGAGATTCAATCGAACAATCCTTGAAAGGGTTAGATGCATATTGGTTAGTGCTGGATTGAAGAAGGTGTTTTGGGCGGAGGCTGTTTCGGCAGCAGCTTATCTGATAAATAGATGTCCCTCGACTGCGCTGGGAATGAAGACACCTGAAGAAGTTTGGTCGAATCATCCACCAAATCTCGACAAACTGAGAGTATTTGGCTGTTTAGCCTATGCTCACATTAGGCAAGACAAGGTCGAACCTAGAGCTCTGAGATGCATATTCCTTGGATATCCTGAGGGAGTCAAGGGTTATAGGTTGTGGTGCCTATAACCAGGTCACAGAAGATGTATCACAAGTCGTGATGTAGTTTTCAATGAGGTCGAAATGGCTTTCAAGAAAACTGGTGATGTTGGTCGAAGTGCAGAAATCTCTGAAGAGGAGCTGGAACAGGTAGAGATGCCTGTTGAGGTGGAGCATAGTGATGCTGAAGTACATAGCCCTGATGAAGTCGAAGAGCAAGATGCTGAAGAGGCTGAGGAAACTGTTGATGACTACCTACTGGCAAGAGATAGGTCGAGAAGAGTCATCAAGCCACCTCAGAGACTTGGTTATGCATATCTTATAGCTTTTGCCTTAATCTCTGCAAGTGAGGTACTTGACGAAGAACCTAGAGATTATAAGGAAGCTATAAGGAGTCGAAACAAGACTGAATGGTGAAAAGCCATGAATGACGAGATGAAATCTCTTCATGATAATAACACTTGGGAGCTGATTGAGAAACCTGCAGGAGCAAGGTTAGTCAGTTGTAAGTGGATTTTCAAGGTCAAGGAAGGAATCGAAGGAGTGATGTCGAAGCGCTTTAAGGCCAGGCTGGTTGCTAGGGGGTTCACTCAGAAAGAAGGAGTCGACTTCAATGATGTGTTCCCACCTGTTGTAAAGCATAGATCCATTCGAATGCTGTTGGCCATGGTGGCAAAGTTCGATTTGGAACTTGAGCAAATGGATGTGAAGACAACATTTCTGTATGGTGATCTAGATGAAACGATCCTGATGCGTCAACCTGAAGGGTATGCAGAAAAGGGTAAAGAAGATTATGTGTGCAAGCTGAATGTGTTTTTGTATGGACTGAAACAATCTCCTCGACAGTGGAACAGGAGATTCGACAAGTTCATGGCACACATTGGTTTCACTAGAAGTCAGTTCGATCACTGTGTTTACTTCAGATTTTGACCTGGAAACTCACTTGTTATGTTGCTGCTGTATGTGGATGATATCCTCATAGCTAGCAACAGGGTTAGGGATGTAACGAAGGTGAAGGCTGAACTCAGTAAGGAGTTCGAAATGAAGGATCTGGGAGCTGCAGCCAGGATTCTTGGGATTGACATCCGGAGAGATAGAAAGCACTCGAAGTTGTGCTTATCTCAAGAGACATACCTAAGGAAGCTTCTTGACAAGTTTGGTATGTCGAATTCAAAGCCTGTTGTGACACCTACAAATCCTCAGTTTAAGCTTAGTACTACTCAAAGTCCGAGTACTGAAGCTGAAAGAATCTATATGAGTAGCATTCCATATGCTAGTGTAGTGGGTTCTTTGATGTATGCTATGGTATGTACGAGGCCATACATAGCATATGGGGTGAGCCTTGTGAGTAGGTATATGGCCAATACTGGAAAGGCACACTGACAAGCTGTAAAGTGGATTCTCAGGTACATAAATGGGTGTTTGAAAAGAGTCTTGATTTATGGTGGAGCCTCTGATGGTGATAGCATAGTCGAAATCGAAGGAGCTGTTGACTCTGATTATGTAGGTTGTATGGATTCCAGAAAGTCTATTTCTGGATATGTTTTCACAATGTTTGGCACAACAATCAGTTGGAAAGCGACGCTTCAGAAGGTTGTTGCCTTATCAACCACTGAAGCTGAATATATTTCCCTCACTGAAGCTGTGAAAGAAGCATTGTGGCTTGAAGGTTTTGCAAAGGAGCTAAAACTTGAAGGTCGAAGTATCACTGTTAAATGTGATAGTCAAAGTGCAATACACCTGTCGAAGAATTCAGCCTATCATGAGCGAACTAAGCACATCGATGTGAGGATGCACTTCGTCAGAGAGATAATCGAGCGTGGTGAAGTCCAGGTGCTGAAGGTTTCGACTGAAGACAATGCTGCTGATATGATCACCAAGACGTTGCCAAGTTGCAAGTTCTTCCACTGTATGCAGTTGATAAAGCTGCATGATGAAAGCTAGTTGTTTTTCCCTTTTGTTGCTGAGTTAGATCCAAGGTGGAGATTTGTGAGATTTGGGTCGAACTCATCTGTGTCGAAGGAGAGCTTTCATGTATTTCGACAGGAGGCAAGCATGCAGTCGAAGCTTGTTCACATGCTGATGCCTGTTAGTTACATATAGTAGTCGAAGTCTGTTCTTATATGTATTCTGTCGAAATGTTTATACTCTGTCGAATTAGGCCTTGTGTTAAGGATCCTGATCGCGACTTTATGAGTCTATCGGGATTACTAACTGCAAGCGCACAGTCTATCGCGTAGTTTTAAAAGATATCGAACCCACAGGGACCGATAATCAAACTAGTGCTATCAGGTTGTTACTATGTTTAGCTAAGGCTGATGATGTTTTGGGTTTAAGTTCAAACGGGAAACAAAAAGGAATCTAGAATTTGGAATAAACTAGTTGATATTAGGATATCGGTACGTAACTTAGTATACCATCGTGGATTCAATAAAACTTAAGCGTATAAAAATAAGTCACATTATATTTCTGTAGAAAATATCAGTTTAAAAGCCCTCACCTCAAACTCTCGTGGTTATTGCTTCGGACTATACCCCTAAATCATAATGTCTGCTCTCGCTAGCCCATTTGAGTTTAAAAATACTTTTTGAAAACCAATACAATCTAATTAACTTTAAAACGCTCTCGCTGTTTTTAAAACCAATGCCCGATTTCAGCTATCCGGTTAAAATCTCACACTCTTGTGGTCTTAATCCTAACCTTTGCTACCTTTTTACTCTCGTAATAAAAGTCCAATTTTAATTAAGAAACCGCAGCCAGAAATTAAGTTGTTTATGGTTTTAGCTTATTTTTATCGAATCCATTCCGGTTAACTTAATTACATACCGATAGTATGGATTTAGCTAGACATATTAATTAAAACAAACAAGAATAAACGTAAACTGCAAAACAATAAATGAGACATGGCAATGGGAAATAATAACGCTGTTATTAAATTAATGATAAAACCTGGTAAATAAGCAACAATTTGTTTCTAGCAATTCCTCCACAAGTCGGTAGGCTTTTGCTCGATCGTACCGGAACAAAAAATGATGAAGGCAAGATTAAAAATCCTAACTAATGTGCGATAGCTCCTCGATGTGAGAAACTATCACTATTTAAGGTAATGGTGAACAAAGAATGGAAAAGGGAACAAACAAGAATGCAGGGAAAATAATAATTCTCAAAATGAATTCTATAGCAATTCGGGGTAAAAAATCTCTCTCTCGGGTTGTTCTATCAATGCTGTATTTATAGCCCAACCTTTGCTTTACGTTGGAGAAAATATAGGAGCATTAACTTTTCGTTGAGAAGTCCAAGGGAGACTGGGCTCATGTGCAGTTGAAACTGAAGTTGAGAGAATCCGGGAGAAAATGTTGAACGTGCGTGACTGCATTGGTCTTCCGTGTCCACGTCTGTGTTCTGGACGTAATAAGTTGTTATGTGTGCGTGACGGTCGTGGTGGTTGTGTGACGAGCGTGGTGCGTTAGGAAGTCCATGACGGTAGTGGTGGTTGTGTGACGGTCGTCACACACACCACTTTCTATTTTTCTGCTTTTTCTCTGTCATTTCTTCTTGTTTTCTTCTCATTTCTTCATGTGTTTCTACATTGCTCATTTTCAGCTTGGACAATGAAATACCTGCGAAAATACTATAATACTCGCGGAATAATCAAAACTTAACCTGAAATAACGTAATTATTAGTAGTAAATCAAGGCAAATATATGATACATTTTTGTGTTATCAGATCCAATTGTTTAGGTTTCTTGGGCTGCAAGTTACCTAGTTAGTCTATAAATAGGCTAGTACACTCAATTTGTCGAGTGTGGCAAATTGTGATATTCACTTGTAATCATTTGTGACTTTAATGAGAAAGTGAATAGTAAACAGAATTTATATTTGCCCAATCTTTGTTGTTTTTCCTTCTTCTTCTTCTTCTTCTTCTTCTTGTTTTTCCTTTTTCGTTAAACCCTAACCCTTGTTTTGGTTCTTGATTATCAAGAAACCGTTTTATACTTTGCTTAAAGATATCGTTTTTCACAACAGGTTTTATGTTGCTTCTCTAAGACTAGCAATAGTATCAATATTAGATTCTTGGCTTATGCTCTTATTAAGTCAACTAAAATTAAAAGGAATAGAAATTAATGGTTGTTCATGAGTATGCAATACTCCATTTGGAAATTGTCATTCAACCCTGCTAGTTTACCTTTTCATTAGACTTCAAATAATTTGTTCAACTCTAAAAATTAGAGATAACGAGTAGTGTTATGCTTCTACTCCATGGTTGTTTAAGTTATAATACATAGTGAAACTGTTCGTTTGGTATATTCCCTATGAAGGTGTGTTGAATGTGTTGAAAGCATGTGCAAGAGCAGAAGAAGTCTCATAGTGTTCTTGTTCTAATATTGTTTAATCTTAAAGAATGTTATTTATGATTGATTACTATCTTATTGTTTGATCTTAAAGCATTTGATTTTGGATTGAATGCACTACCTCAATACGTTTAAGGATAGCACCTGTTCTAAATTTACCTATTTAATTAAATTAACTTTTATATACTTGAATTAGGTTTTATTAGATAATCACAATATCTTGATACAATATACTGTCTGAAATTCTGGTAGCAGATCTCAGATGTCCCAAAAGATGTCGAGATATTGATCTCTGCTTGTTTGAACAAGGCCACAAATAAGGAAATTCAAAAACTGCAGATTCATAACAATGTCGTGAGAGATGCTTCAACATCAGTCAAGACATATACTTCAGAGTACAAGAACAGACTGAATTAAACATAACAGAATGTTAAATAACTCAAAGATATGATGACCCAGTTCGATGAACAACAACTCCTACATCTGGGGGCTACCAAGTCAGAAATGAATTCATTATCCGTAGTATTAATTTAGAGCTAAACAACCTCCGGTTTATAACTCATCACTTAATCCCTACTAGTGCAACTTCTACCTAGAAATCACCATCTAGATAAGTGAAACTCATCTCAATTCTTAAATCACCTCAGTGATATTTAACAATTACAACCTCCGACAATGTAAAACTATGTCTGCAGGTTTCTGAATCTGTAAAACTATGTTTACCACAATGTATCAAACTGATACAAAGGGTGACTTACAAAACACGAAAGTACACAACTCTCAAAACCCTAAACCCTTATTTCTACTTTTATAAAAGTCTTAACAAGGTCTATACTTTTTTCCCTAGGTCTTTGTCTTCCTTTTATAATCTTCAGCTGTCCATGAACTTCGAAATCTCTGTCCAATCGTTCTTTGATCCATGCTCTGATTGCGCCTTAAATCTTGGAACAGATCGGCAACAACCTGCTGTATCAGACCAAGATGTCAAGTCCTCAAGATATGACATCTTGTATGACATGCTTTCTTTTACCAGATTTCTGCATGTTAGGACATCTTGTTCAACACCATGTTTTACATAAATCTAGTCAAATCTTAGAGCCTTCACTGTCAGTCTTACATTTTAATTGAATTTATTTTATTGCCACCCTTAAAATCTGTCCTGTTTTTATAGCTCATTTATAATAATTTATTTATAACATCTGGTCTTAGTTTTAATACCATATAAGAAGCTCTTTTGGTAGAGTAAGTTACAAAAATTATAATATTTTGTTTATTTTCTTTTCTTTTTTACTTCATTTCTTAAAGGATATGAAATTGATCATACTCCAAAATTTTAATATCTTTCACATTTCTTCTCGATCTAGCTTAAGTTTTGAATTATGTATTTAAAGTTATTTTCCTCAAATTAAATCGTAACTTTGCTCTTGTATGCATATTATGGGAACAAATCAAAAGAATATGGTGGAGAAGACTGTTGAGAGAAGGCAAAGAAGGTTGATCATGAATTAGGAATATGTTGCATATTCAAGAACAATGAAACAAGTGGCCCATTTATAATTTAATTATAGTGTTGGAAGTCCTTTTAGTTTACTTTTTTCACATGGAATTGGAGATTACAATTTCACACATGGAAGGGGGAAAATGAAATGTTGAGGAAACATATGCTCAGATCCTGGTTTAAAATTCTAAGTTTAATTGATCTAAGCATGTTTTGTTGATGTAGTAAATTCCTCAATATACTTATGCTTGACATGTTATTTGCAGGTTTGGTTCCATAGCAGTCGACATGTTATGTAAGTTCAAGACCAATGATTTCCATACTTATAGACCTCTACGGACAATTGAGCTTCCTTTCATTCTAGTTGTTTCATATATTGTATGAAACATGACTATTGTAAGTGATCTGACATTGTTTGAGGTACCTAAAAATCCTTTTGCCTCTTAGAGTTTTATCTTTTTTAAATATAAGGTAGTTACATTTGTGCACATGATGTTAATCTCTTCTTTTTTGTTTAACTAAAATTGTTCTCTCTCAGTTGGTTAAATTTTTTTCATAGAACATCTAAGGACTTATTGAAGGCTTGACTTTTGGATTGTCGTTTATTTTAAAGCTCGTGGTTTTCTATGGTTTGCTCATTATTTTTTAGAGTAATTTTTGCAAAAGTTCATGTATCTCTTCGGTTTGTATTTGTGGTTCAAGTGCTGATTTTTGTGTGATTTTCGATGTATCCTTGTTTCCTTTGTATTGGTTTGTGTTTGTTGTATAGAAAATTCAATATATGAACATATATTTTTAATCTCTTAGCATATTTTATGTTTGATGTGTAGTAAATAATATTGTCTTTTCTTAAGAAAACTCTAAGATGATAATGGGCTACTGAACACTGACCGTGTATGAATTTTTTTTTTAAATCTAAACATTATGGCAGTTTAAAACATCATAATTTACTTTTTAAAGTCGAAAGAAGATTGTGGCAGTTTAAGCTCCAATTATTTGCAAACAAAAACCGCCATTTTTTACTAAGTATATTACGTCGGTTTGTGTGGCTGTTGATTCACTACGCCAAAAGAAGACCTTTAGCAGCGCTTTTCAAAAGCGCTGTCTTATGTCCCCCATATAGCAGTGCTTTTTTCTTTCGTTTTTTATTATTGTTTTTAGCGAAACATATAGCAGCGCTTCTGCCAAAAAGCGCTGTATTTGTTGTGCTGCGAAAAATAATTTTTGGCGTAGTGATTTGAAACCGCCATTTTATACCTAGCGGCAACCAAATTTACGATGAAAAATGTCATTTTTGTAAGTTATGAAATTTGAAACCGCCATAATATAACTTTTCTAACCCTCACAATTTCTTTTTTTTTTTTTGTATATAATTTGCATAGGCCATTACATCTTTAGGTTTTTGTTTTTTTAATGTAGTTTATCTTTAATAATTGCAAGTAGCAATTTATTATGTAAGTCTAGGTTTTATTGAAAATAAAACCTAATTGAGTTTTATTGGAAATTTAAAATCCGCGGACTAGTGGTATTAGAATCCTACAATAATTGAGTTTTGTGTAAAGGACACATCTCATGATATTAGTAATTTATCAATTTGATATAGCTGGCAACTTTTTCTTTGTTGTCCTTAAACATTCTTTGATATTTGTGAATTTTTTATTTGTAATCGTGATTGATATCCAATACAAATATAAGATATTTATTTTCGCTTTAAGACTTCTGTGCGTTTGAAAAACTTTGATATTACTTTTTTTTAAAAAGTCAATTGTTTAAAAGGATCTATTCATTCCCTCTAAATTATTTCTCTACTCCATATTCTTATCCAATAATATAGAGCATCGCTCCTTTATTTACAATATGTTTAATTGATGAATCAAATATAGAGGAAAAAGAAGTAAATTAAAAAATTTTAAAATAAGAGAAATTTAATAAAAATGTTAGTAGCCCTTGCTTTTATAATTTAGAAGTTTCGACGTGAGTATATCCCGGAAAATATTATTTTCCTCTCCATGCAAACATTTATTTGACTATGTTTTTTTCACTAGGCATTGAACGTAAAACACGAAGAAAAAATATGTTAAAGAATACAATAAAATAAATAGTTTCATTTAACTATATATAATTAAATTTATTTATTAGTTTTTTTTTTTTGACTTTTGACCGTCTACTTTTTATTTTATTTTCAATTTGTGAGTGTTATTAGAATTTTGACTCACAATATTCCCTGTTTGCAAATAGTGTTTTTTATATGTTAAGAATATTATTTACAACTAAAATACTTATAATACCTAAATTACAACATATATCTTCATTCTAAATTAAATAAATCTCAAAAAAATTATTATGGATTAAAATGTATCTTCATTCCAAATTAAATGAATGTAGTAGGCAACTCAAACATTTATGTCATTATTTAAAAATCAAAGACTGTCAAGCAATGAACTTGAGTTATTGACCTAGTTACATGGTCAAAACTATTGTATCGATTTTGCTACCAATTTTTATACAAAAATAAAAAAATATTAACAAATACAAAATTAAAATAATATTTCAGATTTAATCATCAGAAAAAAAAATTACAAACACACATATAAGGAATAAAGTCATAGATGTTATTTTTATTGTATTAAAGAAAAACAACAAATATGTTAATTGATTTTAATTGCATTAAAGGATTTTAATAAAAATTCAATTTTTTTTTTATATATTTTCCTTAAAAAATTAATTTTAATTATGCTTTTAACACGTGTGTTGGAACAAAATAGTTCAATGTTTCATACTTATGGCGTGATCTCATCCTACACACAATACTACCGAAAAAGGCTTTACAACTATCAATGTTGGGTTTATTCCATAGCCTATCTCTAGTTCGAGTTTTGTTTGAAATGTTTCATTGGTGTTCACGAGTAATGTAATGCAGGGTCGATCCTAAAAAAGTTATTGACACAAGCAAAGGGTTACTCCTTTTTTGTCACAACATTGGTCGGGCTCATAACCTCACACATGTTGTTTATCACTATTATGTTCTGAATTATATCACAAAGCAATGTTTGGCTGTTTTGAAGCCCGTGGGACAAACCTCTATAAGATATTCTTATGCTATCCTAGCATATGATCCTGCAGAGTCATGGTTTTTTAAGATTGTACGATTTCAAGGTCGTCGTCATATCCATGTTTTCTCCTCCGAAAATGGTGACTGGACTACCCTGACTTTTTGTTTTCCTGAATATATTACAACATCTTGTTTGATAAAGAAATCTATTTTTTTTAAAGGATCAATTTATCGACTCTCTAGTTCTGGGCATTTGGTGAAGATTATAGTTAATCGTCAAGAGAATGTTTCAGAGCAATCAAAGATAATATCACTCCCTCATGGTTGTATTTATGAGAACAGTCATTGGGAACTAAGTGTGAAAGATGACAAAGTAATCTTTGTAATATCCAAAGGTGTGAATTTTGATGTCTATGAACTTGTTGAATGGGTGACAAGTGATGATACTTCTTACTCATGGTGCAATTCTCATAGAATTGAGGATGCAAGGTTGTGGTATCTTAATTACTATGGTGACCTCTTGTCCTACAACCCTTACTATGAAATCACATATTTCAAGCGTAACAACCTTCCCTTTAATTACTTTCATATTTATAATAACAACATTATAGATTTTAAGCAGGTAGAATATGGCGAATTTATTAAAGAATATTTAGAATATTGTCGACCCCTTATGTTTGAATGTTTGAGTTCTTTCGCTTGTTGCTTAGATAAAGAGGTAACTAAATGCACTTTTTTCTTAAATATTTGCTAAATTTCTTTCTTATATAATTGTTAGTTATGAAAAAACAAAAATGACAGAAAAATTAAAAACACAGTGGAATTTTCTAGAATAATTGGGGAGAAAATCAAATATTTGTATTGACAATAGTTTATGAATTTTCTTATAATCTTTGTTAAAAGGCCCATCGCGCGTGCAATGCTGCATTGGCTACTATTCCACGTGCGCGATGGTGGGCGATACAACTTTTCTTCTATTATATTGCGTGCGCGATAGCTTGTAGTGCAACGTGTAATTATTCCAGTGGCTTGCTCGCTTTTGCTCATTTTTCATCCACATTTCTCTAAGTCCCTAATCCTAATACTTGGTCATTTTTACTCTGTTCTTTGGCCATTATTCATCAAATTTCATCATGTTCGACTTATTTTTCATTGTTTCTTCAATAGAAAACATGCAATGACAGAGTGTCATCACAACCCTAAACTTAAACTATTGCTCGTCCTCAAGTAACTTGGCTGCACTGCAAATTCCAAACAGATAAACAAGTTGCAACAATAACAACTGAACATCACTATATGAATTTTTTTTACCTGATCACCATTCTAGATTCCAACTGCAATTGGCATATTCATAAAACAACCTCTATCTTTGACAAGTACTCAACATGTCTCTCATCTCACCATGACTCACTTAATTGATATTGTAGTATCTCAATCAACATGCAAAATAGTTTATACTGAGTTTGATCATGTTCTACTAGAATTCGTCAAAGAAATCACAACACACACACTTGAGGGCTTTTTCGGTTGTAACATGGCTTATGTTTGGGTAGGATTTTCTTTGAGAAAATAGGTTTAAACCTTTGGAGTTAGGTACCTAGTTCTCCTATTGTTATCATACCAACTCTTTTCCTGATTAACAGTACTAGAGATATTGCTATTGTGGTCCTCAATATTCATTTTGCATTCTTTTTCTCTTTTTTTATTTGGAGAATTTATTTTTAACTTCTTATTTTCTCAAAAATGTTGAAATTTTGACCATTTTTTTCTCTAGTACCCCAACCCCAAACTTAACCTTTGCTCACTTCTAAGAGAAACCCCAAACTTATTATTTTTCATACAACTTTAAAACTAAAAATTTATACCTAACTCCAAAGAGTGGGTAGAAAGATGTAATCTCAAGTCATATGGCTAATAAATAAGGCTAAGTCACTGAAAGAAGGGCTAAGATCAACGTGGTTAGCAAAATACTTAACCTATTACTACATGGTGGTTTTAAAATGGCTCAGAGTTCATAGAAAACAATTGCCTCAATGTGTGTAAATCAAACCAGACAAATTGAATCGGAAATAGTTCAAACTTGTCAAAGCAATAATGCATGGATATACTCAATGAAAGGAATAATAATTAGAGGAAATAATTTGGCTCCAACCTTACTATTTGAGGTATCTGAAGGTTGAGTACAAATCTGTTGATTCCTTTTTCATCCTTTGCTTTTAATTCGTAAGTCACTTTCCTGATGATCAAGTTTCGTCTGATGGTGCTTTTGGTTCATCTATTCAATGCTTAAGTTGCAATTATTGTAAATCTAAAAGAAACAGCAATATCAAACTCATTCATTAAAGATAAACATGATTAAAATCATACAATGGGGAAAAGTACTTATAAGTTCTATTACTCTTCGTTGGGCATACACTAGAATATAAAATTAAAACTCTAGAATTTTAAAACTTGCTACATGTCTTCTTCACATGTTATCATTAAGGAAAAGATCATGAATGTCATTCATGGTGTTGTTGAAATCATTGTTTTGTCAGGTCTATTATGCTCTCATAAGCTCTTTTCTTCTTCTTTCCTCTTGATCTTGATTTCTAAAATATTTCTCAATTTCTTCGGCATTTGCAAAGCGTGCTCTTAAACTTTGGGCAAGCATGTGGTCTTCTTGTTGGTTGTAGAAGTCTTTGAATACTAGTGTGAATCTTGGTGGTTCAGCATACAAGGCGGGTGAAACTTCTGTTATCCACCTTATTACTCCCATTACATGAGCTTCCATCATTCTCTTAAATTCTGATACCTGTTGATTTTCTTGAAGTTGCGCCGCCTCCTGCTGCACCTGAGATTAATAGAATTCTTCTGCATTTCCTTCTTGGTTATCTCTTGATCTTATTGAGATGCTCCTGCTGGGTGATTATGTTGAAGACTCCTAATTACCGAAGCGTTGATAGGTGCTTTTGGACCTATCATCTCGTCATCTGGGTAGGCGGGTCTTCCGGTTATCCTACACAATTCATTAATAACACACAAATGCCCACAAGCTCGTTGTGCAGCGTTAGCAATATTTTTTATATTTCAAAAAATTAAGTACCCTATATTAATATGCTCACCCCTTAATAGACCCAAAAGTCCCAAGAACCACTTCACAATAAATTGTGACTGATTAGAAGCGACTTCTAGATTTTTCTTAAAGAATGAGGCCCATGCCCTAAAGATTTGGAAAAATTCAGAGGTTATAAGTTGCAGCGCTAAGCCACGCTCAATTACCCATTCATTCCTAGGTCTACAAAAAGCATCAACCATTTCTTGGGTCATGGTTTCATTTATAACATGATGCTCATTTCTATAAGTCCTAAGAGTACATACGAGAGGAGGTTGAAGATTCAAAATAGAATTAATAGCAGTAGCAGAGTTGTCGATGTACTTACCTCGCACATATGAATAAAAAATGTGTAAATTATGATAGTTTAGTTATAGCATTTTGTTAAACTGCCACTATATTTACTGTAAATTATAACGGTTTATTTAACCGACGTAATATTAATAAGAAAATGGTCGTTTTGACCGCCATTATTTACTTAATTTAAAAATAAAAATCACAAAATTTGGGTTAGTTTTTAAATATTCTATCCTTTACTCATTGAATTAAATTACTTTCACAATATGAATTAAAAAATTATTTTTTGATAATCATGAGGTTTGGTTGGATATGAGTAACTTTAGTGAAAATTAATTTAAAATAAAATAATTTAAAAAGTGAAATGGCATTGAAAAATAATATTTGATTGGATGAGGAGGGTATGTGTATAAAACTAAATTTAAGGGTATAATTATAAAAAAAAAACCCTAACTAATCATTCAAAGTTTGAACCCAAATAATCATTAGAAGTTCTAATCTCACCCAATAGATATTGGTATAAAACCCTCATAATCATTTGAATGTGTGAACCCTAATAATGGATGAAACCTTCCTTTTTACTCCTTTATTGCAGCATAGTGAAAGAGCATTCAACAATAATATTGAAACCAGTAGCATGGGTTCTACCTTACTGAACCGAAAAAGATAACAGAAATATACACAATGGGGAGAAAACTCGATAAAGGTAAATTCATAGCGACATATATTTGCACACTTAAACCAACAAACAAAAGGTACCTTATATTTTTACTTATTTGTTCAATAATTTTCTTCCTTAATTTTGGTTGGTTAGGGTTTCTTGATTTTGGTTCTCTATGTTCTATTTTTGTTTTTAACCAAAAGGTTTGCTTGTATGTTATTGTGAGTGAGTAATTTCTTCATTATGGGTTTTTGAATTAATTTTAAATTTTTGTCCTTGTTTAATGGATGGGTTGATGGATCTTAGAGGAGTAAGGATTATTTAGTGCCTTAAACTAAGTATGTAATATTTTTTGTCTTTCTTTATTTGATAATAAGGTGAAACAATTTTGGGTAGGCACCTATTTGTTACTGATTTGTTAAGTTATCACTTGAGGATGTAAGCATATCATTATTTTTTTCATGTGCATTGTTTATTGTTGATAGTGATATGAAAAATTATCACTTTCGGAAACTGAACCAGGGATCTTCCAATAGATTTTAATAGGAAAACTTGATTTTTAGTCTGAGCCTTGGCCTAGGGTTTCAGACAACACAAAGAATTTAATTCGAAAAATGCTCGATCAAAAACCAAGAACAAATTATAACACATGAAATACTCTGTAAGTCTATTTAACTTTTCTTTGAACAAATAACTTAATTGAGTTTAGCAATATATAGTTAAATCACTTTTGACATCTGTAAGATTTTTCAAAGGATATGGCACTAAAGTTTGATTATGTGTCAGGCCACCCATGGATAATTGTCGACAACATTCCACCTAATAAACATATTAACTATGTAGTTTTTATCAAGTATGAAGCGATTCTCTAATATGAATAAATGGCAGTTTATCATTAGATGTTAGTGTATAATTGAATTACAGTTTACAATGATAATGTTTTTCAAATAATCTCTTCAAAGTTTAAAGCTTATATTTGAAATTTTGTTTAGTCAACAGTAGTTGATACAACTTTATGAAACTTAGCACTAGAATTAGAAACAGACTCCTAAAGAGCTCGACAACAAAGCCAGAGAAGAAATGCCACTATTTAAAATTGGGGATGTTGTGAATCTTGTTGTGAATTACGACAAAATTCAATATCAATTTGTGAGTTAAAGAACAATAGCAACCAAAATAAATGGTCTTCAGCAATAATAATCCGTACATAGATAATATAACAAAATAAGGCAAGAAAAAACCGAAGTTTTGTGTACACAGTTCGATCAAACGATCTACTCTGGGGGAGAGAGCAACTCTCCAATTCACTATACTCAGAAAGTTGTTACAAGAGATTACAGATGAGTTACAAGAAAATAGCCTTCGCCTTCAGGTTCCCAAGAACAACCCTATTTTCTACCCAAGTGTTTCCCAACCTCTCCAACTCTCAATATATGAATCACTCAAACCCAAGGTGTAACAGTGTTTCACAATAACCTTAAACAACTCCAAAAGTTTCCCTAAACCTTTACTTTTCTAAGGTTTTCCTTGTGAATAGCTGAAATCCTATGATATGCCTTTAAACCCTTGCTCTCCCTTGTTGGTGTAAACTCTAAGATTGTCACACGTCAACCATATAAGAGATACATATTTATAATAGCAAATACTCAACAAACAAATCCCAAAATCACATGGATCCATGGACCGAATAGAAAAAGCCCGAAAACCCAAAAGCATTATTCACCGTGCGAACACTACTATTCACTGTACGAACATCACTATTCATCCATACGGATAACACTATTCACCATACGGTCGACACTATTCACCTAACGATTTTTCCCCGCCTTTCGTGGTAAATGCAATCTCCAAAATATGTTTTCTTTCTCTTCATCAACAAAGGTTTTAAGGCACATATACAACAATCTCCACCTTGACTATAATCCGTGTTGATACCAATTTAACAATCAACAACATTGCTGCTCTCTACCAAGTTAAAACTTTAATTAATAACTTTGATCAAATTCAAGCAACCCTTGAATCTTGATCTCGCAACTTGCATCCACTTGTTCCCAATTACCCTTTTCTGCCTAGGTAATTTAACAAGCCTACAAGTATGATTTTTCAACCACCCTTGACTCCACCTATTTTCAAATGCCTCCCTAAAGGTTTTTCTTCTTTTATTTTGCAGTCCTTCAGCCACATTAAAAACATAATATCCAAGTCTAGCATAACCGTCCCTTTGAGATGCTACAATAACCCTCCTTACCTTATCATGAGTCAAATGATAATCAGAGATCTCTGTAATCGTTCCCTCACTACTGCTAGCATCCATAGTAAGAAACTCCACCTTAAACTGAGTTTTCTTATGTTTCTCCCTTGGTTTTTACTATTCTTCTTCTGAAGAAATTCTCTACCAACCAAGTAAGCTGTTTTAACCTCAACTCTTCCCCAAAAACTCAATAATAACTCAGCGGTAACATGCAATTTTATCCCTTTATTTCTGCAAAATTCATTGTACTCCTCTGAAACTTTCTCAAGGCATTCATAACGCCTTAAACTCAAATCCCATAGCTCTTCCTTGTCATGAAAGCCTCCACTAGTTAACGATGAATGAATAATAACATTTGAACCTTCTAAAATAAATAGACCACATATTTTAGACCTTTTAGCAATAATCAATTCATCACGCGAAATCTTCAACACTCCACGTTCAACTCTAGTATAATAGCCTAGATCATCAAACATACTTATAAATAACAAATTTCGCTAGAGTTCTGGAACATACCTCACATTGTGAATAAGAAGTTTACAATTATTAAACATTTTAAATCTGACTGTACCAATACCATGAACCTTGCATGCCTTATTATTACCAAGGCGAACTACTCCACCTTGTACCATATTCAAAGTTTCAAAGTATTCTATTCTTGGACACATGCGATAAGAGCAACCTGAGTCAATAACCAAATTATCTTCAGTTTCCAAACTCAATACTACTAGTGCTTCGACATCCTCATAACTTTACTCACCCAATGCAACTACAGCTTGAACAGAATCTTCATTGACCTTTCTTTGAGGACAGTCCCTTTTAAAGTGACCGGTTTTCTGATAATTAAAACATTTTATCTTTGACTTATCAGACCTATTTGATTTTGACATCCCTTTACACTCACATCCTCCTCTTGACACATTTAAGCCTTCACCACTATCTTCAATCTTCAAATCTTTCGACTTTGAAAATTCTTTGGATTTCACCGCCATCTGGACTTCATCCAAAGTAATAGTACCTTCCTTACCATAAAGAAGGGCATCTTTAAAGTGCTCAAAAGATTTGGCTAATGAACTCAACAAAGCCTTGTCCTCATCATCAATCTTCACTTCAATATTCTCAAGATCATCGATAATCTTTTAAAATTCTATGAACTGCTCAACTATGGATTTGTTCTCCACCATTCGGAATGAATGAAGTTGTTGTTTCAGATACAACCTGTGAGCCAAAGACTTTGTCATATACAATGATTCAAGTTTTGCCCACATAGCAAACGCAGTTTGCTCCTTGGCGACTTCTTTTAGAACTTTATCCCCGAGGCACAAGATAATGACACTCCTGGCCTTATCCACCATCTCAATCTTTTGTGCCTGTGTAAGCCCTACAGGCATCAATGCTTCACTCTTCAAAGCATCGATACACTTCTCTTGAATTAAAATTGCTTGCATCTTAATTTTCCACAACCCGAAGTCGTTGTTACCATAAAATTTCTCGATATTCCATCTACTAACCATGGTGCTCACTTGTCAACAATATCTCTTTGCTCCATGCTCACCGCCCTACTTGTTGTGAATTACGACAAAATTCAATATCAATTTGTGAGGTAAAGAACAATAGCAACCAAAATAAATGGTCTTCAACAATAATAATCCGTACACAGATAATATAACAGAATAAGGCAAAAAAAACCGAAGGATTATTTACTGATAAGTGTCAAATTGTCGATATTTTGAGTAATAGTTTTGTGGCACTTATCAGTTCTTTTTATTAATAAAACCCCACTTTGTTTGTAAAAGTGTATATTTAGTGTATACTAGTATTTTTGTGTATATATTGTATCGTTTGATTGATTTCCATTCATTTTGTAGGTATTTGAGCATTGTTGGAGTATTGAGTAATAAAAGCCAAAGGCTAAGCTTCAAGAATGCAATTTTTAGCAATTCATCAAAGAATAAGGCTCAAAAAATGATGAGAAATATCATCAATTTGGTTTATATTTAGTCATTTTTTTGTAGAGCATTGAATAAGCTTTCCAACGATTCGAACCGGGAAAAAAACAGAGTTACAGTTTGAAAGTTATGAAGAAAACAGTGTTGGAATTTTTTTGTATCTGTCAGCTTCGGCCCGAGCTCACCGGACGAAGCTGATTCGAGCCAGACACGCCAGAAGTGTGAAAAAATGCAGAATAGACCATCTTAATTCGCTGGGAGAATTTTCCTGGACAGAAACACATATTTACGGGTAAAAACACATTTTTTTAGGTTATGGTTTGGGTATTTTTTGCTCTCAATCCATCAAACTTCATTTCTTCATATTTTAGAGCTTAGAAAACAACTAGGGAGCTTGCACATGGATGATCCGGGGTGGATTGATCATCGATCGGCGCTGACAAACCGGGAGATGTTTGGTTCATTTCTCTTCTTCTTTATGTATTCTTCATTTGTTGGGTTTTGTATATGTATTTATGTTGATCTTATGTATATTTATCGCCCACGACGTTGTATAAAATCCACTTTACAAATCTTTATCGGTGATTGTCCTTGGTTTTTTGCTTTATGCCTGGGATTTGGATTGTGCTAGAGATAGACATCACAAACCTTGATTAGGGATGATTATCTGTTAGTTTCTGGATGCTAGAGATAGATTTAGAGCTAACAATCTTTATGGGTGTCGAAGCTTAATGCCTCCGTGTTGTTTGTGTCGGTTGAGAGATCATCGACGCAGGAATACGATTGTTCTCTCAATTTGGGTTAGACATAATCTAGGTTGTGAGCGATGCTGGATGATATTGAGGAGTATTGTAGGTTGAGTATAACTGGTCGATAGGTTTAAGTTTGTGAGGAGTGGATTATATGCATACCGGATAAGTTTCTTCTCTCTGAAGAATGAATGCTTTTATGTTCATATTTACTTTTCTGCTTTTACTTTAACCAATTTAATCCAAACTCATAAACACGAGACTTGTCGAATGGTAGTTTAATAACACCGATCTCTGTGGACACGATAAATTCCCGGAAAAATACTTCCAAAAACTTTTGTTGCTTGCCGCTTTACCGCTTCAACATTTACCCAGTTCGATCAAACAATCTACTCTGGGGGAGAGAGCAACTCTCCAATTTACTATACTCAGAAAGTTGTTACAAGAGATTACAGATGAGTTACAAGAAAATAGTCTTCGCCTTCAAGTTCCCAAGAACAACCTTATTTTCTATCCAAGTGTTTCTCAACCTCTCCAACTCTCAATATATGAATCACTCAAATCCAAGGTGTAACAGTGTTTCACAATAACCTTAAACAACTCCAAAGGTTTCCCTAAACCTTTACTTTTCTAAGGTTTTCCTTATGAATAGCTGAAACCCTATGCTATGCCTTTAAAACCTTGCTCTCCCTTGTTGGTGTAAACTCTAAGATTGTCACACACCAACCATATAAGAGATACATATTTATAATAGCAAATACCCAACAAATAAAGCCCAAAATCACATGGATCCATGGACCGAATCGAAAAAACCCGAAAACTTGAAAACACTATTAACCGTACGGATAACACTATTCACCATACGGACGTAACTATTCATCAGTACAGATAGCACTATTCACCATACAGACAACACTATTCATCGACCGATTTTTTTTCCGACTTTTCGTCCGACTTTCTAAAATTTTCAGTTTTTACGGTAAATGCAATCTCTAAAATATGTTTTGTTTCTCTTCATCAACAAAGGTTTTAAGGCGCATTTACAACAGTGGAGAAATGTAATATTGCAATAGCTGCTCTCTACCTATCATCAGATGCAGGTTAGTAACTTTCTATAGTTACCTAAGTATTTTATACTATTTTTTCAATCTTGTAATAAGGTTAAGATGCATGTTAGTAACTAATGATTAGTAACCTAAGTATGTTCACCATGTAACACAATAAAAGGCATTTAGTTCCTCTTGTAAATAGAATATTTACGTGTTTTTCTATGAAATTGAAATCATGTTGTGAACTTTTTTGAATTTAACATTGAGGTGTTTTACTATGAATAGATACATTAACATTGTGGTTTATGTTCAGATGAAATGCAATGCTTTATGCATGTTCTGTTACTTATAAGGAATAAAAAATTTAGAAGAAAATCCACTCATAAAGTGAAATAAGTGAAGTATTAATAAAGTGAAGTAAGTGAAGTATCAATATAGTTAAATAATACAAGGTACTATACCTTATATATATCCCCCAAAAGATTATCTCCATGTTTAGATGAAAACCTTAATTAAGTGTATATGTGTGATCTCAATCTGATAACTCATTTATAACTGTGACCTTATGTTAGTTGTTCATCGAATTTTATTTCCTCTCAAAACCTTTCGTATATATTTTATCAACTGCAATAATTTATAAATTAATATTTTCTATGAACTAGCTTTTCAAAAGTCTAAGTTGTTAAATGAAAGTTGATGAATGGTTTTATGTTGCTTCTCTAAGAATAATGATAGTATCAATCTTAGTTTCTTGGCTTGGGAGGCTCCTAGATCGGTTACGGAGATTCGAAGCTTTTTAGGCTTGGCGGGTTATTATCGGAGGTTTATTGAGGGATTTTCGAAGTTGGCACTTCCGTTAACGTAATTGACTTGTAAAGGAAAGGCTTTCATTTGGGATATTCATTGTGAAGAGAGTTTCAATGAGCTAAAACGAAGGTTGACAACGGCTCCGATCTTGATTTTGCCAAATCCTACGAAACCATTTGTTGTGTATTGTGATGCTTCATTGGTTGGTTTAGGTGGTGTTTTGATGCAAGATGGAAAAGTTGTGGCTTATGCTTCAAGACAATTGAGAGTGCATGAAAAGAATTATCCTACACATGACTTGGAGTTAGCGGCCGTGGTGTTTGTTTTGAAAATTTGGAGGCACTATCTTTATGGAGCAAGATTCGAAGTTTTTAGTGATCACAAAAGCTTGAAATATTTATTTGATCAAAAAGAATTGAACATGAGACAAAGGAGGTGGTTAGAGCTCTTGAAGGATTATGATTTTGGTTTGAATTACCATCCGGGTAAGGCAAACGTGGTGGCCGATGCTTTGAGTCGGAAGTCGTTACATATGTCCGCATTGATGATGAGAGAATGGGAACTTTTGGAGAGTTTTAGAGACTTGAGTTTGGTTTGTGAAATGACGCCGAGAAGTGTGAGACTTGGTATACTACATGTTACGAATGATTTTCTTGCAACCGTATGTGAAAAGCAAAAGTTGGACTTGAAGTTCGTTGATTTGATGATGAATGAGAATGAGGATTTCAAGGTTGATAATTTTGGAGTTTTGAGATTCCGTGGTCGTATTTGTATTCCCGATGATGCGGAGTTGAAAAAGATGATATTAGAAGAGGGACACCGAAGTAACTTAAGTATTCATCCGGGAGCGAATAAAATGTATCAAGATTTGAAGAAAATCTTTTGGTGGTCCGGATTAAAGAGAGATGTGGCTCAATTTGTGTATGCGTGCTTAACTTGTCAAAAGTCGAAGGTAGAACATCAAAAGCCTAGTGGATTGCTGCAACCGTTGGACATTCCAGAGTGGAAATGGGATAGTATATCGATGGATTTTGTTACGGGATTGCCGAATACGCAAAGAGGTCATAATGCTATTTGGGTAATTGTTGATAGGCTTACTAAATCTGCTCACTTCATTCCAATTGATATTAGTTATCCTTTGGAGAAGTTAGCCGAGATTTATATTCTTGTGGTTGTGAAGTTACATGGAGTTCCTAAGAGTATTGTATCGGATAGAGATCCTAGATTCACATCGAGGTTTTGGGAGAGTTTACAAAAGGCTTTGGGTTCTAAGCTAAGATTGAGTTCGGCCTATCATCCGCAAACGGATGGTCAAACCGAAAGGACAATTCAATCGTTGGAGAATTTGTTGCGTGCTTGTGTGCTCGAGCAAGGTGGTGCTTGGGATAGTTATCTGGCATTGATTGAGTTCACCTACAATAATAGTTTTCATTCAAGTATAAGTATGGCACCATTTGAGGCTTTGTATGGTCGGAGATGCCGAACACCTTTGTGTTGGCATGAAACCGGCGAGAGGACAATAGTTGGACCGGAGATGGTACAACAAACGACAGAGAAAGTGAAGTTTATTCGTGAAAAGATGAAAGCTTCTCAAAGTAGGCAAAAGAGCTATCATGACAAAAGAAGAAAAGATCTTGAGTTTCAAGAAGGCGACCATGTGTTTTTGAGAGTTACGCCGGTTACGGGTGTGGGTCGTGCTTTGAAATCGAAGAAGTTGACTTCTCGTTTTATTGGTCCGTATCAGATTTCTGCACGAGTTGGTGTTGTGGCTTACCGTGTGGCGTTGCCTCCGAATCTTTCGAATTTGCATGACGTTTTCCATGTTTCGCAACTTCGGAAGTACGTTCCGGATCCGTCACAGGTTATTCCTATGGACGAGGTTGAAGTGAGAGATAACCTTACGGTTGAAACTTTACCGATTAGGATTTTGGACCGTGAAGTTAAGAAGCTAAGAGGCAAGGATATTGCACTTGTGAAAGTAGCGTGGGGAGGCGCTGCGGAAGGCGATATGACTTGGGAGCTAGAGAGTAGGATGCGAGAGTCGTATCCGGAGTTGTTTGAATCAGGTAATATTTTCGAGGACGAAAATTTCTAAAGTGGGGGAGAGTTGTAACGCCCCGATTCCAATTATTCCCATTTTGTTGAGTCTTTTATTTAAATTGAGTGATAAATTATTTTATTTGTGGAATTGGTATGTTAATATGCTATGTTGATGTGTTGTGACATTTGACCGTTTTGAGAGTTTTCGGGGAAATTAGAATGGAGGATATTTTAGACATTTCTCAATTATTAGTAAGTTAGAAATTTAGTAAAAATTGTTGGAAAAATGATTAAGTGTAGAATTTTGTGAGAAAATGAATTAATTGCATTTGAGTGGAAAATAGAAAAGAAAGAAAAAGAGAATAGAAATAGAAATAGAAAGGAAAAAGAAAAGAAATAGAAGGAGGAGAGAAAGAAAGAGGAAGAAGAGAAAGAGAAGAGGAAAAAAGGAGAACTAGAGAATCATCAAGAACGATCATTTAGCGAGTTTGGAATCCGGGTAAGGGTGTGAAATCTTGTTATCTTAGCAATGTGTATGATTATGTATGATTGTATTGTTGTTTTTGTTGATTTTCATGAGTTTTGGTATAAACCCATTTGTGTAGAAAATGGTAGAAATCGATTAAATCGGGTGGAAAATGATATTTTTGGATCCCTTGTTGTTGATACATGAATGATACATGTTGTTGGATATCAAATTGGTATTTTTCTGGATTTAGGTGATGAATTTGGGTGTGGTTTGGGGAAAAAACGCATAACAGAATTCTGCAGGAAAATTCTGCATTTCGCCTGGCCATACGCGTATTGGGGCAGGCCATACGCGTATTGACTTGGGCAATACGCGTATGGATGGCGCATTTCAGGGCCAATACGTGTATGGGATGCATGTTTTCCCGGCCCTCTGGTGATACGCGTATGGGCATTGGGCGTACGCGTATGGTTTTTGAAAACGTGAAATTGTGAAGGAAATGGATTCTGCCCATACGCGTATGGACATGGGTGATACGCGTATGGACAGGAGGAACGTAAAAATGGGATTTTTTTCAAAATGTCATTTTCGTTTTCGTCCGTAACTTTTGTTCTGATTATCCGATTCTTACATTCCTGGTATCGTTGGAAAGCTATTGAGCTGTACTTTGTGATTATGATGGTGTGGAAACTGTTGGCCAATTTTATTATGTCGGAAAGTCGGGAATAGTGCCATTTAGCGACTTTTACCGTTTTGACTGTGTGTTTGAATGTGAATCATACAATAGTGCATTGATGTGAATGTATATAGATTGTATGTGATTGTATGAGATGAATGCATGAATATATTGTGAATATGTATGCATTTCAAGAATGTCTTGAGTCATTTTGCATGTGAAGCATAATGAAGTACATTCTTGTGTTGAGCGATTCTAATGAGAATCCGTTGTAACGTCGTGTGCCTATGTGAGGTGTGAGCGATGATTACAAACTATTGTGTGCCTAGGTGAGGTGTGAGCAATCGGATCGTGTGCCCGCGTGTGGGGTGTGAGCGATCGGGTCGTGTGCCCGTGTGGGGTGTGAGCGATCCATAAACATTGTGTGCCCATGTGGGGTGTGAGCAATGGGTGAACATCATAGGCCCGACGGGGAGTTACAGTGATGTAACGAGCGATGGTTCCAGCAGAGTTCCTGAGTGAACTTGAGATGATTGAGTCGGTACCCGCATTGCATTTGCATAGAGTCGTGAGTCGGTCTCTATGATTTGCATTTATCATCTTTATAATGGTGCATCGATGAATAAACATATATGTGTATGTTTATGTGGAATGATAAGAATTGTGAAAGTATACATGATGGATATGCTTGGTTGTGAATATATATATATACATTGTGATGTATATGAGTGAGTTGTGATGAATTGTGGTGAGAATGTGGGATATGTGTATTTTTATGTTAGTATATATAATTTTATGCATTGTTATTATGATAATATTTCTCACCCTTCTGTTGTTTTATAATGCTCTATGAGGCATTGCAGAGTAGGTATGCTGGTGGTCTTTTTGTGGAGCGTGTCTTCATCCTTTTGGTCGGTCGGCTCTGATATGTAGCACCAGGTAGCTAGGATGGCCATGATTCTTTTGTGATACATTTGTGCATGTATCTTGTTGGTGTATGTTTATGTAAACATGAATGATGTTGGCGGATAATACTTGATGATGTATATATGTATATGTATATATGTTTGTTGTTATTCAATGTTTGGATTTTCCGCTTTTATTCTAAATATTGAAATGTGGGTGTAAGGACTAAGTTCCTCTGTTGCAAAGTTACCCACTGTTGCATATCAATGGTTGAGCAGGTGTTGTATGTTTTAATTGAATGTATAATGTGACATACCTCTTTTATACTATGTTATAATTATACTCTGACGAAATTTTTAATATGTGCCTAAATGATTATTTGATTATTTGGGGGTATAGAAAGGGGGATGTTACATTAAGTGGTATCAGAGCCAGAGTTGAGTCAGTTGTGTCTGTCTTGTTGTTATGATGGTTGAACTGTTGTTTAACTTTGTTGTCATTTTTGGGAATAATCAGAATATGGCTGGTAGGAACGACAATGCGATGGCTGCTGCTTTGGAAGCAATGGCTAGGGCGGTGCAAGGTACGCCGAATGTGAATGCTAATGACGAGTTCAGGAAGAATCAACCACCGGTTTTCAAAGGAAGATTTGATCCCGATGGTGCTCAACTTTGGTTGAAAGAGATTGAAAGAATCTTCAGGGTCATGGACTGTGCGGAAGAGAATAAGGTGAGGCTTGGGTCTCACATGCTGAAGGAAGAAGCCGACGATTGGTGGGTCGGTATGCGTCAAGTTCTTGAGGTGGATGATAAAGAGGTTACTTGGGATTTATTTCGTACTGAGTTCTTAAGGAAATATTACCCTGAAAGTGTGAAAGGGAAGAAAGAGATGGAGTTCCTTGAATTGAAACAAGGTAGTATGTCCGTGGTGGACTATACTGCTAAATTTGTGGAGTTGGTTCAATTCCATCCTCATTATGCTGCGATTACTGCGGAGTTCTCAAAGTGTATTAAATATGAGAATGGTTTGCGTCCTGAGATTAAGCAAGCTGTGGGATATCAAAGGATAAGAAGGTTTTCAGATTTGACGGAATGTTGTAGAATCTTCGAGGAAGATAGTAAGGCTCGTTCTACACATTATAAAAGTTTGAATGAGAGGAAGGGAAAGCAACAAGCTAGAAGTGGACCTTATGTGACACCCGCTGATAAGGGTAAGCATAGGGGAAACTTTGAGAAGAGATCTGGAGGAGGAGGTTCCGGTTCTATTAGGTGTTACAAGTGTGGTGAAATGGGTCATAAATCATTTGAGTGTGGGAAGGTTGTGGTGAAATGTTCTAACTGTGGAGGCCTTGGGCATGCTACTACTGATTGTAGAAGGAATATGGTGAAGTGCTATAATTGTGGAGAAGTTGGTCACATTAGTACTAAGTGTACTAAGCCGAAACAAGCTCAAGCGGGCGGAAAGGTGTTTGCATTGGCGGGGACTCAAACTACTAATGCAGACCGTTTGATTAAAGGTACTTGCTTTATTAATAGTACACCTTTAATTGCTATTATTGATACGGGAGCGACTCATTCGTTTATTTCGTCTGAGTGCGCGAAGCGTTTAAATCTTGTGTTGTCTCTGATGGATGGTGAGATGGTTATTGATACTCCAGCAATGGGGTTAGTAACTACTTCTTTGGTTTGTTTGATGTGTCCTTTGACCATTTATGGTAAAGACTTTGAGATAGATTTAGTGTGTTTGCCGTTGGAAGGGTTGGATGTGGTCTTGGGTATGAATTGGTTGCAATTTAATAGAGTTCATATAGATTGTTATCACAAGTTAGTGAGGTTTCCTTCTTTGGATGAGGACGAATACTCGAGTTTCCTATCCACTAAAGAGTTGAAGAAACGTTTAGCGGACGAAGCTCAATTGTTCGGTTTTTTTGCATCATTGTCTGTGGATAGTCAAGTGTCCCTTGATGTGTTTCCTGTTGTTTGTGATTTTCCTGAGGTGTTTCCTGAAGATATTAAGGATGTACCGCCGGAAAGAGAAGTTGAGTTTTCTATTGATCTAGTTCCGGGCACTAGACCGATTTCGATGGCACCGTATTGAATGTCGGCATCGGAGTTGGTAGAATTGAAGAAGCAATTGAATGACTTGTTGGACAAGAGATTTGTAAGACCAAGTGTTTCTCCTTGGGGTGCTCCGGTATTGTTGGTAAAGAAGAAGGATGGAAGTATGCGGTTATGCATTGATTATCGACAATTGAACAAGGTGACAATTAAGAACAAGTATCCACTTCCAAGGATCGATGATTTGTTGGACCAATTGGTTGGTGCGCGTGTTTTTAGCAAGATTGATTTGAGATCGGGATATCACCAGATTCGTGTGAAAGAAGAGGATATTCAAAAGACGGCCTTTAGGACACGGTATGGCCATTACGAATATTCCGTGATGCCATTCGGGGTTTCTAATGCGTCGGGTGTGTTTATGGAATACATGAATCGTATTTTTCATGAACAGCTGGATCGTTTTGTGGTTGTGTTCATCGACGATATTTTGATTTACTCTAAGTCTCAAGAGGAGCATGAAGAGCATTTGAAGATTGTGCTACAAATTTTGAAAGAGAAACAATTGTATGCTAAGTTGTCGAAATGTGAGTTTTGGTTATCGGAAGTAAGTTTTCTTGGACATGTTATTTCCGGTGGTGGTATTAGTGTTGATCCATCCAAGATTGGTGCGGTGATGCAATGGGAGGCTCCTAGATCGGTTACGGAGATTCGAAGCTTTTTAGGCTTGGCGGGTTATTATCGGAGGTTTATTGAGGGATTTTCAAAGTTGGCACTTCCGTTAACGCAATTGACTTGTAAAGGAAAGGCTTTCATTTGGGATATTCATTGTGAAGAGAGTTTCAATGAGCTAAAACGAAGGTTGACAACGGCTCCGATCTTGATTTTGCCAAATCCTACGGAACCATTTGTTGTGTATTGTGATGCTTCATTGGTTGGTTTAGGTGGTGTTTTGATGCAAGATGGAAAAGTTGTGGCTTATGCTTCAAGACAATTGAGAGTGCATGAAAAGAATTATCCTACACATGACTTGGAGTTAGCGGCCATGGTGTTTGTTTTGAAAATTTGGAGGCACTATCTTTATGGAGCAAGATTCGTAGTTTTTAGTGATCACAAAAGCTTGAAATATTTATTTGATCAACAAGAATTGAACATGAGACAAAGGAGGTGGTTAGAGCTCTTGAAGGATTATGATTTTGGTTTGAATTACCATCCGAGTAAGGCAAACGTGGTGGCCGATGCTTTGAGTCGGAAGTCGTTACATATGTCCGCATTGATGATGAGAGAATGGGAACTTTTGGAGAGTTTTAGAGACTTGAGTTTGGTTTGTGAAATGACGCCGAGAAGTGTGAGACTTGGTATGCTACATGTTACGAATGATTTTCTTGCAACCGTATGTGAAAAGCAAAAGTTGGACTTGAAGTTCGTTGATTTGATGATGAATGAGAATGAGGATTTCAAGGTTGATAATTTTGGAGTTTTGAGATTCCGTGGTCGTATTTGTATTCCCGATGATGTGGAGTTGAAAAAGATGATATTAGAATAGGGACACTGAAGTAACTTAAGTATTCATCCGGGAGCGAATAAAATGTATCAAGATTTGAAGAAAATCTTTTGGTGGTCCGGATTAAAGAGAGATGTGGCTCAATTTGTGTATGCGTGCTTAACTTGTCAAAAGTCGAAGGTAGAACATCAAAAGCCTAGTGGATTGATGCAACCATTGGACATTCCGGAGTGGAAATGGGATAGTATATCGATGGATTTTGTTACGGGATTGCCGAATACGCAAAGAGGTCATAATGCTATTTAGGTAATTGTTGATAGGCTTACTAAATCTGCTCACTTCATTCCAATTGATATTAGTTATCCTTTGGAGAAGTTAGCCGAGATTTATATTCTTGTGGTTGTGAAGTTACATGGAGTTCCTAAGAGTATTGTATCGGATAGAGATCCTAGATTCACATCGAGGTTTTGGGAGAGTTTACAAAAGGCTTTGGGTTCTAAGCTAAGATTGAGTTCGGCCTATCATCCGCAAAAGGATGGTCAAACCGAGAGGACAATTCAATCGTTGGAGGATTTGTTGCGTGCTTGTGTGCTCGAGCAAGGTGGTGCTTGGGATAGTTATTTGGCATTGATTGAGTTCACCTACAATAATAGTTTTCATTCAAGTATAAGTATGGCACCATTTGAGGCTTTGTATGGTCGGAGATGCCGAACACCTTTGTGTTGGCATGAAACCGGCGAGAGGACAATAGTTGGACCGGAGATGGTACAAAAAACGACAGAGAAAGTGAAGTTTATTCGTGAAAAGATGAAAGCTTCTCAAAGTAGGCAAAAGAGCTATCATGACAAAAGAAGAAAAGATCTTGAGTTTCAAGAAGGCGACCATGTGTTTTTGAGAGTTACGCCGGTTACGGGTGTGGGTCGTGCTTTGAAATCAAAGAAGTTGACTTCTCGTTTTATTGGTCCGTATCAGATTTCTGCACGAGTTGGTGTTGTGGCTTACCGTATGGCGTTGCCTCCGAATCTTTCGAATTTGCATGACGTTTTCCATGTTTCGCAACTTCGGAAGTACGTTCCGGATCCGTCATATGTTATTCCTATGGACGAGGTTGAAGTGAGAGATAACCTTACGGTTGAAACTTTACCGATTAGGATTTTGGACCGTGAAGTTAAGAAGCTAAGAGGCAAGGATATTGCACTTGTGAAAGTAGCGTGGGGAGGCGCTACGGAAGGCGATATGACTTGGGAGCTAGAGAGTAGGATGCGAGAGTCGTATCCGGAGTTGTTTGAATCAGGTAATATTTTCGAGGACGAAAATTTCTAAAGTGGGGGAGAGTTGTAACGCCCCGATTCCAATTATTCCCATTTTGTTGAGTCTTTTATTTAAATTGAGTGATAAATTATTTTATTTGTGGAATTGGTATGTTAATATGCTATGTTGATGTGTTGTGACATTTGACCGTTTTGAGAGTTTTCGGGGAAATTAGAATGGAGGATATTTTAGACATTTCTCAATTATTAGTAAGTTAGAAATTTAGTAAAAATTGTTGGAAAAATGATTAAGTGTAGAATTTTGTGAGAAAATGAATTAATTGCATTTGAGTGGAAAATAGAAAAGAAAGAAAAAGAGAATAGAAATAGAAATAGAAAGGAAAAAGAAAAGAAATAGAAAGAGGAGAGAAAGAAAGAGGAAGAAGAGAAAGAGAAGAGGAAAATAGGAGAACTAGAGAATCATCAAGAACGATCATTTAGCGAGTTTGGAATCCGGGTAAGGGTGTGAAATCTTGTTATCTTAGCAATGTGTATGATTATGTATGATTGTATTGTTGTTTTTGTTGATTTTCATGAGTTTTGGTATAAACCCATTTGTGTAGAAAATGGTAGAAATCGATTAAATCGGGTGGAAAATGATATTTTTGGATCCCTTGTTGTTGATACATGAATGATACATGTTGTTGGATATCAAATTGGTATTTTTCTGGATTTAGGTGATGAATTTGGGTGTGGTTTGGGGAAAAAAACGCATAACAGAATTCTGCAGGAAAATTCTGCATTTCTCCTGGCCATACGCGTATTGGGGCAGGCCATACGCGTATTGACTTGGGCAATACGCGTATGGATGGCGCATTTCAGGGCCAATACGCGTATGGGATGCATGTTTTCCCGGCCCTCTGGTGATACGCGTATGGGCATTGGGCGTACGCGTATGGTTTTTGAAAACGTGAAATTGTGAAGGAAATGGGTTATGCCCATACGCGTATGGACATGGGTGATACGCGTATGGACAGGAGGAATGTAAAAATGGGATTTTTTTCAAAATGTCAATTTCGTTTTCGTCCGTAACTTTTGTTCCGATTATCCGATTCTTACATTCCTGGTATCGTTGGAAAGCTATTGAGTTGTACTTTGTGATTATGATGGTGTGGAAACTGTTGGCCGATTTTATTATGTCGGAAAGTCGGGAATAGTTCTATTTAGCGACTTTTACTGTTTTGACTGTGTGTTTGAATGTGAATCATACAATAGTGCATTGATGTGAATGTATATAGATTGTATGTGATTGTATGAGATGAATGCATGAATATATTGTGAATATGTATGCATTTCAAGAATGTCTTGAGTCATTTTGCATGTGAAGCATAATGAAGTACATTCTTGTGTTGAGCGATTCTAATGAGAATCCGTTGTAACGTCGTGTGCCTAGATGAGGTGTGAGCGATGATTACAAACGATTGTGTGCCTAGGTGAGGTGTGAGCAATCGGATCGTGTGCCCGCGTGTGGGGTGTGAGCGATCGGGTCGTGTGCCCGTGTGGGGTGTGAGCGATCCATAAACATTTTGTGCCCATGTGGGGTGTGAGCAATGGGTGAACATCGTAGGCCCGACGGGGAGTTACAGTGATGTAACGAGCGATGGTTCCAGCAGAGTTTCTGAGTGAACTAGAGATGATTGAGTCGGTACCGCATTGCATTTGCATAGAGTCGTGAGTCGGTCTCTATGATGTGCATTTATCATCTTTATAATGGTGGTGCGGACACATCCTCATCATGTCTTTGTATCTTTCCCACGCATCGTAAAGAGACTCGTTGTCCTTCTGTCGAAAACTATTGATTTGGGCTCTCAGCATAGCTGTTTTGCTTGGTGGAAAATATCGAGCTAAGAATACCTTCTTTAAATCCTCCCAATTGGTGATGGAGTTTGATGGCAAGGATTGCAACCAAGCCCAAGCTCTGTCTCTCAATGAGAAAGGAAAAAGACGTAGTCATATCGCGTCTGCAGTTACAGCATTTGCCTTCACTGTGTCTGCGTACTGCACAAACTTGGTCGAATGTTCGTTAGGATCTTCTGTAGGATTTCCAGAGAATTGGTGTTGTTGTACGGCTGACAACAATGAAGGTTTCAACTCAAAATCATTTCGGTTGATAGCAGGGGCAGCAATGCTGTTGTGTGGTTCTTGCTCAGATGGGGTAGCATAATACTTAAGAGGACGGTTCTGTGGTAGGTCGGCCATGTCTGTTTCTGACTCAGAATCTGATTCAGATTCAAGTTCGGTTTCAGACTGAGATTCAGGTTCTGATAAAGGAATAGGGATTTCGTGAGCTAAGCAGTATTCTTGGATACGTCTTTTTACGGTAAGAAGACGTTCAGGTTCGTCTGTCGGTCGTGTCAGATCTTCCCTTGTGAGCGAGTACTTGGCATACAATCGACATAATGGGGAAATTTGGTTTTTGCCTTAGTCTATACGGCGTAACAAAGGAGTTACGATATCGACTTAATTAGTCCCCGACAACGGCGCCAAAAACTTGATCGCTTATTTAGTGTGCCTAAATAAATCTAACTGCAAGTATACAGTCGTATCGCGTAGTTTTAAAAGATTATGGATCCCACAAAGACTAAAAATCGAACGTATCATTATCTAATGTTACTATGTAAATCTAAGGCTAATCTGATATTGTTTTAGGTTCAAAACGGGAAATTAAAGGGAAATTAAAATTTGGGAATACTAGTTATGGATAGGATATCGGTATATAATTCAGTAAACCTACATGGAATTGATTAAACCTAAGTGTATAAAGATTTATCACCCTATGCATCTGTAGGAAAAACTGGTTTAAAAGCTCTCACCTCACACTCCCATGGTTATTGCTTCGGACTATACTCTTAAGTCAATATGTCTGCTCTCGCTAGCCCATATGAGGTTAAAAATACTTTTTGAAAACTAATATGACCTAATTTAACTTTAAAGCGCTTCTGCTGCTTTTAAAACTAATGCCCGATTTCAGCTATCCGGGTAAAGCCTCACACTCCCGTGGTCTTGACCTTAACCTTTGTTACCTTTTTACTCTCGTAATAAAAGTTGGGTTTAAAATTAAGAAATCGAAGCCAGAAGAAGAGTTAATTATTGATTTTAGCTTAGAGTTATTTAATCCACTTGGTTACTTCATTACATACCGATAAGATCGGTTTAGCTTAACATAATTACGAACTTAAGCATAAAAGCGGAAAAATAATTAATCAAAGACATAATTAAAAGAAAATAAACGATACTATAAATTGAATAATGGAAACCTGGTAAATGCGGTAGCAGCAATCCCTCCACAGACTGATAGGTTCTTGCTTGGATAAATTTAAATAGAAAATGATGAAGGCAATGAAACAATCTAAATCTAAAGTGTAATAGTTCCTCAATGTGAGAAACTATTACTTTGTTCGGTAATAGGTGACAAGGAATGGTAAATGTAAACAAAACAAAAACAAAACTCTTGAATAAAATTTGGCAGCAATATGGTACTTCAGAATGTAAAATAGGTCACTCCCTTGTTCTTCGAAATCTCTCATATTTATAGACTGAGCTGAGGTAGTGGTTGGAGAAAATGTAGGCACTTCTCTTTGACAGTTATGTGACTTTGGAACCTAAATTTCTTCGGAGGAAATGTGAACGTGCAAAAACTGATCTCCTGAAACTTCGTAATCACGTTTTTGCTCAACGTATTAAACTGTTCTGAACGCATGACGATCGTGAAGCATTGTGACGGTCGTGATGAAATTTTGAGTCTATCACGGTCGTGAGGGACCTGTGACAATCGTCACACCGGCATAATTTGGATTCTGCTATTTTTCTTCTCTTTTATGCTCTTTTCTTGCATGTTTTACTTCTTTTCCACACTTTGCATACTTTTGACTTGGAAATGGAATTACCTGCAAAAACACTTAAATACTCTCAAGAAAATCGGATATTAGACGAAAACGGAATAAGAAAATAACATAAATCAAAGTAAAAACATGATATATTTTCGTGTTATCATTAAGTAAAGTGAAATTAGGGGTGTGAAAAAAAACCAATTATTGTTAATCAAATTAGTATCCAAATTGTTCCACTTTTAAAAATTCAAACCAAATGTTAAAATATAAATTTGATTATCCATTTTATTATCCAAATACAAACCGGTTTCTATAATAATAATAATAATAATAATAATAATAATAATGTAGTTTAGTTATTGGGTATACAAATTTCATTAGTTATTAAATTTATATGTTTGTCTCTTTTCATGTTTCATCATATATACGTTATAAACCAATTTTATATTTTGAACTATTTTAAAGTTAATTTTTTTGAATTTCATAAAAAAAAAATTATTTTACAAAAAATTCAGAAATTTGTTTTTCAAAATGAAAAAAAAAGTTTATAGATTCTCTAACTACCTAAAATTGTGTACTAATGCTTCACAAATTATATGGACTTTTAGCAGTTAATTATATGGACGTTCAGTAGTTAATTATATGGATCTTAGTGCATCGAGTTTGATTTGTTGAATTTGACTCTAATTTTCATCTATAAATCACAAAAATCATTAAAACTTTATGAAAAAGTGATCATAAATATTATAGATTTCTCCACCAATAGATAGAGGTTTTGAAATATACAAATATATGTATTATAACATATTAGTCACCATTTTAAGTCCATATAATTTGCTGTAATTTTTTATTTTCAGTTTTTTTTTTTTAATTTTTGAAATACTTTTAATTTTTAGATTTTCATTTTTAAATTGTTTTTTTTTTAATTTTCAAAGAAAAAATATTTTAAAATCTTATTAAATTTCTTTAAGTATTTAAATTTAAAAATTGATATAATTTAAAGAAAATAAAATTTAAATTTAACTAAATTATTTAGATTAAAATCAAAATCCATTAAGAACCGGTTTTAAACCGGTTTGGAGCAAGTGGTTTGGTTTATAAACCATAACCATAAAAATGAGTTGGTTTATAAACCATAACCATAAAAATAGATTGGTTCATATTAAATGGTTATCCATGCACACCCTTAAGCGAAATTATAAGGAATAGAAATTGAAGGTTGTTCATGCATATGCAAAACTCCATTTGACATTGGCCATTCAACCCAACTAGTTTACCTTGGCATGAGACTTCAAATAATTTGTCCAACTCAAAAAGTTAGAGATAACGAGTAGTATTATGCTACTACTCCATGGTTGTTTTAGTTATAATACATAGTGAAACTGTTCATTTGGTCTATTCCATATGAAGGTGTGTTGAATGTGTTCAAAGCATGTGCAAGAGCAGAAGAAGTCTCATATTGTTCTTGTTCTAATATATTGTTTAATCTTAAAGAATATTATTTATGATTGAGTACTATCTTATTGTTTGATCTTAAAGCATTTGATTTTGGATTGAGTGCACTACCTCAATACGTTTAATGATGGTTGAATTTGCTTAAAAGCTTCATCCAAAAATAATATACAATTCATTACATACAGGTTTCTGAATCTGTAAAACTATGTCTACCACAATGTATCAAACTGATACAAAGGGTGACTTACAAAACAATAAAGTACACGACTCTCAAAACCCTAAACCCTTATTTTTACTTTTACAAAAGTCTTAACAAGGTCTCTACTTCTTTCCCTAGGTCTTGGTCTTCCTTTTATAATCTTCAGCTGTCCATAAACTTCGAAATCTCTGCCCAATCGTTGTTTGATCCATGCTCTGATTGCGCCTTAAATCTTGGAAAAAATCGGCAACAACCTGCTGTATCAGACCAAGATGTCGAGTCCTCAAGATAGGACATCTTGTATGACATGTTTTCTTTTACAATATTTCTTCATGTTAGGAAATCTTGTTCAACACTATATTTTACCAAAATTTAGTCAAATCTTAGAGCCTTCACTGTCAGTCATACATTTTAATTAAGTTTATTTTATTGTCACCCTTAAAATCTGTCCTTTTTTTATAGCTCATTTATAATAATTTATTTATAACTTCTAGTCTTAGTTTTAATACCATATAAGAATCTCTTTTGGTAGAGTAAGTTAAAAAAATTATAATATTTTGTTTGTTTTCTTTTCTTTTTTACTTCATTTCTTAAAGGATATGATTTTTTTTTTTTAAAAAGCAATAGATCCAATAAAAACAACCGAGTACAAGGGGTACTCGAACCCTTACAACAAGATAGTTAAGGGATACAACTCGAAGGATTAGATTGCCACACTTCCCAATTACAACTAGGAGAATAATTGATTACATTTCTCATCCATAACCAAGATGTAACTTTGATTGAATTCACCACATCTTCGACATTAATTCTCCCATTATTGAAAACGGCTGCATTACGATAAAGCCATAGCTGCCAAACAGTCGCAGCCCCAAACGGACATCCCATATCTGTTTTTGAACCTATCATAGACAACAACCATAGCAGAAGAGAAGGCTATAGAGCAGTTCATATCACCTGCAAAATTAATGCCAAACCAGCAAGAGATAGATTTCCAAACAGATTTGGAAAAATGGCAATCACAGAACATGTGGTCAACTGTCTCCATTCTCATATTACAGAAAGAGCATAGGATGTTGTCATCAATAAACCCGATGCCTCTCTTACTCAATTGAAACTTGGTTGGCAACCTATGAAGAAACATACGCCATAGAAAAATGTGAATTCTAGGGGGAAGAACCAGTTTCCAAGCAGGTTTAGAATAAGGTTTAGGAGACAGCTTAATACCTGAATCCTCCTCTCCATCAGCTAACCGAAAATTTGAGCAAGCAACAAAAGAGTTAATACTATTCAGAGACCCTTCTTGAGTTTTTGAGCTCCAAGAGTGTCGTGAATCAGACAGACTCAAGTTGCCTATCTTCCCATTCGAGCCCACTCCATTTAAGTGGGCCTTATGTGCTTTTAAAGCCTCATCAAAAACCAAACCAGGGACCCGACCCACATCCGAATCAACAGTCTCTATAACATCATCTCTGACCACTTTACAAAGCAAAGAAGCTCCTCCTTTATCAACGTCATCAATTCTAGCGCTCCCTAGGTCTGCTGCGTCAGAAGGCGCAGGGCTACCTGCAGTACCTACCCTCCCAAAACTATCATTCGTCTGGGCACACTCTTTCCCACAAAGGACAGAAGAAGCCTTTTTGCTTAAAGCTACTTTTTTACATGGCTCAATGCCAGGATCAAGGGCCCCACCTTCCTCAAAAAACTCTTGGACATCATCGATACTCAGGAACTCTCTCCATGCAATGCTATCTTCACTATCTGCACTTTTCGATCCCCCTCCATCTTCTGAACTTTGCTTGACAACTTTTGAGAGCGAACCAAGCGATTCCTCTACCATACGGATCCTAAATACAAGCCCATTGATTTTGATCTTCAGGACTTCATTTACAAGCGGACCACAAGAAGTCCTTACCATTATGCTGGCCACATCCATCTTCGAGCTGTCAGAGGTAGAGTCTTCACAACATACGTATTTTCCAATTGTAGAAGAGATGAACTCGAAGAAATCTATGTTCCAAGCAAAGCTAGGTATACCATAGACACGAATCCACGTTAACCTTTCCACGTCAACATCATCCATTCTCCATTTCCTTACTTCCGAGAACCACTGACTTAACCACCCTGCTGCTCCTTCGACTAAAGCCTCCAGTTCTCCACTATCATCTTCTTCGAGAAGGCACGGGTTAGCTCCCAACGGAGTAACCTTAAGAGAAAAATAACCTTCAGAGTATAACTACCTTTGAATATTGTAAGTAGCACCCGGATTTAAGACCTTACCCACATACGCCTTTTCGAACCTCTTTAGCACAGAATTATTCACTTCGTACTCTATCAGCTTCGCCTATTTAACACCCACCTCCTCTCTAGGGCTAACAACCTCCGCAAATGACTTCCCCTGCTTCGTGAACTTGTTGCCATGAAAAAAAATTGGACTTGAAGTTCCAGTCTTGTTCAGACTGAACTCATTCCTTACTGAATACTTTCCTTTTCCTTTGCCCGTATCCTCCTTAAAAGCTGCCTTGACCGCCCTTTGAAACCTGGGAAGGTTGGCATGCAGTTTTCCCCCTAACCACAAGTTGTATAAACGTAACGCCAATCTTCTAACGTCTTCAATGCCAACAAAACGAACAAACCCGTACTTTCTTCCATACTTATCCCTCTTTGCCGGAATAACGACCTCGTCAATCACTCTAAACTCTTCAAAGTGATTGAAAAGGTCCTTGGCCCTTAAAGAATCAGAGAACTCAGTAAAGAAAATAGTAACAACCTCCTCTCGTCCCAAGCTTTCCTTGCTCTCCTTGTTAATCCTTGCATCCCATCTTGACTTCTTGAACTTATTGCGTTTCGTGATTCTTGTCCATTCGTCTTCTTCACATGGGATATTTTAATATCTTTCACATTTCTTCTTGATCTGACTTAAGTTTTGAATTATGTATTTAAAGTTATTTTCCTCAAATTAAATCGTAACTTTGCTCTTGTATGCATATTATGGGAACAAATCAAAAGATTATGGTGGAGAAGACTGTTGAGAGAAGGCAAAGAAGGATGGTCATGAATTAGGAATATGTTGCATATTCAAGAACAAGGAAACAAGTGACCCATTTATAATTTAATTATAGTGTTGGAAGTCCTTTTAATTTACTTTTTTCACATGGAATTGGAGATTACAATTTCACACATGGAAGGGGGAAAATGAAATGTCGAGGAAACATATGCTCAGATCCTGCTTTAAAATTCTGAGTTTAATTGATTTAAGCATGTTTTGTTGATGTAGTAAATTCCTCAATATACATATGTTTGACATATTATTTGCAGGTTTGGCTCCATAGCAGTAGACATGTTATGTAAGTTCAAGACCAATGATTTCCATACTTATAGACCTGTACAGACAATTGAGCTTCCTTTCATTCTAGTTGTTTCATATATTTTATGGAACATGACTAGTGTAAGTGATCTGAAATTGTTTAAGGTACCTAAAAATCCTTTTTCCTCTAACAGTTTTATCTTTTTTAAATATAAGTTAGTTACATTTGTGCACATGATGTTAATCTCTTCTTTTTTGTTTAACTAAAATTGTTCTCTCCAAGTTGGTTAAAATTTTTTTCATAGATCATCTAAGGACTTATTGAAGGCTTGACTTTTGGATTGTCGTTTATTTTAAAGCTCGTGGTTTTCTATGGTTTACTCATTAGTTTTTAGAGTAATTTTTGCAAAAATTCATGTATCTTCTCGGTTTGTATTTGTGGTTCAAGTGCTGATTTTTGTGTGATTTTTTATGTATCCTTGTTTCCTTTGTATTGGTTTGTGTTTGTTGTATAGAAAATTCAATATATGAACATATATTTTTAATCTCTTAGCATATTTTATGTTTGATGTGTAGTAAATAATATTGTCTTTTCTAAAAAACTCTAAGATGATGATGGGCTACTGACTACTGACCGTGTATGAATTTTTTTTGAAAAATCTAAACATTATGGCAGTTTCAAACATCATAATTTACTTTTTAAAAATAGAAAGAAGATTGTGGCAGTTTTAGTTCCAATTATTTGCAAACAAAAACCATCATTTTTTACTAAGTATATTACGTCGGTTTGTGTGGTTGTTGATTTGAAACCGCCATTTTATACCTAGCGGCAACCAAATTTACGATGAAAAATGTCATTTTTGTAAATTAAAACATTTGAAACTGCCATAATATAACTTTTCTAACCCCCACAATTTCTTTTTTTTGTATATAATTTGCATAGGCCATTGCATATTTAAGTTTTTGTTTTTTAATGTAGTTTATCTTTAATAATTGCAAGTAGCAATTTGTTATGTAAGTGTAGGTTTTATTGGAAATAAAACCTTATTGAGTTTTATTGGAAATTTAAAATCCGCGGACTAGTGGTATTAGAATCCTACAATAATTGAGTTTTGTGTAAAGAAAACATCTCATGATATTAATAATTTATCAATTCGATATAGCTGGCAACTTTTTCTTTGTTGTCCTTAAACATTCTTTGATATTTGTGAATTTTGTATTTGTAATCGTGATTGATTTTCAATATAAGCATGAGATATTTATTTTCGCTTTAAGACTTCTGTGCATTTGAAAAACTTTGATATTACTTTTTTTTAAAAGGTCAATTGTTTAAAAGGATCTATTCATTCCCTCTAAATTATTTCTCTGCTCCATATTCTTATCCAATAATATAGAGCATCGCTACTTTATTTACAATATGTTTAATTGATGAATCAAATATAGAGGAAAAAAAGTAAATTAAAAAATTTTAAAATAAGAGAAATTTAATAAAAATGTTAGTAGCCCTTGCTTTTACAATTTAGAAGTTTCGACGTGAGTATATCCCGGATATAATATTTTCCTCCCCATGCAAATATATATCTGACTATGTTTTTTTCACTAGGCATTGAACGTAAAACACGAAGAAAAGAAATGTTAAAGAATAAAATAAAATAAATAGTTTCATTTAACTATATATAAATAAATTTACTTATTAGTTTTGTTTTTTTGACTTTTGACCGTCTACTTTTTATTTTATTTTCAATTTGTGAGTATTATTTGAATATTGACTCACAATATTCCTTGTTTGCAAATAGTGTTTTTTATATGTTAAGAATATTATTTACAACTAAAATACTTATAATACCTAAATTTCAACATATATCTTCATTTAAATTAAATAAATCTCAAAAAAATATTATGGATTAAAATGTATCTTCATTCCAAATTAAATGAATGTAGTAGGTGACTCAAACATTTATGTCATTATTTAAAAATCAAAGACTGTCAAGCAATGAACTTGAGTCATTGACCTAGTTACATGGTCAAAACTATTGTATCGATTTTGCTATCAATTTTTATACAAAAATGAAAAAATATTAACAAGTAGAAAATTAAAATAATATTTCAGATTTAATCATCAGGAAAAAATTACAAAAACACATATAAGGAATAAAGTCAAAGATGTTATTTTTATTGTATTAAAGAAAAACAACAAATATGTTAAATGATTTTAATTGCATTAAAGGATTTTAATAAAAATTCAAATTTTTTTATATATTTTCCTTAAAAAAATTATTAAAAAATTAATTTTAATTATTCTTTTAACATGTGTGTTGCTTCTATAAGAACAAAATAGTTCAATGGTTTACAACTCACTTAGAGTCCTCTCTCAGCAATAATTTTCTCTTAAAAACACAGTGAGATTTTTAAATGAAAGCAGAATTGTGAGAAAGAGGAGAACAATGAGGAGAAGGAAGCCTAAGCCTTCTTTCAATAATATGCCCATCGAGCTTCAATCAAAAATCTTGGATAGATTGAGTTTGGAAGATAAGTCAAAGGTAATGTGTGTTTCACACTTATTGCGTGATCTCATCCTACACACAATACTACCGAAAGAGGCTTTACAACTATCAATGTCGGGTTTATTCCCAAGCCTATCTCTAGTTCGAGTTTTGTTTGAAATGTTTCATTGGTGTTCACGAGTAATGCAATGCAGAGTCGATCCTAAAAAAGTTATTGACACAAGCAAAGGGTTACTCCTTTTTTGTCACAACGTTGGTCGGGCTCATAACCTCACACATGGTGTTTATCACTATTATGTTGTGAATTATATCACAAAGCAATGTTTGGCTGTTTTGAAGCCCGTGGGACAAACCTCTATTAGATATTCTTATGTTATCCTAGCATATGATCCTGCAGAGTCATGGTTTTTTAAGATTGTACGATTTCAAGGTCGTCGTCATATCCATGTTTTCTCCTCCGAAAATGGTGACTGGACTACCCTGACTTTTTGTTTGCCTGAATATATTACAACATCTTGTTTGATAAAGAAATCTGTTTATTTAAAAGGATCAATTTACCGACTCTCTAGTTCTGGGCATTTGGTGAAGATTATAGTTAATCGTCAAGAGAATGTTTCGGAGCAATCAAAGATAATATCACTCCCTCATGGTTGTATTTATGAGAACAGTCATTGGGAACTAAGTGTGAAAGATGACAAAGTAATCTTTGTAATGTCCAAAGGTGTGAATTTTGATGTCTTTGAACTTGTTGAATGGGTGACAAGTGATGATATTTCTTACTCATGGTGCAATTCTCATAGAATTAAGGATTCAAGGTTGTGGTATCTTAATTACTATGGCGAACTCTTATCCTACAACCCTAACTATGAAATCGCATATTTCAAGCGTAGCAACCTTCCCTTTAATTACTTCCGTATATATAATAACAACATTATAGATTTTAAGCAGGTTGAATATGGCGAATTTATTAAAGAATATTTAGAATATTGTCGACCCCTTATGTTTGAATGTCTGAGTTCTTTCGCTTGTTGCTTAGATAAAGAGGTAACTAAATGCACTTTTTTTCTTAAATCTTTGCTAAATTTCTTTCTTATATAATTGTTAGTTATGATTACTAGTTTAACCTTATATCTCTAACATATGTCATTAACTATTGCTAGCTTCTCCTAAATACAATAAAATAGATCTTATTTTAATAGCACAATAACTATTAAAAAAACATGATGTAGTTATACACATGTTGCATAAATAAATTACATATATTCATGATTTAAAACTAATTATGTTTCTTTTTTTTATTATAGCATCCAAGTAATTTTCAGCGGCTACCAATTCCAGAGTAAAAGGTTTCAACATAAAAGGAAAGAGTATTGTTATTATTTTTCTTGTAATGTTTTATAAGTGATCTATGGTCCCTCTTGTTTGGATTGAAGTTATTCTTTATATTTCCTATATATCTATGTAGCATATCATTTGCAGTTTAAATTTAGTATAAAGAGTTTTAATAAACACAAAAATTCTCTTCTTCATTTGTGCATTTTTTACGGTGTTTTTAGAACTTAAAATACCATGGAATTTTAGATTTTTTACTTATTTTAAAGTAGTAAAGAAGTAAATAAACTTTTGAAATAAATTACAACTGGAAAAAGTTTGTTTTAAACCAGTGAATATATGTTACTTAATATTGTTTAAAATTTCAAAAATAAACATCCACAATAAGATAGAATAAGATTTCTATGAAACGACAAAAATGACAGAAAAATTAAAAACACAGTGGAATTTTCTAGAATAATTGGGGAGAAAATCAAATATTTGTATTGACAATAGTTTATGAATTTTCTTATACCCTTTGTTAAAGGGCCCATCGCGTGTGCAATGCTGCATTGACTACTATTCCACGTGTGCGATGCTGGGCGATACAACTTTTCTTCTTTTATATCGCGTGCGCGATAACTTGTAGTGCAACATGTAATTATTCCAGTGGCTTGCTCGCTTTTGCTCATTTTTCATCCACATTTCTCTAAGTCCCCAATCCTAATACTTGGTCATTTTTGCTCCGTTCTTTGGCCATTATTCATCAAATTTGATCATGTTCTACTTATTTTTCATTGTTTCTTCAATAGAAAACATGCAATGACAAAGTGTCATCACAACCCTAGACTAAAACTATTGCTCGTCCTCAAGTAACTTGTCTGCACTGCAAATTCCAAACAGATAAACAAGTTTCAACAATAACAAGTGAACATCACTATATGAAATTTTTTTACTTGACCACCATTCTAGATTCCAACTGCAATTGACATATTCAGAAAACATCCTCTATCTTTGATAGGTACTCAACATGTCTCTCATCTCACTATTACTCACTTAATTGATATTGTAGTCTCTCAATCAACATGAAAAATAGTTTATACTGAGTTTGATCATGTTCTACTAGAATTCATCAAAGAAATCATAACACACAGACTTGAGGGCTTTTTCGGTTGTAACATGGCTTATGTTCGGGTAGGATTTTCTTTGGGAAAGTAGGTTTAAACCTTTGAAGTTAGGTACCTAGTTCTCCTATTGTTATCATACCAACTCTTTTCCTGATTAACAGTACTAGAGATATCGCTATTGTGGTCCTCAATATTCATTTTGCATTCTTTTTCTCTTTTTATTTGGAGAAGTTATTTTTAACTTCTTATTTTCTCAAAATTTTTGAAATTTTGACCGTTTTTTTCTCTAGTACCCCAACCCCAAACTTAACCTTTGCTCACTTCTAAGAGAAAGCCCAAACTTATTATTTTTCATACAACTTTAGAACAAAAAATTTATACCTAACTCCAAAGAGAGGGTAGAAAGATGTAATCTTACAAGTCACATGGCTAATAAATAAGGCTAAGTCACCGAAAGAAGGGCTAAGATCAAAGTGGTTAGCAAAATACTTAACCCATTACTACATGGTGGTTTTAAAATGGCTCAGAGTTCATACCAAACAACTGCCTCTATGTGTGTAAATCAAACCAGACAAATTGAATCGGAAATAGTTCAAACTTGTCAAAGCAATAATGCAAGGATATACTCAATGAAAGGAATAGTAAATAGAGGAAATAATTTGGCTTAAACCTTACTATTTGAGGTATCTGAAGGTTGAGTACAAGTATGTTGATTACTTTATCATCCTTTTCTTTTAATTCCTAAGTCACTTTCCTGATGATCAAGTTTCATCTGATGGTGCTTTTGGTTAATCTATTCAATGCTTAAGTTGCAATTATTGTAAATCTGAAAGAAACAACAATAGCAAACCCATTCATTAAATTACTTTCACAATATGAATTAAAAAATTATCTTTTGATAATCATGAGGTTTGGTTGTATATGAGTAACTTTAGTGAAAATTAATTTAAAATAAAATAATTTAAAAAGTGAAATGGCATTGAAAAATAATATTTGATTGGATGAGGAGGGTATGTGTATAAAACTAAATTTAAGGGTATAATCATAAAAAAAAAAACCTAACCAATCATTCAAAGATTGAACCCTAATAATCATTAGAAGTTCTAATCTCACCCAATAGATATTGGTATAAAACCCTTCTAATCATTTGAATGTTTGAACCCTAATAATCGATGAAACCTTCCTTTTTACTCCTTTATTGCAACATAGTAAAAAAGCATTCAATAATAATATTGAAACCAGTAGCATCGGTTCTACCTTACTGAACCGAAAATGATAACATAAATATACACAATGGGGAGAAAACTCGGTACAGGTAAATTCATAGCGACATATATTTGCACACTTTAACCAACAAACAAAAGGTACCTTATAGTTTTACTTATTTGTTCAATAATTTTCTTCCTTAATTTTGGTTGGTTAGGGTTTCTTGATTTTGGTTCTCTATGTTTTAATTTTGTTTTTAACCAAAAGCTTTACTTGTATGTTATTGTGTGGGAGTAATTTCATCATTATGGGTTTTTGAATTAATTTTAAATTTTTGTCCTTGTTTAATGGATGGGTTGATGGATCTTAGAGGAGTAGGGACTATTTAGTGCCTTAAACTAAGTATGTAATATTTTTTGTCTTTCTTTATTTGATAATAGGGTGGAACAATTTTGGGTAGGCAAATATTTGTTACTGATTTGTTAAGTTATCACTTGAGGATGTAAGCATATCACTATTTTTTTCATGTGCATTGTTTATTGTTGATACTGATATGAAAAATTATCACTTTTGAAAACTGAACAAGGGATCTTACGATAGATTTTATAGGAAAACTTGATTTTTAGTCTGAGCCTTGGCCTAGGGTTTCAGACAACACAAAGAATTTAATTCGAAAAATGCTTGATCAAAAACCAAGAACAAAGCTTACAACACATGAAGTACTATGTAAGTCTCTTTAACTTTACTTTGAACAAATAACTTAATTGAGTTTAGAAATATATAGTTAAATCACTTTTGACATCTGTAAGATTTTTCAAAGATTATGGCACTAAAGTTTGATTATGTGTCAGGCCACCGATGGATAATTGTCGACAACATTCCACCTAATAAACCTATTAACTATGTAGTTTTTATCAAGTATGAAGCGATTCTTTAATATGAATAAATGATAGTTTATCATTAGATGTTAGTGTATAATTGATTTACAGTTTGCAATGATAATGTTTTTCAAATAATCTCTTCAAAGTTTAAAGTTTATATTTGAAATTTTGTTTATTCAACAGTAGTTGATACAACTTTATGAAGTTTGGCACTAGAATGGGAAACAGACCCCTAAAGAACTCGACAACAAAGCCAGTGAAGAAATACCACTATTTAAAATTGGGGATGTTGTGAATCTTGTTGTGAATTACGACAAAATTCAATATCAATTTGTGAGGCAAAGAACAATAGCAACCAAAATAAATGGTTTTCAGTAATAATAATCCGTAACAGATAATATAACAGAATAAGGCAAGAAAAAACCGAAGGTTTGTTTATCAAGTTCGATCAAACGATCTACTCTGGGGGAGAGAGCAGCTCTCCAATTCACTATACTCAGAAATTTGTTACAAGAGATTACAGATGAGTTACAAGAAAATAGCCTTCGCCTTCAGGTTCCCAAGAACAACCCTATTTTCTACCCAAGTGTTTCCCAACCTCTCCAACTCTCAATATATGAATCACTTAAACCCAAGGTGTAACAGTGTTTCCCAATAACCTTAAATAACTCCAAAGGTTTCCCTAAACCTTTGCTTTTCTAAGATTTTCCTTATGAATAGCTGAAACCATATGCTATGCCTTTAAACCCTTTCTCTCCCTTGTTGGTGTACACTCTAAGATTGTCACACACCAACCATATAAGAGATACATATTTATAATAGCAAATACCCAACAAACTAAGCCCAAAATCACATGGATCCATGAACCGAATCAAAAAAGCCCGAAAACTTGAAAACACTATTCACCGTACGGACAACACTATTCACCGTACATACGTCACTATTTTTCCGTACGCATAGCAGTATTCACCGTACGGATGACACTATTCACTGACCGCTTTTTTTCTCGACTTTTCGTCTGATTTTCGCAGTAAATGCAATCTCCAAAATATGTTTTCTTTCTCTTCATCAACAAAGATTTTAAGGCACATTTACAACAATCTCCACCTTGACTTTAAACCGTATTGATACCAATTTAACAATCAACAACATTGCTTCTCTCTACCAAGTTGAAACTTTAATCAAGTAACTTTGATCAAATTCAAGCAACCCTTGAATCTTGATCTCGCAGCTTGCATCCACTTGTTCCCAATTACCCTTTTGTGCCAAGCTAATTTAACAAGCTTACAAGTATGATTATTCAATCACCCTTGACTCCACCTGTTTTCAAATGCCTCCCTGAAGGTTTTTCTTCTTTTATTTTGCAGTCCTTCAGGCACATTAAAAACATAATATCCAAGGCTAGCATAACCGTCCCTTTGAGATGCTACAATAACCCTCCTTACCTTATCATGAGTCAAATGATAATCAGAGATCTCTGTAACCGTTCCCTCACTACTGCTAGCATCCATAGTAGGAAACTCCACCTTAAACTCAGTTTTCTCCGTTATAGTTTCTCCCATGTTTCTCCCTTGGTTTTCACTATTCTTCTTCTGAAGAAATTCTCTATCAACCAAGTAAGTTGTTTTAACCTCAAATCTTCCCCAAAAACACAATAATAACTCAGCGGTAACATGCATTTTTATCCCTTTATTTCTGCAAAATTCATTGTACTCCTCTGAAACTTTCTCAAGGCATTCATAACGCCTTAAACTCAAATCCCATAGCTCTTCCTTGTCATGAAAGCCTCTACTAGTTAACGATGAATGAATAATAACATTTGAACCTTCTAAAATAAATAGACCACATATTTTAGGCTCTTTAGAAATAATCAATTCATCACGCAAAATCTTCAACACTCCACGTTCAACTCTAGTACAATAGCCTAGATCATCAAACATACTTATAGATAACAAATTTCGCTTGAGTTTTGGAACATACCTCACATTCTGAAAAAGAAGTTCACGATCATTAAACATTTTAAATCTGACCATACCAATACCATGAACCTTGCATGCCTTATTATTACCAAGGAGAACTACTCCATCTTGCACCATCTTCAAAGTTTCAAAGTATTCTATTCTTGGACACATGTGATAAGAGCAACCTGAGTCAATGACCCAACTATCTTCAGTTTCCAAACTCGATACTACTAGTGCTTCGGCATCCTCATAACTTTCCTCACCCAATGCAACTACAGCTTGAACAGAATCTTCATTGACCTTTCTTTCAGGACAATCCCTTTTAAAGTGACCAATTTTCTGATAATTAAAACATTTTACCTTTGACTTGTCAGACCTCTTTGATTTGGACATACCTTTACACTCACCTCCTCCTCTTGACACATTTAAGCCTTCACCACTATCTTCAATCTTCAAATCTTTCGACTTTGAAAATTCTTTGGATTTCACCGCTGTCTGGACTTCATCTAAAGTAATAGTACCTTCCTTACCGTAAAGAAGGGCATCTTTAAAGTGCTCAAAAGATTTGGCTAATGAACTCAACAGGAGCAAAGCCTTGTCCTCATCATCAATCTTCACTTCAATATTCTCAAGATCATCGATAATCTTAATTTTCCATAACCCGAAGTCGTTGTTACCGGAAAATTTCTCGATCTTCCATCTACTAACCAAGGAGCTCACTTATCAACAATGTCACTTTGCTCCACGCTCACCGCACCACTTGTTGTGAATCTTGTTGTGAATTACGAAAAAATTCAATATCAATTTGTGAGGCAAAGAACAATATCAACCAAAATAAATGGTCTTTAACAATAATAATCTGTACACATTTAATATAACAGAATAAGGCAAGAAAAAACCAAAGGTTTGTTTACCCAGTTTGATCAAACGACCTACTCTAGGGGAGAGAGCAACTCTCCAATTCACTAAACTCAAAAAGTTGTTACAAGAGATTACAGATGAGTTACAAGAAAATAGCCTTCGCCTTCAGGTTCCGAAGAACAACCCTATTTTCTACCCAAGTGTTTCCCAACCTCTCCTACTCTCAATATATGAATCACTCAAATCCAAGGTGTAATAGTGTTTCACAATAACCTTAAACAACTCCAAAGGTTTTCCTAAACCTTTGCTTTTCTAAGGTTTTCCTTAAGAATAGCTTAAACCTTATGCTATGCCTTTAAACCCTTGCTCTCCCTTGTTGGTGTAAACGCTAAGATTGTCACACATCTACCATATAAGAGATACATATTTATAATAGCAAATACCCAACAAACAAAGCCCAAAATCACATGGATCCATGAACCGAATCGAAAAAGCCCGAAAACTCGAAAACATTATTCACCGCACGGACAACACTACTCACAGTAAGGACGTCAACATTCATCCGTATGGATAGCACTATTCACCACACAGACGACGCTATTCACCGACCGATTTTTTTTTCGACTTTTCGTCCGACTTTCTAAAACTTCCGACTTTCGCGGTAAATGCAATCTCTAAAATATGTTTTCTTTCTCTTCATCAATAAAGGTTTTAAGGCACATTTACAACAAGGGAGAAATGTGATATTGCAATAGCTGCTCTCTACCTATCATCAGATGCAGGTTAGTAACTTTATATAGTTACCTAAATATTTTATATTAATTTTTCAATCTTGTAATAAGGTTAAGATGGATGGTAGTAACTAATGATTAGTAACCAAAGTATGTTCACCATATAACACAATAAAAGGCATTTAGTTCCTCTTGTAAATTGAATACTTACATGTTTTTCTATGAAATTGAAATTATATTGTGAACTTTTATGAATTTAACATTGAGGTGTTTTACTATGAATAGATACATTAACATTGTGGTTTATGTTCTGATGGAATGCAATTCTTTATGCATGTTCTGTTACTTATAAGGAATAAGAAAATTAGAATAAAATCCAATCATAAAGTGAAATAAGTGAAGTACTAATATAGTTAAAATACAAGGTACTATATATTATATATAGCCCCCCAAGGATTATTTCCATGTGAAAGCCTTAATTAAGTGTATATGTGTGATCTGAATCTGATAATTCATTTATAATTGTGACCTTATGTTAGTTGTTCATTGAATTTTATTTCCTCTTAAAACCTTTTGTATATATTTTACCAACTGCAATAATTTATAAATTAATATTTTCCATGAACTAGATTTTCAAAAGTCTAAGTTGTTAAATGAAAGTTGATGAATGGTTTTATGTTGCCTTTCTAAGACTAGCAATAGTATCAATATTAGATTCTTGGCTCATGCTCTTATTAAGTCAACTAAAATTAAAAGGAATAGAAATTGATGGTTGTTCATGAGTATGCAAAACTCCATTTGGAAATTGTCATTCAACCCTGCTAGTTTACCTTTTCATGAGACTTCAAATAATTTGTTCAACTCTAAAAATTAGAGATAACGAGTAGTGTTATGCTTCTACTCCATAGTTGTCTAAGTTATAATACATAGTGAAATTGTTCATTTGGTCTATTCCCTATGAAGGTGAGTTGAATGTGTTGAAAGCATGTGCAAGAGCAGAAGAAGTCTCATAGTGTTCTTGTTCTAATATTGTTTAATCTTAAAGAATGTTATTTATGATTGAGTACTATCTTATTGTTTGATCTTAAAGCATTTGATTTTGGATTGAATGCACTAATACGTTTAAGGATAGCACCTGTTCTCAATTTACCTATTTAATTAAATTAACTTTTATATACTTGAATTGGGTTTTATTAGATAATCACAATATCTTGATACAGTATCTGGTAGTAGATCTCAGATGTCCCAAAAGATGTCGAGACATTGATCTCTGATTGTTTGAACAAGGCCCCAAATAAGGAAATTCAAAAACTGCAGATTCATAACAATGTTGGGACAGATGCTTCAACATCAGTCAAGACATATACTTCTGAGTACAAGAACAGACTGAATTGAACATAACAGAATGATAAATAACACAAAGATATGATGACCCAGTTCGGTGAACAATAACTCCTACATCTGGGGGCTACCAAGTCAGAAATGAATTCATTATTCGTAGTATTAATTTAGAGCTAAACAACCTTCGGTTTATAACTCCTCACTTAATCCCTACCATTGCAACTTCTACCTAGAAATCACCATCTAGATAAGTGAAACCCATCTCAATTCCTAAATCACCTCAGTGATATTTAACAGTTACAACCTCCGACAATGTAAAACTATGTCTACAGGTTTCTGAATCTATAAAACTATGTTTACCACAATGTATCAAACTGATACAAAGGGTGACTTACAAAACACGAAAGTACACAACTCTCAAAACCCTAAACCCTTATTTCTACTTTTACAAAAGTCTTAACAAGGTCTATACTTTTTTTCCTAGTTATTGATCTTCCTTTTATAATCTTCAGATGTCCATGAACTTCGAAATCTCTGTCCAATCGTTCTTTGATCCATGCTCTGATTGCGCCTTAAATCTTGGAACAAATCGGCAACAACCTGCTATATCAGACCAAGATGTCGAGTCCTCAAGATAGGACATCTTGTATGACATGCTTTCTTTTACCAGATTTCTTCATGTTAGGATATCTTGTTCAACACCATGTTTTACATAAATTTAGTCAAATCTTAGAGCCTTCACTCTCAGTCTTACATTTTAATTGAATTTATTTTATTGCCACCCTTAAAATCTGTCCTTTTTTTATAGCTCCATTTATAATAATTTATTTATAACATCTGGTCTTAGTTTTACTACCATATAAGAATCTCTTTTGGTAGAGTAAGTTAAAAAAATTATATTATTTTGTTTATTTTCTTTTCTTTTTTACTTCATTTCTTAAAGTATATGAAATTGATCATACTCCAAAATTTTAATATCTTTCACATTTCTTCTTGATCTAGCTTAAGTTTTGAATTATGTATTTAAAGTTATTTTCCTCAAATTAAATCGTAACTTTGCTCTTGTATCCATATTATAGGAACAAATCAAAAGAATATGGTGGAGAAGACTGTTGAGAGAAGGCAAAGAAGGTTGATCACGAATTAGGAATATGTTGCATATTCAAGAACAAGGAAACAAGTGACCCATTTATAATTTAATTATAGTGTTGGAAGTCCGTTTAATTTACTTTTTTCACATGGAATTGGAGATTACAATTTCACACATGGAAGGGGGAAAATGAAATGTTGAGGAAACATATGCTCGATCCTGCTTTAAAATTCTAAGTTTAATTGATCTAAGCATGTTTTGTTGATGTAGTAAATTCCTCAATATACTTATGCTTGACATGTTATTTGCAGGTTTGGTTCCATAGCAGTAGACATGTTATGTAAGTTCAAGACCAATGATTTCCATACTTATAGACCTGTACGGACAATTGAGCTTCCTTTTATTCTAGTTGTTTCATATATTGTATGGAACATGACTATTGTAAGTGATCTGACATTGTTTGAGGTACCTAAAAATCCTTTTGCCTCTTACAGTTTTATATATTTTTTTTTAAATATAAGTTAGTTACATTTGTGCACATGATGTTAATCTCTTCTTTTTTGTTTAACTAAAATTGTTCTCTCTCAGTTAGTTAAATTTTTTTTCATAGATCATCTAAGGACTTAGTGAAGGCTTGACTTTTGGATTGTCGTTTATTTTAAAGTTCGTGGTTTTCTATGGTTTGCTCATTAGTTTTTAGAGTAATTTTTGCAAAAGTTCATGTATCTCTTCGGTTTGTATTTGTGGTTCAAGTGCTGATTTTTGTGTGATTTTCGATGTATCCTTGTTTCCTTTGTATTGGTTTGTGTTTGTTGTATAGAAAATTCAATATATGAACATATATTTTTAATCTCTTAGCATATTTTATGGTTGATGTGTAGTAAATAATATTGTCTTTTCTAAAAATCTCTAAGATGATAATGGGCCACTGAACACTGATCGTGTATGAATTTTTTTTTTATGAAAAATCTAAACATTATGGCAGTTTAAAACATCATAATTTACTTTTTAAAAATAGAAAGAAGATTGTGGCAGTTTAAGCTCCAATTATTTGCAAACAAAAACCGCCATTTTCTACTAAGTATATTACGTCGGTTTGTGTGGCTGTTGATTTGAAACCGCCATTTTATACCTAGCGGCAACCAAATTTACGATGAAAAATCTCATTTTTGAAAATTATGACATTTGAAACCGCCATAATATAAGTTTTATAACACCCACAATTTCTTTTTTATATATATATAATTTGCATAGGTCATTGCTTATTTAGGTTTTTGTTTTTTAATGTAGTTTATCTTTATTAATTGCAAGTAGCAATTTATTATGTAAGTGTAGGTTTTATTGGAAATAAAACCTAATTGAGTTTTATTGGAAATTTAAAATCCGCGGACTAGTGGTATTAGAATCCTACAATAATTGAATTTTGTGTAAAGGACACATCGCATGATAGTTATAATTTATCAATGCGATATAGCTGGCAACTTTTTCTTTGTTGTCCTAAAACATTCTTTGATATTTGTGAATTTTGTATTTGTAATCGTGATTGATTTCTAATACAAGCATAAGTTATTTATTTTCGCTTTAAAACTTCTGTGCGTTTGAAAAACTTTGATATTACTTTTTTTTTAAAAGGTCCATTGTTTAAAAGGATCTATTCATTCCCTCTAAATTATTTCTCTACTCCATATTCTTATCCAATAATATAGAGCATTGCTACTTTATTTACAATATGTTTAATTGATGAATCAAATATAGAAGAAAAAAAGTAAATTAAAATTTTTTAAAATAAGAGAAATTTAATAAAAATATCAGTAGCCCTTGCTTTTACAATATAGAAGTTTCGACGTGAGTATATCCCAGATAAAAATGTTTTCCTCTCCATGCAAACATTTATTTGACTATGTTTTTTTCACTAGGCATTGAACGTAAAACACGAAGAAAAGAAATGTTAAAGAATAAAATAAAATAAATAGTTTCATTTAACTATATATAATTAAATTTACTTATTAGTTTTTTTTTTTGACTTTTGACCGTCTATTTTTTATTTTATTTTTAATTTGTGAGTATTATTAGAATTTTGACTCACAATGTTCCCTGTTTGCAAATAGTGTTTTTTTTATGTTAAGAATATTATTTACAACTAAAATACTTATAATACCTAAATTACAACATATATCTTCATTCTAAATTAAATGAATCTCAAAAAAAATATTATGGACTAAAATGTATCTTCATTCCAAATTAAATGAATGCAGTAGGCGACTCAAACATTTATGGCATTATTTAAAAATCAAAGACTGTCAGACTTGAATCATTGACCTAATTACATGGACATACTATTTTTTCTATTGTATTGATTTTTCTACCAATTTTTATACAAATTAAAAATAAATAAATAAAATATGTTAACAAGTGTTTCATAAATTATTAAAGTGATAATGAATTAAGCGGCAAACAGATAATATGTAAAATAAAATAATATTTCAAATTTTATTATTAAAAAAAAAAGTTTAAAAAACTCATATAAGAAATAAAGTCATAAATGTTATTTTTCTTGTATTAAAGAAAAAACAAATATGTTAAATGATTTTAATAGCATTAAAGGATTTTATTTCAAAGTCAAACTTTTTATATATTTTCATAAAAAAAATTATAAAAAAGATTTAATTTTGAATATTCTTTTAACATTCGTATTGCTTCTATATAAACAAAATATTTCAATGGTTGACAACTCACTCATAATCTTCTCTCATAATCTTCTCTCAGTAATAATTCTCTCTAAGAAACGCACAATGAGATTTCTGAACGAAAGCATGATTGTGAGAAAGAGGAGAACAATGGGGAGAAGGAAGCCTAAGTCTTCTTTAAAAAATATACCCATCGAACTTCAATCCAAAATCTTGGTTTGATTAAGTATGGAGGATAAGTCAAAGGCAATGTATGTTTCACACTTATGACATGATTTCATCCTACACACAATACTACCGAAAAGGCTCTACAACTATCGATGTTGGGTTTGATCCTAAGCCTATCTCTAGTTCAAGTTTTATTGGAAATATTCATTGGTGTTCACAAGTAATGCAATGCAGGGTCCATCCTAAAAAAGTTATTCACATAAGCAACAGGCTATTCCTTTTTATCACAACATTAGTTGGGCTCATAACCTCACACATGGTGTTTATCACTATTATGTTGTGAATTATATCATAAAGCAATGTGTGGTTGTTTTGAACCCGTGGGACAAATCTATATAAGATATTCCTATGCTATCCTAGCATATGATCCTACAGAGTCATGGTTTTTTAAGATTGTGTGATTTCAAGGTCGTCGCCATATATCCATGTTTTCTCCTCCGAAAGTGGTGACTGGACTACCATGACTTTTTATTTGTTTGAATATGTTTTCTATGTATTATGATGTTTATACAAGTTTAAGAAACTTATTTTAATCATTAGTTGCATGAAAACACATTTAATTTGAATTTCCATAAAATTGCTCAAGAACACTCATGAACACATAAACATAAAAATGCCAAAACTCCGAACCTCAACAATAAATTACAAACTCATATACTATTTGAACCAGTTTTTCGCGTTGATCACGAATATGTAATTATTTTTGCATTTGGATTTGTATTTTGGTCAAATTGAATGATTCTTCATTATATATTTCGTTCACTTTTTTCTTTGATGCTCATGAACTGTAGCTCGTTTGTTAAATTTGATGGCATATTTGGATTCAGGGCGTAAATCCAAGTCCAACGATATATAATTTATAATTTAATTATTTGATTTGGAAATTTTCAGAATTTTGTTCATGAAGTTGTTGAAGAATGATGAACAAATGATGAATGTTGCTGAAAGTTGTTTGCAAACTAAGTATGCATCACACCCGTCTGTTTTTTCCCATCATTTTTCGTTAATGCCTCCTGCTTGTGCCACATGGCACTGTTGAATTGGCAGAAGAGGGCAGGGATCGTGTACACACTTCGATGCCTCAATCACAGTCGTTGATCTTGATACAACGGAGGGAGGCGTAGTCAACCTCCATGGTTGTGTTGACCGCGCAATCTGGGCCTTAATTTTTGGGCCTAGCTTATTTTGCTAGCAACCTTCACTTTCTTGAGAATTCTACCTGCCATCCCCCCAATTAATCCTGGCACCCCCCCCCCCCCCCCCCCAATACATGCAAAAAGTCTATTTTACCGCTGTGGAAAACCCCGGTTTTTTGAAATGTCCGGTGCCATACCGGATTTTTTTATCAATATCGGATTTCTCCTTCAATTTCAATGTATTTACCTGAATTTTCAGGTAATACCGGTAATTTTGAAAATGTCGGTATCTTTCACCGGACATTTCGAATTTACCTGTATAAATGTACCAGATTTTTAAATTAATAGAAAAAGTGAAAAATGTCGGGGAATTGAAATATCCGGTATACCGGGAATTTCATGGAAACTAAAATTCCCGGTAACAGACCTGAGCCTGAAAAAAATTTAAAAAACCTGCAATCTCCATTAGTGTTTCCAATAGTGTTTGATCAACAAGAACATCATCAAGATTACATGGTAAATTAAAATGATATCATACGAAAAAAATACATAACAACATACGAAAAATATTAAAACTACTGTGACTTCCTAATTTCTTCCTCCTAGTGCCTAATCCGTCCTGCATATGCTGTTTCCCATGCTCTTGCCTCTTTAGTACAGTTCTCTCTCCACCGGGACGTGACGGGAGGCAAAGGACTATCAGGTTTTAATTTTACCTGAACCCAATGGTTGTTGTTGACAAATCCAACAACAATTATTTTATGCCTACTTGCAAACATTGATGGAGCTATGGTAAGAGGGAAGAAGGTTTGGTTCAGTGTCATTGACAGGGAGACAAAAACCAAACTGTATCGGGTCGCAATAGGATAACCCATATTTGGAATCGACATCCATTTCTCTCTACCCTGTGCACCTAAGTGTGTTACTTTTAAGGAACGTCGAACCACATCAATGATGTCATAAAACAACTTTGAAAACAATTTTGGTTGTTGATAAATTTGAGCATCCAACTGATTCTGAATCAACGCCCAAGACTCTTCACCCCATCCAAGTAATACTGCAATAGCCCGAAAACCACAATTTCCATCGTCACCCACATCAATAATGTCGTCAATGTATGGATGCATGAACCGAGGAAACTGAGACAAGCATTTATGCTTAGAAGATACAGTGGACGGTTGACTAGAAGGTTGACTTCCTGTTGGTTTTGTACATGATGTCTTTGTAGTCTGACTCCTCTGCGAGGCCTCACCATACTCCCACTGTGAGGGATCACGACGCACATCACTCTCTTCACCCTTTTTGCTCTTCTTAACTCCTCTCTTCGGCTTGTACTTCACCGGCTGTGGACACCTAGAAGATGTGGCTGGATAAGTTAGTTCTCTAATTTTCTTCTTCAACACCCTCTGACCTACTATATCCAGAGAATTGAAATATATCTTCAAATCTTCACATTCTGCGTCTAAATCCATCTTTGAACCACTATCCTCTGGTCCGTCAGTATGCTCTTGAATGTGTAATTTCTTCCAAAAAACATGAATTTCTTCTAAAGGAATAGACAAACCTTGTATTTGAAGACCAGCAAGTTGACATGCACAGGGTAAACCATGTGTTGATCTAATGAAGCAACCACACATTTCTTTGTTTATACCAATAATTTTGACCCGTTCTAGCTCCTTCCCTATGTGTTGTATACATTGCCTTGACACAAAACCGTGCAAGTTGGTGTAGAATGGAGTGTTATACCGATGCTCAATATTCACGATACTCTTTTCAAACGACACTCTAATTGAGCCTAACTGCAACTTCAGCATGGTGTTAACAGCATCCCAACTTCGGCATAAGTCTCCCCGACTATGTGACAACATATTTTTGAGTCTCCAATGCGCAGACTCGACCCTAAACCGCAATAATAAAAACACAATTAAACATCAATTATGCTAATTTATAAAATCAAATAAGACTTTATTAAATCAAATTAGACGCAGGTATACCTATTCGTTGTTGTGTTTCCCATGTGAGGAACTTTGTTTTTCCATGCAGAAATAAACCTTTCTTTATACGGTGTCAACCATGTTTCTTTCACATAGTTAACAAACAAAGGTATGTCAACACAAACAGTCTCAAAGTGCTTCAAGTGTATGAGATACTCACTCTCTCTATTAGCATACATGATTTTGTTCCACAGCTCCATGACATGTTCATGTCTTTCTGATTTAACATATTCCTTACATTTCATGCTAACATTTTTGGAAATGTGGAACACACATAACAGGTGTGTTGAACTAGGAAACACAACTTCAAGTGCATTCATCAAGGCAAGTTCTCTGTCAGTCACAACAACATTTGGCAGCAATTTCTCAAAAAAAAACAATTCTTTCAGCTTCTCCATTGCCCATTTGAAATTCCCCTCCATTTCGTGTTCCAAATACGCAAACCCTACGGAAAACGTCAACTTGGTAGACGTAACGCCAACAATCTCAAGCAACGGTAATCGGTACATATTGGTCTTGTATGTACAATCAAAAATCAACACCAAGTGAAACATATTCAACAGCTTCACTGAATCAGGATGTGTCCAGAAAATATCAGCAACAACGTTCGAGTCTTCCCTATTTCTTGTCCAACACATGTACTTTTCATTATGAATAAGACTCAACAAAATTTGCATTTCTGTCAATGAACCTCTCTTGCTTTCATGGTACGCAGCTCTAGCTTTATATACTTGCCCAACACTCGTGAGGTTTTCTGGATCTTGGTCTTTCAAGGCGGAAATTATGTGTCTCGGAGGCATGTTATACTTCGTCATGTTATTCACAAACTGTCTCTCATGAGGTTGTAGACGGCCTAATATGTCGTGCCCTGACAAATCTTCAGATAGTCTATGATTGTGGAACCCACACATAACGCGCACCCTCCAACCAGTACCACTTGGAGAAGACCTCAGCCGAAACGGACATTTCACTTTCATACTTGCAAGACCATCCTTCTCCGAAGAATGACTACTTTCAGACTTTTTTCTTTTATAATTTCCTCCTCTCTCACAACCCAATATCAATTTATCCTTCCTTCCTCACTGGCCAGTTGCACTATCAGAACGAATTGTCACAACTATGATACCGTGTTGCTTCCCAATATTCTGCGCCCAAGCTAATACGTCGGATCAGCTCTCAAAAATCTGTCGTTCAAAAACATAACACCTTATAGTGACACAAAACATGAAATCAAACGAAATAATAGTAAATTTTAAGCGTCTATGTATAATACATACTTTGTCAGTGGTGAAGAACTGAGTGTAATCGCTACATGAGTCGGTAGAAGACCCTGACGGTTCGAGCACAACTGGCAAGCATTTTTTATGACACAGACCTGTTACCGGAAATTTCGTCCAAAACGGGAATTCCCGGTATACCGGACATTTAAAATTCCCGGTATTTTGATAGATACCGGTAATTTTGAAATACCCGGAATGGTTCTGCAAAATTACACCGGTAAAATCAGTATTACCGGTAATTATTACCGGTTTTTTAAAAATTCCCGGTATTTTGTACCGGTAATTTACTATTTGTACTACCGTTTTTTTTGGGTTACGAAATTTTCGGAAAACACTACCAGGAATTTTGTTTTGTACTACCAGAAATTTGGTTTTCAAGTTTCTAAAAAAGTGATTTTTTGGGTTAGAAAATGTTATTTTTTATGTAAATAATATCAGGGATGTTATGGTAATAATGAAAAATTGGGGGTGCCAGGTTTAATTGGGGGGTGGTAGGTAGAATTCCGCACTTTCTTCTATTTGTTTTTTTACTTTTTTTTGTTCAATTAATTGAGATTAATTTTAGAAAAAGCTCCTTATTTGGCTTTGGTGTGGATGACATGGTTCTATCGGATGCCGGAAATTTTCTTTCTTGCAAAGTCTCAGCCTGCCCATTTAAGTTCCTCGGCATTCCAATAGGCGGCAACCATAGATTGGTTTCCTTTTGGAAACCTTTGATTAATATGGTTCGAGCAAGGTTAAACTCGTGGAAAGGAAGGTTTCTCTCTATGGGAGGCAGAGTAACACTAATCAACTCTGTATTGGAAAATATTCCAATTCACTATATGTCGTTCTTCAGAGTCCCAACTAAAGTCATTAAGTTATTAACATCCATTCAGAAGCGATTCCTATGGAATGGTTCTGTGGTTAAAAAGGGCATTTCTTGGGTCCGATGGAACTTGGTCTGCAAACCTGTTAAAGAAGGCAGGTTAGGAGTTAAAGATTTAAGATTGTTTAATGCAGCTCTACTGCTCAAATGGACTTGGAAGATTCTATCTCAGGAGGATAGGTTATGGAGAGGATTAATCCATAGCAGGTATCCCAATTACCTACAAGACCTTTATAGCTCTGTTGTATCCAAGTCTCGTGTTCCTCCGTCAACATGGTGGAGAGATCTTGTCCAAGTGTCTTCATTTTGTGGGATTAATCAAGAAGATGGATTGATTACTCATAAACCTGGAAACGGTGAACTTACTCCCTTCTGGACATCTCGATGGGCAGGAATCCGCACCTTGGCTGCTGATTTTCCTGGATTATGGCCTCTAGCAGAAAATAAATATAGCAGAATTATAGATAATGGTTCCTGGGAGGATGGCATATGGAAATGGAATATTAAATTCTCACACCAAATCTTGCAGGAAGATATCAAATTGCAACATCATAAACTACTTGAAGTGCAGCAGCAACATCATGTGGACGAAGATATGCATGATACGGTTATTTGGACATACGGCCACACATCTGTTTTCTCTGTTTCGTCCTTATATTCTTTATTGCAGGAAAAGGAGAGTAGCACAGTTCCGGCTTCTGCAGAGGATGTCAAATCTGCGCTGAGATTGAATTGGCTTGCCGTTGCTCCACTTAAATTGAAAGTATTCGGTTGGAGACTGATGCTCAATAGATTACCTACACGCGACAACTTGGCTCGAAGAGGAATTGTTACGAATATTAATGAAAAGGTTTGCCCATTCTGTTTTTTAGTGGACGAAAATGCTGAACATCTCCTCTTTCACTGCTCCAAATCAAACCGTGTTTGGAAATACATATTCCTTTGGCTGGATGTCGCGGAATTTTGCGTAGGAGATATTTCGAACCATATTCTATGTAGGATAAATGGGTGTATCCAAAAATCTCTTAGTGTAGGTATTGCTATGGGTTTTTTGGTTAATAGTTTGTTGGGTCATATGGTCGTCTAGGAACAACATCATGTTCAGAGACGAGTTTTGGGATATAGATACGATTACCAATCGTATAGTCATTTATTCTTGGTGGTGGATTGGTAAAAAACACAAAAATGCACTTAACTGTAATTATTATGCATGGGTAAATGCCCCTCTAGATTTTTGTAGGCCTTGATTTTTTTAGAAATAGGTCTTGCCTTGTATATGGGTTGGATCCCCCTTGAGATTCCTTAATATATATACCACTAATCTTGCTTATTAAAAAAAAAAAAGTTGGTCCTTGGGCCACTTTTGTTTTCCCTTATTTTTTTACCAAGACTATACTCCTTAACTTATGCCCCTTCTTTTATTTTATTTTCTCAAATCTATTTTAACTTTTATTTTATTTTTAAAATTCAATTAATCTTTTTTTAGTTAGTAAAAATTCATTGATTAAATATTATTTTAGTTAGTTAATTTTCTAATTAAATTTAATTAATTTGATTAATTAATTGAATTAATTTTTAATCGATTATTCTTGATAATTAATTATAGGGTTAAATAAATTTTTGGTCCCTCTAAATATGGTCAATTTCATTTTTAGTCTATTTAAAAATTTTCTTCAAAGAATATCCCTCCTAATATTTTCCATCCACATTTTTGGTCCCTCCCGCTATCATGAATTCAAAACATCATATATATCCATAACACTAAAAAATAATTTTGAATAGGTGAATATGGACAAACTCTGCGATTCATAGAATACATACAAAAAAAGTTTGGTGTAATTAAAGAAAGGCTAGGTGTAATTATCGGGCCACAGGCCGTGTTATCTTAGTTGGTTGAAAAGAGAAAGGAATGTTGTGAAACTACCCCTTTTGAAGAAGGCTTTGATGATGAGATTGTAGGTGAAAAAAGATGGGTGTTGGGTGTAATTGAAGATTGAAAGTGCATAGTGAAAGTTGTGAGTGCAACTTTATCATGAGATGTTTTGCATGATGTCAAAACATTGCAACTACTTCACAGTTTGGTATATTGGACAACAGTTCTGAGTTTCTGTGTGGCACCCTTGCATTAGAAGTCTTAGGAATCATTAAAAACCATTTCAAAATTGTCAAAAATCAAGAAAATCAGTTTCTGCACAAAAATGCAATGCCTGTGCCGGCACATTCACATTTCAGGCCGACACATGTAACTCATTATTTAAGCTTGTAGGTTCTGTTTTGTTTTAGTCGACAAATATCTTCTTCAGGTCGGCACATACTAAAAGTTTCAACAGTATGTGTCGGCAGATACGTGTTTCAGGCAGGCACATCTACTGTCTTAAATAAGGTTGTAGGTTCTGTTTCTCTTGGGTCAGCACATGTGTCATTTCAAGTCGGCACATGCTGGTATTTTTGACAATATGTGCTGGCACATGCTGTTTTAGTTGGTCAATTCTGTCAATTTTTTTTACTCCAAAAATTACCTCTTAGCCACCAACCTTCAAAAACTATAAATACATCATTCATGCTTCATTCCAAACTGGTGATACCATAAAATTAGCCTGCATTTGCTCATCATCTTCAACCTCCGTCCTATGTGTACACACTGACAAATCACACATAATAATCTTTTGTTGGGGTGTCAGCTAGGCGAAGGCCTGATAACGTCCGATTAAGTTCTTGTGTAGCCGAGAATATCTGGATGAGATTTGTAAGGGTCTTCATCCTGAAAAACCGCGGGTTTGTCCTCCAAGATCGTGTGAAGACTTGGGGATTTTCGTGCAAGACGGTCAAGAGAGGATTTGTAAGACCCATATATAAAACTCATACATCAAAGCATAAATATTATATATAGATCCAAGTGTTTGGTACGGAAACACATAAGCTCGTAGTTAACACATTGTATACAAATAAATGCCCTAAAGTACAAAGTACAAAAACCTAAGGCATATTATACACAAGATGTTCAAATGATAAAAACTAAGAACTAGATCAATAATGATCTGAAAATAAACTCCACTACGGAAGCAAGCCATCGACAAATAAGGAAAAGATGACACGGCCTTATCCTTACCCTTCTCGGAACCTGAAGCACCTGAAATACATCAAAAACGTGGGGTGAGATACATTAAATCTCAGTGAATTCCCTATCTTATGGGTTCTCTCGAATTATCAAGGTTCTAACAATCCTAACTCAAGTCCGGGGAAAAAGGGGAAAAAGACCCTTGAGTTCACACTTTATAATTCTCACACTATATGGAAACATGACATGAGTTCATTAACTCACAACATCACTAATCGATAACCATACCAAGACATCTCGTCTTCCCGTCCGCTTCTACGTCTAGAAGGCGACCCGAGTCATAGATCCTTGTAGTTACTTGGCATACGAATTGGATTCGGGATCATCGGTCTGTTAACCGTGAACCGTCACTTCTCATGGCCTGTTAACCATCACAAGTCTCTATCCATAGCATAGGTTCCAATCGTACTACACGTAGGGAATCAAACCTACCAAGTAATTGTGTACCCGTTTCAGAGGAGCTCGAGACCCATGAAACTACACTCAAATATACCGGTTACGATTACATGATCACACACAACAAAATTACGATTGTATTCGACAATCACAAGACTACACCGCCTTAAGGCCTCTCTTGCCTTTTCACAACCACAACGGTTAACCACATGTTCCATACTAGTGTTCACTCTCAACTAGGCCAATACTCGGCAAGGATGCATCTTCCAACAACACGTGCCCGAGCATCGCCATCTAGAGTTGTCTACAATTCCTAGTCCCTTACTAGATTCTCCTATAGTTCAAGTTTGAGGTTTCCTCACTCTTCCTATATCATTTTCATATTTGCATGCATATTCACTTACAATCATGTTAAACAATAATAGGATAGGCAAGACATGTCATAATTGCATAGTAGAATAATATATAACAATTAAAACATAAATATATCACTTTTGGAACTTTCTCAATTATTTAATCGGTCGGTAAAATCGACACATTTCATCTCCGTTGCATAGAATATTTCCTCGACTTTACATCGATATAAGGAATGATCGATTTCGATAAATGAGTCGAAAGCTATGAATTTTCTCGCTTAAGGAATAAAATCCCAAGTCCCAGGTCGCGCTAAGCGTACCCTCTTGCCCGCTGAGCGCGCAATCTTCTGCCTGGAGGGGTTGCAGGAATTCGAAACCGCGTTGAGCGGCCTCCTGCGCGCTAAGCGCGCTCTGCGAAACTCAGAAAAAAACCTGCTGTAACAGAAATTTCCCACACCTCTAAACCACAACCAACCACCAATAGAGGTACAATAACATAGTTTGAGCATGGTTTGAACAACAACATTCTTAAAATCTACATTTCTCAAGAACACAACATTTCCACAAACCCTATAATTTTCCCATCAATCCAAAGAAATCAAAGCATCAAAACAAGCATCAATTTATGTTCCTACAAGCATATTGATCATTCCTTTCAATTTATATCGAATTCTAACCGTTAAAACATTGATTTCCATAAATTCGACCTAAACCAAACAATTCCAAAACTTCTAAAAATTGGTACTAACTAGAACCCACCTTGGATAGATGATGAAAATGATGAAGATGAGATGATTGGGCAAGGATTGGATGAATGGGTGATGATTTGTTCTTGAAGTTCTTCAAATTTCCTCTTCTCCACTTTTCTCTCCTTCCTTTCCTTTCTTTCCTTCTTTCTTCCTTCTCTCTCTTTCCTACTAACTTTTTCTTTTGTTTGGAAAATGGGAGGAAAAGGAATTATGTAGTAAACTAGTATTGGAAATAATACTACTAAATATCCAAAAAGTCTCTTAAGTCCAAATAAATAAAATACCTCAGAGTTAGATAATATTAATTGGATTTATTCTAAGTTCCACAGTTACTCTATTTATTTTGTCAAATAATTCCTCAGAGTACACTGGGCTCAGTCGATCACAATATAATATTATCCGGAGGAATAAAAATACGGGGTATTACATCCTCCCCCCCCCCCCCCCCTTAAATAGAAATTCGCCCTCGGATTTAAAGATTACCTGAACAAATGAGGGTAAGCATCTCGCATTTCCAATTCAAGTTCCCATGTTGCATCACCCGGATGTGTTACATCCCACTGCACCTTAACGAGAGAAATGTCCTTGTTCCTTAATACTTTTGTTTCTCTTCCCACAATGCGGCTCGGTTGAGGTTCAAATGTTACGTCTGCATGTATTTCAATGGTATCCGGTAGAATTGGCTGAAGAGGATCTGGAACAAACCTGCGAAGTTGAGATACATGGAAAACATCGTGCATTTCCGACAGAGAATGCGGTAAGGCCAATCTATAAGCCACTTCACCAATCCTTTCTAAGATCTGATACGGTCCCACGTATCTCGGGCTTAACTTGCGTGACTTAAACGGTCCTTTCAGTCTTAATCTAGGAGTGACTTTCAAAAACACATGGTCACCTTCTTCAAATTCTAAAGGTCTCCTTCGATTGTCCGCATAACTCTTTTGTCGATCTTGTGCTTGCTTAATTTTTTCGCGAATCATTCGAATCCTTTCCGTAGTCTCTTGGATGATTTCAAGTCCTAAGATTCTATCTTCCCCAACTTCCGCCCAACACAAAGGTGTCCTACACTTTCTTCCATACAAAGCTTCATAAGGAGCCATTCCAATGCTCGCATGGTAACTATTGTTATAAGAGAACTCAATCAATGGTAATAGTTCTTTCCAATTACCCTTACTTTCTAACACACAAGCTCTCAACATATCCTCCATCGTTTGTACCGTTCGCTCAGTCTGACCATCCGTCTGTGGATGATTAGACGTGCTCAAACGCAACTCTGTCCCCATAGCTTGTTGAAAAAGTATCCAAAACCTTAAAGTAAACTTCGGATCTCTATCCGACACAATATTAGAGGGAATACCGTGCAATTTTAAAATTTTCGCAATAAACAACCTCGCTAGATGAATTGCCTTGAAAGTAGTCTTCATGGCCAAGAAATGGCCCGACTTTGTCAACCGATCTACTATTACCCAAATCGAATCATAACCACCTTGCGTACGGGGTAAACCTACTGCAAAATCCATAGAAATACTATCCCATTCCCAAACTGGGATTTCTAACGGTTGCAATAATCCACCCGGTCTTTGATGTTCAATCTTAACTTGTTGACATACCGCACATTCCGACACGAAGACCGCAACATCTCTTTTCATACCGGACCACCAATAGTCCTTCTTTAAATCTTGATACATCTTTGAAGAACCCGGATGTATAGTAAAAGCACCTTTATGCGCTTCTTCCAAAATCTTCCTTTTCAAAGTCGCATTGTTTGGAACGCATATTCTTTGGTTAAACATAATCGTTCCATCGCTAGCGTGCACAAAACTCGGTTGACTTAGCATCTCTTGCAACTTCTCATCCAATAATTGTCCTTGTTGAATTTCAACTCTTAATGTAGAATTGACTTTCAAATTCCCCATAATCACTCCATTAGGAGTCCACACAAAATGAAGATTCAAATCTCTAAACTTTTCCAGCAACGAATATTCTAACATCATCAATTCGGCCTTTCTCAAAGCTCTTCTACTCAAGGCATCGACCACTTTATTCGCTTTACCCGGATGGTATTTAAGCTCTAGATCATAATCCTTTAAATATTCCATCCACCTCCTTTGACGCATATTCAACTCTTTTTGGTCAAAGAGGTACTTTAAACTCTTGTGATCACTAAACATTTCAAAATGTACTCCATATAAATAGTGACGCCACACTTTCAAAGTAAACACCACCGCCGCTAATTCTAAATCGTGGGTTGGGTAATTCTTCTCGTGAATTTTCAATTGTCGAGAAGCATAAGCCACCACATGACTTTCTTGCATTAACACGCCTCCTAATCCCATCTTAGACGCGTCACAAAATACCTCATACGACTTGCTAGGTTCGGGAATAATCAGAACGGGAGCCGTAGTCAATCTTTCTTTCAAACTCATAAAACTTTGTTCACACGTCGAATCCAACTCAAAGGGGCAATCCTTCCGAGTAAGCTTAGTCATTAGTAATGCTAATTGCGAAAAGCCTTTGATAAACCTTCTGTAGTAGCCTGCTAGACCCAAGAAACTCCTAATTTCCGATACATTCTTTGGTATCTCCCAATTAATCACAGCTTCAACCTTTGACGGATCCACCGCTACACCACCCTGTGATATAACGTGACCATGAAAACTAACTTCGGACATCCAGAACTCGCATTTGCTTAACTTGGCAAAAAGTTGCTTCTCTTGTAAGATCGATAAGACGATTCTCAAATGTCCTTCGTGCTCTTGGGGAGTACGGGAATAGATAAGAATGTCATCAATGAAGATCACAACAAATTGATCCAAGTAAGCTTGAAATAACCGATTCATATAATCCATAAAAACAGCTGGAGCATTAGTCACACCGAAAGGCATCACTAAGAATTCGTAATGACCATAACGGGTCTAAATGCAGTCTTAGGTACATCGAAACTCTTCACTCGGATTTGGTGATAACCCGACCTCAAATCAATCTTCGAGAACACACAGGCTCTTTCCAATTAATCTAATAGGTCGTTTATCCTTGGCAAGGGATACTTGTTCTTAATGGTGACTTTATTCAGCTGACGATAGTCAATACACAATCGCATCCCGTCGTCTTTCTTCTTTACTAACAAAACTGGGGCTCCCCACGGTGAGACACTAGGTCTAACAAAATGCTTAGCCATAAGCTCTTCCAATTGTTTCTTCAGTTCTCTCAATTCAACCGGTGCCATCCGATACGGAGAAACGGATATAGGAGCCGTTCCCGGTACCAGGTCAATAGAAAATTCCACTTCCCTCTCCGGAGGAAGAGAAGTGACATCTTCGGGAAACTCACAAACTACCGGAATATCCATAACTTGAAGGTCGCTACTCCCTTCCTTAGTGAGAACCAAAAGAACAGATTTCTCTTGTTCGAACAAGAAATTTATCATTCCAACCGTACCTTCTAGAATAGTTGTTAAGACATCTTTCGGGGTAGCATCAATAGATGGAATGATGATGAGCTTTTCTTCACACCCAATAAACACCGAATTAGAAGAAAGCCAATCCATTCCCAAAACGACATCAACTTTCTTAAGCGGTAGACAAATAAGATCAATCTGAAAAACTCTACCGTCCACAGACAAAACACAGTTTTCACACATCAATGGTGTCTCAACTATTTCATCCATGGCGGTAGTGACCACCATAGGAGGAGACAAAGGAACAGACCGCAACCCAAGTCGCTTCATACATTGCATCGATACAAAAGAGTGTGTAGCTCCGCAATCAAATAGAACAAAACAAGGAAATCCGTTAACGAAGCACGTACCAGTAATTAAGGAATTGTCACTCTTCTTCTTCCTTGCATCTAAGGTATAAACCCTTCCTTGTGTCTGAGTCCTATTCTGGGGACAATCTCTTTTCAGATGACCCACCTTCTGACATTGGAAACGCTTTACCCCTTCAAGACTACACCTTCCAGAATGATTCTTGCCACAAGTGCGACACACAGGAGGTGTACTCGTCCTTGAATCTTGAACTTGTTTCCCTTTGAAGGATTGTTTCCTAGGCCTGAATTGTTGGTTGGATCTTCCGCGATCCCCTTGATTCACTCTACTCGCAACACCTTCAGCTTGAACTTTCTTCAAACTATGCTCTGCCACATAGCATTGCCTTAAAACTTCAACATATGTAGTGAACTCTCTCTAAGATACACTATGAGATATTTTAAGTTTTAGTCCAAACAAAAACTGGTCTATTTTCCACCTTTCATCAGGAGCATACATAGCCTGCCTAGAATAAGCAGCCATGTCCTCAAACTTCTCAGCATAACTGGCCACAGTCATACTACCTTGTCTTAATTGTTGAAATTCAAATTCTTTCTGAGTCCTCAATGCGCTCGGAAAATACTTCTCCATGAAAATAACTTTGGACTGCTCCCAAACCTTAGGCACTTCCTGAATAGCCATCAAGGCCGAAGCGCTCTCCCACCATCTCAAAGCGGGACCCTTCAGTGAATGAGAAGCGAACAACACCTTGTTCTCTTCGCTGCATTGGACTATCAAGAAAATCCTCTCCATACCAGAAATTCATTCGTGAGCCTTCACGGGATATAATCTACCATGAAATTCTGGGGGATTCATGCGGATAAAATCCCAGAATTTTCCACCTTCAGCTTCTGGATCAACCACCGCAGGATGCAAGCCTCCATTCATCTGTTGCACCATTTGCTGCATGAATAGATTATGTTGCTGCTGCATCTGTTGCATAAACTGATACAGAGGAGCATTGTCGTCGCCGCCCGGCGGATTCGTCCCTTCAGGAGAGGTGCGGGGTCTACCACGAGTGTTTCTACGTCCTTCATCCATGTTCCTAAAGGTCATACAAATAGGATTAAGTTGATCAGGCTCAATGCCACAAATATAACACTTAAGACCAATGGCGACACAACGTATACGAAACGGAAGGAAATACTTATACTATTTCAAGGCTAGGTCGAGGATACGACCTGCTCTGATACCAACTGTAACACCCATATATAAAACTCATACATCAAAGCATAAATATTATATATAGATGCAAGTGTTTGGTACTGAAACACATAAGCTCCTAGTTAACACATTGTATACAAATAAATGCCCTAAAGTACAAAGTACAAAAACCTAAGGCATATTATACACAAGATGTTCAAATGATAAAAACTAAGAACTAGATCAACAATGATCTCAAAATAAACTCCACTACGGAAGCTAGCCATCGACAAACAAGTAAAAGATCACACGACCTTATCCTTACCCTTCTCGGAACCTGAAGCACCTGAAATACATCAACAACGTAGGGTGAGATACATCAAATCTCAGTGAGTTCCCTATCTTATGGGTTCTCTCAGATTATCAAGGTTCTAACAATCCTAACTCAAGTCCGGGGAAAAAGGGGAAAAGGACCCTTGAGTTCACACTTTATAATTCTCACACTATATGGAAACATGACATGAGTTCATTAACTCACAACATCACTAATCGATAACCATACCAAGACATCTCGTCTTCCCGTCCGCTTCTACGTCTAGAAGGCGACCCGAGTCATAGATCCTTGTAGTTACTTGGCATACGAATTGGATTCAGGATCATCGGTCTGTTAACCGTGAACCGTCACTTCTCATGGCCTGTTAACCATCACAAGTCTCTACCCATAGCATAGGCTCCAATCGTACTACATGTAGGGAATCAAACCTACCAATTAATTATGTACCCGTTTCAGAGGAGCTCGAGACCCATGAAACTACACTCAAATATACCGGTTACGATTACATGATCACACACAACAAAATTACGATTGTATTCGACAATCACAAGACTTCACCGCCTTAAGGCCTCTCTTTCCTTTTCACAACCACAAAGGTTAACCACATGTTCCATACTAGTGTTCACTCTCAACTAGGCCAATACTCGGCAAGGATGCATCTTCCAACAACACGTGCCCGAGCATCGCCATCTAGAGTTATCTACAATTCCTAGTCCCTTACTAGATTCTCCTATAGTTCAAGTTTGAGGTTTCCTCACTCTTCCTATATCATTTTCATATTTGCATGCATATTCACTTACAATCATGTTAAACAATAATAGGATAGGCAAGACATGTCATAATTTCATAGTAGAATAATATATAACAATTAAAACATAAATATATCACTTTTGGAATTTTCTCGATTATTTAATCGGTCGGTAAAATCGACACATTTCATCTCCATTGCATAGAATATTTCCTCGGCTTTACATCGATATAAGAAATGATCAATTCCGATAAACGAGTCGAAAGTTATGAATTTTCTCGCTTAAGGGATAAAATCCCAAGTCCCAAGTCCCAGGTCGCGCTAAGCGCACCCTCTTGCCCGCTGAGGGATTGCATGAATTCAAAACCGCGCTGAGCGGCCTCCTGCGTGCTAAGCGCGCTCTGCGAAACTCAGAAAAAAAACCTGCTATAACATAAATTTCCCACACCTCCAAACCTCCTCCAAACCACAACCAACCACCAACAGAGGTACAATAACATAGTTTGAGCATGGTTTGAACAACAACATTCTTAAAATCTATATTTCTCAAGAACACAACATTTCCATAAACCCTATAATTTTCCCATCAATCCAAAGAAATAAAAGCATCAAAACAAGCATCAATATATGTTCCTACAAGCATATTGATCATTCCTTTCAATTTATATCGAATTCTAACCGTTAAAACATCGATTTCCATAAATTTGACCTAAACCAAACAATTCCAAAACTTCTAAAAATTGGTATTAACTAGAACCCACCTTGGATAGATGATGAAAATGATGAAGATGAGATGATTGGGCAAGGATTGGATGAATGGGTGATGATTTGTTCTTGAAGTTCTTCAAATTTCCTCTTCTCCACTTTTCTCTCCTTCCTTTCCTTTCTTTCCTTATTTCTTCCTTCTCTCTCTTTCTTACTAACTTTTTCTTTTGTTTGGAAAGTGGGAGGAAAAAGAATTATGTAGTAAACTAGTATTGGAAATAATACTACTAAATGTCCAAAAAGTCTCTTAAGTCCAAATAAATAAAATACCTCAGAGTCAGATAATATTAATTGGATTTATTCTAAGTTCCACAGTTACTCTATTTATTTTGTCAAATAATTCCTCAGAGTACACTAGGCTCAGTCGATCACAATATAATATTATCCGGAGGAATAAAAATACGGGGTATTACAGGATTGCGTCGTTGTGAAAGCCTTTGGAGATAAAGTACCTAAAGGACCCTTTGGAAATAAAGAACGCAAAGGAAGTAGCTGAGAACGGCGAATCAAATTGAAGTCTTGTGGAACAATCGGTGTAATTGATCGTGCGCAAAAGCTTTGGAGATAAAGAACGCAAAGGAGTAGCAATATCGACAAGTCAATTGGCATCCATTGTTGTCTTGGTCTTATTCAAGATCAAAAGAAGAAAAGGGGTTGAATCAACATCAGAACCAGTGTGTTTGTATGGTTGCTCTGAACACTTTTCTTGTATATCGACTTTTTGCATAGTACGAAAGTATCCTAATTCCACATTGGAAATTAGGCGTAGACGTACCCACACGCGAGGACGAAAGTGGGGAACTGCGTGAACAAATCCTCGTGTCGATCTCTCTATTTTCTCTTTACTCATTTTATTTTTCCTTACGCAATTTGTTGAATAGCATTGATTAATCGATCGACTCGTAAGAATTTTCATGTGATCTTTTTGTTTTAAACTTGATTGTTGATTAGCTTATAATCACTTTTGATTATAAGTGGTTTACATATCAACAACAACACAAAGGAAATTCTGAAAATTCGTTCGCACACCAAGTGTTCGATAAATTGCACAGTTCAATATTTTTGCTTATTATCGTTGGAAATAACATTACTAAGTTCATTAGTTTAAATGAGTAATAACGTGATACTTGATCAAAGGTTAATTTTGATTATTGTGTTTGTCATTCCATATTTCGCTTTGCATATCCGAGTTCCAATAACTAGGTTTGTATAGATGAGTTTTATCGATCCATACCAAAACCTTTCGCGCGCTCTCTCTCTCTCTTTCTAAAAACTTTAAAACCCCAAATTTCATTTGGTGATTTTGGCTTAGTTGTCTATTCACCCCCTCTCTAGAAAAGTCTCCGTCGTCTAACAAGTGGCATCAAGAGCCCGGTTGATTCCGTACTTCGAAACGCTTATTAGAAAATGGCTCACGAACCTAAAGAGGACTATAAGAGAGCTCGAATTTTTACGGGAGAAAACTATAGTTATTGGAAAGCTTGTATGCAAATTCATGTGAACTCTTATGATAAGGGTTTTTGGGAGGCCATTTAAAATGGTCCTACACCGATAACACATCGTGTTGATGGTGTTGATATTCCTAAGCCCGAAGCACTATGGAATGAGGAAGATAATAAGAAGTGGTCATATGATTGGAAAGCGAAAAACGTTATCATATCCTCTTTTGTTGTCGATGAGTTTTATCGCATTTCTCATTGTGTGACCGCTAAGGACATGTGGGACACTCTACAAGTTGCCCATGAGGAAACTAATGAGGTCAAACAAGCCCGGATTAACACACTTAATCAAGAATTCAAACTCTTTCGCATGAAGCATAGTGAAACCATTGCTCAAATGCAAAAGTGGTTCTCACATCTTATTAATCGTTTAAACTTGCGGGTAATCCTTTTTCCAATGTTATTGCTAGTAACAAGGTTTTGAGATGTCTTGCTAGGAATTGGAAACCGAAGGTTACTACCATCAAAGAAGCCAACGATCTTACAACACTTGATCTCACCGCCTTGTTCGGAAAGTTAGAAGAACACGAGCAAGAACTAAATTGCTTGGATAAACATGAAAAGAAGCTTGAGAAAAAGAAGAAAAAGGAGAAGGAAGCCAATAAGGAGGAAGAAATGAAGTCTAAAGCTCTTAGGGCTCCAAATTTTAGATCCTCAAAGGAAGAGCACGATAATGATAGTGACTCGTGTGATGAAGAAAACTCGGATGACGAGCAAATGGGACTTTTTGTTAGGAGATACAATCGATACATTCGAAATAATGGTGTCAAACACTCCGACAAAAATCTTGTAAGATTCAAACGACAATCTACATCCTCCAAAGATAAAGACAACAAAAAGGACAAGGGAAAAGGTATATGCTATGAATGCAGAAAGTCGGGTCACTTTAGACCGGACTGTCCATCTCTTGTTAGTAAGAAAGGAAAAATCCAACAAGACAATTCTAGGAAGCCTAAAAATGCTTATGTTGTTTGGGATAGCGAAAGTAATGTCTCAAGCGAGAAAAGCTCAAGTGAGATTGATGAAGAAGCAAATTATTGTTTCATGGCTAATTAACGACAAGGCAAGAAAAAGAATATAAGTCATTCTAAATACTCTAACATTGACAAGTTGTCTTTTATTGATTTGAAAAATGTCTTTGAAAATATACAAAAGGAAGTTTTCATGCTTATAAGAAATTAGCTTCCAATGAAAAAGTTTTTACACACTTGGAAGCAAAGGTTGAAGAAACGGAAAAGAGATTTTAAGCATTAAAGGGATCTATTGTAGATGGTCAAAAATATAAAAATGGAGATGAGGAACCATGTCAGTTCGGTTGTGAAACTTGTCAAATTTGGCAACAAGAAGTAAGTTCTCTTGAAAATATAGTAAACAAGGCTTCACAACCATGTGATACTTTTGCCATTAGTTCCTCAAAGGTTGAAAAGCCTAATAAAAATTACAATTTGATTAAGAAGGATTCAAATGGCCAAAGTAAAGCTCATCATAGATTGATTTGTCACTATTGCTGCAAGAAAGGTCATACCGTAGAAAAATGAAAATTTAGGTGCTTTCTAGTACCAAATGGCACTTTTCAATGGTTGCCTAACTTCAATAATTATTTCAATTAGTCCCAAGGACCCAATGAGAATTGGGTACCTACCACTTTTGTTTGATTTTATGTAGGTTGTGTGTCTTGACTCTATGACGGGAATATGGATTCTCGATAGTGGATGCTCAAGACACATTACGGGAAACATCTCTCTATTCTCTGAATTTGTAGCGAAGAAGAAAGGGTATGTGTCTTACGGTGATAACAACAAAGGTGCCATACTTGGAAGATGTAGTATAGGTAATCTCTCAACTACTACTATCTCAAATGTTATGTTAGTAGAAGGCCTTAAACATAGCCTTCTTAGCATTAGTCAATTATGTGACAATGGGTACAAGGTAACTTTTACCAAAGATTGTTGTATAAATTGCACATAATGAAAAAAAGGATTGTATGTTTAATGGTGTAAGGGTAGACAATATCTATATGCTAGACTTAAGAAGCATATCCATGAAAAATGCCAAATGTCTTATTACCGTGAGTGAAGATTCATGATTATGGCATCGACGTTTGGCACACGTTAACTTTGATCTACATAATAAAATAGTCGTAAAATATTGAGTAATTTATCTACCAAAGATAAAGTTTTCAAAAGATCACCTATGTGATCCATGTCAAAAGGGGAGACAATAAAGGATCTCGTTTAAATCTAAAAACATTGTTTCAACATCGAGACCCCTTGAGCTTCTTCACATGGATTTATTTGGACCTTCACGGGCCAAAAGCCTAGGTGGGAATTATTACGGTTTGGTAATTGTAGACGATTACTCAAAATTTTTTTGGACCTTTTTCTTACATAGCAAAGATGAAACGTTTTTGGCTTTCGTACGTTTTGCAAAGTTATCTCAAAATAAATTGAACTCCAAAATAGTTTCCATCTGAAGTGATCATGGAGGTGAGTTTGAAAATCATCTTTTTGAAAAATATTGTGATAAATTTGGTATTGAACATAACTTTTCAGCTCCCCAAACTCCACAACAAAATGGGGTTGTGGAGCGCAAAAATCGCATTTTAGGGGAGTTGGCAAGAACAATGCTCAATGATTGTGGTCTACCAAAACACTTTTGGGCCGATGTCGTGAGCACGGCTTGTTATGGTTTGAATAGGATACTTATTCGTCCTATTCTTGACAAAACCCATATGAATTATTAAAGGGTAGAAAACCAAATTTGTCACACCTTCATGTATTCGGATGTAAGTGTTTTGTTTTGAATAATGAAAAAGGTAATTTGGGAAAATTTGACGCGAAAGCTGATGAAGGTATCTTCCTTGGATACTCACAATCAAGCAAATCATATAGAGTTTATAATAAGAGATTACTTAGTGTTGAGGAGTCAGTTCATGTTACCTTTGATGATACTTGCCCAAATAGTGTTGGGAAAGGTATTTCTTTTCTTGATGTAGGTGCATCTAGGGAAGACATGCTCAATGAAACCGAAAAAGGAAATGACCAACCTAAAGTGGTGGGCATTGAGAAGGAGGAAGATGACAACCATGAAAAAGAAGATGATGAAAATCAACAAGAGAATGATGGTCTTCCATTGGAGTGGAGAACCTCCAAGGATCATCCAATTGACAACATTATCGGTGACATCACAAAAGAGGTAACAACGCGCTCTAAGATAAGTAATTTATGTTGTCACCATGATTTTGTTTCACGAGTTGAACCTAAAAATGTTAAGGATGCCTTACTTGATGAGCAATGACTTTTAACAATGCAAGAAGAATTGAATCAATTTGAAAGAAATGATGTTTGGGACCTTGTCCCACGTCCTCAACATCATCAAGTCAATGGAACGCGATGGATTTTTAGGAACAAACTCGACGAGCATGGTTTCATAACATGAAATAAAGCCCGACTAGTAGCTCAAGGGTACAACCAAGAGAAAGGGATTGACTACGGAGGGACTTATGCTCTCGTAGCCCGACTCGAGGCTATCCAGCTGCTACTCACTTATGCTTATTCTGAGAAATTCAAATTATATCAAATGGACATAAAAAGTGTGTTCCTTAACGGTCACATAAATGAAGAGGTGAATGTCTCACAACCTCTCGGTTTTGAAAATTTTGAGTATCCTAATCATGCCTTTAAGCTAAAACGTGCATTGTATGGTCTTAAACATGCCCCTCGGGAATGGTATGATCGTCTTAGCAAGTTCTTGATTTAGCAAGGATATTCAAGAGGAAAGGTGGACACCACTCTCTTTATTAAACGTCAAGGAAAGCATACTTTACTTATTCAAATATATGTTGATGATATCATTTTTGGATCAACTAACATGAATCTTGTCAAGGAGTTCTCAAAGCTTATGCAGGGAGAGTTTGAAATGAGTCTTATGGGGGAGCTAAACTACTTCCTTGGACTTCAAATTAAACAATTCTCAAATGGGACATTCATTTGTCAAACCAAGTATTGTCTCGAGCTACTAAAAAGATTCGGAATGGACAACGCAAAGGATATTGACACACCTATGGCAACAAACGAAAACCTGGATAGAAATGAAAAGGGTAAGGAAGTTGATGTGAAGAAGTATCGAGGTATGATCGGATCACTTCTTTATCTTACAGCTTCTAGGCCCGATATCATGTTTAGCGCATGTGTGCTTGGTATCAATTGACTCCCAAGGAATCACACTTTAAAGCAGTTAAGCATATTCTTAGATACCTTATTGGTACCTCTAAGTTTGGGCTTTGGTATTTCAAAAGAAGCAATTGTAGCTTGGCTGGTTATTCCGATCCCGACTTTGCCGGTTGCAAGTTGATAGGAAAAGCACTAGTGGCACTTGTCACATGTTTTCAAAATCTTTGGTTAGTTGGCATAGTAAAAAGCAAGTATATGTAGCTTTGTCAACTAGTGAAGCGGAATATGTTGGCCGCCGGTAGTTGTTGCTCCCAAATTTTGTGGCTTAAGAAACAATTGCTAGATTTTGACATCAAACTTTCACATATTCCTATCATGTACGAAAACACTAGTGCAATCAATCTAACCAAGAATCTGGTACTATATTCTCGCACTAAACATATCGAGATTCGTCACCACTTTCTTCGCGATCATGTTGAAAAAGGGGACGTTGTTTTTTAGCATATTGATACTAAAAATCAACTTGCTGATATTTTCACAAAACCTCTTGTAACAACATCGTTTTTCAACATTCTTGGAGAATTGGGGATCATTGATATCTCAAATGTTTCTTGATATTCTATCTTGTGACTTGCACTTTATACTATTGCTCTAACGTTTCGTTTTGAGTTTTTAACATCATGTGAGTGCATCCTTCATCCCATCAAGAGTGAGGTAGTATTGCTTCAATTTCTCCTTGAAAGTAAGACTTTTCTTAAAAGCATGTTATTTGTTGGTTAAAAATGCTTGATATTCTCTCAAATGATGAAGACCATGAATGTTCGTTTTCAAAAAAAATTGATTGATAACCATTGTGTGTTCTCAATGTATATACTTATAGTGACTTCATGTATTAACTTCTTCACATTTGTATAAATTTTTTCTTAAGTGTATAAAGATGTGGCTTGTTTTTTTTATTGTATTTAAGCTTGCTAATTGCATAAACTGTTATTGTTGTTGCGTGTCTCGTGTTTTGACAACGTTTTTCATCTTGGATTGAGTAGTGACATGTTCTTGTTGCTATGCTAGGCACATGCGTGTGCGGTATTTGGAGTTCCTTTATATTATGTTTTATATTCGTGACGCAATTGTAGCAACTTGATGAGTTTTCTCTTGCATTGTCTTATTTACTTCTACTTTGTGTTACTTGATTTGTAATGCTGGTTATTTATTAATTATGCATCATTACATATATATATATATATATATATATATATGGGGATATGTGATCATTGTTCTTCTATGCAAAATTGCATTTGAATGATATATTTGAATTTGTATTTGGAATATGATACTTCTCATGATTAGCTATCTTTCTTTTTTATTTTGTCAAGGGAGGAGAAGCACATGCGAGATGAAGTTGGGAAGCATAATGTCAGAGGGAGCCTTCCATAACAACATGAAATGCATAGTCGCAAGTTTTACCATCATAAAAAAGGGGGAGTATGTGAGTGCAACTTCACCATGAGATGTTTTGCATGATGCCAAAACATTGCAACTACTTCACAGATTGGTATATTGGACAACAGCTCTGAGTTTTTGTGTGGCACCCATGCATTAGAGGTCTTAGGAATCATCAAAAACCACTTCAAAATTGTCCAGAATCATGAAAATTAGTTTCTGCACAAAAATTCACTGCATGTGCCGGCACATTCACATTTCAGGCTGGCACATGTAACTCATTATTTAAGCCTGTAGGTTCTGTTTTATTTTGGTCGACACATATCTTCTTCAGGTCGACACATACTGGAAGTTTCAACAGTATGTGCCGACACATACGTGTTATAGTCCAGCACATCTACTGTCCTAAATAAGGTTGTAGTTTATGTTTCTCTTGGGTCGGCACATGTGCCATTTCAGGTCGGCACATGCTGGTATTTTTGGCAGTATGTGCCGGCACGTGCTGTTTAAGTTGGTCAATTCTGTCAATTTTTTTTACTCTGAAAATTACCTCTTTGCCACCAACCTTCCAAAACTATAAATACATCATTCATGCTTCATTATAAACTGGTGATACCATAAAATTAGCCTGCATAAACTCATCATGTTCAACCTCTGTCCTATGTGTACATACTGACAATCACACATAATAATCTTTTGTTGGGGTACCAGCTAGGCGAAGGTCTGATAACGTCCAATTAGGTTCTTGTGTAGCCGAGAATATCGGGTTGAGATTTGTAGGGGTCTTCATCCAGAAAAATCGTGTGTTTGTCCTCCAAGATCGTGTGAAGATTTAGGGGCTTTCATGCAAGATGATCAAGACAGGATTGCGTCGTTGTGAAAGCCTTTGGAGATAAAGTACGCAAAGGACCCTTTGGAGATAAAGAACGCAAAGGAAGTAGCTGAGAACGGCGAATCAAATTAAAGTCTTGTGGAACAATCGGTGCAATTGATCGTGCAAGAAAGCTTTAGAGATAAAGAATGCAAAGGAGTAGTAATATCGACAAGTCAATTGGCATCCATTGTTGTCTTGGTCTTATTCAAGATCAAAAGAAGAAAAGGGGTTGAATCAACATCAGAACCAGTGTATTTGTATGGTTTCTCTGAACATTTTTCTTGTATATCGACTTTTTGCATAGTAAGAAAGTATCCTAATTCCACATTGGAAATTAGGCGCAGACGTACCCACACGCGAGGACGAAAGTGGGGAACTGCGTGAACAAATCCTCGTGTCGATCTCTCTATTTTCTCTTTACTCGTTTTATTTTTCATTACGCAGTTTTTCGAATAAAATTGATTAATCGATCGAATCGTAAGAATTTTACGGTGATCTTTTTGTTTTAAACTTGATTGTTGATTAGCTTATAATCACTTTTGATTATAAGTGGTTTTCATATCAACAACAGCACAAGGAAATTCTGAAAGTTCGTTTGCACACCAAGTGTTCGATGAATTGCACAGTTCAATATTTTTGTTTATTATTGTTGGAAATAGCATTACTAAGTTCATTAGTTTAAACGAGTAATAACGTGATACTTGATCAAAAGTTAATTTCGATTATTGTGTTTGTCATTCTATATTTGGCTTTACATATCCGAGTTCCAATAACTAGGTTCCTATAGACGACTTTTATCGATCCATCCCAAAACCTTTTGCGCGCTCTCTCTCTTTCTAACAACTTTAAAACCTCAAATTTTATTTGGTGATTTTGGCTTAGGTGTCTATTCACCCCCTCCCCCCCTCTAGACAAGTCGCAGTTGTCTAACAAAAGTGTTGAATGGAAACAACCATAAGCTTGTTGAGGGTGTCTCTGTCTTGTAGGAGACCATTGGAGAATATGATAAGGAAGTTGCCTCACAAAAAAATAGATAATAGCTGTAATTTATGGGTGTTTACAAAGTGCCGGCAAAACTTATGGTAATATTGATAAGGGTGAAAGGTTTGCTACAAATTAACTACAATTTTAGCTACCGATTAGCTAGGAATTTTTCTAGGTTTATGAACAATGTTGACTTTAGCCATGTAGTATGCCACATCAGCATCTTGCCACGATGACACTATCATGTGTATGCCCGGTCACAAAAAAAATTCACATGGCATTGACACGCCAGCTTCTGTTAACGGCTGTTAGTAGGAGGGAGCAAAAGTGTGGGTGGAAAATATTAGGAAGACCATTCTTTGAAAGAAATTTTTAGAGGGACTAAAAGTGAAATTGACCATATTTAGATGGACAAAAAACTTATTTAAAACACTTAATATCAACTTGGACAAAAGGACGAACCATTGGAGTCTATCATTCCAGTGGAACCTTTGAACAATCAACTCCAAGGTACACGCCTCGTTCTCGTTGAATGTTTATTGTTCGTCAAACGAATTTTATAAATGCATTAAATAAAAAAGGATCGATGGAGTCTAGTATTCCAGTAATCCCCGAGCAATTGGTCCCGAGGCTCACATCTCGTTCTCACCAAGCATTCGTCATTCACCTAAAATCAATTTCAACATATTTAAACCTTTTTGTCTTTTGGCTTTTGATTTAAAACCTTTTCAAAAACGAAAGATGTTTCGTTCAGTCCGCAACAATGCAAATAGCGCTTCCCCATGAGAATATCAACCGTTTCCACTCAAATGTAAAGATAGGAGAAATATGTGTTGATCCTGATTAAGTCGTCCATTCTTGAAGTGATGCAAATGTTCAACTATCCATTTTTTGGGCAACATTGTTTTCTGTTCGAATGCGAATCGAGAGTCCTTTGTTAAAATCGACTAACACACAAACCAATATCTTTGGAACCTTTTCACAAGATTTTTAAGGAATTTGGAATCCTAGATTCCTCTTGCTTTAAATAGATTGGTAATTTTTTTAGTTTCTTTTTCTATTTGTATTTTGTTTTCAATAAGACTATCTTGTAGCGAATCATGGCTTCACCAACCCCCATTGGTATGTTTCTATAACTCTAATATCATTGCATCTATGTTTGTTCTGCATTGTTCATTTTTTTTCTTATTACATACTTTATTTCATTCATTCATTAATCTACAGTATGCTTATGATTGTTCATCTTTGCATTTAAATCCTTTTTAAATGCGTGTTGTTAATTATGTGCATTTGGGCATACATATATTTATTCATGCATTATTTAACTTTCCATTCATGATAGTTTTGAACACTTAATTTTATTTTGGTTGAGATGTTGTTGTATGTCTATTTGCATGTTTGTTGCATGTAGCGTTTCTATCTTTGTGTTTTCTATCTGATCTATGATGTTGTATATTCTTCTTAGCTTTTTAAGCACATTTGTTTATCTAGAATTATTTCTCTTTGTTGTTATTTTTTTTGTTGGTATTTTAGACTCATTACCATCTATATCTTTTTGATATTGTCAAAGGGCGAGAAGTTGTAATGTGAGTCCGGAAGTGTTTTATGTGTTTTTATGATGTTTTGTGAAATGTTTTATTGGGGGCACAAGTGTTTATTTGCTTTTGGCTTAAAGTCGGCACAAATCCAAGTGAAAGCTTGCCAAGCATAAAAAGGGGGAGACTTAAGTTGCATGTCTCTAATATATTAAGGGGGAGAACCCCAATACGATTTTGTTGATTGCCTTTTAAGCTTTCGGTTCGTTTATTATTGTTTATTGAGTCTCCTTTATAATTTCACATATTTGGATCAAGTTTTGAATAAATTCATTTTTGCATGCATAATTCAATTGTTTGTATTTGAGTATGATCATTATGGTTTTAGTCAATTACTTAAGTTAATGGAACAAGAACCATTTTTGAAGTTGGTTCAAGTACTATGGGAAGTGAAATCTCAAACTATTTTGAAAATTTTAAAAAATTGAGATTCTGTGTGTATGACTCGAGTCACTCACATTTCATGACTTGAATCAAATCAAACAAAGGAGAATAATATGATTTTAGTGTCTGTGTCTCAAATCACATTTTACACATGATTCAAATCATACAACTCTGTGACTCAAACCACAAGTTGTACATGACTCGAATCACATGTCTCCCATTAGCCACTGCCTCATTTGATTCGAATCACACATCCTACATGACTCGAATCACAAGGTGTTTCACTTTTTCTTGGTTGATTTTGATCAATTTGACTCAAGTTGTACATGAATCGAATTATGAGCCTACATGACTCGAATCACAAATAGAACATGACTCGAATCATAAGAAATGGGTCACTTTTCTTTATGTTGATCTTATTTCACTTTACTTGCTCATTTGACTCACATATAGGGCTGGCAATGAACCGAACCAACTCGAAAACAGTTTGGAACTCGGTTCGACAATTAATTCGTTGAACTTGGTTCATAAACCTAATGAGCTGAATATGAACGAAAAACTAAGTTCGTTAACTAAATGAGTTGAACTTGAACTATATGTGGTTCGACTCGTTAGGTTCATGAGCCAACTCGAGTATATATGAGAAGGATTATATTGTCGTTAAGAGTAGGTTTAATGATTTAATATAAACTTTAACCTTATATCTTATTTTAATCTAACGGTGTTAGTTGATAATTTATATTCTCAAGTGAGCAAAATATTTCTAAAAATAATTATACAAATAAAATTAGCATCATATAAATTAATTAATTTTTGAATTAGTATTTTTTTTAGACAAATTTAAATTTCACTTTAATAACTTTTATTTTATTTCAATACTTTCTTTTTAAAATAATATTAATTTAAAATGTCAAATATATAAAAAAATAGACTTTAAAAAATAGATTTTAAGTCCGTGAAGCAAGCGAGCTGAACCTAATGAGATGAACCTAACGAGTCGAACCGAGTTGCTCGTGAACTTATAACGAGTCGAATTTGAGCTTAAAAAAAGTCCGTATCAAACTCGAACTGAGATTTAAGTTGAACCAATTCTTAACGAGTCGAGCTGAGTTGAGGCGAGTTCGACTCGACTCGGCTCATTTCCAACCCTACTCACATAATGAAATGTTCTTGACTCGAATCTATCAACTCATTTTCACCTATTTTTATGCATAATTTCCAATACATATATATTAATTTTGTCACTTCATTTTCAGAAAAGCACACTCATAACCAACATTGTGATTGTGTGAAATCAACAATCTCCAAATTTTGAAAACACAAAATCTCTTGCAAACAAAATTTCTTACATCTTCAACCTCTAGTTTTGATTTCAGATCTTGATCATGAGAGATTTATAATTATTCAGGGAGATGTTGTCTTGAAACTAACAGTTGTTAAAGGTTTGGTAAAGACTTTTAGGAAGCTTACAAGATTGTAGTTGTTATGACTGATAGTGACAAACTACAGTGAAATTAAGGAGGTTCTTCTCTCCAACTTAACCTAGGTAGTGTTGTGAGGAAGCGTACAGACATGGGATGATTTCTTCTCAATCTTAGGACAATGTATCACTTAAGAAATCGGTGGGATCAGGGGTTATTGCCACACACAAAGACTGTGAGTATATTAGTGAAGCTGGATGATTCAAGAAGTAAGAATCGAGTAAAGATATCACATTGAGTTTAGCGTTAAGCTATATAAAAGTCAAAATCCAGATAGGAGATTTATTTTTCAAAGCATTATTGTTTATTGGTGATTGTATGAAATCGTATAATATTTGTCAAAACATAGTAGAAGAAAACAACTTCCAATGGGAAACCATTGAAGAGTGGAGTAGGATCCTGCGAGGATGATATAATTAAACTGACTTACATCCCGATGTACATTCTCTCTCTCTCTCTCTCTCTCTCTCTCTCTCTCTCTCTCTCTCTCTCTCTCTCTCTCTCTCTCTCTCTCTCTCTCTCTCTCTCTCTCTCTCTATCTATCTATCTATCTATCTATCTATCTATCTATCTATCTATCTATCTATCTATCTATCTATCTATCTATCTATCTCTCTATCTCTCTCTCTCTCTCATTTAATTTGTGTAGGCTATTGCATGTTTAGATTTTCGTTTCCTAACGTAGTTTATCATTAATTCCTTTTGGTAGCGATTTATTACGTAAGTGTAGGTTTTGTTGGAATCAGAACCTAACTGAGTTTTATTGGTGATTAAAATTTATGAATTAGTGGTGTTAGAATCATACAATAATTGAATTTTGTGTAAAGGACACATCTCATGTAATTTATAATTTATCAATTTGATATAAGTGAAAACGTTTGTGTATTGTCCTTGAAAGATCTATGGTATTTGTGAATTGTGTATTTATATCTGTGATTGATTTCCAATAGAAACATAATCTCTCTATTTCGCTTTAAGACTTCCGCACATTTAAAAAACTTTGATATTAATTTTTAAAAAAGCAGTCAATTTTTTAAAAGAGTCTATTCACACCCTTTAGACCATTTTGCTACTCCATATTTGATGACATCTCTGCAAGTGTACTGATAGTATCGCAATAATAAAAGGAGTATTGAATCCACAGGGACTGCTATTTAATAAAGTAATAGCTGTGCAAGTATAAAAAATAACAATTTAGGGGGTTTTTCCAGATTGCAGTTGGAAATAAAAGAAATGTTCTGAAAATTTAGAGAAAGTGGTCTGGTTTTCCTAGAATCCCTTGTTTCTCCCCTGTTGATGTCTAATGCATTACATAAATCAAGCGTTGGTATATTTCCACTGCGACTTAACAAGGCCACTATACGTAATCCCTTGGTGTATAGCTCACCAATTCCTACTAGAGGTGTTCTATCCCTATTCAACTGACGTAAGTGAAATCAGGCGATGATACAATACATTAAGGCTCTGTTTGGTAAAAATAGCGGTTGGCTAATAAGTTAGCTGGTAGCTTATAGCTTATGACTGATAGTTGGTGACTGATAGCTTATAGCATATAGATGATGGCTGATGACTTATGGTTGATAAGCTAATTGAAGTATTTGGTAAAATTAGCGGTTTAATTAGGTGATAAAATAAAATGACATAAGAATATTTAATAATTATTATTTTATTTTAAATTATAATAAATTATAAAGGATAGTGGTGGATTTTAGTTAAAATAATAAGGGTAAAAGTGGAAGAAAAAATTATAAGCTATAAGCTAAAACGCTATTTAAAATAGCGTCTGAAAAATAAGCTATAAGCTAATAAAATAAGCTATAAGCTCGTGATGAAAAGACCGTTACCAAACAGGTCTTTTATTGTCATATGAACTTATAAGCTATAAGACATAAACTATAAGCTCAAAAAGTATCTTTCCAAACAGAGCCTAACTCTAAGGCCACTACTCGATGTCTCATATCCCTATTCAAGCGGTGTAAGTATGATAATTGTCCTAGATCAGATGCATAAGCTAAGGGTCAGTATTCCTTATACGTCCATGATCACATTTACAGAGTAACTCAAATAAAGCACTTTAAGTAAAAGAGGCAATTAAATAGAAATATAACTAAGATAATTCATGGAACATCAAATTAAACATATGTCACAATAGGTTTGAAACATGTTCATCAGACAAATCCTAAGCTAAAAGTGTTTAGCTACTCATATTGATAAAGTTACAATACCAATTGATAAGAATAAGATTGCATAAGAATTCCTTGAAGATCAGGCCTCTAATGAATTCAAATGCACTCCAAAACTCACTTGCGGTGTTGTAAATCGTAATCTCCAATCTCCAATCGCAGAACCCCTAAAAAAGTCCAAAGTCTGCCTTTTTATAGCCATCATATCATACCAAAACGCGTCAGAAATTGTCCAGAAAAAAGACCCATCGCGCGTGCATGCGCAATAGACTGCGTCGCGTGTGCGATGCTTCGTTGGCTGCTATTCCACGCGCGCGACGGCGCGCGATACCACTTTTCTTCTTTTCTATCGCGTGCGCGATAGTGCGTGTAATTACTCCAGTGGCTTGCTCCCTTTTGCTCCTTTTTCAGCCAAATTTCTCTAAGTCTCGAATTCTACATACTTGGTCATTTGTACTCCGTTCTTTAGCCATTATTCATCAAATTTGATCATGTTCGACTTGTTTTTCTTTGTTTTGTCGATAGAAAACATGTAATGACCGAGTGTCATCAATATTTTTACCCAATAATATAGAGTATCACTACCTTATTTACAATTTGTTTAATTGATGAATCAAATATGGATGAAAGAAAGTAAATAAAAAAATTGTAAAATAAGAGAAATTTAATATAAATGTTAGTAGTCATCGCTTTTACAACTTAGTAGTTTCTTCCCGAGTATATCCCAAGTAAAAATATTTTCCTCTCCATGCAAACTTTAATTTAACTATGTTTTTTCACAAGGCAATGAAAATAAAATTTGGTAAAAAGAAATGTGTAAAAACAAAATAAAATAAACAATTTCATTTAAGTATTATATAATTAAATTTACTTATTAGTTTTATTATTTTGACTTTTTGACCGTCTACAAATTTTTTATTTTATTTTTAATTTGTAAGTATCAGGTTTATCACGAGTCTCACGTACTATTAGAATTTTGACTCACAATATTCCCGATTTGTAAATAGAGTTTTTTTTTTTTATATGTTAAGAATATTATTTTACAACTAAATTTCTTATAATATCTAAATTAGAATATATATCTTCATTTCAAATTAAATGAATGTAGTAGGTGACTCAAACATTTATGTCATTATTTAAAAATCAAATACTGTTAAGCAATGAACTTGAGTCATTGACCTAGTTACATGGTCAAAAACTATTTTATCGATTTTGCTACCAAATTTTATACAAAAATGAAAAATATTAACACTAATGAACTAAGCAGCAAACAGATAATATACAAAACTAAAATAATATTTCAGATTTAATTATTAGAAAAAAAGATTACAAAAACTCATATAAGAAATAAAGTCATAAATGTTATTTTTATTGTGTTAGAGAAAAAAAAATCAAATATGTTAAATGATTTTAATAGCATTAAAGAATTTTAATACATAGTTAAACTTTTTATATATTTTACTTAAAAAAAATTGTATAAAAAAAATCAATTTTAAATATTCTTTTAACATGTGTGTTGCTTTTATAAGAACAAAATATTTCAATGGTTTATTACTAATCACTCAGAATCAAATTCCTCTCTCTGATTCCTCTCTCAGTAACAATTTTCTCTAAAAAAATACATAATGAGATTTCTAAATGAAAGCAGAATTGCTAGAAAGAGGAGACCAATGGGGAGAAGGAAGCCTAAGTCTTCTTTCAATAATATGTCTATCGAGCTTCAATAAAAAATCTTGGATAGATTGAGTATGGATGATCAGTCAAAGGCAATGTGTGTTTCACACTTATGACGTGATCTCATCCTACACACAATACTACTGAAAAGGCTCTACAATTATTGATGTTGGGTTTGTTCCTAAACCTATATCTAGTTCGTGTTTTGTGGGGAATATTTCGTTGGTGTTCAGGAGTAATGTAATGTAGGGTCGATCCTAAAACAGTTATTGACATAAGTAACAGGCTAGTCGTGCTCATAATCTCACACATGGTATTTATCACTATTATGTTGTGAATTATATCACAAAGCAATATGTGGCTATTTTGAAGCCCGTGGGACAAACCTCTATGAGATATTCCTATGCTATCCTAGCATATGATCCTGTAGAGTCATGGTTTTTTATGATTGTGCAATTTCTAGGTCATCGCTATATCCATGTTTTCTCCTCCAAAAACTGTGACTGGACTACCCTGAGTTTTTGTTTGCCTGAATATATTACAGCATATTGTTTGATAAACAAATCTGTTTATTTAAAAGGATCAATTTATCGACTCTCTAGTTCTGGGCATTTGGTGAAGATTATAGTTAATCGTCAAGAGAATGTTTCGGAGAAATCAGAGATAATATCACTCCCTTTAACTGTTTAAAGTCTGTTTGCACTACATTTGCTCATTTCTAGAGAGAAAGGACACTGTAAAGATTGGAGGGTTTGGTTTAAAGTCCTAATCCTAGGGATTAGGGACCTTCCTCCCTTCAGTCTTTTGTTCAGTGTTTCTTTATCCCTATTGATCCATCTGTGAGTGTTGCGGCGTATTTAGGGTTCGGTTAGTGAAAAGTTACTTTGGTAAGGATGCCCTCAAAAAACTCTGAGGTTTGGACGAATATCGTGAGGAATAAGGAGAATACAGTTGGTATTGCAAGGAGGTCGATATGGAAAGTGAATGGTGGTAAGAACAATGCCATGGATTTGAGGCAAGCTTCTTCTTTTTTCTTTTCAGAATTTCCGGAGTCATATGATGCCAAACAGATGTTTGATGTATTCAAAAATCATGGTTTGGTGCTGGAAGTTTACATCCCGCCAAAGAGAGACAAGAGAGGGAAGAGATTTGGGTTTGTAAGGTTTAAAAAGGTGACAAATGAACATCTTCTTGCCATTAAATTAGATAACATTGTCATTAATGGCAACAAGATATTCGCGAATACACCCAGATTCCAGAGAGGTGAAAAGAGAAATCAGCAGGGAGATCGATTTAAATCGAGGCTGGGGAAGGAGGTGTTGGAAGAAAACAGGTTTCAACAGGTGCTCTATAAGACTGGTTTAAATAAAACATATTCATATGCAGAAATTACCAAAGGTGGAGGTCCAGATAGAGAATCGAGCAAGAGAGCACAGAATCAAGTTTTAATGGGAGATAAACCAAATTTTGCCCACCTCATGTTCAATGTGGATAAGGAAGATTTGGTTTGGTTTGAGAATGCATTCGTCGGAGTTATGGAAGAACCGGGAACTGCATTTGAGATTCAAGAAGCGCTACACATAGAGGGATACTTTCAGATTAAAGCTACTGCGTTAGGTGCTAATCTTTGTCTTTTGGAAGAGGAAATTAAAGGGGGAATAAAGAAATTGGTAACTGAAGATGAGGAATGGATTTCCAAATGGTTTTCTGACATTCATCCCTGGTCTCCGACAGATGTTGACAAAGAGAGGATGACTTGGGTAAGTATTTACGGACTAACTTGCCATGTATGGGGTGATAAGTTTTATAAGTTCTTGGCAGATAGAATTGGTGTGTTTATGAAAGCAGACGAAAATACAAAAAACATGGTAAAATTGGATGTCGCACGTATACTCATTAGAACGAAATTTGCGTTAAATCTCAATGAAGTGCTCAACATTGAAGTGAATGAAGATATCTATAGAATTAAAGTCATTGAAGATTCTATTGGGGTCAGGAGGCAAAGCTATAGATTGGAATCGTACTCTGAAGATAGCTCAAGAATTTCTTCCTCTAAAAGTGAAGGAGAGGTTGCGAACTTTAGATGGATGGAAAGGGAAGATGGAGAATCCATAGAGAGTCAAAGTAACTCAGGCAATAAAGTGAAAGCGGGTAGAGGTCCCGTTGATCGAGATAAGAATAAAACAGAAGGAGGTCTAAAAAACGATGTGGTGGGACCCGAGGTTGGAAATACTGAGAAAGGCAAGGTAGACAGAAGTGATAACGTGCAAGAAAGGTCAAAAATATGAATTACTCAGACAGACCTGTGATGGCACGTGAGGAAGTTGGAGAAAAAAATAATGACAAGTCTTTAGCGGCTGCAGAATTTTCTGAACAAGAAATAGATAACCTAGGTGTATTATCTCTCAAACATCCTTTGGTTAACGTGGAAAAGGTACAAAAACCTAAAGATGCTTTACTAGGTGGTTCAGAGGTGGGGCTTCCCAATGAAGCCATCAATAACTAATCGGTGCTGGGCCCGCTGCAGTCTGACCTTGTTGAGAATAGAAAACCAAAAAAGTTTGTCCCTCTTGAAGAGATTTACCAGAAAATAAAAATACCTTTTGCGCCCTCTTATTACTCAACCTTATTACACATAGAGAATTATTTTTCTGATTGCCAAGCCACACCAAATCACGCTCACATAGTAGAAGGAGAAGATGAAATATCCAGTTTCTCGGGTAAGTCAGTATCTGGTAGAGATTCTATTAGTGATGAGGAGGTTTTAAAAAGTAACTCAAGAATTAAGAGGAAACTTGAGAAACTTCCTGTGAAGATTTGGGAGGCGATTAAAAGATTGGGAGTGGAAGCCAACGAAGATGACGAAGCATTTGAAAACATTATTCGAAACCTAGAAGAGTCGGAAAGGAGAGAAGTCATGAGAAAAAAGGAGGCTGCTAGATGTAACTCATGAATTTTTTGACATATAACATTAGAGGGTGTGGTAATAGTATTAAAAGAAGGAGAATCAGAGCTTTGATTAAAAAAGAAGGGGTGGATTTAGTTTTTTTGCAGGAAACTAAATCTGAGCACATGACTGAAGGTATGGTGGCGAGTTTGTGGGGAGATAAGAAATGTTTATGGTCGTGTTCTAACTCTATAGGTCAGGCAGGAGGTATGCTTACGATTTGGAAGGAAAAATTATTGACACCAATAAGTAGCTTTAAAGGCAAGGGATATCTTGGAGTCAATGCCATTTGGAAAGGTTGTAATTGTTATTTTCTGAACATTTACTCGTCTTGCTCTAACTATGATAAGAGGGAGTTGTGGAGCAACATTTTACATCTTAAAGACACTTTGGAGGAAGGAGAATGGGTTATCAGAGGCAATTTTAATGCCATCAAGTGTAGAAGTGAGAAGATTGGTAGTAAAGGGCAGAGCAGGAAGATCATGGATGAGTTTCAGGACTTTATTGATATGTCTGGTTCTTTGGATTTACTTATCAGTGGAAATAAGTTCACTTGGTATAATGCGTCGGGGAAGGCTTGTAATAGATTGGACAGGTTCCTAGTCTCGCCAGGCCTGCTCAACAATTGGAATTTTGTAACTCAGAAAGTTGGCACCAGAGACATATCTGACCATAGGCCTGTTCTGATATGTGCAAGAAACATCAACTGGGGTCCAAAACTGTTTAAGGCGTTTAACTGTTGGTTGAATCATAAATAATTTTTGCCGTTTGTGAAAGATATATGGGAATCATACACTGTTAAAGGAAAAATGTCTTTTGTCTTATCCAAGTAGTTGCAACACCTGCGTACAAGACTTCGATAGTGGAATACCAAAGTATTTGGATGGATTGACACAAACATATCTGATAATATTGAGGCAATCAACGATGTTGAGGACTTGACTTGATTGCTAGCAGCAATGGCGGTAGAAATGACGCTTCATTATTTTCTAGAAAAGTTGCTAAGGACTATCTTTGGAAAAATCTTAGAATTAAGGAGAGTATCCTTAAACAGAAGGCTCGTTTGAAGTGGATTAACAAAGGATATGGAAACACCAAACTTTTCCATGCTGTTATTTCTCAACATAACATAATTAATGCATTTAGGTCTGTTGAAGTGGATGGGCAACTTATTGAAAAGGTAGTTGGAATTAAAAGTGTTGTAGCAAATTATTTTGAAAATAGATTTCAGAGTGTGTTATTGGATAGACCACATATTGGCTGTGAGGGATTCAAAGTTCTAACTGAAGCAGAGAGAAGTTCTCTTGAATTACCATTTGGCCCGGATGATGTAAAAAATGTTGTTTTCGCAAATGTTGGGGATACGAGTCCTAGCCCAGATGGATTTAATCTTTGGTTTATCAAACACTGTTGGGAGATCGTTGGTAGCGATTTCACAAACTGCATCCTAGAATTCTTTGAAGTGGGGCATATGCCAAAGGTTTTCACTTCATATTTTCTTGCTATGATTCCTAAAATGGAAGATCCGGAGGGATTAGATGAGTACAGACCAATCTGCTTAATTGGTTGCGTTTATAAGGTAGTTTCAAAACTAATGGTGGGAAGAATTAAGAAGGTAATGGACATCATTGTTACAAATTCTCAAACAGCCTTCATTGAAGGGAGAAATCTACTTGATGGTGTTTTGGTTTTGAACGTAATAATCGATTATGCTAAGAGAAGTAAGAGTAAGGCTATGTTGCTCAAATTGGATTTTGCCAAGGCATATGATTGAGTGGAATGGTCATATCTGCGAGAGGTTATGAATATTATGGGATTTGGGAAGAGATGGATGGGTTGGTTGGAAGGGTCGGTTATGCACGGCTTCATGTCCATTCTTGTTAACGGGAGCCCTACTAGAGATTTCGAAGTGAAGAGAGGTCTTCGTCAAGGCGACCCAATTTCACCGTTTCTGTTTCCAATTGCGGTGGAGGGGCTAGCAGTGTTAATGAAGAGGGCAACCCTTATCAATGTTGTTCTTGCTAACATTTCTATACATTATATGTAAATTTATGTGATTCCGGACAAATTAGCTCGAATGTTAGCAGGTTTTCAAAGAAGGTTCCTCTGGCACGATTCTGCTCATAAAAATGGAATATCTTGGATAAGGTGGAGGGACGTTTGCAAAAATAAAGAAGATGGTGGGCTCGGGATTAAAGACATTCTCCTTTTTAATATTGCGCTGATATCTAAATGGCTATGGAAGGTGATGACGCTTAAAAACAGATTGTGGAGTGGTATTTTAGAGTCTAAATATGTTGGATTTGCTGTTGTGTTGCAAAGAGGAGAGCTACCTAAATACTCTATAGCGCCATCTTTATGGTGGAAGGACCTCTTCAAGATTTTGTTATTTTATGGAAACAATGGTTTCTTTGATTTGGTTAAGTTCGAAATTGGCAATGGAGAGTTAGCATTATTTTGGAGTTCTAAGTGGTGTGGGGATGAAACTCTGGCCTCCCGTTTCCCTGCATTATGGGTTGCATCTAACAACAAATTTGGGCATGTCATGGACTTTGTATTTCGAGAGGGTAGTTTGTAGAAGTGGCAGCCGGTTCTGGTTGTTAATGGTTTAGACAGTAATTACAGGCAGGAATTGAATAACTTACTGATATTCCTCGCAAATTTTTCTTTGGAATTTCAACTCGGGGACGAGATGATTTGGCAGCATGGAAACACAATGACATATACGGTCCATGCTGGTTATACAATGTTGAATCAAAGGAATTAGGAGCAAAATTTAAATGAAGAAACCAAGGTTGCTCTTCAACTTGTGTGGTTATCATCTGCGCCTTCAAAAGTTCAGATGTTTGGTTGGAGGCTTTTGCGCGATCGATTGCTAACTAGAGTTAACTTGTGGAATCGCGGAATTCTTGCGAACAGCTTGGATATTGCCTGTCCTGTTTGTTTTAGGGAGGATGAAAATGCATTTCATCTTAAACCAAACATTGTCCTCAATGTTTTGATAAAAGGTGGTAGAGGAATGATAGAACCTATATGAATACCACGACCAAATTCGCTCTGAATCTTCCCATTTTGTCCCTGTCTTCGCTGGCCACTTCTACTCCGGCGTCTTGTACTACGAGTTATCTGAATTCGCTGAAACTTCACTTTACTGAAGCCGTTTATCATACTGCCTGTTTTCGAAGGAAGTACCTGCAAAAATTGTTGGAAAAATACGGTGCGGTGTGTGCAGGTGGAACCTGACCATGCGAAAGGACAAGGACAAGGTGAGTCACGAATGGGAAAGATATTCCCTCTCCTATCATACTCATCATTGGTGTCACCACTAGCAGGGAAATTCGTAGGAATGTGCGTGGACACCAACTCATCTTAAGGGATTGTCATCTAGAGATTTTTCGCCTAAATGCAGCTGAGACGTGACAAGCAATACATTTCTTTATTTCCTTAAAACACAAACAATAAAATTAAAACATTAAATTAAAAGCTCGCGGGTTGCCACCCATGCAGGGCTTTGTTTAACGTCGATAGCTCGACGGTTAGGAGTGTTAATCTTCGGTTTCCATGGCCATTTATCAAGCCATCTCACATATCCCTCACCTTTTCTTTTCTTCCTTCTGTGGGGTGGTTCATTTTTTGAACTTGTGGTGGTGGCTCTGGATTTATGCTAAGTATCAGCTTTTCAAGTTTGGGCTTAGTTATTTCATCCACCATCTAAAAGTCTAACCTTACCCTCTTAGCAGTAATGATATCCCTAGTTTCATGGTCCTCGAATTTTCTCTTTTTATGCGTGACCTCAAACAAATATGCATCGGTGTGGATATTTTCCAATACCTCCGCATACGTTTTGGATTGGGATTCTACCTTAGCTTCCACAAACCTTTGCGAGAAAGGAATTGGTGGGGTATATGGAGGAGGAACGACATTAGGTGCTTTCTTCGCCACCTCTTCGACAACCTCCCTTTCGGATGGTGTCGATGGATTTTTCTCAATCTCTACTCTCTTCTCACCAGAACTCTTCTCAACGTCATTATCACTCCCCTCAGGATTCTTGATTTGTTTTTCATTAATGGTTGTTACAACATCCACATACTCCTCAGGGGAGGGTCCTATAGGTTTCTGTGCGAGCAGGGAGATTTGAGTCTCCAATGACTCAGTGTGAGTCGCGAGGGACTCGACCATAGTGTTTATCTGCCTAAGGGTTTCATAAGTATCGAGATGTTGTCTTCTAAGCTCTTCATTCTGGAGAGTTTGTGTCTCCACAAAGTGCTCCATCATAGATTCTAACCTAGAATTAGTTGTTGTTTCAATGAAATCCTCCATTAATGAGGTTGGAATTAATAGATTCTTGTGGTTCCTCGAAATATTGGGAATGAGTCAGTGTCGCATTGAAATCCTGCATTAATATTTCTAGGTTGGAATTATGAGATTCTTGCGACTCCTCAAAATGTTGGGATTGGTAGTTGCAGAGGCAATTTGGGTGAGAATGAGTTAGTGATGCATTGAAATTCTCCATTTGTATTTCAAGGTTGGAATTATGGGATTCTTGCGATTCCTCGAAATACTGGGAGTGGTGATTGTAGAAAAAATTTGGGTGATACATAGTAATGAGTGCCTTAGTCTATACGGTGCAACAACGGAATAACAATATTGACTATTGATCCCCAGCAACGGCGCCAAAAACTTGATGTGTCCGCAAGTGCATGGAAATATCGAAGTAATATAAAAGATTGTCGAACCCACAGAGACCATTGTCAACCTACTATAATCTATCGTTGCTTTGTAAAGCTAAGGCTGATGAATATTTAATTAAGAGGAAACTAGAACTAAAACAAAAAATGAACTTAGAAAATATGATAATAAAGAGAGGCCGGAATTTGGATTCCGCGTTCTTAAAGGACTTTGTAGAATTCGGGTACTAATTACAACTGTTAGTTCTTGGATTGGCTAGAATTTTGGTAAAACAAAGTTGTTCAATGTGGATGTCACATGGGTAATGTCTTAACATTGAGTCTTAACAATGGATAATGTTAAGTGTTTAAGTTGTTGAAGTTTTGAAGTCTGATGTCACATGCGATGTCATGACATCAGATATGCAGATCATTAAAACATCAGGTTTGAGATGTTTTTAGGGTTAAGCATATTAGCTGGATTTTGGGAGAGCTGTTAGAGTTATTTGGATGCGAATATCTTGGAGGAGATATTTTATGTGGCAAACAGATTTGATGCAGATTTGTAGGAGTGTTTAAAGGCTGAAGATTTAAGAAGATTTTGAGAGAAAATCTGTTTTGAAGATTCAGTTTTAAATAACAAATCAGGTCAGATATTGTAGCAGGTCCAAGCCCAAATCAAATAGCTATATAAAGCGCATCAATCCTGAAGGAAAAGTAACGAAGAAAGAGAGCTAAAGACTGAGAGTCGTTTGTGTCTTCGTGTATGTGTTGTAAACCATTCTAGTGTGAATTGGTGTTGTTGTTTTGAGTTGTTCTTGATCAAAGCTGTGAAGCAGAATCAAGTTGTGTTTTTCAAAGTGTGTGATCTTTGAATTATATCACTGAAGTGATTTAGGGATTGAGTAGTGTTCTCATACCTAAGTGGTCTCTTAGGTAGAAGGTTCATTAAGTAGTGATTAAGTTTAGGAGATGTCAACTGGGTTGTTGAGTCTATAAATTAATTCTACTAATAGTGAAATTCATCCCTGGCTTGGTAGCCCCTAGAGTAAGTTGTTTAACTGAACTGGGTGAACAATTCTTTGTGACTTTTCTGTTGAGTTATATTGTCCATTGCAGAGTGTGTTGTTGTGACATCACACGTAACATCACATATCTGGTACCAGAATTTCAATTGGTATCAGAGCAGGCATCCTGCTCTGCATCTGGGTGAGATCTAGGGCTGATACTTTCTGGTAAGATGGACAAGGAAGTTGGTGGATTTGTGAATAGGCCCCCTATTTTGGATGGCTCTAATTATGATTATTGGAAACCAAGGATGATTACCTTTTTGAAATCCTTGGACAACAGGGCTTGGAAGGCTATCTTAAAAGAATGGAAAGCACATGTTGTTGTTGAGAAAGATGATGCTGGGAAAGAAAAAGAAGGCAGCTCAAAACTGAAACCTGGTGAAGAATGGACCAAGGAAGAAGATGAGCTTGCCCTTGGTAATTCCAAAGCTTTAAATGCTATTTTCAATGGAGTTGATAAGAACATATTCAGGATGATCAATACCTGTGAAGTTGCTAAGGAAGCTTGGGACATCTTGAAGACTACTCATGAAGGAACTTCAAAGGTTAAGATGTCAAGACTTCAACTTCTGACATCAAAGTTTGAAAGTCTAAAGATGAAGGAAGATGAAACTATTCATGACTTTCATATGAGTATTCTTGAGTTGTCTAATGCCTCTAGTGCTCTTGGAGAGAAGATGACTAAAGAAAAGCTGGTGAGGAAAATCCTTAGATCTCTTCCCAAGAGGTATAAGATGAAGGTGACTGCAATTGAAGAAGCTCAAGACATCAGCAAAATGAGGGTTGATGAGCCTATTGGATCTCTTCAAACTTTTGAGTTAGGGTTGAATGAGGAGGAACCTGAAAAGAAGACCAAGAGTATAGCCTTGGTATCTAATACTCAAGAAGAGAAGAAAGGGAATGATGTTGAGTCTCAGGAGGAGTTGTCCCAGGCCATTGTCTTGCTGGGAAGACAGTTTAATAAGGTTATGAAAAGGATAAATAGGAGTTATAATCCTAATGTCAAGAACATCACATCTGACACCAACAGATTAGGAGATCAGGGGAAGAAAACTAGTGATGAAGAAAAGTCCAATAAGGGAGTCCAATGCTATGAGTGTGAAGGGTATGGTCATGTCAAGAAGGAATGTCCTACTTATCTCAAAAAGCAGAAAAAGGGGTTATCTGCTTCCTGGTCTGATAGTGAAAGTGAATCTGAAGATGAATCAGCTAAGCTTGTTAGAGCTATGATTGGGGTTTGTGAGTCAGATGATGATTCGTGTGATGGTGAGGTTCCTTATGAAGAGCTTGCTGCCTCTTATAAAGAACTGTGCATGAGAAGTGAACAAGTGTGTCTTGAAGGAGAGAAGCTGAAGAAAACCATAGTGCAGTTAGAGGCTGAAAAGACTGAACTTGAAAATGAAGTCAGTATGCTTAACTCTAAATTGGATTCTATGACCAAAACTGTCAGAATGTTGAACAATGGTACTGATGCTCTAGACAATATTCTTAGTATTGGGAAAATTGCTGGAGACAAAAGTGGTTTGGGATTCAACAATGTTGCAGCTTCTGATGATGGTATTACCAGTTCCAAACCAGTGATGTTAAAACAGATGTTTAAACATCCTGACATGAGTCCTTCTAGGAAGAAATTCAGGCGCTGGAGATGTCATCACTGTGGGCGTTTTGGACACATAAAGGCCTATTGTTAAAAGTTACATGGGTATCCTCAGAAGGCACATCAGTATACTCCCACACAGAAGTTTCCCATAGGTAATTAGGCTTTGAATTCTAAGAAGCAATGGGTTCCAAAAAGTAAAGTTACCAGCTTAATAGCTCACACCTCTCTTAGGGTTTCCACCAAAGAAGACTGGTACTTTGATAGTGGGTGTTCAAGACACATGACAGGAGTTAAAAATTTGTTGGTAGATGTTAAGCTTCAGTCTTCAGGTCATGTTACATTTGGTGATGGTGTTAAAGGAGAAATCAAGGGGATGGGAAAGCTGAATTGTGCTAGTGCTCCTAGACTGGATGATGTTCTACTTATCAAAGGGTTGACAGCTAACTTGATCAGTATTAGTCAACTTTGTGATCAAGGATTCAAAGTAGACTTTACAAAATCTGAGTGCAATGTCACAAATGAGAAAGGAGAAGTCATCATGAAGGGTGTTAGGTCTAAGGACAACTGTTATCTATGCCTGCAACAAGACTCAAGTACCTCAAAATGTGTGTTTGCTAGAGATGATGAAGTCAAAATTTGGCATCAAAAGTTGGGACATCTTCATCTGAAGGGAATGAAAAGAATAATATCCTCAGAAGCTGTCAGAGGAATTCCTAAACTCAATATTGAAGAGGGAAGAGTTTGTGGAGATTGTCAAATAGGGAAGCAGACCAAGATGTCACATCAGAAGCTTCAACATAACACCACTTCCAAAGTTTTGGAACTTCTTCATATGGACTTGATGGGACCTATGCAGGTAGAAAGTCTAGGAGGGAAGAAGTATGCTTATATTGTTGTAGATTACTATTCTAGGTACACTTGGGTAAGCTTCATTAAAGACAAATCAGAGGTGTTTGATGTTTTCAAAGATCTTTGTCAAAGACTCCAAAGGGAAAAGGAAAGTAATGTTATTAGAATAAGGAGTGATCATGGAAGAGAGTTTGAAAATAGCAAGTTTGCTGAAGGCATAAGTCATGAGTTCTCTTCTCCAATCACTCCTCAGCAAAATGGAGTTGTTGAAAGGAAGAATAGAACTATTTAAGAGTCTGCTAGGGCAATGATTCATGCCAAAAAGCTTCCTTACCATTTCTGGGCTAAAGCTATGAACACTGCTTGCTATATTCACAACAGAGTTACTTTGAGAAGGGGCACTTCAGCTACTCTGTATGAACTATGGAAAGGAAGAAAGCCAAATGTGAAGTACTTTCATGTTTTTGGAAGCAAATGTTACATCTTGTCAGATCGTGAACATAGGAGAAAATTGGATCCTAAAAGTGATGAGGAAATCTTTCTAGGATACTCTACAAATAGCAGAGCTTACAGGGTTTTCAACTCCAAAACAAAGGTTATGATGGAGTCTATAAATGTGGTGATTGATGACATTGATAAGCAGGAAGATGCTGGTGTCCTGGATGATGTTGAAACATCAGTTGAAGAAGTCACAAAAGAAACTGAAGACAGAAGTGGGTCTCCTAGTCAAGTTGATGCCGAGCCTGAACCTGAACAATCTAATAAAGAACCATCTATTAGAGTGCTAAAGGACCATCCCAGGGAGCTTATCATAGGTGATCCTAAGTCAGGGGTTAGCACAAGATCAAGGAAGGTTGTGTCAAATTCTTGCTTTGTTTCTAAAATTGAGCCCAAGAATGTCAAAGAAGCCTTGACTGACAAGTTTTGGATTAATACCATGCATGAAGAGCTGGAACAATTCAAAAGGAATGAAGTGTGGGATCTTGTACCAAGGCCTGATGGAGTTAATGTGATTGGCACCAAGTGGATTTACAAGAATAAATCTAATGAACAAGGAGTGGTCACCAGAAACAAGGCCAGATTAGTTGCTCAGGGATACACTCAGGTTGAAGGAATTGATTATGATGAAACCTTTGCTCCTGTGGCAAGACTGGAATCTATCAGATTGCTCTTAGGGGTGGCTTGTAATTTCAAATTCAAGCTTTTTCAGATGGATGTTAAGAGTGCCTTCTTGAATGGTTACTTAAATGAAGAGGTGTATGTTGATCAACCAAAAGGATTTATTGATCCAACATTTCCTGACCATGTGTACAAACTAAGGAAAGCTCTATATGGTTTGAAGCAAGCACCAAGAGCTTGGTATGAAAGGCTTACTGAATTCCTGGTTGTGAATGGCTACAGAAAAGGAGGGATTCACAAGACTTTGTTTGTTAAAGAGGAAGGAGGAATACTGATGATAGCTCAAATCTATGTTGATGACATAGTATTTGGTGGGATGTTAGATGCAATGGTGAAACATTTTGTGGAACAGATGCAGTTTGAGTTTGAAATGAGTCTTGTTGGTGAGCTAAACTATTTTCTTGGTCTACAAGTTAGACAAATGGAGGACTCCATATTCATTTCTCAGAGCAAGTATACAAAGAACATAGTGAAGAAGTTTGGTCTAGAGAATGCTAATCACAAGAGGACACCTGCTCCTACTCATTTAAAGTTGTCCAAGGATGAACATGGTGTTAGTGTGGATCAAAGTGTATACAGAAGCATGATTGGAAGTCTATTATATCTCACAGCTAGCAGGCCTGATATTTCTTTTGCTGTTGGAGTTTGTGCCAGATATCAAGCTGAGCCTAAAGTTAGTCACTTGAATCAAGTGAAGAGGATTCTGAAATATGTGAATGGGACTAGTGACTATGGAATGCTTTACAGTCATGGATCAGGCACTGAGTTATGTGGTTTTTGTGATGCTGATTAGGCAGGGAGTGCTGATGATAGAAAAAGTACTTCATGAGGGTTCTTCTTCTTAGGGAATAATCTGATATCTTGGTTTAGTAAAAAGCAGAACTGTGTGTCTCTTTCTACTACTGAAGCTGAGTACATAGCAGCAGGGAGTAGTTGTTCTCAACTTGTTTGGATGAAGCAGATGTTAATAGAATACAATGTCAAGCAAGATGTCATGACATTGTACTGTGATAATTTGAGTGCTATTAATATCTCTAAGAATCCTATTCAACATAGCAGAACTAAGCATATTGATATAAGGCATCATTTTATAAGAGATTTGGTTGAAGACAAAGTAGTTGCTTTGGAACATGTTGCTACAGATAAACAATTAGCTGACATTTTTACTAAAGCCTTAGATGCAAATCAATTTGAAAGTCTAAGAAGCAAACTGGGAATTTACATTTATGAGGATTAGGTGTGCTGGAAGATGTATTTGTGCAGTTATGATATGAAAACAACATTTTATTTAACTGCTGAAAGCATACAAGATTGAATTTTGGTACATCAATAGCAATATCTAAAGATTGTCCCAGCCCCCTGCATCAAGAAAAGTTTTCCAATCTTCATCCCATTCATCATCAGAAGCATGGTGCTGCACTGGAGGTTTCTTGATGGTTTTTGTCTCTGTTGGTTTTCTTGTTCTTGTTGCTCCTGAAGAAGTTCCAGCTGTCGTCTGTGTTTTGCTCTTCTTCTTCAGTGGATCTGGTTTCTTGTCCTCCTGCTTGAGGTTCTTTGCTGCATCTTTGGAGTTTGACTGGCTCATTCTTGGTTGCTGTGTGGTGTTGCTAGAAGGAAGAAGGCTTGTTTTTATAATGCAAACAAGGAGCATTATTTGTATCGCCTGACCAGTCAAGGTGTTGGAACTTGTTTTTTTTTTGGGAAAGCTTGGTGTTTGACTGTGTCAGTTATTATGTCAGGACATTGTGTTTGGTGATTGTCCAATTGTGGCTAAAAAGGGGGAGAGTTAGCCTAGTCTTTGTGTGTAGAGTGTGACCTATCTCAGTTCTGGTGTGGTGCAAATGTTGATAGGTGGTGTGCAACATTTTGAAGTGCATTTTGAAGTGGGAGCTGTTTGTTTTAATATTTTTATCTGCTCCTGAAGTCTCTGATGTTGCAGAGATTGTTTTAGCCAAAATTAGCCAAAGGGGGAGATTGTTAGTTCTTGGATTGGCTAGAATTTTGGTAAAACAAAGTTGTTCAATGTGGATGTCACATGGGTGATGTCTTAACATTGAGTCTTAACATTGGATAATGTTAAGTGTTTAAGTTGTTGAAGTTTTGAAGTCTGATGTCACATGCGATGTCATGACATCAGATATGCAGATCATTAAAACATCAGGTTTGAGATGTTTTTAGGGTTAAGCGTATTAGTTGGATTTTGTGAGAGCTGTTAGAGTTATTTGGATGTGAATATCTTGGAGGAGATATTTTCTGTGCCAAACAGATTTGATGCATATTTATAGGAGTGTTTAAAGGCTGAAGATTTAAGAAGATTTTGAGAGAAAATATGTTTTGAAGATTCAGTTTTAAATAACAAATCAGGTCAGATATTGTAGCAGGTCCAAGCCCAAATCAAATAGCTATATAAAGCGCATCAATCCTGAAGGAAAAGTAACGAAGAAAGAGAGCTAAAGACTGAGAGTCGTTTGTGTCTTCGTGTATGTGTTGTAAACCATTCTAGTGTGAATTGGTGTTGTTGTTTTGAGTTGTTCTTGATCAAAGCTGTGAAGCAGAATTAAGTTGTGTTTTTCAAAGTGTGTGATCTTTGAATTATATCACTGAAGTGAATTAGGGATTGAGTAGTGTTCTCATACCTAAGTGGTCTCTTAGGTAGAAGGTTCATAAAGTAGTGATTAAGTTTAGGAGATGTCAACTGGGTTGTTGAGTCTGTAAATTAATTCTACTAATAGTGAAATTCATCCCTGGCTTGGTAGCTCCCAGAGTAAGTTGTTTAACTGAACTGGGTGAACAATTCTTTGTGTCTTTTCTGGTGAGTTATATTGTCCATTGCAGAGTGTCTTGTTGTGACATCACACGTAACATCACATATCTGGTACCAGAATTTCAACAACTATAACTTAGTTCCATAGAATATACCGACTTAAAAACTCCGCCTCACGCTCTCGTGGTATTAACTAAAGTCATGTTCCCTAATCCCAAGATTTTTCTCTCGCTCGCCCGGTAACTAGGAAATATATTTTGAAAGCCAATAATATCCTAAACGTATCTAAAGCGCTCTCGCTGTATTTAGATATGTTGCCTAATTTCCACTATCCGGTTCGACCTCCACGCTCTTGCAGTGCCGACTCTAAACTTAATTAATTTCTCATTCTCGTGACAAAATCGTGTTAAATAACCTCTCACTCTCGTGACAAAGCTATTTAAATTAGACTTGGAAATTAAAACCAAAACAGAATTTTAATCATAAGTTCGCACCTATTATTTTCTACCGAGTCCCGTCGGTAGCGACGGTCCTCATACGCCGGACTCAATACTATTTAGAAAGACATAGATAGGAAAACAAACACGTAGTTACGATAAATAAACTTAATACTAAACATGATCTAGAAAATAAAATAAGAAAGTAATAACAGTAAAATAAACGATAAAGGGAACCTGAAATTAAATAGATGTTGAATTGTAATACGCCTGAAAGCTTCGAATCAAAATACAGAAATCGACTGCCAAAAATAAATCCTAAAACTATATTGGTAATAGTCCCCCGATGTGGGGAACTATTCCTTTTACATAGTGCAAGAAAACTGCTTAAAAACTAAAGAAATAAAATCTGGCTAAAAGAATAGTCCCTGCTTTAGTTTGGAAACCGTCTTCTGATTTTATACTATTATGTTCAATGGGCTTCATGAGAATCGGGTTCATCAAACCGCCAGGAAGTAGTGGAAAGTAGTGGAGGAAATATAGGGAGGTCGTGGAGAAAAAATTGGAGAAACGGTCGTGCATGGTGTGGTGGCACTCGCCACTTTTCCTTCTTTTTAGTATGGCCCTCGCCACACTTTTCCTTCCTTTCCCTTGTGGCGGTCGCCACATTTGCCACATTTTGCTTGTGGTGGGCGCCATACCTTAAGTGTGTGGTGGGCCCACCCCTTTTATATTTTTTTTCTTTTCTTTCCTTCAATTTCTTTCTTTCCCTTTTCTTTCCTTCTTCCATTTTCTTTACTTTTTCCAATTCTTTTCTTCCTTTTCCAATTAAGTCCTATTAAAATCAAGTTACCCGAATTCATAAAAATCGAGAGATAAATCAAGACAATAGTCAGATAAAATAACTGATAACGCGATTAAAATTCATGTAAATCAGGTCAAATATACTATATAATTTCGCGTTATCAGATAGAGGTTTTGTTGGAGAAAAAAGTGGTTGTCAAGAATGCAACAACTCTGTGGTTGTCAACCGGCTGGTGTGTTTGGTTAAGCAGAAATAATATATTATTCAAAGATGAATTTTGGGATGGAGATTTAGTAGTAAATAGGATTATTTTGTTCACTTGGTGGTGGGTGGGTAAGAGATTTAATACTCCTTATACTTGTAATTACTATGATTGGATCAACTTTCCTTGCAAATTTTTGTAGTTTTCGCTTGGGTTGCTGAGATGCTTATACTTGGGCTGGATACCCTTAATTTGTATCTGTTGAATGAGATTTATGAGATTTTTGCTTAAAAAAATGGTTGTCTAAATGAGAGCAGTCATTGGGATGTCTATGAACTTGTTGAATAGGTGACAAGTGATGATACTTCTTACTCATGGTACAATTCTCATAGAATTGAGGATGAAAGGTTGTGGTATCTTAATTACTATGGAAAACTCTTGTCCTTTAACCCTTACTATGAAATCGCATATTTCAAGCGTAGCAACCTTCCCTTTAATTACTTTTATATTTATAGTAACAACCATGGTTTTAAATTGCGGTTGCGGTTGCGGCTATTGCGGCCGTTACGATGCGGATTGCGGTCGTTGCGGCGTGAATTTATTTGTATCAACAAAAACTAGTATCCTTTATTATATGTATTAGATTTCACATGTCATCTATTGTTGCGGGCTGATGCGGTCCGATGCGGCCGTTGCAGTGTTATGATGCGGCCGTTGCGGCGTTATGATGCAGTTTTTAGTGTGATTTATAATCACACCAAAATTGCAGCCTGATGCGGATGCGGACACTACCGCAACCGCAATATTGCGGCCGATGTTTACTGGTAAAAATAGTAAATAATCGTTGGTCTATCAATTTCACGTAAAAAATTAGTAACTTACAGGATCGACCACACAAATCCTATGACATATGCTAAATTGGTTTCTTTCGTAAACTTGTGTATTTCGACAGGGTAAAGAAGTGAAAAAGGATTTCTTCAAGAAACTTAAAGTAACTGAAAAGTAAAAAGGCTTTGAAAAGGGGCTAAATCGAAAAGACTGGTAAATACAGAAATTTAACTTGTATGAAATGAAAAGAGACTTTTAATAAAATGAACTTAGTAAATTGCATTGAATCGTAAAAAATGGTGTTACTCCAACATACATTTCACACGCTCGTTTCTCTACGCTGGTACTTTGAGTAAACTGAATTTTGTATACAATGGAACACACACCCAAAATTATTCCTATGACTCGCTATTTATAATGGTAGAAAAATAACTACCCACTAACGGGTCATCAATCAGGACGAAACACTTGGCATCGTGCATGTCTTGGGCTCTTGGACGAACGCCACATGTCCCACTTCAGAATTAGATAGAAATAATCTTTCCCTCTTATTTTTTAATTTAAAACCTTCGCGTTGAACGACACTTCCTAGTCTTTGGTCGAAAACTCTTCCAAACTCTTAGAAATATTTCTAAGTCTTTTAAGTCTTCTCTTCTCTGCAGAACAGATAGCTTTCGACTAGATTTTCTTATAGCCACGTTTCTGTCGAAGCCTCATAAAACTTCAGATATTCTCTCCCTTGGGAGATACTCTTATCCCAACATCAGGTGTCGAAATTAAGAGCTAACAAATTTCTCCCCAAAAATGTCTTTTTCGACATTACTGAAGAAAATGTCATTTTTTGATAATAGCATTCGACGCCTTATTTCCAACTTACATGGATGTTGATACAATTAGAACTCCCACATTCCAACTGTTCAGTTTCTTCTGAACCACTCTATAACGTCATGGTCATCATGACAATCTCTGAAAAATATCTCATCAAAGCACATCAAATCACTAGCCATCATCATACCTCCTAAAACCTAGGAGATAGTGGGGTATAGGCAGTAACTGCCACCGTCCCATCTATCACCCCTAGCGAGACACGTGTCCCACTACAGAATTATCCATTTAATGCTGATTTGAGGTCTGTTGATCTTCCACAACCTTTAAATATTCTTTCTCTAAGCCATTTTTTCTTTTTTACGCTTCAAAACTCTTTGCCTTCTTCCTAGCTTCTCAACTCTTTGAAAATATCCTAGAATTTTTTTCTTCAACAATGGTATCTTCAACCTCCAACATCAAAGATTCCAAGAAAATCCACAAACCAAAAGACCCAAGGACCCAATCTCAAATTCCGCCTTTCGCTACGCTTGCTGGACCAAAGATAATGAAGAACGTGCAATGCATCCCATAACCGCTTGAGAAAGAAAAAAGAAGCATCTACGAATCTCAGGTATTAATCCCTGTTCTCGTTTCTGGTAAACCATATGCTTTATCTGGTCCTCTATCTGCTTTAAATACCGATTATGAGAGACTCAACGAGTATTTCCCCTCCTACCATAAGACAAAACCCATAGGGCAAGCTAACAAGTCTAAGGCAGAAACTGATGCTCCTGATGTTGTAGCTCTCAATAACATAGATTTACGGTACATGAATGATGGATCTAGGATCTTTAGGGAAACTCCGTCGTTCAAAGATTCTGATCTTTATTTGAACTGGCTAACTAAAATAGAAAAGGTTAAAGCCCAAACCTGGAAGGATTTAGGGATTTATGACCTTATCATGCTGTCGAAAACAGGACTCGCTTACTGTTCGACAATGCTAGTTTCCTCATTTTACTTCTGGGATAGCACCCACTATACCTTTCATCTCCCCTGCGGAATGATGACCCCCACATTATTCGATGTAGCCGTTATTACAGGGCTAAAACCAACTAGGAAGCCTTATGACCCAGAATTGGACTCTGAGAACCAAATAGGTTTTGCATCTGCTAAGCCTACTTACACGAACTTTATCAAACACTATTACGACCCCAAAACCACTGACGTCACTGACCAAGAGCACATAGCTTTTCTGACCGTTTGGCTGTCGCACTGCGTGTTTTGCTCAAAATCTTTGCAAGTATCCAAAAAATTTCTCACACTTACCACCCAACTTCACTGTGGTCGAGATGTTTGTCTAAGCGAAATAATCCTAGGACACGTCTATGAGTCCTTGAGTGAAGGTGTTGCTTAACTCAAAGGGCTAGCTGCCGGAGGAAAGCTGTTACTATTAGGGCCTTTCTGGCTACTCCAACTTGTTGAACCCTAATTTTTACCCCTAAGATTTCGCACATTTCATTCTTACTTGCTTTATATTTGACTGTGTTTAATAACCTCTAACCAAAATACCAAAAAAAATTGCTACAGTTTCTCTCTCTGTGTGTTGTGCAGGTTTGTCCAAGCAAGGGCATAATTTCAAGTCAAATGTGGTTGTTCAGCTTTGATCCAGTTCAGATGGATGTTTGACCTAATCTTGGTCAAACTATCAAGTTTACTTCAAGTGCAAGTTATCTGTTTCAGTGGGCTATTTTTCAAGCAGTGACTGTCAAGTTGTTGTGTGGTGATGTCCATCAAGTTCATATGAGTTCACCAGTTCAGACTGTGTTCATCTGTGGATTTATTTTCCCAGATAACTGGTTCAGACAAGTTCAAACAGGTTCAAATGGCTGTTGTTCAGTTGTGGTTTATTCAGTGGTAGCTGTGTGCACTTTATCAGTGGCTTGTGAAAAAAGTTTGGTTATCCACTTTCTATCCATGGTCCATTTTCATATCCATTTTCAAAATCATATCCACTTATTCTTCTATGAACTTTTCTTTTCTAATATATTGTCCTTGAATCATTTCCAAATTTAAACCCATTTTCAATAATTCATATCATTTCCAATTATCCATTCTTCAATAACCTTTTTTTTAACCAAGTATCCATAACCATATTCAATTATTCATTCATTATCTATTTACTAGCCATTCCCAATTTACCACGCCAGCTACTTGAAGCTAAGAACGGCTGCTACAAATACTTTTCAAGCCAAAAAAAAGTTACATTCCAAGCCATTACTGCTACTATTTACATGAGCCGCAAAAGCCTTGCCGAAAGCCATCGAAGCTTTAGAAACAAAATCTGTGCAAATCAATTCCAAAAACCATACGCAGTGCCATGAACAAATCCCCGTGAAAGTCCTACAAGCCGTAAGCCACTTGCCCTACCAAGCTACTGAAACTACATAACACGCAACAATTTGCAAATTAAAACACAGCTCTGCAAGGAGTCACGGAAATCACAACAAACCAAAACGCAACAATCACACTTCAAATGCAGCAAACCAAGCATAAACGGCAATTTGCAACTCACCACAATTCTTCTATAAATAAAGCCTCTCTCACACTTCCAATTCAAGCTTTGACGGCTAAACTCTCCCTGCCAAAACCAAACCTCAAGGCTTCAATTCACTCTTCAAAAATAAAAAAATTATGCAAAAAAAAAAACTTCAATCCAAATCTTCTCCAATTCACCTTCAAAATCACTATAAACTTTCACTTCAAGCTTCATCAATTCATTTGAAAACCTGCAAAAGAAATCATAACCAATTCAATAACAAAGCTTCACTAAAAACCTCCATCATTACGCAACGCCATAAGCCGCACCAAGAGATTCAATGCGCGGTTCGTTCTAACACCAAATCGCTGCAACAATCGCAAACAACAACAACAAGTTCAGAAGCAAGCTCAGACGAAAAGAAGAAGAAGATTGGAAGCGTTTTTTCACTTTGAATCGAAAGGTATTGAAGCTTTTTCTGTCAAACCTTCGCGGTTTCGATTCGGTTGATTCAAGCACCATTGTACGAAATTGATTGAGCATTTGAGACCTCTGTTCATTTTCGATCACAGCCGTATCTGTTCCGAATCCCACCACTCAGATCTATTGAAGTTTTGAATCGATGGCCATTCATGAACCGTACCGGGGAAGTCGCGTGAAGAATAGAAGAAGGAGATGAAGTCACGTTTGTGATTTACATATAGTGAATTTCATTTTTACCTTTTTGTTTTATTTTCTTTTTTATTATTTACTTTCTTTGTTTTTAATTCTGATTTGTGTAGATTGGGCTTGGCCCGTCTCAATTCAATACCACCACTTTTTTTTTCATTAACTCCCTCCATATGTTTTTTTATTAACATTTTTTACTATTTTTCTAACCTTTTAAATTCTCTTTTTATTTTTCTAAAGTTTCTTTTTAATTCTTCTTTTATAGTTTCTTCTTATTTTTCTTTCTTAGACTTTAATTTACTATTGTTTTTTTTAATCTCGTTTTTTTTTCTAAACATTTCTTGAAAAAAATCGTTAAAAATAGTTTTGATTTTATTTCTCATTGTTGGTTGTTGGTGGATCATAAATGTTAGATCCACTTTTCTTCATCTCTTTTCTTTTTGATCGATGAAAGTCTAAAAGATCTTGGAATTCCTTTGTTGAATTTCGATCAAGACTAGATCGTTACCATTTTTTCTTTTCGTGCGGTATTGCTTTCGGATGACGATTTACATATCATTCATCTAGCATGCATTAGCACAAAGAGCTATTGACCGGCCTCATTGTAGGGTAATTACTCCGTAAATTACTCGGCGATTGCTTAACATAGCGCAATATTTGTCCCGCATCGGAAAACCATCAAGAATAGTTGATTATTTGTCTTTTGGTTCAAAACTTATGAAACTTGTTGTTAGGAGGCTTTGGTCTTATCAATCCTCTAACGAGTTCTCATTAACCTTGGCCTAAGTGCAATTATTCAATTATTATTGATCACTTACTCTAACAACTAATCACTAACTTACTAACATTACTATTGTACTAATCCTTTACAATTCCTTCTCGCTCCTTATCTCTTTTACTTTTATGCGTCATTTATATCATTTCATATCATGCTTATGCTCTCGCTATTTTTCACTTTGTCCGTCGGACACATGTTTATGCTTCCGCAATTTTTCCTTTGTCCGTTGGACACATGTTTATGCTTATGCCTTTTTCTCTTTGTCCACTTGGACCTAAAACATTAATAAAGGCCAAAACCTCTAAAAAAAACTTGTGCTTCTAATCTTGGACTATGGTTACTATCCTATGCAATGGACATGGAGTTTTGCACCTAGACCATGGACTTCAATGCTATTCTTGAATCCTTGAACTTAGACCTTGGACATCCAATGCAATTCTTGGAACCTTGGACTTAGACTTAGGACCTTTCTCCCTTTGCTTTGGAGTTGTGGTTCGAAGACTTGGAAGCTTACTTTTGAGGTTAGATGTTTCTTATCCCTAGCTTTTACTTTATGATTTAGGATAGTCACTTCTTCTCCTCCCCATTCTTCAATTTTCAAAACTCTCTCTCTTTTTCAAAACATTCTTGATTTCAAACTATCACCTCTTTCATAATCAAACCTTGACTTTGTCAAGTGGTTTTACTCTTTTCTTTTCATTTCTTAACCAAATGCTAAACTACATAAGCATGCTGACACCTTTTTCAAAAGACTTTAAAAACCATCAAACTCTCTTTTTGTGCCCTCGTGCACTTTTTCCTTTAACTTTTTCATAAGTTTAGACATGATTCATTTCTTTAAGCGGAATTATTCGCTTGGAAATGACGACTTGTCTTTGCATTTTAAAACAACCAAAACAAACAATTTCATTCTTTGTACCACGAACTACGGGGTTTTTATCCTACATTGCACATCGTGGGTATGTAGGCATGAGGCGACAAGTCTCTCCAAACACAAAAATCATAAAAACAATTTCTCTTCTCATCTCCTCAATCACTTTTCAAGCAAACATTTTCAGACCAAAAGTGGTAGATATTTCAAAGGGCTCCTATAGAGTACTATAGACGTTTTGGGTGCTAACACCTTCCCATTGTGTAACTAACCCCCCTTACCCTGACTCTCTTCACTTGTTCTTGTTGCAGAGCTTGTGTAGGTTTTGTTCTCTCTTTTTCCTTTCCTTTTTGGATAAAATAAAAGTGCGGTGGCGACTCTTGCTTTTCGAGTTAAGTTAATCAATAGCTTACACTCACGATTTTGCCGCTACAGAAAAGTGGTGACTCTGCTGGGGAAAGATTGACCTCTTGCTGGTCCATCCCTTGAAGGGTTTAGCCTACTTTGATTTATTTACTGCTTTTTGCCTGATTTGTTTGTTACTTGCTTATTCTGTTGGGGAATTCTTCTGTATGGTGAGATAAGCCCAATACACAGGCTTGAGTGTACACCTAAGACTAGGGTGGAAAGTAGTGGGACCTACGCGCCATCTTGGTACGTTTGGTGTTCACGAAATTCACATCCAGACGAGGTTTTCTTGGGAGATATTCTGACGTGCGTGTCTTGCGCATTTTGGGGTGTTGATCTAGAGAGTTGTCGACTCTGGTGACCATTCCCGAGGACTCAGTAGAGGCACTCCTCCCAAGAGGCAATAATGGCAGACCAGAAATGGCAAACCCGTTATGCTTCTTGATCCGAGGACCCGAAGCTGAGGACTTTAGAATCCTTTAACCCATCTTGGCCTTATTAGGACGTGGTGCGGTGGCTATTCAGGTGCAAACTTGAATCAGTTGTTACGTGATACCACACTCAGATGAGACTCTCTTGAGAATATTATTGACTACCAAGCAATTGGGAAATCGATTATATCCGAAAGATGGGTTGTAGACTCTGGGAACTTCTTTAGAATCTTGTTCGGCAGGTGTTATACCCTTAGTACATACCTTTGTGGGTTGGTTCTTAACCTTGACTCCATGCTCGTGACTCAAACCTTTGAACCCGTGTGCTTTGAGTGATCTTGTTTGTGGTTGTTGCATCCATGCACTCTTAGATCCATGAGCATACATATGCATTCTTCCAAGTTGTCCAGAAACTCATTTCAACTGTCTCCTTCTTCAGTTATCTATTCACCGTCAAGCTGTTTCCTCAACACAACTACGGAACTAGAGCTGCTGTCAGATTGAGAATGGAAAACCAAGAACAACACAACGCCGAAGTCAGAATGGAAATTGATGAGTTGAAGGCCGGCATGACCAAGCTCACAGAAATGCTGCAAGTTCTGATTGCTAGAGGTGAACCACCTCAGAGGACTGTGATTGTTGAAACTTCACCTGCTGCTGTTGACCCTCCACTGACTCAGAAACCAGCTTCTACTTAGCCAGAATTTGGGTTACCTCCGAATTACTCGCCACCCTTTGCAACTACTCCTGTGTTTGTCTCGCCAGTATCTTTAGCTCCATTGTTCACTGAACCTCAGCCTGTTGTGCATTCTGTTGCTCAAGCTATTCCTGAGAATCCTTTAATGTACCATGTTGCTGGTCCACAATCTGAAAGTCAGGGAGAACCTGGATACATTGAAGAAGTCAGAGAGCAATGGCAAACTCTAGATAAAAGGATAAGATTCATGGAAGGAAGTGATGTTTTTAATGCTGCCGCAATGGACATATGCTTGGTTTCTGACTTGGTTATTCCTCCAAAATTCAAGACTCCTGATTTTGAGAAATACAAGGGGCACACCTGTACCAGAACCCACTTGGTGATGTACTGGCGCAAGATGGCTGCCCATGCCAAAAATGACAAATTGCTCATTCACTGTTTCCAAGACAGCTTGAGTGGGGGTTCAATGAAATGGTATATGGGACTTGATAAGAATCGTATCCAAAGCTGGAAGAACTTGGGTGATGCTTTCTTAAAGCAATATAAGTACAATCTGGACATGGCACCTTACCGTCGCCAATTGCAGAACATGTCTCAGAAAGAAAAAGAATCTTTTAAGGAGTATGCTCAGCGCTGGAGAGAGCTAGCTGCTCAAGTGGAGCCACCTTTGGCTGAAAAAGAATTGACTGGATTGTTCTTGGACACTCTTCAGCCACTCTTTTGGGAAAAGATGATAGGCAGTGTATCATCTGGTTTTGCTGACCTAGTCACTATTAGAGAAAGACTGGAAGAAGGTATCAAGAAAGGAAAGATTACCAATGCTGAAGCCTTTAATGGTGCTAAAAAGTATGCTGGGAATTTTCAAAATAAAAAGGATGGTGATACCCATGTTGTTTCAGTTGAAGGGAAACCTCGTCACAGACAACAACAATATGTAGCTGCAGTTGCTCCTATTGTCAATGCTCAACCAGTTCAAGCTCCTCGTCAGGCTGTTAGACAAAATCGGAATCGCAATAGGGTTAACTTTGATCATATCCCGATGTCCTACACAAAACTGTATCCATGTCTTGTTCAGAAAGGTTTGATTACAACGAGGGATCTACCTCCTCCTCCTAATCCTCTCCCAGCCGGCTATAGGGTTGATCTTCACTATGAGTTCCATCGAGGTGGGGCAGGCTATAACTTGGAAGGTTGCTATGCATTGAAAGCTAGAGTACAAGAATTGGTGAACTCAAAGATTCTGTCCTTTGCTGATGATAATCCCAATGTTGTCAACAATCCTTTGCCAGAGCATGCCAAGTGAAGTTTGAGTCAGTTCAGACGGATCATCTCCTAAAGCCAGTGTTTCAGAAAGGACAGCTCATCCTTGTTACTGATTAATCACTAGGCCTTGTTTCTTTCTGTTTGCATTTTTCTTTGATTGTATTGACTGTTTGCTTTCGAACTTTATTTGTACTTTCATGGTAATTTCAATGAAATGAGCATTGCAATGTTTTGATTCAATTCATTTATATCCACTGTGTGCATCTTTATGCTTTCTTTTTCATAAAACAAAAATTTTATCCCCTGTTCACTTTCTTTATTAAGCTTTTGTTTATGCAAAGATTGGAGGGAGGATGATGAAAACAAAAAACCTAAAATTGCTGAACTGTATGCTTTCAATTTAAAACTTGGCTGATGATTTACAGGCATTGTTTCAACTCCCAATCACTGGAGAAATAAGGAAGTTAATCCTTTGTCAACCCCTTCGAGCCTAGAAGTTGGAGTTTCTTTCTGTACGAAAAACCCGCAATTTAACCTAGGGATGGGTAGCTCTCAGTTAAGTTGACTGTGCATGCAAGGCACCTTCCAATAATCATTGCAATCACAATCTTTCCTTCGCACACATCAAAGAAGTGTCGAAGATGTCTTCCAAAATTAAAAGCCAATGATGGTTCATCGTAATCATTAAGTCAGGCAGTCACTATCTTTCAAAAAAAATGAAAATGAATAAAATCAAATCAAAAGAAAAGCCCGCTAAGTCAAAACCTACGAAGGAGACTTAGGTAAAAAAATTGGGGCATCCCGCTGACTGTAAGATCAAATGACACAGTTCAGGCAAAAGTTGGGGATAACAAAAAAAAATCAATCAAGAGGTTACCAAAATCCTCAAAGACAAAACGAGTTGACTAAGGTCCTCATCAAAAACAACAAAATGTTGTAAGAAAGAGTGACTGCCATCTCAAAAATCCCTTGGCCCTTGAGCCATCATCATAACAGTGTTGCAATTCCAAAATCACTTGGAGCCTGAATGCATAGTTTGAGTTAACTGAGCATAGGACTGAAGATCATCACGAAGATTGGGTTGGGTACAAATAAACTTTGAGCCTATATCCTTTGTTTCAAAAACCGTGAACCAGACCACGTTACAACCTTCAAAAGACCTAATTGAAGCTATGTTTCTTTTGAAAGCATACTACAACAAGGTTGCGTAAACTGACTCCTATGTTTGTTTCCAATCATTTGCTTTGCTGTCTTACCTTTGCTTTCTCTTCAATTTTCAAGTGTCTAAACCGCTGTGTTTTGACAAGTGATTCATCTTGCTTTACATCAACAATATCATCCCAAAAATGATTTTTGATTTCAAAATTGCATGAGCTTTGCATTAAAATTACCATGTTTGTTTGAATTATCTTATTTGCAGGCAAACTTTCCTTATTCAAGAGAATTTCAAACAGTTGAGAAACTTGGTCAGTGATCCTATCAGGGGAACAGTACTTTCAGATCCTGTTGTGAATCAATTCAAGATTTGTTGCTCAGTGCAAGTTATTCTCAGAATTGGTTAACTAGAATATCTCTTTCAAGACCCATACTGAGTTTATCCTTCTCAACTATCATTTCAAGAATTGAAGCCATGATCACTTCATCCCCTGCAGTAGTCAGGCTGAAGCCATGATCAGTTTATCCTCAGCATTCATTTCAAGAATTGAAGCCATGACCAGTTCATTCTTCCCCTGCAGCAGTCAAACTGAAACTATGATCAGTTTATCCTCATCAATGAATCTGGGGCAATCTTCTTCAAGAATCCTCAAGATGTCTTTCCTTAAAAGACCATCAGTCTGATATAATTCATAAGTGTGACAGAGATGTGTTCAACATTTTCTCTCCAAGCAGAGTGGGTAGTGTTCCCTGTGTTGAGGAATCAGAGTTCCTTTCTTCCCTCACGAAGAGTCTATCTCAGTTGTCTCTATCATATGCATTGCATACATAAATCATTCATAGAAAGACTTTCATAGCTCGAAGTGTGCTTCATGCTCATATGCATTTCTTGAGGTCCTGTTGCTTTCGACATCTTACCTTGTGATCAAAGTCCAACTTACTTGGCGCCTACCAAAACTTTTATCTGCCTTTTCATTCAGTGTCATTCCTGAATGTTGTCGTTTACCTGTCTTTCCACCCAGTGCTATTTCTGGATGTCTTGTTTATTTTCTTTCTTTCCAGTGCAATTCCTGGATATTGTCGTTTCCCTGTGCATCTATTGCTGTTGTGAGATCTTTGTTTTCTTCCATTCCAGTGCTATTCCTGGATCTTTATACTCTTTCACCCAGTGCTATTCCTGGATCTTTGTTTTTCTTCCATCCCAGTGCTATTCCTGGATGTCTTGTTTTCTTGGATCTTTGTTTTTCTTTCACTCTAGTGCCTTTCCTGGATGTCTGTCTTCTTTTGATCTCCAGTGCCATTCCTGGATATCTTGTTCCTCTTGTTTCTCCCAGTGCTATTCCTGTAAGTCTTTTCTCTCTTCTGTAATCCCCATTATATTTGCTTGGATATCTTTCAGTGCCATTCCTGAATGTTTTATCTGTTCATTCAGTGCCATTCCTGAATGATTTTGTCCTTTGCATTCAGTGCCATTCTTGGATGTCTTTCTCACTGTCATTCAGTGCCATTCCTGAATGTAGTGATTTACCTTTACTTTCAGTGCCATTCCTGAAAGTTTCATCTGTTCATTCAGTGTCATTCCTGGATGATTTTTCTCCTTTACCTTTCAGTGCCATTCCTGAAAGCTCTTTCTCACTATCATTCAATGCCATTCTTGAATGTAGTGATTTACCTTTACCTTTCAGTGCCATTCCTGAAAGTCCCTGCTCACTTTATTCAACATCAATCTTGGATATTGTGAACTCTTTTTATCCAATGCCATTCTTGGATACTCCTGATGTATTTTTCCGAAACTTTTCTCACTTCATTCAACGCTATTATTGGATGTTGTGATTTCTTTTGTTTAATGCCATTCTTGGACACCTTTTCCCCAGCTAAATCCAATACCATTCTTGGATATATCTGATGTCTAACCTTGCCATCCAATGCCATTCTTGGATATCCCCAATGAAGTTTTTCAAATGGAAGTTTTGTTTTCATCCAATGCCATTCTTGGACATCTTTTCCTCAGCTGAGTCCAATGCTATTCTTGGATGACTCTGATGTTTATTGTTGCCTCATTCAATGCCATTCTTGAATGTTGTAGTTCCTTTTATCCAATGCCATTCTTGGATATTTTACCCCCAATAGAGTGTTTTTCACCTCCATCCAATTGTATTCTTGGAAGACGCTGTTGCTTTTACCAGAAACTTTCCTATTTTTTGTCCAATGCCATTCTTGGACATCTTTTGACATACCTTTTGTCTCGTTCGTAGTTTCTATCCATTGTTATTCTTGGATGTCACTACTCGTCTTAAAGAGTCTTGTCCCTCTCTTTCCAACTATTGATGGATACTTCTTGTCACCTTGACAGATCTCCAGAAATAGCTTGTGTTCCCCGACGTGTCTTTTTGCGTCATCTCTCTCAATTTACCGTAATCCTTTGTTTCAAGTTTCCCCGCAGTCTGTCTCATTCTTTGCATTCATATCATCTTGTCGCATCTCAGGGCTAAAAATTTGGTTTTATGTATTTAAGTATCTTCAATCTTGTCGAGACAAAGTTTTCAACCTTCATATCTCCTTATAGAAGAAACTTAAATAGGGGCAGCTGTTGAACCCTAATTTTTACCCCTAGGATTTCGCACATTTCATTTTGCATTTCATACCACAAACAAGATCGCAATCTTTGTTTCTCCTGGGCATCTGTATATTCTTACCTGCTTTATATTTGACTGTGTTTACTAACCTCTAACCAAAATACCAAAAAAAATTGTTGCAGTTTCTCTCTCTGTGTGTTGTGCAGGTTTGTCCAAGCAAGGGCATAATTTCAAGTCAAATGTGGTTGTTCAGCTTTGATCCAGTTCAGATGGATGTTTGACCTAATCTTGGTCAAACTATCAAGTTTGCTTCAAGTGCAAGTTATCTGTTTCAGTGGGCTATTTTTCAAGCAGTGACTGTCAAGTTGTTGTGTGGTGATGTCCATCAAGTTCATATGAGTTCACCAGTTCAGACTGTGTTCATCTGTGGATTTATTTTCCCAGATAACTGGTTCAGACAAGTTCAAACAGGTTCAAATGGTTATTGTTCAGTTGTGGTTTGTTCAGTGGTAGCTGTGAGCACTTTATCAGTGGCTTGTGAAAAAAGTTTGGTTATCCACTTTCTATCCATGGTCCATTTTCATATCCATTTTCCAAATCATATCCACTTATTCTTCTATGTCCTTGAATCATTTCCAAATTCAAACCCATTTTCAATAATTCATATCATTTCCAATTATCCATTCTTCAATAACCTTTTTTTTAACCAAGTATCCATAACCATATTCAATTATTCATTCATTATCTATTTACTAGCCATTACCACAACCCAATTTACCACGCCAGCTACTTGAAGCCAAGAACGGCTGCTACAAATACTTTTCAAGCCAAAAAAAAAAGTTACATTCCAAGCCATTACTGCTACTATTTACATGAGCCGCAAAAGCCTTGCCGAAAGCCATCAAAGCTGCAGAAACAAAAGCCGTGCAAATCAATTCCAAAAACCATACGCAGTGCCATAAACAAATCCCCGTGAAAGTCCTACAAGCCGTAAGCCACTTGCCCTACCAAGCTGCTGAAACTACATAACACGCAACAATTGGCAAATTAAAACGCAGCTCTACAAGGAGTCACGGAAATCACAACAAACCAAAACGCAACAATCACACTTCAAATGCAGCAAACCAAGCATAAACGGCAATTTGCAACTCACCACAATTCTTCTATAAATAAAGCCTCTCTCACACTTCCAATTCAAGCTTTGACGGCTAAACTCTCCCTGCCAAAACCAAACCTCAAGGCTTCAATTCACTCTTCAAAAATAAAAGAATTCTGCAGAAAAAAAAACTTCAATCCAAATCTTCTCCAATTCACCTTCAAAATCACCATAAACTTTCACTTCAAGCTTCATCAATTCATTTGAAAACCTGTAAAAGAAATCATAACCAATTCAATAACAAAGCTTCACTAAAAACCTCCATCATTACGCAACGCCATAAGCCGCACCAAGAGATTCAATGCGCGGTTCGTTCTAACACCAAATCGCTGCAATAATTGCAAACAACAACAACAAGTTCAGAAGCAAGCTCAAACGAAAAGAAGAAGAAGATTGGAAGCGTTTTTTCACCTTGAATCGAAAGGTATTGAAGCTTTTTCTGTCAAACCTTCGCGGTTTCGATTCGGTTGATTCAAGCACCATTGTACGAAATTGATTGAGCATTTGAGACCTCTGTTCATTTTCGATCACAACCGTATCTGTTCCGAATCCCACCGCTCAGATCTATTGAAGTTTTGAATCGATGGCCATGGATGAACCGTACCGGGGAAGTCGCGTGAAGAATAGAAGAAGGAGATGAAGTCACGTTTCTGATTTACATATAGTGAATTTCATTTTTACCTTTTTGTTTTATTTTTTTTATTATTTATTTTCTTTGTTTTTAATTATGATTTGTGTAGATTGGGCATCGCCCGTCTCAACAGAGGCAAGTCCCTCAGCAGCAGTAGTTACATCATCAATCGGAGGAAATCTCCAGTCAAAGGTCATCTTTGACGGAAGCTCAGGATGCCCCGAATTCAAAGTTGGTAGAAGGATAGTGGTCGTTATGTTTCAACGTAGCCCTTTTCCCTGTAAATTACCATTTTCTAACTTTGTATATACTCTTTGGAATCACGCGTTTGGCTGATCTCCATCTTATCAATAAAATTTGAGCCTTTGTGCTTTTGTTTGTAATTCTTAACTTGTTTTAGCTTTACAGAACGACGTTGTTAAACTTAATCAGCGATTCTTGAAATAAAACAAAAATGAATTTACTTGTTAAAACTTTTTCTGCTTTTAAATTAAAGATGGCATTTCTCTTGACTGTTGAACATCAGAAGAATCTCGATCGCTTCTCCAAAGGTGTTTGAACCTCAAAGTGCAGAATCAAAGTACTCCTTCTAAACCAGTTCGCCTGAATGAAGGGATCAACTGTGTCAGAGACCTTGTTTCGTTTGACACCCTCGGTCGAGTTCTCATCTCCTAAGCCCGATCAACATAGCTCCCCGCGTGGACTATCTCTCCTAAGCAAGATGGAATTGCTATTTTGAATCAACGGTACTTCTTCGCCCCGCGATGGCCGAGTATCCAATTGTGTTCATCCATTAGTCTGTATGTCGCGTCTATTTTGTCAGCATAAACATACATACTTCATGCATTTTATTTGCGTTCGCATTTCGTATTGCATCACTATCACTTGAGTCGGTCTTGTCCCCTAGTGATAAACAGTTTTCTCAATCGAGTTTGTCAGTTCTTTCCTCGTCAGGAAGTGTTGCGTCTGCACAATCTCGCCACCAGTGTATCTTTAGATCAGAGTCGGCACTTGGCCACTTTGATAACTTGAACCTCTGAAAGATCAGAGAACCTTCAACAGATGTCACTCTTCGCCATTGAAGATGATATCCTTGCTTTCCCGGATTAAGGAAAATCCACAGAGAAAGCCTCGTGATCAGAGATTCGGCAGTACATCAGTATTTCTCCGAAAAGTCGTTGATGAGAAGGTCATCGGCACCTCAAAATTGGATCCCATCATATGGCATTTCTTCGGGAAGATCCCGAGAAAAGTATGATGTAACCCCAAACGAAAACAGTCTCTCAAGAGACTCGCTTTCCCCAGTAGAATCGACAAATGGCGTCTCCAAAACAGAGAAGTTTGTTTACCTCTACAACTCAGACGAATGGGTTCCCCAGCAAGTCTGACATCAAAATTTTTTCCACTCAAATGGCATCTCCCCAGGAAAATTCGGCGAGAAGTTTGAAGGAAAGCCGCTACGAATAGAGTCCCTTGTCAGTATAGTTTATTGACAAAAGAAACTAAGACCAGTTCCTTGGTAGGAAACCAGGATCGAGGGGAAGTTTAAATCAGAAACTAAGACCAGTTCTTGGTAGGAAACCAGGATCGAGGGGAAGTTCAAATCAGAAACTAAGACCAGTTCCTTGGTAGGAAACCAAGAACGAGGGGAGGTTTATTTCAAAAGAAAACTGAGACCAGTTCCTTGGCTGAAAACCAGGATCGAGGGGAAGTTTACCTTTTCTAAGCATCATTGCTTAGTTAAAGAAGATGAATGCGGAAGCTACCATTCATAACCACCATCAAAATTTCAGATATTCCGATATTTAATCCTCTTGCACCCCGAATGCTCGAATACCTTCGTCATTCATACCTTCGGGTCCAAGAAGATTAAATAGGGGCATCTGTAATACCCCAAATTTTGACCACTTAGATTTCCCATCATTGTGAAAATCATCATCACAATATGGATGAACCATCATGCTTCATCAGTCTCCCCAAAGATGGGTGAGCATCCAATACAATCAAAATTAGGGTTTCAAGCCCTCTCTGAGTGCTTAGACAAAGGATCAATCAAGAAATGACATGATCTTCAACTTGTCTAATCTCTCAAACATCCACCATGGATCAAAAAGGACTCCCACTTCAAGGATTAAGCACAAGGCTGCTCCCTTCTAGGTGGATCAAGTCTCAAGATCAACAGTGTCACCAAATTAGGGTTTTGGTCGACCAGGGCCTCCAGATGGAAATTTTCATCTGGGCACAAGGCAATGATCCAAAACATGACCTAATATACTTCATGGAACCTCATGAACCCATGCATTAAGTCAATTTTGCCTCAGGGGATGCATTCATCAAAAATCAGGAATTAGGGTTTCTTGACCTAATTCACCCCTAAGTTGACTTTTGGGATAAACCATGAGCCAAGACCTCAAGAGATGATTTGAGGGTCTCTAATACACCATATTGATCCATTTGGAACAATGGATTGATCCAAGAAGCTTGAGCAACAAGTCTCATTCTCATCTGCACCACAATTAGGGTTTTAAGGGAAAAGTCAACTGTAACTTTGACTTTTGACCAAGGCATGCTCCCAAACCCTAATACATGATTGAATATACCCTATGACACCCATGGAACATGTCCATCAAGTTTGATTTAGGTCAAGGACATGATTTCCTGAAGAATTGCACAGTTTGGAATTCATCTGATAAAAAGTCAACTGTGCACAAAAGTCAACTTTGACTTTTTGAGATTTTTCACCAAAATGGATTTTTAACCCTAAAATGATGTTAATGTATGATTTGAATCATCATTCATCAAGAAAAATCAAGAAAAGTGAGATAACTTGTAAAAGGGGTAACCATAAAACTTAGAAATTTTTCTAAGTTAAAAATAAAGTGGCAAAGGTACCAACTTTGGAGGACCATAACTCCTAAACCACAAGGCCATTTTTTCTCATCCAAAGATGGATTTGTATCCCTCATTATCACCTACAAAAACTTCAACTACAAGTCATTCCAATTCATTAAGGATTTTGAGTTATGGAGTGATCAAAGTGGCTGAAAAGTGAAAATGTCACTTTTTCCAACACTTAGTGAAATTTTCACTAAGTCAGAATTCTGCTTCACTTTTTGCCAAATGTAGGGGGATTTTTCACTTGGAATCAAAAGAGATCAAAGCCAAACTTGTTCAAACAGTTGTTGTATCATGTAAGAGCTTTCCAAAATGGCCAAGAACATTGCCAAATTCAACCTACATCATGAGATACAACATTGGCAAGTTGCCTTGCTAAAATCTGTCAAAGCAAGGCAGAATTTGCATTTTGGCTCGATTTGCCAAAATCAGCCAATTGCAATTGCTCCAATCCACTTGGACACCTCAGAGGATTGAATCCAAAGGGGACAATCACTGAGCCAAGCCTCCAAGGTCCAAGGAACAAAGAATAGCATGTTGAACCTAGAATGGCCAAAATAGGGACAAGACTTCAAATTTGGAATGAGGCATTCAATGGAACCATCAAGGTGGCATGGATTGAGCCATTCTCATCTGAAATCAGTCAAGACTTATCCAAGACCAAGGGGACCAAAGCTCTGTGCCCTAACCTCTAGTCAATGGCTAGAGGAGACTTTCATTTCCATTGGCCAACATTGGCCAAACCTACTTACCAGCTGCCATGCACTATTCCTCGCAAAACAAACTTGCTCTACTATAAATAGAGCTCAATTGTGGTCAGTTTAAGTACACCAAAGCCATCTAACAGATGCTTTCCTCAAAATCTCTTTCTCTTGGCAAAAATGCCTTTCTTAGCAAGGTAGCTATCGGGTTTTGAGTTTGAGAGCAATTCTTTACAAACCAATCACTCACACACCTCACATACATCACATATGAGCTGATCAAACACTCACATAACTTCTGAAACATCAAAATCTCAAAATCACTTGCCATCCACACAAGTTTGAAGTGAAGTTGCAGCTGAGATGCCATAAACTGATCCAGTCTATTTCAATTCAATCCAAGTGTTCAAACACAATCCATATGGTGTAGGGAAGCTGTCCAGATCATCACAACTTGTCTGTAACACCTCCAAATCAAAAATCACTTTGCTCTTGCTGTCACGACTTGAAGGTAAGCCTAAACTTGGGCATCTCTCAATCTATGCATATTTCCTCGCACAATAATTTGGCCATATGTTCATAATCATGCATGGAATGTTTTCCCTCAATTAATTGCATTGTTTGAATCGTGTATCAAAAATCCTAGCCTTCATGCAGAAATTAGGGTTCTTGAGGTTTCTTCGTGATTTCTTGTTGTATGTTTAATTTAAATGAAATTAAAGTACATAGACATGATCGTGAGGTTGAGATGAGCATAATGATATGTGGATTGCATGATATGATTACGTATTCATTGTTCTTGGCGCCTTTTTTTCAAATTCAAATATTTGAATTTTGTGATTTTGTTTAATTGATTCAAAAATTAATTTCTCTCTGAGTTTTAATGATTTTGAGTTGATTCTTTTTTTAATAATTCACAAAAATGTTAAAATATTTTATTTTATAAAAAAATCCCAAAAATATTATTTATTTCATATAATTGATATTTTTGCAAAGAATTAATATTTTGATTGTTTTTGGCATTTTAAATATTTTTTCTACATTGATTTTGCAACTTTTAATGCTTTCTAATTATTTTGTAGGTCAATACTTAATTTTTTAAGCATTAATCCAAGATCACAATTTGTTTTCCACGTGTTAAACAATTTTTGATCATTTTAATTGAATTTTTATTCAATTAAATACATTTTGAAAACAAATTAGGGTTTTGGATTAATTCAACCCTCATAAATCATTTTCAAAACACTCTGGGCCTCTATTAGAGTGTAAGACCCAATCTTTTTTTGACCAAATCATATTTGGGCCTCACTTATTGTATAAGTCCCGATACCGTCAAAAAACAAATGGCGCGATCATCGCCTTTTCGAAAAACATCTGGGCCTCTCCTCGAGCTATAAGACCCATTCAAAACTTTTGGGCCTCTATTAGAGTGTAAGACCCAATCCCCCTTGTACAAAAAAACTTTTTGGGCCTCACTCATTGTATAAGTCCCTCTCTACAAGTAAACGGCGCGATCGTCGCCCGTTTAAAATTAAAAACCATCTGGGCCTACCCTCGTGTTATAAGCCCCACTCTCTTTTCTTTAAACCTTTTTGGGCCTCTTGAGAGACTGTAAGACCCATCCCTTTGTACAGAAAACCATTTTGGGCCCCAGTCACTTGTATAAGTCCCTCTGTACAAATTCAAACAATGCGCTCACTGATAAAACCCTGGGCCTCTCCTTGAGCTGTAAGCCCCAGATCTTTCTTTTTCAAAGCACTTTCTCCTTTGATTTTGAATATACTGTTTTTTTTAATCTTTCTTTGTCGAACAACTAACCAAACAGCATGGAAGCACTACAACCGAGTAAGTGATTATCGCTTTCATTTACTGCTTTCATATTATAAACTGTATTGTGGGGCTGCTCACTGTAAGTCTCCTTTCATAAACTCATATCTACTGTGTAATAATAGTATAGATATTTCGAGTTTCCCCGGCTACTACGTCTAGAACTCAGTGATGCCGTTTCATTTATTCGTAGAAATAGACGCCTAGATCCCCAATAGGAGCACCAGATACAGTCTTCTCTTCGGCTGTCCTCCTTAGAAATCGTCAAGAAATTCTATTCCCCCAGAGATGAATTATTCTCGGTGAAACTTCTCTTGAATTTCTTCAAACCGCCGAACGGTTCGGACTCTCTCTAAAAGTTAAAGTCACTGGATAGTAAACCTCGCACGTTTACCAGTGGTTTTAACTCTAAAAGAGTTTTCCTGAACTTTTCTTTGGTTTGGGACCCACGGGCTTCTTAAAAGCATTGGCCTCCTCTTGGGCATCATACAAGGACCCACAGGCTTCCTAAAAGCAACCCCGCCTCCTCTTGGGCATTATTCAAGGACCCTACGGCTTCTTAGAAGTATTCACAGCCTCCTCTTAGGCTTCGTATAACGATCTCTTCCTCCGAGAATGATAGCCTCCTCTTGGGCTTCGTACAAGGACCCGTCGGCTTCTTAAAAGTTTCCAGCCTCCTCTTGGGCTTCGTACAAATTGTCCCGACGACCTCCTAGAGGTATAGGAACAGAACCTAGTCATCCTCATAGAACAGTCCTTTCATAGAGTCTACTACTGTTTCTCAAAGCATAGTACCAAAGATAAAACTCTAGACACGGACAGTCTAACTTCCTTGAGTCTCAAAGACATTCTCAAGCACCCTTCGTTAAATAGGAAGGAAACCCGCAGACTCGGACAGTCTCAATACCCTTTGGATTTCCCGTTTCCTCAAAGAGAAGGAAATACCCCTGATCCTCAAATTAAATCCCTGTGTACAGTGTTACTCATATAAGAACTGATTTTCTCTTTTAAATCAGTATATTGGATCTGTCACTCAACTGAAATAGTTAAAATACTCGGGCTTCGTACGAGATACCAAAATTCTCCCTAGTGGAATCAAAACAACCTTTTAGCCTCTCTCTCAGGCTTTGTATGAGACACAAAAGATTCCCTCGTTGAGTCAATCACCCCTTTTTTGCCTCCATCTCGGGCCTCGTACCAGATATAATTCCCTTAAGCAAGAGTCGAACTCTTTGCTAGCCTCCTCTTAGGCTTTGTATAACGATATGCCCCACTGGGTCAAAAACATTTAGCCTCTCTCTCGGGCTTTGTACGAGACACAAAATAGCCTCCTCTTAGGCTTTGTATAATGATTTTCCTAGCGGAAATTAGCCTCCTCTTAGGCTTTGTATAAGAAAACCACTGGTTGATCCAATCGACCTTTTAGCATCAAAGTTGTGCCTCGTTCACAGTACACAAATATAAACAACTCCTTTCCCTTCATCTAATCGCTGTAAGCGGCAAGCCTCTGGATCATCTATATCCATGCCACTGTCCCTCTTTTAGCATGAGAAATTCCTAAGGAAAGATGGCATTGCTCTACACTGAGTTAAAGTCTTCTCCTTCAGGTTAAAACTCTTTCTTCGGAAATTATGGCATTGCTCGGATCCGCGTATCCCAGTTAAAGTAATTCTCCTCCTCCCCCTCTTTAGAGATGACAAATTCTCTCTAAAGTCGAGGTCTTTCAGCTTCACGTCTTGGGCTTTGAACAAGACACAAATAGACCTTTCAGCTTCACGTCTTGGGCTTTGAACAAGATACAAATCACCTTTGGCTTCACGTCTTGGGCTTTGAACAAGACACCAAAAACCAATTTCCTCCCATAGAATAGGAGGAACTACGAATGCTCTGATTTCCCTGTTTCGGTAAATGGGAATACGTAGGCATAAGATCGAAAGAAAAGATCTTAGCGAGCGCAATCAACAAAAAACCCAAATCCCATATCTTCATCAAACAAAAGCAGTAATTCAAAAGCATCAGTCCTAACATCCTAATCCTTATTCCCCGCCAGAAACCCTTTGCCTAGAAAAAAGAAAGAAAGAACCTGTATTGGTGAAATACGAATAACCAGTACAAAGGCCCCCCTACATTGATAGCATCCGTAACCTAACAGACCGCTGTTTAAATTCAGTATGCAAGCAGGGTTAATTGGAGACATCTATTTCCCTTCCTTATTCAGCTCACAATAGGATAAAAAATGAATCGACCTGTAGTTTTAAGCTCAACCGCAGAGAGCGACCAGCGCTTAAGAACCGCGTCCAAAATCGCTCGCTACAGAAAAGTGGCGCCCACCGTGGGGCCTATCTTTCTTTCTATTTCTGTTTTCTTTGGAAATGGCGACTCTGCTGGGGATTCATTGCCAAGATCTTTCTGCCTTAGGGCATAATCCCCGTTTTCCACGGAAAATGGGAACTCTACCGAAGAGAAAGATTGACCTATGTTGGTCCATCTCTTAGGCGGGGAACCACAGATTGGGGCTTCCGCCGGGGAACCCATTTCTGTCAGGAACTTAAGAATCGTAGCTTTATAAGTCTAGGATGATTAGGACAACTATATATATACTGCTTTTCCTAATTGCTATACATGTTTATTTTTCTGCTAATGGGAATGCGGGTGATGCCGCATGTGGTGAGATTGAGTATACACTTAAGAAAAGCCAACCTTTTTCGTAGTACGGAAGCTATCGGAATAGTTGTTACGCGATACTACCCTCATTTGAGGCTGGTGATCTATTCTCGGTGAATGGCACTTACTCTAAGATTGCACACAACTCGCTGGCGATCCGCTTGTTGTCTGCCTTCCTGGGAGGAGCTGATGATAATGAGTACAGGTACAAAAATCAGCCTAGTATAAACCTTTGGGGATGGGTAGAGCTTTGACTTCATGACAACGACCCTCTGACCCCATGTTTTTTCTATGTTTTTGTGTGCTGCATTCATGCATCCATTTAATAAAACATTAAAACACAAAAAATTTCTCTTCTAGTCTCTCTGTTTTTCAAATTAAACTAAGACTGTGATTGCAAATATCAGAGAAAAAGATTACGCTAATGGATTTCGGTAGAAGGAGAACTCACCAGTATACCTTCAAGGTTCCAAAACTAGGGGATTTGAGAAAGTTAGCGAGGATGATCGTTAACCCAGAGGCTTTCAGAGCCAAGCACGGTGGTTTGCTACCACTGTTAAGAGTCCATGTGATTAAGGGAATCATGGATGCGCTCATTCAGTTCTACGATCCAGTTTATCACTGTTTCACATTCCCAGATTACCACCTATCACCAACGCTGGAGGAGTATTCTCATCTGACTGATTTACATATCACTGATCGAGCTCCATTTTCTGGACTGGAAGAAATTCCAAAGAGTCAAACTATTGCAAGAGCAATTTATTTGGATGAGTCTGAGGTCAGGACTCACATGACCACTAAGGGTGGCATCCAAGGTTTTCCAACCCAGTTCTTGACAAAGAAAGCTCTGTACTTCGCTAGTATAGGGAACAGGACTGCTTTTGAAAGCATCTTTGTCTTGCTCACCTACGAGTTATTTTTGTTTCCCAACATCAATAACTTCGTCGATATCAACGCTATTAAGGTTTTTCTCATTGGAAACCCTGTGCCGACTTTGCTCGCAGATGCGTATCATTCTGTACACTTAGGAAATTTGTACAGCGGAGGGGAGATCACATGCTGTGTACCTTTGCTTTACAAGTGGTTTATCTCTCACTTGCCTAAGTCCGCTGCTTTTTGGGATTACAAGAGTGTCTTACGTTGGTCGTAGAAGATCATGTCCCTCACCAATTCTGATATAGATTGGTGTAATAGGATTTATGAGGGAATCAGAATCATTGACCGTTGTGGAAACTTCCCCAGCGTAGCCCTCATAGGAACTAAAGGAGGAATCAACTATCATCCGATATTGGTTCGCCGTCAATTTGGATACCCGATGCGACACATCCCACTGGATGTTCATATGGAAGGTCTTTTCTTCAAAGAAGGAGAAAACGACATAGCACTAAAGATGGAAATAGTGCAAGCTTGGAAACATGTTCATAAGAAAGGACGAGAGTCTATGGGAAAACCGGACTGTGTCTCGGTGGAGCCTTATCTCCATTGGGTACAAACTAGAGCTCTCAAGCTAAAGATGCCTTATCCTCGTTACGGAATTCTTCCGCCGAGGGAAATTGTCATGTACTTCATGACGGAAACTGAAAGGCTTCAGGTTACTCTCAACAAAGTTCAAAAGGAAAGAAGATCTTGGAAGAACAAGTACCGCACCCTCAACGTAGAGTGCATCCAAATACAGCAATTATTAAAAGAGAAAGATGCTCTGATTGAAATTTTAGAGCAGCATGCTGTAGAGAATCAAGATGACCAAAGGAATTTGCTCACTCCTTTCACTTGGCAAAGGAATGACAACCCGACAACGGCCCAAGCGCCCCGGTCAAAGAAAAGGAAGATACCAGAGTCAGCACCCGATTTCTCTTCAGAGAGGACTCGGGACCCATTAGTTTAGGTTTCTGTTTCTGCACTTTGTAATCTACTGTATTTCCATTTCTGTAATCCTTTGGAATTCAATAAAAAAGGGTTTCCCCACTGTTTGATATTTGTAATCTAATTGTCGAAGTTTATTTTAATTAAACCATTAAACAATTAATATAATCATTGCATTCATCATTCTCACATCGCGTATTCTCCTTACCTACGAATCTCACATTTGTGTCTCGATTCTAGAGTCAAGCTGTCTCATTCGTATAATACTCGGGCCAATCGTCAGAAAAAGATGGATGATCTTGAGGAAGAAAATAGAGAGTTGAAAGAAGAGATCGACACTCTGAGAGAGGATATGAGAAAGCTTCGTAACGACATGCAAGCCATGGTAGAAGCTCAGCTACAAAGAACTGTGATCTCAGAGATCACCTCAACGCCCATCATAGAAAAGTATGATCCTAGGTATCAGATACCGAAAGATCGTCCTTGGGGCATGCCTGTTAACTATATCCCGGAAGGATATGTTCCGCCGATCACTGAAGATCAGGGAATCGCAACAGAAGCCGCTGGGCCTGAAGGTTACAAACTTCGGGAAAGCGAAGATGTCAGGGGCATACTGAAGACTCCTGAAGGTTACAAACTTTGGGAAGCGCCAAGACTTACTGCCGTAGTCACGGTACCACCCCCTGTGGTGCACACTGTCCCGGAAGGACAGATTCCACCAACACCTTCTGGTAAGAAGGAAACTATGTTTGATAGAATGGATGAATTCCAGGAACAGTTCCTGGAAATGTAGAAAGAGCTGCAAGCCATTCGCGGTCAGGATCTATTTGGAAAGGACGCCGCAGACCTCTGCTTGATCCCAAATGTAAAAGTCCCGCACAAGTTCCAAGTGCCCGACTTTGAAAAATACAAGGGGAACTCTTGCCCTCAGAGCCATCTGGTGATGTACGCTCGGCGGATGTCAGCTCAGACGGAGAATCAGGACCTCCTGATTCACTACTTCCAGGATAGTTTGACCGGTGCCGCACTCAAATGGTACATGGGTTTAAACCGTACTACGATCAGTACATTCAGAGATCTTGGTACTGCCTTCGTCCAACAATACAAATACAATTTGGACATGGATCCCGACAGAGATCAACTCAGATCAATGTCACAAAAGGACAAGGAAACCTTTAAGGAGTATGCTCAAAGGTGGCGTGAAATTGCCGCTCAAATTTGTCCACCTCTTGAGGAAAAAGAGATGACAAAAATCTTCTCAAAGACCTTAAGCTCATTTTACTATGACCGAATGGTTGCCAGTGCGCCCAGTGATTTCACCGAAATGGTCGGTATGGGTGTACGTCTTGAAGAAGCCGTCCGAGAAGGACGTTTGGTAAAAGACACTGGATCAACGAGCGGTACTAAAAAATACGGTAGTGCTCTCCCTAAGAAAAAAGAGCAAGATATTGGGAATATCTCTCTCGGAAAGCAAAGGCGACGTTATCAGCCAGTAGCAGCTGTTACTCCAGCTATCGGCCCCGCGCCTGTTCCTATGTATCAACCTCAGGTTGCGCAGAGCCAACCTGACCAGCAAAGGACACAACAGCCTCTTCAGCAGGCTCGTCCTCCATATAACAACAACCGTACAACACGGCCACCAGGGTTTGATCCTATACCCATGTCGTACGCAGAACTGTTTCCGTTACTGCTAGCGAAGGGGCACATCCAGACTAAGTCTCCCCTTTCAGTTCCGGAAAATCCGCCTTTCTGGTTTAAGGTGGATCAAACATGCCCTTATCATCAAGGAGGTCTAGGGCATAACATTGAGACTTGCCTCAATTTCAAATCCGACGTGCAAAAGCTTGTTAGGAGCGGGCTCTTATCTTTCAAAGATACGAACCCTAATGTTCTCACGAACCCGCTGCCTCAACACGAGAAAGCTGCAGTCAATCTGATTGAGAAAGAGACTAACAATGTCTATCAAATTCATGATGTACTCTTATTGGGGACCAATCTGGTCAAGATGCATTGTAGACAGAGTGGATATGGCCATGTGCCACCTCATAACTATCACCAGTGTGATATCTGCTCTAAAGATAACCAAGGATGTTCGGTAGTGCAATCAGCTCTACAGGAACAGATGGATCTTGGATGGATCCAAGAGCACCGAGTTCGTGGGATTAACATGGTTTACACAAATTCTAACGTCATTCAAAACCACGACATCTGTGCGATGAATGTCAACTTGGTGGCGATGCACTCAAGGCAAAGCCAATATCATAATCTGCCGCGGCACGATTACAGTTCCTGTCTGATTTACTCGGTAAACAAACAGGGATGCTCTTTCATAGAAGAGGCCCTCCAGCGTCAGATGGATCTTGGATGGATCCAAGACTACCATGATAGAAACTCCTATCAAATCAACATGGTTCAGATCTTCGATATCCGCGTAATGAATACCAACCTGGTAGAGTTACATGCTGAGCAGGTCCGACTTGGATTCTTAATATCACATGACTATCAAAGCTGTAAAGCGGGTTGCGAAAACGATCAAGGTTGTACCCTTGTCCAGGAGGCACTTCAGCGCTTGTTAAATCACTGGTGGATGCCAATCTATATGGGCGAAGATACTCAGCAGATTAGTATCAATAACAGGAATCCTACTCGTCGTCAAAGTCAGGATGTCCGATCAGTGGAAGCTAACCTAGTGAGGTTACATTGTATTCAAAGTGGGCGTGGCCAGGTGCCACCACACAACTATGACAGTTGTAGCGTCTGTTCGGAAAGTAACCAAGGGTGTTACCTTGTGAGAGCAGCTCTTCAGGGTCAGGTCGATCATGGAGAAATTCGTCCATATCCAGGTTCTGGACCCATCAACTGGACGCCGAACTACCTTGCCGATCAAGTTGAGGATGTTGTCACAATCTCTAGTCATCATAGGACCAGGGATGTTTTTGCCATCATTCCTCTACTTGACGAATCTAAAGTTCCCAACCAGGAACGGATCGAGATTACTTATGATGGTCAGAAAAATCAGAAGGTTCCCATAGTCATCTATCTATCGGGGCCACTACCGTATGAATCAGCTAAGGCAATCCCTTACAAATACGGTGCAACAATAATTGAGAATGGAAAGGAAATTCCATTACCCTCCGTCGTGAATATTGCAGACATCAGTCGTGTAACACGGAGCGGTCGAATCTTCAATCGAGGGGTTGGAGAATCCAACAAAGAAAAGGAACTTCAGGCGGAAATTCCTGATCCACCAGTCAGTCAATCTGGTAATCCCGACTTTTCAAAAGACAAAGATGAGATGCTAAAGCTCATCCAAAGGAGTGAATATAACATTGTTGATCAACTGTTACAGACTCCTTCAAAGATCTCAGTATTATCGCTGTTACTCAGTTCAGAAGCCCACAGGGAGGCTCTACAGAAAGTCTTGGAGCAAGCCTTTGTGGAACAGGATGTAACAATTAGACAGTTCGATAGCATTGTCTCTAACATCACTTCCTGCAACAATTTGGGATTTAGTGATGAAGAATTACCTGAAAAGGGTCGCCGTCATAACATGGCGCTCAACATTACAGTTAACTGCCAGGGCGATGCTTTAGCCAACGTACTGGTAGACACAGGGTCAGCCCTGAATGTTATGCCGAAGTCCACTTTGACGCAATTATCATTCAAGGGCCCTCCGATGAGAGTCAGCGAGGTCGTCGTCAAAGAATTCGACGGATCCAGAAAAACAGTTATCGGCGAAGTGGATATTCCCATAACTATTGGTCCTCACACTTTCCAAGTCACTTTCCAGGTCATGGACATCCGGGCAACATATAGTTGTTTATTAGGAAGACCTTCGATACATCAGGCTGGAGCGGTTACTTCAACCCTCCACCAAAAGCTAAAGTTCATCAAGAACGACCAACTTGTCACGGTTTGTGGGGAACAAGCCTTGCTCGTGAGTAACTTATCATCATCTACTTGTGTGGAACCCGAGGAGGTTATTGGAACTCAGTTCCAAGCACTATCGGTGAGTAAGAACGATCAATCCGAAGAAGGAACTTCAATTTCTTCATACAAAGATGCTATCAAAGCGGTCGAGAGTACCGATACAAAAGGATGGGGACGGCTTGTCATTCCTATTGACAATAAACCAAAGAAGGGTCTTGGTTTTTCTGCAACCTGTACTCAGACAGCCGCCAACGATGAAAGTCTTCATCCCCTTCAAAACTTCTTCCACAGTGGAGGTTTCCTTCACCCAGTGTCTCAGACAGTTCATGCTATCAATGAGGAAGATCCCTCTGATACGGATGAAGAATGGAAGTCCTATATTAACAAGGACGGCTATATGTCTCAGGAAGAGGTGCATATGCCTTTTTGCTTTCCTTCAGAAAGTCCGAGATTTATACCAAGATCAGATGTCGAAATGATCTACGGGGATTGTGATCCGGAAGGATGTCGTGCTCCGCCAAATTCATTAGAGGAAGACACTCTGATGAAAGACAACTTTGATCGCAATTACTATGGCCCGATGGATGGTCTGCCAATGTGGCAGCCTTACCCAGGAAACTTGGGGCAAGAAAGTCAGCTGAGTAATGAAACTCAGCTGAGCGTCATTGAACAGAATACTTGTGTCCCCGCCATGTCATGGGATCAACACTCAGGTCATTCGGAAATTACTCAACATGAAGATGAATTCGCAACGTTCGCAGGACTTGAATTCATCAACTATGCTTTTCCTGAGGTCAATGTCATCGAGAGGGATGACTTCTCCAGTTCCAAAGAAGTTTGGGACACTTTGGGACAACCAAGTGGAAAATACGACTTTATGGTCAAGTACACTGCTCCCGAAAGCTCTCGTATCAGGCTCGAAGATATCCAGCCAACTGGATGGGGAGATACAGCTGAGAGCACCAATGCTATGCAAAATACAACTGAGGAATTCTCCTACGACAATTCTGCTTGGGAGACAGATTCCAACGATCCTACTCCACCAGAAATCAGCGTCATTTCTGAAGACAAATCAAGGAAGGTGCCAGACTTTGTGATTCACCGAGGAGTTCGCCGCCAATGGGTTGCCGTCGAGATTCCGAAGGTCGTTCGTCAGTCAAAGTAATTGCCATCTTTAAGCCTTTCACCCTGCCCAGGTGAAACGGATATTTTGATAGGGCTCGCTTTCTGTAAATTTCCCTCTTCGCTTTGCCCCAAAGCGACAGAGTTTTGTTTTATAGGGCTGTAGTTTCAAGATTCGACTTGTTCATTAATAAAATAACGTCGTTCTGTAATTTCCGCATTAATTGCTGTTTTCTCTTTTTGCTTTTTCAGAAAATGGTAATCCTAAAAAACATTCAAAAATAAAAACAAGCAGTAAAATAAATACACTGCACACACTTACATTTTCTCTATCTCTTCTAAACACGAATCATCACGTCATGCAGATTGCTTGTTTTAAACCCCGTTGAAACATATGATCCGATGCCTTCTTCCAACTTTGAGTTCCCAGTATTCGAGGCTGAAGAAGAAAATGACAACGAAATTCCAGAAGAGATCTCCCGACTACTCAGACAAGAGGAAAGGTCCATTGAACCTCACAAAGAACCGTTGGAAACGGTAAACTTGGGTTCAGAAAAAGAGAGAAAAGAAATCAGGATCGGAGCATTGCTCAGTCCAACTGCCAGAGACGGTTTGGTAAAGCTTCTCAAAGAATTCCCCGATGTATTCGCTTGGTCCTATCAGGATATGCCAGGGTTGGATACCAGCATCGTGGAACATCATTTACCGTTAAGATTGGAATGTCCGCCAGTAAAGCAAAGGTTAAGACGCACTCACCCGGACATGGCCATCAAAGTCAAAGAGGAGGTACAGAAACAGATCGACGCGGGTTTCCTCGCTACATTTGAATATCCTCAATGGTTAGCCAACATCGTACCCGTTCCCAAAAAGGACGGAAGGGTCAGAATGTGTGTTGATTACAGAGATCTAAACAAGGCAAGTCCAAAGGACGACTTTCCTTTACCACACATTGACATGCTGGTAGACAGCACAGCAAAGTTCAAAGTATTCTCCTTCATGGATGGATTCTCGGGCTATAACCAGATCAAAATGGCGCCGAAAGACATGGAGAAAACTTCATTCATTACCCCATGGGGTACCTTTTGTTACAAGGTAATGCCGTTCGGTTTGAAGAACGCCGGGGCAACCTATCAAAGGGCCATGACTACTCTGTTTCATGACATGATACACAAAGAAATCGAGGTATATGTCGATGATTTGATTGCAAAATCTAGAACAGAGAGTGAGCACGTTGAACATTTGTCAAAATTGTTCGAACGTCTAAGAAAATTCAAGCTCCGCTTGAATCCCAACAAGTGCACCTTCGGTGTCCGTTCGGGGAAATTACTAGGATTCATCGTCAGCCAGAAAGGAATTGAAGTTGATCATGACAAGGTCAAGGCCATTCAAGAAATGCCTTCTCCGAAAATTGAAAAACAAGTCAGAGGATTCCTGCGACGTTTGAACTACATCTCCAGATTCATATTCCTTATGACCGCCACTTGTGCGCCGATTTTCAAGTTATTGAAAAAGAACCAGGATTGCGTTTGGTCAGAAGATTGCCAAACCGCCTTCGACAGTATTAAGGAATATCTGTCGAATCCTCTGATTCTGTCACCTCCAGTGGAAGGAAGACCACTAATCATTTACCTCACAGTCCTAGAGGACTCAATGGGATGTGTACTTGGCCAACAAGACGAAACTAAAAGGAAAGAGTCTGCCATTTACTATTTAAGCAAGAAATTCACCGACTGTGAAACTCGGTACACGATGCTCGAGAAAAATTGTTGCGCTTTGGCTTGGGCAGCCAAACGTCTTCGCCAGTACATGATTCGTCATACTACTTGGTTGGTCTCCGAAATGGATCCAATCAAGTACGTTTTCGAAAAACCTGCTCTCACGGGAAGGATTGCCCGTTGGCAGATGTTACTATCAGAATATGACATAGAGTACCACGCTCAGAAAGCCGTTAAAGGAAGTATTTTAGCCGATCATTTGGCTCATCAACCGATTGACGATCAAGAATCAATCGGGTTTGACTTCCCAGACGAAGATGTCATGTATCTAAAGATGAAAGATTGCGATGAACCGTTACCCAGTGAAGGGCCAGAACCAGGTTCCCAGTGGGGACTCATCTTTGACGGAGCAGTTAATCATTATGGAAACGGAATTGGGGCAATCATTGTTACCCCTCAGGGTTCCCACATTCCTTTCACTGCCAGACTTACGTTCAAATGTACGAACAACGAGGTCGAATACGAAGCATGTATTATGGGTCTCGAAGAAGCGATTGATTTAAGGATTAAAAACTTGGACGTATACGGCAATTCAGCATTGGTTATTAACCAGATAAAAGGAGATTGGAACACATACCAATCAGGATTGATTCCTTACAAAAACTATGCAAGAAGGTTGTTACCTTTCTTCAACAGAGTTGAGTTTCATCACATCCCTCGCGAGGAGAATCACATGGCTGACGCATTAGCCACTATCTCTTCCATGATTAGTGTAGGTCGATGGAATAACATACCTAAGATCGACATCATGCGCCTTGAACGTCCCGCTTACATCTTCGCGATTGAAGCAGTCATAGACGACAGACCTTGGTATCACAATATCAAATGCTTCCTTCAGAAACAAGAGTACCCATCTGGGGCACTCAGAAAAGACAGGAAAACCCTCAGAAGATTGGCTGGAAACTTCTTCCTGAGCGGTGACACTCTTTATAAGAGAAATTTTGACATGGTCTTGTTCCGAGGTGTCGACAGACCAGAAGCAGACGTGCTCATGAAAGAAATTCATGAAGGATCCTTTGGCACTCATGCTACAAGTACATGAGGAGGTGTCACAAGTGTCAGATATACTCCGACAAAATTCATGTACCGCCATCACATCTCAAAGTTCTTTCTTCCCCGTGGCCATTTTCCATATGGGGAATCGACATGATTAGCATGATTGAGCCCAAGGCTTCAAACGGACATCGGTTCATCCTGGTGGCCATTGACTATTTCACCAACTGGGTCGAAGCAGCATCATTCGCCAATGTAACCCGACAAGTGGTGGTCCGATTTATCAAAAACAATATCATCTGCCGTTATGGTGTTCCAAGCGAGATCATTACTGATAATGGATCTAACTTGAACAATAAGATGATGAAAGAGTTGTGTGCAGAGTTCAAGATCGAACACCATAACTCATCTCCCTACCGACCCAAGATGAACGGAGCGGTAGAAGCGGCTAACAAGAACATCAAGAAGATCGTTCAAAAGATGGTTGTAACCTATAAAGATTGGCACGAGATGCTACCCTTTGCTCTTCACGGTTATCGCACATCTGTCCGCACTTCAACAGGGGCTACCCTTTTCTCTCTAGTATATGGCATGGAAGCAGTGCTCTCCATAGAAGTAGAGATCCCGTCAATCAGGGTATTGATGGAAGCTCAGCTAACCGAAGCTGAATGGTGTCAAAGTCGACACGACGATCTGAACCTGATCGAAGAGAAGAGAATCACGGCACTATGCCACGGTCAGTTGTATCAACAGAGAATGAAGAGGGCGTTCGACAAAAAGGTCCGACCTCGTGTCTTCAGACAAGGAGACCTCATGCTCAAGAAGATACAATCATTTCTCTCTGACTCTCGGGGCAAATGGACCCCGAATTATGATGGCCCATATGTGGTCACGAAAGCTTTCTCAGGCGGCGCCTTGAGACTTGCAACCATGGACGGAGAGGAATTTGCCTACCCCACGAATGTTGATGTAGTCAAGAAATACTTCGCCTAAACTAAAAAAAAAAACGTCTCGGTGGATTGAAAACCCGAAAGGGCGGTCCAGGCAAAAGTTAGAGACATGAAAAAAAAAAGAATCATCCCGATGGATTGGAAATCTCATAGTACAATCCAGGCAAAAATTAGGGATAATGGCAAGTAACTATGTTCAACAGAGGCAAGTCCCTCAGCAGCAGTAGTTACATCATCTATCGGAGGAAATCTCCAGTCAAAGGTCATCTTCGACGGAAGCTCAGGATGCCCCGAATTCAAAGTTGGTAGAAGGATAGTGGTCGTTATGTTTCAACGTAGCCCTTTTCCCTGTAAATTACCATTTTCTAACTTTGTATATACTCTTTGGAATCACGCGTTTGGCTGATCTCCATCTTATCAATAAAATTTGAGCCTTTGTGCTTTTGTTTGTAATTCTTAACTTGTTTTAGCTTTACGGAACGACGTTGTTAAACTTAATCAGCGATTCTTGAAATAAAACAAAAATGAATTTACTTGTTAAAACTTTTTCTGCTTTTAAATTAAAGATGGCATTTCTCTTGACTGTTGAACATCAGAAGAATCTCGATCGCTTCTCCAAAGGTGTTTGAACCTCAAAGTGCAGAATCAAAGTACTCCTTCTAAACCAGTTCGCCTGAATGAAGGGATCAACTGTGTCAGAGACCTTGTTTCGTCTGACACCCTCGGCCGAGTTCTCATCTCCTAAGCCCGATCAACATAGCTCCCCGCGTGGACTATCTCTCCTAAGCAAGATGGAATTGCTATTTTGAATCAACGGCACTTCTTCGCCCCGCGATGGCCGAGTATCCAATTGTGTTCATCCATTAGTCTGTATGTCGCGTCTATTTTGTCAGCATAAACATACATACTTCATGCATTTTATTTGCGTTCGCATTTCGTATTGCATCACTATCACTTGAGTCGGTCTTGTCCCCTAGTGATAAACAGTTTTCTCAATCGAGTTTATCAGTTCTTTCCTCGTCAGGAAGTGTTGCGTCTGCATAATCTCGCCACCAGTGTATCTTTAGATCAGAGTCGGCACTTGGCCACTTTGATAACTTGAACCTCTGAAAGATCAGAGAACCTTCAACAGATGTCACTCTTCGCCATTGAAGATGATATCCTTGCTTTCCCGGATTAAGGAAAATCCACAGAGAAAGCCTCGTGATCAGAGATTCGGCAGTACATCAGTATTTCTCCGAAAAGTCGTTGATGAGAAGGTCATCGGCACCTCAAAATTGGATCCCATCATATGGCATTTCTCCGGGAAGATCCCGAGAAAAGTATGATGTAACCCCAAACGAAAATAGTCTCTCAAGAGACTCGCTTTCCCCAGTAGAATCGACAAATGGAGTCTCCAAAACAGAGAAGTTTGTGTACCTCTACAACTCAGACGAATGGGTTCCCCAGCAAGTCTGACATAAAAAATTTTTCCACTCAAATGGCATCTCCCCAGGAAAATTCGGCGAGAAGTTTGAAGGAAAGCCGCTACGAATAGCGTCCCTTGTCAGTATAGTTTATTGACAAAAGAAACTAAGACCAGTTCCTTGGTAGGAAACCAGGATCGAGGGGAAGTTTAAATCAGAAACTAAGACCAGTTCTTGGTAGGAAACCAGGATCGAGGGGAAGTTCAAATCAGAAACTAAGACCAGTTCTTTGGTACGAAACCAAGAACGAGGGGAGGTTTATTTCAAAAGAAAACTGAGACCAGTTCCTTGGCTGAAAACCAGGATCGAGGGGAAGTTTACCTTTTCTAAGCATCATTGCTTAGTTAAAGAAGATGAATGCGGAAGCTACCATTCATAACCACCATCAAAATTTCGGATATTCCGATATTTAATCCTCTTGCACCCCGAATGCTCGAATACCTTCGTCATTCATACCTTCGGGTCCAAGAAGATTAAATAGGGGCATCTGTAACCAAATTTTGACCACTTAGATTTCCCATCATTGTGAAAATCATCATCACAATATGGATGAACCATCATGCTTCATCAGTCTCCCCAAAGATGGGTGAGCATCCAATACGATCAAAATTAGGGTTTCAAGCCCTCTCTGAGTGCTTAGACAAAGGATCAATCAAGAAATGACATGATCTTCAACTTGTCTAATCTCTCAAACATCCACCATGGATAAAAAAGGACTCCCACTTCAAGGATTAAGCACAAGGCTGCTCCCTTCTAGGTGGATCAAGTCTCAAGATCGACAGTGTCACCAAATTAGGGTTTTGGTCGACCAGGGCCTCCAGATGGAAATTTTCATCTGGGCACAAGGCAATGATCCAAAACATGACCTAATATACTTCATGGAACCTCATGAACCCATGCATCAAGTCAATTTTGCCTCAGGGGATGCATTCATCAAAAATCAGGAATTAGGGTTTCTTGACCTAATTCACCCCGAAGTTGACTTTTGGGACAAACCATGAGCCAAGACCTCAAGAGATGATTTAAGGGTCTCTAATACACCATATTGATCCATTTGGAACAATGGATTGATCCAAGAAGCTTGAGCAACAAGTCTCATTCTCATCTGCACCACAATTAGGGTTTTAAGGGAAAAGTCAACTGTAACTTTGACTTTTGACCAAGGCATGCTCCCACACCCTAATACATGATTGAATATACCCTATGACACCCATGGAACATGTCCATCAAGTTTGATTTAGGTCAAGGACATGATTTCCTGAAGAATTGCACAGTTTGGAATCATCTGATAAAAAGTCAACTGTGCACAAAAGTCAACTTTGACTTTTTGAGATTTTTCACCAAAATGGATTTTTAACCCTAAAATGATGTTAATGTATGATTTGAATCATCATTCATCAAGAAAAATCAAGAAAAGTGAGATAACTTGTAAAAGGGGTAACCATAAAACTTAGAAATTTTTCTAAGTTAAAAATAAAGTGGCAAAGGTACCAACTTTGGAGGACCATAACTCCTAAACCACAAGGCCATTTTTTCTCATACAAAGATGGATTTGTAGCCCTCATTATCACCTACAAAAACTTCAACTACAAGTCATTCCAATTCATTAAGGATTTTGAGTTATGGAGTGATCAAAGTGGCTGAAAAGTGAAAATGTCACTTTTTCCAACACTTAGTGAAATTTTCACTAAGTAAGAATTCTGCTTCACTTTTTGCCAAATGTAGGGGGATTTTTCACTTGGAATCAAAAGAGATCAAAACCAAACTTGTTCAAACAGTTGTTGTATCATGTAAGAGCTTTCCAAAATGGCCAAGAACATTGCCAAATTCAACCTACATCATGAGATACAACATTGGCAAGTTGCCTTGCTGAAATCTGTCAAAGCAAGGCAGAATTTGCATTTTGGCTCGATTTGCCAAAATCAGCCAATTGCAATTGCTCCAATCCACTTGGACACCTCAGAGGATTGAATCCAAAGGGGACAATCACTGAGCCAAGCCTCCAAGGTCCAAGGAACAAAGAATAGCATGTTGAACCTAGAATGGCCAAAATAGGGACAAGACTTCAAATTTGGAATGAGGCATTCAATGGAACCATCAAGATGGCATGGACTGAGCCATTCTCATCTGAAATCAGTCAAGACTTATCCAAGACCAAGGGGACCAAAGCTCTGTGCCCTAACCTCTAGTCAATGGCTAGAGGAGACTTTCATTTCCATTGGCCAACATTGGCCAAACCTACTTACCAGCTGCCATGCACTATTCCTTGCAAAACAAACTTGCTCTACTATAAATAGAGCTCAATTGTGGTTAGTTTAAGTACACCAAAGCCATCTAACAGATGCTTTCCTCAAAATCTCTTTCTCTTGGCAAAAATGCCTTTCTTAGCAAGGTAGCTATCGGGTTTTGAGTTTGAGAGCAATTCTGCACAAACCAATCACTCACACACCTCACATACATCACATATGAGCTGATCAAACACTCACATAACTTCTGAAACATCAAAATCTCAAAATCACTTGCCATCCACACAAGTTTGAAGTGAAGTTGCAGCTGAGATGCCATAAACTGATCCAGTCCATTTCAATTCAATCCAAGTGTTCAAACACAATCCATATGGTGTAGGGAAGCTGTCCAGATCATCACAACTTGTCTGTAACACCTCCAAATCAAAAATCACTTTGCTCTTGCTGTCACGACTTGAAGGTAAGCCTAAACTTGGGCATCTCTCAATCTATGCATATTTCCTCGCACAATAATTTGGCCATATGTTCATAATCATGCATGGAATGTTTTCCCTCAATTAATTGCATTGTTTGAATCGTGTATCAAAAATCCTAGCCTTCATGCAGAAATTAGGGTTCTTGAGGTTTCTTCGTGATTTCTTGTTGTATGTTTAATTTAAATGAAATTAAAGTACATAGACATGATCGTGAGGTTGAGACGAGCATAATGATATGTGGATTGCATGATATGATTACGTATTCATGGAGATTGGATAGAAAACGCAAATCTGAGAAACCAAGAACACGCGCGTGTTCTTCAGCTTGTTCTTGGCGCCTTTTTTTCAAATTCAAATATTTGAATTTTGTGATTTTGTTTAATTGATTCAAAAATTAATTTCTCTCTGAGTTTTAATGATTTTGAGTTGATTCTTTTTTTAATAATTCACAAAAATGTTAAAATATTTTATTTTATAAAAAAATCCCAAAAATATTATTTATTTCATATAATTGATATTTTTACAAAGAATTAATATTTTGATTGTTTTTGGCATTTTAAATATTTTTTCTACATTGATTTTGCAACTTTTAATGCTTTCTAATTATTTTGTAGGTCAATACTTAATTTTTTAAGCATTAATCCAAGATCACAATTTGTTTTCCACGTGTTAAACAATTTTTGATCATTTTAATTGAATTTTTATTCAATTAAATATATTTTGAAAACAAATTAGGGTTTTGGATTAATTCAACCCTCATAAATCATTTTCAAAACACTCTAGGCCTCTATTAGAGTGTAAGACCCAATCTTTTTTTGACCAAATCATCTTTGGGCCTCACTTATTGTATAAGTCCCGATACCGTCAAAAAACAAACGGCGCGATCATCGCCTTTTCGAAAAACATCTGGGCCTCTCCTCGAGCTATAAGACTCATTCAGAACTTTTGGGCCTCTATTAGAGTGTAAGACCCAATCCCCCTTGTACAAAAAAACTTTTTGGGCCTCACTCATTGTATAAGTCCCTCTGTACAAGTAAACGGCGCGATCGTCGCCCGTTTAAAATTAAAAACCATCTGGGCCTACCCTCGTGTTATAAGCCACACTCTCTTTTCTTTAAACCTTTTTGGGCCTCTTGAGAGACTGTAAGACCCATCCCTTTGTACAGAAAACCATTTTGGGCCCCAGTCACTTGTATAAGTCCCTCTGTACAAATTCAAACAGTGCGCTCACTGATAAAACCCTGGGCCTCTCCTTGAGCTGTAAGCCTCAGATCTTTCTTTTTCAAAGCACTTTCTCCTTTGATTTTGAATATACTGTTGTTTTTAATCTTTCTTTGTCGAACAACTAACCAAACAACATGGAAGCACTACAACCGAGTAAGTGGTTATCGCTTTCATTTACTGCTTTCATATTATAAACTGTATTGTGGGGCTGCTCACTGTAAGTCTCCTTTCATAAACTCATATCTACTGTGTAATAATAGTATAGATATTTCGAGTTTCCCCGGCTACAACGTCTAGAACTCAGTGACGCCGTTTCATTTATTCGTAGAAATAGACGCCTAGATCCCTAATAGGAGCACCAGATACAGTCTTCTCTTCGGCTGTCCTCCTTAGGAATCGTCAAGAAATTCTATTCCCCCAGAGATGAATTATTCTCGGTGAAACTTCTCTTGAATTTCTTCAAACCGCCGAACGGTTCGGACTCTCTCTAAAAGTTAAAGTCACTGGATAGTAAACCTCGCACGTTTACCAGTGGTTTTAACTCTAAAAGAGTTTTCCTGAACTTTTCTTTGGTTTGGGACCCACGGGCTTCTTAAAAGCATTGGCCTCCTCTTGGGCATCATACAAGGACCCACAGGCTTCCTAAAAGCAACCCCGCCTCCTCTTGGGCATTATTCAAGGACCCTACGGCTTCTTAGAAGTATTCACAGCTTCCTCTTAGGCTTCGTATAACGATCTCTTCCTCCGAGAATGATAGCCTCCTCTTGGGCTTCGTACAAGGACCCGTCGGCTTCTTAAAAGTTTCCAGCCTCCTCTTGGGCTTCGTACAAATTGTCCCGACGACCTCCTAGAGGTATAGGAACAGAACCTAGTCATCCTCATAGAACAGTCCTTTCATAGAGTCTACTACTGTTTCTCAAAGCATAGTACCAAAGATAAAACTCTAGACACGGACAGTCTAACTTCCTTGAGTCTCAAAGACATTCTCAAGCACCCTTCGTTAAATAGGAAGGAAACCCGCAGACTCGGACAGTCTCAATACCCTTTGGATTTCCCGTTTCCTCAAAGAGAAGGAAATACCCCTGATCCTCAAATTAAATCCCTGTGTACAGTGTTACTCATATAAGAACTGATTTTCTCTTTTAAATCAGTATATTGGATCTGTCACTCAACTGAAACAGTTACAATAGCCTCCATCTCGGGCTTCGTACGAGATACCAAAATTCTCCCCAGTGGAATCAAAATAACCTTTTAGCCTCTCTCTCAGGCTTTGTATGAGACACAAAAGATTCCCTCGTTGAGTCAATCACCCCTTTTTTGCCTCCATCTCAGGCCTCGTACGAGATATAAATCCCTTAAGCAAGAGTCGAACTCTTTGCTAGCCTCCTCTTAGGCTTTGTATAACGATATGCCCCACTGGGTCAAAAACCTTTAGCCTCTCTCTCGGGCTTTGTACGAGACACAAAATAGCCTCCTCTTAGGCTTTGTATAATGATTTTCCTAGCGGAAATTAGCCTCCTCTTAGGCTTTGTATAAGAAAACCACTGGTTGATCCAATCGACCTTTTAGCATCAAAGTTGTGCCTCGTTCACAGTACACAAACATCAACAACTCCTTTCCCTTCATCTAATCGCTGTAAGCGGCAAGCCTCTGGATCATCTATATCCATGCCACTGTCCCTCTTTTAGCATGAGAAATTCCTAAGGAAAGATGGCATTGCTCTACACTGAGTTAAAGTCTTCTCCTTCAGGTTAAAACCCTTTCTTCGGAAATTATGGCATTGCTCGGATCCGCGTATCCCAGTTAAAGTAATTCTCCTCCTCCCCCTCTTTAGAGATGACAAATTCTCTCTAAAGCCGAGGTCTTTCAGCTTCACGTCTTGGGCTTTGAACAAGACACAAATAGACCTTTCAGCTTCACGTCTTGGGCTTTGAACAAGATACAAATCACCTTTCGCTTCACGTCTTGGGCTTTGAACAAGACACCAAAAACCAATTTCCTCCCATAGAATAGGAGGAACTACGAATGCTCTGATTTCCCTGTTTCGGTAAACGGGAATACGTAGGCATAAGATCGAAAGAAAAGATCTTAGCGAGCGCAATCAACAAAAAACCCAAATCCCATATCTTCATCAAACAAAAGCAGTAATTCAAAAGCATCAGTCCTAACATCCTAATCCTTATTCCCCGCCAGAAACCCTTTGCCTAGAAAAAAGAAAGAAAGAACCTGTATTGGCGAAATACGAATAACCAGTACAAAGGCCCCCCTACATTGATAGCATTCGTAACCTAACAGACCGCTGTTTAAATTCAGTATGCAAGAAGGGTTAATTGGAGACATCTATTTCCCTTCCTTATTCAGCTCACAATAGGATAAAAAATGAATCGACCTGTAGTTTTAAGCTCAACCGCAGAGAGCGACCAGCGCTTAAGAACCGCGTCCAAAATCGCTCGCTACAGAAAAGTGGCGCCCACCGTGGGGCCTATCTTTCTTTCTGTTTCTATTTTCTTTGGAAATGGCGACTCTGCTGGGGAGTCATTGCCAAGATCTTTCTGCCATAGGGCATCATCCCCATTTTCCACGGAAAATGGGAACTCTACCGAAGAGAAAGATTGACCTATGCTGGTCCATCTCTTAGGCGGGGAACCACAGATTGGGGCTTGCGCCGGGGAACCCATTTCTGTCAGGAACTTAAGAATCGTAGCTTTATAAGTCTAGGATGATTAAGACAACTATATATATACTGCTTTTCCTAATTGCTATACATGTTTATTTTTCTGCTAATGGGAATGCGGGTGATGCCGCATGTGGTGAGATTGAGTATACACTTAAGAAAAGCCAACCTTTTTCGTAGTGCGGAAGCTATAGGAAATAGCTGTTACGCGATACTACCCTCATTTGAGGCTGGTGATCTATTCTCGGTGAATGGCACTTACTCTAAGATTGCACACAACTCGCTGGCGATCCGCTTGTTGTCTTCCTTCCTGGGAGGAGCTGATGATAATGAGTACAGGTACAAAAATCAGCCTAGTATAAACCTTTGGGGATGGGTAGAGCTTTGACTTCATGACAACGACCCTCTGACCCCATGTTTTTTCTATGTTTTTGTGTGCTGCATTCATGCATCCATTTAATAAAACATTAAAACGCAAAAAATTTCTCTTATAGTCTCTCTGTTTTTCAAATTAAACTAAGACTGTGATTGCAAATATCAGAGAAAAAGATTACGCTAATGGATTTCGGTAGAAGGAGAACTCACCAGTATACCTTCAAGGTTCCAAAACTAGGGGATTTGAGAAAGTTAGCGAGGATGATCGTTAACCCAGAGGCTTTCAGAGCCAAGCACGGTGGTTTGCTACCACTGTTAAGAGTCCATGTGATTAAGGGAATCATGGATGCGCTCATTCAGTTCTACGATCCGGTTTATCACTGTTTCACATTCCCGGATTACCAGCTATCACCAACGCTGGAGGAGTATTCTCATCTGACTGATTTACATATCACTGATCGAGCTCCATTTTCTGGACTGGAAGAAATTCCAAAGAGTCAGACTATTGCAAGAGCAATTTATTTGGATGAGTCTGAGGTCAGGACTCACATGACCACTAAGGGTGGCATCCAAGGTTTGCCAGCCCAGTTCTTGACAAAGAAAGCTCTGTACTTCGCTAGTATAGGGAACGAGACTGCTTTTGAAAGCATCTTTGTCTTGCTCACCTACGGGTTATTTTTGTTTCCCAACATCAATAACTTCGTCGATATCAACGCTATTAAGGCTTTTCTCATTGGAAACCCTGTGCCGACTTTGCTCGCAGATGCGTATCATTCTGTACACTTAAGAAATTTGTACAGCGGAGGGGAGATCACATGTTGTGTACCTTTGCTTTACAAGTGGTTTATCTCTCACTTGCCTAAGTCCGCTGCTTTTTGGGATTGCAAGAGTGTCTTACGTTGGTCGCAGAAGATCATGTCCCTCACCAATTCTGATATAGATTAGTGTAATAGGATTTATGAGGGAATCAGAATCATTGACCGTTGTGGAAACTTCCCCAGCGTACCCCTCATAGGAACTAAAGGAGGAATCAACTATCATCTGATATTGGTTCGCCGTCAATTTGGATACCCGATGCGACACATCCCACTGGATGTTCATATGGAAGGTCTTTTCTTCAAAGAAGGAGAAAACGACAGAGCACTAAAGATGGAAATAATGCAAGCTTGGACACATGTTCATAAGAAAGGACGAGAGTCTCTGGGAAAACCGGACTGTGTCTCGGTGGAGCCTTATCTCCATTGGGTACAAACTAGAGCTCTCAAGCTAAAGATGCCTTATCCTCGTTACGGAATTCTTCCGCCGAGGGAAATTGTCATGTACTTCATGACGGAAACTGAAAGGCTTCAGGTTACTCTCAACAAAGTTCAAAAGGAAAGAAGATCTTGGAAGAACAAGTACCGCACCCTCAACGTAGAGTGCATCCAAATACAACAATTATTAAAAGAGAAAGATGCTCTGATTGAAATTTTAGAGCAGCATGCTGTAGAGAATCAAGATGACCAAAGGAATTTGCTCACTCCTTTCACTTGGCAAAGGAATGACAACCCGACAACGGCCCAAGCGCCCCGGTCAAAGAAAAGGAAGATACCAGAGTCAGCACCCGATTTCTCTTCAGAGAGGACTCGGGACCCATTAGTTTAGGTTTCTGTTTCTGCACTTTGTAATCTACTGTATTTCCATTTCTGTAATCCTTTGGAATTCAATAAAAAGGGGTTTCCCCACTGTTTGATATTTGTAATCTAATTGTCGAAGTTTATTTTAATTAAACCATTAAACAATTAATATAATCATTGCATTCATCATTCTCACATCGCGTATTCTCCTTACCTACGAATCTCACGTTTGTGTCTCGATTCTAGAGTCAAGCTGTCTCATTCGTATAATACTCGGGCCAATCGTCAGAAAAAGATGGATGATCTTGAGGAAGAAAATAGAGAGTTGAAAGAAGAGATCGACACTCTGAGAGAGGATATGAGAAAGCTTCGTAACGACATGCAAGCCATGGTAGAAGCTCAGCTACAAAGAACTGTGATCTCAGAGATCACCTCAACGCCCATCATAGAAAAGTATGATCCTAGGTATCAGATACCGAAAGATCGTCCTTGGGGCATGCCTGTTAACTATATCCCGGAAGGATATGTTCCGCCGATCACTGAAGATCAGGGAATCGCAACAGAAGCCGCTGGGCCTGAAGGTTACAAACTTCGGGAAAGCGAAGATGCCAGGGGCATACTGAAGACTCCTGAAGGTTACAAACTTCGGGAAGCGCCAAGACTTACTGCCGTAGTCACGGTACCACCCCCTGTGGTGCACACTGTCCCGTAAGGACAGATTCCACCAACACCTTCTGGTAAGAAGGAAACTATGTTTGATTGAATGGATGAATTCCAGGAACAGTTCCTGGAAATGCAGAAAGAGCTGCAAGCCATTCGCGGTCAGGATCTATTTGGAAAGGACGCCGCAGACCTCTGCTTGATCCCAAATTTAAAAGTCCCGCACAAGTTCCAAGTGCCCGACTTTGAAAAATACAAGGGTAACTCTTGCCCTCAGAGCCATCTGGTGATGTACGCTCGGCGGATGTCAGCTCAGACGGAGAATCAGGACCTGCTGATTCACTACTTCCAGGATAGTTTGACCGGTGCCGCACTCAAATGGTACATGGGTTTAAACCGTACTACGATCAGTACATTCAGAGATCTTGGTACTGCCTTCGTCCAACAATACAAATACAATTTGGACATGGCACCCGACAGAGATCAACTCAGATCAATGTCACAAAAGGACAAGGAAACCTTTAAGGAGTATGCTCAAAGGTGGCGTGAAATTGCCGCTCAAATTTGTCCACCTCTTGAGGAAAAAGAGATGACAAAAATCTTCTTAAAGACCTTAAGCTCATTTTACTATGACCGAATGGTTGCCAGTGCGCCCAGTGATTTCACCGAAATGGTCGGTATGGGTGTACGTCTTGAAGAAGCCGTCCGAGAAGGACGTTTGGTAAAAGACACTGGATCAACGAGCGGTACTAAAAAATACGGTAGTGCTCTCCCTAAGAAAAAAGAGCAAGATATTGGGAATATCTCTCTCGGAAAGCAAAGGCGACGTTATCAGCCAGTAGCAGCTGTTACTCCTGCTATCGGCCCCGCGCCTGTTCCTATGTATCAACCTCGGGTTGCGCAGAGCCAACCTGACCAGCAAAGGACACAACAGCCTCTTCAGCAGGCTCGTCCTCCATATAACAACAACCGTACAACACGGCCACCAGGGTTTGATCCTATACCCATATCGTACGCAAAACTGTTTCCGTTACTGCTAGCGAAGGGGCACATCCAGACTAAGTCTCCCCTTTCAGTTCCAGAAAATCCGCCTTTCTGGTTTAAGGTGGATCAAACATGCCCTTATCATCAAGGAGGTCCAGGGCATAACATTGAGACTTGCCTCAATTTCAAATCCGACGTGCAAAAGCTTGTTAGGAGCGGGCTCTTATCTTTCAAAGATACGAACCCTAATGTTCTCACGAACCCGCTGCCTCAACACGAGAAAGCTGCAGTCAATCTGATTGAGAAAGAGACTAACAATGTCTATCAAATTCACGATGTACTCTTATTGGGGACCAATCTGGTCAAGATGCATTGTAGACAGAGTGGATATGGCCATGTGCCACCTCATAACTATCACCAGTGTGATATCTGCTCTAAAGATAACCAAGGATGTTCGGTAGTGCAATCAGCTCTACAGGAACAGATGGATCTTGGATGGATCCAAGAGCACCGAGTTCGTGGGATTAACATGGTTTACACAAATTCTAACGTCATTCAAAACCACTACATCTGTGCGATGAATGTCAACTTGGTGGCGATGCACTCAAGGCAAAGCCAATATCATAATCTGCCGCGGCACGATTACAGTTCCTGTCTGATTTACTCGGTAAACAAACAGGGATGCTCTTTCATAGAAGAGGCCCTCCAGCGTCAGATGGATCTTGGATGGATCCAAGACTACCATGATAGGAACTCCTATCAAATCAACATGGTTCAGATCTTCGATATCCGCGTAATGAATACCAACCTGGTAGAGTTACATGCTGAGCAGGTCCGACTTGGATTCTTAATATCACATGACTATCAAAGCTATAAAGCGGGTTGCGAAAACGATCAAGGTTGTACCCTTGTCCAGGAGGCACTTCAGCACTTGTTAAATCATTGGTGGATGCCAATCTATATGGACGAAGATACTCAGCAGATTAGTATCAATAACAGGAATCCTACTCGTCGTCAAAGTCAGGATGTCCGATCAGTGGAAGCTAACCTAGTGAGGTTACATTGTATTCAAAGTGGGCGTGGCCAGGTGCCACCGCACAACTATGACAGTTGTAGCGTCTGTTCGGAAAGTAACCAAGGGTGTTACCTTGTGAGAGCAGCTCTTCAGGGTCAGGTCGATCATGGAGAAATTCGTCCATATCCAGGTTCTGGACCCATCAACTGGACGCCGAACTACCTTGCCGATCAAGTTGAGGATGTTGTCACAATCTCTAGTCATCATAGGACCAGGGATGTTTTTGCCATCATTCCTCTACTTGACGAATCTAAAGTTCCCAACCAGGAACGGATCGAGATTACTTATGATGGTCAGAAAAATCAGAAGGCTCCCATAGTCATCTATCTACCGGGGCCACTACCGTATGAATCAGCTAAGGCAATCCCTTACAAATACGGTGCAACAATAATCGAGAATGGAAAGGAAATTCCATTACCCTCCGTCGTGAATATTGCAGACATCAGTCGTGTAACACGGAGCGGTCGAATCTTCAACCGAGGGGTTGGAGAATCCAACAAAGAAAAGGAACTTCAGGCGGAAATTCCTGATCCACCAGTCAGTCAATCTGGTAATCCCGACTTTTCAAAAGACAAAGATGAGATGCTAAAGCTCATCCAAAGGAGTGAATATAACATTGTTGATCAACTGTTACAGACTCCTTCAAAGATCTCAGTATTATCGCTGTTACTCAGTTCAGAAGCCCACAGGGAGGCTCTACAGAAAGTCTTGGAGCAAGCCTTTGTGGAACAGGATGTAACAATCAGACAGTTCGATAACATTGTTTCTAACATCACTTCCTGCAACAATTTGGGATTTAGTGATGAAGAATTACCTGAAAAGGGTCGCCGTCATAACATGGCGCTCAACATTACAGTTAACTGCCAAGACGATGCTTTAGCCAATGCACTGGTATACACAGGGTCAGCCCTGAATGTTATGCCGAAGTCCACTTTGACGCAATTATCATTCAAGGGCCCTCCGATGAGAGTCAGCGAGGTCGTCGTTAAAGCATTCGACGGATCCAGAAAAACAGTTATCGGCGAAGTGGATCTTCCCATAACTATTGGTCCTCACACTTTCCAAGTCACTTTTTAGGTCATGGATATCCGGGCAACATACAGTTGTTTATTAGGAAGACCTTGGATACATCAGGCTGGAGCGGTTACTTCAACCCTCCACCAAAAGCTAAAGTTCGTCAAGAACGACCAACTTGTCACGGTTTGTGGGGAGAAAGCCTTGCTCGTGAGTAACTTATCATCATCTACTTGTGTGGAACCCGAGGAGGTTATTGGAACTCAGTTCCAAGCACTATCGGTGAGCAAGAACGATCAATCCGAAGAAGGAACTTCAATTTCTTCATACAAAGATGTTATCAAAGCGGTCGAGAGTACCGATACAAAAGGATGGGGACGGCTTGTCATTCCTATTGACAATAAAACAAAGAAGGGTCTTGGTTTTTCTGCAACCTGTACTCAGACAGCCGCCAACGATGAAAGTCTTCATCCCCTTCAAAACTTCTTCCACAATGGAGGTTTCCTTCACCCAGTGTCTCAGACAGTTCATGCTATCAATGAGGAAGATCCCTCTGACACGGATGAAGAATGGAAGTCCTATATTAACAAGGACGGCTATATGTCTCAGGAAGAGGTGCCTATGCCTTTTTGCTTTCCTTCAGAAAGTCCGAGATTTATACCAAGATCAGATGTCGAAATGATCTACGGGGATTCTGATCCGGAAGGATGCCGTGCTCCGCCAAATTCATTAGAGGAAGACACTCTGATGAAAGACAACTTTGATCGCAATTACTATGGCCCGATGGATGGTCTGCCAATGTGGCAGCCTTACCCAGGAAACTTGGGGCAAGAAAGTCAGCCGAGTAATGAAACTCAGCTGAGCGTCATTGAACAGAATACCTGTGTCCCCGCCATGTCATGGGATCAACACTTAGGTCATTCGGAAATTACTCAACATAAAGATGAATTCGCAACGTTCGCAGGACTTGAATTCATCAACTATGCTTTTCCTGAGGTCAATGTCATCGAGAGGGATGACTTCTCTAGTTCCAAAGAAGTTTGGGACACTTTGGGACAACCAAGTGGAAAATACGACTTTATGGTCAAGTACACTGCTCCCGAAAGCTCTCGTATCAGGCTCGAAGATATCCAGCCAACTGGATGGGGAGATACAGCTGAGAGCACCAATGCTATGCAAAATACAACTGAGGAATTCTCCTACAACAATTCTGCTTGGGAGACAAATTCCAACGATCCTACTCCACCAGAAATCAGCGTTATTTCTGAAGACAAATCAAGGAAGGTGCCAGACTTTGTGATTCACCGAGGAGTTCGCCGCCAATGGGTTGCCGTCGAGATTCCGAAGGTCGTTCGTCAGTCAAAGTAATTGCCATCTTTAAGCCTTTCACCCTGCCCAGGTGAAACGGATATTTTGATAGGGCTCGCTTTCTGTAAATTTCCCTCTTCGCTTTGCCCCAAAGCGACAGAGTTTTGTTTTATAGGGCTGTAGTTTCAAGATTCGACTTGTTCATTAATAAAATAACGTCGTTCTGTAATTTCCGCATTAATTGTTGTTTTCTCTTTTTGCTTTTTCAAAAAATGGTAATCCTAAAAAACATTCAAAAATAAAAACAAGCAGTAAAATAAATACACTGCACACACTTACATTTTCTCTATCTCTTCTAAACACGAATCATCACGTCATGCAGATTGCTTGTTTTAAACCCCGTTGAAACATACGATCCGATGCCTTCTTCCAACTTTGAGTTCCCAGTATTCGAGGCTGAAGAAGAAAATGACAATGAAATTCCAGAAGAGATCTCCCGACTACTCAGACAAGAGGAAAGGTCCATTGAACCTCACAAAGAACCGTTGGAAACGGTAAACTTGGGTTTAGAAAAAGAGAGAAAAGAAATCAGGATCGGAGCATTGCTCAGTCCAACTGCCAGAGACGGTTTGGTAAAGCTTCTCAAAGAATTCCCCGATGTATTCGCTTGGTCCTATCAGGATATGCCAGGGTTGGATACCAGCATCGTGGAACATCATTTACCGTTAAGATTGGAATGTCCGCCAGTAAAGCAAAGGTTGAGACGCACTCACCCGGACATGGCCATCAAAATCAAAGAGGAGGTACAGAAACAGATCGACGCGGGTTTCCTCGCTACATCTGAATATCCTCAATGGTTAGCCAACATCGTACCCGTTCCCAAAAAGGACGGAAGGGTCAGAATGTGTGTTGATTACAGAGATCTAAACAAGGCAAGTCCAAAGGACGACTTTCCTTTACCACACATTGACATGCTGGTAGACAGCACAGCAAAGTTCAAAGTATTCTCCTTCATGGATGGATTCTCGGGCTATAACCAGATCAAAATGGCGCCGAAAGACATGGAGAAAACTTTATTCATTACCCCATGGGGTACCTTTTGTTACAAGGTAATGCCGTTCGGTTTGAAGAACGCCGGGGCAACCTATCAAAGGGCCATGACTACTCTATTTCATGACATGATACACAAAGAAATCGAGGTATATGTCGATGATTTGATTGCAAAATCTAGAACAGAGAGTGAGCACGTTGAACATTTGTCAAAATTGTTCGAACGTCTAAGAAAATTCAAGCTCCGCTTGAATCCCAACAAGTGCACCTTCGGTGTCCGTTCGGGGCAACTACTAGGATTCATCGTCAGCCAGAAAGGAATTGAAGTTGATCCTGACAAGGTCAAGGCCATTCAAGAAATGCCTTCTCCAAAAACTGAAAAACAAGTCAGAGGATGCCTAGGACGTTTGAACTACATCTCCAGATTCATATTCCTTATGACCGCCACTTGTGCGTCGATTTTCAAGTTATTGAAAAAGAACCAGGATTGCGTTTGGTCAGAAGATTGCCAAACCGCCTTCGACAGTATTAAGGAATATCTGTCGAATCCTTCGATTCTGTCACCTCCACTGGAAGGAAGACCACTAATCATTTACCTCACAGTCCCAGAGGACTCAATGGGATGTGTACTTGGCCAACAAGACGAAACTAAAAGGAAAGAGTCTGCCATTTACTATTTAAGCAAGAAATTCACCGACTGTGAAACTCGGTACACGATGCTCGAGAAAACTTGTTGCGCTTTGGCTTGGGCAGCCAAACGTCTTCGCCAGTACATGATTCGTCATACTACTTGGTTGGTCTCCGAAATGGATCCAATCAAGTACGTTTTCGAAAAACCTGCTCTCACGGGAAGGATTGCCCGTTGGCAGATGTTACTATCAGAATATGACATAGAGTACCACGCTCAGAAAGCCGTTAAAGAAAGTATTTTAGCTGATCATTTGGCTCATCAACTGATTGACGATCAAGAATCAATCGGGTTTGACTTCCCAGACGAAGATGTCATGTATCTAAAGATGAAAGATTGCGATGAACCGTTACCCAGTGAAGGGCCAGAACCAGGTTCCCAGTGGGGACTCATCTTTGACGGAGCAGTTAATCATTATGGAAACGGAATTGGGGCAATCATTCTTACCCCTCAGGGTTCCCACATTCCTTTCACTGCCAGACTTACGTTCAAATGTACGAACAACGAGGCCGAATACGAAGCATGTATTATGGGTCTCGAAGAAGCGATTGATTTAAGGATTAAAAACTTGGACGTATACGGCGATTCAGCATTGGTTATTAACCTGATAAAAGGAGATTGGAACACATACCAATCAGGATTGATTCCTTACAAAGACTGTGCAAGAAGGTTGTTACCTTTCTTCAATAGAGTTGAGTTTCATCACATCCCTCGCGAGGAGAATCACATGGCTGACGCATTAGCCACTATCTCTTCCATGATTAGTGTAGGTCGATGGAATAACATACCTAAGATCGACATCATGCGCCTTGAACGGCCCGCTTACATCTTCGCGATTGAAGCAGTCATAGACGAAAGACCTTGGTATCAAGATATCAAATGCTTCCTTCAGAAACAAGAGTACCCATCTGGGGCACTCAGAAAAGACAGGAAAACCCTCAGAAGATTGGCTGGAAACTTCTTCCTGAGCGGTGACACTCTTTATAAGAGAAATTTTGACATGGTCTTGCTCCGAGGCATCGACAGACCAGAAGCAGACGTGCTCATGAAAGAAATTCATGAAGGATCCTTTGGCACTCATGCCAACGGACACACAATGGCGAGAAAAATTCTCAGGGCCGGGTATTATTGGTTGACCATGGAATCCGACTGCTACAAGTACATGAGGAGGTGTCACAAGTGTCAGATATACTCCGACAAAATTCATGTACCGCCATCACATCTCAAAGTTCTTTCTTCCCCGTGGCCATTTTCCATATGGGGAATCGACATGATTGGCATGATTGAGCCCAAGGCTTCAAACGGACATCGGTTCATCCTGGTGGCCATTGACTATTTCACCAAGTGGGTCAAAGCAGCGTCATTCGCCAATGTAACCCGACAAGTGGTGGTCCGATTTATCAAAAACAATATCATCTGCCGTTATGGTGTTCCAAGCGAGATCATTACTGATAATGGATCTAACTTGAACAATAAGATGATGAAAGAGTTGTGTGCAGAGTTCAAGATCGAACACCATAACTCATCTCCCTACCGACCCAAGATGAACGGAGAGGTAGAAGCGGCTAACAAGAACATCAAGAAGATCATTCAAAAGATGGTTGTAACCTATAAAGATTGGCACGAGATGCTACCCTTTGCTCTTCACGGTTATCGCACATCTGTCCGCACTTCAACAGGGGCTACCCCTTTCTCTCTAGTATATGGCATAGAAGCAGTGCTCCCCATAGAAGTAGAGATCCCGTCAATCAGGGTATTGATGGAAGCTCAGCTCACCGAAGCTGAATGGTGTCAAAGTCAACACGATGATCTGAACCTGATCGAAGAGAAGAGAATCACGGCACTATGCCACGGTCAGTTGTATCAACAGAGAATGAAAAAGGCGTTCGACAAAAAGGTCCGACCTCGTGTCTTCAGACAAGGAGACCTCGTGCTCAAGAAGATACAATCATTTCTCTCTGACTCTCGGGGCAAATAGACCCCGAATTATGATTGCCCATATGTGGTCACGAAAGCTTTCTCAGGCGGCGCCTTGAGACTTATAACCATGGACGGAGAGGAATTTGCCTACCCCACGAATGTTGATGTAGTCAAGAAATACTTCGCCTAAACTAAAAAAAAAACGTCTCGGTGGATTGAAAACCCGAAAGGGCGGTCCAGGCAAAAGTTAGAGACATGAAAAAAAAAAGAATCATCCCGATGGATTGGAAATCTCATAGTACAATCCAGGCAAAAATTAGGGATAATGGCAAGTAACTATGTTCAACAGAGGCAAGTCCCTCAGCAGCAGTAGTTACATCATCTATCGGAGGAAATCTCCAGTCAAAGGTCATTTTCGACGGAAGCTCAGGATGTCCCGAATTCAAAGTTGGTAGAAGGATAGTGGTCGTTATGTTTCAACGTAGCCCTTTTCCCTGTAAATTACCATTTTCTAACTTTGTATATACTCTTTGGAATCACGCGTTTGGCTGATCTCCATCTTATCAATAAAATTTGAGCCTTTGTGCTTTTGTTTGTAATTCTTAACTTGTTTTAGCTTTACAGAACGACGTTGTTAAACTTAATCAGCGATTCTTGAAATAAAACAAAAATGAATTTACTTGTTAAAACTTTTTCTGCTTTTAAATTAAAGATGGCATTTCTCTTGACTGTTGAACATCAGAAGAATCTCGATCGCTTCTCCAAAGGAGTTTGAACCTCAAAGTGCAGAATCAAAGTACTCCTTCTAAACCAGTTCGCCTGAATGAAGGGATCAACTGTGTCAGAGACCTTGTTTCGTCTGACACCCTCGGCTGAGTTCTCATCTCCTAAGCCCGATCAACATAGCTCCCCGCGTGGACTATCTCTCCTAAGCAAGATGGAATTGCTATTTTGAATCAACGGTACTTTTTCGCCCCGCGATGGCCGAGTATCCAATTGTGTTCATCCATTAGTCTGTATGTCGCGTCTATTTTGTCAGCATAAACATACATACTTCATGCATTTTATTTGCGTTCGCATTTCGTATTGCATCACTATCACTTGAGTCGGTCTTGTCCCCTAGTGATAAACAGTTTTCTCAATCGAGTTTGTCAGTTCTTTCCTCGTCAGGAAGTGTTGCGTCTGCACAATCTCGCCACCAGTGTATCTTTAGATCAGAGTCGGCACTTGGCCACTTTGATAACTTGAACCTCTGAAAGATCAGAGAACCTTCAACAGATGTCACTCTTCGCCATTGAAGATGATATCCTTGCTTTCCCGGATTAAGGAAAATCCACAGAGAAAGCCTCGTGATCAGAGATTCGGCAGTACATCAGTATTTCTCCAAAAAGTCGTTGATGAGAAGGTCATCGGCACCTCAAAATTGGATCCCATCATATGGCATTTCTCCGGGAAGATCCCGAGAAAAGTATGATGTAACCCCAAACGAAAACAGTCTCTCAAGAGACTCGCTTTCCCCAGTAGAATCGACAAATGGCGTCTCAAAAACAGAGAAGTTTGTGTACCTCTACAACTCAGACGAATGGGTTCCCCAACAAGTCTGACATCAAAAAATTTTCCACTCAAATGGCATCTCCCCAGGAAAATTCGGCGAGAAGTTTGAAGGAAAGCCGCTACGAATAGCGTCCCTTGTCAGTATAGTTTATTGACAAAAGAAACTAAGACCAGTTCCTTGGTAGGAAACCAGGATCGAGGGGAAGTTTAAATCAGAAACTAAGACCAGTTCTTGGTAGGAAACCAGGATCGAGGGGAAGTTCAAATCAGAAACTAAGACCAGTTCCTTGGTAGGAAACCAAGAACGAGGGGAGGTTTATTTCAAAAGAAAACTGAGACCAGTTCCTTGGCTGAAAACCAGGATCGAGGGGAAGTTTACCTTTTCTAAGCATCATTGCTTAGTTAAAGAAGATGAATGCGGAAGCTACCATTCATAACCACCATCAAAATTTCGGATATTCCGATATTTAATCCTCTTGCACCCCGAATGCTCGAATACCTTCGTCATTCATACCTTCGGGTCCAAGAAGATTAAATAGGGGCATCTGTAATACCCCAAATTTTGACCACTTAGATTTCCCATCATTGTGAAAATCATCATCACAATATGGATGAACCATCATGCTTCATCAGTCTCCCCAAAGATGGGTGAGCATCCAATACGATCAAAATTAGGGTTTCAAGCCCTCTCTGAGTGCTTAGACAAAGGATCAATCAAGAAATGACATGATCTTCAACTTGTGTAATCTCTCAAACATCCACCATGGATCAAAAAGGACTCCCACTTCAAGGATTAAGCACAAGGCTGCTCCCTTCTAGGTGGATCAAGTCTCAAGATCGACAGTGTCACCAAATTAGGGTTTTGGTCGACCAGGGCCTCCAGATGGAAATTTTCATCTGGGCACAAGGAAATGATCCAAAACATGACCTAATATACTTCATGGAACCTCATGAACCCATGCATCAAGTCAATTTTGCCTCAGGGGATGCATTCATCAAAAATCAGGAATTAGGGTTTCTTGACCTAATTCACCCCTAAGTTGACTTTTGGGACAAACCATGAGCCAAGACCTCAAGAGATGATTTAAGGGTCTCTAATACACCATATTGATCCATTTGGAACAATGGATTGATCCAAGAAGCTTAAGCAACAAGTCTCATTCTCATCTGCACCACAATTAGGGTTTTAAGGGAAAAGTCAACTGTAACTTTGACTTTTGACCAAGGCATGCTCCCAAACCCTAATACATGATTGAATATACCCTATGACACCCATGGAACATGTCCATCAAGTTTGATTTAGGTCAAGGACATGATTTCCTGAAGAATTGCACAGTTTGGAATTCATCTGATAAAAAGTCAACTGTGCACAAAAGTCAACTTTGACTTTTTGAGATTTTTCACCAAAATGGATTTTTAACCCTAAAATGATGTTAATGTATGATTTGAATCATCATTCATCAAGAAAAATCAAGAAAAGTGAGATAACTTGTAAAAGGGGTAACCATAAAACTTAGAAATTTTTCTAAGTTAAAAATAAAGTGGCAAAGGTACCAACTTTGGAGGACCATAACTCCTAAACCACAAGGCCATTTTTTCTCATCCAAAGATGGATTTGTAGCCCTCATTATCCCCTACAAAAACTTCAACTACAAGTCATTCCAATTCATTAAGGATTTTGAGTTATGGAGTGATCAAAGTGGCTGAAAAGTGAAAATGTCACTTTTTCCAACACTTAGTGAAATTTTCACTAAGTCAGAATTCTGCTTCACTTTTTGCCAAATGTAGGGGGATTTTTCACTTCGAATCAAAAGAGATCAAAACCAAACTTGTTCAAACAGTTGTTGTATCATGTAAGAGCTTTCCAAAATGGCCAAGAACATTGCCAAATTCAACCTACATCATGAGATACAACATTGGCAAGTTGCCTTGCTGAAATCTGTCAAAGCAAGGCAGAATTTGCATTTTGGCTCGATTTTCCAAAATCAGCCAATTGCAATTGCTCCAATCCACTTGGACACCTCAGAGGATTGAATCCAAAGGGGACAATCACTGAGCCAAGCCTCCAAGGTCCAAGGAACAAAGAATAGCATGTTGAACCTAGAATGGCCAAAATAGGGACAAGACTTCAAATTTGGAATGAGGCATTCAATGGAACCATCAAGGTGGCATGGACTGAGCCATTCTCATCTGAAATCAGTCAAGACTTATCCAAGACCAAGGGGACCAAAGCTCTGTGCCCTAACCTCTAGTCAATGGCTAGAGGAGACTTTCATTTCCATTGGCCAACATTGGCCAAACCTACTTACCAGCTGCCATGCACTATTCCTTGCAAAACAAACTTGCTCTACTATAAATAGAGCTCAATTGTGGTCAGTTTAAGTACACCAAAGCCATCTAACAGATGCTTTCCTCAAAATCTCTTTCTCTTGGCAAAAATGCCTTTCTTAGCAAGGTAGCTATCGGGTTTTGAGTTTGAGAGCAATTCTGCACAAACCAATCACTCACACACCTCACATACATCACATATGAGCTGATCAAATACTCACATAACTTCTGAAACATCAAAATCTCAAAATCACTTGCCATCCACACAAGTTTGAAGTGAAGTTGCAACTGAGATGCCATAAACTGATCCAGTCCATTTCAATTCAATCCAAGTGTTCAAACACAGCCCATATGGTGTAGGGAAGCTGTCCAGATCATCACAACTTGTCTGTAACACCTCCAAATCAAAAATCACTTTGCTCTTGCTTTCACGACTTGAAGGTAAGCCTAAACTTGGGCATCTCTCAATCTATGCATATTTCCTCGCACAATAATTTGGCCATATGTTCATAATCATGCATGGAATGTTTTCCCTCAATTAATTGCATTGTTTGAATCGTGTATCAAAAATCCTAGCCTTCATGCAGAAATTAGGGTTCTTGAGGTTTCTTCGTGATTTCTTGTTGTATGTTTAATTTAAATGAAATTAAAGTACATAGACATGATCGTGAGGTTGAGACGAGCATAATGATATGTGGGTTGCATGATATGATTACGTATTCATGGAGATTGGATAGAAAACGCAAATCTGAGAAACCAAGAACACGCGCGTGTTCTTCAGCTTGTTCTTGGCGCCTTTTTTTCAAATTCAAATATTTGAATTTTGTGATTTTGTTTAATTGATTCAAAAATTAATTTCTCTCTGAGTTTTAATGATTTTGAGTTGATTCTTTTTTTAATAATTCACAAAAATGTTAAAATATTTTATTTTATCAAAATATCCCAAAAATATTATTTATTTCATATAATTGATATTTTTGCAAAGAATTAATATTTTGATTGTTTTTGGCATTTTAAATATTTTTTCTACATTGATTTTGCAACTTTTAATGCTTTCTAATTATTTTGTAGGTCAATACTTAATTTTTTAAGCATTAATCCAAGATCACAATTTGTTTTCCACGTGTTAAACAATTTTTGATCATTTTAATTGAATTTTTATTCAATTAAATACATTTTGAAAACAAATTAGGGTTTTGGATTAATTCAACCCTCATAAATCATTTTCAAAACACTCTGGGCCTCTATTAAAGTGTAAGACCAAATCTTTTTTTGACCAAATCATCTTTGGGCCTCACTTATTGTATAAGTCCCGATACCGTCAAAAAACAAACGGCGCGATCATCGCCTTTTCGAAAAACATCTGGGTCTCTCCTCGAGCTATAAGACCCATTCAAAACTTTTGGGCCTCTATTAGAGTGTAAGACCCAATCCCCCTTGTAGAAAAAAACTTTTTGGGCCTCACTCATTGTATAAGTCCCTCTGTACAAGTAAACGGCGCGATCGTCACCCGTTTAAAATAAAAAACCATCTGGGTCTACCCTCGTGTTATAAGCCCCACTCTCTTTTCTTTAAACCTTTTTGGGCCTCTTGAGAGAGTGTTAGACCCATCCCTTTGTACAGAAAACCATTTTGGGCCCCAGTCACTTGTATAAGTCCCTCTGTATAAATTCAAACAGTGCGCTCACTGATAAAACCCTGGGCCTCTCCTTGAGCTGTAAGCCCCAGATCTTTCTTTTTCAAAGCACTTTCTCCTTTGATTTTGAATATACTGTTGTTTTTAATCTTTCTTTGTCGAATAACTAACCAAACAGCATGGAAGCACTACAACCGAGTAAGTGGTTATCGCTTTCATTTACTGCTTTCATATTATAAACTGTATTGTGGGGCTGCTCACTGTAAGTCTCCTTTCATAAACTCATATCTACTGTGTAATAATAGTATAGATATTTCGAGTTTCCCCGGCTACTACATCTAGAACTCAGTGACGCCGTTTTATTTATTAGTAGAAATAGACGCCTAGATCCCCAATAGGAGCACCAGATACAGTCTTCTCTTCGGCTGTCCTCCTTAGGAGTCGTCAAGAAATTCTATTCCCCCAGAGATGAATTATTCTCGGTGAAACTTCTCTTGAATTTCTTCAAACCACCGAACGGTTCGGACTCTCTCTAAAAGTTAAAGTCACTGGATAGTAAACCTCGCACGTTTACCAGTGGTTTTAACTCTAAAAGAGTTTTCCTGAACTTTTCTTTGGTTTGGGACCCACGGGCTTCTTAAAAGCATTGGCCTCCTCTTGGGCATCATACAAGGACCCACAGGCTTCCTAAAAGCAACCCCGCCTCCTCTTGGGCATTATTCAAGGACCCTACAGCTTCTTAGAAGTATTCACAGCCTCCTCTTAGGCTTCGTATAACGATCTCTTCCTCCAGGAATGATAGCCTCCTCTTGGGCTTCGTACAAGGACCCGTCGGCTTCTTAGAAGTTTCCAGCCTCCTCTTGGGCTTCGTACAAATTGTCCCGACGACCTCCTAGAGGTATAGGAACAGAACCTAGTCATCCTCATAGAACAGTCCTTTCATAGAGTCTACTACTGTTTCTCAGAGCATAGTACCAAAGATAACACTCTAGACACGGACAGTCTAACTTCCTTGAGTCTCAAAGACATTCTCAAGCACCCTTCGTTAAATAGGAAGGAAACCCGCAGACTCGGACAGTCTCAATACCCTTTGGATTTCCCGTTTCCTCAAAGAGAAGGAAATACCCCTGATCCTCAAATTAAATCCCTGTGTACAGTGTTACTCATATAAGAACTGATTTTCTCTTTTAAATTAGTATATTGGATCTGTCACTCAACTGAAACAGTTACAATAGCCTCCATCTCGGGCTTCGTACGAGATACCAAAATTCTCCCCAGTGGAATCAAAACAACCTTTTAGCCTCTCTCTCAGGCTTTGTATGAGACACAAAAGATTCCCTCGTTGAGTCAATCACCCCTTTTTTGCCTCCATCTCGGGCCTCGTACGAGATATAAATCCCTTAAGCAAGAGTCGAACTCTTTGCTAGCCTCCTCTTAGGCTTTGTATAACGATATGCCCCACTGGGTCAAAAACCTTTAGCCTCTCTCTCGGGCTTTGTACGAGACACAAAATAGCCTCCTCTTAGGCTTTGTATAATGATTTTCCTAGCGGAAATTAGCCTCCTCTTAGGCTTTGTATAAGAAAACCACTGGTTGATCCAATCGACCTTTTAGCATCAAAGTTGTGCCTCGTTCACAGTACACAAACATCAACAACTCCTTTCCCTTCATCTAATCGCTGTAAGCGGCAAGCCTCTAGATCATCTATATCCATGCCACTGTCCCTCTTTTAGCATGAGAAATTCCTAAGGAAAGATGGCATTGCTCTACACTGAGTTAAAGTCTTCTCCTTCAGGTTAAAACCCTTTCTTCAGAAATTATGGCATTGCTCGGATCCGCGTATCCCAGTTAAAGTAATTCTCCTCCTCCCCCTCTTTAGAGATGACAAATTCTCTCTAAAGCCGAGGTCTTTCAGCTTCACGTCTTGGGCTTTGAACAAGACACAAATAGACCTTTCAGCTTCACGTCTTGGGCTTTGAACAAGATACAAATCACCTTTCGCTTCACGTCTTGGGCTTTGAACAAGACACCAAAAACCAATTTCCTCCCATAGAATAGGAGGAACTATGAATGCTCTGATTTCCCTGTTTCGGTAAACGGGAATATGTAGGCATAAGATCGAAAGAAAAGATCTTAGCGAGCGCAATCAACAAAAAACCCAAATCCCATATCTTCATCAAACAAAATCAGTAATTCAAAAGCATCAGTCCTAACATCCTAATCCTTATTCCCCGCCAGAAACCCTTTGCCTAGAAAAAAGAAAGAAAGAACCTGTATTGGCGAAATACGAATAACCAGTACAAAGGCCCCCCTACATTGATAGCATCCGTAACCTAACAGACCGCTGTTTAATTTCAGTATGCAAGCAGGGTTAATTGGAGGCATCTATTTCCCTTCCTTATTCAGCTCACAATAGGATAAAAAATGAATCGACCTGTAGTTTTAAGCTCAACCGCAGAGAGCGACCAGCGCTTAAGAACCGCGTCCAAAATCGCTCGCTACACATGCATTAGCACAAAGAGCTATTGACCGGCCTCATTGTAGGGTAATTACTCCGTAAATTACTCGACGATTGCTTAACATAGCGCAATATTTGTCCCGCATCGGAAAACCATCAAGAATAGTTGATTATTTGTCTTTTGGTTCAAAACTTATGAAACTTGTTGTTAGGAGGCTTTGGTCTTATCAATCCTCTAATGAGTTCTCATTAACCTTGGCCTAAGTGCAATTATTCAATTATTATTGATCACTTACTCTAACAACTAATCACTAACTTACTAACATTACTATTGTACTAATCCTTTACAATTCCTTCTCGCTCCTTATCTCTTTTACTTTTATGCTTAATTTTTATCATTTCATATCATGTTTATACTCCCGCAATTTTTCACTTTGTCCGTTGGACACATGTTTATGCTTCCACAATTTTTTCTTTGTCTGTTGGACACATGTTTATGCTTATGCCTTTTTCTCTTTGTCCACTTGGACCTAAAACATTAATAAAGGCCAAAACCTCTAAAAAAACTTGTGCTTCTAATCTTGGACTATGGTTACTATCCTATGCACTGGACATGGAGTTTTGCACCTAGACTATGGACTTCAATGCTATTCTTGAATCCTTGAACTTAGACCTTGGACATCCAATGCAATTCTTGGAACCTTGGACTTAGACTTAGGACCTTTCTCCCTTTGCTTTGGAATTGTGGTTCGAAGACTTGGAAGCTTACTTTTGTGGTTAGATGTTTCTTATCCTTAGCTTTTACTTTATGATTTAGGATAGTCACTTCTTCTCCTCCCCATTCTTCAATTTTCAAAACTCTCTCTCTTTTTCAAAACATTCTTGATTTCAAACTATCACCTCTTTCATAATCAAACCTTGACTTTGTCAAGTGGTTTTACTCTTTTCTTTTCATTTCTTAACCAAATGCTATACTACATAAGCACGTTGACACCTTTTTCAAAAGACTTTAAAAACCATCAAACTCATCAAACTCTCTTTTTGTGCCCTCGTGCACTTTTTCCTTTAACTTTTTCATAAGTTTAGACATGATTCATTTCTTTAAGAGGAATTATTCGCTTGGAAATGACGACTTGTCTTTGCATTTAAAAACAACCAAAACAAACAATTTCATTCTTTGTACCATGAACTACAGGGTTTTGATCCTACATTGCACATCGTGGGTACGTAGGCATGAGGCGACAAGTCTCTCCAAACACAAAAATCATAAAAAATTTTCTCTTCTCATCTCCTCAATCACTTTTCAAGCAAATATTTTCAGACCAAAAGTGGTAGATATTTCAAAGGGCTCCTATAGAGTACTATAGACATTTTGGGTGCTAACACCTTCCCATTGTGTAACCAACCCCCCTTACCCTGACTCTCTTCACTTGTTCTTATTGTAGAGCTTATGTAGGTTTTGTTCGCTCTTTTTCCTTTCCTTTTTGGATAAAATAAAAGTGCGGTGGCGACTCTTGCTTTTCGAGTTAAGTTAATCAATAGCTTACACTCACGATTTTGCCACTACACAACTCTGGCTGAATGCTTCTTTTGAAGCCAGTCTTCCAAACAAATGATATGTCGAAGAGAAAGCCAAAGAAATCAAAGACCGGCGAGTCGAAGGGATCCGCTTAGTGCATCTAACCCCCACCGAAGAGGGTCAATTACTCAGGCAAACATTTCTTAGCTTTATCAAGATGTTCGCCAAGCACCGTGAGTTCACTTTAAACATGGCCCCTTTTGCTAAAAGGAAGTATGACCCTGAGTGGTTCACTAGGTCTTTCCCTACCTCTGACAAAGCCCAAGAAGAAGAATCAAAGTTAATCTGGGAGGCTTTTCTGATTCGTCGACTTTTGACCCTTCAACTTAATCTGGGAAGAGGTCAAGTTTCTTTGATTGCCTACCAACCCAATTTGGTTGCTCGCCAGTTTGGTTTGGTTCAAACCCTTCCAAAATACTTGTATGAGAAGAAAGGACATCTCCTTCTCCATCACACCTACTACACTGAAGACATGGCCGCGATACAGATGGTTCGCTATGCATACAAAGCATTCCTCTCTCCAGTCAACTTTGAGCTCAGTTGCCTCTGCACTTCAGAATTTCATCAGTGGTGGTTGAAGTACTACACTGAGAAATTCTTTGATGTTTCTTCCTTCACACAGCTGATTGACGAAGTTTTTCTCTCTGTGCAAGAGAAAACCAAGAAAGGTAATTCCAGGCACATCAAGGAAATCCAATCATTCCAAAAGTTCTTTGAAACTATTTATTATCCAGATGATCTTAGTTGAATCGTCCGTGAGGCCGCTGTTACTTTGAAGGAATTTTTTTTAAAGAAAATGGAGAACTTAAAGATACCTTCGTACGTTCCTCCTAAGAAACGCTACCAAACGGCTTTCAATATGTTTCCTCCCAAATTCCCTCGATTACCATTTGCTGATTTTGGAGTGGCCCTTGCCCCTCCATTTCTAGACTGGTTCGTCTGTGGGGATTCTATAAAGATCCTTCGTCAGCAGTCAAAACCAAAGGCTCAGCGGGTGGTTCTGACTAAGTACACCCTTGATAGTTTCAAAGGACCACTTCATATCGGTATCGAAGATGTTCGCATTGAATCCAAAATTTATGAAGGTGTGGAATGAAGATTGTCGAATTTTATATTTCCCTTACTTGACTATTCTTACTGACTTGTGACTATTTTGTTTATTTGCAGCTGTCAAACCAAAGAAACCTGCATCCAAAAGACTAGTCGAAGAAGAGACTGAACCATCCACAAGAGTAACTTTTACTCCCTAACTTTTCCTGTGCTGTATATGGTCATACCTTATAATATTTTGATTTTTCTCAGAGTTCTCGACGACCTCCTCCTACTCCCCAAAAGAAAAAATCAAAAAGGGCTACTGCCCAAATTGTGCTTGAATCGGATGACGAGGACCAATCTCCGCCTAATGATCAACAAACAAAGAAGAGGAAGAAACAACTTAGAATCACTGAGACTTCGAGTCAACCTAAGGTAAAGGCAACAAAGGTCTCTCAAGTATCTACTTCTCGAAGGAACTTGGAGTCTTCTCCTCAAGGCATGTCGAAGGCAACCTCAGTTCAACTTGAAAGTGACAACTCCAGCCCTGGAGTCGAAGAGCTTAAGGTAATTGTAATTTCCCTTAAACTATTTATTTTACCGGCTTTCTTTTTGTCTCAATCCTAATCTTATTTATTTGTCATTTTAGGATGGTACAGGTGCCTCGAATCAACCAACAACCAACTCTCTTTCTCCAACTACTTTCTCTGCCCTAGTCAACATACCTGTTGTGAAAGAGTTCCAACTTCGTCTACACAACAATCTCAGACAAGTGGCTCGGAGCGGGAGGATCAGGACCAAGGCATTCCTGAATAAGTGAATACCGAGACAGAGGCCATGGATGAAGGCAACACCTTGGGTGAGAAATCTTCTAAAAATGACTCCCCAGTGGTCGAACTCTTAGGCAACAAAGACCCAAATAATGCTGATCCAGATGTTGTTTTCCAAGATGATGAAATGGAAGAAGAAGAAGAATAAGATCATTCAATGTTCCATCCTGAAACTGGTGGAAACAATGATGATGATGATGAAGGTAATGATAATGATGATGATGATGAAGATGACAAAGATGATGATGGTGAAGATAAAGCTAGAAGTGAATCTGTCAAAGGGCAAACATAAAGAGAACACACTGCTGCTCCTAAGGTTGATGCAACTGCTGAGAGTACTAAACCTTCGACCGAGACAGTTTTTGCTTACTCTGAAGAAGAACTTACTCGCCTCAAGGAGACCAACCCTCGTGAATACCTGAAAATTATTCTTAGCAAACGAGGTAGTTCTTTTGAGAGTAGTATAAGTGCTTCGACAGCTTCTGGAGGTCAACTTTCGAGCAAGCCTCCAAATGAGGCCCTTCTAAAGATAAAAGATAAAGTCTTCAAAGGTAACCTCTTTAGACTTCTGGAGTCTGATGCCACTGCCTCTCTTCAATTGAAGGCTCTTCTCAAACAAGTTGATTTCCAAATTGTCTCCCCTAAATTTGCCACCATCATTTTGGAGCTTGGTACCATGATTGATCAAGTTACCGCCGATCTAAAACAGCTGCCTCAGATCAATGATGCACTTGAGACCAAATCTGGAAGTGAGGCTGCTGCATGGACGACTGCTTCTGAATCAGAAGTTAGGCTGGGAGAATTGGAGCAGATGAAGGAGCAACACACTAAGGAGATTGAAGGCAATAAATCAGATATTGCTAATTGGAAAAAACAAATCGAAGAACTGCAAGCCAAGATATCCAAGGCTGAGCAACGCAACTCTGAACTGCAAGCGTCTGACGAATCTGAAGTAGTCAAAGAATTAAAACTTGCACTGGAGTTCCTCGACAAATCTCGACGGTTAGAAGGAGAGGTTGCAGCGCTAAAACTTGACAAAATCTCATGTGAGAGACACCTTGAACTCCAAAAGTTGAAGTATCTCAAGATGAAGAGTAACCTTCCTTTTTAATTTGCAGTTTCAATATATTTGTTTTTAGCACAATATTTCTCAGCCCTTTGAGGCTTTTTATGTAATGAATTGAGCCATTATGGCAGTTATGTACCAAGTTGGCTTCAACCAATTTTTCTGCACTTATTCACCTACCTCTTCAATCTCATAAGCACCGTTTGAAAAAACTTGTATGATCTGAAAAGGACCTTCCCACTTAGGGGACCATGTTCCTAAAGACCTAACCTTTCGATCCATAGGCAAAATTACCTTCCAAACCAATTCTCCAGGAGAAAAAGTCTTGACTTTAACCTTTTTATTGTAAGACTTTTCTACCCTTTTCTTTTGTCTTTTTAACAACTCCAAGGCATCAAGTCTCTCTTCATCCAAATCTACCAACTTATCTAACATCATATTCCAATAAGATTCAGAAGGGATCTCATGATGCCTTTGGATCCTTGTTGATTGTAAGTAGATTTCCACAGGTAAAACTGCATCGTGGCCAAAAGTCAAACGAAAAGGAGTAGTGTTGGTTGCGTCTTTGGGAGAAGTTCGACATGCCCAGAGAACCTGGTCTAATGTCTTATGCCAATTTCTCGGCTTCTTTACCACATGTTTTTTAATCAAACCAATCACTACCTTATTTGCCGCTTCAACCGGACCATTAGTCTGAGCATAATATGGTGCAGAGGTTAACAACTTGAAACCCATCTCTTTAGTGAATTCCTGCATCTTTCGACCAGTAAAAATAGATCCTTTATCCGTTGTAATAGTTTATGGGATTCCAAATCTATAGATGATGTGTTTCTTAATGAATTCGATCACATCCTCTTGGTCGACATTTGGTAAACATATGGCCTCGATCCACTTTGTAAAGTAATCAATACCTACCAAAATGTACCTTTGATTCTTAGATGATGCTGGTTGAATCTCGCCAACCAAATCCAAAGCCCAACCTCTAAAGGGCCATGGTTTGACTATGGAGTGTAATTCGCTTGCAGGAACATATTGTATACCTGCATGCACTTGGCACTCTTGACAACCTTTAGCAAATTCGATACAGTCTTTCAATATAGTATGCTGGTACATGCCTTGTCGAAACAAGAGCCATTTCATCTTGTTGCCTACCTGATGTGCCCTACATTCCCCACCATGGACAGTCGAAAGGGCTAAATATGCTTCTGATTCACTAAGGCACTTAAGCAAGACCCCTTCAGGAGTCTTTTTAAACAATTCATTACCCAAAAGAACATAGCTCAAAGCACGATAGCTGGTTTTACGCTCTGTGGATGTTGTTGGATTTTGCAAATATTCCACTATTGGCTTCCTCCACTCTTCGTCTGTCAAACTATCCACAGCCAAAATTTCAAAATTTTCCTTATCAGCATACCCTAACTTTGTAGCTTCTCAGTCTGGTGGGGATAATCTGGTCGATACGACTCTACCTCTGACTTCGATTACGTCTTGCAACTTTTCTTTCTAAATTTTGTACCCAGATGCAATTTGAGCCAAGTCATTGGCTACATGGTTCTCCAGTCGATGTATATGTCGTACACTCACCATCTCGAACTGTTTTAGTAGTCTATTGACTATAACAAAGTACATGATGAGATTCTCTTTCACACACTTGTATTCCCTTGTAATCTGTTTGATAACTAACTCTGAGTCTCCCATTATTTCGACTCGAGTTGCCCCCAATTCCAACAGAATTTCAAATCCGGCTATTAAGGCTTTATATTCAGCCTCGTTATTCGAGCATATACCTTCGACTTTATATTTGAATTTTGTTAGGATTTTATCATGAGAGATAATCAAGACTCCTATGCCTGTGCCATCTTTATGACTTGAACCATCAAAATATAATTTCCAAGGTTCAAGCTCAAGATAATTCGACACGCTCTCATTTATAGAGTGGTCGACAATAAAATCTACTACCACTTGTCCCTTAACGACCTTTAAAGGTCTATACGTTAGGGAGTATTCAGTTAATGCCAAGGCCCATTTACCAATTCGACTATGCAAAATAGGTTTGGATAACATATGCTTAATAATGTCGAAATGAGACGAAACAAAAACATCAACTGACTTTATGTATTACTTTAATTTTGTACAAGAGAAATACAAGCAAAAACATAATTTCTCAACCATGCTATACCTAGTTTCCGCATCGTTCAAAAGCCTACTAAGGTAATAAATGGCTCTTTCGACGCCATTTTCATCCTCTTGAGCCAACATGCTCCCTAAGGTTTTGTCCGATGCAGATATGTACAATCTCATACTCCTACTTCTACAAGGTGGTGCCAAGATTGGAGGATGACTCAAATATTCTTTGATTTTGTCGAAAGCCTCCTGTTGAGCTTTTCCCCAGTCGAATCCTTCCTTGTTCAATCGGAGTAGAGGTGAAAAGGCTTGATTCTTCCCGCTGAGATTTAAGATAAATCTTCTCAAGAAGTTAACATTTCCCAACAGCGACTGCAGTTCCTTTCTTGTCGATGGCGCTTTCGCTTCCATGATGGCCTTGGTCTTATTTTGATTGATTTCGATTCCCTTCTTGTGGACCACAAAGCCTAAGAAGTCTCCCGCTTGCACACAAAAAGTGCATTTGATAGGATTCATTTTGAGACCATGTCTTCGCATCCTTTCGAATGACTGTCGAAGATGGTCAATATGGTTCTTCCCTGAAACAGACTTCACAACAATATCATCAATGTAAATCTGCATAAAAGTTTCTATCAAATCATGGAAGATATTATTCATTGCTCTTCGATATGTTGCCCCAATATTTTTTAGGCCAAAAGGCATAACTACCCATTCGTAAGTGCCTAAGGCCCCAGGGCATCGAAACGCCATCTTAGGGGCATCATCTTCAGCAATAAATATTTGGTTATACCTAGAATACCCGTCGAGCATGCTAAGGTATTCATGGCCAGCGGCAGAATCAACTGACATCTCCGCCACCGACATTGAATATTCATCCTTTGGGGCCGCAACATTCAGATCTCTGAAGTCTATGCAAACCCTCAAAGTCCCATTCTTTTTAATAACAGGCACAATGTTTACAAGCCATTCGACATACCTGGAAATTCGAATAAATCTGCAACGAAGAAGTCTTTCGATTTCCTCTTTGATCTTTGAGAGGATTGTTGGTGCAAACCGTCTGGGATTTTGCTTGACACGCTTCTTTCCAGACTTGATTGGCAGTTTTGATTCGACCAGCTCCCTGCTCAGACCAGGCATCTCATCGTAATCCCAGACGAAACGGTCTTTGAACTCTTTCAGCAATCGGATTACTTCGACTCTGAGTTGTGGAGTAATGTTGGCCCTGATATAAGTAGGCCTCTTCACTGCTCCCTCTCCCAAGTTGATTTCTTCGAGTGGATCTTGCGCTAGCATTTTGACATTAGTTGACAGTGGATCCTTCTTGAAATTCTGGTATATCAGACTACAGATGTCCTATAGAATGTCTGGACATCTGATCTGAACAAAACAGCATGGCAAGGTATAAACAAATAAAACCAGTACAGAAAAACATAAGAACACACCATAATTGTTTACCCAGTTCGATGACACACATCTACTCTGGGGGCTACCAAGCCAGGGATGAAGTCCACTATTAGCAGTATTAATTTGCAGACTCAACAAACCAGTTGACAATCTACTAACTTAATCACTACCCAATGACCCTTCTACCTAGGTCCTCCCTAGATATGAGACTCCATCTCACTCCCAATCATCGCAATGATGTCTAGCAGTCAACATCTCAGCCACTGCATCGACAGCCCTTCGCCTACATTCTGATCACACAGATAGACATGAAGCCACACTTCCATGGTGAGGAGACACACTCCTATGACACATCAACATCTGATGAGAACAATACCTAGCTAAGTGTGATGCCAACCTCCACCGTTTGTTAGCTTCTTTCCCTTAACTAAGACCACAACCTGGAGTTGCTTCAAAGCTTCCTCCAAGAACAATACGTACTGCCTCTTACCTACAAGTTTTGAGGGATACGGGTAACCTTCCCACAAGCCAGGAGGTTTACCTAGACAGAACCCTAGACTTCTACATCTTGAGCTGTATCTTCCAAGGTTACAAACCCTTCTATTTATAACCTGTACCCAACTGGATTTGGGCCTTCAATCACAGCTTCATTAGCTGTTACAATTAGCAGTTGCTTCTGCCACAAGTTAGGTCTTCAATCTTTTAGTTTCCTAAATAATCTCCTTATTTAGAAAATCTTCATTTAACTTGATTTCTGATTGAATCTTCTAGACCTTTAAAAATGCGCCACATAGGATGCATAATTTTCTCTTGTAGATTCTGCACAATTCAAAACATAACTGAATCTCATTAATCCAACTCAGCAGACGCGATGTCGAATGCTCCCTCTTAGGACATCTTCTTCGACATGTTGTTCCAATTGTTGAATAACTTCAACACAACATGTTCTTGTTGTACCTGTTCTTCTTAGCAAGTTTATACATCCTATTTTCTATTACATTATTGCTGCTATTATTTATTTTACAAAAATTAAGCCAATCCTAATACAAGAGAACTAACAATCTCCTCCTTTGGCAAATTTTGGCTAAAACAAATAATCTAAAAACAATTACAATCCAGGAGTTTACAGCAATAAAAAAATACAACCAACAGCAGTAGTGTTCAGAGTCTACTGCATACAGCAACAGATCTTTAGTTTGAAAATAATGTCACAACATCTTTGTTCGACATCTTCTTTGCAGCACTTTGAAGAACTCCATTGCATCAGCACCAACGAACAACAATCTTAAGGATAAAATGAAGGAAAATCCTTAAGTTTGTTGGTGCACACAAGGAAGAAGATAGCAGAAGACAGCTTGTGCTCCCCCTTAATCCAGGAACCTCTTCTTAACATCGAAGACCAATGGTTTGAAGGGCATAAGAGGAAACTTAAGACCAAACCCTCCACCACTCCTGGTAACTCAGAACATAGATCACAACTGTGTTCATAACTCAGATCACAGGTCACAAAAAAATATCCAAATAGAAACATGATAGACATTTGATTCGACATGTTTGGACAACATTTGTAATCACAGACTCCTGTCTGAACATCTGAGCAACAAGCCCTTTCTCCCCCTTTTTGGCCAAAAATTGACAAAGGAGGCCATCACAAAACCAGACCCAGACACAGCTTACCCAGACCCGAACAAACCCCATTGTGTTGATGAGAACAATACTCACTTGATGGTAGAGGATAGGAGAAGCCTCTATAAATAGCAGAGCAGTTTCTTAGATATTAACGATCTTTAATTCTTGGTCAAAGAAAACGTTAATTAAGAATGGAAAAAATGTAGCTTAATTCAAGGTGCACCGTCCAAACTGACTTTGAACGCCTTTAATAGCTCTTAGACTATTTCTGCTGAAACGAACCAGTCCTAATTCATGCACCTGCATGGTCAATCAACACTTTCTAGGCTCCCTTCTTACACGTGGCTGGATGCATAATCTAGAATATTCCTTTGTTGGGCTCAGGGAAACATGTCTTGAGTAATGTTCTGACATCTTTTCAGACATTGTCTCCAACAAATCTTCAGAACTTTGGTCAGGGATGATTCCCAGACTTCTTCAAAAGTTCAGAGGCATGACCACAATGCCTTCAACTGAAATCTCTAAGTGAACTTCTTTCACTTAGTGTCACACACCACATGGCAAAACAAATGTGACATCTCCCAACAACCAGCATGACACCTTACTTGTCCCATTCATCACTGCAGAGAAAATAAATTCTCGCAGAAATGACACATCCTCATAAGAGGCCAACAACTCCATAAGCTCAAGCTCCAGAATAAACCCATTATTCTATTGACTCCCCCTATCATGGACAATCACAACTCCAGCTGAGCACAAAACTTCATTGTGGAGAATACTCAAAATTGAACAATCACGGGCTCACAGGGAATGACTCCAAGTACCCTGAACTAGTCTCTGAATTATCCCTTTGCACCTCCACACATACTGTCATGACTCTCTAGATGGCTGAGAAGTCATGCAACCATAGTCTGAAACCAATCTCCAACCTTTTCTTAGTGTGCTTAAAAGCTTTACTAAGATTCAGACTCTCTAACAATAACAGAAGGAATACCCCTTAAACAGTATGTTGATCAAAACATCCTTCTGCACATTAAGTCTTTAAACCAAAATAGTAGTTATGCATCACTGAGCATACTACTCCAAACAGGCTTTGAATCTTCTTATTCTATACCAAAGATAGAACTGCCACTTCTGAATATGGTGTTTGAATATTAAGATTCATGGTCCCAGGTCTCTGCCACAGACTATCAACAAAAATGATGTTATGACATCATTTGGGACATCAGCAACATTACCACAGAACCTATCAGCTTTTGGTTCTGAAGGCATTATTCAAGGGACTTAATTCCATCCACGCCCTTTACTAAGCACCCAAACTTCACAACAGGATCCCAATAGATCTCATCTTCAGTAGAACCACACAACAGAATATCATAGAGAGAATTAAACTTTCCACCATTTTCTAAAAAACATGTTCAGAAAACAGATTTGCACTCAACCATCAGACAAACACTTAGTCTCCCGTCAAAGTATTTGTAGTCAATTTTCATGCACAATCCTAATACATACTCAGTCTCCCGTCAAAGTACTTATCAGTTAGTCAGATAGGATTACCTTTTCACACAAGGTAGGACTTTAACCTGACATACTTCTTCTTCACACCTGTGGTACTTGTCGAATTTTCTACATAACATCCAATCATGGCAGCCAGAACATCCTAGTTTAGGTCAGTGGCTTGACTTCAACCTCTGCTCACAAACAAACTGAGATGATGTTCCAACATCTGATACCACATCATCCATTCTTACTATGGTTCTGGGGGTAACATCCATAGTAACTCATATATACCTCTTGTGGGGGTAATACAAGGAACCACACTAACTACTGATCATCTTCAGGATCATATCACACCCTTATACAGGGAATTGCACGAGCCACATCTCAATAAGCTTCAAATCAGACCTCCTATCTGATGTTGAGATAACGGATGCCATTGCCTGCACCATCTTCAAACATGTCACGACATCATGTCTAACATTACTTCAACCCTAGACTAGGGAATCTTCTTCATTCTAACTCACTTAGATCAGAAATAAACTAATCCAAGTTGTAACCATCAAGATTATGATGTCAGAACGTCTGACAGAACATCCCCACTCTTGAATTTCAAGGATAGTCAATTAAATACTTGTGGATTTCACAAATTGATCTTAAATCCTTATACAATAACCCTTCTTCACTGCTGTAGCTGAGCTCCACCAGATCATGTCATGAGCTCTTATAAAGTATTCAGTCTTGTTGCAAGTAACTTTTTCAAGGACAATGTTGAGATACCAAGGCTACCACTCTTGACTCACGTAACTAAGACTTTCTTTGAACAAGTCTTCTTTACCTCAACAAATCTTCAAACAGATTGGAGTCACTCTTAGGGTCAAAAGAGATGCATCCTTCCTTGCTGATTTTATGAAAGGTGAAAATAAGTCACCTCCACATTCTTCACCCCTATGCTTCCTAGGAAGCACCTCCTAGTCTGAAGAATAACCAGAAGACTCCAGAACATGACTCAGTTGCCTTGATTGGACTTGATCATCATATCAAGTGTCTTCAACAACATAATCAACAAGAAATCATCAAACCCCTAGAGCATGAGCTTGAAGATTCATCTTACCCTTCAATCTGACTTCAGCATACATGATGAAGCCACTCACCCATGTACCAAGTCATACAAGACTCAACCATCACAAAGACACCCCTCTGCTCCTGACTTTGGAATGCTATGTGACATCACACCGGTTGACATCTACAAGAACAGAAAAACGAGTAAGGACAGCTACAATCTTCCTTCAACCATAACTCCAGAATCCCATACTTCTAGAGCTCTTCAATCAGAACCTCATGCAGCGGAACTACCAAGGAAACAGATCTTGCTTGCCCTAATAAGATGTCAGAACATCTTATAAGGCACATCAACAAAAGAACTAGCCACTTTTTTCGTAGATGTTGTAGAATCTCCCTCAGCAATATGAACAACCAGGAATTTTCCATTAGATATATATATATATATATATATATATATATATATATATATATATATATGCAATGGAACACACATCAGAAAACCCCTCTACAGCCTTCAGGCAAGACATAATAACCCACGCCACTCCATGTGCAGTAGGTCAACATAGGTTTGAAAATAAATCAAACCACACAACAGCTCACCACCAAAGCTACACGCCTGACAACTTCAACCAAAGCCAATACACACCCTATCATGAATAGTCCATCCTCCACTTCAAGGGACCATTCAAACAACGTATGAACTGACCAACTCCATACAACCTCTCAGCACACCTAATTTCCTTGCACATGAACCAGAAAGTATCTTCCCTAGTTCTCATCCAGAAACAGACAGGATGCCTGCTCTGATACCAATTGAAATTCTAGTATATTAGACTACAGATGTCCTATAAAATGTCTGGACATCTGATCTGAACAAAACAACATGGCAAGGTATAAACAAATAAAACCAGTACAGAAAAACATAAGAACACACCAGAATTGTTTACCCAGTTCGATGACACACATCTACTCTGGGGGCTACCAAGCCAGGGATGAAGTCCACTATTAGCAGTATTAATTTGCAGACTCAACAAACCAGTTGACAATCCACTAACTTAATCACTACCCAATGACCCTTCTACCTAGGTCCTCCCTAGATATGAGACTCCATCTCACTCCCAATCATCGCAATGATGTCTAGCAGTCAACATCTCAGCCACTGCATCGAGAACCCTTCGCCTACATTCTGATCACACAGATAGACATGAAGCCATACTTCCATGGTAAGGAGACACACTCCTATGACACATCAACATTTGATGAGAACAATACCTAGCTAAGTATGATGCCAAACTCCACCGTTTGTTAGCTTCTTTCCCTTAACTAAGACCACAACCTGGAGTTGCTTCAAAGCTTCCTCCAAGAATAATATGTACTACCTCTTACCTACAGGTTTTGAGGGATACGGGTAACCTTCCCACAAGCCGGGAGGTTTACCTAGACAGAACCCTAGACTTCTACATCTTGAGTCGTATCTTCCAAGGTTACAAATCCTTCTATTTATAACCTGTACCCAACTGGATTTGGGCCTTCAATCACAGCTTCATTAGCTGTTACAATTAGCAGTTGCTTCTGCCACAAGTTAGGTCTTCAATCTTTTAGTTTCCTAAATAATCTCCTTATTTAGAAAATATTCATTTAACTTGATTTCTGATTGAATCTTCTAGACCTTTAAAAATGCGCCACATAGGATGCATAATTTTCTCTTGTAGATTCTGCACAATTCAAAACATAACTGAATCTCATTAATCCAGCTCAGCAGACGTGATGTCGAATGCTCCCTCTTAGGACATCTTCTTCGACATGTTGTTCCAGTTGTTGAATAACTTCAACACAACATGTTCTTGTTGTACCTGTTCTTCTTAGCAAGTTTATACATCCTATTTTCTATTACATTATTGCTACTATTATTTGTTTTACAAAAATTAAGCCAATCGTAATACAAGAGAACTAACACTTCTCGAAACCCAAAGGCTCATCATCATAGATTGCGTCGAGCCTCTGTTCTTCATCCTGAACCTGGTCAGGTGGTTCTGGGTCGAAGTCCTTACCAGGACCTCCTTTATATGAATCTTCAATGGCTTCATCATCCATATTTTTAATCTCAGTCTCTAAGGCCGCTTGTAACTTGTTCTCGGCTATCTAAGCCGAAATCTTTCTCATCACTTCGAGTTCAGACATCATCACTGAACTCACTTCCCCAACCTGTCGGGGTTATTCTAGGTACAGTCGCAGGATATGCGAAATCATCCTCACCTACTACCTCCCTGTCCCATCTAAATCCATTGATGGGATGCAGATGTAATGAGCAATATGCCTCATCATCTGGGGTAAAAACAAAGTCGGCCAGATTGCATGGAGCAATATTGGCCAAGTGCTTGTCAAACTGGCGCCTGTCGATGTGGTTGATTGGGGCCTTGAAATACCCTTGACCGACTTCAATGTTTTCGACGATGTCGTCTGGCCTCTATATGGTGATTCTTTGGTGCATGGAAGATGGTACAGCCCCAATTCTATGTATCCATTCTCGCCCCAAAAGCAAATTATAATTCACCTTGGTTTCGACCACCATGAAAACGGTACGCCTTGTGACCGTTCCAACAGTTAGATCGACTTGAATAACACCAAGAGTGGTGCCAACTTTCCCTTTGTAATTCGACAGCACCATGTTGTGTGGCTTGGTGTCTATGTCGAATTTTCCAATCTTTCGCTGCATAAAGTGCGGCATCGGATTCACTGTAGCGCCGCAGTCAACCAAGATCTTGTTCACTGGAACATTCTCAACTTTCCCAGTGATGAATAAAGGCTTCAGATGGTTTTTCATAGCCTCGTCTGGCCGCTCAAAGAAGGCATTCTGCTCTTTGACGCAGCCATTGTTCATTACATAGTAGCACACTAGTTTGTGTACCGCCATCTCAGCTTCATAGTAGGCATCAATTTCTTCGACCTCTGTGATCTGGTCAAATTCCCTAGGCAGTACTGAGACCACATTCACGATGATGTCCAACGAAGCATCAGAATCCAAGTCGAAATTGTCTGCATCATCTCGTCTTCTGCTATGGCCTGATCATGTTTTTCTCTAGCCACCTCGTCCTGAGTCTTAAATAATTTCTGCCCTGTGGGCAAATTTTCGATAGTTTCTCCCCTTCCGTTGTTTTCGGCAGGTAGGTTGGTACTAGATTCAACCTTATCTTTTTATTCGACCTCCATTTGGGCCTTTCTCCTTCGTTGCTCTCTCCTCCACTGTGACCTCGACATGGGATTTTTTCCCTTGTAATTTTCAGAAATGTGGGCCAGTTTGCTGGAGGGTTGATGTTCCTTGTAATAAGTAAGTGAAGAACCCCTGTTGACGTCGAAATCCTTCCATTTTTGTTAACCTTTATCCCTACTCTCAGTTGGTTTTATCCATTTGCCATTAGAAAGTTCAGAAAATGGTTTGAGCGTAGCAGGTCTTGCTCCTGGTGCTCTAGCCTTTGACTGTACCTAGTTCGACGCCGACCTCCTAGGGTCGAAACTCCTAGGGCCATAATTGGTCTTCTCCCACTTCTGCTTGGCCTTTCGCACCCCTTCAAGGTTCTGCGCTGCTTTTTTGTCGAACACAGCGCTACACCTGGAGCATAGCATGACTTCAGATCCCTTCCTCTGACATGTGTGCATAAAATCGACTAGATTTTCTTCCTCTTTCGGGAAGGCCAGCTTGTTGTACTCTTCCTGTTGGCGTTCATCCCCGACTTCAGTTGGTACCTCCTCAGAGATTTCCACCATATTAACTTCTATTTTGACATCCTCAGTGATGGCAAGCTTGCACAATTTCACTTGCAGGCCCTCAGCAGCCTTATCCATCTTAATGAAACCGTCAGTAGTTTTTTTTGTTACCATCATCCACTGGGAATCCTCAGCAATCCCCTTATTGGAGCCTTTAGTGATCTCAACACCATCAGTAGTGTTGTTGGTGAATCTTTCAACAGCAGCAAAACTCTTTAGGACTTCTTGGTCAAGATTTTCAGTCACCCTGACCATAACTGCATCATTGTTAAAATCATCAGTGATTTCGACCATATTAACCTCATTGTCGAGGCCTTCAGCAACCTCAACCATATGGACCTCCGTTGGCTTAGTATAATGGGCATCAGCTAGTGGCAGGGGGTCTGAATCGATCTTCATTTGATTTTTGGATTTCTCTCCGAACTTTAGCCTTTCTTCTTGGATTGTGTTCTGAACAAGATCCCTGAAAAGAAAACATTGAGAAGTCTTATGGCCCAAAAAATTATGATATTTACAAAACCCTCTTTTTTTTCCTTTGTTCTAAAGGAGGCATTTTAGCACCAGGTGGTACTATCATCTGACCATCCTTAACTAACAAATCGAAAATTTCGTCACATTTAGTAACGTCGAAAGTATAAGTTTTCTTGGGGAATTTGTCATTTTTCTCAATTTCAACAGGATTCTTCCCATTCGAAGGGGCCAACAACTTACAAGAGTAAGGTGGGCATTGTTTCAATTCAGCAAGATTGATCTCACCTTCGTCGAAATTAACTAGCTCATTATAGTACTTTTCGTCGTCGTCATTAACTTCGACGTAAGACACCCTCTTATTCTTATTTGCCCTAGCCTTTTCCTCTTTTAAGCGTTCTAACTGTCGAACTCTATCGGCCAATTGGGCCATATCTCTTAGATACTGCGTATCTAATTTCTTTCTAATAAAATAATCGAGGCCTCCGACGGCCATTTCGACTAAATCATGCTCTGGCACTTAGTAAAACATCTAGCTTTGAGGAGTCGGAATCTATTTAAGTAGTCATCTATTGGCTCAGTGAATTTACGTTTTATACTAGGCAATTCTTTCAGACTAATCTTCGTTTGTCCCATATAGAACTGCTCATGAAACAGCAGTTCTAACTGGGTCCAATTGTGAATCGAATTAGGTGGCAAAGTTGTAAACCACGTAAAGGCATTCTTCGTCAGAGAACTTGGAAAGTATTTTATCCTAATATTCTCATTATTCGCGATTTCTCCAGCCTCTATCACGTATCTAGCCGGGTGTTCGAGAGTAGATTCAGTAGTGTCCCCAGAGAACTTAGTGAACTTAGGGACTTTCGTTCTAGGGGTAACTCCGACTGGAGAATGTATTCTGATAATGGAGATGTGTAATTTGGCCTTCACATGCCAAAATTTAACCCATTTTAGACCATTATCCTTTCGACCATGGCTTCCAGATTGTTATCCGCTGCCACATCATTACGTCGAACTTGTTGCACGACGTTATCAGCATCCTGATTTCTATTCACCAAAACCACTCTTGGTTGTTCTCCTATGGGAATCTGTTGTTGAATCCTAGGGGGTTCGACTACTCCCTGGTTTGGTATATTTGCCTGAGGTATATTTCCTGGATTTTGTTGGTTTTGGTTAATAGTGGGGTCCTCTTCGAATACTATCCCTTGGTTGGCTGCGATATACTCTCTCTGAGGGTGTCTATGAGGTTTAGGTACACCAAAGAAATCCGTAAGGCGCGTTATCTACGCAGCCATTTGCTGATTGGTCTGGGTAGTGTTTTGAATTAGAGGTTGGAAAATCTCCCTCATGGTTTGGGACATCATTTGAACCATTTGGTGGTTACTTTCATCCATTTACTGCCTTAAATAGGCCGCAGTGGTATTCGTCAAGCCTGGAATTTGGGTTGAATATCCCATCCCTAAAGATTGGCTATTTCGACCCATATTAATCCCAGATCCTGACCCTTGTAAAGGTGATGTCATCACGGGTTCTGAATATACTGGGAGTGCGTTTTACAAATTCATCATCATGGAAGTTGGTATTCCATAAGGCTGCTCTCGTCCGTTTAAGGACATCAAAAAACCTGGTGGTGGAAACTGTCGATAACTAGACGCTCCTATTTGAGGGGGAGTCACTGGGGGTCCCCTTGGCCCAACATACGTCAAAATTAGTTCAGTATGGGAAATAGAATGGGTTGGTGTCGAACTTGCCATAGATGGCATAGTTTCAGATACAGACGCAAGAACGGTGGGTCCTCCAGTCGAAGACCTTGGGGTTGGTTCTACATTGACACCTGACTTAGTTTGAGGATTGGAACTATTTGGCTGGTTAGTACTTGCCATTTTCCTCGTATACTTTCTTTTTGGTCTCTCTTCGTTTGTGGTGGCTACTTTTCCACTTTTTAATAACATACAACGAAAGACTTGACACCAAAAGGATAATCAAAACACAGAATTCTAACTTTTGCAAAAATGTTATTTAGCACGAGTCCCACTAGGCGTGCCAATTTTTTTACTAGTAAAAATAGTAAACAACCGCTAGTCTATCAATTTCACATAAAAAATGAGTAACTTACAGGATCGACCACACAAATCCTAGGACATGAGCTAAATTGGTTTCTTTTGTAAACATGTGTATTTCGACAGGGTAAAGAAGTGAAAAAGGATTTCTTCAAGAAACTTAAAGTAACTGAAAAGTAAAAAGGCTTTGAAAAGGGGCTAAATCGAAAAAACTGGTAAATGCAGAAATTTAACTTGCATGAAATGAAAAGAGACTTTTAATAAAATGAACTTAGTAAATTGCATTGAATCGTAAAAAATGGTGTTACTCCAACATACATTTTCACACGCCCGTTTCTCTACGCTGGTACTTTGAGCAAACTGAATTTTGTATACAATGGAACACACACCCAAAATTATTCCTAAGACTCTTTATTTATAATGGTAGAAAAATAACTACCCACTAACGGGTCATCAATCAGGATGAAACACTTGGCGTCATGCATGTCTTGGGCTCTTGGACGAACGCCACATGTCCCACTTCAGAATTGGATAGAAATAATTGTACCCTCTTATTTTTTAATTTAAAACCTTCGCGTCAAACGACACTTCCTAGTCTTCGGTCGAAAACTCTTCCAAACTCTTAGAAATATTTCTAAGTCTTTTAAGTATTTTCTTCTCTGCATAACATATAGCTTTCGACTAGATTTTCTTATAGCCACGTTTCTGTCGAAGACTCATAAAACTTAAGATATTGTCTCCCTTAGAAGGGACTCTTATCCCAATATCAGGCATCGAAATTAGAAGCTAACAGCCGCATCAGGTTATGCAATCCGCAATTTAAAACCATTGTAACGACATCATAGATTTTAAGGAGGTTGGAATGTTTAGAATATTGTAGACCCTTTATGTTTAAATGTCTGAGTTCTTTGCTTGCTGCTTAGATAAAGAGGTAATTAATTGTACTCTTTTCTTAAATTTTTGTTAAATTTCTTTCCTAACTAATTGTTAGTTATGATTATTAGTTTAACCGTATATCTCTAACATGTGTCATGAATTATTGCTAACTTCTCCTAAATATAATAAAATAGATCTTATTTTAATGATAAATTTTTAAGTACCCATGATAAGTACTTGGATTTCGCTATTTTTAATGCAAAATGATTTAAAATATTAATTTATTTTAAAATGAAATATATATAAAAAATGATATGACATTGAATGGAATTGTTTTAATGGATAAGGATACTGGTACCCAACTAAATTTAAAGGTACCAGAATAACTATGTTTCTTTTTTTATTATTATAGCATCCAAGTAATTTTCAACGGCTACCAATTCTAAAGTAAAAGGTTTCAACATAAAGTGAAGAGTGTTGTTAGTATTTTTACTGTAATGATTTATGATGTCGGTACAACTCTATACATTTTTCAACATCTTTCTGCATATTACCAGCCGCTGTCACTACATTTTTTGAGTTGATTTCTTCATTGAATCTTGTTTTCTTTGGTATCTTATACATAAATATTTGATGGTCTTTATAAAGTAGAAAACCGCTTGTTTTGCTGGCGTAAGTATAGTCGAGGTTCTAGGGGTGGTAATCTGTTGTAATTATATTCGGCTGTTTTTAGTAAAGCTTGTCTAGACATTTTGATCAATTGAACCAGAGTAGTCGATATATCTGATATTAGTTCGGGGGCTGGTCTTTATAAAGTAGAAAAGCGCTTGTATTGCCAGTGTAAGTAAAGTCGAGGTTCTAGGGGTGGTAATTGTTAGCGGAACAATCGAGGAGGTCAACGAGGGAGCATTTCTTATTTAGGACACACCTTTGTGAGAGACACACCACATACTCACCTAAAACCTTAAGGTGATAGGTGTGTGGGTTCTCTCACTTATATAGTGTTCAATCTTCCTTTTTCTAATCAATGTGGGACTTCTTCCTCACACTTGATTCTCAACACTCCCCCTAAAGTGTGAGTTTATACACAATGCTCCCCCTCATGTGGAATCTCTCTCTCTTCCACATACACATGTATCACCGTTGAACTCAACGGAACACCTTCTACCCACACCTGCGGGAAGTGTTTCGATACAAGTAAGTCGGTCCCTTTCTTGAACCAGGCTCGGATACCATTGTTAACGGAACAATCGAGGGGGTCAACGAGGGAGCATTTCTTATTTGGGACACACCTTTGTGAGAGACACACCACATACTCACCTAAAACCTTAAGGTGATAGGTGTGCGGGTTCTCTCACTTATATAGTGTCCAATCTTCCCTTTTCTAATCAATGTGGGACTTCTTCCTCACACTTGATTCTCAACAGTAATCTGTTGTAATTATATTCTGCTTTTGGTATGGGCTTTGGCAAAGTTGGAGTTTTTGGTGGATCAGATCGTGTTGCATTCAGGGCCTTGCTGCATTGTCTTCTATATGACTTCATTGTAGGTTTGCAATGAAGTTAATTCTGGGTGTGGAGTTTCTGTTGTTGGGTGCTACCATTATCAGAGCCGTCGTGTTTAGGGTGGTTACTTTTTTCTTTTCACCTATGTGTAGGGAGCTGTTTGATTTTGGTTTGGATTTTTTGAAGCTGCCCTTTTGCTGTTTAGGTTTTATTTGTTTTCCATTAGCTGCTTCAGTAGAAATTGCAGAAGTTCGAAATGAAGTGTTTGGTCAGTTGGGGCCGGGGCGGCGTAGTGTCTGAACTGCAGTGTGTTTAGGTGGATGCTGCTGGTTGAGAGTTGACCTTTCTTTGGAGTATGTTATTTTCTGCAGAATTGTCTTGTTGTGGGTAGTTGCGAGTTTGGTGTGTCTGAAGTTTCTCCGTTTCGAGAATATTTAGCCGTGTTAGTGATACACAGTCAGTGAATGTATAAAGTAGAGTATTAATATTTGTAACTATATTCTGTTAGATATATGTGCCAGCTAAGCATATCTAACCAGAATATATATAGTCTACTATGTGTGTATTTGATAGATAGTGAAATATTATCAACCATTCATTTCTCTTCTTTCTTCCACCTTTTCCATTTTCACTGTTCATCTTCACTGAGTGAAGATTCACTGCATTACTCAAGTTTCTCTCACAGAGTGATGAGAGCTTCATTCAAGAACTCTAACATGGTATCATTCGCGTAACGATCCGATCATGCTTTCCGCTTCAATTTCTGATCTTTTCTGTCTTCAATCATTGGCGTGAGTTTGCTTTCGTTTCATCTTCGACTGGGTTTTTCGGTGTGTTTTCGTTGATTTGCTTCAAGAACTAATCCACCACAACAATGGAGTCAAATGATGAATCTCTCTCGAATTTCTCACAAGATCGTGTTAATGGAACTGAGAATCCCAAATCTGCAAAGGCTTTTGGACCAAAGCTTTCAATCAAATTACAGGAGAACAATTATCTTCTTTGGAATCAACAGGTTGAAGGAGTGATTCTTTCCCAAAAAATGCATCGCTTGGTAGTTAATCCCAATATTCCGCAGAAGTTCAATTCCGATCAAGATCGAATTACAGGTACGATTTCTGAGGAATATGAGTCGTGGTTAGTGCAAGATCGGGCTCTTTTTATCTGGTTGTTATCAACAATCTCTGAAAGTGTGTTGCCTCGTGTTCTTGCGTGCAAACATTCATTCGAAGTCTGGGATAAAATTCATCAGTTCTTTCATGCTCAAATGAAAGCAAGAGTACGACAGTTACGTGTTGAGCTTAAATCGACCAAGAAAGGGACAAAGACCATAACTGAATATGTGTTGAGAATCAAAGCTATCGCAAACTCACTTCTAACTGTTGGTGATGCAATCTCTGAGCAAGATCAAGTAGATTCCATTCTGCAAGGGTTACCTGAAGAGTATAATTCATTTGTAATGCAGATGTATGGTTGTTTGGTACCTCCTACGTTATGTGATGTTGAGGCCCTTCTTTATGTGCAAGAAGCACAATTGGAAAAATTTAGGGAGGAGGTAACTGCTACTAACATTGCTGCTAATGTAGCTCACACAAGTCAAGAAGAAACTGGCTCAAGAGGAGCTTATTATGCTAATCGAGGTAGAGGAAGATACACTCGAGGTAGAAGTCGTGGCAGGGGCAGGTATACATCTGGAAATCATCCTACCTGTCAACTGTGTGGCAAATATGGCCATGAAGTCTCAACTTGTTGGCATAGATTTGATGAAAACTTCATGCCAACTAATTCACAACATGGTTCAACTGGGTCTAGTAACAATCACAATAATGCTAAGCAAGAAAGTCCTGCATCGGAAGCTAATTCAAAAACTCAGGCTGCAGCTATGATGGCAACAACTGGAAAACCGGCAGCATATACACATGAGTATCATCTACCATCTGAACTTGAATCACAGGCTTGGTTTGCAGATTCAGGTGCTTCTCATCACCTAACTTCCAATGCCTTACTTTTACAAAATAGTAAACCCTATGTAGGACACAACAAAGTATATGTAGGAAATGGTCAAAAACTTACTATCCAAGCTGTAGGGTCTTCTAAATTTACATCTAGGAGTAATCCCCCATGTGTTTTGTCTCTCTCTAATATACTTCATGTTCCTCATATCACTAGAAATTTGTTGTCAGTTTCAAAGTTTTCTAGTGATAATGCTGTTGTATTTGAGTTCCTACCTGACAGGTGTTTTGTTAAATCACAGGGTTCTAATCAAGTTCTTATGGAAGGTATTCTAGATGATAGTGGTCTGTATTGTTTTCCACAGGTGCACATCAAGTCCAAAACTGCTCATAGTCAAAGCACCAAGTCTAGCATTTCTACTAATGTTCACAGTTGTGTTGTTTCCCATGATAAGTCAAATAATAGTAATACTTGTAAAGTTAGTACTATATGGCATAATAGACTTGGTCATGCCAATGCCAAGGTTGTTGCTGCTATATTGAAACTGTGTAATGTTCATCTTCTTAATAAAGATAATTCTTTGCTTTGTACTTCTTGTAGTCTTGGTAAGGCACATAAATTGCATGCACCTCTCACTGACACTGTCTATCACAAACCTTTTGAGTTAATCTATACTAATTTATGGGGTCCTTCCCCAGAATATTCAAGTACTGGCTACAAATACTACATAGCATTTGTAGATGCTCACACCAAATATACCTGGTTGTACATGCTCAAACAAAAATCTGAAGCATTACAAGCCTTTAAACTTTTTTCAGCCTTTGTCCAAACTCAATTTAATACCACAATGAAGGCTGTTCAATCTGATTTTGAAGGAGAATTTAGAACATTTACTAAATTCTTGAATGAATTAGGGATCATTCATAGACTAACTTGTCCTCATACCTCTCACCAAAATGGGTCTGTAGAAAGAAAACATAGGCATATTGTAAAAATGGGATTAACATTACTTGCTCATGCATCTCTACCAGTTAAATATTGGGATTATAGCTTCACTACATCTCTCCATATTATAAATAGACTTCCATCTTCTACATTGCCCAATGCTAACTCACCCTTTCGTGCTCTATATGGCAGAGATCCAGACTACTCTACCCTAAGAGTATTTGGATGTCTATGTTTCCCTTTACTTAGACCTTATAATAAAAATAAGCTGCAATTGAGAAGCAAGGAATGCATTTATTTAGGTCCTTCACCTCTACATAAAGGGTTTAGATGCATGAATAAAGAAGGGAGAGTGTATATTTCAAAAGATGTCACCTTTAATGAACAAGTATTCCCTTTTTCAAAACTGGTTCCTACCAAGTCAACTACTGAAAAGTCTCACAATGTTTCCTCCATGTCATGTCCTGGCACTAGCTCTATGGGTGTTATACTTCCTATGACAGGTCACACCACTGTTCAATCCAGTTCAAATGGAACTCAGCTCTTAAATCAAGTTACTTTACCTGAGCCAAATAATGTCACAACTGTCCAAACTCATGAGATAACACCTCACTCTAGTCAAGGTGGTGTGGGACCAACACTTGACATATCAGATCAGTCTTTATTTTTTGAAGATATAATTGTACTTGATTCCCCTCAGGCTTAATCTAGCCCACCTGTGCAAAACCACAGAGCTGCTGCAGAGCAAGCTGTACAAAGCACTAGCCTGCATCAATATGATTTAACATGTCCTGTGAATAGCAGTCTGTCTAGTCCTAGTCCTAGAACAGCTCCTAATGCCTGTGACAATACCCATATCAGTGGTACTTCTAAACAAACTGATTTAATAGCATTACCCAAGGTCACTCCCCATAGTCCTCACAATGTTTCATCTGCTGTCAAAACTATTATGTCTCTTCAGTATGGACAGGTCTCAACACAATTACATTCAGCTTCTCCTCAAGTCACTAAGTCTCTTAACAGGTTCTCTCCTACTCAAAATCAAACTCTCTCATTCTGTTCAAATGAACTTACTCTTTCCTCATGCATACCTCTATCTGAGTCATCTGAGTCTCCATCTATTGCTTCAACTCAACCTGTTATTTCAGTTCCTATTAACAACCACCCCATGGTAACTAGAGCTAAAGCTGGCAAGTCCAAACCAAAGATCTTTCTGGCTCATTCTGAAGTTGAACCTACTAGTGTGAAGCAAGCTTTATCTAAACCTGAGTGGGTTCAAGCTATTACAGATGAATATAATGCGCTTATGGCAAATAATACTTGGACTCTCACTACTCTACCTCCTGATAGGAAGGCAGTAGGATGTAGGTGGGTGTTCAAGATCAAGGAGAATGTTGATGGTTCCATACACAAATATAAAGCTAGACTTGTTGCAAAGGGATTTCACCAAGAATATGGATTTGATTACACCGAAACTTTTTCTCCAGTGGTTAAACCTACAACCATTAGGATCATCCTTACTCTTGCTATCACTCATAAGTGGCTTATTCAACAAATTGATGTGAATAATGTCTTTCTCAATGGCACTCTTCATGATGAGGTTTACATGACTCAACCAACTGGTTTTCTGCAATCTGATGAAAGTCTAGTCTGCAAGTTAAATCGTGCTATATGGACTTAAACAGGCCCCAAGGGCCTGGTATGAGAAGTTGGCTAAGGCACTGATACATTTTGGTTTTCTTTCCTCTAAATGTGACAGCTCTCTATTTGTGTATTCTAAACTTGATGTCACTCTATATGCTCTTGTTTATGTTGATGATATACTTATCACTGGTTCCAGCACAGCTATGATTCACACACTGATTAACAAATTGCATCAGGAATTTGCTTTAAAACAGTTGGGGCAGCCTAGATATTTTCTGGGTATTGAAGTAGAACACTGCAATGATGGCTCCCTATTCCTTACACAGTCAAAATATATTAAGGATCTGCTAGCTCGTGCCTTGATGACAAATGTAAATGGTGTTCCTACACCTATGTTAAGTACATGTCAGTTAAGTAAACATGGTTCTTATCTCTTCTCTGATCCTTAACTCTACAGGTCCATAGTTGGAGCTCTACAGTATGTGACTTTGACTCGGCCAGATATTGCATTTAGTGTCAATAAGGCCTGTCAGTTTATGTCTTCTCCCTTAGACACACATTGGTCTGCAGTCAGAAGGCTCTTGCGGTATCTCAGTGGTACTCTTTCACATGGGCTGGTGTTATCTCCTTCTTCTGCTAAATTCAAATTCTCTCTTCGTGCTTATAGTGATTCAGACTGGGCAAGCGATCTGGATGATAGAAGATCTACATCTGTTTCATGTATTTTCTTTGGTCCAAATATGGTCTCGTGGAGCTCCAAGAAGCAGTCACTCGTAGCTCGATCAAGTACCGAAGCAGAGTATCGTGCTCTAGCTCACACCACTTCAGAATTACTTTGGGTAGAATCTCTGTTAACCGAACTTGGTATTCCTATTCATCCTCCTGTCTTACTTTGTGACAATCTAAGTGCGGTGCTACTTTCACATAATCCTATACTTCACGCAAGAACGAAACACATTGAGCTGGATATTCATTTTGTTCGTGAACGTGTCGTAGCTGCTAAACTCTTCATTCAACATGTACCAACTGCTCTTCAAATAGCTGATACTCTCACAAAGCCTCTTGGCACTGCTGCTTTTCAAAACTTGAGGGACAAACTCAAGGTAGTGTGTAAATCCCACTATCCTCCAGTTTGAGGGGGGTGTTAGTGCTACACAGTTAGTGAATGTATAAAGTAGAGTATTAATATTTGTAATTATATTCTGTTAGATATATGTGCCAGCTAAGCATATCTAACCAGAATATATATAGTCTACTATGTGTGTATTTGATAGATAGTGAAATATTATCAACCATTCATTTCTCTTCTTTCTTCCACCTTTTCCATTTTCACTGTTCATCTTCACTGAGTGAAGATTCACTGCATTACTTAAGTCTCTCTCACAGAGTGATGAGAGCTTCATTCAAGAACTCTAACAAGCCGTGTTTCCGGATCGCATTGCGGAGGTGCGGCATTGCTTAGCAGGGATGTGATCTCAATATGTCTTTGTGAATCCTGGTATCGGTTAGATTGAAGCTGGTCTGGCTGGATTTTTGCTCAGGGTGTAACTTTGTACTTTGTTGGTGGTTTATTTTAGTGTATTTTAGTTGTTCTGGTTGATATGTCTGTACTGTTAGTGGCATTTTGTGCCAAGTTTTTAAATAAATTTTTCGTTCGCCTTTAAAAAAAAATTAACTAGTAAGATACTCGTGCTTTCGCACAGATAAATTTATTTGATATGGTGTAAAATTATTTAAATACATATATAAATTTAAAATGAAATATTTAATTATAAAATTAAAATTGATTCTATAAACTTAATTGTATTAAATAATCATTAAAAAAAATGAATTCATAAGACAGAAAAATAAAAATAAAAATTTAAAATTTGAAAAAAAAAAGTCAAACTCTCACATAAAGCAATTATTAATTAAAATAAAGAAATATAGTTATTGTATTAATAATGACCCCTAAGATGCATGGACCATTTGTTTTGTTTTTTGTAATGATTTTTATAGTGTAACATAATTTTGTATAAAAATACTTACAAAGAAACTTTTCATAAAAATTCAAATGAAAATTTAGTTTGAATAGTTATTCTTAAAATTTTATTTTAAATATTTATTATTTTAGTGAAACTTTTTTGGATATCAAAATTTAAAAAAAATCACTTAATTTTGAAGTTATTTCAAATAGTTTTTCATAAAAATCATTTTTAAAATACAACTTTTTAAAAAACTTACATTTTCGATTATATTTTGATCTTCAATAATGTATGTTTATTTTATAGGATGTCAAAATTAATCTTTAAATTAAAAAAAAAAAACTAATATAAAAAAATATAATATTTTAAAAAACAATTTTATAAAATCCATTTAAAAAAATCGTTTTTTTAAAACTCAAACAGATAGGCTCATAGTGAGTTATAACGAAAAAGCATAAGACAGAAAACTCAACTAAATATCTATGTTATTTCAAATATTTATGTCATTTGTAATGTATGAAAATTATTTAAAATGCAACAAATGACAACTATATTATAATTGTAAATGAATGATGCTCTTAGTTGACACCTAAAAACTCAACATGTGTTCCTTTATGGATTATCCAAATTCAATTAGTTTTTCACCGATGATGGTTTAATCAGTCATTTAAAATAATTTAAAATAAAACTTAGTTGGTTATTAAATTATAAACAACTTCAATATTATAGTCTTGGGTACAAACAAATTCAACAATATGGAGTAGATTATATGACTTCTATCCACTCCATTTATATAATTACTGTTTAATACTACAATACTGATCCATGTATCTGCTTAATAAATGTTTAAATATTTATATATTTTCAAACATTCTAATTGTCATTGATATGTAGAGAATCATAAAACTAAAAGTCCCTAAAGTTGGTTTTAGAGTATTATGTTTTCAATACTAATTGTACAATCCTTTTTAACTTGAATAGAAAAGTACTTCTTAGTTTAAATGTAACTGTAAAGTGGAAGAATGAATTGAAAAACATATAAAATTGACCAAAATTATAAGTAAGTATTTCTCAAAAATACATTACCTTTTCCATTGAAAATAAAACCATATCTATAGATGTAATATTTTTTTTGAGCCAACAAAAAAGAAATAGATTAAAATAAGGCATATAAGATGCCCTCAAACCAGTACATATAAAATAGTTAGAAGCTCCCCACACTATTGAAAACAAATACAAAATATAATACTAAACCAAACCAGAACAACAATCTGAAAATTTATATCAACACCACCTATACACATAGCCCTTAACCAAACCACATTCAAAGCAAAACATAACTGAAACCTGCGAGAGGCCAGGACGAGCACGCTAAACCAGATCTGAATCAAACCTTGATTAAATTGAAAAAATGAAGATCAAAACATGAAAGAGTTTGGCTGAATTCTGTTATCTTTCAACGGTGCAACAACTCTAGAACGACTTTGCTATAACAGCAACTGCAAAACTCCATATGCCAAACAGAATTCTCAGTATGGAAGAACTCGCAGCCTGACCCGACACACTCCTAAAATACTCAAACTAAATAGAAAACAGACATTAATGATAACTCTGCATCCGAAGCACCAAAGGTTCGACAATTGAGAATTGCAAATTTGAACAGGCCAAACATCATAACCTACATACGACAGTTGACAAATTAAAACCTCTAAACACCACCACTCCAAACAGCAGCCAGAAACTCCAGTAATGAGCACTCCAAAAGCTAAATGCGCCAAAATCTCCCAGACCCGAGCAACCATCCAAAACGCTTAACAGGGGAATCTGATATTATCATATTTTTCTGCTCTGATATTATGATTACAACGTTTGCAAGTTAATCGATTCATGCATAAATTTATAATGTTAATTATTGAAAACATTCTACAAAGAATATGGTTAGAATCAAAATAACTTGCAGAAACATAACATTGAATTATTTACTCATTATCATTTTCAACAGCAAAGTTGAACAATAACATGATATAATTGGAAATTATGCATAATGTAAAACCTGTTTTACATTTTAAAAACAAACAACAAAGTTGAACAATAACATGACATAATTGGAAATTATGCATAATGTAAAACCTGTTTTCCATTTTAAAAACATAATCATACAATAAAAAGTTACTCATTTTCAATTTATTCTTAAATGTTTAAGATTAGAACTCATTTTCACTTGCAACATCCAAGTTGAACTCATGTTAGTTCAATAACAGGAGATGTGACACATATACAAACCATTGACTTATGGTTGATCGAATAAAACGAAAATAACATGACAAATACAAACATATGAAACATGTTGTAATGAACACAAAAAAATTCAGAAACATGTTGTAAACGAAAAGAACATTAACAATTAGTAGGGTCAATCAGTTAACACATACTGCAGGGTCACGCAAACTTTCGAAAACCATAGTTGACAGTCTTGATTTGAGAGAGAAAATGGCCAATAAAAGTATATGCATTTTTACTAATAAAAAATATGCCATCTGAATGCATATTTTTTTACTGATAGTTGAATACCTAATCTACCAAGTGAGATTAAAAGATTAAAATTGTTTTATACCAGATTCTTTTTCACTGTTTTCATCCAAAGGCATTAGCTCCATAGTGTGGTGTGGTGTGTTCCATGTGGCAACCATCTGTAGAATCATCAATGAACAAAAAAAATTTTAAAGAATTGTGAGCAAGTGCTAGTAAAGGAACCATGTAAAAAGAAATAAAAATCAAGTTGAAATATATTAGTTATAATTAATGTATGTCTAAAATTCTGCTGAGAGAATAACATTAAACACATTAATTGATGAAATTGATGTGAGCAAGTTCAATGAAAAACTTGGAAATAACATATTCCTTCATAGGCAGCCAGTATAAAGAACATGTGGAAAATCAGTAAATAAAAGTTTAAAAATAGCACCTGCACCCATGGTTCCAAGCTTTGTATACGAAGTTATGCATGATCTTGCATCGAGTCCCAAGCCATCTTATCTATTTGCATCCATATTCTTCCCAAATAATAAAAACCACAGAAGCCTTAATTAACATTCAAAATTTAAAGCACATCAGGCACGACTTCTTAATTAACGTTCTTACTGAGGTGTTTTGGAAATTTCTTGGAGAGCAAAACACAGATTCTAGGATGGTTGGGGAACACCCCAACTTTCCAAAACCCATTCGAAAATACATGATTGATGGAGTCTGGATAATCCAGAATTTGATTTAACCTATACATCTTAGCCATAAGACCCTCAGCAACATCAATAAGCTGCACAACCATCTGCATGTTAAGACCCTTGTTGTGTTGGGATGGCGTAGAGCTCTGAGACTGCCCATCATGACCGAAATTCTTGGAATTGGTAGAAGACAGTGGAGAAGCAGAATTTGTTCCAAGGTAATTTGCCCATCTAGATGGACCATCCCACTCCCTTGATCTTACAGCGGTAGACGACAGTGAAGAATCCTGGTTTGACGATTTTTGCCTCGCCTTTGCCATGAACAAATCAGTCGTCTCTGCACCTAGTTTTTCGGTGATTCCATCGCTTGAAACAAACAACTCATATCTGTCAATTTAATAGAAAGAAAAATAATGAAACATGGTCATAAAGTCTAATCAGCAGAAAAATAATGAGAACACGGTCAGAACTCATTTTCGTCTATTTAAGGGAACACTACACCACTCTTTAAATCATTTCAATTTTCACAATATGAAGTCTAATCTTGACAAACATTAAAATCGCTAAATACTTCCAAACTTAAACTCACACTTAACAAAGAGAATCCAATCTTTGTGGGACATTTTGTATCAGCAAATGTCTCGGCAGTCTGAGTGACATCCGTGTTCGATGTCACACCTGAAATAAAACCAAGTTCAAGATTTAAGCATACATGAATATCCAGGAAGAAGTATACTACAAATATCATTATGTCCACAAAATTATTGGTTTACCTTTGTTCTTGACAGGAATGCCGAGATTTTGAATTTATAAGAGATGGAGGTCCAATTTACCTTAATGGAGAAATTTATCTTTACAGTCATCTATCTGGAGTGTGTTTCACCAATGCATCTTTAAACTTCTTGATCTATGTCATTTATTCAAAATCTAGCAGTTATCTTAAAACTCAATATTGGAACTAATTGCAATAAAAAGTGAGAGAATGGAAAGAATAAATCAAACTCAGAAAAACATGGATCTAGGTAAAACATACAAACAAAAACATGGATCTAGGTAAAACCAACAAACAAAAATATGAGATAAAACCAACAAACCACGAACTATGAAAGTATATGCATAAATAAATTAAAAGTCAATGATAAACATTAGAGAGAGCAAATGAATGAACTGAAAAAAACATAAACCTTATAAACTGCGCAGTAACATGCCTCAAAGAGGGGTGAATCAAACCTAGAAAAACATGGAGCATAGTGAATCCTATCAATAAGGGAAAAAATAAAGAAGAATCCCATGAGTTTGTAATCAACCTCATTGAATGAAAAATATTGTATAAAACAGGAGATCGGAGAATCAGAGACGATGGAGAAGGGGGTAGCGACGGTGGTTTAGGGTTTTGAGGGGAAAAATAGATGAGAGAAAACGGGAGGGAGAAAGAAGTCTGGGAATATGGGAAGAAAGAATTTGAAATGTAAATTTGACAATGGGTGTGTGACATGTGTCATGAAAATAGAGGTTTGAGAGTTGTAATTGTAACAGTTGTTAATTAACATTTGTGAAAAGCTACTTTTGATTTTGGATGAATTTGCTAGTTACCCAAATAACCTTTTCATAGTGTATTTTATTTTTGGGGGAAGGGCAATTTGGACAGTTCATGGAACCTTTTAGTAATGGGTAGATAGTAGATAACAAGGATTACTAACTAATGACAAGTGCAAACAAGTGTAAATAATTAAGACAAGTTTAATCTACTAAATAATAGTATTAGCTTAATTCTTCTAGATCATAATCTCATTCATTAAACTACGAATTTCGCTCGTTAATAAATTTTACACTAATCGTAACCTCTTAGATTGATTTACCAATAATAATATTTTTTTCACAAACAAATTATTACTATCATTGTTTTACTACAGTCACACAATTACTTTGATCAATATTGGTCCACCATATTTAGGGGTGGAAAAACGGGCTCGGCCCGTTGGGCATGCCCGTTTTACCCGCACTTTAGTGAGGGGTGGGCCAAGGATTTAGGCCCTCACACTCTAATGTGTCCGCCCCGCCCCGCCCCGTTTTATTCGCGGGCTTTTGCAGGCACGAACATTTACATAAAATTTTGTATTTTTAAGCTTAAAAGGTGTCGTTCCCGCGGGTTTTCCCCGCCCCGCCCCATTTTTTTACGGGCATTTGCGGGGCGGGCATGCCCGTTTGCCATCCCTAACCATATTATCTCACGGGTTTAACAATTCTTTCCGACACATTCCAATACTTAGGGAGTATATATATATATATATATATAGATATATATATGTGTGTGTGTTTTGCACAACATTCTTAAATTTGCAGTAAGCGCCTTCAAAGATGGAAAGCATTTTCTAAAAAAAATATTAGCTTTTCAGTTTTGGTACTTAAATATTTTTAGGTCCTAATGCGTTAGTAACATTAAGAGGTACATATATATTCTCTTTAGATCCTCTTAATTTGCATTGCAAAAAAGTTCTAGATGATCAAATTTGTTACATAATTCATATTTAAACATAGGTCGAACAAATTTCTTCCTATTAATTCGTATGTTACTAAATGATCTATTGATTTTAAACTCTAAGCTATTTTATTAAAGGAAGTCCTTTTATTTTTTACTAAAGAAAGTTCTTTGATTTAAATTTCGTATGTTCCTAAATGATCTATGGATTTTAAACTCTAGGCTATTTTATTAAAGGAAGTCCTTTGATTTTTTATTAAAGGAAGTCTTTTGATCTTTATAACAGATAAAGAACACAAACCATACTTCTGGTATTGAGCACTCTGTGCAAAACCAAAAGTGAATAAGATGATGATATTGATTAAAGAATAAATAAGTTACAGTTTATGAGAAGAGTTAGTTAAGTACTACACAGTCAGCACAAGCCTTAACCACATACACCTTACCAAAGATTAAAACTAACTAAAGATTACACAATGTATTAACCTACTAATACAAGTTATCTATAACTAATAACAGTACTTCAATACCCCCTTCAAACTGAAGAAAGTTGGCTTGGAGAGACACCCTTGACTTGAGTTTTCCACGCAGTTCTTGAAATGCCATAGTGCTCAACAATTTGGTAAGAACAACAACAATCTGTGCCACAGTCAAAGGTGGATACCTGATTTGCAGGATTAGTGTGATGCATGCCAACTATACCTACTATACCATGGTTCTTATCTTGAAAAAGTCTATCATGGTTATTACCCTGAACAGAGTTATCATGGTCATCATCCTGGGGACAATTAGGAGCAATGTGACTTGTACTAGTAGTGTTTGACAACTCATGAGACACAAAACTAGGACTAGATCTACTGGCTGGTTGGGCCCCGGTAGGGGTATACTTAAGACTGGGCAATTCTAGACACATGATTTGACATGATGGGGCTCAGCACTGGTTCATCAGAAAGACTTGTCTTGGAACCAGATTCATGACTGGTATTATGGTCAGGTAGGGAAAAGTCATGACCATAATTAGGTACATCTCTAGAATTTGACCTTAGACTATTGTTAGCATGAACTGAAATAGAGGAGTTAGAAGAAAGATAACCATGTGAAGCAACAATAGGCAGTAAGGAAGCACTAATATGACTGGATATGACCACTGCACTAGAAGTATTGTCAATCCTAGACTCTGCACCAAACAACTTGGGAGAGGGAAATAATTTTTTTATTAAAAGTGACATTCTTAGATATGTAAATTCTGCCCTCATTACTGAGACACTTAAAACCTTTATGTTGTGGGGACACTCCCAAGTAAACATACTCTTGGCTTCTTAGTTGAAACTTGTGTTTATTGTATGGTCTTAGCAATAGGAAGAAAGAGCATCCAAAAATTCTCATTGAGGTATAGTCAGGTTGCTTACCATAAAGAGCATGAAAAGGTGATGTAGCATTTTGTAAGGATGCAGTAGGGAGCCTATTAATGACATGAACAACTGTAGAGAAGTTGTGCTCCTAGTATGTTAGAGGCAAAGAAGCATGAGCTAACAGAGTAAGTCCCATTTCTACTATATGTTTGTGCTTCCTCTCAACAGAACCATTCTGATGAGAGGTATGAGGACATGTAAACCTATGCTACATCAAATAAAACTCAATAATAAAACAAACGAAATAGCAAATTATGTATTTAAAGACTTAAAGTATTAATTTCTTCTTAATTGACTATTACATAAAGTAAAAAAAAAAAAACATAAAACATATATGCTAGTGGTTTTAAACATCCAAAACTCCAATAAAACCATCACCACCAATATCATCACCATCATCTTCATCGATATCTTGAGTAGCATCATCAAATTCTTCCCCGAATGAAACACATTCTTCATCATTAATCAAAGTTGGATTGCTTGATGTTCCACTTCCACCTAATACAACATTTCCACCACCACCACCACCAATTTGCACTATATTAGTAACAACAACATCAACTTCCACAACATTGTTAACAATAACATCATCTTACTCAACATTAACTTCAGTTTGCATATTTTCCTCATTAGGATCTTAAGTTATCCATTCATCATCTTTACACAAGAGAATATACAAGAGAAACATCCAAGTGAAACATATAAGAAAATACTTACACAACAAATGATTGATTTACGGGAACAAACGCCAACAAAGAAAGAGACATAATAAACACAGGTCGTCTATGAAGGGAAGAAGGAGGAAGAAACTTTGCTGAAACAAGAGACTAGGAGAGATGCTTTCTAATTCTCGTTCAAGAAAAAAATAAGGGGGGTTATTTAAATAAAATAAAATCTTTTGGGAAATTTGGGTCTTTTTTGGGTTTAAAAATAATCAAAATTTAGAAAAATTTATAGACTCGTAAACTCACCATAGACTCATGAGTCTATACGAGTTTATGCGAGTCTACCTGAGTCCACTCGAGTCTATTGTGCGAATCTACTCATTTTTGCTTCCTAGACTCATAAACTCGTACGAGTTTATGAATCTACCCGCGAGTTTGACAACCATGTAGTAAAGAGCCTAAACTCTCTACCAAAATCAGTTTGGACATAATTGATAGTAACATGAAATTGAGTTTGCACAAAGGTATGGAAAAGTTTAAAGGTTGACAAGGCTTCAAATTTGGATTTGAGAAAGTAAACCCATGTATACCTAGAGTGGCCATCTACAAAAGCAATATAATAGTTGTAACCTGAGCTAGAAGGATTAGGAGAATGACCCCATAAGGCAGAATAGACTATATCAAAAAATTTGTGATATATAGTGTCACTTAGAGGTGCATGAAGTCTATGTGCTTTACCAAGACTACAAGAGTTGCAAAGATGAGTGTCATGTTTATTTGTTGAATGTTATTTTCTGCAAAATTGTCTTGCTGTGGGTAGTTGCGAGTTTGGTGTGTATGAAGTTTCTCCGTTTCGAGAATATTTAGCTATGTTTCTGAATGGCATTGCGGAGGTGCGACATTGCTTAGCAGGGATGTGACCTCAATGTGTCTTTGTGAATCCTGGTATCGGTTAGATTGAAGCTGGTCTGGCTGTTTTTTTTTTTCTCAGGGTGTCACTTTGTACTTTGTTAGTGGTTTATTTTAGTGTATTTTAATTGTTCTAGTTGATATGTCTCTACTGTTAGTGGCATTTTGGGCATTTATTGTATTTTTTCGCTCGTTAATAAATTTTTCACTAATCGTAACCTCTTAGAATGATTTACCAATAATAATCTTTTGTTTTCTTCACAAACAAGTTATTACTATCTTTGTTTTACGACAGTCACACAATTACTTTGATCAATATTGGTCCACCATATTATCTCACGAGTTTAACAATTCTTTCCGACACATTCCAAACTTAGGGAGTATATATATATATATATATATATATATATATATATATATATATATATATATATATATATATATATATATTGCACAACATTCTTAAATTTGCAGTAAGCGCCTTCAAAGTTGGAAAGTATTTTCTGAAGAAAAAAAATAGTAGTTTTTCAGTTTTGGTACTTAAATATTTTTAGGTCCTAATGCATTAGTGACATTAAGAGGTACATATATATTCCCTTTAGATCCTATTAATTTGCATTGCAAAAAAATTCTAGATGATCAAATTTGTTGCATAATTCATATTTAAACATAGGACGAACAAGTTTCTTCCTATTAATTCGTATGTTACTAATTGATGGATTAATTTTAAACTCTAGGCTATTTTATTAAAAGAAGTTCTTTGATTTTTTATTAAAGAAAGTCCTTTGATTTAAATTTCTTCCTATTAATTCGTATGTTACTAATTGATCTATTGATTTTAAACTTTAGGCTATTTTATTAAAGGAAGTCCTTTGAGTTTTTATTAAAGGAAGTCCATTGATCTTTATCAGAGATGAAGAACACAAACCATACTTCTGGTATTGAGCACTCTGTGCAAAATCAGAAGTGAAGAAGATGATGATATTGATTAAAGAATAAATAAGTTGCAGTTTCTGAGGAGAGTTTGTTAAGTACTACACAGTCAGCACAAGTCTTAACCACATACACCTTACCAAAGATTAAAACTAACTAAAGATTACACAATGTATTAACCTACTAATACAAGTTATCTACAACATAATAACAGTACTCCAATACTGTTAGGTGCATATTTGACCTAAAAATGACATATCTTTCTTTGCACTTTTTCTTCTCTTTTCTCATGTTTTCATTAGTTTTACTAATGATTGTTGTTGTTCTTCTAACAATGAGAATATACCTTTGGTGCTTGTAATATGTGTGTTATTGTGCAGTAAAAGGCATGAAATGATCAAAAGCGTAAGACACAAAAAATGATGCAAGCTGTCAAAGAAGGAGGAAAACAACAGCAGGGTTCGCTTGGCGAATCCTGGCGAAATCACCAGCGAACGGTGGCGAAGCTCCCAACGAAGAGCTCCATATTGAGACAGTGGGAAAGGGGAGTGAAATTCGCTTTGCGAAGTACCAGCGAGTGTTCGCTGCTTCACTTGCTGTGCAAAGGACCTGGCGAAGGACTCTTGGCTGAGGCAGTGGAAAAATGAACCAAAATTCGCTTGGCGAAGGGTTTGGCGAGTGGCTCGGTTGGCGAATGAAACGTTCGCTTAGCGAGCCCGCGATGACAGCCAAGGGCGGTTTAAGCTTTCAAAGGCACTTAAAGTGCCATTTTTCACCATTCGCATGGCGAATGAATCGTTCGCTTAGCGAACGTGAAAATTCATGAATTGTATAAATAGGATTTTCACACTTTTTAGGTTATTATCTTTGGAATTTTGGAGAGAAACTTGTAAATAAAAGATCAGAGCTTATATCTTCTTATTTCCAAGGGAGAAAAGGTAGAATCTTTGATTTCTTGTTGGAGAGGGATGTAATCTTTTGATACCTTGTGTATTTCATCTAATGTATGTTTGTGAATGAATTCTGATTTTCTATTGTTGTTGTCTTTGATTGATTATTTGTGGTCTTGACAAAACCTTTACAAATCATTGGTCTTAGATTTTCTTCTATCAATGAGCAAGCTTTTGACATGGTTTTGTGAGTTGATATTCATTTTATCTTTTGTTGTATTGTGTTGATTAAGTAGCATGGGTAGCATGAGTAGGAATGATACAGTATCACGAGGATGCGTGATAATAGTGATGAAGAAGGATATTCACATTCATTGGGCAAATTAGTTGAATACATGTAAAAAGGGTTAAGCGTGCGTACGTATTCTGATCTTGGTTTAATACGAAGCAATCATTTATTTGATATGGATGTTATAGTAATATATGTTTTGTCCTGAACTCTAGACATATATTTAGGCTTAACACTTGCGTGAGTATCAGCTCCTAATGCTCTGTGTTGGTTTTGTTACGTGAGACATCACTGATGAGACAATACAGTTGGCCTCTCGACTTTGCGTTAGACATAACCTCTATTGTGAGTGATACGTGAGGATATTAGGCGAATGATTGATTTGTGTTTACTTGATTAGAAAAATGCATGTGTTATCAATTGATGAGATCCAATTCCAACAAGGCTCCGTTTATAATTCAGTCTTTACTTTATATTTTCCGTCTTTACATTTTCCGCATTTGCTTTTGGTTCCGCTTTAGACCAAAACTTTTGATTCATGAGCTTAGAAATATAGAAACCGTTAAATGGAATTCTTTCCCTCGCACTGATCCCTGTGGAAAACGATAAATTGGGTTACTTATTAATTTTTGCTTGCTTCTATTCTAGCTTCAACAAAATGGCGTCGTTGCCGGGGATCGGTGTTTAGATATTGAATCGTATCGCGATAGTTTCTATATTTTTGAGCTTTGTACATTTGTTTATATTGTATATCTTTGTTTGCTTTTATGTTTTCTCTAGTGTGATCAGGAATGATGAGAACTCCTTCTAGATTGGTTGCTATTTGTATAAAAGTATTCAAGGAAGCTTCGACCGAGTCTGGATGGATGCTTGAGCATTGAAAGTATGCCTGGTAAATTGTACCTCTTTATAGAATGTTAGAATGATTTAAGAATTTTGTGATTTGTGCAAATGTGTATTCTGGTTTCATTTTGCAACTTGTTTGATTGCTTGTTTCACTTAGGTCCAAAAGCCACAAATTGGGAGAAACCTCTCTTGTTTACTTAATGCTTGGATGACTGGTAAACTTTGTTTAATTTGTTTGATTCATGCTTTATCTTTTGATTATTGTGATTTTGTGGAAGCATTAGAAATGATCAAGGCATTTGTTTATATTGAGCACAACCGTATCCAAAAGTACCTTACCCATAAGTAGAGAGAATTTGTTAGCCCCTTTGAGCCTAAACAGTTTAGATCTCATTTAAGTGATGAACATGGTTTATGTACATAATATGAAAGTGTAGTTCATCATTGAATTTTATGAGGTTCTAAAAATTTCTTCTTGAACCTTTGAACATTGTTTTAATTTTTGCCTTAAAAAGTAAGGATCATTCACTTGAGGTTTGGTTGAATTCAAGTTAGGGAGAATGAAAAAGAAGATGGTAGGTTGCTTTCAACTTTTGAAAAAGTTCAAACAAGCATGAAAAGAAAAAGTGTAAATATGAATGTGAAAAACAAAAGAAAAAGAATGCTTGTTTGAATGAGAAAAATAGAGTGAAATAATTGTGCATAAGGAAGTTTGAGAAGGTTTACAATAGAGGAATGAAATTGGTGAATGAAGTTGAGATGTTTGTGAATACCTTGTATAGTGAATGTTCTTTTGCATCGGCAATTTCGATTCAATGGCCTTTAGAAATGTCCCTTTGTTGTTAACCCGACCAAGCTACAACCTTTAACGCCCTTAGTTATCTTTATGCTTCCATGTTTTCATTTTTGATTGTTAGATGTTGTATGAATTGATTGTTATTTGCATTGTTTGTCGGGTGAGTGAAATTTCCTCGCGATTGCAAACGCGCCAATTTCTTCATTCTTATTTTGAAGAGGAGTGTTAGAGTGAACCAAGTATGAAAATTTAGTTGTTGTTTGAAACAATTATGATATTTGTTTTTAGAACTTAATTCTTTGTCATTGTTCGATTCTATTGAGTTGTGAATGTTGCTTTTGCGCATTTTCATGCTTGTCTGCATTTATCTTGTTTTGGTTGAATCTTATGCTTGAGCAAATCCTTTTGTTTTCAAATTAGAGGCATACTTTGCATGAGGACAAGCAAAAATCTAGTTGGGGAGAGTTGTTAGGTGCAAATTTGACCTAAAAATGACATATCTTTCTTTGCACTTTTTCTTCTCTTTTCTCATGTTTTCATTAGTTTTACTAATGATAGTTGTTGTTCTTTTAACAATGAGAATATATCTTTGGTGCTTGTAATATGTGTGTTATTGTGCAGTAAAAGGCATGAAATGATCAAAAGTGTAAGACACAAGAAATGGTGCAAGCTGTCAAAGAAGGAGGAAAACAACAGCAGGGTTCGCTTGGCGAATCCTAGCGAACTCACCAGCGAATGTTTGCCTAGCGAACGGTGGCAAAGCTCCCAGCGAAGAGCTCCATATTGAGACAGTGGGAAAAGGGAGTAAAATTCATTTTGCAAAGTGCCAGCGAGTGTTCGCTGCTTCACTTGCTGTACGAAGGACCTGGCGAAGGACTCTTGGCTGAGGCAGTGGAAAAATGAACCAAAATTCGCTTGGCGAAGGGTTTGGCGTGTGGCTCGGTTGCCGAATGAAACGTTCACTTAGCGAGGCCGCGATGACATCCAAGGGTGGTTTAAGCTTTCAAAGGCACTTAAAGTGCCATTTTCACCATTCGCTGGGCGAATGAATCGTTCGCTTAGCGAACGTGTAAATTCCTGAATTGTATAAATAGGATTTTCACACTTTTTAGGTTATTATCTTTGGAATTTTGGAGAGAAACTTGTAAATAAAAGATCAGAGCTTATATCTTCTCATTTCCAAGGGAGAAAAGGTAGGATCTTTGATTTCTTGTTGGAGAGGGATGTAATCTTTTGATACCTTGTGTATTTCATCTAATGTATATTTGTGAATAAATTCTGATTTTCTATTGTTGTTGTCTTTGATTGATTATTTGTGGTATTGACAAAACCTTTACAAATCTTTGGTCTTAGATTTTCTTATATCAATGAGCAAGCTTTTGACATGGTTTTGTGAGTTGATATTCATTTTATCTTTTGTTGTATTGTGTTGATTAAGTAGCATGGGTAACATGAGTAGGATCGATACAGTATCGTGAGGATGCGTGATAATAGTGATGAAGAAGGATATTCACATTCATTGGGAAAATTAGTTGAATACATGTAAAAAGGGTTAAGCGTGTGTACGTATTCTGATATTGGTTTAATGCGAAGCAATCATTTATTTGATATGGATGTTATAGTAATATATGTTTTGTCCTAAACTCTAGACATAGATTTAGGCTTAACACTTGCATGAGTATCAGCTCCTAATGCTCTGTGTGGGTTTTGTTGTGTGAGACGTCACTGATGAGACAATACAGTTGGCCTCTCGACTTTGTGTTAGACATAACCTCTGTTGTGACTGATACGCGAGGATATTAGGCGAATGATTGATTTGTGTTTACTTGATTAGAAGAATGCATGTGTTATCAATTGATGAGATCCAATTCCAACAAGGCTCCGTTTATAATTCAGTCTTTACTTTATATTTTCCGTCTTTACATTTTCCGCATTTGCTTTTGGTTCCGCTTTAGACCAAAACTTTTGATTCATGAGCTTAGAAATATAGAAACCGTTGAATGCCATTCTTTCCCCCGAACTGATCCCTGTGGAGAACGATAAATTGGGTTACTTATTAATTTTTTCTTGCTGTTATTCTAGCTTCAACAAAATGGCGTCGTTGTCGGGGATCGGTGTTTAGATATTGAATCGCATCGCGATAGTTTCTATATTTTTTAGCTTTGTACATTTTTTTATATTATATATCATTGTTTTCTTTTATGTTTTCTCTAGTGTGATCAGGAATGATGTGAACTCCTTATAGATTGGTTGCTATTTGTATAAAATTATTCAAGGAAGCTTCGACCGAGTCTGGATGGATGCTTGAGCGTTGAAAGTATGCCTGGTAAATTGTACAGCTTTACAGAATGTTAGAATGATTTAAGAATTTTGTGCTTTGTGCAAATGTGTATTCTTGTTTCATTTTGCAACTTGTTTGATATCTTGTTTCACTTAGGTCCAAAAGCCACAAATTGTGAGAAACCTCTCTTGTTTACTTAATGCTTGGATGACTGATAAACTTTGTTTAATTCGTTTGAATCATGCTTTATCTTTTGATTATTGTGATTTTGTGGAAGCATTAGAAATGATCAAGGCATTTGTTTATATTGAGCACAACCGTATCCAAAAGTACCTTACCCGTAAGTAGAGGGAATTTGTTAGCCCCTTTGAGCCTAAACAGTTTAGATCTTCATTTTAGTGATGAACTTAGTTTATGTACATAATTTGAAAGTGTAGTTCATCATTGAATTTTATGAGGTTCTAAAAATTTCTTCTTGAATCTTTGAACATTGTTTTAATTTGATTTCCTTGCCTTAAAAAGTAAGGATCATTCACTTGAGGTTTGGTTGAATTCAAGTTGGGGAGAATGAAAAAGAAGACGGCAGGTTGCTTTCAACTTTTGAAAAAGTTCAAACAAGCATGAAAAGAAAAAGTGTAAATATGAATGTGAAAAACAAAAGAAAAAGAATGCTTGTTTGAATGAGAAAAATAGAATGAAATAATTGTGCATAAGGAAGTTTGAGACGGTTTACAATAGAGGAATGAAATCGGTGAATGAAGTTGAGAGGTTTGTGAATACCTTGCATAGTGAATGTTCTTTTGCATCGGCAATTTCGATTCAATGGCCTTTAGAAATGTCCCTTTGTTGTTAACCCGGCCAAGTTACAACCTTTAACGCCCTTAGTGATATTTATGCATCCATGTTTTCATTTTTGATTGTTAGATGTTGTATGAATTGATTGTTATTTGCATTGTTTATCGGGTGAGTGAAATTTCCCCGCGGTTGCAAACGCGTCAATTTCTTCATTCTTATTTTGAAGAGGAGTGTTAGAGTGAACCAAGTATGAAAATTTAGTTGTTGTTTGAAACAATTATGATATTTGTTTTTAGAACTTAATTCTTTGTCATTGTTCGATTCTATTGAGTTGTGAATGTTGCTTTTGCGCATTTTCATGCTTGTCTGCATTTATCTTGTTTTGGTTGAATCTTATGCTTGAGCAAATCCTTTTGTTTTCAAATTAGAGGCATACTTTGAATGAGGACAAGCAAAAATCTAGTTGGGGAGAGTTGTTAGGTGCAGATTTGACCTAAAAAAGACATATCTTTCTTTGCACTTTTTCTTCTCTTTTCTCACGTTTTCATTAGTTTTACTAATGATAGTTGATGTTCTTCTAACAATTAGAATATATCTTTGGTGCTTGTAATATGTGTGTTATTGTGCAGTAAAAGGCATGAAATGATCAAAAGTGTAAGACACAAGAAATGGTGCAAGCTGTCAAAGAAGGAGGAAAACAACAGCAGGGTTCGCTTGGCAAATCCTGGCGAACTCACCAGCGAACGGTGGCCAAGCTCCCAGCGAAGAGCTCCAGATTGAGACAGTGGGAAAAGGGAGTAAAATTCGTTTTGCAAAGTGCCAGCGAGTGTTCGCTGCTTCACTCGCTGTACGAAGGACCTGACGAAGGACTCTTGGCTGAGGCAGTGGAAAAATGAACCAAAATTCGCTTGGCGAAGGGTTTGGCGAGTGGCTTGGTTGGAGAATGAAACGTTCGCTTAGCGAGCCCGCGATGACAGCCAAGGATGGTTTAAGCTTTCAAAGGCACTTAAAGTGCTATTTTTCACCATTCGCTGGGCGAATGAATCGTTCGCTTAGCGAACGTGTAAATTCCTGAAATGTATAAGTAGGATTTTCACACTTTTTAGGTTATTATCTTTGGAATTTTGGAGAGAAACTTGTAAATAAAATATCAGAGCTTATATCCTCTCATTTCCAAGGGAGAAAAGGTAGGATCTTTGATTTCTTGTTGGAGAGGGATGTATTCTTTTGATACCTTGTGTATTTCATCTAATGTATATTTGTGAATAAATTCTGATTTTCTATTGTTGTTGTCTTTGATTGATTATTTGTGGTCTTGGCAAAACCTTTATAAATCTTTGGTCTAAGATTTTCTTCTATCAATGAGCAAGCTTTTGACATGGTTTTGTGAGTTGATATTCACTTTATCTTTTGTTGTATTGTGTTGATTAAGTAGCATGGGTAGAATGAGTAGGATCGATACATTATCGCGAGGATGCGTGATAATAGTGATGAAGAAGGATATTCACATTCATTGGGAAAATTAGTTGAATACATGTAAAAAGGATTAAGTGTGTGTACGTTTTCTGATCTTGGTATAATACAAAGTAATCATTTATTTGATATGGATGTTATAGTAATATATGTTTTGCCCTGAACTCTAGACATAGATTTAGGATTAACACTTGCGTGAGTATCAGCTCCTAATGCTCTGTGTTGGTTTTGTTGCATGATACATCACTGATGAGACAATACAGTTAGCCTCTCGACTTTGCGTTAGACATAACCTCTGTTGTGAGTGATACGTGAGGATATTAGGCGAATGATTGATTTGTGTTTACTTTATTAGAAGAATGCATGTGTTATCAATTGATGAGATCCAATTCCAACAAGGCTCCGTTTATAATTCAGTCTTTACTTTATATTTTCCGTCTTTACATTTTCCGCATTTGCTTTTGGTTCCACTTTAGACCAAAACTTTTGATTCATGAGCTTAGAAATATAGAAACCGTTGAATGGAATTCTTTCCCTCGCACTGATCCCTGTGGAGAACGATAAATTGGGTTACTTATTAATTTTTGCTTGCTGCTATTCTAGCTTCAACAAAATTGCGCCGTTGCCGGGGATCGGTGTTTAGATATTGAATCGTATCGCGATAGTTTCTATATTTTTGAGCTTTGTACATTTGTTTATATTGTATATCTTTGTTTGCTTTTATGTTTTCTCTTGTGTGATCAAGAATGATGAGAACTCCTTCTAGATTGGTTGCTATTTGTATAAAAGTATTCAAGGAAGCTTCGACCGAGTCTGGATAGATGCTTGAGCGTTGAAAGTAGGCATGTTAAATTGTACCGCTTTATAGAATGTTAGAATGATTTAAAAAATTTGTGCTTTGTGCAAATGTGTATTCTTGTTTCATTTTGCAACTTGTTTGATTGTTTGTTTCACTTAGGTCCAAAAGCCACAAATTGAGAGAAACCTCTCTTGTTTACTAAATGCTTGGATGACTGATAAACTTTGTTTAATTCGTCTTATTCATGCTTTATCTTTTGATTATTGTGATTTTGTGGAAGCATTAGAAAAGATCAAGGCATTTGTTTATATTGAGCACAACCGTATCCAAAAGTACCTTACCCGTAAGTCGAGAGAATTTGTTAGCCCCTTTGAGCCTAAACAGTTTAGATCTCATTTTAGTGATGAACTTGGTTTATGTACTTAATTTGAAAGTGTAGTTCATCATTGAATTTTATGAGGTTCTAAAAATTTCTTCTTGAACCTTTGAACATTGTTTTAATTTGATTTCCTTGCCTTAAGAAGTAAGGATCATTCACTTGAGGTTTGGTTGAATTCAAGTTGGGGAGAATGAAAAAGAAGATGGTAGGTTGCTTTCAACTTCTGAAAAAGTTCAAACAAGCATGAAAAGAAAAAGTGTAAATATGAATGTAAAAAACAAAAGAAAAAGAATGCTTGTTTTAATGAGAAAAATAGAGTGGAATAATTGTGCATAAGGAAGTTTGAGAAGGTTTACAATAGAGGAATGAAATTGGTGAATGAAATTGGTGAATGAAGTTGAGATGTTTGTGAATACCTTGTATAGTGAATGTTCTTTTGCATCAGCAATTTCGATTCAATGGACTTTAGAAATGTCCCTTTGTTGTTAACCCGACCAAGCTACAACCTTTAACGCCCTTAGTGATCTTTATGCATCCATGTTTTCATTTTTTATTGTTAGATGTTGTATGAATTGATTGTTATTTGCATTTTTTTCGGGTGAGTAAAATTTCCCCGCGGTTGCAAACGCGTCAATTTCTTCATTCTTATTTTGAAGAGGAGTGTTAGAGTGAACCAAGTATGAAAATTTAGTTGTTGTTTGAAACAATTATGATATTTGTTTTTAGAACTTAATTCTTTGTCATTGTTCGATTCTATTGAGTTGTGAATGTTGCTTTTGCGCATTTTCATGCTTGTCTGCATTTATCTTGTTTTGGTTGAATCTTATGCTTGAGCAAATCCTTTTGTTTTCAAATTAGAGGCATACTTTGCTTGAGGACAAGCAAAAATCTAGTTGGGGAGAGTTGTTAGGTGCAGATTTGACCTAAAAATGACATATCTTTCTTTGCACTTTTTCTTCTCTTTTCTCATGTTTTCATTAGTTTTACTAATGATAGTTGTTGTTCTTCTAACAATGAGAATATATCTTTGGTGCTTGTAATATGTGTGTTATTGTGCAGTAAAAGGCATGAAATGATCAAAAGTGTAAGACACAAGAAATGGTGCAAGCTGTCAAAGAAGGAGGAAAACAACAGCAGGGTTCGCTTGGCGAATCCTAGCGAACTCACCAGCGAATGTTCGCCTAGCGAACGGTGGCGAAGCTCCCAGCGAAGAGCTCCAGATTGAGACAGTGGGAAAAGGGAGTAAAATTCGTTTTGCGAAGTGCCAGCGAGTGTTCGCTGCTTCACTCGCTTTATGAAGGACGTGGCGAAGGACTCTTGGCTGAGGCAGTGGAAAAATGAACCAAAATTCGCTTGACGAAGGGTTTGGCGAGTGGCTCAGTTGGCGAATGAAACGTTTGCTTAGCGAGCCCGCGATGACAGCCAAGGGCGGTTTAAGATTTCAAAGGCACTTAAAGTGCCATTTTTCACCATTCGCTGGGCGAATGAATCGTTCGCTTAGCGAACGTGTAAATTCCTGAATTATATAAATAGGATTTTCACACTTTTTATTTTATTATCTTTGGAATTTTGGAGAGAAACTTGTAAATAAAAGATCAGGGCTTATATCTTCTCATTTCCAAGGGAGAAAAGGTAGGTTCTTTGATTTCTTGTTGGAGAGGGATATAATCTTTTGATACCTTATGTATTTCATCTAATGTATGTTTGTGAATGAATTCTGATTTTCTATTATTGTGGTCTTTGATTGATTATTTGTGGTCTTGACAAAACCTTTACAAATCTTTGGTTTTAGATTTTCTTCTATCAATGAGCAAGCTTTTGACATGGTTTTGTGAGTTGATATTCATTTTATCTTTTGTTGTATTGTGTTGATTAAGTAGCATGGGTAGCATGAGTAGGATCGATACAGTATCGCGAGGATGCATGATAATAGTGATGAAGAAGGATATTCACACTCATTGGGCAAATTAGTTGAATACATGTAAAAAGGGTTAAGCGTGTGTACGTTTTCTGATCTTGGTTTAATACGAAGCATTCATTTATTTGATATGGATGTTATAGTAATATCTGTTTTGTCCTGAACTCTAGACATAGATTTAGGCTTAACACTTGCATGAGTATCAGCTCCTAATGCTCTGTGTTGGTTTTATTGCGTGAGACATCACTGATGAGACAATACAGTTGGCCTCTCGACTTTGTGTTAGACATAACCTCTGTTGTGAGTGATACGTGGGGATATTAGGCGAATGATTAATTTGTGTTTACTTGATTAGAAGAATGCGTGTGTTATCAATTGATGAGATCCAATTCCAACAAGGCTCCGTTTATAATTCAGTCCTTACTTTATATTTTTAGTCTTTACATTTTCCGCATTTGCTTTTGGTTCCGCTTTAGACCAAAGCTTTTGATTCATGAGCTTAGAAATATAGAAACCGTTGAATGGCATTCTTTCCCTCGCACTGATCCCTGTGGAGAACGATAAATTGGGTTACTTATTAATTTTTACTTGCTGGTATTCTAGCTTCAACAAAATGGCGCTGTTGCCGGGGATCGGTGTTTAGATACTGAATCGCATCGCGATAGTTTCTATATTTTTGAGCTTTGTACATTTGTTTATATTGTATATCTTTGTTTGCTTTTATGTTTTCTCTAGTGTGATTTGGAATGATGAGAACTCCTTCTAGATTGGTTGTTATTTGTATAAAATTATTCAAGGAAGCTTCGACCGAGTCTGGATGGATGCTTGAGCGTTGAAAGTATGCCTGGTAAATTGTACCGCTTTATAGAATGTTAGAATGATTTAAGAAATTTGTGCTTTGTGCAAATGTGTATTCTTGTTTCATTTTGCAACTTGTTTGATTGCTTGTTTCACTTAGGTCCAAAAGCCACAAATTGTGAGAAACCTCTCTTGTTTACTAAATGCTTGGATGACTGATAAACTTTGTTTAATTCGTTTGATTCATGCTTTATCTTTTGATTATTGTGATTTTGTGGAAGCATTAGAAATGATCAAGGCATTTGTTTATATTGAGCACAACCGTATCCAAAAGTACCTTACCCGTAAGTAGAGGGAATTTGTTAGCCCCTTTGAGCCTAAACAGTTTAGATCTTCATTTTAGTGATGAACTTAGTTTATGTACATAATTTGAAAGTGTAGTTCATCATTGAATTTTATGAGGTTCTAAAAATTTCTTCTTGAATCTTTGAACATTGTTTTAATTTGATTTCCTTGCCTTAAAAAGTAAGGATCATTCACTTGAGGTTTGGTTGAATTCAAGTTGGGGAGAATGAAAAAGAAGATGGCAGGTTGCTTTCAACTTTTGAAAAAGTTCAAACAAGCATGAAAAGAAAAAATGTAAATAAGAATGTGAAAAACAAACGAAAAAGAATGCTTGTTTGAATGAGAAAAATAGAGTGAAATAATTGTGCATAAGGAAGTTTGAGAAGGTTTACAATAGAGGAATGAAATTGGTGAATGAAGTTGAGATGTTTGTGAATACCTTGTATAGTGAACATTCTTTTGCATCGGAAATTTCGGTTCAATGGCCTTAAGAAATGTCCCTTTGTTGTTAACCCGACCAAGCTACAACCTTTAACGCCCTTAGTTATCTTTATGCTTCCATGTTTTCATTTTTGATTATTAGATGTTGTATGAATTGATTGTTATTTGCATTGTTTGTCGGGTGAGTGAAATTTCCTCGCGATTGCAAACGCGCCAATTTCTTCATTCTTATTTTGAAGAGGAGTGTTAGAGTGAACCAAGTATGAAAATTTAGTTGTTGTTTGAAACAATCGGGATATTTGTTTTTAGAATTTAATTCTTTGCCATTGTTCGATTCTATTGAGTAGTGAATGTTGCTTTTGCGCATTTTCGTGCTTGTCTGCATTTATCTTGTTTTGGTTGAATCTTATGCTTGAGCAAATCCTTTTGTTTTCAAATGAGAGGCATACTTTGCTTGAGGACAAGCAAAATTCTAGTTGGGGAGAGTTGTTAGGTGCAGATTTGACCTAAAAATGACATATCTTTCTTTACATTTTTTCTTCTCTTTTCTCATGTTTTCATTAGTTTTACTAATTATTGTTGTTGTTCTTCTAACAATGAGAATATACCTTTGGTGCTTGTAAAATGTGTGTTATTGTGCAGTAAAAGGCATGAAATAATCAAAAGTGTAAGACACAAGAAATGGTGCAAGCTGTCAAAGAAGGGGGAAAATAACAGCAGGGTTCGCTTGGCGAATCCTGGAGATCTCACCAGCGAATGTTCGCCTAGCAAACAGTGGTGAAGCTCCCACCGAAGAGCTCCAGATTGAGACAGTGTGAAAAGGAAGTAAAATTCATTTTGCAAAGTGCCAGTGAGTGTTCGCGGCTTCACTCGCTGTGCGAAGGACCTGGCGAAGGACTCCTGGCTGAGGCAGTGGAAAAATGAACCAAAATTCGCTTGGCGAAGGGTTTGGTGAGTGGCTCGCTTGGCGAATGAAATGTTCGCTTAGCGAGCCCGCGATGACAGCCAAGGGCGGTTTATGCTTTCAAAGGCACTTAAAGTGCCATTTTTCACCATTCGTTGGGCGAATGAATCGTTCGCTTAGCGAACGTGTAAATTCCTGAATTGTATAAATAGAATTTTCACACTTTTTAGGTTATTATCTTTGGAATTTTGGAGAGAAACTTGTAAATAAAAGATCAGAGCTTATATCTTCTCATTTCCAAGGGAGAAAAGGTAGGATCTTTGATTTCTTGTTGGAGATGGATGTAATCTTTTGATACCTTATGTATTTCATCTAATGTATATTTGTGAATGAATTTTGATTTTCTATTGCTATTGTCTTTGATTGATTATTTGTGGTCTTGACAAAACCTTTACAAATCTTTGGTCTTAGATTTTTCTATCAATAAGCAAGCTTTTGACATGGTTTTGTGAGTTGATATTCATTTTATCTTTTGTTGTATTGTGTTGATTAAGTAGCATGGGTAGCTTGAGTAGGATCGATACAGTATCGCGAGGATGCGTGATAATAGTGATGAAGAAGGATACTGACATTCATTGGGCAAATTAGTTGAATACATGTAAAAAGGGTTAAGCGTGTGTACGTATTCTGATCTTGGTTTAATACGAAGCAATCATTTATTTGATATGGATGTTATAGTAATATCTATTGTGTACTGAACTCTAGACATAGATTTAGGCTTAACACTTGCGTGAGTATCAGCTCCTAATGCTCTGTGTTAGTTTTGTTGCGTGAGACATCACTGATGAGACAATACAGTTGGCCTCTCGACTTTGCGTTAGACATAACCTCTGTTGTGAGTGATACGTGAGGATATTAGGCGAATGATTGATTTGTGTTTACTTGATTAGAAGAATGCATGTGTTATCAATTGATGAGATCCAATTCCAACAAGGCTCCATTTATAATTCAGTCTTTACTTTATATTTTCCGTCTTTACATTTTCCGCATTTGCTTTTGGTTCCGCTTTAGACCAAAATTTTTGATTCATGAGCTTAGAAATATAGAAACCGTTGAATGGCATTCTTTCCCTTGCACTGATCCCTGTGGAGAATGATAAATTGGGTTACTTATTAATTTTTGCTTGCTGCTATTCTAGCTTCAACAAATACCCCCCCTCCCTCTCAAACTGAAGAAAGTTGGCTTGGAGAGACAACCTTGAGTTTGCCACGCAGTTCTTGAAATGTCGTAGTGCTCAACGGTTTGGTAAGAACGTCAACAATTTGTGCCACAATCAAAGGTTGATACCTGATCTGCAGGATTAGTGTGATGTATGCCAACTGTACCTACTGTACCATGGTTCTTATCTTTAGAAAGGCTAGCATGGTTATTACCTTGAACAGAGATATCATGGTTATTATCCTGAGGACAATTAGGAGCAATGTGACCTGTACTAGTAGTGTTTGACAACTCATGAGACACAAAACTAGGACTAGATCTATTGGATGGTTGGGCCCCAACATGGGTATACTTTAAGACTGGGCAGTTCTAGACACATGATTCGACATGGTGGGGCTCAGCACTGGTTCATCAAAAAGACTTGTCTTGGAACCAGATTCATGACTGGTATTCTGGTCAGGTATGCGAGAATCATGACCAGAATTAGGTACATCTCTAGGATTTGACATTAGGTTATTGTTGGCAGGAACAGAAATAGAGAAGTTGGAAGAAAGAGAACCATGTGAAGCAACAATAGGCAGTAAGGAAGCACTGATATGACTGGATATGACCACTACACTAGAAGTATTATCAATCCTAGACTCTGTACCAAACAACTTGGGAAAAGGAAATAAATTTTCATTAAAAGTGACATCCTTAGATATGTAAATTCCGCCCTCACTACTGAGACACTTAAAACCTATATGTTGAGGGGATACTCCTAAGTAAACACACCTTTGGCTTCTTAGTTGAAACTTGTGTTTATTGTATGGTCTTAGCAATGGGAAGAAAGAGCATCCAAAAACTCTCATTGAGGTATAGTCAGGTTGCTTACCATAAAGAGCATGAAAAAGTGATGTAGCATTTTGTAAGGATGTAGTAGGAAGCCTATTAATGACATGAACAACTGTAGAGAAGTTGTGCTCCTAATATTTTAGAGGCAAAGAAGCATGAGCTAACAAAGTAAGTCCCATTAACCATTATGATGAGAGGTATGAGGACATGTAAGCTTATGCTACATCAAATAAAACAAACGAAATAGCAAAGTAAGTATTTAAAGACTTAAAGTTTTAATTTCTTCTTAATTGACTATCACATAAAGCAAAAAAAAATCATAAAACATATATGCTAGTGGTTTTAAACATCCAAAACTCCAGTAAAAACCATCTCCACCAATATTATCACCATCATCTTCATCGGTGTCTTGAGTATCATCATCAAATTCTACCCCGAATGAAACACATTCTTCATCATTAACCAAAGTTGGATTGCTTGAAGTTCCACTTCCACCTAATTCAACATTTCCACCACCACCGCCACCAATTTGCACTATATTAGTAACAACAACATCAACTTCCACATCATTGTTAACAATAACATCATCTTACTCAACATTAACTTCAGTTTGCATATTTTCCTCATTAGGATCTTCAGTTATCCATTCATCATCTTTGCACAAGAGAATATACAAGAGAAACATCCAAGTGAAACATATAAGAAAACACTTACACAATAAATAATTGATTTACGGGAACAAACGCCAACAAAATAAGAGACATAATAAACGCAGGTCGTCTATGAAGGGAAGAAGGGAGGAAGAAACTTTGCTGAAACAAGAGACTAGGAGGGAGACTTTCTAATTCTCGTACAAGCAAAAAAGTAAGGGTTGTTTTTAATAAATTAAAATCTTTTGGGGAATTTGGGCCATTTTTGGGTTTAAAAAGAATACAAAATTCAAAAAAAAATTATAGACTCGTAAACTCGCCATAGACTCGCGAGTCTATTCGAGTTTATGCGAGTCTACCTGAGTCTACTCGAGTCTATCAAAAAATGATTTTATATGCGAATCTACTCATTTTTGCTTCCTAGACTCATAAGTCTACCTGCGAGTATGACAACCATGTATTGAAGGGCCTAAACTCTCCACCAAAATCAGTTTGGACAGACTTGATAGTAACATGAAATTGAGTTAGCACAAAGGTATGGAAAAGTTTAAAGGTTGACAAGGCTTAAAATTTGGTTTTGAGAAAGTAAACCCATGTATACCTAGAGTGGCCATCTACAAAAGCAATATAATAGTTGTAACCTGAGCTAGAAGGATTAGGAGAAGGACCCCACAAGTCAGAATAGACCATATCAAAATTTTTGTGATATATAGTATCAGTTAGAGGTGTATGAAGTCTATGTGCTTTACCAAGACTACAAGAGTTGCAAAGATGAGTGTCATGTTTATTTGTTGAATGTATATTACACAACTTTAGTACATGATCAACAACAGTAAAATTGGCATGGCCAAGCCTATTATGCCAAAGCACACTAGTGTTACACTTATTTGCAGAAAATGAATTAGAATGAGATGCAGCATAGGTTTGAATACCTGTAAAGGAACTCAAGTTGTGATGCACATGGGAAGAGCTAGGGAGCTTCAAGGACAGCTGAGGGAAGCAATAGAGACCACTAGCGTCTAGAACTCATTCAACAATGATATGTTTAGAAGCCTGAGATTTAATATAGCACGTGTTAGACAGAAATTCAAAGAACACACTATTATCACTAGAATATTTGGACACAGACAATAAGTTTCTAGTGATGGAGGGCACGTGTAGAATATTATTAAGCATTAGCTTATAATTGGGATTGTCCTTAGAGTAGACTTGTGTGGAACCTACACACTCAATGCTAAGAGTTTGACCATTTCCTATAAACACTTTGTTAGATCCATCATACTCACGTTTATATTGTAACATTGAAACATAAGGGGTTAAGTGGTGAGATGCACCTGAATCAGCAAACCAAGCTTGAGACTCCAATTCTGCAGGCAAGGAGTATTCTTGAGTATAAGCATGTGGTATGCCTGTGGTGGCCATCATTGCCACATTCTTAGAGTCTTGAGCAGCAGCTTGACTTGAGTCATGAGTTGAAGTTGAGTCCTTTGCAGCATTGGCCTGAGCATTGGATGAAGAAGGTGGCATGAAGATTTCATCAAATCTGTGCCAGCACGTGTTAACTGTGTGTCCATACTTCTCACATAATTAACAAATAGGTCTATTAGTAGTTGGATTTCTACCACTACCACGATTATGCCCATGACTGGATCTTCCTCCTCGACCACAATAGCTAGAGTATACCCCTCTGGAGCTATTTTCTACAGCACTGGTGTGGGAAACATTGGCTGCCACATTTGAGATGGCTAATTCTTGACAAAATTTGTCAAGTTGCGCTTCTTGCACATGTAGCAGAGCTTCAAATTCACACAGCGCGGGAGGTGTAGGGCAACCGTACATCTACATAACAAACAAATTATATTCTTCTGGCAAACCATCAAGAATCGAGTCTACTTAATCTTGCTCAGTAATGGAATCACCAACTGCAAGAAGATAATTCGCAATCACTTTGATGCGTAGAAAAAATTCAATGATCGTCTGTTCCCTTTCTTGGCGGATTTGAGCTCTACACGAAGTTGACGAACTCGAGCTTTCATCTGAGCATTGAAAAACTGATGAATCTTGTCCCAAACTTTAAAAGTGTGCTTGCACGCGAGAGCCCTAGGAAGAACAAATTCAGAGATGGTGGATAGCAACCAGATAAAAACAGCTTGATCTTGCACAATCCAAGCTTCGTATTCTTCAAAAATCGTACCTTCGATACGATCTTGATCCATTTTGTACTTCATCAGAATCTGAGGATTCACAACCAGTTTGTGCATCTTCTGTGTTAGAATCACACCTTCAACCTGTGGATTCCAGAGTAGATAATTGTTTTCTTGCAGCTTAATGGAAATCTTAGGTCCAAAGGAGTTTGCATCTTTCATCGTTGTAAACACAGTCGAGATTTCGTGCGATTGCTCCTTGTTCGCAGGTTCTTGATTTTTAGATTCTGCCATTGTTGAACCAAGATGAAGCACAGCGAGAAAAGTGATGAATCAGAGATGAACAATTTAGGAAGCGTTGACGATCGATTCTGCAAATGATACCATATCAGAGATGAAGAACACAAACCATACTCTGGTATTGAGCACTCTGTGCAAAACCAGAAGTGAAGATGATGATGATATTGATTAAAGAATAAATCAGTTACAGTTTATGAGGAGAGTTAGTTAAGTACTACACAGTCAGCACAAGCCTTAACCACATATACCTAACCAAAGATTAAAACTAACTAAAGATTACACAATGTATTAACCTACTAATACAAGTTATCTACACCTAGTAACAGTACTCCAATAATCTTCAAGAATCAAATTTAAGTTTCTTTCCCCTTCATAAATTTACTTAGAGTTGCAAGTAGATAATTTATTTCCCATTTTATAGAAAACACAAGTTTCACAATTTATTTAATCCTTTCTCATATTAGTTGTTTCAAAACCTAACTCTTTGTTACTATTCTAAAAAAATTCAATATAATATTTAAGATTTATTATGTTGGTTTCTAATTTTTCATTTTCTTTAACAAGTTTAGTGTTGATTTTAAAGAGTTGCTCTCGGGTTAAAAAGGTTGCCTCAAAATGGTCTCTTTTGTCGTAAGTAGCTCTAACAGAAATGTGTTATTATTCCTTTGCTGATTCTTCATAAGAATCCTTAGAGGTATTATCAGGTATATTTATGAAAATATTTGAATCTCCTGATGTTTCCCCCATTAATTTATTGTTTGCTACCTCTTCTTCGCATGATACTTGATATGAGGGATCTCTAAAACTTTTTATTGAAGTTGATTCTTTCAAGATTCTGGATGCTAATACTTCAAAGATTCTACTTTCTAATATTTGGCTGGAAGAAGCTTCTTCAAAAGTTTTACTGGTTGATCCTTTTTCAATATTTCTTCTGGATTCATCATTGGCTTGACTAGATTAAGCTTTTTCATTGTTTGGCGAAGACTCTTCAGAACATCTTTCTTCTATTGAGATTGTTCATTCAAAAGATTCTACAAGTGTTCATCTTTCACTTTCTTCTTTAAGTGTTCTTCTTGATTAAGATGATGATAGGGAAGATAAAGATCTTTTACATATGTTTGATCTTTCTTCTTCTTCTTCATTGTTGATAAGCTGGATCAACTTCTTGAGTTTCTGAATGATTTCCTTCTTTCTATATTTTTTCTGAAACTCATCAAATGCACTAGTATCTTTCAAATTAAGGATTAGTTCATACTTTTGATGCCAACTCTTAAGTCTTAGACAGTTGTTAAATATACAATTTCTAACACAACCTCCAAGGGTTTCAATGGTTGAAATCATCTCGTTAGCAACAAAAGCATCCCACTTTCCATAATACCTCAGTTATACCAAATTAAGGATTAGTAGTGCGCTTTCTATAACACCTTACGTTTCCTCGGACATTTAACCGAGGTGGAAGTTTCTTTTCAACCAAGATGAAATGTGATTTTTGTAATAGTGCTATTATTATTTTAAATGTTATTATTTTGGATCGGCCAGAGAATCCAAAATGGATAAGGCCCAAAATAGTAAGCCCAATGCATAAGGATATCCATTGAACAATTTATTTTATATATATATATATATAAGTCAACATACAACAGATTTAAGAGACGTTCTTTTCATATTCAAATGACTCAATTTGTGGATTTGTTAATTGTCTTAGACATTTGAATCTTAATCTTACATACCTATCCTGCACAACCATACTTGCACTATTTATTAGGAATTTAGTACTACATAGGTTCTTTTCATATTCAAATTACTCAATTTATTGATTCGTTCATTGACTTAGACATTTAAATGTTAATTTTATCAGCCCACTCTGTACAACCATACTTGCACCATTGTATTAGGAATTTAGTGATTTTTTTACACATATGCCATCTTTTGAAATGAAAAATACCAAAATGCCACACTTTGAAAAAAAAATACCAAAATACCACACTTTTAGTTTAGGTTCGTCATTCTAATGGACGACTCATTGAAGAGAAAATTGCCCATGAAGGGGTCCGGCCATCCATTGGCCGAACCAATGAAGGACCAATTTTATATTCAGCCACTTTTTGGGCAAGTGTGGGGCCCACTTAAATTTTAAAACTAAAAAAAAAAAAAAAAAAAAAAAAAAAGGAAATGTTCAATGGGTCGGCCAATGGATGGCCGAACCCTTTCATGCGTAATTTTTTCTTTAATGGGCCGTCCATTGGAAGGACGAACCCAAACTAAAAGTGTGGTATTTTGGTATTTTTTTTTTAAAGTGTGGCATTTGGGTATTTTTTATTTCAAAAAATGACATATGTGTAAAAAAATCGGAATTTAGTACTACATTCGTTCTTTTCATATTCAAATTACTCAATTTATGAATCCGTACATTGATTTATACATTTAATTGCTAATCTTACATGTCCACCCTACAAAATCATCCTGACACCATTGTATTAGGAACGTAGTACTCCGATTCATTTATATTCCTCTATCTTGAACGATTTTTATATTAAATTTCCAACATTTGCCTATATTTTAGATTTGCCCCTTACACACTAAATTAAGATAGTAGAAAGACAGTGATTTATGGACATTAGAATGTTATTTTAATTTTACGCTTCTAATTAAGTATGAGAAGGATTTTTTAATTAGTTTGGAAGAATTAACGCTACTCGTTAATTACAAAAAGGCATATAGAAACTATCCTATTGACGCTAGAAAGCTCATAGAAACTCATGTACATTAAAACAAATTGAAAGTTTTCAAGAGGTAAAGAACAACTAAAATTTTCCTTAAATATGTTATTTATGTCTTTCACTTAACAAATTTTTAATTAATTTCAAAATTAAATTGACAAATTGAAAATTAATTATCTCAATAACAATGTATAAATTTAAAAGATGATCATAATTTAGAATTTATATTAAATATTTACAATATGTACTACAAGTGTTTTAAAAAAACAAACCGAAGGAATCAGCTGAATCGGAAATCACAATGTTATGATGATTTTGTGTACTACATATGTGTTTCACATAATATCATATTCATTTTTTATTTTCTTTTTTTTCTTAATTATCTCACTAACATAAATATTTATTGTAATAAATTTTAATATAAATAATTAGCTATTTTTCTTTTCAAATCATGTCTCTTTGAGAATGGCATGATGGTGAGCTCTAAGAAGCATATTTTGTATGATGGGTCAGATGTCTTTGAAAGTTGTTGTAATAAATATAAAATATTAATTTTATATATAGACTTAATTTCGTGGCTAACTGTTGTTATTTAATAAATAAATACATATTCTTATAGCTTATATAAATGAAGTAAAGTTGTATTGTAATCACTATTTGTGCTTTGCTAACTGTTTTTCACATCAACACAATTTCAGGTGGCTAGCATATCTCTATCTGAGTTAATGCTGAAGAAACCCTATGTTTTGTTCTATCAAAACCAATCTCAAACGCTCTTCTCGGACATTGTGATTAAAGAATAACCAAATCCAAAACCCACCATTGGAATAGCCAGCAATTTTCAAAAATGTTGAACAAAATACCTTTACCTGTTTGTTACATTTGCAAGGCTTGATTGGTTTTGTAACACTACTGTAACCATTTTAACATGTTAATGGTTTTGTTATGTATTTTGCTACATAATATGTTGGTTTTGCTGCATAATAGTGTTAAAAGAAGTCAAAATGTATATAATACATCGTTTTGAACTCTGAAATGTGATGGCCATAGATATTTTCAGTAGCAATCATCAAAGGGTATATTACCACAAAAACGCTTACAAATAAAATGGTATTGGAAAATATCTATACTTTTTTCACCGTTTTTATGACCGCAAGCATATCAATTAAAATTGGAAAAGTCTTTATTGAGGACTCTTTATTTAAAACCTTGGCAAGTATCAAACTGAGGAAAAAGTTGTAAGTACAAGCTCCAATGTTTGTTGTTGCTTCATTTTTGACACACATAATCCAACCTTATAAAGACAACCTTAAACTTTGCATGATAGAAATTTAATTTTTTTTCTATTACTCTCTTTACTGAATATAAGTATTTTTCTCAAATATTAAAATAGATTTTCACGTTTTAATTTAATATTTAGTGTTAAACTAATATGATTTAAACAATAAATAGAATTTTATGATAACAAAATAATTAGAAGTAATTAATATTCTAATGTGTTTGGTTTTATGGTTCAAAATTTTTACAATCAGAGTAATGGTATTTGGTAAAGGAAATGAATGGACGAGATTTATACATATAATATAATTAGTGGGATACACGTGTATTCGCACAGGTACCGTTCTGTTATACGCATTAGTTTAAAAAATGTAATAAAAATGAAAAAATAGAAAGACAAACTTATTTAACTAAAAAAATTTATTACTTTTAAAAGAAAAATATATTTTTATTTATATTTGTAGTATAAATATAATTATTTCATATATACAAATATTTGGATCAACCGTATATTTTCTCGTATGTAAAAATTAAATTTATTTTTCCATTATTTATAAAAATATTTATGCAATTATTTAGTTTTATAAATATCAACTAATAATATAGTATTTGAAAATATTATTTTAATTATATAAATAAACATTAGTAATATAAACTAATACATTTACCTCGTGTTTGGATTCATATATTATTTAAGATATAGATATATATATATATATATATATATATATATTTAATTGTACAAAAAATATAATAACCTGTGGGTTAACATGAATTCTATTATAGATACCTGTGGGTTCGTACGGATAATGGTGTGTTACGCACATTTGTTTCTAAAATGTAATAAGAATGAAAAAACAGAATGACAATTATTCATCCAAGAAAGTTTATTATTTTTAAAAGAAAAATATTTTTTATTTTTATTTGGAGCATGAATATATTTTTTTTCATATATACAATTGGTGATCATAAAATAATTATGAATTGTTTATATTAACATATAATTTTAATGTCATTTAATTCATACATTACTTATGTTTATTTGTCTAATATATTTTTACTTAAAAATATTTGTCTCATTTATTTCTTTATTAGTAACATAAATAATTAAAAAATAATACATTTTTTCCCGTGTTACATTTAAGTATATTTTTGTATATTGTTTAGATAAATATATATTGATCAATGATGAAGTTGACCCGTTATTTTTTGTTTATTTTTATCGTTATAAACCTTCCTCCCATAAATGTGAAAATATGATATAAAAATAATATTAATTGCAAAAATAAAAATGCTGTAGTTGTCTCTTCAGAAGTAAGTTGTGTTGAGGGCAGTGACTCAGTTGTAGAGGACTCAAAAGCAGCCCGCCTCTGAGGGGGTTGGGTTGCTAAACTTGTAGAGCTCTTGGTTACATATGTTATGATGGATGTATTATGACTCTCAGTTGATGGCTCCATATCTCTTGGTTAATGATTGATGAAAATGACTTAGGAGCTGGATGCTTTTATAATGACTTACGTGTATACCAAGAGTCTAAAATTAATTCTTGTTTAATTCATGGAATAGTAACGACCACTAAGACTTCAAAGCATGCACTTTACAAACCTTAGTGACTCTTATTACTTGATTACTTTTCCTATTTAGAAATTGATCCAGTAATGATGATCTGAGATACATTTATTTGTGATATTCTTTCTTTTTCCTTTCTTTTCCTTTCATTCTTTTTCCTTTCTTTTCCTTTCATTCTTTTTTATGTGACAAAAGGGGGAGAAATAATAGTAAGTATTTAAGTGGAAACTAAACCCATTGAATACATGTTCTGTACATATTGGTAAGAACATCAACAATTTGTACCACAGTCAAAGGTGGATACGTGATTTGCAGGATTAGTGTGATGTATGTCAACTGTACCTATTGTACCATGGTTCTTATCTTGAGAAAGTCTAGCATGGTTATTACCCTAAAGAGAGCTAGCATGGTTATTATCCTGAGGATAATTAGGAGCAATGTGACCTGTACTAGTAGTGTTTGACAACTCATGAGAAACAAAACTAGGAATAGATCTACTGGCTGGTTGGGCCCCAGTAGGGGTATACTTTAAGACTGGGCAGTTCTAGACACATGATTTGACATGGTGGGGCTCAGCACTGGTTCATCAGAAAGACTTGTCTTGGAACCAGATTCATGACTGGTATTGTGGTCAGGTAGGGAAGAGTCATGACCAGAATTAGGTACATCTCTAGGATTTGACCTTAGGCAATTGTAAAGAGGAACAGAAATAGAGGAGTTGGAAGAAAGAGAACCATGTGAAGCAACAGTAGGCAGTAAGTAAACACTGATATGACTGGATATAACCATTAGACTAGAAGTATTGTCAGTCCTAGACTCTGCACCAAACAACTTGGGAAAGGGAAATAAATTTTCATTAAAAGTGACATCCTTAGATATATAAATTCTGCCCTCACTACTGAGACACTTAAAACCTTTATCTTGAGGGGATACTCCTAAGTAAACACACTCTTGCCTTCTTAGTTGAAACTTGTGTTTATTGTATGGCCTTAGAAATAGGAAGAAAGAGCATCCAAAAACTCTCATTGAGGTATAGTCAGGTTGTTTACCATAAAAAGCATGAAAAGGTGATGTAGCATTTTGTAAGGATGCAGTAGGGAGCTTATTAATGACATGAACAACTTTAGAGAAGTTGTGCTCCCAATATGTTAGAGGAATAGAAGCATGAGCTAACAAAGTAAGTCCCATTTCTACTATATGTCTATGTTTCCTCTCAACAGAACCATTCTTATGAGAGGTATGAGGACATGTAAGCCTATGCTACATCAAATAAAACTCAATAATAAAACAAATGAAATAGCAATGTATGTATTTAAATACTTAAAGTATTAATTTCTTCTTAATTGACTATTACATAAAGCAAAAAAAAAAATCATAAAACATATATGCTAGTGGTTTTAAACATCCAAAACTCCAGTAAAACCATCACCACCAATATCATCACCATCATCTTCATCGGTATCTTGAGTATCATCATAAAAATTCTACCCCGTATGAAACACATTCTTCATCATTAACCAAAGTTGGATTGCTTAAAGTTCCCTTCCACCTAATTCAACATTTCCACCACCACCACTACTTTGCACTATATTAGTAACAACAACATCAACTTCCACAGCATTGTTAACAATAACATCATCTTACTCAACATTAACTTCAGTTTGCATATTTTCCTCATTAGGATCTTTAGTTATCCATTCATCATCTTTACAAAAGAGAACATACAAGAGAAACATCCAAGTAAAAAATATAAGAAAATACTTACACAACAAATAATTGATTTACGGGAACAAACGCCAACAAAGCAAGAGACATGATAAACACAGGTCGTCTATGAAGGGAAGAAGGGAGGAAGAAACTTTGCTGAAACAAGAGACTAGGAGAGAGGCTTTCAAATTTTCGTACAAGCAAAAAAATAAGGGTTTTTTTTAAATAAAAAAAATCTTGTGGGGAATTTGGGCCTTTTTTGGGTTTAAAAAAATATAAATTTCAAAAAAAAAACATTATAGACTCGTAAACTCGCCATAGACTCACGAGTCTATACGAGTTTATGCGAGTCTACCTGAGTCTACTCGAGTCTATAAAAAATGATTATATGTGTGAATCTACTCATTTTTGCTTCCTAGACTCATAAACTCGTACGAGTTTACGAGTCTACCCACGAGTTTGACAGCCATGTAGTGAAGGGCCTAAACTCTCCACCAAAATCAGTTTGGGTAGACTTGATTGTAACATGAAATTGAGTTTGAACAAAGGTATGGAAAAGTTTAAAGGTTGACAAGGCTTTCGATTTGGTTTTGAGAAAGTAAACCCATGTATACCTAGAGTGGCCATCTACAAAAGCAATATAATAGTTATAACCTGAGCTAGAAGGATTAAGAGAAGGACCTCACAAGTCAGAATAGACTATATCAAAAATTGTATGATATATAGTGTCAGTTAGAGGTGCATGAAGTCTATGTGCTTTACCAAGACTAGAAGAGTTGCAAAGATGAGTGTCATGTTTATTTGATGAATGTATATTACACAACTTTAGTACATGATCAACAGAAGTAAAATTGGCATGGCCAAGCCTATTATGCCAAAGCACACTAGTGTTACACTTATTTGCAGAAAATGAATTAGAATGAGATGCAACATAGGTTTGAATACCTGTAAAGAAACTTAAGTTGTGATGCACATGAGAAGAGTTAGGGAGCTTTAAGGACAGCTGAGGGAAGCAATAGAGACCACTAGCATCTAGAACTCATTCAACAATGACTTGTTTATAAGCCTGGGATTTAATATAGCACGTGTTAGACAGAAATTTAAAGAACACATTGTTATCACTAGAAAATTTGGACACAGACAATAAGTTTCTAGTGATGGAGGGCACGTGTAGAATATTATTAAGCATTAGCTTATAATTGGGATTGTCCTTAGAGTAGACCTGTGTGGAACCTACACACTCAATGCTAAGAGTTTGACCATTTCCTATAAACACTTTGTTAGATCCAACATACTCGCGTTTAGATTGTAACATTGAAACATAAGGGGTTAAGTGGTGAGATGCACCTGAATCAGCAAACCAAGCTTGAGACTCCAATTCTGCAGGCAAGGAGTATTCTTGAGTATAAGCAGGTGGTCTTCCTGTGGTGGCCATCATTGCCACATTCTTAGAGTCTTGACCAACAGCTTGACTTGAGTCATAAGTTGAAGTTGAGTCTTTTGCAACATTGGCCTGAGCATTGGATGAAGAAGATGGCATGAAGTTTTCATCAAATTAGTGCCAGCACATGTTAACTGCGTGTCCATACTTCCCACATAATTGACTGTATGTCTATTAGTAGTTGGATTTATACCACTGCCACGATTGCGCCCGCGACTGGATTTTCCTCCTCGACCACGATAGCTAGAGTATGTCCCTCTGGAGCTATTTTCTGCAGCACTGGTGTGAGAAACATTGGCTTCCATATTTGAGATGGCCAATTCTTGATGAAATTTGTCAAGCTGCACTTCTTGTACATATAGCAGAGTTTCAAATTCACACAGCACAGGAGGTGTATGGCAACTGTACATCTGCATAACAAACAGATTGTATTCTTCTGGAAAACCATCAAGAATTGAGACTACTTGATCTTGTTCAGTAATGAAATCACTAACTGCAAGAAGAGAATTTGCAATCGCTTTGATGCGTAGAACAAATTCAATGATCGTCATGTTCCCTTTCTTGGAAGATTTGAGCTCTACACGAAGTTGACGAACTCGGGCTTTCATCTGAGCATTGAAAAAATGATGAATTTTGTCCCAAACTTCAAAAGTGTGCTTGCACACGAGAACCCTAGGAAGAACATATTTAGAGATGGTGGATAGCAACCAGATGAAAACAGCTTGATCTTGCATAATCCAAGCTTCGTATTCTTCAGAAATCGTACCTTTGATACGATCTTGAGCCATTTTGTACTTCACAACCAGTTTGTGCATCTTCTATGTTAGAATCACACCTTCGACCTGTGGGTTCCAGAGTAGATAATTGTTTTCTTGCAACTTAATGGAAAGCTTAGGGCCAAAGCAGTTCGCATATTTCATCGTTGTAAACACAGTCGAGATTTTGTGCGATTGCTCCTTGTTCGCAGATTCTTGATTTTCAGATTCTGCCATTGTTGAACCAAGACAAAGCACAACGAGAAAAGTGATGAACCAGAGATGAACAATTTAGGAAGCGTTGAGGATCGATTCCGCAAATAATACCATATCAGAGATGAAGAACACAAACCATACTTCTGGTATTAAGCACTCTGTGCAAAACCAGATGTGAAGAAGATGATGATATTGATTAAAGAATAAATCAGTTACAGTTCGTGAGGAGAGTTAGTTAAGTACTACACATTCAGCACAAGCCTTAACCACATATACCTAACCAAAGATTAAAACTAACTAAAGATTACACAATGTATTAACCTACTAATACAAGTTATCTACAACTAATAACAGTACTACAATAATCTTCAAGAATCAAATCTAAGTTTCTTTCCCCTTCATAAATTTACTTAAGGTTGCAAGTAGATCATTTATTTCCCATTTTATAGAAAACACAAGTTTCACAATTTATTTAATCCTTTCTCATATTAGTTGTTTCAAAACCTAACTCTTTGCTACTACTCTCAAAAAATTCAATATAATCTTTAAGATTTATTATGTTGGTTTCTAATTTTTCATTTTCTTTAACAAGTTTAGTGTTGAGTTTAAAGAGTTGCTCTCGGGTTAAAAAGGTTTTCTCAAAATGGTCTCTTTTGTCGTAAGTAGCTCTAACACAAATGTGTTGTTCTTCCTTTGATGATTCTTCATAAGAATCCTTAGAGGTATTATCAAGTATATTTATGAAAATATTTGAATCTCTTGATGTTTCCCCCATTAATTTATTGTTTGCTACCTCTTCTTCACATGATACTTGATATAAGGGATCTCTAAAACTTTTTATTGAAGTTGATTCTTCAAAGATTCTGGATGTTAGTCCTTCAAAGATTCTACTTTTTAATATTTGGCTGGAAGAAGCTTTTTCCAAAGTTTTACTGGTTAAGGCTTTTTCAATATTTCTTATAGATTCATCATTGGCTTGACTAGATTAAGCTTTTTCATTGTTTGGCGAAGACTCTTCAGAAGATCTTTCTTCTATTCAGATTGTTCATTCAAAAGATTCTACAAGTGTTCATCTTTCACTTTCTTCTTTGAGTGTTCTTCTTGATTAAGATGATGATAGGGAAGATAAAGATCTTTTGCATATGTTTGATATTTCTTCTTCTTCTTCAATGTTGAGAAGCTGGATCAACTTCTTGAGTTTCTGAATGATTTCCTTCTTTCTAAATTTTTTCTGAAACTCATCAAGTGCACTAGTCTCTTTCAAATTAAGGATTAGTTCATATTTTTTATGCCAACTCTTTAGTCTTAGACAGTTGTTAAATATACAATTTCTAACACAACCTCCAAGGGTTTCAATGGTTGAAATCATCTTGTTAGCAACAAAACCATCCCACTTTCCAAAATACCTCAGTTGTACCAAATTAAGGATTAGTAGTGCGTTGTCCATAACACCTTACGTTACCTCAGACATTCAATCGAGGTGAAAGCTTCTTTTCAACCAAGGTAAAATGTGATTTTTGTAATAGTGATATTATTATTTTAAATGTTATTATTTTGGATCGGCCATAGAATCCAAAATGGATAAGGCCCAAAATACTAAGCCCAATGCATAAGGATATCCATTGAATAATTTAGGGTTAATAGTCATTTGGCCCCCTGCCATATAGGCGTTTTTCGAAAAACCCCCCTATAAAAAAACTTGCAAAAAATACCCTAACATTTGAAGATTCTCTCAATTTTGACCTTCATCACATCTAGTCACCAAAAAAGTTGATGTGGCAGCGTTTTTTTTTTTTAGTGATGTGGAAGGCCATGTTGGTTTTTTATTTTTATTTTGAATTATTTTAATGCCACGTGGCATTTCGTTTTTCATTTATTTTTGGTTTATTTTTATAAATATGTTAAATGTTCAAAAAATGTTGGAGATGGGAATAGAACCCATGACCTCTCAAAACAAAGCACCACTCACTACCACTAGGCTATGTTATGTTTTATGAAATTATTTGCAACTATAACACACATAATACATAATTAACTAGTTACTAATTTTTACTAAACTAAAATCTATTAAATAATTTTTATTAAACTATTTAATCTTTTTTCTTAATATACTGTAACTATTAATAATGTAGTTAAAGTGTTAAAAAAAATAATTATAACTTAGTTTAAAAATGTTAAAAATTAGGCTAGTTTAAAAATGTTTTAAAATGTTTTAGTATATTAAGAAAAAAGATTAAATAGTTTAATAAAAATGATTTAATAGATTTTAGTTTAGTAAAAATTATTAACTAGTTAATTATGTATTATATATATTATAGTTGCAAATAATATCATAAAATACAACATAGCTTAGTAGTAGTGAGTGGTGTTTTGTGTTGAGAGGTCATGAGTTATATTCTCATCTTCAACATTTTTTGAACATTTAACATATTTTTAAAAATAAACCAAAAATAAATGAAAAACGAAATGCCAACGTGACATTAAAATAATTCAAAATAAAAATAAAAAACCAGCATGGTCTTCCACATCACTAAAAAAAACGCTGCTACATCAGCTTTTTTGGTGACTAGATGTGATGAAGCTCATAATTGAGAGAATCTTCAAATGTTAGGGTATTTATTACAAGTTTTTTTTATAGAGGGATTTTTCGAAAAACGCATATATGACAGGGGACAAAATGACTATTAACCCAATTATTTATCATATATATATATATATATATATATATATATATATATATGAGAAATGCTAACATACACCCAAATTTGGTGGGTCCCACACAAAAATACACTACATTTATTTTCTTTCTATTTTTTTTCTTCATCTTTTTAATGTGGATCCCACCCAAAATTGGTAGGCCCCACACAAAAATACATTAAGGTGTATGTTGCTAATGCACACCTACATGGGTGTGCATTAGCATAACCCTATATATATATATATATATATATATATATATAAGTCAACATACAACAGATTTAAGAGACATACGTTCTTTTCATATTCAAATTATTCAATTTGTGGATTCATTCATTGACTTAAACATTTGAATGTTAATCTTACGGATTCATCCTGCACAACCATGCTTGCACCATTGTATTTAGAATTTTGTACTACATACATTCTTTTCATATTCAAATTACTCAATTTATTGATTCGTTTGTGGATTCATTCATTGACTAGGACAGTTAAATGTTAATTTTACGGGCCCATCCTACACAACCATACTTGCACCATTGTATTAGGAATTTAGTACTCCGACTCATTCATATTCCTCTATCCTGAACGATTTCTATATTAAATTTCCAACATAATTTAGGTTTGACCCTTACACACTAAATTAGGATAGTAGAAAGACAGTGATTTATGGACATAAGAATGTTATTTTAATTTTACGCTTCTAATTAAGTATGAGAAGGTTTTTTTAATACTATCAGTTGTTAGTTTGGAAGAATTAACGCTACTCGTTAATTACGAAAAGGCTAATAGAAACTATCCTATTGAAGCTAGAAAGCTCATAGAAACTCATGGACATTAAAACAAATTGAAAGTTTTCAATAGTTTGGTGGATCTACTAATATAACTCCCAACTTATGCAGGACATTGAAAAATTAGAAAATGAGTTCAATTTTATTAACTCATGTATGCAATGAGTTCAATTAGGAAACGGAGGTAAAGAACAACTAACATTTTCCTTAAATATGTTATTTATGTCTTTCACTTAACAACATTTTAATTAATTTCAAAATTAAATTGACAAAGTGAAAAACAAGTGTTTTAAAAATCAAACCAAACGAATCAATTAAATTAGAATGAGAAAGATCGCCAATTTAAAGATGTTATGATTTTTTTGAGTTCCAATCACCTGATTCAATCAATTTGATAATTATATAATTTAGTAATAAAAATTAATTTATTCATTCGAATTATTAGGTTTAAACCGTCTACCAATTCAATGATTTTGTGTACTACATTTGTGCTTCACATAATATGATATTCACTTTTGATTTTTTTCTTAATTATCTCACTAACATAAATATTTATTGTAATAAATTTTAATATAAATAATTAGTTAATTTTCTTTTCAAATCATGTCTCTTTGAGAGTGGCATGATAGTGAGCTCTAAGTAGCATATTTATATGATGGGTCCGATATCTTTGAAAGTTGTTGTATTAAATATAAAATATTAATTTCATATATAGACTTAATTTTGTGGCTAACTGTTGTTATTTAATAAATAAATGCAGTTTAAAAGTTAAAATTAAACTAAAATAGTATAATTAAACCATGATGTTTTTTAAGTGCCAGAATGCAATGTCTCACACATACTGTCCCTCTCTTAAGAGGGATTAGATACCAAAGCCACAACTTGAGAAATGGTAAGAAAACCCTTTAGCACTTTTTACTCATTTAAAGTTTCTAGAATTTGATATTTAATCTATGTAGTTTTTTTTTTCATTTACATGCCAAACATAGATGGTTTTTGTTCTATCTGTCGTTTCAACGGACACAGGGAATATTAATCAGGAATAATAAGTTATGCCAACATTAGAACTTTCTTGTTATAGTTATATTAAGTTCTGCCAAGATGAAGTAGTACCAGTATACACCAAATGTCATGCACAACACAGCACTACCTCTGACTTTATTTAATGTTTTGATATTAAATTTTTGTTAATAAAATCGTGATACGCGCATTTGTTTTTAAAATATAATAAAAATATTAAAATAAAAAGACAAAATTATTTAATAAAGAAAGTTTATTATTTTTAAAAAATATATATATTTTTATCTATGTTTGTAGCATAAATATAATTATTCCATATATACAGATATTTGGATCAACCGTATATTTTTATTTAAATATTAATTTTGTTTTTTTATTATTTATAAAAGTATTTATGCAATCATTTAGTTTTATACAAATCAACTAATAACATAGTATTTGTAAATATTGTTTTAATTGTATAAATAAATATTAGTACCATAAATAAACACATTTTGTCCGTGTTTAAATTTAGACATTGTTTTAAATATATTTACTTTTATTTTCTTTAGTTATACAAAAATAATTAATAATACATGCGCTCACACGAATTGTAGTGTGGATACCTGGGCGTTTATACTGATTCTGGTCTGAATACTTGTGCGGTCGCACGGGTACGGATGTGTTACACGTATTTGTTTTTAAAATATAATAAGAATGTAAAAAAGAAAAACAAATTTTTTTATCAAAAAAGTTTATTATTTTTAATATATATATATATATATATATATATATATATATATATATAATGATTTATATATAGAGCATTTTTGTTTTGATATTATTTTAAAAAAATATTTTGAAAAACAACACTTACGTAATCGATATTTTTTAATTTAGTTCGGTATAAAAAAATTTATTTTTAATATATAAAACAACAATATTTTATATTTTATTATTATTTTATTTTAAAATAAATGAAAATTTTAAATTTACTTACATTAAATGTACTAATATGTACCCAAATTATTGGATATAAAAAAAATTTATCTTTAATAAAATCAATTTTATTAAAGACAAATAAAAAAGTTTGTTGCCTAAATTAATTTTTTAAAAATATTTTTCATCAGTAAAAAATATTACATACATTATTTTTTTTAAAAATGATAAGTTGTACATTGAGATAAGAATAATGTTTTTAGTATCTTTGAAATCTTGCGACAAAACATATTCGTATCAAAATGAATAAAAAAGCTTCAAAAAAAAAACTTATTTGTTTACTTTTTTTAATTGAAAAAACCTGATTGATTCTACATTAAATAGCTCATATAATTTTTTTTCCTGGCAAACACTTACTATATTAAATATATTAAGCAAAACACATAATATATATTAAGCAAAACACATAGTATATGTGTCTTTAAAAAAAATGTCATATATGTGATAACATTAGGTGATTTCTTATCACACCACTCTTGTTTCTTAGACACCACCTGAATTTTCGGTTTTGCCCCCTGATTCTGGATGTGCACATCTGGACGCACCAATTTTTTTAAAAACGCTGATGCGTTCCGGAAGTTCACATCCGGAAACATTCCTGATCTGCAGATCCAAAAAATAGCAGAACTTTATTTTTTTTTAAATCGATTTTGTTGCTTGGTTGCATATGTTAATATATCGTCGCAACTTAATATACATTTGACAACATCCATATATAAAATAAAATGATATATATATATATATATATATATATATATATATATACATATAAAATAAAACTCTGTCAAAATACAGTGCATACATCTAATATAAATAGAATACATCAAACAAAAAACTACTGCGTATGGCGAAGGATCTCTCCTGGCTCCCCTGCTCCTCTGCCCCTACCCGCAATCCTGGATCGATGTCTGCGGTACTGAAGTGCCCCCCGAGCAATCGCAATAATCCTGTCCACGACAATTCTGGCATCAGAGCCCTCAGGGAGGTGACCGACCTCAATGGCCTGCTGCGATATCTGCTCTATCTGACGACAGCGTGGTAGGACATCCTGAGTATGGTCCAGCTGAGATAGTCGCTCCTCTAATATCTCCTGATGAGCAGGTCTGGGTGGCGATCCCTCAGTAGTGGGCACCATGCATGGGTGTGAGACGCTGTAGAACCACACGATGTACCCAACAACAATGTTCCAGTCTCTCTCTGCTCTGGTCGCCCGAGCCTCCTCTGGTACCAAGTGGGACTGGTAGTCAGCATATAGCTTATCTATCTGCTTGCGGGTCAAGCCTAGAGCAGCATACTCATGAGGCATCCTGGGGATCGTCTGCGTGTAACCGAACTGACGCAAGACGCGCTCCGGCAGGTATCGGGAAGTAACGGTCGAACTGCATACCAACCATCCTAAGAACAAACAAACATCATCGAACGGGCGCGTCACATGGTGAGCGGCATAGGTGTCATACTAAACGTCCTCAGCAGTCATCCGATCAAGATACACTCTGAAGGGGTCCGACACCTGGTTCCCTCTGAGCAGGACAAATCCAGCAGCACATGGCATATCCTCAGTGTACTCCTCGACACACCCCCAGCCAGTAATGTTGGGAAAGTGTTGTAAAATCCATGTCTGAAATGAAAAACATAACATGGGTGTCAAAGATTATAATGAATATAGAAAGAAAAGAAATGAAAAAATCACTTAGAATATTAGATTGTTACCACGTATAGCGTACAGCTACCTGACACAGTCTTGGCTGCCCAGCGGCAACCATCAAAGAGCCTAGAATAGGTGAATGCCAACGCAGCTGCCCCCCAGTTGTACCCATGGATCTCTGTCTGATCCAGAAGGTACCTGAGGTAGACGACATCAACATAATAGGCGCTGGTGTCCACAAACACCTGCGTGCCGAGCAAAAACAGGTAGTAGCATCTCAGGGCACGCTGCCTGTGGATCTCCACCTCAGCTGGATCCCTTGCTGCCTGTCCTGCCTCTGCAAGCGCCTCACTAAATATGTGTATCAGAAAGTTGAACCGAACATGTGCGCCCCTCAACTGGGTAACCTCCTCAAGTGCATCATCTGCGCTAGCCCCAAGCTCTGTAACCAGCATCCCGATCGCCTCCGCCTTCGACATCCTTCCGTGACGGAGAAGGGTACCCGTGATCGGTAGATGTAAAAGGGACGAGATGTCGTCGAGTGTGATCGTGATCTCGTCGTACGGTAGATGGAATGAGGATGTCTCAGGGTGCCATCTCTTAACAAAGGCCATCAGCATACCGTACTGGATCTGGGAATACCCAATCCTAGACAGGCCTCCAAGACCAGAGGCGGCAACTGCAGACGTGAACCACTGATCCTCTGGCAGTAGCTGAAGCATGTCTATAACCTTGCCCCCATGGTTATAGAACTTCTGGGAATCCTTCTCCTGAAAATTTACAAATAAAACAATGTTACAAATGAAAATATTTTCAACGTAAACAATTCTATAAATAACCCAAGAAAGGTTACCTGTCCTAGCCAGACATATCTGGCAGTATGCTCAGAGTACCCCACGAGTAGGGGACATATCAGACGGTCCCCCGAGTTAACCGCCCAGCTCATCGAAATCGTCATCGGCTTCAACACCATCATGTGCTGGGTGATCACCCTCTGGAACAGGACCAGAAACAGGGGAACGAGGAGGAGCAGCTGATGGAGCTGGAGTCTCCCGACGACGCCTGCGTGCAGGCTGGGACCCTGATGAACTACCAGCAGAAACGCAACACCGAAAGCCTCGGCTGTAAACTGCATCCTCTCACGTCGGGAAGATGCGTGCTGAGATGTCCGTCCATGTATGATACGGTCGTCTCGGCCAGCCATCTAATCTGCAAAGCATAATAAATAAATTAGAATTTTTTAAAAATAATTAAACAAAAACAAACAAACAAACTAAAAAAAAAACCAAGTGTCTTCCGGATGTGCACATCTGGAAATTTGCAAAATATTTAACTTTGGGTGTTTTCGGATGTGCACATCCGGAAGGACACAGAATTTTTAACGTTAGGTATTTCCGGATGTGCACATTCGGAATCACTCTGAATATTAAACGTTACAATATTTTCGGATCTGCACATCCGGTACGTATTTTGAAGTTTAAAAATGGCAGCCATGGCCACTGTACCATGCAAAAGGGCATTTTAATGCTCTGGTCGTCCGTTTGAAGCAGTAAACAAGACCTACATTGTCTCTAACCTATGTTATTCATAGAACCTAACAATTTCTACACTTAAATGTCTACTCTAAATCGATTACTCGAAAATTACTCTGAAACTCTAAAGTTTGAAAACTTACCGATTCAAATGAGATACGGAGGATTTAGAGTCTCTTGATCGTTGTCGATGTTGCTTTGCGCCGAACTCGAGTGGAAAATATCAAGATTTGAGGTGATTGAAAATTTGAGGGTTTGAGAGAGTTTGAGAGAGTTTGGAAATGAGAAAGTGAAGAATGAGGGGGAGGAAGAAGGTCTGGCGTGAAGTTATAAGAAATCCTTCCGGAAGTGCACATCAGAATTGTTTCCGGATATGCATATCCAAAACACTTCAGCGTTTTTTAAAAATTTGGTGCATCCGGATGTGCACATCCGGAATCAGGGGGCAAAAAATAATTTCATGTGGTGCCTAAGAAACTTGGGTGGTGTATTAAGAAATGCTCTAACATTATAGTAATAAGAAATTTATGTTTTATCCATATTCTTAATTTGTGTGACACATCTCCATCATTATTTTGATATTTTGAGTAAATACGTTTGAAAGTGTCAAAGAGGCAACAACCAATAAAATATGAAATGTGACTGAACTGTCACTTTGTATTGAAATAGTTACTAGCAAGCAAGATTTCACACTCTCCATTTAATTGTCTATCTCCGCCACTACCATAGGCAACATCACACCCACTCATCTCATTTGAGTCATTACACTCTCCTGCTGCCTCTTCAGACAACACCAATGAAAAAGGAATGAAATTTTGCTCACCTGCAACAATAATCAAAACACCACTTAGATACTAAATAGATAATTTGCTACCAAAATGTATTAATAGAACATACATAAGAAATGCCTAAACATTGCAATGTCATACTGAACACAACCACCAAACAAAATTGCAGCAGCAAAATTAGATTTAGCAGAATACACTCACACCCAAACAACCGGGACTACAACAACATTAACTACATTCCACCTAAAACAGCCGTGACGATAGCAGAACAGAACTAAAAGCTGAACAGGTTGACCTAAAACAACACCAATCATATGGAAACCACCTAAATATCTGTTAGTGTTGTTTATGGCCTTCTTCTAAGCTTGAGAATAATATCACTCTGTTAGAATGAGATTTGGTTCTGCCAGATATCTCTAAGTTTTGATAATAACAAAGTAGTATTTGTGTGAGAACAATTTTGGTACTCTAACGTTTGTTTTCTGTAGAATTAACAAACAGGATCTGACTCTGATAAAGAAAGCTCTTACTCTGATAGAGACCATGTGCAACGTCACTCTGATTTGACCAAAAGTAGCTTCTGCGCCAAAGAAGCAAGTCTGCTTCTGATCTACTCACTTTCAGAAAGAATTATAAGAAGACAATATGTTGCTGCTGCAATGTTCCCTTGGATTCTGCTTCTAAACATGACTCTGATGATTTAGTTCTGAAGGATTTCTAGCTTCTGGAGTCATTATCTTTTGAAGATTAAGTGCTGAAGACTCTGAAGACAAGGTTCTGATGAACAACGTTTTGAAGACTTAAGTTTCTGAAGACCAAGGGTTCTGAAGACTGAGTGCTAAAGACTCTGAAGACAAGCTTCTGGTGAACAAGTTCTGAAGACTCTGATGACTCAAACACTCTGAAGACCCAGTGATCAACTCTTTTACTCATGCTTCAATCATCTTTATTCTGAAGCCTCTGATGAACAGAAGAAGATGAAACGTTTTCTAGGGAAAATAGTACATAGTATGTATCAAACATGTTCTTTTCCACTATCATTCCACTACCCTAATTTGGTGGTACAAATGACAACTTTTGTGTATGATTTTCATCCCTGCATAACGATATTCTTTCAAGTCGCCAACAATCTTAATGATATTCCTGATCTGCCCTCCAACGGATCTTTTTCTGGCTATATAAAGACTTGATTACTTAAAGAAGATATGAGAGAAAAATATACGTGAACAATAAAGCATCACAATACAACGCAAGAAACATTGTTCATACTGTATAGATTTTCTTTAAGTTACTTGAGCTATTCATAGTGTTTATATCTGCTTGTGTAGAAGCAATTCATTGTTAACATTAATTTTGCTTAAATAGTTGTTTGTATTCCTTAAGGGACCAGTTAGGTCAGAATCCTTAAGAAGAGACAGTTAGTCTTTGGTTGTTAGTCACTAGCAGTTGCTAGTGTAGTGCAATCAGTTGATTATAGTGGATTAAGTCCTTGTGTATAAAGAGAAATCACCTTGGCGGGTGGACTGGATTAGCTTGATAGTTTTCAAGTAAACCAGGATATATCGTGTGTCTTTCTCTCTTGTTGGTTTCTTTGTGATCTTTGTTTGATTTTCACAAAAAGCTTTCATTTTTGAAAACCCAGTTCAAACCCCCCTTTCTTGTGTTTTCTCACACCTTCAATTGGCATCAGAGCTCCAGTTCTGATTGTGATAAAAGTTTTTTCAACACTTCACCGTGTTCAGTACCGATCCAGTATTTGTGTGGGATATCATGGCTGCAACTAATGTTAATCCTATTCAAGAAGAGAAAGATCATTACAGTACCAAACCACCAGACTTTGATGGTGAAAAGTTTGACTACTGGAAAGATAGAATTGAAAGTTTCTTTCTATGTTACGATGTAGATCTTTGGGATCTTGTAGTCGATGGCTACTGTAATGCCCCAAATTAATTTAATTATTTTTCATAACTAAATTATGAATTGTTGTGGTTTATATGTGGTTATAGGTATTTTGTGGCGTTGAGTGTCCTCATGAGGGTAGTGACCTTGGAATTGTGGGACTTGAGGTGTTGGTGATGAGATGGAAAGGTATGTGGATTAATAATATTTAATTATATTATTTTGTGGAATATTATTGTTATTATAAAGTTAGTTGAAATAATACTAATAATAATAATAATATTTGAATTAAAATATAATAATAATAATAATATTGTTATTTTATGGAAATATAAAAAAGAAAGAATAAGGGGGTTGTTTGTTCAGTACGTGAAAACCTAAAAGACAGAGCTAGGGTGAGAAAGAGTAAAGGAGGATAACGCCGTTATTGAAGGTCGAAGGTCCGCCGAAAGAAAAACTCTAAGGTAAGGGTGGGGCTCTCCGATCTTTAAAGGGGTTTATGATAATTGCATGTTGGATGGGTAATTGTTTATGATAATACCTCTTGAAAGTTGTTGATGTGGGATTCGAGGGTTTGCCTTCGAAGGCCTGACTGGAAAAGGCCTAGGTTGATTGTTAGGTTTCGGTGATTTTTTATGATAATTATTTATACGGATAATCGGTATGTATATCTGTGATTTTTGGTGTATTATGGACTAATTTGGTGTGTAAATTGGAGGTGTTGAGGTGGCTGTGGTGATTGGAACCGCGACTGCAGTTCTGCAGAATCGCAGATTCGCTAGGCGAATGTTCGTGCCAGATTCGTACGGTGAACTAGGCAGCGAACGAAACAGGGAAAACGTTGGATTCTGGTGTGTTGAAGGGATGTACTCGCTAGAATGTTCGTACGGCGAAATTCCTAGCGAATAAGTTCGCACAGCGAGGTAGCGGGCGAAAGAGAGTGAAAAAGATGAACTCTCTGGATTTTGTATAGAGTCGTGGCTTCGCTGGCGAGTTCGCAAAGTGAACTCCTAGCGAAGGTGTTCGCTGAGAGGTTCGCTAGGCAAACTGGTAGCGAACGTAGCAGATGCTGTTTCTGCTGTAGTTGCTGAGAAATTTCCAAACTTCAGAAATTCGTAACTTTTGACTCGAGTGTCCGTTTCAGTTGCCGTTCGGACCGTTGGAAAGCTGGAAACGTGTTCTTTCTACTAAAAATATTTTGAAAATCAGATTTCTAATGATTTGATGCATAATTCTATTTTGTTCCAATTTTGTTGGGTTGAGCGCCGAAACGTGTAATCGGTCGCGTATTCTTGTGTTGCAGTTGTATGATGTACCTCTGCAGGTTTAGTAGGCACTATTTGTGTGTGGATCAGCTGTGGTAAGCTGAACTGTTATGTGTCGTGGTTGATTTCATGTTGAACATGTTATTATGTGTGATGTCTTGAATCGTTGTCGATGATGTTTGTTGTCGTGCTTTATGTTGCTGACGTTGTTATGTATGCTGCTGTTATGTGTTGTTGCTACCTGTGATGGCATATTATCGTTGATGTTGCTGAGTATATGATAAGTATGATTATCGTTGTTGTCAATGCATGCCATGTTGCATTAGTTGTAGAATAAGTCGTGTACCCATGTGGGGTGTGAGCGACTTATTTAGATTCTTAGGGTAGAATCATGATGTTGTGTGTTGTGGAGGTAATCGTGTGTCTGTGTGGGGTGTGAGCGATTACGGGTGATCGTGTGCCCATGTGGGGTGTGAGCGATCATGGATGTCGTGTGCCCATGTGGGGTGTGAGCAACATATATGGAATTCCGACGGGAATCTAATCATGAAAAAGGGATCGATTGGTACCACATGAATTGAGTCGAGTTGTAAGTCTCATTGCATTGCATTATTTCGTTGTATGATGAGTTGTTGATTATGTGTTGATGTGTACGTGGTGGATTCGTGGATGTGATGATGATAGGGTATATTCGATATTTGATTACATGCTCTTATGCTTATATCATGTATTTCTTTATTGTTTGAGAATCTCACCCCTTCTGTTTGAATGTTGCCTCCACGGAGGTAACGTGCAGGTGATCAGGATTAGTGCGTTGTCAGAGTGAGTGAGGATGAAGTCTTCTACTTTGCTTCGTTGTGTCGGCGTCTGCTCTGATGTGTAACACCGAGGTTTTGAAAGCTTAGTTGTTTTGTTTATTTGGTTGATGTTAATTGAAGGATTTGAACTAATGTTTTGGTTATGATGTTAAATGACTATTTTTCTGCTGCAGATTAAAAGAGTTTTATTTTTGAAAAATGATTTATGTGTTACATGTCTATTTCATGAGCAGGTTTTTGTTGAAGTAGCATCCTGAATGCCCTTGTTGTTTTAAATTGACTCTGATATTTTATTATTTTAATATTATTATGTCGCGGGGGTTTAGGGTGTTACATAGTGGTATCAGAGCTTGGTTGGTCCGTCCGACCAAGTTGTCGAGTCGTTGTCGTGTGATAGTTTTTAGTGTCGATGTCAGTTCCTTAACCATTATGTTCTATTGTTGGTGTGTAACAGAAATTTAGAATGGCTGGAAGGAACGATGTTGTGATGGCTGCTACTTTACAGACTGTTTCTCAAGCGGTACAGAACCTGCCGCTTGCTAACGAGAATGACGAGTTTCGGAAGAACATACCACCTACCTTCAAGGGGAGATATGATCCAGATGGAGCATAGACTTGGCTCAAGGAGATTGAGAGAATCTTCCAGGTTATGGAGTGTCCTGAAGCACAGAAGGTGCGGTTAGGTACTCATATGCTAGCTGAGGAGGCTGATGATTGGTGGGTAAGTACCCGTCAATTGTTGGGAGCTGCTGGAGAGGTGATTTCTTGGGCTGTGTTTAGCAGAGAATTCTTGAGGAAATATTTTCCTAAGGATGTCCGAGGGAAGAAAGAGATATAGTTCTTGGAGCTGAAGCAGGGTAGCATGTCAGTGACTGAGTATACTGCTAAGTTTTTAGATTTGGCAAAGTTTTATCCTCATTACAGTGAGGCAACAGCTAAGTTCTCAAAGTGTGTCAAGTTCGAGAATGGTTTGAGGCCTGAGATCAAGCAGGCGATTTGTTATCAGAGGATCAGACGGTTTCCAGACTTGGTTGATTGCTGTAGGATCTTTGAGGAAGATGGCAAAGCTCAATCGGCTCACTTCAAGGGGTTGGCCGAAAGAAGAGGAAAGCAGCAAGTGAATCGTGGGAAGCCTTATGCAACTCCGGCTGATAAAGGAAAACAGAAACATGTTGATGGCAAGAAGCCAAGTGGGGGAGGTGCCTCTGCTCCTCTCAAGTGTTACAGGTGTGGTGATTTGGGTCATTATTTCAGTGAGTGCACGAGTGATGTGAAGAAATACTTCAAGTGTGGACAGGCAGAACATCTGATTACTGATTGCAAAGTTAATGTGGTTACTTGTTACAATTGTGGAGAACAGGGTCATATTAGTACTCGTTGTCCGAAATCTAAGCAAGCTTCGACTGGAATAAAAGTGTTCGTTTTGACTGGAACCCAGACTTCCAGTGATGACAGGTTGATCAGAGGTACATGTTATATTAATAATACGCCTTTGATCGCTATTATTGATACTGGTGCTACTCACTCTTTTATTGCTGCTGATTGTGTAAGAAGGCTAGCCCTTGTCGTCTCTCCTATGAAGGGAGAGATGGTTATCGAAACTCCAGCAAAGGGATCGGTGACCACTTCTTTGGTCTGTTTGAATTACCGTTATCAATTTTTGGTAAGGACTTTGGTGTGGATCTGATTTGTTTACCGTTGGGAGGTCTCGGTGTGATTTTGGGTATGAACTGGTTGGAGTTCAATCATGCTCATATTAACTGTTTTAATAAGTCGGTTCGATTTCTTACTCCTGAGGAAGAAAGAGAGGATGGTTTCCTATCTGCTAGAGAATTGAAAGAGCTTTTGGAAGATAAAGCTCTGGTGCTTGCATTGTTTGCATCATTGTCGGTGGAGAGCAAGTCAGTGATTAATAAGTTGCAAGTAGTGCGTGAATTTCCTGATGTGTTTCCAGATGACATTGCTGATGTGCCACCAGAGAGAGAAGTAGAGTTTACTATTGATCTTGTCCCTGGTACCAGACTTATTTCTATGGTACCATACAGGATGTCGGCGTCAGAATTGTCAGAGCTGAAGAAGCAACTGGAAGACTTATTAGAGAAGAAATTTGTGAGACCAAGCGTACTGCCTTGGGGAACTCCAGTGTTGTTGGTAAAGAAAAAGGATGGTAGTATGAGGTTGTGCATTGATTACAGACAGTTGAATAAAGTAACGATTAAGAACAAGTATCCACTTCTAAGAATAGATGACTTGATGGATCAGTTAGTGGGCGCACATGTATTTAGCAAGATCGATCTGAGATCGGGATATCATCAGATAAGAGTTAAGGAGGAGGATATTCAAAAGACGGCTTTTAGGACTCGATACGGACATTATGAATATGTGGTGGTGTCATTCGGAGTTACTAATGCCCCTAGTGTGTTTATGGAGTACATGAATAGAATTTTTCATGCTTACTTGGATCAGTTTGTAGTTGTCTTTATTGACGACATCCTAATTTATTCTAAGTCAGAAGAAGAACATGATGAGCATTTGCGAGTTGTGTTGCAAGTGTTGAAAGAGAAGAAGCTTTATGCCAAGTTTTCCAAGTGTGAGTTTTGGCTGAAGGAGGTGAGTTTCCTTGGTCACGTTATTTCAGGTGATGGTATTGACGTGGATCCATCTAAGGTAGATGCAGTTCTACAGTGGGAAGCTCTGAAGTCAGCAATTGAGATTAGAAGCTTTTTGGGTTTAGCTGGTTATTATCGTCGGTTTATAGAAGGCTTTTCGAAGTTGGCACTTCCGTTGACGCAGTTGACCTGCAAGGGTAAAGCATTTGTGTGGGACATTCATTGTGAAAAGAGTTTCATTGAGCTGAAGAAGAGATTGACTATAGCTCCGGTGTTGATTTTGCTAGAACCAGATGAACCGTCTGTAGTGTACTGTGATGCTTCGTTGATGGGTTTGGGAGGTGTGTTGATGCAGAATCGTAAAGTTGTGGCTTATGCTACACGATAGTTAAGAATTCATGAAAGGAATTATCCAACCCATGATTTGGAACTAGCGGCAGTGGTTTTTGTGTTGAAAATTTGGAGGCATTATCTTTATGGTTCTAGATTCGAAGTGTATAGCGATCATAAGAGCTTGAAGTATCTGTTTGATCAGAAGGAACTGAATATGAGGCAGAGGAGATGGCTTGAATTTTTGAAGGATTATGATTTCGGCTTGAATTATCACCCTGGAAAAGCTAATGTTGTGGCTGATGCTTTGAGTCGGAAGACATTGCATATGTCTGCTATGATGGTGAAAGAATTGGAGTTGATTGAACATTTCAGAGATATGAGTTTGGTTTGCGAGCAGACACCTTATAGTGTGATGTTAGGAATGTTGAAGATCAATAATGAGTTTCTGAACAGTATCAGAGAGGGCCAGAAGTTGGACGTGAAGTTGGTGGATTTGATAGTTGGAAATGATCAGACCGAGAATAACGAGTTTAGAATGGATGAACAAGGTGTGTTGAGATTCCGTGATAGGATTTGTATTCCTAATGACGCTGAGATGAAAAGGATGATTTTAGAGGAGAGTCATAGGAGTAGCTTGAGTATTCATCCAGGAGCTACAAAGATGTATCAGGATTTGAAAAAGATATTTTGGTGGCCTTGATTGAAGCGTGATGTGGCTTAGTTTGTGTATGCGTGTTTGACTTGTCAGAAGCCAAAAGTGGAACATCAGAAGCCTGCTGGTTTGATGCAACCGTTAGATATCCCAGAGTGGAAATAGGATAGCATTTCGATGGAATTTGTGACAGGGTTGCCTAGTACGCCGAGAGGACATGACTCCATTTGGGTAGTAGTGGACAGACTGACGAAGTCGGCATATTTCATTCCGATTAATATCAGTTTTCCTTTGCAGAATTTGGCAGAGATTTATATCCGAGTGATTATGAAGTTGCATGGTGTGTCGTTGAGTATTGTGTCGGATAGAGATCCGAGATTCACTTCCAAATTAAGGGAGAGTTTGCAAGGAGCGTTGTGGTCGAAGCTGAGTTTGAGTTCAGCTTATCATCCGTGGACTGATGGGCAGACAGAGAGGACTATACAATCTTTAGAGGATTTGTTGAGGGCATGTGTACTTGAACAAGGAGGTGCTTGGGATAGTCATTTTTCGTTGATCGAGTTTACTTATAACAACAGTTATCATTCCAGTATTGGGATGGCACCTTTTGAAGCATTGTATGGTCGAAGATGTCGGACGCCTTTGTGTTGGCATGAATCTGGTGAGAGTGTAGTGCTTGGACCTGAGATTGTTCAGCAAACTACCGAAACGCTGAAGCTGATTCGAGAAAAGATGAAAGCTTCGCAGAGTAGGCAGAAGAGTAACCATGATAAGAGAAGGAAAGATCTCGAGTTTCAAGAAGGGGACCATGTATTTTTTAGAGCCACTCCGGTGACTGGTGTAGGACGGGCATTGAAGTCGAGGAAGCTTACTCCTCGGTTTATTGGTCCATATCAGATTTCTGCGAGAGTTGGAACTGTTGCCTAGAGAGTGGCGTTGCCACCCAGATTATCAAATTTGCATGATGTATTTCATGTGTCGCATCTTTGGAAGTATGTTCCGGATCCGTCACATGTGATTCCGATGGATGATGTAGAAGTAAGGGATAACCATATGGTTGAGGCTTTACCTATACAGATTGAGGACCTCAAAGTAAAGCAACTCAGAGGAAAAGAGATCACTCTGGTGAAGGTGGAGTGGGGAGGCGCTGCTGGTGGAAACATGGCGCGGGAGTTGGAAAGCAGGATGTGAGAGTCGTATCCAGAGTTGTTTGAATAAGTTATGAATTGTTGTGGTTTATATGTGGTTATAGGTATTTTGTGGCATTGAGTGTCCTCATGAGGGTAGTGACCTTGGAATTGTGGGACTTGAGGTGTTGGTGATAAGATGGAAGGGTATGTGGATTAATAATATTTAATTATATTATTTTGTGGAATATTATTGTTATTATAAAGTTAGTTGAAATAATACTAATAATAATAATAATAATAATAATAATAATAATTGAATTAAAATATAATAATAATAATATTGTTATTTTTTGGAAATATAAAAAGGAAAGAATAAGGGGATTGTTTGTTCAGTACGTGAAAACCTAAAAGGCAGAGCTAGGGTGAGAAAGAGTAAAGGAGGAGAACGCCGTTATTGAAGGTCGAAGGTCCGCCGGAAGAAAAAATCTAAGGTAAGGGTGGGGCTCTTCGATCTTTAAAGGGTTTATGATAATTGCATGTTGGGTGGGTAATTGTTTATGATAATACCTCTTGAAAGTTGTTGATGTGGGATTCGAGGGTTTGCCTTCGAAGGCCTAACTGAAAAAGGCCTAGGTTGATTGTTAGGTTTCGGTGATTTTTGATGATAATTGTTTATACGGATAATCGGTATGTATATCTGTGATTTTTGGTGTATTATGGATTGATTTGGTGTGTAAATTGGAGGTGTTGAGGTGGTTGTGGTGATTGAAACCGTGACTGCAATTTTGCAGAATCGCAGATTCGCTAGGCGAATAAACCATTCGCTGGGCTAATGTTCGCGCCAGATTCGCACGGCGAACTAGGCAGAGAACGAAACAGGGAAAACGTTGGATTCTGGTATGTTGAAGGGATGTACTCGCTGGAATGTTCACGCGGCGAAATTCCTAGCGAATAAGTTCGCACAGCGAGGTAGCGGGCGAAGGAGAGTGAAAAAGATGAACTCTCTGGATTTTGTATGGAGTCGTGGCTTTGCTGGCGAGTTCCCAAAGCGAACTCCTAGCGAAGGTGTTCGCTGAGAGGTTCGCTAGGCGAACTGGTAGCGAACGTAGCAGATGTTGTTTCTGCTGCTGTTGCTGAGAAATTTCCAAACTTCGAAAATTTGTAACTTTTGACTCGAGTGTCCGTTTCAGTTGCCGTTCGGACCGTTGGAAATCTGGAAACGTGTTATTTCTACTAAAAATATTTTGAAATTCAGATTTCCAATGATTCGACACAGAATTCTGTTTCGGTCCAGTTTTGTTGGGTTGAGCGCCGAAACGTGTAATCGATCGCGTATTCTTGTGTTGCAGTTGTATAATGTACCTCTGCAGGTTTAGCAGGAACTGTTTGTGTGTGGATCAGCTGTGGTAAGCTGCACTATTATGTGTTGTGGTTGATTTCATGTTGAACATGTTATTATGTGTGATGTCTTGAATCATTGTCGATGATGTTTGTTCTCGTGCTTTATGTTGCTGACGTTGTTATGTATGCTGCTGTTATGTGTTGTTGCTGGCCTGTGATGGCATATTATCGTTGATGTTGTTGAGTATGTGATAAGTATGATTATCATTGTTGTCGATGCATGCCATGTTGCATTAGTTGTAGAATAAGTCGTGTGCCCATGTGGGGTGTGAGCGACTTATTTAGATTCCTAGGGTAGAATCATGTTGCTGTTGTGGAGGTAATCGTGTGCCCGTGTGGGGTGTGAGCGATTATGGGTGATCGTGTGCCCATGTGGGGTGTGAGCGATCACGGATGTCGTGTGCCCATGTGGGGTGTGAGCGACGTTTATAGAATTCCGACGGGAATCTGATCATGAAAAAGGGATCGATTGGTACCACATGCATTGAGTCGAGTTGTAAGTCTCATTGCATTGCATTATGTCGTTGTATAGTGAGTTGTTAATTATGTGTTGATGTGTACGTGGTGGATTCGTGGATGTGATGATGATAGGGTAGATTCCATATTTGATTACATGCTCTTATGCTTATATCATGTATTTCTTTATTGATTGAGATTCTCACCCCTTCTGTTTGAATGTTGCCTCCATGTGGGTAACGTGCAGGTGATCAGGATTAGTGCAGTGTCAGAGTGAGTAAGTATGAAGTCTTCTACTTTGCTTCGTTGTGTCGGCGTCTGCTCTGATGTGTAACACCGGGGTTTTGGAATGCTTAGTTGTTTTGTTTATTTGGTTGATGTTAATTGAAGGATTTGAACTAATGTTTTGGTTATGATGTTAAATGACTATTTTTCCGCTGCAGATTAAAAGAGTTTTATTTTTCAAAAATGATTTATGTGTTACATGTTTATTTCATGAGCAGGTTTTTGTTGAAGTAGCATCCTGAATGCCCTTGTTGTTTTAAATTGACTATGATATTTTATTATTTTAATATTATTATGTCGCGGGGGTTTAAGGTGTTACAGCTACACTCACCCAGTTGATGCTACAGGAGTAAAAGTGTCTAGAAGTGCTATAGCCAACCAACAAAAGAAAGATTAAAAGAATCATCACAAGGCAATAACTATACTGATAAATGATATCTCTTATACTGAGTATGAGAAGATAATAAACAGAGATACTGCCAAATCCATTTTTGATTCTTTAAGAATGACTCATGAAGAAAATGCTCAAGTTAAGGAGACAAAAGAAGCAGAGTTCTGGAAAAGAAGTCATCTGCTATGAGTGTAATGAGCCAGGTCATTACAAGAAAGAGTGTCCAAAGCTTAAGAAAGACAAGAAGCCTAAGAAGAACTTCTCCAAAGCGAAGAAAGGACTCATGGCAACTTGGGATGACTCTAATTCTGAAGAAGAGGATTCTGATGAAGAACAAGCAAACGTTGCGCTTGTGGCAACAACAATTGACGCTAAAGTCTCTAGAGAACCAGAAGACAAAATGCTATCAGAATCTAAATCAGACTTTGACTCTGACTCAGAGGTATTATCTAAACTCTCTCATTGTGAATTAGAGTCGTGTCTTTCAGAAATGCTGGAAAAATATCAAACTCTTCAAAGTAAATACAAGGATCTTAAAAAATCCCATGTAATTGCTTCTGGAGCAATAGATAAGCTTGAGCAGAATAATTCTTCTCTAAATGAAAATATTTTTTCTTTAAAAAATAGTAATTGTGCTTTGAAAAGTAAAATTTCCAAACTAGAAGAGGAATTAATCTCCAATGTCTCTGACACTAGATGTGTCAACAAGTATGATAGAGCATTCCAGTACTTTCTGGCTAAAAGCATAGATAGAAGCAAAATAGCTTCCATGGTCTATGGAGTTAGCAGAAACTGAAAGAAAGGTTTGGGGTGTATAGAAACTTTTGAAATTGATGAAAGTCATCCTGTAAAACCAAAACCTCTCTATGACCATTTTGTGCCTTCTGGAACTGAGCTTGATTGTTCTGAGCTTGCACAGAAACCCCCACCGACACATAAATCTATTTCTAAAGTTAAATATCATGCACAAATTCCACTTGATTATCCTGTTGCACATAAGCCCAAGGTTGTCAAACACTCTGGGACAACTAACAAAAGAGGACCCAGAACGTGGGTACCTAAGGACAAGATAATCTATGTTGCAGATATTCTTAGCAGCTCAGTTGAAACACCTATCATGGTACCTGGATAGTGGTTGCTCGCGACACATGACGGGAAAAAGGCATATGTTCAAAGTCAGGAACTTAAGCCTGGAGGCTTCGTTGGCTTCGGAGGAAACCAGAAGGGAAAAATCATTGGCTCTGGAACTGTTAGTAATGGTAAACTTTCTTCTATTACTGATGTTCTTCTGGTTGATGGTTTGATGCGTAACTTATTGTCAATTAGTTAACTTAGTGACAATTGCTATGATATCATTTTCAATCAAAAATTATGTAAGGCTGTCAGATAGAAAGATGGCTCAATCCTTTTTATCGGAAAGAGGAAAAACAACATTTACAAGATTAGACTTTCTTATCTCTGCGAACAGAATGTTAAATGCTTAATGTCTATTAATGAGGATCAATGGGTATGGCATAGACGTTTGGGCCATGTTAGCATGAGGAGGATTTCTCAGCTAAATAAGCTTGAACTTGTCAGAGGCTTACCAAATCTGAAGTATTCTTCAGATGCTCTTTGTGAAGCATGTCAAAAAGGAAAGTTCTCTAAAACTTCCTTCAAAGCAAAAAATTGTCGTGTCAACCTCTAGACCGTTAGAACTTCTACACATTGATTTGTTTGGACCAGTGAAAAATGCTTCAATCAGTGGAAAGAAGTATATATTAGTTATCATTGATGACTATAGTCATTGGACATGGGTAAAATTCTTGAAACACAAGGATGAGTCACATTCTGTGTTCTTTACCTTTTTCTCACAAGTGCAAATAGAGAAGGATTGCAAAATAGTCAAAGTCAGAAGTGATCATGGTGAAGAATTTGAGAATATATACTTTGAGAATCTTTTTTATTCCCATGGCATTTCCCATTATTGCTCCTGTCTCAGAACTCCACAACAGAATTGAGTAGTGGAAAGGAAGAATAGAACTTTGCAAGAAATGGCTCGTACCATGATCCAAGAAACTGACATGGCTAAGCACTTCTAGGCAGAGGCAATAAATACAACATGTTATATTCAGAACAGGATCTCTATCAAACCTATTCTGGGTAAGACTCCCTATGAATTGTGGAAGAATAGAAAACCCAACATCTCATATTTTCATCATTTTGGCTGTATTTGTTTTATGTTGAACACTAAAGAGAATCTTGGCAAGTTTGACTCCAAAGCTCAAAAGTGTTTACTGTTAGGATACTCTGAACGCTCTAAAGGCTACATAATCTATAACATAGAAACACATATTGTTGAGGAATCAATTCATGTTAGATTCGATGATAAGCTTGACCCCGAAAAGTCAAAGCTAGTTGAAAAGTTTGCAGATTTGAAGATTACTTTATCAGAATCCAAGGAGGAAGATTCAAAGGAAGGAGATAAAGATGCAGAATCTACAGAATCAGATACAACCTTACCAGAAACAGCGAATAGTCTATCTCATCAGAAAAATAATAGACTAAAGACTTCTCATTCTAAAGAATTGATTATGGGAGACAAAGGTGATCCAGTCAGAACCTGTTTATCATTTAAACCTTCTGAAGAAACTCTTCTGGGTTTGGTGTCTCTAATAGAGCCAACATCAGTTGATGAAGCTCTTATGGAGAATGAGTGGATTCTGGCCATGCAAGAAGAGCTAAATCAATTTACCAGAAATGGTGTTTGGGATCTTGTTCAGAAACCAAAATGTGTCCACGTCATTGGAATAAAGTGGGTATTCAGAAACAAGTTAGATGAGAAAGGTGAGGTCGTAAGAAACAAAGAATGACTTGTAGCACAAGGTTATAGTCAGCAAGAAGGGATGGACTATACAGAAACCTTTGCACCAGTTGCCAAGTTAGAATTTATTCATCTTTTAATTTCCTTTTCTATAAATCATGACATTACTTTATATCAGATGGATGTAAATAGTGCATTTTTAAATGGGTATATTTCTGAAGAAGTGTATGTGCACCAAGCTCCTGGTTTTGAAAGTTCTGAAAAACCAAATTTTGATTTCAAACTTAAAAAATCATTATATGGTTTGAATCAGGCTCCTAGAGCTTGGTATGAAAGGCTAAGTAACTTTCTTTTGGAAAATGACTTTACTAGAGGAAAAGTGGATACAACATTCCTTTGCAAAACCTTTAAAAATGACATTCTGATTATTCAAGTTTACGTTGATGATATTATATTTGGTTCTGCTAATACTTCCTTGTGCAAGGAATTTTCTAAGTTTATGCATGTTGAATTTGAAATGAGTCTGATGGGAGTACTCATATTCTTTCTGGGAATTCAGATTGAATAACGTTCATAAGGAACATACATTCATCAGAGCAAGTATGCAAGAGAACTTCTGAAGAAGTTTAATATGTCAGAAAGTAAACTTGCAAAGACTCATATGCATCCAACATACATTCTGGAGAAATAAGAATTAAGTAAAAAGGTTTGTCAGAAGCTCTATCGTGGTATGATAGGCTCTCTTCTGTATTTGACTGCTTCTCGTCCAGATATTCTGTTCAGTGTATGTCTTTGTGCTCGTTTCCAATCAGATCCAAGGGAAACTCACTTAACAGCCGTTAAGAGAATCCTAAGGTATCTAAAAGGAACAACTAACCTTGGCTTGATGTTTAAGAAAACATCAGAGTACAAACTTTCTGGTTATTGTGATGTAGATTATGCTGGAGATATATTAGAAAGGAAAAGTACTTCTGCAAACTGTCAGTTTCTAGGGAACAACCTTGTCTCTTGGGCAAGTAAAAGACAATCAACCATTGCACTTTCAACTGCAGAAGCAGAATATATCTCAACATCACTGTTCAGTACTCAGATACTCTGGATGAAGAATCAACTAGAATATTATCAGACACACGAGAGTAACATTCATATCTTCTGTGATAATACTTCTGCTATTTGTTTATCCAAGAATCTTATTCTGCATTCTAGGGAAAAACATGTTGAAATAAAACATCAATTTTTACGTGACTATGTTCATAAGGGTACTTTTCAGTTAAACTTTGTGGATACAGACCACCAGTGGGCTGATATTTTCACAAAACCCCTTACTGAGGATAGATTTGTATTCATTCTGGAAAATCTCTTTATAAAATCGTGTCCAGAATGAGTAGATGAAATTTTGATGTGTCAAGTCACCAGAACTTCTGAAATAAGATTCTGAGGTTAAGCAAATTGCTTTATTGTTTATTTAATGTTTTTCTGATTAATGATACTTCTACATGTTAGAAGATGTCATGATCAGAATCTTGTCCAGTCAGATACCTCTTGGTATTCTTGACTTTGGGAATATCAAACGAGTTCTCTTGAAACAAACGGCTATGATTATTTTGTGACACCTGTCCGAAATCAAATCATATCTTACTGTTGAAGAGACACCTCGAGTGTTGTTATTTTGTGAGACTAGGTTTCAAGTAATTACTCCTTATTATTCCATATTATTGTTGTAATCATGTTTTGGCGCATTGGGTTTGGTAACCTACTTGAGAATAGATTAAATCTTTACGTCTTTCCCTATTACTAAGCATTCATTAAGATGTGTGTAAGACAAAGATTTCTTGAAACTAAGCGCTTATCTTCCCAACCTATATTCCTTGTCAAATTCTTCCCTCCCATTTTCAAGTATACATTTATTCATATTTATTAACTGATGTCAAGATTTGAATAACGTACACCTAATTTGTGATCTTTTGGAGACTACTACACTTTTTTCCCATTCTTTGATTTTGTTTGTGTCTCTTATCCTACTCTTACCCTTCATCACTTGTCTTGAAAATGATGAATTTTCGTTTCAGTTCATCTAATCTTTACTGCTATTTATTGCTGATACTTTTTCTTCTCTTTATATATCATACTTCTCCTCATAACTCTTCATCAGTCCTTCAAAACTTGTTTATCCTTCCTATCCTGTTTCATTCACTATGTATCAAAAATTTTCTTGCCAATAAAGAAGTTATGGAAGTCATCAATGAGAAAATGCCAAATCTGTAACGCCCCGATTCCGATTATTTCCATTTTGTTGAGTCTTTTATTTACATTGAGTGATAAATTATTTTATTTGTGAAATTGGTGTGTTAATATGCTATGTTGACACGTTATGATATTTTACCGTTTTCGAGAGTTTTCGGGGAAATTAGAATGGAGCGTATTTTGGACATTCTCAATTAATGATAATTTAGAAATTTAGTGGAAATAGAATTGTGTGAGAAAATGAATTAATTTAATTTGAGTAGAAAATAAGAAATAGAAAAGAAAAAGAGATAAGAAGAGGAAATAGGAGAGAAAGAGAAAGAAAAGAAAAATAGAGAGAAAAAGGAGAGAAAGAAAGAGGAAGAGGAGAAAAGAGAAGGAAAAGAGGGAAAGCTAGGAAATCAAGAAAACAACTTCTAGGAATCGATTTATCCGGGTAAGGGTGTGAAATCTTATTATCTTATCAATGTGTATCATTATGTATGATTGTATTGTTGTTGTTGTGGATTTTTATGAGTTTTTGTATAAACCCATATTTTGTAAAATTGCTTGGAAATCGATTAAATGTGGTTGAAATCATGTTTTTAGTGTCCATAATTGTTGGTATATGATAGATACTTGTCATTGGACATTGTATTGGTAATTTTCTGGTGTGTAGGTGGAATTTGGGGTGATTTTGGGAGTGACCCGTAGAACAAAATTATGCAGAAGAATTTTTTTGGTTTTTCCAGGTCATACGCGTATGGGGCATGTTCATACGCGTATGAACCTTGGCAATACGCGTATGGTGGGAGAGCCATGGACCAATACGCGTATGGGTTGCTTGTTTTCTCGACCATCTGCCCATTTGCGTATGATACGCGTAGCATTTCAGGGCAATACGCGTACGAGCTTGGGCATTACGCGTACGGACCTTTACACGTGATCTTTGGGAAAAATGAGTCTCTGCTCATACGCGTATGGCTCTGGGCAATACGCGTATGGACAGGACAGATGGTAAAATGAGATTTTTCAAAAATGTGTTTTCGTTTTCGTCCGTAACTTTTGTTCCGTTTATCCGATTTTTACATTCTTGGTATCGTTGTGAAGCTATTAAGATGTACTTTATTATTATGATGATTTGGAAATTGTTAGCCGATTTAATTATGTCGGAAAGTCGGGAATAGAGTTATTTAGCGACTTTTACCGTTTGAATGTGTGTTTTGGATGTGAATCATACAATAGTGCATTAATGTGAATGTATATAGATTGTATGTAATAGTATGAGATGAATGCATGAATATATTGTAAATATGTATGCATTTCAAGAATGTCTTGATTCATTTTGCATGTGAAGCATAATGATGTGCATTCTTGTGTTGTGTGATTCTAATGAGAATCCGTTGTAACGTCGTGTGCCTATGTGAGGTGTGAGTGATGATTACAAACGATTGTGTGCCCATGTGGGGTGTGAGCAATCGGATTGTGTGCCTATGTGAGGTGTGAGCAATCCATAAACATTGTGTGCCCATGTGGGGTGTGAGCAATGGGTGAATATCGTAGGCCCGACGGGGAGTTACATTGGTAACGAGCGATGGTTCCAATAAGTTCCTGAATGAACTTGAGATGATTGAGTCGGTACCGCATTGCATCTGCATAGAGTCGTGAGTCGGTCTCTATGATTTTCATTTATCATCTTTATAATGGTGCATTGATGAATAAACATAAATATGTATGTTTATGTGGATTGATAAGGATTGTGAAAGTATGCATGATAAATATGCTTAGCTTTATATATATATACATTGTAATGTATATGAGGGAATTATGATGAATTGTGGTGAGAATGTGGAATATGTGTATTTTTATGCTAAGATATATAATTTTATGCATTGTTATTATGATAATATTTCTCACCCTTCTGCTGTTTTATGATGCTCTATGAGGCATTGCAGAGTAGGTATGCTGGTGGTCTTTTGTGAAGCGTGTCTTCATTCTTTTGGTCGGTCGGCTCTGATATGTAGCACCGGGTAGGTAGGATGCATATGATTCTTTTGTGATACATTTGTACATGTATCTTGTTGATGAATGTTTATGTAAACATGAATTATGTTGGTGGATAATACTTGATGATGTATATATATGTATATATGTTTGATGTTATTCAATGTTTAGATTTTCCGCTTTTATTCTAAATATTGAGATGTGGGTGTAAGAACTAAGTTTCTCTGTTGCAAAGTTACCCCACTGTTGCATATCAATTGTTGAGCAGGTGTTGAATGTTTTAATTTCATGTATAATGTGACATACCTCTTTTATACTATGTTTATAATTATACTCTGACGAAATTTTGAATATGTGCCTAAATGATTATGTGTTTATTTGGGGGTATAGAAAGGGGGTGTTACATTAAGTGGTATCAGAGCCAGTGTTGAGTCAGTTGTGTCTGTCTTGTAATGGTGTTGGTTGAACTGTTGTTTAACCTTGTTGTCATTTTTGGGAATGATCAGAATATGGCTGGTAGAAACGACAATGCGATGGCTGCTGCTTTGGAAGCAATGGCTAGGGCGGTGCAAGGTGCGCCGAACATGAATGCTAATGACGAGTTCAGGAAGAATCAACCACCGATCTTCAAAGGAAGATTTGATCCCGATGGTGCTCAAATTTGGTTGAAGGAGATTGAAAGGATCTTCAGAGTCATGGGCTGTGCGGAGGAGAATAAGGTGAGGCTTGGGTCTCACATGCTGAAGGAAGAAGCCGACGATTGGTGGGTCGGTATGCGTCAAATTCTTGAGGTGGATGATGAAGAGATAACTTGGAATTTATTTCGTACCGAGTTCTTGAGGAAGTATTACCCTGAAAGTGTGAAAGGGAAGAAGGAGATGGAGTTCCTTGAACTGAAACAAGGAAGTATGTCTGTGGTGGACTATACTGCTAAGTTTGTGGAGTTGGTTCAATTCCATCCTCACTATGCTGCAATTACTGCTGAGTTCTCAAAGTGTAATAAGTATGAGAATGGTTTACGTCCCGAGATTAAGCAAGCTGTGGGATATCAAAGGATAAGAAGGTTTACGGATTTGACGGAATGTTGTAGAATCTTCGAGGAAGATAGCAAGGCTCGTTCTACACATTACAAAAGTTTGAATGAGAGGAAGGGAAAGCAACAAGCTAGAAGTGGACCTTATGTGACACCCGTTGATAAGGGCAAGCATAGGGGAAACTTTGAGAGGAGATCTGGAGGAGGAGGTTCCGGTTTCGTTAAGTGTTACAAGTGTGGTGAAATGGGTCATAAATCATTTAAGTGTGGGAAGACTGTGGTGAAATGTTCTAACTGTGGAGGCCTTGGGCATGCTACTACCGATTGTAGAAGGAATATGGTGAAGTGCTATAATTATGGAGAAGTGGGTCACATTAGTACTAAGTGTACTAAGCCGAAACAAGCTCAAGCGGGTGGAAAGGTGTTTGCATTAGCGGGGACGGACACTACTAGTGCAGACCGTTTGATTAAAGGTACATGCTTTATTAATAGTACACCTTTAGTTGCTATTATTGATACGGGAGCGACTCATTCATTCATTTCTCATGAGTGCGCTAAGCGTTTGAATTTGTTTATGACTTCTTGGGGTGGTGAGATAGTTATTGAGACTCCTGCTTCAGGGTTGGTAACTACGTCTTTGGTGTGTGTAAGTTGTCCTTTGACCATGTATGGTAAAGACTTCCTTATGGATTTAGTGTGTTTGCCGTTGGAGGGATTGGACGTAATATTGGGTATGAACTGGTTGCAATTTAATCGAGTTCATATAGATTACTATCACAAGTTAGTGAGGTTTCCTTCTTTGGAAGATGATGAAGATGAGAGTTTCCTATCCACTAAAGAGTTGAAGAAACTTTTAGCGGACGAAGCTCAATTGTTCGGTTTGTTTGCATCATTGTCGGTGGAGAGCAAAGTTGAGCTCGATGTGTTCCCAGTGGTGTGTGATTTTCCAGAAGTGTTTCCGGAGGATATTACGGATTTACCGCCGGAAAGAGAAGTTGAGTTTTCTATTGATCTAGCTCCGGGTACTAGACTGGTTTCGATGGTACCGTATCATATGTCGGCATCGGAATTGGTAGAATTGAAGAAGCAATTGAATGACTTGTTGGACAAGAGATTTGTAAGGCCAAGTGTTTCTCCTTGGGGTGCTCCGGTATTGTTGGTAAAGAAGAAGGATGGGAGTATGCAGTTATGCATTGATTATCGATAATTGAACAAGGTGACAATTAAGGACAAGTATCCGCTTCCAAGGATCGATGATTTGATGGACCAATTGGTTGGTGCGCGTGTTTTTAGCAAGATTGATTTGAGATCGGGATATCACCAGATTCGTGTGAAAGAAGAGGATATTCGGAAGACGGCCTTTAGGACACGGTATGGTCATTACGAATATTCCGTGATGCCATTCGGGGTTTCTAATGCGCCGGGTGTGTTTATGGAATACATGAATCGTATTTTTCATGAACAGTTAGATTGTTTTGTAGTTGTGTTCATCGACGATATTTTGATTTACTCTAAGTCTCAAGAGGAGCATGAAGAGCATTTGAGGATTGTGTTACAAATTTTGAAAGAGAAACAATTGTATGCTAAGTTGTCGAAATGCGAATTTTGGTTGTCGGAAGTAAGTTTTCTGGGACATGTTATTTCCGGTAGTGGTATTAGTGTTGATCCATCCAAGATTGATGCGGTGATGCAATGGGAGGCTTCTAGATCGGTTACGGAGATTCGAAGCTTTTTAGGCTTGGCGGGTTATTATCGGAGGTTTATTGAGGGATTTTCGAAGTTGGCACTTCCGTTAACGCAATTGACTTGTAAAGAAAAGGCTTTCATTTCGGATATTCATTGTGAAGAGAGTTTCAATGAGCTAAAAAGAAGGTTGACAACGGCTCCGATCTTGATTTTGCCAAATCCGACGGAACCATTTGTTGTGTATTGTGATGCTTCATTGGTTGGTTTAGGTGGTGTTTTGATGCAAGATGGAAAAGTTGTGGCTTATGCTTCAAGACAATTGAGAGTGCATGAAAAGAATTATCCTACACATGACTTGGAGTTAGCGGCCGTGGTGTTTGTTTTGAAAATTTAGAGGCACTATCTTTATGGTGCAAGATTTGAAGTTTTTAGTGATCACAAGAGCTTGAAATATTTATTTGATCAAAAAGAATTGAACATGAGACAAAGAAGGTGGTTAGAGCTTTTGAAGGATTATGATTTTGGTTTGAATTACCATCCGGGTAAGGCAAACGTGGTGGCCGATGCTTTGAGTCGGAAATCGTTACATATGTCCGCATTGATGATGAGAGAATGGGAACTTTTGGAGAATTTTAAAGACTTGAGTTTGGTTTGTGAAATGACGCCGAGAAGTGTGAGACTTGGTATGCTACATGTTACGAATGATTTTCTTGCAACCGTATGTGAAAAGCAAAAGTTGGATTTGAAGTTCGTTGATTTGATGATGAATGAAAATGAGGATTTCAAGGTTGATAATTTTGGAGTTTTGAGATTCCGTGGTCGTATTTGTATTCCTGATGATGCGGAGTTGAAAAAGATGATATTGGAAGAAGGACACCAAAGTAACTTAAGTATTCATCCGGGAGCGAATAAAATGTATCAAGATTTGAAGAAAATCTTTTTGTGGTCCAGATTAAAGAGAGATGTGGCTCAATTTGTGTATGCATGCTTAACTTGTCAAAAGTCTAAGGTGGAACATCAAAAACCTAGTGGATTGATGCAACCGTTGGACATTCCGGAGTGGAAATGGGATAGTATATCGATGGATTTTGTTACGGGATTGCCGAATACGCAAAGAGGTCATAATGCTATTTGGGTAATCGTTGATAGGCTTACTAAATCTGCTCACTTCATTCCAATTGATATTAGTTATCCTTTGGAGAAGTTAGCCGAGATTTATATTCTTGTGGTTGTGAAGTTACATGGAGTTCCTAAGAGTATTGTATCGGATAGAGATCCTAGATTTACATCGAGGTTTTGGGAGAGTTTACAAAAGGCTTTGGGTTCTAAGCTAAGATTGAGTTCGGCTTATCATCCGCAAACGGATGGTCAAACCGAGAGGACAATTCAATCGTTGGAGGATTTATTGCGTGCTTGTGTGCTCGAGCAAGGTGGTGCTTGGGATAGTTATTTGGCGTTGATTGAGTTCACCTACAATAACAGTTTTCATTCAAGTATAGGTATGGCACCATTTGAGGCTTTGTATGGTCGGAGATGTCGAACACCCTTGTGTTGGCATGAAACCTGTGAGAGGATGATAGTTGGACCGGAGATGGTACAACAAACGACGGAGAAAGTGAAGTTTATTCGCGAGAAGATGAAAACTTCTCAAAGTAGACAAAAGAGCTATCATGACAAGAGAAGGAAAGATCTTGAGTTTCAAGAAGGCGACCATGTGTTTTTGAGAGTTACGCCGGTTACGGGTGTGGGTCGTGTATTGAAGTCGAAGAAGTTGACTTCTCGTTTTATTGGTCCGTATCAGATTTCTGCGCGAGTTGGTGTTGTGGCTTACTCTGTGGCGTTGCCTCCGAATCTTTCGAATTTGCATGACGTATTCCATGTTTCGCAACTTCGAAAGTATGTTCCGGATCCGTCACATGTTATTCCTATGGACGAGGTTGAAGTGAGAGATAACCTTACGGTTGAAGCTTTACCGATTAGGATTTTGGACCGCGAAGTTAAGAAACTAAGAGGCAAGGATATTGCGCTTGTGAAAGTAGCGTGGGGAGGCGCTGCAGAAGGCAATATGACTTGGGAGCTAGAGAGTAGGATGCGAGAGTCGTATTCGGAGTTGCTTGAATCAGGTAATATTTTCGAGGACGAAAATTTCTAAAGTAAGGGAGAGTTGTAACGCCCCGATTCCGATTATTTCCATTTTGTTGAGTCTTTTATTTACATTGAGTGATAAATTATTTTATTTGTGAAATTGGTGTGTTAATATGCTATGTTGACATGTTATGATATTTTACCGTTTTCGAGAGTTTTCGGGGAAATTAGAATGGAGAGTATTTTGGACATTCTCAATTAATGATAATTTAGAAATTTAGTGGAAATAGAATTGTGTGTGAAAATGAATTAATTTAATTTGAGTAGAAAATAAGAAATAGAAAAGAAAAAGAGATAAGAAGAGGAAATAGGAGAGAAAGAGAAAGAAAAGAAAAATAGAGAGAAAAAGGAGAGAAAGAAAGAGGAAGAGGAGAAAAGAGAAGGAAAAGAGGGAAAGCTAGGAAATCAAGAAAACAACTTCTAGGAATCGATTTATCCGGGTAAGGGTGTGAAATCTTATTATCTTATCAATGTGTATCATTATGTATGATTGTATTGTTGTTGTTGTGGATTTTTATGAGTTTTTGTATAAACCCATATTTTGTAAAATTGCTTGGAAATCGATTAAATGTGGTTGAAATCATGTTTTTAGTGTCCATATTTATTGGTATATGATAGATACTTGTCATTGGACATTGTATTGGTAATTTTCTGGTGTGTAGGTGGAATTTGGGGTGATTTTGGGAGTGACCCGTAGAACAAAATTATGCAGAAGAATTTTTCTGGTTTTTCCAGGTCATACGCGTATGGGGCATGTTCATACGCATATGAACCTTGGAAATACGCGTATGGTGGGAGAGCCATGGACCAATACGCGTATGGGTTGCTTGTTTTCTCGACCATCTGCCCATTTGCGTATGATACGCGTAGCATTTCAGGGCAATACGCGTACGAGCTTGGGCATTACGCGTACAGACCTTTACACGTGATCTTTGGGAAAAATGAGTCTCTGCTCATACGCGTATGGCTCAGGGCAATACGCGTATGGACAGGACAGATGGTAAAATGAGATTTTTCAAAAATGTGTTTTCGTTTTCGTCTGTAACTTTTGTTCCGTTTATCCGATTTTTACATTCTTGGTATCGTTGTGAAGCTATTGAGATGTACTTTATTATTATGATGATTTGGAAATTATTAGCCGATTTAATTATGTCGGAAAGTCGGGAATAGTGTTATTTAGCGACTTTTACCGTTTGAATGTGTGTTTTGGATGTGAATCATACAATAGTGCATTGATGTGAATGTATATAGATTGTATGTAATAGTATGAGATGAATGCATGAATATATTGTAAATATGTATGCATTTCAAGAATGTCTTGATTCATTTTGCATGTGAAGCATAATGATGTGCATTCTTGTGTTGTGTGATTCTAATGAGAATCCGTTGTAACGTCGTGTGCCTATGTGAGGTGTGAGCGATGATTACAAACGATTGTGTGCCCATGTGGGGTGTGAACAATCGGATTGTGTGCCTATGTGAGGTGTGAGCAATCCATAAACATTGTGTGCCCATGTGGGGTGTGAGCAATGGGTGAACATCGTAGGCCCGACGGGGAGTTACATTGGTAACGAGCGATGGTTCCAATAAGTTCCTAAGTGAACTTGAGATGATTGAGTCGGTACCGTATTGCATCTGCATAGAGTCGTGAGTCGGTCTCTATGATTTTCATTTATCATCTTTATAATGGTGCATTGATGAATAAACATAAATATGTATGTTTATGTGGATTGATAAGGATTGTGAAAGTATGCATGATAAATATGCTTGGCTTTGTATATATATACATTGTAATGTATATGAGGGAATTGTGATGAATTGTGGTGAGAATGTGGAATATGTTAATTTTTATGCTAAGATATATAATTTTATGCATTGTTATTATGATAATATTTCTCACCCTTCTGCTATTTTATGATGCTCTATGAGGCATTGCAGAGTAGGTATGCTGGTGGTCTTTTGTGAAGCGTGTCTTCATTCTTTTGGTCGGTCGGCTCTGATATGTAGCACCGGGTAGCTAGGATGTATATGATTCTTTTGTGATATATTTGTACATGTATCTTGTTGATGAATGTTTATGTAAACATGAATTATGTTGGTGGATAATACTTGATGATGTATATATATGTATATATGTTTGATGTTATTCAATGTTTAGATTTTCCGCTTTTATTCTAAATATTGAGATGTGGGTGTAAGGACTAAGTTCCTCTGTTGCAAAGTTACCCCACTGTTGCATATCAATTGTTGAGCAGATGTTGAATGTTTTAATTTCATGTATAATGTGACATACCTCTTTTATACTATGTTTATAATTATACTCTGACGAAATTTTGAATATGTGCCTAAATGATTATGTGTTTATTTGGGGGTATAGAAAGGGGGTGTTACAAAATCTACCAAGACTCGGAGACTCAAGCTCATACATATCTACCAATATGCAGATTCAAGGGTGTTCGGGATACCACGCAATCTTGCATGGACCCATTTTTCCTGTCCTTGTGAAGGAATTCTAGAAATATGCAAGGATTGGAGAAGATAACAATTATGTCTGGTCTTCTGTTTTTGGTGTTCCGGTCATCATAACACCTACCTCCATTGCTCAGGCCATCAACTGTGTTCAATCCCGAGTCACTGTTGAAGATTTCCATTTGTCCTACTCCTTTGTTGAGGATCTCATTGGAATTCATGATGTTTTTCTTAACAGATATGAACTGAAAGCACAAAGAGTTTGACTAAATTTTGGTAAAACATAATGTTGGGAAAGATGTTCCAATATGAAGGTTTCTGCCCCAGACTGAAGATATCGAAGGAAATGTCCCAGCATGAAGACTCGACATCATGACTATCATTGCAGGTTTGTTTCAAATCTGCTTCAAGATTCAAGGCACGATTGGTAGTGGATCAAGGATCAAAGATATGAAGCCCAACAAAGCAGAAGACTATAAAAGAAGACCAAGACCTAGGCAGAAAAGTGAGAGAGGACGACATAGACTTAGGAATCATATTTTGTAAAGTAGGGTTTAGGTTTTGAGAGTCGTAGGTTTCTCTTGTAAGTCTCCCTCTGTATCGATTTGATGCAGTGTGGTAGACATAGATACTTGTACAGATTCAGAAGCCCGTAGGCAATGAATCGTGTAGTGTTCTTGAAATCCAAGTTAACTTGTTAGTCAAGGTTGTTTGACTGAACTTTGTATTGGAAGGGGTGTCTTTTGTAACACCCTTTTCTACCCCACAATTATACACGGCAAAATACACAAATTATCAGAGCAAAATCACCTCAGAAGGGTGCACATTTCTCGATAAATTCAATTAAACAAAATTGCTCCGTAAACAACGGGTTTTCCTCAGAATAATTCAAAAACCATCAAACAGTAGCGGAACCACCATAACCAAAATAATTCAACATAAAAGGTTTTCAAAATAAAACCATAGTCATCAATAACAAAAAAATAACAACTCAACAATGATTCGACTCAACGACCCAACCTGATGTTACACTATCAAAGCAAGACCCTCAACATCGACCAAAATCAAATAAACTTCAAAGGTCCTCGAAGGCATCCACAGCTAAACCTGATCACCTGCACGTTACCCACGTGGAGGCAACATTCAAACAGGCAGGGTGAGTAATCACAATTCATTATAATCAATATAAAAACAGGATATGCATAAAATGGCGTCATCATCATATACAACATCTTCAGGGTCCTCACAAGGAAAACATCAAATCACAACATCATAAATCAAATCAATGCCAATTAAATGCAATGCACAACAAGACTCATGCATGTGGAACCATTCGTCGCAGTCGATGGACACTAGGCCATCACACTCCAAATATCCCCGTCATAAGGATCGGTTCCACATAAAAACCGGAGCACGTCAAAATTACCTCATATCCGCACAATGGGAATGAAGTCTAACATCATCATAGAAATGCTATGAATGCATGATACACAACGTCAATAATAATCATCATCAATAAAACCATCATGTGCATCATCATTCATCAAAATCTCATGTTAAATCATATCATCATATATTCGTCAAACATCACAAAACATCATCTCATAATCATCAGTATACACGAGGTAAATCATCAGAAATATCCCAGCATTAAAACATCAAGACAACACAGAATCATAACAAAATTTCGCAAACAACAGACGTTCGCTACTGAGTTTGCTGTGCGAACCTGTTTGCTAGAACCTTCGCTTTGCGAAGCTGATAGCGAATCCCCATTCCCATACAAAAACCAGAGAGGCTTCCCTTTTGTCCCTCCTCCCTACCTCCATTCGCTTTGCCAAGCGACTCGCTTGGACATTCGCTTTGCGAGCTAAGAATCACAGTCAGAATTCATCTCAGTACCTCAACACAAAATCATCGTGCATTCACTGCGCTGCTCGCTTTGCGAGTCTAGGGCGAGTGTTCGCCTTGCGAAGGAATGGTTCGCTTTGCGAACCGCTGCTACACATCAGTAGCCCAAAACATCCAAAAACCCTTACGATTTCAACCCCAATTACCCCAAAAACATCCCTACAACATTCCTAAGGCATCATGGGAATCAAAGCCATAAAACCTACGACTATTAGGTCGATTCATTACACTATTCGAAACCTCAAACCACATAAACCTTCAAAACTCTCAAGATTCCCATAAACCCCATAAATCCCTTTCACCACAAGGTCGAAACATCATCGACAGGGAAAATCACCCTCAAGGTCTATTTTACCCGATTTAATTCAACCCTTAACTATCGATTCACAAAATACCCTCAAATCATCAGTTTATCATAAAACCCATAAACCTCAAAATCCACTTTAAGTACATCGAATCCCTATATTGAAAACAATGAAAGGCAATACTCCCCATACCTTGGATTGTCGATTTGAAGCTTTCTCTATTGAGTCTTTGGAAACCTTCTCGAATCCTCGCCTTTTCCTTTTTCCTCAGAGCTCTCACTTCTTTCCTTCTTTTCACGGTCTAACAAAATGAATCGTATTCTCAATTCTCCTTTTTGTTAAACCTAACTCTTGGGCTTCTAAAATGGGTTTTCTCCATACTTCCCTCACTAATCCTCCTCAAAGTCCATCTTACTCTTAATTCCTCTAATATTATTTAAATTAATAATAATACTAATATATTTCATATTATATACTATTATTTAATTAAATAACTAAAATTCCACAAAAATACCAACATCAACACGAATCACCAAAATTTACAGAAATTCACGAATATTATATTTAAATAAATTAAATAAATATTCTTACGAAATTTGGGGTGTTACAACTCTCCCCCACTTAAAGAATTTTCGCCCTCGAAAATTACCTCAAGGAAATAGAGTCGGGTACGACTCCCTTATCTGATCTTCACGTTCCCAAGTCCAACTTTCGCCGGCTGTTCCACCCCACAACACCTTCACCAAAGCTATGTCTTTACCCCGCAGTTGCTTCATCTCTCGACCATTAACCCGCACAGGTAATGCTTCCACAGTCAGATTATTCCTTACTTGTACATCATCCATCTAAATCACATGCGATGTATCTGGAATGTACTTCCTCAACTGAGACACATGGAACACGTCATGCAAATTCGCAAGTGACGGCGGTAAAGCAATTCGATAAGCTACCTCTCCTATCCTCTGTAAGATTTGATATGGACCAACAAAACATGGAGTGAGCTTCCTAGACTTCAAAGCTCGACCCACGCCAGTCACTGGCGTCACTCTCAAAAGCACATGATCTCCCTCTTGAAACTCAAGTGTCTTCCGTCTCTTATCATGGTAACTCTTCTGACGACTCTGCGACACTTTCATCCTTTCTTGGATCATCTTAATCTTCTCAGTCGTCTCTTGCACGATCTCAGGTCCGAGTACAACACTCTCGTCCGATTTATACCGACACAAAGGAGTCCTACACCTCCTCCCATACAAAGCTTCATAGGGCGCCATTCCAATACTAGCATGAAAACTATTATTATACGTGAATTCAATCAACGGTAAATGGCTATCCCAAGATCCTCCGTGATCCAACACACAAGCCCTCAGTAAATCCTCTAAAGATTGGATAGTCCTTTCTGTCTGACCGTCCGTCTGCGAATGATAGGCAGAACTCATCCTCAACTTAGTACCCAAAGCATCCTGCAAACTCTTCCAGAACCTCGATGTAAATCTCGGATCTCTATCTGACAATACTCGAAGGTATCCCATGCAACTTCATAATCTCCTCAATATACATCTCGACTAACTTCTGCATAGAATGATTAATCTTCATCGGCAATAAATGATCCGATTTAGTTAATCTATCCACGATCACCCAAATTGAATTGTTTCCCTTAGCAGTTCTCCTTAACCCCGACACAAAGTCCATGGAAATGCTATCCCATTTCCACTCTGGAATATTCAACGGTTGCATCATACCTAAAGGCTTCTGATGCTCAATCTTCGACTTCTGGTAAGTCAAACACGCATAAACAAACTCCGCAATATCCTTCTTCATACCCGGCCACCAAAACAACTTTTTCAAATCCTGGTACATCTTCGTAGCACCGGGATGAATACTCAACCTACTTCGGTGTCCTTCTTCTAGAACACTCATCTTAATCTCTAAAACATCTGGGACACACACCCTGTCTCTGAACATCATTACGCCATTCTCACCAATCCGGAAGTCACCTCTGTTACCTTGGTTAATCAATGTCAACTGGTCAACCAACTTTAAGTCAGACTGTTGTCCCACTCTGATCTCTTCCAAAATACCACTGGTCAACTTCAACATTTCCAACATCACACTGTCAGAGGTCTTTTCACATACCAAACTTAAATCTCTAAATTGCTCAATTAATTCCAACTCCTTCACCATAAGCATCAAAATATGCAATGACTTTTTGCTCAATGCATCGGCCACTACATTTGCTTTGCCCGGATGATAACTCGAATCAAAATCAAAATCCTTCAACAGCTCTAACCACCTCCTCTGCCTCATATTCAATTCCTTCTGATCAAATAAGTACTTCAGACTTTTATGATCACTGAACACTTCAATCTTAGAGCCAAACAGATAATGTCTCCAAATCTTCAACATAAACACTACAGCGGCCAATTCCAAGTCATGTGTAGGATAATTCCTCTCATGAACTCGCAATTGTCTCGAAGCATAAGCAACAACTTGCCCATTCTGGATCAATATTCCACCCAGACCCATCTTCGATGCATCACAATACACCACAAAAGATTCGCTCAGATTAGGCAAAATCAACACTGGAGCGGTCGTCAACCTCTTCTTCAATTCCACAAAACTCTCTTCCCAAGCTACATCCCACACAAACGCTTGACCCTTTCGAGTCAACTGAGTCAGAGGTAATGCCAACTTAGAAAAGCCTTTAATAAACTTGCGGTGATAACCTGCCAATCCCAGAAAACTTCTTATCTCGGTAGCAGACCTCGGAGTCTCCCACTGTAACACAACATCAATTTTAGATGGATTAACAGCAATCCCGCCACTTAAAATCACATGGCCAAGAAAACTCACTTCCTTCAACCAAAACTCACACTTGGACAGCTTTGCATACAACTTCTCCTCTTTCAACACTTGCAACACAATTCTCAGATGCTCGGCATGTACTCCATGAACACACCAGGTGCATTGGATACACAAAATGGCATCACAGAATATTCATAGTGACCATACCTCGTCTTGAAAGCCATCTTCAGAATATAATCAGGCTTAACACGAAACTGATGATAACCAGACCTCAAATCAATCTTACTGAACACACAAGCGCCCACCAGTTGATCCATCAAATAATAGATTCTCGGAAGCGGATACTTATTCTTGATAGTCACCTTATTCAACTGCCGATAATCATCACACAACCTCATGCTACCATCTTTCTTCTTCACTAACAGCATAGGAGCACCCCACAGAGAAACACTTGGTCGAACAAATCTCTTCTCAAGCAATTCTTCCAGTTGTTTCTACAATTCACTTAACTCAGAAGCTGACATCCGATAAGGAGCCATAGACACTGGACTCGTACCTGGTATTAAGTCCGCTGCAAACTCCACTTCATGCTCTGGAGGCAAATCACTGATGTCATCTGGAAACACATCTGGAAATTCACAGACAACAGGCAACTCCACACTCGCAGTTTCACGATCAATTTGCAACGATACAAACATTGCAAACACCAAGGCTTCGTCTTCCATAAGTTCATCTACTTGCTTAGCAGACAAGAACATCAACTCCCTACTATCATCAATCTCAGGAAACTCGATAGTCTTGTTATAACAATTGATATGAACACGGTTGAACTCCAACCAGTTCATTCCAAATATCACGTCAATTTGGTGCAAGGGTAGGCACACCAAATCCATCACAAAGCTCTTCTCAAAAATCGTCACCGGACATCTCAAACTCATAAAGGTAGTAGTAACAGAACCATTTGCTGGAGTCTCTATTACCATATTACCATTCATATCAGATAACTTCAAACCCAATTTATTAGCACATTCAAGAGAGATAAAAGAATGAGTAGCACCAGTATCAATAATAGCAACCAACTCAATATTATTAATAATACAAGTACCTTGAATCAGGATGTCCTACTCTGGCTCTTCGGCACCACTCAAAGCAAACACACGGCCACTGGTATGAGCGGAAGTAGCAGTCTTCTTCAGCTTTTAACATTGAGTACTGATATGACCTTTCTCACCATAATTGAAACAGGTTGGACCATTGTCCTTGCAGTCAGTAGCTCTATGTCCCTTCTTACCACGTCTATAGCACCTCAGCACATTATTGGTACACACATCAGTACGGTGGCCTTGGTCGCCACACTTATAACACTTCCCAGAAGTTGGGGCTGCTCCCCACTTGACTTTTTCCCCTCTGAAACCTTATGCTTCCCTTTGTCAGCTGAAGTTGTATAAGGTTTACCCCTATACTGCCCTTTCTTCTCACTCAACTTCTTGTAGTGAGCAGATCGAGCTCTGCTATCCTCATCGTAGATTCTGCTCTTGTCAACCAACTCAGCATACCTGCGGATCTGTTGATACCCAATGCCCTGCTTAATTTATGGTCTCAGCCCATTCTCGAACTTGAGACACTTAGACATCTCAGCATCAACACAATTGTAGTGCGGATGGAACTTCACCAAAGCCTCGAACTTCGCGGCATATTCTGCCACAGTCATGTCACCTTGCTTCAGCTCAAGGAATTCCACTTCTCTCTTGCTACAAGCATCCTCTGGAAAATACTTGCCCAGAAACTCTTGCTTGAACACATCCCAGGTTATCACAGTACCAACATCCGTGAGTCTCTGACGGGTGTTATCCCACCAATCCTCAACCTCTTCTTCCAGCATATGCATTCCAAACTGAACTTGTTGCTCATCAGTGCACCCCATCACCTGGAAAATCTTCTCGATTACCTTCATCCACTTGTGTGCACTTGCTGGATCGCGAGTACCCAAAAAAGTCGGTGGACTGTTCCTCTGAAACTTCCCCAAAGTACGAAACTCATCTTGGACTCCACCATTCGGATTGAGTTGTTCCACCACATTAGCAACTGATTCTAATGCATCAGCAATTGCACGATCATTTCTTCCAGCCATCCTGCACACCACCAACAAGGTTAGAAGAAACAAAACATTGACAGTGTACACACACTCGTCAACTGACAGGGACTAACATCAAGTAAAAACCTGGCCGGACGGACCGACCTGCTCTGATACCACTAATGTAACACCTTTTTCTACCCCACAATTATACACGGCAAAATACACAAATTATCATAGCAAAATCACCTCAGAAGGGTGCATATTTCTTGATAAATTCAATTAAACAAAATTGCTCCGTAAACAATGCGTTTTCCTCAGAATAATTCAAAAACCATCAAACAGCAGTGGAACCACCATAACCACAATAGTTCAACATAAAAGGTTTTCAAAATAAAACTATAGTCATCAATAACAACAAAATAACAACTCAACAATGGTTCGACTCAACGACCCAACCTGATGTTACACTATCAGAGCAAGACCCTCTACATCGACCAAAAGCAAATAAACTTCAAAGGTCCTCGAAGGCATCCACAGCTAAACCTGATCACCTGCACGTTACCCACGTGGAGGCAACATTCAAACAGGCAGGGTGAGTAATCACAATTCATTATAATCAATATAAAAATAGGATATGCATAAAATGTCGTCATCATCATATACAACATCTTCAGGGTCATCACAAGGAAAACATCAAATCACAACATCATAAATCAAATCAATGCTAATTAAATGCAATGCACAACAAGACTCATGCATGTGGTATCATTCGTCACAGTCGATGGACAATAGGCCATCACCCTCCAAAGATCCCCGTCATTAGGATCGGTTCCACACAAGAACCGGAGCACGTCAAAATTACCTCATATTCGTACAATGGGAATGAAGTCTAACATCATCATAGAAATGCTATGAATGCATGATACACAACGTCAATAATCATCATTGTCAGTAAAACCATCATGTGCATCATCATTCATCAATATCTCATGTTAAATCATATCATCATATATTCGTCAAACATCACAAAACATCATCTCATAATCATCAGTATACACGAGGTAAATCATCAGAAAAATCCCAGCATTAAAACATCAAGACAGCACAGAATCATAACAAAATTTCGCGAACAACACTGGAACCTTCGCTTTACGAAGCTGACAGCGAATCCCCATTCCCATACAAAAACCAGAGTGGCTTCCCTTCTGTCCCTCCTCGCTACCTCCATTCGCTTTGCGAAGCCACTCGCTTGGACATTCTCTTTGCGAGCTAAGAATCACAGTCAGAATTCATCTCAGTACCTCAACACAAAATCATCGCGCATTCGTTGCGCTGCTCGCTTTGCGAGTCTGGGGTGAGTGTTCGCCTTGCGAAGGAATGGTTCGCTTTGCGAACCGCTGCTACACATCAGTAGCCTAAAACATCCAAAAACCCTTACGATTTCAACCCCAATTATCCCAAAAACATCCCTACAACATTCCTAAGGCATCATGGGAATCAAAGGCATAAAACCTACGACTATTAGGTCGATTCATTACACTATTCAAAACCTCAAACCACATAAACCTTCAAAACTCTCAAGATTCCCATAAACCCCATAAATCCCTTTCACCACAAGGTCGAAACATCATCGACAGGGAAAATCACCCTCAAGGTCTATTTTACCCGATTCAATTCAACCATTAACAATCTATTCACAAAATACCCTCAAATCATCACTTTATCATAAAACCCATTAACCCTCATACACCTCAAAATCCACTTTAAATACATCGAATCCCTATATTGAAAAAAATGAAAGGCAATACTCCCCATACCTTAGATTGTCGATTCAAAGCTTTCTCTATTGAGTCTTTGGAAACCTTCTCGAATCCTCGCCTTTTCCTTTTTCCTCGGAGCTCTCACTTCTTTCCTTCTTTTCACGGTCTAACAAAATGAATCCTATTCTCAATTTTCCTTTTTGTTAAACCTAACTCTTGGGCTTCTAAAATGGGCTTTCTCCATACTACCCTCACTAATCCTCCTCAAAAGTTCATCTTACCTGTTATTTCATTGATTCTATGGTTGGCATTTATTTTGCTAAAACTATTCTAGCAGCAAGATGTTGAAATAAGATGTTATAATTTGCTGCATTCAACATGTCGAATGAAGATGTCCCATACTGGCTCATAGGACATCGCGCCTAAACTCAGTTTTAAAGAAGATTCTGTTGCTGTTAATTGTTACTGAATATTCTGTGAATATTTGGTTATCCTATGTGGCATCCAAAGCATTTTTGGATTGTGTTGTGTGTTGGTTTTCGGATTTTCAGCGCTTTCTAATTATGGAGACATATTAGGAAACTTTAGATTGAAGACCTATTTTGTTGGAGTTTATTTTGCCGATTTGTGAGTAGTCTATTTGCTGCGTTTTTGAAGCTCAATCCAGTCTAGATTTAATGCTATATATTGACTGGTATAAACCTAGTTTAGGTGTGGAACTTACGTGTGTTTTTGTTAGGGTTTTCGTGTGTTATTTGTGAGCCTAACTGGTATCATTCTGATAACAGTATAAGGACTGGTTTTTGTGTTGTAAGTTCTGTCAGCTACTCATAAGCTTTTAAGCATTGAGTTTCTTGTGTGTCAATTCTCATAAGCTTTAAAGTATTGAGAATTGTGTGTTTTGAAAGTGTGACTTTCTTGGTGTTACTTGTGTGGAAAGAAACCAATAACGGGTTGTGGTTGTAGAGGGATTTGAGGAGGGCCTCATACCTAGGTGAGTCTTAGGTAGAAGTCATAGGAAGGGTAGTGATTAAGTGAGCAGATTATAATAGGGTTTGGTTATTATATGATCTGTGAATTAATATTATCGTATATTGGTTTCGTCCCTGGCTTGGTAGCTGTAGCACCCCAAAATTTGCTCTCTTACTTTAGTACTAACTGGCTTGTGTTTCATTTCATTTTTGCATTATCATGTGTGCATATCATTGGTTCTTAGCATGGGGTCAAGGTGTCTGAGGCAGTTCAAGAGGAGAAGGTGTTATTCAAAAGGGTCAAGTTCCATACCATTTATCAGGAATCAAGGGTTGGTACAAAGTTACTAAATTTGGAAATGACCTATAATCTGAAAGTTTCCTTTTTGGGCAAGTTCTTACACTACATTCAACTTGACCTTTCATCATCAAAGAAGCTTAAAATGAATTTTCCTCAAACATGAAAGTTGAAGATCTTTTTCTCCCCTTTCCAACAAGTACTAGATGGTCTCCATATCATTTGTGAAACTCAAGTTATGATCAAAAGAAGGCAAAGTGATTTTTAGGGTTTTCTCATGGTTCCATTTTCACTTTGGGACATAGTGACCTATATTTGGTTCCATTGCTTCAAGGCATATTCTAACCTCAAAGTAAACTCCATAAGGACCATTTTTGGCCTTTGAATCAAGTGGATCCATGGTTTATTCATCACTTATTTTCCATTATACAAAATTGCAAGATCATTGAAAGCTCATGAACCAAGACATCTCAAGGCCCAAATCCAATTCAGGTGTGATTAGCAATTGAAACATAAGTGATCCATCATAAGAGGCTTGGGTGTACATGCATGGAGGAGGTTGTATTTCACATTATGCAAATTACCAAAATTACCCAAAACTCATTAAGTGAGGAATTAACAAGGCCCAAGTGATTATCAGTGGATTAACCCTAAGTATTTAAGCTAACTCATGCACTGGTTAGAGGGGACAACACGTGATTTTGAGGAGAACAAAGTTTGCAACCCTAAAGCTTGATTCATTCGAATCTCACAATCCATAAAGGCTTTGGGTGAAATTCTTTCACAGTCTTCATCCTTGGAATCCATAGAGCACAAACCATCCATCATTGGAAGCTAAAAGCAAGGATATAGATTGCCTAATCTCAGGTTAGTGATGTTTTTCATGATCTTAAAACTCCTTTTTTAAACGTGCATAATGATATTTGATACCCACTGATAATTCTGGTGTGTTTTGTTTGGAGTTTGGATGTATAGATTAATTGTTTCGTGAGTTTTAAGTTTTGAATGCATACATTATTTCATTCGTTTTTCATTGTACGTTGATTGTTTGTGATTTTTGATGGCATATTATTGATCCTCATCAAATTCTGGTCAGAATAGTGTATTCGTTTGCGTGTTCTGGGAAATTTTTTGTTGCAGGTGGCCGGAAGTGGTGACCGGAGCCCTAGCTCCGGCGACTGGTAAGGGTTCCGGCGAGATTAGGGTTTGGGTGAGGAAGATGAAATCCCCACCGTCTGTGACTTTGATCGTGTGGCCCATATGCTGCCACGCGTTTTAAATTTTGTTTTATTTAATTGGTTTGTATGTGTGCCCTCCCACGATTATTACCATGCATCGCTACTCTAAGCCATTCGTTTATTTTAACTTTTGATTGTGTTGACTAATCCTGGACGTTGGTTTGATCATGTGGCTTATAGGGTGCCAACGCATTAATGATACCATGCGCCTTACCACGTGCCACTTTTTTATTTCATTTATTTTCTGAATACTTGCGTGTGTGAGTGTGCACCATTATTAAGATGGGCATGTGAATCTGTACCACTCATCATTATTACTTGTGCTTGTGTTGACTTGATATGAAGCGTCAGATTTATCCCATGGTGCGTGTTAAGTCAATCAGTTGACTGAGTCCATGTGTACTTCTTTTTTTTTTTTCGCTGATGGATTTTAGTGTTTGGGCCTCCTATCTGCACCCTCTCCCTTAAGCCCATTATATTTTCCCACGTGAACCATCTGCTGAACACACCCCCCATGCATATTTCTTTATTTTTATTTTGCATTTAATTACATTATTTCATTTTTATTTTTAAAAATAGATAATTGCATCCTAAAAATCCCAAAACATTCATGAATTATATTTATTGTTTTATAAAATTTTCTCAAATTTTATTTTTTATTTTTATTTTATTTTTAGCATCTGAAATAATTATTTCTTTAATTTCTTTTGAGTTTATTCCATACATGCATACTCTAACTTGTTTATTTTATTTCTCCTCATCCATAAAACCTTTTGAGTTCATCCTTTTTGCATTGTTTTACCAACACATTGAATTGCATTAAAAAAATTTTCTCTCATTTTTAAAACTTTTTCATATTGCATTTTAGTCATTTTCTTTTGCATATTGAACCACAATTCTCATTTGACTTTGGATAATTGTTTGAGTGACCTATCTGGTGAATTTTGGCATGAGCTTTTGACATGATGTTTGTATCTGGTTAAGGTGTGTTAGGTCTTAATTTGGTAATTTTAAAAGATGTTTTGCTAATTGTTTGATTGCTTTTGTTTGAGGTTTTCTTGTATGCACATCCATGATCATGTCTGGTTACTTGTTTCAGAAGGCACTTGTGCCATTGCTTGGGGGTTATTTCTTTGACTTCATAAACCATGTTTTAATTGTTATAGGTCACTTGATGGCTATTATATATCATTGGTGTGAGTTTTTTGCATACTTTGTGCATATGTTCAATGTTTGGTTCACATGCCTTTTCTTTGACTTATCTTCTCACTTCTCCTCATCTGTGTTTCTTCACGATTTATGTTTGGTTTATGTATGCCATGCCATATCATTCATTTACATTTCATTTGATGTATGTTTCTGACCTTGGAACTTTGCATTCATGTCATATGCTATTCATGCTTCATCTTACATACTTGAACATGTTTCACTTATATGTTTCCTTCTCTTTCTTCTGATGATTCTTGATGCTTGGATACCTGTTTGCACGCCTCATGTGACACTTGTATAACATGTTTAGGCACATGTTTAGGTCATCCACATTCTGACTTGGATATTATTTGAAGCATTCTTGCATAATCACCTTGCACATCCACTCTTCCTTCTTCTACTCCTTCTTTGATAACTCTCTTGTTTGTTTTGCCACTGGTTTGCATTCTATTTGCTTGATTTTGTTTGGTAAACATTGGGGGTCACCTCCAAGGTGAATATTCTGGTTGGGATAAGTTTCATTTGGTTTGTAACCTTTTCTCTTTGGTTTGTGACTTGCTTGGGTTCCATTTGTCTTATTGTTACTTATGTCTGTTTTGTACTAACCTTATATGCAGGGGCTGAGGTAAGTTATTTAAGGGGGTGGATAAGTATCCATGTCCACTCTCATTATTTCTTCCCCTCATCTTTTCTTTTCTTTAGGCTTAAGTTGTTGTCAAACCTCCCCTTAGGGCCATCTTTGCATGATAACATTAGGATAGATTTTCCCCGTAGTGTTTTTCTTTTCTTTTGAGTCCCTCTCCTCATCTCATAACATCTCTAAGATACTTAATAAGGTCAACTTGCCTTGCACACGATCCTTAAACATAGGAAATGAAGATTGAGGGGTCACCCTTCTCTCTTCTAGAGTGTTGAGCATACGTCCCATTGAGGGCGACCATGCGACGCATTCGCTCCCGTGTTATAGACTTTGGTTCAAGTTGAGTTATGAACTAATTCAAGTCACTTCTGTCCTAAAAAATACAGACAAACTTCAAACCTTTTTATCCTGCGGGATTGTCAAACTAAAGGCTACTTTCAAAAAGGGCACGTTACTTTCCGTCTGAGTCGCAAACAGGCATCGACCCTAACTGTCGAACGCGAACTTAACGTCGCTCATAAAAAACACAAAAAGAACTTGGTCCGAACTACGTTGACTCTGAATTCCCCATTGCACAAAGGGGGTACGTAGGCCTAGGACGTCGACGTCCTACCGAGTCTGTCTTTGTTTTCCCCTCCCCCGTTTTAGTGCAGCCATAGATGTTAGGATAACTCACCCTTAGAATAGACATCAAGCGTGGATCCCATCGAGTACGATGGACGCGTGGGGTGCTAGCACCTTCCCCTCGCGTAACCGACTCCCGAACCCAGGCTAAGGTTGCGATGACCATTCCTTTCCCTCTTCCTCAGGTTTATGCGGTGTTCCTTTTCCCTCTCTTGGGATAAATTTACACGACTGGTGACTCTGTTTTCCGTGCCACTCTCGCGTTTGTACCTGGATGAAAATCCTGGGAGCAACAGCTGGCGACTCTGCTGGGGACTTCTAGTTGACCTACGCTGGTCCATCCCTAAGTGAGTCAATCCTAGCGCTTGCTTGTCTTTGTTCTCTTTGAGTGTTTTTGTTTTTGTTTTGTTTTGCTTTATTTGTTGTATTTTATTTTTTGCATTACATATTATTATCATCTGCTGCACTGTTCTTCTGTTTGGCGGGTTGGGGTTTCCAAGAGATAAGCCCAATACCCAGGCTTGAGCATACACATAGGATTAGCGTGGCAAGTAGTGTGACTTGTGTGGCATTTGGCCAAACGTAGTATACATGAAAACTCCACATCCAGGCGAGGTTTTCTTTGGTAATGTTCTATCCTGCGCATTGGTGCAGATGATTGAATGTAACTTGGAAAACTATTGACTCTGGCGGCCATTCCCGAGGACTCAGTAACGGCACTCCTCCCGAGACGTGATAATGGCAGACCAGAAATGGCAAACCCATTACACATGTCGATCCGAGGACCCAATGCTGGGAACTTGCTATAGGGTTTACTTTTGGAAAAGAATCAGTGGAAGCACTCCTCGTTTGGCGGTAGTACTGTACTGAGGGATGAATGTACTATTTCTTCTCGACCTCAGTGCCGAAACTGAGGACTTGCCATAGGATGTTTTCTTTTGAGGGGAATCAGTTGAGGCCTCCTCGATTGGTAATGATGCCAAACTAGAAATGGTGAACGTATCATCATTTCTCGACCTGAGAGCCCGTGATATTGAGGATCCTCGGCTTTCTAGTTCCCACACGTGAGAGGGCAGGGTGTTTACAGGTTTGTAGGTAACCTTGACCTTCAACATACTCGGTTTTCTGGTCAGCGGATTTATCAGTGTGGTATTATGGTTATTTCGGTATTCAGGGTATTTGGGCAGATATTTGAGATGGTTCAGTTGGTATAATGCAGCAGTGTTCAGTCTGTGCAGCATCCTTGACCCCATGTGTGCATTTGCATCGTCATTTTGCATCCCAACATGTTTATTCATTTGTAGGGTTGCATACTAACTTTGATTCTGGTTTTTGAAATTAAACTGGAATCAAGGGGTGGATCACCCTGCGAATTCTTAAACATATTCATTAGCATTCGCATATCCATAATCATTTTGCATAACAGGTGTTTATCTCTGGCGTTCTTACTTGGTTCTCCTCCGCAGTACAGGATTGCAGATCAACACATTCACCGATAATCTACCAGACAAAATCAGAAGACTCATGGATCAACTACAAGCTGAGATGACTGAGATGCGGACCCGCATGAACCAATTCATGGATTTAATGCAAGGGGTTGCTCAGGGCCAAGAGCAGTTAAGAACTTTGTCCAACCACTGATTGCAAGGATTAATGAAGAAGGTGTCCCTCATGGAGGAGTTCATATTGGTGTCAATGGTACTAATGTTCAGAATGGCCCTCCGGGCGGAGGTATCCCTGTTTCTGGTGTTGTGATCCCTCCAGGCGGGGCTGAAAATGTTGGGGGAGGTGGTATTGGTGTCTGTGCTATTCATGGCCGTCAGTTTGATGATATTCAAGATGATGCATTCTCTATGCCAGGTAGGGATGCTGGTTCTTAGATTGACACTGATCAGAGATTTAGGTTGATTGAGGAACAACTGAGGGGTGTTGCCAATCAAGATTCTGTGGGTATGGATTTGGAGGATTTGGGGCTGGTTCCAGGCGTCGTTATCCCGCGCAAGTTTCAGACTCCTACCTTCGAAAAGTACAATGGTATGACTTGTCCAAGGACTCATGTCAGGGCATACACGAGTAAAATGGCTGCTCACGCAAAGAACGAAAAGTTGATGATGCATTGCTTTCAGGATAGCCTATCTGGGGCATCCCTGGAGTGGTATATGCAACTAGAGAGGAAAGACGTGCGTAGTTGGAGAGATCTTACAGGGGCATTTATTAGACACTATCAATATAACACTGATATGGCTCCCAATCGTACACAGCTGCAGAATATGTCTCAAAAGAGCAATAAAAGCTTTAGAGAGTACGCCCAGAGGTGGCGTGAAGTGGCTTCCCGAGTTCAACCTCCGATGCTGGAAAGAGAGCTCGTTGATATGTTCATGGATACGCTTCAGGGGCATTATTATGAGAAATTGGTTGGATGTTTGTCAGCTGGATTTTCAGGTCTTGTATTGGCAGGAGAAAGAGTTGAAAATGGCAACAAAACGGGAAAGATTCGAATTGCTGCTGAAAATGCAAAGAAACCTTATGATGGGTCCTCCAAGGGAAAGGAAGGAGAAGCCAGTGTTGTGTATATTCCTCCTGTTATTCAACGGCCTGTTCAGCATCAGCGACCTTATGCTCCTCAGCAACAGAGACAAAAAAGAGCACGAAGGCCTGCGAGAAGTTTTGATCCACTCCCTATCCCTCACAGTGATGTTCTTGCCCATCTACTTGAGAGTTCTCTGGTTGAACTAAGGGATTCCAAGCCTGTTCCTGACCCTATTCCTCCTGATTATGATCTGGATGCCAGATGTGAATATCACTCAGACACACTGGGTCATTCAATTGAAAAATGCAACGTGTTCAAGCACAAGGTGCAAGACCTGGTAGACTCAGAGATCATTGCATTCACTGAAGATGATATGTACATCAATTGAAGCCTCCCTTCTCAAGTGAGCACTCAGTCTGCAAGTACGTCCAGGCAGAATCAAGCTTCCTCAACAATGGCAATCTTCAGCTTCTTTACTGCACTTTCATTTGTAGTTTTTCATTTCTTGTTAAAGAATTGTATGCATGTAAGACTTGCTTGTTTTTAATGACGATATTAATGCAATGAATATGTTTTTCTTGAAGTAATCCATTCGTGTTCACTCTTAAATGTTTATATGCACTGCAATACCAATTTTCTTGTCTAGAACTCTCGAGGGAGGATGATGAGACGAAAACGCAAAATCTCTGGTTGTATGTTCAAGGATAGAACTCTGTTGAGGATGTACAGGCATTGTGTTAAACCCCTAAACACTGGAGATATAAGGGAGATAGACCCTCGTTAACCCCTTTTGAGCCTTGAAGTAGGAGTTTCTTTCGTACAAAAAAACCCTCATACTTAACCCAGGGGCAGGGTAGGCGTCAGTTAGTTTGACCGAGCGTTCAAATTTCAAGGAGATTGTGCATCTGAGGATCCATTACCTTCTATCCCACCGTCAAGAGGTCAAGAGATGTGAAACCACGATGGTTATCCATCAACAACTAAGGAGTGAGGCAGTCACAACCCTTTCAAGCAAGTAAGACAACCAGTGTCACACGCTTTGTTCAAAAAGGGGAATAATAAAAATAAAAAATAAAAAGAGAAAAGCCCGCTAAGTCGAAACTTGTAAACAAGTGACTTAGGCAAAAGTCAGGGCATCCCACTGGACTTCAAAATCGAAAAAACTCAAAAGAGTCAGTCCAGGAAAAAATTAGGGATCAAAAAAGCAAAAGAAAGAAAAAGCGAAAAGCGTTACAAAAGAAAATCCTCGATAAGAACAAATTCGTGTGATTACAGACACAAAAGATAAAAAGGGGTGACTGTCACTCCAAAACTTCCTTAGGCGTCAAACCATTAGTGGCAGGGGTCCCTTAAAGATCGTAAACCTTTTGAGAGATGAGCGTTTGTGTCAGATTAACTAAACATAGGACTAGAGAACATCACGAAGAGTGGGTGGGCACCGATAAATTTTGATCCATAAATCCTTTTTTCTGAAACCGTGAACCAGACCACGTTACAACCCTTAAAAGTCCTAATTGAAACAGGGTTTATTCCGAAAGCGTACTTCAACAGGACAGCGTTCCTGACTCCTATGAGTTGTGCTAATAGGATTTGTTGGTATTGCATGTGCGCATTGTTTTGCCATTCAAAATCAAGGTCGCATCCCAACTAGTGATTCATTCACAGGGCTTGGCGACGCATCTTCAATAAAAACTTCAAGGTTAACATATTTGTTGCATTAGAATTATCATTCTCATAAATAACTTATTCTGTTTGCATACATGTGCCTAAGCATCAATGCAGCTTACACAGTGAACGTCAGTCAAGAAGCTTGATCCTGCCAAGTTGGGATGCTTGAAAATTCTGAAGGACAATCATATCAAAGGGCATGCTGCCCAGAGACTCAGTGTAGAGTGGGCTCTCCCCAGTAAGTCGTGTTAAGATGTAGCCAATCTGGGGCAGTCACGTCGAGAAATCTCTCCGAAATTCAGTTATTCTGGGGCATTCATTCTAAGATCAGGGGCAAAGTCACTTCAAAGCACATATTGGGGCAGGCCACCTCTAGAGCGTGGGAGATTGTCCACTCCTGAAAATGGTTTATTGAAAACACCTCCTCAAGGTTCAAAATACTAAAGCAGAGTATTTTCAAGTCGTTACAATCCCTTTCGAGGTAATGTACTTCATGGATTATGAAGACTGGGGCAGTTATGTCGAGATATGATAAATCTCTCCAAGAGTTTGAAGACCCTGGGGAAGTGCGAACGCGCGATCTTCTATAAAATCCTCTTGAGATGATTTCTTCCATTAGACCTGGTGGTCTGGGGCAAGTGAAAAGTTCAAAGAGCCGCTTATGACCATAAAGACAAGTCAGGTTGTAGGGCAACGGGATTGTACTTCCCCAGCAGTTTGCTTTCCCCAGCATTGAGATTGCTCCTTCCCCAGTAGGGCAAACTTTCCTCAGCAGGGCAGACTTTCCCCAGTAGGAGACTCAGGGAATTTGTTCTCCGGAACAGGACGTTGTCTCCCCATAAAATCAGGATGCATCTTCACACCAGCCAAGCAGGAAGCGCACTTTCGCCGACAACGTTATGTTCTAATCCCCAGCAAGGTGAGGGTAAAGTCATTCTCCCCATCAGCAGTTTGCTTTCCCCAGCATTGAGATTGCTCCTTCCCCAGCAGGTCAAACTTTCCTCAGCAGGGCAAACTTTCCCCAGCAGGAGACTCAGGGAATTTGTTCTCCGGAACAGGACGTTGTCTCCCCATAAAATCAGGATGCATCGTCACACCAGCCAGGCAAGAAGCGCACTTTCGCCGACAACGTTATGTTCTAATCCCCAGCAAGGTGAGGGTAAAGTCATTCTCCCCATCAACAGGTTAAGTTCAGCAGTATCCCCAAGCAGGATGGTATTATGGACTGTTTTCCCCAAGCAGGGTCTGGTAGCAATCTGCGCCGTTATTCGTGCGGTGGTGGTTGGCGTGCCCAGCAGGTTCTAAGCCCAATTGTGGTTGGTAATTTTCAGTAACAGACTTCCGGTCCCGTTATTAGCATTCATTCTCAACTCCCCCGGCAGAGGAGAAATCTCAGGTTTTGGATGTTACCTTCAGTAAAGGACATGTGTAATCCCCGGTAGTGTGGATGTTCTTTTGGGATTTCATCCCCAGCAGAAATGGTTGATCCAAAGAGTCGGTCAGTGTGATCCTCCTCAGCAGAGTTCCTGGACTCAGAGGACAATTTATTTTTGTCATCCCCAGCTGAATTGGTCTCTTCTCTCCAGCATTTATTTTGCTGGAGGGGCCCTTTTGCATATCATCATCATTGCATTGCATCCTCAAAATGCGTAGCATTTCCATTTCGTATGGAGCATTACGCCGTAGAAAAATTCAAACATGCATCGAAGCATAAGCTAGATTTGGTACCTTGTGCGAAAGCCCAGATCAACCCTCAATCAAGATAGTGATCCCATCCTTAGAGCTGACGCTTATCTTCCCCAACTTCAAAGTTGTTGTATAATTTTTCTCAACCTCAGAGTTGATGAAATATCCTTTCGTCCCCAACTTCAAAGTTGTTGTATACCTTTTCTCGACCTCAGAGTTGATGAAACATCCTTTCGTCCCCAACTCCAAAGTTGTCGTATACTTTTTCTCAACCTCAGAGTTGATGAAATATCCTTTCGTCCCCAACTTCAAAGTTGTTGTATACCTTTTCTCGACCTCAGAGTTGATGAAATATCCTTTCGTCCTCAACTTCAAAGTTGTTGTATACCTTTTCTCAACCTCAGAGTTGATGAAATATCCTTTCTTCCCCAACTTCAAAGTTGTTGTATGCCTTTTCTCAACCTCAGAGTTGATGAAATATCCTTTCTTCCCCAACTTCAAAGTTGTTGTATACCTTTTTTCAACCTCAGAGTTGATGAAATAGCCTTTCTTCCCCAACTTCAAAGTTGTTGTATACCTTTTCTCAACCTCAGAGTTGATGAAATATCCTTTCTTCCCCAACTTCAAAGTTATTGTATACCTTTTCTCAACCTCAGAGTTGATGAAATATCCTTTCTTCCCCAACTTCAAAGTTGTTGTATGCCTTTTCTCAACCTCAGAGTTGATGAAATAGCCTTTCTTCCCCAACTTCAAAGTTGTTGTATACCTTTTCTCAACCTCAGAGTTGATGAAATATCCTTTCTTCCCCAACTTCAAAGTTGTTGTATACCATTTCTCAACCTCAGAGTTGATGAAATATCCTTTCTCCCCCAACTTCAAAGTTGTTGTATACCTTTTCTCGACCTCAGAGTTGATGAAATATACTTTCTTCCCCAACTTCAAAGTTGTTGTATACCTTTTCTCGACCTCAGAGTTGATGATTTACCTTCTTATCCCCAGCGAAGTCCACTTTCTGTAGGTCTTCCTTTGCGGGTACGGTTGAGGTCGTATTCGCTATTCTTCAGCACGCTCCTTGTCGTTATCCTCACCATTAGCAAATTTCCGGGTTCTTTTGGTATTCAATCCCTGTGTATCCTGGAATGTCTGAAAGTCGTCGCTATCATACCTTCTGGACCAAGTTGATTGAATAGGGGCAGCTGTAGCAACCCAAAATTTGCTCTCTTACTTTAGTACTAACTGGCTTGTGTTTCATTTCATTTTTGGATTATCATGTGTACATATCATTGGTTCTTAGCATGGGGTCAAGGTGTCTGAGGCAGTTCAAGAGGAGAAGGTGTTATTCAAAAGGGTCAAGTTCCATACCATTTATCAAGAATCAAGGGTTGGTACAAAGTTACTAAATTTGGAAATGACCTATAATCTGAAAGTTTCCTTTTTGGGAAAGTTCTTACACTACATTCAACTTGACCTTTCATCATCAAATAAGCTTCAAATGAATTTTCCTCAAACATTAAAGTTGAAGATCTTTTTCTCCCCTTTCCAACAAGTACTAGATGATCTCCATATCATTTGTGAAACTCAAGTTATGATCAAAAGAAGGCAAAGTGATTTTTAGGGTTTTCTCATGGTTCCATTTTCACTTTGGGACATAGTGACCTATATTTGGTTCCATTGCTTCAAGGCATATTCTAACCTCAAAGTATACTCCATAAGGACCATTTTTGGCCTTTGAATCAAGTGGATCCATGGTTTATTCATCACTTATTTTCCATTATGCAAAATTGCAAGATCATTGAAAGCTCATAAACCAAGACATCTCAAAGCCCAAATCCAATTCAGGTGTGATTAGCAATTGAAACATAAGTGATCCATCATAAGAGGCTTGGGTGTACATGCATGGAGGAGGTTGTATTTCAAATTATGCAAATGGCCAAAATTACCCAAAACTCATTAAGTGAGGAATTAACAAGGCCCAAGTGATTATCAGTGGATTAACCCTAAGTATTTAAGCTAACTCATGCACTGGTTAGAGGGGACAACACGTGATTTTGAGGAGAACAAAGTTTTCAACCCTAAAGCTTGATTCATTCGAATCTCACAATCCATAAAGGCTTTGGGCGAAATTCTTTCACAGTCTTCATCCTTGGAATCCATAGAGCACAAACCACCCATCATTGAAAGCTAAAAGCAAGGATATAGATTGCCTAATCTCAGGTTAATGATGTTTTTCATGATCTTAAAACTCCTTTTTTAAACGTGCATAATGATATTTGATACCCACTGATAATTCTGGTGTGTTTTGTTTGGAGTTTGGATGTATAGATTAATTGTTTCGTGAGTTTTAAGTTTTGAATGCATACATTATTTCATTCGTTTTTCATTGTACGTTGATTGTTTGTGATTTTTGATGGCATATTATTGATCCTCATCAAATTCTGGTCAGAATAGTGTATTCGTTTGCGTGTTCTGGGAAATTTTTTGTTGCAGGTGGCCGGAAGTGGTGACCGGAGCCCTAGCTCCGGCGACTGGTAAGGTTCCGGCGAGATTAGGGTTTGGCTGAGGAAGATGAAATCCCCACCGTCCGTGACTTTGATCATGTGGCCCATATGTTGCCACGCGTTTTAAATTTTGTTTTATTTAATTGGTTTGTATGTGTGCCCTCCCACGATTATTACCATGCATCGCTACTCTAAGCCATTCGTTTATTTTAACTTTTGATTGTGTTGACTAATCCTGGACGTTGGTTTAATCATGTGGCTTATAGGGTGCCAACGCATTAATGATACCATGCGCCCTACCACGTGCCACTTTTTTATTTCATTTATTTTCTGAATACTTGCGTGTGTGAGTGTGCACCATTATTAAGATGGGCATGTGAATCTGTACCACTCATCATTATTACTTGTGCTTGTGTTGACTTGATATGAAGCGTCAGATTGATCCCATGGTGCGTGTTAAGTCAATCAGTTGACTGAGTCCATGTGTACTTCTTTTTTTTTTTTATGCTGATGGATTTTAGTGTTTGGGCCTCCTATCTGCACCCTCTCCCTTAAGCCCATTATATTTTCCCACGTGAACCATCTGCTGAACACACCCCCAATGCATATTTCTTTATTTTTATTTTGCATTTAATTACATTATTTCATTTTTATTTTTAAAAATAGATAATTGCATCCTAAAAATCCCAAAAAATTCATGAATTATATTTATTGTTTTATAAAATTTTCTCAAATTTTATTTTTTATTTTTATTTTATTTTTAGCATCTGAAATAATTATTTCTTTAATTTCTTTTGAGTTTATTTCATACATGCATACTCTAACTTGTTTATTTTATTTCTCCTCATCCATAAAACCTTTTGATTTCATCCTTTTTGAATTGTTTTACCAACACATTAAATTGAATTAAAACATTTTTATATCATTTTTAAAACTTTTTCATATTGCATTTTAATCATTTTCTTTTGCATATTGAACCACAATTCTCATTTGACTTTGGATAATTGTTTGAGTGACCTATCTGGTGAATTTTGGCATGAGCTTTTGACATGATGTTTGTATCTTGTTAAGGTGTGTTGGGTCTTAATTTGGTAATTTTAAAAGATGTTTTACTAATTGTTTGATTGCTTTTGTTTGAGGTCTTCTTGTATGCACATCCATGATCATGTCTGGTTACTTGTTTGAGAAGGCACTTGTGCCATTGCTTGGGGGTTGTTTCTTTGACTTCATAAACCATGTTTTAATTGTTATAGGTCACTTGATGGCTATTATATATCATTGGTGTGAGTTTGTTGCATACTTTGTGCATATGTTCAATGCTTGGTTCACATGCCTTTTCTTTGACTTATCTTCTCACTTCTCCTCATCTGTGTTTCTTCATGATTTATGTTTGGTTTATGTATGCCATGCCATATCATTCATTTACATTTCATTTGATGTATGTTTCTGACCTTGGAACTTTGCATTCATGTCATATGCTATTCATGCTTCATCTTACATACTTGAACATGTTTCACTTATATGCTTCCTTCTCTTTCTTCTGATGATTCTTGATGCTTGGATACCTGTTTGCACGCCTCATGTGACACTTGTATAACATGTTTAGGCACATGTTTAGGTCATCCACATTCTGACTTGGATATTATTTGAAGCATTCTTGCATAATCACCTTGCACATCCACTCTTCCTTCTTCTACTCCTTCTTTGATAACTCTCTTGTTTGTTTTGCCACTGGTTTGCATTCTATTTGCTTGATTTTATTTGGTAAACATTGGGGGTCACCTCCAAGGTGAATATTCTGGTTGGGATAAGTTTCATTTGGTTTGTAACCTTTTCTCTTTGGTTTGTGACTTGCTTGGGTTCCATTTGTCTTATTGTTACTTATGTTTGATTTGTACTAACCTTGTATGCAGGGGCTGAGGTAAGTTATTTAAGGGGGTGGATAAGTATCCATGTCCACTCTCATTCTTTCTTCCCCTCATCTTTTCTTTTCTTTAGCCTTAGGTTGTTGTCAAACCTCCCCTTAGGGCCATCTTTGCATGATAACATTAGGATAGATTTTCCCCGTAGTGTTTTTCTTTTCTTTTGAGTCCCTCTCCTCATCTCATAACATCTCTAAGATACTTAATAAGGTCAACTTGCCTTGCACACGAGCCTTAAACATAGGAAATGAAGATTGAGGGGTCACCCTTCTCTCTTCTAGAGTGTTGAGCATACGTCCCATTGGGGGCGACCATGCGACGCATTCGCTCCCGTGTTATAGACTTTGGTTCAAGTTGAGTTATGAACTAATTCAAGTCACTTCTGTCCTAAAAAATACAAACAAACTTCAAACCTTTTTATCCTGCGGGATTGTCAAACTAAAGGCTACTTTTCAAAAAGGGCACGTTACTTTCCGTCTGTTTTCCGCGCCACTATCGCGTTTGTACCTGGATGAAAATCTTGGGAGCGACAGTAGCCCCCAGAGTAGGATTGTTGGTCCGAACTGGGTAAACATATCACTGTGTTCTTTACTTTCTGCACTGTTATTTTTATTGTTATCTTGTCCATTGTGTTGGATATCAGTGTCTCAACATCTGTGTAGGACATCTGATATCTGTGCCAGAATTTCAATTGGTATCAGAGCTTACACCCTTGTTTGGTTCTGGGTGAGATTCAGGGAAGGTACTTTCTGGTACACTGGACAAGGATGGAGGATTTTTGAACAAACCACCTCTGCTTGATGGTTCCAACTATGACTATTGGAAACCAAGGATGATAGCGTTCATAAAATCCATGGATGATCGAGCATGGAAAGCTGTTATAAAAGGATGGGAACCCCCAAAGGTTAAAGATGGAAAAGGTACCCCTACTAATGTGGTGAAGGAAGAGGAAGACTGGGATGATGCAGACTACAAAGGGTCCATGGGAAATTCCAAAGCCATGAATGCATTGTTTAATGGTGTCAATAGGAATATCTTCAGGTTGATTGAACATTGCACCATTGCAAAAGAGGCGTGGGAGGTCTTGAAGGTTGCTCATGAAGGGACTTCAAAGGTGAAGATGTCAAAACTTCAGCTTCTCACTAGCAAGTTTGAGAGTTTGAAGATGAAGGAGGATGAGAGCATTCATGATTTTCACATGAACATTATTGAGATAGTTAATGTCTCAAGTGCCCTAGGTGAAAAGATGTCTGACAGCAAACTGGTCAGAAAAATCCTCAGATCTTTACCTAAGAGATTTGACATGAAAGTGACTGCTATAGAGGAAGCTCAGGATATAGACAAGATGAAAGTGGATGAACTTGTGGGATCTCTTCAAACATTTGAATTAGGGATCAGTGAAAAGTCTAAAAAAAGAAGAGCATAGCTTTTGTGTCAAATGCTGGTGACTCAGAAGATGAGGGTGACCTGGTCAGAGATGAAGGGGTGTCTAAAGATCTGGTATTGCTTGGAAAACAATTCAACAAAGTGTTGAAAAGGATTGACTGGAAGTCGAGAGCAAATGCTCAGAACAAGTCACTCGACATCAGTAAAAACCAGGATGGAGGCAGAAGGTCCAGAACTGAAGAAGACTCAAATCAAGGGAAGAGAGTTCAGTGTTTTGAATGTGAGGGATTTGGGCACATAAAGACTGAGTGTCCTAAGTATCTCAAAAGGCAGAAGAAGGGCCTATCTGTGTCTTGGTCAGAAGGGGAGTCTGAGAGTGATCTTGAAGAAGAATCAGCAAAATTGGTGACAGCCTTGACCGGGATATGTAAGGCTGATGGAGAAACTACTTGTGAGTCTGACTCTGACAAAGAATCTTATATTGGAGAACTCACTAAGGAAGAAGTCTTCACCGGGTTCTCAGAGTTGTGTATCAAGAATGAAGAAAGGTGCCAGATAATATTAGAACAGAAGGTTCTGATAGCTCAACTAGAATCTGAGAAGGAAGAACATCTATCAATCATTGCTGATCTGAAAGAGGAGGTTGTATGGCAAAAGTCACAACTTGACAATATAACCAAATCTATAAGAATGCTGAACAATGGTACCACGCAGCTGGATGAGATTCTTCAGACTGGGAAAGATGCTGGAAATGTGCAAGGCCTTGGTTTTAACAATCAAGCAGAGAACTACAAGAAGCCTGTATTAAAGTTTGTTCCTCAGAAAATAAAACAAGAAGAAGGGATGTCAAATCACATGTTTCAACATCAGATGAAGCATCAGAAAAGAATATGTAGTTCAAAGTATAAACCATGGAAATGTCATTACTGTGGAAAGATTGGTCACTGAAAGTCCTTTTGCTACAAGCTGCACGGCTATCCCAAAACTGCTCATCAACAAAATAAAAGGACAGAGTTGGGCTAAAGTGAAGAGAAGATGGACTCCTAGAAATATGATGGCCGGTTTCATAGCACATACCTCTCTTAGAGCATCTGCAAGGGAAGATTGGTACTTTGACAGTGGTTGTTCAAGACACATGACTGGTGTGAAGAAATTCCTGTCAGATATCAAGCCTCACTCCACCAATTATGTCACTTTTGGGGATGGATCAAAATGTGAAATAAAAGGTGTTGGAAAGCTGGACTACACAGGACAACCAAATCTGGATCGTGTTCTATTTGTCAAAGGGCTGACCGCAAATTTGATCAGTATAAGCCAATTGTGTGATGTAGGTCTCAAAGTAAATTTCACAAAATCTGAATGTCTTGTAACCAATGAGAAAGATGAAGTTGTTATGAAGGGAACCAGGTCTAAGGATAACTGCTATCTGTGGAATCCTCAAGAACCGGAAAGTTTGTCTACCTGTTTGATGTCAAAGGAAGATGAAACTAAACTGTGGCATCAGAAATTGGGTCACTTACACTTGAAAGGGATGAAGAAAGTTATGTCAAGTGAAGTTGTCAGTTCTTGGATTGGCTGGAATTTTGGTAAAACAAAGTATGTTCAATGTTGATGTCAAGGTGGTGATGTTGCAACATTGAGTCTTAACACTGGGCTGTGTTAAGTATTTAATTTGCTGAAGTTGGATGTCTGATGTCACATGGCGATGTTGTGACATTAGATCTGCAGAATTAATAACATCAGGTTGTGATGTTGTTGGGGTTTGCGTGTTAGCTGGAATTGTGGAGAGCAAGCTGTCTCATTGGATGCGAATATCTTGGGTTAGATATTCTTCGCTGCATAGGAGATCTGGTGCAGATTTGTAGGAGATTTAAAAGGTTGAAGATTTGAAAAGATTTTAGGAGAAAATCTATTTTAAATATTCAGTTTTAAATAACAAATTAGGTCAGATATTGTAGGAGGTCCAAGTCCAATTCAAGGAGCTATTTAAAGCACACAAGACCAAAGGAAAAGGTACAGAAATACAGAGAGAAGAGCAAGAGCATAGGCTGAGTGTCTTGAGTATTTTGTACGAATTTTATATACAGAATTCTAGGTTGAATTGCTGAGTCATTTTCTCTCCTCTCTTAGAAGTTGTGAAGCAATAGAGAGTTATTACTTGATCAAAGCTGTGAAGTAAGATCAAGGTTGCTCAAAGAGGTTGTTCCTTGAGTATTGTTTTAGGGATTGAGTAGTGTTCTCATATCTAAGTGGTTTCTTAGGTAGAAAGTCACTAGTAGGAATTAAGTTTAGGAGATTGTCAACTGGGTTGTTGAGTCTGTAAATTAATTCTACAAGTAGTGAATTTCATCCCTGGCTTGGTAGCCCTCAGACGTAGGTAGTTAGACCGAACTGGGTGAACAATTTGGTGTGTTATTCTGCTGTTTATTCTGTCCATTGTGCAGAGTGTATTGTTGTGACATCGCACCTTAACATCACACGTCTGATACCAGAATTTCAATTGGTATCAGAGCAGGCATCCTGTCTGTCTCTGGGTGAGATCTAGGGAAGTTACTTTCTGGTGTAAAGATGGACAAAGAAGTTGGAGGATTCGTCAACAGACCCCCTATTTTGGATGGATCCAATTATGACTATTGGAAGCCAAGGATGACCACTTTCTTAAAATCCTTGGACAGCAGGGCTTGGAAGGCCATTATTAAACAGTGGAAAGCACCTGTTGTGTGTGAAAAAGATGATGCTGGCAAAGATAAAGAGGGCACTTCAAAGCTGAAGCCTGAAGAAGAATGGACCAAGGAAGAAGATGAGCTTGCCCTTGGAAATTCCAAAGCTCTAAATGCAATTTTCAATGGAGTGGATAAGAATATTTTCAGGTTAATCAATACCTGTGAAGTTGCTAAGGAAGCGTGGGATATCTTGAAGGCCACTCATGAAGGTACATCTAGAGTTAAAATGTCAAGACTTCAGATTTTAACATCAAAATTTGAAAACCTGAAGATGAAGGAAGATGAGACTATTCATGACTTCCACATGAATGTTCTGGAGCTGGCTAATGCATCCAGTGCTCTTGGTGAAAAAATGTCAGATGAAAAGCTTGTAAGGAAGATCCTTAGGTCCCTTCCTAAGAAGTATAAGATGAAGGTAACTGCCATTGAAGAATCACAAGACATCAGCAAGATGAGAGTTGATGAGCTCATTGGATCTCTTCAAACTTTTAAGCTTGGGTTGAATGAGGAAGAACCAGAAAAGAAACCAAAGAGTATAGCCTTGGTGTCAAAGGATCAAGAAGAGAAAGGAAATAGCTCTGAATCCCAGGAGGATCTATCTCAGGCCATAGTCATGTTGGGAAGACAGTTCAACAAAGTGTTCAAGCGAATGAATAATAACTCCAGGACTAATGTCAAGAACATATCTTCTGACATCAGCAAGTCAAAAGAGAAGGATGAAGAGAAAACTGTCCAAGATAAAGAAGTTCAGTGCTTTGAGTGTGAAGGGTATGGACATGTCAAGAAAGAGTGTCCCACCTTCTTGAAAAAGCAGAAGAAGGGCATGACAGTTTCCTGGTCTGACTCTGATAATGAAAGTGAAGGTGAGTCAGCAAAGCATGTTAGAGCTTTAACAGGAACTGTTGTTTCTGATGATGATTCTAGTGATAGAGAAATAACGTATGAGGAGTTGGCATCTACTTATCAAGAGCTGTGTTTAAAAAGTGCTGAGATTTGTCAAGAAAACCAGTGCCACAAGCAACAGATTGCTCAGCTTGAGAATGAAAAAGCTGATCTGGAAAATGAAGTTGTACTAGTTAAAGCTCACCTTGATCATATGACCAAGTCTGTTAGGATGCTGAGCTGTGGTACAGACACACTTGATAAGATCCTTCAGACATAAAAGGTTGCTGGTGATAAGTCAGGTATAGGATTTGTGGCTGAGAAAAAGGGTTCTGCTGAAGCAAGCACTTCAGGAACAAAGGAGGAGGTGTCCCAACCAATGTCTCAAACAAAGAGATAGGATCCTACCCCTAAGAAGGTTGTTCAGCCTCAGAATGTTGAGAAAAAGAATGGTCCCCATCAGAGAAAGATGCAGCCTCAAGGAGCTAGTCAGTATATGCCTCCCCATTATCACAAGAGCATGCAAGCTGCAAGGTTCAAACAGAACATGTCTCATCAGGTGTCTCAACATCAGGAAAACTGGTATGGATATGGATACAACAATGTTGTGCCTCATCATGGAAGAAGGAAGCCTCATCACCATAGGAGACAGCCTAGAAGACAGCATCCTCAGTACAAAAGAAGACAATCCAACTATGGAAGAAGGAGACAACATTATGGGTGGCAGCCACAGCATTATCATCAAAGTGGCAAAATATTTAACCACTTTAGATATGACAGAGTAAGATGCTTCTATTGTGGCAGGGTTGGACATATGCAGTCCTCGTGCTTTAAGCTCCATGGTTATCCAAATTCTGTTCCTCAAACCAGACAGAAGGAGGTCAGACCCAAAGTTGCTAAATAATGGGTTCCTAAAGCTCAGGTCACGTGTCTATTGGCTCATACCTCAAACGGACATTGTGCCATGGATGCATGGTACTTTGACAGTGGATGTTCAATGCACATGACTGGATCAAAGGGGCAGTTGGTGGAGTTCAATCCTTGCCATGCAAATAAGGTTGTGTTTGGCAATGGAGAAAAAGGTGTAGTAGAAGGAAGTGGAAGAGTGAAGAATCTTGATGGTCTTACTCTTGATGGTGTGATCCTTGTCCAAGGTTTGAAGACTAATCTGATTAGCATAAGTCAGCTATGTGATGAAGGTCATAAAGTTAGCTACACCAAAGATGAGTGTGTGGTATCTGGTGAGAATAATCAAGTTGTTATGAAGGGTGCCAGAACCAAAGATAACTGCCATCAATGGATTTCCCTTGAAGGTAATTCAACTAATGATGTTCAAGCTGATGTTATAACATCAGACTATGACATCAGGATGCTGAAAGGTCACTCAGAGTATCCTTTTAAATTTTTAAAAGAAAAGTCTGTATGGAGGGAGAAAATTAGTGATTGGTCTTTAAGAGGTACTCAAAATCAGGCGCCTTACCATATCGATTTCATATCAAGATTCTTCAAAGCGTTCTGGTCTCAACGGTTCTTCTCCCTGAATCTCAACAGAATAGAAAGATCTTCCGTAAACCTAGTCTATTACAAAGAAACGATGTCTTCCCCATCCAAGAACTCTGACTCTCAAAGACTTGCGCAGGTACGAACTAGGGTTTTTTCGGAAAAAGAACGTGTTCCTATGGGACCTCCAGATTCAGGTAACCCTAAACCTTCAACCAAGTTGAATAACACTGAAACTAGGTCATCATCCTCTCAAGCTGATAAGGAGAAGTATGATGTGGACATGCATTTGGAGCAGATTGCCACCAAAATTCTTGAGAAGGGAATACGTGTGAAAGGGATTTTTGTCCCTTTAAGACAAATGCCTGCTGAACAGGTGGACACTCAAAGTGAGGACACAAATCTTCAAAGACTGGCCTTGTCTGTGATTCAAGACGCTGAAGGAAGTAGTAAAGAAGAAGATCTTGAAGATACTGATGTCATCTTTGATGTCAGAACATCGTCCCCTAGGAATGAAAGTCACGGGTGTAAAGGGAAGGATCATGTTGAGGTTATAGATGTTGAGGACGCATCTGATAGTGAGGATAGGAAAGGGAAAGGAGTGGAGTCCCTTCCTAATGAAGATATGGTCAAGGATAAGAAAAGGACTTCAGTTGCTGACTCTCCCAAGTCGTGGAGCAAAGTTGCCAGGTCTGGCAAGAAGAGGAGAATCAGGGAAGAATCAGATTCAGAGTGTGATGTTCAAGACATCAACCCTGTGATGAAAGGAGCTATTGATCAAGTACCTGATAACATCTCATTTCACTGTGCCAGAAGTGCATCCATGTGGAACTGTGTGAGCCAAAGAAGGATAGCTCTGGAAAGAGAGCTAGTAGGAGATGACTTAGAATCTACTGGAATTGTAGATCTAATTAAGTTTGTTGGGCTCATAAGGACCGTGTCAGGATTGTCTAGTTGCTATGATAGACTGGTCAGAGAATTTATAGTGAATATCCCTGAGTCTATTGATAACAGCAAAAGCCTTACCTTCAGAAGAGTTACCGTCAGGGGTAAGTGTGTCTGGTTCTCTCCTAAGGTGATCAATGCATACTTAGGAAGAAGTAAGGAAGATGATGGAGAATTAGAAGTTTCTAATAATGTTATCTGCAAAGAGATCACAGCTGGTCAGGTAGAAGTTTGGCCTTCAAGAGGAAAGTTATCAGCAAGTTTATTAAGTGTGAAATATGCTCTTCTTCATAGAATAGGTGCGGTTAACTGGGTTCCTACTAACCACAAGACCTCTGTTTCTGCTGGGCTGGGAAAATTAGTTTATGCCATTGGAACAAAGAAACTAATTGATTATGGCTCTTACATCTATAATCAGACTATCAAGCACACTGCAACAAGAGCTGTGAAATTGCCTATTGCATTTCCATCCCTCATTTATGGGATAATACTGTCTCAGCATCCTGGGATTCTTAACCAGGATGATAGTGTGTGTAGAAGGAAGCCTGGATTGTCGTTTCATCATAAGTTGTTTAAAGGAAAACATGTTGCTGATAATGTCAAAGCATCTGCCTCAACATCTACTAATCCTACTCATGTCAAGACTGATATGATTTCTGAACTGGAGGAAGCCTGTAAAGAACTAGATGAAGTCATCAGAGTAAACATTGAAAGGAAGGACAAGTTTAAAAAATTACTTATGTCCTTGAAGATGAAGGAAAAAGAAAGTGAGAAAGTAGTTGCTGATAAGAAAGATGAGTCTGACAATGACAGTCCAAAAGAAGATGAAGAAGATGATGATCTCAGCTCAGATGACTAAAGCTGTTAATGTTTCTCCCACTTAGTAGTTTTAGGTTTATTTTCTGTCTATGTTTCAGCACTTAATGTGCTTGGTTATGTAATTTGAATTTTGTGTTGTTATATGCACCTTTTTATGTTTTTCTATTCTATGATTTGTTTTGCGTGGTTGCTAACTGTGAGGCTAACAATGAGAGTTAGGGTGTACTAACTATAGTTAATAGGGCTTCTGATTAAAGATTGTCTAATTGTGGCTAAAAAGGGGGAGAAGTAGCCAAAGAAAGAAAGCCAAAAGTACAAAGGTCAAATGATTGTCTAATGCTGTCAAAGGAATATGTTAGCTATAGTATAGTAGTGCAGAAATTAAGGGGGAGTAATGAGTAATTACTGAACTGAGTAATTACTAAACTGCTTGATCAGCTGCATTTGCTGGTTCATGATTGAGGGGGAGCAACATTGTTGGAATGCTCATTGCTGCTAATAATGAAATATGTGCAGCTGGATGAATGTTTGAAGAGTGTAGCTGTTGAACTTGGTGATACAGCAGAGTTTTGTGAAGTGAATTGAAGATGTTGCTGCTTGGAGTTTCAAAATCATTGACTGAAGATTTTCCGCTGCTAAAGTCTCTGAAGGTGCAGAGTGCAGAGTTTGTTTTAGCCAAAATTAGCCAAAGGGGGAGATTGTTAGTTCTTGGATTGGTTGGAATTTTGGTAAAACAAAGTATGTTCAATGTTGATGTCAAGGTGGTGATGTTGCAACATTGAGTCTTAACACTGGGCTGTGTTAAGTATTTAATTTGCTGAAGTTGGATGTCTGATGTCACATGGCGATGTTGTGACATTAGATCTGCAGAATTAATAACATCAGGTTGTGATGTTGTTGGGGTTTGCGTGTTAGCTGGAATTATGGAGAGCAAGCTGTCTCATTGGATGCGAATATCTTGGGTTAGATATTCTTCGCTGCATAGGAGATCTGGTGCAGATTTGTAGGAGATTTAAAAGGTTGAAGATTTGAAAAGATTTTAGGAGAAAATCTATTTTAAATATTCAGTTTTAAATAACAAATCAGGTCAGATATTGTAGGAGGTCCAAGTCCAATTCAAGGAGCTATTTAAAGCGCACAAGACCAAAGGAAAAGGTACAGAAATACAGAGAGAAGAGCAAAAGCATAGGCTGAGTGTCTTGAGTATTTTGTACGAATTTTATATACAGAATTCTAGGTTGAATTGCTGAGTCATTTTCTCTCCTCTCTTAGAAGTTGTGAAGCAATAGAGAGTTATTACTTGATCAAAGCTGTGAAGTAAGATCAAGGTTGCTCAAAGAGGTTGTTCCTTGAGTATTGTTTTAGGGATTGAGTAGTGTTCTCATATCTAAGTGGTTTCTTAGGTAGAAAGTCACTAGTAGGAATTAAGTTTAGGAGATTGTCAACTGGGTTGTTGAGTCTGTAAATTAATTCTACAAGTAGTGAATTTCATCCCTGGCTTGGTAGCCCTCAGACGTAGGTAGTTAGACCGAACTGGGTGAACAATTTGGTGTGTTATTCTGCTATTTATTCTGTCCATTGTGCAGAGTGTGTTGTTGTGACATCGCACCTTAACATCACACGTCTGATACCAGAATTTCAGAAGCTGTTAGAGGTATTCCCAAGCTGAAGATTAATGAGGATAGGATATGTGGTGAATGTCAAGTTGGGAAGAAAACAAGGATGTCACACAAGAGGCTTCAACATCTTACCACAACCTCTAGAGTTCTGGAACTGCTTCACATGGACTTAATGGGACCTATGCAGGTTGAAAGTCTTGGTGGGAAGAAGTATGCCTATGTTGTCGTTGATGATTACTCTAGAATCACCTGGATAAGCTTTATCAGAGAAAAGTCTGAAGTATTTGCAGCCTTCAAAGAATTGTGTCAAAGGATTCAACGGGAAAAGGATTGTGGTGTTGTTCGAATCAGAAGTGATCATGGTAAAGAATTCAAAAATATCAGGTTTGAAGAGTTTTGCTTATCTGAAGGAATCACTCATGAATTCTCATCACCGATAACTCCTCAGCAGAATGGTGTGGTGGAACGCAAGAACAGGACTATACAAGAGTGTGCAAGGGTCATGATTCATGCCAAAAAGCTTCCATATCATTTTTGGGCTGAAGCCATGAATACCGCTTGCTATATACACAATAGGGTGACTATCAGATCAGGTACTTCTATCACTCTTTATGAGCTATGGAAAGGTAGAAAGCCAAATGTGAAGTATTTCCATGTGTTTGGGAGTAAGTGCTATATGTTGGCGGATCGTGAGCAGAGGCGAAAGATGGATCCTAAGAGCGAGGAAGGGATATTTTTGGGATACTCTACAAACAGTAAAGCATATATGGTATTTAATTCCAGAACTAAGGTGATGATGGAATCCATAAATGTGGTGGTTGATGACTCTGGGAAAGACGAAGATGTCCCAGATGATGTTGGAGTATGCCTTCCCATGAACAATGAAATCTCACAAGACATTGAGACCGTAGAAAATAATGCCCATAAAACCGACGCTAGACCTGAGAATGAAGAGGTAGAGGATGCTAACAGGGGACCCTCTATAAGGATTCAGAAGGATCACCCTAAGGAATTGATTATTGGAAATCTGAATGAAGGTGTAAGAACCAGAACGAGGGAGGTTGTGTCAAATGCATGCTTTGTTTCAAAGATTGAACCAAAGAATGTCAAAGAAGCATTGACAGATGAGTTATGGATAAGTTCTATGCAAGATGAGCTTTGTCAATTCAAGAGGAATGAAGTCTGGGAACTGGTACCACGACCAGTAGGAACAAATGTGATTGGAACAAAATGGGTTTATAAGAATAAGTCTGATGAACAAGGAGTTGTTACCAGGAACAAAGCCAGATTAGTTGCTCAAGGATACACACATATTAAAGAAGTAAACTTCGATGAAACATTTGCTCCTGTGGCTCGATTGGAATCCATCAGATTGCTGCTAGGAGTGGCATGTTTGTTGAAATTCAGATTGTTTCAAATGGATGTCAAGAATGCCTTTCCGAATGGTTATCTTAATGAGGAAGTCTATGTTGAGCAGCCTAAAGGGTTTGTGGATCCAAATTTTCCTGATCATGTGTTCAAGCTAAAGAAGGCTTTGTATGGGTTGAAACAAGCTCCACGAGCTTGGTATGAAAGACTGACTGAGTTCTTAGTCAACCATGGATACATGAAGGGTGGTATTGATAAAACACTTTTTGTCAAGGAGAAGGATGGGAAACTAATGATTGCTCAGATTTATGTAGATGATATTGTGTTTGGTGGGATGTCGGATGAAATGGTCCAACATTTTGTCAACCAAATGCAGTCTGAATTTGAGATGAGCTTGGTAGGTGAATTGACCTACTTCCTTGGATTACAAGTCAAGCAGATGGAAGATTCCATTTTTATTTGTCAGAGCAAATATGCGAGGAACATTGTGAAGAAGTTTGGACTGGATAATGCCAAGCATAAGAGAACTCCTGCTCCTACTCACTTGAAGTTATCCAAAGATGAAAAGGGAGTGAATGTTGAACAAAGTTTATACAGAAGCATGATTGGCAGTCTGCTGTATCTTACAGCAAGTAGGCCAGACATAACATTTGTTGTTGGTGTGTGTGCAAGATACCAAGCAGAACCCAAGGTCAGTCACATCAATCAAGTTAAGAGAATTCTTAAGTATGTGAGTGGTACATGTGATTATGGGTTGTTGTACTCCCATGACTCAAGTCCCATTTTAGTAGGTTACTGTGATGCTGATTGGGCTGGAAGTGCAGATGATAGGAAGAGTACCTCTGGAGGATCTTTCTTTTTGGGAAATAATCTCATTTCATGGTTTAGTAAGAAGCAAAATTCTGTTTCTCTTTCTACTGCTGAAGCTGAGTACATAGTAGCTAGAAGTAGTTGTGCTCAACTGGTGTGGATGAAGTATAATGTCACACAAGATGTCATGACATTATTTTGTGACAACCTGAGTGCTATTAATATTTCCAAAAATCCTATTCAACATAGCAGGACTAAGCACATTGATATCAGGCATCACTTCATCAGAGAACTTGTGGAGGACAAAGTCATAACTCTTAAGCATGTGAGCACAGAAAATCAGCTTGCTGACATATTTACCAAGGCTCTGGATGCTGTTCAGTTTGAAAACCTAAGGAGCAGACTTGGGGTTTGCATTCATGAAGAACTATAGCAATTAATGTTCCTTCTGGCTGCCAGATTGGAAAGATTAAAGGAGGTTTTGGTAGTGCAGTGTGTGAATGAAGGGAAAATGCTGAAGTTTGTGCATGACACTTGGTCATGTGATGTGGTGTGCATCTACTCTCTGATGCTGTTTATTCTAGTTTATGATTTGACCATTTCTTAAATATTAATAACTGTTCTACTTGTCTTTGTCATATTTCTGGCTAAAAAGGGGGAGTAGTATGTTTGTGTGTGGTGTGCTTGTGCTGGTGCTGCAGCTGAGGTGGAGAATGTGGAATGTTTGTGTTGATGCAGTTGAGGGGGAGTTTTTTTATGTGTGTTGTGTGTTGTATGCAGTTGAAGGGGAGTGCTGCTATGCTGGTTTTTTTGCTATGTGTGCTGTGATATTTCGCTGTTGTCTCTGATATGGATTTTTTTGTGTGCTTCTTTACAAGATTTGTTTGGTGTGTAGTTTTAGCCAAAATAAGCCAAAGGGGGAGATTGTTATTTAATTGATTCTGTGGTTGGCATTTATTTTGCTAAAACTATTCTAGCAACAAGATGTTCTAATTTGCTGCATTCAACATGTCGAATGAAGATGTCCCATACTGGCTCATAGGACATCGCGCCTAAACTCAGTTTTAAAGAAGATTCTGTTGATGTTAATTGTTACTGAATATTCTGTGAATATTTGGTTATCCTATGTGGCATCCAAAGCATTTTTGGATTGAGTTGTGTGTTGGTTTTCGGATTTTCAGCGCTTTCTAATTATGGAGACATATTAGGAAACTTTAGATTGAAGACCTATTTTGTTGGAGTTTATTTTGCAGATTTGTGAGCAGTCTATTTGCTGCGTTTTTGAAGCCCAATCCAGTCCATATTTAATGCTATATATTGACTGGTGTAAACCTAGTTTAGGTGTGGAACTTACGTGTGTTTTTGTTAGGGTTTTCGTGTGTTATTTGTGAGCCTAACTGGTATCATTCTGATAACAGTATAAGGACTGGTTTTTGTGTTGTAAGTTCTGTCAGTTACTCATAAGCTTTTAAGCATTGAGTTTCTTGTGTGTCAATTCTCATAAGCTTTGAAGTATTGAGAATTGTGTGTTTTGAAAGTGTGACTTTCGTGGTGTTACTTGTGTGGAAAGAAACCAATCACGGGTTGTGGTTGTAGAGGGATTTGAGGAGGGCCTCATACCTAGGTGAGTCTTAGGTAGAAGTCATAGGAAGGGTAGTGATTAAGTGAGCAGATTATAACAGGGTTTGGTTATTGTATGATCTGTGAATTGATACTATCGTATATTGGTTTCGTCCCTGGCTTGGTAGCCCCCAGAATAGGATTGTTGATCCAAACTGGGTAAACATATCACTGTGTTCTTTACTTTCTGCATTGTTATTTTTATTGTTATCTTGTCCATTGTGTTGGATATCAGTGTCTCAACATCTGTGTAGGACATCTGATATCTGTGCCAGAATTTCATTACCCTTAATTCCTCTAATATTATTTAAATTAATAATAATACTAATATATTTCATATTATATACTATTATTTAATTAAATAACTAAAATTCCACAAAAATACCGACACCAATACGAATCACCAAAATTCACAAAAATCCACGAATAATATATTTAAATAAATTAAATAAATATTCTTACGAAATTTGGGGTGTTACATCTTTCAATAAGGTAGATACAGTTATGGTGTAGTAACTGTTAGATAATCATAGGTTATGATTTAGGGAGTGAGATGGGTTTCTCTTATCATTTAGATGTGACTTCTAATGATAAAGATTTCATTAGGTAGTGATAGGTTAGCGTGGGTGCTTTCTGTAAACCTGAGGTTGTTTACATAAAACTATACTACTGATAGTGATTTCTTCTTCCTAGATTGGTATCCCCCAGATGTAGGTGAGTTGCACCGAACTGGATCATCAAATTCAGTGTTGTTTATCATTCTTCTATTTTTAGTTCAGTCTTGATTAACATGTTAGAACAGATATCATGACATCTGTGATTCTGCAGTTCTGATATTCAAGGTATCAGTATGTTGTTGTGCCTCTGCATTTAAATGTTCATGCAGAAAAATGTCGTGACATGTGTTAGGACATGTGTTGTCTGCATTGCCAGAATTTCAATTGGTATCAGAGCAGGCATCCTGTCTGTTTCTGGATGAGATCTTTGGGAGATACTTTCTGGTGTTTAAACAAGGAGGAGTTTTGAAGATCAGATCAATCAACTCAGACATACTCAAGGGTATTAATGGATGGGATGGATGTTCTAGATCGAAGATAACAACCCGGTGGTTGTTCATGTTGCTGAGGAGGTTCTACAACAACTGCAGGAGAAGTGGCTAGTTCTCTTGTTGGGGTGTCTTATAAGATGTGTTGACATTTTATTAGGGCAAGCAGAATCTGTTCCTTGGTGGTTCCGCTGCATATTTTTCTGATGGAAGAGCTCTAGAATTATGGGATTCTAGAGTTGTTGTTGAAGACATATGGTGGAAGATCTCAATCGTCGGCCTCTATATGTGAAGATATTTGCATTCTTTTATTCCAAAATCGGGAGCGATGGAATGAAGGGAATTGTTTGGAAGATGTCTGCTATGGTGACTTGGTACTTGGAAGCTTGGTTTCATGGTACAATGTGAAGTCAGCTGAAAAGGAGAGGAGTTGAGTTTAAGTTTATCAATTTCTTGCTCTGGGAGTTTAATAAACTATTGATCGGCGAGGTTGTCAAAGATACTTGAGAATTCTCTCAAGTTCACTCATAAAGGCGTCTCAGTCGTGCATCTGGAGTCTTGTAGTTATTCTTCTAACTAGAAGGTGTTTCTATGAAACATAACTTGAAGAAAGTGGAGGTGATTTATTTTCACTATCCAAAACAGCAAGGAAGGATTCATCTCTCTTAACCCTAAAGGTGGATCCAATCTGATTGGAGTTCTCAGAATTGTTGAGGTAAATAGGATTCGTTTAGAGAGAATCTTAGTTACTTGAGTCAAGGGTGGCAGCCTTGGTATCTCAACACTGTGTGTCAAAGAAGATATTTGCAAAAGATTGAATACTTAATAAGTGTTCATGAAGTGATCTGGTGGAGCTTAGCTACAATAGTGAAGAAGGGTTATTGGACAAGGATTTAAGATTAATTGCTATTTGTGGAATTCATAAGTATTTAATTAATTATCCTTGAATGTCAAGATTGCTGATGTTCAACGAGATGTTGGAACATCTCATCATCAGAGTTTGTGCAGAATTTTGGGAGGGGTACTGCATACACTTTAGCATCTGTTTTAGTCTTGGGTGTTAACCTAAGAATTGGCTTCAGTCTGGTGTGATAGAAGCATGTGATCTCTGGATAGTTTTCTAGCAAGAAACTGGTCTGGACTTTGATGTTGTTGAAGATGAAGATGAAGACATCATAATCTTGATGGTTACTTCTTGGATTAGTTTATTTCTGATCTAGGAGGAATGAAGTGATGGTGATGGAACAGTTTAGACCAGTTTATTTCTGATCTAGGTACTTAGGAGCATGGGATCTTGCTCAGTTTAAAGGTCAAGGTTAAGTGGCAGTTATCTCTGACTTTCTACAGACTGCTCAACTAAGGAAAGTGGCATTCTTTGGTTGGCTTTGGTGTAGTCTAGGACTACTTTATTTTCTGAAGATTCAGACATGGCAGGTGTGAAGTCTTTGGAGTTTCAAAGCAGGATGGAGGTTGTCTATTCAAACTTGGTTGTTGAATCAAGTCTATGAGAGCATAGAACTCTTGTTCTGTAATAGGGAAGAGGTTCTTCTAAGTGGCAGAAGGAGGAGCTGAATTCAGCAGTTGAATGTCGTATCAGAATGTTCTGAGATCTAGCTTAACATCAGAATCTCAGCTGGTGATGTGGCACATCAGCTTAAGATAAGGTGATCTACGGGAGAATGGAAGTTATGGATGCTTTAAAAAGTTCTATCTCATACAGTTTGCGGGAGCTGTGGTTTGAGAAGATGTTACATGTCTAGAGGCTTGGTGAATCCAAGATGTCTTGCTATGGAGCAAGTAGTTCATGTAATTTAAAGATCAGGTTTCATTGGTGGATCAGTGTATCTTGTGGGAGTTCTGAAGAAGAGTGAGATCAATCATAAAGTGGCATTTGGTTGGTTTCATAGTGTGCATTCAAGCAGGATGCTTGAAACTGATTGCTCTTGTGCAGAAGGGTGGTTGGTTGAAAACGTAAGGAGGATCTATTTCATTCTGGAGCTTGTGGCAGAAGTTCTGAGTTTATGAAAGATTTCCTTATTTTAGTGGATGAGAGTTTATTTCTCTCTGGGTTTCTGAAGTTCTCTTTGTTAAAGATGGTGGCGCTGTGTCGTTTGAAGATCTTCAGTTGGATTACTATGCATATAGCAAGTCCAGTGGTGAAGCATATCAAGAACCATGGTGTGTGGTGTATGTGATGTGTGAAGGATGTCCTAACTGATGTTAGAACTTTTTTGGGTTGGTTATCCTTAAAGTAGGATACTAAGTTCTGAGTGTGGAACTTGACACTCACATCTTGTCTAAGAAGTATTTATCTTATCATACGGGAGAATGATGGGTAAAGGATTGTCTTGGAAGTCTGATGTGAATAGGACATGCTAGAAGTAAATCAGTTGGTGCTTGTGGAGCAAATGGGCTGAAGATTTCTGGAGCATGTGTTTGACGTTCTTCAAGTACGAAGAATATCTGGGTAAGCTAGCAAACTAAGGGGCCATGTGCGTCTCTTTGAGGAATGTGAAGCATTCTGATTCAATTGGGTTGTATCTCAAGGAACAAGGAGATTCATACATAAGAATTCAGGAGGAGTTTGTGTAGTGTATGGATGGTTTCTGGACGAGGGGGATCAATGGAGCTTTGATCTCAATCCAAGAGTTTGTTGGTTGTGGTACACGGATGTGTTCTGGGTATTTAAACATTATTTGATCATGAAGTTGTCATGGGATATCATGTAGTGGCTTTAGGTGGTTCTTGATGAAGAAGCATCTTTTGAGAAAGATTGGGGGAGAACTTCTATCTGATTTATGTACTGGTGTTGTACATAGTTTGCTTGAGGGTCAAGCAGTAGATGAATGCGTTCAGCGGGTGTGTTGAACTGAGGGTGCCCTCTTGAAGACATGAAGATGTGTCGTATGTTTTCCATTCATTTTGGGTGTTCTTCTGGCAAAGGAGCACTGGTTGTCTACGACAGGGGGAGTTAGATCTCTATTTCAGACATATAGCTGCAATGGTACAGACTGGCTATCAAGATTGTTTGTGGTTTCAAGCAGATTGTGATAGATTGCCTCAGGTGAGGTTGATATGTCCGACGGGATGTCGTGACATTGCCCTACTGATATGAGTTCTGGGTGAACTTATCAGGATATTCTGATTCTATCATTGGATGTCAATGGATTGAATTATAAGTGGTACAAGTATCTTAGGAAATTTTGTTGCGGTCTGGAAGAAATTGGTTATCTGCTAATGGAAGGGTAAATGCGTAAATTCTGCTGTAATCGAGTTTGTTAAATCTGGGTTAAGTCCTATCTGTGGGGACCATAAGCCTAACAAAATCAGGTTAGGTATCAGGACACTGTTCAGAAGTGGTTTCGAGGACAAGTCAAAAAAGGTGGAAATTTTTTAAACTAACTTGATCAGCAGTTACTGCACTCTTTGACTAGTTTTTTGGATTGGCTCTACCTACATAGCTTCTTCATTACTTAAGGAGAGTTGTGAGGCTTGAAGTGTAAAATCTCTTCTTATTAAGTTGAGAGAAAATGGGTTTTGTTCGTCTTTGGGAAAGCATAATATGGGTATGGGTCTGCATGGGTCATTGTTGTCAACTTTTGGCAAAAAAGAGGGAGAATGGCTTACTGCTGAGAGTGAATGTGCATTTGTGCTGCTGGTATGCAAAATGTTCCAAAGGATGTTTCAACGTTCTGGTTTTAACATCTTGGGGAGTTGTGTTTGTGATCACAGTTAGGAAACAAGTTGTGTTTTGTGATCTGAGTTACATTTTCTATGTACTCGGTGTCACATGGAAATGAAGAGGGTAACTCCAAATTATCTTCTCCCTTTTCCTTAGCACTTGCTTCAAGTATTCCACTGCATGCACCATCAAGCTGAAGAATGTTTTAGCCAAAATTTGTCAAAAGGGGAAGATTGAAAGCTCAAAGAGTTTGACTAAATTTTGGTAAAACATAATGTTGGGAAAGATGTTCCAACATGAAGGTTTCTGCCCCAGACTGAAGATGTCGAAGGAAATGTCCCAGCATGAAGACTCGACATCATGACTATCACTGCAGACTTGTTTTAAATTTGTTCCAAGATTCAAGGCGCGATTGGCAGTGTATCAAGGATCAAAGATATGAAGCCCAACAAAGCATAAGACTATAAAAGAAGACCAAGACCTAGGCAGAAAAGTGAGAGAGGACGACATAGACTTAGGAATCCTATTTTGTAAAGTAGGGTTTAGGTTTTGAGAGTCGTAGGTTTCTCTTGTAAGTCTCCCTCTGTATCAATTTGATGTAGTGTGGTAGACATAGATACTTATACAGATTCAGAAGCCCGTAGGTAATGAATCGTGTAGTGTTCTTGGATGAAACTTTGAAGCAAATCCAAGTTAACTTGTTAGTCAAGGTTGTTTGACTGAACTTTGTATTGGAAGGGGTGTCTTTCAATAAGGTAGATATATTTATGGTGTAGTAACTGTTAGATAATCATAGGTTATGATTTAGTGAGTGAGATGGGTTTCTCACTCACTAAATATTATTCATACTGTATAGATTTTCTTTAAGTTACTTGAGTTATTCATAGTGTTTATATCTGCTTGTGTAGAAGCAATTCATTGTAAGCATTAATTTTGTTCAAACAGTTGTTTGTATTCCTTAAGGGACCAAATAGGTCAGAATCCTTAAGAAGAGACAATTAGTCTTTGGTTGTTAGTCACCAGCATTTGCTAGTGCAGTGTAATCAGTTGATTATAGTGGATTAAGTCCTTGTGTATAAGGTAAAATCACCTTGGCGGGTGGACTGGATTAGCTTGATAGTTTTCAAGTGAACCTGGATATATCGCGTGGCTTTCTCTCTTGTTGGTTTCTTTGTGATCTTTATTTGAGTTTCAAAAAAAGCTTTCATTTTTGAAAACCCAATTCAAACCCCCATTTCTTGTGTTTTCTCACACCTTCACACTCAACTCAACCATTTCAAAAGAGCCTATTTCGTGTGAAATTTTGTTTTCGATGTTTTTTTTTGTTACTCTGGAGTGATTATTATAGCTTAAAATATTAGTTAAAATCAATTTTATTTTCATTCATGTTTCATACATTCCAACCATTACATAAACCATTTTATTATATTAGTTTGAGATTGTATTGTAGCAGCACAAATTTATGATATCAAATCATCCAAATCCAAGCAAACTTTTAGTCTGAATTTAAAAAAAAAAAAACAGAAACAAAGTGCATAACTTAGACAAAAACATAATACAACCAATCTACGGATTCGATAACAGTAATGTTATTCCAACAACAATTTGATACACATAAATTCAATAATTTCGTGTATAAAGTTAATGTTTGAATAACATTTTTGTAGAATAGGAGAGTGGATGTTGTTGCTAACCACTTTAAGCAACTGGTAGTCAAAGGAGATGATCATGTGATGTATCAGTCTTAGCAGATGACATAAACTGCCACATTAAAATTCTAGGATAACCAATGAAAGGCATCATCTTGTGGCCAGAAATTTGCGTTTTAGCAGCCATGGCATTAGAGAGGAAGCTTGATTGCACACTTGTTAATTTCACTTGTTGTTCTAGCTTTTCTTTATCTACCTTCGGTTTATTCTTCTCATCACGAAGCTCATTTTTTCAGCCTGCAAAACATAACTCTTCAGAACCATGGTTCCTATATAAATCTTTGATCATTAAGATGCTACCGTGCAGCACAACTTGAGATGAGAAAAATCACCTTAAGCTCTTTAACTTTTTCGCGTAATTCTTCGTTCCTTTCCTTGAGTCACCACTCGAACCGCATCATTTAATAAAGTAACCTTGTCTGTTTTTGGAAGTGTATCAGGCTCTAAGACAAAACTCAATTCCAAAAAACTTTAAATCATGTCAAATTGAAAAAACATGAGATCTTAGTTTAGAAGCTTATACATTCAAGCAGAAAGTTGCAAAGAATAATAGCATCTTATCATTGAGTTTATCCCTTCTCACTTTTTCACAACCTGCTTTGGAACTAGAAGCATATGATTATGTCCTTAATCTAAAATTACAGTGGCATATTAACGGGTGAATTTCAACCGTATATAATATCTTTTACAAAGACAAAAGAAGATGTTACCGCTTTGAAGGGCCGTTTTCGAGTAGAGTTGAATCTAATGAGTATTCCATTTCCAAGCTGCAAATATAGAGTAATAATCAACCATTCATAGTATGTTTAATTCCAAAGGCACGAAAGAGATGTTACCGCTTTGAAGGGTTTGAAGGGCCATTTTCGAATACAGTGGAATCTAGTAAGTATTCCATTTCCAAGCTGCAAAAATATAAAGTAATCATAACAAAGCTTGGACTAATATATGACTTAATCTATATAATCTAAAATTAAACACAGACTCAATATTATAAATATCGAAAGATTCAAAATCAACTTTCAGAAATATTTGAGAAATACAAAATAGAAAGGTGAAAAAGAAGAATAGAAAGTAACCTGATATTGGAGGAAGGAGGGTTGATGATATGAGTCTGAGAGTGGGGCATCCAGTTGAAAGCAGCAGCAGAAGAGTGATGATCAGAAGGAGCCGTGAAATCAGCAGGAGCTGAAGTGATAATGAAAATCTCAAACGGGTACTATTCAAGAAACTTTGAAATTAATAAGAACCTTTGTTGTTGGATTCAGAACTTCAATAGCTCGTTGGTGTTCTTCCGTCTTCCATGGATTCAGAACTTCAATACCATGATTGGGTTCTTTCGTCACGATAACCAAACACGGTAACAAAATAAAGAATCTAAAACAAAAGTAAAGGAGAAGAATGAGAATAGAAACCAAAAGAAAAGAGGGAATATGGGTTTTTTCAATCACCGGAAAATTACCCAAAATAACTCACTAAAGAACATCACTTGTGTAAATCACTTGCTCCTCATCTCCTTCAAATTACTTGCCCAGAATCTAAAACAATGTATTCAGATTCTTGATCGATTCATTAATCTCGTTGATTTTCGCAAAAGACCGAGCAATGAAGAATGTTGGAATACCAACAAAAACTAAGTGTTGTGGTTGAGAGACATAGAGAGTTATGAACTTTTGTTTAAAACGAAATGAGTAGTTTTGAAAAAAATGGAAGTGATTGAAGGTGTGAGAAAGACACAAGAAAGGGGGGTTTGAATTGTGTTTTAACTCTTAATAAATTTTCGCCTCTTATTGTTAATGCACTAAGAGAATATCAGAGTTGCGTTGAGAGACTCTGCCTTGCGATGCATCATTCAGACTGTGCGATGCATGAAGCATAAGCAACACAGAGAATCTGAATTAGTGATGCATGATTCAGACTTGCAATGCGGAAGCTTATCAGAGTTGAGTTGCAAGGTTCTGACTTGCTATGCAAGGTTCTGATAATCAATACAGAAACATAAATAATAAATCAAAGCATAAGCAAGAGTAAAGAACACACGATATATCCTGTTTCACTTGAGCAACTCTCAAGCTAGTCCAGTCCACCCTTCCAAGGTGATTTCGCCTTGAACACAAGGACTTAATCCACTATAATCAAAATCGATTATAGATGCACGGGCTAACACCGGTGACTAACAACCTGCACAACCGCAGCTGTGACTAACCCACAATGAACCATTCAGTGATCCAACTTAATGAATATAACGAACATTGACCTAATAGAATCCAATATCGCAAGATCTCCCATCAGGATTTTCACAGCTAAATGTTCAGGGATCCGAGTTAACGAATATAACATTTACTGACCATTCTTCCAGGATTTTCAATGAGTTCCATCAGGGATCTCACAAGAGTCTGACACACAATTGGTCCTCTTTGAGATATGACTATCATTGACCATATTTCAGGATTTCCACAATGACACCAAGCCATTGTCCTCTCAAGTCTCCGATCACACTGATCACTTGAGGAATCCTAATTCACATAGAATTAGTTGTTCAGGAGATTACATTAATTGCTTCTAAATAAGCTGATAAACTCCTAATTTTAAGTACATATGAACACAAAGTATTCTAGCAAGATATGAGCAACAACTCTTTGCTATCTTTAGATTCTACAAAGATGTATGTTGATTTGACAGTTGATGACATCTTATAGATCTTCTTCATCTTCTTCTTTGAGAAAGCTTCGAGCAACAACTCCTTGCTTCTGATCTTTAATATAGCTCAGATGATGAAGTTGTTGATGACTTGATTGTTTTCAACAATGTCTTGGTTCATCAACTTCTGTACTTTCTGATTGTGGTTGTGTTGATAGATGATTCTTTAAGTTTCAACAACAATGGTTGTGTTTCCATTTTAACAGCAACAACTGTGTTTGACGATGGCGACACACGCATGGACAACGACTTTTTGGAAGTACTTCTTTCTTTCCTTTATATAGTCAGGTGAAAAATAGAGTCGTTAAAGAGCCGTTGGCTATTTGAAAAGATTCGTTACGCAATGATGAAAGTTGTACTGCCATATCTTCTTTTTACTGTTTAAGAAGTGATGGGATAGATCTTTTTAGTACAGTGTACAGTCATTGCTAACGGTAACATTTGTTTTCAAATCTTCAGAGGCTTCTGATGGTATTTAGTTAAAGCATGAGTAAAGACTTTAGTAAGGTCTTCAGAATCTTAAGTCTTCAATCTTCAGTACTTGCTCATTCCGAGTCTTGTCTTCAGAACTTTAGCACTTGTCTTGAAACCCTTTATCTTCATAGCTTCAAGTCTTCAGAGTCTTCAAAACCTTGTTCACTCAGAATGCTGTCTTCAGAGTCTTCAGCACTTGATTAATTGAATCTTAATCTTTAGAACACTTCAGTCTTCAGAGCTTTTCTGCACTTGGTCTTCAGAGCCTTCAGCCTTCAGAACTTTAAGTCATTAGAGTCTTCTACACTTGTTTTTTCAGAATCTTCTTTCAGGAGCTTTACTTATCTTCAGAATCTGAAACACTTTCATAACAGAATCCACAAGAGCATTGCAACAGCAATATCGGCATCCTTGGATCTTTCTTCTTGTTTTCAGATACAGAAGCAAACTTGCTTCTTGCGACTTGTGTTACACATAGTAACTCGCATGTAATCTTTTACGCACATCTTTGCACATGTTTGTTTGTCTAATATCTTTAATAAATATGATCTGCACAGAAACAAACATTAGAACATAAAATGGTTCTTTCACAAATACTCATTGTTATCATCAAAACATAGAGATGACTTGCAGAGACAACTCTTGTTCTTACAATCTCCCCCTTTTTTATAATGACAAAACCATGTATTTTGATAGAACATTTCATACAAGGTAATCACCAAACTAAACATATTCAGCGTCTGGAATAGCAGCTCCCCCTGAATGTGTTAACTCCAAAATTTTATTTGTGATCCTCTAGAATCTTATCTGATCCAAAAACTCATAGAATAACAATTTTGAGTTGTCATAACATATAATAGAGAAGGATTACTTCCCTATCATCTAGAAGGACATAAGTCTTCAGCATCTGGACTTGTTCATCAGAATTTCTTATCTTCAGATCTTTAGAACTTGTTTCCTTTAGGTATCGTATCAGAGCCTTATAACTTCAAAGTCTTCTGAAGCAATTTTTACTTTTCAACAGAATCAATGTAGCACAGAGATAGAACAGTTCTCTTCTAATAACTTAGCCACGCTATTTATCAGAAACAGACACTGTCTTATAAGAAACTCCCCCTGAGTTTCAGACTTGGTGAAGATTATAGATTTTAACATGTGAATCTTCTGGGTAGTCTCCCTTTGATTGCTATAAGTCAGATATTGGGATCTTCAGAATCATAATTCAGATATACTAATTTTGATCACCAATTAAGATCATGACGTTTCAGAGTTTGAATAGACAACAGGCCTTCATCTCAGAACCATGTTTCTATCAGAACTTGATGGAGGATCACAACTTGATTTTCGATCTGATTGATGGATAATTTCGTGATCAATCGAAGCTTGATTCTAAATCTGATACCAACGTAATCTTGATTCTTAGTCTGATACCATAGTATGCTGAGTTTGATACCAATGAAGGTATTTGAGAATGGTTTACAGCTTAATTCTAATTGATATCATTGTAGACTGAGTCTGATACCAATTGTAGACTTAGTCTGATACCAATTCTTGGTTTATCAGAACTTCTTCTTCTTGACTCTTCTATCTAGTTCTTCAGATAGTCTTCAACTTCTGATTTGCTCAGTTCTTCTGAAAAGCATTTCTGAATGTAGGCTTTGTTTGACGGCTTTCAGATTCTTATGTTCTGAATGTCACATTTTTAGACAGCTTACAACTTCTGAACAATATGAAACAAGAATCACGATAACGTTGACTTTCAGAAAGTTCTCAACTTCTGAACAGTACTGGGTTAATCTAATTCTGAACATATATTCACGAAGTGTACAACTTCGATTATATGAACAAACAGTTCGTAAGAACTTTTAACAGAGTTCTTTCAGTTTAGCCTGTTCTAAGAATGCCTAGTGAACTTGTTCAGAGTTCCTCGGTTAAACATCAAACAAACGTTAGTGGTAAACGTATTTTATATCAGAGTTGATGTTTAGCATTCTTTTAACATATATCAAAATCATATTCTATTTCTCCCCCTTTTTGACATCATCAAAAAGTTATAGCATGTTAAGCATTTTAAAAGATACATATGATTAATATGATAATGATTCTCTAAGATATGTAGGTCATTCAAGTATGGATTTAAAGGATATTTCATTCATTAGTTTGAGAAAGTACATTAGACACATACCCAAAATAAAACTACTAATCACAAGAATTTAGACCTAATTCTAAAACAAGAACTCTCTAGACACTTGAAATTGAGATTTTAATCATCAAAATCTTCAACATTGTCCACTCTAGCACATCTTGTTTCAGTTATTGCATGTTCCGGTCCCATCCTGCTTAACAATCCCCAGAACGCTTCCTTAAGCATTATTTCAGATATAATCCTTCCGTATGGAATGTAGGATTGGATATGTTTTATTGAAACCTTAATAAAGAGTTTCAAGTGATTGAAGATGGTTTTGGGAAGATTAATCTTAAAGTGATGCGTCAACAGAAAAACAAAGATTTTGTCATCATGAGACAGAGTACTCCTTGCTGTTGCTCGAGGGCGAAGATTAGTTAGAGAGAATCTAAACCAAGTTTTGGCAGAAGGAAGAAGGTGTTCAGGATTGTTTGGTTCAAAAGGAGCTGAGTCATTAAAGAGGATCCTGGACTTCTCTACCATACTCAGATCATATTGAAAGTCGTCAATAGTGACTCCAGATGAGACACAATTAGTGACTTTCGCGATTGAGGACATAGTGATAGAAATTGGAAGTCGATAAACTTCCGACCAGATAGTGTTGCCATCATTGCTGATTCTGGAAAATTTCCAAAATTCCTTTACAAGAACAGGATAGATAGGTCCATTTAACAAGGAGTAGTAACCAGACCATGATTGGATTTGCATGCTTCTGACTAGGTCAATACCATAGTCCTTGAGCCGAGCAAGGTTTGGTCGTTTTTCTGAGATAACTTCTAGAGTTTCTATATTTCTAATAAAAGTTGGAGCAGACATAGTTGTGGTTCAAATAAGGACTTTAGGAAGATGACAGTTTAGGTTGTGAATGGAATAAGGTGAAAGAGGAATTCCTACTATTTATAAATGAATGAGAGTGGAAGAAATTAAATGAAAGTAACGACTGAATCGATACAAAAGATTTGCATTTACTATTTCTTAGGTAAGTTATGATTGCCTAGGGTATGCTATAGGTACATGGGAAACGAAAAGGAGCAGTTAAACTTTTAATGGGAGAATATCAATCGATCGTGGGTGATAACTGCTCTCCTATGAGTGGTAAAGGTGACAAACTCATTTTAATGATGGCGGTTTTTCAAGGCACTCAAAATCTTTCATATGTCTTTCAAAAGATACATGCATATAAGACACATTTTTTAGATTCAACTAAATCCAAATTTCTCTTAATATTATATTATATTTTTGAATTATTCATATTCAATTTTGAGCAGTGCAAGGTGATATAATAAATGTGAGAAATAAGCCTTCTTAAGAATATGAGTCGTCTACTAACAGAAAAGAAAATACTTCATTAGTTAAGAAGGGTTCACTGATACATATTTAGCTATTGATCAGACCTGAATAAATTAAAGGCAAACCTACACGAGTACAATGACCTGAACAGATACGATTTAGACAAACACAAGAGGAAAATGCAAAAGCATGCACTATTAGATAGGGATAAGTCTAGTTTTTCTAGTCACTAAAGACTTCACAATTTGTCTTTAACAAGCAGTTCTCTGGAAAGTTTTCAGGGCCATCCTCTGCTATTGTTTCTTTGATTATATTTACTATCCCTTCTCTGAAGAAAATCTCTGACAAAACTCTTCCATAAGGAATGTAAGACTTTGTGTGATTTCTGGACTCAGAGATGGATTTCCAGAGACAGTTGAAGATTGTGTGTGGTAGGTTTATCTGAATATCATTCATCAGAAAATAAATGAATTCATGGTCATGATATCGCAGTATGTCATCATTTTCTCCTCTGGGAAGGAAATTGGACAGCACGAGCTTGTACCAGGCTTTGGGAATGGGTAGGAGATTTTCAGGATTGGAAGGTTTATATCCTGATGATAGGTTATGAAGAAAGGCAAATCTATTAGCAACAAAGAACTTATTCCTGTCAAAATCAACAATGATTTCAACATTTCACATCCAGTTGCAAGAGTGACTGAGAAGGGAGTGATGGAGATGGGGACTTCAAAAACATAAGAGATGATATGCCCCTTTCATGATCAAGGTAAGCATGCTTCCAGAAATCCTTAACTAGATTCACGTAAATGGGTTTCTCCATCATGTTGGAGTATCAAGTTCACTGTTGAGTATATAACACATCTACTAGACTGTTAGCAATGTTACTCGTAAGAGGAGGAACATCAATCACAAATTGTTTTTCAGAAATAATTTCAAGAAGGTCTTCGTTTCCTAGAAAGGTTAGTGGAGGCATGATGGTAATTGGAAGACGGAATTTTGACACCAATGGTTTTATAATGGGGGGACTTGAGTGTGATATCTGTTGATAGGAGGAGGGGATTTTTATACATCTAAATAGGTAAGATGAGTTGTGCCTAACCTAGGGATAACATAGATCAAGTACATATCAAGTGACAAGAATGAACAGTTTCTATATAAAGGAAAGTACTATTTAGATTTCAGATAAGATTTCGAAAATAATGAGCATTTAGCGATAGCAAAACAGAAACTGACATAAGGATATTGAATGGAGCTACTTATGTTATACGAAAGATTTTTAGCTCATCTTCGAAATAGCTTATATTCTCAGGGATATATCATGATTACTCAAGATTTACAATTATGACTGAAGTTACATTGAGTGCACACATTGTCCAGAGATTTGATCAAAAGATTTTTCTGGGAAGGAGAGAATATTTCAGATCATTAATATTTTTACTTACCAGACAATTTTTAGTTAAGACTTGCAGTAACCTTTAATCAGTCATTGATAAGGAGAGTCATACCTTAGAGAATCTGAAATCTTCACCGTGATACTTTATCTGAGTGCTTTCCATTCTGATTCTGAGCCTCTGATCATCATCTTTCAGCTTCTGCTTCCTTCAGAATTATCTATCGAAAATTTGTTGATTCCCACATTCTTCAGAAATTCTTTGTATTCTGTCGTTGAAGAATATTGGTGTCTTCTGAGCTATGCTCTCTAGTCTGAGAACTAGAATCAATCTTCTCTGTAGATGATCTTTTCCTTTTTCCTGTTCAGAATTATCCATTTGACTTTTGAGAGCAACTTTCAGAGATTCTGATCTTTATTATCAGAACGTCTATCTTTCATCAATCTTTTTTTAAAAAGAACCTTGTTTTCAGATGGTCATTAATTTCTTAGCTTAAACATGAACGACTAAGAGGTTATGTGCTTGAGAGAATTGATTGACATCTCATAACATCTTCTGACTTTGTTTCTTCGAACAGATGTCGAGCTTGTTCAGATACAAGTATTATCAAACATGTGTGTAACACATGACATAGTTTGCATAACAATCTTGTTCTTGCAATGTTGATCTAACTTGTTTAGAGTTAGTCCATCAAAGGATTGACAACATATCTACTTCTGAAAGGAATGTCAATTGATTTCTTCATTCTGAAAAACATCAGTGACTTAAATCCTCTTTGGTTTCGAGTAGATGACTTCTGTCTTTGCATCTAGTCGAGCATCTTCTGATTTCAGGATTTATGCAACATGAATTTTTGAGAGAAATATCAGATAACATTCTGACCAATTACAGTTTGTTCAACTGAGATAGAATCTCAAGTTAACAGGACTCAATCGTCTACATTATTTCACTCAATACTTAGAAATCATCTCGAATCAGATTCCTGATGAATCACTAGATTTCCTCTTTCTAAAAGTTCTTCAAATTTTCTGCAAAGCTTCTCAAGGAAACAAGATTCAATTCTTCGTTGAATCTTTTAACTGCTTGATCAGTTAAGTTTCAGATGTTGAATCACTTCTGAGAATTTGAATTCTTTAGTTTTCTGGTTTCTTCTGCAGACCTCATTATGATGTTCAAAATCATAGAAAAACAATCTTTCTTCTTTACATGAAGAAATTCTTAATGAGCTCTAAACAGAGAAATTCAAGGGTGGACTAATCCGTTTCTTGAAAACATCTCATAAATCATAAAGAAATAATTTTCAGCAAACAAGATTTCTTGTTTTCTGATGATCTAATCTTGAACGAATACGTTGTTTATCCAATCGTATTTCTAAGATAGGCATTCAACAGATACTACTTCTTATATGATGAATCTATCTTATCAGCTGATTCTTCAATCTTCGTCCAAGCTTTAATGTAGAAGATTCTCTTTTTGACAACTACAAAACTTCAAGAATCAATGACTTGCTCAGATAATCCGTTTGATTACAATTTAGAATACATTCATCTTCTGAACTGATACTGAAATTGTAAGTGGATTGAAATCTCACCCAGAGTATTTTTACACACCATATCTGGATCTTTTTCTGACACTTTTAAGTGTTTGATATCCATCAATAACAGAACCGGAGCTCTGATACCAATTGAAGGTGTGAGAAAGACACAAGAAATAGGGGATTTGAATTGTGTTTTAACTCTTAATAAATTTTCTCCTCTTATTGTTAATGCGCTAAGAGAATATCAGAGTTGCGTTGAGAGACTCTGAATTGCGATGCGTCATTCAGACTGCGCGATGCATAAAGCATAAGCAACAGAGAGAATCTGAATTAGCGATGCATGATTCAGACTTGCAATGCGGAAGCTTATCAGAGTTGAGTTGCAAGGTTCTGACTTGCTATGCAAGGTTCTGATAATCAATACAGAAACATAAATAAAAAATCAAAGCATAAGCAAGAGTAAAGAACACACGATATATCTTGGTTCACTTGAGAAACTCTCAAGCTAGTCCAGATCACCCTTTCAAGGTGATTTTGCCTTGAACACAAGGACTTAATCCACTATAATCAAAACCGATTACATATGCACGGGCTAACGCCGGTGACTAACAACCTGCACAACCGCAACTGTGACTAACCCACAATGAACCGTTCAGTGATCCAACTTAATGAATATAACGAACATTAACCTAATAGAATCCAATCTCGCAAGATCTCCTATCAGGATTTTCACAACTAAACCTTCAGGGATCCGAGTTAACGAATATAACATTTACTGACCATTCTTCCAGGATTTTTAATGAGTTCCATCAGGGATCTCACAAGAGTCTGACACACAATTGGTCCTCTTTGAGATATGACTATCATTGACCATATTTCATGATCTCCGTAATGACACCAAGCAATTGTCCTCTCAAGTCTCCGATCACGCTGATCACTTAAGGAATCATAATTCACATAGAATTAGTTGTTCTGGAGATTACATTAATTGCTTCAAAATAAGCTGATAAACTCCTAATTTTAAGTACATATGAACACATAGTGTTCTAGCAAGATATGAGCAATAACTCCTTGCTATCTTCAGATTCTACAAAGATGTATGTTGATTTGACAGTTGATGACATCTTGTAGATCTTCTTCATCTTCTTCGTTGAGCAAGCTTCGAGCAACAACTCCTTGCTTCTGATCTTCAATATAGCTCAGATGATGAAGTGGTTGATGACTTGATTGTTTTCAAGAATGTCTTGGTTCATCAACTTCTGTACTTTATGATTGTTGTTGTGTTGATAGATGATTCTTTAAGTTTCAACAACAATGGTCAGGTTTCCATTTTAATAGCAACAACTGTGTTTGGCGATGGCGACACACGCATGGACAACGACTTCTTTGAAGTACTTATTTCTTTCCTTTATATAGCCAGGTGAAAAATAGAGCCGTTAAAGAGTCGTTGCCTATTTGAAAAGATTCGTTACGCAATGATGAAAGTTGTACTGCCATATCTTCTTTTTACTGTTTAAGAAGTGATGGGATAGATCTTTTTAGTACAGTGTACAGTCATTGCTAACGGTAACATTTGTCTTCAAATCTTCAGAGGCTTCTGATGGTATTTAGTTGAAGCATGAGTAGAGACTTTAGTTGGGTATTCAGAATCTTAAGTCTTCAGTCTTCAGTACTTGCTCATTCCGAGTCTTGTCTTCAGAACTTCAGCACTTGTCTTGAAATCCTTTATCTTCATAGCTTCAAGTCTTCAGAGTCTTCAGAACCTTGTTCACTCAGAACGCTGTCTTCAGAGTCTTCAGCACTTGATCAATTGAATCTTAATCTTCAGAACACTTCAGTCTTCAGAGTCTTTCTGCACTTGGTCTTCAGAGCCTTCAACCTTCAGAACTTCAAGTCATTAGAGTCTTCAGTACTTGATTTTTCAGAATCTTCTTTCAGGAGCTTTGCTTATCTTCAGAATCTGAAACACTTTCAGAACAGAATCCACAAGAGCATTGCAACAGTAATATCGGCATCCTTGGATCTTTCTTCTTGTTTTCAGATACATAAGCAAACTTGCTTCTTGCGACTTGTGTTACACATAGTAACTCGCATGTAATCTTTTAGGCACATCTTTTCACATGTTTGTTTGATCTAATATCTTCAATAAATATGATCTGCATGGAAACAAACATTAGAACATAAAATGGTTCTTTCACAAATACTCATTGTTATCATCAAAACATAGAGATGACTTGCAGAGACAACTCTTGTTCTTATAGTGATAAGCATGGAACACGTTAAGAGCTTTCGTCAATGTTTTGCAACCTTGGAAACAACAATGTTCAGCCATGTCTTTTCTGAGCTGCGGCAGGTTTGGGAGTTGTACCAAATTATAAAAATATTGTTACACCAAAAGCAAACTTTAGTTCTGAACAACTATTTGCCACTATTAATTTACTTTTTGGCACAAAAGTGGATTATTTAGTGCAAAGAGGTGTATTTGTATTGCAATGAAGTCATAATCCAGTTGGATTTAGTTAGAATTAGACATTAATTGCCCCTAATTATGTGTTGGCAAAATAAGAAATGTTATAAATTATTAACAATAATAATTATTATGGGTGTGTTCCAAAATGACAAGAAAATATTCAAGTGGATATTAATTTTTGAATTCGAAAAGAAGTAACATTTCGTGAAGGGCTGCTGCATAATAAACATATGCAATGGTTGGAAACATGACAACTTTTGGTTAAAAGATGTTGTTTCATCAAGGGTCGCAACCTTGTGAAACAAGATATACATGGCCTATAAATACATCATTCTGGAATTCAGAAAATACATCACAAAAACAAAATATCCTCTTGTACAAAATTCCAGACACTCTTCGCTACATAATAGAATTTTCGTCGGTCTTGCGTAGATTCGAAAAAAGCCTGAATTATCCTGGGTATTCCTGCGTTCCAACACTAAGACATTTGAGAGTGCTTGAAATACTTTTAAGGAAAATGATTTCTTCACGATTCTAGCCTCGGTCTATTCGGTTTAAATTAAATTTCCAACAATCTTAAAAGTATTTATAATTGCAACCGAGGCTTTTGTATCAAAAATCAAAAATAATATCGTTATGATGAATTCGGGTACGTTTTTATTGTTTCTTATAGAATGTATAACATATAAAAATCATAATATCAAGATTACAAATGTGAAATTCTTTAACAGTTAATATCAAAACAAAGTTATTGATATTATGGTTTTCTAAATTTTTAAAAATCATTAATACAATAGTATTTTGAATTGATTGATGTGAATATAAATAAGACTTATATGAACTCGTGTTAATACTACGTTATGTGTCAAGAAATTGAATTAAAAACAATAAATGATTCATTAGATATTGTATCATGTTAGGTTATATATAGTAGAAATTATATGTTATACAGAAAGCCATTATATATTTTGTTTTGCTTTAAGAAAGAGAAACACGTTGATGTTTCAACAAAACGGTATCATATATCAATTTTAAGTTCATCACTCTTAAATAATTAATTTCATGGCAAGGCCATTAATTGTATACATATAATTTAAAACTAAATATATGAATTAATACATGGTGTTTCAAACAGTGCGCAGTTTTGTTTGCATTGAATTTTGATGTGGCTATAGGGTATATATAATATTGTTTCAATTTTAGTGATTTCTATTTACATAAGTGTATACTATTTGAATGCAAATTACCGTGGGCCATAAAATTAAAATTGTTTCAAATGAAAAGTTTATACCAGTGCAGAAGTAATTTTAACTTCGGATTCCATAATAAATGCGTGATATAATGCCATAATAAAAGGTAGGTGAATTGGCTTAAACATGTTTTGATTAAATTGTTTATTCGTGAAAATAAATTTTTAGATGCTATTTATGAAAATGAATAAATTGAAATTGAAAATTTTAAATTTCAAAGTTTAGATATGTTAATTATCAAAGTAGTCAAATTCATTTAAGATTATAATTTCAAATTATGCAACTGAATTATGATTTGGATTCTATGTGAATAACATGTTTGTGATTCAATGAGACTTATTATTATAAGATATATAAAGATCATCCAAAAATGAATCATGACTTATATAGATTTTTGAACTTGGAATTTAATGTAACTATTGGATCTTGAGATGTGGAATTTTGAGAACCTTACCACGAAGAATATGAGATTCGAGATTCCTACAAATGAAGAACCTCGTGAGGAAGGCTCTCCACGAATTGTTGAAACACAAACAGAAAGTTCGTCACTAATGAAGAATCGTGTGAGAAAGATTCTTCATGGATTGTTGAAAAATAACACGAACTTAGAATAAGCAAGAGAGTCCGAAAGGCTAAGGATCTAGAACTGAACAAAATTGATAGTCAATTTATTTCTTTTATCTAATGGAATGAAATAGTAAGAATTTTATTCGTAAGATTCCCATACTCTTCAAATGGAAGATGATCCTAAGACTTATAAGGAAACAATATTTTCAAAGGACTCCTCTTGTTTAGAAGGAAGTATCATAGTGTGATGGTACACTAAACACCTACAAGTCTAAATTAATGACCAAATATGTTTTAAACAAAAGGAAGGTGTTTATCAATTGACAGATATGCACTAGTAGCAAGTACAACAAAAATTAGAGTATCGTTTGCATTAGCTGAAATTCTGGTATCAGATATGTGATGTCGAGTGAGATGTCACAACATCAATATCTGCTATATAAACAAGACAATAAAGAACAGCACTTAAAAGCAGTAAACAGACACAGAGAATTTTTCACCCAGTTCGGTCTAACAACCTTCGTCTGGAGGCTTCCAAGCCAGGGAGGAAATTCACTATTAGTAGTATTAATTCACAGACTCTACAATCAACATACCAGTTGATAGTCTACTCACTTAATCACTATCTAATGACACTTCTACCTAAGAACCTCTTAGATATGAGACACCTCTCACTCCCCCTCAATTTCCACAGTGATACAATTCAAAGATTACACAGCATAGAAGTCACGCTTCAAAGACACACCTTGATCTTGCTTAAAAGCTTTGATCAAGAACAATACACTCTTGCTTAAAAGCTTTTGAGTGAACAAATTACAACTCAAACAATCAGACCAATTCAAGCATCAAGGATGAATTAATGGCTTACAAAATACAGACGAAAACACAAACCCTAACACTTGACACTCAATCCACAATATCTTGTCTTCGTACTCTTCAAGTAGGGTTGAGGCTGCTTTAAATAGAAACTCCTTCTTGGGCTTGGACTCCTTGAAAAACTCAGATTTGATTTAACATTAAAATAGATTTGATCTTCAAATCTTTACGCCCTAAAAATAGCAACAATATCTACTCCACAATTGATTACAACAGAATAAATCTTCTCCAAGATATTCGCCTGCAATCTCTCAATTAGAAACTCTTAAAACAAACAAGAACACGCGCAGCCCTAAAAATACACCAGACTGAAGTTCTGTCAACAGATGTTAAGACATCGTGTTTAACATCAGGACACAAAACTGCAACAATAACAAATACACCTTAAGCTGAATGATGGAACCTCATGTTAAGACATCAGACATGACATCTTGACCAACCACATTGTTTTATCAAAATTACAGCCAATTAAAGAACTAACAATCTCCCCCTTTGGCTAATTTTGGCTAAAATAATATCAGCACACACCAGACAAAACAACAGCGGAAAAAAAATAACATTCAGCATCAGCAACAAATCAAAACTCAACCTCCCCCATCAAAACTCAAACTCCCCCTCAAGCCAAGAACCCAGCAATAGCCAGAAATCCAACTAAAAAAAAACCAACATCAGAACATCACAGAGAAAAAAACCAACATCAGAACATCACAGAGAACATCCACTCCCTACAGCAACAGCAAATCCAAACTACTCTCCCCTTTTTTAGCCATAAATGGCCAAACTCTGAACTTAGTAGCAAGCACAATGCTCTGACACTTTGTCAAACATGGTCAAATACCAAATTTCAAAAACATAAAGTGCCAAGCTGTCGCACCTCGAAAATTCATCGAAAACACGACCCTTCGCGCGAAAGGCGCGGAAAACTGTTCGACAGAGTCGCCACCGAACTTTATTTATCCCAAAAGAGGGAAAGGAAAATATCGAGAAAACCTTTAAAGAGATAAGAACATGGTCATCGCAAGCACATTCTGGGTTCGGGAGTCGGTTACGTGAGGGGAAGGTACGTGCACCCCCTCACGTCCGTTGTACTTAACGGGAACCTCTTAGTTCGAATTGTGATGAACGTTATCTAAGCTTGTTTGTTTTCTTCTCAATGATATATGTGAAAAGGTAAAGTAAAAGGTTTCAATTACTATGGGGAATGGGGTGGTTTTAGGATAGGGTGCTCGGCAAGATCATCGCAACCTCGGGCCTACGTATGCTCATTCGGACGAGAATGAGGAATCATAGCAATCGTAGTTCGACTACGGGAAGGGATAGAGGGAAGAAGGAAGATGGAGGGAAGGTAGCTCGCCAAGATCTTCGCAATCTTGTGCCTACATATCTTTACTCGGACGAGAATAAAGAATCAGAGTAGTCGTAGTTCGTGGTACGCCCACGAAACAAGGGAGTTGGTTGATTTTAGGAGACGAAAGATTGAATGACATACAACCAGAGGGGCGTGCCTCGAGAGCAGTCACTCAAGAATCCAAGGAATGCGAGACTCCAAGAACTCAGTTCTTTTGTGACTTGATTGCAAAAATGTTTGATAATGGTTAAGTGTTTTAAGACGAAAGGGTGAATGAATAACAACCCAAGGGCGTGCCTCAAGAGCCATTCATTCGAAGACCCAAGGAATGCTAGATTCCAAGAGTCTCCTCCTTTCGTAGGTTGATTAAAAAAGCATTTGAAAAAGATCAAATCAGATTGGTTGCAAAATGAGGTAAGGATCGATACTAGTCCCTAGGGGTGCTCCTAGTAACAAAACCTACGAAATGTGCAAGTGTGCATTTGACGACGAGGCAAAAGGCACTCGACTTACGATAATGTTTTGAAGAAGTAGCTCGACGACGAATCGAGTATTGGTTTGAAAATGATTCGGTTTGTTAAATGTTTTAGAGAGAATGACGATTATTCGATAAACGAGACGTCAGCCTCGCAACCAATTAATCGGGGCATTATTGGGTTGCTAGATCCCAACGACACCTTTTTCATTCAATTGATATATGAAATATTGTTTGTTGGACGATGAAAGTACCACGTGGAATGCTAGACTCCAATGGCATTTCTTTGTCCAAATAGTTAAGACGAGTGTTTTAGGAGCGAAAGGTCGAATGATCACCACCTAAGGCGTGCGTCTCAATAGCGGTCACTCAAGAACCCAAGAAGTGCTAGACCTCAAGAGCTCAATTCTTTCGTGATTTAATTAAAAAAAATGATTTGAATATGTGCGTTAGGTGGTTTTAATCGAAAATTAAATGCTTAGGCGTTTCGATAATTGTTAGTGTGTTTGATTAAAATATGAAAAAAGGAAATGGTTAGATAAACATGATATGAATATGATATGGACAATATGATAAGAATATGAATAATATAATCGAGATAATATGAACAAAGTATAATATTGACATAACATAAAATTGGTCTCGTCTTAATCGGAATTTAATCGAGAAATCGATAATCAAAGATTTTTTACTTTCATTGACCAAAAGTGAAAATAAAAGAATATAAATCGAAATAGGAATAAAAATCAAAAAAACTAAGAAAGGTCTCATCTTTACTAAAATTTTAAATTAAAAAAAAAATCGATAATCTTTAGTATTTGATTTTCATTGACCCAAAAATGAATAAAAAAGAATTAATAATAATAGAAATGAAATAAAATCGAAAATGACAAGAAAAAGAATAAAGGTCTCACCTTTATCAAGATTTAATCGAGAAATCGATAAATCATTGATATTTGGTTTTCATTGACCCAAAGTGAATAGAAATAAAATAATAAACCGAGATAAAAATAAATAGGTGGTAGGCCTCATATAAATAAAGATTTGAAACCGGTTTCAAAAAAATCAACCAATCATCAAGATTATTTTTATAACATTGGCCCTAAAAATCGAAATAAATTAAAATTGAAATTGAAGGAATTATTAGGATAAATTTAAATGAAAAAAAAAACATAAACAAAAAAAAGCTACAAAATTTGATAACCATTTTTGAATAAGAAAGTTTCTAAAATAAATTGAAAAAAAAAAACAAACAAGGGGGAGGAGGCGCTGGGCTCATAGATGGTGTGACCTAAAAATCATCATGGGCTTGTGCAAGCCCATTCATCCCTAAATAATGAAAACAAACTGTCAGAAAAAAGAAAAGGGTGGGTCATCGTAAAAACCACATGGGGTTCAAAAAAACTCTTTTAACATTTAACAATAAAAACTAAACTCTTTTAATGATAAAATAGGTAAAATGGTTGCCATGGTTTAGAAAAAATAGGGTATTTTGATTGAAACCGAAAAAAGAGAAAAGCTTAGAGGAATATCCTCGTCATCACATCAACAAACAACAATCGCGTCGACGATTCCAACCTTCTTTCCGCGTATAGTCTCGACCGTCTCAAACCTTCTTGCTCGCTTCAACTCAAACTTCTCTCAGTTGGCCTCGGTTTCGATTTGTTCAATCAGGTTTGTAACATTTTGGTTTCAATTTGATCTCTCTTCATCTCCTCTTTCTGTGTTCTGGTCTGATTTTAGATTCGTGTTTTGGGGTTGAGGGAGTCTGAATGGGTTTCGCTGGTTGAAAGTTGTGGAGGTTGGTTTTGGTTTCAGAAAATATGAGAGTCAGTCATGAAGGTTTTGAGGTTTTGTGATGGAATTTGGGGTTACGGCTAGTGATTGAAGGGTGAGATTTATGAGAAGGTTTGTGTTGTTCTGAAAGTTTGATGGGATTAAAGGTTGAAGACGGGTCGGGTGGATGAAGGAGGTTGAGGAATTTTTTTTGCAGGGTAATGATGGCTGTGGAGCTCGTGGTGTTTTGTTGAGATGGGAAGGTAGTCTCCTCTCCAGATCAACTCTCTTATTCCTCTTTTTAAACTTGACTTGTCTCCTAATTTTTTTCTGCTTTTTCATTGTAATATTATGTTGTCTCTTTCCAATGCTGCAGGTCTTCTGCTGTTGATATGTGTTATCGTTGTTGTACATTTCTGATGCAGTGTATATGTTGGTTGTTTGATGTTTTGCAGCTTATAATTTGGAGTCGTTGCTTTCATGCCCGGGTTGCTGCAGTCTTGGTTCGTAGAGGAGCAAGTTGTGTGTCAGAAAATTCAACAGGTTTTGGCCTGGTGTGAAGTCGTAGGTTCATGGCTTACAGGGTACGGTTTGGAGTGCAGAAGGTATCCTTTTGGTGGGCCTACGTACATGTTGCCAAGGTGTACAGGTTGTGAGTGTGGGAGGGTAGGCTGAATGAAAGTAGTATGTACGTGTTATTGGAATTGGTTGTAGCTTTTGCTTTTGGGAAAAGTGGCTTGTTAATCTTTATTCCCAATTTCTTGCAACATCTCAAACTTACTTTGTGATTCCAAAATTCAATTGATTAGCCTTGTAATTTTAAACCCAAATTGTGATGGTCTTGAAATTGTAATTGACTTTTATTATCTCTCCTTTTTTAGATTCATGAACTATTTGGAAACTTAGTAATGATAATGGGCCTTATTTGAACTTTTCATTTATTTGGATGGGTCTTTGAATGTTGAGAAATTGGGATGGACATGAAAATTGAAAAAAGAATTTAGAAAGTAAATAATTGGTTTTGAAAATAAAATGGGATTAGAAATATTTATGTAACTGGAAATTGAATTAGAAAGATGGATATGATGGATTATTTAACAAGGATATGGTCTAAAATGTGATATGGTAAAAAAGGAAATTGAATTTTATATGGTAAATGATATAGAATGATAGATAATCAAAATGAATGTGAAAGTGGAAATGGAGAACTATGAATCACAAGTCGACCCTGACGAACTTCAATGTGAACCCTTTTGGACCATGCCTTGAAAATCAGAAAATCAGGACTTGAAATATGAACTCCACTGCACGAAACCCTAATTGAGGGCTCAGACCCATGTCACTTGAATTGCACATCCTAGTCTTGACCTTGAAACAAACCTTGCCTGACACACACGTGACCTAATAAACCTCAGATAAACATCAATTCATCCTTGCCACAACTTGGATTTAGACAACAAGAAAAATGAAAGCAACAACATATTTTTGGATTTTTGAATAATGGTAAGTGGATGAATGTACAGATGAAAAGTATATACAGGTAGGACAAATTTAGGGTATGACATATGCCCCTTTCTAATTTGCTTAAACCGAGTAAAATGAACAGCTACGGTGTTCCATCTTTCGAGGTAGAAGACAATTAGATATAAAGAAGACCGCAAATTTGTCCGACAAGAAAGAAAAATTTTGGGAGGTGGAATAATAGATAGCTTGCAAAGGTCGTCGTCACCAAAAAGATGACAACAAGAGAATCTGAAACCAAAAGGATGACAGGCCTATCACCAAAAGGATGATAGTGAACACACACATAGACCCTTCCAACAAAAGGATGAAAATGAGGTCATAGCCTGCTATTACCAAAAGGATAATAGGGCACACACGCACACAGACCCTTCCACCAAAAGGATGGAAATGTGGTCGAAGCCTTCTATTACCAAAAGGATAATAGGGCACACACGCACACAGACCCTTCCACCAAAAGGATGAAAATGAGGTCAAAGCCTGCTATTACCAAAAGGATAATAGGGCACACACGCACACAGACCCTTCCACCAAAAGGATGAAAATGAGGTCAAAGTCTGCTATTACCAAAAGGATAATTGGACACACACGCACACAGACCCTTCCACCAAAAGGATGAAAATGAGGTCAAAGCCTGCTATTAGCAAAAGGATAATAGGGCACACACGCACACAAACCCTTCCACCAAAAGGATGAAAATGAGGTCAAAGCCTGCTATTACCAAAAGGATAATAGGGAACACACACACACAGACCCTTCCACCAAAAGGATGAAAATGAGGTCAAAGCCTGCTATTACCAAAAGGATAATAGGGCACACACACACAAACCCTTCCACCAAAAGGATGAAGATGAGGTCAAAGCCTGCTATTACCAAAAGGATAATAGGGCACACACACACGGTCATCTGACACCAAAAGGATGACAGACCTATCACCAAAAGGATGATAGTGGACATACACATAATGACCCTTCACCAAAAGGATGAAAGTGAGGTCACAACTTATTACTACCAAAAGGATAATAGCAAGCAAAACAATAACAAAGGTTGTCATTCACCAAAAGGATGATTCACATACCACAGGTTCACGGATCGGCGACACCAAAAGGATGACGGATCAATAAAAGCTAACACCACCAAAAGGATGATAGGAACTTCCCAATTGCGAGGACCAACACCAAAAGGATGCAGGTTAGGTTGAAATGACATGGATGGCTTCCACCAAAAGGATGATAGGAAATTTCTGATTTGAGGGTCACCAACACCAAAAGGATGCAGGTTGAGTTGAGTTGATTTGGCTATCACCAAAAGGATGATAGTAAGGCAGTTGACAAGAGGTCAAGTTTGTTGGGGATATGATGAGTGAGGATTATTTGGAGACATCAACAAAAGATTGAAGTAAAGAACTCAATGAGGACCGCCCACTGACTTGCTTGGAGATCACAGCTTCGTCAACAAAAGGTTGAAAACTTCATGAGGAACGCCCATGATCTTGAAGAAGATGCCCCTGACTGGGCTGAGATTGCTTTGAAATCTTGTCTTGAGCTTGGTCAATAAAAGGTTGAACAACTTTGTGAGAAATGCTCACGGATCTGAAGAAGATGCCCCTGGCTGGGCTGAAGATCGTCTTGAAATCTTGAGATTGATCCTGGATCTTGACTTATGCGTATGTATGAATGCTTGATTTTATAATGATGTGCAATGTAAATGCTGATGCACGGAGATGCAAGTGTTGGGGAAGTATGATTTGGTTTTTTTGCATATGATGCAGATGATGTTTATGATGACGAATGTGATGCATATGATGCGTATGATTACAGATGGGTGATCAGATATGTTGTAAAGGTGCTAGCGTGATGGACTCTTGGGTAGTTGCCAATGAGGATTAGACTTTTGGGCGGTGGGAGGGATTTGATTTCCTCGACACTCCGTTTGTTGAAGACGCCATGATTGAAGCAGACGAAGATGCTCTTGAAGCCTCAAGTTTGACCACTTGTTGATTTATTGGTGAGTTCGTTCCTGAAAGAACCATAACTTTGCTTGATGGTCAGGGTTGCCTGAAAAATTGAGCGTAGCGACATGGTCAACTCATGAAGACCGTGCCTTTACTCTGAACTTGATGATTGCCAACGTTTGGAAGGATCTGCTTATCCAACTTGAAAGGATACAGAGAGGATATGCTATTTGCAATTGGTCCTGTCCCAATCTACATGGTAATGGTCTGCCCCTGATTAACCAGTTCTGGAACAACTTGAAGAACTTTGATATGCTTTGAGATGTCTTGCCCCTGATTGAGCTGTTGAAGGATTTGCCTGCTGATTGAGCTGTTGAGGTAGTCTTGCTTCGAGTCACGACCACTGAGAGTTCAAATTCCTCTTTGATTGCCCCTTGTTGGAACTGCTTTGATGTCAAGCACTGATTTGCCGTTAAAATTGCACATTCACAAATGGTAATCTTAATGCAATGCTTATGCAAGTTTTGAAAAAGTGTCATTTATTGGAGTGTCGTGATAGTGAGACGAATTGACCGTTAGTCCAGACGTAGTGCTGATTTTGGTGGTGTGAAAGATATAGCAATGAGAATGACACTGATGCTAAAGATTAGCAAATATGGGGAGTCAGTTTACGCAACCTTGAAATACTATGCTTTCAGAATAAACCTCACCTCAATTAGGTCTTTTAAGGGTTGTAACGTGGTCTGGTTTACGGTTTATGAAACAAAGGATATTAGGCCCAAAGTATGATTTGTACCCACCCCTTCTTCGTGATAATCTCCAGTCCTACGTTCAGTTAATTCTGCACATGTTGTCTTAACGGTGTAAGAGTGATGGCTCAAGGTTTGCTCGAACTGGCAGTCACCTTATTTTGTTTTTGATGGATGTCAGTGACCCTTTTGGATTTTGACATGGTGGCCACTGGATCTTATTTTGTTTTTGTTGAGGATCCAAGGGCCTCTTTTGATTTTGTTTTTGATCCCTACCTTTTGCACGGACTGATTTCGCTTTTCGAGTCCATCGGGGTAGCCTTGATTTTTTTGCCTAAGTCTCCTTTGAGGTGTTCGACTTAGCAGGCTTTTTATTTTTGTTTTTTTTTTGTTTTGTTGGATGATTGTGACCGCCAAGTCATAGGTTATTGATGAATAACCGTCATGTCTAGTGGAATTTTTCTTTGTGATTCGAGTGTGTAATTGGATTAACTGAACACTACCCTGCCCCAGGTTGAGTGTAAGGGTTTGAATATCCGAAGGAAACTACTACTTCTTGGCTCGAAGTGGCTAACTAGGGATTAACTCCTTGTCTCTCCAGTGTTTGGGGGATTGAAATAATGCCTGTACATCATCGGCAGGATTTTGTCTGAAAGCATACGGTTTGCAATTATGGGTATTTCGTTTTCATCATCCTCCCTCCAATCATTGCTAAACAACAGTTGATAAAGAGAGTGAAGTGGAAATAAATGTGTCGGTGTTTTGCAGTAAATGGAAAAAACTGAGTGAATACGACATAACTGATTTAAAACATGCATAATCACTACATTAAGAAAACCAAATACGGAAGGCAATGTTCAAAGCATACAGTACTTAAACAAATAAGTACAAAATACAAGAATGCAAATGATGGGATGGCAACATGACTGCCTTCTTCAGGGAATAAACTTGACTTGACTTGACTTGACTTGATGTTGGCACTAGTTTGGCGGAGGCATAGGGTTTTCGATGACGTTTGGAGCCCTCCCATTGAACGTGAGAAACTTTGAGCCAATCATGTCTTGAACCTTGTATTTAAAAGCTCTGCAGTCCTCGATCGTATGCCCTGGGGCACCCTTATGAAACTCGCAATGAGCATTGGCATCATAATCTGGAGGGATGACAGTTGGAGGAGCCAAGTCTCTGGGAGTAACAGCCCTCTTCTCCATCAATTGAGCAAAGATCTGAGCATACAACATTGGCAGACGATCAAAATCTCTATCAGACCTCCTTGTCCTCTGTTGATTAGGCTGACGTTGTTGAGCAGCTCTCTGTTGTTGATTCTGAGAAGGATACTAATACCCTTGCTGGTTGTGTGATTGTTGCTGAGGAGCCTGTTGTTGAGGCATTGGAGCTTGAACGGCTTGAACAGTTGGCTAATAAGGCGTCGGTGCATATTGCGCAGCAGCAATACACGGATACTGGAAGTATGGCATTTGAAAAGGCATTGGAGGGGGAGCCTGTTGAGCTTGCCCTTTCTGAGCAGAGACAGCATTTGTTTCGCCCTCTTTCTTTTTGTATCCATTGAAGGGCTTCTTGACTGCAGACTGACTGCTAGAACCTCCTTGGATCTTTCCACTTTTCAGACCTTCTTCAATTCTCTCACCGACAATTACCAAATCAGATAATCCAGCAGAAATATTACCAATCAGCTTTTCATAGTATTGGCCTTGCAAAGTACCCATGAAGATGTCAATCAGTTCACGATCAACAAGAGGTGGATGCACCCTTGCAGCTAGCTCTCTCCAACGTTGCGCGTACTCCTTAAAGAATTTGTTGTCCTTCTGAGCCATACTCTGAAGCTTAGTACGATTCGGAGCAAGGTCAGTGTTGTATTTGTATTGCTTGACGAATGCATCAGCTAGCTCATCCCAAGTGCGCACATTGCTACGCTCCAGCTGCATATACCATTCAAGTGATGCCCCAGACAAACTATCTTGGAAGCAATGGATCATCAGCTTTTCGTCTTTGGCATAGGCAGCCATCTTGCGGCAGTGCGTTTTCAGATGAATGTGTGGGAAACTGAGGTTTTTGTACTTCGGGAATTCCTGTACCTTGAACTTGGGAGGAATGACAACATCTGGCACCAAGCACATTTCCAGAGCATTCAGAGATTTTGAGTTGCGCCCCTCCATGACTCGGAGTTTTTCGGCTAGATCACGACACATCTTGATAGCTTCAGAATCCTGAGCAACAGTAGGATTGAAAATTGGGATATCAGCATGATAGTTTTGAACTTTATTGTATTGATCTTGTAGATTTTCCTCAGCCTGAGGGATAGGAATTTGAATAACAGCAGGTTGAGCTTGCGGAATAGCTCCAATAGTAACTCCAGATGTTGGAAGTGGTTGAGTAGTGGCTCCTTCAGCAGCAGGAGTGAAGTTCATTGGTATCCCATAATTTATAGGGTTGGGAACAGGAACTGAGAGCCTTGAGGGTGACCCTTGCACAGGCGCAGTGTTGTTAGCAGCAGCGGCTTCACGCAGTTCTTCTTCTCTTCTAGCCATCATGATGGCTTCAAGAATCTGATCAATCTTTCCCTTCATAGAGTCAACTCCTCTCTGAACGCAGCTTGCTCTTACTGAATCTGCTCCATCGTTCTTCTTGTGTTGGCTCGAGTTGCGTACTGGTGTCGAAGAATCAGCTTGATTTACTGGAGATGAAGGAAGTTGAAGTGAGATTCTGAGGTTGAAATGCAATGCAAGATGCATAACAGATGCAATGCAATGACATGCAATGCAAGATGCAAGATCCAGGATCACAGATCACAGGTTCAAACAGTTCTGAGGTTGGCCGTTCATGGGTAAATGACCAAAGTCTCTGATCAAAGAAACCCTATAGGTAGGCTCTATGAGGAAAGTTCTAGGTTCTTTACCCACAAACCCACTCACGGGATAGTTTCTATGTTGACGGATAAGGTTCCCAGGATTATGGACACCAATCGCATCAATGTCACGCAACAGGCTAGCTGTATTACGATGATAATGACGACAAGGTCTCCCTTGAGCGGGGTCTTCATGCTAGGCGCACAAGAAACGAGTCCTTAGAGACTAACACTACACGACCACCAATATAAAACTTGGTTCTAAGAGTGGTTCATAGAGTCACGGACCCTTCATGAATCAAGTCGTGCGACAGGCTAGCTGTGTTACAACAGGATCTACGAAAAGGTCTACTCTAGGGAAGCTTTCATGCTAGGCACGCATGGAGCGAGTCCTTGGGGACTAACACTACTCGACATCCAATTCTAAACTATGTGTTCTCTCTGCTTTTACCAAAGCTCGGGTGTAGAGATTTACTCATGATATCATCCCAAGATCCAACAGATAAGAACAATAGGAGAAAGCAATAAGAGAACAAATACGTAAACAAGAAAAAAAACATGCAAACAAAGATAACGCTCCTCACAAATTGCACTAAGATAGGCTTGGGTCTCTCTTGCATGGAGCAAATGTCCCCAGCAGAGTCGCCATCAGTCGCACCTCGAAAATTCATCGAAGACACGACCCTTCGCGCGAAAGGCACGGAAAACTGTTCGACAGAGTCGCCACCGAACTTTATTTATCCCAAAAGAGGGAAAGGAAAATATCGAGAAAACCTTTAAAGAGATAAGAACATGGTCGTCGCAAGCACATTCTGGGTACGTGCACCCCCTCACGTCCGTTGTACTTAACGGGAACCTCTTAGTTCGAATTGTGATGAACGTTATCTAAGCTTGTTTGTTTTCTTCTCAATGATATATGCGAAAAAGGTAAAGTAAAAGGTTTCAATTACTAAGGGGAATAGGGTGGTTTTAGGATAGGGTGCTCGGCAAGATCATCGCAACCTCGGGCCTACGTATGCTCATTCGGACGAGAATGAGGAATCATAGCAATCGTAGTTCGACTACGGGAAGGGATAGAGGGAAGACGGAAGATGGAGGGAAGGTAGCTCGCCAAGATCTTCGCAATCTTGTGCCTACATATCTTTACTCGGACGAGAATAAAGAATCAGAGTAGTCGTAGTTCGTGGTACGCCCACGAAACAAGGGAGTTGGTTGATTTTAGGAGACGAAAGATTGAATGACATACAACCAGAGGGGCGTGCCTCGAGAGCAGTCACTCAAGAATCCAAGGAATGCGAGACTCCAAGAACTCAGTTCTTTCATGAATTGATTGCAAAAATGTTTGATAATGGTTAAGTGTTTTAAGACTAAAGGGTGAATGAATAACAACCCAAGGGCGTGCCTCAAGAGCCATTCATTCGAAGACCCAAGGAATGCTAGATTCCAAGAATCTCCTTCTTTCATAGGTTGATTAAAAAAGCGTTTGAAAAAGATCGAATCGGATTGGTTGCAAAATGAGGTAAGGATCGATACTAGTCCCTAGGGGTGCTCCTAGTAACAAAACCTACGAAATGTGCAAGTGTGCATTTGACGACGAGGCAAAAGGCACTCGACTTACGATAATGTTTTGAAGAAGTAGCTCGACGACGAATCGAGTATTGGTTTGAAAATGATTCGGTTTGTTAAATGTTTTAGAGAGAATGACGATTATTCGATAAACGAGACGTCAGCCTCGCAACCAATTAATCGGGGCATTATTGGGATGCTAGATCCCAACGACACCTTTTTCATTCGATTGATATATGAAATATTGTTTGTTGGACGACGAAAGTACCACGTGGAATGCTAGACTACAATGGCATTTCTTTGTCCAAATAGTTAAGACGAGTGTTTTAGGAGCGAAAGGTCGAATGATCACCACCTAAGGCGTGTGCCTTAATAGCGGTCACTCAAGAACCCAAGAAGTGCTAGACCTCAAGAGCTCAATTCTTTCACGATTTAATTAAAAAATGATTTGAATATGTGCGTTAGGTGGTTTTAATCGAAAATTAAATGCTTAGGCATTTCGATAATTGTTAGTGTGTTTGATTAAAATATGAAAAAAAGAAATGGTTAGATAAACATGATATGAATATGATATGGACAATATGATAAGAATATGAATAATATAATCGAGATAATATGAACAAAGTATAATATTGACATAACATAAAATTGGTCTCGTCTTAATCAGAATTTAATCGAGAAATCGATAATCAACGATTTTTGACTTTCATTGACCAAAAGTGAAAATAAAAGAATATAAATCGAAATAGAAATAAAAATAAAAAAAACTAAGAAAGGTCTCATCTTTACTAAAATTTTAAATCGAAAAAATTCGATAATCTTTAGTATTTGATTTTCATTGATCCAAAAATGAATAAAAAAGAAATAATAATAATAGAAATGAAATAAAATCGAAAATGACAAGAAAAAGAATAAAGGTCTCACCTTTATCAAGATTTAATCGAGAAATCGATAAACCGTTGATATTTGGTTTTCATTGACCCAAAGTGAATAGAAATAAAATAATAAATCGAGATAAAAATAAATAGGTGGTATGCCTCATATAAATCAAGATTTGAAACCGGTTTCAAAAAAATCAACCAATCATCAAGATTATTTTTATATCATTGGCCCTAAAAATCGAAATAAATTAAAATTGAAATTGAAGGAATTATTAGGATAAATTTAAATGAAAAAAAAAACATAAACAAAAAAAAGCTACAAAATTTGATAACCATTTTTGAAAAGAAAATTTCTAAAATAAATTGAAAAAAAAAACAAACAAGGGGGAGAGGGCACTGGGCTCATAGATGGTGTGACCTAAAAATCATCATGGGCTTGTGCAAGCCCATTCATCCCTAAATAATGAAAACAAACTGTCAGAAAAAAGAAAAGGGTGGGTCATCGTAAAAACCACATGGGGTTCAAAAAAACTCTTTTAACATTTAACAATAAAAACTAAACTCTTTTAATGATAAAATAGGTAAAATGGTGGCCATGGTTTAGAAAAAACAGGGTATTTTGACTGAAACTAAAAAAAGAGAAAAGCTCAGAGGAATATCCTCGTCATCGCATCAACAAACAACAATCGCGTCGACGATTCCAACCTTCTTGCCGCGTATAGTCTCGACCGTCTCAAACCTTCTTGCTCGCTTCAACTCAAACTTCTCTCAGTTGGCCTCGGTTTCGATTTGTTCAATCAGGTTTGTAACATTTTGGTTTCGATTTGATCTCTCTTCATCTCCTCTTTCTGTGTTCTGGTCTGATTTTAGATTCGTGTTTTGGGGTTGAGGGAGTCTGAATCGGTTTCGCTGGTTGAAAGCTGTGGAGGTTGGTTTTGGTTTCAGAAAATATGAGAGTCAGTCATGAAGGTTTTGAGGTTTTGTGATGGAATTTGGGGTTACGGCTAGTGATTGAAGGGTGAGATTTATGAGAAGGTTTGTGTTGTTCTGAAAGTTTGATGGGATTAAAGGTTGAAGACGGGTCGGGTGGATGAAGGAGGTTGAGGAATTTTTTCTGCAGGGTAATGATGGCTGTGGAGCTCGTGGTGTTTTGTTGAGATGGGAAGGTAGTCTCCTCTCCAGATCAACTCTCTTATTCCTCTTTTTAAACTTGACTTGTCTCCTAATTTTTTTCTGATTTTTCATTGTAATATTGTGTTGTATCTTTCCAATGCTGCAGGTCTTCTTATGTTGATATGTGTTGTCGTTGTTGTACGTTTCTAATGCAGTGTATATGTTGGTTGTTTGATGTTTTGCAGCTTGTAATTTGGAGTCGTTACTTTCATGCCCGGGTTGCTGCTGTCTTGGTTCGTAGAGGAGCAAGTTGTGTGTCAGAAAATTCAACAGGTTTGGCCTGGTGTGAAGTCGTAGGTTCATGGCTTACAGGGTACGGTTTGGAGTGCAGAAGGTATCCTTTTGGTGGGCCTACATACATGTTGCCAAGGTGTACATGTTGTGTGTGTGGGAGGGTAGGCTGAATGAAAGTAGCATGTACGTGTTATTGGAATTGGTTGTAGCTTTTGCTTTTGGGAAAACTGGCTTGTGAATCTTTATTCCCAATTTCTTGCAACATCTCAAACTTGCTTTGTGATTCCAAAATTCAATTGATTATCCTTGTAATTTTAAACCCAAATTGTGATGGTCTTGAAATTGTAATGGACTTTTATTATCTCTCCTTTTTTAGATTCATGAACTATTTGGAAAATTAGTAATGATAATGGGCCTTATTTGAACTTTTCATTTATTTGGATGGGTCTTTGAATGTTGAGAAATTGGGATGGACATGAAAATTGAAAAAAGAATTTAGAAAGTAAATAATTGGTTTTGAAAAGAAAATGGGATTAGAAATATTTATGTAACTGGAAATTGAATTAGAAAGATGGATATGATGGATTATTTAACATGGATGTGGTCTAAAATGTGATATGGTAAAAAAGGAAATTGGATTTTATATGGTAAATGATATAGAATGATGGATAATCAAAATGAATGTGAAAGTAGAAATGGCGAACTATGAATCACAAGTCGACCCTAACAAACTGCAATGTGAACCCTTTTGGACCATGCCTTGAAAATCAGAAAATCAAGACTTGAAATATAAACTCCACTGCACGAAACCCTAATTGAGGGCTCAGACCCATGTCACTTGAATTGTACATCCTAGTCTTGACCTTGAAACAAACCTTGCCTGACACACACGTGACCTAATAAACCTCAGATAAACATCAATTCATCCTTGCCACAACTTGGATTTAGACAACAAGAAAAATGAAAGCAACAACATATTTTTGGATTTTTGAATAATGGTAAGTGGATGAATGTACAGATGAAAAGTATATACAGGTAGGACAAATTTGGGGTATGACACAAGCAAAACACACCAATAAAAAATAATGCACATACTCCAAACAACTAAGACTGACCAGGCGATACAAACAATGACCTCCAAGAGAACCATAAAACCCTTACCACAAAGCTTGTGTAGAAAATCAAACATGAACCAGTTTTCCAAAACCGTTGAAACACACAAGGGTCAGATGAAGCAAGACCAGAAAAACAAGACCACCAAACCAAATGAGATGTCGTCCAAAGAGATGACAACAATTGGATCCACTACAGGTGCAACAAGAACAGGAAGAAAGACAGAAAAAAAGATGAAGACCATCAAGAGACCTCATGTGCAACAACATGCTTCTGATGATGAAGCAGATGAAGACTGGGTTAATTTCATAAACTCAGGTTGTTGGAATGAATAGCTGGCTTCAAACATGAATACTCTTGCTGTAGTTTCTGTTGAAATAACTTTTTAATGCTATGTACTCCCAACAATAAAACAAGTTCTTTGTGTGTTACTATCATGATTTCCCACTTTGTCAAATGCACACAAAAACACCTTCCTGCAGAAGGAATCTACTAATCATCATGTATGCAAATCCCCAATTTGCTTCTTAAATTTTCAAATTGATTTGCATCTAAGGCCTTAGTAAAAATATTAGCTAATTGTAGTTCAGTAGCAATATGTTCCAAAGTAACCACTTTGTCTTCAACTAAATCTCTTATAAAGTGATGACGTATATCAATATGCTTAGTCCTGCTATGTTGAATTGGGTTCTTGGATATATTAATAGCACTTAGATTATCACAGTACAATGTCATCACATCTTGCTTGACATTGTATTCAATTAACATTTGCTTCATCCAAACTAGTTGGGAACAACTACTCCCAGCTGCTATATACTCAGGCTCAGCAGTAGAGAGAGACACACAGTTCTGCTTTTTGCTAAACCACAAGATCAGATTGTTCCCTAAGAAAAAGCAACCTCCGGAAGTACTCTTTCTATCATCAGCACTCCCTGCCCAATCAGCATCACAATATCCCCTTAGCTCAGTGCCTGATCCATGACTGTATAGCATCCCATAGTCACTAGTACCATTCACATACTTCAGAATTCTCTTCACTTGATTCATGTGACTAGCCTTAGGTTCAGATTGATATCTAGCATAAACTCCTACAGCAAAAGATATATCAGGTCTACTGGTAGTGAGATACAGTAAGCTGCCAATCATGCTTCTGTATAGACTTTGATCCACACTAACTCCATGCTCATCCTTGGATAGCTTCAGATGAGTAGGAGCATGTGTCCTCTTATGATTAGCATTCTCCAAACCAAACTTCATCACTATATTCTTTGCATATTTGCTCTGTGAGATGAATATGGAGTCTTCCATTTGTCTAACTTGCAGACCCAGAAAATAGCTGAGCTCACCAACAAGACTCGTCTCAAACTCAGACTGCATTTGTTTCACAAAATGTTGAACCATTGCATCTGACATCCCACCAAACACTATGTCATCAACATATATTTGAGCTATCATCAATTTTCCTCCTTCCTCTTTGACAAACAAGGTCTTGTCAATTCCACCTTTTCTGTAACCATTCAGAGTCAAAAATTCAGTAAGCCTGTCATACCAAGCTCTTGGTGCTTGCTTCAAGCCATAAAGAGCTTTTCTTAGTTTGTAAACATGATTAGTAAATGTTGGATCAACAAACCCTTTTGGCTGATCTACATAAACTTCTTCATTTAAGTACCCATTCAAGAAGGCACTTTTCCCATCCATCTGAAATAACTTAAATTTGAGATTACAAGCTACACCTAAGAGTAACCTGATAGATTCCAATCTGGCCACAGGAGCAAATGTTTCATCAAAGTCAATTCCTTCTACCTGAGTGTATCCTTGGGCAACCAGTCTAGCCTTATTTCTGGTGACCACCCCTTGTTCATCAGATTTATTCTTGTAAACCCACTTGGTGCCAATCACATTTATTCCATCAGGCCGTGGAACAAGATCCCAAACTTCATTTCTTTTGAATTGTTCCAGCTCTTCTTGCATGGCATTAATCCAAAATTCATCAGTCAATGCTTCTTTCACATTTTTGGGTTCAATTTTGGATACAAAGCAAGAGTTTGGCACAACTTCTCTTGACCTAGTGACAACTCCTAAGTTTGGATCACCTATGATGAGCTCCTTTGGATGGTCCTTATGTACTCTCATAGATGGTTCCTTATTAGGTTGTTCAGGTTCAGGATCAGGTTCTGCAGCAACAGGACTGGGATTTACACTTCTGTCTACAACTTTTGTTGATACATCATCACAACATGTTCCAACATCATCTATGACATCAGCATCTTCATTCATTCTACTGTCATCAACAACCACATTTATAGATTCCATCATGACTTTGGTTCTGGAATTGAATACCCTATAAGCTCTGTTGTTTGTAGAGTATCCCAGAAAGACCCCCTCATCACTTTTTGGATCCATTTTTCTCCTTTGTTCACGATCTGTCAGGATATAACACTTACTACCAAAAACATGAAAGTACTTCACACTTGGTTTTCTTCCCTTCCACAATTCATACAAGGTAGCTGAAGTACCTCTTCTCAAAGTCACTCTGTTGTGAATATAACAAGCAGTATTCATAGCTTCAGTCCAGAAATGGTAAGGAAGCTTTTTGGCATGTATCATTGCCCTAGCAGATTCTTGAATGGTTTTGTTCTTCCTTTCAACTACTCCATTTTGCTGAGGGGTAATAGGAGAAGAAAACTCGTGACTGATGCCTTTAGCAGAACAGAACTCAGAAAACTTGCTATTTTCAAACTCTCTCCCATGATCACTCCTTATTCTGATGACATTGCTCTCCTTTTCCCTTTGGAGTCTCTGACATAGATCTTTAAACGCATCAAACACTTATGTTTTGTCTTTGATGAAGTTCACCCAAGTGTACCTGGAATAGTCATCTACAACAACATAAGCATATTTCTTCCCACCTAGACTTTCCACCTGCATAGGACCCATTAAGTCCATATGAAGAAGTTCCAAAACTTTAGAAGTCGTGAAATGTTGAAGCTTTGGATGTGACATCTTGGTCTGTTTCCCTATCTGACAATCTCCACAGACTCTTCCCTCTTCAATTTTGAGCTTGGGAATTCCTCTTACTGCTTCTGTGGATATGATTCTCTTCATTCCCTTCAGATGTAAATGCCCCAACTTTTGATGCCAGACTTTGACTTCATCTTCTTTTGCAAAAAAACATGTGGAGGGACTTGAGTCTTGTGACACCCATAAGTAACAGTTATCCTTAGACCTACCACCCTTCATTATGACTTCACCTTTCTCATTAGTGACAATGCATTCAGTATTTGTAAAATTAACTATGAGTCCTTGATCACATAGTTGACTAATACTGATCAAATTTGCTGTCAACCCTTTGACCAGCAGAACATCATCCAGCCTAGGAGAACCTGCACAATTCAGCTTTCCTATACCTTTGATTTCTCCTTTAACACCATCACCAAAAGTCACATAACCAGAGGATTGAAGTTTAACATCCACCAACAAATTCTTCACTCCTGTCATGTGCCTTGAACATCCACTGTCAAAGTACCAGTCTTCTTTAGTGGAGACTCTAAGAGAAGTATGAGTTATTAAGCTGGTAACTTTTATTTTGGGAACCTATTGCTTCTTTTGCTTGATGACCTGATTACCTTTGTTAATGACCTGTCTGGAGACAGACTGATGAGCACTCTTAGGATAACCATGCAGTTTATAACAATAAGCCTTTATATGTCCAAAAAACCCACAATGATGACATCTCCAGCGCCTTAATTTCTTTTTAGAAGGAGTCCTATTAGGATGTTTAAACACTGGTTTCAACATCACTGACCTGGAACAAGGGATAACATTAACATCATCTGAAACTGCTCCATTGTTGAAACCTAACCCACTTTTGTCTCCTGTAGCTTTTCCAATATTAAGAATCTTGTCTAGAACCTCAGTTCCTCTATTCAGCATTTTGAAAGATTTAGACAGAGATTCAAGTTTATAATTCAGCACAGATACTTCATCTTCCAGCTTGGCAATAGTTTCCAACTGTTCTGTCTTTTCAGCTTCTAGTTGAACAATAATCTTCTTCTGCTTCTCTCCTTGCAAGCAGAATTCTTCATTTCTAATGCATTGCTCTTTATAAGAGGCAGTTAGTTCATCATATGTAACCTCTCCATTATCACATGTTCCAATCATTGCTCTAACAAGTTTAGCAGATTCAACTTCAGGTTCACTATCAATATCATCATCAGACCAGGTAACATACAACCCCTTTTTCTGCTTCTTGAGATATGTAGGACATTCCTTTCTGATATGACCATAACCTTTGCACTCATGACATTGGATTCCTTTGTCATGATTAGGCTTCTCATCAGCTATTGTTTTCTTCATCTGATCACTTGACTTGTCAGATGAGATGTTCTTAACATTTGGTATATAGTTCCTGTCCGTCCTCTTTAACACCTTATCAAACTGTCTTCCCAACAGAACAATGGCATTCGATAGCTCCTCCTGTGTTTCAGGACCACTCTCTTTCTTATTATCTTCAGTATTTGACACCAAGGCTATGCTTTTGACCTTCTTTTCAGATCTGTCATTTAACCCTAATTCAAATGTCTGGAGAGAACCAATCAATTCGTCTACCCTCATTTGGCTGATGTCTTGAGCTTCCTCTATAGCAGTCGCCTTCATTTCAAATCTCTTGGGAAGGGATCTGAGAATCCTCCTCACCAGCTTCTCATCAGACATCCTTTCTCCTAGGGCACTAGACGCATTTGATAGTTCAAGAATATTCATGTGAAAATCATGAATGGTCTCATCATCCATCATTTTCAAATTTCCAAACTTTGTTGTTAATAGCTGAAGTCTTGACATCTTGACCTTGGATGTTCCTTCATGAGTTGTTTTCAAAATATCCCAATCATCCTTAGCCACTTCACAGGTGTTGACCAGCCTGAAAATTTTCTTGTCAACACCATTGAATATGGCATTCAAGGCTTTAGAATTCCCAAGGGCAAGCACATCTTCTTCCTTGGTCCACTCTTCTTCAGGTTTCAGCTTGGTTTCACCATCTTTTTCAACAATGACAGGTGGTTTCCATTCCTTCAAAGCAGCCTTCCAAGCCCTGCTGTCTAAAGACTTCAAGAAAGTAACCATACGAGGTTTCCAATAGTCATAATTTGATCCATCTAGAATAGGGGGTCTATTCACAAATCCACCACACTCCTTGTCCTTTGCACCAGAAAGTAACAGCCCTAGATCTCACCCAGATACAGAGCAGGATGACCTGCTCTGATACCAATTGAAATTCTGGTATCAGATATGTGATGTCGAGTGAGATGTCACAACATCAATATCTGCTATATGAACAAGACAATAAAGAACAGCACTTAAAAGCAGTAAACAGACACAGAGAATTGTTCACCCAGTTCGGTCTAACAACCTACGTCTGGGGGCTACCAAGCCAGGGAGGAAATTCACTATTAGTAGTATTAATTCGCAGACTCTACAATCAACATACCAGTTGATAGTCTACTCACTTAATCACTACCTAATGACACTTCTACCTAAGAACCTCTTAGATATGAGACACCTCTCACTCCCCCTCAATTTCCACAGTGATACAATTCAAAGATTACACAGTATAGAAGTCACGCTTCAAAGACACACCTTGATCTTGCTTAAAATCTTTGATCAAGAACAATACACTCTTGCTTAAAAGCTTTTGAGTGAACAAATTACAACTCAAACAATCAGACCAATTCAAGCATCAAGGATGAATTAATGGCTTACAAAATACAGATGAAAACACAAACCCTAACACTTGATACTCAATCCACAATATCTTGTCTTCGTACTCTTCAAGTAGGGTTGAGGCTGCTTTAAATAGAAACTCCTTCTTGGGCTTGGACTCCTTGAAAAACTCAGATTTGATTTAACATTAAAACAGATTTGATCTTCAAATCTCTTCAAATCTTTACGCCCTAAAAATAGCAACAATATCTACTCCACAATTGATTGCAACAGAATAAATCTTCTCCAAGATATTCGCCTGCAATCTCTCAATCAGAAACTCTTAAAACAAACAAGAACACGCGCAACCCTAAAAATACACCAGACTGAAGTTCTGTCAACAGATGTTAAGACATCGTGTTTAACATCAGGACACAAAACTGCAACAATAACAAATACACCTTAAGCTGAATGATGGAACCTCATGTTAAGACATCAGACATGACATCTTGACCAACCACATTGTTTTATCAAAATTACAGCCAATCAAAGAACTAACATTAGCTTTTTTGCATAACCTTATATTTCCTGGAATGGATGTCAAAATTACATTCCTAAATGGAGATCTCGATGAGGAGATTTACAAGGAGAAACCAGAAGGTTATATGCTTCTTGATAATGAACAAAAGGCATGCAAACTTGTCAAATCCTTGTATGGATTAAAACATGCACCAAAACAATGACATCAAAAGTTTGACTTTGTCATTGTAAGATTAACCAATTAAGGGGAGACACACAACGTAAAAGGAAACTTTTCAATTATTATAAAAAACAAAGTCAAAGAGCTTGTCATCATCAAAAAGGGGAGATTGTGAAGAATATATCTTATATCAAGTTCAGTTTTGATGAAGACAAAGATTATCAAATAAGAAAAGATCAAAAGTGTCATGCGCATCAATGGTGAAGTTGATCAAGAAGGTTTAGCATATAAATTCAAGTGAAGATTTGAGACAAGAGAACATAAATAAGGTGCTCATTGTAATTTATACTATACTACTTTAAATTTCTCATAATTTTATCTCTCCCTTCATCTAAAACCTTCTTGCATCATCATGCATGATTATCTAAAAATATTCTTCATTTGATTCTTGTTACAAGTGTTTGTACACAAAGTTATATGAACATATTGTGATATTCATTTGTCTCCGTGTTGATTATATGATTGATCATTAGCAATGAGATGAATGAAATTTTAGAAACAAAGAGGTTTCTAACTTCCACATTCCAGATGAATAATCTTGGACTAGTTGACACACTTTTGGGGATTAAAGTAAAGCAAAATTGTGGGGGTTATGAATTTAGTCAAACACACTATGTTGAGAAAGTGCTTGATAAGTTCAAACACTTGTGCTTTAAGGAAATGACCACTCCATTTGATCCTAGTGTCAAACTTCAAAAGAATGATGGAAGAGTTGTGACTTAATTGGAGTATTCAAGTGCATGCAATGTACTTGAATCGACATAGCATTTGCAATTAGTAAAATGAGTAGATTTTATTAGCAATCCAAATGGTGAAGCACTAGAAGACCATAATTAGAAAATTTCTGATATCTTATGAAAACCAAAAATCTTGGTCTCCATTATGGTAGATTTCCCGCCATATTAGAAGGATATACCGATGCGAGTTGGATATCAAGTGTTGAATATCAAAAATATGTATTTGGGTGGATGTTTACACTAGCAGAGGTGCAACTTCTTGGAAGAGCAAGAAAAAAATGTGGACCACTCTCTCAACCATAGAATCGGAGTTCGAGGCTCTTCCTTTCGCTTGTGAAGAAGTTGAATGGTTGAGGGACCTTCTGTTGGAAGTTCCATTGACTAAAGACAATGTTTCAAAGGTGTTGATACATTGTGGTAGTCAAACCACTTTAACTAAAGCATACAAATAGTGTATAACAGAAAGTCTAGGCAAGTAGGACTTAGACATTCTTTCATGAGAAAATTGATTAAGGATGTAATCATTCACATATATACGATCGAGCTATAATTTTCTTGATCCCTTTACTAAGCCACTGGCCAGAAACTTAGTAAAAACAACCTCGAGAGATATGGGGTTGAAACTCCTTGAGTAAGAGTTTCGACAGCGGCAGCAACCCAATCTTACGTTAACAGAACATTAACCTCAAGATTCAATGGGTAACAACAAGTCGTTGATTTGGATGTTTGTCGAATATTTCATGATAATGTTAACCTTTAAAATGAGGGTTGAGTTTTTATTTAAACTCTTAATGAAGTTCAATACCGAGGGTACGTGTCTCATGAAAAATGATACAATATGAACTTCACCTATGTGAATTTTGAGATGGTGCCATCTCAAAATGAGAGTTGGAGTTTCTCTCATGAAAATTTCATGAAACAGGAAAGCATATGGCCATAAATAAGTGCTAGGCGAGTAATGTAGGCGAAGAACCTTAAAGAATGTGTGTGAGGTAACGCCGGTCTATTCACATGGATTAATGGTTTAAAAGCATTGCTACCTAACATTCCGATTAGACTTTGCGTTGTCTTTACTAAGGTTAAGTTTTAAATCAAAAGATACTTAACTGTATTAACATTCTTTGTTTCTCCTTTTCTGGAATTGATCTTGTCATTATTAGAACAAGTGGGAGGTTGTTATAAATTATTAACAATAATAATTATTATGGGTGTGTTCCAAAATGACAAGAAAATATTCAAGTGGATATTAAATTTTGAATTCGAAAAGAAGTAACATTTCGTGAAGGGTTGCTGCAGAATGAACATAGGCAATGGTTGAAAACATGACAACTTTTGGTTAAAAGATGTTGTTTCATCAAGGGTCGCAACCTTGTGAAATAAGATATACTTGGCCTATAAATACATCATTCTATAATTCAGAAAATACATCACAAAACAAAATATCCTCTTGTACAAAATTACAGACACCCTTCGCTACATAATCGAATTTTCGTCGGTCTTGCGCAGATTCGATAAAGGCTGAATTATCCTAGGTATTCCTGCGTTCCAACTCTAAGACATTTGAGAGTGCTTGAAATACTTTTAAGGAAAGTGATTTCATTCACGATTCTAGCCTCGGTCTATTCGGTTTAAATTAAATTTCCAACAAGAACAAAGGCTAATGTGGGTTTATCGAGAACATAGAAAGTTCTTATATTATAGATAGTGTTAAAGAAGTCAAAATATATAATACATTGTTTTGAACTCTGAAATTTGATTGCAATAGGTATTTTCAGTAGCAATTATCAAATGGTACATTACCGCAAAAACGCTTACGATAAAATGATATTGGAAAGTATTTATATTGTTTTTCACGGTTTTTATGACCACAAACGTATCAATCGAAATTGCGAAAGTCAGGTCGCTTTATTTAAAACCTTGGCGAGTATCAAATTGAGGAAAAAGTCGCAAGTACAAGCTCCAATGTTTGTTGTTGCTTCATTTTTCAAACACATACGTCCAACCTTATAAACGCAACCTTAAACTTTGCATGATATAAATTTAGATTTTTTCTATTACTTTCTTTATTGAATCTAAGTATTTTTCTCGAAGATTAAAATAGATTTTCACGTTTTAATTTAATATTTAGTGTTAAACTAAATATGATTTAAACAATAAATAGAATTTTATGATAACAAAATAACTAAAAATAATTAATATTCTAATGCGTTTGGTTTTATTGTTCAAAATTTTTGCAATCACAAATAGAGTAATGGTTTTTGGTAAAGGAAATGAATGGACGAGTATTGATACATATAATACAATTCTAATGGCTTCATTCCAATAGTTAAATGATTGGCAAGGAGAATCGGTTGGCAATTCATAATTTCTAAGTCCTATATAAAGGACAACTTTAAATGTTGAAAGTTACTCACTCCCACAACTAACTAATATACTATTATTGAGTCACAACAATATTATGAATATTTTGTAAAATTATAAATATTTTGTAATTAAGGTTTGCAATTCACTATAAAATTAGAAAATAACAAAAACTTGGACACAAGTTCTTTTAGTTATTATTACAATCTTCGTTCCTTTTTATAAGAGACAACTCAATTTTTAGGTTCATTGAATAATCAATGTATTTGGTCAGTTTTTAAACTAAATACATTGATTATTCAATGAATCTAAAAAGTAAGTTGTCTCTTATAAAAAGGAACGGAAATAGTATTTATTAGAAAAGTGAAACCCATATTGTTTGAGTTGTGACACACAACAAGCGTATGACAAATGTTGGGGTAGTTTAAAAAGTATCGAATCTCATAGATTAATGGTTATGTATCGATTTCTATTCTATTGATGTAAAACTAAAGCGATCGAAAATGAGTTTTAAAAGCAATTTAAGTGAAAAAGCACTTAAGTCAAAACAATTTATTTGAAATAGCACTTTTGGAAAAAAAACGTCTTAAATGAAAATTTCTTGAAAATACGACTTAAGCACTTTTATTACGAGAATTCCGACACAATTTATAGAAAAATAGATTATTATGGGTGTTTGTTAGTGATCATTACATATGCACGACTATTTAAAAGATGAGACTTTTTTCAATTTCATCCGATAATTTTCGTGACTTCGGACTTGATTGTTTAAAACCTGCTTTCAGATGTTCACACCTACCCTTTCAGTATAAGGTGAACGTCTAAAACACTCCTACTTTTGTAGCGAGGTTTGAATTAAAAACTCAGACTTATAAAATAAATATTACCTTTGTCCCTAATTATAAGTCCCTTTGTAAGAAATATTTATCCCAAATTATAAGTCAATTTAAAATTTCAATACAACATTAATGACTTTTTTTTAATATGCCCTCTACCATTTATTACTCTTTCTTCTTCCTATTATTTTAGTTTCGCTTTCCAATATAACAAATGAAGAGCATTTTTGTAAAGTTATAGATCATTTCACTTTTCCGTACAACAATAATTGCATTTCTTAATTCGTGTTAAATACTCAAAGTCTTATAATTTGGGACGAATGGAGTGAGTGAAATTCTCGTAAGTAGTCACTAGCGCAAAAACGGTTTTAGACAGCGCTTTTTTAGCCTTTAGACAGCGCTTTAAAGCGCTGTATAAACCAGCGACGCTATAGGTTTAGACAGCGCTTTTGGTATTACCAAAAGCGCTGTCTAAAGGGGCGTGTATTTAATGAAAAGCGCTGTCTATGGTACCTTTAGACAGCGCTTTTTCACATTATATGGATTACTTTAGACAGCACTTTCGTCAAAAGCGCTGTCTAAGCCCTACCTTTTTTTGACTTTTTTGGTACACCTTAGACAGCGCTTTCTCCAAAAGCGCTGTCTAAGACCTTCCTTTTTTGACTTTTTTGGTACATCTTAGACAGCGCTTTCACCATAAGCGCTGTCTAAGACCTTCCATTTTTGACTTTTTTAGTACACCTTAGACAGCGCTTTCACCATAAGCGCTGTCTAAGACCTTCCATTTTTGACTTTTTTAGTACACCTTAGACAGCGCTTTCACCATAAGCGCTGTCTAAAGTGGACCTTAGACAGCGCTTTCACCAAAAGCGCTGTCTAAGGTGTACGAAAAATTTTATATAATTTTTTTTTAACCACAATTTTACAAGGTTTTTTCAACCAGAATTTGACCTGTAATTTTCAACCAGCAATTTTTTTCAGAATTGGCAATTCAAACCATTGGCCTTTCTACACCAAAATTATATATCCAAAATTGGCATTTCATACCAATATATATATTTAAAATTACAAACCAAAATTGTATATACACCTATTTATAATTACAAATCATTACATTTTTCTACAAATGCACATTTTACTTATTCACCAAAATTGCATCCAACCAAAGCATTGCTTCCAACCAAAGTTATTGCTTCCAACCAAAGCATTTTTTCTACAATGCACATATTACTTATACACCAAAATTGTATATACACCAAAATTGCATCCAACCAAAACATTGCTTCAATCTACATTATAGGTCCTGAAAACACAAAGATTGTAATTCAAAGTATTAAAATTCAAAGTATATACACCAAAAATTGTAATTCAAAGTATATACACCAAAATTGTAATTCAAAGTTTGTAATTCAAAGTATATACACCAAAATTGCAATTCAAAGTATATACACCAAAATTGTAATTCAAAGTATATACACCAAAATTGCATCCAAAATTGTAATTCAAAGTTTGTAATTCAAAGTATATACACCAAAATTGCAATTCAAAGTATATACACCAAAATTGCATCCAACCAAAGCATTACTCCAACCAAAGTTACACATATTAAAATTCTCATCAATTAAAGTAAGAGTATAATATTATACCTTAAGTTTGTAAAATTCCGAGCTCCATAATGTATTGACACCACTCCTCTTTGATTTCATCCAATAGAGCCTTTGTGTAAGTAGCACTCCTGAATTCTTCAAAATACTACATAATAATATAACATATAGTTTGATTTAGTTTTAACTATTTCATTAGACAATATGAGAGATATGTGTTAAAATAACTCATAAGTTAGAAATACATACATCGGGTGGAATCTCCATTCGATCCAACGAAATAGTGTCTCTCATAAATCTCAACATGAAATAGCCGCAATCTATTTGATTGTGTTGCCGAGGACACTACAAATGAAAATAAAATATGGATAAATTCTAAGTTTTATCAAGTAAGCATCACTAATATAATAAAACATGTGATAATTAATATACCTTCACATAATTCCATGTAATGGTGTGGTCGATTCCCCGATGTTCTAGGAATGCTTGTATAGTGCTAATAAAATATAAATGAATATTTAGAACAATTCACATAAATAAATAAATATACACATTTCTATTTAGAACAATTTCACTTACGTGTCAATACAGTCCTTCATATCCGGGTATGTGGTCCAATCATTTCCTAAGGAATCCAGATAATACACTACTCCGCGGATAGGATTGATTGCAACCAACAACCAATGTCCACTGTAAGATTAAACAAGTGTTAGATAGAAACTTTCTACACGAAGTCAAAATACAAAAAAAAATATAATAGATGAATTTAGAATGAAAATCTAACCCAGTATTAAACGGTAAAAAGTACAACTTTTCCGTTTCTTGGTTGTCCATAAAGACGTTGCGTATATACGCATGGACCTCATTTGGTTTCGTCAATATTTCGGTTAAGTTGACAGCGCTGGGGCATAAGAATGCAAATCTTTGCTCCAATCCCCGGGGGCGCATAAAACTTGTCATACAGAAACCTGAAATAAAAACATCATTAACATTAGAATATTCATTTGAAAAATAAAGTAAATAAGTTGTTCAATTACCAAAGTAGATCGGATATACCTCAAGTATATATTGACAACAGTGACGCCCAATTCTGTATGTTGGAAAACTTGCTCGAAGTCTTCATTACCAACATTCTGGTCAAATTCAAAGCCATACAAATCTTTCTCCATAGTTATCAGACGAACACCTCCAGTCGGAATATCCGTCATTAATTGTAGAAAGGTCTGAAGGCACGTCCTAACCTTGCCGATAGGTTGTTTTCTAACCCTGGTATTCTTAGCACCAACAGTTTTTTGCGTTGAAACGTTGCTAATCACTTTACCAGGCAGCTATAAATCATATAATTTGTTAGATGAAGTATAAGATATCCAATTTATCATTTTCTATGCATATAATTGTGATGTACCTCTTTTTTTGAGACAACGGACTCGGTATGCTCCGGAATCCGCTTATCCTTTGTTTTGGATTTTGTTGGAGTCTAAATAACATTGCCATGTAAAAAATGAAAATAAAATGCTCGTAAAATCTTTGAATTTACACATTAAGATTAACAAAGGTTTATAACGGTTTTAAGCATATATACCTCATATCCTACGAGTATGAGATTTGACGGCCATGCAACAAACGACCCTATAGCTTGTCCCACCACTCTTACCTCCGAATCATCGTTAGGATAGGGTAATAGTGCTTCATTCTCCATAGCAATATCAACTGATACTTTCAAACTTCCAGTAGGGAGGGATTCATTATGAAGTACTGTGACCCCATTGTTAAACACTTTTCCCTTGGCAACCATCCGATGAATTGGTGAAGATAAGAATAGTTGACATTGGTGAATGCCCTAAAACCAAAAATACATATGTCATTGTTAATGTGTATATATGTAATTAAATAATTTAAGCTACTAATATAATTTCATAGATATATATATATATATATATATATATATATATATATATATATAATTACCTCTGGAATAATCGGATGAAAGCTGCAGTTGATACTATCCTTCTCTGATCCATCTCTAACACCAGAAGCGTTATCCCTTTCTTTTTCCTTTCTTAATTCCCGCACCTCGGCTTCTAGTGCTTCCAATTTAGCTTCAAGTACTGAATAACTAGCAGCCTTTCCCTTTTTAATATTCAGGGAGGTCGGGGTGATCCCAAATGCCTTACCCCTCACCCGACCAGGATACTCAGGGACATCTAATGCCCGACTAAGTATGCTCCTGGTATCATCTGCAGGTACAGACTGAGATAACGCCTCCTGAAAATCAGATGAATATCGAATATTTGTCAAATATTTGTTAATAAAGTTTTGACTTAATTAAAGAAATATTGTTATACTTACACATTTCTCATATACTTGTAGAACCTCTTCTGGAACAGATCCAGACTTGCCCACACGGGCTTCCTTCCACAAGACATGTGCAGGAAGAGATGTTTCAGAGCTACCCGCCTTTTGTAACTACATATAAAGCCAAATAATATGATCAAATATAACTCATGATGAACAATTATTATGTCATTGCAATTTATTGATACTTACCAATTGTTGCTCCAAACGTCCATATCCAGTACGTCCTTTCCTGTATTTATATTGGGGATCTGATGCTCTATCCCGATTAATTGCACTTAAACTCTTAAATTGCTCGGTTTGTCGTTTGGCTTTAAACTTCACCCATTCTTGTGGTGAAATGAAACTTGCATATTTAGATGGAAACTCTCCATCAACAAAATTACCTTCAGCATCCTTAAGATAGGTTTTGTTTAAATATGTCCTAAACCCTCTTAGGAGCTTCCCTGCCAATCTCATCAAATAAGCTTTTCTGTCGTCCTCGACATTAAAGCACCTCTAAAAAAACCATACACATTGGTTAGTACAAATAATTTAAACGACATAATTAGTTGGCATAATTAAAGACATAATTATGGTACCTTTATCTCATTCCAAATTTTTTCTTTGGTTTCCTTCAACTGTTTGTTTCTCCAGTCATCTAAAGTAATAGGAACCTCATTCCTTACAAGTGTACCAATGAAACTTGTCAACATATGACCGTTAGGCTCAACAAGTGTGCCTGTTTCGCTCCAATGCACATTATAAGTCATGCCTTGATTTCTAGCATGGATCACTCTCCTCATTATGGTTATTCCTCTCCTAATCTCTTCTTCCATAGTTCTGCTACTTCCAACCTGATCATCATGTGCGTGATCATCAGCATGTGGGTCATCATTGTTAGTAGCCATCTAACCTGTAATAAATAAATCAAGGATATCAAATATAATATATAACAAATATAATAAAGAAATAAAGGATATCAAATATAAAAAATATGACATAATATATAACAAATATAATAAAGAAGTCAAGGATATCAAACATAATATATTAAAAATGTAATAAAAAAATCAAGGATATCAAATATAACAAATATGACATAATATATAACAAATATAATAAAGAAATCAAGTATATAACAAATTTTACCTCTTTCACTAACATCTCTTTCTTTTCTTGGTTGGAATATGAATTACTTGTTTCTTATCAATGCGGACGGATGAATGGATCCAAATTCCCTCGTTATGGTCATTTCTGATATATGACCCATCCGCTATAAGATCCTCATCCATGAAATTATATTAGTAGCTTAATTAACTTCATTAACAAAATTGCTTTGAATTTCGGTTCTTTAGAACAACAACCTCAAGAATTTACATTATTAACATTAACACTAACACTAACACTAACACTAACACTAACACTAACACTAACCTAACACTAACACTAACACTAACCTAAACTAAACTAAACTAAACAAACACATTATATAGCAATAGTTAACAATGTAGAAAAATGTTAACAAGAACAAACTATAATAGATGTTCTAAACTAACACTAACACTAACACTAACACTAACCTAACACTAACACTAACACTAACCTAAACTAAACTAAACTAAACAAACACATTATATAGCAATAGTTAACAATGTAGAAAAATGTTAACAAGAACAAACTAAACTAACACATTATATTGATTCTATTCCTATATCACCAAAAATGAAGTTAGCACATATTTTATTCTTATATCCAACAACAGTCCAACATTAGCAACAACATTAACAACATTAGCAACATTATCAACATTAGCAACAGTCCAACATTAGCAACAACATAAACAACATTATTATCAACATCAACAACAACATTATTATCAACATCAACAACAACATTATCAACATTATCAGCAACATTATCAACTGAAACTCTGAAACTCTGAAACTTCCAAACTGAAACTCTGAAACGTGTAAAATGTGTAATACTCTGAAACGTGTAAAATGTGTAATACATCAACAACAACATTATTATCAACATCAACAACAACATTATCAACAGCAACATTATCAGCATACCTTATAAAATGTGTAATAATCTGAAACTCTTAAACTTCCAAACTGAGTGACGAAAACGCGAAATGAGAGAGGAACAGACGGTCACGGTGGAGTAAAGGTCGTCGGAGTCGCGAAATGAGGGAGGAACGGTGGACGACGGCGCGGTGGACGACGGCAAGGGTTTAGCTCAGGTTCGCAAGTATCCGTTCGCAACAGGGGAGGGAGAAGAAAGAGCGCAAAACTGAAAATGAAAACAGAGTATATTCATATATTTTAATTTTATTAGGCCTTAGACAGCGCTTTTAAACAAAGCGCTTTCTAAGGTGGCCCTTAGACAGCGCTTTAAAAGCGCTTTCTAAGATTGGCCTTAGACAGCGCTTTTGTTTTTATTTTTTAAAATATTTAAGACCTTAGACAGCGCTTTCCTTAAAAGCGCTGTCTAAGGTCTTATATTTTTTTTAAATTTAAAAGGCCTTAGACAGCGCTTTTAAGGAAAGCGCTGTCTAATATTTTCCATTAAATTTTTTTAAAAATTTAAAAGGCCTTAGACAGCGCTTTTCACTAAAGCGCTGTCTAAGGTCTTATATTTTTTTGCGCTTTTCCTTTATTAAATTAATAGATTCCGTGTTTTTGACCTATAGCAGCGCTTTTGTAATAAAGCGCTGTCTAAGGTGAGATGTTATAAGTCCTTTTTGTTGTAGTGAGTTTATGTTAAACCATGTGGATAATCATACGATAGGGTTCATTACTATTAGTCCCTAGTGGACTAATCACTCATGGTAAAGAATGACAAACCAAAACGAATATTGTAAATGAAAACATAATTGATAATAACGATAAAATAATCGATAAATAAAGAACCTGATTAAAAGAAAGAAAATGCTTGATTAAAATTCTGATACAGTACTCTCAAAATGGAGACTTTTACAAGAAGCAGCAAAATAAAGTGTGAAAGATAAACTGGAATGTAAAACTGGATGCCAAACTAAGTATCAACTCTTAGTTTTTATAGCTTATTCTAAAAACATAACAAAACATGTGCTCCAAGGCTCTTAAAACACAGAATAATGTCAAAGTGGAAGGTAGGAACATCCAAAATTGGCTGCAAATCAATCCGAAAAAGGAAGCAAAAGCTCAAAAACTCGTTTGTCTGCTACGGGCCATAACACATGCTACAGATGCATGTAGCATCCTATGGCTCAAGTTTTGCAACTTTTTCGTTCTTCTCGATACCTCGCGCGATTTGTTTACCTTTTTATTAGGACCTGAAAAATAACGGAAATAAACAACCAAAGCATAAAATGCGATAAAACATATCAAAATGAAACAAAATGGTAGAACACTCAAGCAAAATAAGCAATACAAAGGCAATGTGTAAACCACTTATTAAGTTGTTGTAAACAAAACAATATTGTAATTTCCCAAGTCCTCAAGTGTGAGGAAAACAATTTCTCAAGTTTGGGAAAAGAAAGTCCTCAAATTTGAGGCAAGGAAGTCCTTAATGGTTTAAGGCAAGAAAGTCCATACAAATTTTAAGGCAAGGAAGTGCTCTAGTGTGAGGCAAGTAAATATAAGATTAGGTTGTCTTAGTAGTTGTATATAATCATGTATTGTTATAATGACAATCTCTCACGTGTGAGAGAATTGGATTGGCCTCTAGTTAATGAGGCGAACCAATATAAATTATGTGTGTAGTTCTTTTCCATATTTTCTTTACTTTCTACTGTAATACAACTTTGTACTTGATAATATCAAAAACATTTTTAACACAACACAATTTAACCCCCACCCCACCCACCCCACTTTCTTGTATTTTTTTAACCTTTAGTTGGTATCAAATTCTTGTTTCATATTTGAACACTCAATAGTGTAAGAGTAAAAGATCTTCTAAAAAAAATATGGAAATAATATTTCTACTTTTGGCCCTTATAACTTTGAATATAATGATATCCATTCTCTCCTCTCTAAACCAGTTGTATTCAATGGAGATGCTGAATAATTTTTTTGGTGTAAAGATAAGTTATTTGATTTCTTCATGTCTCGAGAAGAAGATCTTTGAGACATGCTAAAAGAAGGTCATATTATACCTATAGATAAAAAAATGAGTTGCTACAGACAGAAAAGGACCACCACTTAAGGATAAGAAGAAAAATAAACTTCATCATAAAGAAAGAACCATCATGATGCACAATGTCTCTTTCAAGGAGTTTCTTCACACTACTATAGAAAACACATATAATGACGGTTGTGAAACACATATAATTACAGTTTCCAGCCCGTTGTTAGGTTGCGTGTGATTGTATGTATGTTGGTTTCCACAACGGGCAAGTGACTGTGGTTATAAGTTAGGTAGTGCGCTACTTATAACAAAAGTTAAAGAAAATATGCATTGTGAACTAATTTATAAGAAAATAAACATTTCTTTTTCTTTTTAGATAGAGTGTGACATGTCGGAGGCAAATAAGATCTTTTTCCTCTATCTTCTGGAGCCAATTGTTGTCATATACTCATCTCCACCATATTTAAACGAGAATTCTTAGTATCTTTAGTCTTGTCTGGAATGTTTAGAAGTGTTCCTATCAAATTATCATACACATTTTTCTCCACATGCATCACAGCAAGACAATGTCTTACATCGAGTTTAGACCAACATGAAAGATCAAAGAACACCGATCTCTTTTTCCAAATATTTCTCTCAACGAGATCGTCTTTATTCTTTCCAAAGACAACAGTAAGGTGTTCTTTTCATTGATAAACTTCATCGCCATTTAAAAGTTTAGGAGCGACTTTAAGCTCTTGCTTTCTATTAAAAGCCTTCCGCAATCTACGAATACGATAAGGATGATTGAGTTTTAGAAATTTCTGATGCCCAAGGTAAACAGTCTTTTTCCAAACTCAAGCTTGTGAAAGCAAGTATTAGATTCACATATAGGAAACAATTTATTTACTTTGACATTATATCCAACCAAATTACCATATGCAGGAAAGTCGTTGATTGTGCAAAATAACATTGCACACATCTTAAACTTTTCACAAGAATATGCATCATCAACGTCAACACCTTTATCGCACAAAAGTTTTAAATCCTAAATTAATGGACTTGGATAAACATCTATGTCGTTTCCAGGTTGTCTTGGTTTAAAAATCATCATATTTAACATCATATACTTGCACTTCATGCTCAACCAATGAGATATGTTATAAATCGTGAGAAGAATAAATTTCAAAGAATGGTTAGTACTCAGATTACCAAGCCCATCTGTGGCAAGCCCAAGCCTAAGGTTTCTTGGCTCAAGGCCAAAATTCAGAAACAATGAATCAATTTTCTTCCATTGCAAAGAATCAGATACATGGCGAATGTTTCCACCATATTTTCTTTCATATGAATGCCATCTAATATTCTATGTGTCATTTACATTAGCAAAAAGTCTCTTTCACCTTGAAATTATTGGCAAGTACCATAAAAATTTATCAGGAGAACGCTTCTTACTAACATTGTCATTGCCATAACCATTGTTGTTCTTCAACATGTAGCGCGACTCATCACATTCTAGACATTGATCCAAATTTTCATATTCTTTCATGTATAATATGCAATCATTAGGGCATGCATGTATTTTGACATACTCCAAACTCATTGGACACAATATCTTCTTGGCCTCATAACAACGATCCGACAAATTTTTATCTTCCAGTAGCATTTGTTCCAACAAATCAAACAATTCTGTCAAACGTTTATCTGACCACCCACCTTTTGCCTTCAGATTAAACAAATTTAACAACGCAGACAATCGTGTAAAACTGGTGCATCCCTTATATAAAGGCGCGTCTTTTTCGCTACATAGAGTATCATAAATATGGGTTTTTATATAAGACGATTCTCTAATATCACAAATCATATCTCTTAGTCGATCATCCATATCTACATCATCTTCATCCATTTGTGACATCGCATTTCGATTATTATCCACTTCTCCATGCCACACCCATGTTTTATAATTTTGACATATTCCATCATAACATAGGTGATGTAATATTTCTTTCTTTGAGCATTTTTTGATATTCCCGCAAACAACACAAGTACAATAAAAGATATCATTATTGTCGGGAACAATTTTTTGGGCGAATTCAAGAACTCTTTTCTCATACATCAGACCCAATCTATCAGCTTTCAATCAACTACGATCCATAACAAATTCTAAAATTTATATCAAAAGACTAATGTGAATGGTGCACTAATGCTACACATATAACATCCTAATATGATTATATGCATATGCATATCCAACACCAAAACCTAAAGCATAATCATAAAATCCGAATAAAATCCAACACCAAAACCTAAAGCATATTCATAAAATCTAGAAATGATATTCATTTCCAAAAATGAATGAAGATGGTGAAGATTTCGCTATTGCTGTCGTCTCGTTCGTTAGGCCATCCATGTGTGTTATGAACGAAATGAAGTACCTGTTATATTTTGATTTTGTGGGAAATAATATCACAATAGTTGCAAGCTTCAACCATAGTGAAATATGGAACATATAACCACTATTGAATGAAACAACTGTAGTTATTATACTTTCAATTTTTAAATAACAATAAATGTGAAGGGACACACGCTTATTTTTATTGAAAAAATGGAAAAATGTTTATGCTGGGATTTAAAGCTTGTCATCCAAATTCTATGACCACTATTGTTTTTAGGAACGGTGATGAAAAGTTTCTTAATAAAATTATAAGAAAAAAAACATGCGCGTAAAAAATGTGATATGACTACGGTGGCAAAATGGTTGTTGTAATTTTGTGTCACTGATGGTATATTTTCTAGTAGTGCCAAACTCTTGATCAATCTACTGAAAAGAGTATTAATGGCCCTCTAATTATCACATACAAAGGAGATAAACAAATCATAAAAACCAAAGTTGGGATTTATAATAAAAAAATATGAGATGTTTAAGATGAAGTATAATGAATAAATTGAAACCGTGTTTTATAGCTTTCAAAATATAATATATGGAGCCCTGGTCTTGGAAAAGAGCTACACTATCACAGATCATGTAAATAATATTCTCAGAAGTCTTCTTATTAGATTGAGATCTAAGGTCACTATTACTAAAGAGGAAAGATATTTGAACATTTTGAGGCTTGAAAAAATCATAAGCTCTCTAAGGAGTCATGAGCTTGAACTAGATGTAGATGAACGTCCCAAAAGGTAAAGTTGTCAAAGCCAAATCACTCCAAGCTGAAAAGGTGTAGTCAGATGATTAAATCCTAGATGATGAAGATACTGAAAAACTAAGTAATGAGGATATAATGCTTTTCACCAAAGGGAACCATCATCTTTATAGAAGAAAAGGATTTCATATAGGGTATTTTTAACCCTAAATGAGATCAACATCCAAACCTAGCAAAAGGGACTAGTGAAGGTGTGAAAAACACAAGAAATGGGGGTTTGAATTGGGTTTTTAAAACAAAAGTTTTTTACCAACTCAAAAATCCAACAATCAAAAGATTGAATAATGAGAAATGCACAAGGATTTGTATCCCGGTTCGCTTGAAACTCAGAGCTAATCCACTCCTCCCGCCAAGGTGATTTCTCCTTAAACACAAGGACTCAATCCACTATAATCGATTGATTACAAATGCACTAACAACAGCTGGTGACTAACAAACCATAATGACAAACTGTTAAAGTCTTCTCAAGGATTATGACCTAACTGTTGGAAATACAAACAACAAGTTTGAATAAATATTGTGTTACAAGTTGCTTCTACACAAGAAAATTTTACACAAATGAAATACAAACACTTATAGAAACACTCTTGTAAAAATTGGCTCTTTTCTTCAAGTCTCCAAGTCCTCCTTATATAGCATGAAAAAGGAACTGTTGGAGGGAAAATCAGGAATACGAGAAATATATATGTCCATTAATGGATTAGTGACAGACAGGTGTGAAGAATAGTACAGTCCTTCGCCCATAAAATCAGGTAATGGAAGGAATATTTTCGTTTTGTACCATGTACTATTTGATCGCGTATCCTTTAATCTTATCTTCAAATTCATTTGCTTCTGATAAAAAGATGATGAAGCATGAAAAGAAGAAATACAAAGCTGAAATCAAAATCTTTAGAATCATTAATCAGAATCTTGAGAACATCAGCGTCTGACTTGAGATCTTTCAAAAACTTCAGAATCTTAACAGCATCAGCGTTTGACTTGAGATCTTCAGAAACTTCAGAATCTTCAGCTAAGAACAGAAACTTCAAAAGCTTGCCATTCTTCAGAAGCTTGATGGTCAGGGTCACATCCAGAAGCAGAAACTGAAAGAACATTGTAGAAGCAACATAGCGTCTTTCCAGAAGCTTCTTAGAAGTGAATCAATGCAGAAGAGAATTTTGGAACACGAAGTTCAGAAACTGATGGCGTTGCACGTCATGTTTTTCAGAATCAGAACTGGTTGTTAAAGCTACACAATAACAAATCGTTAGGGTACAAAAATTGTTCTCACACAAATACTACACTGTTATCATCAAAACTCAAAGGTATAGATGCAGAACCAAATCTTGTTCTAGCAATCTCCCCTTTTTTATGATGACAAAACCATGTATTTTGATGAGCAATTTGTACTGGGTAATTACAGAAAGATACATCAGAAAGAAACACAAAGCTCCCCCTGAGATGTATAACTCTAAAAAGATAAAATCAGAATGAAAGAACACGTTCCTCATTAAACTTTTTGCAAAACTAGAATGGTCTTATATCAAAATCAGGTTTTTCTTCAGAAGTTGCTTGAACTTATCCAGAACACTGGTTGTCAAAGTCAACACTTCTGATGAACTTCACTTCAGAAACCTGATTTGAAATCTTATCCTAATTTGAAGTCTTTTTTGAAAGAGCTTCAGATCCTGGTTAAAACTTTAAAACTTAACGCCAAGTTAGGTCTGATTGAAAGTCTTTCTCAAACTTTGAAATTAATTCTTCAAACTCAGATTGTAAACCATTTTTGCAGAAACTGGTAATCTTATGTTCTGATCTGACAACTTCATGAGCTTCGGATTTTGTGACTTTCCCTGAAAAATAGCTAACAAAATATTCTCGAAGTAATTGTTAGCAGAAACATTTAAGAATGTTTGGGTTCTGATTCATGAACATAGATATATCAAAATCAATACATTTCTCCTCCTTTGTCATCTATCAAATAGACTATGACAGAAAAAAAATAAAGAAAAGAAACATAATATATTGATAATTGGTCGAAGTCACAAGAGTACAGGATTATCAAAACAGAAATAAAAACACTAAATCAAAATAACACAAAAAGTGCATAAAAATTTTGAAAACTAAGGGTTTGGGTTCTGCGGAGGAGGAAGTCTGGAGAGGATCAACTCAAACATAGAATCCTGCCTGTCTAAATGTTTTTTGACCAGGACTCTATCGTCCTTCTGCTCAGCAAGAGTCTTCAGAATCTCTCAGGAAGCACCCCAGAAGAAGACGGAGTTTTAGCAGCATGTTAATTTTCAGAAACAACAATTTGTTGTTCTAACACATTGTCTTCACATTGTTGTTGGTCTTTAGAGACGACTTGCTTGCCTCAGTCGAATTGAGCAAAAACATCTTCCATGACGATGTAGCAGGAAAATTTGAGATTAAGCTATTGATTAACTTAACTCGCAAAACAAGAGTCGCCACCGCACTTTTATTTTATCCAAAGGAAAGGGAAAAGAGCGAACAAAATCTAAAGAAGTTCTAAAACAAGAACTAATAAACAGAGACAGTGTAAGGGGGTTGGTTACGCAAAGGGAATGTGCTAACACCCAAAACGTCTATAGTACTCTATAGGAACCTCTTTGAAAATCAAGTGTTTGGCATATAAAAATGTTTTGTTTGCAAAAGATGGTGCGTTGCGGTGAAAATCGGATAACAAGCTATTAATTAACTTGCATCATATTTCTTTTACAACCGACTTTGATTTATCCAAAGGAAAGGTTCAAGATCGTTTAAAAACCTAAAGGGGGGAGATCTAAGGTTCGGGGGTTGGTTACGCCTAGGGAAGGTATTATCACCCTAAACGTCCGTAGTACTCTACGGGAACCTCTTGTTAAGTTTGTGTTACGTTATGTTTGCTTGCTAAGAACACGAAATAGAATTAATCTCGTCCTAATCATGATTTAATCGAGGAATCAATAATCAATGATTCTTGACTTTCATCGACTAAAAAGTGAATGAAACGGAAATAAAGTGAAAGCGGTCTCATATTGGTCAAAGTTTTGTTGATTCAATGAAGTCAACCGAACCATGAAGTTTGTTATGTCATCGACCAAAATAAAGATAATGAAACTGGAATGAAAAAAAATAAGGTTGGTCTCGTCTTAATCAAGATTTAAATCGATAAATCGATAATCTTAGATTTTTTATTTTCATCGACCAATAAAAATAAGTAAAAAGTGGCCTCATATTTATCAAGACTTTATTGATTTGAAATAATCAAAGTCAAGATTTGTGCAATGTCATCGGCCTAAAGTAAAGAAAATGGACTCGAAATGAAGAATAAAGTTAGTCTCGTCTTGATCAAGATTTAATCGGAGGAATGATAATCTTTTGATATTCGACTTTCATTGACCAACAAAAATAAAGAAATGAGCCTCATACATATCAAGACTTTTTAGTCATTTTGCATAAATCAACGAAGTCATGATTTTGTAATATCATTGGCCCTAAAAATCGAAATAAAGATCGTAAGCGAAAATAAAAATCAAAACAAAATTCGAAAGAAAAAGTTATGGATTCAAGAAATAACATGATAAATTGAAACTAAAAATTCAAAGTGCTCCTAAAATAAAAACTAGAGAAACAAAATTAAGAAATAAATGGAAAATAAAATAAAAATAGTATGAAATAATAAAAGGGTGGTGATGAAACATGTTTTTTTGTCTTTTTGAATTTTTATCTTATCTTTTAAACATCATTCATAATAAAACCAAACAAAAATTATAGGATATTACAATACTTTTTCCAGAAAAATATTAACATGCTAATGAACTTGATAACAGCATAGATAAATGATCATGGTACTTTGAAAATGGAGAAATAAAAGAGGTGAATGTTACCTAGTGGAGACGGTTCACTGCCTCTTCAATGATACGAGTTATGGAAAAATGAAGACGAGCCTTCTCTCCAGAAAATTTGCAAGAATAATTAAGGGAGAAAATTAAGAGAGTATTCAGCCTTTGTGTGGGGTGAATCTGGTGTGTGCCAAATGAGAGACTGAGAGATCTTATTTATAGTGTGAATAAAATGGGAGTGTTGATGTGGCAATCCATGTGACTTTATGAGAATGATTCTTGGCCATTGATAATTGAAGTGTAAGAATGTTTTTTGGCCATTGATAAATCCAAGTTGGCAATCCATGTGACTTTATGAGAATGATTCTTGGCCATTGATAAATCCAAGTTGGCAATCCATGTGACTTTGTTTGTATTGTAGTGGTCCCCACTTACCATGAAGATAAACAAAATAAAAGTAATAATAATAATAATAATAATAAAGCTTAGTAATAATAAAACTAATAATAATAAAACTAATAATGATAATAAAACTAATAATAATAAAATTAATAATAATAATAATAATAAAGAAATAATAATAATAAAACTAAAAATAATAAAAAAAGATAATAATAATAATAATAATAATAAGAAGAAGAAATAATAATAATAAAACTAAAAATAATAAAAAAGATAATTGAAAATAGTTAGTGAAATAAGAAATAAAACAAATTAAATTCTAACAAAAATGCATGATTATTGATATGTTTACTAAAATGCGAAAACAGAGACCAATGAAAAGGATATGCAAACGATCAGAATATCGGAGGGTAAAATTTGGGGTACAACAGTTGCCCCTATTTAAATATTTTCACCGGATGACATGAGTGATGATAGTCTTCATGAAATCATGGTGGAAGGTATTTAAATATAGATAATCGAAAATTTTGCCCTCAGACGCACTGACATGCAATGCTATGGAAAAAAATGCTGACATGCAATGAACTCTAATATGATGAAAATGATGGAATGCTAAATGCAAAGGGGCAGACAAACAAAACACCAAGGATGAAGGGCAATCCACCACAGGTGAGCTTACTGGGGAAGGATAAGGTTAGCATTCACGAGAAAGACTCACTGGGGATACAGACTGTCCAACGATAGACTCACTGGGGAGACTCTAAGGATGCACCGGGGATAGAAAAATAAAGAGGAAATCCTACAGGCCCTCACTAGGGATGGGAGCCAAAGAGGGGCTCTCCACTAGGGAAAAGTCCAAGGAGATGGACGACAGGTTTATAAGTGACCGAACGACACTGGGGAAATGAAAGTACACTCTTTATTGGGCATGGAACCAGAAAGAAGACATGATCTCCCCTGGGGATCAATTTGGAATAAAAGGATAGACACCAACAAAAGATTTTCTGGGATTTTCTTATACTGAAGAGTTCAAACGGGATCTTCAAGAAAAACCAGAAAAGACAGAGAAAGACACATCCGGAAAAACATCAGATGGCAAAAAAAAACCAGTCATCCAATAATGGTTGTGGATGAAGGGTACAAATCATAATATCTAATAATGGCTTTAGATGAATGTGAACAGAGACCACATTCAAGAATGGCTTTGAATGCAAAGAAACCAGTCATCCAATAATGGCTTTGAACAAAAGGTATAAATCACAATATCTAATAACGGCTTTAGATAAAGTGAACAAAGACTCTATCTGAAAAATATCAGAAAGATAGACACATCCGGATAGGCATCAGATGGTAGAGAAACCGGACATCCAATACTGGCTTTGAATGAAAAGTATAGATCACAATATCTAATAACGGCTTTAGATAAAGTGAACAAAGACCCGACCTGGAAAAAACATCAGAAAGAGAGACACATCCGGATAGGCATCAGATGGTAGAGAAACCGGACATCCAATTGTGAGACAATCCTTTACTTTGGTTTTGTTTTTGTATGATTGCAAATTGCGCGTATGATTTGTTGTGCTTCATTCTACATGTGAATATGTGTGATTTTCATCTTAAAATGATTGTTAGAAACACTTTTTATAAGGTTTGAATCAATACATAACCTTTGGCATCGATCCATACGTGTCTAGTATCGATCCCTGATTTAATGGAAATTCTGTTTTTCAGTTCACCTTCAGTAGGGATCGATTCATGGATTTTGGGATCAATCCCTAACAGTTAAAAACTGTCTGGCATCGATCCATACGTGTCTGGCATCGATCCCTGATTTAATGGAAATTCTGTTTTTCAGTTCACCTTCAGTAGGGATCGATTCATAGATTTTGGGATCAATCCCTAACAGTTAAAAATTGTCAGGAATCGATCCATACGATGTTGGAATCGATCCCAAAGTCTGTTTTTCTGCATAATTTTAATTCTAACAGTTCTGTCTTGTTTAGTATAAATACAAAGTGGCAGGTATTGGCTTAACATGAATTCACAAGTGAAAATTGCAAAATACACAAGTCATAGAGGTCTTTGTAGCAGCAATTGATTGAGCATTCAGAAACCTGAAAGATACTTCGTCTTCATCATCTTCTCAATCTCTTCAATTCAAGAACAATTACACACAATCATTCTTGTTCTTCGGATTGAAGGATCAACGAGATAACGTTCAGTGGTACGATCAACGATCTAGCTGTGGAGTCAGTGGAACGATCAAGGATCTAGCTGGGTTTAAGAGTGAAGGGGGTTTCGAGGAAAAACCTACTGGTTTGTCCTTCAAGAACGGGACTGTTCTTGCGGGTTTGTTAGTCACGATTGCAGAACGGATTCAGCCGCAGCGTAGGGTTTGGAAACGGGGTTGTTTCGCAAACAGGTCGTGGAACCGGTGAATCGTTTGCAAGTCTTGCGGGGAATTCTTGATCCAGCTCTGATCAAGTCGAGGTTCTATACGAGAAGAAGAAGTTCTAGGGATTTAGAATTCTGTCTTGGTATTGTAACCTTTGTAAGAACGAATTCAGCAACTATTGATAAGAAAAGGTCTCAATTTCTTTTGAAATTGAGAGGGAGACGTACCCACACGCGAGGACGACAGTGGGGAACTTCCTTAACAAATCTCTGTGTATCGTATTCTATCTCTATTTCCTTTTACGTTTTCGTTAACTGTTTTGTGATACAAATTGGCGCAGTACGTTTTACGTGTCGTGATACAATAGTGGCAAGAAAACCTTTTATTGAAACATCACTATTGTTTATCATAGAACACATACACGCCAAGTGTTTGACAAAACGGTTTGTTGTGATTTACTCATTGGAATCAGAATTTGTGATAAGTGCATTTAGTGCAAGAAAATTCTGTGTTAACGTTTTCTATCAATCAATTCAAATCCAGCATCATACTTGCGTGTCTGGTCTTTTTGGTAGCGGTTCAGAATAGACGGAAGTCGATTCGGGACCAAAACTTTCCGCTATATTTCAAAAACTCTGTTAAGGTTTTTAAAACCGTATTTTACAAGCGGTGATCTATTCACCCCCCCTCTCGATCACTAGCCACACCGTCTAACAAGTGGTATCAGAGCGCCGGTTCGCTGGTGCTCTGTGGCTGCCTGTAACGATATGGATTCTGAACCAAAGGGGGCGTACAATAGAGCTCCCGTCTTTAACGGAGAAAACTACGGCTACTGGAAAGACTGCATGCGAGTTCATATAAATTCTGTGGATAGGCTAGTATGGACAGCCATTGAGAATGGTCCTTTTCAAATAACCATGACCAATGAGGCTGGCGCCATAGTACCTAAACCAGAAGCTGATTGGACTGAGAAAGATGAGAAAAAGTGGTCGAGTGATTGGAAAGCTCGAAATATACTAATTTCAGCACTTGGTGTTGATGAGTATTATCGAGTATCCCATTGCACGACTGCTAAGGAGATGTGGGACGCTTTAGAAATCGCCCATGAGGGTACTACTGAAGTGAAACAGTCCCGCATTAACACACTTAATCAAGAGTTTGAGCTCTTTCGCATGAAAAATGAAGAATCTATCTCCGACATGCAAAAGAGGTTTACTCATCTTACAAATCGATTAAATGCACTTGGAAAACCTGTTTCCAATGAGGTAGCTACTAACAAAATTCTGAGATGTCTTAGCAGGGAATGGCAACCTAAAGTGACAGCTATCAAGGAAGCCAACGACTTGACGACTCTTACGATTACAACACTTTTTGGAAAGCTGGAAGAACATCAGCAAGCTCTAGAAAGTCTTGAAAAGTATGAGAACAAAAGTAAGAAGGAGAAAGAGAAGAAGAAAGACAAAGAGGGTGAGAAGAAGCCAATTGCTCTTGTGGCCTCTAGCACTAAGTCCTCAAGAAAAGAGCAAAGTGACAATGATTCAAGTAGTGACAAAGATTCGGATGATGAAGAAATGGGACTTTTTGTAAGGAGATACAATAGATTCATTCGAAGGAATGGATACAAGCATTCCGACAAAAACCTCATGAAGTTTAGAAGACAATCTAGTGAGTCAAAACAGGAAGAGAACAAGAAGCATAAAGGTAGAGGATCATGTTTCAATTGTGGCAAATCTGGACATTACAAAACAGAATGTCCTATGAAGAAAAAGGATAAAGGGAAGGATTCACCTAAACGGTACAGCAAACAAAGGAGAGCTTATATAGCATGGGAAAGCGATAGCGATTCATCAAGCTCACAAAGTTCAAGTGATAATGATGAAACCGCAAACCTATGTCTTATGGCTCACATCAAAGACCATGCCTACTACAAGAAGAAACAAGAAGAAAAGAAGGTAAAACAAGCCTACTATAATAATGTCTCCTCTATGTCTTTTTCTGAACTGAAAATCGCTTTTGAAAAACTGCATAACGAAGCTGTAGATGCTTTCAAAAGATTATCTTCCGATAAACAAATTTTTTCATTCTTGGAAGGTAAAGTATACAAAGCTGAAAAAGATTTAGAAAGCTTGAAGGCTAGTATTGCAGAAAATTCAAAAGATATTGATGTTAACGGATGTAGTAAAGTTAGGTATTGTGAAGCTTGTCATATTTGGCAACGAGAGGTTAATACTCTTAAAGTCAAATTGGAAAAAGCTTTACAACCCAAGGTGACTTACGCCGTTGATACTAGATTGTTTAAGAAGTCATTGAATCCTCCATATGCAAAATACTCTTTTACTCCAAAGGATTCAATGAACAAAACTAAACAATTGCATCATCATGGTTTATGTCATTATTGTTGTCGTGCTGGCCACACCATTGAGAAATGCAAGTTTAGGAGGTTTCTTGTTCCTAAAGGCATCTATCAATGGAAGCCAAAAGGCAACCATGTTACCACTTACCCCTTTGGACCCAATGAAAATTGGGTACCAACCACTCTCTTTTGATATTGTAGGAAGAGTGCCTTGCATCCGAAGATAGGAGATGGTTCCTAGATAGCGGCTGCTCAAGGCACATGACCGGTGACATATCGCTTTTTATAGACTTCAAAGCAAAGAAAAAGGGATATGTTACTTATGGAGACAATAACAAAGGAGCTATACTTGGCAAAGGTAGTATAGGTAACCCCTCTACCACTACCATTTCTGATGTCAATCTTGTAGAGGGACTTAAACACAATTTGTTAAGCATAAGTCAATTGTGTGACAAGGGTTACAAAGTTTCTTTTACAAAAACTTGTTGCATAATTGAACATGATGAAAATAATGTTGTGTTTAAGGGTGTTAGAGTAAACAATATCTATATGCTTGATCTTTGTGATGTATCTTTAACAAGCACTAAATGTCTAGTTACCTTGAATGATGATTCTTGGCTTTGGCATAGACGTTTAGCGCATGTTAATTTCGATTTGCTTAACAAGGTTGTATCTAAGGATCTAGTAGTCGGTCTTCCAAAAATAAAGTTTTCAAAAGACCACCTATGTGATGCATGCCAAATGGGAAAGCAAACAAGGGTCTCTTTTAAATCCAAAAATGTAATTTCAACTTCACGACCTCTTGAGCTTCTCCATATGGATCTCTTTGGTCCGTCTAGGACAAAGAGCTTAGGTGGAAACTATTATGGTTTTGTAATTGTTGATGACTACTCTAGATTTACTTGGACTATATTCCTTCATAGCAAAGATGAAACTTTTTCTGCTTTTAAGAATTTTGCAAAACTGTCCCAAAATAAAATGAATTCTAAAATAGTTACAATTCGAAGCGATCATGGAGGAGAATTTCAAAACTATCTCTTTGATAAGTACTGTGATAAGTATGGTATTGAGCATAACTTTTCAGCTCCTCGAACTCCACAACAGAATGGCGTTGTGGAGCGCAAAAATTGCGTTTTAGAAGAGCTGGCAAGAACAATGCTAAATGAGGGTGGATTGCCAAAATATTTTTGGGCTGATGCTGTTAGCACAGCCTGTTATGTTCTAAACAGGATTCTAATTCGCCCTATGTTAAATAAAACCCCTTATGAGCTTTTAAAAGGAAGAAAGCCAAACTTATCACATCTTCACGTATTCGGTTGTAAGTGTTTTGTTTTGAATAATGGTAAGGAAAAACTTGGGAAGTTTGATGCAAAAGCGGATGAAGGTATTTTTCTTGGTTATTCACAATCAAGTAAAGCATATAGAGTGTATAATAAGCGTTTACTTACTGTTGAAGAATCTGTCCATGTTTCCTTTGATGAGTCTTATCCGAAAAATGTCGGCAAAGGTATTTCTTTTGATGACGCAGGTGTATCTACAGAAGACATACTCAAGGAAGCTGTTGCGGAAACTGATCAATCCAAGACAGCTCCCATTGAGAAGGAGGAAGATACTAGTCATGAAAAAGATAAGGAAGAAAGGACAGCTGATGTGAATGACCTTCCACCAGCTTGGAAATCTTCAAAAGACCATCCCATTGACAACATCTTGGGAGACATTTCAAAGGGAGTCATGACTCGTTCTAAGATAAGTAATTTTTGTTCTCACTTCGCCTTTGTTTCACAAGTGGAACCTAAAAATGCCAAAGAAGCCTTGATTGATGAATTTTGGCTAATGGCCATGCAAGAAGAGCTTAATCAATTTAAAAGAAATGACGTTTGGGAACTTGTCCCGCGTCCGCGAGAACATCATATCATAGGTACTAAGTGGGTTTTTAGGAATAAGCTTGATGAAAGTGGAGTGATAACTCGGAACAAGGCACGTTTAGTAGCACAAGGCTATAACCAAGAGGAGGGCATAGACTATGAGGAAACTTATGCTTCAGTTGCTCGCCTTGAGGCTATACGTCTCTTGCTCGCTTATGCGTGTTCTAGAGATTTTAAGCTTTACCAAATGGACGTAAAGAGTGCGTTTCTAAATGGTGTCCTAAATGAAGAGGTATACGTCTCACAACCTCCTGGTTTTGAGAATGCTGAATATCCAGATTATGTTTACAAATTAAAACGAGCTTTGTACGGTCTTAAGCAAGCCCCCCGGGTTTGGTATGAAAGACTTAGCAAATTTCTACTTGATCATGGATATTCAAGAGGTAAAGTGGATACCACCCTCTTCATTAAGCACAAAGGAAAACACATTCTTTTAGTTCAAGTTTATGTAGACGATATAATTTTTGGTTCAACTAACATACACTTGGTCGAAGAGTTTTCAAAAGTTATGCAGGGTGAATTTGAAATGAGTCTTATGGGGGAGCTTAATTTCTTCCTCGGTCTCCAAATAAAGCAGCTTGATGAGGGAACAGCTGTGAGTCAAACAAAATACTACAGAGAGCTGCTCAAGCGCTTTGGAATGAACGACTCAAAATCAATAGACACACCTATGCCTACCAACGGATATCTAGATAAAGATGAACACGGTAAGAGTGTAGATGTCAAACAGTATAGAGGTATGATTGGGTCTCTCTTGTATCTTACTGCGTCTAGACCTGACATCATGTTTAGTGTCTGCATGTGTGCACGATATCAATCGAATCCTAAAGAGTCACACTTGAAAGCTGTCAAGCGCATATTTAGATATCTTCATGGAACATCTAAGTATGGGCTCTGGTATTCAAAAGGAAGCGATTGTAGCTTAGTAGGTTACTCCGATTCTGATTTTGCTGGCTGCAAATCAGATAGGAAAAGTACTAGTGGTACATGTCACTTATTTTCAAACTCTCTGGTCAGTTGGCATAGCAAGAAACAGGTGTCTGTCGCATTGTCAACTGCTGAGGCTGAGTACGTTGCAGCCGGTAGCTGTTGCGCTCAGATCTTGTGGCTGAAGCAACAACTACAAGATTTCGATATTCAACTCAAACGCATTCCAATAAAGTGTGACAACACCAGTGCTATAAATCTTACTAAGGATCCTGTTTTACACTCACGCACTAAACACATAGAGATTAGGCATCACTTTCTTCGCGACCATGTTGAGACAGAGGACGTTGTGTTTGAGCATGTTGATACTTAGAATCAACTCGCTGATATTTTCACTAAACCACTAGCAACAGAACCTTTCTTTAACATTCGTCGTGAATTAGGGATTCTTGATCTTTCTTCATTACTATCTTAAGCTTGTTAGATTCTATTTTTGCCTCACCTTGGTTGATAAGTTGTGTTTTAGAAGTTATGAGCTTATACTTCACAAAGGTACATCAACAAAGGTAATATCAATCCTCTTTACTACTCTTTGGATCTATGTGTTTGTGTATGTTAGAACAAATTCTCTATGTTCGTTTATGTAAATTCTTTTGCATTTATTGTTTGAATATTAATATCTGGATTGAGAACTATTCTTAAGCATCATTTTCATAACATGATTCATAGGCATTGCATTCTGCATAAAAAAAAAGTCATAAAAGTATGTTTTGCATTCCCATGTATCGATACCACGACCTAGGGATCGATCTCTATCACTTTAACTCAATTTTTTTTAATTTCGCTTCAGTATGGATCGATCCATACGCTTTTGGTATCGATCCCTACAGCTTTTAAAAATCAAATTCATCGTGGTTTGGATCGATTCCAAAACCCATGCATCGATCCCTACTGTTCTTGTTCATTAACCGTCCTTTTTAACTTCTCATGGTTCGACACATCATCATTTTTTTTGCTAGCATTCATCCTAGCATCCCCATACCTCTCATAACCTCTCTTCCTCCACACGGCTAACCCTAATTTCTCTCTAACCCTCTCTTCTCCAAAACCCCAAATTCATTTCAATCTCCTTCCAACCCACAACAATGCCTCCAAGAATGAATCCGGTCAGAGCAACTCGAAGAGAAAAAGGAAAACAACAGGTTGGAACCTCTACTCAACCACCAGAAATTCCTCCAAAGGCTTTGGATCTCCTTCATCCTGCCTTTGTTGATGAGTTTGAGAAAGACTTCCAGACAAGGTTAGTCATGAAACCTCATGTTTTTGATAAGCATGATGCCATCCCTTTGCACTTAGGTGATGTGGTAGAACTGTTGAATGCACAACAATTGGGTTCCTTTTTAACTATAAGAAATGAGTACCATGAGGACTTTATACGTGCATTTTATGTTGGATTGCAAACTAGTAAAGGATATAGTTTTAAGTGTTCCATTGGTGTTAGCACATACACATTCGAGGCTGCTGACTGGCTCAAAGTATTTGAAATCCCACTTCCGCCGCTTGATTTCGAGATATGGAATGATTCTAAGTTTGATACTGAGTTTAATTTGCTGGAATTTACTCAATCTATCTCTAAAGTAGAACGACCAATAGCTGAGGATGAACGTCTAACAACGGGTATGATCAAACGAGTACCAAGGATACTTCATTGGATTGTATCACATGTCTTGCGTCCAGCAACTGGTGGTCATTCCCGGCTGGACAGACCAAGTACTCATCTCATGTACATTCTGCTAAAGAAGGTTAAGTTGAATTGGCCCAATTACTTTGTCAAGCGTCTATTCTCCGTGCGAAACAGTTCCAAAAATGTTGCTCTCGGATATGCCTCTCAGATTATGAGGATTATAAAATTCTGGAACATCACTGTGCCTTTGGTTCCTCTTGTATCTCCCACACCTGCCCAAGAGTTTGATTCTTCCACCTTGTCGCACATGGGATACCGGTGGGATAAGGAGCGTGAATGCTTCTATATCTATATAAGCAAAACAAGGACAAGGATTTACAACTTTGATGAGCCGGCTGACAGATTTTCTATTGTTGAAGATCAAGATGATGAAGAAATGCAGGATGTAGATGAACCAGAAGTGCCTGAAGCTGCTGCCAATACCGGTTGGGGTGAGTGGGTGCCACAAAGGTGGTCTCCATCCCACTATGAACCTGCTCCACCACCTCCTCCTCACTTCTCTGCTGCTACCTCCACTTCTGTAAATGTCACAACCATGCTCCAGCAAATGCAGCTAGAAAATAGACAAAATCATGAGGAAGCAAGAGCTTGGCATGTTCAACAAGTTGAGTGGCATAACGAACATCGGGAGTGGCATGATGACCACACAAGGATGTATCAGAATCAGCACTCTTGGCACACTGACTTGATTAAGTGGCATCAAGTCTTTTATAATGAAATGACAGGTTTTATGGACGATTGTCGTGCAGATCCGGGTATTATGGACAGGTTTCGAAGCACTGAAGTTCAGGACCGATTCAGACAGTACTCTTTCATGGGACACAATCCTGATGAAATGCCTCCTCCTCCGCCTCCACCTAGCTTCAGAGATCCAAATCAAGATGACGAGGAGTCTTGTGGAGGCCACTTTCCCCATTAGCATTTCATTTCATATGCATTTCATTTCATGTTGCTTGAATTGTTGTTTCATTTTTCGAATATTCTGACTATATTTGTTTGGCTTATGTAATTTTCATTACTTTCCTAGTATTTCATTGCTTATTTCCGTTTGCTTGTTTATGGTTTCCTTGCCCTTTATTGGTCATTCATTGTGAGTGATTTTATTCTTCTAAGCTTTCTTTCTTTGTGATTGTTAGCTTTGTTATCAATTTATGCTGCGGTTTGCTACTTTGTTCTTCTCTTTGTCGTTTCTTTCCTCTTTTTGATGTTGACAAAGGGGGAGAAGTATAGAAGATGTTGACATGACAGAATGGTATGCACAAACTCAGGGGGAGTATCACACATCAATTTGCCATCATCAAAAAGGGGGAGTTTGTGAGACAATCCTTTACTTTGGTTTTGTTTTTGTATGATTGCAAATTGCGCGTATGATTTGTTGTGCTTCATTCTACATGTGAATATGTGTGATTTTCATCTTAAAATGATTGTTAGAAACACTTTTTATAAGGTTTGAATCAATACATAACCTTTGGCATCGATCCATACGTGTCTGGTATCGATCCCTGATTTAATGGAAATTCTGTTTTTCAGTTCACCTTCAGTAGGGATCGATTCATGGATTTTGGGATCAATCCCTAACAGTTAAAAACTGTCTGGCATCGATCCATACGTGTCTGGCATCGATCCCTGATTTAATGGAAATTCTGTTTTTCAGTTCACCTTCAGTAGGGATCGATTCATAGATTTTGGGATCAATCCCTAACAGTTAAAAATTGTCAAGAATCGATCCATACGATGTTGGAATCGATCCCAAAGTCTGTTTTTCTGCATAATTTTAATTCTAACAGTTCTGTCTTGTTTAGTATAAATACAAAGTGGCAGGTATTGGCTTAACATGAATTCACAAGTGAAAATTGCAAAATACACAAGTCATAGAGGTCTTTGTAGCAGCAATTGATTGAGCATTCAGAAACCTGAAAGATACTTCGTCTTCATCATCTTCTCAATCTCTTCAATTCAAGAACAATTACACACAATCATTCTTGTTCTTCGGATTGAAGGATCAACGAGATAACGTTCAGTGGTACGATCAACGATCTAGCTGTGGAGTCAGTGGAACGATCAAGGATCTAGCTGGGTTGAAGAGTGAAGGGGGTTTCGAGGAAAAACCTACTGGTTTATCCTTCAAGAACGGGACTGTTCTTGCGGGTTTGTTAGTCACGATTGCAGAACGGATTCAGCCGCAGCGTAGGGTTTGGAAACGGGGTTGTTTCGCAAACAGGTCGTGGAACCGGTGAATCGTTTGCAAGTCTTGCGGGGAATTCTTGATCCAGCTCTGATCAAGTCGAGGTTCTATACGAGAAGAAGAAGTTCTAGGGATTTAGAATTCTGTCTTGGTATTGTAACCTTTGTAAGAACGAATTCAGCAACTATTGATAAGAAAAGGTCTCAATTTCTTTTGAAATTGAGAGGGAGACGTACCCACACGCGAGGACGACAGTGGGGAACTTCCTTAACAAATCTCTGTGTATCGTATTCTATCTCTATTTCCTTTTACGTTTTCGTTAACTGTTTTGTGATACAAATTGGCGCAGTACGTTTTACGTGTCGTGATACAATAGTGGCAAGAAAACCTTTTATTGAAACATCACTATTGTTTATCATAGAACACATACACGCCAAGTGTTTGACAAAACGGTTTGTTGTGATTTACTCATTGGAATCAGAATTTGTGATAAGTGCATTTAGTGCAAGAAAATTCTGTGTTAACGTTTTCTATCAATCAATTCAAATCCAGCATCATACTTGCGTGTCTGGTCTTTTTGGTAGCGGTTCAGAATAGACGGAAGTCGATTCGGGACCAAAACTTTCCGCTATATTTCAAAAACTCTGTTAAGGTTTTTAAAACCGTATTTTACAAGCGGTGATCTATTCACCCCCCCTCTCGATCACTAGCCACACCGTCTAACACCAATAACGGCTTTGAATGAAAGGTATAACTCACAATATCTAATATTGGCTTTAGATGAGTGTGAACAAAGACTACATTCAAGAATGGTATTGAATGCAAAGGAACCAATCACCCAATAATGGCTTTGGATTAAAGGTATAAATCATAATATCTAATAATAGCTTTAGATAAAAATGGACAAAGATTACATTCAAGAATGACATTGAATGCAAAGAAACCAGCCACCCAATAATGGCTTTGAATGAAAGGTGTAAATCATAATATCTAATAATGGCTTTATATGAGTGAACAAAGATTACATTCAAGAATGGTATTGAATGCAAAGGAACACCAGTCATCCAATAATGGCTTTAAACAAAAGGTACAAATCACAATATCTAATAATGGCTTTAGACGAATGTGAACAAAGGTGAAATCCAAGAAAGCATTGGATGACTATGAACTTTCAGGAATGGCACTGAAAGTAAAGGTAGATCACTATATTCATGAATGGTATCGAATGATGGTGAGAAAGACATCCAGGAATGACACTGAATGCAAAGGAGAAAACTCATCCAGGAATGGCACTGAATGGACAAAAAAGACTTTCAGGAATGGCACTGAAAGATATCCAAGCAAATTTGATGAGGATTATAAAAGAGAGGCAAAACTTCCAGGAATAGCACTGGGAGAAACAAGGGGAACAAGATATCCAGGAATGGCACTGGAGATCACAAGAGACAGACATCCAGGAATGGCACTGGAGTGGGAGAATATAAAGATCCAGGAATAACATTGGAATGAGAAAAGACCAACATCTATCAACAAAATTAGATGCGCAAGAGAATGACAACATTCAGGAATGACACTGAATGAAAAAGACAGGTAACGTTTTGGTAAGACGTGGATAACGACACGACCTCGAGAGAAATGCAAATGAGGATAAAACACTCATGTTATGCATATGGTATAAATTATGCAGATGATATATGATCAAATGCGAATGCAGATGTCGACGACATGGCTCGACTCTCTAGGAAGACAAGACTAGAAGACTGATTCCTCTACACGGAGATCACTGCCATTCTGCTTGGGACTAGAGATGCTTCTACTGAACACATCTTTGCCACACTAATAAACTGTATCTAGTGATGATCCTTGTAAAGAAGGATAGAGAGCTTCTTGGGGATTCTTCAAGTAAACTGCCCCAGATTAGCTGATTATTATAGATGAGCTGATCATTGCTTCTGCTTGATTGATTCTGGAAATGACTGTTTCATGGTGCTCTTGGAAAGCTTGCTGTAGTCTGGGTCTTGAAAATGATTGTTTTACTGTACACTGGGAAAGCTTATCCCAGTATGAGTCTTGAAAATAATTTTTTTACTGTACACTGGGAAAGCTTGCCCCAGTATGAGTCTTGAAAAATCTTATGTATAAACCGACTTTGAGAAGTCGCCATTAAACCTCAAATCTTGAACTGATTCTCAACAGGATATGGAAGGAACTTGCCCCTGATTGGATCACCGACCAAGTTTCTTAATTGTTTGAAAATTCCTTGAGATGAAAGCCAGTTTGCAAACAAAAGTATTTGTACAAACATGGTAAATGCAAAGTTCATGCAACTTTTGAAATCAAAATCATTTTGAAAGAGGTGCAAAGTATATGAGTCATTAGTCAGAACACGGTGGTTCAAGACATTTAAAAGTGAAAGGTAAAGCACAAGGCGTGATGCCCAAAATAGATGTTCTGCAAAGATCTTTTGGAGTCAGTTTATGCAACCTTGCTGTAGTATGCTTTCAAAATAACCTCGCTTCAATTAGGTCTTTTGAAGGTTATAACGTGGCCTGGTTCACGGTTTAAGAAACAAAGGATAAAGGCTCAAAGTTTATTTGTGACCCACCCAATCTACGTGATGAACTTCAGTCCTATGCTCAGTTAACTCAAACTATGCACTCAGGTTCCCAAGGGTTGGAAATCGCACTGATGATGATGATGGTTCAGAAGTTAAGAGACTTTGAAATGGCGGTCACTACTTCCTTACAAAGTTGTTTGCCATTGAGGACTTCCAGGATAAAGGATTTAAAGATTTCCTCCTTTGGTTGTCATACAAACTTTTCTTTCTTTTTTTTTTTTAGTGACTTCCTGGCTTAAGGATCACGACGAACCATCGTTGGCGTTTGACTTGAAAGACATCTTCGACACTTGCTTGTTGTGCGAAGGAAAATTTGTGAATGCACCCTTTTGTTGAGAGGCGTCTTGAATGCTGCTCTTATAATTGAATGCACAACCCAGTTAACTGAGAACTACCCTGCCCCAGGTTAAAATTACGGGTTTTTATTTGTAAATAAAGAAACTCCTACTTCTAGGCTCGAAAGGGTTAAAGAGGGGTTAACTTCCTTATTTCTCCAGTGTTTGGGGAACTGAAACAATGCCTTACATCGTCAGCAAAGTTTTGATTTGAAAGCATACCAACAGCAATTATGGGTATAACGTTTTCATCATTCTCCCTCCAATCTTTGCATAATCAAAAGAAAGTGGACAAGAATTTTTTTTTTATTTTTCTTGAAACAGAAAGCATTAAGAAGTAAATAGCAAAAACAAATGAATTGAATCAAAAAGCTGCAAATGCTTATTTTATTAACATGAAAGTACAAACATAATTTGGAAGCAAACAGCTAGTACAAGATAAGGAAAATGCAAACAATAAGAAACATAAGCCTAGTGAATAATCAGAAACAAATATGAGTTGTCCCGTCTGAAACACTGGCTTTTAGGAAGATAGCATGCTGAAGTCGACTGAAGCTTCACTTGGCGTGCCCTGGCAGAGGGTTGTTCTGAACATTGGGATTGTCCTTAAAGGAGAGGATTTTGTTCCTCATCAGCTCTTGTACTCTAGCCTTTAATGCAAAGCAACTTTCCAAGTTATGGCCTGCACCACCTTGATGGTATTCACAATGAAGACCAGCCCTATAGCCGGCTGGAAGAGGATTTGGAGGAAGAGGCAGAGGCATTGTGGTAATCAAACCTTGTTGAACCAAACCAGGATAAAGTTCAGTGTAAGTCATGGGAATAGGATCAAATTGACCCCTATTACGATGTTGGCTCTGTCCTGCAGCCGGACGTTGGAAAGCTTGAGCTGGTCGTGGAGCAGCAACCATTGGAGTAACAGCAGCAACAACAGGGTGAACAACATACTGAGGTCGGGGACGAGGCCTCCTTGTTTCAACCATGACAGCGTTAGTATGATCTTCCTTTTTCTTCTGAAAGTTACCATAGGATTTCTTCACAGCATTGGAAGATTCAACAGCCTTGGATACTTTTCCCTTCTTAAGACCTTCCTCTAATCTTTGGCCAATAGTAACCAAATCAGTGAAATTGGAGGAAACACTTCCAACCATCTTCTCCCAATAGAATGGGGACAGGGTATCCATGAACATTTCGGTTAACTCTTTCTCAGCCAAAGGAGGTTCAACCTGGGAAGCCAACTCTCTCCAGTGCTGAGCATACTCCTTGAAAGACTCTTTATCATTCTGAGACATGTTTTGCAGTTGACGGCGATCAGGAGCCATGTCAAGGTTATACTTATACTGCTTCATGAAGGCATTTGTGAGATCTTGGAAGCAGTGAATTGAGTTTTGCTCGAGACCCATATACCATTTAAGTGAGGCTCCACTCAATCTGTCTTGAAAACAGTGGATAAGAAATTTCTGATTCTTGGCATGAGCAGTCATCCTGCGAAGATACATGACCAAATGAGCTCTTGGGCAAGAGTGACCCTTGTACTTCACAAAATCTGGAGTTACGAACTTAGCAGGTATAACAAGGTCAGACACTAAGCACATGTTGTCTGCATTCACATTAAAGAAATCATTACCCTCAACAGCCTTGAGTCTTTTGTCTAAAGTCTGAAACTGCTCACGGAAAATTTCAGGTTCAACAAAGTCTTCAGGTACTTCACCCTAAGCACTAGCACCGTTGTACTCATAGCGGGGATCCTCAAAGGGAGCTCGAATAGTCTGAACTATAGGTTGAGGTTCGGCAAAAATAGGAGCTTGAAACACTGGCATAGCATTCTGACTAACCATAGCAGTAGATGGAATCGGTGGAGAGTAGTTGTGTGGCAAACCAAACTCGGGCCAATTTGAAGGTGGCACTTGAACTGGTGGAGGATCAGCACTTGAAACTTCCTGGATGACAGTCCTTTGGGGTGGCTCTCCCGTAGCAATCAAAACTTGGAGCATCTCAGTGAGTTTAGTCATGCTCGACTTAAGGTCATCGATCTCCATTCGGACCTCAACATTGTGTATCTCTTGCTCTGACATCTTGCGTCTGTAATTAGCTCTGGTCCGGTATCGGCGTCGAGGAATCAACTTGACGACTCACAGATGACACTGGAAGATGGAGACAGTTGGAAATGAGCCACTAGACAAACAGACATATGCAATGAAACATGCAAAGATGCAAATGAAATGCAATGCAATGCAAACAGAATGCAAAACACATGCAACAGGATCAAAGGTTTGAGATCACAGCATGGAGTCTAGGTAAAGAACCAACCGCAGGGTGTGTACTAGGGTTCTTGTATCTGCAGAGCAAGGTTCTAAAGAGTTCCCAGAGTCGACAACCCATCTTTTGGATTTTATCAACTTCCCAATTGCTCGATGATCGATAAAATCCTCAAGAGAGTCTCGTCTGAGCGTAGTATCGCGTAGCAATCATTTAGGATTACTCCATCATAATCATCACACTACATCCTAAATAGGCTAGGTGGGGAAAAGGGATAACTAAAGGTCATCAGTATCTCTGGCTCCTAGGTCGAAAGTAGTAACGCATTCACGATTGCTCGTTCAATATTTACCACCTCCAAGAGGGCCTCAACTGAGTGTGGACTTCAAGTTCCCTCCTTTGGGATTTCTCCCTCGAAGTTCCCTTGACTATGTCCACAGTTCCTAAACATATGTGTTCTCTCAAGTCCGGGTTAGGACTTATCTCACTCATAGATACCATGATAACCCAAAATAAACAGGATAATAAAGCAAGAACAAAGATACAAGTATATAAGCAACTATGACATACATAAGCGTATACAAGTAAATAAGCAAACATGAATAACATAAAAACAAGATTGGCTTAACCCTCTTAGGAAAGGACCAGCAATAGGTCTAACTGTCCCCAGTGAAGTCGTCATTTCTGTTGCGGTGAAAATCGGATAACAAGCTATTAATTAACTTGCATCATATTTCTTTTACAACCGACTTTGATTTATCCAAGGGAAAGGTTCAAGATCGTTTAAAAACCTAAAGGGGGGAGATCTAAGGTTCGGGGGTTGGTTACGCCTAGGGAAGGTATTAGCACCCTAAACGTCTGTAGCACTCTACGGGAACCTCTTGTTAAGTTTGTGTTACGTTATGTTTGCTTGCTAAGAACACGAAATAGAATTAATCTCGTCCTAATCATGATTTAATCGAGGAATCGATAATCAACGATTCTTGACTTTCATCGACTAAAAAGTGAATGAAACTGAAATAAAGAGAAAGCGGTCTCATATTGGTCAAAGTTTTGTTGATTCAATGAAGTCAACCGAACCATGAAGTTTGTTATGTCATCGACCAAAATAAAGATAATGAAACCGGAATGAAAAAAAATAAGGTTGGTCTCGTCTTAATTAAGATTTAAATCGATAAATCGATAATCTTAGATTTTTTATTTTCATCGACCAATAAAAATAAGTAAAAAGTGGCCTCATATTTATCAAGACTTTATTGATTTGAAATAATCAAAGTCAAGATTTGTGCAATGTCATCGGCCTAAAGTAAAGAAAATGGACTCGAAATGAAGAATAAAGTTAGTCTCGTCTTGATCAAGATTTAATCGGAGGATCGATAATCTTTTGATATTCGACTTTCATTGACCAACAAAAATAAAGAAATGAGCCTCATACATATCAAGACTTTTTAGTCATTTTGCATAAATCAACTAAGTCATGATTTTGTAATATCATTGGCCCTAAAAATCGAAATAAAGATCGTAAGCGAAAATAAAAATCAAAACAAAATTCGAAAGAAAAAATTATGAATTCAAGAAATAACATGATAAATTGAAACTAAAAATTCAAAATGCTCTTAAAATAAAAACTAGAGAAACAAAATTAAGAAATAAATGGAAAATAAAATAAAAATAGTATGAAATAATAAAAGGGTGGTGATGAAGCATGTTTTTTGTCTTTTTTAATTTTTATCTTATCTTTTAAACATCATTCATAATAAAACCAAACAAAAATTATAGGATATTACAATACTTTTTCCAGAAAAATATTAACATGCTAATGAACTTGATAACAGCATAGATAAATGATCATGGTACTTTGAAAATAGAGAAATAAAAGAGGTGAATGTTACCTAGTGGAGACAGTCCACTGCCTCTTCAATGATACGAGTTATGAAAAAATGAAGACGAGCCTTCTCTCCAAAAAATTTGCAAGAATAATTGAGGGAGAAAATTAAGAGAGTATTCAGCCTTTGTGTGGGGTGAATCTGGTGTGTGCCAAATGAGAGACTGAGAGATCTTATTTATAGTGTGAATAAAGTGGGAGTGTTGATGTGGCAATCCATGTGACTTTATAAGAATGATTCTTGGCCATTGATAATTAAAGTGTAAGAATGCTTTTTGGCCATTGATAAATCCAAGTTGGCAATCCATGTGACTTTATGAGAATGATTATTGGCCATTGATAAATCCAAGTTGGCAATCCATGTGACTTTGTTTGTATTGTAGTGGTCCCCACTTACCATGAAGATAAACAAAATAAAAGTAATAATAATAATAATAAAGCTTAGTAATAATAAAACTAATAATAATAAAACTAATAATGATAATAAAACTAATAATAATAAAATTAATAATAATAATAATAATAATAATAAAGAAATAATAATAATAAAACTAAAAATAATAAAAAAGATAATAATAATAATAATAAATAATAATAATAATAATAATAATAAAACTAAAAATAATAAAAAAGATCATTGAAAATAGTTAGTGAAAAAAGAAATAAAACAAATTAAATTCTAACAAAAATGCATGATTATTGATATGTTTACTAAAATGCGAAAACAGAGACCAATGAAAAGGATATGCAAACGATCAGAATATCGGAGGGTAAAATTTGGGGTACAACATGGTGGAAGTGAGAAAACAAGTATTTTTTAATAATTTTGTGTTTGACAAGACTTCTTGAGTCTCGTGCTTACGTACCTACAAAGTGTAATGGAGGATCAAAACCTCGTAGTTTGTAGTAAAAATAACAAAAAATGGTGTTATGATTGATTTTAAAGTGAACAAGACAAGTTGTCATTTTAAGGAGAATACTTAACTAGTCACCTACAAGTGTGTGAAAATGGACATTTGCGTCAGTATTGAGAAGGGTTCCCCAACTTGGATTAAAATCAACAAGTATGCCACTAGTTCTCTCAAGTGGAAAAGAATCAACACTAATAATCACTATGGAGATAGGAGAATTACATCTCAACTATGAAAATGACTTATGTCTAAACCTTATGAAAAAGTTCAAAGGAACAGTGCACAAGGGCACAAAAATGATTTGAATGGGTTAAGTATTTTTTAAGTCTTTTGAAAATGATCTAAGTATGCTTAAGGTTGATTAACACTTTATTAAAAAAATAAGTTTGAAAATGCACTTGAAAAAGTCAAGGTTTCTTATGAAAGAGGTTCTAATTTAAAAGAAGAAGATTTTGATTTGGGAGAAGATTTTGAAAATTGAAAAAGGGGAGGAGATAAAGAGGTTATCCTAAAGCATAAAATAAAAGTTAAGGAAGGAAAGATCTAACCAAAATACAAGCCTTTGACATAACAAGCCAAAACTCCCATCCTTTGAACTTAAGCAACCAAAATAAGCAAAGATAAGCAGGGATAACCAAGCATCAGATGAAAACCAATCTTCAAGTCAAGTCTTCGCAAGAGATTAACTTAAGGACAAAGTGCCAAATAAGATCCAAGGTCTCAAGATAATAATCCAAAGCAAAGGGAAAGGGATCCTACTTCTAAGTCCATCATCCATGAGCAAATGATAGTCACCAAAAAGTCCAAGAAGCATTAAGAGTTTTAAGATGTTTAGGCCTTTATTAATGTCTTAAAAGAAAAAAGAAAGTCTAAATGGACAAAGAGGAAAAAGGCATAAACATAAACAAGATGAATAATATGATATGATAATGATAAGCATAAAAATAAAGAGCATAAAATAAAGAAACATAAAGGTAAATGAGCACAAAAGTAAAAGGCATAAAGTAAAGTTAGTACAATTAAAGGTTAGTGTTAGTGAAGATATTTTGTCATTTAAAGTAGGTTACTCAACTAATCAACCCAACAAATATGAGATCTTTGCACCATCCTTTTAGAATAGCTCCAACTTGAGTTAAAATCAACAAGTATGTCACTAGATCTCTTAAGTGGGAAAGGAACTACACATTATGGAGATAGGAGATTTACATCTAGACTAAAGATGACTCATATCTAAAAATGGACCAATATGACCACTTTATGTTTAGGGACAAATTTAGCATTATGTTAAGCAATCGTAGCACAATCTATAAGGAAGATCATACTATGTGAGGCCTGTCAATAAAACTTTATGTATTATACATGTTAGAGATGTGATATAAAGATCACACTCCTAAGACATGTAGCATAAGTCAAAACAAGGTTGATCAAGACCTAAGTCAAGGAAAGATGGATCACATCAATCAACCTCTCATAGTACTTTGGACAAACTTATGCATCAACCCAAAGTACCTTAATCGGTCAAATGATCAATCAAATGGTAGATTTGAATTAATGAAAGTTCATCAAGCACCATTCAAGATCTCATGAACAAGGTGGCCTACAACATCTTCCAATTGATACAAAAAAAGGGTGAAAAAGAAAAAGAAAGGGATGAAGTAGAGAGGATCAAACAAAAGGACAAAACTAAATTGGATCCAAGTGATGATCAAGTTATCATCAAAATCAATCATCCATTTTGGTGGATTAGGGTTTTCACCCCATCAACATCCAAGATCCATTGAGTTTGATAAGACCTATAATCAAATCAACTAAGATCCAAACCAACAGAAGTCAGCAAAGGTCAAACAATATCAAAAAAACAATAATATGAATTAATATGCAATAAAATAATTTTTAAAATTAATTTAAAAATGAAAATAAAGATGAAAATTCAAATGATGCATCAAATCAAATGAGAATTGATCAAGAAAAATAGCACAAGTCAGAAACAATATGAGGATGCTATATAAAAATTTTGAGAATTTTTGGATGCATAAAAATATTTTTAAACTATTTAAAATGCTTCAAAAAAGTGAAAAAAAAACATGAAAAATATTAAATGACAAAAATGAAATATGAAAAAAAAATATCATCAGAAAGAGAAAAAGAAAAGAAAATTTTAGAAATTATTTGGTATATTTTGGATAAAAAATGAAATTACTATGAATTTTAAACAAAAAAGCAATTAAAAATAAAAAATCAGAAAATAAAATAAAACAAAACAAAACAACACGCGTTGGATCTGGCCTTATTAATTGATGTGGCAGATCCAACGCGTCTTAGGTGAGGATGCACCATGGAAATTAACTCGGGAAACACATAGAATCAAATTCAAATCTAGCCAATGAAATTAAAACAAAATGCCAGCGTGTCTCTCCTCTAAATGTCATCGTTCACTTCTTCGGTGAGCTCCTCACCGGAGTTCCACAAATGGTAAAGATATATCATGAGACCTATAACAGTACAACCGTCTCATTGAAGTGAACTCAACCATGTCCACCATTTTCAATTATTGAAAATGTACATGGAGAATTTCATGAAAATGCAGAGAACAACATAAACACGAAAACAAAAATTAAATGATGCAGAAGAAGAATCAACACCAGCTAGGTTAGGGGAAACATTCAGCAAGCAAAGGACTACATTGTGGTAACTTGTTTGAGTGAAAATGGAGCTTCAAATTACCTTGTCCAAAAATGATCGGAGGAGCTCTGGGAGGGGTGAATTGAGTGAAGATTCAGTGAAAAAGGTCTGGTCGAATTGGGGAAACAAAATCTGCTTGGTGGAGACAAAGTCGAAAAGCTGAAGTTTTTTGAACCATGTGTACTTGGAAAATCTTGCAGAGTGAAGTTCAACAAAGGTAAACAAAGAACACATGGATCCCTTGATTACATCCATGGTGATCTTTAGGGGCCTGCAAGGTGTCCATCACATTCAGGAGCAAGGTATTTTTTATCCATAGTTGATGAATATTCTAGAAAGTTATGGGTATTCATCCAGAAGACTAAGGATGAAACTTTTGAGAATTTCAAAAGTTGGAAAACTCTGGTCGAAAATCAGACCGACAGAAAGGTCAAAAGGTTGAGAACTGACAATGGTCTTGAATTTTGCAATGAGGCATTTGACGGTTTTTGTGCTGCCTCAGGTATTGCAAGGGAAAAAACTACTGCAGGTACTCCACAACAAAATGGTGTGGCGAAAAGGTTTAATCGAACTATTTTGGAAAGAGTTAGATGCATATTGACTAGTGCTGGGTTAAAGAAGGTATTTTGGGCTGAGGATATTTCGACAGCAACATATCTGATAAACAGATGTCCTTCGACTACGTTAGATATGAAAACACCTGAAAAAGTTTGGTCGAGACATCCACCAGATCTCGAAAAATTAAAAGTATTTGGTTGCATGGCCTATGCTTACATTAGGCAAGATAAGGTCGAACCTAGAGCTCTGAAATGCATGTTCATGGGATACCCTGATGGAGTCAAAGCTTATAGGATATGGCACTTAGAGCCAGGTCACAGGAGGTGTATCACCAGTCGAGATGTAGTTTTCAATGAAGCTGAGATGGCCTTCAAGAAGACTGATGATGCTGACGAAGAGCTGGAACAAGGAGAGATTCCTATTCAGGTGGAACATGTTGATGTTGAATTGCGTATCCCAGATGAAGTTGAAGAAGAAACAGTAGATACTGAGGAAATTGAGGAAACTGTCGATGACTACCTATTGTCAAGAGATAGGTCGAGGACCGTCATCAAGCCACCTCAGGGACTTGATTATAGAGATCTTATAGCTTATGCCTTAATCTCTGTAGGTGAGGTTCTAGACGAAGAACCTAGAGACTATAAGGAAGTTATTAGGATTCGAAATAAGACTGAAGGCCATGGATGATGAGATGAAATCTCTTCATGATAACAATACCTGGGAACTAATCAAGAAACATGTTGGAGCCAAGTTAGTCAGCTGTAAGTGGATTTTCAATGTTAAGGAAGGAATCGAAGGACTAACGTCAAAGATATACAAGGCAAGATTGGTCGCTAGGGGTTTCACTCAGAAAGAAGGTGTCGGCTTCAATGATGTGTTCTCTCTTGTTGTGAAGCAGGAGTCTATTCGAATGTTGCTTGCCACGGTGGCACAGTTCGACATTGAACTAGAACAAATTGATGTGAAGACTGCATTCTTATATGGTGATCTAGATGAAACAATCCTGATGAGGCAACTTGAAGGGTATGTCGAATGGGGGATGGAAGATTATGTGTGCAAGCTGGAGAGATCTTTATATGGAATGAAAAAATTTCCTCGAGAGTGGAATAGGAGATTCGACAAGTTCATGGCACGCATAAGTTTCATTAGAAGTCAGTGTGGCCACTGTGTTTACTTTAGATTTTGACCTGGTAATTCATTTGTTATTTTGTTGCTTTATGTGGATAATATTATAATAGCAAGAAACAATGTCGAAGATGTAATGTCATACCCCAAATTTGTCCTATCTGTGTATAACCTTCATCTGTATTTCCATCCACTAACTATCATTCAAAAATCCAAAAAATATGTTGCTTCTGTTTTCATTTTCCTATTGTCTGGACTCAGGGTTGTGTAAGATGAATTATGTTATTCGTTTCAAGGCATCAAGGCCAGGATATGCATGCTTTAAGTGGAGTGTAGCTGAGGCTTCAGTTAATTTCTATGTCAATTCATGTTATCTATGTGTGGGTCAAGTTGTCAGGTTGTGTCGAGTTGTTAGTGTTTTATGGTTAAAAATCATCAAGGAGCAGATCGTGGTAAATTGGGGTTTTTCAGTTAGTCCATAATGTTGTTCAAGAGATTCCATAGTGAGGATTGTGGTTAATCATGGTTCAATGGCTATATGTTCAGGATTAATTCATTTGTGGATCCATTCCTCAAGGTATGATCTTTTGGATCATGACATGGTCAAAGAGTTTTCAAGCGCGCAATTTGGTTCATGTTAAGTTTTCATTTGATGTCCAAAGCTCTTGTGTAAGAGTGATCATGATTGTTTAACATGGAATCAAGTCTTTATCCGATTTCAAGTGTAGATTCAGGATTAGTGATTTTTTGAGTTAATTCAAGCATAAGCATTATTCAAAGGCAAAATCAAGATTATTCATTTTTAGTCATTTCTCAAGAATTGATTTAAGGATTTAGATTGTCAGTTTTTTGGTATCAATATCATGGCAATGCATTTTAAATTTAAGGGTGCAAAAAGTAATACAAGTTAAAAGGACCAAGACACTTCAAAATTACAAGCCAAGAAATAAGCCAAGATTCTACATACACAAAGGCTCATGTCTCAAAATATTTGAAGTCCATTATGTTTCAAAGCCCAAGTCCATATTAATTACAACAATTTGCCAAAAATGAGAAGAAACCAAAACATGAAGCCAAATGTTACACAAGTTGTTTCAAGCCATAATATACACATAATGTCAAAATTACACAACAAAGCATTCTACCTTAATTTACTAACAGCAAAGCCCATATTAGGGGTGGCAAAATGGATGCATTGGATGGATATGGATTGGATCGTTAGTGGATGGATCAAAACAATCCATTAATCAATTAACAATCCATTAAATTTTTTTCAAAAAAATCCAATCTAATCCATCTATTAAGAATAAAATCCATCTGGTCCATCCATTAACCTCTTTATAATGGACGGATATCCATCCATCCATAAAAAATGTTTTAAATTTTAAATTTTATAAAAACTATATTTTTAAAATAATATTTTTTCAATAATTTTTTTTTATTTCTCTCAAAATTCATACCCATGATCTTTTAAATAATTGTTTTCATTAATTTCTCACTCAATCTATTAAATTTCTATCTGGCTAACTAACAAAAACTAGAAGTAGTAAAATATAATGATTCACTTTCTTTAAAAAAAAATTGTATTCAATAACATGCAGTAATATAATATAAATACTATAATATAAAGTAATTGTATAAAATAGTAACAGTAACAACAACAACAACCTAATTTATAATTGACATGCAGTAATTCTAATCACTTAGTATTAGTGGGTATAAAGTAATCTGATGATAAAAGCTACTAAATGAAAAAATTGATTTATCATCTATTATGATCGTAAGTAAATAAAATTTAGATTGTAAAATTATTAATATGATCTTGATCATTAAAATTAACTTTCCGATAGAAAAAATATTAATAAACTCTCATTGCTATATGATCCGATGTACTCGAACTGGTCCACGTAAGCTGGTCGTCAGAAGGTGAGGTGCTCGGATGATTGCTGGTCGTAAGGCGTGCAACGTGCTCGGCTTGAGAATGAGGAGAGGAGGGGGTGTACCTGCAAGGTACTCCGACGCTCAAGTAAGAAAGGGTCAGAGAAAAAGGGGCAAGTACAAAGTGTATTCTTAGGGCGAAAAATGTGATACCTGGCCCTCTCAAGTGAGAGGGTTTATATAGAGCCCCCAGCGCGTGGCCAACGGTCCTATTTTCGGGGCAACTAGCCGTTTTTCCCAAAGAATAGGTAACTGCCCAAACTAGCCGTTATGTCGGGCAGGGCGCCACGAACTAGCCGTTATGTCGGGCATAGACGCAGTTGCGGGCACCTGCCCATTGCTGTTCGGACAGCGAGGAAGCCGTGCGTAACGGGCATCAGAGTCGGGGAGGGACGTTGCGTTCCTTGCCCGGTTGGAGGGGCAGAAATGCCACTTTTGCCCCTCTGTGGGTTGGGCTTAGGCAATTTGGGCCGCTCTGGAGTAGGAGCGGATTGGGCCAATTCTAGCCATTGGTCCAGTCCAGAACACTATATTTTGAATTATACTAAGAAGAAAATCATCTAAAACAAAATTTAAAAATAGTAAAATTGGAGCATAGAAAGTTTTTTTTTTAATTATAATATTTTTTATAAGAAAATATGAGAGAGAGAAAATGATAGAGAGTACCAAGTTATATTTTAGTTTATTAATTTAAGGTTTTATATTAGTTGGTATTTTAGTTTAATTGTTATTGAATTGGGCTTCCACTAGTATTTGGGTATTTTAGTCATTGGCCCATTAGTATCATTATATATGTAGTGTCTTTGACACATTAGAGAGGCATCAAAGAAATCAAATGTTATCTTTATCTTTTATTTTCTTAGTTTGCTTCTAGATTTGTAGTTATTTTATATCTTGTTAGGGTTAGCAATTTTGCTTCCTAACAATTGGTGCTTTCATCATGTACTCAAATCCTCCTATGGATTATCCTTACCATACACCTTCATATCATCCATGGAGTATTCCTCCTACCTGTAGCGAGCGATTTTGGACGCGGTTCTTAAGCGCTGGTCGCTCTCTGCGGTTTGAGCTTAAACTACAGGTCAATTCATTTTTTATCCTATTGTGAGCTGAATAAGGAAGGGAAATAGATGTCTCCAATTAACCCTGCTTGCATACTGAGTTTAAACAGCGGTCTGTTAGGTTACGAATGCTATCAATGTGGGGGGCCTTTGTACTGGTTATTTGTATTTTCGCCAATACGGTTTTCTTTCTTTTTACCTGGGCAGAAGGTTTCTGGCGGGGAACAAGGATTAGGATGTTTAGGACTGATGCTTTTGAATTACTGCTTTTGATTGATGGAGATATGGGATTTGGGTTTTTTGTTGATTGTGCTCGCTAAGATCTTTTACTTCGATCTTATGCCTATGTATTCCCGTTTACCGAAACAGGGAAATCAGAGCGTTCGTAGTTCCTCCTATTCTATGGGAGGAAATGGGTGTTTTGGTGTCTTGTTCAAAGCCCAAGACGTGAAGCGAAAGGTGATTTGTGTCTTGTTCAAAGCCCAAGACGTGAAGTTGAAAGGTCTATTTGTGTCTTGTTCAAAGCCCAAGACGTGAAGTTGAAAGACCTCGACTTTAGAGAGAATTTGTCATCTCTAAAGAGGGGGAAGGAGAATTACTTTAACTGGGATACGCGGATCCGAGCAATGCCATAATTTTTGAAGAAAGGGTTTTAACCTGAAGGAGAAGACTTTAACTCAGTGTAGAGCAATGCCATCTTTCCTTAGGAATTTCTCATACTAAAAGAGGGACAGTGGCATGGATGTAGATGATCCAGAGGCTTGCCGCTTACAGCGATTAGATGAAAGGGAAAAAGTTGTTGATGTTTGCGTACTGTGAACGAGGCACAGCTTTTGATGCTAAAAGGTTGATTGGATCAACCAGTGGTTTTCTTATACAAAGCCTAAGAGGAGGCTAATTTCTGCTAGGAAAATCATTATACAAAGCCTAAGAGGAGGCTATTTTGTGTCTCTAACAAAGCCCGAGAGAGAGGCTAAACGTTTTTGACTCAACAAGAGAATCTTTTATACTCAACAAGAGAGTGTTTTTGCATCTCGTACGAAGCCCGAGATGGAGGCTAAAGGTTTGTTTCAGTTGAGTGACAGATCCAATATACTGATTTTAAAAGAGAAAATCAGTTCTTATATGAGCAACAGTGTACTCAGGGATTTGATTTGAGGATCAGGGATATTTCCTTCACTTTGAGGAAATGGGAAATCCAAAGGGTATTGAGACTGTTCGAGTCTGCGGGTTTCCTTCCTATTTAATGAAGGGGTCACTTGAGAATGTCTTTGAGACTCAAGGAAGTTAGACTGTCCAAGTCTAGAGTTTTTATCTTTTGTACTATGCTTTGAGAAACAGTAGTAGACTCTACGAAAGGACCGTTCTATGAAGATGACTAGGTTCTGTTCCTATACCTCTAGGAGGTCGTCGGGACAATTTGTACGAAGCCCAAGAGGAGGCTGGAAACTTTTAAGAAGCCGACGTGTCCTTGTACTAAGCCCAAGAGGAGGCTATCATTCCCGGAGGAAGAGATCATTATACGAAGCCTAAGAGGAGGCTGTGAATACTTCTAAGAAGCCGTAGGGTCCTTGAATAATACCCAAGAGGAGGCCGATGCTTTTAAGAAGCCCGTGGGTCTATCATCTCCTTTCCATTAGGAGAGATAACTCTTTTAAAGATAAAAACCACTGGTAAACGTGCGAGGTTTACTATCCAGCGACTTTTAACTTTTAAAGAGGGTTCCTTAGTTAAGGTCCAAGATTATGACCGTAGTGGGTACCCAAACCCCGAGACATTCAAGGCAAGCTATCAACAAGGAATATATCAAGTCAGGAAAGTTTGAGAATTTGGAAGAAACTCAAAGATGCCATTCACGGAGAATACATTCATCTTGGGGAGTAGAGCTTCTTGACGATTCCTAAGGAGGACAGCCGAAGAGAAAACTGTATCTGGTGCTCCTATTGGGGATCTAGGCGTCTATTTCTACGAATAAATGAAACGGCGTCACCTAGTTCTAGACGTAGTTGCCGGGGAAACTCGAAATATCTATACTATTATTACACAGTAGATATGAGTTTATGAAAGGAGACTTACAGTGAGCAGCCCCACAATACAGTTTATAATATGAAAGCAGTAAATGAAAGCGATAACCACTTACTCGGTTGTAGTGCTTCCATGCTGTTTGGTTAGTTGTTCAACAAAGAAAGATTGAAAACAACAGTATATTCAAAATCAAAGGAGAAAGTGCTTTGAAAAAGAAAGATTTGGGGCTTACAGCTCAAGGAGAGGCCCAGGGTTTTATCAGTGAGCGCACTGTTTGACTTCGTACAGCGGGACTTATACAAGTGACTGGGGCCCAAAAATGGTTTTCTATACAAAGGGATGGGTCTTACACTCTCTCAAGAGGCCCAAAAAGGTTTAAAGAAAATAGTGGGGCTTATAACACGAGGGTAGGCCCAAATGATTTTTCATTTAAAAATGGCGATCGCGCCGAGGTTTTCTTTTAACGCAGAGGGACTTATACAATAAGTGAGGCCCAAAATGTTTTGGTTAAAAGGGGGATTGGGTCTTACACTCTAATAGCGGCCCAAAGTGTTTTGAATGGGTCTTATAGCTCAAGGAGAGGCCCAGGTGATTTTTATTTTTAAACGGGCGACGATCGCGCCGTTTACTTGTACAGAGGGACTTATACAATAAGTGAGGCCCAAAAGGTTTTTGTACAAGGGGGGATGGGTCTTACACTCTCTCAAGAGGCCCAAAAAAGTTTTGAAAATGATTTATGAGGGTTGAATTAATCCAAAACCCTAATTTGTTTTCAAAATGTATTTAATTAAATAAAAATTCAATTAAAATGATCAAAAATTGTTTAACACATGGAAAACAAATTGTGATCTTGGATTAATGCTTCAAACATTAATTATTGACCTACAAAATAATTAGAAAGCATTAAAAGTTGCAAAATCAATGTAGAAAAAATATTTAGAATGTCAAAAACAATTAAAATATTAATTCTTTGCAAAAATATCAATTATATGAAATAAATAATATTTTTGGGATTTTTTGTGAAAATAAAATATTTTAACATTTTTGTGAATTATTAAAAAAAGAATCAACTCAAAATCATTAAAACTCAAAGAGAAATTAATTTTTGAATCAATTAAACAAAATCACAAAATTCAAATATTTGAATTATTCAAAAATGGCGCCAAGAACAAGCTGAAGAACACGCGCGTGTTCTTGGTTTCTCAGATTTGCATTTTCTATCCAATCTCTATGAATACGTAATCATATCATGCAATCCACATATCATTATGCTCGTCTCAACCTCACGATCATGTCTATGTACTTTAATTTCATTTAAATTAAACATACAACAAGAAATCACGAAGAAACCTCAAGAACCCTAATTTCTGCATGAAGGCTAGGATTTTTGATACACGATTCAAACAATGCAATTAATTGAGGGAAAACATTCCATGCATGATCATGAACATATGGCCAAATTATTGTGCGAGGAAATATGCATAGATTGAGAGATGACCAAGTATGTGCTTACCTCCAAGTCGTGACAGCAAGTTCAAAGTGATTTTTGATTTGGAGGTGTTACAGATGAGTGGTGATGATCTGAACAGCTTCCCTACACCCTATGGATTGTGTTTGGATGGTTGGACTTGATTGAAATTGGCTGGATCATTTTATGGTACCTCAGCTACACTTTGGTTAAAACCTTGAGCAACCAGCTGGTGATTTTGAGAAATCAGTGTTCCAGATGTTGTTTAAGTGTTTGATCAGCTCATATGTGATGTATGTGAGGTGTGTGAGTGATTGGTTTGATTGAAATTGCTCTCAAACTCAAAACCCGATAGTGACTTGCCTTAGAAGGCAAAATTGGAGTGAAAGAAGAGATTTTGAGGAAAGCATCTGTTAGATGGCTTTGGTGTACTCAAACTGACCACAATTGAGCTCTATTTATAGTAGAGCAAGTTTGTTTTGCAAGGAATAGTGCATGGCAGCTGGTAAGTAGGTTTGGCCAATGTTGGCAAATGAAAATCCAAGTCTCCTCTAGCCATTGACTAGAGGTTATGGCACAGAGCTTTGGTTCCCTTGGTCTTGGATAAGTCTTGACTGATTTCAGATGAGAATGGCTCAGTCCATGCCACCTTGATGGTTTCATTGAATGCCTCATTCCAAATTTGAAGTCTTGTCCCTATTTTGGCCATTCTAGGTTCAACATGCTATTTCTTGTTCCATGGACTTTGGGGGCTTGGCTCAGTGATTGTCCCCTTTAGATTCAATCCTCTGAGGTGTCCAAGTGGATAGGAGCAATTGAATTTGGCTGATTTTGGCAAATCGACCAAAGTTGCAAATTCTGCCTTGCCTTGACAGATTTCAGCAAGGCAACTTGGCAATGTTGTATCTCATGATGTAGGTTGAATTTGGCAATGTTCTTGGCCATTTTGGAAAGCTCTTACATGATACAACAACTGTTTGAACAAGTTTGGTTTTGATCTCTTTTGATTCCAAGTGAAAAATCCCCCTACATTTGGCAAAAAGTGAGGCAGAATCTGACTTAGTGAAAATTTCACTAAGTGTTGGAAAAAGTGACATTTTCACTTTTCAGCCACTTTGATCACTCCATAACTAAAAATCCTTAATGAATTGGAATGACTTGTAGTTGAAGTTTTTGTAGGTGATACTAAGGGCTACAAATCCATCTTTGGATGAGAAAAAATGGCCTTGTGGTTTAGGAGTTATGGTCCTCCAAAGTTGGTACCTTTGCCACTTTATTTTTAACTTAGAAAAATTTCTAAGTTTTATGGTTACCCCTTTTACAAGTTATCTCACTTTTCTTGATTTTTCTTGATGAATGATGATTCAAATCATACATTAACATCATTTTAGGGTTAAAAATCCATTTTGGTGAAAAATCTCAAAAAGTCAAAGTTGACTTTTGTGCACGCTTGACTTTTTATCAGATGAATTCCAAATTGTGCAATTCTTCAGGAAATCATGTCCTTGACCTAAATCAAACTTGATGGACATGTTCCATGGGTGTCATAGGGTATATTCAATCATGTATTAGGGTTTGGGAGCATGTCTTCGTCGAAAGTCAAAGTTACAGTTGACTTTTCCCTTAAAACCCTAATTGTGGTGCAGATGAAATTGAGACTTGTAGCCCAAGCTTCTTGGATCAATCCATTGTTCCAAATGGATCAATATGGCATATTAGAGACCCTCAAATCATGTCTTGAGGTCTTGGCTCATGGTTTGCCCTAAAAGTCAACTTAGGGGTGAATTAGGTCAAGAAACCCTAATTCCTGATTTTTTATGAATGCATCCCCTGAGGAAAAATTCACTTGATGCATGGGTTCATGAGGTTCCATGAAGTATATTAGGTCATGTTTTGGATCATTGCCTTGTGCCCAGATGAAAATTTCCATCTGGAGGCCCTAGTCGACCAAAACCCTAATTTGGTGACACTGTCGATCTTGAGACTTGATCCACCTAGAAGGGAGCAGCCTTGTGCTTAATCCTTGAAGTGGGAGTCCTTTTTTGATCCATTGTGGATATTTAAGAGATTAGACAAGTTGACGATCATGTCATTTCTTGATTGATCCTTTGTCTAAGCTCTCAGAGAGGGCTTGAAACCCTAATTTTGATTGTATTGGATGCTCACCCATCTTTGGGGAGACTGATGAAGCATGATGGTTCATCCACATTGTGATGATGATTTTCACAATGATGGGAAATCTAAGTGGTCAAAATTTGGGGTATTACAGATGCCCCTATTTAATCTTCTTGGACCCGAAGGTGTGAATGACGAAGGGATTCGAGCATTCGGGGTGCAAGAGGACTAAATATCGGAATACCCGAAATTTTGATGGCGGATATGAATGGTAGCTTACGCATTCATCTTCTTTAGCTAAGCAATGATGCTTAGAAAAGGTAAACTTCCCCTCGATCCTGGTCTCCTACCAAGGAACTGGTCTTAGTTTCTTTTGTCAACTTCCCCTCGATCCTGGTTTCCTACCAAGGAACTGGTCTCAGTCTCTTTTGAAATAAACTTCCCCTTGATCCTGGTTTCCTACCAAGGAACTGGTCTTAGTTTCTGATATAAACTTCCCCTCGATCCTGGTTTCCTACCAAGGAACTGGTCTTAGTTTCTTTTGTCAATAAACTTTACTGACAAGGGACGTTATTCGTAGCGGCTTTCCTTCAAACTTCTCGCCGAATTTTCCTGGGGAGATGCCATTTGAGTGGAAAAAGCTTTGATGTCAGACCTGCTGGGGAACCCAGTTGTCTGAGTTGTAGAGTAGTACAAACTTCTCCGTTGGAGACGCCATTTGTTTCTACTGGGGAAAGCGAGTTTCTTGAGAAACTGCTTCTGATTGGGGATATTACATCATACTTTTCTTGGGGATCTTCCCAGAGAAATGCCATATGATGGGATCCAATTTTGAGGTGTCGATGACCTTTTCATCAGTGGTTTTTTCGGAGCAAAACTGGCATGCTGCCGAATCTCTGATCACGAGGCTTTCTCTGTGGATTTTCCTTAATCCGGGAAAGCAAGGATATCATCTTTGATGGCAAAGAGTGACATCTGTTGAAGGTTTCTCTGGTCATTCAGAGGTTCAAGTTATCAAAGTGGCTAATTGCCGACTCTGATCTTAGAGATTCACTGGAAACGAGATTGTACAGACGCAACACTTCCTGACGAGGAAAGAACTGACAAACTCGATTGAGAAGACTTCTACCACTAGGGGACAGGACCGACTAGAGTGATAGTGATGCAATATGAAATGTGAATGCAAATAAAAAATGCATGATGTATGTATGTATATGCTGACAAAACAGACGCAACATACAGACTAAGAGATGAACACAATTGGATACTCGGCCATCGCGGGGCGAAGAAGTACCATTGATTCAAAATAGCAATTCCACCTTGCTTAGGAGAGATAGTCCCGTTGGGAGCTATGTTGATCGGGCTTAGGAGATGAGAACTCGGCCGAGGATGTCAGACGAAACAAGGTCTCTGACATAGTTGATCCCTTCATTCAGGCGAACTGGTTTAGAAGGAGTACTTTGATTCTGCACTTTGAAGTTCGCTTACTTCGGGAGAAGCGATCGATGTTCTTCTGATGTTCAACAGTCAAAAGAAATGCCATCTTTAATTTAAAAGCAGAAAAAGTTTAAGAAGTAAATTTATTTTTGTTTTAAGAATCGCTGATTAAGTTTAAACAACGTCGTTCTGTAAAGCTAAAACAAGTAAAGAATTACAAACAAAAGCACAAGGGCTCAAATTTTATTGATAAGATGGAGATCAGCCAAACGCGTGATTCCAAAGAGTATATACAAAGTTAGAAAATGGTAATTTACAGGGAAAAGGGCTACGTTGAAACATAACGACCACTATCCTTCTACCAACTTTGAGTTCGGGACATCCTGAGCTTCCGTCGAAGATGACCTTTGACTGGAGTTTTCTGACAGATGATGCAACTGTTGCTGAGGGACTTGCCTCTGTTGAACATAGTTACTTGCCATTATCCCTAACTTTTGCCTGGATTGTACTATGAGATTTCCAATCCATCGGGATGATTTTTTTTCATGTCTCTAACTTTTGCCTGGACCGCCCTTTCGGGTTTTCAATCCACCGAGACGTTTTTTTTTTAGTTTTTAGGCGAAGTATTTCTTGACTACATCAACATTCGTGGGGTAGGAAAATTCCTCTCCGTCCATGGTTGCAAGTCTCAAGGCGCCGCCTGAGAAAGCTTTCGTGACCACATAGGGGCAATCATAATTTGGGGTCCATTTGCCCCGAGAGTCAGTGAGAAATGATTGTATCTTCTTGAGCACGAGGTCTCCTTTTCTGAAAATACGAGGTCAGACCTTTTTGTCGAACGCCCTCTTCATTCTCTGTTGATACAACTGACCGTGGCATAGTGCCGTGATTCTCTTTTCTTCGATCAGGTTCAGTTCGTCGTGTCGACTTTGACACCATTCAGCTTCGGTGAGCTGAGCTTTCATCAATACTCGGATTGATGGGATCTCTACTTCTATGGGGAGAACTGCCTCCATGCCATATACTAGAGAGAAAGGGGTTGCCCCTATTCCGTTTCCGTAATGATTAACTGCTCCGTCAAAGATAAGTCCCCATTGGGAACCTGGTTCTGGCCCTTCGCTGGGTAGCGGTTCATCGCAATCTTTCATCTTTAGATACATGACATCTTCGTCTGGGAAGTCAAACCCGATTGATTCTTGATCGTCAATCGGTTGATGAGCCAAATGATCGGCTAAAATACTTCCTTTAACGGCTTTCTGAGCATGGTACTCTATGTCATATTTTGATAGTAACATCTGCCAACGGGCAATCCTTCCTGTGAGAGCAGGTTTTTCGAAAACGTACTTGATTGGATCCATTTCGGAGACCAACCAAGTAGTATGACGAATCATGTACTGGCGAAGACGTTTGGCTACCCAAGCCAAAGCGCAACAAGTTTTCTCAAGCATTGTGTACCGAGTCTCGCAGTCGGTGAATTTCTTGCTTAGATAGTAAATGGCAGACTCTTTCCTTTTAGTTTCGTCTTGTTGGCCAAGTACACATCCCATTGAGTCCTCTAGGACTGTGAGGTAAATGATCAGTGGTCTTCCTTCCACTGGAGGTGATAGAATCGGAGGATTCAACAGATATTCCTTGATACTGTCGAAGGCGGTTTGGCAATCTTCTGACCGAACGCAATCCTGGTTCTTTTTGAGTAATTTGAAAATCGGCGCACACGTCGCGGTCATGAGGAATATGAATCTGGAGATGTAGTTCAAACGTCCCAGGAATCCTCTGACTTGTTTTTCAATTTTCGGAGAAGGCATTTCTTGAATGGCCTTGACCTTGTCAGGATCAACTTCAATTCCTTTCTGGCTGACGATGAACCCTAGTAGTTTCCCCGAACGGACACCGAAGGTGCACTTGTTGGGATTCAAGCGGAGCTTGAATTTTCTTAAACATTCGAACAATTTTGACAGATGTTCAACGTGCTCATCCTCTGTTCTTGATTTTGCAATCAAATCATCGACATATACCTCGATTTCTTTGTGTATCATGTCATGAAACAGAGTAGTCATGGCCCTTTGATAGGTTTCCCCGGCATTCTTCAAACCGAACGGCATTACCTTGTAACAAAAGGTACCCCATGGGGTAATGAACGAAGTTTTCTCCATGTCTTTCGGCGCCATTTTGATCTGGTTATAGCCCGAGAATCCATCCATGAAGGAGAATACTTTGAACTTTGCTGTGCTGTCAACCAGCATGACAATGTGTGGTAAAGGAAAGTCATCCTTTGGACTTGCCTTGTTTAGATCTCTGTAATCAACACACATTCTGACCCTTCCGTCCTTTTTGGGAACGGGTACGATGTTGGCTAACCATTGAGGATATTCATATGTAGCAAGGAAACCCGCGTCAATCTGTTTCTGTACCTCCTCTTTGATTTTGATAGCCATGTCCGGGTGAGTCCGTCTCAACCTTTGCTTTACTGGCGGACATTCCGATCTCAACGGTAAGTGATGTTCCACGATGCTGGTATCCAACCCTGGCATATCCTGATAGGACCAAGCGAACACATCGGGGAATTCTTTGAGAAGCTTTATCAAACTTTCTTTGACAGTTTGACTGAGCAGTGCTCCGATCCTGATTTCTTTTCTCTCTTTTTCTGAACCCAAGTTTACCGTTTCCAACGGCTCTTTGTGAGGTTCAATATACCTTTCCTCTTGTCTGAGTAGTCGGGAGATCTCTTCTGGAATTTCGTTGTCATTTTCTTCTTCAGCCTCGAATACCGGGAACTCAAAGTTGGAAGAAGGCATCGGATCGTATGTTTCAACGGGGTATAAAACAAGCAATCTGCATGACGTGATGATTCGTGTTTAGAAGAGATAGAGAAAATGCAAGTGTGTGCAGTGTATTTATTTTACTGCTTGTTTTTATTATTGAATGTTTTTTAGGATTACCATTTTCTGAAAAAAGCAAAAAGAGAAAACAGCAATTAATGCGGAAATTACAGAACGACGTTATTTTATTAATGAACAAGTCGAATCTTGAAACTACAGCCCTATAAAACAAAACTCACTCGCTCTGGACAAAGCGAAGAGGGAAATTTACAAAAAGCGAGCCCTATTAAAACATCTGTTTCACCTGGGCAGGGTGAAAGGTTAAAGATGGCAATTACTTTGACCGACGATCGACCTTCGGAACCTCGACAGCAACCCATTGGCGGCGAACTCCTCGGTGAATCACAAAGTCTGGCACCTTCCTTGATTTGTCTTCAGAAATGACGCTGATTTCTGGTGGAGTAGGATCATTGGAATCTGTCTCCCAAGCAGAATTGTCGTAGGAGGATTCCTCTGTTACATTTTGCATAGCATTGGTGCTCTCAGTTGTATCTCCCCATCCATTTGACTGGATATCTTTGAGCCTGATACGAGAGCTTTCGGGAGCAGTGTACTTGACCATAAAGTCGTATTTTCCACTCGGTTGTCCCAGAGTGTCCCAAACTTCTTTGGAACTGGAGGAGTCATCTCTCTCGATGACGTTGACCTCGGGAAAAGCATAGTTGATGAATTCAAGTCCTGCAAACGTTGCGAATTCATCTTCATGTTGAGTAGTTTCCGAATGACCTGAGTGTTGATCCCATGACATGGTGGGGACACAGGTATTCTGTTCAATGACGCTCAGCTGAGTTTCATTACTCGGCTGACTTTCTTGCCCCAAGTTTCCTGGGTAAGGCTGCCACATTGGCAGACCATCCATCGGGCCATAGTAATTGTGATCAAAATTTTCTTTCATCAGAGTGTCTTCCTCTAATGAATTTGACGGAGCATGGCATCCTTTTGGATCACAATCTCCGTAGATCATTTCGACATCTGATCTTGGTATAAATCTCGGACTTTCTGTAGGAAAGCAAAAAGGCATAGGCACCTCTTCCTGAGACATATAACCGTCCTTGTTAAGGTAGGACTTCCATTCTTCATCTGTGTCAGAGGGATCTTCCTCATTGATAGCATGAACTGTCTGAGACACTGGGTGAAGAAAACCTCCACTGTGGAAGAAGTTTTGAAGGGGATGAAGACTTCCATCGCTAGCAGTTGTCTGAGTACAGGTCGCAGAAAAACCAAGACCCTTCTTTATTTTATTGTCAATAGGAATGACAAGCCGTCCCCATCCTGTCGTATCGGTACTCTCGACCGCTTTGATAGCATCGTTGTATGAAGAAATCGAAGTTCCTTCTTCGAACTGATTGTCCTTGCTCACCGATAGTGCTTGGAACTGAGTTCCAATAACCTCCTCGGGTTCTACACAAGCAGATGATGATAGGTTACTCACAAGCAAGGCTTGTTCCCCACAAACCGTGACAAGTTGATCGTTCTTGACGAACTTTAGCTTTTGGTGGAGGGTTGAAGTGACCGCTCCAGCCTGATGTATCCAAGGTCTTCCTAATAAACAACTGTATGTTGCCCGGATGTCCATGACCTGGAAAGTGATTTGGAAAGTGTGAGGACCAATAGTTATGGGAAGATCAAATTCGCCGATAACTGTTTTTCTGGATCCGTCGAATGCTTTGACGACGACCTCGCTGACTCTCATCGGAGGGCCCTTAAATGATAATTGCGTCAAAGTGGACTTCGGCATAACATTCAGGGCTGACCCTGTGTCTACCAGTACATTGGCTAAAGCATCGCCCTGGCAGTTAATTGTAATGTTGAGCGTCGTGTTATGACGACGACCCTCTTCAGGTAATTCCTCATCACTAAATCCCAAATTATTGAAGGAAGTGATGTTAGAGACAATGCTATCGAATTGTCTGATTGTTACATCCTGTTCCACAAAGGCTTGCTCCAAGACTTTCTGTAGAGCCTTTCTGTGTGCTTCTGAACTGAGTAACAGTGATAATATTGAGATCTTTGAAGGAGTCTGTAACAGTTGATCAACAATGTTATATTCACTCCTTTGGATGAGCTTTAGCATCTCATCTTTGTCTTTTGAAAAGTCGGGATTACCAGATTGACTGACTGGTAGATCAGGAATTTCCGCCTGAAGTTCCTTTTCTTTGCTGGATTCTCCAACCCCTCGGTTGAAGATTCGACCGCTCCGTGTTACACGACTGATGTCTGCAATATTCACGACGGAGGGTAATGGAATTTCCTTTCCATTCTCGATTATTTTTGCACCGTATTTATAAGGGATTGCCTTAGGTGATTCATACGGTAGTGGCCCTGGTAGATAGATGACTATGGGAACCTTCTGATTTTTCTGACCATCATAAGTAACCTTGATCCATTCCTGGTTGGGAACTTTAGATTCGTCAAGTAGAGGAATGATGGCAAAAACATCCCTGGTCCTGTGATGACCAGAGATCGTGACAACATCCTCAACTTGCTCAGCAAGGTAGTTCGGCGACCAAATGATGGGTCCTGAACCTGGATATGGACGAATTTCTCCATGATCGACCTGACCCTGAAGAGCTGCTCTCACAAGGTAACACCCTTGGTTACTTTCCGAACAGACGCTACAACTGTCATAGTTGTGTGGTGGCACCTGGCCACGCCCACCTTGAATACAATGTATCCTCACTAGGTTACCTTCCATTGATCGGACATCCTGACTTTGACGACGAGTAGGATTCCTATTATTGATACTAATCTGCTGAGTATCTTCGTCCATATAGATTGGTATCCACCAGTGATTTAACAAGTGCTGAAGTGCCTCCTGGACAAGGGTACAACCTCGATCGTTTTCGCAACCTGCTTTACAGCTTTGGTAATCATGTGATATTAAGAATCCGAGTCGGACCTGCTCAGCATGTAACTCTACCAGGTTGGTATTCATCACGCGAATGTCGAAGATCTGAACCATATTGATTTGATAGGAGTTCCTATCATGGTAGTCTTGGATCCATCCAAGATCCATCTGACGCTGGAGGGCTTCTTGTATGAAAAAGCATCCCTGTTTGTTTACCGAGCAAATCAGACAGGAACTGTAATCGTGCCGCGGTAGATTATGATACTGGCTTTGCCTTGAGTGCATCGCCACCAAGTGGACAGTCATCGCACGGATGTTGTGGTTTTGAATGACGTTGGAATTCGTGTAAACCATGTTAACTCCACGAACTCGGTGCTCTTGGATCCATCCAAGATCCATTTGTTCCTGTAGAGCTGCTCGCACTACAGAATACCCCTGGTTGTCTTTAGAGCAGATATCACACTGGTGATAATTATGAGGTGGCACATGGCCATATCCACTCTGTCTACAATGCATCTTGACTAGATTGGTCCCCAATAAGAGTACATCGTGAATTTGATAGACATTGTTAGTCTCTTTCACAATCAGATTGACTGCAGCTTTCTCGTGTTGAGGCAGCGGGTTCGTAAGAACATTAGGATTCATATCTTTAAAAGATAAGAGCCCGCTCCTAACAAGCTTTTGCACGTCGGATTTGAAATTGAGACAAGTCTCAATGTTATGCCCTGAACCTCCTTGATGATAAGGGCATGTTTGATCCGCTTTAAACCAAAAAGGCGGATTTTCTGGTACTGTAAGAGGAGACTTAGTCTGGATGTGCCCCTTAGCCAGCAGTAACGAAAACAGCTCTGCGTACAACATGGGTATAGGATCAAACCCTGATGGCCGTGTTGTACGGTTGTTGTTATATGGAGGACGAGCCTGCTGAAGAGGCTGTTGTGTCCTTTGTTGGTCAGGTTGGCTCTGCGCAACCTGAGGTTGATATGTAGGAACAGGCGTGGGGCCGATAGCAGGAGTAACAGCTGCTACTGGCTGATAACGTCGCCTTTGCTTTCCGAGAGAGATATTCCCAATATCTTGCTCTTTTTTCTTAGGGAGAGCACTACCGTATTTTTTAGTACCGCTCGTTGATCCAGTGTCTTTTACCAAACGTCCTTCTCGGACGGCTTCCTCAAGACGTACACCCATGCCGACCATTTCGGTGAAATCACTGGGTGCACTGGCAATCATTCGGTCATAGTAAAATGAGCTTAAGGTCTTTAAGAAGATTTTTGTCATCTCTTTTTCCTCAAGAGGCGGACAAATTTGAGCGGCGATTTCACGCCACCTTTGAGCATACTCCTTAAAGGTTTCCTTTTCCTTTTGCGACATTGATCTGAGTTGATCTCTGTCGGGTGCCATGTCCAAATTGTACTTGTATTGTTGGACGAAGGCAGTACCAAGATCTCTGAATGTACTGATCGTAGTACGGTTTAAACCCATGTACCATTTGAGTGCGGCACCGGTTAAACTATCCTGGAAGTAGTGAATCAGCAGGTCCTGATTCTCCGTCTGAGTTGACATCCGCCGAGCGTACATCACCAGATGGCTCTGAGGGCAAGAGTTACCCTTATATTTTTCAAAGTCGGGCACTTGGAACTTGTGCGGGACTTTCACATTTGGGACCAAGCAGAGGTCTGCGGCGTCCTTTCCAAATAGATCCTGACCGCGAATGGCTTGCAGCTCTTTTGTATTTCCAAGAACTGCTCCTGGAATTCATCCATTCTATCAAACATAGTTTCCTTCTTACCAGAAGGTGTCTGTGGAATCTGTCCTTCCGGGACAGTGTGCACCACAGGGGGTGGTACCGTGACTACGGCAGTAAGTCTTGGCGCCTCCCGAAGTTTGTAACCTTCAGGAGTCTTCAGTATGCCCCTGGCATCTTCGCTTTCCCGAAGTTTGTAACCTTCAGGCCCAGCGGCTTCTGTTGCAATTCCCTGATCTTCAGTGATTGGCGAAACATATCCTTCTGGGATATAGTTAACAGGCATGCCCCAAGTACGATCTTTCGGCATCTGATACCTAGGATCATACTTTTCTATGACGGGCGTTGAGGTGATCTCTGAGATCACAGTTCTTTGTAGCTGAGCTTCTGCCATGGCTTGCATGTCGTTACGAAGCTTTCTCATATCCTCTCTCAGAGCGTCGATCTCTTCTTTCAACTCTCTGTTTTCTTCCTCAAGATCATCCATCTTTTTCTGACGATTGGCCCGAGTATTATACGAATAAGACAGTTTGACTCTAGAATCGAGACACAAACATGAGATTCGTAGGGAAGAAGAATACGCGATGTGAGAATGATGAATGTAATGATTATATTAATTGTTTTTTTGGTTTAATCAAAATAAACTTCGACAATTAGATTGCAAATATCAAACAGTGGGGAAACCCCTTTTTATTGAAATTCAAAGGATTACAGAAATGGAAATACAGTAGATTACAAAGTGCAGAAACAGAAACCTAACCTAATGGGTCCCGAGTCCTCTCTGAGGAGAAACCTGGTGCTGATTCTGGTATCTTCCTTTTCTTTGACCGGGGCACTTGGGTCGTTGTCGGGTTGTCATTCCTTTGCCAAGTGAAAGGAGTGAGCAAATTCCTTTGGTCATCCTGATTATCCACAGCATGTTGCTCCAAAATTTCAATCAGAGCATCTTTCTCTTTTAGTAGTTGCTGTATTTGGATACACTCTGCGTCGAGGGTGCGGTACTTGTTCTTCCAAGATCTTCTTTCCTTTTGAACTTTGTTGAGAGTAACCTGAAGCTTTTCAGTCTCCGTCATGAAGTACATGACAGTTTCCCTCGGTGGAAGAATTCCGTAACGAGGATAAGGCATTTTTAGCTTGAGAGCTCTAGTTTGTACCCAATGGAGATAAGGCTTCACCGAGACACAGTCCGGTTTTCCCAGAGACTCTCGTCCTTTCTTATGAACCTGTTTCCAAGCTTGCACTATTTCCATCTTTAGTGCTCTGTCATTTTCTCCTTCTTTGAAGAAAAGACCTTTCAGATGAACACCCAGTGGGATGTGTCTCATCGGGTATCCAAATTGACGAAGAACCAATATCAGATGATAGTTGATTCCTCCTTTAGTTCCTATGAGGGGTACGCTGGGGAAGTTTCCACAACGGTCAATGATTCTGATTCCCTCATAAATCCTATTACACCAATCTACATCGGAATTGGTGAGAGACATGATCTTCTGCGACCAACGTAAGACACTCTTGCAATCCCAAAAAGCAGCAGACTTGGGCAAGTGAGAGATAAACCATTTGTAGAGCAAAGGTACACAGCATGTGATCTCCCCTCCGCTGTATAAATTTCCCAAGTGTACAGAATGATACGCATCTGCGAGCAAAGTCGGCACAGGGTTTCCAATGAGAAAAACCTTAATAGCGTTGATATCGACAAAGTTATTGATGTTGGGAAACAAAAATAATCCGTAGGTGAGCAAGACAAAGATGCTTTCAAAAGCAGTCCCGTTCCCTATACTAGCGAAGTATAGAGCCTTTTTTGTCAAGAACTGGGCTGGCAAACCTTGGATGCCACCCTTAGTGGTCATGTGAGTCCTGACCTCAGACTCGTCCAAATGAATTGCTATTGCAATAGTCTGATTCTTTGGAATTTCTTCCAGTCCAAAAAACGGAGCTCGATCAGTGATATGTAAATCAGCCAGATGAGAATACTCCTCCAGCGTTGGTGATAGCTGGTAATTCGGGAATGTGAAACAGTGATAAACCGGATCGTAGAACTGAATGAGTGCATCCATGATCCCCTTAATCACATGGACTCTTAACAGTGGTAGCAAACCACCGTGCTTGGCTCTAAAAGCCTCTGGGTTAACGATCATCCTTGCTAACCTTCTCAAATCCCCTAGTTTTGGAACCTTGAAGGTATACTGGCGAGTTCTCCTTCTACCGAAATCCATTAGCGTAATCCTTTTCTCTGATATTTGCAATCACAGTCTTAGTTTAATTTGAAAAACAGAGAGACTAGAAGAGAAAGTTTTTTGAATGTTTTAATGTTTTATTAAATGAATGCATGAATGCAGCACACAAAAACATAGAAAAAACATGGGGTCAAAGGGTCGTTGTCATGAAGTCAAGGCTCTAACCATCCCCAAAGGTTTATACTAGGGTGATTTTTGTGCCTGTACTCATTATCATCAGCTCCTCCCAGGAAGGCAGACAACAAGCGGATCGCCAGCGAGTTGTGTGCAATCTTAGAGTAAGTGCTATTCACCGAGAATAGATCACCAGCCTCAAATGAGGGTAGTATCGCGTAACAGCTATTTCCGATAGCTTCCACACTACGAAAGAGTTTGGCTTTTCTAGGTGTATACTCATTCTCACCACATGCGGCATCACACGCATTCCCATTAGCAGAAAAATAAACACGTATAGCAATTAGGAAAAGCAATATATATATTTGTCCTAAACATCCTAGACCTAATGAAGCTAAGGATCCTAAGTTCCTGACAGAAATGGGTTCCCCGGCGGAAGCCCCAATCTGTGGTACTCAGCCCAAGAGATGGACCAGCATAGGTCAATCTTTCTCCTCAGCAGAGTTGCCATTTTCCGTGGAAAATGAGGATGATGCCCTAAAGCAAAATGAGATTGGCCCCACGGTGGGCGCCACTTTTCTGTAGCGAGCGATTTTGGACGCGGTTCTTAAGCGTTGGTCGCTCTCTGCGGTTTGAGCTTAAACTACAGGTCGATTCATTTTTTATCCTATTGTGAGCTGAATAAGGAAGGGAAATAGATGTCTCCAATTAACCCTGCTTGCATACTGAGTTTAAACAGCGGTCTGTTAGGTTACGAATGCTATCAATGTGGGGGGCCTTTGTACTGGTTATTTGTATTTTCGCCAATACGGTTTTCTTTCTTTTTAACTGGGCAGAAGGTTTCTGGCGGGGAACAAGGATTAGGATGTTTAGGACTGATGCTTTTGAATTACTGCTTTTGATTGATGGAGATATGGGATTTGGGTTTTTTGTTGATTGTGCTCGCTAAGATCTTTCACTTCGATCTTATGCCTACGTATTCCCGTTTACCGAAACAGGGAAATCAGAGCGTTCATAGTTCCTCCTATTCTATGGGAGGAAATGGGTGTTTTGGTGTCTTGTTCAAAGCCCAAGACGTGAAGCGAAAGGTGATTTGTGTCTTGTTCAAAGCCCAAGACGTGAAGCTGAAAGGTCTATTTGTGTCTTGTTCAAAGCCCAAGACGTGAAGCTGAAAGACCTCGACTTTAGAGAGAATTTGTCATCTCTAAAGAGGGGGAAGGAGAATTACTTTAACTGGGATACGCGGATCCGAGCAATGCCATAATTTCCGAAGAAAGGGTTTTAACCTGAAGGAGAAGACTTTAACTCAGTGTAGAGCAATGCCATCTTTCCTTAGGAATTTCTCATACTAAAAGAGGGACAGTGGCATGGATGTAGATGATCCAGAGGCTTGCCGCTTACAGCGATTAGATGAAAGGGAAAAAGTTATTGATGTTTGCGTACTGTGAACGAGGCACAGCTTTTGATGCTAAAAGGTTGATTGGATCAACCAGTGGTTTTCTTATATAAAGCCTAAGAGGAGGCTAATTTCTGCTAGGAAAATCATTATACAAAGCCTAAGAGGAGGCTATTTTGTGTCTCGTACAAAGCCCGAGAGAGAGGCTAAATGTTTTTGACTCAACAAGAGAATCTTTTATACTCAACAAGAGAGTGTTTTTGTATCTCGTACGAAGCCCGAGATAGAGGCTAAAGGTTTGTTTCAGTTGAGTGACAGATCCAATATACTGATTTTAAAAGAGAAAAACAGTTCTTATATGAGCAACACTGTACTCAGGGATTTGATTTGAGGATCAGGGATATTTCCTTCACTTTGAGGAAATGGGAAATTCAAAGGGTATTGAGACTGTTCGAGTCTGCGGGTTTCCTTCCTATTTAATGAAGGGGTCACTTGAGAATGTCTTTGAGACTCAAGGAAGTTAGACTGTCCAAGTCTAGAGTTTTTATCTTTTGTACTATGCTTTGAGAAACAGTAGTAGACTCTACGAAAGGACCGTTCTATGAAGATGACTAGGTTCTGTTCCTATACCTCTAGGAGGTCGTCGGGACAATTTGTACGAAGCCCAAGAGGAGGCTGGAAACATTTAAGAAGCCGACGTGTCCTTGTACTAAGCCCAAGAGGAGGCTATCATTCCCGGAGAAAGAGATCATTATACGAAGCCTAAGAGGAGGCTGTGAATACTTCTAAGAAGCCGTAGGGTCCTTGAATAATGCCCAAGAGGAGGCCGATGCTTTTAAGAAGCCCGTGGGTCTATAATCTCCTTTCCATTAGGAGAGATAACTCTTTTAAAGATAAAAACCACTGGTAAACGTGCGAGGTTTACTATCCAGCGACTTTTAACTTTTAAAGAGGGTTCCTTAGTTAAGGTCCAAGATTATGACCGTAGTGGGTACCCAAACCCCGAGACATTCAAGGCAAGCTATCCACAAGGAATAGATCAAGTCAGGAAAGTTCGAGAATTTGGAAGAAACTCAAAGATGCCATTCACGGAGAATACATTCATCTTGGGGAGTAGAGCTTCTTGACGATTCCTAAGGAGGACAGCCGAAGAGAAGACTGTATCTGGTGCTCCTATTGGGGATCTAGGTGTTTATTTCTACGAATAAATGAAACGGCGTCACCTAGTTCTAGACGTAGTTGCTGGGGAAACTCGAAATATCTATACTATTATTACACAGTAGATATGAGTTTATGAAAGGAGACTTACAGTGAGCAGCCCCACAATACAGTTTATAATATGAAAGCAGTAAATGAAAGCGATAACCACTTACTCGGTTGTAGTGCTTCCATGCTGTTTGGTTAGTTGTTCAACAAAGAAAGATTGAAAACAACAGTATATTCAAAATCAAAGGAGAAAGTGCTTTGAAAAAGAAAGATTTGGGGCTTACAGCTCAAGGAGAGGCCCAGGGTTTTATCAGTGAGCGCACTGTTTGACTTCGTACAGCGGGACTTATACAAGTGACTGGGGCCCAAAAATGGTTTTCTATACAAAGGGATGGGTCTTACACTCTCTCAAGAGGCCCAAAAAGGTTTAAAGAAAATAGTGGGGCTTATAACACGAGGGTAGGCCCAAATGATTTTTCGTTTAAAAATGGCGATCGCGCCGAGGTTTTCTTTTAACGCAGAGGGACTTATACAATAAGTGAGGCCCAAAATGTTTTGGTTAAAAGGGGGATTGGGTCTTACACTCTAATAGAGGCCCAAAGTGTTTTGAATGGGTCTTATAGCTCAAGGAGAGGCCCAGGTGATTTTTATTTTTAAACGGGCGACGATCGCGCCGTTTACTTGTACAGAGGGACTTATACAATGAGTGAGGCCCAAAAAGTTTTTGTACAAGGGGGGATGGGTCTTACACTCTCTCAAGAGGCCCAAAAAAGTTTTGAAAATGATTTATGAGGGTTGAATTAATCCAAAACCCTAATTTGTTTTCAAAATGTATTTAATTGAATAAAAATTCAATTAAAATGATCAAAAATTGTTTAACACATGAAAAACAAATTGTGATCTTGGATTAATGCTTCAAACATTAAGTATTGACCTACAAAATAATTAGAAAGCATTAAAAGTTGCAAAATCAATGTAGAAAAAATATTTAGAATGTCAAAAACAATTAAAATATTAATTCTTTGCAAAAATATCAATTATATGAAATAAATAATATTTTTGGGATTTTTTGTGAAAATAAAATATTTTAACATTTTTGTGAATTATTAAAAAAAGAATCAACTCAAAATCATTAAAACTCATAGAGAAATTAATTTTTGAATCAATTAAACAAAATCACAAAATTCAAATATTTGAATTATTCAAAAATGGCGCCAAGAACAAGCTGAAGAACACGCGCGTGTTCTTGGTTTCTCAGATTTGCATTTTCTATCCAATCTCTATGAATACGTAATCATATCATGCAATCCACATATCATTATGCTCGTCTCAACCTCACGATCATGTCTATGTACTTTAATTTCATTTAAATTAAACATACAACAAGAAATCACGAAGAAACCTCAAGAACCCTAATTTCTGCATGAAGGCTAGGATTTTTGATACACGATTCAAACAATGCAATTAATTGAGGGAAAACATTCCATGCATGATCATGAACATATGGCCAAATTATTGTGCGAGGAAATATGCATAGATTGAGAGATGACCAAGTATGTGCTTACCTCCAAGTCGTGACAGCAAGTTCAAAGTGATTTTTGATTTGGAGGTGTTACAGATGAGTGGTGATGATCTGAACAGCTTCCCTACACCCTATGGATTGTGTTTGGATGGTTGGACTTGATTGAAATTGGCTGGATCATTTTATGGTACCTCAGCAGCACTTTGGTTAAAACCTTGAGCAACCAGCTGGTGATTTTGAGAAATCAGTGTTCCAGATGTTGTTTAAGTGTTTGATCAGCTCATATGTGATGTATGTGAGGTGTGTGAGTGATTGGTTTAATTGGAATTGCTCTCAAACTCAAAACCCGATAGTGACTTGCCTTAGAAGGCAAAATTGGAGTGAAAGAAGAGATTTTGAGGAAAGCATCTGTTAGATGGCTTTGGTGTACTCAAACTGACCACAATTGAGCTCTATTTATAGTAGAGCACGTTTGTTTTGCAAGGAATAGTGCATGGCAGCTGGTAAGTAGGTTTGGCCAATGTTGGCAAATGAAAATTCAAGTCTCCTCTAGCCATTGACTAGAGGTTAGGGCACGGAGCTTTAGTTCCCTTGGTCTTGGATAAGTCTTGACTGATTTCAGATGAGAATGGCTCAGTCCATGCCACCTTGATGGTTTCATTGAATGCCTCATTCCAAATTTGAAGTCTTGTCCCTATTTTGGCCATTCTAGGTTCAACATGCTATTTCTTGTTCCATGGACTTTGGGGGCTTGGCTCAGTGATTGTCCCCTTTAGATTCAATCCTCTGAGGTGTCCAAGTGGATAGGAGCAATTGAATTTGGCTGATTTTGGCAAATCGACCAAAGTTGCAAATTCTGCCTTGCCTTGACAGATTTCAGCAAGGCAACTTGGCAATGTTGTATCTCATGATGTAGGTTGAATTTGGCAATGTTCTTGGCCATTTTGGAAAGCTCTTACATGATACAACAACTATTTCAACAAGTTTGGTTTTGATCTCTTTTGATTCCAAGTGAAAAATCCCCCTACATTTGGCAAAAAGTGAGGCAGAATCTGACTTAGTGAAAATTTCACTTAGTGTTGGAAAAAGTGACATTTTCACTTTTCAGCCACTTTGATCACTCCATAACTAAAAATCCTTAATGAATTGGAATGACTTGTAGTTGAAGTTTTTGTAGGTGATACTGAGGGCTACAAATCCATCTTTGGATGAGAAAAAATGGCCTTGTGGTTTAGGAGTTATGGTCCTCCAAAGTTTGTACCTTTGCCACTTTATTTTTAACTTAGAAAAATTTCTAAGTTTTATGGTTACCTCTTTTACAAGTTATCTCACTTTTCTTGATTTTTCTTGATGAATGATGATTCAAATCATACATTAACATCATTTTAGGGTTAAAAATCCATTTTGGTGAAAAATCTCAAAAAGTCAAAGTTGACTTTTGTGCACGGTTGACTTTTTATCAGATGAATTCCAAACTGTGCAATTCTTCAGGAAATCATGTCCTTGACCTAAATCAAACTTGATGGACATGTTCCATGGGTGTCATAGGGTATATTCAATCATATATTAGGGTTTGGGAGCATGTCTTGGTCGAAAGTCAAAGTTACAGTTGACTTTTCCCTTAAAACCCTAATTGTGGTGCAGATGAAATTGAGACTTGTAGCCCAAGCTTCTTGGATCAATCCATTGTTCCAAATGGATCAATATGGCATATTAGAGACCCTCAAATCATGTCTTGAGGTCTTGGCTCATGGTTTTCCCTAAAAGTCAACTTAGGGGTGAATTAGGTCAAGAAACCCTAATTCCTGATTTTTTATGAATGCATCCCCTGAGGCAAAATTGACTTGATGCATGGGTTCATGAGGTTCCATGAAGTATATTAGGTCATGTTTTGGATCATTGCCTTGTGCCCAGATGAAAATTTCCATCTGGAGGCCCTGGTCGACCAAAACCCTAATTTGGTGACACTGTCGATCTTGAGACTTGATCCACCTAGAAGGGAGCAGCCTTGTGCTTAATCCTTGAAGTGGGAGTCCTTTTTTGATCCATTGTGGATATTTAAGAGATTAGACAAGTTGACGATCATGTCATTTCTTGATTGATCCTTTGTCTAAGCTCTCAGAGAGGGCTTGAAACCCTAATTTTGATTGTATTGGATGCTCACCCATCTTTGGGGAGACTGATGAAGCATGATGGTTCATCCACATTGTGATGATGATTTTCACAATGATGGGAAATCTAAGTGGTCAAAATTTGGGGTATTACACTACCTACCCTACAAACCCCTCTTTTCCAACTCCTACCACACCTTCATTTCCATCCTTTCCATGGGAACTCTTTACTCCTTATTACACAAATCCATATGTTACAAGTCCATCACCTTGTTTGTATTTTAATCATGGGTATACACCACCCCCATCTCACCCATATTCTTCATATTCTACTTCTCATTATTCATCCCACTACAACAATCATCACATACAACCAACAACTACCTTTTCTACAATTAGTCCTAATTATCAAAATCATTCTAGTATTAGAAAAAATTTTGAAAAACATTTGCAAGCATCTCATCTCTCTTTTAAAAAAAAATCTAAATCTCTGCCTCATTCTCATTCTCATTCCATCCCCACCATGGCCATAAAACGGAAGCTTCGACCTTCTCAAGCCCCACATGTATCCATACCACTCCATTCAAGTAAGCTATTAAACCCTCACACAATACCAAAAAAAATGGAATCCGTTAAACCCCAAAACATACTCTGCTACACCGTACAACTACAAGCACCGATTTCCACCTCTACATCATCAACCACTTCCATCCTAAATACATATCAAGAAACCGCGTTTGCAGATTCAGACTCTTCTGGTAGTGATGATGAAGAGGATTTCAAAAACAACCAAGCCACTTACCTCGCCGTAATCGCCGACGTCGAAGCTATTTCCGACAAAGCTATCGCTCTTAAACGCAAATAGTTCATTAAACAAGATTTCGATATTCCGGCTGTTGATGAGATGAACGACGATTTCAAGTTTGCCAGCACCGACAACGATCCTATTCTCAAAATCGGCGAAGAGAAGCAAATCGGTACACAGGGACTAAAGAAGATGCTCCTCAAAGAAGATGAAGGATGGGACACTCCAGAAGTCGGTGATGAAGTTCATAACACTCAACCCATGGATGCTTCACGAAAAAAAATCTTGTTTTTGGTTGGTCTGTGCACTCTAGAGCTATGCTTGAACCCCGTAAACCTTTCTCCTTTACAGACCAAAACCATATGCTAATATTGAATTCTCATATGATGCCTACCACGTGTTTGATAAAATGGTTAACCGAGGAGTGAAGCCTAATAATGTTACTTTTTCGACTATAATTAGATGTGCCAGGCCTTGTCTTTTGCCTCCTTTGGTTTATGAAGAGATTAGGGATATGTTGAGGAAACAAGGTAAGGTTAGTGCTAGGTTATTGCAGAGGATAAGAGACCGTGTTCAGAGGTGGTATCACGAGGAAGGTTATGCTTGTGCTCAGGTTGTTAATTTTGGTAACCTTATTACACGTGAGGTTGTGTGTGAGGTTGTTGAAGGGGATATTACAAACTTGCCTATTCAGTATTTGGATTAACTTGGTAATGTTGTTGAAGGCAACACGGAAGAATCTGTTGTTTCAAGAGAACTTCCAGAACAGCTTCTACCGGGTCATACTTTTAACATTGAAGCTGGGAAACAAGCTTTGAGGAACATAAATTCCCTGGCTTTGTTTTCCAACATTGAGGTGAATCCACAGCGCGATGAGACGAATGAGGGAAGCATAATAGTTGAAACTAAGCTCAAAGAGTTGGAGCAGAAATCAACTGAAGTTAGTACCGAGTGGAGCATTGTTCCTGGGCGAGGAGGGCGTCCGACTTTGGCTTCACTGCAGCCGAAACCTCTATTCACAGCCACAACCATGATTTCTGCAAGGTATTCTACTTCAAGATTATTTGCAAATATCATTTTCACTGAGTCTAATTTAACGCATCTCATGGGGTTTGAGCTCAAGAAGCTTATTCCAATTTTCACAAATCTGCTACTAACCATCATTATGGTTTTTGACCCTGGACTGAACCAGCTGCGACATTGTCATGTTGGTGATAGCTTAACATTGGCTGAAAACACTTTGCACATTACCAATTCAATCTATAGAATCATGAAGGATTTTCTTTTGTTCTGTTTTGTTGATGTTAACTCTAACTTCTCCAAACCTTTACTCTACAATGATGTTAAAGGTTTCTCAACATTGCTAAAGATTATACAATCAAGAACATTCAATTCTGCTCCTGTTATCGTTCATTATGGTTGTGCAATGACGACGGTTAAAGAGATGGTTGGAATGGTTGATGGTGTTAGCATAAGGGTTTTTACCACTCCTGTATTGAAATCTTCTGGAGTGAAACAATGTTATAATAAGAAAGTTGGAAACCTGACCACTTCTCCATTGGGTAAGGCAATGTTAACAGCAAGGAGTTTGTATACTGAGAGCTATTGGTATTGGATTGGTGTTGGAGCATTGGTTGGATACACAATTTTGTTCAACTTTCTATTTACAATCTTCTTAGCTTACCTTAATCCTTTAGGAAGACAACAAGCTGTAGTCCCGAAATGTGAGCTGCAAGAAAGAGAAAAGAGAAGAAATGGTGAAAGCATTGTTGTTGAGCTGATAGAGTACTTGCAGCCATCTATTGTCAAAGTACCAAACTGTTACGTGCAACAAGTATCGATTCCAATAGTATCTGTGACCAAAGATTTTGGGGACTGCAGCTTGACATCCGATTCCTCGTGTTCTCCGGAACCTGAGAAGGATGTCAATACTGATGATGAGCATAAAGTAAACATTAGAGCCAGTTCAATTCCACGTCCTCGTGCTGTCATTTCAAGTCCAAAGAATGACCTATTGATTGGGAACAGAAACAAGATTGGAAATGGAAGACTATCGGCTCAGAAGAATAGTATTGTTTCACCAAATAGACATTCTTTTGCTCAATGTAAAGTGAAATCGCATGACACTACTAAAATATGGGTTCTGAGTTCTTTGTTTTTGCAGCCAAAAGAAGGTCTTGTTCTTATTAGCAGAACTACTGTTGGTTTTGGTTTGGCTTCTATTGTTCTGTTTGAAGCAAATGTGTTGGTTGTTTCGTCGGAAGTTCAAATGCCAGCAGTTCCTACTTCTAAATTGTCTCAGTTCAAGAAGTGGGATCCAGGAAAAATATCTCTATTCTCATATTGATTTTAGAACCTTAAGGACAAGGTTCAAGTGAACCCGGCGGCAATGATAGAGAGTACCAAGTTATATTTTAGTTTATTAATTTAAGGTTTTATATTAGTTGGTATTTTAGTTTAATTGTTATTGAATTGGGATTCCACTAGTATTTGGGTATTTTAGTCATTGGCCCATTAGTATCATTATATATGTAGTGTCTTTGACACATTAGAGAGGCATCAAAGAAATCAAATGTTATCTTTATCTTTTATTTTCTTAGTTTGCTTTTAGATTTGTAGTTATTTTATACCTTGTTAGGGTTAGCAATTTTGCTTCCTAACAGAAAATTATTTGTTTTTTAATTATATTTTATGATATATATTTTTTAAAATAATAATAAAAAATTTTACTATAAAAATAATCCAATGGATTTGAAAATTTTAGTGGATGGATTGGATTAATCCATGATTCTAATGGAATGGATTGAATCCATTCCATTAACTAATTTTATGGGTAATTGGTGGATTGGATGGATTTTTTATTAGATGGATTGGATGGATTTTTACTTGATGGATTCAATTGTCACCCCTAGCCCATATACAATGCATCAAAGCATCATGCTTCACACAATTTAAGCCGCAACAGCCCAATAGTGACATAATTCATCAGCCACCAACCATCATGTACAACACACGACCTCCACGCAGCGTACAAACCAACATACATTGACTATAGCATCACCACAAACTTTACACAAAATCACAACAACCTTGCTAAACCAACCATCACACCTTGCGCAAAATTCCTGCAGAACAGCACAACACCACACCATATGACACACAATACGCATCATTCAAGCCATGTATTAGTGCAAGAATAAAGCCACAAAGTAAATATTTGTTTCAGCTACCATGAGGCCATAATGCTCTGCAACATCAACCGACCCCACACAAATTCCTTCAAGATGTCACAGTTGGCCGTCACACATCGCTCTTCAATACAATACTTGCAGCTTTTTTTTCAACATAACATGATTCCAAAACTGCACAAAAGTCGACCCGGTTCACGAGATAGAGAGAGGAGGGGCTCAGATTCACGTTTGCAAGAAGAACGTTGGAGCGATTTATAATGTTATTTCTTGATTTTGCTACGAACTTATGTCGATACTGATGGTTTTCATTTTATTTACGTTTTCCAATTTGTGAAGGGTTAAGGTTGCTGATGTTTTTTTAAAGTCATCACCCTTTTCTGTATGAGTAGTGGCTCTTTTGGTTTCATTTCATGGAAACTGTGTTACCCTAATAGGCTTTATAGCCCGTGTGTTTTATACTTTCAGCACCACTCCTTGTTGTTTTAAAAAAAACGTGTTGGCTTGTTCCTAGAAGGGCGATGGGCTTCAAGCCCATATGATCCCATTTTAAATGTCATACACCCTTGATGTTGCACCCCTTGTCTTTGTTTCTCATGTTTTATTTTCTTCTCTTTCCTAATTCTTTAATAATTTTTTCTTTATTTTCTCAAGAGTATTTTAATTTTTTTTTTTTATAATGTGATATTTGGTTCTTGACTTATCATTTCCTTTTTATTAATATTTTTATTTCCCACTTCGATTTTATTTTCAATTTTATCTTCGGTTGAAGAAGTCTGTTAAATTGTGAATGTTGGTTGATCGAGGTTGTTTAACCTTCATGATTTCAAATTTGTAGAAAATGATTATTGAGACCATTTTCTATACTTTGGGATCGTGATATGTTACCTTCGATTAATCGACGAAAGTTTGTGATTAAGACGAGACTGTCACCTTTTCTTTTCGTGTGGCACGATTCTTAGAGAATGATTCACAATATCATTTCTCTATCGTGTTTTAGCATAAATATCGTTGATTGTGTGACCTCCTATAGCATGATCTTCAACATAGATCGTGCTACGATGGTTTATCGCTAAAGTCGAATCCATTCATCCGATTAACGACAATTAATGATTAATCATTAACCACTAACTTTAATCTTCGCTCAATATACTCTTGATTTATTTTTTTGTCAAAATATTTTGTTTATATTATATTCTTTCTCATATCATTATTCATCATCATATTATCCATTTGCTTATATTATTCATCCTGTTACATTATTCTTGTTTTGATCATACCATTCAAAATATGTTAAAATTATCGAAACCCTAAAAGATTCAATTGATGGACTGTTGGTTACTTCTCTGAGACATGGAACTTGGACTTTGTATAGAATCCCTAGCAGAGGAATTTTGTTTGACTCTTGTTCATGGCTTAGTTTAGGACACCTCGCACACACACGGCTTCCTCTTGGGCTACCTTACAATGATACCACTTATTTCGTGCAATCCCGTGTAACTTACATGTACCTCGATCCCTTTCCGATGTACGCATTCGCTTTACTTTGATTGTGGTTTGTTTACTAAGAGCACCCCTAGGGACTAGCATAGACTAACCATTTTCAAACTAATTCTCAATTCGTCGTCAAGCCATTTTCAAAACACTCTTGTAAGTCGATTGCTCTTTAGCATCGCCATCAACCTAACGCACACACTTGCATTTTCCATCGTGGTTTCGTTACTAGGAGCACCCCTAGGGACTAGGATCGATTCACACCTCTTTTCACAAACCCTTGATTCAACGTCAAGTGGCATTTTCAAAACGAACTTCTAAGCCGAGTTCCTTTTGCCCTGCAATCAATCTCTTTGCACACGAATACAATCAAATCCTTGATCCAACATCAAGCTGATTTTCTCAATCAAACTTTAAAACAATTAACAATTATCGAAACTTTTTTCAAGGTGAAAGAGAAGGGGATTGAGTCTTTGATCTTTCTCTTCAATTGTTTGGGTGCGAGTTCTCTTACTCGTGTGTGAGCAATTGACGCCTCTAAAAGATGTCTAACTTGACAACCTTCAAACCATTTCCAAACATTCATCGTTCAAAACACTTTTCAAACGCAAACTCTTTTCGAGGTGAAATAGGAGAGGGATGGAGTCTTCCATCTTTGTCCTTAATTGTTTGGGTGCGAGTTCTCTTACTCGTGTGTAAACAATTGTCACCTCTCTCAAACTAAACTAACCTCCATCATAGTTCCATGAACTACGAACGCTCTGATTCTTCATTCTCGTCCGAATGTAAGATATGTAGGCACAAGATTGTGATGATCTTGGCGAGCTCACTTCTATCTTTTTTCGTCATTCCGCGTCTACCTTCCTTCCATCTTCCGTTTTCTACCTTTTCTTTTTTCCACCGTTTGCGTCTCACTTCCATCTTTTTCCGCCATTCTGTGTCTACCTTCCTTCCATCTTCCGTTTTATACCTTTTCTTTTTTCCACCGTTTGCGTCTCTCTTCCATCTTTTTCCGTCATTCCGCGTCTGCCTTTTACTTCCATCTGTCTTTCGCTCCCCCCTTTTCAAACTTTCTATAGTCGAACTACGAGTGCTCTGATTTCTCATTATCGTCCGAATGAGCATACGTAGGCACAAGGGCCCCAATACTTGGCGAGAACCCTATCCTAAAACCACCCATTTTCCTCTAGCATTCGAATCTTTTATCGTACCCTTTTCGCATTATCCATTGAGAAGAAAACAAACAAGCTTAGCTAACGTTCATCACAAATTGAACTAAGAGGTTTCCGTTGAGTACAACGGACGTAGGGGATGCTAATACCTTCCTCTTACGTAACTGACTCCCAAACCCAAAATGTGGTTGCGATGACCATGTTCTTATCTCTTAAAAGGTTTTCTCGATATTTTCCTTTCCCTCTTTTGGGATAAATAAAGTTCGGTGGCAACTCTGCCGAACCAAAAGACCTTCTGTGCCTTTCGCGCGAGGGTCGCGTTTCGATTGTGTTTTTTTCGAGGTGTGACATGTAATGAGGGTGAAGGTTGAACTCAATAAGGAGTTCGACATGAAGGATCTGGGAGTTGCGTCCATAATTCTTGGGATTGACATCCGAAGAGATAGAAAACAGTCGAAATTATGCTTATCTCAAGAGGCATACCTACAGAAGATTCTCGAAAAGTTTGATATGTCGAATTCAAATCCTGTTGTGACTCTGACAAACCCTCAATTCAAGTTGAGTATAGATTAGTGTCCCAGTACTGATGTTGAAAGAGCTTATATAAATAGGATTCCATATGCTAATATAGTGGGTTCTTTGAGTATGTTATGGTATATACTAGACCCGACATATCATATGCAGTAAGTCTTGTAAACTGGTACATAGCGAATCCTGGAAAGGCTCACTAGCAAGCATTGAAGTGGATTCTAAGGTACATAAATGGGTCTTTGAACAGATTCCTAATTTATGGTGGAACCTAGGGTGAAGGTAGTAAAGCAGTAATCGAAGGATATGTCGACTCTGATTATGCAAGTTGTATGGATTCCAGAAAATTTATTTCTGGATATGTGTTCACTATGTTCGGCACAACAATCAGTTGGAAAGTGTCACGCCCTAATTTTTAACCCTAAGATCCCACCTCTTTGTGCATCATCTTGCATAACATCTGTAGGTCATTGTTGAAAATTAAATTTGGGCTATGCTTTAAGGTTTTTGCAAGTCATGGGCCATTTTTTTAACAATTATGCCAAATGGGTCTTTGGACCATTTTTATTACTTTCAAATGTAGCGCTTTATTTCATCATTTCTCAAGGGTTGGTTTTAAAGAGTTCGTTGGCCATGGTCCATTAGTCACAAGCTCAGCCTTAAAGTAATATGAGTATCATCTGTCATACCCCAAATTTGTCCTACCTTTCTCAGCGTTCTTTGTAAGGTCATCTGGCCTCTGGCCGTGATCTTCCAAGATTTAGGTCATAGGATCTTGTGTGCGTGTCCATTATGACTAACCAATTTGTGCAGGTGCATTAATTTCAAGTGGAGATAATACTCATTTTCTCAGTCAAGTACTTCAAGATATGACCAGCTGATTCTAATTCAGAATGATTCTAGGTTTTTCTATTGGGTCGTTTTCCTCAATATCTCTAAAAAAAATCCTCAGTGTATATTACGAAGAGGATTAGGGATTTCCTTCCATTGGTGTTGAGCGTGGTCATTTGAGGACTAGTTAGGGTTTTATGGTGAGTCGCGAGTTATATCCTTATTTCTCAAAACTTGGTTTGTGTACCGAGTTCATCGTCATCTAAACTTTAGTTGTGCGGGTAACAAAGGTCAAGACGGACTTTGTTCTTATTCATGAAGTTGGATCATCATTTAAGTTTAAGAGAAAGAGTTTAGGTCCTCTTGATGATAGTTTGTGATCAATAAATTTGAAGCCGTAAGTTTGGATTAAAATCTTGAAGCAAGTTTAGGCAAGAAAATGTCAAGGTGAAGTTCGGAATTCATGTTCTTTACAAAATTTAAAGTTCAAATTCAAGCTATTCATTCAAGTTGCACTATTTTCTCATGCTCAAGTTCAAGCAATCTTTCATGTGATCAAGATTCAAAAGATCAAATTCTATCAAGGTACTACATATCCAAGAATTCATATTATATAAAATTCATTCAAGATTGCAACACCTTTTCATCATTCAAATTTAATCATGGTGGGATTCATAAAGATTCAAAGAAATGTTTTTCATACAAAGCATAACACCATTAAGTTCATCCAAAAATTACAAGTAAAGCTACAAGATGCCTATTTAAAATACAAACAACAAATTCGTTGTAAGTTGCTTCCATGTGAAAATTACAAGGCAACCAAAACAAGTTTACATGAGGCGAGGCAAAAGTAAGATCCATGAAGCTACATATGATTGTAACCGTTGCATCTCGGAGATGTTATCAAGGCTAGTGGAGATGGATCCTTTCCTGCAAATTTTCTTTTCTTGGCCAGTATAAACGCAGATAGTGCCTGCTACATCGAAACCGCAAATTTGGCCGGGAAAACTAAGATCACCTGAACTCAAGAAAAGGCATCCAGGAGAGATTAAACAAGTCATTGTATACGTTTAAATTTTCTGATACAAAAGCAACCACTTCCAAAGATGTAGAAATACAAAGTTGGTGATTTTTCAAAAAAAGAACTAACCTGATAGAGAGTATCAAGTTATATTTTAGTTTATTAATTTAAGGTTGTATATTAGTTGATATTTTAGTTTAATTGTTATTGAATTGGGCTTCCATTAGTATTTGGATATTTTAGTCATTGGCCCATTAGTATCATTATATATGTAGTGTCTTTGACACATTAGAAATCAATCAATGAAATCAAAAGTTATCTTTAATTTTTATTTTTCTCATAGTTTTATTGCCTTTCTTAGTTTTCTCTAATTTTGTTAGGGTTTATCAATTAGCATCCTAACAATTAGTGTTTTCATCATGTACTCAAATCCTCCTATGGATTATCCTTATCATACACCTTCATATCATCCATGGAGTATTCCTCCTACCTATCCCACAAACCCCTCTTTTACATCTCCTACCACATCTTCATTTTCATCTTTTCCATGGGAACTTTTTACACCTTGTTACACTCATGTTGGTTCATCATCACCAAGTTTGTATCCAAATCATGGGTATTCACCACATACACCTAATGCTAACCCATATTCATCTTATTCACCATCCTATTATTCATACTATTATAATAATTATCATCAACCAAACACCTCTTCCTTGATTACTCATAAATATCAAATTCATGCTACTAATAAAAGAGATTTTGAGAAGCAATTACAAGTGTCTCATCTCTCTTTTAAAAAAAATATAAATCTGCTAAATCCAGTTTCTTCCCCAAACCCACTCCAAAACACCACAAAACCCTTTTTCACACTAACACCACAACACCTCAGAACCCTTACCTCCTCCACAACACCACAAAACCCCTTTTCCCACTTTCCGATATCATAATCTCACACAAAAACCAAATTCCTTTCCATCTATACCAAAACGCTTCTCAATCCCATTTCTCCAGATCTACATTCCGCGTTTTGTATACAAGGAAAATTTTCCATCTCATGGGTTCCGCTTCGCTCTTGAACCCCTCCGATTCATCTCAGCCAGGCGGCAAGGACATCACGAGCAAAGAAGAGCCTATTGTTTCAAACACTGAAGAGGAAGTTATGGCCGGTGCTAAGCAAAAGAAGCGAAGTTTGTCAGAGAGTAGTGAGCAGCCTGCTCCTACTCGGAAAGTGCCGAAACGATCTGCGAGTGCAGCAAGTAAAAATTTGAAGGAGAAGTCTTTTTCCATATCTGATAAGTCTTGTCTTGTTGAAACAAAGAAGGATCAGGTTACAGAAGAAGAATTGCTAGTTGTTCATATGACTGCTGGACAAGAGGATGGCCGCCCAAATAGAAGACTTACAGACTTTATCCTTCATGATATAAGTGGTATAGCACAGGCACTTGAGATGCTTGAAATCAAGGACTTATATATCACTGGACTTATATTGCCACTAGAAGAAAATGCTGACAAGAAAAAAGAGCAAGGTGTTAGATGTAACGGTTTTGGTCGAATTGAGTCATGGGACATATCTGGTTATGAAGATGGCTCTCCAGTGATATGGATTTCTACTGAAAAAGTTGACTACGATTGCCAGAAACCAACTGGTACCTACAAAAAATACTATGATCTTTTCTTTGAAAAAGCTCGGGCTTGCTTAGAAGTGTACAAAAAATTAGCAAAGTCTTCTGGGGGAGATCCTGACATAAGTCTTGATGAGTTAGATGCTGGCATGGCACGGTCAATGAGTGGTAGCAAGTACTTTTCTGGAACTGCATCACTAAAGGAGTTCATTATTTCTCAGGGTGATTTTATTTATAAGCAGCTCATTGGTTTAGACACAATGTTGAAGGCAAATGACAAGGGGTTTGAAGATATTCCCGCTTTGATTGCTCTTAGAGATGAGAGCAAGAAACAAGCACATTTTACAAACACACAAGTGAGGCCATCAAATGCGACTTTAAGGATTGGTTCGGGAGTTGTAGATGAAGAGAAAAAGAATCAGATGGATTCTGTAGATGAAGAGGATGAGGATGCAAAGTTAGCTCGACTATTGCAGGACGAAGAGTATTAGAAATCTAACAGGCAGAGGAAAAACCCTAGATCATCGTCTTCATCTAACAAATTCTATATCAAAATTAATGAAGATGAGATTGCAAATGATTATCCTCTCCCTGCTTATTATAAAACTTCTCTTCAAGAAACAGATGAATTTATAGTTTTTGATAATGACTGTGACATATATGACACTGAAGATCTTCCTAGAAGCATGTTGCATAATTGGGCTTTATACAACTCTGATTCTAGATTGATTTCCCTTGAACTTCTTCCTATGAAACCTTGTTCAGAGATGGATGTTACAATTTTTGGATCAGGTACAATGACTTTAGATGATGGAAGTGGTTTCAATCTTGATATAGAGGCTGGCCAATCTTCCATTCCTTCTGGAGCACAGGACATTGGTGGTATTCCAATTTATCTGAGTGCCATAAAAGAATGGATGATTGAATTTGGATCATCTATGGTTTTCATATCCATCCGAACAGATTTGGCCTGGTATAGACTTGACAAACCATCAAAGCAGTACACTCCTTGGTATGACACAGTATTGAAAACTGCAAGAATTGCTATAAGTGTTATCACTTTGTTGAAGGAGCAAAGCCGTGTATCACGGCTTTCATTTCCAGATGTTATAAAAAAAGTATCTGAGTATACTCAGGACAATAAGTCGTATATTTCTTCTGATCCATTGGCTGTAGAAAGATATATTGTTGTCCATGGACATATAATTCTGCAACTGTTTGCAGAATTTCCAGATGACAAAATCAGGAAGTCTACTTTTGTGACCGGTCTTGTGAACAAGTCATTCAACTATGCTGCTGGCATTTCGCATAAGATTGACATTACAGAGTACACAATAGTATTGAAAGGATATGGAAAATACATGGCTTGTTGTTTGATGTACATGGCTTGTTGTTTGATGTATCGTGGAGATGTTGCTCCAACTTCTAAATTGTCTCAGTTAAAGAAGTGGGATCCCGGAATATATCTCTATTATATTTTAGAACCTTGAGGACAAGGTTCAAGTGAACCCCGCGGCAATGATAGAGAGTATCAAGTTATATTTTAGTTTATTAATTTAAGGTTTTATATTAGTTGGTATTTTAGTTCAATTGTTATTGAATTGGGCTTCCACTAGTATTTGGATATTTTAGTCATTGGCTCATTAGTATCATTATATATGTAGTGTCTTTGACACATTAAAAATCAATCAATGAAATCAAAAATTATCTTTAATTTTTATCTTTCTCATAGTTTTATTGTCTTTTTTAGTTTTCTCTAATTTTGTTAGGGTTTATCAATTAGCATCCTAACATAACCACACAAAAGTCACGTAAATCCTCATCATTATCAAACAAAATCAGATATTCTTGAAAAGTTTTTGGCAAGAAATGAAAATGTCAGGAACCGGTCTCAGACAACAATCAAAACTCAATCAAGACAATTCATATTTCTTTCCAAAACATATTCAGACATGTTGGTATGAGAGTGGAAAGAAAGTTATTAATTCAAAAACCACAGGATTCTGCCTATGCCTATAAGAAGAAGATTCACACGCACCCATCAGGGACGCAAAAACAACCATCCTCACACACAAAATCGCATGCATTGCAGTATCATAATTCATAATAGTGTCATCAAAAAATTCATAACAGTATCAGAGGCTCACACACATTTTTCGTTTCAAAATCATCAGCACAGTGGTAGCTAGCAGTACACACGCACAAAATATACAACACCATTAGCATCGCATCAAGAGGACGAAACACAAACTCAACAGCATATCAGTAAAAAATGGCGACGTCGCGATTTGGAAAATCACACATACACACAGAGGAAAACCACATAAACAAACACGGTTTGAATCAAATAACATGCGGAGGGAAGAGGTGAAAGAGATTACATATAAGCAGGCAATAGCAAAAGCAGAGAACACAAAGCACGGATTCGAAATCACTGACCTTCATCGCTGAGACCGCTGGTAGTACGACGCCGCAGTTACGGAATTTCACAGTTCGTAATCGGTAATTTCTGCCCCCATTTTTTCATACTTAATGCTATTCATATCTGCCATGATCGAAATCTTGAGTGGACTTGAGTGAGACGAAACCGGCACGCGAGAGAGAAAAATTGAGTAATCAAATCGCGTGCGAGAGAGAGAGAGGAAATGGCGAGCGATGCAAAGAGTGAGATTAGAGGAAACAAGAATTGTGAGAAATGCAAGGAAAGGTGAGCGTTTCGCAAGTGAAGAAAGAGGTGAAACCGAGAGAGAGAGAGAGAGAGAGAGAGAGAGAGAGAGAGAGAAGGTAATGGCGCAAGAGGAAGAGATGTTGATGCTCTTTCTCTTATTTACTGTTGTCGGGTTGGATGGATAGGTGATGGCCTAGAATTATTTCTTATGATGTTTTGGCACAATCATATGGGCCTTGTAGTGAGCCCATCACACTAGTTATGATTGAGGCTTGAGAGAAGTGGTTGATACTTCTTGGAGTGTGTGAACTTTTGCTATGATCTCGATATTTTGTCTGACAACTTGACTGCTTATGACATCTTTTTCTATGTGCCCTTAGTGTGTTCTTGGTTCAACTTAATTCCCAATTGATTGAATCAAGATTAGATTCTATGATCAACTTTCTCGCATGTTAACATTAGGTAGTATCCCCCTTAATCTTAATCTTAGGTCATCGAATTAGGCTAGATTTACAATTTCATTTAAAATTAAATTTTTTTTCTTAAAAAATACAAAAATACTTTAATAATATCTTTAACCTTTTTTCTAAACTCTAAAAAAACACTCAATAAATCTCAAATCATTTCGCCACTTGGCTTTTCAGTTTAAAACTTTTCTAAAAGGACACGCTTCATAGCATCATCCACAAAAAAATATACAACAAACAAAAAAAAACATTTTTAACACAAACTACGAATGCTCTGATTCCATTCCCGTCAGGATACGTACGCATGACTTGCGATGTCTTGGCGAGCATACTTAGAAATAACACCTTAGGTCTCCCTTTTATCTTTTCACCTTTAGCGGACAACTAACAAATAACACATTAAAACAAGAGGTTCTTGTAGAGTACTACAGATACTTAGGATGCTAGCACCTTCCCTAGGTATTACCAACCCCCGAATCTTAGATTTTCTTTGCTTTGCATTGCATTGCATATTTTTTGGGTTATTCGTTCTTTTTCCCTTCCCTTGGATAAATTAAAGATCGGTGTTGAATTAAGATTTGTGAACCTAGTTAACTTAATAGTTATGGTCTTCGATTCTCACCACAACAAAAAGCAACACTTTAGAAGGTTGTTGCCTTATCAACCACTGAAGCTGAATATATTGCCCTCACTGAAGTTGTGAAAGAAGCATTGTGGCTTGAAGGTTTTGCAAAGGAACTGAAACTTCAAGGTCGAAGTATCATTGTTAAATGTGATAGTCAAAGTGTGATACACGTGTCAAAGAATTCAGCCTATCATGAGCGAACCAAGCACATCAATGTGAGGTTGCATTTCATCAAAGGGGTAATCGAGCGTGGAGAAGTCCAAGACCCGAAGGTTTCGACAGATCATGATGTTGCTGATATGATCACCAAGACATTGCCCAATTACAAGTTTTTCCACTATATGCAGTTGATAAAGCTGCATAAAGAAAGCTAGTTTGTTCCTTATTGTTATAGAGTTTGTTCCAAGGTGGAGATTTGTGAGATATTGGATCGAACTCTAGTATTGTCGACAGAGGTTTAGCATGTCGTCAAAGTCTGCCCACATGCTATTGTTGAAGACATACATGTTGTAGTCGAAATGTGTTTTAGTATGTAGTTGTCGAATTGGGCCTGTTTGTTATGTCCAATCGTTTAAGTTAGCTTGTACCCTAAGTTAGCTTGTAATGGGTAATTGTTAAAAAGCTCATTAGTTTAGTATGTTAGGAATTAAGTATGGCAATCCTAATTAGGGTGAGAGAGTTATTTGTTATTCTTGAGTACTTGTAATCTGTTTCAAAGAGGAAGTAAAGAATAACAGTTATAACCAATTTTCTTCTTGTTTTTATTGTTTTTTCCGTTAAACTTAACCCCTGTGTGTTTCTTGTCAATAAAGAAACCGGTTATACTTTTGTTTCCGATGCATCGTTTTTCACAACACAATGCTTATAAATTATTGGTAGATTTGGAAACATTTGGCAAGCTTTGCCTTAGATACTTTAGAAAAACGTCCCTGACGCACACTACATAGTAACAACGTGCCAGCCTCACACATTCAGATACCAAAATGACTATTTGCCCTTATAAAGTTTGTTAATATTGTAATCGGTTTTGTAATATGTGTTTTATTTTCATATTAGACTTTATATAGCTCATTGTGGAGGGACTAAAATCAATTCCAACTCAAAGAAATATTTTAGGGATTAAAACAAAAGAAATATGTATTCAAGGTGAAAACACAAAAAGAAGTATATTTGTTGGGATGAAAACCCTATTTAAAGTTAAACCTTTTTAAATGATCCATTTTTTTATATTTTGGATGACTCTTTTTTTTTGTTCTTATGTAGTTGTTGCTAGTTGCTACCTTATGCTGGAAGTTACAAGAGGCTATCCATATCATCCTCAATGAAGTTTGTGAGTCACTATCTGTTTTTTCATTTAGTGGCATATGAAGGAATCTTCTATTTATGTTTTTGTTTGTAGAAAATTCTCTTTGCGATTTAAATTATTTTTTTATCCTCCTTTTCATTTTGTAGACATGTTTGAGCAAAGGAAGAGGCTTTCTGATCTTATGGCCTTCTCTTCTGTACCTACTTCTTTGGATGCCTTGTCATTTGAAGAAAGCAATAACAATGAGAAGAGGCAGAAAATTAAAGATCTCCTTGAAGCTAAAAGCTTAATTTTTGCAGAACCTTGATACAAAACTGTTAATAATTTGCATCTATGGAATACCTCTTTAATTGATGTCATATTAATCTCCAATACAATGGGTATTATGGGATTGCCCTTTCTTACCTGGAGGAAAGGTTTCTCAGCTAAGGTAGTTTTCCTTTTCCGCTTATGTTACATGATTTTATTTATTAATCGAACTATGTGACCATTTTCGTCTCCAAAATATTACTTACTTAGTTTTATTTTTTGTTTAATTTGTTAGATATATGTAACCCTAACATCAACAAGATTAAGCCAGTTAATGGTGGAAGATCTTGTATAAATGCATGGGGGAATTTATGCAATTTTACGGATCAAAGGAGTTTAATTTCCCTCCATGACTGTGGCAGGACGAACTTGAAATACTTTCTCCTGTATTGAAAGTGATAATGGCAGGAAAAGATGGAGTGGAGTTGGGTGGTTGGATGCCCATGTACCGGTGATATACCCTTAATGTAATTTGCATTTTGTAACAAACTCAATAAACTTAATGTTTTACGTCCAAAAAAAATGTTTCACTACTAGTCTATTTATAGACCACTAAGCTAACCTGAGCAACAATCAAACATAAACAATTGGGCTTTCAAGCAAGGCCCAATTCGACACACTAAATTACAAGTTAACATATTTCGACAGTATGCTCGGACATACTTCGAATACAACATACATAACTCCTGTCGAACTATGAAGCTACCCTTGTCGACACTAGAGTTCGATCCAAATACTACACTTCTCCAAAGGTCATCATTAGTTCAATGAAACCCCAGAGGTGGGTCACTGATTAGTCGAAGCATTGCAGTTCAATGAAACCCCACTTATTTTCTATTTTTAATTTATTTTAGTTTTTCTAATTTTATTACTTTCTCTCTAATAATAAAAGAAAATAAATAAATTCAATAAAAGCTATTTTACTCACATTTTTAAATTAATAATTAAAACTCTAACATTTTAATTATTCTATCACTTCTATATTGTCCTTCTCAACCATCCCTGTACACCCCACACACATGAAACACATCATTCACACAAAATACATAATTAAATAAAAGAAAATACGGTAAAATATTATATATGAAAAACTGAGTGTTATAGCTTCCATCAGTTGATTGACGCTCGATATCTTCCGCCTGACATACAAGCCATACAAAGGACACCTAATAGGGATCTTATAAGTCATCCCTAGCTGAGGGGCTCACCCCTTACTAAGAGACTCACAAGGAACTAAGGAAAGATGCATGATTACATGGAAGATAAACTTAATCACCTCGTCCTTTACAAGTCCTTGTGTTTGAGGGATTGTGTAATGATATATTTGTAAAAGAACCATATGGGCGACATGGGGGCCAATCTGTATTGGGTGCCCGCCTAATGGCATTGCCGCCTAGGCGTGATTCCCCTCACAACGTGCCTTTCCTAGATGTTATGACGTGGCCAATGCCTTGTTCACAACCTCTAACAACGTGTGAAATAAGTCATAACTACGATCTCACTACAAAAAATTTGACTTATAGTGCCAACACAATTCTATAGGTAAAGGTCACAAAACCGTGAGTATAAGCCATAAAACCTATACTGTTGGATGTTTTATTTCGTGTATTATTATTATTATTAAAGATGATAATATATTATAATTATGTATAAATATAAATAAATGTTGTAGGAATCGAAACCAAAATGTGCGCTCATTTAATTCAATTGCGCTTATAAGTTAAGTTATCCCACCAACCTTAATAATTTATTGGCTTAATTGCAATTTTTGTCCCATTATTTTTATTTTATTTTTTGAATTTTGATCCCTCTATTTTAAAATCTGAAATTTTTGTCCCTCTATTTTCAGTTTTTTTTAGTTTTGATCCCCTTATTTTAAAATTCGAAAATTTTGTCCCTCCATTTTCATTTTTTTTGAGTTTTGGCCCCCTTATTTTCATTGTTTTAAACTTTTGGTCCCTTTATTAGATTAGTTCTAAATTGAAAAGGGAACTAAAATTCAAAACAAAACTTAAAATAGGGACCAAAATTAAACAAAAATGAAAATAGAGGAACCAAAATTCTGGATTTTAAAATAGGAGGACCAAAACTAAAAAAAACTAAAAATGAAGGGACAAAAATTCTGCATTTTAAAATAGGGGGATCAAAACTCAAAAAAAATGAAAATAGAGGGACTAAAATTATAATTAAGCCTAATTTATTTTTATATTTAATATAAAATATAAATTTAGATATAAGGTGGATCTAAATATTTTAAAGAGTTGTATTACTATTTAAAAAATATCATTGACTTGCTTAAACAGTTGGATAGTCTAAATTAATATTGACTTCACTCAAATAGAGGCAAGTGCTTTTTTTTCTAGAGTAATTTGAACACATATTCGAAAACCTGTTGTGATAAATATTGATTCTTTTTACCTAACCAGTGTTTTGGACTTGTGAAACCGGTTTAGAACCGGTTGTAAAATGATAAACCGGTTTATTAATTTTGAATTTAAATGGACCGGTTTGGTTATTTTATTAAGGGTTAAATAGTGTTTACCCCCTGCCATATAGGCGTGTTTTGGTTTACCCCCCCTTAAGAAATTTTTTTTTATTCCCCCCTCAACTTTCTCAGATTCCATTGACAAAGACCCTGATGCACCCATGAGTTCAAGATTCTGTGACGTGGCGTGTTGACCTTGCTGACTGGGTATGAGTTGACTGCCACGTGGAATTTTATATTTATTTTTTTAAATTTTTAATCTTTATTTTTTACTTTTTAAATTTTTTTTCGTATTATTATTTTTTAATTATTTTTATTAATATTTTTTGAATTACTTTTTTTTTTAATTTTCGTTTTGTTTTTAAATATTATATATTAATATTGAATTTTTTTATATTTTTGTTTTGTTTTTATATATTATATATTATATATTAATATTTTTTATGAATTATTATTTTAAATTATTAACATTTTTAATTTCAAAATTAATCTTTTGGGCTTAACACCCATGTTTAACACAAGCAGCCCATCACATTCAATTGAGTCATAAGCATTTGTGTGAACTTGATATATAAAGATTACTATTTCAAAACCCACAAACGATGTGGGACTAAGAGTTATTGCAGAAATGTTATCTTGCAACTCCTTTACTTTTTTTTTCCTTTTCCTCCACTAAGTTCTAATAAACAAAGAAAAACAAAATCTTAATAAATTCCTCCAGTGGCCATGGGATGAAACACTACTGCTACTTAAAATTAGAAGCGTGAAATATTGATTTTGGATCAAAACCATTCATAACTAAGTAGAGACCAAAATTTGTCTTTATTATTGAGTGAAACCCTTGTTCCTCTAGATTAATATTGCTCTATAAACCGTTGGTCTGTAAATGTTCTCTATATATTTAAAGGAGAACATACTTGTATTATTGTTGAGCCTCGAGGTCTGCATGTTAAACTGATTTTTTAAAAAAAATTGCTTCTGTTTATTTTCTTAAATGAACAAATGAATTTGTGACTTATATTGCAGCAATCTTACTAACTATATTTGATTATTTCAGTTTTGTCTTTACTCAAAATCGGTGGAAGAATGGTTTACTCTACGTGCTCAATGAATCCTATTGAAAATGAAGTTGTGGTTGCAGAGGTAATCTACTTTGAGTGCTCTTTATTTTCATGCAGCTGTGCTAATCACTAGTTTATCTTGAAAGCACAGTACACTAATTTCTTATGTGTAGCTGTACCATGAGTTTTGCCATTGATAAAAATAGATAGAAAAGCAGAAGCAAGGATGGCATGTATCCAGTTGGAAAAAGTGTGGTTGAAACGAAAAGATTTGAAGACATAAAGCAATGTAAATGCAGTCTCTGATACATCTCCCCTTGTTGAAACATCTTTAATTTTTAGAGACTAAACTAGGCATGAAGGTGGATAGCCTATCAGAGATGATTTAGAAATGATTTTAGAGACTAAACTAGGCATGCTGCTGTCCACCAAATTAGGAACCACATCCTCCGCCATGTCTGTGCCTGCATCATAGAAAATGTTAGTGAAATAAGAAGTAGTAAGTTCAACCATGTCATCAGGGTTGCTTATGATTTCCTCATTATTTCTAATGAAACTGTTCTGGACTGGGCCGAGGCTGCCCAACAGTCGAGCAGGCCCAACCCATATAGCATGGAGAGGCCCAATAAGACCTCTCTGCGGGGCACTTGACTGCTGCAAGCATACCAACGTTTCCCCCGAGCACTTCAGTGTCGGGCACTTGGGCCAACAGGGCAGGAGGACCTCGCACCCCGGCGGATAGGTACATCCCCGACATACCGGATTCTCCCCCGCGAGAATACCGCACATCACTCCTCGACAGACATGGCTCCTCCCCGCGAGGCCATGTCCATCGTACGGTTTGACGGGTCCTCGACACAGAAGGCTCCTCCCCAGCGAGGAGTGTCTAACGGTCCGTACCACGTAGACACGTTCTAAGTAACCACTCCACTCCCGAAGGATTCGGTCTGCCCTAGTCCCGGAAATCTAGGAGCGGTTACCCCAGGGCGAAGACCACGCGCTGGTCTTCACTACGCCACGTAAGCCCTGGCAGTTACTTGGATTGGGCCTGACAATCCAGCCCAATGCAAGTAACCGTTGGCCCCGTGCTGGGGGTTCTCTATAAATACCCTCTCACTTGAGAGGGTCAGGTTAAGTCATTTTTCTCACTCTTCTTGTATTTGCTGTTACTCTGTGCACTCCCTAACTTGAGCGTCGGAGTACCTTGCAGGTACACCCCCCCCCCCCCCCCCCCCCCGCCGTCCTTCAACCTCACCGGAGCCGGAGCTCAACGAACGTCGTTGGCCACCAGTAACTGTCTGATCCAGGTACGATCAGTGGCGCCGTCTGTGGGAACTCTATAAGCTTCCCTGTTTTCTCTTCGATAAACCAAAGCTTCCTCTATCCATCACCATGGCCAATCCGACCGTCAACCAGGCTCTGGACATCGTGCTCGCGCAACTGGAGAACGGGAACCACCGTGAGGACGCCATCATCCTCCACGGCGACGAAGGCGACATAAGGGACGGACAGACCGCCTCCCCGGACTCCCAGGATGCGACCATCAACGTCGTCCGCACGGACGACCAGCAAACCCCTCTCCAGCCAGTGGCTCCGCCGTCCAACGCGGACCCAAGCACCGTGGCCCTGTTTGCATTGATCAACCAGACCAATCAGCTGATCGCGCAGAAGAACACCAGAATCGAAGCCCTGGAGCAAGGACGGGCACGACGATCTTCCCCGCGAAGACATCGCCGTCCCCCGTCACCTCGTTGCTCTCCTTCCCCGCGGAGGACCCCTTCCGAAGATTCCCGGACCCCGTCTCCCGTACGCCATGGTCGACGACCGCGCCTCGAGCGCCCCCAGCCGGCGATCACCCAGAAGCGCCCTCGTTCCCCGCCTCGGAAGGAACCCAGGGCCTCCACCATCTCCAAGAAGTCCAAGCAGGCTGAAGAGAGACCAAAGAACCGTTCGAGGAACTCCCCTCCACGGCACCATGGGTCACCTTCGAGATCCCCGGCTGGTAGCGACGACGAGGACCAAAGGACCCCCTTGTCGTGGGAAATCATGGACGCCCCAATCCCTCCGGGCATGGAGAAACCACCACCATTGGGGACCTACGACGGACTGACCGACCCCGACGATCACGTGGAGAGTTTCGAAGCGATGCTCGACTTCCGAAACGTCAGGGGAGCCATCAGGTACAGGTTGTTCCCTACCACCTTGCGGAAGGGAGCCATGACATGGTACAAGGGTCTGGAACCTGGTTCGATCACGTCATGGAAACAACTGAAGCAACGCTTCACCAAGCACTTCACCGCGTCACGTTGACACCCGAAGACAGAGGATGCCCTAGAAAAGATCTTCCAAGGGAGGAACGAATCCCTTCGAAATTACATTGAGAGGTTTAACAAGGAAGCCGTCGAGGTCCATACGACCGACGACATGAAGAAATACTTAATTATTCACGGACTACGCGCCGGGTCGGACTTTGCCAAATCAATTGGCCTCCGAAGACCCCGGCGTCTCGAGGACCTTCTCGCTCGAGCCCAGAAGTACATCGAACTCGAAGAGACGGAAGCAGCCCAGATCGCTCTTGAGACGAGACGTAGGGAAGGCCCCCGCGGCCACAAAGACGATGACGCTTCTCCCCGACGGGGAGGAGAAAAGAAGAAAGAAAACCGCAATCGAGATCCCCGGGAACAGCGCGGGCCAGCTGGCCGATTCACGGAGTACACGCCGCTCAACACTTCCCAGTCCCGGATCCTCTCAGACTGCCAGAATTCCGAGTTTGTGAAAGGAGGAGTCCGCTTCCGGAAGCCCGCGGCTCCCAAACCAAACGTTGACAAATCTAAGTACTGCAGGTTCCACCGAAGCCACGGGCACGTAACCGAAGATTGCATCCACCTCAAGGATGCCATTGAGATTCTCATCAAAGAAGGGCACTTGAAGAAGTATGCCCAACAGAATGACCCTCCTCGTCCCAGCTCAAAGGAATCACAGAACGTCGAGGAGGCAACACCCCCTCCCGGCGACAGCCAGCTTCAGGTCGCCCTCAGCGTCACTCGACCCAAGGACTTCTTCGTCCCCCCAATCATCGAGGGCGAAGAGGCAATCCGCAACATGTGGGCGACTTTCCCCGACGAGGGCCCCGTCACGGCCCGTAGTACCTGGGAAGGCTTCCCCAAAGCAATGGTTATCTCCGGAGGCGACCCCGGGAAAATATCGGTTGGGTCGATCAAACGGAAGTTTGACGAGCTGGAATCCGCGACATCGTCGAAGGCGACCACCCTCGAGAAAGTGTGGGGAAACTCCAATCCCATCACCTTCTACCTCGAGGAACTCCCCGGGGGAGCACCAAACGCCACTATTCCCCTCCTGGTCAGGGCCCAAATGGCGAACTTTGACGTCCGAAGAATCCTAGTCGACCAGGGGAGCTCGGTCGACATCATGTATTCTCATCTGTTCGGGACCCTTCAGCTGGACGAGAGGCATTTGACCCCGTACGTCGGGTCAGACCTACAGGGGTTCAATGGAACCACCACCAGACCATGGGGTTACGTGGAGCTAATGGTTACGTTCGGGGCCGAAGACACGGCCCGACAAGTGAAGATCCGTTTCATGGTGGTTGAATGCCCATCCCTTTACAACTGCATCCTCGGAAGGACCACCCTTGCTGAACTCACGGCGGTCCCGTCAACGGTCCACCTCAAAATGAAGTACTACACGAGGAGGGGACGGGTAGTGACGATGCACGGGGACATCGACGCGGCTAGGAGATGCTTCGACGCCGCCGTCAAGGGCCTAAGTTCCATTGGTCCCAAACCTAAGGCCGTGGCCAAACCACCCCAGGACGTCGGACAGGTACCTCTCCCGCGCGTCAACGCGGTCGACCTCGACAGCAGGTTCTCCGGCGAGCCCGATGAAGACAGAGTCGAAGACCACGACCACCAGGCAGAAAACAACGGGAAGCCTCTCCACCCAGCACGCCCCATCCCAGATGGAGATTTCGAGCTCGTGGCCCTCGGAGACGGCCCAGATCGCAATGTGAAGATCGGCACAGGGATCCCTGACCTAGCCAAAGAGCAGCTGAAAGCATGTCTGAGGGAGAACGCTGACCTCTTCGCGTGGAGCGCATCCGAGATGCCTGGCCTCGACCCCGAGGTGGCTTGCCACCAGCTCGCAGTAGATCCGGCCGCTAGGGCCATAGCACAACATAGGCGTAAGCAGTCTCCCGAGAAAGCGGAAGCTGCTGAGAAAGCTGTAAAAGACCTCCTAGAGGCAAATTTTATTTCGGAAGCCAAATACACGACATGGCTATCCAACGTTGTACTTGTTAAGAAAAGTAATGGAAAATGGAGAATGTGCGTTGATTATACTGATCTTAACCGGGCTTGCCCGAAAGACTGTTATCCCTTGCCTAACATCGACCAACTGGTCGACAATTCTGCAGGTTACAAACTACTATCTTTCATGGACGCCTATTCAGGATACAACCAAATTCCCATGGACAAGGTCGACAAGCAACACACGGCCTTCATGACCGCGTCGGGCAACTACTATTATAACGTAATGCCCTTCGGTCTGAAGAATGTCGGTGCGACCTACCAATGGATGATGAACAAGGTCTTCCGGACTGAAATCGGCGACATGCTCGAAGTTTACATGGACGACATGATCGTCAAGTCTGCAGAAGAAGTCAACCACGCCGCGCACCTCAAGAGGGTGTTCGACACGGCGAGAAGATGCCGTATGAGGTTTAATCCCGACAAATGCACCTTCGGTGTCCGGGCGGGAAAGTTCCTCGGATTTTACCTCACGGAACGAGGAATCGAGGCAAACCCCGACAAGTGTTGAGCCTTTTCCGAGCTCCCTACTCCGAGCTCGAAGAAGTCAATATAATCATTGAACGGAATGCTCACCGCCCTTTCCCGGTTCGTCGCCAAATCCGCACAGTACGCACTCCCATTTTTCAAACTCCTCAGGCAAAAAGCGGGGTTTGAGTGGAGCGAGGAATGCGAACAAGCACTCGCACATCTGAAACAAATCCTATCGCAACCCCCGGTCCTCTCGCGACCCGAGAACGGGGAAACACTCTTCTTATATCTTGCGATCACGAGCGAAGCGGTCAGCGCCGTCCTCATTCAGGAAACACAAGACGGACAGAAGCCAGTTTACTTCACGAGCAAAGCTCTCCAAGGCCCCGAGCTCAGGTATCAGCAGATCGAGAAAGTCACACTGGGCCTCGTCACCGCGGCCAGAAGACTACGCCACTACTTCCTCGCCCATACCGTCATCGTGAGGACCGACCAGCCGATCAGGCAACTCCTCAGACGACCGGATATGGCGGGGAGGATGCTCAGGTGGTCACTCGAGCTGGCCGAATTCGACATCCGATACGAAGGGAGGAAAGCCTTGAAGGCACAGGTACTAGCCGACTTTGTAGCAGAGATGACCGTCCCAGAACCCTCAACCAACGGGTCGCAGAAATGGACAATCTATGTCGATGGAGCATCCAGCCCGAAAGGAAGCGGAGCGGGAATCATCCTCGAAAACGAGGAAGGCATCCTCATCGAGGTGTCCCTCGAACTGTCCTTCCCGACTTCGAACAACCAAGCCGAATACAAGGCCTTCCTCGCGGGACTCAGGCTGGCCGAGGACCTTGGCGCCAGGGAGGTCAAGCTTTTCACCGATTCTCAGCTCGTAGCCTCGCAAGTCCGAGGAGAGTACCAAGCCAAGAACGACAGTCTCATAGAATACTTGGCCTTGGTAAAAGAGAAGATGAAAAAGTTCACCTCGGCGGAAGTAACTCACATCCCCCGGGAGCACAATGCCCTAGCGGACGTCCTGTCAAAATTGGCGAGCACGAAAAAGAAATGCGAGAACAAATTCGTCATACAAGAGGTCCTTTCCCGCCCGAGCATTGACAAACCAGGCATGATTTCGGACATCAACGCCATCGGGGACAGCGATTGCTGGATGACCCCGGTATACGAATACCTCACGACGGGCAAACTGCCCGAAGATCCCAAAGAAGCAAGAATGGTCAAGAGACGGGCGTGCTCGTACACTATAGTCGAGGATAAGCTATACCGACGAGGATTCTCTATTCCCCTCCTCAGATGTGTCGAAGATACCAAGGTCCCCGGCATACTCCAGGAGATCCATGAGGGAATCAATGCGCATCACCTCGGCGGACGATCGCTAGCTCGTAAAGCACTCCGGGCAGGATATTACTGGCCAACCATGCAACAAGACGCCAAGGAGCACGTCAAGAAGTGCGATAAATGCCAGCGGCACGGGGACATGCACCTCGCTCCCCCCAGCGAGCTCACGACGCTATCCTCCCCGTGGCCGTTCGCATGGTGGGGGATGGATATCCTCGGACCTTTCGTCCAGGGGTCGTATCAAAACAAATACCTCATCGTCGGGGTGGATTACTTCACGAAGTGGATTGAAGCAGAAGCATTGGCCAAAATCACTGCCTTCAACATACTACGTTTCTACAAAAGAAATATCCTCGCCCGGTTCGGAGTGCCTCAAGCCATCGTCATAGACAACGGAACCCAGTTCACCGACAGGAACTTCCAAGACTTCGTCACAAAACTAGGCACGAAGCAGTACTTCACGTCGGTCGAGCACCCTCAAACGAACGGATAGGCTGAGGCCGCGAACAGAGTGATCCTTCGAGGATTAAGACGGAGACTGGGCGACGCCAAACAACGGTGGGTCGAAGAGCTACACAGCGTTCTCTGGGCCTACCGAACAACCCCACACTCCACGACCGGGGAGACCCCTTTCCGTTTGACCTATGGAACGGAGGCAGTGATCCCTGTGGAGATCAGAGAACCCTCGAGGAGGACGGAAGCCCCCCTCGACGGGAACGCGAACGACGAAGCCTTGAGGGAAGAACTCGACTTCGTCGAGGAAACACGCTCGGGCGCTTCTCTCCGAGAGGCGTCACTTAAACAAAAAATAACACTACGTTATAATGACAAAGTCATTAAACGTGATTTTCAGGTGGGCACCCTCGTCCTACGAAGGAACCAGAAAGACTCGCGGGAGGGAAAACTCGCCGCGAACTGGGAGGGCCCGTACCGCGTCCGCGCGAAAACGGGGACAGGAGCCTATTTCCTCGAAAATCTGCACGGGGAAGAACTTGCTCGACCATGGAACGCTGAAAAGCTAAAACAATACTACAATTAAACACTGCCCGCGGGTTACTAGCACCGCGGTTACGGGGGCGCACTAGGGTACGAGCGCGACACCCCTATACAGAACACGACGATCAGAGACCGCGTTGTGTGTGCACGAGGACCTCTGATCCGGCGGGGATCCCTCAATCGAGGCCCACCGTCGTCGTACCAACCAGGCATAACACCCAGCTCGCGATGGGAAGTTCATGCCACGAGGCTAGGACGTCAATCGAACTCTTAGCTTCGTTGAAGGTCGGGGCACGCCTCCGACCGCCTCTCCACGCGGTCAGGAATTATCGAGGTCGAGCAAATCCCAAAGCCCTACTACTTAGGCAAAAATAAAGTATAGAAAATACCACATCACACACAATCAAAATCAATAAAGAGATATTACGAAGTACGAATATTGGGCAAAACCCTTGGTACAAAAAAGTTACAAATATAAGCCCACAAGCCGGGCAAAAATAACCATTGTGCAAATAGTACATCAACTAAGCCCACAAGCCGGGCGAAACAAAACGGCTCGCAGGCCGACCAAAACAAAGATAAAAAACCTACTCAGCTGCGGTCCCGTCAGGCTCTTCGTGCACATGAATGTCGTTCTCCCGCAGAGGATACACGATCTGGCCATCCATCACCTCAGCGTCGGGGTCAATCCCTTCAATGACGAGGTCGGGGTTGAGAACCCGAAGCTGCGCCACGGCACTGCGGAACCCTATACCCGCGGTTTCAATAGAATCATCCTCGGACACCCGAAGATCCTGCTCAAGCTTCCGGAGTTGCGCCACAAACGCCGCACGAGTGGTTAGGAGCTTGTCTTCCTCAGTTTCCCATTCGGCTGGCCGCACCGCATCTTCCAACTCGGCAATCCTTTCCTTAAGCCGCTTCTCCTCCAACTCCAGTTCAGCGATTCGGGCAAGGTGGCCTTTCTTTGTCTCCTCGGCTTCCTTAAGCTTGGCCTCGACCAGCTGCTGCTGCTTGCTTTGCTCTTTGTTCAGATCTCGACACTCTTTTAGTTCCTTGCGCATACCGAGCATCTCAGCGCCCAAGGTATCCAGCGCCTCCTGCAGGCGGGCCAGTTCAGCAGCAGGGCGGGTCTCGTCATTTAGAATGATGGCAGTCGAGCAGAAGGAAACGGTGAATTCGATTGGTCGTATCAAATTCACCCCTCCACCGCTGTTCAAGCGAACGGGCGAGGAAGGGGCAAGGCTTTCTCAACTCCCCGACGCGATCGGCCGAGGATCAACTTGCCCACCGGGGAACTCATCATCTCCCCGGAAGGTTCTGCCCCGTGTCCCCGCGGCACTAACAAATATACTGATTATCAAGGACCCCGAGACATTCAACGGATCCCCGACGTGTTCGTCCCTGATCCCCGAGATATTCATCAAAAGCGAGCAAGAATCTTCGCACACTCTCTCTCCACAACTAAAGATTCCCGCCGTATTCGCCAGGAATCCCTTCGTTTCTCATGGAAATATCATCAATTCACCAAGGAAACGTCCTACACTAGTTAAAATTGAAGAAAAACGCAAAATAAAGGTCCGGTTTGAAGCAAATACCTGGTAAGCGGCGGTGTAGGGTTCCGACACGGAGGTTTCCGGCTATGGTACGGCGGCGATTGGCTGTCGTAGCGGAGGAAATGCTTCCGACAGAGAGTGCCCGGCGATTGACGGCGGCGAGCTACGACGGAAGAGGTTAGAGAGAGAGAGGGAGAAAGTTTCTTGAGAGAGAAGCGGAAAAGTGAAGAATGAGCGAGGGGAGCGGCTTTTATAAGCGGTTCTCGCGAGACCCGAGGGGCGTAGTGCACTCGAGTGCGCTACCCTAGCCAGCCGCCCTAGCCTCCCTAGGTAATGATGGCAGGCGACACGTGGCACGCATGCAGCCACCCGTCTCCCCACGCGTGTCGTTTCGGTTTTCCCCAACGCTTCGAATCCGAAACCCTTCATCTCCCCGACCATACGACCAGACACATCTGTCTGACGCCCGACGCTCATCCGGCCGAAGGAATTTCGCATAGGAGATCGACCTCCTCGGTTCCTCTCTTAGCGTATCCTCGACATACAATAACCCTTAAGTCATTACTCTGCCACCTCGGAGCAACGACTTGGGGGGCTCCTGTTCTGGACTGGGCCGAGGCTGCCCAACAGTCGAGCAGGCCCAACCCATATAGCATGGGGAGGCCCAATAAGACCCCTCTGCGGGGCACTTGACTGCTGCAAGCATACCAACGTTTCCCCCGAGCACTTCAGTGTCGGGCACTTGGGCCAACAGGGCAGGAGGACCTCGCACCCCGGCAGATAGGTACATCCCCGACATACCGGCTTCTCCCCCGCGAGAATACCGCACATCACTCCTCGACAGACATGGCTCCTCCCCGCGAGGCCATGTCCGTCGTACGGTTTGACGGGTCCTCGACACAGAATGCTCCTCCCCAGCGAGGAGTGTCTAACGGTCCGTACCACGTAGACACGTTCTAAGTAACCACTCCACTCCCGAAGGATTCGGTCTGCCCTAGTCCCGGAAATCTAGGAGCGGTTACCCCAGGGCGAAGACCACGCGCTGGTCTTCACTACGCCACGTAAGCCCTGACAGTTACTTGGATTGGGCCTGACAATCCAGCCCAATGCAAGTAACCGTTGGCCCCGCGCTGGGGGTTCTCTATAAATACCCTATCACTTGAGAGGGTCAGGTTAAGTCATTTTTCTCACTCTTCTTGTATTTGCTGTTACTCTGTGCACTCCCTAACTTGAGCGTCGGAGTACCTTGCAGGTACACCCCCCCGTCGTCCTTCAACCTCACCGGAGCCGGAGCTCAACGGACGTCGTTGGCCACCAGTAACTGTCTGATCCAGGTACGATCAGAAACCAATAGTGTTTTTGGAGTTTTTAATTTTAGAAACTCAGGAAAAAGCAGTGTTTTTATCCCCTTTAAGATGCCATTTGATCCTAGCTTTTTTAAACCAAAACAGTTCCTACAGTGCAAAGAATTAGAAAACTTAAAAGCATAAATCAAGTTGAAATGAAATCTTGGCCAATTTGTCTCTACTGAGGTGTTTCATTTTGGAGGAAATGGCAATGGACTGTGATGCAATGCAACTGATCATATGCAACTGTGTTAATATTGTGTGGTGATATTGTCCCACATTGGAAATGGAAGTAGATAAGTTAGTGTTTATATACTTATCTTGGACACTAACAAATAAAAGAAGAATAAATGGGTCTGAAAAGAGGTGTTGAAAATGGGCTTAAGTCTATTGGTCTTGGCCCAATTAATATAATTTTTAAAATAAATAATTAAAAAAATATTAATAAAAATAATTAAAAATAAATAATTAAAAAAAATATATTAATAAAAATAATTAAAAATAATTAAAACGAAAAAAAATTTAACAAGTAAAAAATAAAGATTAAAAAATTAAAAAAATAAATATAAAATTCCACGTGGCAGTCAATTCATACCCAGTCAGCATGGTCAACACGCCACGTCACGGAATCTTGAACCCATGGGTGCATCAGGGTATTTGTCAATGGAATCTGAGAAAGTTGAGGGGGGAATATAAAAAAATTCTTAAGGGGGTAAACCAAAACACGTCTATATGGCAGGGGTAAATACTATTTAACCCTTTTATTAAATACGTTGACACTATCATTCTCTCCGACGGCAGCGCTTTCTCTAAATTGGTTACTTCTCTCTCACCGGTGGTAGCTTTCTCTCTCCGCCGGTGGCTTCTCTCTCACCGGGTAGCTTTCTCTCTCCGTCGGTAGCTTCTCTCTCACCGGAGGTAGCTTTTCTCCTTTTAGTTCATGTAAAATTGAGGAACCACATGCTGTTCGATAAAATGTCTGTGTGCGCTCATGGTGTTCGATAAAATGTCTGTGTTTTATAAAAAAATTTCTTGTTCTTGTGTAGCCGTTGCTAGTTGTTACCTTGTGCTGGAAGTTACAAGAGGCTATCCATTTCATCCTCTATGAAGTTTGTGAGTCACTATATCTATTTTTCCGTTTAGTGGTATATGAAGGAATCTTCTATTTATGTTTTTGTTTGTAGAAAATTCTTTTCATAATTTAAATTATTCGTTATCCTTCTTTTCATTTTGCAGACATGTTTGAGCAAAGGAAGCGGCTTTCATTTCCCACCATGTCACATGTTGAATTTTTGTGGGATTCGGATCTTATTGGATTGCCCTCTAGATCTTTCTGCCCTTATGGCCTTCTCTCCTGTACCTACTTCTTTGGATGTTTTTTCATTTGAAGAAAGCAATAACAATGAGAAGAGACAAAAAATTGAAGATCTCCTTGAAGCTAAAAGCTTAATTTTTGCAGAACCTTGGTACAAGACTGTTAATAATTTGCATCTATGGAATGCCTCTTTAATTGATGTCATATTAATCTCCAGTCCAATGGGTATTATGGGATTGCCCTTTCTTACTCGGAGGAAGGGTTTCTCAGCTAAGGTAGTTTTCCTTTTCCGCTCGATGTTACACGATTTTATTTGTTTACTGAACTATGGGACTATCTTCGTCTCCGAATACTGCTTGCTTAGCTTTATTTTTTGTTTAATTGGTTAGATCTATGTAACCCTGGCATCAGCAAGATTAGGTCAGTTAATGATGGAAGATCTTATATCAATGCATGCAGAATTTAGGCAGTTTTACGGATCGAAGGAGTCTAATTTCCCTCCCTGGCTGAGGCAGGAAGAACTTGAAATACTTCCTTCTATGTTGAAAGAGATATTGGCAGGAAAAGATGGAGTGGAGTTGGGTGGTTGGATGCCTATGTACAGGTGATATACCCTTAATGTAATTTGATTATTTAAAATTTATAATACCATTTTTGAAATCCGAATCGTACAATCTTGATCAAACGGCTATTGACGTGCCTAACTACGCGAAGGCATCGGATTGTGATAGCACACAACCCAAATCCCTCATTGGTTATATAGGGAGTACTTAACTCCCATTTGGGATTCTATTATTCATTTGCCTTGGGCAATTTTTTAACATATGATCGCTTGGGAGTTCAATATCCGTCAAATAGTCTGTGTTAGCAACCTTTGAGTCAGCAACAAGCAAGTGTTGATGGAGCGTCGTGTGGAGTTCAAAGAAGATAGCAATATCTCATGGAAGGCTGTGGATTGTGTGTTGAGTTTTGATTAAAGGATGTTCATTATATCAGAATTGTTCATGATGAAAGCACCAATGATTAGCACAGATTGATCCCAGGGAGCACTCTTCAAGTGAGTGTGAACTCAGAATTTGATGAGGAAAGGGAGAAGAATTATAAAAGGGAGAAGAGCCTTCTTATCATTCAGTATACCTAAATGGTTCTCAAGTATAGATCTTATAGTGCAGTAGCATTATAACAAACTTGCGTAAATTCAGGAATGGGAATAACAATAGGAATAAAATGGAACGGCTAGTGCTCTCCCAAAGGTTCTTTATAGTTTATTCAGAAAACATAATCCTTCATCCATGCTGGTTTCTTGGACTAGCATTTCTCAAGGGCTTGACCCATAGTCTAGACCTCATCTACCCCATTGGATTGCTCCATGATGTGTTATGGGCCTTCATTTGTCATTAGTTATTGTAGTTAAAGATTTGTTAGTTATGTAGCTGTTTTTTCTGTGTCCATTTATTTATTTTTTAAATAATATCAAGAGTTGGTTGTTGAGGTTATAATGTGTGGAATTTCTCAGTGCAGCTGATGTGAAGGATTGTATGCTAAAGATTAACACCCTTAATTATGCTCAGGAAGTATGCTACAATGGTACATTGGTTATAAAAGCATTCAGTTCTGGTGTAGAAATAGGGAGCTGTAATTGGATTCTAAATGGTCCAAAGGGAGATATTGCTTATCTTTCAAGCTCCTGCTTCTTTTCTGCGCATGCAATGGCTTTTGATTACCGCAGTCTACAAGGGATTAGTGCATTAATTTATTCAGATTTCTCATCCTTGAGTGATACACAAGATATTGAAGATGGTGATAATTACACGGATCCAACTTCTGATAAGTTATTGCCCCCGAGGTACGAGATTTTTTGAAATGTATTCACCTACAAAATCAAGTTGTATCTAGACACTTACATTTATTGCTGCCCATCAGTTCAAGCAGTCATGATAAGCTTGAATTATTAGAAATACTCATCTTTTAATATCAACTTTTTTGGTGAATTACTGCAGTTTTCAAGATTCCGATGGATTCAACCTTAACTCTGATGAAGATTTAGAAGAAAAGGAAAAACTAGTTTTCATATGCTCCTGTGCTATAGAGTGTGTCAAAGATGGTGGTTCGGTTCTTATTCCTATTAATCGACTTGGAACTATTTTGCAGCTTTTGGAGGAAATGACTACATTACTCGAAGCTTCAGCTACGGAGGTGCCCTCTTTTTGTTTTGATATGTTCTTCATTAATGATTTTTTGATAATAATAAAAAGCTACGATGGAAATATGAAATATGTTTTGTGGGTGTTGTAAATTAGCCTTGTTTGAAGTTGTTGACTTGACTGCTCTCTTGCCAAACCACATTCCGATATCCTTTTTAGTTGCTGGTTCCTACTAATAAGTAAAATGCATGTCTTTAGCATTCAGTTTCTGCTAGATGTTGATTTTGACTCGATATATTGTTTACTCGTGTTCATTCTTTTTTCCCTTTTCATTTTCCTTTGGATAAAATATGATTTTAGTCCATATAAAATCCACACTTTTTGCTTTTCAGCCCTGTATTAACTTTTTAGTCCCTAAAAATTACAGAACTACATGCTTTAAGTCCCTCAAGAGGTACTAAAAGTTTACTGTTTTGTAATTTGTTGGGGCCAAAGAAACAAAATTCAAAATGATTAGAGACTAAAAGCATATTTAACCATTTTCTTTATGCTTGCAAGGGAAAGACAGGAAAACCAAAGTCCTTCCTTCAAAAGTTTGCTAAGTGTACTAGAGTCAATAATCATAGTTTTGTGAAAGGAATTTTGTAGCAAAATCTGTGATTCCTGCTTGTGATTTTGAAGTATTCATCATTTTTCATTTTGTAGGTTCCAGTTTACATAATTTCTTCAGTGGCTGAAGAATTACTAGCGTGGCTTAACATCATACCAGAGTGGCTTTGTAAACAGCGGCAAGAAAGAGTACGCACCTTTAGTATTATGAATTTGGTCCATTACACTTGCATGCTAAAATTTGCAAATTATGAATTTGGTTCATTGTTTTTGACATCACAACTGATACTGCAGTTATTTTCTGGGGAATTTTTATTTGCGCATGTCAAGCTCCTAAAAGAGAAAAAGATTCGCGTGGTTCCGGATATTCATTCACTCGAACTTTTGTGAGATTTTTTTTACCTTGTTTGCCCTTTCTCTTCTCTATTGTAAAGAACTACTGTTGATTACTGACATAATTAGTCAATCTTAGCGTCCTTTTGCATGGTCTTAATGTAAAATCACACATTCCAGCAACGATAGTTGCTTGGGAAAATTAGTTTTTCCTTAGAAAGCAATAATTATTAATGGTTTTTCTTGACATTTTTAATATTTTCTGACTAAGGCATTGCTTGTAGAAAGAATTGGCAAGAACCCTGCATTGTATTTTGTCCCCACTGGAGTCTTCGTATGGGTCCAGTTGTTCATCTGCTTCGAAGATGGTGTGGCGATCCAAAATCTTTGCTTATCCTTGAGGTGTGATGTATTCCTCAAAACAACACTTCATCTGAGTCTTTTTATTCCTTTATCTATTTATTTATTTTTTTTAGAAATCTATCTTTGACATGTTTGGTCGTGCAAAATCCATTCTTTTAATATATTTGGAATTACATTAACGATTAATCAATGGATTTACTTACTGTAGGATATGGTGAATCCTGAACTAGCACTATTACCTTTCAAGCCAGTTGCAATGAAGGTTCTTCAATGTCTCTTTCCCTCTGGAATTGGGTGGGATTTCCTTTCCCTTAGACCTTAGTTACTTTTAATATGCTCATTAATGTATTGTTTGTTTTAGCAAATAACTTCCTCTCGATATTTGCAGGTTGCAGAAAGTTCAACCTTTACTCAAGACATTGCAACCAAAGACTGTTCTGGTAATTCTACAAACGTTACTTTTATATTTATACACATTTGTTTTATAAGACAGTACATGTGATGAACTTATGATCCATTTCTTTTTAATTTCTTATTCTGCAGTTCCCTGAAGATTTGAGATTGAAGACAAATTTCTCATTTGAAAAGTCTTTCTCAGTTTCATATTATACCGAAGCCGAGACTCTAAAAGTGTCACGTCAAAAGGACAGTTCAGAGATAAAAATTGCGGCTGATTTGGCTTCTCAGTTTTATTGGAAAACCTTTAAAAAGGAAGAAATCAATGTCACAAGATTAAAGGGGAAGCTATTAATGGAAAATGGTAGACACCACTTGTTCTTAGATAATGACAAAACAACTCCCTCAAGAAATAGTTCTTTGTTACGTTGTGGTTTACTAGATTCAAATAAATTCCTAGCTGCGTTATCAAAAATGGGAATTAATGCATCTATGGAACGTGTTACGGACGATGCTGGATCAACAAATGTTTGCATAGTTCACACAGAGGAACCATACAAAGCTTTGATAGAGATCGGAAATACCAGTACTGCTATTACTACTGTCGATGCCAACGCGGCGTCCATCCTTTATAAAGCTATAGACAACATTTTGGACGAGGTCTAATATATGATAGATTTTAATTTATAGTTACTACTGTTTGTAAAATCCTTGTATCTCTGCATATTATTCATAGTTATTACTGTATAAGTTAATAACACAATTGCTAGTTGTTACTATTTCATGACTTTGTTTATAAAATTTAATTCACTCTACCTATTAATATAAGTGTTTTAACATACTGTAAATTTAAGTGACATTCAAGTGTAAATTTCGTTCATAGATTTACTAGTTACAAGCATGCTATAGATTTTCTTTTACTGATGTTTGTAAAATTCTTGTATCTAAAACAAAGTACTCAAATTATTCTTCTTTCCCCATAAGAGTAAGTAGAAATCTCTTGTAGTCTCCTGAAGTGTTTTTGGCCACTGCATGCTCAAGGTGAACACTATTTCTCTTGTAATAGACCTTTTTTATTTCTTCCAAGTCCTTCTCAGCCCTGGTAACGAGCACTCGGGTGAGTGCATCCTCATCAGTTCCAACCGTTTCCATTGCATTACGAAGAACCTACATATAACATATTCAAGGTAAAAATTATGAGTAAGTCATCAATTTGATCATTGAAATTTAGAACATTATCAATTTAAATCCTGTTAATGTTTCTTTTTAAAATCTCACCTTTTCATAGTACTTCTTATGATCATTGATGCAACTAATGGCTATTCGCAGCGCCTTATGAAAGTCATCAGATCCTTCATCCAACAATTTCTGCAAAGGAAGAAAAGAATAATGAAAATTAAACATATAATGATAACATAAAAGGGTCTAATTCAATGCTGCACCTTAGTGATAGCAATGCCATGATCATGCCTATAACAATTGAAAGTTGCAACAAGTTGTGTCTTGCTTCTTGTTGTTAGGATTCTGATTACTTCTTCATGATTTTGATTATTGTTTTTGATAGCCTCATGAAGTATATCAGCTTCTGATTGTGCCAATCTTGCATTCACCTCACTCCCACCATACCTAAATGAGCTCACCAACCCCACCAAAAGCTGCTCAAAAATCAATCACAACATCTTATCAAACATTTAAGTATATATAAACTTGTACGACTCTTTGTAGGATCGACACTTCTGAATAAATATGTGTTTGATGTCTGACACGTGTCAGTGTCTAACACTAACATGACATAGACACATATTATTAAGTATATTCGTTTTTCAAATTACTACCAATATCAACGTATTAATGTCGTGTTTACGTCTATCTATATCTATATAAGTGCTTTATATGTATGACTTGCCTGACGAAGATGACCCGTGGTATTAGTAGCCACGTCCTCCTCCATCGAACGTTTGTACCGTTCGTGATAAGCACGTCTCACAATAAAAAGCTCATCAGGTGAAGAAACACATGAAATTTCCACAATAACATGATAGTTCACGATTGCATTTTTTAGTGCTATATTAGCCAACAAAGCCTCACGTTCTGCAGGTTCTAATATCCACCTATACATTGCTCTCTATTTTGCATACACCAACAAGTCAACTTCATTAGTTCATCTCCAACAAAAAAACTCAAAAGTTTTCATAGTAAAAAGATATTCTTCGAGATTGTCACATTGTCAAATAATATAGTGACTTGGGTTTGAATTCTAAATTTTACATAAAATATTCACAATCAAACTACTTAGTTGTTATTTTGTATACCTCAAAATCACCGGATAGCTCTGATTCAAGTCGTTTGATGAGATCTTCTTGATAGAGATCATAGTATGCTTGTCTGATTTGAGTTCTTTGAGTACCATTTCTATGACCTAATATTGCTATAATGGCTTTTTCATCTGCACCCCAACCTAGATAACAAGTAATTTAACTAATCAAATTCTAAATATTATAATTAAAAATAGCTTTGATAAACACATAATCAAGAAAAAAAAATGAAGAGATGAATGATGTGATTAGTATTACCTTTAACAGCTCTTTGGAGAGCTTCTGCATCTTCAATTGGAGAGTGTTTGGAAGGAGCAATTAGAGAAGCCATTGTTAATTGACTCTATGTTGATAATAAGTTATGAAGCAATTAGCGTTTTCATCAAAGCTATAATGTGTGTTTAGCGTTATATATGAAAATTAATAACACATTAATTTAAATAACTTTGTTACATTGTAGATAACTTATGTTGAAATTATCGAAATTTTTTATGTTTGCAAGCAAGGTTTTATATTTTATAATTATATCATAAAATATAATAATGAGGTCTATAAAACAACAGAGTAAAACAAAATAATGTTGCAATTAAGACTACCATCTCCACTTTAATACTATGATTTAATATATCTTCAATGTGTTAGGTTTGAGGGTCCAACCAAACACAAGAGATGTGGACAAACATGTTGGAGACCAATTAAAATAAAATTATTTGATGTCAAAAAATTTGATGAAAGAATAAAGGGAAATATTTTTTTTTTGGAAATAGATTTTGGCTTAAATAAACTTTTAAATAGTCTAATAAATCAATAAGATATTTAAAAAGTAAAACTCGAACTTAAAAATAAGTCTGTAACAAATTATAAATCAAACTTGAATTTTGATTTTTTTTATCAAATCGGTCTCAAATTAGATAAAGTTTAATACGACTCAGTTCATTCTCACCTCTAATTATGATTATTTGAATATACCAATTTATTAATCATTAATTAATGAGTAATTACTAACTATTACTGACCACTAATATTTGCATTATGAAGAAAAAAATAGCATAGGAACATAACACAATATTATTAATATTAATACTCTCCATTAGTCTAACCAACCAGCATAAAATCATATCCCAAAGGAAACATCACATCACAACATAGAAGTTCAAATCATCAAAAACAACAATTAAAATAGACACAACACCTTAACAAAACATACTACAATCATAACATAACCATAACTTAAACAATAACACAAACTCATTACTAATATGCCCTTAGATTAAGTACTTTCACTCTTGCTTCCCCAAAAGAGCAAGAATGAACTTCTTGTAATCTCCTGAGGTATCTTTGGACACTGCATCTTCAAGATGAACACTGTTTCTCTTGTAGTATACCTCCTTGATGTCCTTCAAATCCTTCTCAGCCCTCGTAACAATCACGCGGCTTAGCGCATCCTCGTCCGCTCCAAACTTTTTAATCGCATTGCGCAAAACCTACACATAAATGCCGAAGTTTTAGAGAACATGACTCTTGATATTGTAATAAATTTGGAAAAAGAATGCGAGAAACTAAACTAACCTTCTCGTAGTACTTTTTGTGATCATTGATCGAACGAATAGCCACGTGCAATGCCTTGTGGAAATCATCAGATGTTTGATCCAACAATTTCTGCGGATATAAAGTCAAACTCTTATCACTGAACTGATACATTGTTGAATAACAGAAGTTAAGAAAAGATAGAAAATTTGTTGTTTTTTTATACCTTACTGACGGAGATGCCATGTTCGTCTCTATAGCGATTGAAAGTTGCCACAAGTTGAGTTTTGCTTCTTGTAGTGAGAATTCGAATGACTTCTTCTTCATTGTTTCCTTTCTTTTCTTTGAGACTTTCGTGAATGATATGAGCTTCGGTTTGTGCTAATTTTGGATTGATTTCGTCTCCTTCGTACCTGAATGAGCTCACCAATCCAACCAAAAGCTGCTCGAATTCAAGAAAATACTTATACATTGTTAGTATCAATAATTTGTAACTCAAATGGACTCTTAGGATCTGTTTGCGAGATGGTTAACTATCTCGCAAACAGATTCTTAGGGGCTATAAAGAATGACTTGCCTGACGAAGATGACCGGTGGTGTTAGCAGACACGTCTTCCTCGATGGAACGCTTGTAGCGGTTACGATAGGCGCGCCTCACTGCCAAAAGCTCTTCGGCTGATAGCACAGAAGCGATTTCAGCAACAACGTGATAGTCTTTGCTGCCATTCCTGATTGCTACATTGATCAAAACAGCATCTCGATCGGCAGGTTCCAGAAGCCAGCGGTACACAGCTCTCTGAAATCAATAGTTCATGTTTCAAATACATACGTAATTTGTTATATTTGTGTATATTATTATATATCAACCCCTGATTTATTTATCAGCGATTGATATTATATTGCTTATTTTATAGTCTAAAACAAAATAATTATTTTAGAGGAGTCAGATCTCGATATCGTGTGTTTGAATACTATATACCTCAAAATCACCAGAGATCTCTGACTCAAGACGTTTGATGAGATCTTCTTCGAAAAGCTCCTCATAAGCCTTTCTAATTTGTTGCCTTTGATGAACATTTCTATGACCCAATATTGCTATAATGGCCTTGTTATCAGCACCCCATCCTGCAAAGTTTGAAAAACCATTAAACACTATCACAAATTTTAGATGACATATACGAATCGGGCCTAATGTGACTTCCTAATAAAAGTAGATGTAATGTTATGATCTAAGTTGTACAATCACAAACTTATCCGATTGCATGCAGTCAACCACATCTAGAATATCAGACCTTCAAGATATTAAGCTCGTTGTTTAAGATTTTGAAATACGCATTAAAATTTGAACCATCCGATCTTTAAAATTTTGAACCATATGATCTTGATCAGGTGGTTAATAACACCGAGTGCGTAAATTCACATCTAGATTATCCGACTAATATCAAACGGTCAAGATATTAAACTCGTTGCTTAAGTTTTTCTTAAAATACGCATTAAAATTTGAACCATTTGATCTTGATCAGGTGGTCCAAAACATAACATCGAGTGCGTAAATTCACATTACAAATGTCATCAAGTTGATCAATTATAAGAATATAAGTGAAAAACATAATATATAAAGTAAAAGTAAAATGACTAATCAATCAAAAGCAATAATTTAATAAAACCTTTGAAAGCTTTATGAAGAGCTTGTGCATCCTCAACAGAGGAATGGTTGCTACTAGGAGCAATAAGAGTAGCCATAGGTAAATGTATATTTTTCTTACTATATGGTTTTGTGATTATGGTGAAGTTTGGTTAATAGATTCTTCTCTTAAACAATAATTTAATTAAATATAAGTTATAGTGCTATGTTAGTTAGTAAGAGGATTTTGTCAATATTATATATTCAGAAATTTCGTAAACAGAAATTGAAGAAACTAAAGCTAGCTTTATTACACATAAATGGTGTATTTAGTAGGTACTTAGTTGTTTTTTTACTTGCATTATTGAATGAATAATTATTACTAAGGTATTAGAATCTAAATAAGTTGAACTACCACTAAAAAAAGTTGAACTAGAATTCTCATGGTCCTTTTCTAGTTACTATTTTGAATTACTTAAATAATTTACAAATTTTAATACAACTGATAAAAGTCAATATTATTAGGTTAAACGTTAATATTAAAATTCGAACCCTTGTTTCTCATAGTTATATGTATGATTTTAAAGTGGTTATGATGTCTCGGCAGATCTAAAAAAAAAAAAAAAAAAAAAAAAAAGTAGATTTTCAATTTTGGATGCAATGTTTAATTGAATTCAACTTGTTATTTACCTAATTTAATGATCATTTATTTTAGTTTTTTAATTGAAAAGAAAATATAATAGATGAACATTTAGTATTCTAGAGTTTGGTTGGTATCTATTCATTATTTATTTATTTAATTTTTAATTTTTTATATTAGATTATTTAAAATATAAAAAGAAAAATCACTTGCTATCCAACCAAACTTTAATTCTTGTTCCATTAAATTAATTTAGTTGATAATTATGTAGAAATATCAGATTCATAGACGTGAATTCAAATTCGTAATTTTGTAGTTATTCATCTATAAAGAATGGATTCTAAGCTTAAAAAAAACTAAAGAGATAACTTAATTACTTCAAAAATAAAAAACTTAATTGATCTTTATACTTAAAGCAAAGAGGTCATGATGTATTAGCTTAGTTGCAATAATCTGATTTTATAAATTTAAAAAAATAGTATAATTTAAAGATCATTTAAAATAATTTAATAATCATTAGAATTATAATTAGTCAATCCACTAGTGGACAGTTCAATTAATCTCCAAATTAGTCAATCTTAATTTATTTTTAAAAAAAACTATTCAATTATCAAATAATACATCACTCAATTAAGGATAAGTTTGTAATCACATTATTAATTAAATATAATCTACCATTTTTTTAAAACAAAAATGTATAATAAGTATGAGCCATGCATGTACCTTTGAAAGCAAGTCGTAGAGCTTCAGCATCTTCAACAGGAGAAATTTGGCTAGGAGCAACAATGGTGGCCATTGAAATGCTAACTTTCTCGCTCAAATTTTGCAACTATAGAAGCAATAAGTGATTATAGATAGTGGTTTTTGTCACCTTTTATAGCATCATATGTCTTCCTAGGAGTTAACGCCCTTTCTAAATATTTCATGTAATTTTAATTTTTCATGTTCAAATTTTATTTCTTTATTTGTGTGCATTAAATTTTATTCAATAAAGGAAAAAATGGGGGGAAATTGTAAAGGAAGATATGTAAAAAGAAACAGAAAGTAAAGCTGGCTTCTGGTGTTGAGAGTTTGTTTGGTTGTAAATAATGCAATGCATGAGTGGTCATAAAGATTCCTTAGGTGCTTTTTTTTGTCCTTTTTTGTTTGCATGTAAAACATTTGGCAAATTATGTCTAGGATTCTCTTTTCTTTTCATATAGTGTACTTTTCAATAAAAAATAAATATGAATTAAAATAAAAGATATTAAAATTATAATATATTTCAATATTTTTTATTGATGTTTTTTTAAAGTAGATGTTCAGAACAGACTAACTTATGCAATGGACTCACGATACGACGAAGATGGCCTCCGACGTGGTTGCGTCAGAGTGAATCTGTAAGATTAACATTCAAACGATTGAATAACTTAATGAATCCAAAAAGAGTTAAAGTGAATTATGGTTGAAATCATACATTATACTTCATGCGTGATGCCTTATATATGAAAGACAGATAAGGACGTCCCTTGTTTCCCAACGTGGAACGCGGGAGGCGTCAGATGATATCCAATAGTAAGCAGTAGAACATGGCGTGGATTCAGTGTGAGGCTCCAAAACAAGGTTGCATTATATCTTCATAATCTGGGACTGCGGCCTAGAACAATTGCCTCCAAGGCTTGTCGTGGCATAGCAAACGAGAAGTCTTTTAAAAAATTGGGCCAGGCTCTTCGTATCAGGCTCGCTATATGGAGAAGTGGAAAAGACTTGGGAGCTAGTGTGAGTAGTCGATGAGACAAATGCATTTAATACTAGTCTCATTATTGAGACGTTTAACATGATCCTTCTTACACGTGGCCCTAAATTTCTAGGTTAGGGTGTGACGTTTCCTTTTATGATGCTCAAGTGTCATTGTAATATCGAGAAAAAAAAAAACTAATTGTTATTTTTCTGTCTTCCTATTTTCTTTTATTTTAGATTGTTGATTCATTCATCTTATTACACTAAATATAAGTCACTTAATCTTTCAAACAAAATTTTTGCTCTTTGTGCAAACCGTAAGCTTCTCTTCTTCTACGAACTCTGATCTTTCTTCCTGATCTCGGGTGACTCCCATTTTCACCCATCTCTTTCTTTCTTTCTTTATTTATTCGGATTCTATATTTTTTTTGTTCATCGCCTCTTAGAACTACCTCTTGTTTTAATTATTTCCTCAGTTTTCAGCTTTCTCATGTACCACTTCTCTCCCTATTGTATACGGTTTATTGTTTTTGTTTATTTGATTTACTCATAGCCAACATAAGAGGTGTGCATGCAAATGTGATAGATATTCCTAATGGTGATGATGCGAGATGATGCGAATGATTCTTCATCTATCATTGGAATGGTAAACTCAAAGTTTACAAATGAGGATCTTTTAGAAGTTAACCAACTCATTGCAAATTTTGTTGTTCTTAGAGATAATTTTGACTCTGGTGGGGGTTCCAATGAAGATGGTAGCAAACTTTCAAGTTCCCACTCTGGCAGATGTACAAATGATTTTGCTTAAGCAATCAAATATATGAATTATGATTGTGTCATTGCTAGGTACGTAGAGGCCAAGTAGATCACCATCATGTCCAGTGTATTATTTCTGGTCATTAAAGACTGTTCTAATAATTCTCCCCTGATCGAAAGATGTAGCAAGGATGACACATCATCTAGTATAATGGGCATCTCACCATGCAGAAGATGAAAAAATGACGGCTTTAAGTGTCATCTTTCATCAAAAGCTAACAACATATCATGGTTAATAAAAGTATAATCAGTCATGCATAAATCATGCAGTCGGATAGTTGCATGACATCATGAAACCATTGATTCTCAAGTTGTTGCAGCTTCGCAATCTTCCAGCCATGGTTATGCATTTTAAAGCATCAAAGTACTGCAAAAAAAACATCATCGTCAAAAAGTTCAAACATTATAACACATGTGTTTCAAAAAATAAATACATCTAAATTTTATCTTTTCACCCCACGCGTGCCTAGCAGTATGGTTTACATACAAATGCAGTAGTTACGTGTAATTGGGGCCTACTCCAAAAACCTCAGAAAAGACATCAAGAACGGCAGCATCGGCGGCAGGTGCATGAATAAGGACTGGTGGGACTTTCAGAGAAAAAACAGATGACACTTGCCTCCGTAAAGACACAACCGGCGACACCTAAACTCTATAAGTGTGTGTTTCCACATCAAATTAACGGACACCAACCAATGGTCGCGATGGTCAGGATCTCTCCATGTGAACACATGCATGTTGGAACACTCTATCGTGCCTCAACTGTTATTGGTTGTCAGCCATTATACCTATAATTAAACCAAACAGAGCAAAAAAAATCAAATACATATGAAAGACATTCAGAATTAAACAATGCAGACATAATGCACTTTTGTATTTTTAGAAAATCACATTCAGACAAAATACGAAAATGCATTTTCATAGTTTCCTGAAACACATAAAATGCAGGGAACACAAAAATAGAAGAAAACACATGCCTCAATAAACTACCTAATTATAAGTGTAACTACCTATTTAGTAATGCATGCATCACAAATAAAATAAAATAAAAAGAAGAGGTAAATGAAAATATTTACCAAATGTGAGTAGTGGAAGCACTTTGATTGAATGGACTTGACAAGTGATTAGTAAAGCTCTTGAATTAGGCGCAATGCAGTAGAAAATTTAAGCAAAGTTGAAAAATGTAGATGTGTGAGTTCTCACGCACACTTTTTGCTTTAACTTGGAAAGTTTTGCTAGAAATGAGAAAGGAAAAAGGCCTAGCACGTATTAGACTAAAAACTCGTTAGAAGATATATTTTTGTATTTTTTATAGAGATGCATCTTTGTACTAATTTTTTATAAAATGAAAGTGTGACTCACTTACAAATGGATAGAATGTGGATGTGGTACATCCAAAAATACATCTTCATATTATAGAGACATTTTTATATTTTACAAAAAGATGTGTAAACACCACTAAAAATGCAATAAGCAATCTAATCCTCTTGTTTGTTTTGTATAAGGATTCTAAAAAAGTGGATCACAAATCATTTGGATCTATTTGAATTTCCATGATCTTGTTCTTGCCCATGCGAGAATAAGGATAAGATCTAACTTCATTATATTTTTATAAATAATTGTTTTCATAATTTTGTTCAAATTTTTATTTTTATAAATAAATTGTTTTCAATAATAAATATAAGAAAACTAAAAAGAAGCATGTAAAATAGAATGGCAAACTAGCAATATCCACGTCACTCAAAATGTGCCCGTTGTTTAAAAAATATATACATCAATATTATTTTATCAAAAATAAAAACAAAAAGAACAATTATTTAAAAATAAAGGAGAATTTATTCCGTGAATAGAGCATAAAATATTAGTAGTAGTTACAATCACACTAAACTTGTATGAACACAACCTCTAAAGACTAAATAGTTGTATGTACACATTTGTATGTTGCCTAAATCCTGGTGTATGTTATGTTCAAGTTCGGGATTCGGATCTGGCGTCACTGGTGCGCTTTGGATACAAAGATCCTGCAGCTGGAACTTCAGCATGTGAAGGTACCATTGCTGAAAGAGGTTGGAAATTTGTATTTCCAACAAACCAATAGAGAGCCCATTTTAAATTGCAGAGTGTGTATTTGAGTGCTTTGGTCCAATTTTCTTGCTTATTGAAGCTTTGGGTGATGGAATAGTTTTCCACTTTGTCACTCTCAATCCTGCAAACCAGCACAACTATTTGTCATTCTCAATGTTACAAACTAATACAAGATAGTCATAGACTTACAATTTGATAAATGATTCTCAAATTATGGTATAAATAGCAATAATTTAGCGAGAACGTCAAAAATGATAACATAATGATGACATGGGAGTGGGTAGCGACCAATTTGAACTTACGAGAATTAGAGGTGACAAAACGGGCTCGGCATGCCAAAGTTTTAGGCCCACAACCTCTAATATGTCTGCTGCTTCGCCCCATTTTTTTTGGGCGCGAGCATTAACAAGAATTTTTGCAACTTTAAACCTTTAGGGGTGCAATACCCGCTCCACCCTCATTTTTTTTTTGGGGGGCGAACCAAGGTTATAGGTTCACACCCTCAACTATGTATGCCTCGCCCTGTTCTTTTGCGGGGCGGGCATGCCCATTTGTCACCACTACTAAAAGTAACCTAATATGAAAAACATCACAGAGAAAACAGTTCGGTGGAATCCGTAAATACTATAAAGTTTATGAAAGCATAATGAAGTGTTGCTTGAAGCAACATTTTTCCACTTTGAAGATCTCTTTTATTCCCTTGAACACCAACTTAAAGTAAAACCCCATCAAAGATCAAATCTATCATCTCCTCCTTTCACAATCAACTGGCGAAAAATGCATAAACTACTTGACTTAAGAAGAGATGAACATGATGGTACCAATGCAAATTTTGTGCTTATCCAATGCAAATAAATGATTACATAGTACCAAAAGATAAAATTCACTCTAGAAAATATATTAAATGCAATGAAACTTACTTATAAGGTAACTTGAAACATTTCTCGGGTGGTATGTTATTCTCTTGATCCTTAGATTTGGCAAATTCTGCAAAATCCTTAAGACATGCTAAAAAGAATGTCATTGCTCTGTCATAGCGAGTACTCCAGAACAAGTTGACTGGACCAAAACTGCGAAACCTTAGCCATTATTAATGGCACAGTAAACAAATTTAAGAACAATTATAAAGGCAACGAATTTGTTATATCATTTTGTCTGCAACATTTATATTAGTATAATTCAGAACATCAATTACAGTCTCACCACAGGCATATAGAACCCAGGCCAGGGGCAAACGGACGGCCCTAAATATTTAAAAAAAATAATGTAGCTTGGAAGTTTATTCTGGTGTTTAGGTTGCAAAACTAAAATGCAGCCGTATTGAAATTGCCGCCAACAAATCAGCTGGTACATCTGATTTTCTTCCATCGATTATATTTAAGGTTTTCGCTCAACTTAGGCCATATACTTATAAAAATTAGAACATCATAAAGACAGACAAAAGTATAAACAGCACGCATACTTACAGCTCCAAAGTAGTGTTGTTGGTGTCTATGATTCGAGGATAGCTACCCATAGGAATTATTTTTATTCGATATCTAAAAAGTAACGAGTTAAGGGCATGCTTTATGTCATTTCCAATAAATTCTGTGTAAAATGTAGTTTGTCAATGAAATGAAAATGTGGACACAAGCAAATAGGATCTTATAAGTTTCATTTGATGTAAAATTTCAACTCAACTAGATACCATCTTGTACTAAAAAACTTAAATATTAACAAAAAAATTAACTAAAAATACAAGAATAATTCCAAACTAACATTTCTGCCGCTGCATCTTCTATGCATTGTCCAGAAAATAATAAACTTGAACTAGACTAAAATGTTCTTGTAGTGAAATTAAGCACAAGACACAACACTCAATAAACATTGGGCTTGATTTCCATACAAGAATTTAACAAGTAACTATGTTAGCCTATGAATAGAATGGCATCTGTCTTCTTAAAATCATTGTGACGTTTTTCTCAGGTATCTATGACTTGCAAAAAAATTTAAAAATAGCTTAATCAGTAAGATGATTTCAATTGATAAAAGTTGGTAACTCAAACACTTAGACGCCCGCAGGTAGTTGAAAAATTCTGTTTTGAACTGGTTTCACTAATTCACGATTATTTTACTACATGGCGAAGAGAAATTTTATCATATTAACAATACGAACAATTAATCTGATATGCTTAAAGAAAAAAGGATACTGAAACTTCGGTCGGAAATACTGGCACATTGTATGAAGAAGAAGGCATGCTTGGCCCCAGGCAGCATTTATCTCATCCCATTCTACCTAAATGTTTCAGAAATAGTAATTATCATATAAATAATTCTTAAACTTGAAAGAAGAGGATTGAGAGTATGAAATACAGGAGAGAAAGTTCTTCAGGATGAAAAATTATAACTACATATTCAAATCATTAAATGAGGGAAGGACAGATGGAGCTACATTAATTAATTTTATGAGTGCAGACTTCACAAAGTTGTACACATCATCAATTAGTTATCTATATACATTTATATAAATAGGTTTAACTAATACATGTGCAAGTGTGCTTATATATTTGTCAGAAAAAAAAAAAGTGCACCTAGATATGAGAACTAGGCAATGTACGAAAGAAACTAAGTTATTAATGAAATAGTAACAAAGAAAGTAAGTCGTGTTAGTAACCTTGTAAACAATATTTGCACATATACATGTATCTCATCAATTATTTTAAATGAATAAGCTTCCAAGGAAGAAATCCAGCCATACATACTGAGCCTAACATATTGACATAATATAAAAATACATAATACAACATGTTAGGCATCTTACTGGAATTTTGGGGAGTCTTCCAAGCCGAAAATTGTTAATTGTTCCGAACTCTCCATCATGAGATATGGGAAAGGCGTCATTGAGCACGTTTGTTCTCTTCAACAACTCTAAATGTGCTTGTGAAACTTCAATCTTGGCCAAAATTGCATCCCTCTCCTCCTGTCGATTGAAATATTTTTGCACAATGCTTAGATTTGGAAGTTCATTTTTTCCCAAAAATAGATAGGACAGAAATGTGTTCTTATGCAAGTTACTTCAGGTTTTTAAAGCATCTATAAACAAATAAAAAAACTGACAAACCTGATGAGAAATTAACTGAAACTGAAAATTATTGAACTCATGCCAATACCTGTTCAGACATGTAAAATCAATCAGTAACATCAAGCATTCATACACACCAAAGAAGAAAAGAAAAAAGATTCATAGACAATTATTTTGGGGATTGAGGGGTGAGGTTAGGGATTTTTCAGTATATTCAACTATGCCATTGTTTTATTTGAAAATATAATATTGTTAAGGACAAAGGTACAGTGAAAATATACCGCTCCTCCAATTCTTTGAAACGGGTAGATTTTAACTCAAGTTCCTTCCGTTCAGCATTTACTTCAGCATTTTGTCTCTCTGTTTCTTCAATTGCAGCTTCTAGTCTTCTTTCTTCTTCTTCAATCTTGAATATCAATTTAAGTAGTAAATATTTAAAAATTAGACTTGGAAGAAAACTAGTGGCACGCTGAACAAAATGATGTCAATCAAACAAGAATTTCTTAAAATTAAGACATTTCTGATTATTGTTAAAAAATATTCCAACCTCCACAACACAAATGACGGCCATTACTTTAAAATTTAAAGCAATTGGGAACCAATTTGATAGAGCTGGACCAGTAATTAAGGAATAACAGAAAGAGAACATGGGAATGTTATTGAATATAAGATATATCCCTCTATAACTCTTAACCAATGGGTACATCTGCCTCCAAAGAAAACTAATAACCAACTAACTTCGTTTACATTATCTACCTCTATTTGTATCCATCCTCTGCTACCACGGTTAGATGGATAACTAACTCAATTTCAACTAACAATACCTAGCTAACAGAGCGTGGCCCACACAGCTCTTTGGGCACATCATTATTTCTTCAAACATACCAATCCCTAATTGAGCGCATATTGCTAACATGTGAATTTTAACTTCAAGATTGAAATGGGTAGCATCTAGTTTTCATAGATAAGGAAAAAAGTTATTTTACTTTCAAGCTTTCCGGTATAGATATATAATTCCTACAAAGGAGTCATCTTCAGGATTTATATGCGAGGAGGGATTAAAAGGAGAGGTCATATGAATTGATGTCACACAGAATTGATCTTGAAACAGCTCCATGAGAGAGGGCAGCTGCCAAATCAAGTATGTATGGCTCTTGAAAGATTTGGAAGCTTTGACAAAATGCAAAATAACAGAAATGTATTCAAGTGAATTTTTTGTCTGGTGTGTATTTCATATTGTTGCAATAGCTTATGTAATTATTTTTATTTTTATTATTGTATCTAACAGTTTGCAGTAGATAAATTAGGTATGGTGTGATGTCACCCTTTCTCCATACAACCAATGAAAATAAATTTGAATTGAAAGGCTTCCAACTATGAATGTGTTATCAAATACTATAGCATTTCAGAATAAACCAATATAACAAGAAAACAAATACCAGCGTCCAACCATAAATTCAAACAAAGTAAACATAGGTTATGAATGTACCACTTACGTTTGAATTTGAATCTTAAAGAAAACATAAAAGTAATATACACATTGGAAATAGTAAACCTGATGAGCACCTTCAATTTCTCCTTAAGAAAATCAGCCTCGCTGAGGACATCTTTGGCCTCCCCCTCCAAGCGTTTAAGACATGCTTCGTATGCTTCAATGTCCCTATTTACATCTTCGACCTCTTTATCAAGCTTATCAGACAAAACCCTCATGCAGTCAAGGCATAAAGGTTGTTCAACCTGAAACCTCAGACAGAAAACATGCAGACTGATTTACTAGACTCTAAATCAATCCAAAAAAAAAAACGTCCATTTTAAGAAATAACCAGTTTTTTTCAAAAAATTCTTTCAAGAAGCTGCCAAGTATGAACAAGTATACATCCAATTCAAGTTGAATCAAACATACAGGTTTCCGTACACGAACCTGTGTGTGAGTTGTGGCAATCTCAAATGCTCGGGTCAAAACTGTAATAGTTGAATTGAATCCAGAGTTATGAGGTGGCAAATGACTGCCATGATCAACCCCTGGGGACGATGGGTTTCCCCCACTTCCATCAGATGCAGATTCCGACTTGTACACAACCACAAATGACTCTTCCATTGTCTTTCCAGGCTGTGAAGTATCACCACGAGGCCGGGGAGGAACTCCTTGAGCCTGAGGTCTTTGCTTTGGCAACACAACATACGAGTTGTCCATTTTAGTTGTACTCATCACACTACTAGCTCCATGAATGGATGAACCTTGCATCCCTACACTCATTCATTAAATCCCCATCAAGTATAAATCATCACCATATCCATAACTCTTGCTCTAATAATTAAAATACACACAACATTAAATAAATTAATCTTTATTTTTTAAAAACACAAAAAATCACTCTTTCAGACTCTATTCAAAATCAAAATTAGCAACTGCCCAAAAAAAGTTAAAGTTGCAAACAGAAAATCAGCCTAATCAACAAGAAATATTCATGCATGAACTAGTGAAATTGAATAAACATCCATATCAAATCAACAATAACAACACATTCTAATTATACTCACTACTTAGCAACACCACAATGCGTGAACAAGTTAAATGTCTCTTCACCGTAAATAAATAAATCATCGCAATTATTCTTTTTTTTAGTAGAATGGGAGGGCTAAAGGCCCAAAAACAAAGAGAAGCTAGGCAACATGCCTCACAGACAACCAGACCAATCCGAACTAATAAGGCACCTTAACTCTAACGGACACGAATCGAACCAGACACAATCATCATTGCCGTGCAAGTCCAGCTTGGCTAAAAAAATCAGCACACTGATTAGACTTAAAATTATTCTAGCTTGCAATAATCGCGATAAAATGCCCTAATTTTAACTTAAAAAACAAACTAAATCAACAAGCAAAAGAGAAAATCCATTCTAATTCTAGTTGTACTTAGGGCCCGTTTGTTTTGGCTTTTTTTAAAAATGATTTTTATAGTGTAACATAATTTTGTAGAAAAAAATTTTACAAAGAAACTTTTCATAAAAGCTTCAAATGAAAATTTGGTTTGAATAGTTATTCTTAAAATGTTATTTTAGGTATTTTATCATTTTATCGAAATTTTTTTTGGATATCAAAATTTCAAAAAATCACTTAATTTTGAAGCTATTTCAAATAGCTTTTCATGAAAATCATTTTTGAAATACAACTTTTTAAAAAAATGGTGATTTTGACTATATTTTGGTCTTCAATAATGTATATTAATGTTATAAAATGTCAAAATTAGTTTTTTAATTTATAAAAAACAAATTTAAAAAAACTTGTAATATTTTGAAAAACGTTTTTGTAGAATCCATTTTCAAAAATACAAAGAAAAAATTCATTTTTTTTAAAGCTGAAACAAACTGGCCTAGTCTACAACCAATCCATCGAATTAATGTATGTTTTGTTTAACTTTTGGAAGAGGCAAAAGAAATTCTAGAAGTGTATAATTGATTTTGAGATGTTTGGTTCTTCTAGAGTAAAATTGATTATGTTTCCAAAACTGATTCTACCTGAAGCTAGAATTTGTATTTTTTTAATTCAAACGTGATTTTTACATTAAAATTTACTGATAAACTCAATCTTGCATAAAGTTATCCAAACTTAAATCACTTTACATTCAACTCATTTTTAACTAGAATCAATTTTCCATAATCAAATTACTCAAAATCAATTTTCACAGCATAACCAATCATATGCATAACAATCAGTAAATCAAATAATTAAAATTATAACCACACAAGTGCAATAAAAGTCATTTTTCAATCCAAAAATTAAATTAGCAAGGAAAGGAAGAAGGAGTGAATGGAAAAATGGAAGCGTGAATTAAGTGAAGAGGAAAATTGAGAAAACCCTAAGATAGTAAGGAACTAACCAGAGCGAGAAGGGTCGTTGAAGAATTTGTCGGCGTAAGAATCGACGCCGACGACGCAGAGTGGATTGCGGCAGTTCTGACAAATCCATCGGGGGACATTCGGATCCACCGGGAAGCTCCGATTCCGACCCTTTTTCGTATCTCTCATTCTCCCTTTGCTCGATCACAGAATCAACGTTTTTTTTTTTTTTTATTTAATTTTTCGAACCCTAATTCTTTTTTCTATTTTCGTCCCCCTTTTTCTCAATCATCATGTTCCTCGTTAAATAATCTGATTTTTTTAGGGTTTAATAGAAATACACATCGTTTAATAAATAAATAAAACTTGAGAACTCGGAAGTTTAGTTGCATACGGTTTAAAATTTTAATTTATTTGAAAATAAATAAATAAAATGACGTGGCTTTTGAATAATATTGTGAATGATAAATACCTACACAATAAAATTTAGATAATATTTTGCTTCATGCATAATTAGAGTTTTGTTATTTATTATGGTTCTATTCAGTTCAAAGATTTTGCCTCTGCAATTGCGTGTAAATGATATTTAGTTTTTCTGTATGTAATAAACTCACTATGAGCTAAATTATTTAATGTTGAGCAATCTACTATGAACATATCAAAACATCATTGCATGCTTTGTCGGTTAAGTTCTTCGTCCTTTCAAATTTAACACTATATCAAGGGCTTTTAAGTAAACAGCTAAACACCTCATTTTATTTCATTCAAACCTCTGTCTTAATGCCATCTGTCAATCATCATATATATTTGATTAAAAAATAACTTTTTGTACTTCTCAAGTAAATTGGAGTTACACGTTACCATAACTTTTCATCATATCTGCTATAACATTTCTACTTCTAACAATACTATTTCAAACTTCCTTTTCTGTAAAACCACTTTGGTAAGTTCATCTTCTTCTCTACGACGACCAGGTAAGCCACCTTCGCTGTCATCTCCTTCATGAAACTTGCACGGCTTTTCCTTAGATTTTCATGACAAGTTTTAAATGTTGAATCTTTTTCGTTCCGTTTTCCATATCATTTTGTGAGTTTGAATGGTTTATGCTGAAGTTGTTTTGATTACCAGTTGTTCCGTTATGATTTTCCAACATTTTCCTCATTTATTTGTTCAACAGTACATTGTTGAGTATTTTCCTCAATTATTCGCAAGTTTTCGTGGTTTCCTCTGTTTGTATTTTTTCCTTACTAGCACATGGTTTCATAATATGTTGGTGGTTTATGTGTTTTATGTATTTTCTACTGTTTCTGTTTCTGTATTTTTTTATAGTAGATTTGAACAATGACCATTCACATGCTGTTCATGCTTGATCTCATCTTTATGAGTGTGTTGATGAAATTAGTTTCACACTTAAGTACGCTTTTTATGTCTGTATTTTGTTTGATGATATTTTTTCGCTTTTTTACGCTTTTTATGTAAAAAATATTGATTTCACTATTTCTTAATGCATACACCATAGCATAGACTTAGCATTCATACTCAACTAGCATAGATTTCCCACATATGACATTGAATTGGGCCTTTTAAAACCTGTTGTTTAGTTTACACCATTTAACTTGTGATCCTGCTTTGTCCTGTAAATCAAGTAGGTATTATTTTATTTATGTTTGGTTCTACATGAAACTTAAATGTTAATCTCTTTTCATGCTGCATTTTTAGAATTTCTACACATTTTTTTATCTTACTTATAATAGTGGTTATGCAATACCATGATTTTGTTGATATATGCGGACCATAACCAACCAGTGGTGACATAATTGTTTTTTATGAATTTCACAGGATTCATAATCATTCTTCAATAAGTTAATACATAATGGAAGAACAATTGAAGTTGATAACAGCTAAAGGAGCAAGGGAACACAGGACACTAATCTTGAAGAATGAACGTTCAAAACGGATAAGACAAACACCTCAGCAACCATGCACCTTACATTAGCAACAGCCTACCCCAATTGTCGTCGCAAATAGAAGTCCACTTTCTGAAATTACTCATTCGCAACAGAATCAAAAAACGGTTCGACAAGTAGTTGAAGAAGGTAGACTACTTACTGCATGAATTCTAGGATCTGAGCCATGCAATATTGTACATCATTTCCATCCTACCAAGAAATTCTCCAAGCTTCACTCTTTAGGAACCAATCTATTATCAAAAGTCACAAATGTTGTAACATCCAACAATAATGAGAATGTGTTGCAACATACTTTGGCAACAACAACAGAATCACAAACACACCTTTTCACCCTCATTCTCGAAATCGGTGAATCTTCTATTGCAAGAAAGTAAGTGTTATTCATGAATCAATTAATATATTTATTTCTAATGTTAAAAGTGTAAGGGCGTGGATTACTTTAACCATGCTTAGAGAATTGTAACCTTTATTTTCACTTCCACTTATCACTTTATCGGCGCCTAAACGCCCCCGGCGAAGACCTCCTAAAGCCAACCTAAATCATGGAGCTGAACAGAAAGATGCGGGAATTCCAACCCCACACAGGTATGCAGCCTAGGGATTGAATTCCATAACGGAATTGTGTCGATATTTTTTTGTGTCTCTAAATAAGTTGGAATACTGTTTATTTTTAATTGTCTACAAAGTTGTGGTCACTTAATCCTTTGATTAAACTGGCTATCATATTTCATTAGCATTATCATAATTGCATCTCTGAATATTTTCATGTCTTTGGTTTTTTATTCAAAACAACATTCCTCCAACATTGAAAGCACCATGTGGTTGTCCAAGAAAAACTTTGGGAGTTCCACATCTAGCAATGAATCTTACACACAATGTGCCCCATTTCAACTTTGTCACACTTAATGCGACATCTCGCATTCAACCGGCATCCTCATCACAACACAGGTAAGATGAAACTTATAATTCTTGAAGATAGACTTTGTTGGCATCGTAATGATATTGGAACTGCAATTGCTGGTGCTTTGGTGTTGTTTAACATAATTATGTATTGTCATGTTATAAATCACAGGCAATCCCCCATTATTGTATTGCCTCCCGTTGTGGAGGCGACCGAGCAAGTTTCAGTGCCCAATTATGTTTCCATTCCAAGAGATGGTCCAATAGTTCCTGTTTTTGCACCAACTATGAATGAAGATTTTTTTAGCGACATAGAAAACGAATCCGACTATGACCCTTTTGCAAGTAAGTTGGATGCTAACTATTTTAATGTCGGTATGTTTAATGATATCAGTATTATATATACATTAACATCATGAACTTATTCTTTTTTCACTGCGATCCTACTTTTAACATCTAAAAAACACTCTATTGTAGCTCATCAATCTGAGGATGAATCAAGTTCCGATACAGATGATTACATTCCACCCTTTTCAATTAATGGAAATAGTCATGCAACAAGTGAAGGTAGCTACCTTAAAACACGATTATATGTAAATAATGTCATTCTTCTATAACTCTATGCCTATTTTCACAGAATATTACGACATTGGGGATCCTCTTATCAAATGTCAGTATTATAAAGTCGTCATGTGGTATCAAGAGAGAATCAACAAAAGTCATCATTCAGCTAATCCCAAGTTTTCATTATGTTGTGGCAATAGAAAGGTCGAACTCTCATTACTTAAACAACCACCTGAGTTACTATCACGTTTCCTATTTGATGAAGATAATATAGTTAGTAGGAAGTTTCAAAAACAAATTCGCCTCTACAACATGATGTTTGCATTTACATCACCAGGTGAAAAGTTGGATAACAATGTTAACCAAGGAGGTGGATCACCTAATTTACGTATTCAAGGTCACTCTTGTTATTGAATTGGAAGTTTGCTACCCCCAAAAGGTCATCCTCCTAAGTTCTCAGTTGTATATTTTCGACACTGAAAATGAGGTCCATAACAAAATGCATGGTTTAAGGTATGCGTTCAAAATTTCCAAATGTCGTTTATCCTACTACTTTGTCTTTTTTCCATAATTTCCAACTCTCATGTGATTAACATACTTTTTTAAAATATAGGAACACAAAAAACATTGATCATATCATTGTACATCAGTTGTCAAATTTGCTCTACGAACATAACCCTCATGCGAAAAGTTTTCAAATGGCCAAACAGTGGTTACTTAATTCAAATACAAAAGACTTGAAATTGAGACTTATTTCTGATAGAACCACAGATGGAAGAATCTATAATCAATCTACTATTTCTGAAGTTGCTGCTTTGGTTGTTGGTGATATTGACACTGCAGAAATGAGGGATATTATCATGCAAACAAAAGGAGGACAATTACAAAGAATCAACGAGCTTCATGCAAGTTACTTAGCATATCAACGTCCTTTGATTTTCCGTTATGGAGATGATGGTTATAGGCCTAACATTGCTCATCGAGACTTAGACATCTTCCAAGACAACAAGAGAAATAGACTTACATGTAGAGAGTGGCTTACATTTTGCATTCAAAATAGATCATGCGAGGCAAAAACTTTGCTATCTTCAAGAAGACTTTTCCAATAATTTTTGGTTGATGGTTACACAATGTTAGAGTCTGAAAGATTACAATGGATCCGAGAAAATCAACCAAAGCTAAGGTTTTCCAAGTACAAAAGCCTAAACGAAGAGGGTGATCAAAGTGAAACACCCGGTTCTTCAACAGGAAAGAGAGTTGTCATGCCTTCTACCTATGTAGGTGGGAGACGATTCATGGATCAATTGTACTATGATGGAATGGCTATCTGTAGCAAGGTGGGGTTTCTTGATTTATTTATAACATTCACTTGTAACCCTAATTGGCCTAAAATACAAAGATTACTAAGACCTCTTCATCTAAAACCACAAGATCGTCCTGATGTGATATCAAGGGTCTTCAAGATTAAGTTTGATCAGCTACTATCAGACTTGACAAAGAAGGGTGTCTTAGGCAAAGTTCTTGCATGCAATTTATTATTTCACGTCTTTACTTTTCTATTAATTTGCTATAACTAAAACTTACTTATTTATTTCATTACTACAAAACGCTAAAACAACAACGTCAGGCTTACAACGCATCCTTTTATGCCGTTGTAATAGGTTAAAAATTTCTCGCCAATGTAAAAGTTGAGTCATTTAATGACGGTTGAATGAAACTGTCATACCCCAAATTTTGACCACTAAGATTTCCCATCATTGTGCAAATCATCAGCACAATATGGATGTACCTTTGTACCTCATTAGTCTCCCCAAAGGTGGGTAAGCATTCACTACAAACAAGATTTAGGGTTTCAAGCCCTCGCAGAGCTCTTAGACAAAGGATCAATCAAGGAATGACATGATCTTCAACTTGTCTAGCCTCTCAAATATCCACAATGGATCAAGAGGACTCCCACTTCAAGGATTAAGCATAAGTTTGCTCCCTTCTAGGTGGATCAAGCTTCAGGATCGCCAGTGTCACCAAATTAGGGTTTGGTCGACTAGGGCCTCCAGATGGAAATTTTCCTCTGGGCATGAGCCAGTGCTTCAAAGCATAACCTAAAATGCTCCATGAAACATCATAAACCCCATCATCAAGTCAATTTAGCCTCAGGGGATGCATACATCAAAAATCAGGAATTAGGGTTTCTTGACCTAATTCACCCCTAAGTTGACTTTTGGGACAAATCATGAGCCAAGACATCAAGACATGATTTGAGGGTCTCCAACATACCACGTTGATCCATTTGCAACAATGGATTGACCCAAGAAGCTTGAGCAACAAGTTTCAATTTCATCTGAACCACAGTTAGGGTTTCGCGAGAAAAGTCAACTGTAGCTTTGACTTTTGACCAGGACATGCTCCCAAGCCGTGGGACACGATTAAATACACCCTATAACACCCATGGAACATGTCCATCAATTTTGATTTAGGTCAAGGACATGATTTCCTGAAGAATCGCACGGTTTGGAATTCATCTGATAAAAAGTCAACTGTGCACAAAAGTCAAACTTTGACTTTTTGAGATTTTTCATAAAAATGGTTTTTTAACCCTAAAATGATGTTAATGTGTGATTGGAATCATCATTCATCAAGAAAAATCAAAGAAAGTGGGATAACTTGTAAAAGGGGTAACCATAAAAACTTAGAAATTTTTCTAAGTTATGAAAAAAAGTGGCAAGGGTACCAACTTTGGAGGATCATAACTCCTAAACCACAAAGCCATTTCCCCATCCAAAGCTTGATTTGTAGCCCTCATTACCCTCTACAAAAACTTCAACTAGACCTAAGTCCAATTCATTAAGGATTTTGAGTTATGCTTTGATCAAAATGGCTAAAAAGTTAAAATTGACATTTTTCAGCACAATGTCCCAACTTCAAGGCTGTTTTTCTCCATGATCCAAGTTGAACCAGGTCTAATGTTAAACATCAAAGTTGAAGTACGTCATCTAAGATTTCCGAAAAGTCCTAGAACGTCCATATAGCATACTCGAGCAGGGAGTTATGGATCTTACAAAATGGCTTGCTGAAGCTGAATTTTTCAAGGCAGATTTGCACATTTTTTGTGCCACGCGAATTTTCAAGCCTTGTCATCAGTTTGGACACATCTAAGGATCAAATCCAAGTGGGATGATTTGATCCATGAACCTCCCAAGTCCAAGGAACAAAGAAAAGCATGCCAAAGCCTAGAAATCCCTAAAAGAGGGACAAAACTCCAATTTTGGTTTGGAGCATTTAATGGATGCTTAGAGGTGGCATGTACTGAGTCATTCTCATCTGAAATCAGTCAAGACTTATCCAAGACCAAGGGAACCAGCAGCCTGTGCCCTAACCTCTAGTCAATGGCTAGAGGAGACTTGGATTTCCATTGGCCAACATGGAACAAACACCTGCTGCAGCCACCATTCACTGTGGATCCCAAAAAAAACTTGCTCCACTATAAATAGAGCTCATTTGTGCTCAGTTTGAGTACACCAAAGCCATCAAACAGATGTTTTCCTCAAATTCTCTCTTTCACTCCAAAATGCCTTCATTAGTAAGGAAATTCTGAGTTTTTGAGCTAGAGAGCAATTCCACTCAAACTAATCACACACACACCTCATATATATCATATGTAAGCTGTGCAAACCATCAAAAGTGACCTGTAATCACAACATCACAAAGTCACCTCTCAAAACCTCAAAATGGCACTTTTTTGCATTTTTCAAGTCATGTCTTGATTCAGTCACTTTCCAAACCAGATAAAACCTCAAACACTCTCTAAATATCATCCTTGAACTATCCCAAATGGTGCCACACATCTGGAACACCATTTGAGAGAGTTGGCATTTTGGCCGTTTTTTACCATTTCGCGAGAAAGTGCACAAACTTGCTCCAGAGGTTTCCAGCCAATTCCAACCATCCTAAAAGCTTCTAAGAGGTCATTTGAGGTTGTCCAAAGCATCAAATCATTTCTGAAACAAAGCACTTGGAAGGTTGCCCAAAATCTCCAAAAAAGAGGTAAAATCCACAACTTGAATTCTTTGAATCATGCTTTCCTTTGTTGTCCACATACATGCATCATATTGAACAATTCTTGAGGTAAAAATGTAGTCCTTAATGTGTATGTTGTGATCCTCCCACTGTTTACATTTTGACATGTTTTTATGTGGAATTTTGGTTGTTTTGAAACCATGTACAGTTCTGTCTTGTTTTCATTGGTGTGTTCTATACATTAAGTTTTAGTTTGCATGAGTAACACCATTGGATTCCTTGCGAAAAATCGGTCAAGATAGGTTTTTACGGATTTCAATTCCGATGAAAATTGAGAGAGTTACGTGCGTTGGAAATTTTACGCGAAACGGCGTCGAATTAACGATAGCGGTTCTGTTTTTTTCGCTTTGTACAGTGAGTTCCCGAGTGCGTGAATAATACCATTGGATTCCTTGCGAAAAATTGGTCAAGATGGGTTTTTACGGATTTCAATTCCGATGAAAATTGAGAGAGTTACGCGCGTTGGAAATTTTACGCGAAACGGCGTCGAAAACAACGATAGCAGTTTTTGTTTTTTAATTTCTGAATTTTGTGTGTCGATTTTCCATGTGCGTGAGTGATACCATTGGATTCCTTGCGAAAAATCGGTCAAGATAGGCTCTTGCGGATCTTGATTCGGTTAAAAATCGAGAGAGTTACGCGAGTTGGAAATTTTACGCGAAACAATGTTTTTACACGCAGCAGCTCTGGTTTTTTTATCGCTGCGTTTTGTACGTTGAGTTTCGGCATCCGTGAGTGGTACCATTGGATTCCTTGCAAAAAATTGGTCAGGATAGGCTTTTGCGGATCTTGATTCGGTTAAAAATCGAGAGAGTTACGCGTGTTTGAAATTCAACGCGGAACGATGTTTTTAATCGATAGCAGTTTTTGTTTTTTAATTTCTGCGTTTTATACGTCGATTTTCCACGTGCGTGAGTAATACCATCGGATTCCTTGCGAAAAATCGGTCAGGTAGGTACTTCCGGATTTTGATTCCGATAAAAATCGAGAGAGTTACGCGTGTTGGAAATTCGGCGCGGAACGATATTTTCAAAACGATAGCAGTTTTTTCTGCATTTTGTGCGTCGATTTTCCGTGCGCGTGAGTAATACCATCGGATTCCTTGCGAAAAATCGGTCAGGTAGGTACTTCCGTATTTTGATTCCGATAAAAATTGAGAGAGTTATGAGTGTTTGAAATTTGATAAAAACGTGTTGAAAATTAAAGATTCGGTACTCGTTTTTACCCCAAAAGAAATGTCGGAGATGATATTTTGATATCTTTCCTCTTTTTCTTACTTTTTATTTTCAAAACACAACCAATTTTTTGTACATAGCAAAAAATCATCGTTTTCCAATTCGTACCCCATAATATTTTAATCCAAAAAAATCACAAAAAATGTATTATTTTTAATATATTTAAAAATAGTGTTTTAAATTGTTTTAAATGCTTTTAAAATGATTTCTTTTTTTTTTTCTTGATTTTTAAAACCAAAATGATTTTAAATATTTATGTTGATAAAATATTTTTTTTCATAAACTTTAATCATTATTTAATGATTTTATTTGATATTTTTATCATTTTTTTACTTAATTTTTCTTGAAAAAATGCCTAAAAAATGAAATTGGAGTTTTCTTTGATTTTCACCCTAACAAATCTTTTTTAAAATTAATGGGCCTCTAATAGAGTGTAAGACCCAATCCTTTTTTGACCAAATCATTTTTGGGCCTCATTCATTGTATAAGTCCCGATACCGTAAAAAACAAACGGCGCGATCGTCGCCTTTTTAAGAAATAACCTTGGGCCTCTCCTCGAGCTATAAGACCCATTCAAAACTTTTGGGCCTCTATTAGAGTGTAAGACCCAATCCTCTTTTAACCAAAACAATTTTGGGTCTCACTTATTGTATAAGTCTCTCTGCGTTAAAAGAAAACTTCGGCGCGATCGCCATTTTCAAACGAAAATCAATTGGGCTTTTCTTTGAGCTGTAAGTCCCATTTCTTTTCATTTTTAAACACTTGGGCCTCTATTAGAGTGTAAGACTCATCCCTTTTTTAACGAAACAATTTTGGGTCTCAGTTATTGTATAAGTCCCGATACGTTAAAAATCTCGGCGCGATCGCCATTTTCAAACTGAAAATATTTTGGGCTTCTCCCTGAGTTGTAAGCCTCATCTTTTGTACAAAAATACACTTTAGGCCTCTAATAGAGTGTAAGACCCAACCCCTCTTTTTTATATTTTCTTATTATTTTTTAATAATTTGGAAAATTAATAACTCCCTCAATTTTGATTATTTTTTATTGGTTCTTTTTCTGAAAAATCACAAAAATAGTAAAATATTTTATTCTACAAAAAAATCAAATTTATATTATTTATTTAATATAGTTGGTATTTTTGTGAATAAATTCATTTTTAATTGTTTTTAAACATTTTAAAAGTGAATATTCATCTTGAAAATAAAGACTATGGGCCTCCCCTCGTGTTGTAAGCCCCATTTCTTTTCTTTAAACTCTTTGGGCCTCTAATAGAGTGTAAGACCCTATCCCTTTGTAAATACCAAAATTTTGGGCCTCAGTCATTTGTATAAGTCCCACAGTGTTTACAAAACCTCGGCGCGACCGTCGCCCTTTTCAAAATTAACCATTGGGCCTACCCTCGAGTAGTAAGACCCATTTATTTTCTTTAAAAAATTTTGGGCCTCTTGAGAGAGTGTAAGACCCATCCCTTTGTACAGAAAACCTTTTTTGGGCCTCAGTCACTTGTATAAGTCCCTCTGTACAAATCCAAACAGTGTGCTCACTGATAAAACCCTGGGCCTCTCCTTGAGCTGTAAGCCCCAAATCTTTCTTTTTCAAAGCAATTTCTCCTTTGATTTTGAATATACTGTTGTTTTCAATCTTTCTTTGTTGAACAACTAACCAAACAGCATGGAAGCTCTACAACCGAGTAAGTGTTTACCCGCTTTCATTTACCGCTTTCATATACATATAACTGTATTATGGGGCTGTTTCACTGTAAGTCTCCTTTCACAAACTCATATATATATATATATATATAACTGTATTGTGGGGCTGTTTCGCTGTAAGTCTTCTTTCATAAACTCATATCAACTGTGTAATAATAGTATAGATATTTAGAGTTTCCCCGGTAACTACGTCTAGAACTAGGTGATGCCGTTTCGTTTATTCATAGAAATAGACAACTAGATCCCCAATAGGATCACCAGATACAGTCTTCTCTTCGGCTGTCCTCATTAGGAATTGTCAAGAAACTCTACTCCCCAAGATGAATGTCTTCTCCGTGAATGGCATCTTTGAGTTTCTTCCAAATTCTCGGACTTTCCTGACTTTGATCTATTCTCGGTGAATAGCATTGCCTTGAATTTCTCGGGGTTTAGGGACCCACGGGCTTCCTAAAAGCATCGGCCTCCTCTTGGGCATCGTACAAGGACCCACAGGCTTCTTAAAAGCAACCCCGCCTCCTCTTGGGCTTCGTACAAGGACCCTACGGCTTCTTAGAAGTATTCACAGCCTCCTCTTAGGCTTCGTATAATGATCTCTTCCTCCGGGAATGATAGCCTCCTCTTGGGCTTAGTACAAGGACCCGTCGGCTTCTTAAAAGTTTCCAGCCTCCTCTTGGGCTTCGTACAAATTGTCCCGACGACCTCCTAGAGGTATAGGAACAGAACATAGTCATTCTCATAGAACAGTCCTTTCATAGAGTCTACTACTGTTTCTCAAAGCATAGTACAAAAGATAAAACTCTAGACTTGGACAATCTAACTTCCTTGAGTCTCAAAGACATTCTCAAGTGACCCCTTCGTTAAATAGAAAGGAAACCCGTAGACTCGGACAATCTCAATACCCTTTGGATTTCCCGTTTCCTCAAAGAGAGGGAAATATCCCTGATCCTCAAATCAAATCCCTGAGTACAGTGTTACTCATATAAGAACTGATTTTCTCTTTTAAAATCAGTATATTGGATCTGTCACTCAACTGAAATAGTTACCATAGCCTCCTCTTGGGCTTTGTTCAATGATTCTTCCCAGCGAAGCAAACGTTTAGCCTCAATCTCGGGCTTCGTACGAGATACCAAAATTCTCCCCAGTGGAGTCAAACAACGTTTAGCCTCTCTCTCGGGCTTTGTACGAGACACATAAGAGACTCCCTCGTTGAGTCAATCACCCCTTTCGCCTCCATCTCGGGCTTTGTACGAGATACAAAGGCTCTCTTGTTGAGCCAGTCAAACTTTTAGCCTCCATCTCGGGCTTCGTACGAGATACAAAAACACTCTCTTATTGAGTATAAAAGATTCTCCTGTTGAGTCAACCCTTTTAGCCTCTCTCTCAGGCTTCGTACGAGACACATAAAAACTCCCTCTTGTTGGGCCAATAGCCTTCTCTTAGGCTTTGTATAAGAAAACCACTGGTTGATCCGGTCAACCTTTTAGCAGCAAAGATGTGCCTCGTTCAGAGTACACAAAGATCAACAACTCTTTTCCCTTCATCTAATCGCTGTAAGCGGCAAGCCTCTAGATCATCTACATCCATGCCACTGTCCCTCTTTTAGCATGATAAATTCCTAAGGAAAGATAGCATTGCTCTACACTGAGTTAAAGTCTTCTCCTTCAGGTTAAAATCCCCTTTTAAGGAAATTATGGCATTGCTAGGATCCGCGTATCCCGGTTAAAGTAATTCTCCTTTATAACCAGTCACCCAATAGTTGTGACAGACAAACCCTTCTTTAGAGATGACAAATTCTCTCTAAAGTCGAGGTCCTTCAGCTTCACGTCTTGGGCTTTGAACAAGACACAAATAGACTTTTCAGCTTCACGTCTTGGGCTTTGAACAAGACACAAATGGACTTTTCAGCTTCACATCTTGGGCTTTGAACAAGATATAAATCACCTTCAGCTTCACATCTTGGGCTTTGAACAAGATACAAACCACCTTTCGCTTCACGTCTTGGGCTTTGAACAAGACACCAAAAACACCCATTTCCTCCCATAGAATAGGAGGAACTACGAACGCTCTGATTTCCCTGTTTCAGTAAACGGGAATACGTAGGCATAAGATCGAAAGAAAAGATCTTAGCGAGCACACTAAACAAAAAACCCAAATCCCATATCTCCATCAATCAAAAGCAGTAATTCAAAAGCATCAGTCCTAACATCCTAATCCTTGTTCCCCGCCAGAAACCTTCTGCCCAGGTAAAAAGAAAGAAAACAGTATTGGCGAAAATACAAATAACCAGTACAAGGCCCCCCCACATTGATAGCATTCGTAACATAACAGACCGCTGTTTAAACTCAGTATGCAAAGCAGGGTTAATTGGAGACATCTATTTCCCTTCCTTATTCAGCTCACAATAGGATAAAAAATGAATCGACCTGTAGTCAAAGCTCAAACCGCAGAGAGCGACCAGCGCTTAAGAACCGCGTCCAAAATCGCTCACTACAGAAAAAATGGCGCCCACCGTGGGGCTCTTCTTTCTTTCTTTCTGTTTTCCTTGTGTAGAAACTACAGAGTGGTAACTCAGCCGGGGAGCCATTTCTGTCAGGAACTTAGGATCCTTAGCTTTAAAGGTCTGGGATGTTTAGGACAAATATATATACTGCTTTTCCTAATTGCTATACGTGTTTATTTTTCTGCTAATGGGAATGCGGGTGATGCCGTATGTGGAAAGATTGAGTATACACTTAAGATAAGTGATGGCGACGGGGTCGACCATCAACCTCAGTGGAGGCTGACCAACACAACCCATTCACTCTTCTAGCCAATGGGCCGGTTGTTAAGTCTGAGAAGCTGAGGAGCCAAACCCTTTCGTAGTGCGGAAACTATCGGAAATAGTTGTTACACGATACTACCCTCATTTGAGGCTGGTGATCTATTCTCGGTGAATGGCACTTACTCTAAGATTGCTCTACAGCTCACTGGCGATCCGCTTGTTGTTTTGCTTTCCTGGGAGGAGCTGATGATAATGAGTACAGGTACAAAAATCACCCTAGTCTAAACCTTTGGTGATGGGTAGAGCCTTGACTTCATGACAACGACCCTCTGACCCCATGTTTTTTCTATGTTTTTGTGTGCTGCATTCATGCATTCATTTAATAAAACATTAAAACATTAAAAAAAAAACTTCTCTTCTAGTCTCTCTGTTTTTCAAATTAAACTAAGACTGTGATTGCAAATATCAGAGAAAAGGATTGTGCTAATGGATTTCGGTAGAAGGAGAACTCATAGTATACCTTCAAGGTTCCAAAACTAGGGGATTTGAGAAGGTTAGCAAGGATGATCACTAACCCTGAGGCTTTCAGAGCCAAACACGGAGGTCTGTTACCACTGTTAAGAGTCCATGTGATTGAGGGAATCATGGATGCGCTCATTCAGTTTTACGATCCGGTTTATCACTGCTTTACATTCCCGGATTACCAGCTAGCACCAACGCTGGAGGAGTATTCTCATCTGATTGATCTACACATTACAGATCGAGCTCCATTTTCTGGACTGGAAGAAATTCCAAAGAATCAGACAATTGCAAGAGCAATTCATTTGGACGAGTCTGAGGTCAGGACTCACATGACTACTAAGGGTGGCATACAGGGTTTACCAGCCCAGCTCTTGACAAAGAAAGCCCTGTACTTCGCTAGTATAGGGAACATCACTGCTTTTGAAAGCATATTTATTTTAATCACCTACGGATTATTTTTATTTCCCTACATCAATAACTTCGTCGATATCAACGCTATTAAGGTTTTTCTCATTGGAAACCCTGTGCCGACTTTGCTCACAGATGTGTATCATTTTGTACACTTGGGGAATTTATACAGCGGAGGGGAGATCACATGCTGTGTACCTCTACTTTATAAATGGTTTATCTCTCACTTGCCCAAGTCTGCTGCTTTTTGGGATTGTAAGAGTGCCTTACGTTGGTCGCAGAAGATCATGTCTCTTACTAACTCTGATATAGATTGGTGTAAAAGGATTTATGATGGAATTAGAATCATTGATCGTTGTGGAAACTTCCCCAATGTACCCCTCATAGGAACTAAAGGAGGAATCAACTACCATCCGGTATTGGTTCGCCGTCAATTTGGATACCCGATGAGACACATCCCACTGAGTGTTCATCTGGAAGGTCTTTTCTTCAAGGAAGGAGAAAGTGACAGAGCACTAAAGACAGAAATAGTGCACGCTTGGAAACATGTTCTTAAGAAAGGACGAGAGTTTATAGGAAAATCGGACTGTGTCTCGGTGGAGCCTTATCTCCACTGGGTACAAACTAGAGCTCTCAAGCTAATGATGCCTTATCCTCGTTACGAAATTCTTCCGCCGAGGGAATCTGTCATGTATTTCATGACGGAAACTGAAAAGCTTCAGGTTACTCTCAACAAAGTTCAATGGGAGAGAAGGTCTTGGAAGAACAAGTACCGCACCCTCGACGTCGAGTGCATCAAAATACAGCAATTACTGAAAGAGAAGGACGCTCTGATTGAAATTTTGGAGCAACATGCTGTAGAGAATCAAGATGACCAAAGGAATTTGCTCACTCCTTTCACTTGGCAAAGGAATGACAACCCGACAACGGCCCAAGAGCCCCGGTCAAAGAAAAGGAAGATATCATAATCAGCACCCGGTTTCTCCTCAGAGAGGACTCGGGACCCATTAGTTTAGGTTTCTGTTTCTGCACTTTGTAATCTACTGTATTTCCATTTCTGTAATCCTTTGGAATTCAATAAAAAGGGGTTTCTCCACCGTTTGATATTTGCAATCTAATTGTCGAAGTTTATTTTGATTAAACCAAAAAACAATTAATATAATCATTGCATTCATCATTCTCACATCGCGAATTCTTCTTACCTACGAATCTCACGTTTGTGTCTCGGTTCTAGAGTCAAACTGTCTCATTCGTACAATACTCAGGCCAATCGTTAGAAAAAGATGAATGATCTTGAGGAAGAAAACAGAGAGTTGAAAGAAGAGATCGACGCTCTGAGAGAGGATATGAGAAAGCTTCGTAACGACATGCAAGCCATGGAAGAAGCTCAGTTACAAAGAACTGTGATCTCAGAGATCACCTCAACGCCCATAGTGGAAAATATGATCCTAGGTATCAGATGCCGAAAGATCGTCCCTGGGGCATGCCTGTCAACTATATCCCGGGAGGATATGTTCTGCCGATCACTGAGGATCAGGGAATCACAACAGAAGCTGTTGGGCCTGAAGGTTACAAACTTCGGGAAAGCGAAGATGCCAGGGGCATACTGAAGACTCCTGAAGGTTACAAACTTCGGGAAACGCCAAGACTCGCTGCCGTAGTCACGGTACCACCCCCTGTGGTGCACACTGTCCCGGAAGGACAGATTCCACCGACACCTTCTGGTAAAAAGGAAACTATGTTTGACCGAATGGATGAATTCCAGGAACAGTTCTTGGAAATGCAGAAGGAACTGCAAGCCATTCGCGGTCAGGATCTATTTGGAAAGGACGCCGCAGACCTCTGCTTGGTCCCCAATGTGAAAGTCCCGCACAAATTTCAAGTGCCCGACTTTGAAAAATACAAGGGTAACTCTTGCCCTCAAAGCCATCTGGTGATGTACGCTCAGCGGATGTCAGCTCAGACGGAGAATCAGGACCTACTGATTCACTACTTTCAGGATAGTTTAACCGGTGCCGCACTCAAATGGTACATGGGTTTAAACCGTGCTACAATCAGCACTTTCAGAGATCTTGGTACTGCCTTCGTCCAACAATACAAATATAATTTGGACATGGCACCCGACAGAGATCAACTCAGATCGATGTCGCAAAAGGACAAGGAAACTTTTAAGGAGTATGCTCAAAGGTGGCGTGAAATTGCCGCTCAAATTTGTCCACCTCTTGAGGAAAAAGAGATGACAAAGATCTTCTTAAAGACCTTAAGCTCATTTTACTATGACCGAATGGTTGCTAGTGCGCCCAGTGATTTCACCGAGATGGTCGGCATGGGTGTACGTCTTGAGGAAGCCGTCCGAGAAGGACGTTTGGTAAAAGACACTGGATCGACGAGCGGTACTAAAAAATACGGTAGTGCTCTCCCTAAGAAAAAAGAGCAAGATATTGGGAATATCTCTCTCGAAAAGCAAAGGCGACGTTATCAACCAGTAGCAGCTGTAATTCCTGCTACCAGCCCTGCGCCTATTCCTACGTATCAACCTCAGGTTGCGCAGAGCCAACCTGATCAGCAAAAGACACAATAGCCTCTTCAGCAGGCTCGTCCTCCATATAACAACAACCGCACAACACGGCCACCAGGATTTGATCCTATACCCGTGACGTACGCATAATTATTTCCGTTACTACTGGCTAAGGGGCACATCCAAACTAAGTTTCCTCTTACCGTACCGGAAAATCTGCCTTTTTGGTTTAAGGTGGATCAGACATGCCCTTATCATCAAGGAGGTTCAGGGCATAACATTGAGACTTGTCTAAATTTCAAGTCCGACGTACAAAAGCTTGTTAGGAGCGGGCTCTTATCTTTCAAAGATACGAATCCCAATGTTCTCACGAACCCGCTGCCTCAACATGAGAAAGCTGCAGTCAATCTGATTGAGAAAGAGACTAACAATGTCTATCAAATTCATGATGTACTCTTGTTAAAGACCAATTTGGTCAAGATACATTGTAGACAGAGTGGATATGGCCATGTGCCACCTCATAATTATCACCAGTGTGATATCTGCTCTAAAGACAACCAAGGATGTTCGGTAGTGCAATCAGCTCTACAGGAACAGATGGATCTCAGATGGATCCAAGAGCACCGAGTTCGTGGAGTTAACATGGTTTACACAAATTCCAACGTCATTCAGAACCACGACATCTGTGCAATGAATGTCAACTTGGTGGCGATGCACTCAAGGCAAAGCCAGTATCATAATCTGCCGCGGCATGATTACAGTTCTTGTCTGACTTGCTCGGTAAACAAACAGGGATGCTCTTTCATACAAGAGGCCCTCCAGCGTCAGATGGATCCAAGACTACCATGATAGGAACCCTTATCAGATCAATATGGTTCAGATCTTCGATATTCGTCTGATGAATACCAGCCTGGTAGAGTTACATGCTGAACAGGTTCGACTCGGATTCTTAATATCACACGACTATCAAAGCTGTAAAGCAGGTTGCAAAAACGATCGAGGTTGTACCCTTATCCAGGAGGCACTTCAGCACTTGTTAAATCATTGGTGGATGTCAATCTACATGGATGAAGATACTCAGCAGATTAGTATCAGTAACAGGAATCCTACTCGGCGTCAAAGTCAGGATGTCCGATCAGTGGAAGCTAACCTAGTAAGGTTACATTGTATTCAAAGTGGGCGTGGCCAGGTGCCACTACACAATTACGACAGTTGTAGCGTCTGTTCGGAAAGTAACCAAGGGTGTTACCTTGTGAGAGCAGCTCTTCAGGATCAGATCGATCGTGGAGAAATTCGTCCATATCCGGGTTCTGGACCCATCAACTGGACGCCGAATTACCTTGCCGAGCAAGTCGAGGATGTTGTCACAATCTCTGGTCATCACCATACCAGGGATGTTTTTGCCATCATCCCTCTATTTGACGAATCTAAAGTTTCCAACCAGGAACGGATCGAGATTACTTACGATGGTCAGAAAAATCAGAAGGTTCCCGTAATCATCTATCTACCGGGACCACTACCGTATGAATCAACTAAGGTTATCCCTTACAAATACGGTGCAATAATAGTCGAAAATGGAAAGGAAATTCCATTACCCTCCGTTGTGAACATTGCAGACATTAGTCGAGTAACACGGAGTGGTAGAATCTTTAACCGAGGGGTTGGGGAACTTAACAAGGAAAAGGAACTTCAGACAGAAGCTCCTGATCCATCAGTCGGTCAATCCAGTAATTCCGACCTTTCGAAAAATAATGATGAGATGCTGAAGCTCATCCAAAGGAGTGAATATAACATTGTTGATCAGCTGTTACAGACTCCTTCAAAGATCTCGGTATTATCACTGTTACTCAGTTCAGAAGCGCATAGAGAGGCTCTACAGAAAGTCTTGGAGCAAGCCTTTGTGGAACAGGATGTAACAATCAGACAATTCGATAGCATTGTCTCTAACATCACTTCCTGCAACAATTTGGGATTTAGTGATGATGAATTACCCGAAGGGGGTCGCCGTCATAACATGGCACTCAATATCACAGTTAACTGCCAGGAGGATGCTTTAGCCAGCGTACTGGTAGACACAGGGTCAGCCCTGAATGTTATGCCAAAGTCCACATTAATGCAATTATCATTCAAGGGCCCTCCGATGAGAACCAGCGAGGTCGTCGTCAAAGCATTCGACGGATCCAGAAAAATGGTTATCGGCGAAGTTGATCTTCCCATAACTATTGGTCCTCACACTTTCCAAGTCACTTTCCAGGTCATGGACATCCGGGCAACATACAGTTGTTTATTAGGAAGACCTTGGATACATCAGGCTGGAGCGGTCACTTCGACCCTCCACCAAAAGCTAAAGTTCGTCAAGAACAATCAACTTGTCACGGTTTATGGGGAACAAGCCTTGCTTGTGATAACTTGTCATCACCTTCTGGAATAGAACCTGAGGAGGTTATTGGAACTCAGTTCCAAGCGCTATCGGTGAGCAAGGACAATCAATCCCAAGGAGGAACCTCGATTTCCTCATGCAACGATGCTATCAAAGCGGTCGAGAGTACCGATACGACAGGATGGGGACAGCTTGTCATTCCCATTGACAATAAAATAAAGAAGGGTCTTGGTTTTTCTGCGACCTGTACCCAGACAGCTGCCAACGATGAAAGTCTTCATCCCCTTCAAAACTTCTTCCACAGTGGAGGTTTTCTTCACCCAGTGTCTCACACAGTTCATGCTATCAATGAGGAAGATCCCTCTGACACAGATGAAGAATGGAAGTCCTACCTTAACAAAGACGGTTATATGTCTCAGGAAGAGGTGCATATGCCTTTTTGCTTTCCTACAGAAAGTCTGAGATTTATACCAAGATCAGATGTCGAAATGATCTACGGAGATTGTGATCCGGAAGGATGCCGTGCTCCGCCAAATTCATTAGAGGAAGACACTCTGATGAAAGACAACTTTGATCACAATTACTATGGCCCGATGGATGGCCTGCCAATGTGGCAGCCTTACCCAGGAGACTTGGGGCAAGAAAGTCAGCCGAACAATGAAACTCAGCTGAGCGTCATTGAACAGAATACCTGTATCCCCACCATGTCATGGGATCAACACTCAGGTCATTCAGAAACTACTCAACATGAAGATGAATTCGCAACGTTTGCAGGACTAGAATTCATCAACTATGCTTTTCCTGAGGTCAACGTCATCGAGAAGGATGACTCCTTCAGTTCCAAAAAAGTGTGGGACAGCTTGGGACAACCGAGTGGAAAATACGACTATATGGTCAAGTACACCGCTCCCGAAAGCTCTCGTATCAGGCTCGAAGATATCCAGCCAACTGGATGGGGAGATACAGCTGAGAGCATAAATGCTCTGCAAAATGCAACAGAGGAATCCTCCTACGACAACTCTACTTGGGAGACAGATTCCAATGATCCTGCTCCACCAGAAATCAGCGTTATTTCTGAAGACAAATCAAGGAAGGTGCCAGACTTTGTGATTCACCGAGGAGTTCGCCGCCAATGGGTTGTTGTCGATGTCCCGAAGGCCGTTCACCAGTCAAAGTAATTGCCATCTTTAACCTTTCACCCTGCCCAGGTGAAACGGATGTTTTAATAGGGTTCACTTTCTGTAAATTTCCCTCTTCGCTTTGCCCGAAGCGACAGAGTTTTGTTTTATAGGGCTGTAGTTTCAAGAATCAACTTGTTCATTAATAAAATAACGTCGTTCTGTAATTTCCGCATTAATTGCTGTTTTCTCTTTTTGCTTTTTCAGAAAATGGTAATCCTAAAAAACAATTCAAAAATAAAAACAAGCAGTAAAATAAATACACTGCACACACTCTTGCATTTTCTCTATCTCTTCTAAACACGAATCATCACGTCATGCAGATTTCTTGTTTTACACCCCGTTGAAACATACGATCTGATGCCTTCTCCCGACTTTGAGTTCCCGGTATTTGGGGCTGAAGAAGAAGATGACAACGAAATCCCAAAAGAGATCTCCCGATTACTCAGACAAGAGGAAAGGTCCATTGAACCTCACAAAGAGCCGTTAGAAACGGTAAACTTGGGTTCAGAGCAAGAGAGAAAAGAAATCAGGATTGGGGCACTGCTCAGTCCAACTGCCAGAGAGGGTTTGATAAAGTTTCTCAAAGAATTTCCCGATGTATTCGCTTGGTCCTATCAGGATATGCCAGGGTTGGATACCAGCATCATGGAACATCATTTACCGTTAAGGTCCGAATGTCCGCCAGTTAAACAAAGGTTGAGACGGACTCACCCGGACATGGCTATCAAAATCAAAGAAGAGGTACAGAAACAGATCGACGCGGGTTTCCTCGCTACATCTGAATATCCTCAATGGTTAGCCAACATCGTACCCGTTCCCAAAAAGGACGGAAAGGTCAGAATGTGTGTAGATTACAGAGACCTGAACAAGGCTAGTCCAAAGGACGACTTTCCTTTACCACACATTGACATGCTGGTAGACAGTACAACAAAGTTCAAAGTTTTCTCCTTCATGGATGGATTCTCGGGCTATAATCAAATCAAAATGGCGCCGAAAGACATGGAGAAAACTTCGTTCATTACCCCATGGGGTACCTTTTGTTACAAGGTAATGTCGTTCGGTTTGAAGAATGCCGGGGCAACCTATCAAAGGGCCATGACTACTCTGTTTCATGACATGATACATAAGGAAATTGAAGTGTATGTCGATGATATGATTGCAAAATCAAAAACAGAGAGTGAGCACGTTGAACATCTGTCAAAATTGTTCGAACGTTTAAGAAAATTCAAGCTCCGCTTGAATCCCAACAAGTGCACCTTCGGTGTCCGTTCAGGGAAACTACTAGGGTTCATCGTCAGCCAGAAAGGAATTGAGGTTGATCCTGACAAGGTCAAGGCCATTCAAGAAATGCATTCTCCGAAAACTGAAAAACAAGTCAGAGGATTCCTGGGACGTTTGAACTACATCTCCATATTCATATTCCTTATGACAGCCACGTGTGCGCCGATCTTCAAGTTACTCAAAAAGAACCAGGATTGCGTTTGGTCAGAAGATTGCCAAACTGCCTTCGACAGTATTAAGGAATACCTGTTGAATCCTCCGATTCTATCACCTCCAGTGGAAGGAAGACCACTGATCATTTACCTTACAGTCCTAGAGGACTCGATGGGATGTGTACTTGGCCAATAAGACGAAACCAAAAGGAAAGAGTCTGCCATTTACTATCTAAGCAAGAAATTCACCGACTGCGAGACTCGGGACACGATGCTCGAGAAAACTTGTTGTGCTTTGGCTTGGGCAGCCAAACGTCTTCGCCAGTACATGATTCATCATACTACTTGGTTGGTCTTTGAAATGGATCCAATCAAATACGTTTTCGAAAAGCCTGCTCTCACGGGAAGAATTGCCCGTTGGCAGATGCTGTTATCAGAATATGACATAGAGTACCACGCTCAGAAAGCCGTAAAGGAAGTATTTTAGCCGATCATTTGGCTCATCAACCGATTGACGATCAAGAATGAATCGGGTTTGACTTCCCAGACGAAGATGTCATGTATCTAAAGATGAAAGATTGCAATGAACCGCTACCCAGTGAAGGGCCAGAACCAGGTTCCCAGTGGGGACTTATCTTTGACGGAGCTGTCAATCATTACGAAAATGGAATTGGGGCTACCCCTTTCTCTCTAGTGTATGGCATGGAAGCAGTGCTCCCCATAGAAGTAGAGATCCCATCAATCTGAGTATTGATGGAAGCGAAGCTCACCGAAGCTGAATGGTGTCAAAATCGACACGACGAACTGAACCTGATCGAAGAGAAGCGAATCACGGCACTATGCCACGGTCAGTTGTATCAACAGAGAATGAAGAGGGCGTTCGACAAAAAGGTCCGACCTCATGTTTTCAGAAAAGGAGACCTCGTGCTCAAGAAGATACAATATTTTCTCACTGATTCCCGGGGCAAGTGGACTCCGAATTATGATGGCCCCTATGTGGTCACGAAAGCTTTCTCAGGCGGCGCCTTGAGACTTGCAACCATGGACGGAGAGGAATTTGCCTACCCCACGAATGTTGTTGTAGTCAAGAAATACTTCGCCTAAACTAAAAAAAAAAAAAAAAACGTCTCGGTGGATTGAAAACCCGAAAGGGTGGTCCAGGCAAAAGTTAGAGACATGAAAAAAAATCATCCTGGTGGATTGGAAACATCATAGTACAATCCAGGCAAAAATTAGGGATAATGGCAAGTAACTATGTTCAACAGAGGCAAGTCCCTCAGCAGCAGTTACAACATCCATCGGAGGAAAACTCCAGTCAAGGTCATCTTCGATAGAAGCTCAGGATGTCCCGAATTCAAAGTTGGTAGAAGGATAGTGGTCGTTATGTTTCAACGTAGCCCTTTTCCCTGTAAATTACCATTTTCAAACTTTGTAAATACTCTTTGGAATCACGCGTTTGGCTGATCTCCATCTTATCAATAAAATTTGGGCCCTTGTGATTTTGTTTGTAATTCTTATTTGTTTTAGCTTTACAGAACGACGTTGTTAACATGATTAACGATTCTTGAAATAAAACAAAAATGAATTTACTTGTTAAAACTTTTTCTGCTTTTTTAAAATAGAGATGGCAATTTCTTTTGACTGTTAAACATCGAAAGAACATCAATCACGTCTCCAAAGGTGTTCGAACCTCAAAGTGTAGAATCAAAGTACTCCTTCTAAACCAGTACGCCTGAGTGAAGGATCAATAATGTCAGAGGCCATGTTCCATCTGACATCTTCGGCCGAGTTCTCATCTCCTAAGCCCGACCAGCGTCACCCCTAACAGGGACCGTTTCTCCTAAGCAAGGCAGAATTGCTATCTTGAACCAACGATATTTCTACACGCCCCGCGGTGGCCGAGTATCCAATCGTGTTCATCCCTTAGTCTGTATGTTGCGTCAGTTTTGTCCGCATAAACATACATACATCATGCATTTTATTTGCATTCACATTCGTATTGCATCGCTATCACTCTAGTCGGTCGTGTCCCCTAGTGATAAAAGTCCTCTCAATCGAGTTGTCAGATCTTTCCTTGTTAGGAAGTGAATCATCTAAGCAATCTCTCTCCCGTTTATCTCTGGATTAGAGACGGTCCTTGACCACTTTGATAACTTGAACCTCTGAGAAACAAGAAAACTTTCAACAAATGTCGCTCTTCGCCATCGAAGACGATATCCTTGCTTTCCCGGATTAAGGAAAATCCCCAGAGAAAGCCTCTTAATCAGAGATTCGGCGGTACGACAGTTTTTCTCCGAAAAAACCAATGATGAAAAGGTCATCGGCACCTCAAAATTGGATCCCATCATATGGCATTTCTCCGGAAAGATCCCGAGAAAAGTATGATGTAAGCCCCCAAATGAAAACAGTCTCTCAAGAGACTCGCTTTCCCCAGTAGAATCGACAAATGGCGTCTCCAAAACAGAGAAGTTTGTGTACCTCTACAATTCAGACGAATGGGTTCCCCAGCAAGTCTGACATCAAAACTTTTTCCACTCAAATGGCATCTCCCCAGGAAAATTTGGCGAGAAGTTTGAGGGAAAACCGCTACACATAGCGTCCCTTGTCAATAAAGTTTATTGACAAAAGAAACTAAGACCAGTTCCTTGGTAGAAAACCAGGATCGAGGGGAAGTTTTTCCGAAACTTAGACCAGTTCCTTGGTAGGAAACCAGGATCGAGGGGAAGTTTATTTCTGAAACTTAGACCAGTTCCTTGGTAGAAAACCAGGATCGAGGGGAAGTTTTTCCGAAACTTAGACCAGATTCTTGGTAGGAAACTAGGATCGAGGGGAAGTTTATATCAGAAACCGAGACCAGATCCTTGGTAGGAAACCAGGATCGAGGGGAAGTTTATATCAGAAACCGAGACCAGTTCCTTGGCAGGAAACCAGGATCGAGGGGAAGTTTATATCAGAAACCAAGACTAGATCCTTGGTAGGAAACCAGGATCGAGGGGAAGTTTACTTTAGAAACTGAGACCAGTTCCTTGGTAGGAAACCAGGATTGAGGGGAAGTTTATTTCAAGAGAAACTGAGACCAGCTTCTTGGCTGAAGACCAGGATCGAGGGGAAGTTTACCTTTTCTAAGCATCTTCGCTTAGCTAAAGAAGATGAACGCGTAAGCTACCATTCATAACCACCATTAAAATTTCGGGTATTCCGATATTTAATCCTCTTGCACCCCGAATGCCCGAATACCTTCGCCATTCACACCTTCGGGTCCAAGAAGATTAAATAGGGGCATCTGTCATACCCCAAATTTTGACCACTAAGATTTCCCATCATTGTGCAAATCATCAGCACAATATGGATGTACCTTTGTACCTCATTAGTCTCCCCAAAGGTGGGTAAGCATTCACTACAAACAGGATTTAGGGTTTCAAGCCCTCGCAGAGCTTTTAGACAAAGGATCAATCAAGGAATGACATGATCTTCAACTTTTCTAGCCTCTCAAATATCCACAATGGATCAAGAGGACTCCCACTTCAAGGATTAAGCACAAGTTTGCTCCCTTCTAGGTGGATCAAGCTTCAGGATCGCCAATGTCACCAAATTAGGGTTTGGTCGACTAGGGCCTCCAGGTGGAAATTTTCCTCTGGGCATGAGCCAATGCTTCAAAGCATAACCTAAAATGCTCCATGAAACATCATAAACCCCATCATCAAGTCAATTTAGCCTCAGGGGATGCATACATCAAAAATCAGGAATTAGGGTTTCTTGACCTAATTCACCCCTAAGTTGACTTTTGGGACAAATCATGAGCCAAGACCTCAAGACATGATTTGAGGGTCTCCAACATACCACGTTGATCCATTTGCAACAATGGATTGACCCAAGAAGCTTGAGCAACAAGTTTTAATTTCATCTGAACCACAGTTAGGGTTTCGCGAGAAAAGTCAATTGTAGCTTTGACTTTTGACCAGGACATGCTCCCAAGCCGTGGGACACGATTAAATACACCCTATAACACCCATGGAACATGTCCATCAATTTTGATTTAGGTCAAGGACATGATTTCCTGAAGAATCGCATGGTTTGGAATTCATCTGATAAAAAGTCAACTGTGCACAAAAGTCAAACTTTGACTTTTTGAGATTTTTCATAAAAATGGTTTTTTAACCCTAAAATGATGTTAATGTGTGATTGGAATCATCATTCATCAAGAAAAATCAAAGAAAGTGGGATAACTTGTAAAAGGGGTAACCATAAAAACTTAGAAATTTTTCTAAGTTATGAAAAAAAATGGCAAGGGTACCAACTTTGGAGGATCATAACTCCTAAACCACAAAGCTATTTTCCCCATCCAAAGCTTGATTTGTAGCCCTCATTACCCTCTATAAAAACTTCAACTAGACCTAAGTCCAATTCATTAAGGATTTTGAGTTATGCTTGGATCAAAATGGCTAAAAAGTTAAAATTGACATTTTTCAGCACAATGTCCCAACTTCAAGGCTGTTTTTCTCCATGATCCAAGTTGAACCAGGTCTAATGTTAAACATTAAAGTTGAAGTATGTCATCTAAGCTTTCCAAAAAGTCCTAGAACGTCCATATAGCATACTCGAGCAGGGAGTTATGGATCTTACAAAATGGCTTGCTGAAGCTGAATTTTTCAAGGCAGATTTGCACATTTTTTGTGCCACACGAATTTTCAAGCCTTGTCATCAGTTTGGACACATCTAAGGATCAAATCCAAGTGGGATGATCTGATCCATAAACCTCCCAAGTCCAAGGAACAAAGAAAAGCATGCCAAAGCCTAGAAATCCCTAAAAGAGGGACAAAACTCCAATTTTGGTTTGGAGCATTTAATTGATGCTTAGAGGTGGCATGTACTGAGCCATTCTCATCTGAAATCAGTCAAGACTTATCCAAGACCAAGGGAACCAGCAGCCTGTGCCCTAACCTCTAGTCAATGGCTAGAGGAGACTTAGATTTCCATTGGCCAACATGGAACAAACACCTGGTGCAGCCACCATTCACTGTGGATCCCAAAACAAACTTGCTCCACTATAAATAGAGCTCATTTGTGCTCAGTTTGAGTACACCAAAGCCATCAAATAGATGCTTTCCTCAAATTCTCTCTTTCACTCCAAAATGCCTTCATTAGTAAGGAAATTCTGAGTTTTTGAGCTAGAGAGCAATTCCACTCAAACTAATCACACACACACCTCATATATATCATATGTAAGCTGTGCAAACCATCAAAAGTGACCTGTAATCACAACATCACAAAGTCACCTCTCAAAACCTCAAAAATGGCACTTTTTTGCATTTTTCAAGTCATGTCTTGATTCAGTCACTTTCCAAACCAGATAAAACCTCAAACACACTCTAAATATCATCCTTGAACTATCCCAAATGGTGCCACACATCTGGAACACCATTTGAGAGAGTTGACATTTTGGCCGTTTTTGACCATTTCGCGAGAAAGTGCACAAACTTGCTCCAGAGGTTTCCAGCCAATTCCAACCATCCTAAAAGCTTCTAAGAGGTCATTTGAGGTTGTCCAAAGCATCAAATCATTTCTGGAACAAAGCACTTGGAAGGTTGCCCAAAATCTCCAAAAAATAGGTAAAATCCACAACTTGAATTCTTTGAATCATGCTTTCCTTTGTTGTCCACATACATGCATCATATTGAACAATTCTTGAGGTAAAAATGTAGTCCTTAATGTGTATGTTGTGATCCTCCCACTGTTTGCATTTTGACATGTTTTTATGTGGAATTTTGGTTGTTTTGAAACCATGTACAGTTCTGTCTTGTTTTCATTGGTGTGTTCTATACATTAAGTTTTAGTTTGCATGAGTAACACCATTGGATTCCTTGCAAAAAATCGGTCAAGATAGGTTTTTACGGATTTCAATTCCGATGAAAATTGAGAGAGTTACGCGCGTTGGAAATTTTACGCGAAACGGCGTCGAATTAACGATAGCGGTTCTGTTATTTTCGCTTTGTACAGTGAGTTTCCGAGTGTGTGAATAATACCATTGGATTCCTTGCGAAAAATCGGTCAAGATAGGTTTTTACGGATTTCAATTCCGATGAAAATTGAGAGAGTTACACGCGTTAGAAATTTTACGCGAAACGGCGTCGAAAACAACGATAGCAGTTTTTGTTTTTTAATTTCTGCGTTTTTTGTGTCGATTTTTCGTGTGCATGAGTGATACCATTGGATTCCTTGCGAAAAATCGGTCAAGATAGGCTCTTGCGGATCTTGATTCGGTTAAAAATCGAGAGAGTTACGCGAGTTGGAAATTTTATGCGAAACGATGTTTTTACACGCAGCAGCTCTGGTTTTTTTATTGCTGCGTTTTTTACGTTGAGTTTCGGCGTGCGTGAGCGATACCATTGGATTCCTTGCGAAAAATCGGTCAGGATAGGCTTTTGCAGATCTTGATTCGGTTAAAAATCGAGAGAGTTACGCGTGTTTGAAATTCAACGCGGAACGATGTTTTTAATCGATAGCAGTTTTTGTTTTTTAATTTCTGCGTTTTATACGTCGATTTTCCGCGTGCGTGAGTAATACCATCAGATTCCTTGCGAAAAATCGGTCAGGTAGGTACTTCCGGATTTTGATTCCGATAAAAATCGAGAGAGTTACGCGTGTTGGAAATTCGGCGCGGAACGATATTTTCAAAACGATAGCAGTTTTTTCTGCATTTTGTGCGTCGATTTTCCGTGCGCGTGAGTAATACCATCGGATTCCTTGCGAAAAATTGGTCAGGTAGGTACTTCCGGATTTTGATTCCGATAAAAATTAAGAGAGTTATGAGTGTTTGAAATTTGATAAAAACGTGTTGAAAATTAAAGTTTCGGTACTCGTTTTTACCCCAAAAGAAATGTCGGAGATGATATTTTGATATCTTTCCTCTTTTTCTTACTTTTTATTTTCAAAACTCAACCAATTTTTTGTACATAGCAAAAAATCATCGTTTTCCAATTCGTACCCCATAATATTTTAATCCAAAAAAATCACAAAAAAAAGTATTATTTTTAATATATTTAAAAATAGTGTTTTAAATTGTTTTAAATGCTTTTAAAATGATTTCTTTTTTTTTCTTGATTTTTAAAACCAAAATGATTTTATATATTTATGTTGATAAAATATTTTTTTTCATAAACTTTAATCATTATTTAATGATTTTATTTGATATTTTTATCATTTTTTTACTTAATTTTTCTTGAAAAAATGTCTAAAAAATGAAATTGGGGTTTTCTTTGATTTTCACCCTAACAAATCTTTTTTAAAATTAATGGGCCTCTAATAGAGTGTAAGACCCAATCCTTTTTTGACCAAATCATTTTTGGGTCTAATTCATTGTACAAGCCCCGATACCGTCAAAAACAAACGGCGCGATCGTCGCCTTTTTAAGAAATAACCTTGGGCCTCTCCTCGAGCTATAAGACCCATTCAAAACTTTTGGGTCTCTATTAGAGTGTAAGACCCAATCCTCTTTTAACCAAAACAATTTTGGGTCTCACTTATTGTATAAGTCCCTCTGCGTTAAAAGAAAACTTCGGCGCGATCGCCATTTTCAAACGAAAATCAACTGGGCTTCTCTTTGAGCTGTAAGTCCCATTTCTTTTCATTTTTAAACACTTGGGTCTCTATTAGAGTGTAAGACTCATCCCTTTTTTAACGAAACAATTTTGGGCCTCAGTTATTGTATAAGTCCCGATACGTTAAAAATCTCGGCGCGATCGCCATTTTCAAACTGAAAATATTTTGGGCCTCTCCCTGAGTTGTAAGCCCCATCTTTTGTACAAAAATACACTTTGGGCCTCTAATAGAGTGTAAGACCCAACCCCTCTTTTTTATATTTTCTTATTATTTTTTAATAATTTGGAAAATTAATAACTCCCTCAATTTTGACTATTTTTTATTGGTTCTTTTTCTGAAAAATCACAAAAATAGTAAAATATTTTATTCTACAAAAAAATCAAATTTATATTATTTATTTAATATAGTTGGTATTTTTGTGAATAAATTCATTTTTAATTGTTTTTAAGCATTTTAAAAGTGAATATTCATCTTGAAAATAAAGACTATGGGCCTCCCCTCGTGTTGTAAGCCCCATTTCTTTTCTTTAAACTCTTTGGGCCTCTAATAGAGTGTAAGACCCAATCCCTTTGTAAATACCAAAATTTTGGGCCTCAGTCACTTGTATAAGTCCCACAGTGTTTACAAAACCTCGGCGCGACCGTCGCCCTTTTCAAAATTAACCATTGGGCCTACCCTCGAGTAGTAAGACCCATTTCTTTTCTTTAAAACTTTTTGGGCCTCTTGAGAGAGTGTAAGACCCATCCCTTTGTATAGAAAACCTTTTTTGGGCCTCAGTCACTTGTATAAGTCCCTCTGTACAAATTCAAACAGTGCGCTCACTGATAAAACCCTGGGCCTCTCCTTGAGCTGTAAGCCCCAAAATCTTTCTTTTTCAAAGCACTTTCTCCTTTGATTTTGAATATACTGTTGTTTTCAATCTTTCTTTGTTGAACAACTAACCAAACAGCATGGAAGCTCTACAACCGAGTAAGTGTTTACCCGCTTTCATTTACCGCTTTCATATACATATAACTGTATTGTGGGGCTGTTTCACTGTAAGTCTCCTTTCACAAACTCATATATATATATATATATATATATATATATATATATATATATATATATATAACTGTATTGTGGGGCTGTTTCGCTGTAAGTCTTCTTTCATAAACTCATATCAACTGTGTAATAATAGTATAGATATTTAGAGTTTCCCCGGCAACTACGTCTAGAACAAGGTGACGTCATTTCGTTTATTCATAGAAATAGACAACTAGATCCCCAATAGGATCACCAGATACAGTCTTCTCTTCAGCTGTCCTCATTAGGAATTGTCAAGAAACTCTACTCCCCAAGATGAATGTCTTCTCCGTGAATGGCATCTTTGAGTTTCTTCCAAATTCTCGGACTTTCCTGACTTTGATCTATTCTCGGTGAATAGCATTGCCTTGAATTTCTCGGGGTTTGGGGACCCACAGGCTTCCTAAAAGCATCGGCCTCCTCTTGGGCATCGTACAAGGACCCACAGGCTTCTTAAAAGCAACCCCGCCTCCTCTTGGGCTTCGTACAAGGACCCTACGGCTTCTTAGAAGTATTCACAGCCTCCTCTTAGGCTTCGTATAATGATCTCTTCCTCCGGGAATGATAGCCTCCTCTTGGGCGTAGTACAAGGACCCGTCGGCTTCTTAAAAGTTTCCAGCCTCCTCTTGGGCTTCGTACAAATTGTCCCGACGACCTCCTAGAGGTATAGGAACAGAACCTAGTCATTCTCATAGAACAGTCCTTTCATAGAGTCTACTACTGTTTCTCAAAGCATAGTACAAAAGATAAAACTCTAGACTTGGACAGTCTAACTTCCTTGAGTCTCAAAGACATTCTCAAGTGACCCCTTCATTAAATAGAAAGGAAACCCGTAGACTCGGACAATCTCAATACCCTTTGGATTTCCCGTTTCCTCAAAGAGAGGGAAATATCCTTGATCCTCAAATCAAATCCCTGAGTACAGTGTTACTCATATAAGAACTGATTTTCTCTTTTAAAATCAGTATATTGGATCTGTCACTCAACTGAAATAGTTACCATAGCCTCCTCTTGGGCTTTGTTCAATGATTCTTCCCAGCGAAGCAAACGTTTAGCCTCCATCTCGGGCTTCATACGAGATACCAAAATTCTCCCCAGTGGAGTCAAACAACGTTTAGCCTCTCTCTCGGGCTTTGTACGAGACACATAAGAGACTCCCTCGTTGAGTCAATCACCCCTTTCGCCTCCATCTCGGGCTTTGTATGAGATACAAAGGCTCTCTTGTTGAGCCAGTCAAACTTTTAGCCTCCATCTCGGGCTTCGTACGAGATACAAAAACACTCTCTTGTTGAGTATAAAAGATTCTCCTGTTGAGTCAACCCTTTTAGCCTCTCTCTCGGGCTTCGTACGAGACACATAAAAACTCCCTCTTGTTGGGCCAATAGCCTCCTCTTAGGCTTTGTATAAGAAAACCACTGGTTGATCCGATCAACCTTTTAGCAGCAAAGTTGTGCCTCGTTCACAGTACACAAACATCAACAACTCTTTTCCTTTCATCTAATCGCTGTAAGCGGCAAGCCTCTGGATCATCTACATCCATGCCACTGTCCCTCTTTTAGCATGATAAATTCCTAAGGAAAGATAACATTGCTCTACACTGAGTTAAAGTCTTCTCCTTCAGGTTAAAATCCCCTTTTAAGGAAATTATGGCATTGCTAGGATCCGCGTATCCCGGTTAAAGTAATTCTCCTTTATAACCAGTCACCCAATAGTTGTGACAGACAAACCCTTCTTTAGAGATGACAAATTCTCTCTAAAGTCGAGGTCCTTCAGCTTCACGTCTTGGGCTTTGAACAAGACACAAATAGACTTTTCAGCTTCACGTCTTGGGCTTTGAACAAGACACAAATGGACTTTTCAGCTTCACATCTTGGGCTTTGAACAAGATACAAACCACCTTTCGCTTCACGTCTTGGGCTTTGAACAAGACACCAAAAACACCCATTTCCTCCCATAGAATAGGAGGAACTACGAACGCTCTGATTTCCCTGTTTCGGTAAACGGGAATACGTAGGCATAAGATCGAAAGAAAAGATCTTAGCGAGCACACTAAACAAAAAACCCAAATCCCATATCTCCATCAATCAAAAGCAGTAATTCAAAAGCATCAGTCCTAACATCCTAATCCTTGTTCCCCGCCAGAAACCTTCTGCCCAGGTAAAAAGAAAGAAAACAGTATTGGCGAAAATACAAATAACCAGTACAAGGCCCCCCCACATTGATAGCATTCGTAACCTAACAGACCGCTGTTTAAACTCAGTATGCAAAGCAGGGTTAATTGGAGACATCTATTTCCCTTCCTTATTCAGCTCACAATAGGATAAAAAATGAATCGACCTGTAGTCAAAGCTCAAACCGCAGAGAGCGACCAGCGCTTAAGAACTGCGTCCAAAATCGCTCGCTACAGAAACCACCGTAGTAATAAATAAAATGTATCTAGCTTCGATTCCCTGCAACTACATTTTTTCCATTTTTTAGAGTACATTTAGCGTGTGACAATTAAGTCCATTATTTTAAAAATAAATTGTAAATTATTTTACAACGGTTAAGATGAACAACCGTAGTAATAAATAAAATGTAACAAGCTTCGATTCCCTGCAACACATTTTTTCCTTTTTTTAGGATACATTTAGCGTGTGTCACTTAAGATTCCACGACGGTTTGTTTCTCCAACCGAAATTAAAAGGTTTACTGATAAATTAAAACAAAACTTATTATGTATTTCTTTCATAAGATGCCCTAATCGAACAAGTGAGCCAGAGACGCCCTAACCTTTACCCTCTTCATATCCATTCATTTGGAGCTCAAATATTGCTCAAATAAGGTACTCTTCAACATCTTCATTCCTTTTTTCTTGGTTTATGCTCAAATATTGACTGTCTTCATCATTCATTTGCTTCTTCAGCTTTGAAGTAAGGTACTCTTCAACATCTTCATTCCTTTTTTTCTTGGTTTATGCTCAAATATTGACCGTCTTCACCATTCATTTGCTTCTTCAGCTTCAAAGTAAGGTTCTCTTCAACATCTTCATTCCTTTTTTCTTTGTTTATATTGTATATGCTCAAGTCAGAATGAGATGTTTCATATGCTTTACGTTTAGTATGAGAGTACATCTTCATTGATTTTTTCTTTGTTCATATTGTATATGCATATGCTTGAGTTTTTGGATTAGATTTTGGTGTGTCATTCACATTATTATACATGTATAAATTTCAGAAGTTGTAATAGACCGTAGTTGGATGAAAGCCAATAGATTAGATCTGGTTTATGAGAACGGAGTTTGTGAATTCCTTGAATACGTTGATAAACATCTTCCTGGCAATAATGGTATCTTTTATTGTCCTTGTGTTGTTTGCGCTAATATAAAAAAGGGTACAAAGAAAGAATTACACAATCACCTTTGTTGTGATGGTATATGTCAAAATTATATAATATGGACGTGGCATGGTGAGGTGGATAATAAGGAAAGTCGGGCGTCACAAAGTCAAAGAGTGGAGGAAGATGAATATATGGAAGATCACCTAGAGGATATGTTCCGTGATATTGGGGAATCTTCTTTTATGAATGCTCATATTTATGATAATTTATGTCGTGATAAAGACAACCTTTTATATAAGGGATGCACAGAGTTCACACGATTGTCGACGGTGTTAAAGTTGTTTAATCTGAAGGCAAAAAATGGATGGTCAGATAAAAGTTTCACGGAATTACTTGAATTTCTACAGCAAATGTTACCAGAAGATAACAAATTGTCGGATCGTTGCTATGAGGCCAAGAAGATATTGTGTCCACTGGGTCTGGAGTATATCAAGATACATGCTTGCCCTAATGATTACATATTATACCGGAAAGAGTATGAAGACTTGTTTCAATGTCCGAAATGTGGTGTGTCACCTTACAAGCTGAAGGCTAGCAATGGTGATGACAATGATCACTATGGCAATGTTAGTAGGAAGCATCCTCCTGCTAAAGTGTTATGGTACTTGCCAATAGTTTCACGATTAAAGAGACTTTTTGCTAATTCGAATGACGTAAAGAATCTTAGATAACATACAGATGAAAGATTCGTGATGGAAACATTCGCCATGTAGCTGATTCTTTGCAATGGGAAGAAAATTGATTCGTTGTTTCCGGATTTTGGAGTCGAGCCAAGAAATCTTAGGTTTGGGCTTGCCACCGATGAAATGAACCCTTTTGGTAATATGAGCACTATCATACTTCATGGCCTGTTCTTCTCACTATTTACAACCTATCTCCTTGGTTGTGCATGAAGCGCAAGTATATACTGTTAAGTATGATGATTTCTGGACCACGACAACCTGGTAACGACATAGATGTTTATCTTAGTCCATTAATTGATGATTTACGACTCTTGTGGGATGAAGGCGTTGAAGTTGATGATGCATATTCTGGGGAAAAGTTTAATATGCGTGCAATGTTATTTTGCACAATTAACGACTTTCCGGCTTACGGTAACTTGGTGGGATACAGTGTCAAAGGACATAAAGCGTGTCCTATATATGAAGATGATACCTGTTATCACCAACTTGAGTTTGGAAAAAATACGGTTTACCTTGGGCATCGAAAATTTCTAAAACCGGGTCATCCTTATCGTAGATTGCGAAAGGCTTTTAATGGAGAGCAAGAGTTTTATGAGGCTCTTAAACCTTTAACCGGGGATGAAGTTTATCAACGGTAGGAATACATTAATGTTGTCCTTGGGAAGAGAGAAAAATAAAAAGGTGGGAAGAGAGGAAAAGAAAAAGGGGCAGTTGCGAAAAATATATGGAAAAAAAGGTTCATCTTCTTTGATCTTCCATATTGGTCAAGTCTTGATGTTAGACATTGTCTTGATGTGATGTACGTGGAGAAAAATGTGTGTGATAGTTTGATTGGCATACTTCTAAACATTCCGGGCAAGACTAAAGATAGTAAGACTTCCCGTCTTGATATGGAGAAGATGGGTATACGAAAACAGTTGGCTCCAATAGAGAAAGGAAAAAGAACTTATCTGCCTCCAGCATGTCACACTCTATCTAAAAAGGAAAAGAAGATGTTCTGCGAGTGTTTGCAAGGTATTAAAGTTCTGCAAGGTTACTCATCAAACATCAAGAAACTTGTATCAATGAAAGATCTCAAGTTAATTGGTTTAAAATCTCATGATTGTCATGTATTGATGCAACAACTTCTACCAGTGGCTATCCGTGGGATCCTTCCAAAAAATGTGAGAGTAACTATAATGAGACTGTGTTTATTCTTCAATGCCATATGTAATAAAGTTCTTGATTTCAAAAAATTGGATGAATTAGAAGATGAGGCTGCCATAATCTTGTGTCAATTGGAGAGTTATTTTTCGCCATCATTTTTTGACATTATGGTTCACTTACTTGTTCATCTCGTAAGAGAAATTAGAATTTGTGGTCCAGTTTATTAAAGGTGGATGTATCCAATAGAGCGATATATGAAGGTCTTTAAAGGATATAAGGAGAATCATCACCGACCGGGAGCTTCGATTGTTGAAAGGTACATCACAAAACAAGCTGTTGAGTTTTGTACAAACTATTTGTCGGATGCAGATTCTATAGGAATTCCAAAGTCTCGTCATGCTGACACAGACAGAAGAGGTATTCAAGGTCTACATGTTAGGTCAATGGCTCGGGATGTAGTTATTCAATCACATTTCTATATATTGAATAATATAGATGAGGTTCAACCTTTCATAGATACTCACAAAAGACTTATGAAGAAAAAATATCCCCGAATGAATGACAAGTTGTTGTTGATAGAGCATAATAATATATTAATGGATTTGTTTTATAAAAGTGTATCTAATGATCCTAGTGCATCCGAGATACTTAGATGGTTGTCGTACGGGCCAAAATTTTGTGTCATTACCTGGAGTGCATACGACATTGGTCATTATACCTTTTATACAAAATCAAAAGATGATCGTAGTACAATGCAAAATAGTGGGGTTATGGTTGAAGCCGAATCGATGTATTTCTCTAGTTTGAAAGATAAGAATCCGGTATTGGCAACTACCGCATTTTATGGTGTCATTGATGATATTTGGGAGACTGATTATGTTATTTTCAAAGTGGCTTTATTTAAATGCAAGTGGGTTCCCAATAATAGTAATGGTGTAGACATTGATGACTTAGGATTCACCCGGGTCGACCTTGGCAAGGCATCTTTTAATACAGAACCATTCATCATGGCTTCTCAAGCAAAATGAGTTTTCTATGTTTCCGATCCATCGGACAAATCAGGGAAATGGTCAATCGTTCTCCAAGGAAAATACATTCCTCTTAGTGATGAAAGTCTTGATAGTCCGTCCACACCTTCTTACACAACACAAGTTCCTACCTCATATGATGAAGTTGATGGAGATGTCGTGCATGCTATACGACTCGATCATGAAGAAGGCATATGGGAAAATTAACAAGTACGTAATTTATTATTTAATAATATATTAATTGTATGTTATAGTTTAGAAGTATTTTTACTAACAAGTATAATTATTTGAAATCATAGGCATTTTGAGTCCAGACACTAGGCCAGGAGACAAGACACCAAGAGACAAGATACCAATACACCAAGTTACAATTATGTGAAGTTATGTAATGTGTGTAAACTGTAATATGGTATATGTGATATTTTATTTATGTAGGTTGTTTGTTCTGATAAGCTGTAATCTGGTATATGGGATATTATGAATATGATACGATTAATATTATTATGAAAACTGTATCACAAAATGTGAATTGTATTTTTCTACTGTGCTGAGATATGGAGAACAATAATACAGGTAAAAAAAATGGGATTAATTATAAAAGCAGGATGATATTTGTTAATTTTACAGAAACTTTAACGACGGTTATATTTCCTAACCGTTATAATATCTGGCGCGCTGTCCAGTAAAAAATAAATATCAAAACTGTGCTGCTGGGAATTGAACCGAGGACAATTATATTTATTACAACAGTGTAATGTAAAACCGTTGTGATAGTTAGCGTGATTTCCTATTTATTACAACGCATACAAGGTCGTCGTTGTAAGTATCATATATACAACAACAATCTACATAACAACGCCCTCGCCCGCGTCATTATATGTCATTCCCAACCGTTGTTAAATGGGTTTTTCGTAGTAGTGTTTATTCTATGTTTTTAGATATGTACACCATTGAGTTCCAAAAGAGAGGATTACCACATGCACATATATCGCTTTTTTTGCATCCTTCTAACAAGTATCCAAGACCTGAAGATATTGATAGAATAATTAGTGTTGAAACGCCCGACCCAATAAAGGATCCTAAGCTTTACAATTTGGTTAAAACTCATATGGTTCATGGTCATTGTGGTTTGGCAAGTCTTAGATCACCTTGCATGAAAAATGGCAAATGCTCCAAGTATTGCCGCAAAAAATTCCAACAAATAACTATAGTTGACCAATATGGCTATCCTATTTATAGGAGAAGAGATAATAGACACACGATTGATAAAAATGGAATCATCCTAAACAACGGACATGTAGTTCCTCACAACCCAAGTTTATTGTTGAAGTATGAAGCACACATCAACATGGAATGGTGTAATTATAGTACTTCTATAAAGTACTTATTCAAGTATATCAACAAAGGTTCTGATAGAATTTCTGTTGTTTTGCAATCTTCAAATAAGAATATAATTGGTGAGAAGAAGAACATTGATGAAATCAAGCAATGTCTAGATTGTCGTTACATCTCCCCGAGTGAGGCATGTTGGAGGATTTTTTCATATTCCATACACTGTAGGAAGCCAGCCATTGAGAGATTGTTTTTTCACATGGAAGGAGAGAATTCAGTTTACTACAAAGACTTTAAGCAAATTGGAAATGTACTACTTAAGCCAAGTGTCACCGAATCTATGTTTACACAATGGTTTGAGGCCAACAAAATTTATGATGAAGCTAAGTTGTTAACCTATGGTGACTTTGTCTCAAGATTTGTTTACCATAAACGAAGCAGGAGTTGGAAACCTAGGAAAAGAGGTCACACTATTGGTCATCTTATTTGGGTTCCTCAAAGCACATGTGAATTGTATTATTACGTATGAGGTTGACTGTCAAGAAGGGACCTATAAGTTATGATGACATTAAGAAGATTGATGGTTTCCAATATAAGACTTTTAGAGAAGCGTGCTTTGCTATGGGATTTCTACAAGATGATCGAGAATTTATTGAGGCCTTAAAAGAGGTGCATGTTTGGCGTTCTGGCATTTTTTTAAGGAAGTTGTTTATCACTATGTTGTTATCTTCATCAGTGAATAGACCAGAGCATGTTTCGAGTAAAACATGGCAGTACTTATCCGATGGTATTCTTTACGAGAAACGTGTTTCGACAAGGGCATCACGTTCAGTTTGTTATATCATGCTATCATGAATTAATTTTCCTATCCATCATAATGCATGCAACAATGTTGTTATAAACAATTGATTGAATGAGACATTTAATGAACAACACATTTATTCGGCCGTTTATTGGCACACATGTTATTGCGCAGCACTTACATGGTAGACTACTGCTGTTTGTAATTGTATGGCATTAAATGACACACATATTAATTGTATGACACACATGTTCATTGTATGACACACATATTATTTTAAAAATTTGAAATAAATGGCAGCATGTCCGTATGAAATGAATGCCACAGCCTATTAAATGCTAGCAGTAATGTCATACTGTTGTTTCACATTTTGTTTCTTTAAATTCATATGCAATTAGTTTTCAATGACAATCAATATATGAATATTGTGGCCCGGTTTCTTTATACCATGTCATTCATTAATTCGATGCACTATAAGTTATACAATTTTAAAACATGTCTTTTTGCAATTTATATTAACCTCGCATTGAAATTGAATGTAGGTGAACAAAAGTACATTTATTCAGAAAACATGGAGGCAATAGACAGACAGAAAGGTGGAGTGTTTTTTTATATGGGTATGGTGGAACAGGTAAAACTTTTATGTGGAACACTTTGGCTGCAGCACTTCGTTCTAAACACAAAATTGTTTTGCCTATTGCCTTAAGTGGGATAGCAAGTTTGTTGTTATCTGGTGGAAGAACTGCTCATTATAGGTTTAATATTCTTGTCCCTACCTTGGAATCCTCAATTTGCAACATTGACAAAAAGGATGACCTTGCCAACCTTTTAAGATTGACAGATCTTATTATATGGGATAAGGCTCTAACGGCTAACAAGTTTCGCTTTGAGGCTCTGGATAAATCTTTGAAAGACATTATGAGTGAAATTCCTCAATCTGCTAAGAAACTATTTGGAGGCAAAGTAGTAGTTTTTGGTGGTGATTTTAGACAAATTCTCTCAGTTGTCCCAAGAGGTAGTAGCACTACTACAAAACGCGCAAACAACAACGCCCAAGTCACCACGGTTCTTCCAAAAACCGTGGTGACATCTCTAAACTCATGTGCTAACATTTTATTTTATTTTTTAATTATAAATTTTTATGGTATAATAACGGTTGACGTTATAACCGATATGATACAATCTATCTTTCATGGGTTCGAACTTCAACGCTCTCAAAAAGTTTATTCATTTAACGTTAAGGCACTCCTTTCTATTTTATTTATTTTTAAATAAAATAATAAAATGGATATCACTACAGTTATTATGAGTAACCGTTGTGATATTAAATTTTATTCATTTAACGTTAAGGCGCTCCTTTCTTTTTTATTTATTTTTAAATAAATAATAAAAGGGTTATCACTACGGTTATTATGAGTAACCATTGTGATATTTTTTAATATATAAATGAAAGTATATGTTCCCCAGTTTATGACAACTGTTTCTCTCTAAAGAAAACCCTAACATAACCCTCTTCTCTCATGAAGCTTAAAGGATATCTGACGGGAGCAACCTCCAGCGCAAACTCCTATGGCGTCGAAGATGGTATGTTCTCCTGCTCTCTTCTTTTTACTCTTCTTATCGATTATGTTGTTGATGTTTTAGGGTTAAGTTAGAAGTTTGTTGTGTTTCCTTGTAGATACATGGTTATGATTGTGGTAGCAGCGTATGGTGGTAGCAAGCGTATAGTATGGTGATGTTTCATATGGTTTTTGTTTCCATGAAGGAAAAATATAAGAAGTATGAAGTTATTGTATAAACTTCGTCCACCTTATATTTTTTCTTCATGGCATCACAAACTAGATAAACTTGATATATCTTGATTTGTTACAGATCCATGTTTATTTTTAATAAGAGGTGCGTTATTGACTCAATGTTTACAGTCCCACTTAGAGTTTTATTTCAACTATAGCTGAATTTGTTTTGAATACTAACAATTTTATTTTATTTGAAATAGCTGACACTGTATAGTAAAGATGATACATGGTGATGATGATGGTGGTAGCAAGCGTATAGAATGAGTTGATAAGGTACATATGATTTGTGCTAATATAATGTATGTTTTTTTATTGTGTTGCATGAATTTGTTGTGTTGCTGTATGTTGTTGTTGTTGAAAAATGTTCTCAAAACAAAAACAAAACATTGTAAGTCACAAGAAAGAGGCTTATTGTGACGTAACAATGTTTTGTTCTTTATATTCTTATACAGGTTGACAGGAGATGAAGTTTAGTTTATTATATACTATGTATATTGTTTGTTTCACTAACCTTTTAATGAAAATGCAATCATTTAAATTGACATAGAACTTATAATCTGAAAATTAAGATGTATTTGAAAACTAACCTATATCAATCAATGTTTTCCGAATTCAATGCATCTCATTCTGCCCATTTTATGTTCCTTAACACATAATATATCATTCAATGGTTTGGTTACTTCAATGCATCGATATCTAATAAGATCATGCTTGTTATCCTGATAAGTCATCATAACAATTACGATGATAAGCGACAATAATAAAAGATATTGATGCATTGAAAGAATCAAACCATTGAACCATATATGTGTTAAAGAACATAAAATGAACACGATGAGATGCATGCAATTTGGAAAACAGTGGTGTGTTTAAGTTGGTTTTCAAGAATAGTTTAATTTTCAGATTATATAGTTATTTACCAAATTTAGTGGTTGTATTTCTTTAATGAGGTGTATGGTAAAATAAGCAATATACGTTGGTATATAATAAACTATGGGTACATTTCACAACAGTTTTCTACATTAACCGTGATCTAATGTAATTTATTTGCTGGGTTTCAAACCCAGTACTGTATATATCACAACGGTTGTTAAGCATAACCGTTGTGATATACCGCGCGCTTTCCATAATACAACAACGGTACCAGGTAGGCATTGCAACGGGGTGGGTCGGGGACGGTTTTTGGATCCCCCAAATCCAAACCTTAATCCCCAAACAATCCCCGTTTCCCGCCCCAAAACCAAACGGGGACGGAGAATTAAAACCCAAACCCGCCGCAAACGGGTTCGGGTATCCCCGCGCTGCCACCATCAATTTAGTAAAATCAATTTTTTAATATAAATATTTATTTTTTCCAAAATCCAATTATATAACAAATAATAAAATAAAACAATCTCAAAAAATTTCATACATACATTTCAAATATTTAAAATAATCAATACAAATCAAAATATCAAAACATTAACAGTATATTTAATATTTCAAATTAACAAAACTAAATAATAATGTGTATAATGAAATAAACAGGGGGGTCCGGGGGCGGGTTCGGGGTGGGTACTAGTGTCCCTATTACCCGACCTGTCCCCATATTTTTTTAATCGGGAAAAACCTAAACCCGATCAAAACTGGTTTTCCCCGTCAACTTCGGGGTGGGTTCTGATGGGTACCTACGGGTATGGGTTATGTTGCCATGCCTAGTACCAGGACCGTGATTATAAGTAGCGCATTTACGAGAACACTCTACATAGCAACGCCTTGATCTGCGTAATTATATGTATTTTCCAACCGTTGTTAAATGAGTTTTCCGTAGTAGTGTAGATCTGATATTATTCATGCAACAATTAACGCTTCCTATATTTGGGATCAATGTAGAGTCCTCAAGCTTATAAAAAACATGCGTCTTTAATGTGGTGCAACTACTTCTAATCAAGAGGATGTTCGCTTATTTTCTGAGTGGATATTGCGTATTGGAAATGGTACCTTGTCGGAGCCTAATGATGGTTATGTTGACATTTCGATTCCAGTCGAGTTCCTTATTTCTAATTTTATAAATCCCATTAAGGCTATTGTTGAGAGTACATATCCTAATCTAATTCATAACTACCATGATCCCAACTATCTGCAAAGTCGAGCGATTTTGGCTTCAACCATTGAAGTTGTCGATGATATTAATCAATACATCACAAATCTTCTTCCAGGTATTACACATGTTATTTAATTGATTTAATCTGACTACTTTACCAGACTTTCTATTAATATTGTTATGACATTTGTCCTTTGTTTGAAATTAATAGGAGAGGAAAATGAATATTTTAGTAGTGATTCTATTGATAGATCTGTAGCTACTGATTTTGATGCATTTGAGCACCTGACACCTGAATTCCTAAATGCATTGAAAACTTCTGGACTGCCAAATCATTCAATCAAATTGAAGATTGGATCCAATATTATGTTGATGCGAAACCTATATCAATCAGAAGGATTATGCAATGGTACAAGACTCACTGTAACAATGTTTGCTAATCATGTCATTGAAGCCAGAATCATTTCAGGAAAAAAATTTGGTAACACAATTTATATTCCTAGAATGTCTTTATTTCCATCACAATCACCATGGCCATTTAAGTTGGTGAGGAGACAATTCCCCATTATTGTATCTTTTGTTATGACCATAAACAAATCTCAAGGGCAATCATTAGACAATGTTGGATTATATCTGCCAAAAGATGTTTTTAGTCATGGTCACTTATATGTGGCGTTGTCTTGTGTTAAGTCTAAAGAAGGTCTCAAAATTTTGATTTATGACAAAGACAAAATTGTTGCATCCAGTACCACAAATGTTGTTTCAAGGAAGTTTTTCACAATATATAATAGGTATAAGATTTATATGTTTTCCTATAAAAAAAGTGTATATAATATTCATTACATTTTTTGTTATCGACTTCATTGTTTAATTTTTTTTTCCAGGTGGATTCTTTGAAGCATACTTGAAGACTCGTGTCACTTTTGATGTTTTTTTTTTTGTTTTCTGGGTGCATAACAAGTAATGGTTGCACTTCATGTTTTATCAATGACATGATATTAATCTTATGTATTCAACTTTACAAGTTATTTTTATACAATGAAATTCACATGCACATATTTTGTGCATCTTTTTAAATTTTGTAGTTCTTGATCACACTATATTTATTCTATTTACCATTTTACAGATATACCGGTTTATTTGTTCTCTTTATATACGTGTTAGACTTACCTGTGCGAGAGCACGGGTATTCAACTAGTGTAAAATTAATATAATGAAGTCTTTTATGCTAAATGGTGTGTTGTAAATGTTTTGTTTTATCATGTGTTTTTTTAACAAAACAAATTCAATGTAATTCATTAATCAAAACATGTTCAATACAAGGAGGAATCGAATTAAATCTACTACGCCTAGACCAAGAATTAGCCGCCCTGGCAAGAGAATGGGCAACCAAGTTCGCTTGGCACTTAACGAACTTCACCTAGAAGTTATTAGAATTATGTAACAACTCTTTAATTGAAGAAATAATAAAGCAAAACTCGGAACTACTGCCATGAGCCGAATGAACGACATGGACGACTTGTTGGGAGTCACTCTCAAAAATAACATTTTCTAGATGCAAATCAACCTCTCCAAGGATTGCCTCCTTAAGGGCCAGGGCTTCAGCTTCAATCACGGACCAAGAGGCAGGATCCCAAGCCACTCCCGCACTAATAAAAAATCCATGGCTATCTCGGACACACCACCCTCTATTCTTAGTACCTTGGTTAAAAGCTGCATCCACGTTGCATTTCAACCATCCCTCTAACGGTGTATTCCAAAACAAAGGGTAATTATGAACATTATCGGTCTCATGAACTTTTTGGGCTAGAAACCACTCTTGTCACTTATGAAAGGCTAACCAACCAAGCTTAGGGGCTTCCACTTGCTCATTGTACCAAATTAGATCATTTCTATTCTTCTAAATCTCATCCATCATAGTTGCAAATCTTCCAGAATCTTTCATATCCTCCTTACTACAGATATCAAATATAAGGGACTTAGCATCAGAAAAAGATTGTAAATGAGCATCAATAATAGAGGATAAATCTGCTGCCCTCCAACACTGGTTAACCTTGGTACACCCAAAAAATAAATGCCAATCATCTTCAATGTTATTCTCACACATCTGACAGGTAGATGGACAAGGAACATAATGTTGTCGGAGTCTAGCACGAGTTGGTAGGCAACCTTTACAAATTCTCCATAGGAGATGCTTGACTCTAGGTGGGGCTTTTATATTCCAAAGGCTACACCAATCCTCATTACCTTTCTCACTTGTATGACTCTCACTCAAACTCCTTCATAACCTATATTCTAAGCGCACACTATAATTACCATCTTTTTCTTCCTTCCAAATCATTTTATCCTCCTTAATATCCTCTACAAGTGGCACCTGTAAGATTTCCTTAGCATTTTCAAGGTCAAACAACTCTCTTATAACATGCATATTCCACTGTTTAACATTTGGTAACATAAGATCTCTAACAATAATGTTATACACGCATTCTTTCTGGGGTCCACCAAGACAGCCTTCCCTTTTCCCCCGAAGCCAGTGCTCATTCATGACCTTAATGTGGATGCCATCTCCAATACTCCATCTACATACCAAAGACAAAACTTCATTCGCCTTCCACACACTCCTCCACACAAAGCTAGGGTTAAAACCAAAGTTAGCATCCAAGAAAGACCTTCTAGGAAAGTACCTTACCTTGAAGATTCTTTCTACGAGAGTATGAGGTTTTGATATCAGATTCTAACCTTATTTGGCGACCATGGACATATTAAAGGCTTTAAAGTCTCTAAAACCCAACCCCATTCCTTCTTAGGACATGCCAACTTCTCCCATGACATCTAATGAATACTCCTGTTATTATTGCCTCCTCCCCACCAAAAGGAATTTAGTATTTTCTCGATATCACTACACACAACATCTGGTATAATAAAGATACTCATGATGTAAGATGGAATAGCTTGAAGGACCGATTTAATCATGACCTTTTTGCCCGCTTTTGACAAAGATATACCTTTCTAAGAGTTCATTTTCTTCCAAATACGATCTTTGATGAAGGAAAAGATTGCCTTCTTGCTCCTACCAATCATTGAAGGCAATCCTAAATACTTTCCAATACCCATCACATGACGAACGCCCATAATGCTAGCCAGATCTTCCTTAGCTAGATTACTAATATTTCGACTAAATAAGACTTTAGATTTAGACAAATGATTCTCTTGTCCTGAGGCTTCAGCATAAATATTGAGAATCTTCATAAGGGTTCTAACTTCAGATAGATTGGCCCTGCAAAATAAAAAACAATGATCAGCAAAAAGAAGGTGGAACACACTTGGTGCCCCTCTGCTAATCTGGATCCCATGAATGTCACCACTTGCCACTGCTCTCTTAATAAGAGTAGAAAGACCTTTTGAGACAAGAATAAAGAGGTAAGGGGACAGGGGGTCCCCTTGCCTCAGACCTCTCCCTGGTTAAATTGGTCTCACTTGATCTGAATTAACGAGAACATTATAGTGCACCAAAGTAACGCACATCATAACCCATTGAATCCACCGATCTGCAAAACCCATCCTAGTGAGGAATCCTCTCAAGAAACCCCAATCAACTTTGGCGTATGCATTGCTAATATCCACCTTAAGAGTTAGGTGGGCCTTATTACCGTTAGTTCTATGCTTAAGTGCATGAATAACTTCTATAGCAATCATAGCATTATCAAGAATAGAGCGACCCACCATAAACGGCGATTGTTCCTCCGCCACACACTTATCTAAAAAGGTTTCATTCTATTTGCGAGAGCTTTTGAAATAATCTTATAGACCATATTACATAAGGATATCAGACGAAAATCCTTCATATCAAAAGGATTAACACACTTTGGAATCAACAAAATATTCGTATCATTTAGAGATGGCAGAAAGAATCCCCTCTCCAACCAAATAGTGGCAGCTTCCCAAATATCATTACCACACAAATCCCATAAGTTTTGAAAAAAAGTTGGATTAAACCCGTCTGACCCCGACGATTTGTTCGGATGCATTTCCATCAAGGCAGCGTGCAGTTGTGCCTTCAATAATGGAGCTGTCAACGCATTATTATCTGCCAAAGAAACACATGTGTTATATTGTTATAAATATACTTCTTTAACTGATAACCTTTGAAAAAATACAAGTTTGTTGTTGTGAGAGATCCAGCAACAAGCAAATTTCATGATAAAAGTGATTGAAAATAGTAGGATAGAGATATTCATTAGATTAGTTACTTTAGAGATAAAGATATGGAATCACAAAAGGCATTCAGAATAAAACCATACATGCATTAAGGTTACAAATGACGCTTAGAGATTTGTCCCCCATGCTTTGATGTATATGCTCATGCTGCTATAGAGATACACCATTAGATCACTTCCTAACATTTTCGGGCACGACACAACACATCACGTATGCATAAATGACAAGTTATATTAATGAATCATTGCCTAACATGCTCTTTATTATTAAACTCACTTATCTTCTTGGCATTTTTTTGACTTTGTTTACAACTAAATTGAACATGTGGCAACCATATATTATTTTTATTCTGCTCATGCTGATTTACAAAAGATAGTTCTTTACAAAATCATTCTAAGTTACTTTTCACTCCATGTGGGTTCGACATCCTTACTATTCTTACTTGTTACTTAAAACATACATGTGTACTTGCATGTGACATCGCACGTTTTCAACCAACAATGCTCTCTAGTAGATTTTCTCAACTTAAGTTCAACCAGTGGCTCAGGTGGAGCCTCTTCAACTTGCTCATCAAGATAAGGTTCTTGGTTATTTGTTACATTCTCATCATCTACCTGTATATCTCCCATATCAACAAAATTCCCACTAAGAGGTTTAGGCACAACATCAATGTAACGTATACCATTAGATTTTAGATTCTCTACTTTTTCAAAATATTCAATAGTTTGGTCTTCAAGAAATATCACACCACGACTTCTACTAATTTTCTTGTCAACAAGATCCCACAATCTATAACCAAACTCTTCATGATCACAACCTACAAACACACACTATTTAAATCTTTTATCAAACTTGGATCTCGTATCTCTATGATTGTGAACAAAAGCTTTATAATCAAACATTATCAAGTAACCATCAGAGACATATTTCCTTGTCCATGCCGTGTTTTGAACTTCACCATCAAGTGGAACAAAAGGAGAAATATTGATCAAATCATTTTTCTTTTTCAACACTGTTATGAAAATTCTTAAAAACACTGAGTACTTGGTCTTTAAATTTCAAAACAAAAGCTCACACTTTTATAGAGTGGCCGTCAATAAAAGTAATAAAATATGATGAACCATCTAAAGATTTACCATTCATCCTACAAACAACAATGTGAACTAAATCTAGAATATTTGGTCTCCTATGAGTACCATTACTATTAAAGGAAACTATGTGTTGCTTAATAGGGAAATAATGAATGCGTGTTTTTAGATCATCTGAAGAAAAATTTTCTTTGCAAGAATATTGAGTCCTTTATCAATAAAGTAACCAAGGTGTGTATGCCATAAATCACTAGACGCGTCTTCAACTACATTCATTTTCTCCTTGCATAGCTTTACATGTGCCCTGTAAAAAGTTGCGAGCCTTTGCTCTTTTGCTATCATAGTGACCCTTTGGTGATCTTACATATGCAACCACTACCAAAGTAAGTATGATAACCTTAAACATCCAAGGATCTGACCAAAATCAAGTTGAGACAATTATTAAGAACATGTCTCACATTCTTCTTTTTAAGCTTGCATCCAACATCAATTTCAACCCAAACATCTCTCATACCAACAGTTTCACAAACTCCCTCATTTCCCATTTTTTACCATTCCAAAATCACCAACAGTATGAGATGAGAAGAAATCGCACATATGTGTAACATGGTATGAGACACCTAAATCAATAATCCAAGTTGAATCTTGGCTTGCAAGGTTTATGGAATTATCATCATAAATAAGGTAGGCATCACTGTCATTTGCAAGTGTTGTCGTGTCTTTATCATTTTTCTTCTCATTACCTACATCTTTTTCCTTTGAATATTTTCTTTTGAGAAATCTATAATTCATTTTTATGTGTCACACCTTGAAACAATTGTATCATATAATTTCTTTTCTAGTTCTTGACTTGCTTCTTGACTTGTTGTGACTCTCAGATTTGTCCCGCTTATGAAAATTTATAGTTTTGCTTCTCCTTCTTGACTCGGTAAATATAGCTTCAGACTAATTAGAAGTAACAATCAAACAATACTCATTTCTTCTAGCTTCTACATTAAGCATACTATTATTAACCATTCACATTACCAATTTCCCATTCGAAGTTGAATCGGTAAGTGTCACAACAAGAACTTCCCGGTTATCAGGAATCCACATGTTGCAACATTAACTCTTCTCCATAACTTGTAAATCTTTTGTTGAATAATGAATATTGGATAGAGAAATATTGAATCACAATTGCAATAGTTGTCAGATGTTGCAGCATACAATAACATTTATCTTGTTGATAGAGACAAGATGTTATAATACATATGTTGGAACATCGTGTTCCACATCACACACCAGAGCATCCAAAATGACTCTTCTTCATATAAGTCTTCTTTTTAGAGTAGTTTTTGGACCAAATCTTCCTTGAAGGTACATCTAGTCATATTTTCTTTGACTGAAATAAATCTCAATATTTTTAAGTTGATTTTGGATTATCAACACAAACTTCTTCCCAAAAACAAAACTCTGAATTTTGAAGAAGGCAACACCTTATCACTTATGAAGAACATTAAAAGATAGTTAGAACCCAAACCTTAAGCCTATTACTTAACTAGTTTTATCGAGCATTTTAGCCAAACAACTCTTGTTGGCAACTAACTCAGATGCTGGAACATATGTTGGCACATCTTGCTCCACATGTTACCTAAAATACATCTTGTTCATATATTGTTTTACCTAATGCAGTCAATCCAAAAGGTACAATAATTACCACCTAGGTATTTTTCCTATATACAAAACATAGCTGACATGTAACCGGCTATGCATTTTTGGTAACCGGTTACACACTTTGCAAATTTGTTTTTCCCACTTATTTACCTCTTTTCTTGTGCATTTAATTAGTAAACTTGAATTAGTTATGTATTACCATGTACAAGTGCTATGTTTTTATGATAATGGAACTATAATAACGTGCTTTTATGTACAGTTGAGTAATATGCTAGTTTCGATGTTAATTACCTAATGAATCATGTTGATGGCTTGATACTTATCTAGTATCTAAAAAAGATATAATCCATGAAGTGAGAAAACCTAGGACCATATTGAAATCTGATGGTATGTAACCATTGGAAGTGTAATGGCACTTCAAGTTTGGAGTGTACCGACAATATTAATACTTAGGATCGTATTAAAATCTCCTGGTAAGTAACCATTGGGATTGTAATGGCACTTCGAGTTTGGCAAGTACCAATTATATGGATTCCATAAAGAATTAAGTGTAATGAGTACAGTGAATGTTAAGATCCCTATAGCATGTCATGAATTTAGTTTGTTATTAAGATAGTGATCTAAGAAAATGGGGTAGGTTGCACCGTAAAACCCGCCTTAGTATACAAGTTTAGTAGTTCGTTCCTGATTATGTTAAACATGAATTTGGAGTATGGAGTACTACTAGGCAGTAGACATTCGTTATTCTATCCACCTCCTGAAATCTACATGGCTTGTGAAGCCAGGGTATCGACATTCACATATTGTGTGAAGTTGTATGAGCTTCGTTACCTTTTCATTTTAATTATCTGATACATAAGTACTGTATTAGTATAATGAGGATAGTATTAAAAACATTTTGTCGAGTGACCTTATGGTGTAGTTAGGACTCCAGTGAGATAGTTGTATCTCACCCCTTGTTTAATATTTCAGATAAATAGGCGCAAGACAAACCAAAAGGGAAGAGGTTTGATGAGTTGAAGACCGTGTCATCTATTTTTTTGTTTATTGTTGTGCATTCTATCTTTTAGTATCTTGTATCAAACATCTATTTTTGCATGTGTATTATGGTTTAGACCTTGTGTTGCACATGTATTGGATGTCATTTGGACACTTTTGATTGTATTAGTACCAAATATAACATGTCGAATATTATGATTCTATACGCATTTATTCAGGGTGTTACAGATATAATATCAAAAAGTTTAATGGCCAAGATCGAGAGAAGGTAAACTTGTATATTAGGTTTGGTGTTATTATTATTATTATTTTATATATATATATATATATTACAAATGATTTTACAAAATGCATCAGAGGTAGCAAGGCAACAAAAAAAAAAGATAAAAAATAAATAAACAACGACAACTAAAAATAACACGTAAATGGAACCTTCTAAAGGCAAAACATTAAAATAAAAGGAACCAGTCAAAACCAGCACAACATAGAAGGATAGATAGGCTAGAACCGAACACCAAGAAACCACCATCAAAATAGAATTATTCATAAGTAACAAGAATACTCCTCTCTAAGAAACAGATAAAAACTCTCAAGTCGTTATTGGGCTCAAACTGAAGATAAGGTTATTCAGTCAGTCAAAGAAAGTACATGAGTATCGCGAAGACTTAAATATTAATTATTTAATAAAAAATAAAATTTATATTTTACATATTTTTTTCAAATTAAAATAAAAATTAATTATTATAAAAACGACAAACATACATTTCTCATTAAGCCAACTTATTTGGTCCCTTTGTAGGAACATCTGATTGCAGAGGACATGTTTGAACTCACAACGTCCTACTTATTCAAGTCTAAGGGTGGTATTATGGCCACTAGACTGCTAGACCAAAATAGAAATCTTCAAAAATAAATAAGAATAAATGGAAGAAAAATGTATGCGTTGTCATGACACCAACAAAAATATGTTAATTTTTTCTAATATAATTTATTTTATTTTTAATATATATATATATATATATATATATATATATATATATATATATATATATATATATTATATATATATTAGCACCCATTGACTTGTAGGGGTGCCCATTGGCTTTAGGTATTTTTCAATGGTTAGGGCTTTCTCAGAGTGGTGAGTGACCCCATTTAATGGTGTTTACAGTGGTGAGAGATCAAACTTACGTGAGGTGATAAGCTCTGTAGCTTTTAGGGGTATATCATGTATGTTATAATTTCTTCATCTCAACCCTAGAGTTGAGGTATTTATAGAGGCTCTTAGGCCTAAATTTGAGGACTCCTATGATGTGGTGACCACTCCACCTTGACCAGGGGAACCGTTGATTATATATTTCTTAGCAGTCGTTGTTATGAATTCGCATGTTCAGTTATGTACTAAGTAAAGCCCGTCATCCATATTTTTCTTTAAGGGAGAGCCCCCTGATACGTGAGAGTTATACTTCAGATGACACGTGATGGGGTGGGAGTCTGGTGAAGAACATAGGCCATAGAATTTGTGGGCACTCAACAATATATCACTACTAGTCCATCATACATTAGGTATTGTAAAGGACAAAGTGTTTTAGTCTTATCCTTTCTTTCGCTTAAACTCGGTTGTTATGGGGTTTGTCCCTCAATTAGAGGTGATTTCCTTGTTTTGGAGACTCCCTTGTCTAGAGGTGGATCCCTTAGATAGGGACAAGTCCCTCAGTTGAGAGCGAGTCCCTTAATCAGAGGTGAGTCCCTTGGTTAGAGATGACTTCTTTAGTTAGGGGTGACTCCCTTAGATAAGGGTAAGCCCCTCAGTTAGAGGCGAGTCCCTTAATTGAGGGTGAGTCACCACCCCCTCCCCACCGTCAAGTGTCTCTTGAGTAACCAGTATGCCAGTTAGGGATGTCAAACATCAATCACTCGTATGGAACACACTTTACCCCATTTAATGCGTGTAATGGTGGTTTCTCCTCGAGGTGTTAATCAGTCTTAGTCTTCACACATGTCAAAAATGTGTTAAGCTCTTTCAAAATTCATGGGGGATCCAAAAGGGTTTTAGAACACTTGTAGCTCCAATTACTTTATAAAAGGCTTCCTTATTCCATTTTTTCATTTATTTACTTACTTTGTTCACATAGCTTTTTGCAAGCTTCTTCTGGTTTTCATGCTCACACAATTTTCTATTAACTTCTTTCAGCTCTTTCCCTATTCACAGCCCTTCATGTATTAATTTCTTTCTCTTTTACCTTCAATAACATCTATAGCTAGTGATTTTAGGCAAAGGAGTTTTGGTAGGGCTTTAGGTTGGCGTAAAGTTTTAGCTCCATGAGGTCGATGGCTTTTAGTAATCTTTTTAGTGATGACGATGGTGGTAGTGATTTGTTTTTGTTCTTTTGTGTTCCCTGAAATAAAAAGATAATATCTTCCCTTTCCCCCATATCTAAAAAGGTTAAAGATGTTGAGTCCTCTTATACAACTGAGGATAAAATCATCTTCTTTCGTCACAACCTAATCGCTTTCATAATTCTGTTTAAAACTCTTATTTTGTTTTTCGCACTACAAACTGAAAACCCCTCATTTACTGTGTTCTTTACATTGCACAAATATTATCTTGTTCAAACACAGTCCATGTGGATTCGATCTTTATTATTACTTTGACATTATCAGTACACTTGCCGAGAAATTATCATACCCTCTCAATTAGTCCCCAACAGTTGGGACTTTGTTAAGGCATTCAAAATGGTGTGCCAATAAGTAAAAGTTTCCCCCCATTATTGGGGTGTTCTTTTAGTTTTACGCCACTAGGCCCTCCAAAGGGGTTGGGTAACCCTAGGCAGGCTTTTGAGGAAGGATCCATTCAAACCCCACTCTAATCACTATAAGAACTGGAAGGAAAAGTTTGCACAGGTAAGAGGGCGAGAGGGCTCTCACATTGTTATGGGGCGAAATGGGACCCTTATCTTCCCATTGGCCTGAACATATGAACTTGCATCGATTACGGGGTATGATGATAAGTACCTCGCTTCCAACAAGGCCAAGATAGTTTGCCTATTGGAAAAGTTTGAGGTCACGTATTCTTGTAGGATAATTTAATTGTGGTTGGAGGATGGTGACTACCTTGATAAATACCTGAGTAGGCTTGAATACTTTGGCGTTTTTATATGTATCCTCAGGTGGTATGTGACCGTTATGTATTATTTTGCAGGTCAGGTGGAAAATATTTCCTTAGAGGAAGAGATGTGATAAGCTCATACCGTGCACCTGGAAATTAATAGCCCTAGAGCCATCTCGAGGACTTTATTGTCAGGGGAAAGAAGAGACAGACTGAAGAATAACTTCTTGACTCAATGAACCCTAAGTCTTGGAAGCATGAAGAGGTTTCTCCATTGGTTATTAGGGGTGGAGTTGTTCGGCCTACCTCAGAGAAAGTGCGCGCCCAGAGGCCCCCTAGTGGCGAGGCTCTATAGCCCAACCTTCTTTGTGGAGCAACTCTGGTTTCGACGCTATCTAATTTACTGGTTGTTAAATCCCTTTTCTAAAAAATTCCATAGTGTCTACAATGCCCTCAGTGTTAAGCCCTTCTCCAAGCTTTCATACATGAAAGAGAATCATCTGCTTAGGGCGCTGATGCTAGAGTGCTTCGATCAGGAGAGGTACGAACATAACGAAAAAGAGCTGAGAGTGAAGCTTATAAAGTATGAAGATGAATACTCCAATATCCAGAAGTTATTTGAGGCCTTGCAAAAGGATAAGGAATCATGGACGAACAAGTTGGCCCTTGCGGAGACCATAACCATGGAAATCACCTCCAAAGAGGAATTTTTTAGGGCATCCTTGGAGGATGTCATCTGCTACAATAAGGACATGAAGGGTGAGGTATCGGAGCTCAGGGATTACTTGGTGCATGCTTTTGTTACCTATTTTGTTTATGCGAAGGAGCATGCGTCCTTCTTTTATCCCCAACTGAACATATGCATGTTGGATGTTTTTAAAGTTATTTGTGATGGTCAGTTTTTCAATGATGGGAGGAGTCCTCGCCATAGCATGAAAAAACCCTACACGGGAAGGCAAGTTAACGACTCCCCACCCGAAAGAAGTACAGATGACGTAATCGTGGAGGATGGCTAATGAATTTTTTGTTCTTTGTTTCTTGGCCCTTTGTGGCTTTTTTATGTATTGTTTCCCCTACAACGCTTTTTTTATAAACATGTATTGTTGCGCCTTCAAGGCATATTTAATTTATTTGAATGTTCTTTGACGTCTTTGCGCAATTGTTCTGGAGCCCTAATTGGGCTCTTCGTTTATGCTTCAAATGCTTTGACAACCTCAAAGGGCGACGAGGATCCTTCTAAAAGGATTCAGAACTTTAGATTGCCCCGAAGAACGACAAAGATTCCTCCGCTACTACAAAATGGATCTTTCGTAACACCATATTACAATGATCATCCTGTTAACTGTCGTAATAACTCTTTTTTGGGCACTTTTTGTATTTACTAAAAGACATTTCACTACGGTCATAGTTAACAACCGTAGTGAAATGTACCTAGAGTGAATGGGTTTTAATCCTAGCACTAGCAATTTTCTAGTTTTCTGTATGTATTGTACTAAACGCCATTATTCTTTTGTTCTTTAGTTAAACATAAGGCTAAAATGGAACATGCCAATGTAAACTACATCGAAACCCTGGATTTTATTGCTAGGAGAAAAGAAAACTATGTTTGATGAATAGGAAAAGAAAATCAATGGCAATAAATAGAATGTTGACCCCTCTCAGCCATTACATCAACAAGTCATTTCCATTAGAAACTGTCGTTCTCAACAAATTACACCTCTTACAACAAATTTACCTAATATAATTCATACTGCTTCATCTGATTGTCATCACTACGAAAGAAACACTTTAAAGAGAGCAAGAATTCCTAAACAACATGAAGTTAATCTTATCAACATGTTTAATGCGGTCACACCTACTCATATAAGCAATTTGGATGAACCTCATTTGTAGAACTGTGCTTCAACATCTTCATTTACTGATAACATTCTATCTGGAAATTATGAAAATATTAACAATGTGGCATATTCTGATAATGACACATTCAGCCATTCAGAGTCGGACAATGCTTTTGATCATAATTCAGATTCAGATGAATATGAAAACTATCTTCCTTTAGGAAGTTCTCATCTTCAAGGTTATTTTTTTCCCATTTATATCCATAATATATGCTGCATTACACATTAATTCCTAACATATTTCATTTAAATGATGTTGTTACTTTGCCATTGCCGGTTTTTATAAGTGCATTATTGTGAATTAGGATGCCTTTGAACAAAATATACTTGGTTTCTTTATAGTCAAGAAACACACAAGGGTTAGGGTTAACAAATAAAAACAACAAGGATTGGTTATAACTGCTATTCTTTAATTTCTCTATCAAATATATTACAAGTACTCAAGAATAACAAATAACCATCTCACCCTAATTAGGTTTTGTGACCTCCAAGCAGATTTTATTTCCCCAATTCGACCAGACCCCTTTCACTGACATGGCCCAATCTCATGTGCCAAATTTATGTCTTCGACAAAGGTTTCATGGATGCAGCATTTGTCGAACAACTTACAACTTCAGCCTCAAGGGTATACAAGCCTTGTTTCTTCACACCTCTCAAGACTTCCTTCGACCCCTTCATGACTCTTAGGATACTTTTCTCTCCTTGAAAAACACATCCCTTCCTGTCGAACTCACCAAGAGAGACCAAATTTCTCTTCAAATCAGGTACATACCCGACTTCAGTCAATAACCTTATTGACTCATCATGGAGCTTGAATCTCACATATCAAATACCTGCAATTTTGCAAGCTTTGATGTTTCCTAGCAGCACTGATCCACTATCTTTATCACATAGCTCCTCGAACAATTCTCTGTTTAGAGTCATGTGCCAAGTGCAACCTGAATCCATAATCCACTCCTTTCTTGAGTCGCCGCTTGAAACCACAAGAACATCAGATGATTCGAAGTCATCTTGAACAACGGCTGTATTTCCATTATCTTTACCTCCATGATCTTTCAGGCGTTTAGGGCACACCTTTCTTGTGTGACCTGCCTTCTTACACTGATAGCATCGAATACCAGATGCTTCGCCACTATAAGACTTCTGCTAACTTTTATCTTTCTTCTTGTCAAACTTACCATTCTTTCGCAAGAATTTTCCCTTAACAGCCAAACCTTCGCCCAACGTCGGCTGTTTATGCTCCTTTCGTTCGTTCAGATCCTTAGAATACAAGGCTGATTAAACTTCTTCAAAGCTTAGGGACTCCCTTCCATACAGGAGAGTTTCTTTGAAGTGGGCATGTGTTCTGGGCAAAGCACACAATAGCAATAGTGATTGATCTTAATCAACGATCTTCACATCAATATTTTCAAGATCAAGAATCAGCTTGTTAAACATATTCAACTGCTCAGCCAATACTTTGTCTTCACTCATCTTGAATGAATACAAAGCTTGCTTCAGGTATAGTCGATTCACCAGAGATTTCGTCATGTACAAACTTTCAAGTTTCAACCATAACCCTGATTCCGTAGTCTCCTTTGAAACCTGTCGAAGAACCTTATCACCAAGGCTCAACAATATTGCATTGTGGGCTTTCTCTATCATGGTCGTCTTTTATTTTTCCATTAATGTAGCATCCATGGCTGCCTCTCCCTTCAACGCTTCCAAACAACCCTGCAGAACCAGTATGGCTTTCATCTTCAAGCGCCACAGACCGAAATCATTCACTCCGGTGAACTTTTCAATCTCATACTTTGTTGAAGGCATCCTTATCCACGCTCACCGCACCAATTTGTTGTGAATTAGGATGCCTTTGAACAAAATATACTCGGTTTCTTTATAGGCAAGAAACACGCAAAGGTTAGGGTTAACAAGGAAAAATAAAGGAAAAACAACAAGGATTGGTTATAACTATTATTCTTTACTTTCTCTATCAAACTGATTACAAGTACTCAAGAATAACAAATAACCCTCTCACCCTAATTAGGTTTTGTCACCTCCAAGCAGATTTTGTTTCCCCAATTCGACCAGACACCTTTCACTGACATGGCCCAATCTCATGTGCCAAATTTCTGTCTTTGACAAAGGTTTCATGGATGTAACATTTGTCGAACCACTTACAACTTCAGCCTCAAGGGTATACAAGCCCCGTTTCTTCACGCCTCTCAAGACTTCCTTCGACCCCTTCATGACTCTTAGGATACTTTTCTCTCCTTGAAAAACATATCCCTTCCTGTCGAATTCACCAAGAGAAATCAAATTTCTCTTCAAATCAAGTACATACCTGACATCAGTCAACAACCTTATTGACTCATCATGGAGCTTGAATCTCACAAATCCAATACCTGCAATTTTGTAAGCTTTGTTGTTTCTCAGCAGCACTGATCCACCATCTTGATCACATAGCTCCTCGAACAATTCTCTGTTTGGAGTCATGTGCCAAGTACAACCTGAATCCATAATCCACTCATTTCTTGAGTTGCCGCTTAAAACCACAAGAACATCAGATAATTTGAAGTCATCTTAAACAATGGTTGCGTTGCCATTATCTTTACCTCCATGATCTTTCAGGCGTTCAGGGCACACCTTTCTTGTGTGACCCTCTTTCTTACAGTGATAACATCGAATACCAGATGCTTCAGCACTATAAGACTTCTGCTGACTTTTACCTTTCTTCTTGTCAAACTTACCATCCTTTCGCAAGAATTTTCCATTAACGGCCAAACCTTCGCCCACCCTCAAAGGTTTATGCTCCTTTCGTTCATTCAGATCCTTAAAATACAAGGCTGATTGAACTTCTTCAAAGCTCAGGGAATCACTTCCATACAGGAGATTTTCTTTGAAGTGGGCATGTGTTCTGGGCAAAGCACACAACAACAACAGTGATTGATCTTCATCATCGATCTTAACATCAATATTTTCAAGATCAAGAATTAGCTTGTTGAACATGTCCAACTGCTCAGCCAACACTTTATCTTCACTTATCTTGGATGAATACAAAGCTTGCTTTAGGTAGAGTCGATTCACCAGATGCATAATTTTCAAATATTAGAGATCTTCTATGAGAATGCCAACATTTCCAGGCAACAATGTAGTATCAAGAACGTAAAGGGAAGTCATGACATACAACTGTTCCAAAGTTTCAACTTTGTTGCAAGGGAGGAAAAATTGTACTTCCAATGCTGCATACCCCACCACCTATATTAACAAGACTGTTGGTTCTTGGATTGGCTAGAATTTTGGTAAAACAAAGTTGTGCAATGTTGATGTCACATGGGTGATGACTTAACATTGAGTCTTAACATTGGTTTATGTTAAGTGTTTTAGTTGGATGTCTGATGTCACATGCGATGTTGTGACATCAGGTCTGCAGAAGATTAATAACATCAGGTTTAGTGATGTTGTTAGGGTTTGTGTTTTAGCTGGATTTTAGAAGAGCTGGCAGAGTAATTGGATGCGAATATCTTGGAGGAGATATTTTATGTTACAAACAGATTTGATGCAGATTTGTAGGAGTGTTTAAAGGCTGAAGATTTAAGAAGATTTTGAGAGAGAAAATCTGTCGAAGATTCAGTTTTAAATAACAAATCAGGTCAGATATTGTAGCAGGTCCAAGACCATATCAAATAGCTATATAAAGCGCATCAATCCTGAAGGAAAAGTAACGAAGAAAGAGAGCTAAAGACTGAGAGTCGTTTGTGTCTTCGTGTATGTGTTATAAACCATTCTAGTGTGAATTGGTGTTATTGTTTTGAGTTGTTCTTGATCAAAGCTGTGAAGCAGAATCAAGTTGTGTTATTCAAAGTGTGTGATCTTTGAATTATATCACTGAAGTGATTTAGGGATTGAGTAGTGTTCTCATACCTAAGTGGTCTCTTAGGTAGAAGGTTCATTAAGTAGAGTTTAAGTTTAGGAGATGTCAACTGGGTTGTTGAGTCTGTAAATTAAATCTGCTGATAGTGAAATTCATCCCTGGCTTGGTAGCCCCCAGACGTAGGTAGTTAGACCGACTGGGTGAATAATTCTTTGTGTGTTTCTCTTGTTTGTTTTTGTCCATAGCAGAGTGTGTTGTTGTGACATTAAGTGTGACATCACATATCTGGTACCAGAATTTCAATTGGTATCAGAGCAGGCATCCTGCTCTGTATCTGGGTGAGATTTAGGGCTGATACTTTCTGGTAAAGATGGATAAGGAAGTTGGTGGATTTGTGAATAGACCCCCTATTTTGGATGGCTCTAATTATGATTATTGGAAGCCAAGGATGATTACCTTTTTGAAATCCTTGGACAGCAGGGCTTGGAAGGCTATCATAAAAGAATGGAAAGCACCTGTTGTTGTTGAGAAGGATGATGCTGGGAAAGAAATAGAAGGCAGATCAAAACTAAAACCTGAAGAAGAATGAACCAAGGAAGAAGATGAGCTTGCCCTTGGAAATTCCAAAGCTCTAAATGCTATTTTCAATGGAGTTGATAAGAACATATTCAGGTTGATCAATACCTGTGAAGTTGCCAAGGAAGCTTGGGACATCTTGAAGACTACTCATGAAGGAACTTCAAAGGTTAAGATGTCAAGACTTCAACTTCTGACATTAAAGTTTGAAAGTCTAAAGATGAAAGAAGATGAAACTATTCATGACTTTCATATGAGTATTCTTGAGTTGTCCAATGCCTCTAGTGCTCTTGGAGAAAAGATGACTGAAGAAAAGCTGGTGAGGAAAATCCTTAGATCTCTTCCCAAGAGGTACAAGATGAAGGTGACTGCAATTGAAGAAGCTCAAGACATCAGCAAAATGAGAGTTGATGAGCTTATTGGATCTCTTCAAACATTTGAGATAGGGTTAAGTGAAGAGGAACCTGAGAAGAAGTCCAAGAGTATAACTTTGGCATCCAGTTCTGAAGAAGCCAAGAAAGGGAAAGAGGAGGATTCTCAGGAAGAGCTGTCTCAAGCTATTGCTTTGCTGGGTAAACAGTTCAACAAAGTTATGAAGAGGATAAATAGGAGTTATAATCCCAATGTCAAGAACATTACCTCTGACATCAACAGATCAGGAGAACAAGGGAAGAAGTCTAAAGATGAAGACAAATCCAGTAATGACAAAGGGATATAATGCTTTGAGTGTGAAGGGTGTAGACATGTCAAGAAGGAATGTCCTACTTTCCTAAAGAAGCAGAAAGGGTTATCAACTTCTTGGTCTGACAGTGAGAGTGAATCTGAAGAAAATTCAGCTAAACTTGTTAGAGCTATGGTTGGGGTTTATGAGTTAGATGATGATTCTTGTGATGATGAGGTTAGTTATGATGAACTTGCTGTCACTTATAAAGATCTCTTCATAAGAAGTGAGCAAGTGTGCCTTGAAGGAGAAGAGCTGAAGAAAACCATAGTACAGTTAAAAGCTGAAAAGACTGAACTTGAAGCTGAAGTCACTATGCTTAACTATAAACTGGACTCTATGACCAAAACTATCAGAATGGTAAACAATGGTACTGATGCATTAGACAACATTCTTAGTATTGGGAAGATGGCTGCAGATAAATGTGGTTTGGGATTCACCAGTGATGTAGGTTCTATCACCTCAAAACCAGTGATGTTAAAACATCTTGACAGAACTCTATCTAAGAAGAAATACAGACACTGGAGATGTCACCATTGTGGATGTTTTGGACACATTAAGGCTTATTGTTATAAGCTACATGGATATCCTCAGAAGGCTCATCAGGTTGTTCCCAAACATAACTGTTATAAAGGAAGGCAGGTTACAAGCCTAAGAAGCAATGGGTCTCTAAAGTTAAGGTTACCAGCTTGATAGCTCACACTTCTTTAAGGGTTTCTACCAAAGAAGATTGGTACTTTGACAGTGGGTGTTCAAGGCACATGACTGGAGTAAAGAATCTATTGGTAGATGTGAAGCTTCATTCTTCAGGCTATGTTACATTTGGTGATAGGGTCAAAGGAGAGATCAAGGGGAGTGGTAAACTGAACTGTGTTGGTGCTCCCAGACTGGAGGATGTTCTTCTGGTTAAAGGACTGACAGCAAATTTGATTAGCATTAGTCAACTTTGTGATCAAGGATTCAAAGTAGACTTTACAAAGTCTGAATGCAGTGTCAAAGATGATAAAGGAGAAGTCATTATGAAGGGAGCCAGGTCTAAGGACAATTGTTATCGTTGGGTGCCACAAGATTCAAGTTCTTCTACTTGTGTTTTTGCTAAAGAAGATGATGTCAAAATCTGGCATCAGAAGTTGGGACATCTTCACCTAAAGGGAATGAAGAGAATTATCTCCTCAGAAGCAGTCAGAGGAATTCTCAAACTTAATATTGAGGAAGGAAAAGTGTGTAGAGACTGTCAAAAAGGGAAGCAGACAAAGATGTCTCATCCGAAGCTTCAACATGACACCACCTCCAAGGTCTTGGAACTACTTCATATAGACTTGATGGGACCTATGCAGGTGGAAAGTCTGGGTGGAAAGAAATATGCATATGTGGTTGTTGATGACTATTCTAGGTACACCTGGGTGAGCTTCATCAAAGACAAATCAGAGGTGTTTGATGTTTTTAAAGATCTTTGTCAAAGACTCCAAAGAGAAAAGGAGAGTAATGTTATCAGGATAAGAAGTGACCATGGAAGAGAGTTTGAGAATAGAAAGTTTGAAGAATTTTGCTCTGCTGGAGGTATAAGTCATGAGTTTTCATCTCCTATTACTCCTCAGCAAAATGGAGTTATTGAGAGGAAGAACAGAACTATCCAAGAGTCTGCTAGAGCTATGATCCATGCCAAGAAACTTCCCTATCATTTCTGGGCTGAAGCCATGAATACTGCCTGCTACATTCACAACAGGGTTACCCTAAGAAGAGGCACGTCATCCACTCTGTATGAACTATGGTAGGGAAGAAAGCCTAGTGTTAAATACTTCCATGTTTTTGGAAGTAGATGTTATATTCTGGCTGATAGAGAACAGAGAAGAAAATTAGATTCCAAAAGTGATGAAGGATTATTTTTGGGATACTCTACCAATAGCAGAGCGTATAGGGTGTTCAATTCTAGAACCAAGGTGATGATGGAGTCCATCAATGTGGTATTTGATGACAATGATAAGCAGGAAGATGATGATGTCCTAGATGATGTTGGAACATCAGTTGGTGAAGTTGCACCAGAAACTGAAGACAGAAGCCCAACCCCCAGTGTTGCTGCTGCTGAGCCTGAAACTGAGCAACCTCATAAAGATCCCTCTATCAGAGTGCAGAAGGACCACCCAAAGGAGCTCATTATAGGTGATCCAACCTCTGGAGTGAGGACTAGGTCAAGAGATGTTATAGCAAGTTCATGTTTTGTCTCCAAAATTGAGCCAAAGAATGTCAAGGAAGCATTGACTGATGAGTTTTGGATAAATGCAATGCATGAAGAGCTGGAGCAATTTAAGAGGAATGAAGTATGGGAGCTTGTACCTAGGCCTGATGGAGTTAATGTGATTGGCACCAAGTGGATCTATAAGAATAAATCTGATGAACAAGGAGTGGTCACCAGAAACAAGGCCAGATTAGTTGCTCAGGGATACACTCAGGTTGAAGGAATTGATTATGATGAAACCTTTGCTCATGTGGCAAGACTAGAATCTATCAGATTGCTTTTAGGGGTGGCTTGTAATTTCAAATTCAAGCTTTTTCAGATGGATGTTAAAAGTGCCTTCTTGAATAGATACTTAACTGAAGAGGTATATGTTGATCAACCAAAAGGATTTGTTGATCCAACATTTCCTGACCATGTGTAAAAACTAAGGAAAGCTCTATATGGTTTGAAGCAAGCACCAAGAGCTTGGTATGAAAGGCTTACTGAATTCCTGGTTGTGAAGGGCTACAGAAAAGGAGGGATTGACAAGACTTTGTTTGTTAAAGAGGAAGGAGGAAAATTGATGATAGCTCAAATCTATGTTGATGACATAGTATTTGGTGGGATGTCAGATGCAATGGTGAAACATTTTGTGGAACAGATGCAGTCTGAATTTGAAATGAGTCTTGTTGGTGAGCTAAACTATTTTCTTGGTCTACAAGTTAGACAAATGGAGGATTCCATATTCACTTCTCAGAGCAAGTATACAAAGAACATAGTGAAGAAGTTTGGTCTAGAGAATGATAATAACAAGAGGACTCCTGCTCCTACTCATCTAAAATTATCCAAGGATGAACATGGGCTCAGTGTGGATCAAAGTTTATATAGAAGAATGATTGGGAGTCTATTGTATCTCACAGCTAGCAGACCTGACATTGCTTTTGCTGTTGGAGTTTGTGCCAGATACCAATCTGAGCCTAAGGTTAGTCACTTGAATCAAGTAAAGAGGATCCTGAAATATTTTAATGGCACTAGTGACTATGGGATGTTGTATAGTCATGGATCTGGGACTGAGTTAAGGGGATATTGTGATGCTGACTGGGCTAGGAGTGCTGATGATAGGAAAAACACTTCAGGAGGGTGTTTCTTCTTAGAGAATAATCTGATATCATGGTTTAGTAAAAAGCAGAACTGTGTGTCCCTTTCTACTGCTGAAGCTGAGTACATAGCAGCAGGGAGTAGTTGTTCTCAACTTGTTTGGATGAAGCAAATGTTAACAGAATACAATGTCAAGCAAGATGTCATGACATTGTACTGTGATAATTTGAGTGCTATCAATATCTCTAAGAATCCTATTCAGTATAGCAGAATCAAGCATATTGATATAAGGCATCATTTTATAAGAGATTTGGTTGAAGACAAAGTAGTTGCCTTGGAACATGTTGCTACAGATAAACAATTAGCTGACATTTTTACTAAAGCTTTAGATGCAAACCAATTTGAAAGTTTGAGAAGTAAATTGGGAATTTGCATTTATGAAGATTAAATGTGATAGAGAGTGTATTAAGCAGTTGTATTCTTTATTAGAAATTGATTTTTTTTCAACTGCTGAAAGCATACAGGTTTGAAGTACATCGTTAGTTACAGATTTTCCCAACCCCCTGCATCTAGAAAAGCTTTCCAGTCTTCATCCCAATCATCATCAGCAGCTTGTTGTTGCACAGGAAGCTTCTTGCTTGGTTTCATGGTTGTTTCTGATGTTTTGCCTGTTCTTGTTGCTCCTGAAGAAGTTCCAGCTGTTGTCTGTGTTTTGCTCTTCTTCTTCAGTGGATCTGGTTTCTTGTCCTCCTGATTGAGGTTCTTTGCTACATCTTTGGAGTTTGACTGGCTCATTCTTGGTTGCTGTGTGGTGCTGCTTGTAATACCCCAAATTTTGACCACTTAGATTTCCCATCATTGTGAAAATCATCATCACAATATGGATGAACCATCATGCTTCATTAGCCTCCCCAAAGATGGGTGAGCATCCACTACAATCAAAATTAGGGTTTCAAGCCCTCTCTGAGTGCTTAGACAAAGGATCAATCAAGAAATGACATGATCTTCAACTTGTCTAATCTCTTAAACATCTACAATGGATCAAAAAGGACTCCCACTTCAAGGATTAAGCACAAGGCTGCTTCCTTCCAGGTGGATCAAGTCTCAAGATCGACAGTGTCACCAAATTAGGGTTTTGATCGACCAGGGTCTCCAGATGGAAATTTTCATCTGTTCACAAGGAAATGATCCAAAACATAACCTAATATGCTTCATGGAACCTCATGAACCCATGCATCAAGTCAATTTTGCCTCAGGGGATGCATTCATCAAAAATCAGGAATTAGGGTTTCTTGACCTAATTCACCCCTAAGTTGACTTTTGGGACAAACCATGAGCCAAGACCTCAAGAGATGATTTGAGGGTCTCTAATACACCATATTGATCCATTTGGAACAATGGATTGATCCAAGAAGCTTGAGCAACAAGTCTCATTTTCATCTGCACCACAACTAGGGTTTTAAGGGAAAAGTCAACTGTAACTTTGACTTTTGACCAAGACATGCTCCCAAACCCTAATACATGATTGAATATACCCTATGACACCCATGGAACATGTCCATCAAGTTTGATTTAGGCCAAGGACATGATTTCCTGAAGAATTGCACAGTTTGGAATTCATCTGATAAAAAGTCAACTGTGCACAAAAGTCAACTTTGACTTTTTGAGATTTTTCACCAAAATGGATTTTTAACCCTAAAATGATGTTAATGTATGATTTGAATCATCATTCATCAAGAAAAATCAAGAAAAGTGAGATAACTTGTAAAAGGGGTAACCATAAAACTTAGAAATTTTTCTAAGTTAAAAATAAAGTGGCAAAGGTACCAACTTTGGAGGACCATAACTCCTAAACCACAAGGCCATTTTTTCTCATCCAAAGATGGATTTGTAGCCCTCATTATCACCTACAAAAACTTAAACTACAAGTCATTCCAGTTCATTAAGGATTTTGAGTTATGGAGTGATCAAAGTGGCTGAAAAGTGAAAATGTCACTTTTTCCAACACTTAGTGAAATTTTCACTAAGTCAGATTCTGCCTCACTTTTTGCCAAATGTAGGGGGATTTTTCACTTGGAATCAAAAGAGATCAAAACCAAACTTGTTCAAACAGTTGTTGTATCATGTAAGAGCTTTCCAAAATGGCCAAGAACATTGCCAAATTCAACCTACACCATGAGATACAACATTGCCAAGTTGCCTTGCTGAAATCTGTCAAGGCAAGGCGGAATTTGCAACTTTGGTCGATTTGCCAAAATCAGCTAAATTCAATTGCTCCAATCCACTTGGACACCTCAGAGGATTGAATCTAAAGGGGACAATCACTGAGCCAAGCCTCCAAAGTCCATGGAACAAGAAATAGCATGTTGAACCTAGAATGGCCAAAATAGGGACAAGACTTCAAATTTGGAATGAGGCATTCAATGGAACCATCAAGGTGGCATGGACTGAGCCATTCTCATCTGAAATCATTCAAGACTTATCCAAGACCAAGGGGACCAAAGCTCTGTGCCCTAACCTCTAGTCAATGGCTAGAGGAGACTTGGATTTTCATTTGCCAACATTGGCCAAACCTACTTACCAGCTGCCATGCACTATTCCTTGCAAAAGAAACTTGCTCTACTATAAATAGAGCTCAATTGTGGTCAGTTTAAGTACACCAAAGCCATCTAACAGATGCTTTCCCCAAAATCTCTTTCTCTTGGCAAAATTGCCTTTCTTAGCAAGGTAGCTATCGGGTTTTGAGTTTGAGAGCAATTCTGCATAAACCAATCACTCACACACCTCACATACATCACATATGAGCTGATCAGACACTCACACAACTTCTAAAACATCAATTTCATAAAATCACCAGCTGGTTGCTCAAATTTTCAAACAAGGTGCAGCTGAGGTACCACAAAATGATCCAGCCAATTTCAATCAAGTCCAACCATCCAAACACAATCCATAGGGTGTAGGGAAGTTGTTCAGATCATCACCACTCATCTGTAACACCTCCAAATCAAAAATCACTCTGAACTTGCTGTCACGGCTTGGAGGTAAGCACATACTTGGTCATCTCTCAATCTATGCATATTTCCTCGCACAATAATTTGGCCATATGTTCATAATCATGCATGGAATGTTTTCCCTCAATTAATTGCATTGTTTGAATCGTGTATCAAAAATCCTAGCCTTCATGCAGAAATTAGGGTTCTTGAGGTTTCTTCGTGATTTCTTGTTGTATGTTTAATTTAAATGAAATTAAAGTACATAGACATGATCATGAGGTTGAGACGAGCATAATGATATGTGGATTGCATGATATGATTACGTATTCATGGAGATTGGATAGAAAACGCAAATCTGAGAAACCAAGAACACGCGCGTGTTCTTCAGCTTGTTCTTGGCGCCTTTTTTTCAAATTCAAATATTTGAATTTTGTGATTTTGTTTAATTGATTCAAAAATTAATTTCTCTCTGAGTTTTAATGATTTTGAGTTGATTCTTTTTTTAATAATTCACAAAAATGTTAAAATATTTTATTTTATCAAAAAATCCCAAAAATATTATTTATTTCATATAATTGGTATTTTTGTAAAGAATTAATATTTTGATTGTTTTTGGCATTTAAAATATTTTTTCTACATTGATTTTGCAACTTTTAATGCTTTCTAATTATTTTGTAGGTCAATACTTAATTTTTGAAGCATTAATCCAAGATCACAATTTGTTTTCCATGTGTTAAACAATTTTTGATCATTTTAATTGAATTTTTATTCAATTAAATACATTTTGAAAACAAATTAGGGTTTTGGATTAATTCAACCCTCATAAATCATCTCAAACACTTTGGGCCTCTTGAGAGAGTGTAAGACCCATCCCCCCCTTGTACAAAACCTTTTTGGGCCTCACTCATTGTATAAGTCCCTCTGTACAAGTAAACGGCGCGATCGTCGCCCGTTTAAAAATAAAAACCATCTGGGCCTACCCTCGAGTAGTAAGACCCATTTCTTTTTCTTTAAAACACTTTGGGCCTCTAATAGAGTGTAAGACCCAATCCCCCTTTTAACCAAAAACATTTTGGGCCTCACTTATTGTATAAGTCCCTCTGCGTTAAAAGAAAACCTCAGCGCGATCGCCATTTTTAAACGAAAAATCATTTGGGCCTACCCTCGTGTTATAAGCCCCTCTCTTTTCTTTAAACCTTTTTGGGCCTCTTGAGAGAGTGTAAGACCCATCCCTTTGTACAGAAAACCTTTTTGGGCCTCAGTCACTTGTATAAGTCCCTCTGTACAAATTCAACAGTGCGCTCACTGATAAAACCCTGGGCCTCTCCTTGAGCTGTAAGCCCCAAATCTTTCTTTTTCAAAGCACTTTCTCCTTTGATTTTGAATATACTGTTGTTTTCAATCTTTCTTTGTTGAACAACTAACCAAACAACATGGAAGCACTACAACCGAGTAAGTGGTTATCGCTTTCATTTACTGCTTTCATATTATAAACTGTATTGTGGGGCTGCTCACTGTAAGTCTCCTTTCATAAACTCATATCTACTGTGTAATAATAGTATAGATATTTCGAGTTTCCCCGGCAACTACGTCTAGAACTAAGTGACGCCGTTTCATTTATTCGTAGAAATAGACGCCTAGATCCCCAATAGTAGCACCAGATACAGTCTTCTCTTCGGCTGTCCTCCTTAGGAATCGTCAAGAAGCTCTACTCCCCAAGATGAATGTATTCTCCGTGAATGGCATCTTTGAGTTTCTTCCCAATTCTCGAACTTTTCTGACTTGATCTATTCCTTGTGGATAGCTTGCCTTGAATGTCTCGGGGTTTGGGTACCCACTACGGTCATAATCTTGGACCTTAACTAAGGAACCCTCTTTAAAAGTTAAAAGTCGATGGATAGTAAACCTCGCACGTTTACCAGTGGTTTTTATCTTTAAAAGAGTTATCTCTCCTAATGGAAAGGAGATGATAGACCCACGGGCTTCTTAAAAGCATCGGCCTCCTCTTGGGCATTATTCAAGGACCCTACGGCTTCTTAGAAGTATTCACAGCCTCCTATTAGGCTTCGTATAATGATCTCTTCCTTCGGTAATGATAGCCTCCTCTTGGGCTTCGTACAAGGACCCGTCGGCTTCTTAAAAGTTCCCAGCCTCCTCTTGGGCTTCGTACAAATTATCCCGACGACCTCCTAGAGGTATAGGAACATAACCTAGTCATCCTCATAGAACAGTCCTTTCATAGAGTCTACTACTGTTTCTCAAAGCATAGTACGAAAGATAAAACTCTAGACACGGACAATCTAACTTCCTTGAGTCTCAAAGACATTCTCAAGCACCCTTCGTTAAATAGGAAGGAAACCCGCAGACTCAGATAGTCTCAATACCCTTTGGATTTCCCGTTTCCTCAAAGAGAAGGAAATATCCCTGATCCTCAAATCAAATCCCTGAGTACAGTGTTGCTCATATAAGAACTGATTTTCTCTTTTAAATCAGTATATTGGATCTGTCACTCAACTGAAACAGTTACAATAGCCTCCATCTCGGGCTTCGTACGAGATACCAAAATTCTCCCCAGTGGAGTTAAAACAACCTTTTCGCCTCTCTCCCGGGCTTTGTACGAGATACAAAAACACTCTCTTACTGAGTCTAAAAGATTCTCCAACTGAGTCAACTCTTTGCTAGCCCCCTCTTAGGCTTTGTATAACGATATGCCCCACTGGGTCAAAAACTTTTAGCCTCTCTCTCAGGCTTTGTACGAGACACAAAATAGCCTCCTCTTAGGCTTTGTATAATGATTTTCCTAGCGGAAATTAGCCTCCTCTTAGGCTTTGTATAAGAAAACCACTGGTTGATCCAATCAACCTTTTAGCATCAAAGCTGTGCCTCGTTCACAGTACACAAACATCAACAACTCCTTTCCCTTCATCTAATCGCTGTAAGCGGCAAGCCTCTGGATCATCTACATCCATGCCACTGTCCCTCTTTTAGCATGAGAAATTCCTAAGGAAAGATGGCATTGCTCTACACTGAGTTAAAGTCTTCTCCTTCAGGTTAAAACCCTTTCTTCGGAAATTATGGCATTGCTCGGATCCGCGTATCCCAGTTAAAGTAATTCTCCTTCTCCCCTCTTTAGAGATGACAAATTCTCTCTAAAGTCGAGGTCTTTCAGCTTCACGTCTTGGGCTTTGAACAAGACACAAATAGACCTTTCAGCTTCACATCTTGGGCTTTGAACAAGATACAAACCACCTTTCGCTTCACGTCTTGGGCTTTGAACAAGACACCAAAAACCAATTTCCTCCCATAGAATAGGAGGAACTACGAACGCTCTAATTTCCCTATTTCGGTAAACGGGAATACGTAGGCATAAGATCGAAAGAAAAGATCTTAGCGAGCGCAATCAACAAAAAACCCAAATCCCATATCTTCGTCAATCAAAAGTAGTAATTCAAAAGCACCAGTCCTAATATCCTAATCCTTATTCCCCGCCAGAAACCTTCTGCCCAGGTAAAAAGAAAGAGAACAGTATTGGCGAAAATACAAATAACCAGTACAAAGGCCCCCCACATTGATAGCATCCGTAACCTAACAGACCGCTGTTTAAACTCCATATGCAAGCAGGGTTAATTGGAGACATCTATTTCCCTTCCTTATTCAGCTCACAATAGGATAAAAAATGAATCGACCTGTAGTTTTAAGCTCAACCGCAGAGAGCGACCAGCGCTTAAGAACCGCGTCCAAAATCGCTCGCTACAGAAAAGTGGCGCCCACCGTGGGGCCAGATCTCATTTTGCTTTAGGGCATCATCCTCATTTTCCACGGAAAATGGCAACTCGGCTGAGGAGAATGATTGACCTATGCTGGTCCATCTCTTGGGCTGAGAACCACAGATTGGGGCTTCCGCCGGGGAACCCATTTCTGTCAGGAACTTAAGATTCATAGCTTTATAAGTCTAGGATGATTAGGACGAATATATATACTGCTTTTCCTAATTGCTATATGTGTTTATTTTTCTGCTACGGGGAATGCGTGTGATGCCGCATGTGGTGAGATTGAGTATACACTTAGGAAAAGCCAACCTTTTTCGTAGTGCGGAAGCTATCGGAAATAGCTGTTACGCGATACTACCCTCATTTGAGGCTGGTGTTCTATTCTCGGTGAATGGCACTTACTCTAAGATTGCACACAACTCGCTGGCGATCCGCTTGTTGTTTTGCCTTCCTGGGAGGAGCTGATGATAATAAGTACAGGTACAAAAATCACCCTAGTATAAACCTTTGGGGATGGGTAGAGCCTTGACTTCATGACAACGACCCTTTGACCCCATGTTTTTTCTATGTTTTTGTGTGCTGCATTCATGCATTCATTTAATAAAACATTAAAACATTCAAAAAATTTCTCTTCTAGTCTCTCTGTTTTTCAAATTAAACTAAGACTGTGATTACAAATATCAGAGAAAAAGATTGCATTAATGGATTTCGGTAGAAGGAGAACTCACCAGTATACCGTCAAGGTTCCAAAACTAGGGGATTTGAGAAAGTTAGCGAGGATGATCGTTAACCCAGAGGCTTTCAGAGCCAAGCACGGTGGTTTGCTACCACTGCTAAGAGTCCATGTGATTAAGGGGATCATGGACGCGCTCATTCAATTCTACGATCCGGTTTATCATTGTTTCACATTCCTGGATTACCAGCTATCACCAACGCTGGAGGAGTATTCTCATCTGACTGATTTACATATCACTGATCGAGCTCCATTTTCTGGACTGGAAGAAATTCCAAAGAATCAGACTATTGCAATAGCAATTCATTTGGACGAGTCTGAGGTCCGGACTCATATGACCACTAAGGGTGGCACCCAAGGTTTTCCAGCCCAGTTCCTGACCAAGAAAGCTCTGTACTTTGCTAGTATAGGGAACATGACTGCTTTTGAAAGCATCTTTGTCTTGCTCACCTACGGGTTATTTTTGTTTCCCAACATCAATAACTTCGTCAATATCAACGCTATTAAGGTTTTTCTCATTGGAAACCCTGTGCCGACTTTGCTCGCAGATGCGTATCATTCTGTACACTTAGGAAATTTGTACAGCGGAGGGGAGATCACATACTGTGTACCTTTTCTCTACAAATGGTTTATCTCTCACTTGCCCAAGTCAGCTGCTTTTTGGGATTGCAAGAGTGTCTTACGTTGGTCGCAGAAGATCATGTCTCTCACCAATTACGATATAGATTGGTGTAATAGGATTTACGAGGGAATCAGAATCATTGACCGTTGTGGAAACTTCCCCAGCGTACCCCTCATAGGGACTAAAGGAGGAATCAACTATCATCCGATATTAGTTCTTCGTCAATTTGGATACCCGATGAGACACATCCCACTGGGTGTTCATCTGGAAGGTCTTTTCTTCAAAGAAGGAGAAAGTGATAGAGCACTAAAGATGGAAATAGTGCAAGCTTGGAAACATGTTCATAAGAAAGGACGAGAGTCTCTGGGAAAACCGGACTGTGTCTCGGTGCAGCCTTATCTCCATTGGGTACAAACTAGAGCTCTCAAGCTAAAGATGCCTTATCCTCGTTACGGAATTCTTTCACCGAGGGAAACTGTCATGTACTTCATGACGGAAACTGAAAAGCTTCAGGTTACTCTCAACAAAGTTCAAAAGGAAAGAAGATCTTGGAAGAACAAGTACCGCACCCTCGACGTAGAGTGTATCCAAATACAGCAATTACTAAAAGAGAAAGATGCTCTGATTGAAATTTTGGAGCGGCATGCTGTAGAGAATCAAGATGACCAAAGGAATTTGCTCACTCCTTTCACTTGGCAAAGGAATGACAACCCGACAACGGCCCAAGCGCCCCGGTCAAAGAAGAGGACTTGGGACCCATTAGTTTAGGTTTCTGTTTCTGCACTTTGTAATCTACTGTATTTCCATTTCTGTAATCCTTTGGAATTCAATAAAAAGGGGTTTCCCCACTGTTTGATATTTGCAATCTAATTGTCGAAGTTTATTTTAATTAAACCTAAAAATAATTAATATAATCATTGCATTCATCATTCTCACATCGCGTATTCTTCTTCCCTACGAATCTCACGTTTGTGTCTCAATTCTAGAGTCAAACTGTCTCATTCGTATAATACTCGGGCCAATCGTCAAAAAAAGATAGATGATCTTGAGGAAGAAAACAGAGAGTTGAAAGAAGAGATCGACACTCTGAGAGAGGATATGAAAAAGCTTTGTAACGACATGCAAGCCATGGCAAAAGCTCAGCTACAAAGAACTGTGATCTCAGAGATCACCTCAACGCCCATCATAGAAAAGTATGATCCTAGGTATCAAATGCCGAAAGATCGTCCTTGGGGCATGCCTGTTAACTATATCCCGGAAGGATATGTTCCGCCGATCACTGAAGATCAGGGAATCGCAACAGAAGCCGCTGGGCCTGAAGGTTACAAACTTCGGGAAAGCGAAGATGCCAGGGGCATACTCAAGACTCCTGAAGGTTACAAACTTCGGGAGGCGCCAAGACTTACTGCGTAGTCACGGTACCACCCCCTGTGCTACACACTGTCCCGGAAGGACAGATTCCACCAACACCTTATGGTAAGAAGGAAACTATGTTTGACAGAATGGATGAATTCCAGGAACAGTTCCTGGAAATGCAGAAAGAGCTGCAAGCCATTCGCAGTCAGGATCTATTTGGAAAGGACGCCGCAGACCTCTGCTTGGTCCCAAATGTAAAAGTCCCGCACAAGTTCCAAGTGCCCGACTTTGAAAAATACAAGGGTAACTCTTGCCCTCAGAGCCATCTGGTGATGTACGCTCGGCGGATGTCAGCCCAGACAGAGAATCAGGACCTGCTGATTCATTACTTTCAGGATAGTTTAACCGGTGCTGCCTTAAAATGGTACATGGGTTTAAACCGTACTACGATCAGCACTTTCAGAGATCTTGGTACTGCCTTCGTCCAACAATACAAATACAATTTGGACATGGCACCCGACAGAGATCAACTCAGATCAATGTCGCAAAAGGACAAGGAAACCTTTAAGGAGTATGCTCAAAGGTGGCGTGAAATTGCCGCTCAAATTTGTCCACCTCTTGAGGAAAAAGAGATGACAAAGATCTTCTTAAAGACCTTAAGCTCATTTTACTATGACCAAATGATTGCCAGTGCACCCAGTGATTTCACCGAAATGGTCGGCATGGGTGTACGTCTTGAGGAAGCCGTCCGAGAAGGACGTTTGGTAAAAGACACTAGATCAACGAGCGGTACTAAAAAATATGGTAGTGCTCTCCCTAAGAAAAAAGAGCAAGATATTGGGAATATCTCTCTCAAAAAGCAAAGGCGAAGTTATCAGCCAGTAGCAGCCGTTACTCCTGCTATCGGCCCCGCGCCTGTTCCTATGTATCAACCTCAGGTTGCGCAGAGCCAACCTGACCAACAAAGGACACAACAGCCTCTTCAGCAGGCTCGTCCTCCATATAACAACAACCGTACAACACGGCCACCAGGATTTGATCCTATACCTGTAACGTACGCAGAACTGTTTCCGTTACTGCTAGCCAAGGGGCACATCCAGACTAAGTCTCCCCTTTCAGTTCCGGAAAATCCGCCTTTCTGGTTTAAGGTGGATCAAACATGCCCTTATCATCAAGGAGGTTCAGGGCATAACATTGAGACTTGCCTCAATTTCAAATCCGACGTGCAAAAGCTTGTTAGGAGCGGGCTCTTATCTTTCAAAGATACGAACCCTAATGTTCTTACGAACCCGCTGCCTCAACATGAGAAGGCTGCAGTCAATCTAATTGAGAAAGAGACTAACAATGTCTATCAAATTCACGATGTACTCTTATTAGGGGCCAATCTGGTCAAGATGCATTGTAGACAGAGTGGATATGGCCATGTGCCACCTCATAATTATCACCAGTGTGATATATGCTTTAAAGACAACTAGGGGTGTTCTGTAGTGCAAGCAGCTCTACAGGAACAGATGGATCTCGGATGGATCCAAGAGCACCGAGTTCGTGGAGTTAACATGGTTTACACGAATTCCAACGTCATTCAAAACCACGACATCCGTGCGATGAATGTCAACTTGGTGGCGATGCACTCAAGGTAAAGCCAGTATCATAATCTGCCGCGGCACGATTACAGTTCCTGTCTGATTTGCTCGGTAAACAAACAGGGATGCCCTTTCATACAAGAGGCCCTCCAGCGTCAGATGGATCTTGGATGGATCCAAGACTACCATGATAGGAACTCCTATCAAATCAACATGGTTCAGATCTTTGACATTCGCGTGATGAATACCAATCTGGTAGAGTTACATGCTGAGCAGGTCCAACTCAGATTCTTAATATCACACGATTATCAAAGCTGTAAAGCGGGTTGCGAAAACGATCGAGGTTGTACCCTTGTCCAGGAGGCACTTCAGCACGTGTTAAATCACTGGTGGATGTCAATCTATATGGACGAAGATACTCAGCAGATTAGTATCAATAACAGGAATCCTACTCGTCGTCAAAGTCAGGATGTCCGATCAATGGAAGGTAACCTAGTGAGGTTACATTGTATTCAAAGTGGGGGTGGCCAGGTGCCACCACACAATTATGACCGTTGTAGTGTCTGTTCGGAAAGTAAACAAGGGTGTTACCTTGTGAGAGCAGCTCTTCAGGGTCAGATCGATCATGGAGAAATTCATCCATATCCAGGTTCAGGACCCATCATTTGGTCGCCGAACTACCTTGCCGATCAGGTTGAGGATGTTGTCACGATCTCTGGTCATCACCAGATCAGGGATGTTTTTGCCATCATCCCTCTACTTGACGAATCTAGAGTTCCCAACTGGGAACGGATCAAGGTTACTTATGATGGTCAGAAAAATCAGAAGGTTCCCATAGTCATCTATCTACCGGGGCCACTACCGTATGAATCAGCTAAGGCAATCCCTTACAAATACGGTGCAACAATAATCGAGAATGGAAAGGAAATTCCATTACCCTCCGTCGTGAATATTACGGACGTCAGTCGTGTAACACGGAGTGGTAGAATCTTCAATCGAGGGGTTGGGGAAGCTAACAAAGAAAAGGAACTTCAGGCAGAAATTCCTGATCCGCCAGTCGGTCAATCTAGTAATCCCGACTTTTCAAAAGACAAAGATGAGATGCTAAAGCTCATCCAAAGGAGTGAATATAACATTGTTGATCAACTGTTACAGACTCCTTCAAAGATCTCAGTATTATCACTATTACTCAGTTCAGAAGCACACAGAGAGGCTCTACAGAAAGTCTTGGAGCAAGCCTTTGTGGAACAGGATGTAACAATCAGACAATTCGATAGCATTGTCTCTAACATCACTTCCTGTAATAATTTGGGATTTAGTGATGAGGAATTACCTGAAGAGGGTCGCCGTCATAACATGGCGCTCAATATCACAGTTAACTGCCAGGGCGATGCTTTAGCCAACGTACTGGTAGACACAGGGTCAGCCCTGAATGTTATGCCGAAGTACACTTTGATGCAATTATCATTCAAGGGCCCTCCGATGAGAGTCAGCGAGGTCGTCGTCAAAGCATTCGACGGATCCAGAAAAACAGTTATCGGCGAAGTGGATCTTCCCATAACTATTGGTCCTCACACTTTCCAAATCACGTTCCAGGTCATGGACATTCGGGAAACATACAGTTGTTTATTAGGAAGACCTTGGATACATCAGGCTGGAGCGGTTACTTCAACCCTCCACCAAAAGCTAAAGTTCGTTAAGAACGATCAACTTGTCACAGTTTGTGGGGAACAAGCCTTGCTTGTGAGCAACTTATCATCATCTACTTGTGTGGAACCCGAGGAGGTTATTGGAACTCAGTTCCAAGAACTATCGGTGAGCAAGAACGATCAATCCGAAGAAGGAACTTCAATTTCTTCATACAAAGATGCTATCAAAGTGGTCGAGAGTACCGATACGACAGGATGGGGATGACTTGTCATTCCTATTGACAATAAAACAAAGAAGGGTCTTGGTTTTTCTGCAACCTGTACCCAGACAGCCGCCAACGATGAAAGTCTTCATCCCCTTCAAAACTTCTTCCACAGTGGAGGTTTTCTTCACCCAGTGTCTCAGACAGTTCATGCTATTAATGAGGAAGATCCCTCTGACACAGATGAAGAATGGAAGTCCTACCTTAACGAGGACGACTATATGTCTCAGGAAGAGGTGCCTATGCCTTTTTGCTTTCCTACAGAAAGTCCGAGATTTATACCAAGATCAGATGTCGAAATGATCTACGGAGATTGTGATCCGAAAGGATGCCGTGCTCCGCCAAATTCATTAGAGGAAGACACTCTGATGAAAGAAAACTTTGATCACAATTACTATGGCCCGATGGATGGTCTGCCAATGTTGCAGCCTTACCCAGGAAACTTGGGGCAAGAAAGTCAGCCGAGTAATGAAACTCAGCTGAGCGTCATTGAACAGAATACCTGTGTCCCCACCCTGTCATGGGATCAACACTCAGGTCATTCGGAAACTACTCAACATGAAGATGAATTCGCAACGTTTGCAGGACAAGAATTCATCAACTATGCTTTTCCTGAGGTCAACGTCATCGAGAGGGATGACTTCTCCAGTTCCAAGGAAGTTTGGGACACCTTGGGACAACCGAGTGGAAAATACGACTATATGGTCAAGTACACCGCTCCAGAAAGCTCTCGTATCAGGCTCGAAGATATCCAGCCAACTGGATGGGGAGATACAGCTGAGAGCACAAATGCTATGCAAAATGCAACAGAGGAATCCTCCTACGACAATTCTGCTTGGGAGACAGATTCCAATGATCCTACTCCACCAGAAATCAGCGTCATTTCTGAAGACAAATCAAGGAAGGTGCCAGACTTTGTGATTCACCGAGGAGTTCACCGCCAATGGGTTGCTGTCGAGGTTCCGAAGGTCGTTCATCAGTCAAAGTAATTGCCATCTTTAAACCTTTCACCCTGCCCAGGTGAAACAAATATTTTGATAGGGCTCGTTTTCTGTAAATTTCCCTCTTCGCTTTGCCCAAAGAGATAGAGTTTTATTTTATAGGGCTGTAGTTTCAAGAGTCGACTTGTTCATAAATAAAATAACGTCGTTCTGTAATTTCCGCATTAATTGCTATTTTCTGTTTTTGCTTTTTCAGAAAATGGTAATCCTAAAAAACATTCAATAATAAAAACAAGCAGTAAAATCAAAACACTGCACACACTTGCATTTTCTCTATCTCTTCTAAACACGAATCATCACGTCATGCAGATTGCTTGTTTTATACCCCGTTGAAACATACGATCCGATGCCTTCTTCCAACTTTGAGTTCCCGGTATTCGAGGCTAAAGAAGAAAATGACAACGAAATTCCAGAAGAGATCTCCCGACTACTCAGACAAGAGGAAAGGTCCATTGAACCTCACAAAGAGCCGTTGGAAACGGTAAACTTGGGTTCAGAAAAAGAGAGAAAAGAAATCAGGATCGGAGCACTGCTCAGTCCAACTGTCAAAGAGGGTTTGATAAAGCTTCTCAAAGAATTCCCCGATGTGTTCGCTTGGTCCTATCAGGATATGACAGGGTTGGATACCAGCATCGTGGAACATCACTTACCGTTGAGATCGGAATGTCCGCCAGTAAAGCAAAGGTTGAGACGCACTCACCCGGACATGGCCATCAAAATCAAGGAGGAGGTACAGAAACAGATCGACGCGGGTTTCCTCGCTACATCTGAATATCCTCAATGGTTAGCCAACATCGTACCTGTTCCTAAAAAGGACGGAAAGGTCAGAATGTGTGTCGACTACAGAGATCTGAACAAGGCAAGTCCAAAGGACGACTTTCCTTTACCACACATTGACATGCTGGTAGACAGTACAGCAAAGTTCAAAGTTTTTTCCTTCATGGATGGATTCTCGGGCTATAACCAGATCAAAATGGCGCCGAAAGACATGGAGAAAACTTCGTTGATTACCCCATGGGGTACCTTTTGTTACAAGGTAATGCCGTTCGGTTTGAAGAATGCTGGGGAAACCTATCAAAGGGCCATGACTACTCTGTTTCATGACATGATACACAAAGAAATCGAGGTATATGTCGATGATTTGATTGCAAAATCAAGAACAGAGGATGAGCACGTTGAACATCTGTCAAAATTGTTCGAACGTCTAAAAAAATTCAAGCTCCGCTTGAATCCCAACAAGTGCACATTCGGTGTCCGTTCGGGGAAATTACTAGGGTTCATCGTCATCCAGAAAGGAATTGAAGTTGATCCTGACAAGGTCAAGGCCATTCAAGAAATGCCTTCTCCGAAAACTGAAAAACAAGTCAGAGGATTCCTGGGACGTTTGGACTACATCTCCAGATTCATATTCCTTATGACCGCGACGTGTGCGCCAATTTTCAAATTACTCAAAAAGAACCAGGATTGCATTTGGTCAGAAGATTGCCAAACCGCCTTCGACCGTATCAAGGAATATCTGTTGAATCCTCCGATTCTATCACCTCCAGTGGAAGGAAGACCACTGATCATTTACCTCACAGTCCTAGAGGACTCAATGGGATGTGTACTTGGCCAACAAGACGAAACTAAAAGGAAAGAGTCTGCCATTTACTATCTAAGCAAGAAATTCACCGACTGCGAGACTCGGTACACGATGCTTGAGAAAACTTGTTGCGCTTTGGCTTGGGCGGCCAAACGTCTTCGCCAGTACATGATTCGTCATACTACTTGGTTGGTCTCCGAAATGGATCCAATCAAGTACGTTTTCGAAAAACCTGCTCTCACGGGAAGGATTGCCTGTTGGCAGATGTTACTATCAGAATATGACATAGAGTACCATGCTCAGAAAGCCGTTAAAGGAAGTATTTTAGCCGATCACTTGGCTCATCAACCGATTGACGATCAAGAATTAATCGGGTTTGACTTCCCAGACGAAGATGTCATGTATCTAAAAATGAAAGATTGCGATGAACCGCTACCCAGTGAAGGGCCAGAACCAGGTTCCCAGTGGGGACTCATCTTTGACGGAGCAGTTAATCATTATGGAAACGGAATTGGGGCAATCATTGTTACCCCTCAGGGTTCCCACATTCCTTTCACTGCCAGACTTACGTTCAAATGTACGAACAACGAGGCCGAATACGAAGCATGTATTATGGGTCTCGAAGAAGCGATTGATTTAAGGATCAAAAACTTGGACGTATACGGCGATTCAGCCCTGGTTATTAACCAGATAAAAGGAGATTGGAACACATACCAATCAGGATTGATTCCTTACAAAGACTATGCAAGAAGGTTGTTACCCTTCTTCAACAGAGTCGACTTTCATCACATCCCTCGTGATGAGAATCACATGGCTGATGCATTAGCCACTCTCTCTTCCATGATTAGTGTAGGTCGATGGAATGACATACCTAAGATCGACATCATGCGCCTTGAACGGCCTGCTTACGTCTTCACGATTGAAGCAATCATAAATGACAGACCTTGGTATCACGATATCAATTGCTTCCTTCAGAAACAAGAGTACCCATCTGTGGCACTCAGGAAAGACAGAAAAACCCTCAGAAGATTGGTTGGAAACTTCTTCCTGAGCGGTGACACTCTTTATAAGAAAAATTTTGACATGGTCTTGCTCCGATGCGTCGACAGACCAGAAGCAGACATGCTCATGAAAGAAATTCATGAAGGATCCTTTGGCACTCATGCCAACGGACACACAATGGCGAGAAAAATTCTCAGGGCCGGGTATTATTGGTTGACCATGGAATCCGACTGCTACAAGTACATGAGGAGGTGTCACAAGTGTCAGATATACTCCGACAAAATTCATGTACCGCCATCACATCTCAAAGTTCTTTCTTCCCCATGGCCATTTTCCATATGGGGAATCGATATGATTGGTATGATTGAGCCCAAGGCTTCAAACGGACATCGGTTCATCCTGGTAGCCATTGACTATTTCACCAAGTGGGTCGAAGCAGCGTCATTCGCCAATGTAACCCGACAAGTGGTGGTCCGATTTATCAAAAACAATATCATCTTCCGTTATGGTGTTCCAAGCGAGATCATTACTGATAATGGATCTAACTTGAACAATAAGATGATGAAATAGTTGTGTGCTGAGTTCAAGATCAAACACCATAACTCATCTCCCTACCGACCCAAGATGAACGGAGCGGTAGAAGCGGCTAACAAGAACATCAAGAAGATCGTTCAAAAAATGGTTGTAACCTATAAAGATTGGCACGAGATGCTACCCTTTGCTCTTCATGGTTATCGCACATCTGTCCGCACTTCAACAGGGGCTACCCCTTTCTCTCTCTTATATGGCATGGAGGCAGTTCTCCCCATAGAAGTAGAGATCCCATCAATCAGGGTATTGATGGAAGCTAAGCTCACCGAAGCTGAATGGTGTCAAAGTCGACACGACGACCTGAACCTGATCGAAGAGAAGCGAATCACGACACTATGCCACGGTCAGTTGTATCAACAAAGAATGAAGAGGGCGTTCGACAAAAAGGTTCGGCCTCGTGTCTTCAGAAAAGGAGACCTCGTGCTCAAGAAGATACAATCATTTCTCACAGATTCTCAGGGTAAATGGATCCCAAATTATGATGGCCCCTATGTGGTCACGAAAGCTTTCTCAGGCGGCGCCTTGAGACTTACAACCATGGACGGAGAGGAATTTTCCTACCCCACGAATGTTGATGTAGTCAAGAAATACTTCGCCTAAACTAAAAAAAAAAACGTCTCGGTGGATTGAAAACCCGAAAGGGCGGTCCAGGAAAAAGTTAGAGACATGAAAAAAAAAGAATCATCCCGATGGATTGGAAATCTCATAGTACAATCCAGGCAAAAGTTAGGGATAATGGCAAGTAACTATGTTCAACAGAGGCAAGTCCCTCAGCAGTAGTTACATCATCTATCGGAGGAAATCTCCAGTCAAAGGTCATCTTCGACAGAAGCTCAGGATGCCCCGAATTCAAAGTTGGTAGAAGGATAGTGGTCGTTATGTTTCAACGTAGCCCTTTTCCCTGTAAATTACCGTTTTCTAACTTTGTATATACTCTTTGGAATCACGCGTTTGGCTGATCTCCATCTTATCAATAAAATTTGAGCCCTTGTGCTTTTGTTTGTAATTTTTGCTTGTTTTCGCTTTACAGAACGACGTTGTTTAAACTTAATCAGCGATTCTTGAAATAAAACAAAAATGAATTTACTTGTTAAAACTTTTTCTGCTTTTAAAATAAAGATGGCAATTTCTTTTGACTGTTGAACATCAGAAGAACATCGATCGCTTCTTCCGAAGTAAGCGAACTTCAAAGTGCAGAATCAAAGTACTCATTCTAAGCCAGTATGCCTGAATGAAGGGATCAACTGTGTCAGAGACCTTGTTTCGTCTGACATCCTCGGCCGAGTTCTCATCTCTTAAGCCCGATCAACATAGCTCCCAACGGGACTATCTCTCCTAAGCAAGGTGGAATTGCTATTTTGAATCAACGGTACTTCTTCGCCCCGCGATGGCCGAGTATCCAATTATGTTCATCCATTAGTCTGTATGTCGCGTCTGTTTTGTCAGCATATACATACATACTTCATGCATTTTATTTACGTTCGCATTTTGTATTGCATCACTATCACTTGAGTCGGTCTTGTCCCCTAGTGATAAACAGTTTTCTCAATCGAGTTTGTCAGTTCTTTCCTCGTCAGGAAGTGTTGCGTCTGCACAATCTCGCCACCAGTGTATCTTTAGATCAGAGTTGGCACTTGGCCACTTTGATAACTTGAACCTCTGAAAAGCCAGAGAAAACTCTCAATAAACATCACTCTTCGCCATTGAAGATGATATCCTTACTTTCCCGGATTAAGGAAAATCCACAGAGAAAGCCTCGTGATCAGAGATTCAACAGCATGCCAGTTTTGCTCCGAAAGGACCGCTGATGAAAAGGTCATCGGCCCCACAAAATTGGACCCCATCATATGGCGTTTCTCCGGGAAGATCCCGAGAAAAGTATGATGAAAGATCCCAAATGAAAACAGTCTCTCAAGAGACTCGCTTTCCCCAGTAGAAACAAATGGCATCTCCAACAGAGAAGTTTGTACAACTCTACAACTCAGACGACTGGGTTCCCCAGCAAGTCTGACATCAAAAATTTTTCCACTCAAATGGCATCTCCCCAGGAAAATTCGGCGAGAAGTTTGAGGAAAGCCGCTATGAATAGCGTCCCTTGTCGAGGGGAAGTTTATTTCGAAAAGAGACTGAGACCAGTTCCTTGGTAGGAAACCAGGATCGAGGGGAAGTTTACCTTTTCTAAGCATCACCGCTTAGCTAAAGAAGATGAATGCGTAAGCTACCATTCATAACCACCATCAAAATTTCGGATATTCCGATATTTAATCCTCTTGCACCCCGAATGCCCGAATCCCTTCGTCATTCATACCTTCGGGTCCAAGAAGATTAAATAGGGGCATCTGTAATACCCCAAATTTTGACCACTTAGATTTCCCATCATTGTGAAAATCATCATCACAATATGGATGAACCATCATGCTTCATTAGCCTCCCCAAAGATGGGTGAGCATCCACTACAATCAAAATTAGGGTTTCAAGCCCTCTCTGAGTGCTTAGACAAAGGATCAATCAAGAAATGACATGATCTTCAACTTGTATAATCTCTTAAACATCCACAATGGATCAAAAAGGACTCCCACTTCAAGGATTAAGCACAAGGCTGCTTCCTTCCAGGTGGATCAAGTCTCAAGATCGACAGTGTCACCAAATTAGGGTTTTGATCGACCAGGGTCTCCAGATGGAAATTTTCATCTGGGCACAAGGAAATGATCCAAAACATAACCTAATATGCTTCATGGAACCTCATGAACCCATGCATCAAGTCAATTTTGCCTCAGGGGATGCATTCATAAAAAATCAGGAATTAGGGTTTCTTGACCTAATTCACCCCTAAGTTGACTTTTAGGACAAACCATGAGCCAAGACCTCAAGAGATGATTTGAGGGTCTCTAATACACCATATTGATCCATTTGGAACAATGGATTGATCCAAGAAGCTTGAGCAACAAGTCTCATTTTCATCTGCACCACAACTAGGGTTTTAAGGGAAAAGTCAACTGTAACTTTGACTTTTGACCAAGACATGCTCCCAAACCCTAATACATGATTGAATATACCCTATGACACCTATGGAACATGTCCATCAAGTTTGATTTAGGTCAAGGACATGATTTCCTGAAGAATTGCACAGTTTGGAATTCATCTGATAAAAAGTCAACTGTGCACAAAAGTCAACTTTGACTTTTTGAGATTTTTCACCAAAATGGATTTTTAACCCTAAAATGATGTTAATGTATGATTTGAATCATCATTCATCAAGAAAAATCAAGAAAAGTGAGATAACTTGTAAAAGGGGTAACCATAAAACTTAGAAATTTTTCTAAGTTAAAAATAAAGTGGCAAAGGTACCAACTTTGGAGGACCATAACTCCTAAACCACAAGGCCATTTTTTCTCATCCAAAGATGGATTTGTAGCCCTCATTATCACCTACAAAAACTTCAACTACAAGTCATTCCAATTCATTAAGGATTTTGAGTTATGGAGTGATCAAAGTGGCTGAAAAGTGAAAATGTCACTTTTTCCAACACTTAGTGAAATTTTCACTAAGTCAGATTCTGCCTCACTTTTTGCCAAATGTAGGGGGATTTTTCACTTGGAATCAAAAGAGATCAAAACCAAACTTGTTCAAACAGTTGTTGTATCATGTAAGAGCTTTCCAAAATGGCCAAGAACATTGCCAAATTCAACCTACACCATGAGATACAACATTGCCAAGTTGCCTTGCTGAAATCTGTCAAGGTAAGGCGGAATTTGCAACTTTGGTCGATTTGCCAAAATCAGCCAAATTCAATTGCTCCAATCCACTTGGACACCTCAGAGGATTGAATCTAAAGGGGACAATCACTGAGCCAAGCCTCCAAAGTCCATGGAACAAGAAATAGAATGTTGAACCTAGAATGGCCAAAATAGGGACAAGACTTCAAATTTGGAATGAGGCATTCAATGGAACCATCAAGGTGGCATGGACTGAGCCATTCTCATCTGAAATCATTCAAGACTTATCCAAGACCAAGGGGACCAAAGCTCTGTGCCCTAACCTCTAGTCAATGGCTAGAGGAGACTTGGATTTTCATTTGCCAACATTGGCCAAACCTACTTGCCAGCTGCCATGCACTATTCCTTTCAAAACAAACTTGCTCTACTATAAATAGAGCTCAATTGTGGTCAGTTTAAGTACACCAAAGCCATCTAACAGATGCTTTCCTCAAAATCTCTTTCTCTTGGCAAAATTGCCTTTCTTAGCAAGGTAGCTATCGGGTTTTGAGTTTGAGAGCAATTCTGCACAAACCAATCACTCACACACCTCACATACATCACATATGAGCTGATCAAACACTCACACAACTTCTAAAACATCAATTTCATAAAATCACCAGCTGGTTGCTCAAATTTTCAAACAAGGTGCAGCTGAGGTACCACAAAATGATCCAGCCAATTTCAATCAAGTCCAACCATCCAAACACAATCTATAGGGTGTAGGGAAGCTGTTCAGATCATCACCACTCATCTGTAACACCTCTAAATCAAAAATCACTCTGAACTTGCTGTCACGGCTTGAAGGTAAGCACATACTTGGTCATCTCTCAATCTATGCATATTTCCTCGCACAATAATTTGACCATATGTTCATAATCATGCATGGAATGTTTTCCCTCAATTAATTGCATTGTTTGAATCGTGTATCAAAAATCCTAGCCTTCATGCAGAAATTAGGGTTCTTGAGGTTTCTTCGTGATTTCTTGTTGTATGTTTAATTTAAATGAAATTAAACTACATAGACATGATCGTGAGGTTGAGACGAGCATAATGATATGTGGATTGCATGATATGATTACGTATTCATGGAGATTGGATAGAAAACGCAAATCTGAGAAACCAAGAACACGCGCGTGTTCTTCAGCTTGTTCTTGGCGCCTTTTTTTCAAATTCAAATATTTGAATTTTGTGATTTTGTTTAATTGATTCAAAAATTAATTTCTCTCTGAGTTTTAATGATTTTGAGTTGATTCTTTTTTTAATAATTCACAAAAATGTTAAAAGATTTTATTTTATCAAAAAATCCCAAAAATATTATTTATTTCATATAATTGGTATTTTTGTAAAGAATTAATATTTTGATTGTTTTTGGCATTTTAAATATTTTTTCTACATTGATTTTGCAACTTTTAATGCTTTCTAATTATTTTGTAGGTCAATACTTAATTTTTGAAGCATTAATCCAAGATCACAATTTGTTTTCCATGTGTTAAACAATTTTTGATCATTTTAATTGAATTTTTATTCAATTAAATACATTTTGAAAACAAATTAGGGTTTTGGATTAATTCAACCCTCATAAATCATCTCAAACACTTTGGGCCTCTTGAGAGAGTGTAAGACCCATCCCCCCCTTGTACAAAACCTTTTTGGGCCTCACTCATTGTATAAGTCCCTCTGTACAAGTAAACGGCGCGATCGTCGCCCGTTTAAAAATAAAAACCATCTGGGCCAACCCTCGAGTAGTAAGACCCATTTCTTTTTCTTTAAAACACTTTGGGCCTCTAATAGAGTGTAAGACCCAATCCCCCTTTTAACCAAAAACATTTTGGGCCTCACTTATTGTATAAGTCCCTCTGCGTTAAAAGAAAACCTCGGTGCGATCGCCATTTTTAAACGAAAAATCATTTGGGCCTACCCTCGTGTTATAAGCCCCTCTTTTTTCTTTAAACCTTTTTGGGCCTCTTGAGAGAGTGTAAGACCCATCCCTTTGTACAGAAAACCTTTTTGGGCCTCAGTCACTTGTATAAGTCCCTCTGTACAAATTCAACAGTGCCCTCACTGATAAAACCCTGGGCCTCTCCTTGAGCTGTAAGCCCCAAATCTTTCTTTTTCAAAGCACTTTCTCCTTTGATTTTGAATATATTGTTGTTTTCAATCTTTCTTTGTTGAACAACTAACCAAACAACATGGAAGCACTACAACCGAGTAAGTGGTTATCGCTTTCATTTACTGCTTTCATATTATAAACTGTATTGTGGGGCTGCTCACTGTAAGTCTCCTTTCATAAACTCATATCTACTGTGTAATAATAGTATAGATATTTCGAGTTTCCCCGGCAACTACGTCTAGAACTAAGTGACGCCGTTTCATTTATTCGTAGAAATAGACGCCTAGATCCCCAATAGTAGCACCAGATACAGTCTTCTCTTCGGCTGTCCTCCTTAGGAATCGTCAAGAAGCTCTACTCCCCAAGATGAATGTATTCTCCGTGAATGGCATCTTTGAGTTTCTTCCCAATTCTCGAACTTTTCTGACTTGATCTATTCCTTGTGGATAGCTTGCCTTGAATGTCTCGGGGTTTGGGTACCCACTACGGTCATAATCTTGGACCTTAACTAAGGAACCCTCTTTAAAAGTTAAAAGTCGATGGATAGTAAACCTCGCACGTTTACCAGTGGTTTTTATCTTTAAAAGAGTTATCTCTCCTAATGGAAAGGAGATGATAGACCCACGGGCTTCTTAAAAGCATCGGCCTCCTCTTGGGCATTATTCAAGGACCCTACGGCTTCTTAGAAGTATTCACAGCCTCCTATTAGGCTTCGTATAATGATCTCTTCCTTCGGGAATGATAGCCTCCTCTTGGGCTTCGTACAAGGACCCGTCGGCTTCTTAAAAGTTCCCAGCCTCCTCTTGGGCTTCGTACAAATTGTCCCGACGACCTCCTAGAGGTATAGGAACAGAACCTAGTCATCCTCATAGAACAGTCCTTTCATAGAGTCTACTACTGTTTCTCAAAGCATAGTACGAAAGATAAAACTCTAGACACGGACCGTCTAACTTCCTTGAGTCTCAAAGACATTCTCAAGCACCCTTCGTTAAATAGGAAGGAAACCCGCAGACTCAGATAGTCTCAATACCCTTTGGATTTCCCGTTTCCTCAAAGAGAAGGAAATATCCCTGATCCTCAAATCAAATCCGTGAGTACAGTGTTGCTCATATAAGAACTGATTTTCTCTTTTAAATCAGTATATTGGATCTGTCACTCAACTGAAACAGTTACAATAGCCTCCATCTCGGGCTTCGTACGAGATACCAAAATTCTCCCTAGTGGAGTCAAAACAACCTTTTCGCCTCTCTCTCGGGCTTTGTACGAGATACAAAAACACTCTCTTACTAAGTCTAAAAGATTCTCCAACTGAGTCAACTCTTTGCTAGCCTCCTCTTAGGCTTTGTATAACGATATGCCCCACTGGGTCAAAAACTTTTAGCCTCTCTCTCGGGCTTTGTACGAGACACAAAATAGCCTCCTCTTAGGCTTTGTATAATGATTTTCCTAGCAGAAATTAGCCTCCTCTGGCTTTGTATAAGAAAACCACTGGTTGATCCAATCAACCTTTTAGCATCAAAGCTGTGCCTCGTTCACAGTACACAAACATCAACAACTCCTTTCCCTTCATCTAATCGCTGTAAGCGGCAAGCCTCTGGATCATCTACATCCATGCCACTGTCCCTCTTTTAGCATGAGAAATTCCTAAGGAAAGATGGCATTGCTCTACACTGAGTTAAAGTCTTCTCCTTCAGGTTAAAACCCTTTCTTCGAAAATTATGGCATTGCTCGGATCCGCGTATCCCAGTTAAAGTAATTCTCCTTCTCCCCTCTTTAGAGATGACAAATTCTCTCTAAAGTCGAGGTCTTTCAGCTTCACGTCTTGGGCTTTGAACAAGACACAAATAGACCTTTCAGCTTCACATCTTGGGCTTTGAACAAGATACAAACCACCTTTTGCTTCACGTCTTGGGCTTTGAACAAGACACCAAAAACCAATTTCCTCCCATAGAATAGGAGGAACTACGAACGCTCTGATTTCCCTGTTTCGGTAAACGGGAATACGTAGGCATAAGATCGAAAGAAAAGATCTTAGCGAGCGCAATCAACAAAAAACCCAAATCCCATATCTTCATCAATCAAAAGCAGTAATTCAAAAGCACCAGTCCTAATATCCTAATCCTTATTCCTCGCCAGAAACCTTCTGCCCAGGTAAAAAGAAAGAGAACAGTATTGGCGAAAATACAAATAACCAGTACAAAGGCCCCCCCACATTGATAGCATCCGTAACCTAACAGACCGCTGTTTAAACTCAATATGCAAGCAGGGTTAATTGGAGACATCTATTTCCCTTACTTATTCAGCTCACAATAGGATAAAAAATGAATCGACCCGTAGTTTTAAGCTCAACCGCAGAGAGCGACCAGCGCTTAAGAACCGCGTCCAAAATCGCTCGCTACACTGCTAGAAGGAAGAAGGCTTGTTTTTATAATGCAAACAAGGAGCATTGTTTGTATCGCCTGACCAGTCAAGGTGTTGGAACTTGTTTTGGAAAAGCTTGGTGTTTGACTGTGTCAGTTATTATGTCAGGACATTGTGTTTGGTGATTATCCAATTGTGGCTAAAAAGGGGGAGAGTTAGCCTAGCCTTTGTGTGTAGAGTGTGACCTATCTAAGATCTGGTGTGGTGCAGATGTTGAGGGGGAGTGTGCATGTTGAACAGCTGGTTATGCTGGTTCTGGTTTTGAAGTAGGAGCTATTTTGAGAAAGTATTGCTAACTGTTAACTGTTTTAAAATTGTTTTCCGCTGCTAAAGTCTCTGATGTTGCAGAGATTGTTTTAGCAAAAATTAGCCAAAGGCGGAGATTGTTGGTTCTTGGATTGGCTAGAATTTTGGTAAAACAAAGTTGTACAATGTTGATGTCACATGGGTGATGTCTTAACATTGAGTCTTAACATTGGTTTATGTTAAGTGTTTTAGTTGGATGTCTGATGTCACATGCGATGTTGTGACATCAGGTCTGCAGAAGATTAATAACATCAGGTTTAGTGATGTTGTTAGGGTTTGCGTTTTAGCTGGATTTTGGAAGAGCTGGCAGAGTAATTGGATGCGAATATCTTGGAGGAGATATTTTATGTTACAAACATATTTGATGCAGATTTGTAGGAGTGTTTAAAGGCTGAAGATTTAAGAAGATTTTGAGAGAGAAAATCTGTCGAAGATTCAGTTTTAAATAACAAATCAGGTCAGATATTGTAGCAGGTCCAAGACCAGATCAAATAGCTATATAAAGCGCATCAATCCTGAAGGAAAAGTAACGAAGAAAGAGAGCTAAAGACTGAGAGTCGTTTGTGTCTTCGTGTATGTGTTGTAAACCATTCTAGTGTGAATTGGTGTTATTGTTTTGAGTTGTTCTTGATCAAAGCTGTGAAGCAGAATCAAGTTGTGTTATTTAAAGTGTGTGATCTTTGAATTATATCACTGAAGTGATTTAGGGATTGAGTAGTGTTCTCATACCTAAGTGGTCTCTTAGGTAGAAGGTTCATTAAGTAGAGTTTAAGTTTAGGAGATGTCAACTGGGTTGTTGAGTCTGTAAATTAAATCTACTGATAGTGAAATTCATCCCTGGCTTAGTAGCCCCCAGACGTAGGTAGTTAGACCGAACTGGGTGAACAATTCTTTGTGTGTTTCTCTTGTTTGTTTTTGTCCATAGCAGAGTGTGTTGTTGTGACATTAAGTGTGACATCACATATCTGGTACTAGAATTTCAAAGACTTCTGTTTGATCATTATTCACGTGGACGTTAAAAAAATCCAGAATAAGATTCGAACATACAATGCAATGTTTTTATTCACATCACCAGGCATGAAATTTGACACAACCAATACTAAGGGGGGAAGTCCACCTACTTTGTGACTACATGGTCAAACTTGCCACCGAATCAAAAGTTTGCTCTTTGAGATAGGACAACCTCCAAAGTATGCTCAGTTGTATATCTTTGACAGTGACAATGAAGTTGATAACATAATAGACTGTTTTAGGTATTCCTATTTTTCGTAGGAACTTCATTTATTCAAATTCAATACTTATATTTCTACGTCTTTTACTATATATCATAGGGACCATAAACAAATTGAAAAGGCTATAATAACCAACTTGAAGGAGATGTTAGATGACACTAACCCTCATGCAAAAGCTTTTAAAATAACAATGAACATGTTGTCAAATAATGTGTTCTAAGATTTGAAACTGAGACTAATATCTGATGGATCCACTGACGGTCGCGTGTATAACTGCCCTACTATTTTTGAAGTTGTTGCTCTAATAGTTGGGGGTATAGATTCTGCATCAAAGAGAGACATAATTTTTCAACACCGTGATGGTCAATTACAAAGAATATATGAGTTTCATCCAAGTTACATAGCCTATTAATAACCTTTGATTTTTCCATATGGTGAACATGGTTACAGGTCAAATATACTCCACAAATATAAACATGAAAAAGTCGTTACAAAGCAAAATCGTCAAACCATCAAAGATTGGTTATCTTTCAGATTACAAGAACGAAAAAATGAAGCTAAAACTTTGCTCCATTATAGAAGACTCTTCCAACAATTTTTAATTAATGGTTACATAATGAAGGAAACAAAGCGTCTTAATTGGTGGAGGAATAATCAGTCTAAGCTAAGAGCTGGAAAATATAAATAACTTAATGAACAACACGGAGGCAGTCATCATAACCAACGAATCAAAATAGGAAGGTGAGTTGTGTTTCCTTCTTCATTTGTAGGTAGCAAAAGATACATGGATCAACTTTATTTTGATGGTATGTCTATCTCCAATGCACTTGGCTTCCCTGATTTATTCATAACTTATACCTGTAACCCTAATTGGCGTGAGATTACACGATTGCTGTCCAAAAATAATTTAATAAACAACATGGAGGTAGTCATCATAACCAACGAATCAAAATAGGAAGGTGAGTTATGTTGCCTTCTTCATTTGTAGGTAGCAAGAGATACATGAATCAACTTTATTTTGATGGTATGGCTATCTCCAATGCACTTGGCTTCCCTGATTTATTCATAACTTCTACCTGCAACCCTAATTGGCGTGAGATTACACGTCTGCTATCCAAAAACAATTTAAAGCCACATGATCGCCCTGATGTCATTTCCAAAGTGTTCAAAATCAGGTTTGACGAACTCATGACTGATTTAAGCAAGCGATATGTTCTTGGAAGAGTTTTGTCATGTAAGTTATTTACTATAATCAACTACAATTTATACAAAACTTTGGAAGGTTGTTTTCTTTTTAATAGAAATATCGTTTGATTACCAATTTTTAAAAATATTTTAGTCATGTATACTATCGAATTCCAGAAAAGAGGGTTGCCACATACTCACGATCTTATTTTCTTAAATCCACAAAGTAAGTATCCAACACCACCTGACATTGACAACATCATATATGTTAAAATTCCAAACCCTTAATGGTTGTATAACTTAGCCAAAACACACATTTAGCATTGTCCTTACGGTCTTTCCCGAATGTCATTGTCGTGCATGAAAAACAGAAAATGCTCTAAGTTTATCCCCAAAAATTTCAACAACGAAACCGTTGTTGATAACGATGGTTATCCAGTTTACAAAAGAAGTTCCAAAACACACATTATTGTTAAAAGTGGTGTTTCCTTGGACAATAGGAATGTCATTCCATATTGTAATACCCCAAATTTTGACCACTTAGATTTCCCATCATTGTGAAAATCATCATCACAATATGGATGAACCATCATGCTTCATCAGTCTCCCCAAAGATGGGTGAGCATCCAATACAATCAAAATTAGGGTTTCAAGCCCTCTCATAGTTCTCAGACAAAGGATCAATCAAGAAATGACATTATCTTCAACTTGTCTAACCTCCCAAGTAACTACAAAGGATCAAAAGGACTCCCACTTCAAGGATTAAGCACAAGGATGCTCCCTTCTAGGTGGATCAAGCCTCAAGATCGCCAGTGTCACCAAATTAGGGTTTTGGTCGACCAGGGCCTCCAGATGGAAAATTTTCATCTGGGCACAAGGCAATGATCCAAAACATGACCTAATATACTTCATGGAACCTCATGAACCCATGCATCAAGTCAATTTTGCCTCAGGGGATGCATTCATAAAAAATCAGGAATTAGGGTTTCTTGACCTAATTCACCCCTAAGTTGACTTTTGGGACAAACCATGAGCCAAGACCTCAAGACATGATTTGAGGGTCTCTAATATACCATATTGATCCATTTGGAACAATGGATTGATCCAAGAAGTTTGAGCAACAAGTCTCAATTTCATCTGCACCACAATTAGGGTTTTAAGAGAAAAGTCAACTGTAACTTTGACTTTTGACCAGGACATGCTCCCAAACCCTAATACATGATTGAATATACCATATGACACCCATGGAACATGTCCATCAAGTTTGATTTAGGTCAAGGACATGATTTCCTGAAGAATTACACAGTTTGGAATTCATCTGATAAAAAGTCAACTGTGCACAAAAGTCAACTTTGACTTTTTGAGATTTTTCACCAAAATGGATTTTTAACCCTAAAATGATGTTAATGTATGATTTGAATCATCATTCATCAAGAAAAATCAAGAAAAGTGAGATAACTTGTAAAAGGGGTAACCATAAAACTTAGAAATTTTTCTAAGTTAAAAATAAAGTGGCAAAGGTACCAACTTTGGAGGACCATAACTCCTAAACCACAAGGCCATTTTTTCTCATCCAAAGATGGATTTGTAGCCCTCATTATCACCTACAAAAACTTCAACTACAAGTCATTCCAATTCATTAAGGATTTTGAGTTATGGAGTGATCAAAGTGGCTGAAAAGTGAAAATGTCACTTTTTCCAACACTTAGTGAAATTTTCACTAAGTCAGATTCTGCCTCACTTTTTGCCAAATGTAGGGGGATTTTTCACTTGGAATCAAAAGAGATCAAAACCAAACTTGTTCAAATAGTTGTTGTCTCATGTAAGAGCTTTCCAAAATGGCCAAGAACATTGCCAAATTCAACCTACACCATGAGATACAACATTGCCAAGTTGCCTTGCTGAAATCTGTCAAGGCAAGGCAGAATTTGCAACTTTGGTCGATTTGCCAAAATCAGCCAAATTCAATTGCTCCTATCCACTTGGACACCTCAGAGGATTGAATCTAAAGGGGACAATCACTGAGCCAAGCCTCCAAAGTCCATGGAACAAGAAATAGCATGTTGAACCTAGAATGGCCAAAATAGGGACAAGACTTCAAATTTGGAATGAGGCATTCAATGAAACCATCAAGGTGGTATGGACTGAGCCATTCTCATCTGAAATCAGTCAAGACTTATCCAAGACCAAGGGAACCAAAGCTCTATGCCCTAACCTCTAGTCAATGGCTAGAGGAGACTTGGATTTTCATTTGCCAACATTGGCCAAACCTACTTACCAGCTGCCATGCACTATTCCTTGCAAAACAAACTTGCTCTACTATAAATAGAGCTCAATTGTGGTCAGTTTGAGTACACCAAAGCCATCTAACAGATGCTTTCCTCAAAATCTCTTCTTTCACTCCAATTTTGCCTTCTAAGGCAAGTCACTATCGGGTTTTGAGTTTGAGAGCAATTCCAATCAAACCAATCACTCACACACCTCACATACATCACATATGAGCTGATCAAACACTTAGATTACTTCTGAAACATCAATTTCACGAAATCACCAGCTGGTTGCTCAAGGTTTTAACCAAAGTGCAGCTGAGGTACCACAAAATGATCCAGCCAATTTCAATAAAGTCCAACCATCCAAACACAATCCATAGGGTGTAGGGAAGCTGTTCAGATCATCACCACTCATATGTAACACCTCCAAATCAAAAATCACTTTGAACTTGCTGTCACGACTTGGAGGTAAGCACATACTTGGTCATCTCTCAATCTATGCATATTTCCTCGCACAATAATTTGGCCATATGTTCATAATCATGCATGGAATGTTTTCCCTCAATTAATTGCATTGTTTGAATCGTGTATCAAAAATCCTAGCCTTCATGCAGAAATTAGGTTTCTTGAGGTCTCTTCGTGATTTCTTGTTGTATGTTTAATTTAAATGAAATTAAAGTACATAGACATGATCGTGAGGTTGAGGCGAGCATAATGATATGTGGATTGCATGATATGATTACGTATTCATGGAGATTGGATAGAAAATGCAAATCTGAGAAACCAAGAACACGCGCGTGTTCTTCAGCTTGTTCTTGGCGCCATTTTTAGAAATTCAAATATTTGAATTTTGTGATTTTGTTTAATTGATTCAAAAATTAATTTCTCTCTGAGTTTTAATGATTTTGAGTTGATTCTTTTTTTAATAATTCACAAAAATGTTAAAATATTTTATTTTCACAAAAAATCCCAAAAATATTATTTATTTCATATAATTGATATTTTTGCAAAGAATTAATATTTTAATTGTTTTTGACATTTTAAATATTTTTTCTACATTGATTTTGCAACTTTTAATGCTTTCTAATTATTTTGTAGGTCAATACTCAATTTTTGAAGCATTAATCCAAGATCACAATTTGTTTTCCATGTGTTAAACAATTTTTGATTATTTTAATTGAATTTTTATTCAATTAAATACATTTTGAAAACAAATTAGGGTTTTGGATTAATTCAACCCTCATAAGTCATTTTCAAAACTCTTTGGGCCTCTTGAGAGAGTGTAAGACCCATCTCCCCTTGTACAAAAACTTTTTGGGCCTCACTCATTGTATAAGTCCCTCTGTACAAGTAAACGGCGCGATCGTCGCCCGTTTAAAAATAAAAAAAAATCATCTGGGCCTCTCCTCGAGCTATAAGACCCATTCAAAACTTTTGGGCCTCTATTAGAGTGTAAGACCCAATCCCCCTTTTAACCAAAACATTTTGGGCCTCACTTATTGTATAAGTCCCTCTGCGTTAAAAGAAAACCTCGGCGCGATCGCCATTTTTAAACAAAAAATCATTTGGGCCTACCCTCGTGTTATAAGCCCCTCTCTTTTCTTTAAACCTTTTTTGGGCCTCTTGAGACAGTGTAAGACCCATCCCTTTGTACAGAAAACCTTTTTGGGCCCCAGTCACTTGTATAAGTCCCGCTGTACAAAGTCAAACAGTGCGCTCACTGATAAAACCCTGGGCCTCTCCTTGAGCTGTAAGCCCCAAATCTTTCTTTTTCAAAGCACTTTCTCCTTTGATTTTGAATATACTGTTGTTTTCAATCTTTCTTTGTTGAACAACTAACCAAACAGCATGGAAGCTCTACAACCGAGTAAGTGGTTATCGCTTTCGTTTACTGCTTTCATATTATAAACTGTATTGTGGGGCTGCTCACTGTAAGTCTCCTTTCACAAACTCATATATATATATAACTGTATTGTGGGGATGTTTCACTGTAAGTCTCCTTTCATAAACTCGTATCTACTGTGTAATAATAGTATAGATATTTTGAGTTTCCCCGGCAACTACGTCTAGAACTAGGTGACGCCGTTTCATTTATTCGTAGAAATAGACGCCTAGATCCCCAATAGGAGCACCAGATACAGTCTTCTCTTCGGCTGTTCTACTTAGGAATCGTCAAGAAGCTCTACTCCCCAAGATGAATGTATTCTCCGTGAATGGCATCTTTGAGTTTCTTCCAAATTCTCGAACTTTCCTGACTTGATCTATTCCTTGTGGATAGCTTGCCTTGAATGTCTCGGGGTTTGGGTACCCACTACGGTCATAATCTTGGACCTTAACTAAGGAACCCTCTTTAAAAGCTAAAAATCGCTGGATAGTAAACCTCGCACGTTTACCAGTGGTTTTTATCTTTAAAAGAGTTATCTCTCCTAATGGAAAGGAGATGATAAACCCACGGGCTTCTTAAAAGCATCGGCCTCCTCTTGGGCATTATTCAAGGACACTACGGCTTCTTAGAAGTATTCACAGCCTCCTCTTAAGCTTCGTATAATGATCTCTTCCTTCGGGAATGATAGCCTCCTCTTGGGCTTCGTACAAGGACCCGTAGGCTTCTTAAAAGTTTCCAGCCTCCTCTTGGGCTTCGTACAAATTGTCCCGACGACCTCCTAGAGGTATAGGAACAGAACCTAGTCATCCTCATAGAACAGTCCTTTCATAGAGTCTACTACTGTTTCTCAAAGCATAGTACAAAAGAAAAAAAACTCTAGACTTGGATAGTCTAACTTCCTTGAGTCTCAAAGACATTCTCAAGTGACCCCTTCGTTAAATAGGAAGGAAACCCGCAGACTCGGACAGTCTCAATACCCTTTGGATTTCCCGTTTCCTCAAAGAGAAGGAAATATCCCTGATCCTCAGATCAAATCCCTGAGTACAGTGTTGCTCATATAAGAACTGATTTTCTCTTTTAAAATCAGTATATTGGATCTGTCACTCAACTGAAACAAACCTTTAGCCTCCATCTCGGGCTTCATACGAGATACAAAAACACTCTCTTGTTGAGTATCAAAGACTCCCTCGTAGAGTAAAACAAACAATAGCCTCTATCTCGGGCTTCGTACGAGACACAAAGACTCTATCGTCGGGTCAAAACTTTTAGCCTCTCTCTCGGGCTTTGTACGAGACACAAAATAGCCTCCTCTTAGGCTTTGTATAATGATTTTCCTAGCGGAAATTAGCCTCCTCTTAGGCTTTTGTATAAGAAAACCACTGGTTGATCCAATCAACCTTTTAGCATCAAAGCTGTGCCTCGTTCACAGTACACAAACATCAACAACTCCTTTCCTTTCATCTAATCGCTGTAAGCGGCAAGCCTCTGGATCATCTATATCCATGCCACTGTCCCTCTTTTAGCATGAGAAATTCCTAAGGAAAGATGGCATTGCTCTACACTGAGTTAAAGTCTTCTCCTTCAGGTTAAAACCCTTTCTTCGGAAATTATGGCATTGCTCGGATCCGCGTATCCCAGTTAAAGTAATTCTCCTTCCCCCTCTTTAGAGATGACAAATTCTCTCTAAAGTCGAGGTCTTTCAGCTTCACGTCTTGGGCTTTGAACAAGACACAAATAGACCTTTCAGCTTCACATCTTGGGCTTTGAACAAGATACAAACCACCTTTCGCTTCACGTCTTGGGCTTTGAACAAGACACCAAAACACCAAAAACACCCATTTCCTCCCATAGAATAGGAGGAACTACGAACGCTCTGATTTCCCTGTTTCGGTAAACGGGAATACGTCGGCATAAGATCGAAAGAAAAGATCTTAGCGAGCACAATCAACAAAAAACCCAAATCCCATATCTCCATCAATCAAAAGCAGTAATTCCAAAGCATCAGTCCTAACATCCTAATCCTTGTTCCCCGCTAGAAAGTCCTAGAAAGAAAGAAAACCGTACTGGCGAAAATACAAATAACCAGTACAAAGGCCCCCCCACATTGATAGCATCCGTAACCTAACAGACCGCTGTTTAGACTCAGTATGCAAGCAGGGTTAATTGGAGACATCTATTTCCCTTCCTTATTCAGCTCACAATAGGATAAAAAATGAATCGACCTGTAGTTTAAGCTCAACCGCAGAGAGCGACCAGCGCTTAAGAACCGCGTCCAAAATCGCTCGCTACAGAAAAATGGCGCCCACTGTGGGGCTGATTCTTTCTTTCTTACAATTTAAACCTTGGGTAAGTCATTTTCATGGCGGTGGCCGCCAACAGAAAAATGGCGCGCACCGTGGGGCCGGTCTTTGTCAAACTCGGTCTTCCTTCTCTTCACTTGTGTGAATACCACAGATTAGGGCTTCCGCCGGGGAACCCATTTTCTGTCAGGAACTTAGGATTCATAGCTTTAAAGGTCTAGGATGGTTAGGACAAATATATATACTGCTTTTCCTAAATGCTATACGTGTTTATTTTTCTGCTAATGGGAATGCGGGTGATGCCGTATGTGGAAAGATTGAGTATACACCTTGAAAAGCCAACCCTTTCGTAGTGCGGAAACTATCAGAAATAGTTGTTACGCGATACTACCCTCATTTGAGGTTGGTGATCTATTCTCGGTGAATGGCACTTACTCTTAGATTGCACACAACTCGCTGGCGATCCGCTTGTTGTCTGCCTTCCTGGGAGGAGCTGATGATAATGAGTACAGGTACAAAAATCACCCTAGTATAAACCTTTGGGGATGGGTAAAGCCTTGACTTCATGACAACGACCCTCTGACCCCATGTTTTTTCTATGTTTTTGTGTGCTGTATTTATGCATCCATTTAATAAAACATTAAAACATTCAAAAAACTTTCTCTTCTAGTCTCTCTGTTTTTCAAATTAAACTAAGACTGTGATTGCAAATATCAGAGAAAAAGATTACGCTAATGGATTTCGGTAGAAGGAGAACTCGCCAGTATACCTTCAAGGTTCCAAAATTAGGGGATTTGAGAAGGTTAGCAAGGATGATCGTTAACCCAGAGGCTTTCAGAGGCAAGCACGGTGGTTTGCTACCACTGTTAAGAGTCCATGTGATTGAGGGGATCATGGACGCGCTCATTCAGTTCTACGATCCGGGTTATCACTGTTTCACATTCTCGGATTACCAGCTATCACCAACGCTGGAGGAGTATTCTCATCTGGCTGATTTACATATCACTGATCGAGCTCCATTTTCTGGACTGGAAGAAATTCCAAAGAATCAGACTATTGCAAGAGCAATTCATTTGGACGAGTCTGAGGTCAAGACTCACATGATTACTAAGGGTGGCATCCAAGGTTTGCTAGCCCAGTTCTTGACAAAAAAGGCTCTATACTTCGCTAGTATAGGGAACGGGACTGCTTTTGAAAGCATCTTTGTCTTGCTCACCTACGGATTATTTTTGTTTCCCAACATCAATAACTTCGTCGATATCAACGCTATTAAGGTTTTTCTCATTGGAAACCCTGTGCCGACTTTGCTCGCAGATGCGTATCATTCTGTACACTTGGGAAATTTGTACAGCGGAGGGGAGATCACATGCTGTGTACCTTTGCTCTACAAATGGTTTATCTCTCACTTGCCCAAGTCTGCTGCTTTTTGGGATTGCAAGAGTGTCTTACGTTGGTCGCAGAAGATCATGTCTCTCACCAATTCCGATATAGATTGGTGTAATAGGATTTATGAGGGAATCAGAATCATTGACCGTTGTGGAAACTTCCCCAGCGTACCCCTCATAGGAACTAAAGGAGGAATCAACTATCATCCGATATTGGTTCTTCGTCAATTTGGATACCCGATGCTACACATCCCACTGGGTGTTCATCTGGAAGGTCTTTTCTTCAAAGAAGGAGAAAATGACAGAGCACTAAAGATGGAAATAGTGCAAGCTTGGAAACGGGTTCATAAGAAAGGACGAGAGTCTCTGGGAAAACCGGACTGTGTCTCAGTGGAGCCTTATCTCCATTGGGTACAAACCAGAGCTCTCAAGCTAAAAATGCCTTATCCTCGTTACGGAATTCTTCCGCCGAGAGAATCTGTCATGTACTTCATGACGGAAACTGAAAAGCTTCAGGTTACTCTCAACAAAGTTCAAAAGGAAAGAAGATCTTGGAAGAACAAGTACCGCACCCTCGACGTAGAGTGTATCCAAATACAGCAACTACTAAAAGGGAAAGATGCTCTGATTGAAATTTTGGAGCAGCATGCTGTAGAGAATCAAGATGACCAAAGGAATTTGCTCACTCCTTTCACTTGGCAAAGGAATGACAACCCGACAACGACCCAAGTGCCCCGGTCAAAGAAAAGGAAGATACCAGAATCAGCACCCGGTTTCTCCTCAGAGAGGACTCGGGACCCATTAGTTTAGGTTTCTGTTTCTGCACTTTGTAATCTACTGTATTTCCATTTCTGTAATCCTTTGAATTTCAATAAAAAGGGGTTTCCCCACTGTTTGATATTTGCAATCTAATTATCGAAGTTTATTTTGATTAAACCAAAAAAAACAACAATTAATATAATCATTGCATTCATCATTCTCACATCGCGTATTCTTCTTCCCTACGAATCTCACGTTTGTGTCTCGATTCTAGAGTTAAACTGTCTCATTCGTATAATACTCGGGCCAATCGTCAGAAAAAGATGGATGATCTTGAGGAAGAAAACAGAGAGTTGAAAGAAGAGATCGACGCTCTGAGAGAGGATATGAGAAAGCTTCGTAACGACATGCAAGCCATGGCAAAAGCTCAGCTACAAAGAACTGTGATCTCAGAGATCACCTCAACGCCCATCATAGAAAAGTATGATCCTAGGTATCAGATGCCAAAAGATCGTCCTTGGGGCATGCCTGTTAACTATATCCCGGAAGGATATGTTCCGCTGATCACTGAAGATCAGGGAATCGCAACAGAAGCCGCTGGGCCTGAAGGTTACAAACTTCGGGAAAGCGAAGATGCCAGGGGTATACTTAAGACTCCTGAAGGTTACAAACTTCGGGAAACGCCAAGACTTACTGCCGTAGTCACGGTACCACCCCCTGTGGTGCACACTGTCACGGAAGGACAGATTCCGCCAACACCTTCTGGTAAGAAGGAAACTATGTTCGATAGAATGGATGAATTCCAGGAGCAGTTCTTGGAAATGCAGAAAGAGCTGCAAGCCATTCGCGGTCAGGATCTATTTGGAAAGGACGCCGCAGACCTATGCTTGGTCCTAAATGTGAAAGTCCCGCACAAGTTCCAAGTGCCCGACTTTGAAAAATACAAGGGTAACTCTTGCCCTCAGAGCCATCTGGTGATGTACGCTCGGCGGATGTCAGCTCAGACGGAGAATCAGGACCTGCTGAATCACTACTTCCAGGATAGTTTAACCGGTGCCGCACTCAAATGGTACATGAGTTTAAACCGTACTACGATCAGTACATTCAGAGATCTTGGTACTGCCTTCGTCCAACAATACAAGTACAATTTGGACATGGCACCCGACAGAGATCAACTCAGATCAATGTCGCAAAAGGAAAAGGAAACCTTTAAGGAGTATGCTCAAAGGTGGCGTGAAATTGCCGCTCAAATTTGTCCACCTCTTGAGGAAAAAGAGATGACAAAAATCTTCTTAAAGACCTTAAGCTCATTTTACTATGACCGAATGATTGCCAGTGCACCCAGTGATTTCACCGAAATAGTCGGCATGGGTGTACGTCTTGAGGAAGCCGTCCGAGAAGGACGTTTGGTAAAAGACACTGGATCAACGAGCGGTACTAAAAAATACGGTAGTGCTCTCCCTATGAAAAAAGAGCAAGATATTGGGAATATCTCTCTCGGAAAGCAAAGGCGACGTTATCAGCCAGTAGCAGCTGTTACTCCTGCTATCGGCCCCGCGCCTGTTCCTATGTATCAACCTCAGGTTGCGCAGAGCCAACCTGATCAACAAAGGACACAACAGCCTTTTCAGAAGGCTCGTCCTCCATACAACAACAACCGTACAACACGGCCACCAGGATATGATCCTATACCCGTGTCGTACGCAGAGCTGTTTCCGTTACTGCTGGCTAAGGGGCACATCCAGACTAAGTCTCCTCTTACAGTACCGGAAAATCCGCCTTTTTGGTTTAAAGCGGATCAAACAGGCCCTTATCATCAAGGAGGTTCAGGGCATAACATTGAGACTTGTCTCAATTTCAAATCCGACGTGCAAAAGCTTGTTAGGAGCGGGCTCTTATCTTTCAAAGATACGAATCCTAATGTTCTTACGAACCCGCTGCCTCAACACGAGAAAGCTGCAGTTAATCTGATTGAGAAAGAGACTAACAATGTCTATCAAATTCACGATGTACTCTTATTGGGGACCAATCTGGTCAAGATGCATTGTAGACAGAGTGGATATGGCCATGTGCCACCTCATAATTATCACCAGTGTGATATCTGCTCTAAAGACAACCAGGGGTGTTCTGTAGTGCAAGCAGCTCTACAGGAACAAATGGATCTTGGATGGATCCAAGAGCACCGAGTTCGTGGAGTTAACATGGTTTACATGAATTCCAACGTCATTCAAAACCACGACATCCGTGCGATGAATGTCAACTTGGTGGCGATGCACTCAAGGCAAAGCCAGTATCATAATCTGCCGCGGCACGATTACAGTTCCTGTCTGATTTTCTCGGTAAACAAACAGGGATGCTCTTTCATACAAGAGGCCCTCCAGCGTCAGATGGATCTTGGATGGATCCAAGACTTACATGATAGGAACTCCTATCAAATCAACATGGTTCAGATCTTCGACATCTGCGTAATGGATACCAACCTGGTAGAGTTACATGCTGAGCAGGTCCGACTTGGATTCTTAATATCACATGACTATCAAAATTGTAAAGCGGGTTGCGAAAACGATCGAGGTTGTACCCTTGTCCAGGAGGCACTTCAGCACTTGTTAAATCACTGGTGGATGCCAATCTATATGGACGAAGATACTCAGTAGATTAGTATCAATAAAAGGAATCCTACTCGTCGTCAAAGTCAGGATGTCCGATCAATGGAAGGTAACCTAGTGAGGTTACATTGTATTCAAAGTGGGCGTGGCCAGGTGCCACCACACAACTATGACAGTTGTAGCGTCTGTGCAGAAAGTAACCAAGGGTGTTACCTTGTGAGAGCAGCTCTTCAGGGTCAGGTAGATCATGGAGAAATTCGTCCATATCCCAGTTCAGGACCCATCATTTGGTCGCCGAACTACCTTGCCGAGCAAGTTAAGGATGTTGTCACGATCTCTGGTCATCACAGGACCAGGGATGTTTTTGCCATCATCCCTCTACTTGACAAATCTAGAGTTCCCAACCAGGAACGGATCAAGGTTACTTATAATGGTCAGAAAAATCAGAAGGTTCCCATAGTCATCTATCTATCGGGGCCACTACCGTATGAATCAGCTAAGGCAATCCCTTACAAATACGGTGCAACAATAATCGAGAATGGAAAGGAAATTCCATTACCCTCCGTCGTGAATATTGCAGACATCAGTCGTGTAACACTGAGCGGTCGAATCTTCAACCGAGGGGTTGGAGAATCCAACAAAGAAAAGGAACTTCCGGCGGAAATTCCTGATCCACCAGTCAGTCAATCTGGTAATCCCGAATTTTCAAAAGACAAAGATGAGAAGCTAAAGCTCATCCAAAGGAGTGAATATAACATTGTTGATCAACTGTTACAGACTCCTTCAAAGATCTCGGTATTATCACTGTTACTCAGTTCAGAAGCACACAGAGAGGCTCTACAGAAAGTCTTGGAGCAAGCCTTTGTGGAACAGGATGTAACAATCAGACAATTCGATAGCATTGTCTCTAACATCACTTCCTGTAATAATTTGGGATTTAGTGATGAGGAATTACCTGAAGAGGGTCGTCGTCATAACATGGCGCTCAATATTACAGTTAACTGTCAGGACGATGCTTTAGCCAACGTACTGGTAGACACAGGGTCAGCCCTGAATGTTATGCCGAAGTCCACTTTGACGCAATTATCATTTAAGGGCCCTCCGATGAGAGTCAGCGAGGTCGTCATCAAAGCATTCGACGGATCCAGAAAAACAGTTATCGACGAAGTTGATCTTCCCATAACTATTGGTCCTCACACTTTCCAAATCACTTTCCAGGTCATGGACATCCGGGCAACATACAGTTGTTTATTAGGAAGACCTTGGATACATCAGGCTGGAGTGGTTACTTCAACCCTCCACCAAAAGCTAAAGTTCGTCAAGAACGATTAACTTGTCACGGTTTGTGGGGAACAAGCCTTGCTTGTGAGTAACCTATCATCATCTACTTGTGTGGAACCCGAGGAGGTTATTGGAACTCAGTTCCAAGCACTATCGGTGAGCAAGAACGATTAATCCGAAGAAGGAACTTCAATTTCTTCATACAAAGATGCTATCAAAGCGGTCGGGAGTACCGATACAAAAGGATGGGGACAACTTGTCATTCCCACTGACAATAAAATAAAGAAGGGTCTTGGTTTTTCTGCGACCTATACTCAGACAACTGCCAACGATGAAAGTCTTCATCCCCTTCAAAACTTCTTCCACAGTGGAGGTTTTCTTCACCCAGTGTCTCAGACAGTTCATGCTATCAATGAGGAAGATCCCTCTGACACAGATGAAGAATGGAAGTCCTACCTTAACAAGGACGGCTATATGTCTCAGGAAGAGGTGCCTATGCCTTTTTGCTTTCCTACAGAAAGTCCGAGATTTATACCAAGATTAGATATCGAAATGATCTACGGAGATTGTGATCCGGAAGGATGCCGTGCTCCACCAAATTCATTAGAGGAAGACACTCTGATGAAAGAAAACTTTGATCACAATTACTATGGCCCGATGGATGGTCTGCCAATGTGGCAGCCTTACCCAGGAAACTTGGGGCAAGAAAGTCAGCCGAGTAATGAAACTCAGCTGAGCGTCATTGAACAGAATACCTGTGTCCCCGCCATGTCATGGGATCAACACTCAGGTCATTCGGAAACTACTCAACATGAAGATGAATTCGCAACGTTTGCAGGACTAGAATTCATCAACTATGCTTTTCCTGAGGTCAACGTCATCGAGAGGGATGACTTCTCCAGTTCCAAAGAAGTTTGGGACACTTTGGGACAACCAAGTGGAAAATATGACTTTATGGTCAAGTACACTGCTCCCGAAAGCTCTCGTATCAGGCTCGAAGATATCCAGTCAACTGGATGGGGAGATACAGCTGAGAGCACCAATGCTATGCAAAATGCAACAGAGGAATTCTCCTACGAAAATTCTGCCTGGGAAACAGATTCCAATGATCCTGCTCCACCAGAAATCAGCGTCATTTCTGAAGACAAATCAAGGAAGGTGCCAGACTTTGTGATTCACCGAGGAGTTCGCCGCCAATGGGTTGCTGTCGGTGTTCCGAAGGTCGTTCACCAGTCAAAGTAATTGCCATCTTTAAGCCTTTCACCCTGCCCAGGTGAAACAGATGTTTTGATAGGGCTCGCTTTTTGTAAATTTCCCTCTTCGCTTTGCCCAGAGCGAGTGAGTTTTGTTTTATAAGGCTGTAGTTTCAAGATTCGACTTGTTCATTAATAAAATAACGTCGTTCTGTAATTTCTACATTAATTGCTATTTTCTCTTTTTGCTTTTTCAGAAAATGGTAATCCTAAAAAAAAACAATTCAAAAATAAAAACAAGTAGTAAAATAAATACACTGCACACACTTACATTTTCTCTATCTCTTCTAAACACGAATCATCACGTCATGCAGATTGCTTGTTTTATACCCCGTTGAAACATACGATCCGATGCCTTCTCCCAACTTTGAGTTCCCGGTATTCGAGGCTGAAGAAGAAAATGACGACGAAATTCCAGAAGAGATCTCCCGACTATCAGACAAGAGGAAAGGTCTGTTGAACCTCACAAAGAGCTGTTGGAAACGGTAAACTTGGGTTCAGAAAAAGAGAGAAAAGAAATCAGGATTGGAGCACTGCTCAGTCCAACTGTCAAAGAAAGTTTGATAAAGCTTCTCAAAGAATTCCCCGATGTATTCGCTTGGTCCTATCAGGATATGCCAGGGTTGGATACCAGCATCGTGGAACATCACTTACCACTAAGATCGGAATGTCCGCCAGTAAAGCAAAGGTTGAGACGGACTCACCCGGACATGGCCATCAAGATCAAAGAGGAGGTACAGAAACAGATCGACGCGGGTTTCCTCGCTACATCTGAATATCCTCAATGGTTAGCCAACATCGTACCCGTTCCCAAAAAGGATGGAAAGGTCAGAATGTGTGTTGATTACAGAGATTTAAACAAGGCAAGTCCAAAGGACGACTTTCCTTTACCACACATTGACATGCTGGTTGACAGCACAACAAAGTTCAAAGTATTCTCCTTCATGGATGGATTCTCGGGCTATAATCAGATCAAAATGGCGCCGAAAGACATGGAGAAAACTTCGTTCATTACCCCATGGGGTACCTTTTGTTACAAGGTAATGCCGTTCGGTTTGAAGAATGTTGGGGCAACCTATCAAAGGGCCATGACTACTCTGTTTCATGACATGATACACAAAGAAATCGAGGTATATGTCGATGATTTGATTGCAAAATTGTTCGAACGTCTAAGAAAATTCAAGCTCCGCTTGAATCCTAACAAGTGCACCTTTGGTGTCCGTTCGGGGAAATTACTAGGGTTCATCGTCAGCCAGAAAGGAATTGAAGTTGATCCTGACAAGGTCAAGGCCATTCAAGAAATGCCTTCTCCGAAAACTGAAAAATAAGTCAGAGGATTCCTGGGACGTTTGAACTACATCTCCAGATTCATATTCCTTATGACCGCGACATGTGCGCCGATTTTCAAATTACTCAAAAAGAACCAGGATTGCGTTTGGTCAGAAGATTGCCAAACCGCCTTCGACAATATCAAGGAATATCTGTTGAATCCTCCGATTCTATCACCTCCAGTGGAAGGAAGACCACTGATCATTTACCTCACAGTCCTAGAGGACTCAATGGGATGTGTACTTGGCCAACAAGACGAAACTAAAAGGAAAGAGTCTGCCATTTACTATCTAAGCAAGAAATTCACCGACTGCGAGACTCGGTACACAATTCTTGAGAAAACTTGTTACGCTTTGGCTTGGGCAGCCAAACGTCTTCGCCAGTACATGATTCGTCATACTACTTGGTTGGTCTCCGAAATGGATCCAATCAAGTACGTTTTCGAAAAACCTGCTCTCACGGGAAGGATTGCCCGTTGGCAGATGTTACTATCAGAATATGACATAGAGTACCATGCTCAGAAAGCCGTTAAAGGAAGTATTTTAGCCGATCATTTGGCTCATCAACCGATTGACGATCAAGAATCAATCGGGTTTGACTTCCCAGACGAAGATGTCATGTATCTAAAGATGAAAGATTGCGATGAACCGCTACCCAGTGAAGGGCCAGAACCAGGTTCCCAGTGGGGACTTATCTTTGACGGAGCAGTCAATCATTATGGAAACGGAATTAGGGCAATCATTGTTACCCCTCAGGGTACCCACATTCCTTTCACTGCCAGACTTACGATCAAATGTACGAACAACGAGGCCGAATACGAAGCTTGTATTATGGGTCTCGAAGAAGCGATTGATTTAAGGATCAAAAACTTGGACATATACGGCGATTCAGCCTTGGTTATTAACCAGATAAAAGGAGATTGGAACACATACCAATCAGGATTGATTCCTTACAAAGACTATGCAAGAAGGTTGTTACCCTTCTTCAACAGAGTCGACTTTCATCACATCCCTCGTGATGAGAATCACATGGCTGATGCATTAGCCACTCTCTCTTCCATGATTAGTGTAGGTCGATGGAATGACATACCTAAGATTGACGTTATGCGCCTTGAACGGCCCGCTTACATCTTCGCGATTGAAGCAGTCATAGACGACAGACCTTGGTATCACGATATCAAATGCTTCCTTCAGAAACAGGAGTACCCATCTGGGGCACTCAGAAAAGACAGGAAAACCCTCAGAAGATTGGCTGGAAACTTCTTCCTGAGCGGTGACACTCTTTATAAGAGAAATTTTGACATGGTCTTGCTCCGATGTGTCGACAGACCAGAAGCAGACATGCTCATGAAAGAAATTCATGAAGGATCCTTTGGCACTCATGCCAACGGACACACAATGGCGAGAAAAATTCTCAGGGCCGGGTATTATTGGTTGACCATGGAATCCGACTGCTACAAGTACATGAGGAGGTGTCACAAGTGTCAGATATACTCCGACAAAATTCATGTACCGCCATCACATCTCAAAGTTCTTTCTTCCCCGTGGCCTTTTTCCATATGGGGAATCGACATGATTGGTATGATTGAGCCCAAGGCTTCAAACGGACATCGGTTCATCCTGGTAGCCATTGATTATTTCACCAAGTGGGTCGAAGCAGCGTCATTCACCAATGTAACCCGACAAGTGGTGGTCCGATTTATCAAAAACAATATCATCTGCCGTTATGGTGTTCTGAGCGAGATCATTACTGATAATGGATCTAACTTGAACAATAAGATGATGAAAGAGTTGTGTGCAGAGTTCAAGATCGAACACCATAACTCATCTCCCTACCGACCCAAGATGAACGGAGCGGTAGAGGAGGTTAACAAGAACATCAAGAAGATCGTTCAAAAGATGGTTGTAACCTATAAAGATTGGCACGAAATGCTACCCTTTGCTCTTTACAGTTATCGAACATCTATCCGCACTTCAACAGGGGCAACCCCTTTCTCTCTAGTATATGGCATGGAAGCAGTGCTCCCCATAGAAGTAGAGATCCCATCAATCCGGGTATTGATGGAAGCTCAGCTCACCGAAGCTGAATGGTGTCAAAGTCGACACGACGAACTGAACCTGGTCGAAGAAAAGAGAATCACGACACTATGCCACGGTCAGTTATATCAACAGAGAATGAAAAGGGCGTTCGACAAAAAGGTCTGACCTCGTATTTTCAGAAAAGGAGACCTCGTGCTCAAGAAGATACAATCATTTCTCACTGACTCTCGGGGCAAATGGACCCCAAATTATGATGGCCCCTATGTGGTCACGAAAGCTTTCTCAGGCGGCGCCTTGAGACTTGCAACCATGGACGGAGAGGAATTTGCCTACCCCACGAATGTTGATGTAGTCAAGAAATACTTCTCCTAAAACTAAAAGAAAAACGTCTCGGTGGATTGAAAACCCGAAAAGGCGGTCCAGGCAAAAGTTAGAGACATGAAAAAAATCATCCCGATGGATTGGAAATCTCATAGTACAATCCAGGCAAAAGTTAGGGATAATGGCAAGTAACTATGTTCAACAGAGGCAAGTCCCTCAGCAGCAGTAACATCATCTATCGGAGGAAATCTCCAGTCAAAGGTCATCTTCGACGGAAGCTCAGGATGTCCCGAACTCAAAGTTGGTAGAAGGATAGTGGTCGTTATGTTTCAACGTAGCCCTTTTCCCTGTAAATTACCATTTTCTAACTTTGTATATACTCTTTGGAATCACGTGTTTGGCTGATCTCCATCTTATCAATAAAATTTGAGCCCTTGTGCTTTTGTTTGTAATTCTTTACTTGTTTTAGCTTTACAGAACGACGTTGTTTAAACTTAATCAGCGATTCTTGAAATAAAACAAATTTACTTGTTAAACTTTTTCTGCTTTTAAATTAAAGATGGCATTTCTTTTGACTGTTGAACATCAGAAGAACATCGATCGCTTCTCCCGAAGTAAGCGAACTTCAAAGTGCAGAATCAAAGTACTCCTTCTAAACCAGTTCGCCTGAATAAAGGGATTAACTGTGTCAGAGACCTTGTTTCGTCTGACATCCTCGGCCGAGTTCTCATCTCCTAAGCCCGATCAACATAGCTCCCAACGGGACTATCTCTCCTAAGCAAGGTGGAATTGCTATTTTGAATCAACGGTACTTCTTCGCCCCACGATGGTCGAGTATCTAATTGTGTTCATCTCTTAGTCTGTATGTTGCGTCTGTTTTGTCAGCACATACATACATACATCATGCATTTTTTATTTGCATTCACATTTAATATTGCATCACTATCACTCTAGTCGGTCCTGTCCCCTAGTGGTAGAAGTCCTCTCAATCGAGTTGTCAGTTCTTGCCTCGTCAGGAAATACTGTGTCTGAACAACCTCACTTCCAGTTAATTCTGGAAAGAAGTTGGTCCTTGACCACTTTGATAACTTGAACCTCTGAAAAGCCAGAGAAAATTTTCAATAAGCATCACTCTTCGCCATTGAAGATGATATCCTTGCTTTCCCGGATTAAGGAAAATCCACAGAGAAAGCCTCGTGATCATAGATTTGGCAGCACGCCAGTTTTGCTCCGAAAAACCACTGATGAGAAGGTCATCGGCACCTCAAAATTGGATCCCATCATATGGCATTTCTCCGGGAAGACCCCGAGAAAAGTATGATGTAACCCCAAACGAAAACAGTCTCTCAAGAGACTCGCTTTCCCCAGTAGAATCGATAAATGGCGTCTCTAAAACAGATAAGTTTGTGTACCTCTACAACTCAGATGAATGGGTTCCCCAGCAAGTCTGACATCAAAACTTTTTCCACTCAAATGGCATCTCCCCAGGAAAATTCGGCGAGAAGTTTGAAGGAAAGCCGCTACGAATAGCATCCCTTGTCAGTAAAGTTTATTGACAAAAGAAACTAAGACCAGTTCCTTGGTAGGAAACCAGGATCGAGGGGAAGTTTAAATCAGAAACTAAGACCAGTTCCTTGGTAGGAAACCAGGGTCGAGGGGAAGTTTGTTTCCACAACTGAGACCAGTTCCTTGGTAGGAAACCAGGATCGAGGGGAAGTTTATTTCAAAAGAGACTGAGACCAGTTCTTGGTAGGAGACCAGGATCGAGGGGAAGTTTACCTTTTCTAAGCATCATTGCTTAGCTAAAGAAGATGAATGCGTAAGCTACCATTCATAACCACCATCAAAATTTCGAGTATTTCGATATTTAATCCTCTAGCACCCCGAATGCCCGAATCCCTTCGTCATTCACACCTTCGGGTCCAAGAAGATTAAATAGGGGCATCTGTAATACCCCAAATTTTGACCACTTAGATTTCTTATCATTGTGAAAATCATCATCACAATATGGATGAACCATCATGCTTCATCAGTCTCCCCAAAGATGGGTGAGCATCCAATACAATCAAAATTAGGGTTTCAAGCCCACTCATAGTTCTCAGACAAAGGATCAATCAAGAAATGACATGATCTTCAACTTGTCTAACCTCCCAAGTAACTACAAAGGATCAAAAGGACTCCTACTTCAAGGATTAAGCACAAGGATGCTCCCTTCTAGGTGGATCAAGCCTCAAGATCGCCAGTGTCACCAAATTAGGATTTTGGTCGACCAGGGCCTCCAGATGGAAAATTTTCATCTGGGCACAAGGCAATGATCCAAAACATGACCTAATATACTTCATGGAACCTCATGAACCCATGCATCAAGTCAATTTTGCCTCAGGGGATGCATTCATCAAAAATCAGGAATTAGGGTTTCTTGACCTAATTCACCCCTAAGTTGACTTTTGGGACAAACCATGAGCCAAGACCTCAAGACATGATTTGAGGGTCTCTAATATACCATATTGATCCATTTGGAACAATGGATTGATCCAAGAAGTTTGAGCAACAAGTCTCAATTTCATCTGCACCACAATTAGGGTTTTAAAAGAAAAGTCAACTGTAACTTTGACTTTTGACCAGGACATGCTCCTAAACCCTAATACATGATTGAATATACACTATGACACCCATGGAACATGCCCATCAAGTTTGATTTAGGTCAAGGACATGATTTCCTGAAGAATTGCACAGTTTGGAATTCATCTGATAAAAAGTCAACTGTGCACAAAAGTCAACTTTGACTTTTTGAGATTTTTCACCAAAATGGATTTTTAACCCTAAAATGATGTTAATGTATGATTTGAATCATTATTCATCAAGAAAAATCAAGAAAAGTGAGATAACTTGTAAAAGGGGTAACCATAAAACTTAGAAATTTTTCTAAGTTAAAAATAAAGTGGCAAAGGTACCAACTTTGGAGGACCATAACTCCTAAACCACAAGGCCATTTTTTCTCATCCAAAGATGGATTTGTAGCCCTCATTATCACCTACAAAAACTTCAACTACAAGTCATTCCAATTCATTAAGGATTTTGAGTTATGGAGTGATCAAAGTGGCTGAAAAGTGAAAATGTCACTTTTTCCAACACTTAGTGAAATTTTCACTAAGTCAGATTCTGCCTCACTTTTTGCCAAATGTAGGGGGATTTTTCACTTGGAATCAAAAGAGATCAAAACCAAACTTGTTCAAACAGTTGTTGTATCATGTAAGAGCTTTCCAAAATGGCCAAGAACATTGCCAAATTCAACCTACACCATGAGATACAACATTGCCAAGTTGCCTTGCTGAAATCTGTCAAGGCAAGGCAGAATTTGCAACTTTGGCCGATTTGCCAAAATCAGCCAAATTCAATTGCTCCTATCCACTTGGACACCTCAGAGGATTGAATCTAAAGGGGACAATCACTGAGCCAAGCCTCCAAAATCCATGGAACAAGAAATAGCATGTTGAACCTAGAATGGCCAAAATAGGGACAAGACTTCAAATTTGGAATGAGGCATTCAATGAAACCATCAAGGTGGCATGGACTGAGCCATTCTCATCTAAAATCAGTCAAGACTTATCCAAGACCAAGGGAACCAAAGCTCTGTGCCCTAACCTCTAGTCAATGGCTAGAGGAGACTTGGATTTTCATTTGCCAACATTGGCCAAACCTACTTACCAGCTACCATGCACTATTCCTTGCAAAACAAACTTGCTCTACTATAAATAGAGCTCAATTTTGGTCAGTTTGAGTACACCAAAGCCATCTAACAGATGCTTTCCTCAAAATCTCTTCTTTCACTCCAATTTTGCCTTCTAAGGCAAGTCACTATCGGGTTTTGAGTTTGAGAGCAATTCCAATCAAACCAATCACTCACACACCTCACATACATCACATATGAGCTGATCAAACACTTAGATTACTTCTGAAACATCAATTTCACGAAATCACCAGCTGGTTGCTCAAGGTTTTAACCAAAGTGCAGCTGAGGTACCACAAAATGATCCAGCCAATTTCAATCAAGTCCAACCATCCAAACACAATCCATAGGGTGTAGGGAAGCTGTTCAGATCATCACCACTCATCTGTAACACCTCCAAATCAAAAATCACTTTGAACTTGCTGTCACGACTTGGAGGTAAGCACATACTTGGTCATCTCTCAATCTATGCATATTTCCTCGCACAATAATTTGGCCATATGTTCATAATCATGCATGGAATGTTTTCCCTCAATTAATTGCATTGTTTGAATCGTGTATCAAAAATCCTAGCCTTCATGCAGAAATTAGGGTTCTTGAGGTCTCTTCGTGATTTCTTGTTGTATGTTTAATTTAAATGAAATTAAAGTACATAGACATGATCGTGAGGTTGAGGCGAGCATAATGATATGTGGATTGCATGATATGATTACGTATTCATGGAGATTGGATAGAAAATGCAAATCTGAGAAACCAAGAACACGCGCGTGTTCTTCAGCTTGTTCTTGGCGCCATTTTTAGAAATTCAAATATTTGAATTTTGTGATTTTGTTTAATTGATTCAAAAATTAATTTCTCTCTGAGTTTTAATGATTTTGAGTTGATTCTTTTTTTAATAATTCACAAAAATGTTAAAATATTTTATTTTCACAAAAAATCCCAAAAATATTATTTATTTCATATAATTGATATTTTTGCAAAGAATTAATATTTTAATTGTTTTTGACATTTTAAATATTTTTTCTACATTGATTTTGCAACTTTTAATGCTTTCTAATTATTTTGTAGGTCAATAATCAATTTTTGAAGCATTAATCCAAGATCACAATTTGTTTTCCATGTGTTAAACAATTTTTGATCATTTTAATTGAATTTTTATTCAATTAAATACATTTTGAAAACAAATTAGGGTTTTGGATTAATTCAACCCTCATAAGTCATTTTCAAAACTCTTTGGGCCTCTTGAGAGAGTGTAAGACCCATCCCCCCTTGTACAAAAACTTTTTGGGCCTCACTCATTGAATAAGTCCCTCTGTACAAGTAAACGGCGTGATCGTCGCCCGTTTAAAAATAAAAAAAAAATCATCTGGGCCTCTCCTCGAGCTATAAGACCCATTCAAAACTTTTGGGCCTCTATTAGAGTGTAAGACCCAATCCCCCTTTTAACCAAAATATTTTGGGCCTCACTTATTGTATAAGTCCCTCTGCGTTAAAAGAAAACCTCGGCGCGATCGCCATTTTTAAACGAAAAATCATTTGGGCCTACCCTCGTGTTATAAGCCCCTCTCTTTTCTTTAAACCTTTTTTGGGCCTCTTGAGAGAGTGTAAGACCCATCCCTTTGTACAGAAAACCTTTTTGGGCCCCAGTCACTTGTATAAGTCCCGCTGTACAAAGTCAAACAGTGCGCTCACTGATAAAACCCTGGGCCTCTCCTTGAGCTGTAAGCCCCAAATCTTTCTTTTTCAAAGCACTTTCTCCTTTGATTTTGAATATACTGTTGTTTTTAATCTTTCTTTGTTGAACAACTAACCAAACAGCATGGAAGCTCTACAACCGAGTAAGTGGTTATCGCTTTCGTTTACTGCTTTCATATTATAAACTGTATTGTGGGGCTGCTCACTGTAAGTCTCCTTTCACAAACTCATATATATATAACTGTATTGTGGGGATGTTTCACTGTAAGTCTCCTTTCATAAACTCGTATCTACTGTGTAATAATAGTATAGATATTTCGAGTTTCCCCGGCAACTACGTCTAGAACTAGGTGACGCCGTTTCATTTATTCGTAGAAATAGACGCCTAGATCCCCAATAGGAGCACCAGATACAGTCTTCTCTTCGGCTGTCCTCCTTAGGAATCGTCAAGAAGCTCTACTCCCCAAGATGAATGTATTCTCCGTGAATGGCATCTTTGAGTTTCTTCCAAATTCTTGAACTTTCCTGACTTGATCTATTCCTTGTGGATAGCTTGCCTTGAATGTCTCGGGGTTTGGGTACCCACTACGATCATAATCTTAGACCTTAACTAAGGAACCCTCTTTAAAAGCTAAAAATCGCTGGATAGTAAACCTCGCACGTTTACCAGTGGTTTTTATCTTTAAACGAGTTATCTCTCATAATGGAAAGGAGATGATAGACCCACGGGCTTCTTAAAAGCATCGGCCTCCTCTTGGGCATTATTCAAGGACACTACGGCTTCTTAGAAGTATTCACAGCCTCCTCTTAGGCTTCGTATAATGATCTCTTCCTTCGGGAATGATAGCCTCCTCTTGGGCTTCGTACAAGGACCCGTAGGCTTCTTAAAAGTTTCCAGCTTCCTCTTGGGCTTCGTACAAATTGTCCCGACGACCTCCTAGAGGTATAGGAACAGAACCTAGTCATCCTCATAGAACAGTCCTTTCATAGAGTCTACTACTGTTTCTCAAAGCATAGTACAAAAGAAAAAAAACTCTAGACTTGGACAGTCTAACTTCCTTGAGTCTCAAAGACATTCTCAAGTGACCCCTTCTTTAAATAGGAAGGAAACCCGCAGACTCGGACAGTCTCAATACCCTTTGGATTTCCCGTTTCCTCAAAGAGAAGGAAATATCCCTGATCCTCAGATCAAATCCCTGAGTACAGTGTTGCTCATATAAGAACTAATTTTCTCTTTTAAAATCAGTATATTGGATCTGTCACTCAACTGAAACAAACCTTTAGCCTCCATCTCGGGCTTCGTACGAGATACAAAAACACTCTCTTGTTGAGTATCAAAGACTCCCTCGTAGAGTCAAACAAACAATAGCCTCTATCTCGGGCTTCGTACGAGACACAAAGACTCTATCGTCGGGTCAAAACTTTTAGCCTCTCTCTCGGGCTTTGTACGAGACACAAAATAGCCTCCTCTTAGGCTTTGTATAATGATTTTCCTAGCGGAAATTAGCCTCCTCTTAGGCTTTTGTATAAGAAAACCACTGGTTGATCCAATCAACCTTTTAGCATCAAAGTTGTGCCTCGTTCACAGTACACAAACATCAACAACTCCTTTCCTTTCATCTAATCGCTGTAAGCGGCAAGCCTCTGGATCATCTATATCCATGCCACTGTCCCTCTTTTAGCATGAGAAATTCCTAAGGAAAGATGGCATTGCTCTACACTGAGTTAAAGTCTTCTCCTTCAGGTTAAAACCCTTTCTTCGGAAATTATGGCATTGCTCGGATCCGCGTATCCCAGTTAAAGTAATTCTCCTTCCCCCTCTTTAGAGATGACAAATTCTCTCTAAAGTCGAGGTCCTTCAGCTTCACGTCTTGGGCTTTGAACAAGACACAAATAGACCTTTCAGCTTCACATCTTGGACTTTGAACAAGATACAAACCACCTTTCGCTTCACGTCTTGGGCTTTGAACAAGACACCAAAACACCAAAAACACCCATTTTCTCCCATAGAATAGGAGGAACTACGAACGCTCTGATTTCCCTGTTTCGGTAAACGGGAATACGTAGGCATAAGATTGAAAGAAAAGATCTTAGCGAGCACAATCAACAAAAAACCCAAATCCCATATCTCCATCAATCAAAAGCAGTAATTCCAAAGCATCAGTCCTAACATCCTAATCCTTGTTCCCCGCTAGAAAGTCCTAGAAAGAAAGAAAATCGTACTGGCGAAAATACAAATAACCAGTACAAAGGCCCCCCCACATTGATAGCATCCGTAACCTAACAGACCGCTATTTAAACTCAGTATGCAAGCAGGGTTAATTGGAGACATCTATTTCCCTTCCTTATTCAGCTCACAATAGGATAAAAAATGAATCGACCTGTAGTTTAAGCTCAACCGCAGAGAGCGACCAGCGCTTAAGAACCGCGTCCAAAATCGCTCGCTACACATATAACACATGGTTGCTTCTAAAATATGAAGCTCACATCAATATGAAATGTTGTAACCAAAGTACTTTTATCAAGTACCTATTCAAATATATTTACAAAGAATATGACATGATCACGACATCTGTTGTTCCTTCTTTGAGATCATATTCTAAAGACCAAGAACCAATTGATGAAATTAAAGAATACCTCGACTGTAGGTAGGTGTCATCGAGTGAGGCATATTGGAGGATTTTTTCTTACAAAATTCATGGAAGAAAACCGGTTGTAGAATGTATGTTTTACCATATTATTGGTAAGAAGGCAATCTATTATACTGATTTTGAGAGGATGGAAAATATCTTAGAAAAAGCAAGTGTCACAGAATCTATGTTCACATCATGGTTGATTGCAAATGGACAATTTGAAGAGGCTAAAGGTTTGACATATTTCCAATTTGTAACCAAATTTGTGTATGAAAAGCAAAAGAGGTCATGGAAGCCACTTAAGAAAGGTTTCACCATTGGCCATTTGATTTGGGCTCCATCGACAATCAGAGAACTCTTTTATCTAAGAATGATGTTCACCGTTGTCAAAGGACCAAAAACTTGTGAAGAAATTCGTAAGGTTGAGGACATACAATATGAAAATTTTAGGGAAACATGTTTTTCCATGGGTTTCCTTGAGGATGATATGGAATATATTGGGGCTATTAAAGATGTCAGTCACTGGGGTTTTGGAAATTTGTTTAGAAAGTTGTTTGTCATTATGCTGTTGTCTGGAACTATAAACAGACCCGCTGTTTACCGTTATTTTAGGTAAATAATCACGAGTTTGAAAGTCTGTGAGATTAACTCAAAAAATCTCCAAAGAAATTTATGTAAATAACTTGTGTGAACACACGTGCGTGTGAATTGAATACAGTCATCGCGTGAACGATTAAATTGTAGAAAAAGTATTTAAATGAAGTCAGGTTGTGATAAATGATAAGTTAAAATGGAATAAATAACATTAAACAAAGCAAAGTTAAAAGTACATGTTCCGTTTAAGGAAGCAAAAAAGACTAATGAAAAAGACTGGATGCAAACTCATACATATTTCTCGCTCAACTGTTTCGCTCGTTGACTCAGGTACTCCAGTGTTATGGAGAGCATGTACGAAATCTTATGACCTTTGATCCCATGTATAAGCCTTCTATTTATTCTATTTACAAAGTAATTGTCGACGACGGTTATGACCACTAAGGTACTACTGCATTTACTCCACGTTTAATATTTAAGTTCTCACTGTTGCTACGCAAAAAATATCCGAATGCATTACATGCTATTTGATACAACAGAGTCACCACCGAACTTTATTTATTCCAAAAGGAAAGGAAAAATATCGATAAAACCCAGGGAAAGAGAAACGGGTAAGGGAGTTGGTTATGCGAGGGGAAGGTATTAGCATCCCTCACATCCGTCATACTCGACGAGAACCATTTTGCTTGTTCTTTGCTTGGATGGGTGTTACTATCTAAAGGTTATTTGCGAAAGGGGGAAAAAGAGGTTTATAATTAGGGTGCTTGCAGAGGATTAAGGCCCTCGTGATTACGTATCTTCATAGTGCAATGAGGAAATCAGAGCTCTGTAGTTCGGAGAACTGAGGGTGAAAATGAAGGAAGGTTGCTCGCCAAGATCTCGGAATCTTGTGCCTACGAATCCTCATAGTGCAATGAGGTAACAGAGCCCCGTAGTTCATGGAACTAAGGATAAGAAAATAAGTGGTATCATAACCAAGAGAAGGAATAAGAGTGATAGGAGTGGTGTTCAAACCAAAGAAGAAGTAGAATTTAAAAGAGATAAGAGAAATGGTGTTTTAACCGAGAATTTGTGATTAACCAAAAAAGAGGAGTTGTAGGGCTTGTTAGCCAAGAAGTGGTGATTAACCCTAAAGAAGAAAACTTGGTATTTTAACCGAGGATTTGTGATTAACCAAGGAACGAGTATTTTAACCAAGAGGTGATTAACCCTAAAAGAGAAGAATATGGTCTTTTAACCGAGAATCGGTGATTAACCAAGGAAAAAAGTTGTAGGGTTTGTTAACCAAGAAGTGCTGATTAACCCTAAGAGGGAGAGGCCAGTATTTTAACCGAGGATCGGTGATTAACCAAAGAATGAGTATTTTAACCAAGAGGTGATTAATCCTAAAAGAGAAGATTATGGTCTTTTAACCGAGAATCAGTGATTAACCAAGGAAAAAAGTTGTAGGGTTGGTTAACCAAGAAGTGGTGATTAACCCTAAGAGGGAGAAGCTGGTATTTTAACCAAGGTCGATAATTTACCATGGAACAAGTATTTTAACCAAGAAGTTATTAACCCTAAAAGAGAAGAAGATTGTCTTTTAACTGAGAATCAGTGATAAACCAAGGAAAAAGGTATTTTAACCAAGAGGTGATTAACCCAAAAGGAAAGAAGTTTGTCTTTTAACCAAGAATCGATGATTAACCAAGGAAAGGGTATTTTAACCAATAGGTGATTAACCCAAAAGGAAAAAAGATGGTCTTTCAACTGAGAATCGGTGATTAACCAAGGAAAGGAGAAAATTGTCTTTTAACCGAGAATTGGTGATTAACCAAGGAAAAGGGTATTTTAACAATAGGTGATTAACCCAAAATGAAAGAAGATGGTCATTTAACTGAGAATCAGTTATTAACCAAGGAAAGGGTATTTTAACCATAGGTGATTAACCCAAAAGGAAAAAAGATGATCTTTTAACCGAGAATTGGTGATTAACCAAGGAAAGGGTATTTTAACCAAGAGATGATTAACCCAAAAGGAAAGAAGACGGTCTTTTAACCGAAAAATAGTGATTAACCAAGGAAAGAGGAAGATGGCATTTTAACTGAGAATCAGTGATTAACCAAGGAAAGGAGAGAATGGTCTTTTAAGCGAGAATCGATGATTAACCCAAAAAAGAGGAAGATGATCTTTTAACTGGGAATCGATGATTAACCAAAAGAAAAGGTATTTTAACCAAGAGGTAATTAACACAAAAGGAAGAAAATATGTGTTATTTTAATCGAGATTTGGTGATTAACCATGGGAAAAAAGAGATAGGGTTTTTAACTGAGAATCAGTGGTTAACCCAAAGGAAAAATGTTAAGGAGATTTGTGTTTGATCCACAGAGGAAAATGTTATTGAGGTGTTAAGGGTGAAAGGTTTGAATGTTTCACCTAAGGATGAAAAGTGTACTTGATTGGTTGTGATTGATTTTAGAGATTGCTTATGAAATTTTTGAGGCGAGTTTAATCGTTGGTTCTTAGAGGGAGACAAGTATCTTAACCACAGGCTAAGTACGACCTACAATCAGATACTCGGGAGCTGAGGGGACAATGGTATCCAAACCTCTCTTTTTTGACCTAAGAGGACTGAATTAAACTCGTTTTATTCTTAAGTATTTTAAGTGGAAGACAAACATCTGGCCATAAACCAATCAGGGCCAACAACCAAGTACTTGAGAAATGGGGTGCACAAGTACGTACACCCCACCCTTTTTCTTCTAATTTATTGTGAAAATAGTTTGAAAAATGACTTGGCATTAAACCAAGTGTTTGATGTTTGAATTATGAAAGATGTGAATAGGAAAAATTGATGATTGAATGGAATATGAGAATGGATGGAGGTTAATGGAAATGCCTAAGCAATCGACTTACGGGTGTGAAAGGTAGTGGGACCCTAAGGTGTGGTGAAAGATGAAATTCAATTAATTCTTTGAAAATAGCTTGACATTGTATCAAGCCTTGTTCTTATCTTGTTTTTTAAATCGTTTTCTATTGTTTTTTGTTTTATCTTGTTTAATTAGCATGCGAGAAAAGCGATAAAGGAAATAAAACCTACGCTATTACAATGCTCATGGGAATGGGGAGGCATATCAACCCACTGTGGGGGGATAAGACCTAAGCTATAACTTTAAAGAGAAAATAAAGCGATAAGCTACGATTATTACATCATTGTATAATGTTCAAAAGTAACCCAAAGTGCTCCAAATTATACCTCAAAATGAAAGCTAAAGAGTTAGTAAAATGCACTAAACATGATCAATGAGATGACACAAAAATATTTAACAAGAATTAATCAAGAAAACAATGTACCAAAAAATCTAAAATATTCAATAAAATTTAAAGGAATTAGAAGCATTTTTATGAACATTAGATGAACAAAAATTGAAGGAAAAATTCTACAATCATGATCATGTTATCACATATTATTTTTCATATCAATTTTGTAGAAAAAGAAATTAAAAATCATGTAAAAAAAAAGGAAAGTTAACAATCAATTAGCAATTGAAATCCACTCATGAAATTTTAATGAAAAAATAAATAACAAAAAAGCAAAAAAGAAAATAAGAAGAAAACAAAAACTAGAGGGAGGTGTGAGTCCGGATAAAAGGTGCAGACAGTAAACAGCGTGGTTGGGCTTTAACAAAGCCCAAACCAAAACATCACACTAGCAAAGGGGTGCAAGAGAAGAAAGGGGTGTGGAAAACAGAAACAGCAGGCCCAACCCAAGGCGTGGAGACTAGCAGGGCTTGCATGGCGTTCACCACCTCCCTATGGCGTTCGCCACTATGGATTAACCTCTTTTAAAAAAAATGATGAGAGAGAAGTCATAACTTCTCCCCTCTCATATCTCTCCTTCTCCGCCGTGCCGGAAATCGCCTCCGGCGGCGGCAAAGCTCCAAACTCACATCAAAAGAGTCATATATCCCCTCTCATCTCAAATCCACAATTATCTCGCACTGATTCTGTCTCAAGAGCCTAAGTCGAAGCCAAACAATTTATAACCTAAAACCTAAATCACAAAATCGAGCGCGATGGAAGAAGAATCAAAACCTCTAAGGAGAGGGTTGTAATTTCTCATGCTGCATTCTACATGGCAACAGATGAAATTACAGAAAAATAGAGCAACTGTTATCATACCCTAATTTTTAACCCTAACATCCCATCTCATTTTCTTCTTCACAATGCATCAATATCCCACCTCATTTGCATCTTCACAATGCATCAAGATTACAAGCTTGGTTCTCCTTTAGCCCTCTCATCTGTGGGTTTGGCTTTGTAGAGATCACCAAGCACCTCTTTGTGTACCTTTTGTGTTTATATACTTTATATTTCACTAAATACTAATCAAAATACCAAAAATATGTCTTATATCCTTTTGTTTCTTTGCAAGATAGGGTGCTATATCAAGAACACCAAACATGATTCATCGGCTAGGGTTTTGTTCCCTCAAGGTTAAAGTGTGGTCAACCATTGATTCCCAAGGGCTATCTCATCAAACCATGGCTTCTAATATCAAAGTACAAGGTCTAAAGCATCATTCAATCTCATTTTGATCAAAGATATCTCAAGGTTTAGTAGCTTGTCTCTCAAGAAAAGTCAAAGGTTCATGTGTTTATTTACATGCCTTCGTCAACAAGTTACCTCAAGCTTTGCTCAATTTAATCAAAGGAAATTCAAGGACACATTAATTTCATATGATCATCAATGTGCTTTGAAATGCAAGGAAAGTCCAAGTTTTCAAGTTGATTCAAGGAAGTTTGACCTAAAAAGTCAACATTGAAAGTCAAAGTTCCAAGGATCACAACTCCTTCAATTCTCAACATTTTTGAATGATTATTTTTGCATATGACTCTTCTCAACATCCTATCAAACTTCTCTTTACATGACAAGGGCCAATTATGCTTAGAGGATCATCAAAAGTTTGAAGACATTATAGGTCATTTGTGGACTTAGTGAAATTTTGACCTATTTTCAAATGATTTTTTCTCAACTTTCAAGAATCATAACTTCTTCAATTTTCAAAATTTGAGGCTGGTTCTTTTCACTACTTACTCTTTGAAATGCTCTATATGTGTTTTCTTCAAGGATCAAAAGCTAATTGTGCTTGGAAGGCCATACAATTCATTGATACATTCTAGGTCATTTTCAGCCACTTTGGACTTAGAATTTCCATGATCACATTGCCAGATTTTTATGCCAACTTCAACATGCCATAAATTTTGACTCAAGCATCCAAATGAAACATTTCTTGGCACATTGTGATCTTTTTTTATGATGTTAACCAATTGCAAAAAGAATGGAATAAAAAAGGCCTCGTGTACAAGATGCCCCATTGAGTTGAACATGGTTACTTGGAACTAAAGTTTTCACCATGATCAGAATTTTTACCTCAACCAAAACTTATTTAAAAGCCAAATTACCACGTGTTTTAGACCTAAACATGTTTAATCAAGTTTATAGAAGTTAATTGATTCATAAAACACATGATTTGACTGAGTTTTGAGCAACTTCAAGTCACACTTTCTTCAAGATGAGGGTGCACACGAATTCACTCATTTATTGATTAATTCACTCCTCTCACCATTCCATCATCTTCAGCTATAAATAGAGGACCTCACTTACTTACTTCTCAAGCTTTTGATAGCCAGAAAACCTTTGTTTCACTCTCAAATTTTCTTCAAAAAGTGAGCTATCGTGTTTTGATTTCTAGCATATTTCAAATCTTTTTCTTGATTCCATAAGCTCCATCGTGTTCCTTTGAAGCTTCTACAACAAGAATCAAGCTCCAAGAGTCCCTGAACCGTGTTGACTAAATCCAGTTTCAGAGCTCCTCCGATCGTTTTTGGACAAGGTAGTCTGAGGCTCCATTTTCAATCAAAGAAGTTACCACAATGTAGTCCTTTTCCTTCTGATTGTTTCCCCTAACCTAGCTGGTGTTAATAGCTTGTGTTCATCATTTAATTTTTTTTGTGATTTTCGTTTCACTAAGTTTTCACTGCAATTCTCTCTACTCTCTTTCAATAAATGAAAATGGAATATGAGGTTGAGTTCGCCTTGATGAGACGGTTGCAATAATGGTGGTCTCATGCTCTCATGTTACCATTTAGCAATCTCTGGTGACTGGTTCACCGGAGAAGATGACCTGAGAGGCTAAGAATGATGAACTGAGTTGCTACACGTTGGCACTATGAAATGTTTCTATTTGTCCAAATCAAATGTGATCCGGCGTATTTTCTTTGTTATTTTCCATAGTGCACCATCATTTGAGGAGCGCTGGATCTGTCACGTCAATTAATGAAGTCAGATCCTACCCTCCTCCTTTTTTCCTTTTATTTTCTTTTTTGGATTTTAGTTTTAAATTGCATTTTCCTTCAAAAATTCATAGAAAATTCATTTTTACTCAGAAAAATCCCAAAATAATTTCTAAAATTCTCTTTTATTTTTTTCTTTTTGATTTTATATCTTTCATATTTTATTTTCATCATTTTCTATTTTTTTTTTATTATTTTTGAAGCATTTTAAATGGTTTTATGCATTTTAAAATTCTCAAAAAATTTATATATTATTCTTGACTTGTTTCTAACTTGCATAAATTTTCTTGACTATTTGTGATTTGATTTGAAACATCATTTGCATTTTCATCTTTATTTTTCAAAATTAATTTTTAAAAATCATTTTGATGCATTTTAATTCATATTATTGCATTTTATATTTGTTTGACTTGTGTTGACTTCAAAAACTCATAGAAAATTCATTTTTACTCCAAAAAATCCTAAAATAATTTCTAAAATTCTCTTTTATTTTTCTCTTTCTGATGTTATATTTTTCATATTTTACTTTCATCATTTTCTATTTTTTTTTATGATTTTTATCATTTTTGAAGCATTTTAAATGGTTTAAAAATGAGTTTATGCATTTTAAAATTCTCAAAAAATTTATATATCATTCTTGACTTGTTTCTGGCTGGCATAAATTTTCTTTACTATTTGTGATTTGATTTGAAACATCATTTGCACTTTCATCATTATTTTTTAAAATTAATTTAAAAAAATCATTTTGATGCATTTTATATTTGTTTGACTAGTGTTGACTTCTGTTGGCCTTGGAACTTAGTTGATTTGATCATAAATTTCATCAAACTCAATGGATCTTAGGTGTTAATGGGGTTAAAACCCTAATCCACCAAAATGGATGATAGATTTTGATGATAACTTGATCATCACTTGGATCCAATTTGGTTTTGCTATCTTATTTGATCCTCTCTTCTTCATCCTTTTATTTTTCTTTTTCACCCTTCTTTTGATCAATTGAAGGATGTGTAGGCCATCTTGTTCATGAGATCTTGAGTGGTGCTTGATGAACTTTCATCATTTCAAATTTACCATTTGATTGATCATTTGAGGTACTTTGGATTGATGCATAAGTCTGTCCAAAGTATCATGAAGGATTGATTGATGTAATGAATCCATATTTCCTTGACTTAGGTCTTGATCCACCTTGTTTTGACTTGTGCTACCTGTTTTAGGAGTATGATCTTTATATCATATCTCTAACATGTATGGTACATAAATTTTTATTGACCAATCTCTCATAGTATAATCTTCCTTATAGATTGTTGTTTCGGACTGACCCAATGGCTAGGCATGGCCCAATCCACTTCTGCTCCCAAAACGGCCCAATAGCCTAAGCCCTGCCAGTTAAGGCCAAGAGGAAGCATTCTCTCCTCTAGCCCTCCACTGAGGAAGGCTGGCCAGCTGACCTCCAGGATCAGTTGCCCTTCGCCATATTTATGCCTGTCACGCAAGGTTCCACCATCCAGGAACAGTCACGGCGCCCTTGCCCAAGACCACGCCCTTGGTCGTAGCAACGGCTAGTTCCGAGCATTTCTGCCCGTCTCAACGACTAGTTTCTGGCAGTTACCTACTTTTGGGGAGCGAATATCTTGCCCCAAAAATAGTGACCAATGGCCAAGCGCTAGGGGAATTATAAAAACCCTCTCATTTAAGAGGGTCGGGTATTCAATAATCATCCTAAGACATACTAACTTTGTACTTGCCTTCTCCTTTTCCTATTCTTATTTTAGCATCGGAGTGCCTTGCAGGTACACCCTCTCCTCATCCTTTGAACCCAGCATCGCAGACGAAGTCTCTGACACACTTCAGGTTCTGATCATCCGGTAAGATCAGTGGCGCCGTCTGTGGGAAACTTTGTTTTCTCCGTCTTTCTTTCCCCATAAATCCAAGAGCAAAGCAGTTCTTTCAAGATTTCGATCATGGCCATCCATGACAACGTCAACGATGCTCGCAACGCCGTCGTCCTCCTCGTCAGCAAGACAGACACTGACAGAGCAACCCCCTCTCTTGGAGGCGACGTTCATCAGTAAAGGGATGGAGCCACCACGTCTCCCTCCTCGGATCGCATTGACAATGTTGAGGTCTAGCCCTCGGAGGACCATCATCCCGTCCCAGTTCCACCCAACGTTGATCCGACCATGGCAACGCTACTCTAGGCCCTCGACAAGACAAACCTTCTGATCCTCCAGCAGAACGCAAGAATTGGAGCCTTAGAAGAGACCCACCATCCAAGATCTCCTCCGCCAAGGCGAGAGCTCTGGAGATCTCAGAGTCCTTCTCCCAGACGAGGAAGAGACCACCGGGTGCCAGCGGAGCCAGAATCTCTTGCAATAAGAAAACGCGACCATATTTCTCCCCGAAGCCAGCACTCCCTAGGGGTTAAGAGAACCATAAGGGATATACTGACAGAGCACCATCTTTCGCCTCCGCCCAGATCCAAGGATGAATAAGAACTCTTTCTCCCCATCGAGATCGCGGTCCTCTCCCTAGACGCAGTACCCACTCTCGTTCGCGGTCGAGCAGCAGCAGCGACGATGAGCCTCGAGGCCCGTTATCCCAAGAAATCATGGACACACGCCTACCAAAAGGGCTGGAGAAACCCCCATCCCTGGGCATGTACGATGGCACTATAGATCCCGACAAGTACATCGAGAACATTGATGCCCTGCTCGACTATCGTAGCATTAGAGGCGTCGTCAAATGCAGATTGTTCCCGACTACGCTGAGGAAGGGAGCAATGTCATCATACAAAAGCCTCCCCCTTCGAATCCATCACATCTTGGAGGCAGTTGGAGAGGATGTTCTCTAGGCATTTCACAGCCTCTCGTCGTCACCCGAATACGGAATCCTCCCTTGAGGCCATTATTCAAGGGAAAGATGAATCTCTTTGAGCATATATTGAAAGATTCAACAAAGAAGTTGTCCAGGTCTCCACGACTGATGACATGAAGAAGTACTTGCTCGAGCGAGGACTTCATCCCCGCAGCGACTTTTCCAAGGCGGTTGGCATTGAGACTCCAGCGACACTGGACGCCCTCCTCCTCAAGGCTCAGGCATACATCCAGTACAAAGAAAAGGAAGCTGCGAACACTTCCCGGGACTCGAGGCACCAAGAGAGTGCCAGGCCCTCCAAGCACGATGACTACTCGTCAACTTGTCGGGAGCAGAGAAAAGACGGGATGACCGCCCCCGGTAATCTTGGGATCACAAAGGGCCTTTCGGCCGTTTTCACGAGTACACTCCACTGAGCGTCTCTCATGAGAAGATTCTCTCTGAATGCACGAACTCAGAGTTCTGGCAGGCAGGGGTCCGTTTCCCAAAGCAGATACCGGCCAAGCCTTAACACAGATAAAACGAGGTACTGCTGGTTCCACAAGAGCCACGGGCATATGACAGATGACTGCATCCATCTCAAGGATGCAATTGAGATCCTGATCAGAGATGGGCACCTGGAACAGTTTGTGAAGAAAAAGGATGCTCCTTGGCAGGACGCCCAAGAATCAAAGAAGGTGGAAGAGGAGGTGCCTTCCTTGGACGAGACCACTCTTCAGGTTGCCATGAGCATCTCACGGCCAGAAGACATCTATGTCCCTGAAGGGTTTAATGTCCCTCCTTACTTCGCTGCACACAGCCCATGGGAAACCTTTCCCTCCGCCATGGTCATCTCGGGAGGGGGATTCAACAAGGTGACTATGGGATCTGTGAAGAGGAAGTTCGAGCACCTCATCAACACGAGCTCGAACCGGAGTTTCACCCTTGATAAGGTCTGGGGAGATTCAGTTCCCGTTACCTTCTACCGCGAGGAAATCCTTAATGGAGCCCCTAACTCCAACATTCCTCTGCTCATAAGGGTGCAAATGGCCAACTTTGACGTTCGATGAATCTTGGTCGAACAGGGAAGCTCGGTCGACATCATGTACTCCTAACTGTTCTCCATGCTTCAGCTGGAAGAGACACACCCAACACCCTACATGGGCTTTGATCTACAGGGCTTCAAAGAGTCAGTCACGAAGCCGTGGGGGTACGTGGAACTGATCGTCACCTTCGAGTAGCAAAAACGGTCAGATCTATCAAAGTCTAGTTCCTGGTCATTGACCGTCCATCCCTCTACCAATGCATCTTCGGACGACCAACTCTGGCCGAATTGGTAATCGTGCCCTCCACTGTGCATCTTAAGATGAAGTATTAAACTTTCAAAGGGCTCATCGCCACCCTGCACGGAGACATAGAAGTGGCAAAAAGGTGTTTCGAGGCAGCCTCAAAAGGGATAAACACCATTGCTGCCCGACCAAAGACTTCCAGCAAGCCTGCTCTGCCCTACAGCTCTGAAGAGGCGAAACCGCTGCCCCCGCGTAGACTTCATCGACCTCAACAGCCGTTTCTCCAAGGATGACTTGAGGGACCAGAAAAGGAAGGGGAAGGAGATTCAGCAGAGCTTGAGCAGCCCTTCCACATCGACCAACAGCGGCGAGACTGCCCATCCAATGCGACCAATCCCGGATGGCGAGTTCAAACTAGATCTCCTCGGTGACGACTCCCAGAAGGGAGTGAAGATCGGGACTGACCTCCCCAACCTTGTGAGTAAGCAGCTGAAAGCCTGCCTCCAGGAGAATGCAGATATGTTCGCGTGGAGAGCCTCGGAGATGCCCGGGCTGGATCCTGAGGTGGCCTGCCACCAGCTCACCATCAACCCCGTCGTTAGGGCAGTAGCTCAGTGTAGGTTAAAGCAGTCTCCGGACAAAAAAGAGGGTGCCAAACAAGCTTTAAAAGACCTCCTAGAGGCAAATTTCATTTCAGAAGCCAAGTACACTACTTGGTTGTCCAATGTTGTACTTGTAAAGAAATCAAATGGGAAATGGAGAATGTGTGTTGACTATATCGATCTTAATTGGGTCTGCTCTAAAGATGCATATCCCCTCCCCAACATAGACAAATTAGTTGATAATTCTGCTGGTTTTAAACTATTATCTTTCATGGACGCGTATTAGGGCTATAACCAAATACCCATGGCCAAAAGTGATAAAAGGTACACAACTTTCATGACCGAATCAGGCAACTATTACTACAACGTAATGCCCTTCGGCTTGAAAAATGCTGGCGCTACCTACCAAAGAATGATGAAAAAAGTTTTTCGAGGAGAGATCGGGGATATGCTCAAAGTCTACATGGACGAAATGATCGTGAAATCCCACGAGGAATCTGATCACACGCTCCATCTGAAGAAAGTCTTCGATCAGGCCAGGAAGTACTATATGTGCTTCAATCTGGAGAAGTGCACGTCCGGGGTACGAGCAGGCAAGTTCCTCGATTTTTACCTAACAAAATGAGCAATCTAAGCTGGCCCCGACAGATGAAGAGCCTTCTCCGAGTTCCCCACGCCGAATTTGAAAAAATCAATCCAAGCTCTGAACGGGATGCTCGCCTCTCTATCTCGATTCGTGGCTAAATCTGCTCAGCACGCGCTCCCCTTTATCAAACTCCTCTGCAAAGAGGCAGCCTTTGAGTGGACGGAGGAATACGACAAAGCCCTCCTCCACCTAAAACAAGCACTATCAGAACCATCGGTCTTCTCCCGGCCAGATAACGGGGAGACCCTCTATCTCTATCTCGTCATTGCAACCGAGGCTGTTAACGCCGCCCTCATTCGTGAAACCCCTGAAAGGTACAAGCCCATATACTTCATGAGCAAGACGCTGCAAGGACCGGAACTTAGATACCAACAGATCGAAAAGGTCTCCCTGGCCCTCATCAACGCAGCGAGGAGGCTGAGGCACTATTTTCTAGCCCATATCATTGTGGTGCGCACAGACCAGCCCGTGAGGCAACTACTGGGCCACCCAGAAATGGCCGACAGGATGCTTAAATGGTCATTGGAACTATCTGAGTTCGACATCCAGTACGAGAACAGAAAATCCCTCAAAGCTCAGGCGCTGGTCGACTTCGTGGCGGAGATGACCTTGCTCGACTCCCCGAATTGTGGAGATCGCAAGTGGACAATCTTCATCGACGGAGCATCCAACTCGGAAGGGAGCGGAGCAGACATCATCTTAGAAAAGGAGGAGGGTATCCTCGTCGAGGTCTCGCTCACCCTATCTTTCCTTACCTCCAACAATCAGGCAGAGTATGAGGCTTTCCTTGCAGGCCTACGCCTCGCCGAAGACCTGGGAGCCGATGAAGTCGTAATCTGCATAGATTCTCAGCTCGTGGCCCTCCAGGTTCGGGTAGAGTATCAGGCCAAGAACGAAAACCTATTAGAAAACTTGACCTCAGTTAAGGAAAAGATGATGAAGTTCACATCGGTGGAGGTAAAACACGTTCCCCGCGAACACAATGTTCGTGCAGATGTCCTATCAAAGCTAGCGAGCATAAAGAAGAAGGGAGGAAACAAATCTGTCATCCAGGAGGTACTTTCTCGACTTAGCATCGAGAGAACTCCCACGACCCTCGACGTGCACGTCATTGGTGACAACAACTGCTGGATGACCCCAGTCTACAACTAACTTGCCAAGGATGAACTACCATCCAACCAAAAGGAAGCCAGCGTGGTCAGACGCTGAGCTTGTTCCTATGTCCTGGTCGAGAATAAGCTCTATAGGTGAGGGTTCTCCATTCCTCTCCTCAAATGCTTTGAGGAAGAAATGGTCGCCCACGTCCTGCACGAAATCCACAAAGGAATCAACGCCCAGTACCTTGGAGGAAGATCCATCGCCAGGAAAGCTCTACGGGCAGGATATTACTGGTCGACCATGCAGCATGACACAAAGGAGCATGTAAATAAATGTGACAAATGCCAACGTCACGAGGACATGCACTTGGCACCGTCCAATGAACACAAAGCAATGTCCTCCCCATGGCCCTTCGCATAGTGGCGCTTGGACATCCTAGGACTATTCGTCATAGGGTCAAATCAGAACAAATATCGAATAGTAGGCATTGACTACTTTACTAAGTGGATAGAAACAGAGGCTCTGGCCAAAATAACGGCCCAAAATATACTCTACTTCTACAAGAGAAACATTCTTGCTCACTTCGGCATCCCCTAGGCAATCGTCATCGACAACGGGACACGGTTCACAGACAAAAAATTCTAGAAGTTTGTCGCCCAACTAGGCACTAAACAACACTTCGCGTCCGTCGAGCACTCGCAGACAAACGGGCAAGCCGAGGCAGCAAATAGGGTAATCCTGCGAGGTCTCAAATGAAGACTGGACGAAACCAAGAAACAATGGGTCAAGGAGCTGCACAATGTGCTCTGGGCCTACTGCACAATGCCTCACTCTTCGAGTGGGGAAATCCATTTTCGTTTAGCATACGGGACCGAGGCGGTAATCTCTATCGAAATACACGTGCCCTCTAGGCGGGCTGAAGCTCCCCTGGATGAGGAGAACAACAACGAGGCACTGATGAAGGAGCTCGATCTCATCGAAGAGGTCCGATCAGGAGAAACCCTCCGCGAGGCCTTGTTAAAGCAAAAAAATCGCAATTAGGAATAATGCCAAAGTCATACGACGAGACTTCCAAGTGGGCAGTCTCGTCCTAAGGAGGAATCACAAAGATTCTCGTGAAGGCAAACTCGCCGCAAACTGGGAAGGACCCTATCGTGTTCGAGCATAAACAGAGAATTGGGCCTACTACCTAGAACATCTCAACGCGGAAGAACTCTCTCAACCATGGAACGCCAAAAAGTTAAAACAATATTATAGCTAAGGCCACAACTGCCGGCGTGCTCCATCGATACGACGAGCACAGTGTACCGACCAGAAGTGTGCGCCCTGGTACAAGTGCTGCATACCAAAATAAATCAAGGCAGACTTTTAATCTAGAATGAACAAAACCCCTTCCCGACAGCGGTCCCTCAACCGAGCCCATTGTCGCCAACGTACCACGAAAGGCAGAACACCTAGCTCACGATGGAAAGTTCACACCGCAAACTCAGGCCACAATCGCAACTTGATCTCCTTCTCTTGCCCGGAAACTACCCAGGCCTTTCGACCAGTTTCCCTCACTGTCGAACACCAATTTGTCGAGAAAACCCCAAAACATAATGAAAATCATTCACAAAAATAGCCCATACAACGGGCATACGTGACGAGCAGCGTGTAACACAACAAAATTAGGCAAAGTAAAAACATACACGAACAAACATCGAAAATAATTCATACATAACCGACCACCACGACCAAAAATAAATATTATAATATTAAAAGGCCACGAGGACCGCAATTATACTGGTTACATTAAAAAAGGGCCAAGCCCCATCCAAAAAGAAAAAAATTACAAAGGTACGACACGCAGACCTGAAATACAAAAAAGAGAAAATTAGTCGGCCATAGGTTGAGGCTCCTCGCGGGTAGGATGCTCAGGCTCCTCGTCAAATCTAAGAAAGTCTGGGATAACGATCTGGCCACCCACCACACTGTGGAGGAACCTGGTCCCCTCGGTAATCAGCTCAACCCCGAGATCATCAATCTTCAATTGCTCCACTGCATTGTTGAAGGCGTCCTCGTCCACCCCAAGAAATCCTCCTCAGCCTGGATGATCTGGGCAACAAGCTCAGTTTGAGTCTTTAGAATCTTTACCTCATCGCTTTCGTTCTCAGCAGGAGCCGCGGCGGCCCGCAAAGAGACGACCAGATCTTCCGCAGCCAGAGTATCCCTCTCCTTGGTGATCTTGGCGAACTCCCCCCTGTACTTTTTCGCCGCCTCCTCGGTTGCCTTGGCCAGCTCCTCCCTGGACTTCTTCGCCACCTCCTCCACGACCTTTAGCTTCTCCTCTAGAACCGCGTCTGCGGCCTGGGTCTTCTTCAGCTCCACTTCTTGGAGAGCCCCTTCCTCGGTGTAGACCACCATCATGCCCAAGACCCTCATCAGGGCAACGTCATCGTGGGCCAACAACGTCATTTTGCTCGGATGGTCGAGCCCCTCGAGCGCCAAGGACTCTGCCCGGTGGAGTGTAAAGGAGGAGCCTTCAAAGAAACTCCTGTTGTGGAAGTAAGGAGGCAGCTCGTATTTTCTCTTCTCTCCCTCTTTGGTAAGGTCGAGGACCTCCTCCACCCGGGGACGCTTGGGCCTTTAGGTTACTGGAAGAGGGGAAGTCTGGGCAGCAGCGACGCCGGATGATGAGGTCCCTGACCCCGTCGGGGGCGGAACCACTTGCTCACCGAGGCGAATTTTCCCTATTTTCTTCCCCAGCTTATGCTCTGCTTCGGTACTCTTGACCAGACGCTCCTGGGCCGAAGATATTTTTCCTGCAAAACAAAAGACACATGTTAGTAAACGAAAAACAACAATACGAACAAGCTAAGAGGAAATAAATGGCTACCCAAAAGTTTCAGAGCCTCCTCATGTGTGCCATACTCGAGGAGCTCCTTCGTATTAATGTATCGCGTCTCCACCTTGGGCCCCCGTCCTCTTCATAAATAATGTCCCTGCCCCTGGTCACGCACTGGGCAGGGCGAAAGCCATCAACAAAGGCCACCAGCTTGTCGTAGCTGGCCTGATCATCCTCCTCCAGCATATGTGGATTGGCAAGGTAATCCTCGATCCCTCGGGTAAAGTGGTCCTCACTCTAGGAGAAACGGAACTTCAGCAACCTCTACCCCTTTATCTTGCCCTGCTCATCTATGAGGGGCTCCCTGCTCTCGTCTGTTGAAACCTCCCAGACGAACGAGGAGTCTTTGGCCTTCTCCGACACAGGCTCAACTATATAATACCTCTCCTTAAACGTCCTGATGGTCTCGGAGAAGGCCTTGAATAATTTTCACCCCTGCTTCAGGGAAACCCATCCGAACTGCCTCCCAATAACTTGGCGTTAGAGGTGGAAGATGGTGAAGAAGAGGGGAGAATGGCTCCAATCTTCAAAAATCACATGTAATCTCGAATGCTCGAATGAAGGCAATCAAGTTCGGGTGTAGCTGGGAGGGCGCCGAGTCCAGGTGTCCAAAACCTGCCACTTGAAAATCCGAGAAGGGCAGCCTCAACCCGATCTCCTTGAACACAAACTCGTACATGGGGAGCCTCTCTCCGTAAGCCGAGCATATTTGCTAGTCCTCCTCAAGAAAATGGACCTTCCAGTCCTCCTCGACCCCCACCGTCGTGAAGGTATCCTGAGTGTGAAAAGCAAAGAGGGAGGCATGCTCCCAAGGCTCAGCAGCAATCCACTCTCCCCCGGTACTACTGGGAGCGGATGTTTCGTTAGCATCCCGGGGAGCAAAGGTTTCATTAGCACTGCTATCCTCCGAAGAGCTCTCCTCGGACAGATCCCGCTCTAACACAACTCCATCCTCGAGATTACGAGACATCTCCTTTACCTGAAAAGCAGAGGATAAACGTGAATTCGATGACAAAATCAAATCCACCCTTCCACCGCTAGTCAAGGGAAAGGGCGCGCGAAGGCCCGAGGACAACGTCCTGACCTATGCCTTTACTCAAACAGCGTAACAACGGTGCGAGGAGATGCTCATGGAAATCCCACAAACCCACACGGGGAGATCCTCCCCGGTACGTTACCCAGAATTCTGTTGAAAGCCCGTTGGAAAACTCATGAGTACACCGGAAAACGCATAAGCTCCACCGACGACAAACCCGCTCGTTGTCGCAACGGTGCAAGAATCGACAAAAACCCTAAGTTCCTAACGCTCCGACGACGGTGCCGGCGGTACAAAATGGCCTAACCACCGCCGACCACCAACATTCACTGGAAACCACCCCTACTCTACCCATTTTCATCCTAACCACATAAAATCTAAGCAAAACAAGGATTGAAACGCATAAAACAGAAAAAGATGAGAAAACTTACGTGGTCTAAGAGAGGAAAGAGGTGGTCGGCGAAGTCTGGTCGTTGCTCGTACAATGACGTTACGGTGGTGGACGATGGAGACGAAGACAACAGCAAGAGAAGAGAGAGAAGCGAAAAGTGAAAATGAACGCTTCCTCCCTCTATTTTATAGACAGGTCATAGGCACGTGCACGAGCACGTGCTGCGTAAGGGCATCATCATGACCCTAGCATAGTCATCATTATGCATTAAATGCGGCACGTGGCTCGATGGACGCGTGACACTTTATCCCTTCAAATCCCATCAACCGTGGGGTTCCCCGCTCGTCAGGCACGCGAGATAATGTTTCAGGTTACTCGGGCACGGGCACCCTCGAACACCGTAAAGTTTCAGTAACAGGCGTCGACCACGTCTACTTCTCCTCGGGACCACAGACTGTCCTTAAGTCATCACTCCTATGCTCAGGAGCAACGACTTGGGGGGCTCCTATTTCGGACTGGCCCAATGGCTAGGCATGACCCAATCCACTTCTGCTCCCAGAACGGCCCAATAGCCTAAGCTCTGCCAGTAAAGGGCAAGAGGAAGCATTCTCTCCTCTGCCCCTCCGCTGAGGAAGGCTGGCCAGCTGACCTCCAGGATCAGCTGCCCTTCGTCACATTTCTACCCTTCACGCACGGTTCCACTATCCAAGAACAGTCACGACACCCTTGCCCACGACCACACCCTTGCTCGCACCAACGGCTAATTCTGAACATGTCTTCCCATTTTAACGGCTAGTTTCTGGCAGTTACCTACTTTTGGGGAGCGAATATCTCGTCCCGAAAATAGGGACTAATGGCCAAGCGCTGGGGACATTATAAAAAGTCAGTCAATTGAGAAGGTCGGGTATTCAATAATCATCCTAAGACATACTCACTTTGTACTTGCCGTCTTCTCTCCTAATTCTTACTTTAGCATCGGAGTCCTTGCAGGTACACCCTCTCCTCATCCTTTGAACCCAGCATCGCAGACGAAGTCTCTGGCCCACTTCAGGTTCTGATCAGTCGGTAAGATCAATTGTGCTACAATTGCTTAACATAGCGTTAAATTTTCACCTAATTGAAAAGTGATCATTTGGTCCAATTTTAGATATAACTCATTTTTATTTTAAATGTAATTCTCCTATCTCCATAGTGTGTAGATTCTTTTCCACCTAAGAGAGCTAGTGGCATACTTGTTGATTTTATCCAAGTTGGAGCCCTTCTCAAAGGATGATGCAAAGTTCTCATACTTGTTGGGTTGATTAGTTGAGTAATCTACTTTAAATGACAAAATGTCTTCTTCATTAACTTTAATACTAACACTAACTTTAATTGTGCTAAATTTTACTTTATGCCATTTATTTTTATGCACTTTTATCTTTATGATCTTTATTTCTTGCTCTTTATTTTATGCTTATCATTTCATATCATTATTTTCATCTTGTTTATGAGTATGCCTTTTTTCTTTTGTCCACTTGGACTTTCGTTTTCTCTTTAAAGACATTAATAAAGGTTTAAGCCATTAAAAAACTCTTAATGTTCCTTGGACTATTTGGTGACTATCCTTTGCTTATGGACTTACGGACTTAGAATTAGGTTATTTGCCCTATGCTTTGGAGTTGTGACTTGAGACCTTGGATCTTATCTGATACTTTGACCTTGAGACGATCTCTTTGAAGACTTGGCTTGGATACTTGGTTTTCATTTGATGCTTGGTTATTATTTTTTATCTTGTTGCTTGAGTCCAAAGGATGGTAGTTTTAGCTTGTTTATGTCAAAGGCTTGCTATCTTAGTTAGATCTTTCCTTCCCTATCTTTTATTTTATGCTTTAGGATAATCTCTTCATCTTCTCTCCTTCTTAAATTTTAAAAATCTTCTCCCTTTTTCAAAATCTTCTTGTTTTCAAACTTGAACCACTTTCTTAACAAACCTTGACTTTGTCAAGTGCATTCTCAAACTCATTTTCTTAATAAATGCCAATCAATCTTAAGCATATCAAGACCATTTTCAAAAGACTTAAAAAAGATAAAACTCATTCAAACCATTTTTGTGCCTTTGTGCACTTTTTCTTTTAAATTTTTCATAAAGTTTAGACATGAGTCATTTCCATAGTTGAGATGTGATTCTCCTATCCCCATAGTATTGTTTGAAAGGAGTTGATTCTTCTCCACCTTTGAAAGCTAGTGACATACTTGTTGATTTTATCCAAGTTGGAGCCCTTCTCATGGTGATGCAAAGGTCCATTTTCACATACTTATGGGTGATTAGTTGAAGTTTTCTCCTTAAAATGACAAGTTGTCTTTTCATTTAAAATGAATCATTACAAACCATTTTGTTATTTGTACCATGAACTACGATGTTTTGATCCTCCATTACACTTTGTGGGTAGGTAGGTACGAGGCTCAGGAAGTCTTGTCAAACACAAAATCATAAAAAAAACACTTCTCTTCTCACCTCACCAATCTTTTACAAACAACACCTTTTTAATCCAAATGCTAGATTTTCAAAGAGGTTCCTATAGAGTACTATATACGTTTTGGGTGCTAACACATTCCCTTTGTGTAACAAACCCCCTTACCCTTGTCTCTGTTTTTATTAGTTTTGTTTTAAAACTTCTTTAGGTTTTGTTCGCTCTTTTCTCTTTACTTTGGAAAATAAAAGTACGGTGGCGACTCTTGTTTTGCGAGTTAAGTTAATCAATAGCTTAATCTCAAATTTTCCCGCTACAACGGTGTCTTACCAGAGCTTTATCGGCGAACAGTTCACGTTCAGGTAACCTCTCTGCAATCTCTTTCTCCTTCTTCTACTCTATTGTTCTTCTTCTTCTCACTTGAATCTCGCTTGTTTCTGGTCATTTGTGGTTGTGCGATGTTGTGCATTGTGTGAATCTCTGCGTAAGTTATTGAGTGTTCTGAGAGGTTGAGGCTTAGCACTTCACCAGTTGAAGATTCAAAGTAAAGCTTCAATGGTGAACTGAGAGAGATCTGAAAGTGATGAGATGGAAAAGTGATTGGGAGAGTTTCAATTACTGTGAAAAAATGGTGATTCCCCTTTGAAAATAAGATGGGGATTTCTTATATAGAGGCTAGGTTTGGTTAGAGTTTATTCAAGGAGTGAGGTTTGGAAGTAGCTTGGGGAGTTATTTAGATTAAGAATGGGATTAGTTAGGTTGGACTCAGTGATTCACTCACTAAGGCAGTTAGTTATGAACTTGTTAGTTAGTTAATTAGGGTACGATTCAAAGGCAGTTAGTTTTGGTGGTTAATGATTAGGAAAATTGAAGGTTTAGTTTGAGATTTGTATGAAGTAAAAAAATAGCTATGATTTTAGTTATATTGGTACTGCTGTTAGTGTGTAAAAAATGTTGAATTGATGTTAAATGATGTAATGCGAATTGGTTGTTAACTGTTATGTATATACTATTAGTGTAAAGGTCATGAATGTTGTTAGTCAATTTGTTATAGTGCAGTTTGAAAAATGAGAAAATATGTTATGAGTTTTTTTTAGTTTGTGAAGTTTATTAATGTGGAAATTATGATTATGAAATGCAGTTGCGAATTCTGAACATTAATCCATGAACTGGAAATCAAATTTTTGAAATGTTGTCAGATGTTTGTTATAGAAGTGTTGCACTGATGTGAATAGATGGCTAAATGAACTGAATAAACTAACCAAATTGAATCATGCCTTGCTATTAATTAGCTAGTTATGATGAATCCCATTAGTGTAATAAAGCTAGATGAAGACTTGAGTAAGTTTGAATGTGGATTTAGGATAGGGTTAGAATTGTGTTGAATTATTGAGTCACATCCAAGTTGAATGATCTGAGTAGTTACAAGGCCAAAACCTCAAAAGCAGCCTTTTGACAAAGGCTTTGCATCCCAACTGATGGTCCTCTCATCTTAACACTTTAAGGTTTTCCTCATTGTAAAAGAAAAAGCATGACTGGCATAATGTTCTGACTTTCAACTGCAGGATATGTTTAGGATTTTCTAGAGCTGTCAAGGATTATGGCCATTGCTAGCTACCTCTATTGTGATCAATTGGAGATAATGCTTTTTTTTAGAAATAGGGTTGTTATGTGATTCATGGGTTGATAATGTTGTTGTTATGTATGTAGCGAGCGATTTTGGACGCGGTTCTTAAGCGCTGGTCGCTCTCTGCGGTTGAGCTTAAAACTACAGGTCGATTCATTTTTTATCCTATTGTGAGCTGAATAAGGAAGGGAAATAGATGTCTCCAATTAACCCTGCTTGCATATTGAGTTTAAACAGCGGTCTGTTAGGTTACGGATGCTATCAATGTGGGGGGCCTTTGTACTGGTTATTTGTATTTTCTCCAATACTGTTCTCTTTCTTTTTACCTGGGCAGAAGGTTTTTGGCAGGGAATAAGGATTATGATATTAGGACTGGTGCTTTTGAATTACTACTTTTGATTGACGAAGATATGGGATTTGGGTTTTTTGTTGATTGCGCTCGCTAAGATCTTTTCTTTCGATCTTATGCCTACGTATTCCCATTTACCGAAACAGGGAAATCAGAGCGTTCGTAGTTCCTCCTATTCTATGGGAGGAAATTGGTTTTTGGTGTCTTGTTCAAAGCCCAAGACGTGAAGAGAAAGGTGGTTTGTATCTTGTTCAAAGCCCAAGATGTGAAGCTGAAAGGTCTATTTGTGTCTTGTTCAAAGCCCAAGACGTGAAGCTGAAAGACCTCGACTTTAGAGAGAATTTGTCATCTCTAAAGAGGGGAGAAGGAGAATTACTTTAACTGGGATACGCGGATCCGAGCAATGCCATAATTTCCGAAGAAAGGGTTTTAACCTGAAGGAGAAGACTTTAACTCAGTGTGGAGCAATGCCATCTTTCCTTAGGAATTTCTCATGCTAAAAGAGGGACAGTGGCATGGATGTAGACGATCCAGAGGCTTGTCGCTTACAGCGATTAGATGAAGGGAAAGGAGTTGTTGATGTTTGTGTACTGCGAACGAGGCACAGCTTTGATGCTAAAAGGTCGATTGGATCAACCAGTGGTTTTCTTATACAAAGCCTAAGAGGAGGCTAATTTCCGCTAGGAAAATCATTATACAAAGCCTAAGAGGAGGCTATTTTGTGTCTCGTACAAAGCCCGAGAGAGAGGCTAAAATTTTTTGACCCAGTGGGGCATATCGTTATACAAAGCCTAAGAGGAGGCTAGCAAAGAGTTGACTCAGTTGGAGAATCTTTTATACTCAGTAATAGAGTGTTTTTGTATCTCGTACAAAGCCCGAGAGAGATGCGAAAAGGTTGTTTTGACTCCACTGGGGAGAATTTTGGTATCTCGTACGAAGCCCGAGATGGAGGCTATTGTAACTGTTTCAGTTGAGTGACAGATCCAATATACTGATTTAAAAGAGAAAATCAGTTCTTATATGAGCAACACTATACTCAGGGATTTGATTTGAGGATCAGGGATATTTCCTTCTCTTTAAGGAAACGGGAAATCCAAAGGGTATCGAGACTATCTGAGTCTGCGGGTTTCCTTCCTATTTAACGAAGGGTGCTTGAGAATGTCTTTGAGACTCAAGGAAGTTAGACTGTCCGTGTCTAGAGTTTTATCTTTCGTACTATGCTTTGAGAAACAGTAGTAGACTCTATGAAAGGACTGTTCTATGAGGATGACTAGGTTCTGTTCCTATACCTCTAGGAGGTCGTCGGGACAATTTGTACGAAGCCCAAGAGGAGGCTGGGAACTTTTAAGAAGCCGACGGGTCCTTGTACGAAGCCCAAGAGGAGGCTATCATTCCCGAAGGAAGAGATCATTATACGAAGCCTAAGAGGAGGCTGTGAATACTTCTAAGAAGCCGTAGGTCCTTGAATAATGCCCAAGAGGAGGCCGATGCTTTTAAGAAGCCCGTGGGTCTATCATCTCCTTTCCATTAGGAGAGATAACTCTTTTAAAGATAAAAACCACTGGTAAACGTGCGAGGTTTACTATCCAGCGACTTTTAACTTTTAAAGAGGGTTCCTTAGTTAAGGTCCAAGATTATGACCGTAGTGGGTACCTAAACCCCGAGACATTCAAGGCAAGCTATCCACAAGGAATAGATCAAGTCAGGAAAGTTCGAGAATTGGGAAGAAACTCAAAGATGCCATTCACGGAGAATACATTCATCTTGGGGAGTAGAGCTTCTTGACGATTCCTAAGGAGGACAGCCGAAGAGAAGACTGTATCTGGTGCTCCTATTGGGGATCTAGGCATCTATTTCTATGAATAAATGAAACGACGTCACTTAGTTCTAGACGTAGTTGCCGGGGAAACTCGAAATATCTATACTATTATTACACAGTAGATATGAGTTTATGAAAGGAGACTTACAGTGAGCAGCCCCACAATACAGTTTATAATATGAAAGCAGTAAATGAAAGCGATAACCACTTACTCGGTTGTAGTGCTTCCATGCTGTTTGGTTAGTTGTTCAACAAAGAAAGATCGAAAACAACAGTATATTCAAAATCAAAGGAGAAAGTGCTTTGAAAAAGAAAGATTTGGGGCTTACAGCTCAAGGAGAGGCCCAGGGTTTTATCAGTGAGCGCACTATTGAATTTGTACAGAGGGACTTATACAAGTGACTGAGGCCCAAAAAGGTTTTCTGTACAAAGGGATGGGTCTTACACTCTCTCAAGAGGCCCAAAAAAGGTTTAAAGAAAAGAGAGGGGCTTATAACACGAGGGTAGGCCCAAATGATTTTTCGTTTAAAAATGGCGATCGCGCCGAGGTTTTCTTTTAACGCAGAGGGACTTATACAATAAGTGAGGCCCAAAATGTTTTTGGTTAAAAGGGGGATTGGGTCTTACACTCTAATAGAGGCCCAAAGTGTTTTAAAGAAAAAGAAATGGGTCTTACTACTCGAGGGTAGGCCCAGATGGTTTTTATTTTTAAACGGGCGATGATCGCGCCGTTTACTTGTACAGAGGGACTTATATAATGAGTGAGGCCCAAAAAGGTTTTGTACAAGGGGGGATGGGTCTTACACTCTCTCAAGAGGCCCAAAGAGGTTTGAGATGATTTATGAGGGTTGAATTAATCCAAAACCCTAATTTGTTTTCAAAATGTATTTAATTGAATAAAAATTCAATTAAAATGATCAAAAATTGTTTAACACATGGAAAACAAATTGTGAACTTGGATTAATGCTTCAAAAATTAAGTATTGACCTCCAAGCCGTGACAGCAAGTTCAGAGTGATTTTTGATTTGGAGGTGTTACAGATGAGTGGTGATGATCTGAACAGCTTCCCTACACCCTATGGATTGTGTTTGGATGGTTGGACTTGATTGAAATTGGCTGGATCATTTTGTGGTACCTCAGCTGCACCTTGTTTGAAAATTTGAGCAACCAGCTTGCTAAGAAAGGCAATTTTGCCAAGAGAAAGAGATTTTGAGGAAAGCATCTGTTAGATGGCTTTGGTGTACTCAAACTGACCACAATTGAGCTCTATTTATAGTAGAGCAAGTTTGTTTTGCAAGGAATAGTGCATGGCAGCTGGTAAGTAGGTTTGGCCAATGTTGGCAAATGAAAATCCAAGTCTCCTCTAGCCATTGACTAGAGGTTAGGGCACAGAGCTTTGGTCCCCTTGGTCTTGGATAAGTCTTGACTGATTTCATATGAGAATGGCTCAGTCCATGCCACCTTGATGGTTCCATTGAATGCCCCATTCCAAATTTGAAGTCTTGTCCCTATTTTGGCCATTCTAGGTTCAACATGCTATTTCTTGTTCCATGGACTTTGGAGGCTTGGCTCAGTGATTGTCCCCTTTAGATTCAATCCTCTGAGGTGTCCAAGTGGATTGGAGCAATTGAAATTGGCTGATTTTGGAAAATCGAGCCAAAGTACAAATTCTGCCTTGCCTTGACAGATTTCAGCAAGGCAACTTGCCAATGTTGTATCTCATGATGTAGGTTGAATTTGGCAATGTTCTTGGCCATTTTGGAAAGCTCTTACATGATACAACAATTGTTTGAACAAGTTTGGTTTTGATCTCTTTTGATTCCAAGTGAAAAATCCCCCTACATTTGGCAAAAAGTGAGGCAGAATCTGACTTAGTGAAAATTTCACTAAGTGTTGGAAAAAGTGACATTTTCACTTTTCAGCCACTTTGATCACTCCATAACTCAAAATCCTTAATGAATTGGAATGACTTGTAGTTGAAGTTTTTGTAGGTGATAATGAGGGCTACAAATCCATATTTGGATGAGAAAAAATGGCCTTGTGGTTTAGGAGTTATGGTCCTCCAAAGTTGGTACCTTTGCCACTTTATTTTTAACTTAGAAAAATTTCTAAGTTTTATGGTTACCCCTTTTACAAGTTATCTCACTTTTCGTGATTTTTCTTGATGAATGATGATTCAAATCATACATTAACATCATTTTAGGGTTAAAAATCCATTTTGGTGAAAAATCTCAAAAAGTCAAAGTTGACTTTTGTGCACAGTTGACTTTTTATCAGATGAATTCCAAACTGTGCAATTCTTCAGGAAATCATGTCCTTGACCTAAATCAAACTTGATGGACATGTTCCATGGGTGTCATAGGGTATATTCAATCATGTATTAGGGTTTGGGAGCATGTCTTGGTCAAAAGTCAAAGTTACAGTTGACTTTTCCCTTAAAACCCTAATTGTGGTGCATATGAAAATGAGACTTGTTGCTCAAGCTTCTTGGATCAATCCATTGTTCCAAATGGATCAATATGGTGTATTAGAGACCCTCAAATCATCTCTTGAGGTCTTGGCTCATGGTTTGTCCCAAAAGTCAACTTAGGGGTGAATTAGATCAAGAAACCCTAATTCCTGATTTTTGATTAATGCATCCCCTGAGGCAAAATTGACTTGATGCATGGGTTCATGAGGTTCCATGAAGCATATTAGGTTATGTTTTGGATCATTGCCTTGTGCCCAGATGAAAATTTCCATATGGAGACCCTGGTCGATCAAAACCCTAATTTGGTGACACTGTCGATCTTGAGACTTGATCCACCTAGAAGGAAGCAGCCTTGTGCTTAATCCTTGAAGTGGGAGTCCTTTTTGATCCATTGTGGATGTTTAAGAGATTATACAAGTTGAAGATCATGCCATTTCTTGATTGATCATTTGTCTAAGCACTCAGAGAGGGCTTGAAACCCTAATTTTGATTGTAGTGGATGCTCACCCATCTTTGGGGAGGCTAATGAAGCATGATGGTTCATCCATATTGTGATGATGATTTTCACAATGATAGGAAATCTAAGTGGTCAAAATTTGGGGTATTACAGATGCCCCTATTTAATCTTCTTGGACCCGAAGGTGTGAATGACGAAGGTATTCGAGCATTCGGGGTGCAAGAGGATTAAATATCGGAATATCCGAAATTTTGATGGTGTTTATGAATGGTAGCTTACGCATTCATCTTCTTTAGCTAAGCGATGATGCTTAGAAAAGGTAAACTTCCCCTCGATCCTGGTTTCCTACCAAGGAACTGGTCTCAGTCTCTTTTCGAAATAAACTTCCCCTCGATCCTGGTTTCCTACCAAGGAACTGGTCTTAGTTTCTGATTTAAACTTCCCCTCGATCCTGGTTTCCTACCAAGAACCGGTCTTAGTTTCTTTTGTCAATAAACTTTCTTGACAAGGGACGCTATTCATAGCGGCTTTCCTCAAACTTCTCGCCGAATTTTCCTGGGGAGATACCAGTTGTACAAACTTCTCTGTTGGAGACGCCATTTGTTTCTACTGGGGAAAGCGAGTCTCTTGAGAGACTGTTTTTATTTGGGATCTTTCATCATACTTTTCTCGGGATTTTCCCGGAGAAACGCCATATGATGGGGTCCAATTTTGTGGGGCCGATGACCTTTTCATCAGCGGTCCTTTCGGAGCAAAACTGGCATGCTGCCGAATCTCTGATCACGAGGCTTTCTCTGTGGATTTTCCTTAATCCGGGAAAGTAAGGATATCATCTTCAATGGCGAAGAGTGATGTTTATTGAGAGTTTTCTCTGGCTTTTCAGAGGTTCAAGTTATCAAAGTGGCCAAGTGCCGACTCTGATCTAAAGATACACTGGTGGCGAGATTGTGCAGACGCAACACTTCCTGACGAGGAAAGAACTGACAAACTCGATTGAGAAAACTGTTTATAACTAGGGGACAAGACCGACTCAAGTGACAGTGATGCAATACGAAATGCGAACGCAAATAAAATGCATGAAGTATGTATGTATATGCTGACAAAACAGACGCGACATACAGACTAATGGATGAACACAATTGGATACTCGGCCATCGCGGGGCGAAGAAGTACCGTTGATTCAAAATAGCAATTCCACCTTGCTTAGGAGAGATAGTCCCGTTGGGAGCTATGTTGATCGGGCTTAAGAGATGAGAACTCGGCCGAGGTGTGTTTGACGAAACAAGGTTTCTGACATTGTTGATCCTTCATTCAGGCGTACTGGTCTAGAAGGAGTACTTTGATTCTTCACTTTGAAGTTCAAACGCCTTTGGAGACGCAATCGATGCTCTTTCGATGTTCAACAGTCAAAAGAAATTGCCATCTCTATTTTAAAAAAGCAGAAAAAATTTTATCAAGTAAATTCATTTTTGTTTTATTTCAAGAATCGTTGACCATGTTAAAAACGTCGTTCTGTAAAGCTAAAACAAATAAGAAGTACAAACAAAAGCACAAGGGCTCAAATTTTATTGATAAGATGGAGATCAGCCAAACGCATGATTCCAAAGAGTATATACAAAGTTTGAAAATGGTAATTTACAGGGAAAAGGGCTACGTTGAAACATAACTACTGTTATCCTTCTACCAATTTTGAGTTCGGGACATCCTGAGCTTCCGTCGAAGATGACCTTTGACTGGAGATTTCCTCCGATAGATGATGTAACTACTGCTGAGGGATTTGCCTCTGTTGAACATAGTTACTTGCCATTATCCCTAACTTTTGCCTGGATTGTACTATGAGATTTCCAATCCATCAGGATGATTCTTTTTTTTTCATGTCTCTAACTTTTGCCTGGACCGCCCTTTCGGGTTTTTAATCCACCGAGACGTTTTTTTTTTTTAGTTTAGGCGAAGTATTTCTTGACTACATCAACATTCGTGGGGTAGGCAAATTCCTCTCCGTCCATGGTTGTAAGTCTCAAGGCGCCGCCTGAGAAAGCTTTCGTGACCACATAGGGGCCATCATAATTTGGGGTCCATTTGCCCCGAGAGTTAGTGAGAAATGATTGTATCTTCTTGAGCATGAGGTCTCCTTTTCTGAAGACACGAGGCCGAACCTTTTTGTCGAACGCCCTCTTCATTCTTTGTTGATACAACTGACCGTGGCATAGTGCCGTGATTCGCTTCTCTTCAATCAGGTTCAGGTCGTCGTGTCGACTTTGACAGCATTCAGCTTCGGTGAGCTTAGCTTCCATCAATACCCTGATTGATGGGATCTCTACTTCTATGGGGAGAACTGCCTCCATGCCATATACTAGAGAGAAAGGGGTAGCCCCTGTTGAAGTGCGGACAGATGTGCGATAACCATGAAGAGCAAAGGGTAGCATCTCGTGCCAATCTTTATAGGTTACAACTATTTTTTGAACGATCTTCTTGATGTTCTTGTTAGCCGCTTCTACCGCTCCGTTCATCTTGGGTCGGTAGGGAGATGAGTTATGGTGTTCGATCCTGAACTCTGCACACAACTCTTTCATCATCTTATTGTTCAATTTAGATCCATTATCAGTAATGATCTCGCTTGGAACACCATAACGGCAGATGATATTGTTTTTGATAAATCGGACCACCCCTTGTCAGGTTACATTGGCGAATGACGCTGCTTCGACCCACTTGGTGAAATAGTCAATGGCTACCAGGATGAACCGATGTCCGTTTGAAGCCTTGGGCTCAATCATACCAATCATATCGATTCCCCATATGGAAAATGGCCATGGAGAAGAAAGAACTTTGAGATGTGATGGCGGTACATGAATTTTGTCGGAGTATATCTGACACTTGTGACACCTCCTCATGTACTTGTAGCAGTCGGATTCCATGGTCAACCAATAATACCTTGCTCTCAGAATTTTTCTCGCCATTGTGTGTCCGTTGGCATGAGTGCCAAAGGATCCTTCATGAATTTCTTTCATGAGCATGTCTGCTTCTGGTCTGTCGACACATCGGAGCAAGACCATGTCAAAATTTCTCTTATAAAGAGTGTCACCGCTCAGGAAGAAGTTTCCAGCCAATCTTCTGAGGGTTTTCCTGTCTTTTCTGAGTGCCCCAGATGGGTACTCTTGTTTCTGAAGGAAGCATTTGATATCGTGATACCAAGGTCTGTCGTCTATGACTGCTTCAATCGCGAAGATGTAAGCGGGCCTGTAATACCCCATATTATTTAAATGCTCAATTGGATATCAGATGAGATCAGATGAGTATCTATGTGCTCTATCATTGGTAAATGGGATTAATGGAATCCTCTAAGTACTTTAAGTATTGACATTTGGGATCAATAGAGCAACTAATGAACTCTGAAGAGATCAATTATTTTATTAAAGGGATTAGTCCAAGAGAGGATTTTATGGTAACTCTAATAATTGATCATTTGGTGTGAGACGATAAAATATCAATTGGAGATATTTTACCCTATTGGATTTATAGTATATAATAATAGTATTATATATATATGTTATAAGAAAGAGAAAGGAAAAAGTTGGTAAGAGAAGAGAAGTGGGAGAAAGAAGAAAAAGGAAAAAAACGTGAGAAGAAATGAAGAGGAAAAGAGAGAAAGAAGAAGAACTTGGGAAGAAGAAGCTCATGGATCATCATCACTATTCATCATCTTCTTCAAACTCCTCTTCAATGTCTAAGGTGGGTTCTAGTTAGAAACCTCTTTTTAGAGTTTTTGGATAATATGAGTTTTAGGTTAGAAATGGGAATCGATGTTCTAACGGTTGGATTTTGATATAAATTGAAAGGAATGATCCATATGCTTATAGAAACATGTATTGATGTTTGTTTAGAGGTTTGGATTAACTTTGGGTATGTTGGATGGAGTTGAATTGAATGGGTTTAGTTGAAAAACCAAACTTTTCATATTTGATCAAATTGGTATTATTTTTGTAATCATGTTGGATGGCCTGTTGGTTGTTAAAATATTGTAGTATGTCGAATTCTGAGACCGGGGCTTTTTACGGAATCGAAATCGGAGTTCTGGAAGGCTTCCAACGATAAAAATGAAGTTTTCTGGGCACTGACACGGCCCGTGTCACACAACACGGGTGGCCGTGTCAGTCCACTGACTAGGAAGGGTGGAAACGCGAAAGAAGGTGAAATTTAGGATTTCGGGTGACACGGGCCGTGTCACACAACACGGGTGGCCGTGTCATCCCCGCTGTAGGTTTTCTTTCAAAATTGTTTCGATCGTAACTTTTGAACCGTAAGTCCGTTTTGACCCCCGTTCGAAGCGTTGGGAAGCTAATTTTATGCTCTTTGTGATGGTGAGGTAGAAACATAGTTATATGCTATGGATTAATAAGAAAATATAGAAATGTAATGTATTTGATTTTGATTCCACCAAAACTCAAGCATCGGGAATCCGATTGATACGAGTCCAAAGCCTTTGGAAAGATAATCCAATAAGGTAGTGAATGGTGATGAGAGACCATGATTTAACCAAGGATGCTTGGTAGAGAATAGGATTGGCTTGTGTACCTTAAAATGTGCGTAAACTAGTATGTGAAAAGGGATGTTTTATGTGATGTGTGATTATACGTGTTTACTTGTAATATTTGTGTTATGCATATCTATCTAATTATTGTGAATTGTGAATGAGAGAATATGCATGTTTAAAATATGAATTAGGAAGAGTGAGGAAACTTTACCCCAAAACCTAATGATATGATTCTAGGTTGTGACTAGGATTGATAATTATCTAGATGGCGATGCTCGTGCTTTCGATGTAGATGTGCATCCTTGCCGAGTATTGGTCTAGAGGAGAGTGAGACACTAGTATGGAACATGTGGTTAACCTTTGTGGATTTGAACCGGCATGTGAGGCCGAGAGGCATTATAGCCTTGTGATTGTCGAATACAATCGTGGTGTTGTGTATGATCACGTAATCGTAACCGGATTATTTATCTTGAGTGTAGTTTCATGAGTCTTGGACTCCTCTGAAATGGATGCACAACTACTTGGCAGGTTTGATTCCCTGTACTGTACGAATGGCGCCCATGGAGCGTATGCTTGTGACGGTAAAAGGCCCGTGTGAAGTGACGGTTCATAACGGTAAAAGGCCCGTAGAACCCGAATCCATTCGTATGTCAAGTAGATTGCAAGGATCCATGACCCGGATCGACTTCTAGACGTAGAAGAGGCCGGGAATAAGGGACACCTTGGCATGGTTATTGATTAGTGATACTTGTGGGTTGATAAACTCATGGCATGTTTCCATATAGTGTGAGAATTGAATTGTAAACTCAAGAGTCCTTTCCCTTCCCCCGGACTTGAGTTAGGATCGTTAGAACCTTGTAAAGCCGAGAGAATCTATAAGATAGGGAACTCACTGAGATTTGATGTATCTCACCCCACTATAGTTGCTATATTTCAGGTTCGGATTGCAGGTTGATTTACGAGCGAATCGATGCTTGGATGTTTCAAGAGAAGCTTGGCTTTAGTATTTCTTTTCCGCTGTGTATCTTTTGTTGTATACAATTGAGGGTATTGTATATTATTCTTAGATTTTTGATTTTTGGCTAGTTTCCATGCCTTGTGCCATATGTTGCATTTATGTTTTAGAATGGACAAGTATGTGAACTATGTCAGTAGGCACTTTAGATGTGTCAGTACCAACCAAAACACTTGTATGGTATTATTCTAGATGAATATTATACAGGGCGTTACAGTTGGTATCAGAGCAGGTCGTGTCCTCGACCTAGTCTTGAAACATCATAAGTAAATCTATTCCTGCCTCTTAAGTGTGTCTTGCCGTCATGAAACTTAATATCATACTATCTAGTGTTGGGCCTGATCAACCTAATACTATGGTTGTGATAGGTAGAATCATGGTTGAGCGACCACGAGGATTCCGTAGTGTTGTTGGAACTTGTGCTGTGAGGGTAGACTCAAGCCAAGAGTTAGTAGTGTGGAGTTGTTCAGCTCATTTGAGGTTTTAGTAGAAGTTGTGCTTTGGGTAACATGGAATTAAAGAGTGGTGTGCTATTAAGCAATCCTTTGGAAAAGATGGAGTTTGAAAGTTAAGACTCTCTAGTGGACGAGTGGTTAAGGTATTAAGGAATACGTAAAGTCGCTAGTAGAGCTGGATTGACCATTGGGGTGAATAAGGACTTCAAGTAATCTCATTTCGAGGAAAAGAAAAGTTGTTTTGTAGAACACGTGGCGTAAGGTCCGGAAGTGAGATAAGTTTTGGTGCTTTAGTTTCTAAGGTTGTTATGGTATCTTAAATGGACGAGAGTACCTTAAGGAATGTGTTCGGAACAATATCTTCCGACTGGTTAACATTGAGACTTAAGGGCGTTCGGCTTTTATGGGAACTTAAAGTAGTAGAGAAGTGTGTGAAGGAACACAAGGATGTGTTTACATGCTTCAAGTGAAACAAGTGTGAGCCGAAAGAAGGATAAGACATGAGTTGTGTATCTTCAGTTATGCGTGGAGATTAAGTTCGGGATAATACTTCAGTTTTTTTTTTCGTTTTCAGTAAAAGGCCAATTTGGAATTTGGGATTTGGTAACTTACCTAAGGAAGGGTATAAGGTAGTGTGTTGGAGAAAGCTTGGACTTCATTTAGTAATAGAAAGTGTTGTGATATGGACCGATAGTAGTTTGTATTAAGAGATAGAGTAAGTATCTTGGATTGAAGGGAATCTTTGTAAGATGGTTTTATATTTGGACCTAAGAGGATTACCGTGGAGAGCAAAGTAAACGCGATATGGAAAACGGTATCGATGGTATGTTATGAGAAGGTTACACCTTGGTATTAAGAATGAGCGTAGTGGTAGCACTGTGATTACAAGTGTACGTGTTGGATTCTTATTCTTGAGATAAGTGTGAAGAGACGTACTTTGTGGAACAGTGAGTATTGTATTTTAAGAAACAAGATTGTGGTAAAACAACGAGAAGCAAAATCAGGACTTATTACGGGCTATGTGTAAATCATGAATTGATTTATACCGGAAGGGTTTTGTAACTAGTTGATGAGAATTGTCGGTTCGAATCTTCCATTAAGTAATTTGGTGTAAGTGGGATGTGTAATGGGTAGTGGAAGGTAAGAAATCCCGGTTAGTGTGTACGAAGTGATAGAAAGGTTCTTCAAGAGGATGCATTACCTCGATCTATTTTCAAGTATAGAGAAACTTCTGTATTTGTGAATGATTGGATTATTCGGAATCTACCTTTTATTGGACTAAGGACGTTGTTGTCTTATTTCTCACCAAGAAATTCAAGTGAGGGAATAAGGTTGTGTGCTCGACATGTTATATCCATCGCTTTTGTGGTATCGTATAATGGTAGGGTGTTGGGTTTTGCTTGTGGACGAATTATGTTGAATTGTGGCAAAAACTTTAGAATGTCGTCATTATTGACTTCCAGCCAGTGTAGTTGTTTGAGCAGAAAGATGAACTATCCCACTGAAGTTTTGTAGAGTGATCGCGTCAGAATTTGGAATTTTGCCTTGTTACTTGGTTGGAGTGTGTCATCTGCATGTTTTGATTTTGTCGGTTTTACCTTGGGTGGATCATGATTAGTGAATGTAACGCCAGTTAAGGAGCCACCAGTTGATAATGATACTCTAAGATAAGAACAAATCGGATTGATGGTTCGGGAAGGGTGGATTTGAATTATGAGTAACTGGTTTTGTTTCTGCAGCAGTGTTAACCGATTAACCCGTGCATGAAAAGTGTCTTACGTGGAATTTTGAGAAGTTAATCCGATTAGCTTGGATGGTTAATCGATTAACGGGTGTGTAAATTGTGAAATTCCTTGGGAACCATCATCTGTGTTGTGTTACCTTACGTTGCTCCGATTGGAGAGTATGATGTGAGTGTGAAATGGAATTGCAAGTGAATGAAAGATGAATTGGTATTTTGAAACCGAAACTTCAGGAAGGGTGTTACTTAGTCGATCATTTGTTTAGACGACAAGGTAATTTGACTTTTTGGGAAGGTAATCTTGTGAACTGTATTAAGTATGAGAAAGTCTTAGGTGCATTGTTATTCTTACTGTGGAGAACTTTAAGGACGAAGTTAGAAATGCTCACAAGGTCTTTAACTCACAAGGAATGTGTTGGTGTTAGTAAGGTATGAGCGGTTGGTCAGAGTTTAGTAAGTGTTATCTTCCGTGAGTTCATGGTATGGGATTTAGACCGTGAAAGTGGTACCAGTTGTGTGCAGTTGTGTTTTACCCAGAGGAGAAAATTTAAAGGTTATCTTTCCAAGTACGAGTATGAATTAGACGTTCTGAAGTTAAGTATGTGACTTGGAGTCGTTTATGAAACGGAACGAATAAGAAAGTGGATTCAATTGAGAAGCGTGGCATGTCCTTTGAGGGTGTGTGTACGTGTGGAGTGTGGTATGTGAATTGGTGAGTAATATGGAAGCTCACAGTTGTGCTTGATGGTTTGAGTTTTGATAAGTGGTGATTCGCATATGATTGTAGTTCCATGGTGGTGTTACATTGATGTTGGATGAGATCTCGCGTCAACAAGGAATCTTGAGTAGGTCGGAAAACTGTAAGTATAATCGATTTGGAATGTGGTGACTAGCATCGAAATGCTGTTATGCTATTTTGGATTGATAGCTAATTGGTAGTGCTTAAGAATGCGTGGTGTTCCACTGTTAGAATTTGGATTGTGCAGTGGAAGGTGGCGAATGAAAGGGCTCAGTAGCATTTACAAGAATTGAAGGAGAAATTGATTATAAGATTGGAAATAAGAAGATTTTGTTCTAAGTGTGCTACCTTTTGGTGTGATATGAAAGAGATGAAATATCGGATTGAATGAGTACAGTGTATAACATCAGACTTGATGGAACTGGTAAAGAAGTCGGTTAACGAATTTCGAAGTGGTTTTGAACATTAAAAGATTTATGAAAAGATAACTGTCGGTAATTGCTTAAAGGTAAGGAACCACTGAATTACATCGTGATGATGTGTTGAGTGTTTGTTGTCCCAATTCGAGATTGGAACATGAGTATGGCCAAGGACACAAAGTTTGATAAATTATGGAAATAAGGATTTTGATTTGTTAAGCTAAGAATGGCTCTAGGACAATGATACGAGTTGCGGTTATTGTCGAATAGAGGAAATTCGGGGGAGAATTTCAATTTAAGGGGGGAGAGTGTAATACCCCATATTATTTAAATGCTCAATTGGATATCAGATGAGATCAGATGAGTATCTATGTGCTCTATCATTGGTAAATGGGATTAATGGAATCCTCTAAGTACTTTAAGTATTGACATTTGGGATCAATAGAGCAACTAATGAACTCTGAAGAGATCAATTATTTTATTAAAGGGATTAGTCCAAGAGAGGATTTTATGGTAACTCTAATAATTGATCATTTGGTGTGAGACGATAAAATATCAATTGGAGATATTTTACCCTATTGGATTTATAGTATATAATAATAGTATTATATATATATGTTATAAGAAAGAGAAAGGAAAACGTTGGTAAGAGAAGAGAAGTGGGAGAAAGAAGAAAAAGGAAAAAAAAACGTGAGAAGAAATGAAGAGGAAAAGAGAGAAAGAAGAAGAACTTGGGAAGAAGAAGCTCATGGATCATCATCACTATTCATCATCTTCTTCAAACTCCTCTTCAATGTCTAAGGTGGGTTCTAGTTAGAAACCTCTTTTTAGAGTTTTTGGATAATATGAGTTTTAGGTTAGAAATGGGAATCGATGTTCTAACGGTTGGATTTTGATATAAATTGAAAGGAATGATCCATATGCTTATAGAAACATGTATTGATGTTTGTTTAGAGGTTTGGATTAACTTTGGGTATGTTGGATGGAGTTGAATTGAATGGGTTTAGTTGAAAAACCAAACTTTTCATATTTGATCAAATTGGTATTATTTTTGTAATCATGTTGGATGGCCTATTGGTTGTTAAAATATTGTAGTATGTCGAATTCTGAGAATGGGGCTTTTTACGGAATCGAAATCGGAGTTCCGGAAGGCTTCCAATGATAAAAATGAAGTTTTCTGGGCACTGACACGGCCCGTGTCACACAACACGGGTGGCCGTGTCAGTCCACTGACTAGGGAGGGTGGAAACGCGAAAGAAGGTGAAATTTAGGATTTCGGGTGACACGGGCCGTGTCACACAACACGGGTGGCCGTGTCATCCCCGCTGTAGGTTTTCTTTCAAAATTGTTTCGATCGTAACTTTTGAACCGTAAGTCCGTTTTGACCCCCGTTCGAAGCGTTGGGAAGCTAATTTTATGCTCTTTGTGATGGTGAGGTAGAAACATAGTTATATGCTATGGATTAATAAGAAAATATAGAAATGTAATGTATTTGATTTTGATTCCACCAAAACTCAAGCATCGGGAATCCGATTGATACGAGTCCAAAGCCTTTGGAAAGATAATCCAATAAGGTAGTGAATGGTGATGAGAGACCATGATTTAACCAAGGATGCTTGGTAGAGAATAGGATTGGCTTGTGTACCTTAAAATGTGCGTGAACTAGTATGTGAAAAGGGATGTTTTATGTGATGTGTGATTATACGTGTTTACTTGTAATATTTGTGTTATGCATATCTATCTAATTATTGTGAATTGTGAATGATAGAATATGCATGTTTAAAATATGAATTAGGAAGAGTGAGGAAACTTTACCCCAAAACCTAATGATATGATTCTAGGTTGTGACTAGGATTGATAATTATCTAGATAGCGATGCTCGTGCTTTCGATGTAGATGTGCATCCTTGCCGAGTATTGGTCTAGAGGAGAGTGAGACACTAGTATGGAACATGTGGTTAACCTTTGTGGATTTGAACCGGCATGTGAGGCCGAGAGGCATTATAGCCTTGTGATTGTCGAATACAATCGTGGTGTTGTGTATGATCACGTAATCGTAACTGGATTATTTATCTTGAGTGTAGTTTCATGAGTCTTGGACTCCTCTGAAATGGATGCACAACTACTTGGCAGGTTTGATTCCCCGTACTGTACGAATGGCGCCCATGGAGCGTATGCTTGTGACGGTAAAAGGCCCGTGTGAAGTGACGGTTCATAACGGTAAAAGGCCCGTAGAACCCGAATCCATTCGTATGTCAAGTAGATTGCAAGGATCCATGACCCGGATCGACTTCTAGACGTAGAAGAGGCCGGGAATAAGGGACACCTTGGCATGGTTATCGATTAGTGATACTTGTGGGTTGATAAACTCATGGCATGTTTCCATATAGTGTGAGAATTGAATTGTAAACTCAAGAGTCCTTTCCCTTCCCCCGGACTTGAGTTAGGATCGTTAGAACCTTGTAAAGCCGAGAGAATCTATAAGATAGGGAACTCACTGAGATTTGATGTATCTCACCCCACTATAGTTGCTATATTTCAGGTTCGGATTGCAGGTTGATTTACGAGCGAATCGATGCTTGGATGTTTCAAGGGAAGCTTGGCTTTAGTATTTCTTTTCCGCTGTGTATCTTTTGTTGTATACAATTGAGGGTATTGTATATTATTCTTAGATTTTTGATTTTTGGCTAGTTTCCATGCCTTGTGCCATATGTTGCATTTATGTTTTAGAATGGACAAGTATGTGAACTATGTCAGTGGGCACTTTAGATGTGTCAGTACCAAACAAAACACTTGTATGGTATTATTCTAGATGAATATTATACATGACGTTACAGGGCCGTTCAAGGCGCATTATGTCGATCTTAGGTATGTCATTCCATCGACCTACACTAATCATGGAAGAGAGAGTGGCTAATGCATCAGCCATGTGATTCTCATCACGAGGGATGTGATGAAAGTCGACTCTGTTGAAGAAGGGTAATAACCTTCTTGCATAGTCTTTGTAAGGAATCAATCCTGATTGGTATGTGTTCCAATCTCCTTTTATCTGGTTAATAACCAGGGCAGAATCGCCGTATACGTCCAAGTTTTTTATCCTTAAATCAATCGCTTCTTCGAGACCCATAATACATGCTTCGTATTCGGCCTCGTTGTTCGTACATTTGAACGTAAGCCTGGCAGTGAAAGGAATGTGGGAACCCTGAGGGGTAACAATGATTGCCCCAATTCCGTTTCCATAATGATTAACTGCTCCGTCAAAGATGAGTCCCCACTGGGAACCTGGTTCTGGCCCTTCACTGGGTAGCGATTTATCGCAATCTTTCATTTTTAGATACATGACATCTTCGTCTGGGAAGTCAAACCCGATTGATTCTTGATCGTCAATCGGTTGATGAGCCAAGTGATCGGCTAAAATACTTCCTTTAACGGCTTTCTGAGCATGGTACTCTATGTCATATTCTGATAGTAACATCTGCCAACGGGCAATCCTTCCCGTGAGAGCAGGTTTTTCGAAAACGTACTTGATTGGATCCATTTCGGAGACCAACCAAGTAGTATGACGAATCATGTACTGGCGAAGACGTTTGGCTGCCCAAGCCAAAGCGCAACAAGTTTTCTCAAGCATTGTGTACCGAGTCTCGCAGTCGGTGAATTTCTTGCTTAGATAGTAAATGGCAGACTCTTTCCTTTTAGTTTCGTCTTGTTGGCCAAGTACACATCCCATTAAGTCCTCTAGGACTGTGAGGTAAATGATCAGTGGTCTTCCTTCCACTGGAGGTGATAGAATCGGAGGATTCAACAGATATTTTTTGATACTGTCGAAGGCGGTCTGGCAATCTTCTGACCAAACGCAATCCTGGTTCTTTTTGAGTAATTTGAAAATCAGCGCACATGTCGCGGTCATAAGGAATATGAATCTGGAGATGTAGTTCAAACGTCCCAGGAATCCTCTGACTTGTTTTTCAGTTTTCGGAGAAGGCATTTCTTGAATGGCCTTGACCTTGTCTGCATCAACTTCAATTCCTTTCTGGCTGACGATGAACCCTGGTAATTTCCCCGAACGGACACCGAAGGTGCACTTGTTAGGATTCAAGCAGAGCTTGAATTTTCTTAGACGTTTGAACAATTTTGACAGATGTTCAACGTGCTCATCCTCTGTTCTTGATTTTGCAATCAAATCATCGACATATACCTCGATTTTTTTGTGTATCATGTCATGAAACAGAGTAATCATGGCCCTTTGATAAGTTGCCCCGGCATTCTTCAAACTGAACGGCATTACCTTGTAACAAAAGGTACCCCATGGGGTAATGAACGGAGTTTTCTCCATGTCTTTCGGCGCCATTTTGATCTGGTTATAGCCCGAGAATCCATCCATGAAGGAGAATACTTTGAACTTTGTTGTGCTGTCAACCAGCATGTCAATGTATGGTAAAGGAAAGTCGTCCTTTGGACTTGCCTTGTTTAGATCTCTGTAACCAACACACATTCTGACCTTTCCATCCTTTTTGGGAACGGGTACGATGTTGGCTAACCATTGAGGATATTCAGATGTAGCAAGGAAACCCGCGTCAATCTGTTTCTGTACCTCCTCTTTGATTTTGATGGCCATGTCCGGGTGAGTCCGTCTCAACCTTTGCTTTACTGGCGGACATTCCGATCTCAACGGTAAGTGATGTTCCACGATGCTGGTATCCAACCCTGGCATATCCTGATAGGACCAAGCGAATACATCGGGGAATTCTTTGAGAAGCTTTATCAAACCCTCTCTGGCAGTTGGACTGAGCAGTGCTCCGATCCTGATTTCTTTTCTCTCTTTTTTTGAACCCAAGTTTACCGTTTCCAACGGCTCTTTGTGAGGTTCAATGGACCTTTCCTCTTGTCTGAGTAGTCGGGAGATTTCTTCTGGAATTTCGTTGTCATTTTCTTCTTCAGCCTCGAATACCGGGAACTCAAAGTTGGGAGAAGGCATCGGATCGTATGTTTCAACGGGGTATAAAACAAGCAATCTGCATGACGTGATGATTCGTGTTTAGAAGAGATAGAGAAAATGTAAGTGTGTGCAGTGTTTTGATTTTACTGCTTGTTTTTATTATTGAATGTTTTTTAGGATTACCATTTTCTGAAAAAGCAAAAAAAGAAAACAGCAATTAATGCGGAAATTACAGAACGACGTTATTTTATTAATGAACAAGTCGACTCTTGAAACTACAGCCCTATAAAACAAAACTCCATCGCTTTGGGCAAAGCGAAGAGGGAAATTTACAGAAAACGACCCCTATCAAAATATCCGCTTCACCTGGGCAGGGTGAAAGGTTTAAAGATGGAAAATACTTTGACTGATGAACGACCTTCGGAACCTCGACGGCAACCCATTGGAGGCGAACTCCTCGGTGAATCACAAAGTCTGGCACCTTCCTTGATTTGTCTTCAGAAATGACGCTGATTTCTGGTGGAGTAGGATCATTGGAATCTGTCTCCCAAGCAGAATTGTCGTAGGAGGATTCCTCTGTTGCATTTTGCATAGCATTTGTGCTCTCAGCTGTATCTCCCCATCCAGTTGACTGGATATCTTCGAGCCTGATACGAGAGCTTTCGGGAGCAGTGTACTTGACCATAAGGTCGTATTTTCCACTCGGTTGTCCCAAGGTGTCCCAAACTTCCTTGGAACTGGAGAAGTCATCCCTCTCGATGACGTTGACCTCAGGAAAAGCATAGTTGATGAATTCTAGTCCTGTAAACGTTGCGAATTCATCTTCATGTTGAGTAGTTTCCGAATGACCTGAGTGTTGATCCCATGACAGGGCAGGGACACAGGTATTCTGTTCAATGACGCTCAGCTGAGTTTCATTACTCGGCTGACTTTCTTGCCCTAAGTTTCCTGGGTAAGGCTGCCACATTGGCAGACCATCCATCGGGCCATAGTAATTGTGATCAAAGTTTTCTTTCATCAGAGTGTCTTCCTCTAATGAATTTGGCGGAGCACGGCATCCTTCCGGATCACAATCTCCGTAGATCATTTCGACATCTGATCTTGGTATAAATCTCGGACTTTCTGTGGGAAAGCAAAAAGGCATAGGCACCTCTTCGTGAGACATATAGTCGTCCTCGTTAAGGTAGGACTTCCATTCTTCATCTGTGTCAGAGGGATCTTCCTCATTAATAGCATGAACTGTCTGAGACACTGGGTGAAGAAAACCTCCACTGTGGAAGAAGTTTTGAAGGGGATGAAGACTTTCATCGTTGGCAGCTGTCTGGGTACAGGTTGCAGAAAAACCAAGACCCTTCTTTGTTTTATTGTCAATAGGAATGACAAGCCGTCCCCATCCTGTCGTATCGGTACTCTCGACCGCTTTGATAGCATCTTTGTATGAAGAAATTGAAGTTCCTTCTTCGGATTGATCGTTCTTGCTCACCGATAGTGCTTGGAACTGAGTTCCAATAACCTCCTCGGGTTCCACACAAGTAGATGATGATAGGTTACTCACAAGCAAGGCTTGTTCCCCATAAACCGTGACAAGTTAATTGTTCTTGACGAACTTTAGCTTTTGGTGGAGGGTTGAAGTAACCGCTCCAGCCTGATGTATCCAAGGTCTTCCTAATAAACAACTGTATGTTGCCCGGATGTCCATGACCTGGAAAGTGATTTGGAAAGTGTGAGGACCAATAGTTATGGGAAGATCCACTTCGCCGATAACTGTTTTTCTGGATCCGTCGAATGCTTTGACGACGACCTCGCTGACTCTCATCGGAGGGCCCTTGAATGATAATTACATCAAAGTGTACTTCGGCATAACATTCAGGGTTGACCCTGTGTCTACCAGTAGGTTGGCTAAAGCATCGCCCTGGCAGTTAACTGTGATATTGAGCGCCATGTTATGACGGCGACCCTCTTCAGGTAATTCCTCATCACTAAATCCCAAATTATTGCAGGAAGTGATGTTAGAGACAATGCTATCGAATTGTCTGATTGTTACATCCTGTTCCACAAAGGCTTGCTCCAAGACTTTCTGTAGAGCCTCTCTGTGTGCTTCTGAACTGAGTAACAGTGATAATACTGAGATCTTTGAAGGAGTCTATAACAGCTGATCAACAATGTTATATTCACTCCTTTGGATGAGCTTTAGCATCTCATCTTTGTCTTTTGAAAAGTCCGGATTACTAGATTGACCGACTGGCGGATCAGGAATTTCTGCCTGAAGTTCCTTTTCTTTGTTAGCTTCCCCAACCCCTCGGTTGAAGATTCTACCACTCCGTGTTACACGACTGACGTCCGTAATATTCACGACGGAGGGTAATGGAATTTCCTTTCCATTCTCGATTATTGTTGCACCGTATTTGTAAGGGATTGCCTTAGCTGATTCATACGGTAGTGGCCCCGGTAGATAGATAACTATGGGAACCTTCTGATTTTTCTGACCATCATAAGTAACCTTGATCCGTTCCCGGTTGGGAACTCTAGATTCGTCAAGTAGAGGGATGATGGCAAAAACATCCCTGATCTGGTGATGACCAGAGATCGTGACAACATCCTCAACCTGATCGGCAAGGTAGTTCGGCGACCAAATGATGGGTCCTGAACCTGGATATGGAAGAATTTCTCCATGATCGATCTGACCCTGAAGAGCTGCTCTCACAAGGTAACACCCTTGGTTACTTTCCGAACAGACACTACAACGGTCATAATTATGTGGTGGCACCTGGCCACGCCCACTTTGAATACAATGTAACCTCACTAGGTTACCTTCCATTGATCGGACATCCTAACTTTGACGACGAGTAGGATTCCTGTTATTGATACTAATCTGCTGAGTATCTTCGTCCATATAGATTGGCATCCACCAGTGATTTAACAAGTGCTGAAGTGCCTCTTGGACAAGGGTACAACCTCGATCGTTTTCGCAACCCGCTTTACAGCTTTGATAATCATGTGATATTAAGAATCCGAGTCGGACCTGCTCAGCATGTAACTCTACCAGATTGGTATTCATCACGCGAATGTCAAAGATCTGAACCATGTTGATTTGATAGGAGTTTCTATCATGGTAGTCTTGGATCCATCCAAGATCCATCTGACGCTGGAGGGCCTCTTGTATGAAAGAGCATCCCTGTTTGTTTACCGAGCAAATCAGACAGGAACTGTAATCGTGCCGCGGCAGATTATGATACTGGATTTGCCTTGAGTGCATCGCCACCAAGTTGACATTCATCGCACGGATGTCGTGGTTTTGAATGATGCTAGAATTCGTGTAGACCATGTTAACTCTACGAACTCGGTGCTCTTGGATCCATCTGAGATCCATCTGTTCCTGTAGAGCTGCTTGCACTACAGAACACCCCTGGTTGTCTTTAGAGCAGATATCACACTGGTGATAATTATGAGGTGGCACGTGGCCATATCCACTCTGTCTACAATGCATCTTGACCAGATTGGCCCCCAATAAGAGTACATCGTGAATTTGATAGACATTGTTAGTCTCTTTCTCAATCAGATTGACTGCAGCCTTCTCATGTTGAGGCAGCGGGTTCGTAAGAACATTAGGGTTCGTATCTTTGAAAGATAAGAGGCCACTCCTAACAAGCTTTTGCACGTCGGATTTGAAATTGAGGCAAGTCTCAATGTTATGCCCTGAACCTCCTTGATGATAAGGGCATGTTTGATCCACCTTAAACCAGAAAGGCGGATTTTCCGGAACTGAAAGGGGAGACTTAGTCTGGATGTGCCCCTTGGCCAGTAGTAACGGAAACAGCTCTACGTACGTTACGGGTATAGGATCAAATCCTGGTGGCCGTGTTGTACGGTTGTTGTTATATGGAGGAAGAGCCTGCTGGAGAGGCTGTTGTGTCCTTTGTTGGTCAGGTTGGCTCTGCGCAACCTGAGGTTGATACATAGGAACAGGCGCGGGGCCGATAGTAGGAGTAACGGCTGCTACTGGCTGATAACGTCGCCTTTGCTTTCCGAGAGAGATATTCCCAATATCTTGCTCTTTTTTCTTAGGGAGAGCACTACCATATTTTTTTAGTACCGCTCGTTGATCCAGTGTCTTTTACCAAACGTCCTTCTCGGACGGCTTCCTCAAGACGTACACCCATGCCGACCATTTCGGTGAAATCACTGGGTGCACTGGCAACCATTCGGTCATAGTAAAATGAGCTTAAGGTCTTTAAGAAGATCTTTGTCATCTCTTTTTCCTCAAGAGGTGGACAAATTTGAGCGGCAATTTCACGCCACCTTTGAGCATACTCCTTAAAGGTTTCCTTGTCCTTTTGCGACATCGATCTGAGTTGATCTCTGTCGGGTGCCATGTCCAAATTGTACTTGTATTGTTGGACGAAGGCAGTACCAAGATCTCTGAATGTACTGATCGTAGTACGGTTTAAACCCATGTACCATTTGAGTGCGGCACCGGTTAAACTATCCTGGAAGTAGTGAATCAGCAGGTCCTGATTCTCCGTCTGAGCTGACATCCGCCGAGCGTACATCACCAGATGGCTCTGAGGGCAAGAGTTACCCTTGTATTTTTCAAAGTCGGGCACTTGGAACTTGTGCGGGACTTTTACATTTGGGACCAAGCAGAGGTCTGCGGCGTCCTTTCCAAATAGATCCTGACCGCGAATGGCTTGCAGCTCTTTCTGCATTTCTAGAAACTGTTCCTGGAATTCATCCATTCTGTCAAACATAGTTTCCTTTTTACCAGAAGGTGTTGGTGGAATCTGTCCTTCCGGGACAGTGTGCACCACAGGGGGTGGTACCGTGACTACGGCAGTAAGTCTTGGTGCCTCCCAAAGTTTGTAACCTTCAGGAGTCTTGAGTATGCCCCTGGCATCTTCGCTTTCCCGAAGTTTGTAACCTTCAGGCCCAGCGGCTTCTGTTGCGATTCCCTGATCTTCAGTGATCGGCGGAACATATCCTTCCGGGATATAGTTAACAGGCATGCCCCAAGGACGATCTTTCGGCATTTGATACCTAGGATCATACTTTTCTATGATGGGCGTTGAGGTGATCTCTGAGATCACAGTTCTTTGTAGCTGAGCTTCTGCCATGGCTTGCATGTCGTTACGAAGCTTTCTCATATCCTCTCTCAGAGTGTCGATCTCTTCTTTCAACTCTCTGTTTTCTTCCTCAAGATCATCCATCTTTTTCTGAAGATTGGCCCGAGTATTATACGAATGAGACAGTTTGACTCTAGAATCGAGACACAAACGTGAGATTCGTAGGGAAGAAGAATACGCGATGTGAGAATGATGAATGCAATGATTATATTAATTATTTTTAGGTTTAATTAAAATAAACTTTGACAATTAGATTGCAAATATCAAACAGTGGGGAAACCCCTTTTTATTGAATTCCAAAGGATTACAGAAATGGAAATACAGTAGATTACAAAGTGCAGAAACAGAAACCTAAACTAATGGGTCCCGAGTCCTCTTCTTTGACCGGGGCGCTTGGGCTGTTGTCGGGTTGTCATTCCTTTGCCAAGTGAAAGGAGTGAGCAAATTCCTTTGGTCATCTTGATTCTCTACAGCATGCCGCTCCAAAATTTCAATCAGAGCATCTTTCTCTTTTAGTAATTGATGTATTTGGATACACTCTACGTCGAGGGTGCGGTACTTGTTCTTCCAAGATCTTCTTTCCTTTTGAACTTTGTTGAGAGTAACCTGAAGCTTTTCAGTTTCCGTCATGAAGTACATGACAGTTTCCCTCGGTGGAAGAATTCCGTAACGAGGATAAGGCATCTTTAGCTTGAGAGCTCTAGTTTGTACCCAATGGAGATAAGGCTCCACCGAGACACAGTCCGGTTTTCCCAGAGACTCTCGTCCTTTCTTATGAACATGTTTCCAAGCTTGCACTATTTCCATCTTTAGTGCTCTGTCACTTTCTCCTTCTTTGAAGAAAAGACCTTCCAGATGAACACCCAGTGGGATGTGTCTCATCGGGTATCCAAATTGACGAAGAAATAATATCGGATGATAGTTGATTCCTCCTTTAGTCCCTATGAGGGGTACGCTGGGGAAGTTTCCACAACGGTCAATGATTCTGATTCCCTCATAAATCCTATTACACCAATCTATATCGGAATTGGTGAGAGACATGATCTTCTGCGACCAACGTAAGACATTCTTGCAATCCCAAAAAGCAGCAGACTTGGGCAAGTGAGAGATGAACCATTTGTAGAGCAAAGGTACACAACATGTGATCTCCCCTCCGTTGTACAAATTTCCTAAGTGTACAGAATGATACGCATCTGCGAGCAAAGTCGGCACAGGGTTTCCAATGAGAAAAACCTTAATAGCGTTGATATCGACGAAGTTATTGATGTTGGGAAACAAAAATAATCCGTAGGTGAGCAAGACAAAGATGCTTTCAAAAGCAGTCATGTTCCCTATACTAGCAAAGTACAGAGCTTTCTTGGTCAGGAACTGGGCTGGAAAACCTTGGGTGCCACCCTTAGTGGTCATGTGAGTCCGGACCTCAGACTCGTCCAAATGAATAGCTCTTGCAACAGTCTGATTTTGTGGAATTTCTTCCAGTCCAGAAAACGGAGCTCGATCAGTGATATGTAAATCAGTCAGATGAGAATACTCCTCCAGCGTTGGTGATAGCTGGTAATCCGAGAATGTGAAACAATGATAAACCAGATCGTAGAATTGAATGAGCGCATCCATGATTCCCTCAATCACATGGACTCTCAACAGTGGTAGCAAACCACCGTGCTTGGCTCTGAAAGCCTCTGGGTTAACGATCATCCTCACTAACTTTCTCAAATCCCCTAGTTTTGGAACCTTGACGGTATACTGGTGAGTTCTCCTTCTACCGAAATCCATTAATGCAATCTTTTTCTCTGATATTTGCAATCACAGTCTTAGTTTAATTTGAAAAACAGAGAGACTAGAAGAGAAATTTTTTGAATGTTTTAATGTTTTATTAAATGAATGCATGAATGCAGCACACAAAAACATAGAAAAAACATGGGGTCAAAGGGTCGTTGTCATGAAGTCAAGGCTCTACCCATCCCCAAAGGTTTATACTAGGGTGATTTTTGTACCTGTACTCATTATCATCAGCTCCTCCCAGGAAGGCAAAACAACAAGCGGATCGCCAGCGAGTTGTGTGCAATCTTAGAGTAAGTGCCATTCACCGAGAATAGATCACCAGCCTCAAATGAGGGTAGTATCGCGTAACAGCTATTTCCGATAGCTTCCGCACTACGAAAAAGGTTGGCTTTTCTTAAGTGTATACTCAATCTCACCACATGCGGCATCACACGCATTCCCCGTAGCATAAAAATAAACACGTATAGCAATTAGGAAAAGCAGTATATATATTCGTCCTAATCATCCTAGACTTATAAAGCTATGAATCTTAAGTTCCTGACAGAAATGGGTTCCCCGGCGGAAGCCCCAATCTGTGGTTCTCAGCCCAAGAGATGGACCAGCATAGGTCAATCTTTCTCCTCAGCCGAGTTGCCATTTTCCGTGGAAAATGAGGATGATTCCCTAAAGCAAAATGAGATTGGCCCCACGGTGGGCACCACTTTTCTGTAGCGAGCGATTTTGGACGCGGTTCTTAAGCGCTGGTCGCTCTCTGCGGTTGAGCTTAAAACTACAGGTCGATTCATTTTTTATCCTATTGTGAGCTGAATAAGGAAGGGAAATAGATGTCTCCAATTAACCCTGCTTGCATATTGAGTTTAAACAGCGGTCTGTTAGGTTACGGATGCTATCAATGTGGGGGGGCCTTTGTACTGGTTATTTGTATTTTCGCCAATACTGTTCTCTTTCTTTTTACCTGGGCAGAAGGTTTCTGGCGGGGAATAAGGATTAGGATATTATGACTGGTGCTTTTGAATTACTGCTTTTGATTGACGAAGATATGGGATTTGGGTTTTTTGTTGATTGCGCTCGCTAAGATCTTTTCTTTCGATCTTATGCCTACGTATTCCCGTTTACCGAAACAGGGAAATCAGAGCGTTCGTAGTTCCTCCTATTCTATGGGAGGAAATTGGTTTTTGGTGTCTTGTTCAAAGCCCAAGACGTGAAGCGAAAGGTGGTTTATATCTTGTTCAAAGCCCAAGATGTGAAGCTGAAAGGTCTATTTGTGTCTTGTTCAAAGCCCAAGACGTGAAGCTGAAAGACCTCGACTTTAGAGAGAATTTGTCATCTCTAAAGAGGGGAGAAGGAGAATTACTTTAACTGGGATACGCGGATCCGAGCAATGCCATAATTTCCGAAGAAAGGGTTTTAACCTGAAGGAGAAGACTTTAACTCAGTGTGGAGCAATGCCATCTTTCCTTAGGAATTTCTCATGCTAAAAGAGGGACAGTGGCATGGATGTAGATGATCCAGAGGCTTGCCGCTTACAGCAATTAGATGAAAGGAAAGGAGTTATTGATGTTTGTGTACTGCGAACGAGGCACAACTTTGATGCTAAAAGGTCGATTGGATCAACTAGTGGTTTTCTTATACAAAGCCTAAGAGGAGGCTAATTTCCGCTAGGAAAATCATTATACAAAGCCTAAGAGGAGGCTATTTTGTGTCTCGTACAAAGCCCGAGAGAGAGGCTAAAAGTTTTTGACCCAGTGGGGCATATCGTTATACAAAGCCTAAGAGGAGGCTAGCAAAGAGTTGACTCAGTTAGAGAATCTTTTATACTCCGTAATAGAGTGTTTTTGTATCTCGTACAAAGCCCGAGAGAGAGGCGAAAAGGTTGTTTTGACTCCACTGGGGAGAATTTAGGTATCTCGTACGAAGCCCGAGATGGAGGCTATTGTAACTGTTTCAGTTGAGTGACAGATCCAATATACTGATTTAAAAGAGAAAATCAGTTCTTATATGAGCAACACTGTACTCAGGGATTTGATTTGAGGATCAGGGATATTTCCTTCTCTTTGAGGAAACGGGAAATCCAAAGGGTATCGAGACTATCTGAGTCTGCGGGTTTCCTTCCTATTTAACGAAGGGTGCTTTAGAATGTCTTTGAGACCTAAGGAAGTTAGACTGTCCGTGTCTAGAGTTTTATCTTTCGTACTATGCTTTGAGAAACAGTAGTAGGCTCTATGAAAGGAATGTTCTATGAGGATGACTAGGTTCTGTTCCTATACCTCTAGGAGGTCGTCGGGACAATTTGTACGAAGCCCAAGAGGAGGCTGGGAACTTTTAAGAAGCCGACAGGTCCTTGTACGAAGCCCAAGAGGAGGCTATCATTCCCGAAGGAAGAGATCATTATACGAAGCCTAAGAGGAGACTGTGAATACTTCTAAGAAGCCGTAGGGTCCTTGAATAATGCCCAAGAGGAGGCCGATGCTTTTAAGAAGCCCGTGGGTCTATCATCTCCTTTCCATTAGGAGAGATAACTCTTTTAAAGATAAAAACCACTGGTAAACGTGCGAGGTTTACTATCCAGCGACTTTTAACTTTTAAAGAGGGTTCCTTAGTTAAGGTCCAAGATTATGACCGTAGTGGGTACCCAAACCCCGAGACATTCAAGGCAAGCTATCCACAAGGAATAGATCAAGTCAGGAAAGTTCGAGAATTGGGAAGAAACTCAAAGATGCCATTCACGGAGAATACATTCATCTTGGGGAGTAGAGCTTCTTGACGATTCCTAAGGAGGACAGCCGAAGAGAAGACTGTATCTGGTGCTCCTATTGGGGATCTAGGCGTCTATTTCTACAAATAAATGAAACGGCGTCACTTAGTTCTAGACGTAGTTGCCGGGGAAACTCGAAATATCTATACTATTATTACACAGTAGATATGAGTTTATGAAAGGAGACTTACAGTGAGCAGCCCCACAATACAGTTTATAATATGAAAGCAGTAAATGAAAGTGATAACCACTTACTCGGTTGTAGTGCTTCCATGCTGTTTGGTTAGTTGTTCAACAAAGAAAGATTGAAAACAACAGTATATTCAAAATCAAAGGAGAAAGTGCTTTGAAAAAGAAATATTTGGGGCTTACAGCTCAAGGAGAGGCCCAGGGTTTTATCAGTTAGCGCACTGTTGAATTTGTACAGAGGGACTTATACAAATGACTGAGGCCCAAAAAGGTTTTCTGTACAAAGGGATGGGTCTTACACTCTCTCAAGAGGCCCAAAAAAGGTTTAAAGAAAAGAGAGGGGCTTATAACACGAGGGTAGGCCCAAATGATTTTTCGTTTAAAAATGGCGATCGCGCCGAGGTTTTCTTTTAACGCAGAGAGACTTATACAATAAGTGAGGCCCAAAATGTTTTTGGTTAAAAGGGGGATTGGGTCTTACACTCTAATAGAGGCCCAAAGTGTTTTAAAGAAAAAGAAATGGGTCTTACTACTCGAAGGTAGGCCCAGATGGTTTTTAATTTTAAACGGGCGACGATCGCGCCGTTTACTTGTACAGAGGGACTTACACAATGAGTGAGGCCCAAAAAGGTTTTGTACAAGGGGGGATGGGTCTTACACTCTCTCAAGAGGCCCAAAGAGGTTTGAGATGATTTATGAGGGTTGAATTAATCCAAAACCCTAATTTGTTTTCAAAATGTATTTAATTGAATAAAAATTCAATTAAAATGATCAAAAATTGTTTAACACATGGAAAACAAATTGTGATCTTGGATTAATGCTTCAAAAATTAAGTATTGACCTCCAAGCCGTGACAGCAAGTTCAGAGTGATTTTTGATTTGGAGGTGTTACAGATGAGTGGTGATGATCTGAACAGCTTCCCTACACCCTATGGATTGTGTTTGGATGGTTGGACTTGATTGAAATTGGCTGGATCATTTTGTGGTACCTCAGCTGCACCTTGTTTGAAAATTTGAGCAACCAGCTTGCTAAGAAAGGCAATTTTGCCAAGAGAAAGAGATTTTGAGGAAAGCATCTGTTAGATGGCTTTGGTGTACTCAAACTGACCACAATTGAGCTCTATTTATAGTAGAGCAAGTTTGTTTTGCAAGGAATAGTGCATGGCAGCTGGTAAGTAGGTTTGGCCAATGTTGGCAAATGAAAATCCAAGTCTCCTCTAGCCATTGACTAGAGGTTAGGGCACAGAGCTTTGGTCCCCTTGGTCTTGGATAAGTCTTGACTGATTTCAGATGAGAATGGCTCAGTCTATGCCACCTTGATGGTTCCATTGAATGCCTCATTCCAAATTTGAAGTCTTGTCCCTATTTTGGCCATTCTAGGTTCAACATGTTATTTCTTGTTCCATGGACTTTGGAGGCTTGGCTCAGTGATTGTCCCCTTTAGATTCAATCCTCTGAGGTGTCCAAGTGGATTGGAGCAATTGAAATTGGATGATTTTGGCAAATCGAGCCAAAGTGCAAATTCTGCCTTGCCTTGACAGATTTCAGCAAGGCAACTTGCCAATGTTGTATCTCATGATGTAGGTTGAATTTGGCAATGTTCTTGGCCATTTTGGAAAGCTCTTACATGATACAACAACTGTTTGAACAAGTTTGGTTTTGATCTCTTTTGATTCCAAGTGAAAAATCCCCCTACATTTGGCAAAAAGTGAGGCAGAATCTGACTTAGTGAAAATTTCACTAAGTGTTGGAAAAAGTGACATTTTCACTTTTCAGCCACTTTGATCACTCCATAACTCAAAATCCTTAATGAATTGGAATGACTTGTAGTTGAAGTTTTTGTAGGTGATAATGAGGGCTACAAATCCATCTTTGGATGAGAAAAAATGGCCTTGTGGTTTAGGAGTTATGGTCCTCCAAAGTTGGTACCTTTGCCACTTTATTTTTAACTTAGAAAAATTTCTAAGTTTTATGGTTACCCCTTTTACAAGTTATCTCACTTTTCTTGATTTTTCTTGATGAATGATGATTCAAATCATACATTAACATCATTTTAGGGTTAAAAATCCATTTTGGTGAAAAATCTCAAAAAGTCAAAGTTGAATTTTGTGCACAGTTGACTTTTTATCAGATGAATTCCAAACTGTGCAATTCTTCAGGAAATCATGTCCTTGACCTAAATCAAACTTGATGGACATGTTCCATGGGTGTCATAGGGTATATTCAATCATGTATTAGGGTTTGGGAGCATGTCTTGGTCAAAAGTCAAAGTTACAGTTGACTTTTCCCTTAAAACCCTAATTGTGGTGCAGATGAAAATGAGACTTGTTGCTCAAGCTTCTTGGATCAATCCATTGTTCCAAATGGATTAATATGGTGTATTAGAGACCCTCAAATCATCTCTTGAGGTCTTGGCTCATGGTTTGTCCCAAAAGTCAACTTAGGGGTGAATTAGGTCAAGAAACCCTAATTCCTGATTTTTGATGAATGCATCCCCTGAGGCAAAATTGACTTGATGCATGGGTTCATGAGGTTCCATGAAGCATATTAGGTTATGTTTTGGATCATTGCCTTGTGCCCAGATGAAAATTTCCATCTGGAAACCCTGGTCGATCAAAACCCTAATTTGGTGACACTGTCGATCTTGAGACTTGATCCACCTAGAAGGGAGCAGCCTTGTGCTTAATCCTTGAAGTGGGAGTCCTTTTTTATCCATTGTGGATGTTTAAGAGATTAGACAAGTTGAAGATCATGTCATTTCTTGATTGATCCTTTGTCTAAGCACTCAGAGAGGGCTTAAAACCCTAATTTTGATTGTAGTGGATGCTCACCCATCTTTGGGGAGGCTAATGAAGCATGATGGTTCATCCATATTGTGATGATGATTTTCACAATGATGGGAAATCTAAGTGGTCAAAATTTGGGGTATTACAATGTAATTGTGAACTTGGTTGGAAACATAGTAAGTCATGTGAATAACTTGGCGTGGACTTGATATGGAGATGTCAATAAACTTGAACAAATATGTTATGTTGTGCAATAAATAGTTAATTATGCAATGCTCATTCTTCTTATAATTGTTAGTGTTTGTATAGTGAGATTTTCTAGTTGTTAGTATGGCATCCAATTTGTGTACTGTTATGAGCTGAATTATTAGTGAAACTTCATCAATTTCTGTTATGCTTGATGTTGATTAGTGAAGTCAAGTTAGTATGTAGAAAACTTGAATTGAAATAATGACATTACGTTGAATGTTGCGTTTCTTGATTAATGTGACTAATGGGAGGTTGGCTTGTGTACTTATGTGTGTTGTTTTATCTGATGCAGGGTTGGTTCACATATGATGACTTGGCAAGGCTTGGCTTGAACTGACATCATCTACATTAACATATGCATAGTCAGAAGAAATCAGAAGTCTTGCCATGTGGTGAAGAAATCAGAAGTCATCAAGAACATGGAGGATTTGAAGAAATTGGGTTTAGGGTCAGTTCGACTTTGGTCAACCATTTGACCAAAAAGTCAATAGTTGACCAAAGTCAACTGTTGGTCAAAGTTATATTTTAAAGTAATTTTGTATGGATTTTGGTATTGTGTGAATGAATGGGCACTTTAATTTAATGAAATTCCTTATTTTTCAAATATAATTTTTTCCCAAAATCATTTGAATCACTTTGAATCGTGAACTTGAATGCCATATGGACTTGAATGAAACATGAATAACAAAGCCTTGGACCAAATAAACCAACAAACAAATAACCATATAATAATCTATGGTCAATAGATGATAAACCCCAAAGTTGACTTCTGCTTGACCAAAACCACACTTGATGATTGATTCCAAAGACCAATAGCACGATGCATTACATAGTGATCAATGACCATATTCCATGAATTAGGGTTCTACAATCAATCCCATGATCAATATACAACCCACATGATACATAAGTGTCAAGAAACAACAATTAGGGTTTCATAAGAATTGGTTCACAAAGAATGAGCCAGACGTCATTGTTGTACCAAAATAGTCCAAACATAGCATAAGCTTGATCCATTATCTTTGTATCATTAATAAGCAATACTCTTTGAATCAATGCTGATTATTTGAGAATGAAATTGTAATTAAATGAGTTATGATGTATGATTAAGGTATGTGGAGATGCATATGACATGAGCAGTAAGCCAGAAAAAAAAAACGAGGGTAAATTTTGGGGTATGACACCCACTAGTGTGCTTACGTGTCACCCAAGACACTTTTTATTCAAAACCCACGTTGAGTTGTAACTGCTTCCCATTTCTTCACGAACCCTTGATGGTAACTGCTCCAACGTGCTATCGACGCTGCCTATCAAGGACTGAAGACTTGCAAATTTACTAAGTCTTTTATCTCACGTGGTTTAGTCGATTGGTTTTCTTGATGGAATAAAGGCTTTTGTCGACTGCCCTTTTCGAGATTCTGGACATGTTTCCCAGTGATCCATGCCTTAGGGATTTATCACTGAGAGTCCTCCAAGCCATATCTCCCTATGTCGACGACTCAGTTAATCCCTCTTTATTGGTATGTCGACGCCTTAACATTAATGCTCTTAAAGAAACTTCATAAATACTTCCCCACAATAAATGTATTTTCATTGACATTCTTTGTTGAACTTATAATAGATGAAAAATCCAAGTGTAACACCCGCACATGTATGGAACCAAAGTTGGACTTTGTTGTCAGATGGTCTATTGTACAAACAGAGAGAATTGACAAACAATTGAGGTTAAACGCTTCCTATGATACAATGTCCAACAATTATTGTTTCATTCCATTTTTAATAAAGCATTTTCCTGCACATGTATTGCAATATTTGTTGCACTTATTTAACTCTTTATTTCTTTGTACATAATTGCTATTGGGTGAAGACGAATTATAGAATTATAAAATTTAACATTAATTGAGATTGAAAAATTACTTCAGGCTAATCGAAGGAGTCTTACGGATTTCAAAACAATTATGCATCCAAATGGTCATGTACTTCAACAATTGGGAAATCGACTCATCTATGAAGAGAGAAGTTATGATGTCGCAGTGATGAAATTTGAGTTCAATGCTCTTTTGAATGCTCTTACAAGTTACTTAAAGTATACAAATACATCTTAATATTAAATTTATATATATATATATATATATATATATATATATATAGGTTTATTCATCATTTTTTATTAGTGTTTTTTTAGATACACAACACAACATCTATGACAAAATCATGTTAGCAGTTAACAATAAAAAAGGGGGAGTTTTTTTTTACATAGCTATAGAGGTACCGATAAAACGTACATGTGGAAAACACTTCCAATTTCTTTGAGGTATAAACATGAAATTGTATTAACCATGGCCTCAAGTGGAATAACATCTCTATTGTTACCTGGTGGTAGAGCTGCTCATATTCTAAGTTTAAAATAGATGTGCCAACATTAGAAAATTCAACCTGCAAGATTGACTATGATGATGACCGTGCCGAACTACTTCGCCAAACTAAGTTGATTAGTTGGGATGAGGCCCTAATGGAAAACAAATTTTGTTTTGAACTCTTGATAAAATTTTAAAGGATCTCATGAGTAACTATAGCAACTCTGATGAAGTATTTGGTGGTAAAGTTATAATTTTTGGAGGAGATTTCAGACAAATTTTGTCGGTTATCCCTAGAGGAGGTAGATAAGATATTGTTCACTCTACCATCAATGCATCTTACATTTGGCATTCTTGCGAGGTCTTGATGTTAGCACGAAATATGCGTCTGCAAGGAAGTCAGGGTAATCAACAAACAAATGATATTGCTGAGTTTTCAAAATGGCTTTTAAAAATAGGTGAAGGTAGGGTTTCTGAACCAAATGATGGTTATACTGATATTGATATTTCCAATGACATTTTAATTAAACAAATTGATGACCCTATTGTTGCCATTGTGGAGAGTGTATATCTTGCTTTAATGGATAATTATAAATCTTACGACTACCTCAAAAGACGAGCAATCTTGGCATCAACCATTGAAGTTGTTGATCAAATTAATAATCATATGCTTGAAATGATGTCAGGTATACTTTTAATTTATTTATCCTTTCATATATTTCTTTTATTTAACTATATCATTTCATCTTTATTGGTTGTTTGTAATTGAAAGCATTTTTATATAAGACAAACCAAGGATTATTATAGCTCTAATTTAGTTGATAATTCTGAAATTCATGAACAACATTTTTGAAGTCCTTAGTCCAGAATTCCTTAGCTCCTTAAGAACATCTGGGTTGTCAAACCATCACATTAAATTAAAAGTAGGAACCCCTATTATGCTTATGAGAAACATTGATCAATCTCGAAGCTGAAATTATGCATGGAAAAGGCCATGGGAAAGTGATCTACGTTCCTAGAATGGATGTGTCCTCATCCCAATCACCTTGGTCGTTCAAATTAAACAGGAGACAATTTTCGATCATTGTATCATATGCAATGACCATTAACAAATCTCAAGAACAATCGTTGGATTGGGTTGGGCTCAATATACCAAAAGATGTTTTTAGTCATGATCAGTTATATGTGGCAATTTCAAGGGTAACACACAAAAAGGGGATCAAAATCTTGATACACGGCGAAAACAACAATTTAAAGTCTTCCACAACTAACTTTGGCTAGGGATGGCAATGGGTACCCTTTGGGCAGGGTAATATTGCCCGTCTCTATACCCTAATGGGCAACAATTTTAAAGTATGTCCCCATGCCCTTTGGGCATCTGAGTGCCCGTACCCGCACCCATTACCCGTAATTTAACAACAAAAAAATCAATAAATAATAAATAAAAACATCAAGACTGAATTTAATTGTGATTCAAAACTTTCAAATCAACTCATAAAATATTGCAAACCAAATATGTAAATAAAAGTGTATGTTGCAAAAATATGAAACTTAATAGAATTATGTAATAAAAAATAGAATATAGTCATTAATTTGTGACTCCTGAACTTCTGTTCTCCATATCCTGAAACAATAAAATACTTTATATTAAAAGGTTGTAGTTAATAATAAAAAAATGTAGTCATAATAATATTTTTAAAAATTATTTTACCTCTTTTTCGTAAGTAGAATCTTGAAAAGAATGCAATCGCTTGTCTTTCACATGCATATATTGCTTTGGTCCGATCATACTAATAGAAGTTGAAAAGAAAAAAAGACTAAATAAAAGTTTCATTGAAGAAATATATAAATGTAAATATTTTTGCCTTTTTTTTTCATTCTTCATCCAACTTTGCGCAGACATAAGTGCCTCCAAAGTATCTCCATGAAGCTTAGAACGACGAGGACACAATAACCCGCCACTTGTGCTAAAAGGAGATTTTGAAGAAACCGTTGAAATTGGGTTGGCCAAAATATCCTTAGAATTATATTTCTAAAGTCGGATACTTAATCCCATTTGTTTTCAATTATCCAAGATATCAAATGTAACACTCTTAGGCAAGACCTTCTCTTCCAAGTAGATATCTAGTTCTGACTTTAATTATATATCGCTAGTATCATTGACAAATGAGTCATAACCACTAAGATAATTATTAGCAGAAACAATATCTAATATGAATCAATGTCATTTAACTTTTTTGTTGAAGTTTTAACCATCCGGTTGATTTTGGCTTGATATTCCTCAAACAATGAAAAAGCATAACTATTTGATGTTGTTAATTTTAGTTGAAGATGTACTTCCATAAAGTAAAGGAAAGAAGTGCTCTAATAACTTCATTTTATATATTGGATCCAAAATAATTGCAATGCCCATATTTCCATGAATAACCAACCAATATTTGTTAAACTTACCTATAATTTTTTAAGACATATTTTTAATTGCCTCAATAGAGCAAATCTCCCACTTCTTCTAACATGGTTTTATTTAACAAACTAAAGAAAAAATACGTTTGTTGTGGGATATTGTGTACCTGAAAACATCTGAGTTACACGATTAAAGACTTTTAATCTATTACAAATTTCTTTTGCAGTTTCACACTCGCTTGTTGTAGTTAAAGATGTATACAAATTCTATATTGTTTTCAAACGACTAAAAACATCCTTATGAGCTAATGCAATAACAAGCATGTGATAAGTAGAATTCCACCTAGTTTTGCAATCAATAATTAATTTCTTTGTGATTGAAACTTTTATTTGGTGTGATGCCTCTCTAAAAGTTTATTCTCTCTTAGGTGTGGCTATCCAAAAATCCAAACTATTTCTAACCTTCTCTATGCCATCTCCAAGAACACTCAAACCATCTTGAGCAATTAAATTTAGAATATGAGCGCAACATCTCATATGAAATAACTGACCATCAAGCATAAAAGTATAACTATCAAGCTTATTTAGCAACATACCAACAACACATTCATTAGTGTTACAATTATCCAAAGTGATGGTTGACAACTTTCTATCAATATTCCAAGCCATTACACATTCAAACAACTTGCTTGAGATAATTCCAGCTGTATGTGGACATTCTACATACACAAACCTATTATTCTATAAATTTTACTACCTTCGTTCCTTTATATAAGAGACAACTCATTTTTTAGATTCATTGAGTAATCAATGTATTTGGTCAGTTTATAGACTAGATACATTGATTATTCAATGAACCTATAAAATGAGTTGTCTCTTATAAAAAGAAACAGAGGTAGTATTAGATATTAATACATTTTAAAATTCTACATGTAAAATAAAGTTAACAAAAATCTTATAAATATCATACCTTAAAATACGACTTTGCATATCCCAATCATCATCAATGTAGTGAGCTGTAATGCACATACACCCTTTCTTTTGGTTGTTAGCAGTCCATATATCTGACATTAAAGCAATTTTACTCTTAATCTTGTCTAAAAGTCCCATAGTTTTCAACTTTTCATTTTCATATATTTTGATAATATCACTCTTAACTGTGTTTCGACTAAGAACTTTGAACAAAAGTTGAAGGCCTTCTGAATATGCTCTAAACCCCAAATGATCAACTATTAAAAGTGGATACTCATGAATTATTATCATAAACGCATGGTCTTTTCTTGATTTCTCTGGATCAAAATAGTAGTTACTCAGATAACTAGATGACCCATCTCCCTTTTTATGTTCTCTCACCAAGATTGATTGTCTTATATCTTTATATGACCTTCTTTTACAAGCTTCAAAATGCCTACTTACATGTTTATTTCCATCATTTCTTCTATCAGTCAAAGCTTTGTTGCAATAATTACACACAACTTTTTCCTATTCATTAATTGTTTTTTTTGAAGTGATTCCAAGCAAATGACGTCAGTTTTATTTTGCCATATTTGGTTAATTCATAAGCATCAACATCACAAGTAATAGGAGGAACACAATTAGATGCGGGTTGAGATTGATCTTTTTCAAAATTGCCCACACTGTTAATAGGAGTGTTTTTAGATTGTATGGGAGAAGAGGAAATTTCCAATTCTCTTGATTGGATGATACCGAAAGAATTTTCTATCTAAAAATAAACAATTATTAATAATTGATATTATGTTTTGGCTCACATATACACAAAAATATATTCATGAAAACCAAAACTAAAAAAATAATTTACCTATATCAAATTAAAAAAGAACTTTTTAAATAAGCAAATTCTTGTTGTTATGCAATTTAAATTATTTTTGTTTAGAAGAAAGTAATAAGTTTAGTACTAATTCACATTAAAATTAAAATGAAAATAAATCACGCACACGCACACGCGCGCGCACACATTTATATTTATTCCATCATTAATATCATTCAACATTTTTTTTCTTTTCATTTTTACTCTTTTTTAAAGTCCCCAACGTTATATTTTTCAACTGTGTTTCACATTATAATTGTACCACTCCTTTTTACTTTTTCCATTTCATACTTATATACTGTTAGCAACACACTGTTATCATATCATTTCCTTTTAATTATTTGAATAAGACTTGTTTTTTATTACTTTAAATTCATTTTTCATGTTATGTCGGACAAATACAAATCAAACTCCTCCATACAATCTATTTCACATTTACAAACATTATGTTGATCAGCATCTTAGAATCAACCACTTTTTATGTTTTTGCAATTCACGAAATTTGTATCAAGGAGCATATGATATGACTCTTTTTGTACTTTGCCATTTCACCCGCCTACTAAAATAAGATTACACCACTAGTGCTCACTAAGTAACGAACATCCTAATTTTTTCATAAAATTATATTACATAACATCATTACTAAATAACATTACTAAACAATAGTCTTGATAAACCATGTTCACATTTAATACAACAACATACTTACTTCAACAACAACAAAAAGTTCATGACTTAACTACTTCAAAATAATAACAAGTTCATCACAACAACAAAAAGTGGATTACTATATAAATCCACATAAATAACGTCCAACAAAAAGTGGATCACAAACACTGAACGAAAAGTACCCCATGACCATCAAACACACCTCATGCAAAGTCACCATACTCATCTGTTTAAAACTGACACATAAATCTAATATAGAGGATAACTAATAGTAAACCCAAACTTATTTCCTCTCCTTAGCTTCTTCTTCTTCACGTACTTATACCGGCCTCTTTTGATAAACTTTTCCATTTTTATGATCTTTTTGTTCCTCTTGACACTGTGAATTTTTCCATAATAACTCTTCCATGTGTTAGCATCAATCAACTCTAATGCCTTCTGGTTCCAATAGAGATATTTCTTCGTCATTTCTTTCGAAAAATGCTACGACATACCAAAATAAATATCAATGTTACGTCAATGTATTTTATAAATTTCTTTTAATTTGAAATCATAAATTTTCCGTCATACCATCACATTCTTTCTAGCATTATATCTGAAACTTATCTCTCATTCCCAATATAATTCGTCCTCAGAGTATTCATCATCATCGTCGTTCGACGATGACCCACTGCTATGCACATTCAACATCGAGTCTTGAAAATCTTTCCACAGTTTTTCATGGACCTCCTGGGACTTTTCTTCCTCAATTTCAGTTGAACTATGCAGCCTGCATTGTTAACAACCATAGTGTCGCTACGCGAAAAATGACACAAAACCGCCATCGAATTTTATTTATTCTAATGGGAAAGAGAAAATATCGATAGAACCCCCTAAAGGTGAAAAATGGTCTCGCAACTAAATGTGGGTTCGGAAGTCGGTTATGTGAGGGGAAGGTATTAACACTAGTTCCGAACCCATGTTGTAGAAGTGTTTTTGCTAGTTTTTTTAAAAGAGTTTGAGATGCGTATTACACTAAAGTCTATGACAGTAGGAGCAAATGTTTTGTACAAACGATCTAAGTGTGTCGCGTACAAAACACTTTAAGAAGAGGTAAGGAAAAATTTCCGCTCATCTTTTCCCACGTACTTAAGGCTCGTGACGTACTACACGCATCGTGTTTATTAAGTGTTTTAGTGATTTTTTATGCAAGAAAAGATTTGGATGCAAAAGAAAGAAATATCTAAGGGAGAATGGATCCTTAATGTTGTCATGCAATGATGGACCTAAAGTTGAGGATGAAAGGAGATCTACCCTAATGTTGTCATCTAAAAGATTAATGTCTAATGTCTATCCTACTCCAATCCTAACCAGAAATTAGGTTGAACTAGGAGATCCTAAGGGAACATGTGAACACAACAACAAGCAATCAAAGGAAACCAGGTTCTAAGCATCAAGAATAATCAAGGGTATCAAGAATTAATCACAATGAAAATCAAAACCTAACATCAAATATCAAAATTTAAAATAGATCCAAAATCAAGACCAAACACACATAAAGCCAAGATGAAAGAGAACTATTAACCAAATTAAATATAAATATTTAATAGGATTAATAAATGATTTAATTAATCGATATTAAATATAAATATTTAAAATACTTAATGATTATGAATATTTTTTTTTGCATTTTTTATTAATGTTACCCTATTAGTTATCCCATTAGTTAAATTAAAAATTAAATTAAAAGAAGTTAATTATAAGAAATATTTATAATATATATATATATATATATATATATATATATATATATATATATATATATATATATATATATATATATATATATATATATATAAACTAAAATCAATCAGTTATAATCAAAATACAAATAACAATTAGGTTTAAGCTTTCTAATATATTATTTTAAGGAGAAAGAAAATGAAATCACAATTAAAAAAACGTGTAAATCTCCTAAATCTAACAAAAAAGAAAGAAAAAAAAGCAAAATGAATTAAAAAGGGAGGTGAATGGGCCAAGCGGGGGTAGGTCGAAGCAGAAGAAATTGAAGCCCAAAAGGGCATACCACAAGAAGAGATCGGGTCGAGTTGGATTAGATCCACCCACCCAACTTGGTTATAGCCAAAACCTAATGAAGCAAAACGACTTCTTCATCCCAAAACGAAAAGCATACGTTCAGAATGAAATTCAGAAACGGGAACATGAAGGTAAGACATTTCGCTACTCTCCCTCTCTCACCAAAACAAAATCTGCCGTGATAGCTTTTATCTACCGTTCACCAAATCAACGCCGGCGAACCAACCTTCCACCACGGCGTACACCTACACGACCTTCACCCTTGCCTCAATCTACTTCCTAAGGTGAACCAAACACTAATCGCTACAGAAAATCGCTTAAGCCGAAAACAAAATGCAAGAAGCAAAATCACCACACATTAATGAACAACCACCAAAATTCTAATTAGGATTCAAGGCTATATCAATCACATCATGACATCAAAGTTCAAAAGCGAGATTACAGTGTTTGCGTGACGGCGACAACGATGGATGGAGAATTAGGTATGAGATTCGACTCGCTCTATCTTCTTCCCACTCTTCTGTTCTCCTTCACGATTCTGTTGTTGTTTGTGGATGTGTTTCGTGCTATTGTGGTTGAGTGGTTGTGAATGTACGAGTCTTTGCATTGTGCGTTCTGCAGAGAGTATTGTCGAGTTTCTTTCTTTTGCAGAATTTGATTAAACCTTGTTATTTCTTTGAACTGGTTTGTTGTTACGGTCAGAGGCAAGAAGAGTTTGTGAGGATGACCTTTTATGGTGATAATTAGTTGAAGATGAATGTTGCAGTAAGTTGAAAAATGAGAATTTTTAGGTTGCTGCAGAGGGTTTTTGCTGTTGTCCATTCTGTTTTTGTTGTGGCTTTTCACTCTGTTTTTATTTTTCTCTTAATCTCCTTATTAAAACAATTCACAAACTTCTCTCTTAATTTTTAGAGTACATCAAATTTTGTCTGGTTATGTTGATCTGTTACTTTCAAATGCAGGTCTTGCAGGTTGTTGTTGAACATATTGCAAGCTTTTGGCTTATTTGGAATTGTTTCCAAAATGCTTTCATGTGTGCAGGTGGTTTGTTGCAAGTTGAAGCAAAGTTTGAGACAAGTAGCAGCAGTGTACTGCGTTTTCATGTTGCAAGATTATTCTGTTTTTGCTTTATGGGCTCAACATCTACTTTTGTAACACCAATGGGATTGCCTTTATGTGGTTCCATGAATTTTTGTAGAGAATTTTTGTGATGGGCTTTTGAATTGTATTGAACTTTCTTGTGGTTTTTGCAAAGTTAAAATGGGCTTATTTGGTTTTTTAATTGATTATTAATTAATTTATGAAAATGGTTAGAAAGAAAGTGGATACTAAAAATAAAATGGATAAGTGGTTTGGAATGGACAAATGGATTGAATTAGATAATGACAAATGATCTTTGGATATTTAGAAATGGACATGAATTTTAAAATGGATATATGGATGTTAAAATGGATAAAAATGAATGGATCTAGAAAATGGATTTGGATAAAATATGGATAATTTAAAATGAATGGATATTAGAAAATGATGGATTATAAATGGATCAAACTTGAATTGAATTGAAAACGGTCCATATTAAGATTGCACCTCAACTAATTCGTCCAACAACACACCCATTAAACCTTAATCAGTAAATCCAAATCCTTATGTTAAAAATGGCTAAAACCAAATTTGAACCACTGAGCAACTTGTGACTGAGGCAACACACATCATCTGAAACTTTGTCACCTGAACACTGATAAACCCAACCCAAAACACTTTGGAATCATGGCATTCAGATGACTTGAGAATGAAGTGAACCACTTTTTGACCAAGATTATTCCAAACTTCTACTTGGACTGAACCATTACTGCGCACGACCCTTGCCCATCTTAAACAACAAAGGGATAAGAAACTCTAATCTTCCTGCCTTGACTGCATACTGCTGAAATAATTAAGAAATTGATGAGAATCAAACCCTCTAATAAAAGATGCTCATGATGATGAAAGTCCAACGCCTTGTTTCAAACTTGAGTACAATAACCAAATGAAATAACATCTGAATAATGGAAATTTAGATTAGCAGAAAACCTCTGATCCTATGTCTTAGGAGCCCAACGAAATGCGTGTTATACTATATAGATGATGCAAAATGAAAAATGAAGTCAGATGAATACAAGTTTTAAAATGCCTGGTCAAAATTTGAGGTATGACACATAGTAATTCAGTTTTAAAAACAAATTATTCCTAATATATACTAATATGATTCTAAAAAAAACAATTTTATTTGTTGCTACTGACACAACCATGCATAACAGAGTATGTTCAAATTTCACAAAATAACATTATATCATATGACACAAATTTATTTCAGGAAACATGCATTAATTTGGGAATGAATTCAATTTTAAATAAAAATTATACATTTTTCATACTAACATGATACTAAACATAACCAAATCAATTACCTTCGACAAACACAATCACACATAACACTTTATGTAAATATTTGACAAATATAACATTATATGGTATATCACAACTACCTTTTATGTCCAAAATGTATATATCCCTTATTTTTGTACACTATTTAGCATGCATTTCTGTATGCATGCACTAAATTTTTGTTCTTTTTTATACAACCATGATTTTGTGCATAACAATATCTATTATCTCCTACTAACAATAAGCATGTGAAGCTAGCGGGATTATACCTGAGTGAATCGCACACTCAAAGATACAACAGAGTCGCCACCCAACTTTATTTAGTCCCAGAGGACAGGGAAAATATCGATAAAATCCAAAGGGAAGAGAAACGGGTAAGGGGGTCGGTTATACGAAAGGAAGGTACTAGCACCTTACGCATCCGTCGTACTCGACGGAAACCATTTCGCTTGCTTCTAGGCTTGGATGGGTTATCTATCTAAAGGCTTCTAGCTAAAAGAAGAGAAGAGATAGGAGAAAAAGAGAGAAAGAAAGTGCTCACGGAGGATTGGGGCCCTCGTGCCTACGTATCCTCATAGTGCAATGAGAAAATCAAAGCTCTGTAGTTTATGGAACCAGGGAAAGAGAAGAAGAATGGAAGAAGGTGTCTCACCAAGATTTCACAATCTCGTGCCTACGTATCCTCATAGTGCAATGTGGAATACAGAGCCTACGTAGTTCGGGGAACAAAGACAGGAAAAGAAAGAAGTGGTATTAAAACCAAGAGCAAAAGAAGTAGAGCAAGATCTGCTGGGGATGCAAAAGAATTGGTGTCAAAATCAAGGAAGAAGTGCAAAGGAAAGATAGTAACTGTGCTGAGGATAAAGTGCAAGAATGGTGTCGAAACCAAGAAGATAAAGGAGCGAACGAATAATAGTGACTCTACTGGGGAGTAAGAGAACATACTGACTGTGTTGGGGATCGGAGGGTAGATGACCCTACTGGGGAGTAAACAAAGAGGACGGTGTTGAAACCAAGAGAATAGGAATTCGGTATGTTAACTGACTGGCAGTGGTTAACCGAAGAGAAAGAAATTAAAATTCTTTGGGGAAAAGGGTTTGGTGTCAACAGGCAGACTGTGATGAACCAAAAGAGAAAGTACTAAACCAAGAGAAGGTGTTAGACCCTGAAGGGATTTCGGTATATTAACTGATAAACAGTGGTTAATCGAAGAAAGAAGAGATTGCAACTCTACGGGGAGAAAGGTTTTAACAGATATACCGTGATCAACCAAAAAGAACGGGTGTAGAACCAAGCGAAGGTTGTGACCCAAAGAACAGGTGTGGGACCAAGCGAAGGTCGTAACCCAAAGGACGGGTGCGGGACCAATCGAAGGTCGTGACCCAAAGGATGGGCGTAGGGCCAAGCAAAGGTTGTGACCCAAAGGACGGGTGTGGGACCAAGCGAATGTCGTGACCCAAAAGACGGGTGTGAGACTAAGCGAAGGTCGTGACCCAAAGGACGGTAAACTGACTGAACAAGTAGTACCTGACCAAAGAAAGGGAATTTGAACCAAAAGAAGGTTACTAACCCAAGGGTGCAAGTATTCGAACCAAAAGAAAGTTGCTAACTGCTGGGGATTCAGTATTTACAGAAAGACTGTTATTCACCGAAAAGTAATGAGTGATTAACCAAGAAAAGGCGATTAACTCAAAAGAGGCTCAGTATGTTAATAGATATACTGTGGTTAACTGAGAAAAAGTGCTAATTGGTGTTTTAACTAACAGACAGTGGTTAACCAACCAAAGGGAGAGGAACCAAGAGAAGGTTGTGAACTCCGCAAGGGTTTCGGTGTTTAACAGGAAGACTGTGTTTGACCGAAGAAACCAATTGAGACTCTTCTGGGGAATCAATAAGCAATGATTGACCACAAGAAAAGGGGATTGAAACAAAGAGAGATTGCTAACCCAAAGTGACAAAGTTCTTTAACCAAGGAAATGGTGATTGATCAAAAGAGAGATTGAAAAGGGTAGGAGTGATCAAGGATCGACTCGACTGAGGATTGAGAGACACTACAACTTGGAGATAGAGATGATTATTCCAGGCACAGGGTCATTCGTCCCCTACCCAAAATAATTAAGATGAGTGTAGGAATTCTCCACTCTCATCCCTTCTCTAGCACCAAAGTATAGTGCGAAAACTGAAACGGACAGCATAACAGCGCCAATTTGTACAGTGCTCCAGTGCATCGTGCGAATCTCTGGCTTGGTAGGGGATCAAGAGAACAAGACTCTAAAAAAATCCTAAAGAGAGGAGAAAGGGAGAATCAACTAATCGAAACATGGTTTCGATTAATCGATCAAAGGGAATTGATGTGCTAACAATTTTCCAAAGGGATGAAAAATCATTAAAGAAAAAGTGTGGATTATTGATTATACAAGATTATGCTCATTCTTTGAAGAACAAACTTAATGCCAACATGAATGGAAGTGCAAAACAGTACCAAATGTCAGTTAGCATGCATCACAAATCATGTTAACATGTGAACAAAAGATGTTCAAGAATGATCATGATCATAAAAATGTTAAGAATGCAAACAATTACAAGAATCAATAAATCATGCATCGAAATATTGTAAGCATGCTTCAAACAGAGGCTAAACAACACCTAAAATTTCCACAAATATCAACCATATCAAGCCATGGAAGTTAGAGGAGGAAAGGATGTCAAACAAGTTTGAAAAAACTCAAAAATGGCATTCTGTTACAATGGTAATCGATTACCACATGCAGGTAATCGATTACCTGCTTGAAAATAGCAGAATTTGATGAAAAAAGTGTAGAGTAATCGATTACCCCATATAGGTAATCAATTACCACTGTAACAGTGGCGAAAAACAGCAAAAAATAACTTTTCAAAAAGCACTTTCAGTACCTAATCACTTATCCAAACTACCACATGCTATGGTATGAATTTATGCGCGAAAATTATATCAAGTATGGGAAATTAATCATCAATTGAAAGTATTAAACATGAAGATCAAAGTTCAAACAATCATATGATTCATCAAACCGAAAAGCTATCGAAACTACATCGTAAATGCACGAAAGTGATCGAAACAGTAAATTGAGTGAGAATTGACTAGCCTACAAGGCGGAGATTTGCCTTGGATGTTGTTGCAAAGGAAATGTGATGAAAATAAGTGGAGAAAACCAGAGAAAACCAGTTAATTCTGCACTTGCACTTTGAACTGTAGCGAAACCGAGCAAAATGCGATAAAACTCTAAAATCAAATTTTCACCAAAACGATTGGAGTAATCACTTGAATTGAAGTAGAACTTGCTGAAATTGCAGAAATCCAATCAAGAAATGCCAAATAATGGAGGTTTAAGCTCAAGAGAAAGATATTTGAATTTGAAAGTTGCTACTATTCAATGGTGGAATTGAAGCTTTAGTGTGGTTTGGGGAAGAAGATGAAGATGAAGATGAATGTGTAGAACTTGCAGAAAAATGCAGAGAGAAATGAGAGAATTTAGAGTGAAAAGAGTGAAGAATTGTGAAAATGATTGAAGGTTCTATGTGAAATGGTGGAGGTTTGCTTATATAGAATTTTGCTTTGGAGTTGCTAGGTTTGGAATGCGCTTTGGAGTGAGCTTTGGAGCTTGCTTTGGAGTTAGTTACACTCAACTCACTGAGTCAGAAGTTGACTCAGTTAGTTAGTTAGTTAACTCAGTGGAGAAATCCCAATGCAAATCCAAATCAATGGCTCACATGCTTGGAAATTAAGTAACATGGTGGACTTAATTTAAAGTGATGCATTGGAATAAATGTAAGTGAATTGTCTTAAATGGTCTTGAACTGTCTAAAATGTTCAACACAATGCTAGAACCAAGTAGAACACAAGTGAATAGAGGGTGAAAAGTTATTGTCATGAAAAAGCAACAGAAAATTGCCATTTTACACAGGGTAATCGATTACCACAGGCAAAATTTGCCCAGATTGCTTAAGAACAAGTGTTAGATCCCCGATTTCGATTTTGCACCTCTTGCTTTGATGAATAGGCATGGAAACCCTTGTTTAGTGCTTGTTTTGATGATGTGATGAACTTGTGAGGATGCGATTAATCAGGCTTGGAAAACTTGAATATTCCTGCAACAAAATCATAGAGAAAAAGTGTGAATGCGTATGCCAGCGATGCGAATGCACATGCTTATGCAAAAGGCAAAAGGGAGGTCAAATTTCGGGTTACGACATCATGCATAAGATTTTATGTACAAATTTCACAATATAGATTTATATCATATAACACAACTAACTTTGATGTCAAAAATCTCTTTTTTCGTTTATTTTGTAAACAAAATTTAACATCATTTTCTTATTGCATGCATTTTGTTTGGAATAAAATCGTTTATTACCTACTCCTTTTTCCCTAGCTTTGTCATTAACCTTTACTTATTCCTCTATTCTTCCTTTTGTCAGATCAATTATTTCCTAGACTTCGGAAACTGTACCGAAGACTTTACTCCTTCGTTTTTCTTCCTTTTCTTCTAATGCTTCAGCATATAGTGATTTCAGCTTCTCATCAATGAAGTCTTTTTTATTTTCCCACATAATAGAAGATCTGTAAAAATATATGACATGCATTAAACTTCATGTTATATTTTTACATATTTCATAAATCTACAAACATATGTAATATACAATGTTAAATAAATATCATAACAAGCATCGAATAAATTATTTTCCTACCCTGCAGTGGTAGAACTTTCTCACCAGCCATGCTTGAAGGTTGAATATGAAAACTCGGTTACTCAAACTTTCTCAGAAAATGATGGACTATGACCAAACTAATAACTCTATATTTATTTATAACCGAACTAATAGGCTTCTTCTTTGGTTCTTTAAGGGTGTGTTTGGTTCAAATGAAAGGGAAGAGAAGGGAGGAATTTTAATTGAGGGAAAGGGAAGGGGAGGGGAGGCGAGGGATTTTTTTTATTATATATATGTTTGGTTCAAAAGAGGGGAGGGGAGGGGAAAAGAGGGATTTTAATTAAAAATATGGTTGGTTCACGAGAAGGAGGGGAACGATTACATTTTTATCCTTGTGATATAACTCATATGATTTTTAAAAATGAAAAATTTATAAATAATTTTTTGATAGTAAAATTTTTAATGTTGAGTGATTAAAAATATCATAAGCTACCACATAACGTTAAAAAAATCGAGTACATTTGATTTGTATTATAACTCTCTGACACAAATTAAACTATGTGTTTATAACAACTTTTGAATACATAAATCACTTGTGTGTATATATATATATATATATATATATATATATATATATATATATATATATGATCGTATCTGGATCAGACAGTTATGCAGTGGCCAGCAACGTCGTATGAACTTCAGCTCCGGTGATGATGATATGGCCGGGGGGGTGTACCTGCAAGGTACTCCGACGCTCAAGTAAGAAAGGGAGTAAGCAAGTACAGAAAAATAGGTGTGAGTTAGAATATGTTGTAACCTGGCCCTCTCAAGTGAGAGGGTATTTATAGAGAGCCCTCGGCGCGGGGCCAACGGTTACTTGCACTAGGATGGGTTGCAAGGCCCAATCCAAGCAACTGCCAGGGTTTATGTGGCGTAGTGAAGACCAGCACGTGGTCTTCGCCCTGGGGTAACGGTACCTAAATCTCCGGAAGTAGGGCAGACCGATTCCTTTGGGAGTGAGAAGTTACAAGAGAACGTGTCCTCGCGGGGAGGAGCATGTAAAGGTCGAGGATAATGAGGTTCTCCCCGACTGTAAGCTTATGCCCGACATCGGTGTTTGCTAGGTGACTAACGAGTGGAGGACACGTGGGGTCCTCGTCCCTGCGAAGCTGTTCTCGGCACTGGCCATTGGAAGAATCACGTTGGGCCGACCCATTACTTAATTGGGCCTGCTCGACGGTTGGGCAGACCGCGGCCCAGTCCGGAATAGGAGCCCCCCAAGTCGTTGCTCCGAGATGTCGGAGTGATGACTTTAGGATCGGCTCGACGCAAGGCTCCTCGTTCGAATTTCCTCGATACCTTCTGTCGTACGGGTGTCGACAATGAAGTGTCTTCAAGCTAAAACACAGCGAGGAGGCCACGAGCACGGGATGTTAAGCAGGCAGGTATCTGAGACTCTGCTCGACTCGCGAAGACGGTGACGCGTGGAAGACGGACGGTTGAGAGGCCGAGGAGCAAGGCAGGTGAAGAGGTAAACGCGGGGAACGCGTGTGCCACGTGTCGTCTGTCATTAATGCCTAGGGGCGGCTAGGCCTAGGGCACTCAAAAGCCTAGGGACTCCTCGACTCCCGTGAGGGGCCTATAAAAGGGTTGAGTTCGCGCCATTTGCACGTTCCCACCTTTTTCGCTCCGGACTTCTCTTCTATTCACCGTCGCTGCTCCACCGCCGTACACCACTGTGCGCCGCTATTTTCACCGTACCGGTCTGCTCTCCACCACCGTTTCAAGTAAGCTTTTAATCCTTTTCTGTTCCATTTTTGTTTCTTTTAGTAGTTTTCCGGCAAACCGGTAAAGTTTCTGGCACGGCTGTGGAGCCTTCGGCAAGAAACGGTAGGACGTTTCTAGGGTTCCGTCGGATTTGGCGGAGGCTTGGGATGAATATCCCGAGGACCCGATGAATACCCCGAGGACATGCGATGAATGTCCCGGGGAAGTGAGGTGAGAGAGGATCAAAGACCTAAAGAAGGTCTGGGGGTAACGGTATCGGGTAGTTCGTCGTTGTCCCGAGCATCTCCCGTGCTCTCGCTGCCCTTTCACTTGATCGGCGGTGGAAGGGTGGATTTGGTCATGGCCAACGAATTCACCCATTTCCTCTGCTTTTCAGGTAAAAATGGCCGTGAGGCTTGCAGGGATTATCCAGATTGACAATGAACCCGACGTGGCCGGCCCCGCGCAGATTTCCAGGGAGGAGCTCTTACGTCCGTCCGTCGACTATACCGGCGAGGAGCCTCTACGCATTCGTTCACATTTTACCGTCGATGACACGGACGCTTTCGCTATCATCGAGGACGTCGCTGTAGGCGAGCAGGCGAAGTGGACGGTCTTTCAGCCTCGGGAACACCACCGTATCTGCTCCAATTACCGTGGGTTAAGGTTCCCCATGTATGAGTTTGCCTTTAAAGAGGCCGGTATTCGTCTCCCCTTTAACATCTTTCACGTGAGGGTGTTCAACCGGCTGCATCTGATGTCGTCTCAGCTCCATCCTAATGTACTCGCCTTCATGCGGGCATTCGAGATCGTGTGCGACTACCTCAACGTTGGGACCACCCTCACGCTCTTTTTTCGCGTCTTCCACCTCCAACGGGCAACTGACCAGGGGCGACATAGCTGGGTCTCCTTCAAACAGCTGAGGAAGCTATTTAAGGCGTACTCGGATTCAGTTAGGAATTTCAAAGATAGGTTTTACTATGTCATGCCCGCGACGCACGATGTTGTGGGCACGCTTTATGACATCGTAACCGACAGTTCCGGGCAGGAGAGGTTTATGTCCAAGTGCCCCCTGGAGTGGGAGGATGCGCACTTCGCGCTTGGTACGGACGAATAACTCGTGAAACCTAGCGAGCTGTCGGAGGAGGACAAGGAAGCGTATGCAAATCTGGTCGCGTATGTCGCCGACTTCAGTCGGGCGGTGTGTATAACTAGGGATGGAAAGTCTATCCTCGACTCCCGGGGAAGGGTCAAGACCGAGGCCTGTTATATAAACACCAAGGCTCTCCTTGAGTGCAAGTCCCCCGATGAGGCCAAGAGGTTTTTAGGTAGGAACCAATTGTTCTGTTCGTGCGTGCACTTAGTATTGTTTCCTTGTGCTAACTTGTGTCGGGTTTTCCCTTGCAGCTCAAATGTCGAACGCCACCGAGCGCATCATGAAGATGGCTGCTGAGCGAGCTCCCAAACGAGCTAAGGGTCGTGTTCGAGACGTTATCTAAACAGTGGTGCCAATCAGCACGACGAGCATCTCGTCTTCTCCACATTGCAGCCAGTCTCCCCCTCCGGAGAGCACCCCTACCAAAAAGGCGAGGACTGAGGGGCCCATCCTCATAGACCTCGAGGAGCCTGTCCCCACGGAGAAGTTTCTCCTGCCCGCCTGCCATCTTCAGCGGAACTTCTTCGGGGGAAGCCTTCCCGTCGTCGCTGAAGTCGAGGTGAATGCAGTTCTGGAAATGGATGAAGCGGCTAGGAAAGAGGCGCTTATCGAGGACCTGGCGGCGATGATTCGAGTCTTTGAGACAACCTTGATATTAAGCGAGGGGCCCCCTCTGCCTCTGAATTGCAGAAAATCAAAGATGAATACACTGCCCTTGAGAAGGAGAAGGACAAAATTGAGGTTGACTTGCGAGAGGCCCAGACCAAGTGCGAGGAACATGCCCGTGTCCTCAATGAGTTGAACCAGGCCAACGCTGCGCTGAAGGCGACTCAAGAGGAGCATGACCGCCTTCGAACCAGAATTGCGGAGTTTGAAGCTGTTACCCGTCCTGCAGAAAACGAGTCGGCCGAGGAAAAAGGTTTTGCCAGCCGTGCGAATTTGATCGCTAAGATTCGGGAGCTTCAGCAAGATAGTTTGGAGGCCCTCGAGATAGGTTTCAAAAATGTTGTGGAGCAGGTCGAAGCCGAAAATCCAGGTGTCCAGCTCGCGCTCGACAGGATTAACCCGTTTGTTCGTGTGGTCGATGGTAAGTTGGACCTGCCAGAGGAGGAGGACGGGGAGAACGCTGAATGGGTCGAGGAAGAGATCGCTGTTTAGTTCCTTTGCTCGTTCGGCCTGCGTGCCACTGCTTTTTTGATCTTTTGTTTGGCCTGCGTGCCATTTGTGATGATCTTTGCTCGGCCTGTGAGCAAAGGGCTTTTTTGATACTTTGTAATATTTGTACGATGGGATTATGCCCGGTTAATGCTTTGATTTTTGCGTATCTACGCATCTGTTGTACGTGTGTGATGTTATTGTATTTGCTATACTTTGTTTGCTTTTGTCTAAGTAATAGAGATTTTGGGGCTTGCTCGACTTCGATACTCCTCGACTGCGTGGAGAGCTGGTCGAGTGGCCAGAAGTGTATTCCGACCTTCAACGAGGCTAAGAGCTCGGTCGAGGTCTTAGCTTCGTGGCATGAACTTCCCATCGCGAGCTGGGTGTTCTGCCTAATTGGTACGACGACGAAGGAGCTCGATCGAGGTGTCCTCGTCGGATCAAAGTGCTCGCGCACACACAACGCAGCCCTTGATCATCGTGTTTTGTATAGGGGTGTCGCGCTTGTACCCTAGTGTGTCCCCGTAACCGCGATGCTAGTGTGTCGTGGGCAGTGCTTAACTGTAGTACTATTTAAGCTTCTCGGCATTCCATGGTCGAACAAGTTCTTCCCCGTGCAGATTTTCGAGGAAGTAGGCTCCTGTCCCCGTTTTCGCGCAAACGCGGTACGGGCCCTCCCAGTTCGCGACGAGTTTACCTTCTCGTGAATCTTTCTGGTTCCTTCGTAGGATGAGGGTGCCTACCTGAAAATCACGCTTGATAACTTTGTCATTATAACGTAAAGTTATCTTTTGTGTTTAGTGAGGCTTCTCGGAGAGAATCGCCCGATCGTGTCTCCTCGACGAAATCGAGCTCTTCCCTCAGGGCTTCGTTGTTCGCGTCTCCATCGAGGGGGGCTTCCATCCTCCTCGAGGGTTCCCCGATCTCCACGGGGATCACTGCTTCCGTCCCGTAGGTCAGACGAAAGGGGGTCTCCCCGGTCGTGGAATGTGGGGTTGTTCGGTAGGCCCAGAGGACGCTGTGTAGCTCCTCGACCCACCGTTGTTTGGCATCGCCTAATCGACGTTTCAGTCCTCGGAGGATTACTCTGTTCGCCGCCTTGGCTTGCCCGTTCGTTTGAGGGTGCTCGACCGACGTGAAGTGCTGCTTCGTGCCCAGTTTGGCGACGAAGTCTTAGAAGTTCCTGTCGGTGAACTGGGTTCCGTTGTCGGTGACAATAGCTTGGGGCACGCCGAATCGGGCGAGGATGTTCCTTTTGTAGAAACGTAGTATGTTGAAGGCCGTAATTTTGGCCAATGCTTCTGCCTCGATCCACTTCGTAAAATAATCCACCCCGACGATGAGGTATTTGTTTTGATACGATCCCACGACGAAAGGTCCGAGGATGTCCATTCCCCACCACGCAAACGGCCACGGGGAGTGTAATGCCCCGAATATTTAATTATTTATTTAATTAAATATTTAATTAATTATTTGTGATTATTTGGTTAATTTTGTATTGAGGAGATTTAATTGATAAGTTGGTATTTAAGTTGGTTTAGTCGTAGAATTATATTAGAAATAATATAATTAAAATAGTATTAAGTAATTCCCGAATAATTGATGAATATGTCGATTATGCGGTTAAGTCGGTAAGTTGATAGTCGGGTATAAATTAGTCGGGAAATTAATATTATAAATAATATTAGTTTAGTAGAATTATTAATTTAAATACTTGAGTTTAGCTATGTGTGGAAATAGCAACTTCTAAGTGACTAGTAGTAAGCCCATTAAGACATAGTGACCCATTATTTTTATTAAATCTCTAGTTTATGTTAAAGTAGTAAAAACAAAAACTAAAACCTAAAAGAAAAGAGAAGAAAAAGCTGCGAACAGTGAATTAGGGAGAAGAGGACGAGTAAATTGCTGTCGGTGTCGAAAAATCAAGAAATTCGAGCTACCTTCGATCCAATCAGGTAAGGGTGGGGTTCGAATTTTATAACCGGGAGAATGATAGTTAGTATGTAGGAATTGGGATTTATATAATTTTTCACCATGTGGTATTTATTGGATTGGAATTGGTATATTATAGAGACCCATTATTATTTGTTAGAGCAATTAGAAACCATGTCTCTATGCCATAGCCTGTAGCGATGCACTTTTCTTTTCTGGTACTGTAGCGATTGTTGACTTTTCCAACTAATGGCTTTGTGATGTTTATATATAATAATTGAAATCGGATGTATATATATGTATGCACATGGAAGAAAAAAAAAAAAAAAGAAATCGGATTATATATATATATATTGGACACGGGCGCGGGGGGGGGGGGGGGGGGGGGGGTATGTAGCATAGCTTTTGGTACATTTCAATTGGCCAGGAGAAATTCTTGCAGTATTTTGATTCTTTTGAAACTACATTGATATTACAAGTCTTATAAGCTTCTGAAAAATAATTTAAGTAGTACGGTACTCATGAAGATGCATAGTTCTTTAACTTTTACAATTAAAATTTAAACCATAGGTACAATGCTTGGTAGTATAGAAGAGTAGTGGTATCCAGTTGATACAGTGGATAGTATTGAGCAGGTGTAGTGGATATTGCTACAGAACAATATTTCTAGCAGAAAACCAGAAAATAACAGGTAGCAGGTCCTTAGCAGGTAGTGGCAATTGGTAACAGAGTTGATTTTGATGACAGTAAAAAAAATTAGTAGCATAATATGTTGCAGCAATAAATTAATAATTTAACTGAATTAATAAATTAATCTGTAGTAATTAGTAAGAGTGAAATAATACCGAATTACCCGGTGTAGCCGAATTAAGTGATATATTTAGTTGCTTGGAATCGGATAAAAATTTACGAGCCAGTTCGTGTCTACGAGTAGATATTGGAATTGTGTTTATTTTGTTAAATTTAAGTTGAATGCGTGGAATTGCAGGTACCGTCGATTAAATGATTTTGTCCCAATTATGGACAAGTTTTGGTTGGAGGCTTAAATAGCCAGAGTTGAAAGTTGATTATGTCGTTCTAAGTTGCATTGTTGTTGATATTGTTGATTGTATGTCGTTCATATGTCGCATACATTGCATTGTTTAAGTTGGCCTTGATGGCATTGATTAAGTTAGCCCTTGATGGCACCTGTTTAAGTTGAAAATGCCTCGATAACCTGGCATATGTTTAAGTTGGGAGTTCTACTCCGAAATGGTACCACATGCATCTGCATAAGTTGAGTCGCATTGAGTCGTATTAATGGATTTGTTGTTATGATGAATGTTGATTGATTGTGATATGTTTGTTAGTTGTGAAGTGGTGAAACTTGTATGATTCTAATTCTAACATATTAATTATCATACTTTTGATTATATTATTGGATATCTCACCCTTTCTTTGTTTCGCCGTTGCCTTTATATTGGTAACGTGCAGGTAATCCGGAATGAAGGAAGCCTACCTTCATTAGTTCGAGTCGGTGGTTGTCGCTCTGATACGTAGCACTCGGGGGGATAATCGTGTGTTTTTCCTATTGATTGAATTATGTTTAAGTTGCTGAATTTTATATTGTTTTTATTAAAGGCTTACATTTGAAGTTGTTTTATGTTGGATGAAGATGCTTTAACTATTTGAATGGTAAAGACTTGTTGATTAGGAGTTGTTGTTTTTGTTGAATTCAAAATTAAGAAAATTTTATGTTGAACTTATGAATCCACTGCATGAAAGTTAAAGTTGTTATATTTTAAAGACTAAACAGGTTCGAATCAGTTATCCGGAGAGTTGTATTCTTTATGTATGATTTACAGGTGATTGTATGATATGTTTAAGTGGAAATGAATGTGACATCCTGTATGTTGAAATTTTATACTCTGATATTATATAATTACGTTGGGTAGAATCAGGGTGTTACAGGGAAGGCGGTGTTTTGAGCTCGCTAGGAGGAGCGAGGTGCATGTCCCCGTGTCACTGGCATCTATCGCACTTCTTGACGTGTTCCTTGGCGTCCTGTTGCATGGTGGGTCAATAATACCTTGCCCGAATCGCCTTACAGGCTAAAGATAGCCCGCCGAGGTGCTGTGCATTGATTCCCTCGTGGATTTCCTGGAGTATATCGGGGACCTTGGTCTCCTCGCCACACCTGAGGAGGGGGATAGAAAACCCTCGGCGGTATAGCTTATCCTCGACTATCATGTACGAGCACGCCAGCCGCTTGACTATCCCCGCTTCTTTGGGGTCTTCGGGCAGGCTGTCGGTCATGAGGTACTCGTATACCGGGGTCATCCAGCAGTTGATGTCCCCAATGACGTTCACGTCCGCCGCCGGAATAGGTTTGTCAATGCTCGGGCAGGAAAGTACTTCTTGTATGACATATTTGTTTCCGCCTTTCTTCTTTGTGCTCGCCAATTTGGACAAGACATCTGCTCGGGTATTGTGCTCGCGAGGGATGTGGGTTACTTCCACGGAGGTGAATCTTTTCATCCTTTCTTTCACCAAGGTCAGGTATTCGATGAGGTTGTCATTCTTGGCCTGGTACTCTCCTCGGACTTGCGAGGCTACAAGCTAGGAGTCAGTGAAAATTTTGACCTCCTTAGTGCCGAGGTCCTCGGCCAACCGAAGCTCGACGAGGAAAGCCTCGTTCTCTGCTTGGTTGTTCGACGTCGGGAAGGATAGTTCGAGGGAGACCTCGATCAGGATGCCTTCCTTGTTTTTGAGGATAATGCCTGCCCAGCTCCCCTTCGTGCTGGATGCTCCGTCGACATAGGTCGTCCACTTTTGGGATCCGTTTGTCGAAGGTTCTGGGACGGTTATCTCCACCACGAAGTCGGCCAATACCTGAGCCTTCAGGGGTTTCCTTCCCTCGTACTGGATGTTGAATTCGGCGAGTTCGAGCGACCACCTGAGCATCCTTCCCGCCATATCTGGTCGCCCGAGGAGCTGCCTTATCGGCTGTTCGGTTCTTACGACAACTGTGTGGGCTAGGAAGTAATGGCGCAGCCTCCTGGCCGCGGTGACGAGGGCCAAGGCGACCTTCTCGATCTGCTGGTACCTGAGCTCGGGACCTTGGAGGGCTTTGCTCGTGAAGTAAATTGGTTTCTGCCCGTCCGGGGTTTCCCGGATGAGAACAGTGCTGACCGCTTCACTCGTGATTACGAGATGCAAGAATAGTGTCTCCCCGTTCTCAGGCCGTGAGAGGACCGGGGTTGTGATAGGACTTATTTTAGGTGGAGGAGCGCCTACTCGCACTCCTCGCTCCATTCAAATGTCGCTTTTTGCCGAAGAAGTTTGAAAAATAGGAGCGCGTATTGTGCAGACTTGGCGACGAAGTGGGAGAGGGCGGTCAGTATCCCGTTTAGTGATTGTATTGACTTCTTAGAGTTCGAAGTTGGGATCTCTGAGAAATCCCTACACTTGTCGGGGTTGGCTTCGATTCCACGTTCTGTGAGGTAGAAGCCTAGGAACTTACCTGCCCAAATGCCGAAGGTGCATTTGCCGGGATTGAACCTCATGCGGAATCTCCTCGCTGTGTCGAACACATTCTTAAGGTGCGCGGCGTGGTCGACTTCTTCTACGGATTTGACGATCATGTCGTCCATATAGACCTTGAGCATGTCGCTGATTTCTCCCCGAAACACCTTGTTCATCATCCGTTGGTAGGTCGCGTCGGCGTTCTTCAGGCCGAAGGGCATTACGTTGTAGTAGTAGTTGCCCGACTCGGTCATGAAGGCCGTGTGCTGTTTGTCGACCTTATCCATGGGAATTTGGTTGTACCCCGAGTAGGCATCCATGAAGGATAATAGTTTGTAACCTGTAGAATTGTTGACCAGCTGGTCGATGTTAGGTAAAGGATAACAGTCTTTCGGGCATGCCTGGTTAAGATCAGTATAGTCAACACACATCCTCCATTTTCCATTATTCTTTTTGACTAGTACAATGTTGGACAGCCAGGTCGTGTACCTGGCCTCCGAAATAAAATTCACCTCTAGGAGGTCTTTTACAGCTTTTTTAGCAGCCTCCGCTTTTTCGGGAGACTGCCTACGTCTACGTTGAGCTATGGCCCTAGCGGCCGGATCTACTGCGAGCTGATGGAAAGCCACCTCGGGGTCAAGGCCAGGCATCTTAGAGGCGCTCCATGCGAACAGATCAGCATTCTCCCAGAGACATGCCTTCAGCTGCTTCTTCTCCAGGTCGGGGATCCTGGTGCCAATCTTTACGTTATGGTCTGGATCGTCCCCGAGGGCGAAGAGCTCAAAGTCTCCGTCTGGGATGGGGCGCGTTGGGTGGAGAGGCTTCCCGTTGTTTTCCACCTGGAGGTCGAGGTCCGCTGCTCCGCCTTCTTCGTGCTCGTCCAGGAACCTACTGTCGAGGTCGACCGTGTTGACGCGCAGGAGAGGTCTCTGTACGGTATCCGTGGATGACTTTGCTCCGGTCTTGGGCTTTGTGCCGATGGAACTCATGCCTTTGATCGCAGTGTCGAAGCACCTCCTGGTCGCGTCTATGTCCCCGTGCATCGTAACTACACGTCCCCTGGCCGTGTAGTACTTCATCTTGAGGTGGACCGTTGATGGCACTGCTGTGAGTTCGGCCAGGGTGGTCCTCCCGAGGATGCAGTTGTAGAGGGATGGGCATTCGACCACCAGGAAGCAAGTCTTCACTTAGAGGGCAGTGTCTTTGGCCCCGAATGTGACCATCAGTTCAACGTAGCCCCATGGTCTGGTGGTGGTGCTATTAAACCCCTGCAGATCTGAACCGATGTACGGGGTCAGATGTCTCTCGTCGAGCTGGAGAGTCCCGAACAGATGAGCATACATGATGTCGACCGAACTTCCCTGGTCGACAAGGATTCTTTGAACGTCAAAATTCGCCATCTGTGCCCTGACCAAGAGGGGGATAGTGGCGTTGGGTGCTCCGCCTTGGAGCTCTTCAAGGTAGAAGGTGATGGGGTTTGATTTCCCTTGCACTTTCTCGAGAGTAGTGGTCTTCGCCGATGTTGCGGACTCTAGTTCGTCAAATTTCTGCTTGATCGACCCGACGGACACCTTCTCGTTACCACCCCCGGAGATGACCATAGTCTTGGGGAAACCTTCCCACGTGCTGCGGGCAGCGACAGGGTCTTCGTGGGGGAAGTTTGCCCACATGCTGCGAACTGCTTCTTGGCCCTCGATGCCTTCGGGGACAAAGAAATCTTCGGGTCGAGTGACGCTGAGGGCGACCTGAAGCCGACTCTCGTTGGGAGGAGGTGTCGTCTTCTCGACGTTTTGGGCTTCCTAAGAACTGGGACGAGGAGCGTCATTCTTCTGGACGTACTTCTTTAAGTGCCCTTCCTTGATTAGGATCTCAATTGCATCTTTGAGATGGATGCAGTCCTCCGTGACATGTCTGTGGCTCCGGTGGAACCTGCAATACTTAGACCTGTCCGTGTTTGATTTGGGGGTCGTTGGCTTCGGAAAGCAGACACCTCCTTTAAGAAATTCCGAGTTGGAGCACTCGGAGAGGATTCGCGCGCGGGGAGCGTTGAGCGGGGTGTATTCCGTGAACCGGCCAGCTGGTCTGCGCGGTTCACGAGAGTCCCGGGGGCAGTTTTCCTTCTTTCTTTCTCCTCCACGTCGGGGAGGAGAATCTTCTTCTCTGCGGCCGCGGGGGCCTTCCTTCCGCCTCGAGTCGAGGGCGATCTGTGCTGCCTCCACCTCCTCGAACTCGATGTATGACTGAGCTCGTTGAAGGAGGTCCTCCAGACGACGAGGTCTGCGTACGGACTTGGCAAAATCGGATCCAAGACGTAGTCCCCGAATGATTAAAAACTTCTTCATGTCGTCAGTCGTGTGGACCTCAACAGCCTCCCTGTTGAACCTCTCAATGAAGTTCCTGAGAGGCTCGTTCTTCCCCTGGTAGATGCTTTCTAGTGCGGCCTCCGTCTTCGAGTGTCGGCGAGATACCGTGAAGTGTTTAGTAAAGCGTTCTCTTAGTTTTCTCCAGGACGTGATCGACCCGGGTGTCAGGATCTTGTACCAGGTCATGGCGCTCTTTCGCAAGGTGGTGGGGAAAAGTCTGCACTTAATGTCCCCCCTGACGTTTCTGAAGTTGAGCATGGCTTCAAAACTTTCGACGTGATCGTCTGGGTTGGCCAGGCCGTCGTAGGTCCCCAGTGGCGGGGGTTTCTTCATGCCCGTAGGAATTGGGGCGTCCATGATCTCCCGTGACAGGGGGTTTCTCTGGTCTTCGTCGCCGCTTTCATCTGGGGACCTTGATGGGGATCGGTGGTGTCGATCAGGTCCTTTCCGTGGAGGGGAGTTCCTAGAGTGGTTCCTCGGTCTCTCCTCGGCGGTCTTGCTCCTCTTGGTAGTCGAGGAGCGCCTGGGTTCCTTCTGAGGGGGGGGAACGATGGCGCTTCTGGGAGGCTTCTGGCTAGGGACGCTCGAGACGCGGCCGGCGGTCCTCGCGCACCGGCGAGGGGGCCCGAGATTCTTCTTTAGGGGTTCTTCGCGGGGAAGGAGAACGGTGAGGCGAAGGTGGACGACGATCTCTTTGCGGGGAAGATCGCCGTGTTCGCCCTCACTCGAGCGCTTCAATTCTGATATTCTGGTGCATGATCAGCTGGTTGGTCTGGTTGACCAAGGCAAACAGGGCCACGGTGCTCGAATCTGCATTGGGCGGAGGAGCATCTGGATAAAAGGCGGCTTGTTGGTCATTGTCATACCCCAAATTTGTCCTACTTGTGTATAACTTTCATTTGTACATCCACCCACTAACCATTACTCAAAAAATCCAAAAATATGTCTCTTTCCTTTTGCCTAAGTCAGTGTTTCATTTGAGGATATCAATTTAAGTATGTGTGTGATGTAGGTTGGAGTTCATCTAGTTGTGACCTAATCTCGGTCAGACAAAGTTTGTTTCAAGATCAAGGTTGGGACTTGATTGATTCAAGGGTAGTGTTGGAGTTGAGAATTCATTTTTAATGTTCAATACCACTACCCATTCTTATCCATCTTTTCTAAATCCATATCCAATCTCAAGTTCACATTCCCCCCACCACTAACCAAGTTATTCATTATGCTATCCATTGTCTATTTTCAATCATATTTCTATCCATTAACCAATTACCAAAAATTCATATGTTACAAAAATGTCACAAAAAAATAGAAAAAACTCATTACCATTCTTTATTATTACCATTTTTATACAAGGTTCATTACATTTCAAAGTTCACAAAGCCCATTTGTATTTGTCATTAGAAGAAACTCCACAAAAGAATAAAAAAACTCATGAAAATCAAAGCTCACAAATCCAATTACAATATCACAAAAATTGTGGAATAAATTCCCATTGTTCATCATATACAAAAGTCACAAAAAAAAAGAGTACATAACAAAAGTTCATTTGCAAAAATGAAGCACATGAATCCTACCCCACTCTCTAAACCGTACCTTGCGCCTCATGCTACAAATAAATCAAGATTCCACAACAAGCCTTGTACTACAAACCCACACCAAACAACATTTCGATCAAACCTGCTGTTATATACTCCGAGAGCCTGCACAACAATAAAACCGTACGAAAGCTCCAAGACAGCATGCCTCATCGCTAGCCTCCAAAACCAAGACAAAATAGCAATAGCAACAAGACACTGAACCTTCACCTGCAACAAAACTGCACTTCTGCAAAGCCAACAACCAACAAAACCAAAACCGTGACCTCGTTCACACCAACCCGATCCGTACATAACCCCACCTAAATCCTTCACACCAAAAAAAATTCCGCAGCTTGCATCCTTCTCCCCTGCAGCAACCACGTCTCCCAATCCGACACACAAACCTCGCATGATTCACAAGAAACGCAGCAACAACACCATCAATAATCCAGCTCATAATTCACCTCTGCCCATTCTACCCTCAAATCCATTCTCCTATAAAGCCGACTCTAATCACTCTCATTTTCGAGGCCCTAGCCGCCACACAACCCTGCTAAAACTTCCTCCAAATCTCACCTCCAAAGCCTCACCATCTCCAACATATCCAACAATAACCCTACAACTTCAAATCACCATCAAACCTACTCTTCCCAGCCTTAATTTTTCTCTTCAGAACCACATCCCTCCACTTAAACCTCAACCAAATCCATACAAAATCCAAAACCCAGAACCGAGAAAAATAGAAGAAGGAGACGCGAAAACCTTCTTCTCACCCTTAATAATCCTTCACAACAACAACAATAAACCTTCAACAACAACAGAATAACCTCACCTGACCTTCATCGCTTCACCCATTTCTTCACAAACATCAAAACTCATTCCAAATTTAGCCAAATCCACCTTCAAATCTTCACCACGAAATAAACCCACAAATGATTACGAAGGGGGAGAAATTGAAAGTAGAGAGGTCTCAAATTAGGAAATCGAAAAAGAAAAAGGGATTGGATGAAAACCATATACGGCCGAGAGAGATGAAGCAGAGTGAGTTGAGAGAAAACCGAGTTTGAGAAGGGACCGTTGCATCGCGAGATAGAGAAGAAGGCTGGGGACCGTGTTCTCCCTTCCTTTATGAACTGATTATTTTTTTTTTTTTTTTTAAGATATGTTTTCTGATGGGCTTTCAAGCCCATATTCATGATGAATCTCATATGTACACCCTTCTGTTTTCCAGCGCCACCCCCTCATTATTTTTCTAATTCTTTGGTTTTTTATTTTATTATTTTCCTTTGAGATTTTCAATATTCTATTGTTAAAAATATATATTTATTTTGTAATGTTAATTTCCTCTTGATCTATTATGTTGTTTTACCATTTCATTATGATTTTTATTTTGATCTATTATTTTGTCATTATCATTTCCATTTTAGTTTAATTTTCTTTTCTTTTAGGGCCAATGATATTACAACACTCATGATTTAGTTGATTTTCTCAAAATCGCTTCAAAATCTTGATTAATATGAGGCCTATTTATTTTTCTTTTTTATCGGTCGATGAAAGTCAAAAATCATAGCTTATCGATTATTGATTTAAGATCTTGATTAAGACGAGACCGATTTTATTTTAATTTCGATTTCCTTTTCATTTCATATTCCATTTATTTATTTCTCTTTTTATCGGTCGATGAAAGTCAAAAATCATAGCTTATCGATTATTGATTTAAGATCTTGATTAAGACGAGACCGATTTTATTTTAATTTCGATTTCCTTTTCATTTCATATTCTATTTATTTTTCTTTTTTATCGGTCAATGAAAATCTAAAACCAAAGATTATCAACTTATCGATTTAAAATCTTGGTAAAGATGAGACCTTTCTTCCTTTTCCATCTGATTTTCGTTTATATCTTTTCATTTTCGATTTCTATCTTTTCTTTTCATTTTTGGTTAATGAAAGTCAAATATCGTTGATTATCGATTTCTCGATTAAATCTTGATTAAGACAAGACCACTTCGATTTATTTTCTATTTCCATTTCATTTTCTATTATCTTCTTCTATTTTCTCATTTTCGATCGATGAAGTCTTTCTATTCGCGAATGTTGATTGTTGAAGCGATCAACCTTCATTATTTCAAATCTGTAGTGAGTGATCATCGAGATCTCTTTCTATACTTTGGGATCATGATAGGTTACCTTCGATTAATCGACGAAAGTTTGTGATTAAGACAAGATCTTCACCTTTTCTTTTCGTGTGGCACAATTCCATTGGAGAATGATCCTTAATATCATTTCTCCATCGTGTTTTAGCACAAAGATCAAATTGCGCATCCTCCTATAGTGTGATCTTCATCATAGATCATGCTATAATGGTTTAGCGCTACATTAGACCCGATTAACAATTAACAACTAACTACTAACTTTACTTCTTGTCAATATTTATCTTGTTCATATTATCTTATTATCATTGTTCATAGCATATTCATACTTATTCATCTAACCCTCTTTTTGTTTCTTTGTTCATACTTTAATCAAAACACAATAAAAATATCGAAACAATAAAACAATAAATTGGTGGACTGTTGGTTACTATCCTTTGCTTGGAGCTTTTGTCCGACTCTTGCTCAAGGCTTAGTTTAGGACACCTTGCACACACACGGCTTCCGCTTGGGCTACCTTACAATGAGACCTTTTATTTCATGTCATCCCCTGTACTTTACATGTACCCCTCTCCCATTCAGATGTACGCATTCATGTTTTCTTTGATTGTGGTTTGTTTACTAGGAGCACCCCTAAGGACTAGCATAGACAACCCATTTTCAAACTAATTCTTGATTCGTCATCGAGCCATTTTCAAAACACCCCCGTAAGTCTATCACTCATTAGCGTCGCCATCAACCTATCGCATCATCCATCGTGGTTTCGTTACTAGGAGCACCCCTAGGGACTAGGATCGATCCACATCCGTTCTCACCCATTTTCAACCAAACTCTCGACTCGTCGTCGAGCCATTTTCAAACAAACCTTTTTTCAACCAAACCCTCGACTCGTCGTCGAGCCATTTTCAAATCAACCTCTAACCAAACCTTTTTTTTAAAACTAACCTCTTCGCATACAAATAAACCCTTGATCCAACGTCAAGCGGATTTTCACAATAAAACTCCAAAAACTATTAACAACTATCGAAACACTTTTCAAGGTGAAAAATGGGGGTTCAAGTCTTTGATCTCTCTTCGGTTGTTTAGGTGAGGGTTCTCTTACTCGTGTGTGAGCAATTGACGCCTCTAAAACACTTCAACTCTCCTCTTTTTGTGGGCGTACCACGAACTACGACTGCTCTGATTCTTTATTCTCGTCCGAGTAAAGATATGTAGGCACAAGATTGCGATGATCTTGGCGAGCACACTACCATCTTTTTCCGTCAAACCCCGTAGTCGAACTACGATTGCTCTGATTACTCATTCTCATCCGAATGAGCATACGTAGACACAAGATTGCGATGATCTTGCTGAGCACCTTATTCCTTAAACCACTCCCATTTTCCCTTAGCATCTTTTCCCTTTTATCTTACCTTTTCGCGTTTATTTTTGAGAAGAAAACAAACAAACTTAGCTAACAAGTATCGCGATTCGAATCAAGAGGTTCCCGTTGAGTACAACGGACGTGAGGGGGTGCGCGTACCTTCCCCTTACGTAACCGACTCCCGAACCCAGAATGTGGTTGCGACGACCATGTTCTTATCCTTCTCCTTAAAGGTTTTCTCGATATTTTCCTTTCCCTCTTTTGGGGTAAATAAAGTTCGGTGGCGACTTTGTCGAACCATTCCGCGCCTTTCGCGCGAAGGGTCGTGTCTTCGATTAAGCGGTTTTTTCGAGGTGCAACAGTCGTCCTGCTGGGCGGCGTCGTAAGCCGTGTCTTGGGAGTCTGGGTAGGCGGTTTGCCCGTCTCTCACGTCGCCTTCTTTGACGTTGAGGACAGCAGCGTCTTCGCGGTGGTTCCCATTCTCGAGTTGCGCGAGGACGGTGTCCAGAGCTTTGTTCGCAGACGGGTTGTTGGCCATGCTGGTGATGAGCGAAGAAATTGCTTTGGTTTATCGTTGAAGGAAAAACGGGGAAGCAATGGTTCCCACAGACGGCGCCAGTGATCGTACCTGGATCAGACAGTTATGCAGTGGCTAGCAACATCGTATGAACTTTAGCTCCGGTGATGATGATACGGCGGGGGGGGGGGGGGGGGGGGGGTGTACCTGCAAGGTACTCCGACGCTTAAGTAAGAAAGGGAGTAAGCAAGTACAGAAAAATAGGTGTGAGTTAGAATATGTTGTAACCTGGCCCTCTCAAGTGAGAGGGTATTTATAAAGAGCCTCCGGCGCGGGGCCAACGGTTACTTGCACTGGGCTGGGTTGCAAGGCCCAATCCAAACAACTGCCAGGGCTTACGTGGCGTAGTGAAGACCAGCACGTGGTCTTCGCCCTGGTGTAACGGTCCCTAAATCTCCGAAAGTAGGGCAGACTGATTCTTTCGGGAGTGGAAAGTTACAAGAGAACGTGTCCTCGCGGGGAGGAGCACGTAAAGGTCGAGGATAGTGAGGTTCTCCCCGACTGTAAGCTTATGCCCGACATCAGTGTTTGCTAGGTGACTAACGAGTGGAGGACACGTGGGGTCCTCGTCCCTGCGAAGCTGTGCTCGACACTGGCCATTGGAAAGATCACGTTGGGCCGAACCATTACTGAATTGGGTCTGCTCGACGGTTGGGCAGACCGCGGCTCAGTCCGGCTGGGTAAATTTTTTAATGTTGAGTGATTAAAAATATCATAAGCTACCACATAACGTTAAAAAAATCGAGTACATTTGATTTGTATTATAACTCTCTAACACAAATTAAACTATGTGTTTATAACAACTTCTGAATACATAAATCACTTATATATATATATATATATATATAATAAAATACATAAAAAAATTAAAATAACTAAATAAATAAATTTAAAAATAAAATTATAAAAAATAAAATAATAAAGTGTAGTGGTTATAATTTATATTAAATACAAAATAATAATTTGGAGGCGAATAATAATTATAATAAGTTGATGAGAGCAATAAAGAAAAACCACATATAAGAGAAGCAAGAACACAAAAGAAAATAATAGTTTTTATATACTACCTAAAACAGAGGATATTTTAGTAAATATAATAATTAATCAAATATCAAAACTCATATTCCCTTCCCTCCCGTCCAAACCCCTCCAATTTAGAGGGACTTAAAAAGTGTGATTTTGAGAGATTTTGCTCCCCTCCCCTCTCTTCTTTCTCCCTCCTAAAAATTAAACCAAACATATTTCATTAGAAACATTCCCTCCCATCCCCTCCCCTCCCCTCCCCTCCCCTCCCTTCTCTTCCCTTCCCTACCATATACCTCGAACCAAACACACCCTAACTGATGACCCTATATTCACTGTTTCAGTTTTCCCAATATCACACGATTACTTTCCTTCCACTAATAATAATTATTCATTATATTATTAAATACATATTATTTTATACTACTATTAAATTTCAGTTTCTTTTCTTTAATAACCTTAAATTATTCTCCACATTTAAACACAACATTAACTTTTATTTAACATATTTTCATTTTATTAATATTTCACTTTATCACACTTATTTATTTTATTTTCCAAATAATTCTCACATTTTCTATTTACCTGCTCTTCTACTACTTTTTTTTGGTCTTTTTTTTTTTTTAAATTTATTTTTTCATTTTCACAATTTCTTTTAGCAATTTTACTTAATCGACCGGTACGTGTACGAACGCACGAGTATTTCATTAGTTTTTCTTATAATGGTAAGATATTAAATACGTAAATGTGTCAAATTTGACAATAAATATATACACTCAATAAGAAAATCGTGTAAGAATTTTAGTTCTACAAAAAACCATTGATTGCTTGAAACATCAAAATTTTAGGATGCATACTAAAGAATATAGAGATAATTGTCACCTAATTGAAGAGATATTCTAAATTGGAGTGATGAAGTTGATTTTTTCTCTTCTCACAATGAGATTGCAAATTTCTTCACCCAAATACTCTAGCTTAGAGCATGATTATCGGTGATATATTGAGGTTGCTACACAAATTTCAAAGATATTATGTCAGAGTTACATGGATAATTGTCTTGTTTTACCGTTCTTCAATACAATGACGTACTCCAACTAAACCACGCTCTTTATCTTTGATTTATGTCTTTTAATCTATTTTTTAATTCAAAAATTGCCTACAGTTAATGGTTTATGAGATATATTGTGGGGTCTAGTGGGACCAATTTTAAAGTTTTAGATAGATTAAATGGATATTTAGAAAATACATATGAGTTGTTTATATAATTGGGAAGTGTGAAATAATATAAAAAATTGAGTGGGTCATATTTAAAGAACTTATATAAGTATAATGGATGTGGGTGCTCTTAAGTCTTTTTCATTCCTCATGCCCAAGTTGAATTTATCTTGAATTAGTTAGTTGCAGTTTTGTTTATAACTAGTTACATTATATATATTTAGTGTATAAATGATAATCACATAGAGCATGATATGGTAATTATGGTGATCATTCACTATCTTGTATATATTGCACATAGTTGCATTTAATCAATAAGATAAACATTCATCACTTTTCTATCTTCAAAATCAAGTTACTTGTGAGTTTATTGTTTGATAATAACCAAAGATAAACATTTTAATTAACAATATTATAGATGTTGAGATATTAGATATAATTCAAATTGAGTTGTGTGATCCAAATCCAAAGCTAATTAGGATATAGGATTTGTTACTTAGTTTGTTACTTTACTTAGTAGACAAGTTAGTTGTATAAAAATACATAGTTTGTAATTCTGTTATTATCATTCAATTCAATAATACAATCCTTATTGCTTTATTCTCTCTCTTTATCTCCTCACTAAAGGTGCCTCACGCACTAGCAAATTGGTATCTAGAGCTCCAATTAGATTTTTGATCGTGTTTTCAAGAATCACACGTCAGAGATCGTGTTACCAGGATCGTGGGTTGTTGCTGATCAATCACTACAAAGATGAATGGTAACAAAAATTTACCAAACTCTCTTCCAACTCTTGACAGTAAGAATTGGCTTCGATGAAGAAAACAGATGTAATCTCTATTTGCCTTTCATAAACCCTAGAAGTGGTTACTAATGGTGTTTCTGCATTTGATGAAGATGCAACCAACACACAAGGAACCATTCACAAGGACACCAAGAAGAAAGATTGCAAGGCGGCGTTTTACATCCAATCGACGATTGATACGGCTAATTTCGACAGAATCACTCATGCTGAATTAGCGAATGAGGCATTGGATATTCTTGTCAAGTACTATGAAGGAGGCGAGAAAGTCAAGGTTGTCAAGTCATAAACTTTGCGATGACAATATGAATTATTGTTGATGGGAGAAGACGAAAAGATTGCAGGCTATGTGACGAAGGTGCAAAAACTCGTCCATCTCATAAAGGGTTGTGGTGAACCCTAATTGCTAAGATGATAGTTGAGAAGGTAATGCATACGTTGACCTCTCACTTTATTGTAGCTATTCAAGAATCCAATAATCTAGAAACCCTAAAACTGGAAGATTTGGTTGGCTCGTTGGAGGCGCATGAGATTAGGATTGTTGAAAGGAAAGAAGTTCAAGACTCGATACAAGCACTACAGACTCAGTCATGGAAGAAAAATGGTGGTTCCAATAAGTTCAAAGGCAAAATCGACAAGGCTCAGTGCAAGAAGTCTTGGTCGAATCCTCACATGAATAAGGTCGATGATAGAGCTTCTGAATCCTCGAAAAGAGGAGAAGGAAATTCCTATCAGAAAGACAAAAAAGGGAAAAAAGGTGTGTAGTACTATAACTGTGAAAAGTGGGGTCACTTGGCCAAGCACTGTTAGTACATGAAAGAAAAGGGATCGATAAAAGGCAAGGACGAATGAACGAACCTTGCACGTCAAGATTCAGATGATATAGTGGTTATGGCTGCAGTTGCAGATGACCATGTAAAATCTGAGATCTAGTTCCTCGACTCAGGCTGCTCGAATCACATGACTGGTCGAAAAGTATGGTTTGTAGATTTCCACGATTCGAAGAAGAGCAAGGTCAAATTTGCTAACAATAGCTCGTTGCAAGTAGAAGGTACTAGAAACACAATTATTCAAAGAAGTAATTGAGCGAAAACCTTGATCAAAGATGTACTCTATGTCCTAGGAATGAAGTGTAATCTGCTAAGTGTTAGACAAATAGTCAAAAATGGGTTCTCGGTGGTTATGAAAGATGGAGCCTTATAAGTTTCCGACATCTAGAATAACTTGGTCTTGAAATCTCCTTTTTCAAAGATTAGAACATTTAAGACCATGATCAGTTCAACTGAGGTACAATGTATAAAAACAGTTGTCGACCACGAGAATAGTTGGTTGTGGCATCTAAGGTGAGGCCAATTGAACTTTAGGTCGCTCAATCAACTAATCACTGAAGATATGATAATTGGGATACCAAGTCTTGAGATACCTGAAAAACTCTGCGAAGGTTGTCTAGTCGAAAAGAAGTCTTAGTCTTTTGTTTCGACTATGCCAATGAGATCATCCTGCATACTCGAAGTTGTACATTCAGATGTATGTGGTCCTTTTAAAGATCATACCATTGGTGGAAACAGGTATTTCGTCTCATTTATCAATGAGTACAGTCGAAAGCTTTAGATCTATGTGATCAAGCAAAATGACAAAGTATTTGAAAACTTTAAAAGTTTTAAGATACTTGTCAAAAACCAGAGTGAGAAAATGATCAACTTTTGTGAACAGATGAAGGTGGTGAATACACATCCAAGATATTTGAAGCATTCTATGCAGAACATGGTGTTAATCATAAGGTAACTGCTCTTTATACTCCTCAACATATTGGAATACCAGAAAAGAAGAAACATGACCATATTGGACATGACGAGATGCATGCTGAAGCATAAAAATTTGCCAAAACCCTTATGGGGTGAAGCTGTTTCGACTGTTGTTTATATTCTGAATAGGTGTCCTACTAAGAAGTTGAAGAACAAGGTTCATGAAAAAGTGAGTCATCTGAAGGTGTTTGGCTTTATTTGCTACAAGCATGTACCTGATGCAAGGAGGAGGAAGCTTGATGGTAAGAGTGAACCTATGATTCTGGTAGGATATCCACTACTACAAAAAAGTGCTTTTAACGTCAGACGTGAAATGCATTTTACATCGGCTGTAGTAGCGAGTTAACGAAAGGCGGCATGAAAAGTAACAACTTATCACCTTGGTTTTTAAATACCGATGGGTAAATTAATTTGCACATGGGTTCGAACCCTAACATCTGCATCTTTATTATTTACAAAACTAGCGCCTCATATATCTCAATTTACAATAACACCGAGGGGTAAGATAGATTTTTTAAAATTGAAATTCATTACATTGTTTACACAGAAAATAAATAAATAAAAATTGTTTACAAACTACAATGTTTACCTAGAAGATTATATTTTTTACACATAATATTAAAATAAAAATTAATTTATCCCTGAAGATCATATGTTGGACCTTCGACTCCTTAATATTTGGGCAAGATCAAATGCTTCACCTTGCAAGTATTTATTTCTGATATAAAACAAATAAAAGGGTTATAAAAATAAATGATTTTCTACTCAAATGAATATTTAAAAACACAAACCTAAACCCAAATAATTTTCTACACTTGCAATCCATCATAGAGAACTCCTAATGTCAAAAGTTAAAGTGGAGGATATAGATAGTTTCAAGCGCTTCATAATGTTTCTTTATCAATATAGATATCAGAAGACCTCTATAATGGAAATTTTTTAGGTTTCATGCGGATCACCAATGATAGTGTCTTGAGCGTTGATAATCATAAAATGGACGACAAAGATTTATTTAAGGATGATGATAATTATCTAAAATTATCACGCTAAGTTATCCCCTCGGTTTTGTTAAAAACCGCTGTGAACATGATTTTTTTAAAAGTATATTGTTTACACAGAATATTGAAAAACAATAATACAACAAAAGAAGAATTTTGGTGTAAGAAGTTATCTGGTTTAAATATTGCAAGCATCCAATTTCTAGGAGTTATCTGGTCCAACCATTGAATGCATCCAACTTCTAAAGGAATTATTTGTTCCAACTATTGAAAAAATGTTTTTTTTGCACTTGCAATCCATCATAGAGAACCTTTACAAGCTTCTAAATACAACAACAACAACAACAACAACAACAACATTTTATGAGATGGAACCCAAAAGAATGATGCTTTCGAGTTTGGAGCGATTACATATTAGGATTGGGGTGAAATATGTTTAACGAGTGCTTTTATAGTAAAATCTGATTATCTTATCCCTCGATTATTAAGGAAACCAACAACATATATCATTTAGTTTATAAAACAAAATTATAATAATAAAAAAGGTTCCTGAATTGTTTTTTCCCTCAGCTTGTTTGAATAACCGAGATAATAAGTTGATTGTTTCAAAATCGAGGTAATATGTGGTTTTAATTTAAAAAATAAACAAATAAATCATGACGCACATTGGAATCATATCACTATAATAGTAATGATCATCCATATTAAAAAACGTAACATATCTTTTAAATTTTCAAGGAGGCTTTTGAGATTCTCTAATTGTTTCACTTCCTATTCTCCACTATATTTAAACATTGTTCCTAGTTTCAACGTCTCATTTTTAACTCTTTGTGTCTTCAAAGTATTTTCTTTTCTTCAAAAATGTATTCAACAACCTTAGATGAAAATCTTTTGTTTGTTATCAATGAAAAGTTTGTTGATTTTGATGATTTGAAAGACAAAGGTTTTGATCTAAGGAAAACTATTCGCAAACAAAAGTTGAATGGTTACTTTGACATTCTTCATGGACCCATCTACATTAATCTCATTAAAAAGTTCTGGTTAAATGCCTCCATTAGGCCATCTGTTCATGATGCTGAGTCAATCCAGTCCTATGTCAATGACTCTCCTATCACAATTACTCAGTCACTTATTGCTCAGACAATAAACTATACAGAGGAAGGTTGTTGTGCTGAACATTATAAATTCAACAATGTCTACTCAAACCACCTTCACCTAATTTATGCCAACTACGATAATCTCAGTAGTCCTGTTACTCTACTACCAATTGGAAAAGTTTTGTATCAACTTCTAGTGTCAAATCTCTGTCCAAGAGAGAAACAGTTGGAAATGCTTACTTAGGATGACAATTATCTCTTGTTATTCCTTACCAAGAACATCAGAGTTAATCTTCCTCTTACCATTTTTAACTTCTTAAAGAAAATGATAATCATCTCTAGGGAGGAAATGACTTTCCTCATACCATATGGAATAGTTCTTTCTAAAATTTTCTCTCAGTTAGAGATAGTTTATAGTGATACTATTGAAGTTGAGTGGAGTCAGAAATTTGAATATGTGAAATAGTTATGTGTTATCCTGTTTTTAATTGATGAAATATTTCCTTTCATATTATTTCCTATTTGTTTTTATTGATAACAATTTTTTTTAGAAATACTAATTAATAAGAAAAAAAATAACTGAGAAAAAAAAGGAAGATTGGAAGGCGCCAAGTGAGAAATCATTGAAAAAAACCATAAATGCAGTTACAGGGATTCGAAGCGTGTTCCCTTATAGCTATATTCCCTCGATTTTTTTAAAAACACTGAGGTAATAGATTTGTTATTATTTTTTATGGAGAAAATCTGGCGCTTACTTATAGCTATATTACCTCGATTTATAAAATCGAGGGAAAATGTTTTTTTTTTTAAATCAAACATGTCGCTCCCAGGACCTACACACTTGATTTTTGGCATGTTTGAGGTGAAAAATTCGTCATAAAAAAGTGTTATTTTTCGTAGTGATCATAAGACTGGAGCATACATGTTGTTCAATCCAATTAATCTAAAAACTGTGATAAGTCGAGATATTGTGATTGATAAAAATTCTGTTTGGGATTAGAATTTTGCAATGCAATTGATAAGCCATTGATGAGCTATGATTTCGATGAAGTACGTAATGCTGTCGAAGTCGAAGATATTGTAAATATTCCAATCGAAGTCGAATTTGTTGCTGACATACCCGACACAGTCGAAGTCGAAGAGGATATGGATAGCACAAATCAGAGACCTCAAAGAAGTAGAGCTCGTCCAATAAGACTTCAAGACTATGAAGTGGTTGGTGGTGATGAAATCACAACAGATGGAGAACTAGTTCATTTTGCTTTACTTATAGGTGTTGAACCAATTAACTATAGCGAGGATTTAAAGAATATGAAGTTGAAGTCTACTATGGTCGAAGAGTTACAAGCAATCGAAAGAAATAACACATGGGAGTTGGTCGAATTTCCAGCACATACAAAAGATATCGAAGTGAAATAGGTGTTCAAGTTAAAGCACAATGCTGATGGGTCGATAGCAAGACATAAGGAGAGAATGGTAGCTCGAGGATTTCTCCAGAGAGCATGAGTCGACTACTTTGAAGTATTTGCACCTATCGCAAGATTGAAGACTGTCAGATTGGTTGTAACCTTGGCATGTAAGCAAGGCTGGTAAACATTTCACTTAGATGTGAAATTGGCATTTTTGAATGGAGATTTGGATGAAGAGGTGTATGTCACACAACCTTCTAGGTTTGTGATTCAGGAGGAAGCAAGGAAATTATACAAGTTGCATAAAGCGCTATATGGCCTCGAGCAGGCACCTAAGGTATGGAACAAGAAGATCGACTCATACTTGGTCAAATTGGGATTTATCAAATGAAAATCCAAGTATGGTGTCTATGTTCAAGTTATGGCACATGATATAACGATCATTTGCTTATATGTTGATGACTTGCTAGTAACTAGAAATAGCTTGAAGAACTTGTCGAAGTTCAAAGAGATGATGAAGAAGGAATTTGAAATGTCAGATATGGGAAAGTTGTCATACTTCATATGCATGGAATTTCAAAGGTCGAAGCACGGTATGGTGCTACATCAAAGAAAGTATGTCAAGGATATACTTAAGAGATTTAGGATGAATGATATGACTCCTGTATCTTTGCCTATCAAACCAAATTTGAAGTTGAAAAAGCATGGAGAGGAAGACAAAGTCGATGCAACTTTGTTCAAACAAATTATCTGATCTCTGAGATATGTGTGCAACACTCAACCTGATATATGTTTCTCAGTCGTATTAGTGAGCAGATACATGAGTAAACCAAGGGTGTCATACATGAAGGCTGCAAGAAGAATCCTGAGATACTTAAAAGGATCGACAAACTATGGAATTCTATTTCAAAAAGACTATGAACATAAAGAAGTTATGGTTACTTGCTATTCAGATGCTGATTGGTGTCGAGATAAGGAAGATTGAATAAGCACTACTGAATATTTCTTTCAAGTATTTGGTGCACTAATCTCATGGTGCTCGAGAAAGCAACTTGTGGTGGCATTGTCATCGTGTGAGGTTGAATTTATAGCAGGATCCTATGTTGTGTAACACCCCAAAATGAGTAGAATATTTATTTAATTAATTTATTATAAATATTCGTATTTTCGGTGAATTTTTGATGAATTATTTTGATGACTAGTGTCTTGATTTGTGGGATACTATGATGTTAAAAGAGGTGCTGAGGGTATTTAGAAGCATGAGAAGTATTAATATTATTTTGGTAATAATAATATGGAATTATGCTAAATATATTACTATTATTATTATTATTATAAATAATTGGGAGAAACATTAGGGGCAAGATGGTAAAATTGGATGAGTTAAGTGAGAACAAGGTTGAAAAAGTCTATTAGGGGTCCTAAGGGTAAGTTGGACAAAAAGAAAAGAGAGAGTGAGAAGTCATTCTTGATACGATCAATTTGGAGAAAAAGCTTTGAGGAAAAGGAGAAGAAGGCTAGGGCTCAGAGAGGTTTCAGAAGAACTCAGAGAGGAGAATTCGGAAGCACTTGTATAAGGTATGGGGAGAAATCTTTTATCATTATATTTGATATAGGTGTAGAAACATGGCGAATTAGTACCACATGCATGAGTTTGTGTCGTGCATATTGTGTGGCATTGCATGATTGTGAATGAATGATGTTGATGACATGATTTCCATGATGTATAATGATGATGATGCATAATGACGATGTTGTTTTATTCCGATGCATGCTACATTATTATTTCTTATCTTATATCTTGTATAATGGTTTATGATTACTCACCCTGCCTGTTTAAATGTTGCCTCCACGTGGGTAACGTGCAGGTGATCAGGATTAGCTTTTGGTGCGCGAAGATATGACTTGAAGTATTTCGATTATTTTGGTCGAGTAGAGGATCTTGCTCTGATATGTAACATCGGGTCAGGACGTTTGAGTCGAACCATAAGGTTCTTTTATTGATGATGTTATGGTGTTTTGAAGTTGTTTTTAAAATGTTTTGATGTTATAACTTATGATGTTTTTTTTGAAGTTTTCCGTTGCGTAGTAAATAATTACTCTTGATGTTATAACTCGTGTTACGGAGCAGGATGTTAGTATTTGATGTTTTATGACGAAATATGACGCCCTTATGGGATTTTACTCTAATAATTGTTGTTATATTATTCGTGAATGTCTGTTGGGTAGAAGGATGTTACATGTTGCGTGTCAAGCAATTTGGATTAGATATGTGCTTGAAGAAATGAAGGTCAAAGTGAAGGAGTAAACACATCAAAGCTAGATTTCACTTCTTAAGGAAGAAGGTGAATCGAAGTGAACTTGAAGTAAGGCATTGCTCAAGTGAAACACAATTAGCCGACACTTTCACCAAAGGATTGAATATCGACATGTTCCTAACGTTAAGAAAGAAATTAAGAATAGTTCAAATCGATAATGATTAGTGTGTTTCGACAACTTGGATTATAGGGGGGTATGTTGAGATATTAGATATAATCCAAGTTGAGTAGTGTGACCCAATCCCAAAGCTAATTAGGGTTTAGGATTTGTTACTTAGTTTGTTACTTTACTTAGTAGTCAAGTTAATTGTGTATAAATACATAGTTTATAATTCAATCATTATCATTCAATTCAATAATACTATCCTTATTATTTTTCTTTCCCTCCTCACTAAAAGTGTCTCACGCACTAATAATAGATGTCTGGTTTAATTGATAACAAATTTATTTTGATAGTTATAGGTGGCAAAGTGGGCAGCCCGTCCCATTTAAGCCCGTCCAAAAGCGGGGCAGGGCGGGCCAACTTAGGGATCGGAGCTCAAAAGCCAAGCCCGCCTCGTTTATTAACGAGTTAGCGAGTTGGCGGGCGAGCCCGCTAATTTTTTATTTTTTATTTTACAATTTGATTTACTACATAATTAAAAAAAATATTTATTACCAAAGAGGTCGACAAAAGATTTTTTTAACAACGCATAATAGAACTTCAACATGTCTTAAGTCCAAACAGTTCAAAAAATAAAATAAATAAAGACCAATTACAACAAAAAAAAAACAAAATAAACTCAAGCACAATAAAAAACGTATCAAAATAAATAAATAAATAAACAATACATATTATCCTAATCCTATTTAAAAACTAACTACTAAAAGAAACCAATTAAGAATTTACAAAAGACAAACAATTATAACAATTACAGTGCATAAAACATCACAGTGCATAAAATAGTAGTGCATAAAATATCAACACCTAATGAAATTCTAGCATGCAGATTACAGATGTCCTAACAACATGTCAAGACATTGATCTCTGCATCACTTTAAAACAAGGACATAATAAACAAGCTTATACTCTGAATATCAACAAAAGAGTCACAACAGATGTTTCAACATCTATTACAACATGTTAATCAACAAGCAAATACTCAATTGTAAATTTGCGGAATGATAAATAACACAAGATATGTTAACCCAGATTGGTGTAATTCACCTACATTTGAGGGCTACTAAGCCAGGAAGAAGAATCCACTATCAGTAGTATAGTTTTATGTAAATAACCTCCGGTTTACAGTAAACAACCTCGGGTTTACCTATCACTACCCAATGAAAACTTTATCATTATAAATCCCATCTAATTGATAAGAGAACTCCATCTCTCTCCCTTAATTACCTTCTGTGATATCTAATAGTTATAATCACAATAACTGCATCATCCTACTTGAAAGAACCCTCTTTCAATGTAAAGTTCAACCAAGCACTCTTGACTAACAAACCTACTTGGATTTGCTTCAAAACTTCATCCAAGAATAATATACAATTTATTACCTCAAGGCTTCTGAATTTGTATAAACAACTATGTCTACCACAATGTATCCAACTGATACAAAGGGAGACTTACAACACAAGAAAGTTTACGACTCTCAAAACCTTAAACCCTTATTTTCTAGTTTACAAGTATTACTCAAGGATTCGTTTTTCAGCCCTAGGTCTAAGTATTCTTTTAGAACCTTCTGCTGTCTTGGGCTTTAAATATTCTATCCTTGATCCACTGCTAAATGTGCCCTGAATCTTGGAACATAATTAAAACAACCTGCTCTGACAGTCATGGTGTCGAGTCTTCATGTTGGGACATTTCATCCGACATTTTTGGTCTGAGGCAGATTTCTTCAAAATAGAACATCTTGTTCAACATTATGTTTTACCAAAATTTATTCAAATCCTTGGAGCTTTCAATCTCCCCCTTTTGACAAATTTTGGCTAAAACATTCTTCAGTTCGATGGTGCATGCAGTGGGATATCTTAAAGTTAGTGTCAATGGAGAAGATAATTTCTAGACACCCTCCTCATTCATGTTGACGTACATGAGGAAGAAGATGCACGACACTCTTCTCACCCCCGTGATACAGACTACACAGAACATGTAACTCAGATCACAAAACACAACTTGCTTCATAACTCTGATCATAAAACACAAGCTCCCAGGATGTTATAACCCAGAATGTTAGAACATTCTTTGAGACATTTTTGCAAACCAACAACAAAAATGCACACATATAACTCACAACAGTAAGCAATAACATGTAACCATTCTCCCTATTTTTAGCCAAAAATTGGAAAAAATGACCAATACAGACCCATACCCAGACTGTACTCACCCAAACACGGATAAATCCCATTAGCGCTCAACTCAACAAGGAAAATATCCTGAAACTCAAGTAGCAAGAACCTCCCTAAATACTGATGAAGCTACATAGGAAGTGAAGATCCGTTGGAAGAAACAAATTACTAGTCAATGGATGCAATATTGACCACTGACCAAGTTAGTTTTGAAAGTTTCCAATTTATTGGGAATCATTCAAAATACTTTGGAATGTTACTGAGAGTGATAGTTCCAATAAGTGATCATGTGTAGTCAAAAGCACGCCTTTCTGACATGTACTTGAAACCACCGTCCCTTTGATTGTCTTTAGCTGAAACAGATTCTGAACAATGTCCTGACTCCCCATCAGACTTTGTCAGTTTTCTCAAGGATGAATCAAAGATCTTCTTCTACATTGACCAAGACCCCACAACATTGTTTTATTTAGCACACACATAGCAAGTTTAAAAAGCTAATCACAATCTTCTTCACTTAACTCTAAATAAACTATTTTCATCCAAAACTAATAGATTTGATCATGATATCTTCAATAGAAAACTTCCATTGATCTTGACTTCAATCTGCAAAAATAAATTCTCCCCGTTAACAGAAAATGGTTCTCAAGACATTCCCAAGAAGCTTGTTCAAATCCGATTCAATCCATTGCCACCCAATGACAGAACCAAAACCAACTTGTCAAGTCCACCTAGAACTATAACAGTAACATAATGTCACGACATCTTATCTGACATTACAGCCTCACCAGAAGTATTCTATCACAGACTGCCTGAAACCATAAACAATTTTGATAAACAACTGCACTACTGTAGCAACAGATCCTAGACAAAAGTCCAACTCCCCCTGTCAAAGATAACCAGTGCTTATTTGCAAGAAGAACACTTTAAAGTGAATGGAAAACATAAGACTCATCTTCATGTATTCAAGATCTCACTCCTTGTTCAACACTTCCGCTGAACGCATTCACTCACTGCTTGATCCACAAGCAATCTATGTACCACAGTAGTACACCCATCAGACATAAGTTCTCCTCCTATCTTTTATAAATGATGCTCCTTCCAACAAAAACACCCAAAATCACCACATGATATCACATGACCAACTTCATGCTCATATAGTGAGAAAGTACCAGGATTACCATCCTTGTACCATAACCAATAAACTCTTGGATTGAGACCAAAATCACCATTGATCCCTCTCATCCTGAACCCATTCATACCCTGTACAAATCCACCTTGAATTTTACAACCATAGATATCCTTGTTCCTTGAGAATAAATCCAATTGAACCTGGAATGCTCACATTCCTCAAAGAGATATACAAAATCTCTTAGTTTGTTAGCTAGCTCAGATGTCATTCAGATGTCATTCACACTTGAAAGACATCAAATACATGCTCCAGAAATCCTCAGCTTACTTGCTTCTCAAGCTCCAAACTGGTCCACTTATTTCTAGAGATACTTGCAGCTGAAGAAACCACCTCTCCACAAGCATTCTGACCTCAACAAAAGTCATCCTACCAGATAGACACCCCATAATCCAAGACAGTCTTCACCTCATCATTCTCCCGTATGATAAGTTAGAACACTTCTGATTCAACTGGTGAATATCAGCTTCCACAATCTGAATTCCAAGTTCAGAAAACATGATGATGTTCTAACATCAGTTAAGATATCTGGATCATATCACAGACACCATACACTATAGTTCTTGATACAATAACAAATGGACTTACTATCTGCATAGTAATCCAACTGAAGATCTTCAGAGAACACAACTCCTACCAGCTTGATCATCAAGAACTTCAGACAACTGTAGTGAGAAATAAACTCTCGTACTCCTACCAAAGCAAGCTCCTTAAGCAAAGATCCCTTCAACAATCAGCAACCCAAGGGCAAAACCAGCTCCTCCTTTGGTCTTTAAACAACCTTCCTTCTTCACAAAGGTAATTTGTTCCAAGGACAAGATGAAACACACATCTTGTATTCAAGTGACTATGGTTAAACACAGCCAAGTGTCACAACTTCCTCCAGATCTCCAAGAAATAGAATACTCTTGGTTTAACCACGAATATAGGTCTTCAGCAAGACATCTTAAATACACTAAGACTATGAAATGTAGCATCTACTAGCTTCTGCAATCCCCATACATTGCATAGGCTTTTTGGAGCATCCATTCCAATCACATCTGAGAAGATCAGCTTCTCTCAAGATGATAAACCTCCACTATAACCAGATCCCACAGAGGGAACAGTCTGATGATAACCCTGATGTCAAAACATCTGATTTTGATATCAATGTCATGACTTCCAGCTGATGAACTCAAGTCTGTCTGATACAGTCTTGATCAACTCCTCTTCAGACATACCATCTTGAGGAACTTCTCCACTTCTACAGAACAAGAGTTCCATGCTCTCATAGACTTGATTAACATATCAAGTTTGAGTAGACAACCTCCATCCTATGTTAATGGTCCACAACCAATCTTAAGACCAGATACCTTGAAGAGCATCAACTTTAAGAACTCATCCTCAAAAGAACCAAACATGCCAAAGCCTGATTCTTTAGGAAAGAGTAGTCAACAACTACAAGAAATCCAACTTTCTAAGAAGAGAAATCTTCAAGATGTCATAGATACTGTCCTGGACACTTATCCAGAACCTCCATGTTGAAATGGATCACATGCTCTCAGCAGCTACACTCCAATTCATCTAGATCAGAAATAAACTGATCCAAGCAATATTCATCAAGATTAAGATGTCTTCATCTTCACTTCCACCAGCACCATATTCTAGATAAGTTTCTTGCCAGAAAACTTCCTAGTCAGATTATGTGCCTCTGCAGAACCAACCAGAAGAAGGTTCCCAACACTTTATGTTAACACACAAAAGTTTGGTTCCTAGAGCTTAAGCTACTCCCCTCCCTTGTCATAGAGATTCACTCATTGAATCAACAAGATTCTGCACAAACTCTGCTGATGGGATGTTTCAACATCTAGTTTAACATCATATCCTTATCTAATGAAATCTTCACTAATGATATTGAATGCATCCAATTTTGAACAACACACACATGGATAATTAATTAAATACTCGTGGATTCCACAAATAACAATTAATCTTAAATCCTTGTTCAGAAGGCCATACATCCAAGAGATATCAACACTTTAGGAATACCAATCCAGTATTCTTTAGTGTAGGTACCTTCCTTCCCGAGCAGAATGTTGAGACATCAAGATTGACACCCTTGACTCATGTTGACTTAGCTGGCACAATCCTATGCTTCTTCCTTGCGAAGAACCACTTCAACTGATATGAAGAAACACTACCTTGAACGACATGGAAGGTGAAAATAAATCACCCCCAAGTTCTTCAGATTGGTGATCCTCAGGACCATCCTTGATCCAAAAGAGCAACCAGAAGCCTCCAAAATTCCATCTTTTCCAAAAACACCAAAAAAATAGTCCTCATGACAAGAGATGCCTTTATGAGCGGACTTGAGAGAATTCTCAAGTGTCTTTGGCAACTTTATCATGACAAGGGTATTTACCAGTTTTATAAATTGAGAAATTGATAACGTAGACCTCTCCTCTTCTGACTTCAAAATACCTGAAGAAACCAACCTTCCAAGTACCAAGACATCAAAGGCGATCAATAACAAACAACTCTCTCTATTCCATTACTACCTGCTGGAACGACTAAAACTTCAATAGATGCTGACACCTTCGTGAACAGAGTCTTCATTCTAGCTTTACCAAAGTTCTTTCATCAGAAACACATGCAGCGGAACAACAACACATCTTCAACAATCTCTAGTCAAGATGTCAAGTCATCTTAGAGGACACCTTGCAGAAAAGAACCTCAACACTTGCAGCAGCTAGAACATCTTCACAGAAACAAAAGACAACCAGCCAGTAGCTGTCATCCTTGATCCAATACCAATCATTCCAGATATCCAATGAATGGTCTGATCGCACAAACATGCATCTTGCTTAATGAGCCAGAAAGTAACTCCCAAGATCTCATCCAGAAACAGACAGGATGTCTGCTCTGATACCAATTGAAATTCTGGCATGCAGATTACAGATGTCCTAACAACATGTCAAGACATTGATCTTTGAATCACTTTAAAACAAGGACATAATAAACAAGTTGATACTCTGAATATCAGCAAAAGAGTCACAACAGATGTTTCAACATCTGTTACAACATGTTAATCAACAAGCAAATACTGAACTATAAATTTGCAGAATGATAAATAACACAAGATATGTTAACCTAGTTCGGTGCAATTCACCTACATCTGGGGGCTATCAAGCCAGGAAGAAGAATTCACTATCAGTAGTATAATTTTATGTAAACAACCTCTGGTTTACAGTAAACAACCTCTGGCTTACCTATCACTACCCAATGAAAACTTTATCATTAGAAATCTCATCTAATTGATAAGAGAACCCCATCTCACTCCCTTAATCACCTCCTGTGATATATAACAATTATAATCACAATAACTGCATCATCCTACTTGAAAGAACCCTTTTTTAATGTAAAGTTCAGCCAAACACTCCTGACTAACAAACCTACTTGGATTTGCTTCAAAGCTTCATTCAAGAACAATATATAATTCATTACCTCAAGACTTCTGAATCTGTATAAACAATTATGTCTACCACAATGTATCCAACCGATACAAAGGGAGACTTACAACACGAGAAAGCCTACGACTCTCAAAACGCTAAACCCTTATTTTATACTTTACAAGTATTACACAAGGATTCATTTTTCAGCCCTAGGTCTAAGTCTTCTTTTATAACCTTATGCTGTCTTGGGCTTCAAATCTTCTGTCCTTGATCCACTGCTAAACGCGCCTTGAATCTTGGAACAGAATTAAAATAACCTGCTGTGACAGTCATGATGTCGAGTCTTCATGCTGGGACATTTCATCCGACATCTTTGGTCTGGGGCAGATTTCTTCAAAATAGAACATCTTGTTCAACATTATGTTTTACCAAAATTTAGTCAAATCCTTGGAGCTTTCACCTAAATTTCTCACTGTTTACATTATATAAACTCTTATATTGACTGATTCCTTAATAGTTAAATCCTAAATCTGTCACACGTATACACTAATCAAATCTTTCTTTTCTTAAAATCAACATCTATTTTTAAAAAAAACATGTGAACTAATGTTTGACAACTTAATAATTCATCATGCCATACAATTATTCTTTTATTTTAAGTTTTTCCAATCAATACATGTATTAGAAAGTTATAGAAAGAACGTTATAATTATAATTTAATTTGTTTGTATAATAATTTATAATACAATTCAATCAACATAATCCTAAGAGAAGAGTGTTGCTTTTATAGTTAAAGTTGTTTTAATTCTAAGTAAAAAAAGAAAAAGGTTTTAACAAAAAGCCCGCGGGCAAAACCAGCCCTGCCCCGCCCCGTTTTTTCAAGCAAGTTAGGCGGGGCGGACCAACTTAAAGTACCGAGCCGAAAACCTTATCCCAACCCGCAAAAAATGACGGGTCAAACAGGCCGCGACCCGACAGACCCGACCCGTTTTGTCACCCCTATTATTAGTATACATAACATAACTGACCTATAATATAAAGTTTCTTAAAAAATATCAAATTTATAACAAATTTAATGAATGAGGTTATTACAAAAGCATACTTTTGAATTATTTTCTGAATTATGAAACACGTTAACATGAATTAAAAATATGTTAAAAAATTATTATAGAAGTGCACACACGGACTCACTTTTCCATTAGTACGAAGATACACTTTTGAATTAATTTTTGTCAAAATGAGACGAGTGTCTCACTAACAAATGAATGCGGTGTATTCATGATGCGTATGAAAGTAAATTTTAATTTTTAAAAGTGACTTTTCACCACTAAACATGCGAAGAAGCATGAGAAAAGCTACTCTTAAAATTATCATATTATATCATGCGCACAAAAATGGCCTTTAAAGTATCTCTGAAGAAGATTGCTTAATGCACACTAGAATTTATAAGTTCTAAAACTTAACATTTTTAACATTGGAGTAGATACACATGACGTTTTCAGTAAAAATTATTTCATGAAACAATGTAAAAAATATATTACTTATCATTAAATAATATTAATCTTCATATTTGATGGAGTCAAATATAAATTAATTGACAATAAGTGGAGAGATTAATCCCTCGAGTAAGACTATAATAAGTGGCAAAATTCTCCCTCAAGAGATTTAATACTACTGCATACTTAGAGCTGAGTTCGAACCTAGAACTTCTGGTTAGTTGAAAGAGACCCTCTCCATCTCTCCCAAGTGCTCTTGGGTGGGTCTGATATAGATATATTAAAATAAAATTAGCTTAAATTACTTATATGTTATTTAAATACGACGTGTCATTTTCATCTCACAAATAACTAAAACCATTAAAATTAGTTATATTAATACTAGCGTTTAGACGGACACTCACGAGCGTACCCGTCTGTCCGTTTTTTCTAATACGACAGGCGTAAAATATAAATTGTATTATTATTTTTATTTTTATTTATTTTAAATTATTTATAAAATAGTAAAAGATAATAATATGAAAGATGGTAATCTATCGTATAACTGCCTGAAAGATGATAAACCGTCGTATAACCGCAATTTATTAAAAAAATTTAAGATTTAAAATAAAAAAATAAAAAAATATATTTAAAAGAAAAAAAACTACACCAACTCTATGTTTTTTCTTTATATATTAGTATAAATAATCAACCTTTAATAGATTGGAACAATTCCTTATTTCAACACAAGTTATAGTTTTCCTTTTTTTTTCCTTATTATAGACCAAAACACACAAGTTGATTCATTGTAAAGTCTTTGGATAACCACAGCCTCAACTTAAAAGGCAACACAATCACGAAAGCGACTTCCAAAACAACGAGAGCCATAAAAAAGGTCCTCATGGTCCCCACACAGCTCATGAGAAACCCAACCAAAACAAGAAAATCTGCAATTAAAAATAATAAAAAAGTAAAAATTAAACCAATAAGATCACAGTATTTGATGGAGCAATTTCAAGCCACTACTTTAGATACGCTTCCTTTCACACCTGGGCCCCACGCTCCGTTTATACACCATTCGTCTAATCTTACGTCACTCAGTTTGATCCTATTCATACACTCTTCGTTTTTTCTTCTTCTCTTTAGAAAATTTCCGGTGCCGTTTTCTTCTTTGTATTGTCTTTGGATTTGAATATTATTCATCTTTTCTGTTACTATTTTTTAACTGTGAAACGACGCTGTTTTGATTCTCCGATTAATTTTCTGGTGAGCGATTCTCGATGAGCTTGTGGTGATTCCGGCGATGATTGAGATAATTCGACGTTTAGTGTTTGATTCCGGTTTCAGCTTTGTGGATTGCTTTGCTCAGTTTATAAGAAATGTTTGATTGGAACGACGAAGAAGTGAGTGAATTTTTTTCAACTCTTTTTTTTTTCTGTTATTTCAAAATTTGTTCTAACTCAATAATCGAGATTTATTTATTTACTTTGGAATAAACTTTCAATTTAGTTCTTAAAGTGACGTTTTCTAACTAAGCTCTGAAATAGAGAGTTTTTCATGTACTTCATGGACGAAAATGATAGGTTTTATTTACTTTAGGAATTACTTTTATATATATTTTAGGATTAAGTTGTTGGTTTATTATTTATTTGGTGATTTTTAGGTGTTAGTGTTAGATTTGATGAGATTCTTGTTATATATGAAGCACGGTCACCGGAAACACGACACCAACACTGACACGTTGACACCGGTAATAATTTGAAAAAAATAAGTAAATCAAACCTAAGTATAAGTGTTGGTGTTGATTTCGGAGACCAACACTGACACTGACTGACTGACACACCTTTTTTCCAAGGGGTGATATATAGTTTGTTTGTGGTGGTTTAAACATGGAATTATTAGATGATTGAGGGGAAGATGTTGTTTGTGTAGTTGGAAACTTTGTCTCTTATTGCTGTCTTTTGGATTTTACTTTGGTGAAATGCTTATGATGTTTTTTGGAATTGAACAACTTAAGGTGCAAATATTGAGAATTGTAACAAACCTCTGAGCTAGAATGAGAGAGAGAAAGAATTTGCCTAGTTTTTAATTTGTTTTGAGACTATTGCTAGAGTGGGCAAGTGTCATATGCAATGTTGTTAAATAGTCGGTATAGCGCCGCCGCTATAGCTTAGCGGAATTTAGACAAGCCTCTATTGTTTCATGATATGCTATCAGTGTTATCAAATTGCCCCACCATGGCCGCTATGACGGATTTACATGGCGGCTTTTGGGCTCGCCGCAATGGTAAATATAGGCCGCTATTGCGAGTTTTTCCGCCATAATCCACAATAACGGCGCCGCAAAGCGGCCGGTATGGCGGGATTTTGCCTCTCCGCCATGGACTGCCATCCGCCATCGACAACACTGTATGCTATTTAGCATAAAATGTTGTTCAATAGGCGCTAATATCAATATTGTGTAGTGGAATTGTAATAATCTGCTATTTTCCGCTAACCGCAATTGACAATGTTGGTCTTATGAGGTCTACGGTGGACCAATGATTGAAAATCTCTCAAAACTTTGACGTCGGTTGACATTTACTTTAAGTTGAAGTTTAGGGTATTTCACATGCTTACGACTGAAGACAGAGTGGCCTTATCGGTGTCAATTCTTTGTTGTTTTGCTGAACCGACACCCAACTAGGTCACTATCATAGTTGTTAGGGTGAAGAGTATCACGTGCTTCTACTTATGGAGAGCTGCACTGATTGTTGTTAAAGTTTCAGAAAATTTTTACTCATTGCTCCACCCTAGAAGCAGCCTTTGATTTGATTGTTGTAGAATTATTTAAGCTAATATCAGTTTATGACAAAGTACAAAAAGTTAAAGGTGAAATAATTGAAGGGTATCTTAAATCTGACTTTGGTTCCTCTCAGCGAGGAAATTATTTTTAAGTGTTTTTCAGATGGGGAAAATCATGTTATTCTGTTTCTGCATTTGCCATTCTGTTAGTGAGTTCAGAGTTTTCCGTAGTTGAATATAGATGATATAGGTTTATATGGTGAAAAAAGACAGGGGAATATACAATGGGCTATACTTATTCAACAAGCAATATTATGGAAACTGATTTTCCCATCTCTAACTATTGCGTCGGTGGAATTGTGAAAGGAGGATAGGTACCGTGTTTCAATAGAATTCTGAGTAAAGGACTGAAGGTTTATGGTAAATTTTCAGGCTGTGACTCTGATGTAGATATGGTAATAAAAGAGTATAATTGATGGTTAATATCCCATGACTATAGTCACTACCAGTTTACCTTAGATCAAGTTTTGGACTCATGGGTGTAGTGGGAGGTTAACACAATTGTCAAGAAACCTAGAGAAAGGTAAGAAAACTCAAGAGTATGAGGTGATATATCAATATCTTTTGCAAAATTTTCTATCAGCCTTTCAGGTGATTTTTGATCTGTCACCTTTGTTTGTTGCATAGCAGGGTCAGAGGTAGAGGATTAGGACTCAAAACTGTTAGTAGTCAATTGAAGGAATATATAGTAAATAAACAGGTAATTGAGGGAATAAATAGAAATTGCTCAATAGATAATTAATTGTAATAATGAGAGAATAAATAAGGACCATCTCACAGATGATAAATTTTATTTGACATGAGAAAATATATAGGGGCCATCCTCATGCATTTGATCATAATTGATAGGAAAGAATAAATAGGGAGCAAAAAATGTTAGTAAGCAAGTGTTTTATGAAAGGGTTTACTCAGGGAGAATCCAGCTCATATTACCTGATATGTAATACTTTTTCGGTACATGTAATGCTTTTCCCACACTTCATGACACAGACATCCCTAATGGAAATTGCAGTGGGCTCAGAATATTTGCATGAATCTCAAGAGTCGTAGAAAGTTGGATCATATTGAAGGGAACTGCTCCAATGAACGAAGACTCATTTTTGTGTCTGGTTGTGGAACTCTATGATTGTGATAATCTTTACCGACTTTTTCCTTTAAGTAGGATTTTTCTACCAGCTATGACTTAAAAACAGAAATTTTCAACACCAAATAAGGAAACATGTCTGTTAAAGAGTGTTACTGGATCCTTAGTTTCCACCTTGGCTAAGTTTGTTGGGAGAGTTTGGATTTTTGGAAGAAAGAAAAGGCTTATCTCACTTTCCTAGGTTTTCTATACAATATTGGGGGATGGATACTTGTAGGACGGATATTCTTGATTGACCATTTTTTGTGAATGTTTGAGAAAGAGTGTAACTTTACCTGTATCCTAGGTGTCTGACACTTTTGTGAAGCTCCTAATTCAAGCCTCATGTGACTGTGTTAATGTGTATAATATTCCATCAACTTTTGTGAAGCTCCTTAATCTGCACACCTTGCTTATTAAGTCAACTTTTCCTCCAAGACCAATGTTGACAGCAAAGATCAATTGGCAACCAACAATAGTTTTGGTAGAAGGTAAAGGGACAAGATCCTAAGGTTAAGAGCGTCAATATTTTATGCTAGCAATTGAGTCTAGCTTCCACAATATTCTGTTAGTCATAGCAAGTTGACAAGTCTTAATGAGGTATGGAAACAGCTGAGTATTTCACTGAAGTAAACAATAACATTGATGAATCCTTTGTTAGCTCAAAAACATTGTCATCTTTTGAATTATATAAATAACGCTTAGAAATAATGTAAGTAGGGTAATTTTGGCTGGTTCTATGTAATTGCAACTAGAATATCGCACCTGTCATGTATGATTTCTGTCTTCATACAATAGACTTTTTTCCGAAGCTCCCTTTATATATCTTGGAATGTGAGTTGTTGCATTTTTATTAGTGATAATTTGATCTTTTGATGAAGGAAGAAACATAATGCTATTGAGCGATACTCTCAAACCACCTATGAACTTATTTGGCTCAGACAGTTTCTTAGAGAATTGAGGTTCCCTAATAAGAAATGCATTTTTCTTGTCCCAAAATATAAGAAAAAAAAATGCATTTTTCTTGTCCCAAAATATAAGAGAAAAAATTAACTTTTATCATTTTCAAGATAAAATTAAATGCAAGTTGCATTTAATTTGCTTTCTCTCTCATCTTTTCTATAAATAACAACCAATTAGAATTGTTTTTAAATCTTTCAAAACAAATTTTTTCAACAAAATCTTAGTCAAACTATTATGTTTTTTACTTTTCTTAATAAGTGTGTTTTTGAGTTTTTCTGTTATATTTTGGGACGGAGGGAGTATGTAACAAGCTTGGCCCACAACACGAGGGGTAGTGTTAGAAATAATGTACATAGAATAATTCCAAAATGATTATACGTAATTATTTAATTATGAATCCTTATACTTATTATGGCTCTTTGTATATGTAATATTCTCTGATTTGCAATTCAGACACAAATTCCATCATGTATTTCATCTCTTTTGCTTCTCAATTGATGTCATACCTGGTTATAAAGTTCACGTAGAATTTTATATTGTCTAATCCTCATTCTTCATGCATTTCCCTTCTTCCTTTTGCCTACTTATTTTGCACCTATCAGCATCTAAAGAGTACTCTTATTTTCTTACTTCCACACTGTCAATAATATCAATGTTTAACAATGGAAAATTTTCAGCTTGCTAATATAATATGGGATGAGGGAGGTGAGACTGATGACCATATTGTGCCTTTTCCGGAGAGAAGTGAAGATCTTAGAAACAAGAAAGTGAATCAGGAACCAGCTGTGTGTAAGCTTACCAAGCGGAAGCAACCTGAAACGAAAACTGATTTTCACAGTAAACCAGGATGCAGTTCGAACCTTGATAATAGTGGAAGACTACCTGCCACAGGATATGGAGAAAGCACATGGTCGGATTTGTCTTTATCCAGTGCAGCTAAAACTGATCAGGGTCCCCTGGGAAATGACCTATCTAAAAATCAAGGTGAACTTAGCAAATTCAGTACATCAAGAGGTGGTAAAATTGCTAACTGCTGGAATTATTAGTAGATAGCTTGTCTCATATTTGTCTATGCGTTTTTGTTTGTGCAGGCGTCTGTCTGCTGATGTTTTTTTATGCTAACATCCCACCGTCATAATTTGAAAAATAATGAACATGCATGCTATTAGCTATATTTTTCCATTCCTAATTGTATAAATGTTTGACAGAAGAGATCACACATCATGAAAATGATACTGAATTTTTTCAAAATGCCGACGAAGGGAAAGAACAAGGTGATTTTGTTGATTACGACTGGGCTAACATAGGAAGTTTTGACGACCTTGATCGAATTTTCAGGTAAAGTAGATTATCTATATTATTCTATATCTGAACTGATACAAGCATATGACTGATAGCATTATAGCATTATGATCACAATTGTTATGGATTTTTTTGTATTGTTTTTTGCCAGAATTTCTGAAGTCTAAATGAACTAAACTCTCCTGTTAACCTAACTGTTGTAATCACCACTTTTCACGGTTGTTTACAAACAGATCCATCTTAGTTTAAGTCCCTTCAAATTTATTCCTTGAAATTTATGTGCAGCTATGTAGTTGTAGCTGCGATAATAAAGCAAAATCATTCAAAGTGAAAAAGGGTTGATTCTGATGTTAAATTTTGGAACACCTTTACTCTTTAAAATAGGAAACAGGGCTTCATGTTTCTAATTTTTGAACTTTGAAGATTGGCGATGGGTATTTTTACTTCCCATTGGCTTTCATCATATGTGCACGCGATGGGTAACATTGGTAAGAAGTACTGAAGTTCCTGAGTAACAGTAAACAATAGCAGACATGCTTCTATCCTTATAGTTGTTAGTCTTTCTATTTTACAACGGCATCTATCTGACTGAATATTCTCACAAGTGATGATTTTGCAGCAATGAAGACCCTATATTTGGCCATGAAAGTCTTGATAATTCTGATGAGCTTTGGTCTGCTAAAGATGTGAGTAACGATCAAGCACCAGCATCCTTGGATGCACCTAATCCCACAGATGCTTTAAGGAATAGATCAGGGCATTTTGAAATCAAAGAAGAACACATTAATTGCAGTGATCAATCATTTTCCCTTGGTTACGAAAAGATTTCTGGTCCTGCATATCAAAGTATACAAAATTCACACACAACAACTGATAACGTGGAATGTGCTGGAGATAGATGTAAGCTTACTGGAAAGGAGCAGCAGGTATGTCAAGTAATTTTCAACGACAGTCCATTATTGAGCTCTCTATTTGTATAATGGAACAAATAAAATTTTCATTTTGTCCTTTAGACTACATGATCCAGATATGTTAAGAAATATTATTTTTCTTTCTCTGACTCTCATATATTTAGAAGTTTCTAGTTGCATTTTAGTTTCTTAAGGAAGTACTGGTTTTGTTGTATCCTTCTTTGTGTAATCTGTTTTATTTAATTTGCATGATTTTCTCTAAAAGGTTCCACCCCTTTACATAATCATGTGCCAAGGATTTTACCTGTATCCTTCTCAAATCCATCAAAAGATTTATTCTCTTTTATTTTATATATATGCAGAGTTTTAGGCAAACGAATCAGTTGGAAATCAAGAAAAAATCACAGATAAAACTAGAGGGAAAAGATTTGCAGGATTATAATGGGAATTGGTCTTCTTCAGCAACATCGGCAAGACAATATGAGACTCAATTGACACCTTCTGTCTTACAATCTTTCCCCTCTTCAATTCTTGGGCAACGGAAGCAACTCCAAGGACCTGAAACACTATATCAAAACATCATAAATCCATATGCAGCACCTTCTGTGTATGGTAACCTTACTAATGCATATCCTGCTATGCCAATGCTATCACAGATTCAGTCGGGAAATCTTAGGCATCAGCCTGTGCTCTCTGGGTATGAAACATCTCCTGGTTCGGTGAATCCTTTGAATTATGCAGGCTCAGTCAATCCTCAAACTATGACTCCTCAGGAGAAAATTGAAAAATTGAGGCGGCGGCAGCAAATGCAAGCAATGCTTGCTATTCAGAAACAGCAGCAAGTACTGGGCCACCAAGTTCCTAGTAATAGTAAATCTGTCGCTCAAAAAGGCCGCCCAGAAATTCAAAGTCATCTTAGTGATGGGACTGATCCTAAAATTGAAGATTTAAGAACTTTTCCTCCAATTGAACAAGATGATTCAAATACAATATCTCTGGCAATTGATGATGATTTTGTTGAAGACACCATACTGTACAGGATTCAGGATGTTATATCAAAGGTATTGTCGAGTTGTGACTTTCTAATGTATGCTTGCAGTAAAATTATTTCGTTGTATTCTAATTTGGACATGGCTTCAATCCCGAGGCAAACTTTTTCTACAGTTAGATGTCAAAACAAGACTCTGCATCAGAGATAGTTTGTTTCGGCTGGCACAAAGTGCAAAGCAAAGGCATTATGCTAGTGACACAAGCAGTACAAACAACAATAACAAAGAGGAGTATGAATTTTTTGCAAAAGAAAGCAGTAGCGAGAGCAGGTTAGAAAAGCTACAGTAATACACCACTACTTTAATTGCCATGAAAGCTACAGTATTATTATTTTATTTATGATGGACAGCTCCAAAAGCTAAATAATGAGTACTATAAGGTATTGGAGAACCAAGTGAAACTATTATTAAGTGTGAGAAAATGTTGGGAAATGGAGGAAAGAGCTGAAATAATAAATTGGCTTAAGCAACTTTTTATTCTTTGTAATACATCAATTTCGGCTATTGTTCCTATAAAATTTCTTGTTGGTTTGAGTTCATGAAATTTAGGAATAGTTGTTTTTGGTCCCTCTTAATTTTGATCCGAGTCCCATAATATTTGTCCATATTGAATCACTCCCGGTAATACATGAACCATATTGATTTAGTATGTGGAGTAAGGACTAAAAAAATAAAAAATAAAAACAAAGATCAAAAGTAAGTTTGGAACTAAACCCAAACAATATATATTATGGGAATAAAACCGACAATTTTTTATGGGATCTAAACTGGAAACGGTGTTTACTACAGGGACTAAAAACTCATTTGGATATACATATCTATAAACTTGATTCTATAATCTCACAACACGGTTGCATTCAATCACAACCACTTACATTAGAGTAGGTTTAATTTCTTGTTAGCTAGCCATTAAATTGTTGGTTGGTGCTGTGCAGAATAGACATGTCCTTGATTGTTTAAATGATCACTTATCAATTATCATGACTTAAGTAGGAATTTGGTTTCCTAGTTATCTTATTATAGAGGACAGCATTTTATCCCGTAAAACTGTTAAGTGTATTTGCCTTTCAAAAACAATCAATTCCAACATTTTTTGTAATGTACATTACCATCACCTCCTTGATTGCCCTGTCCAGATGTTTAATGATAGAGGCCCGAATGAGGGTTGATAAGGAAAAAAAATGTAATAAGGAGTGAGTGAGGTAGGCTCGTAGTTGGCAAGTTTGTTATGCCGTGGTAGTATAAGCAATGACGTGGGTGAATTATGCTGATTATACAAGGATTATTCAATGAACCATTATGGTTAGGCAGAGAGAGTTTTCTCCATCTCCGTGGAGCTTGGCTCGGGGGTAGATTGGGATTCATTCCCTTCTACACTTGTATCTTTCATTTTACTGTTGTAAGAGCTTTAGCTCATTTTCCATCTAATAATGATGTTATTCTATATTCCTTAATTTTTTGTTTCCATCACAGATATGCCAGGATGCCTGATGTTGAAACAGAGACGAATTCCATTGATCGAACTGTGGCTCGTTTACTCTTTCATAGGCCTGTGGAGTTAACAAGAAATTATTCTGACAAACTGGAGTCATCCATTTCATCTAAGGTGCAATGTAAAAGCAACACAGCTGACCAAGTGGACTTCTCCATGAGATGCTTACAAGAGGACTTGAGATGTAATCAACAGTTTTCTCCCCTTGTGGTCCAGCCTGTGAATCAAGTTAAAAACCGTCTCGGCATAACTTCAGAGAATGCATCTAACCCTCAGGAGTTTGAAGCCTCTCAATGAAGAAAGAACTCATGCAGAACGGAGGGGTAATTCCTTATTCCTATATTTCTATGCTTTCTTTATTCGATTTTTATATATGAATTTACTAGTAATTCAAATGTTTTATTTTATTGTCAGCCTTCTTGGATCATAACCAAGCTCAAGTATCGATGTAGAATCCTGAGAACCAGTTTCATGTTTGCATGTCATCAGTAATATTTATGTTTCTTCAGTTTTAAAACATGAGATATGTATCTTCGTATCTGGCCATACTTAAGGTCACCACAACCAGTGCAAAGCTGTTTTAGTCATAGCTACATTAAATATGTGCAGCAAAGGCACCCATGTCAAATTAATAATGTCTGTGCTGCCCGACTTAGACCACGCTTTAAATTTTGTTTTGTATTTCTGTATGTACCACTGGCCAAACCCGTCCTTATCATCGAGCAATGATTTGCGTGTTAACATTTGAGAAGGTCATAAACTTTTGATTTTTATTCAGGTTTTAAGTATAGGAGATGTATCTAGCGAGAGTAGTATAAGTTTTTATTCGGATTGAATTTATGAAAGTGAGAAAATATCAAGTATAGGTGTCATAATATATGTCTTCATCTCAATTACTTTAATTTTCAGGGTCAATGTCATTCTTATATGGGGAAGTTTACTCAGTTTGTCACCTCATTTCACATTGATTACATGCCATGCTTTTGAAGGTAAAAAATATTATTGCTGGCTTTCTGATAATGTAGTGCAAAGATATGCCTACATTAAGTTGTTTCCCTCCTTGCTCGCAGTCTTGAGCCTGATAGGCCCATGGCTAAGCAGTCACATCTCTAATCCATATATAGTCTGGATGAAGTTGGTGCTGCGTTTTCTGTTTGACTTTGAAGATTCTATCAATAGTTGATGGATGATGATGACAATGAAAGCCATGAGGAGAATGGTCAAGGGTTTTGAACTTGATTTATATTTTAGGAAATCGAAAAAATGTAAGTAAATTGTAAACATAAATGATGGACGGGTGTGTATCCTGAGACATTTTTAAAGCTGTTATACTCGCACTTTTAAGACATTTTTGAACATATATATTTTAAAATGTTGGACATTAACTCGAATTTTTAAATAAATTCTAATTATGAATAAGTGCCAAATAATTTTAAAACTGTATACTTTTTTTTTTTTAATAAAAAAATCTACTTAATGAGAGCTTTCGTTTAAATGGTTAGATTGCCTAAATTATTATTCTTTTTTTTTTTTTAATTTTAAAAAATGTTATTGAAATTGAAGGTTTAATATTTGTTGTCAAATTCCAAGAATCCAATCACATTAAATGTAAAATTTGTTCTTAATTAAATTGTAGTCTCCAAATTTGTATTTTTAATCTACATAATGAAAAAAAAAACGTTTATTTCATGGTTTGAATTGTGTGTAACTATGATATTTTTTTCTACCTCATAAAATCATGAAACAATTTTAAAGTTAATTTTTTTTGGGTAAATAATAACACAACAAACTATAATTAAAATTGAAATCTTTGTCCATGTTGAAATATTATAGTGATAGTTATTACACTTTTAATCTACCAAAAACAAAATGACAATTTACTAATTAATATAAATATACAAAAAACAATAATTTAATAAACACTTATATTATAGCTCAATAAATATGATATTTGTGTGACTATATATTTGTGTCACAACTCCATTTAAAAGACTCAAGAGTAACACCATGTATTGGAGAGATTGTTTTTCATAAAAATTCAATGTACTACAAAGATTTTGAGTATATTGAAAAAATGTTACTCATTTCGAGTGTAAATAAATCTATATTTACAATATGGTTTGAAGCAAACAATTTTTTTGAAGGCGGTAAAGTGTTAGCTTAAGGTCAATTTGTCCCAAAATTTGTTTATTTAAACATAGCAAAAGTCGGAAACCAAAAAAAAATACACCATTGTTTGCTTATTTGGATTCCACCAAGGACAAGAGGCTTATATTATTTAAGGATGGTGTTAATACTCTCTCAGTTTCTTTTTAAGTGTTATTTTTTAATTTTTTACACTTATCAAAAAAGCTAATCAATATAGTTATTTTTCAAATAACAATTCTCCTTTTACCTATAATACCCCTAATTATTTATTACACTCATCTAACTTTTTTTCTCTATGTAATGATTACTTAGGGGTAATTTTGACAAAAGTCCAATTAATACTACCTTGAACTTTGCAAGTGATAATTAAAAAGAAACAAAAATTTATTCTAAAAATGACACTTAAAAATGAACGGAGGGAGTAGTTAATAGAGATCCATAAGTTATGACATCATAAAAAACTCCATTTGTATTTGATCTTGAAAGCTTATCAGAACCTGAAGTGAGCCAAGAGGAACGTCTGTGATGCTGGGCGTGTGAGATAAGGAGTGGGTGTACCTGCAAGACACTCCGATGCTAAAGTAAGAATCGGGAGAGAGAAAGGCAAATACAAAAGTATGAGTTTCTTAGGATTATTTCGAATACCCGACCCTCTCAAATGAGAGGGTTTTTATAATGCCCCCAGCGCGTGGCCAACGATCCCTATTTTTGGGGCGGAATAACCGTTTCCTGAAGAATATGTAACTGCCAAAAACTAGCCGTTATGACGGGTAGAGATGTCTAAAACTAGCCGTTGCCACGGGCAAAGGCGTAGTTCCGGGCACAGGCGTCATGACCGTTCTTGGATGATGGAGCCGTGCGTAACGGGCAGGAATGCCGGGGAGGAGCAAATGACTTTGAGGTTCATCTGTCCATATGTGTCTGGTAGAGGGGCAGAAAGGTAAATATTGCCCCGCACCAGCTGGACTTAGGCAATTGGGCCGTTCTGGAAGCAGAAGTGGATTGGGCCATGCTTAGCCATTGGTCCAGTCCGGAACAAGAGCCCCCTAAGTCGTTACTCCCGAGCATGAGAGTGATGACTTAAGGATAACTCACAGCCCCGGAGAACTCTGAATGGGTCGTTGTTTGTCGACGAGATGGAATTGTCCTTGGATTCCCGAGGGTTCCTGTGCCCGCGGGATATGTAACGTTGTTCGGTCTGCCCGGCGTGCGGGGAGGCCAACGGTTGAGGTATTCTGAAAAGACGTGACGCCACGTGTGCCTCGAGCCTTGTGTAGCATTAAATGCGTCACGATGGCAAGGCTAGGGTCATGATGATAGCCCTAGCCGCGCGTGCTCGCGCACGTGCCTCCAGTCTGCATATAAATGGAGGGAGAAGCTGCTCATTTGCGTTTTTCGCTTCTCTCTCCTTCCTCATTCTTCTCTCAGAGCTTTCAATCTGTCGCAGTCGTCAACCACCGCATCCGCTGCCACACGAAGCTCCGAGCAAGTTCTTCGGCCCTTTACAATTTCTTCGACCACGTAAGTCACTTATTCCCAGCTTCGTTTCTAGCTTTTTCGTTTTTGTTTTGCTAGAACACATGTGTCTAGGATGAATTTAGGTAGAACCATAGTGTTTTTCAGCGGCTGTTGGTGGTAGACGGTGGCTTGGCCACTCTCTGCTACTGCTGTTGTCACCAGAGCTTTTAGGAATTGTCGGTTTAGGTCGTTTTATGGCGCCGCTGCGATGACGGCGTGAGCGTAACCGGCGAAGTTCCAGAGTTTCCGGCGCTCTGATGAACTTTCTGATGAATGTATGAGTTTTCTGGTGGAGCTTCAAACGGAAAACTGGGTAGTGGGTCAGGGAGATTTTCCCCACACGTGCAGGAGGGGTTGCCTCCGGGCATCTCGCGCGATACTCTTGTGTTATTTGATTTAGGGCTTAGGTCGGGGACGTCGTCCTTGGCCCTTTGCGCGCCCTTTCACTTGACTAGCGGTGGAAGGGTGGATTTTTGCGGTCGAATTCACTTTTGTCCTCTGCTTTTCAGGTGAACGAGATGGCGTATGAGCCCGAGAGAGAGATTCTCATAGACTCGTTTGAGGAGGGCTCCTCGGAGAGTAGTGATACTGAGGTTTCAACTGCCCCCAGCGAAGTCGGGGAGAATCTCGAGCATGCTTCCGCGGAGGAATGGACGGTTGCGGAGCCTGCCGAGCGTGCATCCACCTTTGCGTCTTATACCGGGGACGTCTTCACAAACGTAGGGCCAGAAGGGGAGTGGAAGGTACACTTCCCCAATCAAGACGACCGCATATGTAAAGATTACGGGGAGCGATTCCCGATGTATGAATACGCTTTCAAGGATATAGGGCTGAGGCTGCCCTTCACTGACTTTCAGCAATCTATCTTCGTTCATCTGAACTTGGCCCCGTCGCAGTTGCACCCTAATTCATTGGCGTTTATTCGTGCTTTCGAGCTGACCTGCGAGTTTCTGAAGATAAGAGCTACTTTGCCCTTGTTCTTCACCTTCTTCCACCTCTAGAGGCAGGTTTCGGGGAAAAGGTACGGCTGGGTTTTGCTGAAGCAAGCGAGAAAACTGTTTAAGCCCTTCTTAGAGTCTATCCGGACCTTCAAGGAGAGGTTCTATATCATTGAACCTGTGTCGGAGAAGGCCCAGGACACCATGTATGCCTGGCCAGTGACAACGGACGAGGACGGTAATGATATGTGTGACGAGCATGGGAAGTTGCTGGCGGACAGGGTGTTTAAGTTCCCGTTCTGCTAGAGCGAGAGCCATTTTACCCGGGGTACCGATCATTACCTTACCCAACTGGAGATGCTGGACAAGAAAGACATAACCAGTTACGAGGCATTTGTCAAATACGTTAACAGTTTTAGAGCAGCAGAGTGTTGGACGAAAAAGAGGGACCCGATCCTTGACGACGATGGTGGGCAAAGAGTGGAGCATCGCTATATCAATACGAAGGCACTTCTGGAGTGCAAGACCCATGCTGATGTTCTTAAGTTGCTTGGAAGTTTTTATTTTTCTAGCTAGTCCGGATTATGATTTCCTTAGTTGCTAACGTGCTTGTTGTGTCCTTTTGCAGGTGAAATGCCTTCGGCTCATGAGAGGATGGTGAGGAGTGCTCTAACGAGGGGCAAGGCGGGCACAGCCCAACCAAAATCTCGATTCACCCAGCGGGTGCCTCCTCCTCAACCGGCTGCTGGGAGCTCCTCACCTGCTCCTTCTCCTGCCCAGGGATCTCTAGTGCCCGGGGCCCCCCAGGTTTAAGCGGACCAGAGCGAACGATCTGGTAGATCTCAGTTGGGCGGCGGAGAAGAGCAAGTTTAAACTTTCCCTTGCCTTCATGACATGAAGTTTTTCGAGGGGACATCCCTGACGGTTCCTCGGGCAGAGTCTCTCAAGCTTGAAGGTATGGATCGCCCGAGCAAGAGGGCAATGCTGGCGCAAGATGCCTCTGCGTTTGTCCGGGTCCTAGAGATGGCGGCGGTCTACGCCGAGGGAGATTCCTCCTCTGAATCTGAGCTCAAGAAGGCCCAGACAACGATATCAACCCTGGAAGAGATAGTGAAGAAGGCCAAGAAGGAGGCTAAGGCTGCTAACGACGCGAGGAAGAAGTCTGACGAGGAGGCTGTTAGACTGAAAGGGGAGAATGAGACTCTGGTCGCTGAAAGGAAGGCCGCTGAAGATATGGTCGAGCAGATGAGGTCTGCAGCGACCCCGGCCGAAGATGAGGCTGAGGGCGTGATGGCGTTGAAGTCTAGGGCAGAACTGGTTGCTCATCTTGTGCGGGCAGAGGACGATGTCATTGCCATTGGGGAGGGGTCGTTCAATAATGTTGTGGCTCAACTTAAGGTGGTGACTCCAGGGATCCAACTATCCACAAAGGGGACTAACTTTTTGGGCCATGTTGAAGATGGCTAAATTGTTAATCCAGACTTCTTCTATATCGGCGACGAGCATGCTCGTCTCCTGAACGAGGAGACCCATCCGACGCAGCATACCCCTAAGCAGACTGAGCAGATGGAGGAGTGATATCCTCTTTTGTATTTTTGTTGTAATGTATCTGGCTTGCGTGCCATATTTGATGTAATTTTATAGTTGTTTGGTATGGGGCGTGGCCCCTTTGTTTTGTAACACGTACAATTGTGGTCCTTGTGGCCACTTAATTATTTTGATATGTATGTATCCGGCCATCCTGACCGGTTTTGTATATTCGTGCAGAGCTTTATTTGCTATTTATTTTTGCTAAGTGCTATATCTTTGCTCGATACACATGTGTGCCCGTAATAGGGATGACTTTGATTCGTTTACTGCTTTTAGGGAATTGCTCGACTTAGATGTGTTCGGAAGTGAGGGAGACTGGTCGAACAGCCTGGGGAATTTTTGGGCATGATAGCGGAGCTCAGGCTGCGTTTGAGGCCTGAGTTCGCGGCGTGAACCTCTCATCGCGAGCTGGGTGTTCTGCCTATCACGGTACTTTGACGACGGCGGGCTCGGTTGAGAAACCGCCATCAGGCAGAGACCCAGCTCGATCCTGAGCGGGATCATGCCTTAGCTGGTATGCTTTGCTTGTACCTGGGCGCGCAGCGTAGTCGGGATGTTATGTTCATTGCTTTGACGAAGCAAACCGATAATTATAGCCTTAGCTATAATATTGTTTTAGTTTTTCGGCGTTCCATGGTCGAGCAAGTTCTTCCCCATTGAGATGTTCTAGGTAGTAGGCCCCATTCTCCATTTTTGCTCGGATGCGATAGGGTCCCTCCCAGTTAGCGACGAGTTTGCCTTCCCGAGAGTCCTTGTGGTTCCTTCTCAAGAAAAGGTTGCGCACTTAGAATTCTCGTCGTATCACTTTAGCGTTGTACCTAATTGCGATTTTCTGCTTTAATGAGGCTTCGCGGAAAGCTGCTCCTGACCGGACCACTTCGACGAGGTCGAGTTCTCCCCTTAGTGCCTCGTTGTTTGTTTCCTCGTCTAGGGGTGATTCAGTCCGCCTGGATGATACGTGTATCTCGATGGGGATCAATGCCTCAGTCCCGTAGGCCAGGCGAAAGGGAGTTTCCCCGGTTGAAGAGTGGGGAGTTGTGCGGTACGCCCATAAGACGCTGTGCAGCTCTTCGACCCAAGCTTTCTTCGTTTCGTCTAGCCTCCGCTTGAGGCCTCGTAGGATTACCCGATTTGCTGCTTCGGCTTGCCCGTTAGTCGGGGGTGTTCGACGGATGCGAAGTGTTGTTTCATGCCCAGTTGAGCGACGAAATCCTGGAACTTCCTGTCTATGAACTGTGTCCCATTGTCTGTGACTATTGCTTGGGGAATGCCAAAGCGTGCAAGGATGTTCCGCTTGTAGAAACGAAGTATGTTGAGGGCCGTTATTTTGGCCAGAGCTTCCGCTTCTATCCACTTTGTGAAGTAATCAACGCCTACTATCAAGTACTTGTTCTGGTTTGACCCTACTACGAATGGCCCCAGGATGTCCAGGCCCCACCATGCGAATGGCCATGGGGAGGACATAACTTTGAGCTCGTTAGGTGGAGCCAGGTGCATGTCCCCGTGTCGTTGGCATTTGTCGTATTTCTTCACATGCTCTTTTGCATCCTGCTGCATGGTTGGCCAGTAGTACCCTGCTTGAAGGGCTTTTCGGGCTAGGGATTTTCCCCCGAGATGTTGGGTGTTGATTACTTCGTGGATCTCGCGTAAGGCGTGGGTGGTCATCTCCTCCTCGACACATTTGAGCAAAGGGATGGAGAACTCTCTCCTGTAGAGATTGTCTTCTACCAGGACGTATGAGCAGGCTCTGCGTCTGACTGTGCTGTCCTCTTTGGGGTCGGACGGAAGTTCGTCCCTAGCGAGGTAATTATAAACGGGGTCATCCAGCAGTTTTTGTCACCGATGACTTGCACGTCGAGGATCGTGGGTGTCTTCTCGATGCTGGGTCGAGGAAGCACCTCCTGGATGACAAACTTGTTTCCGCCCTTTTTCTTCGTGCTCGCCAGTTTAGACAACACGTCTGCTCTGACGTTATGTTCGCGGGGAACATGTTTTACTTCTACTGTGTCATACCCCAAATTTTGACCACTGAGATTTCCCATCATTGTGAAAATCATCATCACAATATGGATGTACCTTTATGCCTCATCAATCTCCCCAAAGATGGGTGAGCATTCACTACAAACAAAATTAGGGTTTCAAGCCCTTTCTGAGTGCTTAGACAAATGATCAATCAAGGAATGACATGATCTTCAACTTGTCTAACCTCTCAAACATCCACAATGGATCAAGAGGACTCCCACTTCTAGGATTAAGCACAAGGCTGCTTCCTTCTAGGTGGACCAAGTCTCAAGATCGACAGTGTCACCAAATTAGGGTTTTGGTCGACCAGGCCCTCCAGATGGAAATTTTTCATCTGGGCACAAGCCAATGATCCAAAACATAACCTAATATACTCCATGGGACCTCATGGACCCAATCATCAAGTCAATTTGACCTCAGGGGATGCATACATCAAAAATCAGGAATTAGGGTTTCTTGACCTAATTCACCCCTAAGTTGACTTTTGTGACAAATCATGAACCAAGACCTCAAGACATGATTTAAGGGTCTCTAATATACCATATTTATCCATTTGGAACAATGGATTAATCCAAGAAGCTTGAGCAACAAGTCTCAATTTCATCTGCACCACAATTAGGGTTTCGCGAAGAAAGTCAACTGTAACTTTGACTTTTGACCAGTACATGCTCCCAAACCCTAAGACATGATTCAATATACCCTATTACACCCATGGAACATGTCCACCAAGTTTGATTTAGGTCAAGGACATGATTTCCTGAAGAATTGCACAGTTTGAAATTCATCTGACAAAAAGTCAACTGTGCACAAAAGTCAACTTTGACTTTTTGAGATTTTTCACCAAAATGGATTTTTAACCCTAAAATGATGTTAATGTATGATTTGAATCATCATTCATCAAGAAAAATCAAAGAAAGTGGGGTAACTTGAAAAAGGGGTAACCATAAAAACTTAGAAAAATTTCTAAGTTATGGAAAAAGTGACACTAATGTGCCAACTTTGGAGGACCATAACTCCTAAACCACAAGGCCATTGTTCCCCATTCAAAGCTTGATTTGTAGATCACATTGCCCTCTACAAAAGCTTCATACTGACCTATGTCCAAATTCCTTATGGATTTTGAGTTATGGAGTGATCAAAATCAAGAAAAGTCACTTTGTTCCAACACTTAGTGAAAATTTCACTAAGTCAGAATCTGCCTTTACTTTTTTCCAAATGTAGGGGGGTTTTTCACTTGGATTCAAAAGAGATCAAAACCAAACATGTTCAAACAGTTGTTGTATCATGTAAGGGCTTTCCAAAATGACCAAGAACATTACCAAATTCAATTTGAGCCATGAGATATGACATTGGCAAGATGCCTTGCTGAAATCTGCCAAGGCAAGGCAGATTTTTGCACTTTTGGTCGATTTGCCAAAATCAGCCAAATCCAAATGCTCCTATCCACTTGGACACCTCTGAGGATTGAATCTAAAGGGGACAATCACTGAGCCAAGTCTCCAAAGTCTTTGGAACAAGAAATAACATGTTGAACCTAAAATTGCCAAAATAGGGACAAGACTCCAATTTTGGATTAGAGCATTCAATGGAAGCATCAAGGTGGCATGGACTGAGCCATTCTCAACTGAATTCAGTCAAGACTTATCCAAGACCAAGGGGACCAGCAGCCTGTGCCCTAACCTCTAGTCAATGGCTAGAGGAGACTTGGATTTTCATTTGCCAACATTGGCCAAACGTACTCAGCAGTTGCCATTCACTATGTCTTGCAAAACAAACTTGCTCTACTATAAATAGAGCTCAATTGTGATCAGTTTAAGCACACCAAAGGCCTACAACACTGGCCTTTCTCAAAATCCACTTCTCACTCTAAAAAATGCCTTTCTTAGCAAGTCACTATCGGGTTTTTCATTAGAGAGCAATTCCACTCAAACCAATCACACACACACACCTCACATACATCATATAGAAGTGATCCAAACACTCACATAACATCTGGAACACAAAAATCACAAAATCACCAGCCAGTTGCTCAAATTCTTGACAGATTTGCAGTTGGGGTACCATCTCAAGTTCCAGATCATTTCAATCCATTCCAAGCACTCATACACACTCCATGGCACCTAGGGAAGCTATCCAGATCATTGGAACCTAGCTGTAACACTTCCAACACAAAACACGATCACCAGCTGCAAGAGGTAAGCATGAGCTCTTCTAACTCTATGATCCATGGAATTTTTGTTGCACAATAATTTGGCCATATGTTCATAATCATGCATGGAATGTTTTCCCTCAATAAATTGCATTGTTTGAATCGTGTGTGAAATTTCTGAACCTTCATGCAGAAATTAGGGTTCTTGAGGTTTCTCTTTGATTTCTTATTCCATGTTAAAAATAAATGAAATTAAATACCATAGACATGATCGTGAGGTTAAAACGAGTTGATTGATATGTAGATTGCATAATATAATCAAGTATTCAGTGAGATTGGATAGAAAATGCAAATCTGGGAAACTCAGAACACGCGCGTGTTCTTGCCTTTGTTCTTGGCGCCATTTTCAAATATTTGAATATTTGAATTTTGTGATTTTATTTAATTGATTCAAAAATTAATTTCTCTCTGAGTTTTAATGATTTTGAGTTGATTCTTTTTTTGATAATTCACAAAAATGTTAAAATATTTTATTTTATAAAAAAATCCCAAAAATATTATTTATTTCATATAATTGATATTTTTGCAAAGAATTAATGATTTATTTGTTTTTGCCATTTAAAATGTTTTTTCCCTCTTGATTTTGTAACTTTTAATGCCTTCTAATTATTTTGTAGGTCAATACTTAATTTTTGAAGCATTAATCCAAGATCACAATTTGTTTTCCATATGTTAAACAATTTTGATCATTTTAATTGAATTTTTATTTAATTAAAACCCATTTTGAAAACAAATTTGGGTTTTTGGATTAATTCAACCCTCATAAATCATTTTCAAAACACTTTGGGCCTCTAATAGAGTGTAAGACCCAATCCTTTTTTGACCAAATCATTTTTGGGCCTCAGTGCATTGTATAAGTCCCGATACTGTAAAAAACAAACGGCGCGATCGTCGCCCTTTTGAAAAATAACAATTGGTCCTCTCCTTGAGCTATAAGACCCATTCAAAACATTTTTGGGCCTCTAATAGAGTGTAAGACCCAACCCCCTTTTAACCAAAACAATTTTGGGCCTCACTTATTGTATAAGTCCCTCTGCGTTAAAAGAAAACCTCGGCGTGATCGACATTTTTAACGAAAAATCAATTGGGCCTACCCTCGTGTTATAAGCCCCACTCTTTTTCTTTAAAAACCTTTTGGGCCTCTTGAGAGAGTGTAAGACCCATCCCTTTGTACAGAAAACCTTTTTGGGCCTCAGTCACTTGTATAAGTCCCTCTGTACAAATTTAACAGTGCACTCACTGATAAAACCCTGGGCCTCTCCTTGAGCTGTAAGCCCCAAATATTTCTTTTTCAAAGCACTTTCTCCTTTGATTTTGAATATACTGTTGTTTTCAACTGTGTAATAATAGTATAGATATTTAGAGTTTCCCCGGCAACTACGTCTAGAACTAGGTGACGCCGTTTCGTTTCGTAGAAATAGACAACTAGATCCCCAATAGGATCACCAGATACAGTCTTCTCTTCAGCTGTCCTCATTAGGAATTGTCAAGAAACTCTACTCCCAGAGATAAATGTATTCTCCGTGAATGGCATCTTTGAGTTTCTTTCAAATTCTTGAACTTTCCTGGCTTGATCTATTCCTTGTGAATAGCTTGTCTTGAATTTCTCGGGGTTTGGGGACCCACAGGCTTCTTAAAAGCATCGGCCTCCTCTTGGGCATCGTACAAGGACCCACAGGCTTCCTAAAAGCATCCTAGCATCCTCTTGGGCTTAGTACAAGGACCCGTCGGCTTCTTAGAAGTATTCACAGCCTCCTCTTAGGCTTCGTATAATGATCTCTTCCTCCGGGAATGATAGCATCCTCTTGGGCTTAGTACAAGGACCCGTCGGCTTCTTAAAAGCTTCCAGCCTCCTCTTGGGCTTCGTACAAATTATCCCGACGACCTCCTAGAGGTATAGGAACAGAACCTAGTCGTCTTCATAGAACAGTCCTTTCAAAGAGTCTACTACTGTTTCTCAAAGCATAGTACAAAAGATGAAACTCTAGACACGGACAATCTAATTTCCTTGAGTCTCCAAGACATTCTCAAGCCCTCTTCGTTAAATAGGAATAAAACCCGTAGACTCTGACAGTCTCAATACCCTTTGGATTTCCCGTTTCCTCAAAGAAAAGGAAATATCCCTGAATCAAATCCTTGAGTACAACATTGCTCCTATAAGAACTGATTTTCTCTTTAAATCAGTATATTGAATCTGTCACTCAACTGAAACAGTCACCATAGCCTCCTCTTGGGCTTTGTACAATGATTCTCCCCAGCGGAGCTAACAATTTTAGCCTCCATCTCGGGCTTCGTACGAGATACAAAAGACTCCCTCGTTGAGTCAAACAACGTTTAGCCTCTCTCTCGGGCTTTGTACGAGACATATAAGAGACTCCCTCTTTGAGTCAATCACCTTTTAGCCTCCATCTCGGACTTTGTACGAGATACGAAATCACTCTCTTGTTGAGTATAAAAGATCCTCTTGTAGGATCAACCCCTTTTAGCCTCTCTCTCGGGCTTTGTACGAGACACATATTAGCCTCCTCTTAGGCTTTGTATAAGAAAACCCCTGGTTGATCCAATCAATCTTTTAGCATCAAAGTTGTGCCTCGTTCACAGTACACAAACATCAATAACTCCTTCCCTTTCATCTAATCGCTGTAAGCGGTAAGCCTCTGGATCATCTACATCCATGCCACTGTCCCTCTTTTAGCATGAGAAATTCCTAAGGAAAGATAGCATTGCTCTATACTGAGTTAAAGTATTCTCTTTCAGGTTAAAAATCCCCTATGAAGGAAATTATGGCATTGACGGATTCACAAATCCCAGTTAAAGTAATTCTCCTTTATAAACAGTTGTGACATACAACCCCCTCTTTAGATATGACAAATTCTCTCTAAAAGTCAAACCCCTTTTAGCTTCACATCTTGGGATTTAAACAAGATATAAATAGACTTTTCAGCTTCATATCTTGGGCTTTGAACAAGATATAAACCACCTTTTGCTTCACGTCTTGGGCTTTGAACAAGACACCAAAATACCATTTCCTCCCATAGAATAGGAGGAACTACGAACGCTCTGATTTCCCTGTTTCGGTAAACGGGAATACGTAGGCATAAGATTAAAAGAAAAATCTTAGCGAGCACACTAAACAAAAACCCAAAATCCCATACTTTCATATACACCCGTCCTAACATCTCAACCGATAGCCTAAAACACCCCTTTTCAAAAAAATAACCAAGGAGAGACCCCGAATCTTTGTAGCATCTGTAAACCAACAATTTTGACTGTTTAACCTCAGTATGCAAGCAGGGTTAGTTGGAGACATCTATTTCCCTTCCTTCATCAGCTTTAATAGGATAAAAAATGAATCGAACTGTAGTACTAGAGCGATCGTGCTTCGCAACCACATCCAAAAATCACTCGCTACAGAAAAACGGCGACTCTGCTGGGGACGTTTTCTTTTTCTTTTTAGGGATCTTATTCTCTTCTCGTCTCCTAGGTAGAAATCTTGGACTGAGGTACCACAAAAAGGCGCCTTTCAAGGCATTTTGTTCCTCTTATCTCTTGAAGCCTTGACGTCACTAGGATCTTAGGTCAAAACGCCGTTAATTTGGAATGAAACCACGGGATGGTGACTCTGCCGGGAAACCATTTTCTGTCAGGAACTTAGGATTCATAGCTTTAAAAGGTCTAGGACTTTAGGACGAATATATATACTATTTTTCCTAATTGCTATACCTGTTTATTTTTCTGCTAATGGGAATGCGTGTGATGCCGCATGTGGAAAGATTGAGTATACACTTAAGATAAGTGATGGCGACAAGGTCGACCATCAACCTCAGTGGAGGCTGACCAATGCAACCCATTCCCTCTCATAAGCAATGGGCCGATTGTGATGTCTGAGAAGCTGAGGAGCCAACCCTTTTGTAGTGCGGAAACTATCGAAAATAGTTGTCACGCGATACTACCCTCATTTGAGGCTGATGATCTATTCTCGGTGAATAGCATTTACTCTAAGATTTCATACAGCTCGTCGGCGATCCGCTTGCTGTTTGTTATCCTGGGAGGAGCTGATGATTTTGAGTACAGGTACAAAAAATCACCCTAGTATAAACCTTTGGGGATGGGTAGAGCCTTGACTTCATGACAACGACCCTTTGACCCCATGTTTTTTCTATGTTTTTGTGTGTTGCATTCATGCATTCATTTAAAAAACATTAAAACATTAAAAAAAAAGTTTTCTCTTCTAGTCTCTCTGTTTTTCAAATTAAACTAAGTCTGTGATTGCAAATACCAGAGAAAAGGATTGCGCTAATGGATCACGGTAGAAGGAGAACTCATAAGTACACCTTCAGGATTCCAAAACTAGAGGATTTGAGAGGTTTGGCGAGAATGATCACAAACCAAGAGGCCTTCAGAGCCAAGTATGGGGGTCTGCTATCTCTGCTAAGAGTCCATGTGATTGAGGGAATCATGGATGCGCTCATTCAGTTCTACGATCCGGTCTATCATTGTTTCACATTCCCAGATTACCAGCTGGCACCAACTGTAATACCCCAAATTTTGACCACTTAGATTTCCCATCATTGTGAAAATCATCATCACAATATGGATGAACCATCATGCTTCATCAGTCTCCCCAAAGATGGGTGAGCATCCAATACAATCAAAATTAGGGTTTCAAGCCCTCTCTGAGTGCTTAGACAAAGGATCAATCAAGGAATGACATGATCTTAAACTTGTCTAATCTCTAAAACATCCTCAAAGGATCAAAAGGACTCCTACTTCAAGGATTAAGCACAAAGCTGCTCCCTTCTAGGTGGATCAAGTCTCAAGATCGACAGTGTCACCAAATTAGGGTTTTGGTCGACCAGGGCCTCTAGATGGAAATTTTCACTTGGGCACAAGGCAATGATCTAAAACATAACCTAATATACTTCATGGAACCTCATGAACCCATGCATCAAGTCAATTTTGCCTCAGGGGATGCATTCATAAAAAATCAGGAATTAGGGTTTCTTGACCTAATTCTCCCCTAAGTTGACTTTTAGGGCAAACCATGAGCCAATACCTCAAGAGAGGGTTTGAGGGTCTCTAATATACCATATTGATCCATTTGGAACAATGGATTGATCCAAGAAGCTTGAGCAACAAGTCTCAATTTCATCTGCACCACAATTAGGGTTTTAAGAGAAAAGTCAACTGTAACTTTGACTTTTGACCAGGACATGCTCCCAAACCCTAATACATGATTGAATATACCCTATGACACCCATGGAACATGTCCATCAAGTTTGATTTAGGTCAAGGACATGATTTCCTGAAGAATTGCACAGTTTGGAATTCATCTGATAAAAAGTCAACTGTGCACAAAAGTCAACTTTGACTTTTTGAGAATTTTCACCAAAATGGATTTTTAACCCTAAAATGATGTTAATGTATGATTTGAATCATCATTCATCAAGAAAAATCAAGAAAAGTGAGATAACTTGTAAAAGGGGTAACCATAAAACTTAGAAATTTTTCTAAGTTAAAAATAAAGTGGCAAAGGTACCAACTTTGGAGGACCATAACTCCTAAACCACAAGGCCATTTTTTCTCATCCAAATATGGATTTGTAGCCCTCATTATCACCTATAAAAACTTCAACTACAAGTCATTCCAATTCATTAAGGATTTTGAGTTATGGAGTGATCAAAGTGGCTGAAAAGTGAAAATCTCACTTTTTCCAACACTTAGTGAAATTTTCATTAAGTCAGATTCTGCCTCACTTTTTGCCAAATGTAGGGGGATTTTTCACTTGGAATCAAAAGAGATTAAAACCAAACTTGTTCAAACAGTTGTTGTATCATGTAAGAGCTTTCCAAAATGGCCAAGAACATTTCCAAATTCAACCTACACCATGAGATACAACATTGCCAAGTTGCCTTGCTGAAATCTGTCAAGGCAAGGCAGAATTTGCAACTTTGGTCGATTTGCCAAAATCAGCCAAATTCAATTGCTCCTATCCACTTGGACACCTCAGAGGATTGAATCTAAAGGGGACAATCACTGAGCCAAGCCTCCAAAGTCCATGGAACAAGAAATAGCTTGTTGGACCTAGAATGGCCAAAATAGGGACAAAACTTCAAATTTGGAATGAGGCATTCAATGGAACCATCAAGGTGGCATGGACTGAGCCATTCTTATCTGAAATCAGTCAAGACTTATCCAAGACCAAGGGAACCAAAGCTCTGTGCCCTAACCTCTAGCCAATGGCTAGAGGAGACTTGGATTTTCATTTGCCAACATTGGCCAAACCTACTTACCAGCTGCCATGCACTATTCCTTGCAAAACAAAATTGCTCTACTATAAATAGAGCTCAATTGTGGTCAGTTTGAGTACACCAAAGCCATCTAACAGATGCTTTCCTCAAAATCTCTTCTTTCACTCCAATTTTGCCTTCTAAGGCAAGTCACTATCGGGTTTTGAGTTTGAGAGCAATTCCAATCAAACCAATCACTCACACACCTCACATACATCACATATGAGCTGATCAAACACTTAGATTACTTCTGAAACATCAATTTCACAAAATCACCAGCTGATTGCTCAAGGTTTTAACCAAAGTGCAGCTGAGGTACCACAAAATGATCCAGCCAATATCAATCAAGTCCAACCATCCAAACACAATCCATAGGGTGTAGGGAAGCTGTTCAGACCATCACTACTCATCTGTAACACCTCCAAATCAAAAATCACTTTGAACTTGCTGTCACGACTTGGAGGTAAGCACATACTTGGTCATCTCTCAATCTATGCATATTTCCTCGCACAATAATTTGGCCATATGTTCATAATCATGCATGGAATGTTTTCCCTCAATTAATTGCATCGTTTGAATCGTGTATCAAAAATCCTAGCCTTCATGTAGAAATTAGGGTTCTTGAGGTCTCTTCGTGATTTCTTGTTGTATGTTTAATTTAAATGAAATTAAAGTACATAAACATGATCGTGAGGTTGAGACGAGCATAATGATATGTGGATTGCATGATATGATTACGTATTCATGGAGATTGGATAGAAAATGCAAATCTGAGAAACCAAGAACACGCGCGTGTTCTTCAGCTTGTTCTTGGCGCCATTTTTAGAAATTCAAATATTTGAATTTTGTGATTTTGTTTAATTGATTCAAAAATTAATTTCTCTCTGAGTTTTAATGATTTTGAGTTGATTCTTTTTTTAATAATTCACAAAAATGTTAAAATATTTTATTTTCTCAAAAAATCCCAAAAATATTATTTATTTCATATAATTGATATTTTTGTAAAGAATTAATATTTTGATTGTTTTTGGCATTTTAAATATTTTTTCTACATTGATTTTGCAGCTTTTAATGCTTTCTAATTATTTTGTAGGTCAATACTTAATTTTTGAAGCATTAATCCAAGATCACAATTTGTTTTCCATGTGTTAAACAATTTTTGATCATTTTAATTGAATTTTTATTCAATTAAATACATTTTGAAAACAAATTAGGGTTTTGGATTAATTCAACCCTCATAAATCATTTTCAAAACTTTTTGGGCCTCTTGAGAGAGTGTAAGACCCATCCCCCCTTGTACAAAAACTTTTTGGGGCCTCACTCATTGTATAAGTCCCTCTGTACAAGTAAACGGCGCGATCGTCGCCCGTTTAAAAAATAAAAACCTTTTGGGCCTCTCCTTGAGCTATAAGACCCATTCAAAACACTTTGGGCCTCTATTAGAGTGTAAGACCCAATCCCCCTTTTAACCAAAACATCTTGGGCCTCACTTATTGTATAAGTCCCTCTGCGTTAAAAGAAACCTCGGCGCGATCGCCATTTTTAAACGAAAAATCATTTGGGCCTACCCTCGTGTTATAAGCCCCACTCTTTTCTTTAAACCTTTTTGGGCCTCTTGAGAGAGTGTAAGACCCATCCCTTTGTACAGAAAACCTTTTTCGGGCCTCAATCACTTGTATAAGTCCCTCTGTACAAATTCAACTGTGCACTCACTGATAAAACCCTGGGCCTCTCCTTGAGCTGTAAGCCCCAAATCTTTCTTTTTCAAAGCACTTTCTCCTTTGATTTTGAATATACTGTTGTTTTCAATCTTTCTTTGTTGAACAACTAACCAAACAGCATGGAAGCTCTACAACCGAGTAAGTGGTTATCGCTTTCGTTTACTGCTTTCATATTATAAACTGTATTGTAGGGCTGCTCACTGTAAGTCTCATTTCATAAACTCATATCTACTGTGTAATAATAGTATAGATATTTCGAGTTTCCCCGGCAACTACGTCTAGAACTAGGTGACGCCGTTTCATTTATTCGTAGAAATAGACGCCTAGATCCCCAATAGGAGCACCAGATACAGTCTTCTCTTCGGCTGTCCTCCTTAGGAATCGTCAAGAAGCTCTACTCCCCAAAATGAATGTATTCTCCGTGAATGGCATCTTTGAGTTTCTTCCAAATTCTCGAACTTTTCTGACTTGATCTATTCCTTGTGAATAGCTTGCCTTGAATGTCTCGGGGTTTGGGTACCCACTACGGTCATAATCTTGGACCTTAACTAAGGAACCCTCTTTAAAGGTTAAAAGTCGCTGGATAGTAAACCTCGCACGTTTACCAGTGGTTTTTATCTTTAAAAGAGTTATCTCTCCTAATGGAAAGGAGATGATAGACCTACGGGCTTCTTAAAAGCATCGGCCTCCTCTTGGGCATTATTCAAGGACACTACGGCTTCTTAGAAGTATTCACAGCCTCCTCTTAGGCTTCGTATAATGATCTCTTCCTCCGGGAATGATAGCCTCCTCTTGGGCTTAGTACAAGGACCCGTCGACTTCTTAGAAGTTTCCAGCCTCCTCTTGGGCTTCGTACAAATTGTCCCGACGACCTCCTAGAGGTATAGGAACAGAACCTAGTCATCCTCATAGAACACTCCTTTCATAGAGTCTACTACTGTTTCTCAAAACATAGTACAAAAGATAAAACTCTAGACTTGGACAGTCTAATTTCCTTGAGTTTCAAAAGACATTCTCAAGTGACCCCTTCGTTAAATAGGAAGGAAACCCACAGACTCAGACAGTCTCAATACCCTTTGGATTTCCAGTTTCCCCAAAGAAGAGGAAACAACCCCGATCCTCAGATCTAACCCTCGAGTACAGTGATGCTCATATAAGAACTGATTTTCTCTTTCAAAATTAGTATACTGGACCTGTCACTTAACTGACATAGCCTCCTCTTGGGCTTTGTACAATGACTCTCCCTAGCGGAGTCAAACAACGTTTTAGCCTCTCTCTCGGGCTTTGTACGAGACACATAAAAAGACTCCCTTGTTGAGTCAATCATCCTTTCGCCTCCATCTCGGGCTTTATACGAGATACAAAAAGGTTCTTATTGAGCCATACTTCTTTTAGCCTCTCTCTCGGGCTTTGTACGAGACACAAAATAGCCTCCTCTTAGGCTTTGTATAAGAAAACCACTGGTTGATCCAATCAACCTTTTAGCATCAAAGTTGTGCCTCGTTCACAGTACACAAACATCAACAACTCCTTTCCCTTCATCTAATCGCTGTAAGCGGCAAGCCTCTGGATCATCTATATCCACGCCACTGTCCCTCTTTTAGCATGAGAAATTCCTAAGGAAAGATAGCATTGCTCTACACTGAGTTAAAGTCTTCTCCTTCAGGTTAAAACCCTTTCTTCGGAAATTATGGCATTGCTCGGATCCGCGTATCCCAGTTAAAGTAATTCTCCTTCTCCCCTCTTTAGAGATGACAAAATCTCTTTAAAGTCGAAGTCTTTCAGCTTCACGTCTTGGGCTTTGAACAAGACACAAATAGACCTTTCAGCTTCACATCTTGGGCTTTGAACAAGATACAAATCACCTTTCGCTTCACGTCTTGGGCTTTGGACAAGACACCAAAACACCCATTTCCTCCCATAGAATAGGAGGAACTACGAACGCTCTGATTTCCCTGTTTCGGTAAACGGGAATACGTAGGCATAAGATCGAAAGAAAAGATCTTAGCGAGCGCAATCAACAAAAAAACCAAATCCCGTATCTCCATCAATCAAAAGCAGTAATTCAAAAGCATCAGTCCTAACATCCTAATCCTTGTTCCCCACCAGAAACCTTCTGCCCAGGTAAAGAAAGAAAACAGTATTGGCGAAAATACAAATAACCAGTACAAAGGCCCCCACATTGATAGCATTCGTAACCTAACAGACTGCTGTTTAAACTCAGTATGCAAAGCAGGGTTAATTGGAGACATCTATTTCCCTTCCTTATTCAGCTCACAATAGGATAAAAAATGAATCGACCTATAGTCAAAGCTCAAACCGCAGAGAGCGACCAGCGCTTAAGAACCGCGTCCAAAATCGCTCGCTACAGAAAAGTGGCGCCCACCGTGGGGCCAATTTCTGATTTCCTTTTTCTTCACTTGTGTGAAAACCACAGATTGGGGCTTCCGCCGGGGAACCCATTTTCTGTCAGGAACTTAGGAATCATAGCTTTATAAGTCTAGGATGTTTAGGACAAATATATATACTGCTTTTCCTAATTGCTATACGTGTTTATTTTTCTGCTACTGGGAATGCGGGTGATGCCGTATGTGGAAAGATTGAGTATACACTTAAGATAAGTGATGGCAACGGGGTCGACCATCAACCTCAGTGGAGGCTGACCAACGCAACCCATTCACTCTTCTAGCCAATGGGCCGGTTGTTAAGTCTGAGAAGCTGAGGAGCCAAACCCTTTCGTAGGGCGGAAACTATCGGAAATAGTTGTTACGCGATACTACCCTCATTTGAGGCTGGTGATCTATTCTCGGTGAATGACACTTACTCTAAGATTGCTTTACAACTCGCTGGCGATCCGCTTGTTGTTTTGCTTTCCTGGGAGGAGCTGATGATAATGAGTACAAGTACAAAAATCACCCTAGTATAAACCTTTGGGGATGGGTAGAGCCTTGACTTCATGACAACGACCCTTTGACCCCATGTTTTTTCTATGTTTTTGTGTGCTGCATTCATGCATCCATTTAATAAAACATTAAAACACTCAAAAAAACTTTCTCTTCTAGTCTCTCTGTTTTTCAAATTAAATTAAGACTGTGATTGCAAATATCAGAGAAAAAGATTGCATTAATGGATTTCGGTAGAAGGAGAACTCGCCAGTATACCTTCAAGGTTCCAAAGCTAGAGGATTTGAGAAAGTTAGCAAGGATGATCGTTAACCCAGAGGCTTTCAGAGCCAAGCACGGTGGTTTGCTACCACTGTTAAGAGTCCATATGATTAAGGGGATCATGGATGCGCTCATTCAGTTCTACGATCCGGTTTATCACTGTTTCACATTCCCGGATTACCAGCTATCACCAACGCTGGAGGAGTATTCTCATCTGACTGATTTACATATCACTGATCGAGCTCTATTTTCTGGACTGGAAGAAATTCCAAAGAATCAGACTATTGCAATAGCAATTCATTTGGACGAGTCTGAGGTCAGGACTCACATGACCACTAAGGGTGGCATCCAAGGTTTGCCAGCCCAGTTCTTGACAAAAAAGGCTCTATACTTCGCTAGTATAGGGAACGGGACTGCTTTTGAAAGCATCTTTGTCTTGCTCACCTACGGATTATTTTTGTTTCCCAACATCAATAACTTCGTCGATATCAACGCTATTAAGGTTTTTCTCATTGGAAACCCTATGCCAACTTTGCTCGCAGATGCGTATCATTCTGTACACTTAGGAAATTTGTACAGCGGAGGGGAGATCACATGCTGTGTACCTCTGCTTTATAAATGGTTTATCTCGCACTTACCCAAGTCTGCTGCTTTTTGGGATTGTAAGAGTGCCTTACGTTGGTCGCAGAAGATCATGTCTCTCACCAACTCTGATATAGATTGGTGTAAAAGGATTTATGAGGGAATCAGAATCATTGACCGTTGCGGAGACTTCCCCAGCGTACCCCTCATAGGAACTAAAGGAGGAATCAACTATCATCCGATATTAGTTCTTCGTCAATTTGGATACCCGATGAGACACATCCCACTGGGTGTTCATCTGGAAGGTCTTTTCTTCAAAGAAGGAGAAAATGACAGAGCACTAAAGATGGAAATAGTGCAAGCTTGGAAACAGGTTCATAAGAAAGGACGAGAGTCTCTGGGAAAACCGGACTGTGTCTCGGTGGAGCCTTATCTCCATTGGGTACAAACTAGAGCTCTCAAGCTAAGGATGCCTTATCCTCGTTACGGAATTCTTCCACCAAGGGAAACTGTCATGTACTTCATGAAGGAAACTGAAAAGCTTCAGGTTACTCTCAACAAAGTTCAAAAGGAAAGAAGATCTTGGAAGAACAAGTACCGCACCCTCGACGTAGAGTGTATCCAAATTCATCAACTACTAAAAGAGAAAGATGCTCTGATTGAAATTTTGGAGCAGCATGCTGTAGAGAATCAAGATAACCAAAGGAACTTGCTCGCTCCTTTCACCCGACAAAGGAATGACAACCCGACAATGGCCCAAGCGCCCCGGTCAAAGAAGAGGACTCGGGACCCATTAGTTTAGGTTTCTGTTTTTGCACTTTGTAATCTACTGTATTTCCATTTCTGTAATCCTTTGGAATTCAATAAAAAGGGGTTTCCCCAGTGTTTGATATTTGCAATCTAATTGTCGAAGTTTATTTTGATTAAACCAAAAAAACAATTAATATAATCATTGCATTCATCATTCTCACATCGCGTATTCTCCTTACCTACGAATCTCACGTTTGTGTCTCGATTCTAGAGTCAAACTGTCTCATTCGTATAATACTCGGGCCAATCGTCAGAAAAAGATGGATGATCTTGAGGAAGAAAACAGAGAGTTGAAAGAAGAGATCGACGCTCTGAGAGAGGATATGAGAAAGCTTCGTAACGACATGCAAGCCATGGCAGAAGCTCAGCTACAAAGAACTGTGATCTCAGAGATCACCTCAACGCCCATCATAGAAAAGTATGATCCTAGGTATCAGATGCCGAAAGATCGTCCTTGGGGCATGCCTGTTAACTATATCCCGGAAGGATATGTTCCGCCGATCACTGAAGATCTGGGAATCGCAACAGAAGCCGCTGGGCCTGAAGGTTACAAACTTCGGGAAAACGAAGATGCCAGGGGCATACTCAAGACTCCTGAAGGTTACAAACTTCGGGAGGCACCAAGACTTACTGCCGTAGTCACGGTACCACCCCCTGTGGTGCACACTGTCCCGGAAGGACAGGTTCCACAGACACCTTCTGGTAAGAAGGAAACTATGTTTGACAGAATGGATGAATTCCAGGAGCAGTTCTTGGAAATGCAGAAACTGCTGCAAGCCATTCACGGTCAGGATCTATTTGGAAAGGACGCCGCAGACCTCTGCTAGGTCCCAAATGTGAAAGTCCCACACAAGTTCCAAGTGCCCGACTTTGAAAAATACAAGGGTAACTCTTGCCCTCAGAGCCATCTGGTGATGTACGCTCGGCGGATGTCAGCTCAGACGGAGAATCAGGACCTGCTGATTCACTACTTCCAGGATAGTTTAACCGGTGCCGCACTCAAATGGTACATGGGTTTAAACCGTACTACGATCAGTACATTCAGAGATCTTGGTACTGCCTTCGTCCAACAATACAAATACAATTTGGACATGGCACCCGACAGAGATCAACTCAGATCGATGTCGCAAAAGGAAATGGAAACCTTTAAGGAGTATGCTCAAAGGTGGCGTGAAATTGCCGCTCAAATTTGTCCACCTCTTGAGGAAAAAGAGATGACAAAAATCTTCTTAAAGACCTTAAGCTCATTTTACTACGGCCGAATGGTCGCCAGTGCACCCAGTGATTTCACCGAAATGGTCGGCATGGGTGTACGTCTTGAGGAAGCCGTCCGAGAAGGACGTTTGGTAAAAGACACTGGATCAACGAGCGGTACTAAAAAATACGGTAGTGCTCTCCCTAAGAAAAAAGAGCAAGATATTGGGAATATCTCTCTCGGAAAGCAAAGGCGACGTTATCAACCAGTAGCAGCTGTTACTCCTGCTATCGGCCCCGCGCCTGTTCCTATGTATCAACCTCAGGTTGCGCAGAGCCAACCTGACCAACAAAGGACACAATAGCCTCTTCAGCAGGCTCATACTCCATATAACAACAACCGTACAACACGGCCACCAGGATTTGATCCTATACCCGTAACGTACGCAGAGCTGTTTCCGTTACTGCTGGCTAAGGGGCACATTCAGACTAAGTCTCCCCTTTCAGTTCCGGAAAATCCGCCTTTTTGGTTTAAAGTGGATCAAACATGCCCTTATCATCAAGGAGGTTCAGGGCATAACATTGAGACTTGTCTCAATTTCAAGTCCGACGTGCAAAAGCTTGTTAGGAGCGGGCTCTTATCTTTCAAAGATACGAATCCTAATGTTCTTACGAACCCGCTGCCTCAACATGAGAAAGCTGCAGTCAATCTGATTGAGAAAGAGACTAACAATGTCTATCAAATTCATGATGTACTCTCATTGGGGACCAATCTGGTCAAGATGCATTGTAGACAGAGTGGATATGGCCATGTGCCACCTCATAATTATCACCAGTGTGATATCTGCTCTAAAGACAACCAGGGATGTTCTGTAGTGCAAGCAGCTCTACAGGAACAAATGGATCTTGGATGGATCCAAGAGTACCAAGTTCGTGGAGTTAACATGGTTTACACGAATTCCAACGTCATTCAAAACCACGACATCTGTGCGATGAATGTCAACTTGGTGGCGATGCACTCAAGGCAAAGCCAGTATCATAATCTGCCGCGACACGATTACAGTTCCTGTCTGATTTGCTCGGTAAACAAACAGGGATGCTCTTTCATACAAGAGGCCCTCCAGCGTCAGATGGATCTTGGATGGATCCAAGACTACCATGATAGGAACTCCTATCAAATCAACATGGTTCAGATCTTTGATATTCACGTGATGAATACTAACCTTGTAATGTTACATGGTGAGCAGGTCCGACTCGGATTCTTAATATCACATGATTATCAAAACTGTAAAGCAGGTTGCGAAAACGATCGAGGTTGTACCCTTGTCCAGGAGGCACTTCAGCACTTGTTAAATCACTGATGGATGCCAATCTATATGGACGAAGATACTCAGCAGATTAGTATCAATCACAGGAATCCTACTCGTCGTCAAAGTCAGGATGTCCGATCAATGGAAGATAACCTAGTGAAGTTACATTGTATTCAAAGTGGGCGTGGCCAGGTGCCACCACACAACTATGACAGTTGCAGCGTCTGTTTGGAAAGTAACCAAGGGTGTTACCTTGTGAGAGCAGCTCTTCAGGGTCAGGTCGATCATGGAGAAATTCGTCCATATCCAGGTTCAGGACCCATCATTTGGTCGCCGAACTACCTTGCCGAGCAAGTTGAGGATGTTGTCACGATCTCTGGTCATCACAGGACCAGGGATGTTTTTGCCATCATCCCTCTACTTGACAAATCTAGAGTTCCCAACCGGGAACGGATCAAGGTTACTTATAATGGTCAGAAAAATCAGAAGGTTCCCATAGTCATCTATCTACCGGGGCCACTACCGTATGAATCAGCTAAGGCAATCCCTTACAAATACGGTGCAACAATAATCGAGAATGGAAAGGAAATTCCATTACCCTCCGTCGTGAACATTGCAGACATCAGTCGTGTAACACGGAGCGGTCGAATCTTCAACCGAGGGGTTGGAGAATCCAACAAAGAAAAGGAACTTCAGGCAGAAATTCCTGATCCACCAGTCGATCAATCTAGTAATCCCGACTTTTCAAAAGATAAAGATGAGATGCTAAAGCTCATCCAAAGGAGTGAATATAACATTGTTGATCAACTGTTACAGACTCCTTCAAAGATCTCAGTATTATCACTGTTACTCAGTTCAGAAGCACACAAAGAGGCTCTACAGAAAGTCTTGGAGCAAGCCTTTGTGGAACAGGATGTAACAATCAGACAATTCGATAACATTGTCTCTAACATCACTTCCTGCAATAATTTGGGATTTAGTGATGAGGAATTACCTGAAGAGGGTCGCCGTCATAACATGGCGCTCAACATTACAGTTAACTGCCAGGGCGATGCTTTAGCCAACGTACTGGTAGACACAGGGTCAGCCCTGAATGTTATGCCGAAGTCCACTTTGATGCAATTATCATTTAAGGGCCCTCCGATGAGAGTCAGCGAGGTCTTCGTCAAAGTATTCGACGGATCCAGAAAAATAGTTATCGGCGAAGTTGATCTTCCCATAACTATTGGTCCTCACACTTTCCAAATCACTTTCTAGGTCATGGACATCCGGGAAACATACAGTTGTTTATTAGGAAAACCTTGGATACATCAGGCTGGAGCGGTTACTTCAACCCTCCACCAAAAGCTAAAGTTCGTCAAGAACGATCAACTTGTCACGGTTTGTGGGGAACAAGCCTTGCTTGTGAGCAACTTATCATCATCTACTTGTGTGGAACCCGAGGAGGTTATTGGAACTCAGTTCCAAGCACTATCGGTGAGCAAGAACGATTAATCTGAAGGAGAAACCTCGATTTCCTCATACATCGATGTTATCAAAGCGGTCGAGAGTACCGATACAACCGGATGGGGACGGCTTGTCATTCCTATTGACAATAAAACAAAGAAGGGTCTTGGTTTTTCTGCGACCTGTACCCAGACAGCCGCCAATGATGAAAGTCTTCATCCCCTTCAAAACTTCTTCCACAGTAGAGGTTTTCTTCACCCAGTGTCTCAGACAGTTCATGGTATCAATGAGGAAGATCCCTCTGACATAGATGAAGAATGGAAGTCCTACCTTAACAAGGATGGCTATATGTCTCAGGAAGAGGTGCCTATGCCTTTTTGCTTTCCTACAGAAAGTCTGAGATTTATACCAAGATCAGATGTCGAAATGATCTACGGAGATTGTGATCCGGAAGGATGCCGTGCTCCGCCAAATTCATTAGAGGAAGACACTCCGATGAAAGACAACTTTGACCACAATTACTATGGCCCAATGGATGGCCTGCCAATGTGGCAGCCTTACCCAGGAAACTTGGGGCAAGAGAGTCAGCTGAACAATGAAACTCAGCTGAGCGTCATTGAACAGAATACCTGTGTCCCCGCTATGTCATGGGATCAACACTCAGGTCATTCAGAAACTACTCAACATGAAGATGAATTCACAACGTTTGCAGAACTAGAATTCATCAACTATGCTTTTTCTGAGGTCAACGTCATCGAGAGGGGTGACTTCTCCAGTTCCAAAGAAGTTTGGGACACTCTGGGACAACCAAGTGGAAAATACGACTTTATGGTCAAGTACACTGCTCCCGAAAGCTCTCGTATCAGGCTCGAAGATATCCAGCCAACTGGATGGGGAGATGCAACTGAGAGCACAACTACTCTGCATAATGCAACCGAGGAATCCTCCTACGAAAACTTTGCTTGGGAGACAGATTCCAATGATCCTACTCCACCAGAAATCAGCGTCATTTCTGAAGACAAATCAAGGAAGGTGCCAGACTTTGTGATTCACCGAGGAGTTCGCCGCCAATGGGTTACCGTCGAGGTTCCGAAGGTTGTTCGTCAGTCAAAGTAATTGCCATCTTTAACCTTTCACCCTGCCCAGGTGAAACGGATGTTTTGATAGGGCTCGCTTTTTGTAAATTTCCCTCTTCGCTTTGCCCAAAGCGAGTGAGTTTTGTTTTATGGGGCTGTAGTTTCAAGATTCGACTTGTTCATTAATAAAATAATGTCGTTCTGTAATTTCTGCATTAATTGCTGTTTTCTCTTTTTGCTTTTTCAGAAAATGGTAATCCTAAAAAACATTCAATAATAAAAACGAGCAGTAAAATCAAAACACTGCACACACTTACATTTTCTCTATCTCTTCTAAACACGAATCATCACGTCATGCAGATTGCTTGTTTTAAACCCAGTTGAAACATACGATCCAATGCCTTCTTCCAACTTTGAGTTCCCGGTATTCGAGGCTGAAGAAGAAAATGACAACCAAATTCCAGAAGAGATCTCCCGACTACTCAGACAAGAGGAAAGGTCCATTGAACCTCACAAAGAGCCGTTGGAAACGGTAAACTTGGGTTCAGAAAAAGAGAGAAAAGAAATCAGGATCGGAGCACTGCTCAGTCCAACTGCCAGAGAAGATCTGATAAAGCTTCTCAAAGAATTCCCCGATGTGTTCGCTTGGTCCTATCAGGATATGCCAGGGTTGGATACCAGCATCGTGGAACATCACTTACCGTTGAGATCGGAATGTCCGCCAGTAAAGCAAAGGTTGAGACGCACTCACCCGGACATGGCCATCAAAATCAAAGAGGAGGTACAGAAACAGATTAACGCGGGTTTCCTTGCTACATCTGAATATCCTCAATGGTTAGCCAACATCGTACCCATTCCCAAAACGGATGGAAAGGTCAGAATGTGTGTTGATTACAGAGATCTAAACAAGGCAAGTCCAAAGGACGACTTTCCTTTACCACACATTGACATGCTGGTTGACAGTACAACAAAGTTCAAAGTATTCTCCTTCATGGATGGATTCTCGGGCTATAACCAGATCAAAATGGTGCCGAAAGACATGGAGAAAACTTCGTTCATTACCCCATGGGGTACCTTTTGTTACAAGGTAATTCCGTTCGGTTTGAAGAATGCCGGGGCGACCTATCAAAGGGCCATGACTACTCTGTTTCATGACATGATACACAAAGAAATTGAGGTATATGTCGATGATTTGATTGCAAAATCAAGAACAAAGGAGGAGCACGTTGAACATCTGTCAAAATTATTTGAACGTCTAAGAAAATTCAAGCTCCGCTTGAATCCTAACAAGTGCACCTTCGGTGTCCGTTCGGGGAAATTACTAGGGTTCATCGTCAGCCAGAAAGGGATTGAAGTTGATCCTGACAAGGTCAAGGCCATTCAAGAAATGCCTTCTCCGAAAACTGAAAAACAAGTCAGAGGATTCCTGGGACGTCTGAACTACATCTCCAGATTCATATTCCTCATGACCGCGACGTGTGCGCCGATTTTCAAATTACTCAAAAAGAACCAGGATTGCGTTTGGTCAGAAGATTGCCAAATTGCCTTCGACAGTATTAAGGAATATCTGTTGAATCCTCCGATTCTATCACCTCCAGTGGAAGGGAGACCACTGATCATTTACCTCACAGTCCTAGAGGACTCAATGGGATGTGTACTTGGCCAACAAGACGAAACTAAAAGAAAAGAGTCTGCCATTTACTATCTAAGCAAGAAATTCACCGACTGCGAGACTCGGTACACAATGCTTGAGAAAACTTGTTGCGCTTTGGCTTGGGCAGCCAAACGTCTTCGCCAGTACATGATTCGTCATACTACTTGGTTGGTCTCCGAAATGGATCCAATCAAGTACGTTTTCGAAAAACCTGCTCTCACGGGAAGGATTGCCCGTTGGCAGATGTTACTATCAGAATATGACATAGAGTACCATGCTCAGAAAGCCATTAAAGGAAGTATTTTAGCCGATCATTTGGCTCATCAACCAATTGACGATCAAGAATCAATCGGGTTTGACTTCCTAGACGAAGATGTCATGTATCTAAAGATGAAAGATTGCGATGAACCGCTACCCAGTGAAGGGCCAGAACCAGGTTCCCAGTGGGGACTTATCTTTGATGGAGCAGTCAATCATTATGGAAACGGAATTGGGGCAATCATTGTTACCCCTCAGGGTTCCCACATTCCTTTCACTGCCAGACTTACGTTCAAATGTACGAACAACGAGGCCGAATACGAAGCTTGTATTATGGGTCTCGAAGAAGCGATTGATTTAAGGATAAAAAACTTGGACGTATACGGCGATTCAGCCCTGGTTATTAACCAGATAAAAGGAGATTGGAACACATACCAATCAGGATTGATTCCTTACAAAGACTATGCAAGAAGGTTGTTACCCTTCTTCAACAGAGTTGACTTTCATCACATCCCTCGTGATGAGAATCACATGGCTGATGCATTAGCCACTCTCTCTTCCATGATTAGTGTAGGTCGATAGAATGACATACCTAAGATCGACATCATGCGCCTTGAACGGCCCGCTTACATCTTCGCGATTGAAGCAGTCATAGACGACAGATCTTGGTATCACAATATCAAATGCTTCCTTCAGAAACAAGAGTACCCATCTGGGGCACTCAGAAAAGATAGGAAAACCCTCAGAAGATTGGCTGGAAACTTTTTCCTGAGCGGTGACACTCTTTATAAGAGAAATTTTGACATGGTCTTGCTCCGATGCGTCGACAGACCAGAAGCAGACATGCTCATGAAGGAAATTCATAAAGGATCCTTTGGCACTCATGCCAACGGACGCACAATGGCGGGAAAAATTCTTAGGGCCGGGTATTATTGGTTGACCATGGAATCCGACTGCTACAAGTACATGAGGAGGTGTCACAAGTGTCAGATATACTCCGACAAAATTCATGTACCGCCATCACATCTCAAAGTTCTTTCTTCCCCGTGGCCATTTTCCATATGGGGAATCGATATGATTGGTATGATTGAGCCCAAGGCTTCAAACGGACATCGGTTCATATTGGTAGCCATTGATTATTTCACCAAGTGGGTCGAAGCAGCGTCATTCGCCAATGTAACCCGACAAGTGGTGGTCCGATTTATCAAAAACAATATCATCTGCCGTTATGGTGTTCCAAGCGAGATCATTACTGATAATGGATCTAACTTGAACAATAAGATGATGAAGGTTGTGTGCAGAGTTCAAGATCGAACACCATAACTCATCTCCCTACCGACCCAAGATGAACGGAGCGGTAGAAGCGGCTAACAAGAACATCAAGAAGATCGTTCAAAAGATGGTTGTAACCTATAAAGATTGGCACGAAATGCTACCCTTTTCTCTTCACGGTTATCGAACATCTGTCCGCACTTCAACAGGGGCAACCCCTTTCTCTCTAGTATATGGCATGGAAGCAGTGCTCCCCATAGAAGTAGAGATCCCATCAATCCGGGTATTGATGGAAGCTAAGCTCACCGAAGCTGAATGGTGTCAAAGTCGACACGACGAACTGAACCTGATCGAAGAGAAGCGAATCACGACACTATGCCACGGTCAGTTGTATCAACAGAGAATGAAAAGGGCGTTCGACAAAAAGGTCCGACCGCATATCTTCAGAAAAGGAGACCTTGTGCTCAAGAAGATACAATAATTTCTCACTGATTCTCGGGGCAAATGGACCCCAAATTATGATGGCCCCTATGTGGTCACGAAAGCTTTCTCAGGCGGCGCCTTGAGACTTGCAACCATGGACGGAGAGGAATTTGCCTATCCCACGAATGTTGATATAGTCAAGAAATACTTCGCCTAAAACTAAAAAAAAAAAACGTCTCGGTGGATTGAAAACCCGAAAGGGCAATCCAGGCAAAAGTTAGAGACATGAAAAGAATCATCCCGATGGATTGGAAATCTCATAGTACAATCCAGGCAAAAGTTAGGGATAATGGCAAGTAACTATGTTCAACAGAGGCAAGTCCCTCAGCAGCAGCTGCATCATCTATCAGAGGAAATCTCCAGTCAAAGGTCATCTTCGACAGAAGCTCAGGATGTCCCGAATTCAAAGTTGGTAGAAGGATAGTGGTCGTTATGTTTCAACGTAGCCCTTTTCCCTATAAATTACCATTTTCTAACTTTGTATATACTCTTTGGAATCACGCGTTTGGCTGATCTTCATCTTATCAATAAAATTTGAGCCCTTGTGCTTTTGTTTGTAATTCTTTACTTGTTTTAGCTTTACAGAACGACGTTGTTTAAATTTAACCAGCGATTCTTAAAATAAAACAAAAATAAATTTACTTGTTAAACTTTTTCTGCTTTTAAATTAAAGATGGCATTTCTTTTGACTGTTGAACATCAGAAGAACATCGATCGCTTCTCCCGAAGTAAGCGAACTTCAAAGTGCAGAATCAAAGTACTCCTTCTAGACCAGTACTCCTGAATGAAGGATCAATAATGTCAGAGACCATGTTTCGTCTGACATTCTCGGCCGAGTTCTCATCTCCTAAGCCCGATCAACATAGCTCCCAACGGGACTATCTCTCCTAAGCAAGGTGGAATTGCTATTTTGAGCCAACGGTACTTCTTCGCCCCGCGATGGCCGAGTATCGAATTGTGTTCATCCATTAGTCTGTATGTCGCGTCTGTTTTGTCAGCATATACATACGTACTTCATGTATTTTTGATTTGCATTTACATTTCATATTGCATCGTTATCACTCTAGCCGGTCTTGTCCCCTAGTGATAAACAGTTTTCTCAATCGAGTTTGTCAGTTATTTCCTCGTCGGGAAGTGTTGCGTCTGCACAATCTCGCCACCAGTGTATCTTTAGATCAGAGTCGGCACTTGGCCACTTTGATAATTTGAACCTCTGAAGAGCCAGAGAAAACTTTTAATAAACATCACTCTTCGCCATTGAAGATGATATCCTTGCTTTCCCGGATTAAGGAAAATCCACAGAGAAAGCCTCGTGATCAGAGATTCGGCAGCAGGCCAGTTTTGCTCCGAAAAACCACTGATGAGAAGGTCATTGGCACCTCAAAATTGGATCCCATCATATGGCATTTCTCCGGGAAGATCCCGAGAAAAGTATGATGTAACCCCAAACGAAAGCAGTCTCTCAAGAGACTCGCTTTCCCCAGTAGAATCGATAAATGGCGTCTCCAACGGAGAAGTTTGTACAACTCTACAATTCAGACGAATGGGTTCCCCAGCAAGTCTGACATCAAATCTTTTCCCACTCAAATGGCGTCTCCCCAGGAAAATTTGGCGAGAAGTTTGAGGGAAAACGGCTACTAATAGCGTCCCTTGTCAATAAAGTTTATTGACAAAAGAAACTTAGACCAGTTCCTTGGTAGGAAACCAGGATCGAGGGGAAGTTTATTTCTGAAACTTAGACCAGTTCCTTGGTAGAAAACCAGGATCGAGGGGAAGTTCATATCAGAAACTAAGACCAGTTCCTTGGTAGGAAACCAGGATCGAGGGGAAGTTTATATCAGAAACTAAGATCAGTTCCTTGGTAGGAAACCAGGATCGAGGGGAAGTTTACCTTTTCTAAGCATCATTGCTTAGCTAAAGAAGATGAATGCGTAAGCTACCATTCATAACCACCATCAAAATTTCGGGTATTCCGATATTTAATCCTCTTGCACCCCGAATGCCCGAATCCCTTCGTCATTCACACCTTCGGGTCCAAGAAGATTAAATAGGGGCATCTGTAATACCCCAAATATTGACCACTTAGATTTCCCATCATTGTGAAAATCATCATCACAATATGGATGAACCATCATGCTTCATCAGTCTCCCCAAAGATGGGTGAGCATCCAATACAATCAAAATTAGGGTTTCAAGCCCTCTCTGAGTGCTTAGACAAAGGATCAATCAAGGAATGACATGATCTTAAACTTGTCTAATCTCTAAAACATCCTCAAAGGATCAAAAGGACTCCTACTTCAAGGATTAAGCATAAAGCTGCTCCCTTCTAGGTGGATCAAGTCTCAAGATCGACAGTGTCACCAAATTAGGGTTTTGGTCGACCAGGGCCTATAGATGGAAATTTTCATCTGGGCACAAGGCAATGATCCAAAACATAACCTAATATACTTCATGGAACCTCATGAACCCATGCATCAAGTCAATTTTGCCTCAGGGGATGCATTCATCAAAAATCAGGAATTAGGGTTTCTTGACCTAATTCTCCCCTAAGTTGACTTTTAGGGCAAACCATGAGCCAATACCTCAAGAGAGGGTTTGAGGGTCTCTAATATACCATATTGATCCATTTGGAACAATGGATTGATCCAAGAAGCTTGAGCAACAAGTCTCAATTTCATCTGCACCATAATTAGGGTTTTAAGAGAAAAGTCAACTGTAACTTTGACTTTTGACCAGGACATGCTCCCAAACCCTAATACATGATTGAATATACCCTATGACACCCATGGAACATGTCCATCAAGTTTGATTTAGGTCAAGGACATGATTTCCTAAAGAATTGCACAGTTTGGAATTCATCTGATAAAAAGTCAACTGTGCACAAAAGTCAACTTTGACTTTTTGAGAATTTTCACCAAAATGGATTTTTAACCCTAAAATGATGTTAATGTATGATTTGAATCATCATTCATCAAGAAAAATCAAGAAAAGTGAGATAACTTGTAAAAGGGGTAACCATAAAACTTAGAAATTTTTCTAAATTAAAAATAAAGTGGCAAAGGTACCAACTTTGGAGGACCATAACTCCTAAACCACAAGGCCATTTTTTCTCATCCAAAGATGGATTTGTAGCCCTCATTATCACCTACAAAAACTTCAACTACAAGTCATTCCAATTCATTAAGGATTTTGAGTTATGGAGTGATCAAAGTGGCTGAAAAGTGAAAATCTCACTTTTTCCAACACTTAGTGAAATTTTCATTAAGTCAGATTCTGCCTCACTTTTTGCCAAATGTAGGGGGATTTTTCACTTGGAATCAAAAGAGATCAAAACCAAACTTGTTCAAACAGTTGTTGTATCATGTAAGAGCTTTCCAAAATGGCCAAGAACATTTCCAAATTCAACCTACACCATGAGATACAACATTGCCAAGTTGCCTTGCTGAAATCTGTCAAGGCAAGGCAGAATTTGCAACTTTGGTCGATTTGCCAAAATCAGCCAAATTCAATTGCTCCTATCCACTTGGACACCTCAGAGGATTGAATCTAAAGGGGACAATCACTGAGCCAAGCCTCCAAAGTCCATGGAACAAGAAATAACATGTTGGACCTAGAATGGCCAAAATAGGGACAAGACTTCAAATTTGGAATGAGGCATTCAATTGAACCATCAAGGTGGCATGGACTGAGCCATTCTCATCTGAAATCAGTCAAGACTTATCCAAGACCAAGGGAACCAAAGCTCTGTGCCCTAACCTCTAGCCAATGGCTAGAGGAGACTTGGATTTTCATTTGCCAACATTGGCCAAACCTACTTACCAGCTGCCATGCACCATTCCTTGCAAAACAAACTTGATCTACTATAAATAGAGCTCAATTGTGGTCAGTTTGAGTACACCAAAGCCATCTAACAGATGCTTTCCTCAAAATCTCTTCTTTCACTCCAATTTTGCCTTCTAAGGCAAGTCACTATCGGGTTTTGAGTTTGAGAGCAATTCCAATCAAACCAATCACTCACACACCTCACATACATCACATATGAGCTGATCAAACACTTAGATTACTTCTGAAACATCAATTTCACAAAATCACCAGCTGATTGCTCAAGGTTTTAACCAAAGTGCAGCTGAGGTACCACAAAATGATCCAGCCAATTTCAATCAAGTCCAACCATCCAAACACAATCCATAGGGTGTAGGGAAGCTGTTCAGACCATCACCACTCATCTGTAACACCTCCAAATCAAAAATCACTTTGAACTTGTTGTCACGACTTGGAGGTAAGCACATACTTGGTCATCTCTCAATCTATGCATATTTCCTCGCACAATAATTTGGCCATATGTTCATAATCATGCATGGAATGTTTTCCCTCAATTAATTGCATCGTTTGAATCGTGTATCAAAAATCCTAGCCTTCATGTAGAAATTAGGGTTCTTGAGGTCTCTTCGTGATTTCTTGTTGTATGTTTAATTTAAATGAAATTAAAGTACATAAACATGATCGTGAGGTTGAGACGAGCATAATGATATGTGGATTGCATGATATGATTACGTATTCATGGAGATTGGATAGAAAATGCAAATCTGAGAAACCAAGAACACGCGCGTGTTCTTCAGCTTGTTCTTGGCGCCATTTTTAGAAATTCAAATATTTGAATTTTGTGATTTTGTTTAATTGATTCAAAAATTAATTTCTCTCTGAGTTTTAATGATTTTGAGTTGATTCTTTTTTTAATAATTCACAAAAATGTTAAAATATTTTATTTTCACAAAAAATCCCAAAAATATTATTTATTTCATATAATTGATATTTTTGTAAAGAATTAATATTTTGATTGTTTTTGGCATTTTAAATATTTTTTCTACATTGATTTTGCAGCTTTTAATGCTTTCTAATTATTTTGTAGGTCAATACTTAATTTTTGAAGCATTAATCCAAGATCACAATTTGTTTTCCATGTGTTAAACAATTTTTGATCATTTTAATTGAATTTTTATTCAATTAAATACATTTTGAAAACAAATTAGGGTTTTGGATTAATTCAACCCTCATAAATCATTTTCAAAACTTTTTGGGGCCTCACTCATTGTATAAGTCCCTCTGTACAAGTAAACGGCGCGATCGTCGCCCGTTTAAAAAATAAAAACCTTTTGGGCCTCTCCTTGAGCTATAAGACCCATTCAAAACACTTTGGGCCTCTATTAGAGTGTAAGACCCAATCCCCCTTTTAACCAAAACATCTTGGGCCTCACTTATTGTATAAGTCCCTCTGCGTTAAAAGAAAACCTCGGCGCGATCGCCATTTTTAAACGAAAAATCATTTGGCCTACCCTCGTGTTATAAGCCCCACTCTTTTCTTTAAACCTTTTTGGGCCTCTTGAGAGAGTGTAAGACCCATCCCTTTGTACAGAAAACCTTTTTCGGGCCTCAGTCACTTGTATAAGTCCCTCTGTACAAATTCAAACAGTGCGCTCACTGATAAAACCCTGGGCCTCTCCTTGAGCTGTAAGCCCCAAATCTTTCTTTTTCAAAGCACTTTCTCATTTGATTTTGAATATACTGTTGTTTTCAATCTTTCTTTGTTGAACAACTAACCAAACAGCATGGAAGCTCTACAACCGAGTAAGTGGTTATCGCTTTCGTTTACTGCTTTCATATTATAAACTGTATTGTGGGGCTGCTCACTGTAAGTCTCCTTTCATAAACTCATATCTACTGTGTAATAATAGTATAGATATTTCGAGTTTCCCCGGCAACTACGTCTAGAACTAGGTGACGCCGTTTCATTTATTCATAGAAATAGACGCCTAGATCCCCAATAGGAGCACCAGATACAGTCTTCTCTTCGGCTGTCCTCCTTAGGAATCGTCAAGAAGCTCTACTCCCCAAGATGAATGTATTCTCCGTGAATGGCATCTTTGAGTTTCTTCCAAATTCTCGAACTTTTCTGACTTGATCTATTCCTTGTGAATAGCTTTCCTTGAATGTCTCGGGGTTTGGGTACCCACTACGGTCATAATCTTGGACCTTAACTAAGGAACCCTCTTTAAAGGTTAAAAGTCGCTGGATAGTAAACCTCGCACGTTTACCAGTGGTTTTTATCTTTAAAGAGTTATCTCTCCTAATGGAAAGGAGATGATAGACCCACGGGCTTCTTAAAAGCATCGGCCTCCTCTTGGGCATTATTCAAGGACACTACGGCTTCTTAGAAGTATTCACAGCCTCCTCTTAGGCTTCATATAATGATCTCTTCCTCCGGGAATGATAGCCTCCTCTTGGGCTTAGTACAAGGACCCGTCGGCTTCTTATAAGTTTCCAGCCTCCTCTTGGGCTTCGTACAAATTGTCCCGACGACCTCCTAGAGGTATAGGAACAGAACCTAGTCAGCCTCATAGAACAGTCCTTTCATAGAGTCTACTACTGTTTCTCAAAACATAGTACAAAAGATAAAACTCTAGACTTGGACAGTCTAATTTCCTTGAGTTTCAAAAGACATTCTCAAGTGACCCCTTCGTTAAATAGGAAGGAAACCCGCAGACTCAGACAGTCTCAATACCCTTTGGATTTCCAGTTTCCCCAAAGAAGAGGAAACAACCCCGATCCTCAGATCTAACCCACGAGTACGGTGATGCTCATATAAGAACTGATTTTCTCTTTCAAAATCAGTATACTGGACCTGTCACTTAACTGACATAGCCTCCTCTTGGGCTTTGTACAATGACTCTCCCTAGCGGAGTCAAACAACGTTTTAGCCTCTCTCTCGGGCTTTGTACGAGACACATAAAAAGACTCCCTCGTTGAGTCAATCATCCTTTCGCCTCCATCTCGGGCTTTATACGAGATACAAAAAGGTTCTTATTGAGCCAAACTTCTTTTAGCCTCTCTCTCGGGCTTTGTACGAGACACAAAATAGCCTCCTCTTAGGCTTTGTATAAGAAAACCACTGGTTGATCCAATCAACCTTTTAGTATCAAAGTTGTGCGTCGTTCACAGTACACAAACATCAACAACTCCTTTCCCTTCATCTAATCGCTGTAAGCGGCAAGCCTCTGGATCATCTATATCCACGCCACTGTCTCTCTTTTAGCATGAGAAATTCCTAAGGAAAGATATCATTGCTCTACACTGAGTTAAAGTCTTCTCCTTCAGGTTAAAACCCTTTTTTCAGAAATTATGGCATTGCTCGGATCTGCGTATCCCAGTTAAAGTAATTCTCCTTCTCCCCTCTTTAGAGATGACAAATTCTCTCTAAAGTCGAAGTCTTTCAGCTTCATGTCTTGGGCTTTGAACAAGACACAAATAGACCTTTCAGCTTCACATCTTGGGCTTTGAACAAGATACAAATCACCTTTCGTTTCACGTCTTGGGCTTTGAACAAGACACCAAAACACCCATTTCCTCCCATAGAATAGGAGGAACTACGAACGCTCTGATTTCCCTGTTTCGGTAAACGGGAATACGTAGGCATAAGATCGAAAGAAAAGATCTTAGCGAGCACAATCAACAAAAAAACCAAATCCCATATCTCCATCAATCAAAAGCAGTAATTCAAAAGCATCAGTCCTAACATCCTAATCCTTGTTCCCCGCCAGAAACCTTCTGCCCAGGTAAAAAAAGAAAGAAAACAGTATTGGCGAAAATACAAATAACCAGTACAAAGGCCCCCCACATTGATAGCATTTGTAACCTAACAGACCACTGTTTAAACTCAGTATGCAAAGCAGGGTTAATTGGAGACATCTATTTCCCTTCCTTATTCAGCTCACAATAGGATAAAAAATGAATCGACCTGTAGTCAAAGCTCAAACCGCAGAGAGCGACCAGCGCTTAAGAACCGCGTCCAAAATCGCTCGCTACACCAACGCTGGAGGAGTATTCTCATCTGATTGATTTACATATCACTGATCGAGCTCCATTTTTTGGACTGGAAGAAATTCCAAAGAATCAGACCATTGCAAGAGCAATTCATTTGGACGAGTCTGAGGTCAGGACTCACATGACCATTAAGGGTGGCATACAAGGTTTGCCAGCCTAGTTTCTGACAAAGAAAGCTTTGTACTTCGCTAGTATAGGGAACGAGACTGCTTTTGAAAGCATATTTGTTTTACTCACCTACGGATTATTTTTGCTTCCCAACATTAATAATTTCGTCGATATCAACTCCATTAAGGTTTTTCTCATTGGAAACCCTGTGCCGACTTTGCTCGCAGATGCGTATCATTCTGTACACTTGGGGAATTTGTACAGCGGAGGGGAGATCACATGTTGTGTACCTCTGCTTTATAAATGGTTTATCTCCCATTTATCTAAGTCTGCTACTTTTTGGGATCATAAGAGTGCCTTACGTTGGTCGCAGAAAATTATGTCTCTCACCAACTCTGATATAGATTGGTGCAATAGGATTTATGATGGAATCAGGATCATTGACCGTTGTGGAAACTTCCCCAACGTACCCCTTATAGGAACTAAGGGAGGAATCAACTATCATCCGATATTGGTTCGCCGTCAGTTTGGATACCCGATGAGGCATGTTCCCTTTAATGCTCATCTGGAAGGTCTTTTCTTCAAGGAAAGAGAAAGTGACAGAGCACTAAAGACGGAAATAATGCACGCTTAGAAACATGTTCATAAGAAAGGACAGGAGTCTCTAGGAAAACCGGACTGTGTCTCGGTGGAGCCTTATCTCCACTGGGTACAAACTAGAGCTCTCAAGCTAAAGATGCCTTATCCTCGTCATGGAATTCTTCCACCGAGGGAGTTTGTCATGTATTTCATGATGGAAACTGAAAAGCTTCAGGTTACTCTCAACAAAATTCAACGGGAGAGGAGTTCTTGGAAGAACAAGTACCGCACCCTCGATGTGGAGTGTATCAAAATACAACAACTACTGAAAGAGAAGGACGCTCTGATTGAGATTTTAGAGCAACATGCTGTGGATAATTAGGATGACCAAAGGAATTTGCTCGCTCTTTTCACTTGGCAAAAAAATGACAACCCGACAATGGCTTAAGAGCCCCGGTCAAAGAAAAGGAAGATACCAGAATCAGCACCCGAGTTCTCTCGGGACCCATTAGCTTAGGTTTCTGTTTCTGCACTTTATAATCTACTGTATTTTCGTTTCCGCAATCCTTTGAATTTCAATAAAAAGGGGTTTCCCCGCCGTTTGATATTTGCAATCTAATTGTCGAAGTTTATTTTGATTAAACCAAAAACAACAATTAATATAATCATTGCATTCATCATTCTCACATCGCGTATTCTTCTTACCTACGAATCTCACGTTTGTGTCTCGGTTCTAGAGTCAAACTGTCTCATTCGTATAATACTCGGGCCAATCGTCAGAAAAAAGATGGATGATCTTGAGGAAGAAAACAGAGAGTTGAAAGAAGAGATCGACGCTCTGAGAGAGGATATGAGAAAGCTTCGAAACGACATGCAAGCCATGGCAGAAGCTCAGCTACAAAGGACTGTGATCTCGGAGATCACCTCAGCGCCCATAGTGGAGAAGTTTGATCCTAGGTATCAGATGCCGAAAGATCGTCCTTGGGGCATGCCTGCAAACTATATCCCGGAAGGATATATTCCGCCGATCACTGAAGATCAGGGAATAATAACAGAAGCCGCTGGTCCTGAAGGTTATAAACTTCGAGAAAGCGAAGATGCCAGAGGCATATTGAAGACTCCTGAAGGTTACAAACCTCGAGAAACGCCAAAACTCACTGTCGTAGTCACGGTACCACCCCCTGTGGTGCACACTGTCCTGGAAGGACAGATTCCATAGATACCTTCTAGTAAGAAGGAAACTATGTTTGACCAGATGGATGAATTCCAGGAATAGTTCTTGGAAATGCAGAAGGAACTGCAAGCCATTCGTGGTCAGGATATATTTGGAAAGGACGCCGCAGACCTTTGTCTAGTCCCCAATGTGAAAGTTCCGCACAAATTTCAAGTGCCCGACTTTGAAAAATACAAGGGTAAATCTTGCCCTCAAAGTCACTTGGTGATGTACGCTCGGTGAATGTCAGCTCAGACGGAGAATCAGGACCTACTGATTCACTACTTTCAGGATAGTTTAACCGGTGCCGCATTAAAATGGTACATGGGTTTAAACCGTGCTATGATTAGCACATTCAGAGATCTTGGTACTGCCTTCGTCCAACAATACAAATATAATTTGGACATGGCACCGGACAGAGATCAACTCAGATCAATGTCACAAAAGGACAAGGAAACCTTTAAGGAGTACGCCCAGAGATGGCGTGAAATTGCCGCTCAAATTTGTCCACCTCTTGAGGAAAAGAAGATGACAAAGATTTTCTTAAGGACCTTGAGCTCATTCTACTACGACAGAATGGTTGCCAGTGCGCCCAGTGACTTCACCGAGATGGTGGGCATGGGAGTTCGTCTTGAGGAAGCCGTCCGAGAAGGACGTTTGGCAAAAGACGCTGGATCATCGAGCAGTACAAAACGATACGGTAGTGCTCTCCCTAAGAAAAAAGAGCAGGATATTGGGAATATCTCTCTCGGAAAGCAAAGGTGACGTTATCAACCGGTAGCAGCTGTAACTCCTGCTATCAGCCCTGCGCCTATTCCTACGTATCAACCTCAGGTTGCACAGAGCCAACCTAATCAGCAAAGGATACAGCAGCCTCTTCAGCAGGCTCGTCCTCCATATAACAACAACCGTACAACGCGGCCACCAGGGTTTGATCCTATACCCATGTTGTACGCAGAACTATTTCTGTTACTACTGGCTAAGGGGCACATCCAGACTAAGTCTCCTCTTACAGTACCGAAAAATCTGCCTTTTTGGTTTAAGGTGGACCAGACATGCCCTTATCATCAAGGAGGACCAGGGCATAACATAGAGAATTGTCTTAATTTCAAATCCGACGTGCAAAAGCTTGTTAGGAGCGAGCTCTTATCTTTCAAAGATACGAATCCCAATGTTCTCATGAACCCGCTGCCTCAACATGAGAAAGCTGCAGTCAACTTGATTGAGAAAGAATTTAACAACGTCTATCAAATTCATGATGTACTCTTATTAAGGACCAATCTGGTCAAGATGCATTGTAGACAGAGTGGATATGGCCATGTGCCACCTCATAATTATCACCAATGTGATGTCTGCTCTAAAAACAATCAAGGATGTTCTATAATGCAAACAGCTCTACAGGAACAGATGGATCTCGGATGGATCCAAGAGCACCGAGTTCGTGGAGTTAACATGGTCTATACGAATTCCAATGTCATTCAGAACCACGATATCTGTGCAATGAATGTTAACCTGGTGGCAATGCACTCAAGGAAAAGCCAGTATCATAATCTGCCATGACACGATTACAGTTCCTGTCTGACTTGCTCGGTAAACAAACAGGGATGCTCTTTCATACAAGAGGCCCTCCAGCGTCATATGGATCTTGGATTGATCCAAGACTACCATGATAGGAACCCTTATCTGATCAACATGGTTCAGATCTTCGATATTCACGTGATGAATACCAACCTGGTAGAGTTATATGCTAAGCAGGTCCGAGTCAGATTCTTAATATCACACGACTATCAAAGCTGTAAAGCAGGTTGTGAAAACGATCGAGGTTGTACCCTTGTCCAGGAGTAGGGATGGCAGGCAGACCCAAACCCGCGGGCCCACCCGCACCCGAACCCGAGTCAACGGGTAAAAACCCGAGATGACTGGGTTTGGGTTCGGGTTCGGGTGCCACCTGATATTTCGGGTGCGGGTTTGGGTAGTGTAAAACCCGTGCCCGAAACCCGAAACCACACCCGATATATATATATATATATATATATATATATATATATATATATTTTTTTTTTTAATTTTGGCTACGGGTTCGGGTTTGGGTGAAAAAACCCGAACCCAACGGGTGTGGGCGTGGGTGTTATTTTGGCACCCGAATAGCCTTTGGGTTCGGGTGGTGATTTCGGGTGCGGGTTTGGGTAGTGTGAAACCCGCACCCGACCCGACCCATTGCCATCCCTATCCAGGAGGCACTTCAGCACTTGTTAAATCACTGGTGGATGCCAATCTATATGGATGAAGATACTCAGCAGATTAGTATCAGTAACAGGAATCCTACTTGACTTCAAAGTCAGGATGTCTGATCTATGGAAGCTAACCTAGTAAGGTTACATTGTATTCAAAGTGGACGTGGCCAGGTGCCCCCACACAACTATGACCGTTGTAGTGTTTGTTCTGAAAGTAACCAAGGGTGCTACCTTGTGAGAGCAGCTCTTCAGGGTCAGGTGGATGGTAGGGAGATTCACCCATATCCGGGTTCTGGACCCATCAACTGGACGCCGAACTACCTTGCCAATCAAGTCGAGGATGTTGTCACAATCTCTGGTCGTCACCAGACCAGGGATGTTTTTGCCATCATCCCTCTACTTGAAGAATCTAGAATTCCCAACCGGGAACGGATCGAGATTACTTATGATGGTCAGAAAAATAAGAAGGTTCCCATAGTCATCTATCTACCAGGACCACTACCATATGAATCAACTAAAGCAATCCCTTACAAATACGGTGCAACGACAGTTAAAAATGGAAAGGAAATTCCATTACCCTCCGTCGTGAATATTGCAAACATCAGTCGTGAAGCGAGGAGTGGTAAAATCTTCAACAGGGGAGTTGGAGAGTCTAACAAGGAAAAGGAACTTCAGACAGAAGCTCCCGATCCATCAGTCGGTCAATCCAGTAATCCCGACCTTTCGAAAAATAATGATGAGATGCTGAAGCTCGTCCAAAGGAGTGAATATAACATTGTTGATCAGCTGTTACAGACTCCTTCAAAGATCTCGGTATTATCACTGTTACTTAGTTCAGAAGCCCACAGGGAGGCTCTACAGAAAGTCTTGGAGCAAGCCTTTGTGGAACAGGATGTAACAATCAGACAGTTCGATAATATTGTCTCTAACATCACTTCTTGCAATAACTTGGGATTTAGTGATGAGGAATTACCTGAAGAGGGTCGACGTCATAACATGGCGCTCAACATTACAGTTAACTGTCAGGACGATGTTTTAGCCAGTGTACTGGTAGACACAGGGCCAGCCCTGAATGTTATGCCGAAGTCCACTTTGATGTAATTATCATTCAAGGGCCCTCCGATGAGAATCAGCGAGGTCGTCGTCAAAGCGTTCGACGGATCCAGAAAAACAGTTATCGGCGAAGTTGATCTTCCCATAACTATCGGTCCTCACACTTTCCAATTCACTTTCCAGGTCATGGACATCCGGGCAACATACAGTTGTTTATTAGGAAGACCTTGGATACATCAGGCTGGAGCGGTCACTTCGACCCTCCACCAAAAGCTAAAGTTCGTTCAGAATGATCAACTTGTCACAGTCTGTGGAGAACAGGCCTTGCTCGTGAGTAACTTATCATCATCTGTTTGTGTAGAACCCGAGGAGGTTATTGGGACGCAGTTCCAAGCGCTGTCGGTGGGCAAGGACAATCAATCCCAAGGAGGAACCTCGATTTCCTCATACAAAGATGCTATCAAAGCGGTCGAGAGTACCGATACAACCGGATGGGGACAGCTTGTCATTCCCATTGACAATAAAACAAAGAAGGGTCTTGGTTTTTCTGCAACCTGTACCCAGACAGCTGCCGGCAATGGAAGTCTTTATCCCATTCAGAACTTCTTCCACAGTGGAGGTTTTCTTCGCCCAGTGTCTCAAATAGTACATGCTATCAATGAGGAAGATCCCTCTGACACAGATGAAGAATGGAAGTCCTATCTTAATGAGGACGGTTATATATCTCAGGAAAAGGTGCTTACGCCATTTTGCTATCCCGCACAGAGTCTGAGATTTATACCACGATCAGATGTCGAAATGATATACGGAGGTTGTGATCCAGAAGGATGCCGTGCTCTGCCAAATTCATTAGAGGAAGACACTCCGATGATAGACAACTTTGACCACGACTACTATGGCCCAATGAATGGTCTGCCAATGTGGCAACCTTATCCAGGAGAATTGGGGCAAGAGAGTCAGCCGAACAATGAAAATCAACTGACCGTCCTTGAACAGAATACCTGTGTCCCCGCCATGTCATGGGATCAACACTCAGGTCATTCAGAAACTACTCAACATGACGATGAATTCGCAACGTTTGCAGGACTAAAATTCATTAATTATGCTTTTACTGAGGTCAACGTCATCGAGAGAGATGACTCCTCCAGTTCGAAAGAAGTGTGGGACACCTTGGGACAACCGAGTGGAAAATTTGACTATACGGTCAAGTACACCGCTCCCAAAAGCTCTCGTATCAGGCTCGAATCCAGCCGACTGGATGGGGAGATACAGTTGAGAGCACAAATGCTATACAAAATGCAACAGAGGAATTCTCCTACGACAACTCTGCATGGGAGACAAATTCCAACGATCCTACTCCACCAGAAATCAGTGTTATTTCTGAAGACAACGAGGAAGGTGCCAGACTTTGTGATTCACCGAGGAGTTCGCCGCCAATGGGTTGCTGTCGATGTTTCGAAGATTGTTCATAAGTCAAAGTAATTGCCATCTTTAACCTTTCACCCTGCCCAGGTGAAACGGATGTTTTGATAGGGCTCACTTTCTGTAAATATCCCTCTTCGCTTCGCCCAAAGCGACAGAGTTTTGTTTTATAGGGCTGTAGTTTCAAGAATCGACTTGCTCATTAATAAAATAACGTCGTTCTTTAATTTACGCATTAATTGTTGTTTTCTCTTTTTGCTTTTTCAGAAAATGGTAATCCTAAAAAACAATTAAAAATAAAAACAAGCAGTAAAATAAATACACTGCACACACTCGCATTTTCTCTATCTCTTCTAAACACGAATTATCATGTCATGCAGATTGCTTGTTTTAAACCCCGTTGAAACATACGATCCGATGCCTTCTCCCAACTTTGAGTTCCTGGTATTTGGGGCTGAAGAAGAAGTTGACAACGAAATTCCAGAAGAGATCTCCCGATTACTCAGACAAGAGAAAAGGTCCATTGAACCTCACAAAGAGCCGTTGGAAACGATCAATGTGGGTTTGGAAAAAGAGAGAAAAGAAATCAAGATTGGGGCACTGCTCAGTCCAACTGCCAGAGAGGGTTTGATAAAGCTTCTCAAAGAATTCCCCGATGTATTCGCTTGGTCCTATCAGGATATACCAGGGTTGGATACCAGCATCGTGGAACATCATTTACCATTGAGATCGGAATGTCCGCCAGTAAAGCAAAGGTTGAGACGGACTCACCCGGACATGACCATCAAAATCAAAGAGGAGGTACAGAAACAGATCGACGCAGGTTTCCTCGCTACATCTGAATATCCTCAATGGTTAGCCAACATCGTACCCGTTCCCAAAAAGGACGGAAAGGTCAGAATGTGTGTTGATTACAGGGATCTGAACAAGGCAAGTCCAAAGGACGACTTTCCTTTACCACACATTGACATGCTGGTAGACAGTACAACAAAGTTCAAAATTTTCTCCTTCATGGATGGATTCTCGGGCTATAACCAGATCAAAATGGCGCCGAAAGACATGGAGAAAACTTCGTTCATTACCCCATGGGGTACCTTTTGTTACAAGGTGATGTCGTTCGGTTTGAAGAACGCCGGGGCAACCTATCAAAGGGCCATGACTACTCTGTTTCATGACATGATACACAAAGAGATAGAGGTATATGTCGATGACATGATTGCAAAATCTAAGACAGAAGAGGAGCATGTGACCCACCTGTCGAAACTATTCGAGCGTTTGAGGAAGTACAAACTCCGCTTGAATCCCAACAAGTGCACATTCGGTGTCCGTTCAGGGAAACTCTTAGGGTTCATCGTCAGCCAGAAAGGAATTGAGGTCGATCCTGACAAGGTCAAGGCCATTCGAGAAATGCCTTCTCCGAAAACTGAAAAAAAAAGTCAGAGGATTCTTGGGACGTTTGAACTACATCTCTAGATTCATATTCCTTATGATCGCCACGTGTGCGCCGATTTTCAAACTACTAAAAAAGAACCAGGATTGCGTTTGGTCAGAAGAATGCCAAACCGCCTTTGACAGCATTAAGGAATACCTGTTGAATCCGCCAATTCTATCACCTCCAGTGGAAGAAAGACCACTGATCATTTACCTCACAGTCCTAGAGGACTCAATGGGATGTGTACTTGGCCAACAAGGCGAAACCAAAAGGAAAGAGTCTGCCATCTACTATCTGAGCAAGAAATTCACCGACTACGAGACTCGGTACACGATGCTTGAGAAAACTTGTTGCGCTTTGGCTTGGGCAGCCAAACGTCTTCGCCAATACATGATTCGTCACACTACTTGGTTGATCTCCGAAATGGATCCAATCAAGTATGTCTTCGAAAAACCTACTCTCACGGGAAGAATTGCCCGTTGGCAGATGTTATTATCAGAATATGACATAGAGTACCACACTCAGAAAGCCGTTAAAGGAAGTATTTTAGCCGATCATTTGGCTCATCAACCAATTGACGATCAAGAATCAACCGGGTTTGACTTCCCAGACGAAGATGTCATGTATCTAAAAATGAAAGATTGCGATGAACCGTTACCCAGTGAAGGGCCAGAACCAGGTTCCCAATGGGGACTTATCTTTGATGGAGTAGTTAATCATTATGGAAACGGAATTGGGGAAATCATTGTTACCCCTCAGGGTACCCACATTCCTTTCACCGCCAGACTTACGTTCAAATGTACGAACAACGAGGCCGAATACGAAGCTTGTATTATGGGTCTCGAAGAAGCGATTGATTTAAGGATCAAAAACTTGGACGTATACGGCGATTCAGCCTTGGTTATCAATTAGATAAAAGGAGATTGGAACACATACCAATCAGGACTGGTTCCTTACAAAGATTATGCAAGAAGGTTGTTACCTTTCTTCAACAGAATCGAGTTTCATCACATCCCTCGTGATGAGAATCACATGGCTGATGCCTTAGCCACTCACTCTTCTATGATTAGTGTAGGTCAATGGAACGACCTACCTAAAATCGACATCATGCGCCTTGAAAGGCCCGCTTACGTCTTCACGATTGAAGCAGTCATAGACGACAAACCTTGGTATCACGATATCAAATGCTTCCTTTAGAAACAAGAGTACCCATCTGGGGCACTCAGAAAAGACAGGAAAACCCTTAGAAGATTGGCTGGAAGCTTCTTCCTGAGCGGTGACACTCTTTATAAGAGGAATTTTGACTTGGTCTTGCTCCGATGCGTAGACAGACCAGAAGCAGACATGCTTATGAAAGAAATTCATGAAGGATCCTTTGGCACTCATGCCAACGGACACACAATGGCGAGAAAAATTCTGAGAGCAGGGTACTATTGGTTGACCATGGAATCCGACTGCTACAAGTACATGAGGAGGTGTCACAGGTGTCAGATATACTCCGACAAAATTCATGTACCGCCATCACATCTCAAAGTTCTTTCTTTCCCGTGGCCTTTTTCCATATGGGGAATCGACATGATTGGCTTGATCGAACCTAAGGCTTCAAACGGACATCGGTTCATCCTTGTAGCCATTGATTACTTCACCAAGTGGGTCGAAGCAGTGTCATACGCTAATGTAACCCGATAAGTGGTGGTCCGATTTATCAAAAACAATATCATCTGCCGTTATGGTGTCCCGAGCCAGATCATTACTGATAATGGATCTAACTTGAACAATAAGATGATGAAAGAGTTGTGCGCAGAGTTCAAGATCGAACACCATAACTCATCTCCCTACCGACCCAAGATGAACGGAGCGGTAGAAGCGGCTAACAAGAACATCAAGAGGATCATTCAGAAGATGGTTGTGACCTACAAAGACTGGCACGAGATGCTACCCTTTGCTCTTCACGGTTATCGAACATCTGTCCGCACTTCAACAGGGGCAATCCCTTTCTCTCTAGTATATGGCATGGAGGCAGTTCTCCCCATAGAAGTAGAGATCCCATCAATCCGGGTATTGATAGAAGCTAAGCTTTCAGAAGCTGAATGGTGTCAAAGTCGACACGACGAATTAAACCTGATCGAAGAGAGGCGAATCACGGCACTATGCCACGGTCAGTTGTATCAGCAGAGAATGAAGAAGGCGTTCGACAAAACGGTCCGACCTCGTGTCTTCAGAAGAGGAGACCTCGTGCTCAAGAAGATACAATCGTTTCTCACTGACTCTCGGGGCAAATGGACCCCAAATTATGATGGCCCCTACGTGGTCAAGAAATCTTTCTCAGGCGGCGCCTTGAGACTTGCAACCATGGACGGTGATGAATTTGCCTACCCCACAAACGTTGATGTAGTCAAGAAATACTTCGCCTAATCTAAAAAAAACATCTCGGTGGATTGAAAACCCGAAAGGGCGGTCCAGACAAAAGTTAGAGACATGAAAAACATCATCCTGATGGATTGGAAACATTATAGTACAATCCAGGCAAAAATTAGGGATAATGGCAAGTAACTATGTTCAACAGAGGCAAGTCCCTCAGCAGCAGTTACATCATCCATCGGAGGAAAACTCCAGTCAAGGTCATCTTCGACAGAAGCCTAGGATGTCCCGAATTCAAAGTTGGTAGAAGGATAATGGTCGTTATGTTTCAACGTAGCCCTTTTCCCTGTAAATTACCATTTTCAAACTTTGTATATACTCATTGGAATCACGCGTTTGGCTGATCTCCATCTTATCAATAAAATTTGAGCCCTTGTGCTTTTGTTTGTAATTCTTATTTGTTTTAGCCTTACATAATGGCGTTTTAACATGATTAGCGATTCTTGAAATGAAACAAAAATGAATTTACTTGTTAAAACTTTTTCTGCTTTTAAATTAAAGATGGCAATTGCTTTTGACTGTTGAACACTAAAACGTCGACCGCGTCTCCAAAGGCGTTTGAATTTCAAAGTGCATAATCAAAGTACTCCTTCTAGGCCAGTACGCCTGAACGAAGGATCAACTGTATGAGATGCGGCTTTCCCATCTGATACCCTCGGTAGAGTTCTTATCTCCTAAGCCCGATTAACGGTATTCCCCGCAGGTATTATCTCTCCTAAGCAAGGCAAAATCGCTATCGTGAGCAAGTGATACTTTACATCTCCCACTGTGGCCGAGTATCTAGTCATGTTCATTCGTTAGTTTGTATGTCGCGTCAGTTTTGTCAGCATAAACATACATACATCATGCATTGTTGATTTGCATTCGCATTCGCATTGCATTATTGTCACTCTAGTCGGTCTTATCCCCTAGTGATAAAAGTCCTCTCAATCGAGTTGTCGGTTCTTTCCTCGTCAGGAAGTGAATCATCTGAACAATCTCGCCACCAATTATTTCTGAATTGAAGATAGGCACTCGACCACTTTGATAACTTGAACCTCTGAAAAGCCAGAGAAGCTTTCTACAAATGTCACTCTTCGCCATTGAAGATGATATCCTTGCTTTCCCGGATTAAAGAAAAATCCCCAGAGAAAGCCTCCTAAGCAGAGATTTGGCAGTACATCTGCCTTTCTCCGAAACACCGCTGATGAAAAGGTCATCGGCACCTCAAAATTGGAGCCCATCATATGGCATTTCTCCGGGAAGATCCCGAGAAAAGTATGATGTAAGACCCCAAGCAGAAGCAGTCTCTCAAGAGACTCATTTTCCCCAGATAGAGTCGACAAATGGCGTCTCCAACAAGAGAAGTTTGTGTATCTCTACAACTCAGACGAATGGGTTCCCCAGCAAGTCTGACATCAAAACTTTTTCCACTCAAATGGAATCTCCCCAGGAAAATTCGGCGGGAAGTTTGAGGAAAACCGCTACGAATAGCGTCCCTTGTCAAGAAAGTTTATTGACAAAAGAAACTAAGACCAGTTCCTTGGTAGGAAACCAGGATCGAGGGGAAGTTTATATCAGAAACTAAGACCAGTTCCTTGGTGGGAAACCAGGATCGAGGGGAAGTTTAAATCAGAAACTAAGACCAGTTCCTTGGTAGGAAACCAGGATCGAGGGGAAGTTTAAAACAAGAAACTAAGACCAGTTCCTTGGTAGGAAACCAGGATCGAGGGGAAGTTTAAAATAAGAAACTAAGACCAGTTCCTTGGTAGGAAACCAGGATCGAGGGGAAGTTTAAAATAAGAAACTAAGACCAGTTCCTTGGTAGGAAACCAGGATCGAGGGGAAGTTTAAATCAGAAACTTAGACCAGTTCCTTGGTAGGAAACCGGGATCGAGGGGAAGTTGACAAAAGAAACTTAGACCAGTTCCTTGGTAGGAAACCAGGATCGAGGGGAGGTTTATTTCAAAAGGAGACTTAGACCAGTTCCTTGGCTGAAGACCAGGATCGAGGGGAAGTTTACCTTTTCTAAGCATCATTGCTTAGCGAAAGAAGATGAATGCGTGAATTACCATTCATAGACGCCGTCAAAATTTCGGATATTCCGATATTTAATCCTCTTGCACCTCGAATGCCCGAATACCTTCGCCATTCACACCTTCGTGTCCAAGAAGATTAAATAGGGGCATCTGTCATACCCCAAATTTTGACCACTAATATTTCCCATCATTGTGAAAATCATAATCACAATATGTATGTACCTTTATGCCTCATCAGTCCCCCCAAAGATGGGTGAGCATTCACTACAAACAAAATTAGGGTTTCAAGCCCTCTCTGAATGCTTAGACAAATGATCAATCAAGGAATGATATGATCTTCAACTTGTCTAACCTCTCAAACATCCACAATGGATCAAGAGGACTCCCACTTCAAGGATTAAGCACAAGGCTGCTCCCTTCTAGGTGGACCAAGTCTCAAGATCGACAGTGTCACCAAATTAGGGTTTTGGTCGACCAGGGCCTCCAGATGGAAATTTTTCATCTGGGCATAAGCCAATGATCCAAAACATAACCTAATATACTCCATGGGACCTCATGGACCCAATCATCAAGTCAATTTGACCTCAGGGGATGCATACATCAAAAATCACGAATTAGGGTTTCTTGACCTAATTCACCCCTAAGTTGACTTTTGGGACAAATCATGAACCAAGACATCAAGACATGATTTGAGGGTCTCTAATATACCATATTGATCCATTTGGAACAATGGATTAATCCAAGAAGGTTGAGCAACAAGTCTCAATTTCATCTGCACCACAATTAGGGTTTCGCGAGGAAAGTCAACTGTAACTTTGACTTTTGACCAGGACATGCTCCCAAACCCTAAGACATGATTCAATATACCCTATTACACCCATGGAACATGTCCATCAAGTTTTATTTAGGTCAAGGACATGATTTCCTGAAGAATTGCACAGTTTGAAATTCATCTGACAAAAAGTCAACTGTGCACAAAAGTCAACTTTGACTTTTTGAGATTTTTCACCAAAATGGATTTTTAACCCTAAAATGATGTTAATGTATGATTTGAATCATCATTCATCAAGAAAAATCAAAGAAAGTGGGATAACTTGAAAAAAGGGTAACCATAAAAACTTAGAAAAATTTCTAAGTTATGGAAAAAGTGACACTAATGTGCCAACTTTGGAGGACCATAACACCTAAACCACAAGGCCATTGTTCCCCATTCAAAGCTTGATTTGTAGATCACATTGACCTCTACAAAAGCTTCATACTGACCTATGTCCAAATTCCTTATGGATTTTGAGTTATGGAGTGATCAAAATCAAGAAAAGTCACTTTGTTCCAACACTTAGTGAAAATTTCACTAAGTCAGAATCTGCCTTTACTTTTTTCCAAATGTAGGGGGATTTTTCACTTGGATTCAAAAGAGATCAAAACCAAACATGTTCAAACAGTTGTTGTATTATGTAAGGGCTTTCCAAAATCACCAAGAACATTACCAAATTCAATTTGAGCCATGAGATATGACATTGGCAAGATGCCTTGCTGAAATCTGCCAAGGCAAGGCAGATTTTTGCACTTTTGGTCGATTTGCCAAAATCAGCCAAATCCAAATGCTCCTATCCACTTGGACACCTCTGAGGATTGAATCTAAAGGGGACAATCACTGAGCCAAGCCTCCAAAGTCTTTGGAACAAGAAATAGCATGTTGAACCTAGAATTGCCAAAATAGGGACAAGACTCTAATTTTGGATTAGAGCATTCAATGGAAGCATCAAGGTGGCATGGACTGAGCCATTCTCAACTGAATTCAGTCAAGACTTATCCAAGACCAAGGGGACCAGCAGCCTGTGCCCTAACCTCTAGTCAATGGCTAGAGGAGACTTGGATTTTCATTTGCCAACATTGGCCAAACCTACTCAGCAGTTGCCATTCACTATTCCTTGCAAAACAAACTTGCTCTACTATAAATAGAGCTCAATTGTGATCAGTTTAAGCACACCAAAGGCCTACAACACTTGCCTTTCTCAAAATCCACTTTTCACTCTAAAAAATGCCTTTCTTAGCAAATCACTATCGGGTTTTTCATTAGAGAGCAATTCCACTCAAACCAATCACACACACACCTCACATACATCATATAGAAGTGATCCAAACACTCACATAACATCTGGAACACCAAAATCACAAAATCACCAGCCAGTTGCTCAAATTCTTTACAGATTTGCAGTTGGGGTACCATCTCAAGTTCCAGATCATTTCAATCCATTCCAAACATTCATACACACTCCATGGCACCTAGGGAAGCTATCCAGATCATTGGAACCTAGCTGTAACACCTCCAACACAAAACACGATCACCAGCTGCAAGAGGTAAGCATGAGCTCTTCTAACTCTATGATCCATGCAATTTTTGCTGCACAATAATTTGGCCATATGTTCATAATCATGCATGGAATGTTTTCCCTTAATAAATTGCATTGTTTGAATCGTGTGTGAAATTTCTGAACCTTCATGCAGAAATTAGGGTTCTTGAGGTTTCTCTTTGATTTCTTATTCCATGTTAAAAGTAAATGAAATTAAAGACCATAGACATGATCGTGAGGTTAAAACGAGTTGATTGATATGTAGATTGCATGATATAATCAAGTATTCAGTGAGATTGGATAGAAAATGCAAATCTGGGAAACTCAGAACACGGCGTGTTCTTGCCTTTGTTCTTGGCGCCATTTTCAAATATTTGAATATTTGAATTTTGTGATTTTATTTAATTGATTCAAAAATTAATTTCTCTCTGAGTTTTAATGATTTTGAGTTGATTCTTTTTTTGATAATTCACAAAAATGTTAAAATATTTTATTTTATCAAAAAATCCCAAAAATATTATTTATTTCATATAATTGATATTTTTGCAAAGAATTAATGTTTTATTTGTTTTTGCCATTTAAAATGTTTTTTCCCTCTTGATTTTGTAACTTTTAATGCCTTCTAATTATTTTGTAGGTCAATACTTAATTTTTGAAGCATTAATCCAAGATCACAATTTGTTTTCCATATGTTAAACAATTTTGATCATTTTAATTGAATTTTTATTGAATTAAAACCCATTTTGAAAACAAATTAGGGTTTTTGGATTAATTCAACCCTCATAAATCATTTTCAAAACACTTTGGGCCTCTAATAGAGTGTAAGACCCAATCCTTTTTTGACCAAATCATTTTTGGGCCTCAGTGCGTTGTATAAGTCCCGATACTGTCAAAAACAAACGGCGCGATCGTCGGCCTTTTGAAAAATAATAATTGGGCCTCTCCTTGAGCTATAAGACCCATTCAAAACATTTTTGGGCCTCTAATAGAGTGTAAGACCCAACCCCCTTTTAACCAAAACAATTTTGGGCCTCACTTATTGTATAAGTCCCTCTGCGTTAAAAGAAAACCTCGGCGCGATCGCCATTTTTAACGAAAAATCAATTGGGTCTACCCTCGTGTTATAAGCCCCACTCTTTTTCTTTAAAAACCTTTTGGGCCTCTTGAGAGAGTGTAAGACCCATCCCTTTGTACATAAAACCTTTTTGGGCCTCAGTCACTTGTATAAGTCCCTCTGTACAAATTCAACTGTGCACTCACTGATAAAACCCTGGGCCTCTCCTTGAGCTGTAAGCCCCAAATCTTTCTTTTTCAAAGCACTTTCTCCTTTGATTTTGAATATACTATTGTTTTCAATCTGTCTTTGTTGAACAACTAATCAAACAGCTTGGAAGCTCTACAACCGAGTAAATGTTTATACGCTTTCATTTACTGCTTTCATATACATATAACTGTATTGTGGGGCTGTTTCGCTGTAAGTCTTCTTTCATAAACTCATATCAACTGTGTAATAATAGTATAGATATTTAGAGTATCCCCGGCAACTACGTCTAGAACTAGGAAAATCCGTTTCGTTTATTCGTAGAAATAGACAGCTACATCCCCAATAGGATCACCAGATACAGTCTTCTCTTCGGCTGTCCTCATTAGGAATTGTCAAGAAACTCTACTCCCAGAGATGAATGTATTCTCCGTGAATGGCATCTTTGAGTTTCTTCCAAATTCTCGAACTTTCCTGGCTTGATCTATTCCTTGTGAATAGCCTGTCTTGAATTTCTCGGGGTTTGGGGACCCACGGGCTTCTTAAAAGCATCGGCCTCCTCTTGGGCATCGTACAAGGACCCACAGGCTTCCTAAAAGCATCCTAGCCTCCTCTTGGGCTTAGTACAAGGACCCGTCGGCTTCTTAGAAGTATTCACGGCCTCCTCTTAGGCTTCGTATAATGATCTCTTCCTCCGGGAATGATAGCCTCCTCTTGGCCTTAGTACAAGGACCCGTCGGCTTCTTAAAAGCTTCCAGCCTCCTCTTGGGCTTCGTACAAATTGTCCCGACGACCTCCTAGAGGTATAGGAACAGAACCTAGTCATCTTCATAGAACAGTCCTTTCAAAGAGTCTACTATTGTTTCTCAAAGCATAATACAAAAGATGAAACTCTAGACACGGACAGTCTAATTTCCTTGAGTCTCCAAGACATTCTCAAGCCCCCTTCGTTAAATAGGAAGAAAACCCGTAGACTCGGACAATCTCAATACCCTTTGGATTTCCCGTTTCCTCAAAGAAAAGGAAATATCCCTGAATCAAATCCTTGAGTACAACATTGCTTCTATAAGAACTGATTTTCTCTTTAAATCAGTATATTGGATCTGTCACTCAACTGAAACAGTCACCATAGCCTCCTCTTGGGCTTTGTACAATGATTCTCCCCAGCGGAGCTAACAATTTTAGCCTCCATCTCGGGCTTCGTACGAGATACAAAAGACTCCCTCGTTGAGTCAAACAACGTTTAGCCTCTCTCTCTGGCTTTGTACGAGACATATAAGAGACTCCCTCTTTGAGTAAATCACCTTTTAGCCTCCATCTCGGGCTTTGTACGAGATATGAAATCACTCTCTTGTTGAGTATAAAAGATCCTCTTGTAGGATCAACCCCTTTTAGCCTCTCTCTCGGGCTTTGTACGAGACACATATTAGCCTCCTCTTAGACTTTGTATAAGAAAACCCCTGGTTGATCCAATCAACCTTTTAGCATCAAAGTTGTGCCTCGTTCACAGTACACAAACATCAACAACTCCTTCCCCTTCATCTAATCACTGTAAGCGGCAAGCCTCTGGATCATCTACATCCATGCCACTGTCCCTCTTTTAGCATGAGAAATTCCTAAGGAAAGATAGCATTGCTCTACACCGAGTTAAAGTCTTCTCCTTCAGGTTAAAAATCTCCTATAAAGGAAATTATGGCATTACCGGATTCACAAATCCCGGTTAAAGTAATTCTCCTTTATAAACAGTTGTGACATACAACCCCCTCTTTAGAGATGACAAATTCTCTCTAAAAGTCAAACCCCTTTTAGCTTCACATCTTGGGCTTTGAACAAGATACAAATATACCTTTCAGCTTCACAACTTGGGCTTTGAACAAGATATAAACCACCTTTCGCTTCACGTCTTGGGCTTTGAACAAGACACCAAAATACCATTTCCTCCCATAGAATAGGAGGAACTACGAACGCTCTGATTTCCCTGTTTCGGTAAACGGGAATACGTAGGCATAAGATTAAAAGAAAAATCTTAGCGAGCACACTAAACAAAAACCCAAAATCCCATACTTTCATATACATCCGTCCTAACATCTCAAACGATAGCCTAAAACACCCCTTTTCAAAAAAATAACCAAGGAGAGACCCCGAATCTTTGTAGCATCTGTAAACCAACAGTTTTGACTGTTTAACCTCAGTATGAAAGTAGGGTTAGTTAGAGACATCTATTTCCCTTCCTTCATCAGCTTTAATAGGATAAAAAATGAATCGAACTGTAGTACTAGAGCGATCGTGCTTCGCAACCACATCCAAAAATCACTCGATACATACTGCAGCGAACTTTATCATTTTTTCTTTGACTAGGGACAAGTATTCAAATAGGTTGTCATTTTTGGCCTGGTATTCTCCTCGAACTTGAAGGGTCACGAGTTGCGAATCTGTGCAGATGACGACTTCTTCTGCTCCTAGGTCTTCGGCCAAGCGCAGACCGGCGAGGAAAGCTTCGTACTTAGCTTGATTATTAGACGCGGGGAAGGATAAAGTGAGTGATACCTCGACGATGATTCCCTCGTCATTTTCCAAGATGATACCTGCCCCGCTCCCTGTCGAGCTGGATGCCCCGTCAACGAAGATGGTCCACCTGCGCCCCCCGCAGGTGGGGGAATCTGCGAATGTCATTTCTGCGACGAAATTGGCCAATTCCTGGGCCTTGAGGGCCTTCCTGCTTTCATATTAGATGTCTAACTCGGATAGCTCCAATGACCATTTGAGCATTCGACCGGCCATATCTTGTCGTCCTAGCAGTTGCTTCACGGGTTGATCTGTCTGGACCACGATCGTGTGGGACATGAAGTAATGCCTCAATCTTCACGCATCGTTAATGAGGGCCAGAGCTACCTTCTCTATTTACTGGTATCTCAATTCTGGTCCTTGCAATGCTTTTCTTGTGGAGTATATAGGCTTTTGCCCGTCGGGCGTTTCACGGATGAGGGCGGCGCTAACAGCCTCGGTTGCTATGGTGAGATAGAGGTATAGAGTTTCGCCGTTATCTGGCCGAGAGAGGACTGACAGTTCTGACAGTGCCCGTTTCAGATGGAGGAGAGCCTGGTCGCATTCCTCTGTCCATTCAAACGCTACCAACTTGCGAAGGAGTTCGAAGAAGGGCAGGGCAGGGCATGCTAGGCAGACTTGGCCACGAAACGAGATAGAGAAGCGAGCATCCCGTTGAGGGATTGGATGAACTTCTTCGAGTTATGTGTTGGAAATTCGGAGAATGCCCTGCACTTGTCGGGGTTGGCCTCGATTCCTCGCTCTGTCAGATAGAAGCCGAGGAACTTGCCCGCCCGTACCCCGAACGTGCATTTCTCTAGGTTGAAACGCACCCGATATTTCCTGGCCTGTTCGAAGACCTTTCTTAAATGGGCCGTGTGATCGGTTTCCTCGTGGGATTTCACGATCATATCATCCATATAGACTTCGAGCATGTCGCCTATTTCTCCCCGGAAGACCTTGTTCATCATCCTTTGGTAGGTCGCACCGGTGTTCCTCAAGCCGAAAGGCATTACGTTGTAGTAATAATTGCCTGATTCAGTCATGAAGGCCATGTATTTTTTATCACTTTTCGCCATTGGTATTTGATTGTAACCCGAATAGGTATCCATGAATGATAATAGTTTAAAACCGGCAGAGTTATCAACAAGTTTATCAATATTGGGGAGGCGGTAGGCATCTTTTGGGCATGTCTTATTAAGATTAGTATAATCAACACACATACGCCACTTTCCATTAGATTTTTTGATGAGTACAATGTTGGACAACCAAGTGGTGTACCTGGCTTCTGAAATAAAGTTTGCCTCGAGGAGGTCTTTTACAGCTTATTCTGCAGCCTCTGTTTTCTCCGGAGACTGCTTTCTCCTATGTTGTTCTACTGCTTTGGCAGTGGGGTCAATTGTGAGTTGATGGCAGGCGACAGCAGGATCTAAGCCGGGCATTTCCGTGGCACTCCAGGCGAACAAGTCTGCGTTTTCTCGGGGGCAAGCTTTGAGTTGTTTCCTCGCAATGTCGGGGAGGCCGGTCCCTATCTTCACTCCTCGCCGAGGATCATCACCGAGCAGGACGAGTTCGAACTCGCCATCTGGAATCGGGAGCATCGGATGGGAGCTGTTGCTGGTGATGGTCGAGGCGGATGAGCTGCTCGAGCGAGCCTGGTCCTCCTTCTGGTCATCTTCGGAGAAGGGGCTGTCGAGGTTGATGGAGTCGACGCGGGGCAGTGGTTTGGCTTCCTCTGAGCTGCTGGGCAAGGCTGGCTTGCTGGACGTCTCTGGCTTGGCAGTGATGGTGTTGAGTCCCTTGGTGGCTGTTTCGAAGCATCTTCGTGCGACCTCAATGTCCCCGTTTAAGGTGGCGACCATACCCTTCGAAGTGTATTACTTCATTTTGAGATGGACAGTCGATGGCACGGCCACCAATTCGCTCAAGGTTGGCTGCCCAAATATGCACTGATAGAGAGACAGATAATCAATTACCAGGAACTGAACCTTAATAGATCTGGCCGTCTCTGCAGATCCAAAGGTCACGATTAACTCGAAAGACCCCTAGGGTTTTGTGACCGACCCGTTGAAACCTTGCAGGTCAGAACCCACGTAGGGAGTAAGGTGCGATTCATCCAGCTGGAGGGTTAAGAACAGTTGCGAGTACACAATATTGACCGAGCTGCCTTGGTCGACTAAGATCCTGCAAACATCAAAATTTGCCATCTGGGCTCTTACGAGCAGCGGAATACTTGAGTTTGGGGCCCCTCCGAGGAGCTCTTCCCTGTAGAAAGAGATGAGGACTGATCCTTTCTGGGCCTTGTCGAGTGTTGTAACTTTGTTGGAGCTCGTGTTGAGCAGGTGCTCGAACTTTCTTTTTACGGAGTCCACAGTGACTTTGTTGAAGCCCCCTCCGGAGATGACCATTGTAGAGGGGAAAGTTTCCCATGCACTATGGGCTGCGAAATATGCGGGAGCGCTGAGCTCCTCAAGAACATAGAAGTCCTCCGGTCGTGATATACTCATGGCGACCTAGAGGTTGGTCTCTTCTGAGGAAGGCACCTCTTCCTCGACTTTCTTTAACTCTTGGGCGTCTTGCCCGGGAGCCTTCTTCTTCTTTGTAAACTGCTTCTGGTGGTTGTCCCTGCTCAGTATTTCTATGGCATTCTTTAGGTGGATGCAGTCTTCAGTGGTGTGGCCATGACTCGTGTGGAAACGGCAGTATTTCTACTTATCGACGTTCGGCTTAGCCGATACCTGCTTAGGGAATCGAACCCCCGCTTGTTTAAACTCTAAGTTAACACATTCGGAGAGAATCTTTTCCCTGGAGACAATCAGGGCAGTGTAATCATGGAAGCGGCCGGAGGCCCCTTTGTTGTCCCGGGATTCCCGGGGACGATCTTCGCGTCTTCTCTCCCCTCGACGGGATGTCGAGGGTTCATCGCCTTTGGAGGTCCGCTCACTTTCTTAATGGTGTGAGGCCCGGGCAGAGCTGGCCGCTTATTTTTCCTCATACTGAATATACACCTGCGCCTTGAGGAGGAAGGCGTCCAGGCTCCTTGGAGGTGCAAGGCCAACAACTTTAGAAAATTCTGAATGGGAGCGAAGTTCTCTTTCAAGCATAAACTTCTTCATGTCATCGGTGGTAGGGACTTGCACTGCTTCTTTATTAAACCTCTCAATATATGCCCGGAGAGGCTCATCCTTCCCTTGAATTATGGCCTCAAGGGAGGCTTCGGTCTTTGGATGGCGGCGCGATGCCGTAAAGTGTCTGGAAAACATTCTTCCTAGCTGCTTCCACGAGGTGATGGACTCCTCGGGCAGTTGTTTGTACCAGGTCATTGCCCTTTTTTGGAGCGTGGTAGGGAATAGACGGCACTTGATAGCACCCTGGACGCCACGATAGTCTAGCAGCGCATCGATATTTTTGATGTGCTCATCTGGGTCTGTTGTTTCGTCATAACTGCCCAAAGATGGTGGTTTCTCCAAGCCTTTGGGGAGGCACGTAACCAGGATCTCGTGAGACAGTGGGCCGTGGGGCTCATCGTCGCTGCTGGAACTGGTCCAGGAAGGGGAGCGGATGCTTCGCTCGGGGACATGGCGGCGATTTCTACGGGGAGATGGTGTTCGTGCCCGACCCTTCGATCTGACCGGGGGTGAACGTTGATCTCTCCGGGTTCTCTTGTTGCCTAGGGAATGTTGGTTTCGTAGGGAAACGTGGTCACGCTTCCAGACGGCATGGGACTCTGGTTCCTGGCGTACCCGACGATCGACTTTCCGCCGAGGATGTGAACTTTTGGATCGTCGTCGGTCTTTCCTCGGCTGAGGGGATTTTGGTCGGGCAGACTCTTCCAATGCCCCAATCCTCTCGTTTTGTTGGAGGATCAAGAGGTTGGTTTTGTTGATTGCTTCAAGGAGGGCCACCACGGTCGGGTCGGCGTTGGGTGGAGCTAGAATGGGCTGGAGGGCCAGCGAGGGCAGGTCGTCAACACGGTCGGTACGAGTGGGGGAGGGAGACGCAGTAGCTCCGTCTCTCAGACGACGGGCGTCTCCTCCGAGGAAGGATGTAGATCCGTCAACATCAGTTTTGTTGATGGGGAGAAAAGAAGGATTGCGAGTGTAGTACCCTAAATTTTGACCAGTGTTTTATTATCTTTTGGGATTTTTTTATATAGGGGGGTGTCATTCAGTGACATTTGGGCTTTTGGGGGGGTCTGCCAACACTCTCAGACTTATTTTCAGATTTTAAGCTTCATTTATTAGGAATTAGAAGTATTAGACTAATTTAGATAATATTTAGAATTTTTGGATTAATTGTTTTTATACTAGAGAATATAGGGTTTTTATTTATGATTTCTTTTTTAGAGTTTATTATTTTAGAGAAAGTTAAATGGGTATCATTTTAGAATTTAGAAAGTAATTAGGTTTTTATTTTAGTAATATTTAGTTAAATATTTTATTAATATCCTTTTACGTTATTATTTTATTTTATTATTAATTAGGAATGTTGGTTATTAGTTAAGGATAACTTCAATTTAGGTGATAATTAGAATTTTAATTTAATAAGTTAATTATATTTAACTTATTTTCATTTCTTGTTGACTTATGGTTGTATCAGGCGTTATTTAGTGGATTGAATTTAAATAGGATTATTTTTTAATTTTAATTCAGTATATTTCAAATTTAATTAGTAAGTTAGAATTAATTTTTATCTTTGAGTTTTTAGAGGGTATTTGGACAGGTAGTTATTATTGCATTTTCTTATCATTATTTTTTGTTGGTTAATATATATAGTATTGTTTTATTTATTTTTATTTTTTATTTTGGTCAAAATTGTTGACCAATGGTGTTCTCGTCTTCCCCAATCTAACCCTAAATCACGCGCAGAGAACGTGAGGTAAATCAAACTGGACTTGGGTTTTTTTAGCAAATAGAATCAATTAACTTCAATTTGCAATCAGTTTACAATCAAAATTACAAGATTGAATCAAACCCTAATCTAATCAAATCAAATAAAAGATTACATCAAAATTGAATCAAAATTACAAATCAAATCTCAATCAAATCCAAAATTTACCTAATGAATTTCTAAACCTAATGTTGGCCTATAAAAACTAAAAGAAAATTCAGAAATAGGGAGGAGAAACCCTAAGTGAAAAAGAATTGCTACGCGAATCCCACCCTTTCAGTAGAGCTCGTACACGGATAGAGAATTAGGGTTCATCCTTAGAACCCTAACCCTCTGAGCTAAGCCTCATTCGCACCTGCAAATAAGAAAAGAAGAGGGATTAGAAGAAGGAATAAAGACAATCGAACAAAATACTACCAGTTTCACTGCACGGATGGTAAACGTAAAAAACTTAGCTTTTTGAGATTAATCTGTCGTTGATCGTTTCTGTTCTGGTGTTTGTGTATGTGAATCTGGAGTGTGTTTGTTTTTTTGGGGTTTTCTGGGTAAATTAGGGTTAGGGTTCATGGGGTAGAGGGTTAGGGTTCTTGGGGGTTCAAAGGGGGAATCTGGGTTTTGGTTAAATACAGGGTTAGGGTTCTTCGATTAGGTTAGGGTTCATCATTTGGGGGTTAGGGTTCATCATTTGGGGGGTCAGGGTTCATGGGTAGGGTTCATAGTTGAAGGTTCTTGGGTTGATGTTCATCACCCAGATGAACACGGGTGCAGATTTCGGTGATCTTCCACCGGAAATCTGGGGTTGTGGGTGGTTGGGGGTGGTCGGAGGTGTTTGGGGTGGTGGCCGGAGATAGGGAGTTAGAGAGAGGTGAGAGACGTTTTAGAGTGAGGAGAGAGTGTAGTGAGAGAAAGAGAACTGAGGAGAGAGAGCGGGAGAAGAGAAATGGGGATGGCTGAAGAAAAATGGGATTTTATATCCCTTTTGCCTACCCACAGATGAACGCCAAGTGGCGCCCTTGGATCTTTGGGATGGGTTGACTTTCCAGTCAACCTGAGTATCCAACGTATATGTATTATCGTGAGTCTGCATGGACCCTCAATCGAGGCCGTCCGTTGGTCCTATTTTGTGATCTATGGATGAGATTAGATTCAGGGAGATCCGGTTGATCTCCATCCAACGGTCGGGAGAGAGTCAAAGTCAGACTCTCTCCACCATGGGATCTTATTTTTTTCTTCTTCAAGTCTGGGTTTAATAACTGGGCCTTGCGCCCAAGTTACTGTTAACACCCCCACTGCATAAGCCCGGTTACTCATCTGTTTGGTTTTGCACCCCCCTGTTTTTAGTTATTAATTAAGTTAATTACTTAATTTAATTAATGAATTAGGATTTAATACTAATCAGGATTTATAAATAATAGGGTTTTAGGGTTAATTTGAACAATTAAATTAATTACTTAATTTAATTGTTTAGTTAGGTTTTTTTGGGTTTTTTATCAATTAAATTAATGACTTAATTTAATTGGTTAATTAGGGTTTTATTAGGTTTTTAACAATTAAATTAATTACTTAATTTAATTGTTTAGTTAGGGTTTTTTGGGTTTTTATCAATTAAATTAATGACTTAATTTAATTGGTTAATTAGGATTTTATTAGGTTTTTTTAACAATTAAATTAATTAATTAATTAAATTGTTTAGTTAGGGTTTTTGGGTTTTTTTTTCAATTAAATTAATAACTTAATTTAAGTGGTTAATTAGGTTTTTAGTAAGGTTAATATATTGAAAACAATTTACTTTTTAAATAGGGATTTAATTTGGAGACTTTTATTAAGGGATTTTTGGGTTGGATTTAAATTCATATTTCACATATTCAACATATTTGGTCTTGAAGGAAATAGGAATTGAATTGGTTTTTATTTGGAAAGTTGGGCTTTGGGGGCAAAAAATAATTTTAGTTAATTGAGAGTTCATATTGGTTTTAAGAATAATTTTTTGGGATAATTTGGGGAAATCGTTTTTTGCTATATTTTAGCATAGAGGGTAGTTTGGGGTCTTATTGAATCTTATGTAATTCAAGGATTTTTATTCTTCTTAAAATAAGGGACATAAAAGGATTTTTCTAGGGATTCAAATTTGGGATAAAGCTCTTGGTCCGAGAGCCTAAATAAGGGATGGGATAAGGGATAAAACTCTTAGGTTCCAAGAGTTAAAATATAGGCCAAAGGGATTTAGGGATAGAACTCTCCATCCGAGAGTATAAACAATGGATAAGGGATAGAACTCTCCATCCGAGAGTATAAATAATGGATAAGGGATATAACTCTCCATCCGAGAGGATAAACAATGGATAAGGGATAGAACTCTCTATCCGAGAGTATAAACAATGGATAAGGGATAGAACTCTCCGTCCGAGAGTATAAATAATGGATAAGGGATATAACTCCTTATCTAGGAGTATAAACAATAGATTAAGGGATAGAACTCCTTATCTAGGAGTTTAAACAACAGATTAAGGGATAGAACTCTTTATCCAATAGTATAAATAGTGGATTGGGTTTGGGATTAGGGTTAGGAATAGGATTAGGGGGTAGGAATAGGGGAGGTGAACTACGGTTACTCTGATCCTTCAAAATGAAGGTACGTAGGCATAGGGTTGTAAAGCCTAGCGAGTACAATAATAAAAAACTTAGGATTCTTTTGTAAATAAATGGATTAAAATAATAAACAAACATACCCTAGAATCTAAGAAGGATCTCATTGAGTACAATGGAGGTGAGGGGTGCCTAATACCTTCCCCTCACTTAACCGACTCCCGAACCTTAGGAATCTCTGTCCTTGGGGTTAAGGATTTTTAGGTTTATCATTATTTTCCTTAAAAAATATGGTGGCGACTCGAATATTTTTGCCGGCCACGACAGCTGGCGACTCTGATGGGGACGCCTCCCTAAAGAGAGCCTCTCCTAACCTTAGGTTTTAGGGTCTTTGTTTGTTTTGGGTGTTTATTATTTTTAATTTTTATTATTATGATTTATTTTATGTTTTAATTTGTTCTTATTTATTATATTTGTCTATAATATTTTTTTTACTTTTTTATTTTTGTCATCAATCATTGGATTGGGGAAAATGATGTGTGAAGCTAAAGCCCAAGCTTGGAGTATAACCCTAGATTAGGACGTGGAACGGAAATGTTTTTGGGGGGGATGGGACATCCCCAACAATTCATTGATGCCACGCTCAGAATAGATCCTTCCAAAGGTGTCCTCATGAAAGGGCTAGCCCCTAACGTAGAGGATGATTTGGATGTGGTCCGAGACTCTGAGAACTTTTAGCCTACCCTTTACCAACTCATGGAGACCTTACGTATTCAACCCTCAAGAGCTGTTACTAGGGTCCTACCCAGATGAGACTTATCCCGAAGGATTACCATAGGAAGGCTTGCTCATTCTCATGGTAAAACAAGGGTATAGTTCGTACATTGTAGGGTCGTTATGTTGTCCAAACTTTATATCTTATATGTGAGGGGATTGGGTAGACAAAACATAGACCTAACCTATCGTAGGGAGCCTACCTTTACTAGGGCATGCTTGCATATTACCTTACCCTAATCAAAGTATATAAAATTTGCATTCATCATCCTCATAAATTCTTTTTTTGCATTATCATGTCATAGGAATCTTAAATATTTTCAAAAAGGTTTAAAGTCAAAGGCAATGGAATTCGGGAAAAGGAAAACTATCACAATCAAAGTAAGAACATCTGACATAGGGGGCTTAAAAGCTTATGTTATGGGGTTGCCTCAGGAAAGAAGAAAGCCCATAATTCGTAAGTATGGGGATATATTAGATCTGGTTACTACTCCTATTCAAGAAGAGGGCCTAACCGCCTTGGCTCAGTTTTACGACGCAGAGTTAAGGTGCTTCCAGTTTCAAGACTTTCAAATAGCCCTCACTCTAGAAGAAGTTCATAGGACACTGGGTCTCCCCAAGAACAACAAATGTCCATTCAAGGCTTTAGGGTATCGCCCTACCTTAAAAGAAATGGCAAGTGGTTTTCATATCCGTGAGGAAGACTTGCAAGCTAACTTAAGGGTTCAAGAAGACTTTCATGGGTTCTCTAAAGGGTTCTTAGAGAAGAAAGCTAGTCATTTTGCTGCTTGCAAAAATTGGGCAGCCATGGACGCAATCATGGTACTCCTCATCTTTGGGTTAGTTCTATTCCCAAGCGCGAAGAACTTTGTAGACATCGTTGCCATTAATTTATTCTTGGCTGTGACCATTGGAGAAGAAGATCTTACACTGGCCCTCCTCGCAGATATATACTTTACCCTTCACCAAAAATTTGAAAGAAGGGGAGGGGCTATGTTATGTTGCTCTCAGTTATTGTACAAATGGTTGTGCTCTCACCTAGTGAGGGATTTAAAGGACATGGAAAAAAATGAAAGCCTATGTTTGGTCTCAATATTTGGTATCTCTTGGTGATAAAGACATCTTGTGGTTCCCTCAAATACTCCATCGAGACGACGTGATCCTAAGCTGTGGGGATTTTCCTAATGTACCCTTGATAGGATCGAGAGGGTGCATAAGTTACAATCCTGTCTTAGCAATGAGGCAATTGGGGCATCCATTGGCCTACAAGCCAGATGATAGGTTGTTAGAAGGCTCCGTCCTACAAAATGTAGCTGGAAATCATCCCGATGTTCTAAAGATTGCACAAGCTTGGAGGCTAAGTATCAAAGGGAAGAGCAGTCTAAAAAGACCAAGGGAAGAATCTAGGGTACCATATTTGCAATGGATGAAAGAAAGGGTGAGTATAGTGAAGCTGCCTTTTACTCTGGGTCATCCTGTTAATCCAAGGGTTCCCCCACCTGCCGCAATCTCCATAGAGGAAAGTGAAAGACTCAAAGAGACTATTTCACAATTACAAAAAGAAAAAGAAGAGTGGGAAGGTAAATTTTACCAAGCCACTGGAGAAAGTAGTCAGTTAAGAAGGAGTCTCAATGAAGTTATGGAGCAGTCAAAGATCAATAAGAGGATAGCCCAGATGGAGGAAGAGAAGAAGGAACAAGCTTACGTCGACCTTCAAGCTGTGAGTTCACGTCTCAAAGACCATAAGGAGCAATTAGATAGAGCCTGGCATCAAAGGGACGAGTGGAGGGACATTTGGATGACATCAACACAAAGAGAGTTCAAGGAGGAATGTGATAGGCGTATCCACAACCTAGAAGCTGAAGTCCAAAGCTTGGCTAGCGCTCTTCTCGAGAGCAAAAGGCAAGCCTTAGACGCAACTGTGCGGATGAGATCAGCTGAAGAACTTCTTGCCCTACGGCCAGAAGGATGGTTAGAAACTCAAGAAGAGAATCAGGAGCTTAGAAGGCTATATGGGGAGCTTCAGGATTCTTACGAAGATCTAAGGGCGTGGGGCATTTATGTTGAAGAACATAACCAACAGCTAGAGAAAACTATTAGGGAGGATTTGGAGATCATGGCAAAGTTACAAAGTGATGAGGCATATTATCGAGAAAGGTATCAGAAGTTGGTCTTACTATCCAACGATCTCATCCACGAGATCCCTCGAAGTTTAAAGGAGGCTGAGTACATGGCTGATATCTTCAAGCCGGTCAAAGAGATCGCCGATTTTCTTGCACTTTGTCGTGAGATGGTAGAGGAGTTTAGGGCAAGGATTAGGAGGAGGATTTAGCTTTTCTATGTAATGACTTCTTATGTTTGGTTTTTAGCTATGAATAATTTAAGGGTGTATCCCTAGTGTGGTTTTCCTTATGTAATAAATGGGGCTTTGACCCTAGTACTTTCATTTCATGCATAAAAGTATTTGTTTTCCATTATCCTTGGCTTTACCCTTAATGAATAAAAGTTTAAGATTCCTGAAATAAAAATAATTTATGCATACTCATACATTCATGCATGCATAACATAAAAAAAACATCAAACGAAAATCATTTTTTCAATATCTTCTCTCAGAATAATCGCAACAATCTGACGTCTCGACCCAACACCCGTGCTCATCAAAAGAAAGCTATGGAACAAATGGAACTGAACCACGCTACTCTAAAGGGAGATGTGGATGTTGTGAAAGGAAATGTGGAGGAAATGAAGGACAAAATCGACCAACTGACTCGAGCTATTCAGAATATGATAGCAAGAGACACCGAGGCTAGTAACTGTAGGAGTGTCCCTACCCCTCCTCCCCAGTATGAAGATAATAATACTATTTTAGGATTTGTGACTGACTTGGAACGTGAAGCATTAGAGGCTAGCAAAGGGAAGACTAACACTAAGCCTCCTGTAGGGTATGTTCCTCTACCTGAGCATAATGGAGAATCAAGACCTATACAGATACCTGTCACTCGTTAGGTCTCTGATGACTGGCACCTCCAATATGGAGAGGAAGACTCAAGGCAAGTAGTTCGTGAAACCAAACTGGCTGCCATGGAAGGAAGAAGGGAGGATGAAAAGTATAAGATAATTGAGGAACGGTTAAGAGCTGTGGAAGGATCCAAGATCTTTGGGATTGATGCCTTGGAAATGTGTCTGTTACCCAACGTGGTCGTGCCTCCTAAGTCCAAGGCACCTAACTTCGAGATGTATAAAGGAGTTAGTTGTCTCAAAAATCACATCCGGATGTTTTCCCGAAAGATGGAGGCTCACACTAAAGATGAAAAGCTGATGATGCATGTTTTCCAAGATAGCCTTAGTGGGGCATCCTTGGATTGGTACATGCAACTGGAAAGGACTCACATCAAGAACTGGGAGGATCTGGCAAGTGCCTTTATAAGGCAATACCAATATAATGTAGACATGGCCCCTAATCGCATACAATTACAAAACATGTCTCAAAAAGGGAACAAATCTTTTAAGGAGTATGCCCAGAGATGGAGGGAACTATCCTCTCGTGTGCAACCTCCATTGCGGGAAAACGAGCTAGTGGATACATTCATGGGAACTCTGCAAGGACTATACTATGAAAAGATGATTGGATATGTCTCAACTGGATTTGCGGATTTGGTTATCATTGGGCAAAGGATCGAGAATGGATTAAAAAGCGGAAAGATTGGAACGTCGTCTTCCAGTCAACATAACAACAAAAGGTACTCCGGAAACAGTTCGAAGAAGGAAGCCAATGCCATTTCTGCTGATAGGTATACTCAAGTACCATATAACCCTTAAGTGGCGGCTACGGCCTCTAGTCAAGCGTCTCCTACACTCCAAATCCAGCAGCCAAGGGCTCCATTTCCGCAAAATCAGCAACAACAAAAGTATCCCCGAAGGGAACAAAGGAGGCCATGGAAAGACTTTGACCCTATACCCACTACATATACTCAGATCATGCCAATGTTAATCCAAAAGGGATTGGTAGAAATCAAGCCGTTATGGCCCCCTCCTACGCCTCCTCCTCGAGGGTATGATACTAATGCTAGATGTGAGTACCATGCTGGATCGCCAGGGCATTCGACTGAAAAGTGTTTAGCCTTCAAGTTTAGGGTGTAGGATTTGCTGGATTAGAAGGTCATTAACTTCAGTTATGACAATCCAAATGTGGGAGATAACCCTTTCCCAGGGCACGCTGGACCCACTGTTAACTCCATTGAGGGACTGGGAGAGAATGTCCTAATCAGAGGGGTAGAGCAAGTAAAGACCCCTATGACGAAAGTAAGGGAAGTATTAATTGGGTACGAAGAGTTTGAAAGGCTGCACGGTGACTGCAAGGATTGCGCGTCTGATCCCAATAACTGTAAGAAGATGAAGGAGGTCCTCCAACAATTAATGGACCAAGGGATAATTCAAATTGGGTACTTAAGGAATATGAATGAGGTGGCTGCCTTAGAATCCCAGGGGCAAGTACCTTCTGAGATTCCATACCAGAAAAAAGGAGCTGCAACTCCTATTCAAATACCAGTTCCAAGGTCTGCACAAGTGCCTATTCAAATACCAGTTCCCAGGCCTGCACAGGAACCCATTCAAATACCAGTTTCAAGGCCTGCACAGGCTCCTATTCAGATATCAATTCGGGTACCTGCACGAGCACCAATTCAAATACCTGTTCCCGCACCGGTCAAAGTTCCAGGGCCTACAAGGTCAGAAGGCCCTATCACTTTCCATGTTCCAGCACCATTTCCGTATGAAAGCACCAAGACTGTACCTTGGAAATACGACATTGTTGCATCTGTAGGAGGAAAAACTATAATACCATCACCAGCTATTACTAACATAGCCGGTATTGGAGGAATGACCCGTAGTGGAAGAGTATACTCCTCAGAGCAACCTAAGAAGGATACCCCCGAAAGCTCAAAGGGGAAAGAGACCACAAGTACAGGTGAGGGACCGTCCAAGAAGGGTATATCTCTAGAAGACGCCGAGGAATTTTTTAGAATCATAAAGAAAAGTGATTATAGGGTGGTGGACCAACTAAATCAAACACCGTCCAAGATCTTTATTCTATCCTTGTTGTTATGCTCGGAGGCACATATGGAATCCCTGCTGAAGGTCCTAAATGAAGCCCATGTCACTAAAGACATATCAATAATTCAGTTCGACGAGGTACTCTCCAATATCGCTGCCAGCACCTGTCTGGGTTTCAGTAGTGAGGAATTACCTCCCGAAGGGAAAGCACATAATAAGGCCTTACATATATCAGTCAAATGTCAGGATACTATTCTCTCAAGGGTGCTAGTGGACACAGGGTCTGCTCTAAATGTCATGCCTAAGGATACCCTTATGAAATTAACATCTGTAAGGACCTTTATGAAGACCAGTTCCCTGATTGTTAGGGCTTTCGATGGTTCGAAAAGAATGGTAATTGGGGAAGTGGACATACCTACAGTGGTGGGATCACATACCTTCATGATCACTTTCCAAGTCATGGACATCAATCCCTCCTACACGTGTCTTCTAGGACGTCCATGGATTCATGCTGCGGGCGCAGTTACTTCCACACTTCATCAGAAATTGAAGTTCATATCTGGGGACAATTTAATAATTGTTGATGGGGAGGAAGACATGTTTGTCAGCCACCACTCGTCATTCAGATACATAGAAGTGGATGGGGAGACATTTGAAATACCTTTCCAAGTTTTGGAGGTTGCAACGGCCAGTCGTAAACAAGTCGTTTGACAAGTAAAAAAGGCCAAAAAGGATCACCGACTTAATCCAAAATGGGGATACTAGAGGCTGTGGCAAGGTGATAGAGATACATGAAAAGAAGGATCAATTCAGGTTGGGTTACAAACCGGCTAATAAAGGGGTTCAGAAGTCTCGTCGGATGACATTTCCTCCTCTCGAAGAAACTTTCCATAATGTCGGGTTCAGAGATGAAGATCAAGTGACTGCAATCGAAGAGGAAAATAGAGGGATACCAGATTGGGTGCGCCATTGCTCACCAGATACAGTTCTCAACAATTGGAGGGCCATCGAGATTCCTGAGATGATTCCTGTTTCAAAGTAATTTACTTTTCTTTAAAATAATAATAAGTCCTTTGTTATGCCCAAGGCAAATGGACAAGCTTTGTAGGGCCACCTTTTGTTTATTTGAATTATTTAATAATGAAATCGCATTTTGTTTTCAATCAAGATCTTTTTCTTTCTTAGTTGTTCTTTTTTCAAATGGCAATACACTTTTCTTTTTAAGTACTTTCATCTGCACCAATTCAAGAAAATAATAAGCATAAAAATCTCCCTCATGCAGATTTAAAAATGAACCTATTGAAAACAACACGGTTATAATTCCTTACAACTTCGAGTTCCCGATTAACCAAGCGGAAGAGGGTGATGAGGACGACTGTGAACTCCCTGAAAAGCTAGCCAGAATGTTAAAGCAAGAGGATAAGGTGATACAACCTCATCAGGAACCAGTGGATGTGATCAATCTGGGAACTGAAAAGGACAAAAAGGAGGTTAAAGTTAGTGCTTCTTTAAACAGGGACGTAAAGGAAAAGTTGATAAAATTGCTACAAGAGTATGTAGATGTGTTTGCTTGGTCTTATCAAGATATGCCTGGGTTGGATACGGACATTGTTGAGCATAAGCTACAGCTCAAACCAGAATGCCCACCGGTTAAACAAAAGTTAAGGAGAACCAGACCGGATATGACTCTTAAAATCAAGGAAGAAGTCAAAAAGCAGTTTGGCGCCGGGTTCTTAGCAGCGGTAAAGTATCCAGAATGGGATGCAAATATTGTGCCCGTGCCAAAGAAGGATGGAAAGGTCAGGATGTGTGTAGACTATCGAGACCTCAATAGAGCAAGTCCTAAAGATGATTTTCCACTACCCCACATTGACGTGTTGGTGGATAACACTGCTCAATTCTCAGTTTTCTCATTCATGGATGGTTTTCCAGATATAATCAGATCAAGATGGCTCCCTCCGACATGGAAAAGACCACTTTTATTACTCCATGGGGAACCTTCTATTACAAGGTGATGCCTTTCGGATTAAAGAACACTGGGGCAACTTATCAAAGGGCAATGGTAACTTTCTTTCACGACATGATGCACAAGGAAATAGAGGTTTACGTAGATGATATGATCGCTAAGTCACAAACGGAGGAAGGTCACATAGTCAATTTACAAAAGTTGTTTTAACGGCTAAGGAAGTTCAAGCTACGACTAAATCCTGCAAAGTGTACTTTTGGGGTCAGATCCGGGAAGTTGTTGGGGTTCATAGTCAGTCCAAGAGGTATAGAAGTTGATCCTGACAAAGTGAAGGCCATCCAAGAAATGTCAGCCCCGAGGACAGAAAAAGAAGTGTGTGGCTTCCTAGGGAAACTAAATTACATTGCAAGGTTCATCTCACACCTTACTGCCACATGTGAGCCAATTTTCAAGCTGTTGAGGAAAGGTCAAAGCATCGAGTGGGGTGAAAATTGTCAAAAGGCTTTTGATCAAATTAAAGAATATTTACAAGAACCGCCCATATTGGTGCCACCGGTACCTGGAAGGCCACTCATAATGTACCTAACGGTGCTTGACAATTCGATGGGCTGTGTACTCGAACAACAAGACGAAACAGGGAGAAAAGAGAACGCAATTTATTACTTGAGTAAGAAATTCACCAACTGCGAATCCAGATACTCACTCTTGGAGAAGACATGTTGTGCTCTTGTATGGGCCGCCTGACGATTAAGACAATACATGGTGTGCCATACTACTTTCCTGATATCAAGAATGGACCCCATCAAGTATATATTCGAGAAGCCTGCAGTGACTGGGAGAGTAGCTCGGTGGCAGATGTTATTGACTGAATATGACATCCAGTATGTTACCCAAAAGGCCATAAAAGGGAGCGTGTTAGCCGATCATCTCGCTCATCAACCAGTAGATGATTATCAACCAATGCAATTTGACTTCCCCGATGAAGATGTAATGGCTGTAAGAGATGATGATATTCCAGATTCTTACGAAGGACCTGAGCCCGGATCTCGGTGGAAGCTTATATTCGATGGTGCCTCAAATGCACAGGGACATGGGGTAGGAGCTGTTATAACTTCTCCATCTGGATTTCACATACCTTTTACCACAAGGATATGCTTCACATGTACTAATAATATGGCGGAGTATGAGGCATGTATCTTGGGGATCAACGAAGCCATTAACCTTGGAATTAAGATCTTGGAAGTATATGGAGATTTGGCTCTCGTCATCAACCAAGTCAAGGGAGAATGCAGGACACTTAATGTTAAGCTAACCCGATATCGAGACTGTGTCTGAAAGATGATCACCTACTTCGATGAGATCACTTTCCAGCATATCCCTCGAGAGCAGAATCAGTTGGCAGATGCTCTAGCGACTTTAGCATCTATGTTCAAGGTCAAATGGTATAATGAAGCACCAGCTATAAGGATCAATCGCCTAGATGAACTAGCGTATTGTGCAGTAGTAGAGGTGGAAGGAGATGATAAACCATGGTTTCATGATATCAAACAATTCCTCCAGAAATAGGAATACCCTACAAATGCCTCAAGTGGGGATAAGAAAATGCTTAGAAGACTGGCCGCCCAGTTCTTTCTCGATGGGGATGTACTTTATAAAAGGAATCATGACATGGTGTTACTCCGATGTTTAGATGGACATGAACAGGACATGCTTATCAGAGAAATCCACGAGGGGTCCTTTGGAACTCACGCAAATGGGCATACGATGGCCAAGAAGATTCTCCGAGCAGGGTACTATTGGTTGACTATGGAATCAGACTGCTTTAAATATGTCAAGAAGTGCCACAAGTACCAAATTTACGCAGATAAAATTCATGTGCCGCCAACTCCTTTGAACGTCTTAACTGCCCCGTGGCCTTTCTCTATGTGGGGGATAGACATAATGGGGATGATTGAGCCAAAGGCATCAAATGGACACCGGTTCATTCTGATTGCTATTGACTACTTCACCAAGTGGGTAGAGGCTACTTCCTACACTAATATGACAAGGCAAGTAATAACACGATTCATCAAGAAAGAGATAATCTGTCGCTATGGGGTTCCTAACAAGATCATCACAGATAATGGGCTCAATCTAAATAACAAAGTGATGGATGAGCTATGCGAGAGTTTCAAAATCGATCACCACAACTCATCGACGTATCGCTCGAAGATGAATGGCGCGGTAGAAGCAGCCAATAAGAACATCAAGAAGATTATCCAGAAAATGGTGAAAACTTACAAGGATTGGCATGAAATGCTCCCTTTCTCACTACATGGCTATAGAACCTCAGTTCGTACTTCAACAGGAGCTACTCCTTTTTCCTCGGTATATGGCACAGAAGCGGTACTCCCTATTGAAGTAGAAATTCCTTCACTTAGGGTCATAATGGAGACCAAGCTGGATGAAGCGGAGTGGGTACAAAGTAGACTTGATCAACTGAGTCTTATAGAGGAGAAGCGTGTGACCGCTGTATGTCATGGTCAGTTATATCAGCGGAGACTCAAGAAGGCATTCGACAAGAAAGTTCATCCTCGCCTATTTGAGGAAGGAGACCTGGTGTTAAGGAAAGTGCTTCCCATCTATAAAGATCCTCGTGGCAAATGGGCCCCAAACTATGAAGGACCATATGTTGTAAAGAGCGCCTTCTCTGGTGGAGCTTTAATGTTGACTACTATGGATGGAGCGGATTTACCGCGACCGGTAAATTCCGATTCAGTCAAAAAACACTATGCCTAGAAAAAGAGGATAAAAGCCCGCTAAGTCGAAAACCCGAAAGGGCGACTTAGGCAAAAATTAGGGACTTAAATATAAAATGATACCCGGTAAGTCGAAAACCCTAAAGGGCGGCTAGTTGAAAAAAATGGTATATTATCCTGATGGACTGAGACTCAAAAAGAACGGTCCAGGTAAAATTAAGGATATCCAAAAGGCATATGACTGATGGCACTTATGGTCACGCAACAGGGATTCGGAAAGGAATTATCAATTCAGTCTTCATCTTCAGAAGCAAAGTGTCATGGCCTCGGAGACTTAGGGATATTAGCTGGTGTTTGAATTCAATAGGGACATAGATAAATTTGTTTTTTTTCGTATTGCCATTTGTCATCTTATAGATTTGTAGTAATTCCTCCTTATGAGGATTGCTTTCCTTATGTACTACTGCCTGTTTATGGGCCATTTTTCAATAAATAAAATTTTCTTTTCTTTCCAATTACTCCGCTTGATTACAAAATGCTGATTAATTATAGAATAATGCGTTGAAACATTAGGTATAATCAAAAGCTTTAAAAAAAATAGAAAAAGGAAAAGTATTTTACTTCGATTTGGAAACAGTAAAGGTATTCATATTTCTTCCAAGTTAAACACAGGGTCTATATATTAACAGTCACGATTTTAATCATTAGGGAAGTTTCTTTAAAAGGAATGATACGCATCTCCAGATAGCAGGAGCACATGACTTGTTGCACTCATCAAAGGAGTCAAGGGTTCAAGGGTCGGGAAGTCAGAATATTGCAGAAGATTTGGTCTCCGTAAAAACCTGCACTGCATATCATAAAAGAGGCGTTAGCTCAAATAATGCATCATGCATAAAACATGCATACTCTTGAACATGCACGCATGGCATAGAGATTACATTTACTACAGGGTTAAGGGGGTCAATTGGGTGTTTTTCATCGAGGGTTTATCACCAGGGATTTTAGGATGTCAACTTAGCACTTATTGGGTTCAGCGGTCAAAATTAGGGTCATTCTTGTATTTAATCATCTCCTCTTCAAAAGAGGAAGACACCTTGACTTCCTCTTTCTGAGTCGAAGACGGTTAAATAGGGGCAGCTGTAGTACCCTAAATTTTGACCAGTATTTTGTTATCTTTTGGGATTTTTTTTTATATAGGGGGGTGTCATTCAGTGACATTTGGGCTTTTGGGGGGGTCTGCTAACACTCTCAGACTTATTTTCGGATTTTAAGCTTCATTTATTAGGAATTAGAAGTATTAGATTAATTTAGATAATATTTAGAATTTTGGATTAATTGTTTTTATACTAGAGAATATAGGGTTTTTATTTATGATTTCTTTTTTTAGAGTTTATTATTTTAGAGAAAGTTAAATGGGTATCATTTTAGAATTTAGAAAGTAATTAGGTTTTTATTTTAGTAATATTTAGTTAAATATTTTATTAATATCCTTTTACGTTATTATTTTATTTTATTATTAATTAGGAATGTTGGTTATTAGTTAAGGATAATTTCAATTTAGGTGATAATTAGAATTTTAATTTAATAAGTTAATTATATTTAACTTATTTTCGTTTCTTGTTGACTTATGGTTGTATCAGGCGTTATTTAGTGGATTGAATTTAAATAAGATTAATTTTTAATTTTAATTCAGTATATTTCTAATTTAATTAGTAAGTTAGAATTAATTTTTGTCTTTGGTTTTTTAGAGGGTATTTGGACCGGTAGTTATTATTGCATTTTCTTATCATTATTTTTTGTTGGTTAATATATATAGTATTGTTTTATTTAGTTTTATATTTTATTTTTGTCAAAATTGTTGACCAAATGGTGTTCTCGTCTTCCCCAATCTAACCCTAAATCACGCGCAGAGAACGTGAGGCAAATCAAACTGGACTTGGGTTTTTTAGCAAATAGAATCAATTAACTTCAATTTGCAATCAGTTTACAATCAAAATTACAAGATTGAATCAAACCCTAATCTAATCAAATCAAATAAAAGATTACATCAAAATTGAATCAAAATTACAAATCAAATCTCAATCGAATCCAAAATTTACCTAATGAATTTCTAAACCTAATGTTGGCCTATAAAAACTAAATGAAAATTCAGAAATAGGGAGGAGAAACCCTAAGCGAAAAAGAATTGCTGCGCGAATCCCACCCTTTCAGTAGAGATCGCACACGGATAGAGAATTAGGGTTCATCCTTAGAACCCTAACCCTCTGAGCTAAGCCTCATTCGCACCTGCAAATAAGAAAAGAAGAGGGATTAGAATAAGGAATAGAGACAATCAGACAAAATACTACCAGTTTCACTGCACGGACGGTAAACGTAAAGAACTTAGCTTTTTGAGATTAATCTGTTGTTGATCGTTTCTGTTTTGGTGTTTGCGTATGTGAATCTGGATTGTGTTTGTTTTTCTGGGTAAATTAGGGTTAGGGTTCATAGGAACCCTAGGGTTCATGGGGTAGAGGGTTAGGGTTCTTGGGGGTTCAAAGGGGGAATCTGGGTTTTGGTTGAATACAGGGGTAGGTTTCTTCGATTAGGTTAGGGTTCATCATTTGGGGGTTAGGGTTCATCGTTTGGGGGTTAGGGTTCATTGTTTTGGGGGGTAGGGTTCATGGGTAGGGTTCATAGTTGAAGGTTCCTGGGTTGATGTTCATCACCCAGATGAACACGGGTCCAGATTCCGATGATCTTCCACCAGAAATCTGGGGTTGTAAGTGGTTGGGGGTGATCGGAAGTGTTAGGGGTGGTGGCCGGAGAGAGGGAGTTAGAGAGAGGTGAGAGAGGTTTTAGAGTGAGGAGATAGTGTAGTAAGAGAAAGGGAACGGAGGAGAGAGAGAGAGCGGGAGAAGAGAAATGGGGATGACTGAAGAAAAATGGGATTTTATATCCCTTTTGCCTACCCACGGATGAACGCCAAGTGGCGCCCTTGGATCTTTGGGATGGGTTGACTTTCCAGTCAACCTGAGTATCCAACGTATAGGTATTATCGCGAGTCTGCATGGACCCTCAATCGAGGCCGTCCGTTGGTCCTATTTTGTGATCTATGGATGAGATTAGATTCAGGGAGATCCGTTTGATCTCCATCCAACGGCCGAGAGAGAGTCAAAGTCAGACTCTCTCCACCATGGGCTCTTGTTTTTTTCTTCTTCAAGTCTAGGTTTAATAACTGGGCCTTGCGCCCAAGTTACTGTTAACACCCCCACTGCATAAGCCCGATTACTCATCTGTTTGGTTTTGCACCCCCCTGCTTTTAGTTATTAATTAAGTTAATTACTTAATTTAATTAATGAATTAGGATTTAATACTAATCAGGATTTATAAATAATAGGGTTTTATGGTTAATTTGAACAATTAAATTAATTACTTAATTTAATTATTTAGTTAGGGTTTTTTTGGGTTTTTTATCAATTAAATTAATGACTTAATTTAATTGGTTAATTAGGGTTTTATTAGGTTTTTAACAATTAAATTAATTACTTAATTTAATTGTTTAGTTAGGGTTTTTTGGGTTTTTATCAATTAAATTAATGACTTAATTTAATTGGTTAATTAGGGTTTTATTAGATATTTTTAACAATTAAATTAATTACTTAATTTAATTGTTTAGTTAGGGTTTTTGAGTTTTTTTTCAATTAAATTAATAACTTAATTTAAGTGGTTAATTAGGTTTTTAGTAAGGTTAATATATTGAAAACAATTTACTTTTTAAATAGGGATTTAATTTGGAGACTTTTATTAAAGGATTTTTGGGTTGGATTTAAATTCATATTTCACATATTCAACATATTTGGTCTTGAAGGAAATAGGAATTGAATTGGTTTTTATTTGGAAAGTTGGGTTTTGGGGGCAAAAAATAATTTTAGTTAATTGAGGGTTCATATTAGTTTTAAGAATCATTTTTTGGGATAATTTGGGGAAATCGTTTTTTGCTATATTTTAGCATAGAGGGTATTTTGGGGTCTTATTGAATCTTATGGAATTCAAGGATTTTTATTCTTCTTAAAATAAGGGACATAAAAAGATTTTTCTAGGGATTCAAATTTGGGATAAAGCTCTTGGTCCGAGAGCCTAAATAAGGGATGGGATAAGGGATAAAACTCTTAGGTTCCAAGAGTTAAAATATAGGCCAAAGGGATTTAGGGATAGAACTCTCCATCCGAGAGTATAAATAATGGATAAGGGATAGAACTCTCCATCCGAGAGTATAAACAATGGATAAGGGATAGAACTCTCCATCCGAGAGTATAAACAATGGATAAGGGATAGAACTCTCCGTCTGAGAGTATAAATAATGGATAAGGGATAAAACTCCTTATCTAGGAGTATAAACAATAGATTAAGGGATAAAACTCTTTATCTAGGAGTATAAACAACAGATTAAGGGATATAACTCTTTATCCAAGAGTATAAATAGTGAATTGGGTTTGGGATTAGGGTTAGGAATAGGATTAGGGGGTAGGAATAGGGGAGGTGAACTACGGTTACTCTGATCCTTCAAAATGATGGTACGTAGGCATAGGGTTGTAAACCCTAGCGAGTACAATAATAAAAAACTTAGGATTCTTTTGTAAATAAATAGATTAAAATAATAAAAAAACATACCCTAGAAACTAAGGAGGATCCCATTGAGTACAATGGAGGTGAGGGATGCCTAACACCTTTCTCTCACTTAACCGACTCCCGAACCGTAGGAATCTCTGTCCTTGGGGTTAAGGATTTTTAGGTTTATCATTATTTTCCTTAAAAAATATGGTGGCGACTCGAATATTTTTTCCGGCCGCGACAGCGAGCATCTTGGACGTGATCTTGGCAAGCCATGATCGTAATCTTGGACGGAGAGTTTGTTTTGGTCTTTGAATCTGAGGTGGATGTTAAGACGGGGATAACAAGTTTCCCACAGATGGCACCACTGATCTTGAAGGCTGATCAGAACCTGTAATACCCTAATTTTTTACCATAAGATCCCACCTCTTTGTTCATCGCCTGCATATTATAACACATCATTTCTAGGTCAATCATTCATGCATAGCTAACCAATTTATTATATTTTATGTGTTTGTGTCACTTGTGAAATTAGGGCTGCTGCGGAAGGTTCCAAGGTCATTGAGGATGTATGTGTGTAGGCACTGAGATTCTAGTCTTTGCAAGTTGTGTTTGAACTCAGTCGAGGTGCCCTCATTCTTTTGGTCAATTAATTAATACAAGATCGATTTTCCTCAAGGGTCCTTAGAAGCTTCCCTCAAGGGGAATTAGGGTTTTGTTCATTGATGTTGAGAACTGGGTGAAATTTTGCGGTGTGTTGTACTACAAGCAGTATGTTCATTTTCAAAGGATTTCTCAAGGCATGGTTTGGATTTGTTCGCAAAGTTGGATCATTGTTTGGTTCCTTTTGATCTTAAGGGAGACGATTGAATTTTTCTCGTCAGTAGTTTGCAATCAGTATGTTGTGAAGTGATGAGTTTGGATAAGGATATTGAATCGAGTCTTTGCTACAAGTTCTCAAAGTGATATTCGAGACTCATGATTTCGAGACTCATCGTTAATGTCATCACAAGTTTTAATACAAAATTTATGCTTCAATGCTCGAATTCGAATTCTTTTAAAGAGATTCCATGACAATTAACAAATTAAAGTGTAAATTCTCTCAAGGATCTTGAGTTGGATTCGTGAGTTCATTATAAAGAAATTCAAGCTCATGTCGGATACAAGTTATTGGCGATGGTTACAAGAAGATTCACGTTGATATTCAAATTCAAGTTGTCAAAAAACACAAGAGTGTTCAAAGTTTATTCACAAAACCAAGTTCTCACAAATTGGATCCAAAAGTGTAAAAGTTCAAGTTATTTCAAGACTTTGGTTCAATTTACATTTAGATGTCAAACCCAAAATTCAAAGTTTACAAAAATATTGAAAAGACCAAGTTCAATTTTCCTTCATAACAATGTTACATGTTAAGCTTAATAAACCAAGATGCTACAAAAGCACAGTCAAAGATATGGAAGATGGCTAAGCTGTGGCTAATACAAATCTTTGTGGCTTTCTCCATGACCTGTAAAGTCCAACTCTCGCACATTTGCACCTAAAGGACATTGGAGGCTATGATGTCACTCATATGACAATTAGACTCCCATTCATTGAAGAAATTTTCCTTGTGCTATGAGGAGGCGGTTACTGCTATGGAAAAGATGACGGTGACCATTGGATTCCTGGCTTAGATTACTGCCAGTATACTTTTGCCTTTACCACACGTACATGTAGTAATAAGCTCCTGTCAACAACCGTTAATTCACATGACAATATGACCGATTCGAAAACAAAATTAAAATCAGCAAAATCAGATCTTCAGGCATTAACAACAAATATTTGTGGCGGTTAATACGAAATCAACATGGTTTTAGCCAGAAATTGGGAGACTTTGGAAGTAGAAAACAAGATCAAACACATTAAACAAGTTCTAGATTTAATCAGACAAGTTGTAAACATGTTGAAACCAAAAAGGAAATCACATTACCATCATGAAAAACATGTTTCCAACCATAATCAAGCGTTTACGGCAAGTTTCGAATTCAATTCAATACAAAATCGAACATGTCGGAATCAAAACGGAAAGCTTTTTCATGACAAAATCAGCAGCAATGTCTCACATTTATTTCAGAATCAGGAAATTGGGCCTATATAAGAACACATACACACAGCAGAAAAGAAAACACATAACACATCAATTACATCATCATGGAATTAAGAAGTACCATCGAAGTCGTCGCCGTTGTCGAAGCAGCCGCGTCGCTTTCCTTCAAAGATCTGCCGCGAGACGACCACCGTGGAGTCACACGCCAACACGATTGCACAACCTCCGCGCTCATCCTCGTTTACGCGATCACCATCATCACCGGTCGTGCTTTTTTTCTTTTGGGTTTGTTCTTTCATGACTTTTTTTAATTCTGTGGCCATTTGTGTGTAGTGTTCAGATTCTGCGTGAGATGAGAAAGAAACAATGAAATAGAGGGTCTGACTCTTGTTTTTAGATTTTCATGTTTTTTATATTTTTTCTTTTTATGTTGTTTTATTTTCTCAATGCCATATGGTACATTAATCAGTCCTTTATTTAGATTGGAAAAGTCAAAGGTGGATGTGATAAGTACAAGTTGGTCGGTGCTTTTTTTCTTTTCTGTCAGTACATTTTAGCATACTTTTTCTTCTACTTAATTATGGTTTTATTGGTTTATTCATTCGTTGTCTTTATTTAATGGAGTATTAACGATGGGGGGTTAAGACCACCCTTTCTCTTTTTAACATGTTTTATTATCTAATTTGTTTGTTTAGTTGATTTGCTTAATATTTATAATCTATAATATAGGAAAATTAATGGTTGTGGAAAACCATTAATTAACCCTTCTAATTTGCTTGCCATGTCAGCAAATACGGGGTAATTTGAGTCCAAAATCAACTATTTCCAACCAAATCCTGGGTTATTTGAATCCTAACTAAACTAATTACACTACTAAGAACAATTGTGCCCATATAGTAAGTGAAAAAATAGAAACCTAACCATTTTCTGATTTAGGGTGCATCAATAAGTTTGCTTTTGGGGAACCTTTTTCTGGTTTCTCAGATTGTTGTTTCCAACATGCATCAAACATTGTGCTGCAACCTCTCTCTCTCTCTCTCTCTCTCTCTCTTCGTTCGTCCTCTTCTCTTCTTCCAGCTTCCTCTGTTACAAATCGTCACGAGAGGTTATGGCAGATCATCAGCAGCATGGCGAAGTGAAGGGTGAACCGTTGTTGGAGAAGATTTCGGAAGCAGATTTTCAATCCACAAAATCATTTGGGTAAACTTTCTCTCTACCACTCTCTGTGCCATTCTTCTCTCAGCTTACCATTCTTCATCCTTTCTCATTCTCATCTTCAACATTTCTCTTACAATCGTCCGATCTTTTCGAGTCCATCAAAGACATCACGGCCGAAAAATAGTTGTGGAAGATACTTGTGAAGGTTGTACATAAATGGACGGTATTCTCCAACAACATAAAACACACTGAAATGATTTTAATTGACAAAGATATTTTTTGCAGTTTTTTTTTATTTTTATTTTGTATTTATGTTTTTTATGAGTTTATGGCTGTGATTTTGTAATTTTACTGTCTATCATTGCAGGGTACCGAGATTCAAGTCATAATCCCTACAAACCTCACTCTTTTGTTGCTTGAATTTCAGTTTTCGATCTGATAGGGTTTTTCAGGTTTGATGTTTCAATTTGTTGTTGCTTTATTTCAGTTTTGGTTGTGCACACCATCTATTTGATAAAATATTTTATACGAAAATGTTACTGATAATTGTGTTTTTGATAAATGTTACTAATGAGGCCCTGTGCAGGATACTATCATTTCCATTCTTTTAATGTCTTTGTTGATGTATAACTAAATCTAAGTCGTGTCACCTGGTTGATGCTTATATAACCATCATTTGTTTTCAGGACTATATTTGACGTTGATATTCATAGTTTTGAAGAGAAACCATGGAAATATCCAATTGTTGATGTATCTGATTTTTTCAACTTCAGTTTGCATGATGAAAGCTGGAAACATTATTCTAAACAGTTGGTAAAATTGTAAAAACAAATTTCAATATTTCCGGCATATTTAGTGTAGACTGAGAAATGTTGTATGTGACTTTTTAAGAGCAATTAAGCCTGGAGTCTACAAAGCAATTAAACATGTTATTTCAATATTTGGAACTATCATGTAAGCATTTACTTGCTAATTATAATCATTTATATATTCTCTTTTGCAATTGGAGTTGGCCCTGTAACTGACATCATTATACCATAGCTTAGTAGCACCAGGACACGGGGCAAGATCACGGCTTAATGGTGATCAGGTTAAATATGCAATTGTTGATGAATTTATTTCGTTTGAGATTCGTCGGTGTCTTTATTCTAATTTGATTTTGATGATTTCTGTGTGCTCTGTGTTTGGTTTTGTTTTATTTTTCAGTGCCGGTAAGTTATGCATACATGAATTTTCCTATTGTGTTTGTGTTTATGTGTAATGGAAGTTATTATTGATGGATTTTGGATTGAAGTAGTAATTGCAGCTTAAGATTAAAAAACATATTATAACAGGTTCATAAGTTGTTTTTCAGCTTTTTTTCACAAGCTATTTAGAATGATTTACAGAACTGTCAAAGGGTTATAATCATAGTGGAGATAGAAGTGGCTTATTGAATGCATCACATAAATGCTTACATCTGAATGTGATGCAAACTGATTAGTTTATCATCTGTATTTTTCTTACTCTGTTCACATTTATCTGAACAATGAGGTTTAACGTATTTTGTAAATGTTTTTTGTTAGCACGCTTTTGATTAGCTGTTGCAGTCGCAGTTGTAGTTGTTTGTCGAAAATCTAATTTGATGATATAAGATTGAAATAAGAGGGGAGCTCTTTGTATTGGTTCTGTGAAAGTAAATAAGAATAAGTCTATTTGGTATAAGGATTTGAAATTGGTAGGTTCCTTATAAATAAGGTTTCCATATGTGAAATTCTGGTATAAGATATGTGATGTCACGTGCAATGTCACAACATCGCAATCTGCTGTATGAACAAGGTAATAATAGTAACAGAAACGCATAAACCACACACAAGGATTGTTCACCCAGTTCGGTCTAACTACCTATATCTGGGGGCATACCAAGCCAGGAAGGAAGTTCACTATTAGCAGTATCAAATTACAGACTCAACAGACCAGTTGACAATCTACCTAATTTAATCACTACCCAATGACCCTTCTATCTAAGTCCTCCCTAGATAAGAGACTCCATCTCACTTCCAATCATCGTAATGATGTCTAGCAGTCAACATCTCAGTCACTACATCAACAACTTGATTTCCAAAAACTCTTCAATCACAGAAAAGTAGAAGACACACTTCCACGACAATACTTAGACATGACACACATGACTAAGAAAAATACTTAGAGTTGCTTAACAGCTTCCTCCAAGAACAATACATCTCGTACCTACAGGCTTCGAGATAAACACGATGACCATCCCATAAACCGGGTGGTTCATCAACCAACACAGCCCTTATAATCTACATGATGGATGGCTTCACAAAACTAGGTTACAATCTTCTATTTATAACCTATTTCTCAACTGGATTTGGGCCTTCAAATCTCAGCATATTAACTGCTACAAATCTGCAGAAGATTCTGCTACTAAATAGATCTTCAATCAAATCTTCAATTAAATCTTCAATTAAATCTAATTATTCTCCATATCTTTTTGCATGAAAATAGTAACAATATCTGCTCAATATAAGATTGCAACAGACTATATTTGTCCTATGATATTCGCCTGCAATCTCTCCACCAAAATCTCCCAAGATATAGCAACTAAATCGCAGCCCTAAAAACATCACAACCTGATGTTTTAATGTTCTGGTATAGTGATGTCAAGACATCGCATGTGACATCACTTTTCAGCATTTTAACTCTTCAACACCTTAACATTCACTAATGTTATGACTCAATGTTAAGACATCAGACACATGAAATCAACATTGTTCAACTTTGTTTTACCAAAATTCCAGCCAATACAAGAACTAACAATCTCCCCCTTTGGATAATTTTGGCTAAAACAATCTCTACTAACATCAGAGAACCCAGCAGCGGATAAAAAAAATTCCAAAACACCTAGCAGCACCTTTTCAACAAGCTGCACAAACTCACTAACCAGCAGCAAAAAAACACCAACAAGCTGCATAAATCACCTCATCAGCATAGGGCAAACTCCCTCTCAAAATAAGAACCAGCTCACAGCTGTTCAAACACTCTCCCCCTCAACTTCTGCACCATATCAGAAAAAGGCTTCACAACCACACCACGCCTTGGAAACTCTCTCCCCCTTTTTAGCCATAATTTGACAAACATTGGTGTAAATGTACACTACTTGTCCAATCCATTGATACACCAGGTCTAAACTGTCATGTCCATCATGCACGACATAACACCTTCACCAGAGCCATAAACAATCTAGATAACCAGTGTTCATTTGCAAGAAGAACACCTTAAATGAATGGAAAACATAAGACTCATCTTCATGTCTTCAAGAGCGCACCCTCTGTTCAACACACCTGCTGAACGCATTCACTTAATGCTTGATCCTCAAACAATCCAAATACCAAAACTCACATGATTCCCTCTTGGTTTGTTACCTTCTCATGCTCCAAAACTCACATCTTGCCAAGCTGATCAACTTCTCTCTGTAATATCCACAGGAATGATCACAATGAACTCCTTGATCATAACACAGTCATTCCATATCATACTCTTCATCTTCAGATTTCCAAGCAATCAATACCTGATCTACTTTAGTCTTCTCTACATTCTCCATCCAAGGCAGACATTCTACTTCATCATTCTCCCGTATGACTATGTAGACGCTCCTTAGGCATAATGTATGCACCAAACTCCAGAACCAGAACAACATTATCCTTTACCAAGGATATCCAACCCAAAAAAAATGTTCTAATATCTGTTAGGACATTCTTGACACATCATATATACCACACGCCATGGTTCTACTTACTATCAGCATTAGTAATCCAAACTAAACACTGTGTCATCATCTTGAACAAAGAGAGCTTTAGAAAGCCAGAGAAGACTAAACTCTCATCCACCAAAAGAAGGTATACTTCCATCCTCAACCTGGAACTTCTGCCAAAAGCTCCAAGAGAATTAGAACCTCCTTACATTTTCAACTAAATACTCTTCTGCACAAGAGCAATCAGTTTCAAGCATCCTGCTTGAATGCACACAATGAAACCAACCAAATTCCACCTTTTGATTGATCTCAATCTTCTTCAGAACTCCCACAAGATATCTTGATCCACCTATGAAACCAGATCTTCAAGTCATATGAACTACTTCCTCCAAGGCAAGACATCTTGGATTCACCAAGCCTCTTAGTCATGTAACATCTTCTCAAACCACAGCTCCCGCAAACTGTATGAGATAGATCTTTTTGAAGCATCCATAACTTCCAATACTGTAGATCACCTCTATCTTAAGCTGATGTGCCACATCACCAGCTGAGACTTCTGATGTTTAGCTAGATGTCAAAACATTATGATATCCAACTGTTGAATTCAGCTCTTCCTTCTGCCACTTAGAAGAACCTCCTCCCTTTGCAGAAACAGATTTCCATGCTCTCATAGACTTGATTCAATAATCAAGTCTGAGTAGACAACCTCCATCCTGCTTAGAAACTCCAAAGACTTCAAACCTACCACATCTGAATCTTCAGAAAATAAGTAGTCCAAGACTACCCCATAACTATACCAAATAATGCCACATATAGAAAAGTATATTCTCAACAATTCAACAGTCCTGCACTTTTACATCAGACATATACATAGTCTCCCGTCAATGTATTTTGTCATTGGTTGAATGCACAACCTTATCAAAAGCAGACAAATACTCAACTCCTGTCAAGGTAACCTTCTCACACAACAGGCATCTGCTGACAAACCATCGTGACAACCATTCTCACCACAAAAGCATTCCAGGTTAGGTCAGTGTCTTGACCTTTCACTCCTCCCTGAGCAAAGAACTGAATTGATGTTTCAACATCAGTTCCGACATCAGCAATCATAGTAAATCACACTAAACATGAACCAGCATACTATACATTTCAAGAATCTTCAAACTTTTACAGTTCATATGTTTGATTCCATCCTTCTGTATCTAAAGGAGAGAAACCATTGACTGGTCATCACAAACAGCCTAGACAAATATGCTTCTCCCAACACTTCAACCTACAAGGATGCCCTTCAATCCTTACAAAAAGATGTTCCATTATGTGAGGACACCACATAACTGAACTCCAGCTTTAGAGGAAACTTCTCATGCAGATACCAGGGAACCATAATCCTTTGGTAAAAAACCCAAACTTCTCCTTGCACAAATCTAAAATGCTCATCCTATGGTTGGTACACACATATAACTCCTTTCAAACTGAATCTGCTCCATGGCCATAAACACGATTGCAAACAACTAGCTGCTTTGATCAGAAGGAACTTTCAGATATCAGAGAAAATGTCCTTGACATTTGAGCTTGACCTCCACAAAAACAAACAGCCTATGAACACCTACTCACTTGGATCAGAAATACACTAATCCAATGAGTGACACTATATTGATCATCTCTTGACCAACATACATATCTAAGACATGTTTCTTGAAGGAAACTTCTTAGACACACAACCCAGATGCCTCCTCTTCCAAGCCAGGAGTAGGTTCCAAACAGATGTGATCAATACACATTTGTTTAGCCCCCAAACATCTGTTATGCCATATCTTTATCCAACAAGATTCTACACAATCTGCTGGTTTTATGTTCCAACATCTGGTAGGACATAAGTTCTCTTCACAAGAGACACACCAAAAGATCCTTTAATACAGCCCAGAGATTGACCTTGTAGGGTTGGAGGTAAGAATAAACTGCTTCTAACTTTCTTCAGATCTCTTTTCAACAAGCTCCTATAAGAGTTCCTTTATGAGTGGACTTGGGATGGACCACAAGTATCTTTGGCAACTCTAACAAGCTAGTTGAAGATATCCTCAAGTATCACCACACCATGTGATACATCTTCAGAGGAGAACAAAATGTTGCAGCCTTAACACAAAACCACCAGGAAATTTCCATCAGATATATATATATATATATATATATATATATATATATATATATATATGCAACGGAACACACACCAGAAAACTCCTCTACAACCTTCAGGCAAAACATTATAACCCTTGCACAAACACGACACTCCATGTGCACTAGGTCAACATAGGTTTGAAAATAAGTCAAACCACACAGCAACTCACCACCAAAGCTACAAGCCTGATAACAATAGACAGGTCCAATACACACCCTGTCATGAACAGTTCATCCTCCACTTCAAGGGATCATACAAAAATTCTATGAACTGACCAAGTCCATACACCATCTCAGCAAAACTATCTTCCTTGCTCATGAACCAAAAAGTATCTTCCCAAGATCTCATCCAGAAATAGACAGGATGCCTGCTCTGATACCAATTGAAATTCTGGTATAAGATATATGATGTCACGTGCAATGTCACAACATCGCAATCTGTTGTATGAACAAGGCAATAATAGTAACAGAAATGCATAAACCACACACAAGGATTGTTCACCCAGTTCGGTCTAACTACCTACATCTGGGGGCATACCAAGCCAGGAAGGAAGTCCACTATTAGTAGTATCAAATTACAGACTCAACAGACCAGTTGACAATCTACCTAATTTAATCACTACCCAATGACCCTTCTATCTAAGTCCTCCCTAGATAAGAGACTCCATCTCACTTCCAATCATTGCAATGATGTCTAGGAGTCAACATCTCAGTCACTGCATCAACAACTTGATTTCCAAAAACTCTTCAATCACAGAAAAGTAGAAGACACACTTCCATGACAATACTTAGACATGACACACATGACTAAGAACAATACTTAGAGTTGCTTAACAACTTCCTCCAAGAACAATACATCTCGTACCTACAGGCTTCGAGATAAACACGATGACCATCCCACAAACCGGGTGGTTCATCAACCAACACAACCCTTATAATCTACATGATGGCTAGCTTCACAAAACTAGGTTACAATCTTCTATTTATAACCTATTTCCCAACTGGATTTGGGCCTTTAAATCTCAGCATATTAACTGCTACAAATCTGCAGAAGATTTTGTTACTAAATAGATCTTCAATCAAATCTTCAATTAAATCTTCAATTAAATCTAATTATTCTCCATATCTTTTTGCATGAAAATAGTAACAATATCTGCTCAATATAAGATTGCAACAGACTATATTTGTCCCATGATATTCGCCTGCAATCTCTCCACCAAAATCTCCCAAGATATAGCAACTAAATCGCAACCCTAAAAACATCACAACCTGATGTTTTAATGTTCTGGTATAGTGATGTCAAGACATCACATGTGACATCACTCTTCAGCACTTTAACTCTTCAACACCTTAACATTCACTAATGTTATGACTCAATGTTAAGACATCAGACACATGAAATCAACATTGTTCAACTTTGTTTTACCAAAATTCCAGCCAATACAAGAACTAACAATATGGTTTTCTAAAAATGTTGTGTGTAAAATAGGGAAAGAGTTTTGTATTCTATTATGGTGGTTTAAGTGGCTTAGGGATCAGACTTTAAAGGAAGTGTTTTTGGGAGAGTTTGTTAGGTATCGGGATAGAATGGCAAGTATAGAAAGAGATGGGTTCTTCGTGTAATGGTGCTTAGGGATCAGACTTTAAAGGAAGTGTTTTTGCTGTCTATGTTGTATTAGGCGGTGTATTAGGTTATTATGTCACTATATGGAAAAATAAACATATGGAAGTGGGCTCATGTCAACATGGACTTCTTCTCCATATAAGACCAGCTATCTTGATGGACCACTACTATATTTCACCATTCACTTTCTCCAGCTGCTGAAGCACCTGCCAAAGCAGTATGTATCTCTCTGAATTTTGGTTTTTCTTATGAGTGTTATAGTTTTTTCATGTATGTCTCCATAAGTAATCAAAATGTATTTTACTTTTTAAGGTGTCTTCATTAAACCAATTGCTAAACTCCTCCTTTGTTTTAGGAACGTGAAGAAAGAAAAAAAGGGTTGAAAAGAGAACGTTCAGATGACAGGCCCGTGCAAGATTCACAGCCACCTGGATATGATAATTTTTTCCATAATAAGATCCTTAAATCATATCATACAAGTAAGCTTCCTCCAGGTAAGGATTTCTTTCTTGGACAACTCGCTGGCTTGGTGGTCACAGAATAATGTGGGTTGCAAGTTTTTTACCATTCTATAAGCCAGTTTTCTAAAAATAATTTCTTTAGTTTACCATTATATCTGTTTAGTGTTGCTGATACACGGATATTGTCTGATGAATCTACGTGTCAATTTAACCTAAAGTGTTTGAAATATGCAAGCTAATTACTAGAAAGTTGGATATGTTTCATCAATGTTATTGGTTTTAATTCGTGTCCATGATTCGATGTTGCGATAATATTTTGAATATGATTTCGGTGTTTCTTCGAATTCTGTTTCGCGTGGCTCATGTTGATTTGTAATTATGCATAGCTTCTACAATAAGTTTCTGTTACTACTCACTTGCTGTTATGAAGTTTCAAGAAATTGTTTGTATTAAAATGCGATGCCACCGCTGTAAATTGATGTGTGTCAATTACGCGATTTCGCTAACGTTTCGAATTCAATATACTTCGGTGATTTATTTGTACATTCTTTCGATTGCCTGCATCTTTAGTGTTTTGCCTATACTGTTTCCAAATTGATTATTGGTTCTGAAATATTGAAAATGATGAAATATTTTAGCAGGAATATTGGTTCATAATACTCATTCATTCACCCAACTTTTCAGGTTCCACAACAGATGTGAACAAAACAAAACATGGGAGAAAGTATTTCTCTTTCGTAGGGTTTGCCTGTCATAATTGGACTAAAGGTACCTACATTTCCTTCTTGCGTTTTGTATCCATACTATGTTTTATGGATACTTCAAATATCCTTTAATGCCCATTAACAATATACTTCGTTTTTGCAAGTAAATGGAAATCTTGACCATCACCAGTCATTATTATTCTTGCTTTTATTATTCCAACTTTACAGTTTCCAATTCCAATTCATTTTCAATTCCAACGCAGGGGGAACCTGTACAGCCACAACACTCCTTATTTAAGCTTTCCTCTTATTCTCTGCTTTAGACACCACTGTTCATAATTACCCAACTATTTCTATGGCATCCAACAAAATTATACAACCCCCTGCCCCTATTGAGGTCTACAGTGCAATTCACCAACCACCTTCTTCGGAATTGCAATGACCTCAAGCTGCCCATCATCCTCTGCAACCCCGACTAACTGTACAGGTTCAGGTAATACATAAATTGTGGCATAGTTAAATCTCATTCAAATATTCTGTGCCTTTTTCTTTTATTCTGATTATATATTATAATTTTCTTAACATCAACAGACCGAACAACATGTCGAATCTGTCATCCAGCTACAACCTGATACTCAGAACTGACCACCTACGGAGGTTCAACCATTGCCGGATTCTCACCCCTTCAACCGCACCAACAGGGACCGACTATCAACCATCTCTGCAATTTCCCCTGGTACATTTCACTTTTCCCTGCATTATTCACACGCTCTGTTTTTTTTCTTTCCATGTTACTACATAGACAGTTTGTTCATTTTTCATGGAGTAGGTTCTACAATATCCTACAACACATCATGATTTCATATTTCCCTCCATACCTGTTGCCAAAACTGATTGACTGGTCATTTTCCTACAGGTCCATGTCCCTCCTCCAATTCGACTTTCAAAAAAGAGGACAAGAACAACGACTTCAACTACATTCGTGAGGCCAGTTTTTTTTTTGGATTCAGATGATGACCAACAACCTGACTATGACCCGGTTGATTCTGATGATGACGATGAGCGGGACTATACATGGGAGAACTTTATGTATGGAAGGAGTTTTACTGATAGTGTTAAGTTTGCACCTTTTATTTCATTTTGTTTTAAGTTATTTACTATGTTTTTTGTACGTCACTCCAAATTCAAGTTGTCTTTTTCCTGTACTGCAACTATTCGTATTCCATGCTGACTTAAGCATCTATTAAATTGTTCGAAGCAAATATGAAAATCTCTTATTTTTCCGCATTATTTCATAACAAACAAATTACACAAATAATTGTGTCTTTTTAATCTTTTATATACGACAACATCCATTGAAATATTTCTCTGTTTATTATTTTAATATTTCTGTTGATGGTGTTTTATTGTCTTTTTTTTTTATTAGATTTTCGGTTGCTCATTGCATATCGAACACTCAACTCATACCGTCATTGGAATTAGTTAATGTCAAGTATAAATCACTTATTTTAATTTATAATTTGATTGCTTATTTTTCATTTTATTTCATTAATTTTCTCATTTCAATTTGATTAATGAAAATTATATAAGTCATGTCAAACTAAATTTAACATTTATATACAGGGTCAAATTCATTGTTGATTATACCCACTAAATTATTATAAATTTTACACATAATTTCCTTTTAGATTAACAATTTAAAAATTTTGGTATTTTAATTTTGAAAAACATGTAGTGCTTGAGATGAACATTTAGATTAGCCATTCTGCATTGTTGAATTTGCATATTTCTTGAATGTGTATATGTGAAATCTAATTAAAACTCTTCATAAAAAAGAACCATCATCACAAGTAATAACTTAATACAATAACGAAAATACCTTCATGTAGACATCAATATAAGGGTCATGCTTGATATTTACTGCTTCCTCTTTTCTAAACAACTCATAAAGCATGCCTATGGATCCTAAGAAATAACAAGTCAACCTTTATGCACATCCCAAAATAGATTTTCAAAACTTAACTGGTATGAAAACTATTACACAGTCGACGCGTCGATGTAATAAATTACGATGTTTCAACTAATAAATTACATTGTAATAAATTACAATGTATGAAAACTGAACTGGTTGAAAAGCTCCATAAGAATTTATTTATATTTTCTATTAATGATGTTTAAATTCAAATTATATTTTGAATAACTTATTTTATTTTTTATTAAACATTTGTTACTCTTTATTTACTTCAAATAATTATAACTTTCTATTTTAATCATGTTTATTCAAATATTACAACAACTCTTTAAAATTTTTTTATTTACGTTAATTAATTTTTAAATATTTCACTAATTGTAATTTTTTTGGTATTTCTACATATTTTTTTGTATTTCTACATATTTTTTACGAATAAATAATATAACAACAAATACATTTTCAAAAAAATGCGCGACAACGACGGGTCCCCGTGCGAACGCACGGGTTCCACACTAGTTATAGATAATTTAGAATGAGCTTTAGGCCCTTAGTCCTCACATACCTTTCCATTAATTATATATCCCATTATTAGTTTTTCAATTTTTTTAATCTTAGTTTGATTTAGGATTAGATAAATTAATTCGTTTAATTATGATAGTTTATCTAATTCAATAATTGAATAAATCATGAATAAATAAATAAAAAATCCAAAAATAATTTAACTTTAATCTCTAATGTCTTTTCAAACCCTAAAAAACAAAAAAAATAACTCACACATCTCAAGCCATGGTGCCACCTTAGGATTGGAGTCGTCGCACTCCATGTAAGTGTCTTGCCACAGACACTTACCTCCCCCCTGGAACCTTGACCACAGTCAAGAGTTCCTCACCCTCTTTGAGGGGAACTACGAATACTCTGATTCCACTTCCGTCAGGATACGTAGGCACAAGATGCGATGTCTTGGCGAGTATACTTAGATACTAACCCCTAGGTCTTTCCCTTAGCACATACCTTTAGCAAGCGAGCAATAAATAACATAAATAATAACAAGAGGTTCCTGTAGAGTACTACAGACGTTTAGGATGCTAATACCTTCCCTAAGCGTAACCAACCCCCGAACCTAGATTCTTTTAACTTAGGTTTTCGATCTTTAACATTTCCTTTGGATAAATCAAAGACCGGTGGTGAACTTTAAGATTTGTGATTCAAGTTTATTCAATAGCTTGATATCCGATTCTCACCGCGACAGAACCTCAAGTGGGCCACGAGGAACGTCTATGATGCTGAGTGTGTGAGATGAGGAAGGAGTGTACCTGCAAGGCACTCCGATGCTAAAGTAAGAATTGGGAGAGAGAAAGGCAAGTACAAAAGTATGAGTTTCTTAGGATTATTTCGAATACCTGACCCTCTCAAATGAGAGGGTTTTTATAGTGCCCCCAACGCGTGGCCAACGATCCATATTTTCGGGGCGGAATAACCGTTTCCTGAAAAATAGGTAACTGCCAAAAACTAGCTGTTATGACGGGCAGAGATGCCCAAAACTAGCCGTTGCCACGGGCAAAGGCGTAGTTCTAGGCACAGGCGTCATGACCGTTCTTGAATGATGGAGCTGTGCGTAACGGGCAGGAATGCCGGGGAGGAGCAAATGACCTTGAGGTTCATCTGTCCATATGTGTCCGGTAGAGGGGCAGAAAGGTAAATGCTGCCCGCACCAGCTGGACTTAGGCAATTGGGCCGTTCCAAAATCAAAAGTGGATTGGGTCATGCCTAACCATTGGTCCAGTCTGGAACAGTATCTTACTACACTTATTTTAATAGTTCAATTATTTTCAATAATATTTCATATGTAAGCAAAATTACATTGGTTATTCTAATACAATTGAATTTATATGATCATTATTCATTTTATAATTAAGTAACTCATTTTAAATTTAAAGATACATCTAAATATATTTTATATCGTATCACATAATCGACCCGTGTGTCATACCCAAAATTTGTCCTACCTGTATATTTTTCATCTGTACTGTCCATTCGCTAATCATTATTCAGAAAAATCCAAAAAAATATGTTCATCCATCTTTTGTTTTTATCCATCTTCATTTTTTAGTCATATCTAGTTTTTAACCATTTTTTTTACCATTATCCATCTTTATATCAATATCCATTTCAAACCAATTATCGATCCATATCCATTTATTTATCCATTATCCATTTTTCATCTATTTTCGATTTCCATTACATATCCATTTATATATTTATTTAAACCATTTCCATATCCAAATTCAACTCAAGTATCCATTCATAAAACCTCTCTCTTTTAGTTCATTATCCATTATCTAATTCATATCCATCTTAGCTATTTAAAACCCATTTAAATTCATTATCCATCCATAATCCATTTTTTAAGATAAAAACCATTTCAATATTCATTTTCATATTTTATTCTTTTCTAATCCAATTGGAATTTTTTTTTTAGATCCACAATTCCTTAGCCCATCATCATTTTTTATTAAACCCATGAATTACAAAAAAGGCCCATCACATTTTCTTTACATTATCACCACAAAATTCTGAAGCTTCTACGCCATCGTACAACTCACAACGGTCCAAACATGAATAATGCATCCCCACATATCCTTGGTTCACACTATAACCATTACAGCAGCCACCACACCCACTTGACGCATAGATCGCTAACCATCACTCACACAACGAAACTGTTACAGCTCATTCCACGCACCAATTTTCACCCAATTTCTCAACACTAAACGCGTATGATTAGCACCTCCAATGAAAATGTACGTTGCAAATCATTCAACAACTTGTACGAACTTTTCATACCAACAATTCCAAAACGACATCCAATTGATTCCTAATTTAATTCCTCTCTCTGCTATAAATATCTCTCTGCAAATTTCACAAGAGGAGGCTGGGAAAAACACCCAAAACCTTTCGTTCACCATCATACAACCACCCCCCCCCCCCTTTCGTTTACAAACAACAACCCAAACCTCATTACTTTTCGTCATTATCCAAAACTCACCCTCCCCCTTTCTCTGCGTAAATACAAACCAGAAAATAGAACAACCTTCAAGAAAATTTTCCATTAAATCCCCTTCACCCATTCTCTTTTAACCTCCAACAAACCAAATTCCTCTCCAAACCCTCCTCAACCTTCAAACCAGCTCAAATCATACAAACCGAAGTCCCTTTTTCTATGACCAGAATCACAAACCCAAATATGATATGAAGCCCATTCAAACCACTAATTTCAAAACCCTTTCAACCCAGAATCGAACAGAGAGATAAAGTTAAACCAATCTAGAACAAGCATAGAGACAGGGAGAAGAAGAGAGATTAACCAAACACAACCCATCCCCATTCAAAACCCACGAACACTACACAGACCCCATCAACCCACAAACTCATACGATTCGAAACAGAATGAAGAAAAGGAGATGAGGTGAAACCGAATCAGTGAAACAGAGCGAAGCGAAACCAAATCGGACGTGAATCACGAACCAAATCGGAGGAGGCTTCGTTCATAAAAGGGATTGAGAAGCGAAAAAAGAAACGAGATCTAAGGTTGAGTGTACGTTTGTTCTTCACCTTCTCTCGCCATGGTTGTACACGATGATGAAGAGTGATGCTGAGATTGTTCTTTAACAAATGACCCTTGATATTTGACCTTTTCCTTTTCATGACTGTTGTTTAGAGTTATTACGTTGAACTGTGTTGTTGTTGTTGCTTCTTAAAGTCCATCGTGCCTTGACTTTTCTTCCCTTGAATGTGCTTCTTTTTATTATTTTTACTAATTGTTTATTATTATGGTGATCACGATGGATCTTTGGCAAGCACCATATTTCATTATTGATCCAACAAGTCTTGTCTCTTTTGGATCTACACTGTTCGGACTGGTTTAGGGGAATGGACCGTGAGGCCCATGTTGATCCTACTTCTATCATACACTGCGAATGATGTCTGCACCTACCATTTTTTAGATAGCTCATTTGCAATTATGCTCCTCCTTTTTTTGTTTAATGTTTTAAGATTTTAGCTCATTGTTTTTTAAAGTATTAGTTCTTAATTTTCTTTTCCCTATTTATTTTTTTAATGTTTTTGTTCGATTCCTTTTCCTTTTATTTTTTTGGGCCGATGATCTAGTAACATTCATGATTTAATTGGTTTGTTCAAACCAATGGAATTTTGATATGTATGAGGCCTACCTATTTATTTATTTTTATGTCAATTTATTCACTATTTTTACATTTATTTTGGGTCAATGAAAACCAAACATCGACGATTTGTCGATTTCTCGACTTAATCTCGATAAAGGTGAAATCTTTATTATTTTTCATGTCATTTTCAATTTTATTTTATTTCTATCATTTTTGTTTCATTTACATTTATTTTGGGGTCAATGAAGACTAAATATCGGTCGATTTATTGATTTCTCGATCAAATCTCGATAAAGGTGAGACCTTTATGATTTTTCTTATCATTTTCGATTTTATTTCATTTCCATTATTTTGTCCATTATTCTTATTCATTTTGGGTCAATGAAAACCAAATATCGATCGATTTATCGATTTCTCGATTAAATCTCGATAAAGGTGAGACCTTTACTCTTTGTATTCACCTTTTCGATTTTATTTTCATTTCTTTCATCTTGGGTCGAAGAAAACCAAATATCGATTGATTTATTGATTTCTCGATTAAATCTCGATAAAGGTGAGACCTTTATGCTTTGTATTCATTTTCTCGATTTTATTTCTTAGTTGTCACTTTACATTTCTATTCTTTTCACCTTTGGTCAATGAAAGTCAAAAGTCGTTGATTATCGATTTCCTAATTAAATCCGATTAAGACGAGACCAACTTTAATTTTATGTCAATATTATCTTGCTTTACTCTCTTGTCAATATTATCTCGATTATATTATTCATACTATTATCATATTGTTCATATCCGTATACTTGTTCATCTAACCATTTTTATTTGTTCATACACTTAATCAAAAAACACTAAAAATATCGAAACCCTAAAAACAATCATATGAATGGACTGTTGATTATGATCATCCACTTGCTCGACGCTTATTCAAGGCTTAGTTTAGGACACTTTGCACACACACGGCTTCCTCTTGGGCTACCTTACAATGAGACCATTTATTTCTGTCAACACTTGTAATTTACATGTATCCCTCCCCCATTCCGATGTACGCATTTATTATTCTTTTGGTTGCGGTTTGTTTACTAGGAGCACCCCTAGGGACTAGCATAGACAACCCGTTTTCAAACTAATACTCGATTCGTTGTCGAGAACATTTTCAAAACACCCATCGTGACGTCGTGACTAAGAGCACCCCTAGGGACTAGGATTGATTCTCACGCCCTTTTTTCATCAAACTCTCGATTCGTCATCGAGCCATTTTCAAATAAACCCTTTTCAAAACCAAAACCTCGATTCGTCGTTGAGCCATTTTCAAACAAACCCTCGATTCGTCGTTGAGCCATTTTCAAAATCAACATCAAAACCAACGTCTTTTCATTTACAAACAAACCCTTGATCCAACGTCAAGCGGATTTTCATAATCAAAACTAAAAAACAACTAACATTTATCGTAACTCTTTCAAGGTGAAAAATGGGGGTTCAAGTCTTTGATCTCTCTTCGGTTGTTTGGGTGCGAGTTTCCTTACTCGTGTGTAAGCAATTGACGCCTCTTCTCTAAAACTAACCAAATTCTTTTCAACCAATCGAGCGCATACAATAAACCCTTGATCCAACATCAAGCGGATTTTTACAACAAATCTCAAAACGACTAATAACTATCATGACTCTTTCAAGGTGATAAATGGGGGGTTCAAGTCTTTGATCTTCCTTCGATTGTTTGGGTGCGAGTTCTCTTACTCGTGTGTGAGCAATCAACGCCTCCTTTAAAACAAACCAACCCTCCTCTTTTCGTGGGCGTACCACGAACTACGACTGCTCTGATTCTTTATTCTCATCCGAGTAAAGATACGTAGGCACAAGATTGCGATGATCTTGGCGAGCACACTTTTTCTTTTTCCACCTTTTCCATCACCATCTTTTTCCGTCAAACCCCGTAGTCGAACTACGATTGCTCTGATTTCTCATTCTCGTCCGAATGAGCATACGTAGGCCCGAGGTCGCGATGATCTTGCCGAGCACCCTACCCTTAAACCACCTATTTCCCCTTAGTATCATTCCCTTTATCTTTACCTTTCCGCATTTATTTTTGAGAAGAAAATAGACAAACTTAGCTAACGAGCATTGCGATTCAAATCAAGAGGTTCCCGTTGAGTACAACGGACGTGAGGGGGTGCGCATACCTTCCCCTCACGTAACCGACTCCCGAACCCAGAATGTGGTTGCGACGACCATGTTCTTATCCGCTCCTTAAAGGCTTTCTCGATATTTTCCTTTCCCTCTTTTGGGATAAATAAAGTTTGGTGGCGACTCTGTCGAACCGTTTTCCGCGCCTTTCGCGCGAGGGTCGTGTCTTCGATTAAGCGATTTTTTTCGAGGTGCGGCAGAATGCGACTCTTCTGGGGACCATTTGCTCCATGCAAGAGAGATTCAAGCCTATCTTGATTCGAATCGCTAGCACTTTAGCTTTGTTTATTTATTTTTTTCTCGTTTATTCGTTTGCTTATTTCCTTGTGTTACCTTTTGTGGCATTGGTGGGATGTTCTGATATTGGGAACTTTGTGAGATGGTTCTACAACCGAGTCGAGAAAAACCCTAGGATTAGGATGGTGGTTGTGTAGTGTAGGCCTGCGTGGTCTCTTCCGCGTGAGTTGAAGTGAAAACCACCGCTTGGAGTAGATTCCCTTGGAGATATTATTGTTGTGGTGAATCTTTGCCATGGCGGTAATATCTTCGAGGTGGGTCGTCGATCCCAAGGACCATTAACCCAATTTACCCATGGTGGTTGGTAGCGTTAATTCTATGTGAGTTAATGCGAATGCCCCAATCAGATGAGATCCCTCGAACGTATTACTTCCTGACAGTAATAATTTTGACCTCGATCTGGGATTCTGAGAACCCTATTTAGAACCCGTGTGTCGATGGTTGTGTAGTGGGCGCCTCCGAGGAATCTTTCTCATGGGGAAGAAACGAAGACCTCACCTAGACAAGATTATTTAAAGGATATTATAGTCGGATGTCTCTTCGTCTTGGTTATAATGTTTTCGAAATATATCCATAACTCTAGGCACCTACCCATTTTAGAAACCTACCTGTGGGTTTTCTTGATCCTAGTTGTGGTTCTTGACCCGTCATCCCTGGCCAACTGCATAACTGTTTGAAGCTGTTTGATTCTGCGATCCTGGATCTTGCATCTTGCATTGCATCTCATATCATTGCATTGCATTGCATCTGTTATGCATCTTGCATTGCATTTTCAACCTCAGAATCTCACTTTAGCTTCCTTCCTTCTCCAGTAAATCAAGCTGATTCCTCGACACCAGTACGCAACTCGAGCTAATACCAGACGCATGATGGAGCAGATTCAACAAGAGCAAGCCACATTCAGAGAAGAATTGGACTCTATCAAAGGAAAGATTGACCAGATTCTCGAAGCCATCATGATGGCCAGAAAAGAAGAAGAACTGCGTGAAGCTGCTGCCCACAACAATGCGCCTGTTCAAGCATCTACCTCAAGGCTCTCTGTTCATATTCCCAACCCCATCACTTATGGGATACCAATGGACTTCGCTCCTGCCACATCTCAACCAATTCCAACATCTGGAGTTACTGTTGGAGCTATTCCGCAAGCCCAACCTGTTATTACTCAGATTCCTATTCCTCATGCTGAAGAGAACATGGTAGATCAATATGATGAGGTCCAGAACTATCATGCTGCTATCCCAATTGTCAATCCTACTGCTGCTCAGGATTCTGAAGCCGTGAAGATATGTCGTGATCTTGCTGAAAAACTCCGAGTCATGGAGGGACGCAACTCAACTTCTTTGAATGCTCTGGATATGTGCTTGGTGCCAGATGTTATCATTCCTCCCAAGTTCAAGATACAAGACTTCCCGAAGTACAAAGGCCTCAGTTGTCCTCACATGCATCTAAGGATGTACTGTCGCAAGATGGCTGCCCATGCCAAAGACAAAAAGCTGATGATCCATTGCTTCCAAGACAGTCTGTCTGGGGCATCTCTCGAGTGGTATATGCAGCTGGAGCATAACAATGTACGCACTTGGGATGATCTAGCTGATGCATTTGTCAAGCAATACAAGTACAACACTGACCTTGCTCCGAATCATACTCAACTTCAGAGTATGGCTCAAAAGGACAACGAATCCTTTAAGGAGTACGCGCAATGCTGGAGAGAGCTAGCTGCAAGGGTGCATCCACCTCTTGTTGATCGTGAACTGATTGACATCTTCATGGGTACTTTGCAAGGCCAGTACTATGAGAAGCTGATCGGTAATGTTTCTGCTGGATTCTCTGATTTGGTAATTATCGGTGAGAGAATTGAAGAAGGTCTGAAGAGCGGAAAGATCCAAGGAGGTTCTAGCAGCCAGTCTCAAGCCAAGAAACCCTTCAATGGATACAAAAAGAAAGAGGGCGAAACAAATGTTGTCGTTGCTCAGAAAGGGCAAGCTTAACAACAAGCTCTCCCTCCAATGCCTTATCAAATGCCATACTTCCAGTATCCGTATGTTGCTGCTGCGCAATACGCTCCAATGCCTTATCATCCAGCTGTTCAAGCTCCAATGCCTCAGCAACAGGCTCCTCAGCAACAATCCTACAATCAGCAAGGGTATCAGTATCCTCCTTAACATCAACAACAGAGAGCTGCTCAACAACGTCAGCCTAATCAACAAAGGACAAGGAGGTTTGATAGAGACTTTGATCGTCTGCCAACATCATATGCTCATATTTTTGCTCAATTAATGGATAAGAGGGCTGTTACTCCAAGGGACTTAGCTTCTCCAACTGTCATTCCCCCAGATTATGATGCCAATGCTCATTGCGAGTTTCATAAGGGTGCTCCAGAGCATACGATTGAGGACTGCAGAGCTTTCAAACACAAGGTTCAGGACATGATCGACTCAAAGTTTCTCACGTTCAATGGGAAGGCTCCAAGCGAAATCAGCAACCCTCCGCCGCCACCAAAATAGTGCCAGCATCAAAATCAAGTCAACTCAAGTGAAGTTCAAGTTCAAGTTTCCCCGAAGAAGGCAGTCATGTTGCCATCCCATCATTTACATTCTTGTATTTTCGTCTTTATTTGTTTAAGTACTGTATGCTTTGAATATTGTCGTTTGTATTTGGTTTTCTTAATGTAGTGATTCTGCTTGTTTTGAATCAGTTATGTCGTATTCACTCATTTTTCCATTTACTGCAAATCACCGACACATTTATCCACTTCACTCTCTTGATCAACTGTTGTTAGCAATTATTGGAGGGAGGATGATGACAACAAAATACCCATAATTGCAAACCGTATGTTTTCGGACAAAATCTCGTCGAGGATGTACAAGCATTGTTTTAACCCCCAAACACCGGAGAGACAAGGAGTTAATCCCTAGTAAACCACTTCGAGCCTGGAAGTAGTAGTTTCCTTCGGATATTCAAACCTTTACGCTTAACCTGGGGCAGGGTAGTGTTCAGTTAATCCTAACTACACACTCAAATCACAAGGCAAAATCCAAAAGACATGACGGTTGTTCATTAATACCCATGACTTGGCAGTCACTACCCTCCAACAAAACAAAACAAAAAAAAAGAGAAAAAATCAAAAGCCTGCTAAGTCGAGCACCTCAAAGGAGACTTAGGCAAAAATCAAGGCTACCCTGATGGACTTGACAAACAAAATCAGTCCATGCCAAAATGGGATAAAAAACAAAGTCAAAAGAGGCCCTCGAATCCTCACCAAAAACAAAATAAAGACCCAGTGACCACCAAATCAAAACTAAAGGGTCACTAACATCCATCAAAGACAAAATAAGGTGACTGCCAATTCGAGCAAACCTTGAGTTATCACACTTACACCGTCAACCCTTTCGGAACACAAACATGTGCAGAATTAACTGAACGTAGGGCTGAAGATCATCACAAAGAAGGGGTGGGTACAAATCATACTTTGAGCCTAATATCCTTTGTTGCTTAAACCGTAAACCAGACCACGTTACAACCCTCGGAAGACCTAATTGAGGCGAGGTTTATTCTGAAAGCATACTATCGCAAGGTTGCGTAAACCTGACTCCCCATATTTGCTAATCTTCAGCACTGGTGTCATTTTCCTTGCTATATTTTTTTACACCATCAAAATCAGCACACGTTTGGGCTAACGGTTCATTCGTTTCACTATCACGACACTCTAATAAACGACTCTTTTTCAAAACTTGCATGAGCCTTGCATTAAGATTACCATTTGTGAATGTACAATTTTAATTGCAAATTAGTGCCAGACATCAAAGAAACTCCAACAAGGGGCAATCGAAGAGAAATTTGAATTTTCAGTGGTGCCGACCCGAAGCAAGACTCCCTCAAACCCTCAGGTTGGGGCAAACCCTTCGACAGCTCAAACATGGGAAAGCCATCTCAAAGCATATCAAAGTTCGACATCCAAGGATCAAATCACTTCAGAACTGATTAATCAGAGGCAGACCATTACCATTTTCAGACTGGGGCAAGACCCATTGCAGCCATCCTGACCCTCAAGCACAAAGTCATGGTCTTCTCAGAAACGACTTATCATCAAGTGATCAAGAGCATCGTCGTCTGCTTCAATCATGGCGTCTTCAACAAAATGAGTGTCGATGAAATCAAATCCCTCCCACTGCCCGAAAGTCCAATCCGCATTGGCAACTACCTAAAAAGTCCACCATGCTGACACCCTCTCCAAACTTATCCAATCACCCGTCCGCAATCATATGTATTGCAACTGTCATCATAGACATCATATGCATCATGTGCATCACAAAAAACCAATCATACTTCCCCAGCACTTGCATTTCCCCGCGTCAGTATTTGCATTTGCATTTCCATTCGACATGAAGCATCATCAAGCATTCATATATGCATAAGTCAAGATCTAGGATCAATCTCAAGATTTCAAGACGATATTCAGCCCAGCCAGGGGCAACTTCTTCAAGTCCGTGGGCGTTCCTCACGAAGTGGCTCAACCTTTTGTTGACCAAGCTCAAGACAAGATTTCAAATCAATCTTCAGCCCAGTCAGGGGCATCTCCTTCGGTTCATGGGCGTTCCTCATGAAGTTCTCCAACCTTTTGTTGATAAAGTTGTGGTCTTCAAGCAAGTCAGTGGACATTCTTCATTGAGTCGGGGCTCTTCAACCTTTTGTTGCCGTAGTCGAACTACGACTGCCCTGATTCTTTATTCTCGTCCGAGTAAAGATACGTAGGCACAAGATTGCGTAGATCTTAGCGGGTTACCTTCTCCATTTTTTGCTGTTTCCCTTTCCTTTTCGTGGGCTCTCCTCATTATTTCTTTACTTCAACCTTTTGTTGATGTCTTCATATCAATCTCATCCCCAACAAACTTGACCTTTTGTCAATTGCCTTACTATCATCCTTTTTGAAATTCTGGCCTATATATCAGATGTCCTATCGAGATGTCGAGACACTGATATACGACAACAATGAACAAGATCAATACAAAAGTGTGCAGAAAATGTAAAGAACACCAGAAATTGTTAACCCAGTTCGGATCTAACTATCCTACATCTGGGGGCTACCAAGCCAGGGATGAAATCAATATTTGATAGTATCAATTCACTGATAACCACACCCGGTTCAATCAGCTCACTTAATCACTACCCTTCATATGACTTCTACCTAAGACTCCCCTAGGTATGAGGCCCTCCTCAAATCCCTCTTCAATCACAACCCGTGACTAGTTCCTTACAAGACAAGTAACAATGGTCAAAACACAAATTCTCAATACTTCACAGCTTATGAGAATTAACACACAGCTACTCAATGCTTAAAAGCTTATGAGCAACCTTACACAACTTACACTACAGTCCTTATACTGTTATCATAAGATACCAGTTAGGCTCACAAAACACAAGCACACAACCCTAAAAATACATGTAAGTTCGACACCTAAAACTAGGTTTACATCAGTCTATTTATAGCTTGAAATCTGGATTGAATTGGGCTTCAAAAACGCAGCAATTAGACTGCTCACAAATCTGCAAAATTAACTCCAATAAAATAGGTCTTCAATCCAAAGTTTCCTATTATGTCTCCATAATTAGAAACAGCAGCAAATCTGAAAACCAACAAATAACCCTAATCCAAAAATGCTTTGGATGCCACATAGGATAACCAAATATTCACAGAATATTCAGTTACAAATCACAGTAACAGAATCTGCATTTAAAACTGACTTCACAGCGCGATGTCCTATGAGCAGTCATGGAACATCTTCATTCGACATGTTGAACAGAGAGTAATGAAACATATTATTAGACATCTTCATTCAACATCTGCTGCTACATGAGTTTTAGCAAAATAATGCCAACCATAAAACCAAGGAAATAACAATCTCCCCCTTTGGCTTATTTTTGGCTAAAACTCCACACACACTTAAATACCATCAGTATCAGTAGCGGAAAAACACCATTAATAGCAGCAACAAAAACTCCCTCATCTGCAAAAAAAACTCCCCCTCAGCTGCACATAAACACACAGTACAGTAAATAACTCATCATAGCAACTCCCCCTCAACAGCAGCAACACACCATCCACCTGCAGCACACAAAATCTACCTGCAGCACACAAAATCTACCTGCAGCACACACACTCCCCTTCAACAGCACAAGCACATAACAATGCTGCTCCCTCTCACACTTACTACTCCCCTTTTTTAGCCACAAATATGACAAAGAGAGGTCATAGACAAATGTAACCAAATTACATAGCAGTATATTGTTCAAAACCAAAATAGAGTTAAGTTGTCCAAGAAAAAAAACAGAAAATAAACTTGCAGATAGCCTATAGCTATTCAGCAATGTCCTCTTCATCAGCAACCTCATCACTTTCACCTTCAGATTCAGAAGCACCCTTCTCAGAACCAGAATCATCAGACTGCTGGACACTCCTTCTATCAGACTCAATAGATTCACCTTGTCCATCATCTTCAGTTAGCTCTTGCTCTTTAGCAGCATTTCTCTTTTCAACCAAGGCTTTAATCAGCAGCTCGAGCTTTGCCTTCCTTGCTGTATCTCTCCTGATAGATTCTTCCAGCTCCTTGCAAGTTTCTTGCATCTGAGCAACGACTTTATCATCAAGATTAGCAGGACTAGGAGTCTGTGTAGATGTCCCAACAATGTCTGGGACATGTGCTCCACTCAGTAGCTTGTAGTGAAGGGACAAAGGAGGTTTCCTTTTGAGTGCAGTGTCACCCCTCAACACAAGATTAGGACACTGTTCTAGAATAATACCACAAATCAAGGAAGGGAAACCAATAGGCATCTTGACAGCAGGTGAGCTAGCTTGTTTCAAGATCTGCTCAAAGATGTATGATCCAAAATCAAAGGAAATCTTCTTCCCTATAGCATATATGAATCTTCCAAGTGTAGAAGAGATAGTAGATGTGTGATTTGTAGGAACCCAATTTACCACAGCAATCCTGTGGAGGATGTCATATTTGACACTTAGTTTTCCAGACGACAGCTTCTCTGCATTTGGCTAATGTCTCATACAGCCACCTGTTATCTCCTTGCAAATAGTATTTTCAGTAACCTCTAACTCGGGTTGAGGTTCATTACTCCTGCCCAGATAGTTGTTGATAATTTCAGGTGAAAAGGTGACAGCTTTTCCTCTCACACAAACTTTCCTGAGAGTGTTGCCCCTGTTCTCATCACACTCTTCAGATATATTCACCATAAATTCTTTGACTAGATTTCCATAGCAGAGTCCAAACTTGGACATAGTTCTCATCATTCCAGCCGCTGCAATGAGCTCCATGATTTCCTTGTACTTTTCAAAATCCTTCCCCAATTCTCTCTCCAGAGCAATCCTCCTTTGATCTACAATTTTCCATCTATCTGTATTTCTCATAGAACTTTCAGTAGCAGCCTTCTTGCAGGTGGAGGTTTTCATACCAATGATGTCCTGGACATCTGTTTCAACTTCATAGTCAGAGTCGCTTTGATCAGTAATTTTTCTCTTCTTAGAGGGCACTACAACCTTGCTCTAATGTTTAGGAGGCCCTGCTTCAACTTTTCTTTCCCCACCTCCAGTTTTACCACGCAATTTTGACGACTTGGAGCCTTCACTTATCACAGTTTTTCTTCTTCTTCTCTGAATTTTTCTCAGCATTCCAGCAATAGGCTCCTCATCAGAAGTGAGGTCATCAACATTAATAACATCGTCAGTCCTTACATCAACTTTCCTTTTACTTCTTCTCTCACGGTCCACATGCATGGGAACCTCACCATCAGTCCTATCAGTAGGGCTGCTATTGATATTTTCTGTCACTGATGTTGGAGCATTAGACTCGACATTTGCCTTAATTCCACTCAGAATCGAGGCAACAACCCTCTGAAGTTCCCTATCCTTTTTAACAGCATCATTATTAGTGGAATTCTTGTTTACATCTTTAGAATCCTTCTTCTTCTCAACTAAGCCAGAGTTAGATCCCTTTTCAGCCACGTTTTTCTTAGGGCTTACTTGGTCAGCATACAAACTAGTCATGGAGTGGACCTTCTTTCTAGGAGAGAAAGGTTTAAACTTCTTACTTGGAATGTTGACGTTTGTTGTGTGAGAAGCTTGCTGTTTGCCTTTAGGGTCAGCCGACATAACACTCAAAGGAGCAATGTCGAGCACTAGGTCAGAGAGATTTATCATCCGCAGTGATTCTGCATCTCCAGCATTGATTTGTGGAGAACCAGTGTTCTCGTGCATGGATTCGGAGTTAGGATGTTGGGATATGTTTAATTGATCACACGGTACAGTCTTGAGAATGTTAGGAGAAAACCCTAAGACGCGAGAGCTTTGAAGAGAGGGTGCAAGAGGAATTTGTGTAGAGTAAGTTTGCTGAAAATATGGTGTGTTTTCCCGCCTATTTATACTTTTAAGGACCGGGCCCAGAGTAGAGCGGTATTCACAAAATTTGATTACCCGACTCGCCTCAATTGCACACTTATCAAATTCTCCTTCTAACCTTACCTTGCTGGCATACTTAAACTCATTATTATATTTCATCAAGCAAACATCATGAGTTGCTTTACAATTTATCAGCACCTGTTTTACCTTGACAGTCTTCCCAGTATCTTTCTTAGTCTCCACGCTTCTTCAGTGTTCTCAGAACTCCACAGATAGCAGTTATCTGACTCTCTCTTACCTCTCATGATAACCTTACCCTTCTTGTTTGTGATCTGACATTCAAAATTGGTAAAGTTGACCTTGAGACCTTGATCACATAATTGACTTATGCTTATCAAGTTTGCATCTAGTCCTTTAACAAGTAAAACCTTCTCCAGATTAGGTTGTCCTGCACAGTCCAGTTTTACTCTCCCTTTTGATCCATTACCAAAGGTCACGTAATTTACGGGTTAAGACTCAACATCTGACAGACATCCCATGATACCGGTCATGTGCCTGGAACATCCACTGTCGAAGTACCACTTTTCTTTTACAAAGACACTGAAGGACTTATGAGCTATGTGTTCCTCTGTACTACTCTTAGGAGTCCACACTTTTGTTACCCCAACCCACTCTCGTTTCCTACTGGACTGTAAGCCAATCTTGGGGTAGCCATATAGTCTGTATCAGAAAGGTTTTATATGGCCAAGCCTCCCACAATAGTGGCATTTCCATCTTTGATTCTTTCTTCTTGTCACATTCTTCTGATGTATACGAGGATGTTGCAACATGTTATAAGACATATTTGACTCTTTCTCAGGTTGAGCAGGTTTCACTTCAGGCCATTTTCCTTTGTCCATCTCGCTGGAACTTTCAAACCCTAGACCCCTAACATCTCCAACATCTCTTCCTGACTTCAGAATTTCATCAAGTACATCCGAACTCCCATTTAACATTCTGACATTTTTGATCATGTTGTCCAGTTTTGAATTCAAAACATTTACTTCACTTTGTAGATCAGCTATAGTAGACATATGCTCAGTATTCTCAGCTTTTAAATGAACAATGACACATACTTGTTCTTCTTTCTGTTGACATACTTCTTCATGCTCAATGCACAACTTCTTATAAGAGATAACCAGCTCTTCAAAAGTAAGCTCTTCAGATTCTTCATCTGATTCACATACTCCTGTTAATGCTGTCACCAACTTTGCAGATTTCTCATCAGCTTCAGTTTCAGAATCATCTTCTGACCATGTCACAGATAATCCCTTCTTCTGTCTTTTGAGATAAGTGGGACACTCAGTTTTTACGTGCCCAAATCCTTCACATTCATAGCATTGAACTCTCTTCCCTTGATTAGAGTCTTCTTCAGTTCTGGATCTTCTACCTCCATCCTGGTCTTTGTTAATGTCGAGAGACTTGTTCCAAACATTTTCTCTTGACTTCCAGTCTATCCTTTTCAACACTTTATTAAATTGTCTTCCAAGCAACACTAGCTCTTTAGACACATCTTCATCTTTGACCAGTTTTCCTTCATCATCTGAGTCATCAGCACTTGACATAAATGCTATACTCTTCTTCTTTTCAGCTTTTTCACTGAATTCTAACTCAAAAGTTTGGAGTGATCCCATAAGCTCATCCACCTTCATCTTGTTAATGTCCTGAGCTTCCTCTATAGCAGTGACCTTCATATCAAATCTCTTAGGAAGAGACCTGAGAATCTTCCTGTCCAGCTTGCTGCCAGACATCTTTTCTCCTAAGGCACTAGAGGCATTAGCTATCTCAATAATGTTCATATGAAAATCATGAATGCTCTCATCCTCTTTCATCTTCAAACTCTCAAACTTGCTAGTGAGAAGTTGAAGCTTTGACATTTTCACCTTTGAAGTCCCTTCATGAGCAACTTTCAAGACCTGCCAAGCCTCTTTGGCAATAGTACAATGCTCAATCAGCCTGAAGATATTTCTGTTGACACCATTGAACAATGCATTCATGCTTTAGAATTTCCAACAGACCCTTTGTAGTCAGCATCATCCCAGTCCTCTTCTTCCTTCAGAACATCATTAAGATTTCCTTCTCCATCTCTTACCTTTGGAGGCTCCCAACCTTTGAGAACAACTTTCCATGCTTGATCATCCATGGACTTGATGAAAGCTATCATCCTAGGTTTCCGATACTCATAGTTAGAACCATCCAGCAGAGGTGGTTTATTCAGAGCTCCTCCATCCTTGTCCATTGTACCAGAAAGTACTTTCCCTGAATCTCACCCAGAAATAACTAAGGGTGCCTGCTCTGATACCAATTGAAATTCTGGCCTATATATCAGATGTCCTATCGAGATGTCGAGACACTGATATACGACTACAATGAACAAGATCAATACAAAAGTGTGCAGAAAATTTAAAGAACACCAGAAATTGTTAACCCAGTTCGGATCTAACTATCCTACATCTGGGGGCTACCAAGCTAGGGACGAAATCAATATTCGATAGTATCAATTCACTGATAACCACACCCGATTCAATCAGCTCACTTAATCACTACCCTTCCTATGACTTCTACCTAAGACTCCCCTAGGTATGAGGCCCTCCTCAAATCCCTCTTCAATCACAACCCGTGACTAGTTCCTTACAAGACAAGTAACAATGGTCAAAACACAAATTCTCAATACTTCACAGCTTATGAGAATTAACACACAGCTACTCAATGCTTAAAAGCTTATGGCAACCTTACACAACTTACACTACAGTCCTTATACTGTTATCATAAGATACCAGTTAGGCTCACAAAACACAAGCACACAACCCTAAAAATACATGTAAGTTCGACACCTAAAACTAGGTTTACATCAGTCTATTTATAGCTTGAAATCTGGATTGAATTGGGCTTCAAAAACGCAGCAATTAGACTGCTCACAAATCTGCAAAATTAACTCCAATAAAATAGGTCTTCAATCCAAAGTTTCCTATTATGTCTCCATAATTAGAAACAACAGCAAATCCGAAAACCAACAAATAATCCTAATCCAAAAATGCTTTGGATGCCACATAGGATAACCAAATATTCACAGAATATTCTGTTACAAATCATAGTAACAAAATCTGCATTAAAAACTGACTTTACAGCGCGATGTCCTATGAGCAGTCATGGAACATCTTCATTCGACATGTTGAACAGAGAGTAATGAAACATATTATTAGACATTTTCATTCAACATCTGATGCTACATGAGTTTTAGCAAAATAATGCCAACCATAAAACCAAGGAAATAACACTTTTGGTGATAGCCATTCTTATCAAACTAACCTAACCTGCATCCTTTTGGTGTTGGTCCTTACAAGTAAGAAGTTCCTATCATCCTTTTGGTGGTAGTAGCTTGTTTTGATCCGTCATCCTTTTGGTATCACCGATCCATAAACCCTTGGTCTGTGTGTCATCATTTTGGTGAGTGACAGGCTGTGTGTGTGTGCCCTATTATCCTTTTGGTAATAGCAGGTTGTGTTGTGTGCCATACTATCCTTTTGGTAGTAGCCGGCTGTGTGTGTGTGTGCCCTATTATCCTTTTGGTAATAGCAGGCTGTGTTGTGTGTCATACTATCCTTTTGGTAGTAGCAGGCTGTTTGTGTGTGCCATATTATCCTTTTGGTAATAGTAGGCTGTGTTGTGTGCCCAATTATCCTTTTGGTAATAACAGGCTGTGTGTGTGCCCTATTATCCTTTTGGTAATAGCAGGCTGTGTTGTGTGCCATACTATCCTTTTGGTAGTAGCCGGCTGTGTGTGTGTGCCCTATTATCCTTTTGGTAATAGTAGGTTGTGTTGTATACCCTATTATCTCGTCGCTAATAGCAGGCTTTGACCTCATTTTCATCTTTTTGGTGGAAGGGTCTGTGTGCGTGTGTGCCCTATTATCTCGTCGATAATAGCAGGCTGTGTTGTGTGCCCTATCATCTCGTCGGTAATAACAGGCTTTGACCTCATTTTCATCCTTTTGGTGGAAGGGTCTGTGTGCGTGTGTGCCCTATTATCTCGTCGGTAATAGCAGGCTTTGACCTCATTTTCCATCCTTTTGGTGGAAGGATCTGTGTGCGTGTGTTCCCTATTATCCTTTTGGTAATAGCAGGCTGTGTTGTGTGCCCTATTATCTCATCGATAATAGCAGGCTGTGTTGTGTGCCCTATTATCTCGTCGGTAATAGCAGGCGTTGACCTCATTTTTATCCTTTTGGTGGAAGGGTTTGTGTGTGTGTGCCCTATTATCTCGTCGGTAATAGCAGGCATTGACCTCATTTCCATCCTTTTGGTGGAAGGGTCTATGTGTGTGTGTGCCCTATTATCTGTCGCACCTCGAAAAATTCATCGAAGACACGACCCTCGCGCAAAAGGCGCGGAAAACGGTTCGACAGAGTTGCCACCGAACTTTATTTATCCCAAAAGAGGGAAAGGAAAATATCGAGAAAACCTTTAAAGAGAAAGATAAAGAACGTGGTCGTCGCAATCACATTCTGGGTTCGGGAGTCGGTTACGTGAGGGGAAGGTATGCGCACCCCCTCACGTCCGTTGTACTCAATGGGAACCTCTTAGTTCGAATTGTGAGGAATTTTATCTAAGCTTGTTTGTTTTCTTCTCAACGATATATGTGGAAATGTAAAGGGAAATGATTCGATGCGGAGGGGAAAATGGGTGGTTTTAGGATAGGGTGCTCGGCAAGATCATCGCGACCTCAGGCCTACGTATGCTCATTCGGACGAGAATTAGAAATCAGAGCAATCGTAGTTCGACGGTAAAATATGGTAGTGTGAGGGAAGATAGACGCAAACGAGGGAAAAATATGGTAGTGTGCTCGCCAAGATTATCGCAATCTTGTGCCTACGTATCTTTATTTGGACGAGAATAAAGAATCAGAGCAGTCGTAGTTCGTGGTACGCCCACGAAACAAGGGTTAGGGTTTGAATTTTAGGAGACGAAAGATTGAATGACATACAACCCAAGGGGCGTGCCTCGAGAGCAGTCACTCAAGAATCCAAGGAATGCTAGACTCCAAGAACTCAGTTCTTTCGTAAGTTGATTATAAAAATGTTCGATAATGATTAAGTATTTTAAGACGAAAGGGTGAATGAACAACAACCCAAGGGCGTGCCTTAAGAACCATTCATTCGAAGATCCAAGGAATGCTAGATTCCAAAAATCTCCTCCTTTCGTTAATTTGATTAAGAAAGCGTTTGAAAAAGATTGAATTGAATTGGTTGAGAAAAGACGTGAGGATCGACACTAGTCCCTAGGGGTGCTCCTAGTAACGAAACCTATGAAGTGTGCGAGTGTGCATTTGACGACGAGGCAAAAGGCACTCGACTTACGAGAATGTTTCGAAGAGTGGCTCGACGACGAGTCGAGAAGTGGTTTGAAAATGGTTTGATTGGTTAAATGTTTTAGGGAGAATGACGATTATTCAATAAACGAGACGCCGGCCTCGCAACCAATTAATCGGGGCATTATTGGGATGTTAGATCCCAACAACACCTTTTTCATTCGATTAATTTACGAAATATTGTTTGACGAACAACGAAAGTACCACGTGGAATGCTAGACTCCAATGGCATTCCTTTGTCCAAATGGTTAAGACGCGTGTTTTAGGAGCGAAAAGGTCGAGTGATCGCCACCTAAGGCATGCGCCTCAATAGCGGTCACTCAAGAACCCAAGAAGTGCTAGACCTCAAGAGCTCAATTCTTTCGCGATTTAATTAAGAAAAATGATTTGTTAAGTATTTTAATCGGGAAATAAGCATTTGAACGAATAAAAATGACTAGATAAGCATGAATATGAATATGATATGGATAGTATGAATAGGAATATGAACAATAATAATCAAGATAATATTGACAAGAGATTAAAGTTAACATAAAATAAAAATCGGTCTCGTCTTAATCGGATTTAATCGAGAAATCGATAATCAACGATTCTTTGACCTTCATTGACCAAAAAGAAAAGAAAAGAATATAAAGTGACAATTAAGAAAATAAATCGAGAAAATGAATACAAAGCATAAAGGTCTCACCTTTATCGAGATTTAATCGAGAAATCGATCGATATTTGGTTTCATCGACCTAAAATCAATAAAAAAAAGAAATGTAATGAAATAAATTGAATAGAAATGAAATAAAATCGAAAATGCTAGGAAAAAGAATAAAGGTCTCACCTTTATCGAGATTTAATCGAGAAGTTGATAAATCGATCAATATTTGGTTTTCATTGACCCCAAAATAAATATAAAAATAGTGAATAAATTGAAATAAAAATAAATAAATAGGTAAAAGAATAAAGGTCTCACCTTTATCGAGATTTAATCGAGAAATCGATAAATCAATCGATATTTCGGTTTTCATTGACCCAAAATAAATAAAAAATAGTGTAATGACATAAATTGCAATAAAAATAAATAATAAATATGTAAATAGGCCTCATATTAATCACAATTTAATGGTTTGAAAAACCGATTATATCATGAGTGTTGTTAGGTCATTGGCCCTAATAAAAATGAAATAGAATTGAGAAAAACATTAAATAAGAAAACCTAACAACAAAATAATTAAAACATATTAAGAACTTAAAAAATAGAATGTTAGAAATAAAATTAAAACAAATAGAATTAATTAAAAAAACAAAGCAGAAGGGTATATAGAATTACAACGGTGTTTGTAAATGTGAGGGAGAGGATCACATGGGCTCACAACCCATCACCTCTCGAATATGAACGCTACGGCGCATAAAAACGAATGGGCTAAAAGCCCAAGACCAAACAACATTACTACTTATCAAAACCAAACAAAACTCTATGACTTTTTAAAAGAAAAAAAAAACTCAGAAACATCCCCTGCTTCCTCATCACGTTCGAAAGAAGAAATAAGAAAAAAATATAGCGAAGCAACCCAAAAGCCAACGCCATTAACGGCCCAATCCAACCTTCTTCGCCTCTTCTGCGCGGTTTCGATCTCACTCTCTGGTTCGTGTGGTTCAGGTTTGTGTTCTGAAACTTTAACTCTTCCTCAGTTTGTTTTCCGATTTGGGTTTCAACCTCTCCTTCTTTTTCTGTTCTGACTTTGGAAAAGGGGTTGTTGTTGTTGATTTGAATTGGTTTGAAGGTTGAGGAAGGTTTGGAGATTTTGTGGGTCGTAGGTTCAGAGACAGTTTTGTTGGTGGTAAGTGAAGGTTTGAAGAGTGAGATTGATTTGTGAGGTTGAAGAATGGATGAAGGTTAGGGGTGAGGTTTTCTGTGACGAATTTGGCAGGGTTGATTCGGAATGAAGAAAAAAGATACGAAGGAGGTTTTGGGTTGGTGGGTTGCGAATGATTTTTAATGTTGGAGGAAAAGATATTTTGCAGAACTTTTTTTGTTCCAAGAACCTCTCCAATGAAGGAAGAGGTGGCTCTATTTGTAGAGGAATGAGAGGGTAGAAGTGGAATTGGATTGGAGGGAATATTGTGAGCTGGAAAGAATTTGTGTACGGAAGGATTTGCGTAACGGTTTTGTGGTGTTCGGAAATGTTGTAATATTGTTGCAGGTGAAAATTGTGAACGAATTTGGTGCGTAGTGGCTGGAGTTTTCTTTTTGCAAGTCGTGAATTGTTGAATTAGTACTGCAGGTAGCTATGTCGCAGCGTGTTTTATTGTTGTGTGTTGTATTGAAAATTTAGTGAGTTTGAGTGTCATGGTTATTGTGCATTGTTTTGGCTTTTTTGATGTATTTTCTTGCGCAGGTTTTTTTTTGAAGTGTGGGGTCCTTTGTACTGATCTTGTGGCTAGGAATTTGTGGCTGATGGTTGTTATTTTGGAATGAAATGTAGGTGCAAATTTTATGTACAGAATGTGTGGTTGTTTTGACAGGCCACGGTTGGATGTATGTGCTCAAGGGTGGGGCATAGCTATTGGGTGATGGTTTTGGTCCATGAGTTCTTTTTCACCTCTTTTTGTGTTTTTTTTTCGCAATAACTTATGGAAGAAAACAGATAAAAATAAAAAAGGTTTTGGATATTTAAAGTGGGTAATGGATTTATGAGATAAAAATGGATATTTAGAATTGGATCTATGGATAAGAATTAAAAATAAGCCAAAAAAGAAATTTGGATTAAGATTGGATATTAATAGAAAAATTGGAAGTGGATAAAAAAGAAAAAGAATAAAAAAGAAAAAAGAATATTTAGTTGGAAACAAAATAGACATGGACACAAATTTGGGTATGAAGTGTAATTAGAAATGTGGATATGGAATATTAATTGATAAATGGATTTGGAAATTGAATAAAGAATGGTTTAGAAAAATGAAAATGACTAACGAGTCAATAGATTTTTTTGGATTTTTCCGAATAATGGCTAGTGGATGGAATGTACAGATAAAAATTATAGGTAGGACAAATTTGGGGTATGACATTATCTCGTCGGTAATAGCAGACTTTGACCTCATTTTCATCCTTTTGGTGGAAGGGTCTGTGTGTGTGTGTGCCCTATTATCCTTTTGGTAATAGCAGGTTTTGACCTCATTTTCCATCCTTTTGGTGGAAGGGTCTTTGTGTGTGCGTGTTCACTATCATCTTTTTGGTGATAGGTCTGTCATCCTTTTGGTGTCAGATTTCTTGTATTTCAAACTTCCCAATCCATGTTCTTCCTTTCAGACAAATTTGTGGTCTTCTTCATATCTAATTGTCTTATACCTCGAAAGACCGAACGCCGTAGCAGTTCATCTAACTCAGTTTAAGCCAATTAGATAGGGGCATCTGTCATACCCCAAATTTGTCCTACCTGTATATTTTTCATCTGTACTGTCCATTCGCTAATCATTATTCAGAAAAATCCAAAAAAATATGTTCATCCCTCTTTTGTTTTTATCCATTTTCATTTTTTAGTCATATCTAGTTTTTAACCATTTTTTTTTACCATTATCCATCTTTATATCAATATCCATTTCAAACCAATTATCCATCCATATCCATTTATTTATCCATTATCCATTTTTCATCTATTTTCAATTTCCATTACATATCCATTTATATATTCATTAAAACCATTTCCATATCCAAATTCAACTCAAGTATCCATTCATAAAACCTCTCTCATTTAGTTCATTATCCATTATCCAATTCATATCCATCTTAGCTATTTAAAACCCATTTAAATTCATTATCCATCCATAATCCATTTTTAAAGATAAAAACCATTTCAATATCCATTTCCATATTTTATTCTTTTCTAATCCAATTGGAATTTTTTTATTTTTAGATCAATAATTCCTTAGCCCATCATCATTTTTTATTAAACCCATGAATTACAAAAAAGACCCATCACATTTTCTTTACATTATTACAACAACATAAAAAAAAGGAGAAAATCACCACAAAATTCTGAAGCTTCTACGCCATCGTACAACTCACAACGGTCCAAACATGAATAACGCATCCCCACATATCCTTGATTCACACTATAACCATTACAACAGCCACCACACCCACTTGATGCGTAGATCGCTAACCATCACTCACACAACGAAACCGTTACAGCTCATTCCACGCACCAATTTTCACCCAATTTCTCAACACCAAACGCGTATGATTAGCACCTCCAATGAAACTGTACGTTGCAAATCATTCAACAACTTGTACGAACTTTTCATACCAACAATTCCAAAACGACATCCAATTGATTCCTAATTTAATTCCTCTCTCTGCTATAAATATCTCTCTGCAAATTTCACAAGAGGAGGCTGGGAAAAACACCCAAAACCTTTCGCTCACCATCATACAACCACCCCCCCTTTCGTTTACAAACAACAACCCAAACCTCATTACTTTTCGTCATCATCCAAAACTCACCCTCCCCCTTTCTCTGCGTAAATACAAACCAGAAAATAGAACAACCTTCAAGAAAAATTTCCATTAAATCTCCTTCACCCATTCTCTTTTAACCACCAACAAACCAAATTCCTCTCCAAACCCTCCTCAACCTTCAAACCAGCTCAAATCATACAAACCGAAGTCCCTTTTTCTATGACCAGAATCACAAACCCAAATCTGATATGAAGCCCATTCAAACCACCAATTTCAAAACCCTTTCAACCCGGAATCCAACAGAGAGATAAAGTTAAACCAATTCAGAACAAGCATAGAGACAGGAAGAAGAAGAGAGATTAACCAAACACAACCCATCCCCATTCAAAACCCACGAACACTACACAGACCCCATCAACCCACAAACTCATACGATTCGAAACAGAATGAAGAAAAAGAGATGAGGTGAAACCGAATCAGTGAAACGGAACCAAATCGGACGTGAATCACGAACCAAATTGGAGGAGGCTTCGTTCATAAAAGGGATTAAGAAGCGAAAAAAGAAATGAGATCTAAGGTTGAGTGTACGTTTGTTCTTCACCTTCTCTCGCCATGGTCGCACGCGATGATGAAGAGTGATGCTGAGTTTGTTCTTTAACAAATGACCCTTGATATTTGACCTTTTCCTTTTCATGACTGTTGTTTAGAGTTATTACGTTGAACTGTGTTGTTGTTGTTGCTTCTTAAAGTCCATCGTGCCTTGACTTTTCTTCCCTTGAATGTGCTTCTTTTTATTATTTTTACTAATTGTTTATTATTATGGTGATCACGATGGATCTTTGGCAAGCACCATATTTCATTATTGATCCAACAAGTCTTGTCTCTTTTGGATCTACACTGTTCGGACTGGTTTAGGAGAATGGACCGTGAGGCCCATGTTGATTCTACTTCTATCATACACTGTGAATGATGTCTGCACCTACCATTTTTTAGATACCTCATTTGCAATTATGCTCCTCCTTTTTTTGTTTAATGTTTTAAGATTTTAGCTCATTGTTTTTTAAAGTATTAGTTCTTAATTTTCTTTTCCCTATTTATTTTTTTAAAGTTTTTGTTCGATTCCTTTTCCTCTTATTTTTTTGGGCCAATGATCTAGTAACATTCATGATTTAATTGGTTTGTTCAAACCAATGGAATTTTGATATGTATGAGGCCTACCTATTTATTTATTTTTATGTCAATTTATTCACTATTTTTACATTTATTTTGGGTCAATGAAAACCAAACATCGACGATTTGTCGATTTCTCGACTTAATCTCGATAAAGGTGAGACCTTTATTATTTTTCATGTCATTTTCAATTTTATTTTATTTCTATCATTTTTGTTTCATTTACATTTATTTTGGGGTCAATGAAGACTAAATATCGGTCGATTTATCGATTTCTCGATCAAATCTCGATAAAGGTGAGACCTTTATTATTTTTCTTATCATTTTCGATTTTATTTCATTTCCATTATTTTGTCCATTATTCTTATTCATTTTGGGTCAATGAAAACCAAATATCGATCGATTTATCGATTTCTCGATTAAATCTCGATAAAGGTGAGACCTTTACTCTTTGTATTCACCTTTTCGATTTTATTTTCATTTCTTTCATCTTGGGTCGAAGAAAACCAAATATCGATTGATTTATCGATTTCTCGATTAAATCTCGATAAAGGTGGGATCTTTATGCTTTGTATTCATTTTCTCGATTTTATTTCATAGTTGTCACTTTACATTTCTATTCTTTTCACCTTTGGTCAATGAAAGTCAAAAGTCGTTGATTATCGATTTCCCGATTAAATCCGATTAAGACGAGACCAACTTTAATTTTATGTCAATATTATCTTGCTTTACTCTCTTGTCAATATTATCTCGATTATATTATTCATATTATTATCATATTGTTCATATCCATATACTTGTTCATCTAACCATTTTTATTTGTTCATACACTTAATCAAAATACACTAAAAATATCGAAACCCTAAAAACAATCATATGAATGGACTGTTGATTATGATCATCCACTTGCTCGACGCTTATTCAAGGCTTAGTTTAGGACACTTTGCACACACATGGCTTCCTCTTGGGCTATCTTACAATGAGACCATTTATTTCTGTCAACACTTGTAATTTACATGTATCCCTACCCCATTCCGATGTACGCATTTATTATTCTTTTGGTTGCAGTTTGTTTACTAGGAGCACCCCTAGGGACTAGCATAGACAACCCGTTTTCAAACTAATACTCGATTCGTCGTCGAGACCATTTTCAAAACACCCATCGTGACGTCGTGACTAGGAGCACCCCTAGGGACTAGGATCGATTCTCACACCCTTTTTTCATCAAACTCTCGATTCGTCGTCGAGCCATTTTCAAATAAACCCTTTTCAAAATCAAAACCTCGATTCGTCGTTGAGCCATTTTCAAACAAACCCTCGATTCGTCGTTGAGCCATTTTCAAAATCAACATCAAAACCAACGTCTTTTCATTTACAAACAAACCCTTGATCCAACGTCAAGCGGATTTTCATAATCAAAACTAAAAAACAACTAACATTTATCGTAACTCTTTCAAGGTGAAAAATGGGGGTTCAAGTCTTTGATCTCTCTTCGGTTGTTTGGGTGCGAGTTTCCTTACTCGTGTGTAAGCAATTGACGCCTCTTCTCTAAAACTAACCAAATTCTTTTCAACCAATCGAGCGCATACAATAAACCTTTGATCCAACATCAAGCGGATTTTTACAACAAATCTCAAAACGACTAATAACTATCATGACTCTTTCAAGGTGATAAATGGGGGGTTCAAGTCTTTGATCTTCCTTCGATTGTTTGGGTGCGAGTTCTCTTACTCGTGTGTGAGCAATCGACGCCTCTCTTTAAAACAAACCAACCCTCCTCTTTTCGTGGGCGTACCACGAACTACGACTGCTCTGATTCTTTATTCTCGTCAGAGTAAAGATACGTAGGCACAAGATTGCGATGATCTTGGCGAGCACACTTTTTCTTTTTCCACCTTTTCCACCACCATCTTTTTCCGTCAAACCCCGTAGTCGAACTACGATTGCTCTGATTTCTCATTCTCGTCCGAATGAGCATACGTAGGCCCGAGGTCGCGATGATCTTGCCGAGCACCCTACCCTTAAACCACCCATTTCCCCTTAGTATCATTCCCTTTATCTTTACCTTTCCGCATTTATTTTTGAGAAGAAAATAGAAAAACTTAGCTAACGAGCATTGCGATTCGAATCAAGAGGTTCCCGTTGAGTACAACGGACGTGAGGGGGTGCGCGTACCTTCCCCTCACGTAACCGACTCCCGAACCCAGAATGTGGTTGCGACGACCATGTTCTTATCCGCTCCTTAAAGGTTTTCTCGATATTTTCCTCTCCCTCTTTTGGGATAAATAAAGTTCGGTGGCGACTCTGTCGAACCGTTTTCCGAGCCTTTCGCGCGAGGGTCGTGTCTTCGATTAAGCGATTTTTTTTCGAGGTGCGACACCGTGCTGATGTACGTATATCTTGGCGAAATTCAAAAAATAACATTAAAATCTGGACGCATTTAATACAATAGCTCTCTTTAGAACATGCTAATTCAAAGAAAAAATAAGTTCCAATTTTGAAATCTAAATTAAGAACTTATGGATTGAAATCTAGACACGCTTAAAGACACCACACCAAACCCAATTTCAGATACACTCAAAATCAAAGTTAAAAATCTGTCTAGATTTTAAATTTTGGATTTCAATTTGCATTTATAACCACCTTTAATTTAAAATCTAAAAATATATATGTCATTCCTTGAGGCACCAAATTATATTAATTCATGTCATTCTTTTAATAAATTTTCAGCGCGCTTTTATCTAATTTATTTAAAAGTACCTTAATTTTTTTTTGATAAATAACATGTCCACAATGTTATTTTTATTTATCCAGCCGATCAGAATGTTGTTTTAATTAGAGACACGATTTATTGATTATTGGATCATATATGACAACATATCTTATACATAAATAATAATTATATGCATATCATGACAATACATCTTATACGTAATACTCCCTCCATTTCGAAATAACTGTCGTTTCAACAAATAAAATTTGTTTTAAAATGACTGTCGTTCTCACTTTTCTAGTAATGAATACAATTTTTCCAATTTTGTCATTTAATTTTTGTTTTGTACACTTCTTCCAATACTTTAATAGGGTTAATTTAGTAAAAGGAGTATATCTTATGACAACACTATTACATTTTTTTATTTGTGTGCATAAACCTTAAACGACAGTGATTGTAGGATTGTGTCCGTTACTCGAGCCGATCAAAAATATATGGATTGATTTGGATTGGATTTTCACATTTTTTTTCATAAAATCCAATCTGAACCAAACCGAAAAATAACCGGTTGGTTTGGATTGGATTGATTAAATGTGTAAAAATATTTTTTTTTAAATATCTAATTTACATCAACTAATTTTCTATATTAATATAAATTTTTTTAACTTTTTTTCGCCATATAAGTTATGAATGTCATAAATGACGTTTTTTTTTTACTTCTTGAAGTTTAATATCTTATACTAGGTTCCAAGATAATGATGATATAAATTATATGAATTAGTATGGTTGTTTCGGGTAGACGGGCTCGCGGGTAGAATTTTTAAAATCTGTTGTCCGAACAATTAACGTCGGATTTCATTGGATTGATTTGGTTTTTGCCCGAACTAAAAAAATGTCTGACCCAAACACCATGGTTTGGTTTGGATTTCGGTTTGGTTCAGATTTGTCCGAACCAATGAACACCCCTAATCAGAGCTATTAAGCTGAAAAGCTTTTGATCCATCAGAAAAACATGGCATCTGCTGCCAAGTCTAACAACAAGAATGACTTATGATCATCTGTATCTGTAAGCTGGACAAAAACAATTATCCCCTATTTAAATCTCTGGTTCTACCAATGGTCAGATGATGCAAGCTTGATGGATATATGTTGGGAACGAAAAGGTGTCCTAAAGAATTCATTACCTCTTCAGACTCAAGCAAGAACAACAACCATTCCTTTGAAGAATGGCAAGCTAATGATCAACGCCTCCTTGGGTGGATGCCCAACTCGATGACTATTGAAATTGCACACAATTGCTGCATTGTGAGACCTCCAAAGAACTATGGGATGAGGCCCAAAGTCTGGCTAAAGCACACACAAGGTCTCAAATCATCTATCTCAAGTCTAAATTTCATAGCTTCACAAAAGGGAAAATTAAAATGAAAGACTATCTAATCAAAATAAAGAACCTTGCTGACAAACTCAAACTTGCAAGCAATTTGATTTCAACCTCTGATATGAACATTCAAACTCTAAATGGTTTGGATTATGATATAATCCTGTAGTTACAACAAACCACACTTAGCTGGGTGGATTTACAAGCTCAATTGCTAACTTTTGAAAGTAGAATTAAGTAACTGAATAATCTCACCAATCTGACTGTCAATGCAACAACAAATGTTGCAAACAAATCTGACCACCGAGGCAACAAGTTCAATTCCAATAACAGTTGGAGAGGTTCCAACTTCAGTGGTTGGAAATGAGGCAGAGGAAGAGACATGTCATCAAAGTCACAATGTCAAGTATGTGGCAAGAGTAATCACATTGCAATAAATTATTTTCACACGTTCGAAAAAAAACTACTCAATATCCAATTATTCAACAGACATGGACAAGTAAGGATCTCACAACGCCTTTCTAGCCTCTCAGAACTCAGTCGAAGACTAGGACGGTACATTGATAGCGGTGCAAGCAATCATGTGACACATCAAACTGACAAGTTCCAAGACTTTAGTTGTTGGTAATGGTAAGATATTAGAAATTGTGGCCACAAGTTTTTCAAAACTTAAGTCACTCAATTTACATGATGTCCTATATGTACCTAACATTACCAAATATCTGTTAAGTGTTTCTAAATTGGCTGCTGACAACAACATATTTGTTGAGTTTGACGAAAATTGTTGCTTTGTGAAGGACAAGTTGACAGGGAAGTGTCGCAGCGGGAAGAAAATTTGAGATTAAACTATTGATTAACTTAACTCAGAAAGCAAGAGTCGCCACCGAACTTTATTAGAAATGTCTCGATGAGCTTGTGGTGATTCCGGCGATGATTGAGATATTTCAACGTTTAGTGTTTGATTCTGGTTTCAGCTTTGTGGATTCTTTGCTCAATTTATAAGAAATGTTTGATTGGAACGACGAAGAGGTGAGTGAATTTTTTTCAACTAGTTTTTTTTTCTGTTGACGTCGTCGTTAATTTTGGAATTTTTATTTCAAAATTTGTTCTAACTCAACAATCGAGAGTTTTTCATATACTTCATGAACCGAAATGATAGATTTTTGTTACTTTAGGAATCACTTATTACTTTTATATATTTTAAGACTAAGTTGTTGGTTTATTCTTTATTTGGTGATTTTTAAGTGTTAGTATTAGATTTGACGTGATTCTTGTTATATATGAAGCACGAACACAGGAAACATGAAACCGATACTGACTCGTCGACATTAGTAATAATTTGAAAAAATGAATAAATAAAACGGAATAACAAGTATCGGTGTCGCTTTCGGAGACCGACACTAACACGGACACACTTTTTTTTTAGAGGTGTCAGTGCTACATAGTTTGTTATTACTATGAATTTGGTGATTTGTTGTGTGTTTGTTTGTGGTGGTTTAAACATGGAATTATTAGATGATTGAGGGGAAGATGTTGTTTGTGTAGTTGGAAACTTTGTCTCCTATTAGTATTACTGTCTTTTGGATTTTACTTTGGTGAAATGTTCATGATGTTTTTTGGGATTGAACACCTTAAGGTGCAAATATTGAGAATTGTGGCAAACCTCTGAACTAGAATGAGAGAGAGAAAAAATTTGCTCTGTTTTAAATTTGTTTTTAGAGTATTGCTAGATTGGGCAAGTGTCATATGCAATGTTGTTAAATAGCCGGTATAGCGGCGCCGCTCTAGTTTAGTGGAATTTGGACAAACCTCTATTGTTCAAGATATGCTATTTAGTACAAAATGTTGTCCAATAATATCACTATTGTGTAGTGGGATTGTAACAATCTGCTATTTTCTGCTAACCACAATTGACAATATTGGTCTTATGAGGTCTACGTGGACCAATGATTGAAAATCTCTCAAAACTTTGACGTCGGTTGACATTGTTACTTTTAAGTTGAAGTTTAGGGTATTTCACTTGCTTACGACTGAAAACACAGTGGCCTTATCGGTGTTGATTCTTTGTTTTCTTTTTTGCTGAACCGACACCCAACTAGGTCACTGTCATAGTTGTTAGGGTGAAGAGTTTAGGGTATTTCACGTGCTTATGACTGAAGACAGAGTGGCCTTATCGGTGTACATTATTTTTTTTTTGCTGAACCGACACCCAGCTAGCTCACTGTCATAGTTGTTAGGATGAAGAGTATCACGTGCTTCTACTTACGGAGAGCTGCATTGATTGTTGTTAAAGTTTCAGACAACTTTTACTCATTGCTCCCCCATAGATCACATGCGACACTTCTCTACCCTAGAAGTCGCCTTTGATTTGATGGTTGTAGAACTATTTAAGCTAATACAGTATAAGTGAAGGGCAAAGTACAGAAAGTTAAAGGGGGAAATAATTGAGGGGTATATTAATCTGAATTTGGTTTCTCTCAGTGAGGAAGTACATTATTTGAAAGTGTTTTTCAGATGGGGAAAATCAGGTTATTCTGTTTCTGCATTTTCCATTCTGTTTGTGAGAGCTCAAAATTTTCCGTTGCTGAATATAGATGATATAGGTTTATATGGTGAAAAGAGACAGGGGATTATACAATGGGCTATACTTATCCAACAAGCAATATAATAGAAACTGATTTTCCCATCTCTAACTATTGCGATGGAATTGTGAAAGGAGATAAGGAACTGTGTTTCAATAGAACTATGAGTGACGGACTGAAGCCTGAAGGTTTATGGTAAATTTTTAGGCTTTGACTCTGATGTAGAAATGGTAATAAAAGAATATAATTTATAGTTAATATCCCATGACTAGAGTCACTACCAGATACCTTAAATCAAGTTTTGGACTCACGGGTGTAGTGGGAGGTTAACATAATTGTCAAGAAACCTAGAGAAAGGTAAGAAAACTCAAGAGTATGAGGTGATATATCAATATCTTTTGCAAAATTTTCTATCAGCCTTTCAGGTGATGTTTGATCTGTCACCTTTGTTTGTTGCATAGCAGGGTCAGAAGTAGAGGATTAGGACTCAAAACTGTTAGTATCCAGTTAAAGGAAAGTAAATAAACAGGTAACCGAGGGAATAAATAGAAATTTCTCAATAGATAATTAATTGTAATAATGAGAGAATAAATAAGGACCATTTCACATATGATAAATTTTATTTGACATGAAAAAATATATAAGGGCCATCCTCATGCATTTGATCATAATTGATAGGAAAGAATATATAGGGAGCAAAAAAAGTTAGTAAGCAAGTGTTTTATGAAAGGCTTTACTCAGGGAGAATCCAGGTCATATTACCTGATATGTAATACTTTTTCGGTACATGTAATGCTTTTCCTACACTTCATGACACATACATCCCTAATGGAAATTGTAGTGGGCTCAGCATATTTGCATGAGTCTCAATGGTTGTAGAAAGTTGGATCATATTGAAGGGAATGCTCCAAAGAAGAATGACCCAGAGTTTGTGCGTTTGGATGATGAAGACTCATTTTTGTGACTGGTTGTGGAGCTCTATGATTATGATAATCTTTACCATCTTTTTCCCTTGAAGTAGGATTTTCTACCAACAAAAATTTTCAACCCCAAACAAGGAAACATGTCTGTTACAGAGTGTTACTGGATCCTTAATTTCCACCTTCGCTATGTTTGTTGTTTGTTGGGAGAGTTTTGATTTTGGGAAGAAAGAAAAGGCTTCTCTCACTTTCCTAGGGTTTCTATACAATATTGGGGAATTGATACTTGTAGGACGGTTATTCTTGATTAATCTTTTTTTTTGTTGTAATGTTTGAGAAAGAGTGTAACTTTACCTGTATCCTAGGAGACCGAAACTTTTTTGAAGCTCCTAATTCAAGCCATACGTGACTGTGTTAACGTGTATAAGGTATTCCTTCAACTTTTGTTAAGCTCCTTAATCTGCACACCTTGCTTATTCAGTAAACTTTTCCCCCAAGACCAATTTTGACAGTAAAGATCAATTGGCAACCAACAATAGTTTTGGTAGAAGGTAAAGGGGCAAGGTCCTAAGGTTAAGAGAGTCAATATTTTATGCTATCAATCGAGTCTAGCTTCCACTATATTCTGTTAGTCATAGCCAGTTTACAAATTTGAATGAGGTATGGAAACAGCTGAGTATTTCACTGAAGTAAACTATAAAATTGATGATTTCTTTGTTGGCTTAAACACATTGTCATCCTTTGAATTATAGAAATTATGTTGTTAGAAATAATGTAAATAGGGTAATTTTGGCTGATTATATACAATTGCAATTAGAATATAATACTTGTCTTGTATGATCTTTGTTAGAAATAATGTAAATAGGAAGAAACATAATGCTATCGAGCCATAGCCTCGATTAGGAGGTGTTTTCTTTAAGTCATTGAGGCCCTTGAATTAATTACGTATTAATTACGTATGTAAGCTTGGCGCACAACTTGAGGGGTAGTGTTAGAGATAACGTAAATAGAATAGTTCCAAAATGATTCTATGTAATTATTACAATCGGAGTAATTATGAATCCTTATTATGGCTCTTTGTATATGTAATATTCTCTGATTTGTAATTTAGACACACAAATCCCATCATGTATTTCATCTCTTTTCCTTCTCAATTGATGTCATACCTGGTTATAAAGTTCACGTAGAATTTTATATTGTCTAATCCTCATTCTTCATGCATTTCCCTTCTTCCTTTTGCCTACTTATTTTGCGCCTATGAGCATCTAAAGAGTACTCTTATTCTGTTACTTCCACGATGTCAATGATATCAATGTTTAATAATGGAAAATTTTCAGCTTGCTAATATAATATGGGATGAGGGAGGTGAGAGTGATGACCATATTGTGCCTTTTCCGGAGAGAAGTGAAGATCTTAGAAACAAGAAAGTGAATCAGGAACCAGCTGTGTGTAAGCTTACCAAGCGAAAGCAACCTGAAACGAAAACTGATTTTCACCGAAAACTAGGAAGCAGTTCGAACCTTGATAATAGTGGAAGACTACTTGCCACAGGATATGGAGAAAGCTCATGGTGGGATTTGTCTTTATCCGGTGCAGCTAAAACTGATCAGGGTCCCCTGGGAAATGACCTATCTAAAAATCAAGGTGAACTTAGCAAATTCAGTACATCAAGAGGTGGTAAAATTGCTAACTGCTGGAATTATTAGTAGATAGCTTGTCTCATATTTGTCTATGCGTTTTTGTTTGTGCAGGCGTCTGTCTGCTGATGTTTTTTTTTATGATAACATCCCACCGTCATAATTTGAAAAATAATGAACATGCATGCCATTAGCTATATTTTTCCATTCCTAATTGTATAAATGTTTGACAGAAGAGACCACACATCATGAAAATGATGCTGAATTTTTTCAAAATGCCGACGAAGGGAAAGAACAAGGTGATTTTGTTGATTACGACTGGGCTAACATAGGAAGTTTTGACGACCTTGATCGAATTTTCAGGTAAAGTAGATTATCTATATTATTCTATATCTGAACTGATACAAGCATATGACTGATAGCATTATAGCATTATGATCACAATTGTCATGGATTTCTTTGTATTGTTTTTTGCCAGAATTTCTGAAGTCTAAATGAACTAAACTCTCCTGTTAACCTAACTGTTGTAATCACCACTTTTCACGGTTGTTTACAAACAGATCCATCTTAGTTTAAGTCCCTTCAAATTTATTCCTTGAAATTTATGTGCAGCTATGTAGTTGTAGCTGCGATAATAAAGTAAAATCATTCAAAGTGAAAAAGGGTTGATTCTGATGTTAAATTTTGGAACACCTTTACTCTTTAAAATAGGAAACAGGGCTTCATGTTTCTAATTTTTGAACTTTGAAGATTGGCGATGGGTATTTTTACTTCCCATTGGCTTTCATCATATGTGCACGCGATGGGTAACATTGGTAAGAAGTACTGAAGTTCCTGAGTAACAGTAAACAATAGCAGACATGCTTCTATCCTTATAGTTGTTAGTCTTTCTATTTTACAACGGCATCTATCTGACTGAATATTCTCACAAGTGATGATTTTGCAGCAATGAAGACCCTATATTTGGCCATGAAAGTCTTGATAATTCTGATGAGCTTTGGTCTGCTAAAGATGTGAGTAACGATCAAGCACCAGCATCCTTGGATGCACCAAACCCCACAGATGCTTTAAGGAATAGATCAGGGCATTTTGAAATCAAAGAAGAACACATTCATTGCAGTGATAAATCATTTTCCCATAGTTACGAAAAGATTTCTGGTCCTGCATATCAAAGTATACAAAATTCACACACAACAACTGATAATGTGGAATGTGCTGGAGATAGATGTAAGCTTACTGGAAAGGAGCAGCAGGTATGTCAAGTAATTTTCAACGACAGTCCATTATTGAGCTCTCTATTTGAATAATGGAACAAATAAATTTTTCATTTTGTCCTTTAGACTACATGATCCAGATATGTTAAGAAATATTATTTTTCTTTCTCTGACTCTCATATATTTAGAAGTTTCTAGTTGTATTTTAGTTTCTTAAGGAAGTACTGGTTTTGTTGTATCCTTCTTTGTGTAATCTGTTTTATTTAATTTGCATGATTTTCTCTAAAAGGTTCCACCCCTTTACATAATCACGTGCCAAGGATTTCACCTGTATCCTTCTCAAATCCATCAAAAGATTTATTCTCTTTTATTTTATATATATGCAGAGTTTTAGGCAAACAAATCAGTTGGAAATCAAGAAAAAATCACAGATAAAACAAGAGGGAAAAGATTTGCAGGATTATAATGGGAATTGGTCTTCTTCAGCAACATCAGCAAGACAATATGAGACTCAATTGACACCTTCTGTCTTACAATCTTTCCCCTCTTCAATTCTTGGGCAACGGAAGCAACTCCAAGGACCTGAAACACTATATCAAAACATCATAAATCCATATGCAGCACCTTCTGTGTATGGTAACCTTACTAATGCATATCCTGCTATGCCAATGCTATCACAGATTCAGTCGGGAAATCTTAGGCATCAGCCTGTGCTCTCTGGGTATGAAACATCTCCTGGTTCGGTGAATCCTTTGAATTATGCAGGCTCAGTCAATCCTCAAACTATGACTCCTCAGGAGAAAATTGAAAAATTGAGGCGGCGGCAGCAAATGCAAGCAATGCTTGCTATTCAGAAACAGCAGCAAGTACTGGGCCACCAAGTTCCTAGCAATAGTAAATCTGTCGCTCAAAAAGGCCGCCCAGAAATTCAAAGTCATCTTAGTGATGGGACTGATCCTAAAATTGAAGATTTAAGAACTTTTCCTCCAATTGAACAAGATGATTCAAATACAATATCTCTGGCAATTGATGATGATTTTGTTGAAGAAACCATACTGTACAGGATTCAGGATGTTATATCAAAGGTATTGTTGAGTTGTGACTTTCTAATGTATGCTTGCAGTAAAATTATTTCGTTGTATTCTAATTTGGACATGGCTTCAATCCCGAGGCAAACTTTTTCTACAGTTAGATGTCAAAACAAGACTCTGCATCAGAGATAGTTTGTTTCGGCTGGCACAAAGTGCAAAGCAAAGGCATTATGCTAGTGACACAAGCAGTACAAACAACAATAACAAAGAGGAGTATAAATTTTTTGCAAAAGAAAGCAGTAGCGAGAGCAGGTTAGAAAAGCTACAGTAATACACCACTACTTTAATTGCCATGAAAGCTACAGTATTATTATTTTATTTATGATGGACAGCTCCAAAAGCTAAATAATGAGTACTATAAGGTATTGGAGAACCAAGTGAAACTATTATTAAGTGTGAGAAAATGTTGGGAAATGGAGGAAAGAGCTGAAATAATAAATTGGCTTAAGCAACTTTTTATTCTTTGTAATACATCAATTTCGGCTATTGTTCCTATAAAATTTCTTGTTGGTTTGAGTTAATGAAATTTAGGAATAGTTGTTTTTGGTCCCTCTTAATTTTGATCCGAGTCCCATAATATTTGTCCATATTGAATCACTCCCGGTAATACATAAACCATATTGATTTAGTATGTGGAGTAAGGACTAAAAAAATAAAAAATAAAAACAAAGATCAAAAGTAAGTTTGTAACTAAACCCAAACAATATATATTATGGGAATAAAACCGACAATTTTTTATGGGGTCTAAACTGGAAACGGTACTACAGGGACTAAAAAGTCATTTGGATATACATATCTATAAACTTGATTCTATAATCTCACAACACGGTTACATTCAATCACAACCACTTACATTAGAGTAGGTTTAATTTCTTGTTAGCTAGCCATTAAATTGTTGGTTGGTGCTGTGCAGAATAGACATGTCCTTGATTGTTTAAATGATCACTTATCAATTATCATGACTTAAGTAGGAATTTGGTTTCCTAGTTATCTTATTATAGAGGACAGCATTTTATCCCGTAAAACTGTTACGTGTATTTGCCTTTCAAAAACAATCAATTCCAACATTTTTTGTAATGTACATTACCATCACCTCCTTGATTGCCCTGTCCAGATGTTTAATGATAGAGGCCCGAATGAGGGTTGATAAGGAAAAAAAATGTAATAAGGAGTGAGTGAGGTAGGCTCGTAGTTGGCAAGTTTGTTATGCCGTGGTAGTATAAACAATGACGTGGGTGAATTGTGCTGATTATACAAGGATTATTCAATGAACCATTATGGTTAGGCAGAGAGAGTTTTCTGCATCTCCGTGGAGCTTGGCTCGGGGGTAGATTGGGATTCATTCCCTTCTACACTTGTATCTTTCATTTTACTGTTGTAAGAGCTTTAGCTCATTTTCCATCAAATAATGATGTTATTCTATATTCCTTAATTTTTTGTTTCCATCACAGATATGCCAGGATGCCTGATGTTGAAACAGAGACGAATTCCATTGATCGAACTGTGGCTCGTTTACTCTTTCATAGGCCTGTGGAGTTAACAAGAAATTATTCTGACAAACTGGAGTCACCCATTTCATCTAAGGTGCAATGTGAAAGCAACACAGCTGACCAAGTGGACTTCTCCATGAGATGCTTACAAGAGGACTTGAGATGTAATCAACAGTTTTCTCCCCTTGTGGTCCAGCCTGTGAATCAAGTTAAAAACCGTCTCGGCATAACTTCTGAGAATGCATCTAACCCTCAGGAGTTTGAAGCCTCTCAATGAAGAAAGAACTCATGCAGAACGGAGGGGTAATTCCTTATTCCTATATTTCTATGCTTTCTTTATTCGATTTTTATATATGAATTTACTAGTAATTCAAATGTTTTATTTTATTGTCAGCCTTCTTGGATCATAACCAAGCTCAAGTATCGATGTAGAATCCTGAGAACCAGTTTCATGTTTGCATGTCATCAGTAATATTTATGTTTCTTCAGTTTTAAAACATGAGATATGTATCTTCGTATCTGGCCATACTTAAGGTCACCACAACCAGTGCGAAGCTGTTTTAGTCATAGCTACATTAAATACGTGCAGCAAAGGCACCCATGTCAAATTAATAATGTCTGTGCTGCCCGACTTAGACCACGCTTTAAATTTTGTTTTGTATTTCTGTATGTACCACTGGCCAAACCCGTCCTTATCATCGAGCAATGATTTGCGTGTTACCATTTGAGAAGGTCATAAACTTTTGATTTTATTCGGGTTTTAAGTATAGGAGATGTATCTAGCGAGAGTAGTATAAGTTTTTATTCGGATTGAATTTATGAAAGTGAGAAAATATCAAGTATAGGTGTCATAATATATGTCTTCATCTCAATTACTTTAATTTTCAGGGTCAATGTCATTCTTATATGGGGAAGTTTACTCAGTTTGTCACCTCATTTCACATTGATTACATGCCATGCTTTTGAAGGTAAATAAGATTATTGCTGGCTTTCTGATAATGTAGTGCAAAGATATGCCTACATTAAGTTGTTTCCCTCCTTGCTCGCAGTTTTGAGACTATTTTACTGTTCTACCCCACTCTGAAATTTTAAATACCATTCTATTCTCTTTTGAAAAAAAATTACCAGGATACCCTATTTGCTAAAGGTGCTCGTAGTCCCAGTTCACGAGCACGTGAAGTAAAATGAACCTTTGTGGGTGCTCGTGAACCCAGTTCACGAGCATGTGTAAGATTGTTTTTTTTTTGTTTTTTAATTGAAGGTGAGTTAGGAAATGGTGATGAGTGGTGGCGTGTGAAAAAATTAGGAGAGAGAGAGAAAGGTTAAAAAAGCTGACAAAACAATAAAAAACTTAATAAAAAAATATTGGGAAAAAATATTTGGATATGAAAAAAAATTAATGATGATGATTCTTCACATGCTCGTGAACTCGGTTCACGAGCACCCACAAAGGTTAGTTTTACTTCACGTGCTCGTGAACTGGGACTACGATCACCCTCAACAAATAGGATATTCTGGTAAATTTTTTTAAAAAAATGATAGAATGGTATTTAAAATTTCAGAGTAGGATAACCCAGAAAAAAATCCAGTCTTGAGCCTGATAGGCCCATGGCTAAGCAGTCACATCTCTAATCCATATATAGTCTGGATGAAGTTGGTGCTGCGTTTTCTGTTTGACTTTGAAGATTCTATCAATAGTTGATGGATGATGATGACAATGAAAGCCATGCGGAGAATGGTCAAGGGTTTTGAACTTGATTTATATTTTAGGAAATCGAAAAAATGTAAGTAAATTGTAAACATAAATGACGGACGGGTGTGTATCCTGAGACATTTTTAAAGCTGTTATACTCGCACTTCTAAGACATTTTTGAACATATATATTTTAAAATGTTGGACATTAACTCGAATTTTTAAATAAATTCTAATTATGAATAAGTGCCAAATAATTTTAAAACTGTATACTTTTTTTGTTTAATAAAAAAATCTACTTAATGAGAGCTTTTGTTTAAATGGTTAGATTGCCTAAATTATTATTCTTTTTTTTTTTTAATTTTAAAAAATGTTATTGAAATTGAAGGTTTAATATTTGTTGTCAAATTCTAAGAATCCAATCACATTAAATGTAAAATTTGTTCTTAATTAAATTGTAGTCTCCAAATTTGTATTTTTAATCTACATAATGAAAAAAAAAACGTTTATTTCATGGTTTGAATTGTGTGTAACTATGATATTTTTTTCTACCTCATAAAATCATGAAACAATTTTAAAGTTAATTTTTTTTGGGTAAATAATAACACAACAAACTATAATTAAAATTGAAATCTTTGTCCATGTTGAAATATTATAGTGATAGTTATTACACTTTTAATCTAACAAAAACAAAATGACAATTTACTAATTAATATAAATATACAAAAAACAATAATTTAATAAACACTTATATTATAGCTCAATAACTATGATATTTGTGTCACTATATATTTGTGTCACAACTCCATTTAAAAGACTCAAGAGTAACACCATGTATTGGAGAGATTGTTTTTCATAAAAATTCAATGTACTACAAAGATTTTGAGTATATTGAAAATATGTTACTCATTTCGAGTGTAAATAAATCTATATTTACAATATGGTTTGAAGCAAACAATTTTTTTGAAGGCGGTAAAGTGTTAGCTTAAGGTCAATTTGTCCCAAAATTTGTTTATTTAAACATAGCAAAAGTCGGAAACCAAAAAAGAAATACACCATTGTTTGCTTATTTGGATTCCACCAAGGACAAGAGGCTTATATTATTTAAGGATGATGTTAATACTCTCTCAGTTTCTTTTTAAGTGTTATTTTTTACTCCCTCCGTCCCAAATTATAAGTCACTTTGTCAAAAAAATTTGTCCCAAATTATAAGTCACCTTACATTCCCAATGCAATATAAATGACATCTTCCCCAATATACCCTCAAATATTTATTATTATTTATTCTTTCAACTCTTTTAATTTCTCTCTCCTATATAATTATGAGGGGCATTATTGTAAAGTTATACATAATTTGTCTTTTCCATAAAATAATAATTAAGTTTCTTAATTTGTGTGAAAAACCCAAAACGTCTTATAATTTGGGACGGAGGAGTAATTTTTTACACTTATCAAGAAAGCTAATCAATATAGTTACTTTTTGTTCTGGACTGGGCCGGGGACTGCTTCTCAGTCGAGCAGGCCCAACCCACATTCCCTGGGATGGCCCAACAAAGGCCTTTGGACCGACCAGCGTCGGGCACTTGCACCTCCTCTGAGGCGTTGGGCGCACGCAGGGCACTGAGCGTCGGGCAAGACGCTAGGCCTCCCCCGGGATCGTCCCTCCTCGACACTCAGGGAGCTCCTCCCCCGCGAGGAGCCTGCCTTCCGCACATAAGGGTCCTCCCCCGCGAGGACATGTCTCTCCCCGACACGCAAGACTCCTCCCCGCGAGGACACGTTCTCATGTAACCACCCACTCCCGATAGAATCGGTCTGCCCTAATTCCGGAGATTTAGGAACGGTTACCCCAGGGCGAAGACCACATGCTGGTCTTCACTACGCCACGTAAGCCCTGACAGTTACTTGGATTGGGCCTGACTATCCAGCCCAATGCAAGTAACCGTTGGCCCCGCGCTGGGGGTTCTCTATAAATACCCTCTCACTTGAGAGGGTCAGGTTACACACATTTTCTTACTCTCACTTATGTACTTGCTTTATCTCTGACAACCACCTTACTTGAGCGTCAGAGTGCCTTGCAGGTACACCCCCCGCCGTCTTTCAACCTCACCGGAGCTAAAGTTCAACAGACGTGGTTGGCCGCCGGAAACTGTCTGATCCAGGTACGATCAGTGGCGCTGTCTGTGGGAAGATTATAAGCTTCCCCGTTTTTCTGCTCGATAAACCAAAGCTTTCTCCATTCATCACCAACATGGCCAATCCGACAGTTAACCAGGCTCTGGACACCGTGCTCGCACAACTTGAGAACGGGAACCACCGTGAGGACGCCGTCATCCTCAACGGCGGCGAAGGCGACTTAAGAGACGGGAAGACCGCCTCCCTGGACTCCCAAGATGTGGCTTACAACGCCGCCCGCCAGGACGATCAGCACACCATTCCCCAACCAGTCGCTCCGCCACCCAATGTGGACCCGAGCACCGTAGCCCTGTTTGCATTGATCAACCAGACCAATCAGCTGATCGCGCAGCAGAACACCAGAATTGAAGCCTTGGAGCAAGGACGGGCACAACGATCTTCCCCGCGAAGACATCGTCGTCCCCCGTCACCTCGCCGTTCTCCTTCCCCGCGAAGGACCCCTTCCGAAGAATCTCGGACCCCGTCGCCGGTACGCCAGGGTCGCCGACCGCGTCTCGAGCGCCCCCAGCCGACGATCTCCCAGAAACACCCTCATTCCCCGCCTCAGAAGGAACCCAGGGCCTCCACCACCTCTAAGAAGTCCAAGCAGACAGAAGAAAGACCAAAGAACCGTTCGAGGAACTCCCCTCCACGGCACCGTCGATCACCTTCGAGATCCCCGGCTGGTAGCGACGACGAGGACCAGAGGACCCCGTTGTCGTGGGAAATCATGAACGCCCCAATCCCGGCGGGCATGGAGAAACCCCCACCATTGGGGACCTATGACGGGCTGACCGACCCTGATGATCACGTGGAGAGTTTCGAAGCGATGCTCGACTTTCGAAATGTCAGGGGAGCCATCAGATGCAGGTTGTTCCCCACCACCTTGCGGAAGGGAGCCATGACTTGGTATACGGGTCTGGAACATGGGTCGATCACGTCATGGAAGCAACTAAAGCAACGCTTCACTAAACACTTCACCGCGTCTCGTCGACACCCGAAGACGGAGGTTGCCCTAGAGAGCATCTTCCAAGGGAGGAACGAATCTCTCCGAAACTAAATCGAGAGGTTCAGCAAAGAAGCCGTCGAGGTCCATACGACCGACGACATGAAAAAATATTTAATCATCCATGGACTGCGTGCCAAATCTGACTTTGCCAAATCCACAGGCCTCCGAAGACCCCGACGTCTCGAGGACCTCCTCGCTCGAGCTCAGAAGTACATCGAACTCGAGGAGATAGAAATAGCTCAGATCGCTCTGGAGACGAGACGCAGAGAAGGCCCCCACGGCCACAAAGATGAAGACTCTTCTCCCCGACGAGGAGGAGAAAGAAAGAAAGAAAACCGTAACCGTGATCCCCGGGAACCGCGTGAACCAGCCGGTCGATTCACGGAGTACACCCCGCTTAACACTCCCCGGTCTCGAATCCTCTCTGAATGCCAGAATTCTGAGTTTGTGAAAGGAGGAGTTCGCTTCCCGAAGCCCGCTGCTCCCAAAGCGAACGTTGACAAATCAAAGTACTGCAGGTTCCACCGGAGCCACGGGCATGTGACCGAAGACTGCATTCATCTCAAGGATGCAATTGAGATTCTCATCAAAGAGGGGCACTTGAAGAAATATGCCCAAAAGAACGACCCTCCTCGTCCGAGCTCACGGGAAGCGCAGAACGTCGAGGAAACAATGCCTCCCCCCATGACAACCAGCTTCAGGTGGCCCTCAGCGTCACTCGGCCCGAGGACTTCTTCGTCCCCCCGATCATTGAGGGCGAAGAAGCAATCCACAACCTGTGGGCGACCTTCCCCGACGAGGACCCCGTCACTGCCCGCAGTACCTGAGAAGGCTTCCCCAAAGCAATGGTCATCTCCGGAGGCGGTCCCGAGAAATTGTCGGTTGGATCAATCAAGCGAAAGTTTGACGAGCTGGAATCCGCGACATCGATGAAGGCGACCACCCTCGAGAAAGTGCGGGGAAACTCCAATCCCATCACCTTCTACCTCGAGGAACTTCCCGGGGGAGCGCCAAACGCCACTATTCCCCTCCTGATCAGGGCGCAGATGGCGAACTTTGACGTTCAAAGGATCCTAGTCGACCAGGGGAGCTCGGTCGACATCATGTATGCTCATCTGTTCGGGACCCTTCAGCTCGACGAGAGGCACCTGACCCCGTACGTCGGTTCAGATTTACAGGGGTTCAATGGAACCACCACCAGGCCATAGGGTTACGTGGAGCTAATGGTTACCTTCGGGGCCGAGGACACTGCCCGACAGGTGAAGATCCGTTTCCTGGTAGTCGATTGCCTGTCCCTCTATAACTGTATCCTCGGGAGGACCACCCTGGCCGAGCTTACGGCGGTACCATCAACGGTCCACCTCAAAATGAAGTACTACACGACCAGGGGACGGGTAGTGACGATGCACGGGGACATCGACGCTGCCAGAAGGTGCTTCGACGCCGCCATCAAAGGCCTGAGTTCCATCGGCCCCAAACCTAAGACCGTGGCCAAGCCACCCCAAGATGCCGAACAGGTACCTCTCCCGTGTGTCAACGCGGTCGACCTCGACAACAGATTTTCCGGCGAGCCCGACGAAGACGGAGTCGAAGATCTCGACCACCAGCCGGAGAACAACGGGCGGCCTCTCCACCCAACGCGCCCCATCCCAGACGGAGACTTCGAGCTCGTGGTACTCGGGGACGATCCAGACCGCAACGTGAAGATCGGCACCAGGATCCCCGACCTGGCGAAGGAGCAGCTGAAGGCATGTCTGAGGGAGAACACTGACCTCTTCGCGTGGAGCGCGCCCGAGATGCCTGGCCTCGACCCTGAGGTGGCTTGTCATCAGCTCGCAGTAGATCCGGCCGCTAGGGCCATAGCACAACGTAGGCGTAAGCAGTCTCCCGAGAAAGCGGAGGCTGCTGAAAAAGCTGTAAAAGACCTCTTGTCATACCCCAAATTTTGACCACTAAGATTTCCCATCATTGTACAAATCATCATCACAATATGGAGGAACCATCATACTTCATCAGTCTCCCCTAAGATGGGTGAGCATCCACTACAATCAAAATTAGGGTTTCAATCCCTCTCAGAGCTCTTAGACAAATGATCAATCAAGGAATGACATGATCTTTAACTTGTCTAACCTCTCAAACATCCACAATGGATCAAAAGGACTCCCACTTCAAGGATTAAGCACAAGATTGCTCCCTTCTAGGTGGATCAAGTCTCAAGATCGCTAGTATTACCAAATTAGGGTTTTGGTCGACCAGGGCCTCCAGATGGAAAGTTTCATCTGGGCACAGGCCAAAGATCCAAAACACAACCTAATTTACTCCATGGAACCTCATGGACCCATTCATCAAGTCAATTATTCCTCAGGGGATGCATTCATCAAAAATCAAGAATTAGGGTTTCTTAACCTAATTCACCCCTAAGTTAACTTTTAGGGCAAAACATGAGCCAAGACCTCAAGAGAGGGTTTGAGGGTCTCTAATGAACTATATTGATCCATTTGGAACAATGGATTAATCTAAGAAGCTTGAGCAACAAGTCTCAATTTCATCTGCACCACAATTAGGGTTTCGCGAGAAAAGTCAACTGTAACTTTGACTTTTGAACAGGACATGCTCCCAAGCCCTAGGACATGCCCCAATATACCCTATGACACCCTTGGAACATGTCCATCAAGTTTGATTTAGGTCAAGGACATGATTTCATGAAGAATTGCACAGTTTAGAATTCATCTGATAAAAAGTCAACTGTGCACAAAAGTCAACTTTGACTTTTTGAGATTTTTCACCAAAATGGATTTTTAACCCTAAAATGATGTTAATGTATCATTTGAATCATCATTCATCAAGAAAAATCAAAGAAAGTGGGATAACTTGTAAAAGGGGTAACCATAAAACTTAGAAATTTTTCTAAGTTATGGAAAAAGTACCACTAATACACCAACTTTGGAGGACCATAACTCCTAAACCACAAGGCCAATTTTTTTTCATCCAAAGATGGATTTGTAGCCCTCATTACCCTCTACAAAAACTTCAACTAGACCTAAGTCCAATTCATTAAGGATTTTGAGTTATGGAGTGATCAAAATCAAGAAATCACACTTTGTTCCAACACTTAGTAAAAATTTCACTAAGTCAGATTTTGCTTCACTTTTTGCCAAATGTAGAGGGATTTTTCACTTGGAATCAGAAGAGATCAAAATCAAACATGTTCAAACAGTTGTTGTATCATGTAAGGGCTTTCCAAAGTGGCCAAGAACATTGCCAAATTCAACTTACATCATGAGATATGGCATTGGAAAGTTGCCTTGCTGAAATCTGTCAAAGGCAAGCCAGAATTTGCAACTTGGCTCGATTTGCCAAAATCAGCCAAATTCAAATGCTCCTATCCACTTGGACACATCTGAGGATTGAATCTAAAGGGGACAATCACTGAGCCAAGCCTCAAAAGTCCATGGAACAAGAAATAGCATGTTGAACCTAGAATGGCCAAAATAGGGACAAGACTCCAAATTTGGATTGAAGCATTAAATGGAAGCATCAAGGTGGCATGGACTGAGCCATTCTCATCTGAAATCAGTCAAGACTTATCCAAGACCAAGGGAACCAAAGCTCTGTGCCCTAACCTCTAGTCAATGGCTAGAGGAGACTTGCATTTCCATTGGACAACATTGGCCAAACCTACTTACCAGCTGCCATTCACTATTCCTTGCAAAACAAACTTGCTCTACTATAAATAGAGCTCAATTGTGATCAGTTTGAGTACACCAAAGCCATCTAACAGATGCTTTCCTCAAAATCTCTTTCTCTTGGCAAAAATGCCTTTCTTAGCAAGGTAGCTATCGGGTTTTGAGTTTGAGAGCTTTTCCAATCAAACCAATCACTTACACACCTCACATACATCACATATGAGCTGATCAAACACTTAAATCACTTCTGAAACACCAATTTCACAAAATCACCAGTTGGTTGCTCAAATTTTCAATCAAGTTGCAGCTGAGATGCCATGAATTGATCCAGCCAATTTCCATCAAGTCCAAGCATTCAAACACACTCCACAGGGTGTAGGGAAGCTGTTCAGATCATCACCACTCATATGTAACACCTCCAAATCAAAAATCACATTGCACTTGCTGTCACGGCTTAGAGGTAAGCATATACTTGGTCATCTCTCAATCTATGCATATTTCCTTGCACAATAATTTGGCCATATGTTTATAATCATGCATGGAATGTTTTCCCTCAATTAATTGCATTGTTTGAATCGTGTATCAAAAATCCTAGCCTTCATGCAGAAATTAGGGTTCTTGAGGTTTCTTCGTGATTTCATGTTTTATGTTTAATTTAAATGAAATTAAGTGTTATAGACATGATCGTGAGGTTGAGACGAGCATAATGATATGTGGATTGCATGTTATAATCAAGTATTCAGTGAGATTGAGGAGAAAATGCAAATCAGCCAAACCCAGAACACGCGCGTGTTCTTGGCGCCATTTTTGAATAATTCAAATATTTGAATTTTGTGATTTTATTTAATTGATTCAAAAATTAATTTCTCTCTGAGTTTTAATGATTTTGAGTTGATTCTTTTTTTAATAATTCACAAAAATGTTAAAATATTTTATTTTATCAAAAAATCCCAAAAATAGTATTTATTTCATATAATTGATATTTTTGCAAAGAATTAATATTTTAATTATTTTTGACATATTAAATATTTTTTCCACATTGATTTTGCAACTTTTAATGCTTTCTAATTATTTTGTAGGTCAATACTTAATTTTTGAAGCATTAATCCAAGATCACAATTTGTTTTTCATATGTTAAACAATTTTGATCATTTTAATTGAATTTTTATTCAATTAAATACATTTTTGAAAACAAATTAGAGTTTTTGGATTAATTCAACCCTCATAAATCATTTTCAAAACACTTGGGCCTCTAATAGAGTGTAAGACCCAATCTTTTTTTGACCAAATCATTTTTGGGCCTCAATGTATTGTATAAGTCCCGATACCGTCAAAAACAAACGGCGCGATCGTCGCATATTCAAAAACCCTGGGCCTCTCCTTGAGCTATAAGACCCATTCAAACTTTTTGGGCCTCTATTAGAGTGTAAGACCCAATCCCCTTTTAACCAAAATCTTTTGGGCCTCACTTATTGTATAAGTCCCTCTGCGTTAAAAGAAAACCTCGGCGCGATCGCCATTTTTAACGAAAAAATCATCTGGGCCTACCCTCGTGTTATAAGCCCCACTCATTTTTTTTAAACCTTTTGGGCCTCTTGAGAGAGTGTAAGACCCATCTCTTTGTATAGAAAACCTTTTTGGGCCTCAGTCACTTGTATAAGTCCCTCTGTACAAATTCAACAGTGCAATCACTGATAAAACCCTGGGCCTCTCCTTGAGCTGTAAGCCCCAAATCTTTCTTTTTCAAAGAACTTTCTCCTTTGATTTTGAATATACTGTTGTTTTCAATCTTTCTTTATTGAACAACTAACCAAACAACATGGAAGCTCTACAGCCGAGTAAGTGGTTATCGCTTTCATTTACCGCTTTCATATACATATAACTGTATTATGGGGCTGTTTCATTGTAAGTCTTCTTTCATAAAATCATATCAACTGTGTAATAATATTATAGATATTTAGAGTTTCCCCGACAACTACGTCTAGAACTAGGTGACGCCGTTTCATTTATTCGTAGAAATAGACAACTAGATCTCCAATAGGATCACCAGATACAGTCTTCTCTCAGGCTGTCCTCATTAGGAATTATCAAGAAACTCTACTCCCCAAGATGAATGTATTCTCCGTGAATGGCATCTTTGAGTTTCTTCCAAATTCTCGAACTTTCCTGACTTTGATCTATTCTCGGTGAATAGCATTGCCTTGAATTTCTCGGGGTTTGGGGACCCACGGGCTTCTTAAAAGCATCGGTCTCCTCTTGGGCATTGTACAAGGACCCACAGGCTTCCTAAAAGTAACCCCGCCTCCTCTTGGGCTTAGTACAAGGACCCTACGGCTTCTTAGAAGTTTTCACCGCCTCCTCTTGGGCTTCGTATATTGATCTCTTCCTCCGGGAATGATAGCCTCCTCTTGGGCTTAGTACAAGGACTCGTCGACTTCTTAAAAGTTTCCAGCCTCCTCTTGGGCTTCGTACAAATTGTCCCGACGACCTCCTAGAGGTATAGGAACAGAACTTAGTAATCTCAATAGAACAGTCCTTTCATAGAGTCTACTACTGTTTCTCAAAGCATAGTATAAAAGATGGAACTCTAGACACGGACAGTCTAATCTCCTTGAGTCTCAAAGACATTCTTAAGTGACCCTTCGTTAAATAGGAAGGAAACCCGCAGACTCGGACAGTCTCAATACCCTTCGGATTTCCCGCTTCCTTAAAGAACAGGAATAACCCGGATCCTCGAATCAAATCCTTGAGTACAGTGTTGCTCATATAAGAACTGATTTTCTCTTTCAAAATCAGCATATTGGACCTGTCACTTAATTGAACAGTCACCATAGCCTCCTCTTGGGCTTTGTACAATGATTCTCCCCAGCGGAGTCAAACAACGTTCAGCCTCTCTCTCGGGCTTTGTACGAGACACATAAGAGACTCCCTCGTTGAGTCAATCACCCTTTCGCCTCCATCTCGGGCTTTATACGAGATACAAAAAGGTTCTTATTGAGCCAAATAAACAACAGCCTTCATCTCGGGCTTTGTACGAGACACAAAAACTCGCTTGTTGAGTCAAGTAGCCTCCATCTCGGGCTTTATACAAGATACCAAAAGATTCCCTCATTGAGTCAAAACCTTTTAGCCTCTCTCTCGGGCTTTGTACGAGACACATAATAGCCTCCTATTAGGCTTTGTATAAGAAAACCACTGGTTGATCCAATTAACCTTTTAGCATCAAAGTTGTGCCTCGTTCACAGTATACAAACATCAACAACTCCTTCCCCTTCATCTAATTACTGTAAGTGGCAAGCCTCTGGATCATCTACATCCATGCCACTGTCCCTCTTTTAGCATGAGAAATTCCTAAGGAAAGATAACATTGCTCTACACTGAGTTAAAGTCTTCCCCTTCAGGTTAAAGTAATTCTCCTTTATAAAACAGTTGTGACATACAACCCCCTCTTTAGAGATGACAAATTCTCTCTAAAGTTGAAACCTTTCGGCTTCATATCTTGGGCTTTGAACAAGATACAAATAGACTTTTCAGCTTCACATGTTAGGCTTTGAACAAGATACAAATCACCTTTCGCTTCACGTCTTGGGCTTTGAACAAGACACCAAAAACACCCATTTCCTCCCATAGAATAGGAGGAACTACGAACGCTCTGATTTTCCCGTTTCGGTAAACGGGAATACGTAGGCATAAGATTGAAAGAAAAATCTTAGCGAGCACACTAAACAAAAACCCAAAATCCCATACTCTCTAATTCAAAAACATCAGTCCTAACATCCTAATCCTTGTTCCCCGCCAGAAACCTTCTGTCTAGATAAAAGGAAAGAAAACCGTATTGGCGAAAATACAAATAACCAGGACAAAGGCCCCCCACATTGATAGCATTCGTAACCTAACAGACCGCTGTTTAAACTTAGTATGCAAAGCAGGGTTAATTGGAGACATCTATTTACCTTCCTTATTCAGCTCACAATAGGATAAAAAATGAATCGACCTATAGTTTTAAGCTCAACCGCAGAGAGCGACCAACGCTTAAGAACCGCGTCCAAAATCGCTCGCTACAGAAAAATGGCGCCCACCGTGGGGCCCGATCGTTGTTAGATCTAGGCACGGTCTTCCTTTTCTTTTCACCTCTTGTGTGAATACCACAGATTGGGGCTTCCGCCCGGGAACCCATTTTCTGTCAAGAACTTAGGATTCATAGCTTTAAAGGTCTAGGATGTTTAGGACAAATATATAGACTGCTTTTCCTAATTGCTATACATGTTTATTTTTCTGCTAATGGGAATGCGGGTGATGCCGTATGTGGAAAGATTGAGTATACACTTAAGATAAGTGATGGCGACGGGGATGACCATCAACCTCAGTGGAGGCTGACCAACGCAACCCATTCTCTCACCTAGACAATGGGCCGGTTGTTAAGTCTGAGAAGCTGAGGAGCCAAACCCTTTTGTAGTGCGGAAACTATCAGAAATAGTTGTTACGCGATACTACCCTCATTTGAGGCTGGTGATCTATTCTCGGTGAATGGCACTTACTCTAAGATTGCTTTACAACTCGCTGGCGATCCGCTTGTTGTTTTGCTTTCCTGGGAGGAGCTGATGATAATGAGTACAGGTACAAAAATCACCCTAGTATAAACCTTTGGGGATGGGTAGAGCCTTGACTTCATGACAACGACCCTTTGACCCCATGTTTTTTCTATGTTTTTGTGTGCTGCATTCATGCATTCATTTAAAAAAACATTAAAACATTCAAAAAAAAAACTTCTCTTCTAGTCTCTCTGTTTTTCAAATTAAACTAAGACTGTGATTGCAAATATCAGAAAAGAGGATTACGCTAATGGATTTTGGTAGAAGGAGAACTCACCAGTACACCTTCAAGGTTCCAAAACTAGAGGATTTGAGAAGGTTAGCGAGGATGATCACTAACCCTGAGGCTTTTAGAGCCAAGCACGGAGGTCTGCTACCACTGTTAAGAGTCCATGTGATTGAGGGAATCATGGATGCGCTCATTCAGTTTTATGATCTAGTTTATCACTGTTTCACATTCCCGGATTACCAGTTAGCACCAACGCTGGAGGAGTATTCTCACCTGATCGATCTACACATTACGGATCAAGCTCCATTTTCTGGACTGGAAGAAATTCCAAAGAATCAGACCATTGCGAGAGCAATTCATTTGGACGAGTCTGAGGTCAGGACTCACATGACCGCTAAGGGTGGCATCCAAGGTTTGCCAGCCCAGTTCTTGACAAAGAAGGCCCTGTATTTCGCCAGTATCGGGAACGTGACTGCTTTTGAAAGCATCTTTGTCTTGCTCACCTACGGGTTATTTTTGTTTCCTAACATCAATAACTTCGTCGATATCAATTCTATTAATGTTTTTCTCATTGGAAACCCTGTGCCGACTTTGCTCGCAAATGCGTATCATTCTGTACACTTGGGAAATTTGTACAGCGGAGGGGAGATCACATGCTGTGTACCTTTGCTTTACAAATGGTTTATCTCTCACTTGCCCAAGTCTGCTGCTTTTTGGGATTGCAAGAGTGCCTTACGCTGGTCGCAGAAGATCATGTCTCTTATCAATTCTGATATTGATTGGTATAATAGGATTTATGAGGGAATTAGGATCATTGACCGTTGCGGAAACTTTCCCAACGTACCCCTCATAGGAACTAAAGGAGGAATCAACTACCATCCGGTGTTGGTTCGCCGTCAATTTGGATACCCGATGAGACACATCCCACTGGGTGTTCATCTGGAAGGTCTTTTCTTCAAGGAAGGAGAAAATGACAGAGCACTAAAGATGGAAATAGTGCACGCTTGGAAGCATGTTCATAAGAAAGGACGAGAGTCTCTAGGAAAACCGAAATGTGTCTCGGTGGAGCCTTACCTCCACTGGGTACAAACTAGGGCTCTCAAGCTAAAAATGCCTTATCCTCGTTACGGGATTCTGTCGCCAAGGGAATCTGTCATGTACTTCATGACGGAAACTAAAAAGCTTCAGGTTACTCTCAACAAAATTCAAAAGGAGAGAAGGTCTTGGAAGAACAAGTACCGCACCCTCGACATAGAGTGCATCAAAATATAGCAATTACTGAAAGAAAAAAGATGCTCTGATTGAAATTTTGGAGCAACATGCTGTAGATAATCAAGATGACCAAAGGAATTTGCTCGCTCCTTTCACCTGGCAAAGGAATGACAACCCGACAACGGGCCAAGAGCCTTGGTCAAAGAAAAAGAAGATACCAGAATCAGCACCTGATTTCTCTTCAGAGAGGACTCAGGACCCATTAGCTTAGGTTTCTGTTTCTGCACTTTGTAATCTACTGTATTTTCATTTCTGTAATCTTTTGAATTTCAATAAAAAGGGGTTTCCCCACCTTTTGATATTTGCAATCTAATTGTCGAAGTTTATTTTGCTTAAACCATTAAACAATTAATTAATCATTGCATTCATCATCCTCACATCGCGTATTCTTCTTACCTACGAATCTCACGTTCGTGTCTCGGTTCTAGAGTCAAACTGTCTCATTCGTATAATACTCGGGCCAATCGTCAGAAAAGGATGGATGATCTTAAGGAAGAAAACAGAGAGTTGAAAGAAGAGATCGACGCTCTGAGAGAAGATATGAGAAAGCTGCGTAACGACATGCAAGCCATGGCAGAAGCTCAGCTACAAAGAACTGTGATCTCAGAGATCACCTCAACGCCCATAGTGGAAAGGTATGATCCTAGGTATCAGATACCGAAAGATCGTCCTTGGGGCATGCCTGTTAACTATATCCCGGAAGGATATATTCCGCCGATCACTAAAGATCAGGGAATCACAACAGAAGCCGCTAGGCCTGAAGGTTACAAACTTTGGGAAAGCGAAGATGCCAGGGGCATAATGAAGACTCCTGAAGGTTACAAACTTCGGGAAATGCCAAGACTCACTGCCGTAGTCACGGTACCACCCCCTGTGGTGCACACTATCCCGGAAGGACAGATTCCACCAACACCTTCTGGTAAGAAGGAAACTATGTTTGACAGAATGGATGAATTCCAGGAACCGTTCTTGGAAATGCAGAAGGAACTGCAAGCCATTCGCGGTCAGGATTTATTTGGAAAGGACGCCGCAGATCTCTGCTTGGTCCCAAATGTGAAAGTCCCGCACAAGTTCCAAGTGCCCGACTTTGAAAAATACAAGGGTAACTCTTGCCCTCAAAGTCACTTGGTGATGTACGCTCGGCGGATGTCAGCTCAGACTGAGAATCAGGACCTACTGATTCATTACTTTCAGGATAGTTTAACCGGTGCCGCATTAAAATGTTACATGGGTTTAAACCGTACTACGATCAGTACATTCAGAGATCTTGGTACTGCCTTCGTCCAACAATATAAATACAATTTGGACATGGCACCCGACAGAGATCAACTCAGATCGATGTCGCAAAAGGACAAGGAAACCTTTAAGGAGTATGCTCAAAGGTGGCGTGAAATTGCCGCTCAAATTTGTCCACCTCTTGAGGAAAAAGAGATGACAAAGATCTTCTTAAAGACCTTAAGCTCATTTTACTATGACCAAATGGTTGCCAGTGCACCCAGTGATGGTGGGCATGGGTGTACATCTTGAGGAAGCCGTCCGAGAAGGACGTTTGGTAAAAGACACTGGATCGACGAGCAGTACTAAAAAATACGGTAGTGCTCTCCCTAAGAAAAAAGAGCAAGATATTGGGAATATCTCTCTCGGAAAGCAAAGACGACGTTATCAACCGGTAGCAGCTGTGACTCCTGCTATCAACCCTGCGTCTATTCCTACGTATCAACCTCAGGTTACGCAGAGCCAACCTGACCAGCAAAGGACACAACAGCCTCTTCAGCAGGCTCGTTCTCCATATAACAACAACCGTACAACACGACCACCAAGATTTGATCCTATACCCGTGACGTACGCAAAATTGTTTCTATTATTACTGGCTAAGGGGCACATTCAGACTAAGTCTCCTCTTACAGTACCAGAAAATCTACCTTTTTGGTTTAAGGTGGATCAAACATGCCCTTATCATCAAGGAGGTTCAGGGCATAACATTGAGACTTATCTCAATTTCAAGTCCGACGTGCAAAAGCTTGTGAGGAGCGGGGTCTTATCCTTCAAGGATACAAATCCTAATGTTCTTACGAACCCGCTGCCTCAACATGAGAAAGCTGCCGTCAATCTGATTGAGAAAGAGACTAACGATGTCTATCAAATTCACGATGTACTCTTGTTAAAGACCAATCTGGTCAAGATGCATTGTAGACAGAGCGGATATGGCCATGTGCCACCTCATAATTATCATTAGTGTGATATCTGCTCTAAATACAATCAAGGATGTTCTGTGGTGCAAGCAGCTCTACAGGAACAAATGGATCTCAGATGGATCCAGGAGCCCCGAGTTCGTGGGGTTAACATGGTCTACATGAATTCCAACGTCATTCAGAACCACGATATCCATGCAATGAATGTAAACTTGGTGGCGATGCACTCAAGGCAAAGCCAGTATCATAATCTGCTGCGGCACGATTACAGTTCCTGTCTGATTTGCTCGGTAAACAAACAGGGATGCTCTTTCATACAGGAGGCCCTCCAGCGTCAGATGGATCTTGGATGGATCCAAGACTACCATGATAGAAACCCTTATCAAATCAACATGGTTCAGATCTTCAATATTCGCGTGATGAATACCAACCTGGTAGAGTTACATGCTGAGCAGGTCCGACTCGGATTCTTAATATCACATGACTATCAAAGCTGTAAGGCAGGTTGTGAAAATGATCGAGGTTGTACCCTTGTCCAGGAGGCACTTTAGCACTTGTTAAATCACTGGTGGATGCCAATCTACATGGATGAAGATACTCAGCAGATTAGTATCAGTAACAGGAATCCTACTCGGCGTCAGAGTCAGGGTGTCTGATCTGCGGAGGCTAACCTAGTAAGGTTACATTGTATTCAAAGTGGGCGTGGCCAGGTGCCACCACACGATTATGAACGTTGCAGCGTCTGCTCGGAAAGTAACCAAGGGTGTTACCTTGTGAGAGCAGCTCTTCAGGGTCAGGTCGATCGTGGAGAAATTCGTCCATATCCGGGTTCTGGACCCATCAACTGGACGCCGAACTACCTTGCCGAGCAAGTTGAGGATGTTGTCACGATCTCTGGTCATCACAGGACCAAGGATGTTTTTTCCATTATTCCTCTACTTGACGAATCTAAGATTCCCAACCGGGAACGAATTGAGATTACTTACGATGGTCAGCAAAATCAGAAAGTTCCCATAGTCATCTATCTACTGGGACCATTACCGTATGAATCAACTAAGGCTATCCCTTACAAATACGGTGCAACAATAATTGAAAATGGAAAGGAAATTCCATTACCTGCCGTCGTGAATATTGCAGACATCAGTCGTGTAACACGGAGCGGTCGAATCTTCAACCGAGGAGTTGGAGAACTTAACAAAGAAAAGGAACTTCAGACTGAAGCTCCCGATCCACCAATCGGTCAATCTTGTGATCCCGACCTTTCAAAAAATAATGATGAGATACTGAAGCTCATCCAAAGGAGTGAATACAACATTGTTGATCAACTGTTACAAACTCCTTCAAAGATCTCGGTATTATCACTGTTACTCAGTTCAGAAGCGCATAGGGAGGCTCTACAGAAAGTCTTGAAGCAAACCTTTGTGGAGCAGGATGTAATAATCAGACAGTTCGATAGTATTGTCTCTAACATCACTTCCTGCAATAATTTGGGATTTAGTGATGAGGAATTACCCGAAGAGGGTTGCCGTCATAACATGGCGCTCAACATTACAGTTAACTGCCAGGACGATGCTTTAGCCAGCGTACTGGTAGACACAGGGTTAGCCCTGAATGTTATGCCGAAGTCCACTTTGATGCAATTATCATTCAAGGGCCCTCCGATGAGAGTCAGCGAGGTCATCGTCAAAGCGTTCGACGGATCCAGAGAAATAGTTATCGGCAAAATTGATCTTCCCATAACTATCGGTCCTCACACTTTCCAGGTCATGGATATCCGGGCAACATACAGTTGTTTATTAGGAAGACCTTGAATACATCAGGCTGGAGCGGTCACTTCGACCCTCCACCAAAAGCTAAAGTTCGTCAAGAACGATCAACTTGTCATGGTTTGTGGGGAACAAGCCTTGCTTGTAAGCAACTTGTCATCATCTGCCGGTATAGAACCCGAGGAGGTTATTGGAACTCAGTTCCAAGCACTGTCGGTTAGCAAGGACAATCAATCCCAAGGAGGAACCTCGATTTCCTCATACAACGATGCTATCAAAGTAGTCGAGAGTACCGATACAACCGGATGGGGACAGCTTGTCATTCCTATTGACAATAAAACAAAGAAGGGTCTTGGTTTTTCTGCAACCTGTACCCAGACAGCTGCCAACGATGAAAGTCTTCATCCCCTTCAAAACTTCTTCCACAGTGGAGGTTTTCTTCACCCAGTGTCTCAATCAGTACATGCTATCAATGAGGAAGATCCCTCTGACACAGATGAAGAATGGAAGTCCTATCTTAATGAGGACGGTTATATGTCTCAGGAAGAGGTGCCTACGCCATTTTGCTATCCCGCACAGAGTTCGAGATTTATACCAAGGTCAGATGTCGAAATGATCTACGGGGATTGTGATCCGGAAGGATGCCGTGCTCCGCCAAACTCATTATAGGAGGACACTCTGATGAAAGGCAACTTTGACCACAATTACTATGGGCCAATGGATGGTCTACCAATGTGGTAACCTTATCCAGGAAACTTGGGGCAAGAAAGTCAGCCGAGTAATGAAACTCAGCTGACCGTCATTGAACAGAATACCTGTGTCCCCACCATGTCATGGGATCAACACTCAGGTCATTCAGAAACTACTCAACATGAAGATGAATTCGCAACGTTTGTAGGACTTGAATTCAACAACTATGCTTTTCCCGAGGTCAACGTCATCGAGAGAGATGACTCCTCCAGTTCCAAAGAAGTTTGGGACACCTTGGGACAACCAAGTGGAAAATACGACTATATGGTCAAGTACACCGCTCCCGGAAGCTCTCGTATCAGGTTCGAAGACATCCAGCCAACTGGATGGGGAGATACAACTGAGAGCACAAATGTTATGCAAAATACAACAGAGGAATCCTCCTACGACAACTCTTCCTGGGAGACAGATTCCAATGATCCCGCTCCACCAGAAATCAGCATCATTTCTGAAGACAAATCAAGGAAGGTGCCAGACTTTGTGATTCACCAAGGAGTTCGCCGTCAATGGGTTGTCGTCGAGGTTCCGAAGGTCGTTCATCAGTCAAAGTAATTGCCATCTTTAACCTTTCACCCTGCCCAGGTGAAACAGATGTTTTGATAGGGCTCGCTTTCTGTAAATTTCCCTCTTCGCTTCACCCAAAGCGACAGAGTTTTGTTTTATAGGGCTGTAGTTTCAAGATTCGACTTGTTCATTAATAAAATAACGTTGTTCTGTAATTTCCGCATTAATTGCTGTTTTCTCTTTTTGCTTTCTCAGAAAATGGTAATCCTAAAAAACAAAACAAACAATAAAAACAAGCAGTAAAATAAAACACTGCACACACTTGCATTTTCTCTATCTCTTCTAAACACAAATCATCACGTCATGCAGATTGCTTATTTTAAACCCAGTTGAAACATACGATCCGATGCCTTCTCCCAACTTTGAGTTTCCGGTATTCGAGGCTGAAGAAGAAAATGACAACAAAATTCCAGAAGAGATCTCTCGACTACTCAGACAAGAGGAAAGGTCCATTGAACCTCACAAAGAACCGTTGGAAACGTTAAACTTGGGTTCAGAGCAAGAAAGAAAAGAAATCAGGATTGGGGCACTGCTCAGTCCAACTGCCAGAGAGGGTTTGATACAGCTTCTCAAAGAATTCCCCGATGTATTCACTTGTTCCTATCAGGATATGCCAGGGTTGGATACCAGCATCGTGGAACATCAGTTACCATTAAGATCGGAATGTCCGCCAGTAAAGCAAAGGTTGAGACGCACTCACCCAGACATGGCCATCAAAATCAAAGAGGAGGTACAGAAACAGATTGACGCGGGTTTCCTCGCTACATCCGAATATCCTCAATGGTTAGCCAACATCGTACCCGTTCTGAAAAAGGACGAAAAGGTCAGAATGTGTGTTGATTACAGGGATCTGAACAAGGCAAGTCCAAAGGACGACTTTCCTTTACCACACATTGACATGCTGGTAGACAGCACAGCAAAGTTAAAAAATTTCTCCTTCATGGATGGATTCTCGGGCTATAACCAGATCAAAATGGCGCCGAAAGACATGGAGAAAACTTCGTTCATCACCCCATGGGGTACCTTTTGTTACAAGGTAATGCCGTCGGTTTGAAGAACGCCGGGGCAACCTATCAAAGGGCCATGACTACTCTGTTTCATGACATGATACACAAAGAAATCGAGGTATATGTCGATGATATGATTGCCAAATCTAAAATAGGAGAGGAACATGTGACCCACCTGTCAAAACTATTCGAGCGTCTGAGGGAATACAAACTCTGCTTGAATCCCAATAAATGCACCTTCGGTGTCCTTTCAGGGAAACTACTAGGGTTCATCGTCATCCAGAAAGGAATTGAAGTTAATCCTGACAAGGTCAAGGCCATTCAAGAAATGCCTTTGCCAAAAACTGAAAAACAAGTCAGAGGATTCTTGGGACGGTTGAACTACATCTCCAGATTCATATTCCTTATGACTGCCATGTGTGCGCAGATTTTCAAATTACTGAAAAATAACCAGGATTGCGTTTGGTCAGAAGATTACCAAACCGCCTTCGACAATATCAAGGAATATCTGTTGAATCCTCCGATTCTATCACCTCCAGTGGAAGGAAGACCACTGATCATTTACCTCACAGTCCTAGAGGACTCGATGGGATGTGTACTTGGCCAACAAGACGAAACTAAAAGGAAGGAGTCTGCCATCTACTATCTAAGCAAAAAGTTCACCGACTGTGAAACTCAGTACACGATGCTTGAAAAAACTTGCTGCGCTTTGGCTTGGGCAGCCAAACGTCTTCGCCAATACGTGATTTGTCATACTACTTGGTTAATCTCCGAAATGGATCCAATCAAGTACGTCTTCGAAAAGCCTGCTCTCACGGGGAGAATTGCCCGTTGGCAGATGTTGTTATCAGAATATGACATAGAGTACCACGCTCAAAAAGCCGTTAAGGGGAGTGTTTTAGCCGATCATTTGGCTCATCAACCGATTGACGATCAAGAATCAATCGGGTTTGACTTCCCAGATGAAGATTTCATGTATCTAAAAATGAAAGATTGCGATGAACCGTTACCCAGTGAAGGACCAGAACCAGGTTCCCAATGGGGACTTATCTTTGACGGAGCAGTTAATCATTATGGAAATGGAATTGGGGCAATCATTGTTACCCCTCAGGGTACCCACATTCCTTTCACTGCCAGACTTACATTCAAATGTACGAACAACGAGGCCGAATACGAAGCTTGTATTATGGGTCTCGAAGAAGCGATTGATTTAAGGATCAAAAACTTGGACGTATATGGCGACTCAGCCTTGGTTATTAACCAGATAAAAGAAGATTGAAACACATACCAATCAGGATTGATTCCTTACAAAGACTATACAAGAAGGTTGTTACCTTTCTTCAACAGAGTTGAGTTTCATCACATCCCTCGTGATGAGAATCACATGGCTGACGCTTTAGCCACTATCTCTTCCATGATTAGTGTAGGTCAATGAAATGACATACCTAAGATCGACATAATGCGCCTTGAACGGCCCGCTTACATCTTCACGATTGAAGCAGTCATAGACAACAGACCTTGGTATCACGATATCAAATGCTTCCTTAAAAAACAAGAGTACCCATCTGGGGCACTCCGAAAAGACAGGAAAACCCTCAGAAGATTGGCTGGAAACTTCTTCCTGAGCGGTGACACTCTCTATAAGAGAAATTTTGACATGATCTTGCTCCGATGCGTAGACAGACCAGAAGCAGACATGCTTATGAAAGAAATTCATGAAGGATCCTTTGGCACTCATGCCAACGGACATATAATGGCGAGAAAAATTCTAAGAGCAGGGTACTATTGGTTGACAATGGAATCCGACTGCTACAAGTACATGAGGAGGTGTCACAAGTGTCAGATATACTCCAACAAAATTCATGTACCGCCATCACATCTCAAATTTCTTTCTTCCCCGTGGCCTTTTTCCATATGGGGAATCGACATGATTGGCTTGATCGAACCTAAGGCTTCAAACGGACATCGGTTCATCCTAGTAGCCATTGACTATTTCACCAAGTGGGTCGAAGCAGCATCATACGCTAATGTAACACGACAAGTGGTGGTCTGATTTATCAAAAACAATATCATCTGCCGTTATGGTGTTCCGAGCCAGATCATTACTGATAATTGATCTAACTTGAACAACAAGATGATGAAAGAGTTGTGTGCAGAGTTCAAGATCTAACACCATAACTCATCTCCCTACCGACCCAAGATGAACGGAGCGGTAAAAGCAGCTAACAAGAACATCAAGAAGATTGTTCAAAAGATGGTTGTAACCTACAAAGACTGGCACGAGATGCTACCCTTTGCTCTTCACGGTTATCGCACATCTGTTCGCACTTCAACAGGGGCTACCCCTTTCTCTTTAGTGTATGGCATGGAAGCAGTGCTCCCCATAGAAGTAGAGATCCCATCAATCAGGGTATTGATGGAAGCTAAGCTCACCGAAGCTAAATGGTGTCAAACCCGACACGACGAATTAAACCTGATCGAGGAGAAGCGAATCACGACATTATGCCATGGTCAGTTGTATCAGTAGAAAATGAGGAGGGCGTTCGACAAAAAGGTCCGACCTCGCATCTTCAGGAAAGGAGACCTCGTGCTCAAGAAGATACAATCATTTCTCACTGATTCTCGGGGCAAGTGGACTCCGAATTATGATGGCCCTTATGTGGTCACGAAAGCTTTCTCAGGCGGCGCCTTGAGACTTGCAACCATGGACGGAGAAGAATTTGCCTACCCCACGAATGTTGATGTAGTCAAGAAATACTTCGCCTAAACTAAAAAAAAAAAAAGTCTCGGTGGATTGAAAACCCGAAAGGGCGGTCCAGGCAAAAGTTAGAGACATATAAAAAAATCATCCCGATGGATTGGAAACATCATAGTACAATCCAGGCAAAAATTAGGGATAATGGCAAGTAACTATGTTCAACAGAGGTGAATCCCTCAACAGCAGCAGTTACATCATCTGTCAGAAAACTCCAGTCAAGGTCATCTTCGACAGAAGCTCAGGATGCCCAGAATTCAAAGTTGGTAGAAGGATAGTGGTCGTTATGTTTCAACGTAGCCCTTTTCCCTGTAAATTACCATTTTCTAACTTTGTAATCGCTCTTTGGAATCACGCGTTTGGCTGATCTCCATCTTATCAATAAAATTTGAGCCTTTGTGCTTTTGTTTGTAATTCTCACTTGTTTTAGCTTTACAGAACGACATTTTAACATGATCAACGATTCTTGAAATAAAACAAAAATGAATTTACTTATTAAAACTTTTTCTGCTTTTTAATAAAGATGGCAATTTCTTTTGACTGTTGAACATCAAAAGAACATCAACCGCTTTTCCAAAAGTAAGCGAACTTCAAAGTGCAGAATCAAAGTACTCCTTCTACGCCAGTACGCCTGAATGAAGGGATCAACTGTGTCAGAGACCTTGTTTCGTCTGACACCCCTCGGCAGAGTTCTTACCTCCTAAGCCCGATCAACGATATTCCCAGCAGGGACTATCTCTCCTAAGCAAGGTGGAATTGCTATCTTGAACCAGCGATATCTCTACACGCCCCGCGATGGCCGAGTATCCTGTCATGTTCATCTTTTAGTTTGTGTGTCACGTCAGTTTTGTCTGCATATACATACATACATCATGCATTATTGATTTGCATTCACATTTCATATTGCATCACTATCACTCTAGCCGGTCTTGTCCCTTAGTGATAGGAGTTCTCTCAATCGAGTTGTCAGTTCTTTCCTCGTCAGGGACCGTTGTATCTGAACAATCTCGCCACCAGTGTATCTTTAGATCAGAGTCGACACTCGACCACTTTGATAACTTGAACCTCTGAGGAACAAGAAAACTTTCAACAAATATCACTCTTCGCCATTGAAGATGATATCCTTGCTTTCCCGAATTAAAGAAAAATCCCCCAGAGAAAGCCTCCTAAGCAGAGATTTGGCAGTACAACTGCCATTCTCCGAAAAGATCGCTGATGAAAAGGTCATCGGCACCTCAAAATTGGACCCCATCACATGGCATTTCTCCGGAAAGATCCCGAGAAAAGTATGATGTAAGATCCCAAACGAAAACAGTCTCTCAAGAGACTCGCTTTCCCAAGTAGAATCGACAAACGGCGTCTCCAACAGAGAAGTTTATGCAACTCTACAACTCAGACGACTGGGTTCTCCAGCAAATCTGACATCAAAGATTTTTCCACTCAAATGGCATCTCCCCAGGAAAATTCAGCGAGAAGTTTGAGGAAAACCGCTACAAATAGCATCCCTTGTCAGTAAAGTTTATTGACGGAAGAAACTGAGACCAGTTCCTTGGTAGGAAACCAGGATCGAGGGGAAGTTTAAATCAGAAACTTAGACTAGTTCCTTGGTAGAAAACCAGGATCGAGGGGAAGTTGACAAAAGAAACTTAGACCAGTTCCTTGGTAGGAAACCAGGATCGAGGGGAAGTTTATCTCAAAAGAAAACTAAGACCAGTTCCTTGGTAGGAAACCAGGATCGAGGGGAAGTTTACATTTTCTAAGCATCATTGCTTAGCCAAAGAAGATGAATGCGCAAACTGCCATTCATAGCCATCAAAATTTCGGGTATTCCGATATTTAATCCTTTTGCACTCCGAATGCCCGAATACCTTCGTCATTCACACCTTCGTGTCCAAGAAGATTAAATAGGGGCATCTGTCATACCCCAAATTTTGACCACTAAGATTTCCCATCATTGTGCAAATCATCATCACAATATGGAGGAACCATCATACTTCATCAGTCTCCCCAAAGATGGGTAAGCATCCACTACAATCAAAATTAGGGTTTTAATCCCTCTCAGAGCTCTTAGACAAATGATCAATCAAGGAATGACATGATCTTCAACTTGTCTAACCTCTCAGACATCCACAATAGATCAAAAGGACTCCCACTTCAAGGATTAAGCACAAGGTTGCTCCCTTCTAGGTGGATCAAGTCTCAAGATCGCCAGTATTACCAAATTAGGGTTTTGGTCGACCAGGGCCTCCAGATGGAAAGTTTCATCTGGGCACAGGCCAAAGATCCAAAAGACAACCTAATGTACTCCATGGAACCTCATGGACCCATTCATCAAGTCAATTTTTCCTCAGGGGATGCATTAATCAAAAATTAGGAATTAGGGTTTCTTAACCTAATTCACCCCTAAGTTGACTTTTAGGGAAAAACATAAGCCAAGACCTCAAGAGAGGGTTTGAGGGTCTCTAATGAACTATATTGATCCATTTGGAACAATGGATTAATCCAAGAAGCTTGAGCAACAAGTCTCAATTTCATCTGCACCACAATTAGGGTTTCGCGAGAAAAGTCAACTGTAACTTTGACTTTTGAACAGGACATGCTCCCAAGCCCTAGGACATGCCCCAATATACCCTATGACACCCTTGGAACATGTCCATCAAGTTTGATTTAGGTCAAGGACATGATTTCATGAAGAATTGCACAGTTTAGAATTCATCTGATAAAAAGTCAACTGTGCACAAAAGTCAACTTTGACTTTTTGAGATTTTTCACCAAAATGGATTTTTAACCCTAAAATGATGTTAATGTATCATTTGAATCATCATTCATCAAGAAAAATCAAAGAAAGTGGGATAACTTGTAAAAGGGGTAACCATAAAACTTAGAAATTTTTCTAAGTTATGGAAAAAGTACCACTAATACACCAACTTTGGAGGACCATAACTCCTAAACCACAAGGCCAATTTTTTTTCATCCAAAGATGGATTTGTAGCCCTCATTACCCTCTACAAAAACTTCAACTAGACCTAAGTCCAATTCATTAAGGATTTTGAGTTATGGAGTGATCAAAATCAAGAAATCACACTTTGTTCCAACACTTAGTGAAAATTTCACTAAGTCAGATTTTGCTTCACTTTTTACCAAATGTAGAGGGATTTTTCACTTGGAATCAGAAGAGATCAAAATCAAACATGTTCAAACAGTTGTTGTATCATGTAAGGGCTTTCCAAAGTGGCCAAGAACATTGCCAAATTCAACTTACATCATGAGATATGGCATTGGAAAGTTGCCTTGCTGAAATCTGTCAAAGGCAAGCCAGAATTTGCAACTTGGCTCGATTTGCCAAAATCAGCCAAATTCAAATGCTCCTATCCACTTGGACACATCTGAGGATTGAATCTAAAGGGGACAATCACTGAGCCAAGCCTCAAAAGTCCATGGAACAAGAAATAGCATGTTGAACCTAGAATGGCCAAAATAGGGACAAGACTCCAAATTTGGATTGAAGCATTAAATGGAAGCATCAAGGTGGCATGGACTGAGCCATTCTCATCTGAAATCAGTCAAGACTTATCCAAGACCAAGGGAACCAAAGCTCTGTGCCCTAACCTCTAGTCAATGGCTAGAGGAGACTTACATTTCCATTGGACAACATTAGCCAAACCTACTTACCAGTTGCCATTCACTATTCCTTGCAAAAAAAACTTGCTCTACTATAAATAGAGCTCAATTGTGATCAGTTTGAGTACACCAAAGCCATCTAACAGATTCTTTCCTCAAAATCTCTTTCTCTTGGCAAAAATGCCTTTCTTAGCAAGGTAGCTATCGGGTTTTGAGTTTGAGAGCTTTTCCAATCAAACCAATCACTCACACACCTCACATACATCACATATGAGCTGATCAAACACTTAAATCACTTCTGAAACACCAATTTCACAAAATCACCAGCTGGTTGCTCAAATTTTCAATCAAGTTGCAGCTGAGATGCCATGAATTGATCCAGCCAATTTCCATCAAGTCCAAGCATTCAAACACACTCCACAGGGTGTAGGGAAGCTGTTCAGATCATCACCACTCATCTGTAACACCTCCAAATCAAAAATCACATTGCACTTGCTGTCACGGCTTAGAGGTAAGCATATACTTGGTCATCTCTCAATCTATGCATATTTCCTCGCACAATAATTTGGCCATATGTTCATAATCATGCATGGAATGTTTTCCCTCAATTAATTGCATTGTTTAAATCGTGTATCAAAAATCCTAGCCTTCATGCAGAAATTAGGGTTCTTGAGGTTTCTTCGTGATTTCATGTTTTATGTTTAATTTAAATGAAATTAAGTGTTATAGACATGATCGTGAGGTTGAGACGAGCATAATGATATGTGGATTGCATGTTATAATCAAGTATTCAGTGAGATTGAGGAGAAAATGCAAATCAGCCAAACCCAGAACACGCGCGTGTTCTTGGCGCCATTTTTGAATAATTCAAATATTTGAATTTTGTGATTTTATTTAATTGATTCAAAAATTAATTTCTCTCTGAGTTTTAATGATTTTGAGTTGATTCTTTTTTTAATAATTCACAAAAATGTTAAAATATTTTATTTTATAAAAAAATCCCAAAAATATTATTTATTTCATATAATTGATATTTTTGCAAAGAATTAATATTTTAATTGTTTTTGACATATTAAATATTTTTTCCACATTGATTTTGCAACTTTTAATGCTTTCTAATTATTTTGTAGGTCAATACTTAATTTTTGAAGCATTAATCCAAGATCACAATTTGTTTTTCATATGTTAAACAATTTTGATCATTTTAATTGAATTTTTATTCAATTAAATACATTTTTGAAAACAAATTAGGGTTTTTGGATTAATTCAACCCTCATAAATCATTTTCAAAACACTTGGGCCTCTAATAGAGTGTAAGACCCAATATTTTTTTGACCAAATCATTTTTGGGCCTCAATGTATTGTATAAGTCCCGATACCGTAAAAAACAAACGGCGCGATCGTCGCCTATTCAAAAACCCTGGGCCTCTCCTTGAGCTATAAGACCCATTCAAACTTTTTGGGCCTCTATTAGAGTGTAAGACCCAATCCCCTTTTAACCAAAATCTTTTGGGCCTCACTTATTGTATAAGTCCCTCTGCGTTAAAAGAAAACCTCGGCGCGATCGCCATTTTTAACGGAAAAATCAACTGGGCCTACCCTCGTGTTATAAGCCCCACTCATTTTTTTTAAACCTTTTGGGCCTCTTGAGAGAGTGTATGACCCATCTCTTTGTATAGAAAACCTTTTTGGGCCTCAGTCACTTGTATAAGTCCTTCTGTACAAATTCAACAGTGCAATCACTGATAAAACCCTGGGCCTCTCCTTGAGCTGTAAGCCCCAAATCTTTCTTTTTCAAAGCACTTTCTCCTTTGATTTTGAATATACTGTTGTTTTTAATCTTTCTTTATTGAACAACTAACCAAACAGCATGGAAGCTCTACAACCGAGTAAGTGGTTATCGCTTTCATTTACCGCTTTCATATACATATAACTGTATTGTGGGGCTGTTTCACTGTAAGTCTTCTTTCATAAAATCATATCAACTGTGTAATAATAGTATAGATATTTAGAGTTTCCCCAACAACTACGTCTAGAACTAGGTGACGCCGTTTCGTTTATTCGTAGAAATAGACAACTAGATCTCCAATAGGATCACCAGATACAGTCTTCTCTCAGGCTGTCCTCATTAGGAATTATCAAGAAACTCTACTCCCCAAGATGAATGTATTCTCCGTGAATGGCATCTTTGAGTTTCTTCCAAATTCTCGAACTTTCCTGACTTTGATCTATTCTCGGTGAATAGCATTGCCTTGAATTTCTCGGGGTTTGGGGACCCACGGGCTTCTTAAAAGCATCGGTCTCCTCTTGGGCATTGTACAAGGACCCACAGGCTTCCTAAAAGTAACCCCGCCTCCTCTTGGGCTTAGTACAAGGACCCTACGGCTTCTTATAAGTATTCACCGCCTCCTCTTGGGCTTCGTATAATGATCTCTTCCTCCGGGAATGATAGCCTCCTCTTGGGCTTAGTACAAGGACTCGTCGGCTTCTTAAAAGTTTCCAGCCTCCTCTTGGGCTTCGTACAAATTGTCCCGACGACCTCCTAGAGGTATAGGAACAGAACTTAGTAATCTCAATAGAACAGTCCTTTCATAGAGTCTACTACTGTTTCTCAAAGCATAGTATAAAAGATGGAACTCTAGACACGGACAATCTAATCTCCTTGAGTCTCAAAGACATTCTCAAGTGACCCCTTCGTTAAATAGGAAGGAAACCCGTAGACTCGGACAGTCTCAATACCCTTCGGATTTCCCGCTTCCTTAAAGAACAGGAATAACCCGGATCCTCGAATCAAATCCTTGAGTACATTGTTGCTCATATAAGAACTGATTTTCTCTTTCAAAATCAGCATATTGGACCTGTCACTTAATTGAACAGTCACCATAGCCTCCTCTTGGGCTTTGTACAATGATTCTCCCCAGCGGAGTCAAACAACGTTCAGCCTCTCTCTCGGGCTTTGTACGAGACACATAAGAGACTCCCTCGTTGAGTCAATCACCCTTTCGCCTCCATCTCGGGCTTTATACGAGATACAAAAAGGTTCTTATTAAGCCAAATAAACAACAGCCTTCATCTCGGGCTTTGTACGAGACACAAAAACTCGCTTGTTGAGTCAAGTAGCCTCCATCTCGGGCTTTATACGAGATACCAAAAGATTCCCTCATTGAGTCAAAACCTTTTAGCCTCACTCTCGGGCTTTGTACGAGACACATAATAGCCTCCTCTTAGGCTTTGTATAAGAAAACCATTGGTTGATCCAATTAACCTTTTAGCATCAAAGTTGTGCCTCGTTCACAGTATACAAACATCAACAACTCCTTCCCCTTCATCTAATCGCTGTAAGTGGCAAGCCTCTGGATCATCTACATCCATGCCACTGTCCCTCTTTTAGCATGAGAAATTCCTAAGGAAAGATAGCATTGCTCTACACTGAGTTAAAGTCTTCCCCTTCAGGTTAAAACCCCCTATAAAGGAAATTATGGCATTGCTAGGATCCGCGTATCCCGGTTAAAGTAATTCTCCTTTATAAAACAGTTGTGACATACAACCCCCTCTTTAGAGATGACAAATTCTCTCTAAAGTTGAAACCTTTCAGCTTCATATCTTGGGCTTTGAACAAGATACAAATAGACTTTTCAGCTTCACATCTTGGGCTTTGAACAAGATACAAATCACCTTTCGCTTCACGTCTTGGGCTTTGAACAAGACACCAAAAACACTCATTTCCTCCCATAGAATAGGAGGAACTACGAACGCTCTGATTTCCCCGTTTCGGTAAACGGGAATACGTAGGCATAAGATTGAAAGAAAAATCTTAGCGGGCACACTAAACAAAAACCCAAAATCCCATACTCTTTAATTCAAAAACATCAGTCCTAACATCCTAATCCTTGTTCCCCGCCAGAAACCTTCTGTCTAGATAAAAGGAAAGAAAACCGTATTGGCGAAAATACAAATAACCAGTACAAAGGCCCCCCATATTGATAGCATTCGTAACCTAACAGACCGCTGTTTAAACTCAGTATGCAAAGCAGGGTTAATTGGAGACATCTATTTCCCTTCCTTATTCAGCTCACAATAGGATAAAAAATGAATCGACCTGTAGTTTTAAGCTCAACTGCAGAGAGCGACCAGCGCTTAAGAACCGCGTCCAAAATCGCTCGCTACACCTCCTAGAGGCAAATTTTATTTCGGAAGCCAAATACACGACATGGCTGTCCAACGTTGTACTTGTTAAAAAGAATAATGGAAAATGGAGAATGTGCGTTGATTACACCGATCTTAACCGGGCTTGCCCGAAAGACTGTTATCCCTTGCCTAACATCGACCAGCTGGTCGACAACTCTGCAGGTTACAAACTATTATCCTTCATGGACGCTTACTCGGGATACAACCAAATTCCCATGGACAAGGTCGACAAACAACACACGGCCTTCATGGCCTCGTCGGGCAACTACTATTACAACGTAATGCCCTTTGGTCTGAAGAATGCCGGTGCGACCTACCAACGGATGATGAACAAGGTTTTCCGGGCTGAAATCGGCGACATGCTCAAAGTCTACATGGACGACATGATCGTCAAGTCTGCAGAAGAAGTCGACCACGCCGCACACCTCAAGAAGGTGTTCGACACGGCGAGGAGGTGCCGCATGAGGTTTAACCCCGACAAGTGCACCTTCGGCGTCTGGGCAGGGAAGTTCCTCAGATTTTACCTCACAGAACGAGGAATCGAGGCAAACCCCGACAAGTGTAAGGCTTTCTCTGAGCTCCCTACCCCGGACTCAAAGAAGTCAATACAATCATTGAACAGGATGCTCACCGTCCTTTCCCGGTTCGTCGCCAAATCCGCACAGTACGCACTCCCATTTTTCAATCTTCTTTAACAAAAAGCGGAGTTTGATTGGAGCGAGGAATGTGAGCAGGCACTCGTCCACTTAAAACAGGTCCTATCACAGCCCCCTGTCCTCTCACAGCCTGAGAACGGGGAAACACTCTTCTTGTATCTTGCGATCACGAGCGAAGCAGTCAGCGCCGTCCTCATTCGGGAAACATCAGAAGGGCAGAAGCCAGTTTACTTCACGAGCAAAGCCCTCCAAGGCCCCAAGCTCAGATATTAACAGATCGAGAAAGTCGCCCTGGGCCTCGTCACCGCGGCCAGGAGGCTTCGCCACTACTTCCTCGCCCATACCGTCATCGTAAGGACTGAACAACCTATAAGGCAGCTCCTCAGACGACCGGACATGACGGGGAGGATGCTCAGGTGGTCACTCGAGCTCGCCGAGTTTGACATCCAATACGAAGGGAGGAAAGCCCTGAAGGCACAAGTATTGGCCGACTTTGTAGCAGAGATGACCATCCCGGAACCTTCGACCAACGGGTCACAGAAATGGACGATCTATCTCGACGGAGCATCCAGCCCAAAAGGAAGCGGGGCGGGTATCATCCTCGAAAACGAAGAAGGCATCCTGATCGAGGTATCCCTCGAACTATCCTTCCCGACATCAAACAACCAAGCCGAATACGAGGCCTTCCTCGCAGGACTCCGTCTCGCCGAGGACCTCGGCGCCAAAGAGGTCAAACTGTTCACCGATTCTCAGCTCGTAGCCTCGCAAGTCTGAGGACAGTACCAAGCCAAGAACGACAGCCTCATATAATACTTGGCTTTAGTAAAAGAAAAGATGAAAAAGTTCACCTCCGCAGAAGTAACTCACATCCCCCGCGAGCACAATGCCCGAGCAGATGTCTTATCGAAGTTGACGAGCACAAAGAAGAAAGTCGGAAACAAATCCGTCATACAAGAAGTGCTTTCCTGCCCGAGCATCGACAAACCGGCCATGGTTTCGAACATCAACGCCATAGGGGACAGCAACTACTGGATGACCCCGGTATACGAATACCTCATAACAGGCAAACTGCCCGAAGACCCCAAAGAAGCAGGAATGGTCAAGAGGCGGGTGTGCTCGTACACTATAGTTGAGGATAAGCTATACCGACGAGGGTTCTTTATCCCCCTCCTCAGGTGTGTCGAGGATACTAAGGTCCTTGGCATTCTCCAGGAAATCCACGAGGGAATTAACGCCCAACACCTCGACGGCCGCTCATTAGCCCGTAAGGCACTTCGAGCGGGATACTACTGGCCCACCATGCAACAAGACGCCAAGGAACACGTCAAGAAGTGCGAGAGATTCCAGCGACATGGGGACATGCACCTCGCTCCTCCCAGCGAGCTCAAAACACTATCCTCCCCATGGCCGTTCGCTTGGTGGGGAATGGACATCCTTGGCCCCTTCGTCGTAGAATCATATCAAAACAAATACCTCATCGTCGGGGTGGATTACTTCACGAAGTGGATCGAGGCGGAAACATTGGCCAAAATCACGGCCTTTAACATACTGCGTTTTTACAAAAGAAACATCCTCGCCCGATTCAGCGTGCCTCAAGCCATTGTCACCGACAACGGAACACAGTTCACTGACAAGAACTTCCAAGACTTCGTCACCAAACTGGGCACGAAGCAGCACTTCACGTCGGTCGAGCACCCCAAACAAACGGGCAGGATGAAGCGGCGAACAGGGTAATTCTCTGAGTATTGAGACGCCGACTAGGCGATGCTAAACAACAGTGGGTCGAAGAGCTACACAGTGTCCTCTGGGCCTACCGGACGACCCCACACTCCACGACCGGGGAGACCCCTTTCCGTTTGACCTACGGAACAGAAGCAATGATCCCCGTGGAGATTAGGGAATCCTCGAGGAGGACAGAAGCCCCACTCGACGGGGACGCGAACGACTAGGCCTTGAGGGAAGAGCTCGACTTCGTCGAATAAACACGCTCGGGCGCTTCTCTTCGAGAAGCTTCACTTAAACAAAAAAAAACACTGCGTTATAATGACAAAGTCATTAAACGTGATTTTCCGGTAGGCACCCTCGTCCTACGAAGGAACCAGAAAGACTCGCGAGAGGGCAAACTCGCCGCGAACTGGGAGGGCCCGTACCGCGTCCGCGCGAAGACGAGGACAGGAGCCTATTTCCTCGAAAATCTGCAGGAGGAAGAACTTGATCGACCATGGAATACTGAGAAGCTAAAACAGTACTACAGTTAAGCACTGCCCGCGGCTCACTAGCACCGGGGTGACGGGGACATGCTTAGGTACGGGCGCGACACCCCTACACAGAACACGATGATCAGAGACCGCGTTGTGTGTGCGCGAGGACCTTTGATCCGACGGGGATACCTCGATCGAGGCCCACCGTCATTGTACCACTCTGGCAGAACACCCAGCTCGCGATGGGAAGTTCATGTCACGAAGCTAAGACCTGGACCGAGCTCTTAGCCTCGTTAAAGGTCGGAATACGCCTCCGACCACTCGACCAGCTCTCCACGCGGTCAGGGACTATCAAGGTCGAGCAAATCCCAAATCCTTATTACTTAGGCAAAAATAAAGTATAACAAATAATACATCACACACAAAACATACATCACACATGCAGACAAACAAAAGTGCATTGAGCGGGCAAAAGCCCATTGTATAGGTGTTACAATCAAACATCAAAGAAAAACCCTGGCACGCAGGCCGGGCACAAATATTACAATAAATCATAATGGCTCGCAGGCCGACCAAAACAAAGATAAAAGAAAAAGCCTATTCAGCTGCAGCCTCGTCGGGCTCCTCGTGCTCGTGTACTTCGTCCACCCTCATCAGCTGCACGATCTGACCATCCACCACCTCAGCGTCGGGGTCAATCCCTTCGGTGACGAGGTCGGGATTGAGGACCTGAAGCTGCTCCACCGCATTCTTGAAGCCTATGCCCGCCACCACAAGATTGTCTTCCTCGGCTTCACGGAGCTTCGCTATCAGCGCAGCCCGAGAAGTCAACAGCCTATCCTCTTCGGTTTCCTCCTCGGCAGGACGGACAGTTTCTTCCAGCTCAGCGGTCCTAGCTGCGAGACGACTCCTCTCCTCCTCGACACCTGCCAGATGATTCCGCTCCTCCTCGACACCCGCCAGGTGTTTTCGCTCCTCCTCGGCACTCTTCAACTTTTCCTCCATTTTCTGTTGAAGCTCGAGCTGGGCCTGGTTCTGGCTTTTGCAGTTGGCCAGCTCCTTGTTCACCCTCTCCATCTCAGTCGAGATGGATTGAAAACTCTTCTGCAGCCTGTTCAGGTCGCTGGCGGGGCACGCCTCGTCGTTCAGAGCCAAAGCGGCCTCGCAGACCCGCATCACGACGGACACGTCATCCACCAACATCCTCCGCCGAGACACCTTGTCGACGTTGAAAATAACCTGAGTTTCGGAGCCACCCATGCACATCGAATTGTTCTCAGTAAAGAAGTTTGGCCTCGTGTGACAGGGCGGAAGCACAAATTTCACCGCAGGAGAACTATCGTGTTCGGTGAGGTCGACATCCACAGTTTTTGCAGTCCTCTGTCTCTTTGGAGAACCCGGGGGGCTGACGGAGTCACTTCCCTGGCGAGAGCTAGAAGAAACCCCAGGTGTCGGGGAGGGAACGAACATCTGTACCCGGAGCTGGTCGACCCGACTCTTGCCTCCTTTCTTCGAAGCACGGCTGGCTTTCAGCTTCTTGAAACGCTCCTCAGCATTCGACATCTTATCTGCAAAGGAAACAAAGAGGTTAGCAATTCGAAAAGAAAGGTAAAAGGAAGGACATGTCGGGGAGATCATCCCCACCTAACAACTCGAGGGCTTCCTCATCAGAAAATTTCTCAAGAAGAGCCCTAGTATTGATCACTCGGCGCCTCGTCAAGACCTGCCCGTCATCACCCAGAATGAAGTCCCCGTTTGGTGCCACGAACTTCGCCTTGTTAAAACCGTTAACGAGCACCACTATCTGCTCGTAGGCCAAGCGATCCCCCTCGACGAGACGGCTAGGCCTGGCGATATAGCTGTCCGTTCCCTTCTTGAAATGTTCTTCGGTCCAGAACAACGGAAACTTAGGCACGAGGGTCTCTTCTCGACGTCCGCCCACCTGTTTGACGGCACGGGTGTACATGGTATTCACCACCTCGTGTGTGACCGGCCTCACGAGGTAATACCGGTACTTGAAATTCCGCACGGAATCCATATACGTGTGAAACAGGCTTGTCACCTATTTGAAGGACACCCAACCGTGCCTACCGTCCCCGACCTGTCGCTGGAGGTGGAAGATGCGGAAAAACAAAGGCACAATCGCCCCGATCTTCAGATACTTACATACTAACTCGAAGGCCCTAATAAATACAAGAGAGTTGGGGTGGAGCTGAGAGGGGGCCAATTGCAGCCAGGTAAATACGGCCTGCTGGAAGTCGGTGAAAGGCAGGCGCCACCCCGCCTCGTCGAACATGAACTCGTAGATGGGGAACCGCATTCCGCTATACATCGAGCAGATTCGGTGGTGTGGTAGAGGCCTAAATACGTTCCACGACTTCAGGGAGCCGACAAGGTGGTGCTCGACAGTACAGAATATTCCTTCCTCCTCCAGGTCGACGAACTCGGACATCATGCTCAAGGCCTCTTCGCATGCCCAATCGTCGGGCGTCCTATCCCCGATGCTGGACGCCTCCGCCATGGGTGAACAAGGTCCGTCGTAAATATCCAATGACCCTACAGCCACTTGCAACGCGTCCATTTACCTGAAAATTAGAAGGAAACGGTGAATTCGATGACCCATATCAAATCCACCCCTTCCACTGCTGATCAAGTGAAAGGGCGAGGAGGGAACGTCGGGGAACTCGAACCCGCGACCGTCCTCGGGTCCGCGGGTGGACCCCCCGAGATAGTCAACCAAGGAATCCGGGACATTCTTCATGTCCTCGGGGTTTTCATCATTCGTCCTTGGGAGATTCAGCAAAAAGAACTGGGGGCGTTCGTTCCACGACCCCGGGACATTCTTCGTGTCCTCGGGAACTTCATCGTCTCTCCCCGGGAGATTCAACAAGTAAACTGTGAAATTCTGCCGTTTTCGCCGGATATTTCGTGATTTCTATAGGAACTTCATCAGTTCACTTTAAAAATCACCCTACAAATGCAAGCGAAAAAGGAAAAAGAGAAAGGGACTTACTTGAAATACGCTTTCTGGGTTTTCGGCACGGCGGTCGGCGGTGGAGAACGGCGGAGTACGGCGGATGGTAGCGACGGAAGAACGGAGATTAAGGGAGAGAAAGTCTGGAAGGAAAGGAGCAAAAAGTGCAAATGAAATGAGGTGAGACCTATTTATAGGATCCTCACGGAATTCGAAGGGTCTAGGCTACTGGAGTGCTCTACACTAGCCTAGCCGCCCTAGGCATTAATGGCGTCTGCCACGTGGCAGACATGCGACTGTTCGCTCCCCAACACGCGTCTCTCCGTTTGCCCCGACACTCAAGTCCCAACTTCTCATATCCCCGACTCAACGGCCAGTGGACCCTAGCAAGTTGATTTTTTCTGCCAGGTGGACCGACCTCCCCTCGTTCAAAACCCCTTCCCCGGCTGGGTACTTCCTCGACATGGGGTTGATCCCTAAGTCATTACACTGACACCGCAGAGCAATGACTTGGGGGGCTCCAGTTCTGGACTGGGCCGGGGACTGCTTCTCAGTCGAGCAGGCCCAACCCACATTCCCTGGGATGGCCCAACAAAGGCTTTTGGACCGACCAGCGTCGGGCACTTGCACCTCCTCTGAGGCGTCAGGCGCACGCAGGGTACTGAGTGTCGGGCAAGACGCTAGGCCTCCCCTGGGATCATCCCTCCTCGACACTCAGGGAGCTCCTCCCCCGCGAGGAGCCTGCCTTCCTCATATAAGGGTCCTCCCCCGCGAGGACACGTCTCTCCCCGACACGCAAGACTCCTCCCCGCGAGGACACGTTCTCATGTAACCGCCCACTCCCAATAGAATCGGTCTGCCCTAATTCTGGAGATTTAGGAATGGTTACCCCAGGGCGAAGACCACGTGCTGGTCTTCACTACGCCACGTAAGCCCTGGCAGTTACTTAGATTGGGCCTGACTATCCAGCCCAATGCAAGTAAATGTTGGCCTCGCGCTGGGGGTTCTCTATAAATACCCTCTCACTTGAGAGGGTCAGGTTACACACACTTTCTTACTCTCACTTCTGTACTTACTTTTTCTCTGACAACCACCTTACTTGAGCGTCGGAGTGCCTTGCAGGTACACCCCCCCGGCCGTCTTTCAACCTCACCGGAGCTAAAGTTCAACAGACGTGGTTGGCCACCGGAAACTGTCTGATCCAGGTATGATCACTTTTTAAATAACAATTCTCCTTTTACCTGTAATACCCCTAATTATTTATTACATTCATCTAACTTTTTTTCTCTATGTAATGATTACTTAGGGGTAATTTTGACAAAAGTGCAATTAATACTACCTTGAACTTTGCAAGTGATCCTTAAAAAGAAACAAAAATTTATTCTAAAAATGACACTTAAAAAGGAACGGAGGGAGTAGTTAATAGAGATCCATAAGTTATGACATCATAAAAAACTCCATTTGTATTTGATCTTGAAAGCTTATCAGAACCTGAAGTGAGCCAAGAGGAACGTCTGTGATGCTGGGCGTGTGAGATAAGGAGTGGGTGTACCTGCAAGACACTCCGATGCTAAAGTAAGAATCGGGAGAAAGAAAGGCAAGTACAAAAGTATGAGTTTCTTAGGATTATTTCGAATACCCGACCCTCTCAAATGTGAGGGTTTTTATAATGCCCCCAGCGCGTGGCCAACGATCCCTATTTTTGGGGCAGAATAACCGTTTCCTGAAGAATAACCGTTATGACGGGCAGAGATGCCCAAAACTAGCTGTTGCCACGGACAGGAATGCCGGGGAGGAGCAAATGACCTTGAGGTTCATCTATCCATATGTGTCTGGTAGAGGGGCAGAAAGGTAAATACTGCCCCGCACCGGCTGGACTTAGGCAATTGGGCCGTTCTGGAAGCAGAAGTGGATTGGGCCATGCCTAGCCATTGGTCCAGTCCGGAACAGGAGCCCCTAGATCGTTACTCCCGAGCATGGGAGTGATGACTTAAGGATAAATCACAGCCCCGGAGAACTCTGAATGGGTCGTTGTTTGTCGACGAGATGGAATTGTCCTTGGATGCCCGAGGGTTCCTGTGCCCGCGGGATATGTAACGTTGTTCGGTCTGCCTGGCGTGCGGGGAGGCTAACGGTTGAGGTATTCTGAAGAGACGTGACGCCATGTGTGCCTCGAGCCTTGTGTAGCATTAAATGCGTCACAATGGCAAGGCTAGGGTCATGATGATAGCCCTAGCCGCGCGTGCTCGTGCACGTGCCTCCAGACTGCATATAAATGGACGGAGAAGCTGCTCATTTGCGTTTTTCACTTCTCTCTCCTTCCTCATTCTTCTCTCAGAGCTTTCAATCTGTCGCAGTCGTCAACCACCGCATCCGCCGCCACACGAAGCTCCGAGCAAGTTCTTCGGCCCTTTACAATCTCTTCGACCACGTGAGTAACTTATTCCCAACTTTGTTTCTAGCCTTTTCGTTTTTGTTTTGTTAGAACACATGTGTCTAGGATGAATTTAGGTAGAACCATAGTGTTTTCCGGCAGCTGTTGGTGGTAGACGGTGGCTTGACCACTCTCTGCTACTGCTGTTGTCACCGGAGCTTTTAGGAACTGCCGGTTTAGGTCATTTTATGGCACCGTTGCGATGACGGCGTGAGCGTAACCGGCGGAGTTCCAGAGTTTCTGGGGCTCTGATGAACTTTCTGATGAATGTATGAGTTTTCTGGTGGAGCTTCAAACGAAAAACTGGGTAGTGGGTCAGGGAGATTTTCCCCACACGTGCAGGAGGGGTTGCCTCTGGGCATCTCGCGCGATACTCTTGTGTTATTTGATCTAGGGCTTAGGTCGGGGACGTCATCCTTGGCCCTTTACGCGCCCTTTCACTTAACTAGCGGTGGAAGGGTGGATTTTTGCGGTCAAATTCACTTTTGTCCTCTGCTTTTCAGGTGAACGAGAAGGCGTATGTGTCGCTCCCAGGATTTTCATCCAGGTACAAACGCGAGAGTGGCGCGGAAAACAGAGTCGCCAGCCGTGTAAATTTATCCCAAGAGGGGGAAAGGGAACACCGCATAAACCTGAGGAAGAGGGAAAGGAATGGTCATTGCAACCATAACCTGGGTTCGGGAGTCGGTTACGCGAGGGGAAGGTGCTAGCACCCCACGCGTCCATCGTACTCGATGGAATCCACGCTTGTTGTCTATTCTAAGGGTGAGTTATCCTATCATCTATGGCTGTACTAAAACGGGGAAGGGAAAAACTATGACAGACTCGGTAGAACGTCGACGTCCTAGGCCTACGTACCCCCTTTGTGCAATGGGGAATTCAGAGTCAACGTAGTTCGGACCAAGTTCTTTTTGTGTTTTTTATGAGCGACGTGAAGTTCGCGTCCGGCAGTTAGGGTCGATGCCTGTTTGGGACTCAGACGGAAAGTAACGTGCCCTTTTTGAAAATAGCCTTTAGTTTGACAATCCCGAAGGACAAAAAGGTTTGAAGTTTGTTTGTATTTTTTAAGACAGAAGTGACTTGAGTTAGTTCATAACTTGCATTGTACCAAAGTCTAGGGCACAGAGACGAACACTTAACGAATCGTCCCAAGATAGGACACTCGCTAAGCACTCTAGAAAGATGAGAGAAAGCCCCTAATTTCTCATTCCCCATGCTTAAGGCTCGTGCGCAATACACTTTATCTTTATTAAGTGTTTTCAAGAAGTTTTGAGATGAGAAGAGAGAAGACACAAAGGAAACTCTAAAGGGAAACTAAGAGTCCTAATGTTATCATGCATGGGTGACCTACGGTTAGTGAGGTTTGACGACAACCTAAGCCTAAAGAAAATAAGAGGTGAGAGACAGAAAGAGTGAGAGTGGATATGGATGATTATCCACACCCTCAAAGAACTTACCTCAGTCCCTGCATAAGAGGTTAGCACAAAACAGACACAAATAATATTAAGGCAAATGAAAACCAAACAATGACATATAATAGTGATTAAATGACCTATAACAATCTAAACATGAATTAAGAAGTCAAATACACAATCCCAAAACAATGGCACAAGTGCCTTCTCAAACAAAAACTCAAGCATGATCAAGGATGTACATACAAGAAGACTTCAAATAAAAGCAATCAAACAATTAGCAAAATATCTTCTAAAATCACCAAATTAATTGTCAACATATCCCAACCAGAAGCAAACAGCATATCAAAAACTCATGCCAAAATTCAAAATAAAAGTCACTCAAACAATCATGCGAAGTTCAGACGAGAAATGTGGTTCAATGTGCTAAAGAAAAGGACTGGAATGCAATATGAAATGATTTTAAAAATGAGGGAAAAATATTTTAATGCAATTCAATGTATTGGTGAAAAAATTCAAAAAGAATGAGTTCTAAATAATTTATGGATGATGAGAAATAAAATAAACAAGTTTAGGTATGCATGGTATGACTAATTCAAAAAGAAAATAAACCAATATTTATTTCAGATGCTAAAAATAAAATAAAATAATAAAATAAAATTTTTGAAAATTTTATAAAATTATAAAAATGATGCATGAATTTTCTTGGAATTTTTTAATGCAATTAACTATTTTTAAAAATTAAAAATGGATTAATGCAAATTAAATAAAATAAGAGAAATAAACATGGGGTGTGTTTAGTAATCCAAATATGTTGGAAATGTTAATGGGCTAAAGGGTGGGGGGTGCGAATAGAAGCCCAGTCCAAATAATTAATCAGAAAAAAAAAAAAAAAAAGGGAAAAATGCACGCGTGGACCTGGTCAATGGTCAGACTTAACGCCAGCCCTTGGATTGATCATACGCTTCCTATCCAGTCAACAAGCTAACACGTATTCAAGATCTAGGGTTTAGATCACCCATTACACCATAATAGTCAAACACACGCGCGTACATAATCCCTCAGCATACCATATGATCTCACGTGACATGCACCCTCCTATTTTAATGTGTTGTCACCTTAACGTCCACACGATCTATCCTACGCACATGATTAAGTCAATGAAATAAAAAGTAAACATGATGAGGGCACATGATCTGAAGGTATATGATAACAACCATGGGTGAGTGAACACACAATTAAATAAAATAAAACAAAATTAAAAGAAACGTGGCAGCATGAGGACCGTGCGATGAGAGGAATCAACGGTGGAGACTTCATCTCCTACCTCCAGCCACTCCACCTCGCCGGAACCCTCACCAGCCGCCGGAGCTAGGGTTCCGACCACCTTCTCCGTTCACCTGCAACAAAAAATAGCCCAGAAAATGCAAACGAACACACCTTCTTGACCAGAAAATCATGAGGAACTCAAATATTCAATCAAAAACCACAAACAATCAACGCATCATGAAAAACGAATGAGAAAAGGTTTGCATTCAAAACTTGAAATTCACGCAGCAGTCAACATACACGTCCAATTTCAAAAATAAATACATCAGAATGATCCATGGATGCCACACAACATCATGCATATTTAAAAAGAGAGTTTTATGATCATGAAAAAAACACCAACCTGAGATCACGCCTCCTATATCCTTGCTCTTAGCTTCAAGTGATGGTTGGTTTGTGTTCCAGGGATCCCAAGGATGAAGTTTGTGGAAGAAGTTTTGGAAAAGCTCTTCTTGCTTGAGAGATATGAATGATCAAAGTTTTAGGGTTCAAGCTTCTTTTCTCCTCCAAATCACATGTAAAATCCTCCTAACCCTAGCATGAGTTAGCTTAAATAGGCTAGGTTAATCCACTGATAATTATTTGGGCCTTGGTAATTCTCCACTTAATGAGTTTTGGACAAATTTGGAAATTTGAATAATGTGAAATACACCCTCCTCCATGCATGGATATCCAAACATTTCATGATGGATCACTTATTCAACAATTGCTAATCACACCTAAATTGAAATTGGGCCTTAAGATGCCTTGGTTCATGAGTTTTAAATAGTTTGGCAATTTTGCATAATAAAAAAATAAATAATGAATAAACCATGGATCCTCTTGATTTAAAGGCCAACAATGCTCCTTGGGGATTGTGCTTTGATTTTAGAACATGACATGAAGCAAAGAAATCAATTATAGGTCCATATGTCCCAAAGTGCAAAAGTTGTGAAAATGGAACCCTAAAAACCACTTTGCCTTCTTTTGGTCATAACTTGAGTTTCACAAATGATATGGAGACCCACTAGTACTTGTTGGAAAGGGGAGAAAAAGATTTTAAACTTTCATGTTTGAGGAAAATTCATTTGAAGCTTTCTTGATGGTGAAAAGTCAAGTTGAATGTAGTGTAAGAACTTGCCCAAAAAGGAAACTTTCAAATTATAGGTCATTTCCATATTTAGTAACTTTTGTACCAACCCTTGATTCTTGATAAATGATATGAAATTTGACTCTTGAAGAACATATGAGGATGTGAGACCTTGTAAACCTTGAAGAGAACCTCAAAATTTCACAGTTGACTTCCCTTCTCACTGTTGACTTTTCCCCAATTCTCTTGATTCCCAATCCATTGGCCAATTGAATCTCTCCTGAACCAAACTGATGGACAATCTTCCATTCCTAGATACTTAGGGGCCCAAGGAATATCATGGAATCAAGTCTTGCCCAAAAAATCAGAAATAAACTGACTTTATAGCAAACCCTAATCTTGGCGCCCTCAGTCTAGGAGGAAATAACACAGTCTCCAAATCCAAATTCCTCTGAATATGATGTGTATCCTCTCCAACAAAGATAAGGTATGCCATTTGGTGATGATAAAAACCCAAGGAGCTTGCCCATTGGAGCAATAAACCCAAGAATCTCAAAACCCTAATTTCTGCACTGGTTAGGAGAGGGTAATCCACTTGAACTCTCTTGCTTGACCCTTTGAAGATCATCTTCTCCTCTTGAATTTGCCTCAGGCACCTTGACCCCATGCTAAGAACCAATGATATGCACACATGATAATGCAAAAATGAAATGAAACATAAGCCAGTTAGCACTAAAGTAAGGAGGGCAAATTTTGGGGTGCAACAGTATGAGCCCGAGAGAGAGATTCTCATAGACTCGTCTGAGGAGGGCTCCTCGGAGAGTAGTGATACTGAGGTTTCAACTGCCCCCAGCGAAGTCGGGGAGAATCTCGAGCATGCTTCCACGGAGGAATGAACGATTGCGGAGCCTGCCGAGCGTGCATCCACCTTTGCGTCTTATACCGGGGACGTCTTCACAAACGTAGGGCCAGAAGGGGAGTGGAAGGTACACTTCCCCAATCAAGACGACCGCATATGTACAGATTACGGGGAGCGATTCCCGATGTATGAATATGCTTTCAAAGATATAGGGCTGAGACTGCCCTTCACTGACTTTCAGCAATCTATCTTCGTTCATCTGAACTTGGCCCCGTCGCAGTTGCACCCTAATTCGTTGGCGTTTATCCGTGCTTTCGAGATGACATGTGAGTTTCTGAAGATAAGAGCTACTTTGCCCTTGTTCTTCACCATCTTCCACCTCCAAAGGCAGGTTTCGGGGAAAAGGTGCGGCTGGGTTTCGCTGAAGCAAGCTAGAAAACTATTTAAGACCTTCTCAGAGTTTATCCGGACCTTCAAGGAGAGGTTCTATATCATTGAACTTGTGTTGGAGAAGGCCTAGGACACCACGTATGCCTGACCAGTGACAACGGACGAGGACGATAATGATATGTGCGACGAGCATGGGAAGTTGCTGGCGGACAGGGTGTTTAAGTTCCCGTTTTACTAGAGTGAGAGCCATTTTACCCGAGGTACCGATCATTACCTTGCCCAACCGGAGATGCTGGACAAGCAAGACACAGCCAGTTACGAGGTGTTTGTTAAATACGTTAACAATTTTAGACCAGCAGAGTGCTGGACGAAAAAGAGGGACCCGATCTTTGACGACGATGGTGGGCAAAGAGTGGAGCATCGTTATATCAATACAAAGGCGCTTCTGGAGTGCAAGACCCATGTTGATGTTCTTAAGTTGCTTGGTAGTTTTTATTTTTCTAGCTAGCCCGGATTATGATTTCCTTAGTTGCTAACGTGCTTGTTGTGTCCTTTTGCAAGTGAAATTCCTTCGGCTCATGAGAGGATGGTGAGGAGTGATCTAACGAGGGGCAAGGCGGGCGCGGCCCAACCAAAATCTCGATTCACCCAACGGGTGCCTCCTCCTCAACTAGCTGCTGGGAGCTCCTCGCCTGCTCCTTCTCCTGCCCAGGGATCTCTAGTGCCCGGGCCCCCAGGTTTAAGCGGATCAGCGCGAACGATCTGGTGGATCTCAGTTGGGCGGCGGAGAAGAGCAAGTTTAAACTTTCCCTTGCCTTCATGACAAGAATTTTTTCGAGGGGACATCCCTGACGGTTCCTCGGGCAGAGTCTCTCAAGCTTGAAGGTATGGATCGCCCGAGCAAGAGGGCAATGCTGGCGCAAGATGCCGATGCGTCTGTTCGGGTCCTAGAGATGGCGGCGGTCTACGCTGAGGGAGATTCCTCCTCTGAATCTGAGCTCAAGAAGGCCTAGACAACAATATCAACCCTGGAAGAGATAGTGAAGAAGGCCAAGGAGAAGGCCAAGTCTGCTAACGACGCGAGGAAGAAGTCTGACGAGGAGGCTGTTAGACTGAAAGGGGAGAATGAGACTCTGGTCGCTGAAAGGAAGGCCTCTGAAGATATGGTCGAGCAGATGAGGTTTGCAGCGACCCCGGCCGAAGATGAGGCTGATGGCGTGATGGCGTTGAAGTCTAGGGCAGAGCTGGTTGCTCGTCTTGTGCGGGCAGAGGACGATGTCATTGCCATTGGGGAGGAGTCGTTCAATAATGCCGTGGCTCAACTCAAGGTGGTGAATCCAGAGATCCAACTATCCACGGAGGGGACTAACTTTTTGGGCCATGTTGAAGATGGCTAAATTGTTAATCCAGACTTCTTCCATATCGGCGATGAGCATGCTCGTCTCCTGAATGAGGAGACCCATCCGACGCAACATACCCCTAAGCAGACTGAGCAGATGGAGGAGTGATATCCTCTTTTGTATTTTTGTTGTAATGTATCTGGCCTGCGTGCCATATTTGATGCAATTTTATTGTTGTTTGGTATGGGGCGTGGCCCCTTTGTTTTGTAACATGTACAATTGTGGTCCTTGTGGCTACTTAATTATTTTAATATGTATGTATCCGGCCATCCTGACCGGTTTTATATATTCGTGCAGAGCTTTATTTGCTATTTATTTTTGATAAGTGAAATATCTTTGCTCGATACACATGTGTGCCCGTAATAGGGATGACTTTGATTCGTTTACTGCTTTTAGGGAATTGCTCGACTTAGATGTGTTCGGAAGTGAGGGGGACTGGTCGAACAGCCTGGGGAATTTTTGGGCATGATAGTGGAGCTCGGGCCGCGTTTGAGGCCTGAGTTCGCAGCGTGAACCTCCCATCGCGAGTTGGGTGTTCTGCCTATCACAGAACTTTGACGACGGCGGGCTCGGTTGAGAAACCACCGTCAGGCAGAGACCCAGCTCGATCCTGAGCGGGATCATGCCTTAGCTGGTATGCTTCGCTTGTACCTGGGCGCGCAGCATAGTCGGGATGTTATGTTCATTGCTTTGACGAAGCAAACCGATAATTAGAGCCTTATCTATAATATTGTTTTAGTTTTTTGGCGTTCCATGGTCAAGCAAGTTCTTCCCCATTGAGATGTTCTAGGTAGTAGGCCCCATTCTCCATTTTTGCTCGGACGCGATAGGGTCCCTCCCAGTTAGTGGCGAGTTTGCCTTCCCGAGAGTCCTTGTGGTTCCTTCTCAAGAAAAGTTTGCCCACTTAGAATTCTCGCCATATCACTTTAGCGTTGTGCCTAATTGCGATTTTCTGCTTTAATGAGGCTTCGCGGAAAGCTGCTCCTGACCGGACCACTTCGACGAGGTCGAGTTCTTCCCTTAGTGCCTCGTTGTTTGTTTCCTCGTCTAGGGGTGATTCAGTCCGCCTGGATGGTACATGTATCTCGATGGGGATCACTGCCTCAGTCCCGTAGGCCAGGCGAAAGGGAGTTTCCCCGGTTGAAGAATGGGGAGTTGTGCGGTACGCCCATAAGACGCTGTGCAGCTCTTCGACCCAAGCTTTCTTCATTTCGTCTAGCCTCCGCTTGAGGCCTCGTAGAATTACCCGATTTGCTGCTTCGGCTTGCCCGTTAGTCTGGGGGTGTTCGACGGATGCGAAGTTTTGTTTCGTGCCCAGTTGAGCGACGAAATCCTGGAACTTCCTGTCCGTGAACTGTGTCCTATTGTCTGTGACTATTGCTTGAGGAATGCCAAAGCGTGCAAGGATGTTCCGCTTGTAGAAACGAAGTATGTTGATGGCCGTTATTTTGGCCAGAGCTTCCGCTTCTATCCACTTTGTGAAGTAATCAACGCCTACTATCAAGTACTTGTTCTGGTTTAACCCTACTACGAATGGCCCCAGGATGTCCAGGCCCCACCATGCGAATGGCCACGGGGAGGACATAACTTTGAGCTCGTTAGGTGGAGCCAGGTGCATGTCCCCGTGCCGTTGGCATTTGTCGCATTTCTTCATGTGCTCTTTTGCATCCTGCTGCATGGTTGGCTAGTAGTACCCTACTTGAAGGGCTTTTCGGGCTAGGGATTTCCCCCCGAGATGTTGGGCGTTGATTACTTCGTGGATCTCGTGCAAGACATGGGTGGCCATCTCCTTCTCGGCGCATTTGAGCAAAGGGATGGAGAACCCTCGCCTGTAGAGCTTGTCTTCTCCCAGGACGTATGAGCAGGCTTTACGTCTGACTGTGCTGTCCTCTTTGGGGTGGACGGAAGTTCGTCCCTAGCAAGGTAATTATAAACGGGGGTCATGCAGCAGTTTTTGTCGCCGATGACTTGCACGTCGAGGATCGTGGGTGTCTTCTCGATGTTGGGTCGAGGAAGCACCTCCTGGATGACAGACTTATTTCCTCCCTTTTTCTTCGTGCTCGCCAGTTTAGACAACACGTCTGCTCTGACGTTATGTTTGCGGGGAACATGTTTTACTTCTACTGCAACGAACTTTATCATTTTTTCTTTGACTAGGGACAAGTATTCGAATAGGTTGTCGTTTTTGGCCTGGTATTCTCCTCGAACTTGAAGGGTCACGAGTTACGAATCTGTGCAGATGACGACTTCTTCTGCTCCTAGGTCTTCGGCCAAGCGCAGACCGGCGATAAAAGCTTCGTACTTAGATTTATTATTGGACATGGGGAAGGATAAAGTGAGTGATACCTTGACGATGATTCCCTCGTCGTTTTCCAAGATGATACCTGCCCAGCTCCCTGTTGAACTGGATGCCCCATCGACGAAGATGGTCCACCTGCGACGAAATCGGCCAATTCCTGGGCCTTGAAGGCCTTCCTGCTTTCATATTAGATGTCTAACTCGGATAGCTCCAATGACCATTTGAGCATTCGACCGGCCATATCTTGTCGTCCTAGCAGTTGTTTCACGGGTTGATCTGTCTGGACCACGATCGTGTGGGATAGGAAGTAGTGCCTCAATCTTCACGCATCATTAATGAGGGCCAGAGCTACCTTCTCTATTTGTTGGTATCTCAATTCTGGTCCTTGCAATGCTTTTCTTGTGGAGTATATAGGCTTTTGCCCGTCGGGCGTTTCACGGATGAGGGCGGCGCTAACAGCCTCGGTTGCTACGGTGAGATAGAGGTACAGAGTTTCACCGTTATCCATTCAAACGCTGCCTCCTTGCGGAGGAGTTTGAAGAAGGGCAGGGCATGCTAGGCAGACTTGGCCATGAAACGAGACAGAGAAGCGAGCATCCCGTTGAGGGATTGGATGAACTTCTTCGAGTTATGTGTTGGAAATTCGGAGAATGCCCTGCACTTGTCGGGGTTGGCCTCGATTCCTCGCTCTGTCAGATAGAAGTCAAGGAACTTGCCCGCCCGTACCCCGAACGTGCATTTCTCTGGGTTGAAACGCACTCGGTATTTCCTGGCCTGTTCGAAGACCTTTCTTAAATGGGCTGTGTGATCGGTTTCCTCGTGAGATTTCACGATTATATCATCCATATAGACTTCGAGCATGTCGCCTATTTCTCCCCGGAAGACCTTGTTCATCATCCTTTGGTAGGTCGCACCGGTGTTCTTCAGGCTGAAAGGCATTACGTTGTAGTAATAATTGCCTGATTCAGTCATGAAGGCCGTGTATTTTTTATCACTTTTCGCCATTGGTATTTGATTGTAACCTGAATAGGCATCCATGAATGATAATAGTTTAAAACCGGCAGAGTTATCAACAAGTTTATCAATATTGGGGAGGCGGTAGGCATCTTTTGGGCATGTCTTATTGATATAAGTATAATCAACACACATACACCACTTTCCATTAGATTTTTTGATGAGTACAACATTGGACAACCAAGTGGTGTACCTGGCTTCTGAAATAAAATTTGCCTCGAGAAGGTCTTTTATAGCTTGTTCTGCAGCCTCCGTTTTCTTCGGAGACTGCTTTCTCCTACGTTGTTCTACTGCTTTGGCAGCGGAGTCAATTGTGAGTTGATGGCATGCGACAACAGGATCTAAGCCAGACATTTCCGTGGCACTCCAGGCGAACAAGTCTGCGTTTTCTCGGGGGCAAGCTTTGAGTTGTTTCCTCGCAATGTCGGGGAGGCCGGTCCCTATCTTCACTCCTCGCCGAGGATCATCACCGAGCAGGACGAGTTCAAACTTGCCATCCGGAATCGGGAGCATCGGATGAGAGCTGTTGCTGGTGATGGTCGAGGTGGATGAGCTGTTCGAGCGAGCCTGGTCCTTCTTCTGGTCATCTTCGGAGAAGGGGCTGTCGAGGTTGATGGAGTCGACGCGGGGCAGTGGTTTGGCTTCCTCTGAGCTGCTGGGCAAGGCTGGCTTGCTGGATGTCTTTGGCTTGGCAGTGATGGTGTTGAGTCCCTTGGTGGCTGTTTTGAAGCATCTTCGTGCGGCCTCAATGTCCCCGTGTAAGGTGACGACCATACCCTTCGAAGTGTAGTACTTCATTTTGAGATGGACAGTCGATGGCACGACCACCAATTCGCTCAAGGTTGGCTGCCCAAATATGCACTGATAGAGAGACGGGCAGTCAATTACCAGGAACTGAACCTTAATAGATCTGGCTATCTCTGCAGATCCAAAGGTCACGATCAACTCGACATACCCCTAGGGTTTTGTGACCGACCCATTGAAACCCTACAGGTCAGAACCCACGTAGGGAGTGAGGTGCGATTCATCCAGCTGGAGGGTTAAGAACAATTGCGAGTACATAATGTTGACCGAGCTGCCTTGGTCGACTAAGATCCTGCAGCAAACATCAAAATTTGCCATTTGGGCTCTTACGAGCAGCGGAATACTTGAGTTTGGGGCCCCTCCGTGGAGCTCTTCCCTGTAGAAAGAGATGGGGACTGATCCTTTATGGACCTTGTCGAGCGTTGTAACTCTATTAGAGCTCGTGTTGAGCAGGTGCTCGAACTTTATTTTTACGGAGTCCACGGTGACTTTGTTGAAGCCCCCTCCGGAGATGACCATTGTAGAGGGGAAAGTTTCCCATGCACTATGGGCTGCGAAATATGCGGGAGCGCTGATCTCCTCGAGAACATAGAAGTCCTCCGATCGTGATATACTCATGGCGACCTAGAGGTTGGTCTCTTCTGAGGAAGGTACCTCTTCCTCGACTTTCTTTGACTCTTGGGCGTCTTGCCCGAGAGCCTTCTTCTTCTTTGTAAACTGCTTCTGGTGGTCGTCCCTGATCAGTATTTCTATGGCATCCTTTAGGTGGATGCAGTCTTCATTGGTGTGGCCATGACTTGTGTGGAAACGGTAGTATTTCGACTTATCGACGTTCGGCTTAGCCGATACCTGCTTAGGGAATTGAACCCCCGCTTTTTTAAACTCTAAGTTAGCACATTCGGAGAGAATATTCTCCCTGGAGACAATCAGGGGAGTGTAATCATGGAAGCAGCCGGAGGGCCCTTTGTTGTCCCGGGATTCCCGGGGACGATCTTCGCGTCTTCTCTCCCCTCGACGGGATGTCGAGGGTTCATCACCTTTGGAGGTTCTGGCACTTTCTTGATGGCGTGAGGCCCGGGCAGAGCTGGCCGCTTCTTTTTCCTCGTACTGAATATACGCCTGTGCCTTGAGGAGGAAGGCGTCCAGGCTCCTTGGAGGTGCAAGGCCAACTACTTTAGAAAATTCTGAATGGGGGCGAAGTTCTCTTTCGAGCAGAAACTTCTTCATGTCATCGGTGGTAGGGACTTGCACTGCTTCTTTATTAAACCTCTCAATATATGCCCGGAGAGGCTCATCCTTCCCTTGAATTATGTCCTCAAGGGAGGCTTCGGTCTTTGGATGGCGGCGCGATGCCGTAAAGTGTCTGGAAAACATTCTTCCTAGCTGCTTCCATGAGGTGATGGACTCCTCGGGCAGTTGTTTGTACCAGGTCATTGCCCTTTTTCGGAGCGTGTTAGGGAATAGACGGCACTTGATGGCACCCTGGACGCCACGATAGTCTAGCAGCGCATCGATATTTTCGATGTGCTCATCTGGGTCTGTTGTTTCGTCATAAGTGCCCAAAGATGGTGGTTTCTCCAAGCCTTTGGGGAGGCACGTAACCAGGATCTCATGAGACAGTGGGCCGTGGGGCTCATCGTCGCTGCTGGAACTGGACCAGGAAGGGGAACGGATGCTTCGCTCGGGGACATGGCGGCGATTTCTACGGGGAGATGGTGTTCGTGCCTGACCCTTCGATCTGACTGGGGGTGAACATTGATCTCTCTGGGTTCTCTTGTTGCCTAGGGAATGTTGGTTTCGTAGGGAAACGTGGTCACGCTTCCAGACGGCATGGGACTCTGGTTCCTGACGTACCCGACGATCGGCTTTCCGCCGAGGATGTGAACTTTTGGATCGTCGTCGATCTTTCCTCGGCTGAGGAGATTTTGGTCGGGCAGACTCTTCCAACGCCCCAATCCTCTCGTTTTGTTGGAGGATCAAGAGGTTGGTCTTGTTGATTGCTTCAAGAAGGGCCACCACGGCCGGGTCGGCGTTGGGTGGAGCTAGAACGGGCTGGAGGGCCAGCGAGGGCTGGTCGTCAACACGGTCGGTACGAGTGGAGGAGGGAGACGCAGTAGCTCCGTCTCTCAGACGACGGGCGTCTCCTCCGAGGAAGGATGTAGATCCGTCAACATCAATTTTGTTGACGGGGAGAAAAGAAGGATTGCGAGTGTAGTACCCTAAATTTTGACCAGTGTTTTGTTATCTTTTGGGATTTTTTTATATAGGGGGGTGTCATTCAGTGACATTTGGGCTTTTGGGGGGGGGGGTCTGCCAACCCTCTCAGACTTATTTTCAGATTTTAAGCTTCATTTATTAGGAATTAGAAGTATTTGATTAATTTAGATAGTATTTAGAATTTTTGGATTAATTGTTTTTATACTAGAGAATATAGGATTTTTATTTATGATTTCTTTTTTAGAGTTTATTATTTTAGAGAAAGTTAAATGGGTATCATTTTAGAATTTAGAAAGTAATTAGGTTTTTATTTTAGTAATATTTAGTTAAATATTTTATTAATAACCTTTTATGTTATTATTTTATTTTATTATTAATTAGGAATGTTGGTTATTAGTTAAGGATAACTTCAATTTAGGTGATAATTAGAATTTTAATTTAATAAGTTAATTATATTTAACTTATTTTCGTTTCTTGTTGACTTATGGTTTTATCAGGCGTTATTTAGTGGATTGAATTTAAATAGGATTATTTTTTAATTTTAATTCAGTATATTTCTAATTTAATTAGTAAGTTAGAATTAGTTTTTATCTTTGGGGTTTTAGAGGGTATTTGGACAGGTAGTTATTATTGCATTTTGTTATCATTATTTTTTGTTGGTTAATATATATAGTATTATTTTATTTATTTTTATTTTTTATTTTGGTCAAAATTGTTGACCAATGGTGTTCTCGTCTTCCCCAATCTAACCCTAAATCACACGCAGAGAACGTGAGGCAAATTAAACTGGACTTGGGTTTTTTTAGCAAATAGAATCAATTAACTTCAATTTGCAATCAGTTTACAATCAAAATTACAAGATTGAATCAAACCCTAATCTAATCAAATCAAATAAAAGATTACATCAAAATTGAATCAAAATTACAAATCAAATCTCAATCGAATCCAAAATTTACCTAATGAATTTCTAAACCTAATGTTGGCCTATAAAAACTAAAAGAAAATTCAGAAATAGGGAGGAGAAACCCTAAGTGAAAAAGAATTGCTGCGCGAATCCCACCCTTTCAGTAGAGCTCGTACACGGATAGAGAATTAGGGTTCATCCTTAGAACCCTAACCCTTTGAGATAAGCCTCATTCGCAACTGCAAATAAGAAAAGAAGAGGGATTAGAAGAAGGAATAGAGACAATCGGACAAAATACTACCAGTTTCACTGCACGGACGGTAAACGTAAAAAACTTAGCTTTTTGAGATTAATCTGTTGTTGATCGTTTCTGTTTTGGTGTTTGCGTATGTGAATCTGGATTGTGTTTGTTTTTCTGGGGTTTTCTGGGTTAATTAGGGTTAGGGTTCATGGGGTAGAGGGTTAGGGTTCTTGGGGGTTCAAAGGGGGAATCTGGGTTTTGGTTGAATACAGGGTTAAGGTTCTTCGATTAGGTTAGGGTTCATCATTTGGGGGTTAGGATTCATCGTTTGGGGGGTCAGGGTTCATGGGTAGGGTTCATAGTTGAAGGTTCCTGGGTTGATGTTCATCACCCAGATGAACACGGGTGCAGATTCCGGTGATCTTCCACCGGAAATCTGGGGTTGTGGGTGGTTGGGGGTGGTCGAAGGTGTTTGGGGTGGTTGCCGGAGATAGGGAGTTAGAGAGAGGTGAGAGAGGTTTTAGAGTGAGGAGAGAGTGTAGTGAGAGAAAGAGAACTGAGGAGAGAGAGCGGGAGAAGAGAAATGGGGATGGCTGAAGAAAAATGGGATTTTATATCCCTTTTGCCTACCCACGGATGAAGGCCAAGTGACGCCCTTGGATCTTTGGGATGGGTTGACTTTCCAGTCAACCTGAGTATCCAACGTATAGGTATTATCGTGAGTTTGCATGGACTCTCAATCGAGGTCGTCCGTTGGTCCTATTTTGTGATCTATGGATGAGATTAGATTCAGGGAGATCCGGTTGATCTCCATCCAACGGTCGGGAGAGAGTCAAAGTCAGACTCTCTCCACCATAGGCTCTTGTTTTTTTCTTCTTCAAGTCTGGGTTTAATAACTGGGCCTTGCGCCCAAGTTACTGTTAACACCCCCACTGCATAAGCCTGGTTACTCATCTGTTTGGTTTTGCACCCCCCTGTTTTTAGTTATTAATTAAGTTAATTACTTAATTTAATTAATGAATTAGGATTTAATACTAATCAGGATTTATAAATAATAAGGTTTTAGGGTTAATTTGAACAATTAAATTAATTACTTAATTTAATTGTTTAGTTAGGGTTTTTTTTGGGTTTTTTATCAATTAAATTAATGACTTAATTTAATTGGTTAATTAAGGTTTTATTTGGTTTTTAACAATTAAATTAAAAACTTGATTTAATTGTTTAGTTACGGTTTTTTGGCTTTTTATCAATTAAATTAATGACTTAATTTAATTGGTTAATTAGGGTTTTATTAGGTTTTTTTAACAATTAAATTAATTAATTAATTAAATTGTTTAGTTAGGGTTTTTGGGTTTTTTTTTGTTTCAATTCAATTAATAACTTAATTTAAGTGGTTAATTAGGTTTTTAGTAAGGTTAATATATTGAAAACAATTTACTTTTTAAATAGGGATTTAATTTGGAGACTTTTATTAAGGGATTTTTGGGTTGGATTTAAATTCATATTTCACATATTCAACATATTTGGTCTTGAAGGAAATAGGAATTGAATTGGTTTTTATTTGGAAAGTTGGGTTTTGGGGGCAAAAAATAATTTTAGTTAAGTGAGGGTTCATATTAGTTTTAAGAATCATTTTTTTGAGATAATTTGGGGAAATCGTTTTTTGCTATATTTTAGCATAGAGGGTATTTTGGGGTCTTATTGAATCTTATGGAATTCAAGGATTTTTATTCTTCTTAAAATAAGGGACATAAAAGGATTTTTCTAGGGATTCAAATTTGGGATAAAGCTCTTGGTTCGAGAGCCTAAATAAGGGATGGGATAAGGGATAAAACTCGTAGGTTCCAAGAGTTAAAATATAGGCCAAAGGGATTTAGGGATAGAACTCTTCATCCGAGAGTATAAACAATGGATAAGGGATAGAACTCTCCATCCGAGAGTATAAATAATGGATAAGGAATATAACTCTCCATCTGAGAATATAAACAATGGATAAGGGATAAAACTCTCTATCCGAGAGTATAAACAATGGATAAGGGATAGAACTCTCCGTCCGAGAGTATAAATAATGGATAAGGGATAGAACTCCTTATCTAGGAGCATAAACAATAGATTAAGGGATAGAACTCATTATCTAGGAGTATAAACAACATATTAAGGGATAAACTCTTTATCCAAGAGTATAAATAGTGGATTGGGTTTGGGATTAGGGTTAGGAATAGGATTAGGGGGTAGGAATAGGGGAGGTGAACTACGGTTACTCTGATCCTTCAAAATGAAGGTACGTAGGCATAGGGTTGTAAACCCTAGCGAGTACAATAATAAAAAACTTAGAATTCTTTTGTAAATAAATGGATTAAAATAACAAACAAACATACCCTAGAATCTAAGGAGGATCCCATTGAGTACAATGGAGGTGAGGGGTGCCTAACACCTTCCCCTCACTTAACCGACTCCCGAACCGTAGGAATCTCTGTCCTTGGGGTTAAGGATTTTTAGGTTTATCATTATTTTCCTTAAAAAATATGGTGGCGACTCGAATATTTTTGCTGGCCGCGACAGCTGGCGACTCTGCTAGGGACGCCTCCCTAAAGAGAGCCTCTCCTAACCTTAGGTTTTAGGGTCTTTGTTTGTTTTGGGTGTTTATTGTTTTTAATTTTTATTATTATGATTTATTTTATGTTTTAATTTGTTCTTATTTATTATATTTGTCTATAATATTTTTTTTTATTTTTTTATTTTTGTCATCATGCATTGGATTGGGGCAAATGATGTGTGAAGCTAAAGCCCAAGCTTGGAGTATAATCCTAGATTAGGACGTGGAACGGAAATGTTTTTGGGGGGGATGGGACATCCCCAACAATTCATTGATGCCACACTCAGAATAGATCCTTCCAAAGGTGTCTTCATGAAAGGGCTATCCCCTAAGGTAGAGGATGATTTGGATGTGGTCCGAGACTCTGAGAACTTTTAGCCTACCCTGTACCAACTCATGGAGACCTTACGTATTCAACCCTCAAGGGCTGTTACTAGGGTCCTACCCAGATGAGACTTATCCCGAAGGATTACCATAGGAAGGCTTGCTCCTTCTCATGGTAAAACAAGGGTATAGTCCGTACATTGTAGGGTCGTTATGCTGTCCAAACTTTATATCTTACATGTGAGGGGATTGGGTAGACAAAACATAGACCTAACCTATCGTAGAGAGCCTACCTTTACTAGGGCATGCTTGCATATTACCTTACCCTAATCAAAGTATATAAAATTTGCATTCATCATCCTCATAAATTCATTTTTTGCATTATCATGTCACAGGAATCTTGAATATTTTCAAAAAGGTTTAAAGTCAAAGGCAATGGAATTCGGGAAAAGGAAAACTATCAAAATCAAAGTAAGAACATCTGACATAGGGGGCTTAAAAGCTTATGTTATGGGGTTGCGTCAGGAAAGGAGAAAGCCCCTAATTCGTAAGTATGGGGATATATTAGATCTGGTCACTACTCCTATTCAAGAAGAGGGCCTAACCGCCTTGACTCAGTTTTACGACGCAGAGTTAAGGTGCTTCCAGTTTCAAGACTTTCAAATAGCCCTCACTCTAGAAGAAGTTCGTAGGACATTGGGTCTCCCCAAGAACAACAAAGGTCCATTCAAGGCTTTAGGGTATCGCCCTACCTTAAAAGAAATGGCAAGTGGTTTTCATATCCGTGAGGAAGACTTGCAAGCTAACTTAAGGGTTCAAGAAGACTTTCATGGGTTCTCTAAAGGGTTCTTGAAGAAGAAAGCCAGTCATTTTGCTGCTTGCAAAAATTGGGCAGCCATGGACGCAATCATGGTACTCCTCATCTTTGGGTTAGTTCTATTCCCAAGCGCGAAGAACTTCGTAGACATCGCTGCCATTAATTTATTCTTGGCTGTGACCATTGGAGAAGAAGATCCTACACCGGCCCTCCTCGCAGATATATACTTTACCCTTCACCAAAAATTTGAAATAAGGGGAGGGGCTATGTTATGTTGCTCTCAGTTATTGTACAAATGGTTGTGCTCTCACCTAGTGAGGGATTTAAAGGACATGAAAAAAATGAAAGCCTATGCTTGGTCTCAATATTTGGTATCTCTTGGTGATAAAGACATCTTGTGGTTCCCTCAAATACTCCATCGAGATGACGTGATCCTAAGCTGCGGGGATTTTCCTAATGTACCCTTGATAGGATCGAGAGGGTGGATAAGTTACAATCCTGTCTTAGCAATGAGGCAATTGGGGCATCCATTGGCCTACAAGCCAGAGGATAGGTTGTTAGAAGGTTTCGTCCTACAAAATATAGCTGGAAATCATCCCGATGTTCTAAAGATTGCACAAGCTTGGAGGCTAAGTATCAAAGGGAAGGGCAGTCTTAAATGACCATGGGAAGAATCTAGGGTACCATATCTGCAATGGATGAAAGAAAGGGTGAGTATAGTGAAGTTGCCTTTTACTCTGGGTCATCCTGTTAATCCAAGGGTTCCCCCACCTGCCGCAATCTCCATAGAGGAAAGTGAAAGACTCAAAGAGACTATTTCACAATTACAAAAAGAAAAAGAAGAGTGGGAAGGTAAATTTTACCAAGCCACTGGAGAAAGTAGTCAGTTAAGAAGGAGTCTCAATGAAGTTATGGAGCAGTCAAAGATCAATAAGGGGATAGCCCAGATGGAGGAAGAGGAGAAGGAACAAGCTTACGCCGACCTTCAAGCTGTGAGTTCACGTCTCAAAGACCATAAGGAGCAATTAGATAGAGCCTGGCATCAAAGGGACGAGTGGAGGGACATTTGGATGACATCAACACAAAGAGAGTTCAAGGAGGAATGTGATAGGCGTATCCACAACCTAGAAGCTGAAGTCCAAAGGTTGGCTAGCGCTCTTCTCGAGAGCAAAAGGCAAGCCTTAGACGCAACTGTGCGGATAAGATCAGCTGAAGAACTTCTTGCCTTACGGCCAGAAGGATGGTTAGAAACTCAAGAGGAGAATCAGGAGCTTAGAAGGCTATATGGGGAGCTTCAGGATTCTTATGAAGATCTAAGGGCGTGGGGCATTTATGTTGAAGAACATAACCAACAGCTAGAGCAAACTATTAGGGAGGATTTGGAGATCATGGCAAAGTTACAAAGTGATGAGGCATATTATTGAGAAAGGTATCAGAAGTTGGTCTTACTATCTAACGATCTCATCCACGAGATCCCTCAAATTTTAAAGGAGGCTGAGTACATGGCTGATATCTTCAAGTCGGTCAAAGAGATCGCCGATTTTCTTGCACTTTGTCGTGAGATGGTAGAGGAGTTTAGGGCAAGGATTAGGAGGAGGATTTAGATTTTCTATGTAATGACTTCTTACGTTTGGTTTTTAGCTATGAATAATTTAAGGGTGTATCCCTAATGTGGTTTTCCTTATGTAATAAATGGGGCTTTGACCCTAGTACTTTCCTTTCATGAATAAAAGTATTTGTTTTCCATTATTCTTGGTTTTACCCTTAATGAATAAAAGTTTAAGATTCCTGAAATAAAAATAATTTATGCATACTCATACATTCATGCATGCATAACATAAAAAAAACATCAAACAAAAATCATTTTTTCAATATCTTCTCTCAGAATAATCGCAACAATCTGACGTTCGACCCAACACCCGTGCTCATCAAAAGAAAGCTATGGAACAAATGGAACTGAACCACGCTGCTCTAAAGGGAGATGTGGATGCTGTCAAAGGAAATGTGGAGGAAATGAAGGACAAAATCGACCAACTGACTCAATCTATTCAGAATATGATAGCAAGAGACACTGAGGCTAGTAACCGTAGGAGTGTCTCTACCCCTCCTCCCCAGTATGAAGATAATAATCCTCTTTTAGGATTTGTGGCTGACTTGGAACATGAAGCATTAGGTTCTAGCAAAGGGAAGACTAACACTCAGCCTCCTATAGGGTATGTTCCTCCACCTGAGCATAATGGAGAATCACGACCTATACAGATACTTATCACTCGTTAGGTCTCTGATGACTGGCACCTCCAATATGGAGAGGAAGACTCAAGGCAAGTAGTTCGTGAAATCAAACTGGCTGCCATGGAAGGAAGAAGGGAGGATGAAAAATATAAGATAATTGAGGAACAGTTAAGAGCTGTGGAAGGATCCAAGATCTTTGGGATTGATGCCTTGGAAATGTGTCTGGTACCCGACGTGGTCGTGCCTCCTAAGTCTAAGACACCTAACTTCGAGATGTATAAAGGAGTTAGTTATCCCAAAAATCACATCCGGATGTTTTCTCGAAAGATGGGGGCTCACGCTAAAGATGAAAAGCTGATGATGCATGTTTTCCAAGATAGCCTTAGTGGGGGCATCCTTGGATTGGTACATGCAACTGGAAAAGACTCACATCAAGAACTGGTAGGATCTGGAAAGTGCCTTTATAAGGCAATACCAATATAATGTAGACATGGCCCCTAATCGCATACAATTACAAAACATGTCTCAAAAAGGGAACGAAACTTTTAAGGAGTATGCCCAGAGATGGAGGGAGCTAGCCTCTCGTGTGCAACCTCCATTGCGGGAAAGCGAGCTAGTGGATACATTCATGGGAACTCTGTAAGGACTATACTATGAAAAGATGATTGTATATGTCTTAACTGGATTTGCGGATTTGGTTATCATTGGGGAAAGGATCCGAGAATGGATTAAAAAGCGGAAAGATTGGAACGTCGTCTTCCAGTCAACATAACAACAAAAGGTACTCCGAAAACAGTTCGAAGAAGGAGGCCAATGCCATTTCTGCTGATAGGTATACTCAAGTACCTTATAACCCTTACGTGGCGGCTAAGGCCTCTAGTCAAGCATCTCCTACACTCCAAATCCAGCAGCCAAGGGCGCCACCTCCGCAAAATCAGCAACAACAAAAGTATCCCCGAAGGGAACAAAGGAGGCCATGGAAAGACTTTGACCCTATACCCACTACATATACTCAGATCCTGCCAATGTTAATCCAAAAGGGATTGGTAGAAATCTAGCCGTTAGGGCCCCCTCCTACGCCTCCTCCTCGAGAGTATGATGCTAACGCTAGATGTGAGTACCATGCTGGATCGCCAGGGCATTCGACTGAAAAGTGTTTAGCCTTCAAGTTTAGGGTGCAGGATTTGCTGGATCAGAAGGTCATTAACTTTAGTTATGATAATCTAAATGTGGGAGATAACCCTTTACCAGGGCACGCTGGACCCACTGTTAACTCTATTGAGGGACTGGGAGAGAATGTCCTAATCAGAGGGGTAGAGCAAGTAAAGACCCCTATGACGAAAGTAAGGGAAGTATTAATTGGGTACAAGGAGTTTGAAAGGCTGCACGGTGACTGCAAGGATTGCGCGTTTGATCCCAAAAACTGTAAGTAGATGAAGGAGGTCCTCCAACAATTAATGGACCAAGGGATAGTTCAAATTGGGTACTTAAGGAATATGAATGAGGTGGCTGCCTTAGAATCCCAGGGGCAAGTACCTTCTGAGATTCCATACCAGAAAAGAGGAGCTGCAACTCCTATTCAAATACCAGTTCCAAGGTCTACACAAGTGCCTATTCAAATACCAGTTTCCAGGCCTGCACAGGCACCCATTCAAATACCAGTTTCAAGGCCTGCACAGGCTCCTATTCAGATATCAATTCCGGTACCTGCACGAGCGCCAATTCAAATACCTGTTCCCGCACCGATCAAAATTTCAGGGCCTACAAGGCCAGAAAGCCCTATCACTTTCCATGTTCCAGCACCATTTCCGTATGAAAGCATCAAGACTGTACCTTGGAAATACGACATTGCTGCATCTGTAGGAGGAAAGACTATAATACCATCACCAGCTATTACTAACATAGACGATATTGGAGGAATGACCCGTAGTGGAAGAGTATACTCCTCAGAGCAACCTAAGAAGGATACCCCCGAAAGCTCAAAGGGGAAAGAGACCACAAGTACAGGTGAGGGACCGTCCAAGAAGGGTATATCTCCAGAAGACGCCGAGGAATTTTTGAGAAGCATAAAGAAAAATGATTATAGGGTGGTGGACCAACTAAATCAAACACCATCCAAGATCTCTATTCTATCCTTGTTGTTATGCTCGGAGGCACATATGGAATCCCTGTTGAAGGTCCTAAATGAAGCCCATGTCACTAAAGACATATCAGTAATTCAGTTCGACGAGGTACTCGCCAATATCGCCGCCAGCACCTGTCTGGGTTTCAGTAGTGAGGAATTACCTCCCGAAGGGCAAGCACATAATAAGGCCTTACATATATCAGTCAAATGTCAGGATACTATTCTCTCAAGGGTGCTAGTGGACACAGGGTCTGCTCTAAATGTCATGCCTAAGGATACCCTTATGAAATTAACATCTGTAAGGACCTTTATGAAGACCAGTTCCCTGATTGTAAGGGCTTTCGACGGTTTAAAAAGAATGGTAATTGGGGAAGTGGACATACCTACAGTGGTGGGATCACATACCTTCATGATCACTTTCCAAGTCATGGACATCAATCCCTCCTACACGTGTCTTCTAGGACGACCATGGATTCATGCTGCGGGCGCAGTTACTTCCACACATCATCAGAAATTGAAGTTCATATCTGGGGACAATTTAATAATTGTTGATGGGGAGGAAGACATGTTTGTCAGCCACCACTCGTCATTCAGATACATAGAAGTGGATGGGGAGACATTTGAAATACCTTTCCAAGCTTTGGAGGTTGCAACGGTCAGTCGTAAGCAAGTCGTTCGACAAAAAAAAAAGGCCAAAAAGGATCACCGACTTAATCCAGAATAGGGATACTAGAGGCTGAGGCAAGGTGATAGAGATACATGAAAAGAAGGATCAATTCGGGCTGGGTTACAAACCGGCTAATAAAGGGGTTCAGAAGTCTCGTCGGATGACATTTCCTCCCCTCGAAGAAACTTTCCATAATGCCGGGTTCAGAGATGAAGATCAAGTGACTGCAATCGAAGAGGAAAATAGAGGGATACCAGGTTGGGTGCGCCATTGCTCACCAGATACAGTTCTCAACAATTGGAGGGCCATCGAGATTCCTGAGATGATTTCTGTTTCAAAGTAATTTACTTTTCTTTAAAATAATAATAAGTCCTTTGTTATGCCCAAGGCAAATGGACAAGCTTTGTAGGGCCACCTTTTGTTTCTTTGAATTATTTAATAATGAAATCGCATTTTGTTTTCAATCAAGATCTTTTTCTTTCTTAGTTGTTCTTTTTTCAAATGGCAATACACTTTTCTTTTCAAGTACTTTCATCTGCACCAATTCAAGAAAATAATAAGCATAAAAATCTCCCTCATGCAGATTTAAAAATGAACCTATTGAAAACGACACCGCTATAATTCCTTACAACTTCGAGTTCCCGATTAACCAAGCGGAAGAGGGTGATGAGGACGATTGTGAACTCCCTGAAAAGCTAGCCAGAATGTTAAAGCAAGAGGATAAGGTGATACAACCTCATCAGGACCCAGTGGATGTGATCAATCTGGGAACTGAAGAGGACAAAAAGGAGGTTAAAGTTGGTGCTTCTTTAAACAGGGACGTAAAGGAAAAGTTGGTCAAATTGCTACAAGAGTATGTAGATGTGTTCGCTTGGTCTTATCAAGATATGCCTGGGTTGGATACGGACATTGTTGAGCATAAGCTACCGCTCAAACCCGAATGCCCATCGGTTAAACAAAAGTTAAGGCGAACCAGACCGGATATGACTCTTAAAATCAAGGAAGAAGTCAAAAAGCAGTTTGGCACCGGGTTCTTAGCAGCGGTAAAGTATCCAGAATGGGTGGCAAATATTGTGCCCGTGACAAAGAAGGATGGAAAGGTCAGAATGTGTGTAGACTATCGAGACCTCAATAGAGCAAGTCCTAAAGATGATTTTCCACTACCCCACATTGACGTGTTGGTGGATAACACTCCTCAATTCTCAGTTTTCTCATTCATGGATGGGTTTTTCGGATATAATCAGATCAAGATGGATCCCTCCGACATAGAAAAGACCACTTTTATTACTCCATGGGGAACCTTCTATTACAAGGTGATGCCTTTCGGATTAAAGAACGCTGGGGCAACTTATCAAAGGGCAATGGTAACTCTCTTTCACGACATGATGCACAAGGAAATAGAGGTTTACGTAGATGATATGATCGCTTAGTCACAAATGGAGGAAGGTCACATAGTCAATTTACAAAAGTTGTTTTAACGGCTAAGGAAGTTCAAGCTACGACTAAATCCTGCAAAGTGTACTTTTGGGGTCAGATCCGGGAAGTTGTTGGGGTTCATAGTCAGTCCAAGAGGTATAGAAGTTGATCCTGACAAAGTGAAGGCCATCCAAGAAATGCCGGCTCCGAGGACAGAAAAAGAAGTGCGTGGCTTCCTATGGAGACTAAATTACATTGCAAGGTTCATCTCGCACCTTACTGCCACATGTGAGCCAATTTTCAAGCTGTTGAGGAAAGGTCAAAGCATCGAGTGGGGTGAAAACTGTCAAAAGGCTTTTGATCGAATTAAAGAATATTTACAAGAACCGCCCATATTGGTGCCACCGCTACCTGGAAGGCCACTCATAATGTACCTAACGGTGCTTGACAATTCGATGGGTTGTGTACTCGGATAACAAGACGAAACAGGGAAAAAAGAGCACGCAATTTATTACTTGAGTAAGAAATTCACCGACTGCGAATCCAGATACTCACTCTTGGAGAAGACATGTTGTGCTCTTGTATGGGCCGCCCGACGATTAAGACAATACATGGTGTGCCATACTACTTTCCTGATATCAAGAATGGACCCCATCAAGTATATATTCGAGAAGCCTACAGTGACTGAGAGAGTAGCTCGGTGGCAGATGTTACTGACTAAATATGATATCCAGTATGTTAGCCAAAAGGCCATAAAAGGGAGCGTGTTAGCCGATCATCTCGCTCATCAGCCAGTAGATGATTATCAACCAATGCAGTTTGACTTCCCTGATGAAGATGTAATGGTTGTAAGAGACGATGATATTCCGGATTCTTACGAAGGACCTGAGCCCGGATCTCGGTGGAAGCTTATATTCGATGGTGCCTCAAATGCAGAGGGACATGGGGTAGGAGCTGTTATAACTTCTCCAACGGGATTTCACATACCTTTTACCGCAAGGATATGCTTCACATGTACTAATAATATGGCGGAGTATGAGGCATGTATCTTGGGGATCAACGAAGCCATTAACCTTGGAATTAAGATCTTGGAAGTATATGGAGATTCGGCTCTCGTCATCAACCAAGTCAAGGGAGAATGCAGGACACTTAATGTTAAGCTAACCCGATATCAAGACTGTGTCTGGAAGATGATTACCTACTTCGATAAGATCACTTTCCAGCATATCCCTCGAGTGGAGAATCAGTTGGCAGATGCTCTAGCGACTTTAGCATCTATGTTCAAGGTCAAATGGTATAATGAAGTACCAGCTATAAGGATCAATCGCCTAGATGAACCAGCGTGTTGTCCAGCAATAGAGGTGGAAGGAGATGATAAACCATGGTTTCATGATATCAAACAATTCCTCCAGAAATAGGAATACCCTGCAAATGCCTCAAGTGGGGATAAGAAAACGCTTAGAAGACTGGACGCCCAGTTCTTTCTCGATGGGGATGTACTTTATAAAAGGAATCATGACATGGTGTTACTCCAGTGTTTAGATGGACATGAACAGGACATGCTTATCAGAGAAATCCACGAGGGGTCCTTTGGAACTCACGCAAATGGGCATACGATGGCCAAGAAGATTCTCCGAGCAGGGTACTATTGGTTGACTATGGAATCAGACTGCTTTAAATATGTCAAGAAGTGCCACAAGTGCAAAATTTACGCGGATAAAATTCATGTGCCGCCAACTCCTTTGAACGTCTTAATTGCCCCGTGGCCTTTCTCTATGTGGGGGATAAACATAATAGGGATGATTGAGCCAAAGGCATCAAATGGACACCGATTCATTCTGGTTGCTATTGACTACTTCACCAAGTGGGTAGAGGCTACTTCCTACGCTAATGTGACAAGGCAAGTAATAACACGGTTCATCAAGAAAGAGATAATCTGTCGCTATGGGGTTCCTAACAAGATCATCACAGATAATGGGCTCAATCTAAATAACAAAGTGATGGATGAGCTATGCGAGAGTTTCAAAATCGATCACCACAACTCATCGCCGTATCGCCCGAAGATGAATGGCGCGGTAGAAGCAGCCAATAAGAACATCAAGAAGATTATCCAGAAAATGGTGAAAACTTACAAGGATTGGCACGAAATTCTCCCTTTCGCACTACATGGCTATAGAACCTCAGTTCGTACTTCAACAGGAGCTACTCCTTTCTCCTTGGTATATGGCACAGAAGCGGTACTCCCTATTGAAGTATAAATTCCTTCACTTAGGGTCATAATGGAGACCAAGCTGGATGAAGCAGAGTGGGTACAAAGTAGACTTGATCAACTGAGTCTCATAGAAGAGAAGTGCATGGCCGCTGTATGTCATAGTCAGTTATATCAGCGGAGACTCAAGAAGGCATTCGACAAGAAAGTTCGTTCTTGCCTATTTGAGGAAGGAGACCTGGTGTTAAGGAAAGTGCTTCCCATCTATAAAGATCCTCGTGGCAAATGGGCCCCAAACTATGAAGGACCATATGTTGTAAAGAGTGCCTTCTCTGGTGGAGCTTTAATGTTGACTACTATGGATGGAGCGGATTTACCGCGACCGGTAAATTCCGATTCAGTCAAAAAATACTATGCCTAGAAAAAGAGGATAAAAGCCCGCTAAGTCGAAAACTCGAAAGGGCGACTTAGGCAAAAATTAGGGACTTAAATAAAAAATGATACCTGGCAAGTTGAAAACCCTAAAGGGCGGCTAGTTGAAAAAAATGGTATATTATCCTGATGGACTGAGACTCAAAAAGAGCGGTCCAGGAAAAGTTAAGGATATCCAAAAGGCATATGACTGATGGCACTTACGGTCACGCAACAGGGATTCGGAAAGGAATGATCAATCCAGTCGTCATCTTCAGAAGCGAAGTGTCATGGCCTCGGAGACTTAGGGATATTAGCTGGTGTTTGAATTCAATAGGGACATACATAAATTTGTTTTTTTCGTATTGCCATTTGTCATCTTATAGATTTGTAGTAATTCCTCCTTATGAGGATTGCTTTCCTTATGTACTACTGCCTGTTTATGGGCCATTTTTCAATAAATAAAATTTTCTTTTCTTTCCAATTACTCTGCTTGATTACAAAATACTGATTAATTATAGAATAATGCGTTGAAACATTAGGTATAATCAAAAGCTTTAAAAAAAAGAGAAAAAGGAAAGGTATTTTACTTCGATTTGGAAACAGTAAAGGGATCATATTTCTTCCAAGTTAAACACATGGTCTATATATTAACAGTCACGATTTTAATCATTAGGGAAGTTTCTTTAAAAGGAATGATACGCATCTCCAGATAGCAGGAGCACATGACTTGTTGCACTCATCAAAGGAGTCAAGGGTTCAAAGGTCGGGAAGTCAGAATATTGTAGAAGATTTGGTCTTCGTAAAAACCTGCACTGCATATCATAAAAGAGGCGTTAGCTCAAATAATGCATCATGCATTAAAGCATGCATACTCTTGAACATGCACGCATGGCATAGGGATTACATTTACTACAGGGTTAAGGGGGTTAATTGGGTTTTTCATCGAGGGTTTATCACCAGGGATTTTAGGATGTCAACTTAGCACCTATTGGGTTCAGCGATCAAAATTAGGGTCATTCTTGTATTTAATCATCTCCTCTTCAAAAGAGGAAGACACATCGACTTCCTCTTTCTGAGTCGAAGACAATTAAATAGGGGCAGCTGTAGTACCCTAAATTTTGACCAGTATTTTGTTATCTTTTGGGATTTTTTTTATATAGGGGGGTGTCATTCAGTGACATTTGGGTTTTTGGGGGGGTCTGCTAACACTTTTAGACTTATTTTCGGATTTTAAGCTTCATTTATTAGGAATTAGAAGTATTAGATTAATTTAGATAATATTTAGAATTTTGGATTAATTGTTTTTATACTAGAGAATATAGGGTTTTTATTTATGATTTCTTTTTTTAGAGTTTATTATTTTAGAGAAAGTTAAATGGGTATCATTTTAGAATTTAGAAAGTAATTAGGTTTTTATTTTAGTAATATTTAGTTAAATATTTTATTAATATCCTTTTACGTTATTATTTTATTTTATTATTAATTAGGAATGTTGGTTATTAGTTAAGGATAATTTCAATTTAGGTGATAATTAGAAATTTAATTTAATAAGTTAATTATATTTAACTTATTTTCGTTTCTTGTTGACTTATGGTTGTATCAGGCGTTATTTAGTGGATTGAATTTAAATAAGATTATTTTTTAATTTTAATTAAGTATATTTCTAATTTAATTAGTAAGTTAGAATTAATTTTTATCTTTGGGTTTTTAGAGGGTATTTGGACCGGTAGTTATTATTGCATTTTCTTATCATTATTTTTTGTTGGTTAATATATATAGTATTGTTTTATTTATTTTTATTTTTTATTTTTGTCAAAATTGTTGACCAATGGTGTTCTCGTCTTCCCCAATCTAACCCAAAATCACGCGCAGAGAACGTGAGGCAAATCAAACTAGACTTGGGTTTTTTAGCAAATAGAATCAATTAACTTCAATTTGCAATCAGTTTACAATCAAAATTACAAGATTGAATCAAACCCTAATCTAATCAAATCAAATAAAAGATTACATCAAAATTGAATCAAAATTACAAATCAAATCTCAATCGAATCCAAAATTTACCTAATGAATTTCTAAACCTAATGTTGGCCTATAAAAACAAAAAGAAAATTCAGAAATAGGGAGGAGAAAGCCTAAGCGAAAAAGAATTGCTGCGCGAATCCCACCCTTTTAGTAGAGCTCGCACACGGATAGAGAATTAGGGTTCATCCTTAGAACCCTAACCCTCTGAGCTAAGCCTCATCCACACCTGCAAATAAGAAAAGAAGAGGGATTAGAAGAAGGAATAGAGACAATCGGACAAAATACTACCAGTTTCACTGCACGGACGGTAAACGTAAAGAACTTAGCTTTTTGAGATTAATCTGTTGTTGATCGTTTCTATTTTGGTGTTTGCGTATGTGAATCTGGATTGTGTTTGTTTTTCTGGGTAAATTAGGGTTAGGGTTCATAGGAACCCTAGGGTTCATGGGGTAGAGGGTTAGGGTTCTTGGGGGTTCAAAGGGGGAATCTGGGTTTTGGTTGAATACAGGGTTAGGGTTCTTCGATTAGGTTAGGGTTCATCATCTGGGGGTTAGGGTTCATCGTTTGGGGGGTTAGGGTTCATGGGTAGGGTTCATAGTTGAAGGTTCCTGGGTTGATGTTCATCACCCAGATGAACACGGGTGCAGATTCCGGTGATCTTCCACCGGAAATCTGGGGTTGTGAGTGGTTGGGGGTGGTCGGAGGTGTTTGGGGTGGTGGCCGGAGAGAGGGAGTTAGAGAGAGGTGAGAGAAGTTTTAGAGTGAGGAGAGAGTGTAGTGAGAGAAAGGGAACGGAGGAGAGAGAGCGGGAGAAGAGAAATGGGGATGACTGAAGAAAAATGGGATTTTATATCCCTTTTGCCTACCCACGGATGAACGCCAAGTGGCGCCCTTGGATTTTTGGGATGGGTTGACTTTCCAGTTAACCTGAGTATCCAACGTATAGGTATTATCGCGAGTCTGCATGGACCCTCAATCGAGGCCGTCCGTTGGTCCTATTTTGTGATCTATGGATGAGATTAGATTCAGGGAGATCTGTTTGATCTCCATCCAACGGCCGGGAGAGAGTCAAAGTCAGACTCTCTCCACCATGGGCTCTTGTTTTTTTCTTCTTCAAGTCTGGGTTTAATAACTGGGCCTTGCGCCCAAGTTACTGTTAACACCCCACTGCATAAGCCCGATTACTCATCTGTTTGGTTTTGCACCGCCCTGTTTTTAGTTATTAATTAAGTTAATTACTTAATTTAATTAATGAATTAGGATTTAATACTAATCAGGATTTATAAATAATAGGGTTTTATGGTTAATTTGAACAATTAAATTAATTACTTAATTTAATTGTTTAGTTAGGGTTTTGTTTTGGGTTTTTTATCAATTAAATTAATGACTTAATTTAATTGGTTAATTAGGGTTTTATTAGGTTTTTAACAATTAAATTAATTACTTAATTTAATTGTTTAGTTAGGGTTTTTTTGGGGTTTTATCAATTAAATTAATTACTTAATTTAATTGGTTAATTAGGGTTTTATTAGGTTTTTTTAACAATTAAATTAATTACTTAATTTAATTATTTAGTTAGGGTTTTTGGGTTTTTTTTAATTAAATTAATAACTTAATTTAAGTGGTTAATTTGGTTTTTAGTAAGGTTAATATATTGAAAACAATTTACTTTTTAAATAGGGATTTAATTTGGAGACTTTTATTAAAGGATTTTTGGGTTGGATTTAAATTCATATTTCACATATTCAACATATTTGGTCTTGAAGGAAATAGGAATTGAATTGGTTTTTATTTGGAAAGTTGGGTTTTGGAGGCAAAAAATAATTTTAGTTAATTGAGGGTTCATATTGGTTTTAAGAATCATTTTTTGGGATAATTTGGGGAAATCGTTTTTTACTATATTTTAGCATAGAGGGTATTTTGGGGTCTTATTGAATCTTATGGAATTCAAGGATTTTTATTCTTCTTAAAATAAGGGACATAAAAAGATTTTTCTAGGGATTCAAATTTGGGATAAAGCCCTTTGTCCGAGAGCCTAAATAAGGGATGGGATAAGGGATAAAACTCTTAGGTTCCAAGAGTTAAAATATAGGCCAAAGGGATTTAGGGATAGAACTCTCTATCCGAGAGTATAAACAATGGATAAGGGATATAACTCTCCATCCGAGAGTATAAATAATGGATAAGGGATAAAACTCTCCATCCGAGAGTATAAACAATGGATAAGGGATAGAACTCTCCATCCGAGAGTATAAACAATGGATAAGGGATATAACTCTCCGTCCGAGAGTATAAATAATGGATAAGGGATAAAACTCCTTATCTAGGAGTATAAACAATAGATTAAGGGATATAACTCCTTATCTAGGAGTATAAACAACAGATTAAGGGATAAAACTCTTTATCCAAGAGTATAAATAGTGGATTGGGTTTGGGATTAGGGTTAGGAATAGGATTAGGGGGTAGGAATAAGGGAGGTGAACTACCGTTACTCTGATCCTTCAAAATGAAGGTACGTATGCATAGGGTTGTAAACCCTAGCGAGTACAATAATAAAAAACTTAGGATTCTTTTGTAAATAAATAGATTAAAATAACAAACAAACATACCCTAGAATCTAAGGAGGATCCCATTGAGTACAATGGAGGTGAGGGATGCCTAACACCTTCCTCTCACTTAACCGACTCCCGAACCGTATGAATCTCTGTCCTTGGTGTTAAGGATTTTTAGGTTTATCATTATTTTCCTTAAAAAATATGGTGGCGACTCGAATATTTTTGCCGGCCGCGACAGCGAGCATCTTGGACGTGATCTTGGCAAGTCATGATCGTAATCTTGGACAGAGAGTTTGTTTTGGTCTTTGAATCTGAGGTGGATGTTAAGACGGGGATAACAAGTTTCCCACAGACGGCGCCACTGATCTTGAAGGCTGATCAGAACCTGTAATACCCTAATTTTTGACCATAAGATCCCACCTCTTTGTGCATCGTCTGCATATCATAACACATCATTTCTAGGTCAATCATTCATGCATAGCTAACCAATTTGTTATATTTTATGTGTTTGTGTCACTTGTGAAATTAGGGCTGCTGTGGAAGGTTCCAAGGTCATGGAGGATGTATGTGTGTAGGCACTGAGAATCTAGTCATTGCAAGTTGTGTTTGAACTCAGTCGAGGTGCCCTCATTCTTTTGGTCCATTAATTAATACAAGATCGATTTTCCTCAAGGGTCCTTAGAAGCTTCCCTCAAGGGGAATTAGGGTTTTGTTCATTGATGTTGGGAACTGGGTGAAATTTTGCGGTGTGTTGTACTACAAGCAGTATGTTCATTTTCAAAGGATTTCTCAAGGCATGGTTTGGATTTGTTCGCAAAGTTGGATCACTATTTGGTTCCTTTTGATCTTAAGGGAGACGATTGAATTTTTCTCGTCAGTAGTTTGTGATCAGTATGTTGTGAAATGATGAGTTTGGATAAGGATATTGAATCGAGTCTTTGCTACAAGTTCTCAAAGTGACATCCGAGACTCATGATTTCGAGAGTCATCGTTAATGTCATCACGAGTTTTAATACAAAATTTATGCTTCAATGCTCGAATTCAAATTCTTTCAAAGAGATTCCATGACAATTAACAAATTAAAGTGTAAATTCTCTCAAGGATCTTGAGTTGGATTCGTGAGTTCATTATAAAGAAATTCAAGCTCATGTCGGATACAAGTTATTGGCGATGGTTACAAGAAGATTCACGTTGATATTCAAATTCAAGTTGTCAAAAAACACAAGAGTGTTAAATGTTTATTCACAAAACCAAGTTCTTACAAATTGGATCCAAAAGTGTAAAAGTTCAAGTTATTTCAAGACTTTGGTTCAATTTACATTTAGATGTCAAACCCAAAATTCAAAGTTTACAAAAACATTCAAAAGACCAAGTTCAATTTTCCTTCGTAACAATATTACATGTTAAGCTTAATAAACCAAGATGCTACAAAATTACAGTCAAAGATATGGAAGATGGCTAAGCTGTGGCTAATTCAAATCTTTGTGGCTTTCTCCCATGACCTGTAAAGTCCAGCTCTCGCACATTTGCACCTAAAGGACATTGGAGGCTATGATGCCACTCATATGACAATTAGACTCCCATTCATTGAAGAAATTTTCCTTGTGCTATGAGGAGGCGGTTACTGCTATGGAAAAGATGACGGTGACCATTGGATTCCTGGCTTAGATTACTGCCAGTATACTTTTGCCTTTACCACACGTACATGCAGTAATAAGCTTCTGTCAACAACCGTTAATTCACATGACAATATGACCGATTCGAAAACAAAATCAAAATCAGCAAAATCAGATCTTCGGGCATTAACAACAAATATTTGTGGCAGTTAATATGAAATCAGCATGGTTTTAGCAAGAAATTGGGAGACTTTAGAAGTAGAAAACAAGATCAAACACATTAAACACGTTCTAGATTTAATCAGACAAGTTGTAAACATGTTGAAACCAAAAAGGAAATCACATTACCATCATGAAAAACATGTTTCCAACCATAATCAAGCGTTTACGGCAAGTTTCGAATTCAATTCAATACAAAATCGAACATGTCGGAATCAAAATGGAAAGCTTTTTCATGACAAAATCAGCAGCAATGTCTCACATTTATTTCAGAATCAGGAAATTGGGCCTATATAAGAACACATACACACAGCAGAAAAGAAAACACAGAACACATCAATTACAGCATCACGGAATTAAGAAGTACCATCGAAGCCGTCGCCATTGTCGAAGCAGCCGCGTCGCTTTCCTTCAAAGATTCGCCGCGAGACGACCACACGCCAACGCGATTGCACAGCCTCCGCGCGCATCCTCGTTTATGCGATCACCATCATCACCGGTCATGCTTTTTTTCTTTTGGGTTTGTTCTTTCATGACTTTTTTTAATTCCGTGGCCATTTGTGTGTAGTGTTCAGATTCTGCGTGAGATGAGAAAGAAACAATGAAATAGAGGGTCTGGCTCTTGTTTTTAGATTTTCATGTTTTTTATATCTTTTTCTTTTTATGTTGTTTTATTTTCTCAATGCCATATGGTACATTAATCAGTTCTTTATTTAGATTGGAAAAGTCAAAGGTGGATGTGATAAGTACAAGTTGGTCGGTGCTTTTTTTTCTTTTCTGTCAGTACATTTTAGCTTACTTTTTCTTCTACTTAATTATGGTTTTATTGGTTTATTCATTCATTGTCTTTATTTAATGGAGTATTAATGATGGGGGGTTAAGACCACCCTTTCTCTTTTTTTAACATGTTTTATTATCTAATTTGTTTGTTTAGTTGATTTGCTTAATATTTATAATCTATAATATAGGAAAATTAATGGTTGTGGAAAACCATTAATTAACCCTTCTAATTTGCTTGCCATGTCAGCAAATAAGGGGTAATTTAAGTCCAAAATCAACTATTTCCAACCAAATCCTGGGTTATTTGAATCCTAACTAAACTAATTACACTACTAAGAACAATTGTGTCCATATGGTAAGTGAAAAAATAGAAACCTAACCATTTTTTGATTTAGGGTACATCAATAAGTTTGCTTTTGGGGAACCTTTTTCTGGTTTCTCAGATTGTTGTTTCCAACATGCATCAAACATTGTGCTGTAACCTCTCTCTCTCTTCGTTCGTCCTCTTCTCTTCTTCCAGCTTCCTCTGTTACAAATCGTCACGAGAGGTTATGGCAGATCATCAGCAGCATGGCAAAGTGAAGGGTGAACCGTTGTTGGAGAAGATTTTGGAAGAAGATTTTCAAAGCACAAAATCATTTGGGTAAACTTTCTCTCTCTACCATTCTCTGTGCCATTCTTCTCTCAGCTTACCATTCTTCATCCTTTCTCATTCTCATCTTCAACCATTTCTCTTACAATCGTCCGATCTTTTCGAGTCCATCAAAGACATCACGACCGAAAAATAGTTGTGGAAGATACCTGTGAAGGTTGTACATAAATGGACGGTATTCTCCAACAACATAAAACACACTGAAATGATTTTAATTGACAAAGATATTTTTTGCAGTTTTTTTTATTTGTATTTTGTATTTATGTTTTTTATGAGTTTATGGCTGTGATTTTGTAATTTTACTGTCTATCATTGCAGGGTACCGAGATTCAAGTCATAATCCCTACAAACCTCACTCTTTTGTTGCTTGAATTTCAGTTTTCGATCTGATAGGGTTTTTCAGGTTTGATGTTTCAATTTGTTGTTGCTTTATTTCAGTTTTGGTTGTGCACACCATCTGTTTGATAAAATATTTTATACGAAAATGTTACTGATAATTGTGTTTTTGATAAATGTTACTAATGAGGCCCTGTGCAGGATACTATCATTTCCATTCTTTTAATGTCTTTGTTGATGTATAACTAAATCTAAGTCGTGTCACCTGGTTAATGCTTATATAACCATCATTTGTTTTCAGGACTATATTTGACGTCGATATTCATAGTTTTGAAGAGAAACCATGGAAATATCCAATTGTTGATGTATCTGATTTTTTCAACTTTAGTTTGCATGATGAAAGCTGGAAACATTATTCTAAACAGTTGGTAAAATTGTAAAAACAAATTTCAATATTTCCGGCATATTTAGTGTAGACTGAGAAATGTTGTATGTGACTTTTTAGGAGCAATTAAGCCTGGAGTCTACAAAGCAATTACATATGTTATTTCAATATTTGGAACTATCATGTAAGCATTTACTTGCTAATTATAATCATTTATATATTCTCTTTTGCAATTGGAGTTGGCCCTGTAACTGACATCATTATACCATAGCTTAGTAGCACCAGGACACGGGGGAAGATCACGGCTTAATGGTGATCAGGTTAAATATGCAATTGTTGATGAATTTATTTCGTTTGAGATTCGCCGGTGTCTTTATTCTAATTTGATTTTGATGATTTCTGTGTGCTCTGTGTTTGGTTTTGTTTTATTTTTCAGTGCCGGTAAGTTATGCATACATGAATTTTCCTATTGTGTTTGTGTTTATGTGTAATGGAAGTTATTATTGATGGATTTTGGATTGAAGTAGTAATTGCAGCTTAAGATTAAAAAGCATATTATAACAGGTTCATAAGTTGTTTTTCAGCTTTTTTTCACAAGCTATTTAAAATGATTTACATAACTGTCAAAGGGTTATAATCACAGTGGAGATAGAAGTGGCTTATTGAATGCATCACATAAATGCTTACATCTGAATGTGATGCAAACTGATTAGTTTATCATCTGTATTTTTCTTACTCTGTTCACATTTATCTGAACAATGAGGTTTAACGTATTTTGTAAATGTTTTTTGTTAGCACGTTTTTGATTAGCTGTTGCAGTCGCAGTTGTAGTTGTCTGTCAAAAATCTAATTCGATGATATAAGATTGAAATAAGAGGGGAGCTCTTTGTATTGGTTCTGTGAAAGCAAATAAGAATAAGTCTATTTGGTATAAGGATTTGAAATTGGTAGGTTCCTTATAAACAAGGTTTCCATATGGTTTTCTAAAAACGTTGTGTGTAAAATAGGGAAAGAGTTTTGTATTCTATTATGGTGGTTTAAGTGGCTTAGGGATCAGACTTTAAAGGAAGTGTTTTCGAGAGAGTTTGTTAGGTATCGGGATAGAATGGCAAGTATAGAAAGAGATGGGTTCTTCGTCTAATGGTGTTTGGGAGTGGAACTACATGAGGTTGTAGGGGTTTCAAATTGAAGGGAGGGGAGGAGGTTGTACGGGTTTCAAATTTAAGGGAGGGGAGGAGGTAATGAACTACTTTGCATTATTTTAGCAGAAGTTTCCCAATTAAACAAGTTGACGACAAATTCTGTTGGTCGAAGGAAGCAAATGAAGTTTTTTTCTATTCAATCTTATTATAAATGTCTGTTGGATATGCAGGATGCAATCTTAGTTTCTGTAAGGAGGGAGAGGCTATTGACAAACAAATTGGAAAGCCTATTCAGACCTGTTTTTTAAAAATCCAGTCTGTATGTACATTACAATATTATTTTTTTGTATGTACATTATATGTAGCTATAACAATTTTGCAGGTCGAACTTCCAGCTATCAGTTCATATTCTTTTTTGCATTTGTGTTACTATTAAGTGAGTCTTTCTTCATTTCTATTTCTTTGGATTATCATGTCTAAATTAATTAGGGGTTGTAGGCCATTATTCAATTTGAATGTAAATGTATTCATGTATATGTGTAGGCCGTTACTCAAATGCAGATAAAATGTCTTTGATTCCTTTTTGCTTCTAATATCAGTTTCAAATCAATGGTTTTTTTTATTATTCTTTCTTGCTTCTAATATCACTTTATTATTCTTCTTATATTTAACCCTTCTTATATTCTACTATTGATGCTTGCTGTCTATGTTGTCTTAGGCGGTGTATTAGGTTATTATGTCACTATATGGAAAAATAAGCATATGGAAGTGGGCTCATGTCAACATGGACTTTTTCTCCATATAAGACCAACTATCTTGATGAACCACTGCTATATTTCACCATTCACTTTCTCCAGCTGTTGAAGCACCTGCCAAAGCAGTATGTATCTCTCTGAATTTTGGTTTTTCTTATGAGTGTTATAGTTTTTTCATGTATGTCTCCATAAGTAATCAAAATGTATTTTACTTTTTAAGGTGTCTTCATTAAACCAATTGCTAAACTCCTCCTTTGTTTTAGGAACGTGAAGAAAGAAAAAAAGGGTTGAAAAGAGAACGTTCAGATGACAGGCCTGTGCAAGTTTCACAGCCACCTGGATATGATAATTTTTTCCATAATAAGATCCTTAAATCATATCATACAAGTAAGCTTCCTCCAGGTAAGGATTTCTTTCTTTGACAACTCGCTGGCTTGGTGGTCACAGAATAATGTGGGTTGCAAGTTTTTTTACCATTCTATAAGTCAGTTTTCTAAAAACAATTTCTTTAGTTTACCATTATATCTGTTTAGTGTTGCTGATACACGGATATTGTCTGATGAATCTACAATTTAACCTAAAGTGTTTGAAATATGCAAGCTAATTACTAGAAAGTTGGATATGTTTCATCAATGTTATTGGTTTTAATTCGCGTCCATGATTCGATGTTGCGATAATATTTTGAATACGATTTCGGTGTTTCTTCGAATTCTGTTTCGCGTGGCTCATGTTGATTTGTAATTATGCATAGCTTCTACAATAAGTTTCTGTTACTACTCACTTGCTGTTATGAAGTTTCAAGAAATTGTTTGTATTAAAATGCCATGCCACCGCTGTAAATTGATGTGTGTCAATTACGCGATTTCGCTAACGTTTCGAATTCAATATACTTCGGTGATTTATTTGTACATTCTTTCGATTGCCTGCATCTTTAGTGTTTTGCCTATACTGTTTCCAAATTGATTATTGGTTCTGAAATATTGAAAATGATGAAATATTTTAGCAGGAATATTGGTTCATAATACTCATTCATTCACCCAACTTTTCAGGTTCCACAACAGATGAGAACAAAACAAAACATGGGAGAAAGTATTTCTCTTTCGTAGGGTTTACCTGTCATTATTGGACTAAAGGTACCTACATTTCCTTCTTGCGTTTTGTATCCATACTATGTTTTATGGATACTTCAAATATCCTTTAATGCCCATTAACAATATACTTCGTTTTTGCAAGTAAATGGAAATCTTGACCATCACCAGTCATTATTATTCTTGCTTTTATTATTCCAACTTTACAGTTTCCAATTCCAATACATTTTCAATTCATTTTCAATTCCAACGCAGGGGGAACCTGTACAGCCACAACACTCCTTATTTAAGCCTTCCTCTTATTCTCTACTTTAGACACCACTATTCATAATTACCTAACTATTTCTATGGCATCCAACAAAATTATACAACCCCCTGCCCCTATTGAGGTCTACACTGCAATTCACCAACCACCTTCTTCGGAATTGCAACGACCTCAAGCTGTCCATCATCCTCTGCAACCCCAACTAACTGTGGTTTAGGTAATACATTAATTGCGGCATAGTTAAATCTCATTCAAATATTTTGTGCCTTTTTCTTTTATTCTGATTATATATTATAATTTTCTTAACATCAACAAACCCAACAACATGTCGAATCTGTCATCCAGCTACAACCTGATACTCAGAACCGACCACCTACGGAGGTTCAACCATTGCCGGATTCTCACCCCTTCAACCGCACCAACAGGGACCCGACTATCAACCATCTCTGCAATTTCCCCTGGTACATTTCACTTTTCCCTGCATTATTCACACGCTCTGTTTTTTTTTTCTTTCCATGTTACTACATAGACAGTTTTTTCATTTTTCATGGAGTAGGTTCTACAATATCCTACAACACATCATGATTTCATATTTCCCTCCATACCTGTTGCCAAAACTGATTGACTGGTCATTTTCCTACAGGTCCATGTCCCTCCTCCAATTCGACTTTCAAAAAAGAGGACAAGAACAATGACTTCAACTACATTCGTGAGGCCAGTTTTTTTGTTGGATTCAGATGATGACCAACAACCTGACTATGACCCGGTTGATTCTGATGATGACGATGAGCGGGACTATACATGGGAGAACTTTATGTATGGAAGGAGTTTTACTGTTAGTGATTAAGTTTGCACCTTTTATTTCATTTTTTTAAAGTTATTTACTATGTTTTTTGTACGTCACTCCAAATTCAAGTTGTCTTTTTCCTGTACTGCTACTATTCGTATTCCATGCTGACTTAAGCATCTATTAAATTGTTCGAAGCAAATATGAAAATCTCTTATTTTTCCGCATTATTTCATAACAAACAAATTGCACAAATAATTGTGTCTTTTTAATCTTTTATATACGACAACATCCATTGAAATATTTCTCTGTTTATTATTTTAATATTTCTGTTGATGGTGTTTTATTGTCTTTTTTTTATTAGATTTTCGGTTGCTCATTGCATATCGAACACTCAACTCATACCATTATTGGAATTAGTTAATGTCAAGTATAAATCACTTATTTTAATTTATAATTTGATTGCTTATTTTTCATTTTATTTCATTAATTTTCTCATTTCAATTTGATTAATGAAAATTATATAAGTCATGTCAAACTAAATTTAACATTTATATACAGGGTCAAATTCATTGTTGATTATACCCACTAAATTATTATAAATTTTACACATAATTTCCTTTTAGATTAACAATTTAAAAATTTTGGTATTTTAATTTTGAAAAACATGTAGTGCTTGAGATGAACATTTAGATTAGCCATTCTGCATTGTTGAATTTGCATATTTCTTGAATGTGTATATGTGAAATCTAATTAAAACTCTTCATAAAAAAGAACCATCATCACAAGTAATAACTTAATACAATAACGAAAATACCTTCATGTAGACATCAATATAAGGGTCATGCTTGATATTTACTGCTTCCTCTTTTCTAAACAACTCATAAAGCATGCCTATGGATCCTAAGAAATAACAAGTCAACCTTTATGCACATCCCAAAATAGATTTTCAAAACTTAATTGGTATGAAAACTATTATAGTGTCGACGCGTCGATGTAATAAATTACGATGTTTCAACTAATAAATTACATTGTAATAAATTACAATGTATAAAAACTGAACTGGTTGAAAAGCTCCATAAGAATTTATTTATATTTTCTATTAATGATGTTTAAATTCAAATTATATTTTGAATAACTTATTTTATTTTTGATTAAACATTTGTTACTCTTTATTTACTTCAAATAATTATAACTTTCTATTTTAATCATGTTTATTCAAATATTACAACAACTCTTTAAAATTTTTTAATTTACGTTAATTAATTTTTAAATATTTCACTAATTGTAATTTTTTTGGTATTTCTACATTTTTTTTTTGTATTTCTACATTTTTTTTTACGAATAAATAATATAACAACAAATACATTTTCAAAAAAATACGCGACAACGACGGTTCCCCGTACGAACGCACGGGTTCCACACTAGTTATAGATAATTTAGAATGAGCTTTAGGCCCTTAGTCCTCACATACCTTTCCATTAATTATATATCCCATTATTAGTTTTTTAATTTTTTTAATCTTAGTTTGATTTAGGATTAGATAAATTAATTCGTTTAATTATGATAGTTTATCTAATTCAATAATTGAATAAATCATGAATAAATAAATAAAAAATCCGAAAATACTTTAACTTTAATCTCTAATGTCTTTTCAAACCCTAAAAAACAAAAAAAAATAACTCACACATCTCAAGCCATGGTGCCACCTTAGGATTGGAGTTGCCGCACTCCATGTAAGTGTCTTGCCACAGACACTTACCTCCCCCCTGGAACCTTGACCACAGTCAAGAGTTCCTCACCCTCTTTGAGGGGAACTACGAATACTCTGATTCCACTCCCGTCAGGATACGTAGGCACAATATGCGATGTCTTGGCGAGTATACTTAGATACTAACCCCTAGGTCTTTCCCTTAGCACATACCCTTAGCAAGCGAGCAATAAATAACATAAATAATAACAAGAGGTTCCTATAGAGTACTACTAACGTTTAGGATGATAATACCTTCCCTAAGCGTAACCAACCCCCGAACCTAGATTCTTTTAACTTAGGTTTTCGATCTTTAACATTTCCTTTGGATAAATCAAAGACCGGTGGTGAACTTTAAGATTTGTGATTCAAGTTTATTCAATAGCTTGATATCCGATTCTCACCGCGACAGAACCTCAAGTGGGCTACGAGGAACGTCTATGATGTTGAGTGTGTGAGATGAGGAAGGAGCGTACCTGCAAGGCACTCCTATGCTAAAGTAAGAATTGGGAGAGAGAAAGGCAAGTACAAAAGTATGAGTTTCTTAGGATTATTTCGAATACCTGACCCTCTCAAATGAGAGGGTTTTTATAGTGCCCCCAACGCGTGGCCAACGATCCATATTTTCGGGGCGGAATAACTGTTTCCTGAAAAATAGGTAACTGCCAAAAACTAGCTATTATGACGGGCAGAGATGCCCAAAACTAGCCGTTGCCACGGGCAAAGGCGTAGTTCTAGGCACAAGCGTCATGACCGTTCTTGAATGATGGAGCCGTGCGTAACGGGCAGGAATGCCGGGGAGGAGCAAATGACCTTGAGGTTCATCTGTCCATATGTGTCTGGTAGAGGGGCAGAAAGGTAAATGCTGCCCCGCACCAGCTGGACTTAGGCAATTGGGCCGTTATAAGCAAAAGTGGATTGGGCCATGCCTAACCATTGGTCCAGTCCAGAACAGTATCTTACTACACTTATTTTAATAGTTCAATTATTTTCAATAATATTTCATATGTAAGCAAAATTACATTGGTTATTCTAATACAATTGAATTTATATGATCATTATTCATTTTATAATTAAGTAACTCATTTTAAATTTAGAGATACATCTAAATATATTTTATACCGTATCACATAATCGACCCGTGCTGATGTACGTATATCTTGGCGAAATTCAAAAAATAACATTAAAATTTGGACGCATTTAATACACAAGCTCTCTTTTTTTTTTTTGATGGGAAAATAACTTTCATTAAGAAGAAACAGAAGGAACAAATTGACCCAGAGAGTTAAGGAAGGGGCATTCCCCTTTCCAAGATATTGAACCATAAGATTTTCCTACTCTAATAAGACTATGAGCAAGAACATTTAGGTTCCTAGGAATATGAATTACATAACAGTGATGAAAACTCCTACACAGTTGTCTACACTCATCAGCCAAAGGCTCAATAGTAGCATAAGGGAGGCAGTGGTTGATACAATCTACTACATTCGCAACATCCGAGTGAACAACGAGGTTGCCAACATTCTGATCACGTGCTAGTTTCAAACCCCAAAGGATAGCCATGGTCTCAGCCACTGCTGGATCAGCCTTAAAATTATCCACCTTACATTCAGAAAGAATAGTCTTGGACACTGAATCCTTCAGGACACATCCTAGAATCGTCTGGCCATCTTCAAAGACACCAGCATCAACATGGATAGTGTAGGCATCACTATAACTAGTCTGAACAAGCTTCTCCTGTTCATTTGTTCGATGCACCTTGAAGTTCCACTTATTATAGTCGCGCACCATAGCCACTGCATCCATAGCAGTCTGTTCCGGTTTAGAGGCCTTTGCTTGAAAGAGCAGGAGGTTCCTAGCATTCCAGATTTTGTATAGAAGGGTTGCAAGAGTTTGACAAAATTCCATGTCTTTCACCGCAAGCATCTTTTGAAGCCAACTGCATAGGTCTCTATCTGCAGGCATCCTGATGCCAAGGTTTGAACTGAAAAGTACTTGCCTTGCAAAATCGCAGCTCAAGAACAAATGCTCAACAGTTTCAAGGCAAGCTTGACAAAAAGGACAGGAATTATCGAGTTGCATACCTCTTTTAACGAGATTCTGTCTGGTGGGAAGAATATTTTTTGCCATCCTCCACATGAAATTCTTGATCTTATTGTGAATCTGAACCTTCCAGATAAGCCTCCAAAGCCGCTGATAGGGAACGCTAGATGGCCCAGGATTTAAGGATAGTTTGTCCTTTAGGCAGAGGTGGTAGGCTGTCTTGACTGAATAATTCCCATCCTTCTCATAATGCCAAATAATAACATCCTCATTGCAACTTCTAGAAAGAGTAATTCCCAAGATTTGAATTGCATCAGCAGCTCCAAATATAGAGTGGACCTTTGCTGAATTCCATTGCCCCGTGTCAGGATCAATCAAATCATACACCTGCATTTCAAGATTTTCAGGTCTAATTTGTTGGAGAGGCTTGAAACCTGGATTATTTGGAATCCACCTATCTTTACTGATGCAGACCTTGCTCCCTGTGCCTATCCTCCACAAAGCACCTGAATGGACGACTTTTCTGGCTACCACGATACCTCTCCAAGCATAACTAGGACAGAAACCAACATTACAGTCATCAATGTTGCAGTTAGGGAAATACCTTCCTTTCAGCACTCTACCTACGAGAGAATCCTCGTTTTTTAGCAGCCTCCAATATTGCTTCCCCAACAGACTAGTATTAAATTCACTAATCCCCCTAAAACCCATTCCCCCATCTTTTTTTGCCTTAGCCATTTTGTCCCAACAAATCCAATGGATCTTTTTTTCTCCCTTCTTAGCTCCCCACCAAAATTTTGCTAGCATACTTTCGATTTCTCTGCAGGTTTCTTCCGGGATTTTGTAGCAGCTCATGATGTAACTCGGGATCGCTTGAGCAACTGCCTTTATGAGGACTTCTTTGCCTGCTCTAGATAAGAACTTTTCCTTCCACCCCTTGATCTTTTTCCAAACTCGCTCCACCACCAGGTTGAAGATTTCCTTCTTAGATCTTCCAAAGACAACTGGAAGTCCTAGATATTTGGCATGGCTGTGAACAGTCTTGACTCCCATCCTTGTCCGGATCATATTTCTCGTTTCTTCCTTGGTATTACGACTGAAAGATGCCTCTGACTTGTCCAGGTTGACCACCTGCCCAGATGCCTGCTGGTATCTTCGATGGATTTCTAAGACCGTGGTAGCTTCAGCTTCATTCGCACGAACGAAAAGGATACTATCGTCTGCAAAAAATAAGTGTGAGATTAAAGGGGACTTCCTAGCAATTCTGACTCCATGGAGCTTTTTGGCATTGATCTCCTTCTTGATTAGACCTGAAAAAACATCAGCACAAATGATAAATAAATACGGTGAAAGGGGGTCTCCTTGACGGAGTCCCCTTCCGGGGTTAAACATCCCACCAGGTTGGCCATTAAGGAGGACCTTATATGAAACTGTTGAGATACACCTCTCAATTAGATTAACCCATTGGAGAGGGAAGCCCATTGTCTTCAAAACTTTTGTTATGAAACTCCATTCCAGACGATCATAGGCTTTGGACATATCAATCTTGAGAGCTATATGACCTCTTTTCCCAGTCTTCTTCTTCTTCAACCAATGGAAACATTCAAGAGCAACTAAAGCATTATCAGTTATGAGTCTTCTTTGAACAAAGCCGCTTTGCTCTTCATCAATGATTTCTGGGAGGAAAGCTTTCATACGATTGGCAATGGATTTGGTGACAATCTTCATGGCCACATTACATAGGCTAATTGGTCGAAAATCTTTAGGAGTGCTGGGTTGTTTACACTTTGGGATAAGGGCAATATGCGTTGAATTTATTTCTCTCGGATCTTTGCCATTGTTGAGAATATCCAGAACCAAGCTGCTGATCTCGCCACCCACAATATGCCAAAATTTTTGGAAAAACAAAGCAGGCAGTCCATCCGGGCCAGGGGCTTTTAAAGGATGCATTTGGTTCAAAGCTTCTTTGATCTCTTGAGTAGTAAAAGGCTCCAAACATCTGTTTACATGACAATCCTTCAGCTTTCCTTGCACCACACTACAAATATCCTCTGACTCTATGGGGTTCGAACAGGTGAACAACTCCTTGAAATATTCAGCCAGTATCCTCTCACATTGCGCGTCTCCTTTCTTCCAATGACCATTTGTATCTCTGAGCCTACTGATTGTATTGGTTCTTCTTCTATGCTCTGCTTTTTTGTGGAAAAAACTGGTATTCTTGTCTCCATGTTGAAGCCAAACTGCTCTACTCTTTTGCCTCCACGATATCTCTTCCAGCTGAAGCAATCTGTCCCTTTGAGCTTCTAACTCCCTATAAGTATGAATTGATTGTTCATCTGAATCCCATCTGGCTTCATCCTTTAAAAGTCCTTCCAATCTTTTAATCTCCCTCGAAATGGAGTTTACCTTGTATTCTTTAAACAAATCACTAAGCTCTTGCAAATCGTGTATCTTATTGACAGTCTGCCTAGTACTGTTATTCCAGATTTGATTGACATACCTTTCACTCCTAAAATCTTTACTCCACACTTCCTCAAACCTAAAGAGATACCTTCGCCTCCTTCTAGACTCCCCTTCATCATCTTCTAAGTTAATTTTAATGGGGGCATGGTCTGATCCGAACCTAGGTAGACGCTGCACTTTAATGGGAGAAAACCTGTTTATAAAATTATTGCTTGCAAGGCCTCTATCCAGTCTGCACTGTATGTTGTTCTCTCCAGCTCTTCCATTGGACCAAGTAAATGGGTGTCCCTCATAACCTAAATCAATAAGTCCACTTTCATTTAGGAAAATCCTTCCCCAAGAAAGTTGGGTTGTGGATCGTGTAACTCCCCCCTTCTTCTCTTCAGATGATATTATATCATTGAAATCACCAAAACATACCACCTTGCTACCACTTCTAGTGACCTGATCATGAAGGAGTCTCCCAGTGTTCTTCTTCTTTCCTTCCTCCGGAAAACCATATATTCCTGTAAAAAACCATTGCTCTGATTCCTGCACGTCCTTTACAGCCCCAGAGATATGATTTAGGGAAAAAGACTTGATTTCTACTTCCAAATCCTAATGCCAGAGAAGTACCAATCCACCAGCCCTTTCGCGACCTTGCCCTGTACACTCCACAGTTAGACAACAATCAAAACCAATTTTATGCTTCAGACCTTCAGCTTCATTCTTTTTAAGTCTGGATTCCATGATGAACAACAAGTTGGGGTTCTCAAGACGGTTGAGCCTGGACAAGGCTCGAACTGCACGGGGGCTCCCCAAACCCCTGCAGTTCCAGCTTAATATCTTCATTGGTCTCTTTAGAACATGCTAATTCAAAGAAAAAGTAAGTTCCAATTTTGAAATCTAAATTAAGAACTTATGGATTGAAATCTAGACACGCTTAAAGACACCACACCAAACCCAATTTCAGATACACTCAAAATCAAAGTTAAAAATCTGTCTAGATTTTAAATTTTGGATTTCAAGTTGCATTTATAGCCACCTTTAATTTAAAATCTAAAAATATATATGTCATTCCTTGTGGAACCAATTATATTAATTCATGTCATTCTTTTAATAAATTTTCAGCGCGCTTTTATCTAATTTATTTAAAAGTACCTTAATTTTTTTTTTGATAAATAACATGTCCACAATGTTATTTTTATTTATCCAGCCGATCACAATGTTGTTTTAATTAGAGACACGATTTATTGATTATTGGATCATATATGACAACATATCTTATACATAAATAATAATTATATGCATATCATGACAATACATCTTATACGTAATACTCTTTCCGTTTCGAAATGACTGTCGTTTTAGCAAATAAAATTTGTTTCAAAATGACTGTCGTTCTCACTTTTCAATGTAGTAATGAGTACAATTTTTCCAATTTTGTCCTTTAATTTTTGTTTTGTACACTTCTTCCAATACTTTAATAGGGTTAATTTAATAAAAGTGGTATATCTTATGACAACACTATTACATTTTTTATTTGTGTGCATAAATCTTAAACGACAGTGATTGTAGGATTGTGTCCGTTACTCGAGCCGATAAAAAATATATGGATTGGTTTGGATTGAATTTTCACATTTTTTTCATAAAACCCAATCTGAACCAAATCGAAAAATAACCGGTTGGTTTGGATTGGATTGATTAAATGTGTAAAAATATTTTTAAAAAAATATCTAATTTACATCAACTAATTTTCTATATTAATATAAATTTTTTAACTTTTTTTCTCCATATAAGTTATGAATGTCACAAATGACGTTTTTTTTTTACTTCTTGAAGTTTAATATCTTATACTAGGTTCCAAGATAATGATGATATAAATTATATGAATTAGTATGGTTGTTTCGGGTAGACGGATTCGCGGGTAGAATTTTTAAAATCTGTTGTCCGAACCAATTAACTTCGGATTTCATTGGATTGGTTTGGTTTTTGCCCGAACTAGAAAAATGTCTGACCCAAACACCATGGTTTGGTTTGGATTCCGGTTTGGTTCAGATTTATCCGAACCAATGAACACCCCTAATCAGAGCTATTAAGCTGAAAAGCTTTTGATCCATCAGAAAAACATGGCATCTGCTGCCAACTCTAACAACAAGAATGACTTATGATCATCTGTAGCTGAACAAAAACAATTATCCCCTATGGAAATCTCTGTTCTACCAATGGTCAGATGATGTAAGCTTGATGGATATATGTTGGGAACGAAAAGGTGTCCTAAAGAATTCATTACCTCTTCAGACTCAAGCAAGAACAACAACCATTCCTTTGAAGAATGGCAAGCTAATGATCAACGCCTCCTTGGGTGGATGTTCAACTCGATGACTATTGAAATTGCAACACAATTGCTGCATTGTGAGACCTCCAAAGAACTATGGGATGAGGCCCAAAGTCTGGCTAAAGCACACACAAGGTCTCAAATCATCTATCTCAAGTCTAAATCTCACCAATCTGACTCTCAATGCAACAACAAATGTTGCAAACAAATCTGACCACAGAGGCAACAAGTTCAATTCCAATAACAGTTGGAGAGGTTCCAACTTCAGAGGTTGGAAAGGAGGCAGAGGAAGAGACATGTCATCAAAGTCACAATGTCAAGTATGTGGCAAGAGTAATCACATTGCAATAAATTATTTTCACAAGTTCGAAAAAAACTACTCAATATCCAATTATTCAAGACATTGACAAGTAAGGATCTCACAACGCCTTTCTAGCCTCTCAGAACTCAGTCGAAGACTAGGACGGTACATTGATAGCGGTGCAAGCAATCATGTGACACATCACACTGACAAGTTCCAAGACTTTAGTTGTTGGTAATGGTAAGATATTAGAAATTGTGGCCACAAGTATTTCAAAACTTAAGTCACTCAATTTACATGATGTCCTATATGTACCTAACATTACCAAATATCTGTTAAGTGTTTCTAAATTGGCTGCTGACAACAACATTTTGTTGAGTTTGACGAAAATTGTTGTTTTGTGAAGGACAAGTTGATAGGGAAGTGTCGCAGCGGGAAATTTTTTTGAGATTAAGCTATTGATTAACTTAACTCAGAAAAGCAAGAGTCGGCACCGAATTTTATAAGATATGTCTCGATGAGCTTGTGGTGATTCCGGCGATGATTGAGATATTTCTACGTTTAGTGTTTGATTCTGGTTTCAGCTTTGTGGATTGCTTTGCTCAATTTATAAGAAATGTTTGATTTGAACGACGAAGAGGTGAGTGAATTTTTTTCAACTCGTTTTTTTTTTTTGCCTGTTGACGTTGTTGTTAATTTTGGAATTTTTATTTCAAAATTTGATCTAACTCAACAATCGAGAGTTTTTCATATACTTCATGAACTGAAATGATAGATTTTTGTTACTTTAGGAATCACTTAATACTTTTATATATTTTAAGACTAAGTTGTTGGTTTATTCTTTATTTGGTGATTTTTAAGTGTTAGTATTAGATTTGATGTGATTCTTGTTATATATGAAGCACGAACACAGGAAACATGAAACTGATACTGACTCGTCGACATTAGTAATAATTTGAAAAAATAATAAATTAAACGGAATAACAAGTATCGGTGTCGCTTTCGGAGACCAACACTAACACGGACACACTTTTTTTAGAGGTGTTAGTGCTACATAGTTTGTTATTGCTATGAATTTGATGATTTGTAGTGTGTTTGTTTGTGGTGGTTTAAACATGGAATTATTAAATGATTGCGGGGAAGATGTTGTTTGTGTAGTTGGAAACTTTGTCTCCTATTAGTATTACTGTCTTTTGGATTTTACTTTGGTGAAATGTTCATGATGTTTTTTGGGATTGAACAACTTAAGGTGCAAATATTGAGAATTGTGGCAAACCTCCGAACTAGAATGAGAGAGAGAAAAAATTTGCTCTGTTTTAAATTTGTTTTTAGAGTATTGCTAGATTGGGCAAGTGTCATATGCAATGTTGTTAAATAGTTGGTATAGCGGCGCCGCTCTAGTTTAGTGGAATTTGGACAAACCTCTATTGTTTCAAGATATGCTATTTAGTACAAAATGTTGTCCAATAATATCACTATTGTGTAGTGAGATTGTAACAATCTGCTATTTTCTGCTAACCACAATTGACAATATTGGTCTTATGAGGTCTACGTGGACCGATGATTGCAAATCTCTCAAAACTTTGACGTCGGTTGACATTGTTACTTTTAAGTTGAAGTTTAGGGTATTTCACTTGCTTACGACTGAAAACATAGTGGCCTTATCGGTGTTGATTCTTTGTTTTCTTTTTTGCTGAACCGACACCCAACTAGGTCACTGTCAGAGTTGTTAGGGTGAAGAGTTTAGGGTATTTCACGTGCTTATGACTGAAGACAGAGTGGCCTTATCGGTGTACATTATTTGTGTACATTATTTTTTTTTGCTGAACCGACACCCAGCGAGGTCACTGTCATAGTTGTTAGGATGAAGAGTATCACGTGCTTCTACTTACGGAGAGCTGCATTGATTGTTGTTAAAGTTTCAGACAACTTTTACTCATTGCTCCCCCATAGATCACATGCGACACTTCTCTACCCTAGAAGTCGCCTTTGATTTGATGGTTGTAGAACTATGTAAGCTAATACAGTATAAGTGAAGGGCAAAGTACAGAAAGTTAAAGGGGGATTTAATTGAGGGGTATATTAATCTGAATTTGGTTTCTCTAAGTGAGGAAGTACATTATTTGAAAGTGTTTTTCAGATGGGGAAAATCAGGTTATTCTGTTTCTGCATTTTCCATTCTGTTTGTGAGAGCTCAGAATTTTCCGTTGCTGAATATAGATGATATAGGTTTATATGGTGAAAAGAGACAGGGGATTATACAATGGGCTATACTCATCCAACAAGCAATATAATAGAAACTGATTTTCCCATCTCTAACTATTGCGATGGAATTGTGAAAGGAGATAAGGAACTGTGTTTCAATAGAACTATGAGTGACGGACTGAAGCCTGAAGGTTTATGGTAAATTTTTAGGCTTTGACTCTGATGTAGAAATGGTAATAAAAGAATATAATTTATAGTTAATATCCCATGACTAGAGTCACTACCAGATACCTTAAATCAAGTTTTGGACTCACGGGTGTAGTGGGAGGTTAACATAATTGTCAAGAAACCTAGAGAAAGGTAAGAAAACTCAAGAGTATGAGGTGATATATCAATATCTTTTGCAAAATTTTCTATCAGCCTTTCAGGTGATGTTTGATCTGTCACCTTTGTTTGTTGCATAGCAGGGTCAGAAGTAGAGGATTAGGACTCAAAACTGTTAGTATCCAGTTAAAGGAAAGTAAATAAACAGGTAACCGAGGGAATAAATAGAAATTTCTCAATAGATAATTAATTGTAATAATGAGAGAATAAATAAGGACCATTTCACATATGATAAATTTTATTTGACATGAAAAAATATATAAGGGCCATCCTCATGCATTTGATCATAATTGATAGGAAAGAATATATAGGGAGCAAAAAAAGTTAGTAAGCAAGTGTTTTATGAAAGGCTTTACTCAGGGAGAATCCAGGTCATATTACCTGATATGTAATACTTTTTCGGTACATGTAATGCTTTTCCTACACTTCATGACACATACATCCCTAATGGAAATTGTAGTGGGCTCAGCATATTTGCATGAGTCTCAATGGTTGTAGAAAGTTGGATCATATTGAAGGGAATGCTCCAAAGAAGAATGACCCAGAGTTTGTGCGTTTGGATGATGAAGACTCATTTTTGTGACTGGTTGTGGAGCTCTATGATTATGATAATCTTTACCATCTTTTTCCCTTGAAGTAGGATTTTCTACCAACAAAAATTTTCAACCCCAAACAAGGAAACATGTCTGTTACAGAGTGTTACTGGATCCTTAATTTCCACCTTCGCTATGTTTGTTGTTTGTTGGGAGAGTTTTGATTTTGGGAAGAAAGAAAAGGCTTCTCTCACTTTCCTAGGGTTTCTATACAATATTGGGGAATTGATACTTGTAGGACGGTTATTCTTGATTAATCTTTTTTTTTGTTGTAATGTTTGAGAAAGAGTGTAACTTTACCTGTATCCTAGGAGACCGAAACTTTTTTGAAGCTCCTAATTCAAGCCATACGTGACTGTGTTAACGTGTATAAGGTATTCCATCAACTTTTGTTAAGCTCCTTAATCTGCACACCTTGCTTATTCAGTAAACTTTTCCCCCAAGACCAATTTGACAGTAAAGATCAATTGGCAACCAACAATAGTTTTGGTAGAAGGTAAAGGGACAAGGTCCTAAGGTTAAGAGAGTCAATATTTTATGCTATCAATCGAGTCTAGGTTCCACTATATTCTGTTAGTCATAGCCAGTTTACAAATTTTAATGAGGTATGGAAACAGCTGAGTATTTCACTGAAGTAAACTATAAAATTGATGATTTCTTTGTTGGCTTAAACACATTGTCATCCTTTGAATTATAGAAATTATGTTGTTAGAAATAATGTAAATAGGGTAATTTTGGCTGATTATATACAATTGCAATTAGAATATAATACTTGTCTTGTATGATCTTTGTTAGAAATAATGTAAATAGGAAGAAACATAATGCTATCGAGCCATAGCCTCGATTAGGAGGTGTTTTCTTTAAGTCATTGAGGCCCTTGAATTAATTACGTATTAATTACGTATGTAAGCTTGGCGCACAACTTGAGGGGTAGTGTTAAAGATAACGTAAATAGAATAGTTCCAAAATGATTCTATGTAATTATTACAATCGGAGTAATTATGAATCCTTATTATGGCTCTTTGTATATGTAATATTCTCTGATTTGTAATTTAGACACACAAATCCCATCATGTATTTCAACTCTTTTCCTTCTCAATTGATGTCATACCTGGTTATAAAGTTCACGTAGAATTTTATATTGTCTAATCCTCATTCTTCATGCATTTCCCTTCTTCCTTTTGCCTACTTATTTTGCGCCTATGAGCATCTAAAGAGTACTCTTATTTTGTTACTTCCGCGATGTCAATGATATCAATGTTTAATAATGGAAAATTTTCAGCTTGCTAATATAATATGGGATGAGGGAGGTGAGAGTGATGACCATATTGTGCCTTTTCCGGAGAGAAGTGAAGATCTTAGAAACAAGAAAGTGAATCAGGAACCAGCTGTGTGTAAGCTTACCAAGCGGAAGCAACCTGAAACGAAAACTGATTTTCACAATAAACCAGGAAGCAGTTCGAACCTTGATAATAGTGGAAGACTACTTGCCACAGGATATGGAGAAAGCTCATGGTCGGATTTGTCTTTATCCAGTGCAGCTAAAATTGATCAGGGTCCCCTGGGAAATGTCCTATCTAAAAATCAAGGTGAACCTAGCAAATTCAATACATCAAGAGGTGGTAAAATTGCTAATAGCTTGTCTCATATTTGTCTGTGCGTTTTTGTTTGTGCAGGCGTCTGTCTGCTGATGTTTTTTTGTGCTTGCATCCCATCGTCATAATATGAAAAATAATGAACATGCATGCTATTAGCTATATTTTTCCATTCCTAATTGTATAAATGTTTGACAGAAGAGACCACACATCATGAAAATGATGCTGAATATTTTCAAAATGCCGACGAAGGGAAAGAACAAGGTGATTTTGTTGATTACGACTGCGCTAACATAGGAAGTTTTGATGACCTTGATCGAATTTTCAGGTAAAGTAGATTATCTATATTATTCTATATCTGATCTGATACAAGCATATGTCTGATAGCATTGTAGCATTATGATCACAATTGTCATGGATTTCTTTGTATTATTTTTTTGCCAGAATTTCCGAAGTCTAAAATGGACTAAACTCTCCTGTTAACCTAACTGTTGTATTCACCACTTTTCACAGCCGTTTACAAACGGATCAATCTTAGTTTAAGTCCCTTCAAATTTATTCCTTGAAACTTGTGTGCAGCTATGCAGTTGTAGCTGCAATAATAAAGTAAACTCATTCAAAGTGAAAAAGGGTTGATTCTGATGTTAAATTTTGGAACACCTTTACTCTTTAAAATAGGAACATTGGTAACAGTAACAGTAAACAATAGCAGACATGCTTCTATCCTTATAGTTGTTAGTCTTTCTATTTTACAACGGCATCTATCTGACTGAGTATTCTCACAAGTGATGATTTTGCAGCAATAAAGACCCTATATTTGGCCATGAAAGTCTTGATAATTCTGATGAGCTTTGGTCTGCTAAAGATGTGAGTAACGATCAAGCACCAGCATCCTTGGCTGCACCTAATCCCACAGATGCTTTAAGGAATAGATCAGGGCATTTTGAAATCAAAGAAGAACACATTCATTGCAGTGATCAATCATTTTTCCATAGTTACGAAAAGATTTCTGGTCCTGCATATCAAAGTATACAAAATTCACACACAACAACTGATAATGTGGAATGCGCTGGAGATAGATGTAAGCTTACTGGAAAGGAGCAGCAGGTATGTCAAGTAATTTTCAACGACAGTCCATTATTGAGTTCTCTATTTGTATAATGGAACAAATAAATTTTTCATTTTGTCCTTTAGACTACATGATCCCGATATGTTAGGAAATATTGTTTTTCTTTCTCTACTCTCATATATTTAGAAGTTTCTAGTTGCATTTTAGTTTCTTAAGGAAGTACTGGTTTTGTTGTATCCTTCTTTGTGCAATCTGTTTTATTTAATTTGCATGATTTTCTCTAAAGGGTTCCACCCCTTTACATAATCATGTGCCATGGATTTCACCTGTATCCTTCTCAAATCCATCAAAAGATTTATTCTCTGTTATTTTATATATATGCAGAGTTTTAGGCAAACGAATCAGTTGGAAATCAAGAAAAAATCACAGATAAAACAAGAGGGAAAAGATTTGCAGGATTATAATGGGAGTTGGTCTTCTTCAGCAACATCGGCAAGACAATATGAGAATCAATTGACACCTTCTGTCTTACAATCTTTCCCCTCTTCGATTCTTGGGCAACGGAAGCAACTCCAAGGACCTGAAACACTATATCAGAACATCATAAATCCATATGCAGCACCTTCTGTGTATGGTAACCTTACTAATGCATATCCTGCTATGCCAATGCTATCACAGATTCAGTCAGGAAATCTTAGGCATCCACCTGTGCTCTCTGGGTATGAAACATCTCCTGGTTCGGTGAATCCGTTGAATTATGCAGGCTCAGTCAATCCTCAAACTATGACTCCTCAGGAGAAAATTGAAAAATTGAGGCGGCGGCAGCAAATGCAAGCAATGCTTGCTATTCAGAAACAGCAGCAAGTACTGGGCCACCAAATTGTTGGGATAAACTTAAATTATTGGGTAGTGGAAAAGTTAGATTCTCTTTGGGAATGAATAAGTCTTTTCTTCTTGAGACCCAGCTACATTTAATGTAATATTTATTAGTGTAATATTTATCTCTCCTATCCTTGGTCTCTATATAAAGACCACTTTGTAACTCATTTGGGTTAAGACATTTTGAACTATCAATACAAAGAGATAACAGTTGCAGTCCAGAAAAGTCCTCCACTGTAGTCTGTTCAATTTGTCTTCAAATTGGCATCAGAGCTCATGGCGAGCATGACGAGTCAAATGCCACTGCCACGCTTAACAAGATCAAACTACGAGAATTGGAGCATTCAGATGAAGGCGCTCCTCGGCTCACTTGATGTGTGGGAGGTAACAAGTGATGGGTATGAAGAACCGTCAAGCACAGCAAGTTTCACAGCAGCCCAGAACAAGACGTTGAAAGAGACGCGTTCAAAAGATAAAACAACACTGTACATGTTGTTTAGAGCAGTTGACGAATCAGCCTTCGAAAAGATTGCCGATTCAACTACGTCAAAGGAAGCGTGGGATACGCTAGAGAAAGCGTTCAAAGGAGCAGATAGCGTCAAGCAAGTCCGCTTACAAACTCTTCGAGGAGAGATGGAGAGAATGAAGATGAAGGAGACAGAGCCCGTGTCAGATTATATCACAAGAGTACAGACGGTGGCAAATCAGTTAAATCGAAATGGAGAAGGGATGACGGATGCTCGTATTGTCGAAAAGATTCTAAGATCTTTGACAGATAAATTCGAAAACATAGTGTGCGCAATAGAAGAGGCGAAGGATCTTTCGACAATCACTGTTGAAGATGTTGCTAGATCACTCGAAGCACATGAACAGCGAAAAACAAAGAAGAAGGAGGAAAAGACTGAGGATACAAAACTCAACAGAGACGAAAAAGCACTTTTTTCTCAAAATTGGCGTGGTAGAGGACGTGGACGTGGAGGACTTGATGGTGGTCGAAGTTACCAGAATGTCGAAAGAGGACAGTCAAGTCAACAAAATTGGCGTGGTAGAGGACGTGGACAAAGAGGTGGTAGGACGAACTACACAAATGTCGAATGTTACAAATGTAACTAGCAGGGGCACTATGCGAAGGATTGCAACTCCTACAGTTGTTACAACTGTGGAAAAATGGGACATCTTGCAAAAGATTGTCGACTCAGAAGAAAGGTGGAGGAGACAACAAATTTTGTTTTAGAAACAGAATCGAACGAAGGATTCCTATTGATGACTCAAAAGGAAGCAGACGAAGAAAATGACACCATGTGGTACCTGGACTCAGGAGCTAGCAATCACATGTGTGGTCACAAACACGTGTTTAAAGAAATGAAGAAGATTGAAGATGGCTATGTTTCGTTTGGAGATGCGTCGAAGGTGAAGGTAGAAGGAAAAGGAACAATTTGTTTCTTACAGAAGGATGATGTGATATGATCAATCGAAGGAGTGTATTATGTACCAAACCTCAAAGCAAATATCTTGAGTTTGAGACAACTTACTGAAAAGGGTTATTCGATACTCATGGAAAATCGAAATCTGCATCTGAAAGACAAGTCAGGACGATTGGTTGCTCAGGTCGAAATGGGAAGAAATCGAATGTACAAGTTGAACTTGAGAAACATTCAAGGAAAATGCTTACAAGCCAATGTCGAAGATCAAGCGTCTTTATGGCATTTGCGCTTTGGTCATTTACATCAGGCTGGACTACAGAGATTGGTGAAGAAAAATATGGTGCATGGACTACCAGACATGGAGTTCGACGGAAAGTTCTGTGAAGAATGTGTGTTTGGTAAACAGACAAGAACTTCATTTCAGAAGAAGGCAGAATATCAGGCTAAATATATTCTGGAATTGATTCACACCGACATTTGTGGACCAATTACTCCAGAATCCTTCAGTGGCAAAAAGTACTTCATTTCCTTCATTGATGATTTCTCAAGGAAAACTTGGGTGTATTTTCTGAAAGAAAAGTCAGAAGCTTTCGAAGCATTCAAGAAGTTCAAGATAATGGTGGAGAAAGCAACTGACAGACACATCAAAGCTCTTCGATCAGACAGAGGTGGAGAATATACTTCGACAGCCTTTATGAAGTATTGTGAAGAACAGGGCATAAGAAGATTTCTAACCGCACCGTACTCACCTCAACAAAATGGTGTGGCGGAGAGGAAAAATCGAACAGTTCTTGACATGGTTCGTTCAATGCTTAAGAGCAAGAACATGTCGAAAGAATTTTGGGCAGAGGCTGTGCAATGTGCATTCTATGTTCAAAATAGATGCCCACATAAGAAATTAGGAGATCAAACACCACAAGAAGCTTGGAGTGGACAAAAGCCAACTGTGTCTCATTTCAAAGTGTTTGGAAGTGTAGCTTATGCACATGTACCTGATCAAAGAAGAACAAAGCTGGAGGACAAGAGTCAGAAATACATACTCATAGGGTATGATGAGAAAACGAAAGGTTACAGACTCTTTGATCCTATAAACAGAAAGGTGATAGTAAGTAGAGATGTTCGAGTAAACGAAGCAAGCAAGTGGGATTGGAACAATTCGACAGAGGTTGTTGTCGAAGTGGAATTGGAGCAACTCGACAGAGGCATTTCGACTGAAGACTCCGACAATGAAGATGAGCCTTCACAACCTAGAATGAGAAGTCTACAAGACTTGTACGAAAACACAGAAGAAATGCACCTTGTATGTCTATTGGCAGATTCTGAAGATGTCAGTTTTGAAGAAGCAGTGAGAAACAAAGACTGGAAGAATGCCATGAATGAAGAGATAAATGCCATCGAACGAAATGATACCTGGGAACTATCAGAATTACCCAAAGGAAGTCGAACAATTGATGTGAAATGGGTATTCAAGAAAAAGATGAATGCTGAAGGTAAAATTGAAAGATACAAGGCACGACTTGTGGCGAAAGGATACAAACAGAAAGCAGGAATCGACTATGATGAAGTGTTTGCACCTGTTGCGAGAATGGAAACAATTCGACTACTCATTTCTCAAGCAGCTCAATACAAATGGCCAATATTTCAAATGGATGTCAAGTCAGCTTTTCTGAATGGTGTGCTCGAAGAAGAAGTCTATGTCGAACAACCCCCAGGATACATGAAGATCGAAAACGAAGGAAAAGTGCTAAGACTAAAGAAAGCACTTTATGGGCTGAAGCAAGCACCACGAGCATGGAACACACGAATTGATACATACTTCAAAGAGAATGGTTTTCAGCAATGTCCCTACGAACATGCTGTATATGTGAAGAAAGATAAAGAGAAAATGCTGCCTGTTGCTATCTATGTTGATGATTTAATTTTCTTGGGCAACAACAATCAATTGATAGAGGAGTTTAGAACTGCAATGACACAGGAATTCGAAATGACAGACTTAGGTCTGATGAAGTATTTCCTTGGACTAGAAGTTCGACAAGAAGAAGCTGGAATTTTTATCTCACAGGAGAAGTATGCAAAGGACATCCTGCAGAAATTTAAGATGGAAGGCTGTAATCCAATTTCGACTCCAATGGAACCAGGAGCAAAACTTTCAAAATTTGATGGGGGAGAGCGTGTCGAAACAAGCAAATTTCGAAGTTTGGTGGGAAGTCTTCGATATCTGACATACACAAGGCCAGATCTCTCGCTTAGTGTTGGAATTGTGAGTCGATTCATGGAAGAACCAGCCTACACACACTGGAAAGCCTTGAAGAGAATCCTTCGATACGTCAAAGGAACTGTGTCACTTTGAATGTTCTATTCAAAAGCAGAAGAATACAAATTGACTGGCTATTCTGATAGCGATTGGTGTGGTAACATAGATGATCGAAAAAGTACTTCAGGCTATGTTTTCTTCATGGGAAACACTGCTTTTACCTGGCTTTCGAGAAAACAACCAATTGTAACACTTTCGACATGTGAAGCAGAATATGTGGCAGCATCTTGGTGTGTATGCCATGCAATATGGCTCAGAAGATTGTTGAGCAAGATGAAACAAAAACAGGAAAATGCAACAATAATACAAGTGGATAACAAATCTGCAATCGAACTGGCAAAGAATCCAGTAAACCATGAAAGGAGCAAACACATTGACGTTCGATTCCACTTCATTCGAGAACATGTGAAGAATGGAGATGTCGAACTAAAGCATGTTGCAAGCAAGGACCAGGCAGCTGACATTCTCACAAAACCACTGTCGAAGGAGCTATTCGACAGAGGAAAGAAGATGCTGGGAATGATGGACCGTAGAAACATTTAAGTTTATGGGGGAGTTTTGTTGGGATAAACTTAAATTATTGGTTAGTGGAAAAGTTAGATTCTCTTGGGGAATGAATAAGTCTTTTCTTCTTGAGACCCAGCTACATTTAATGTAATATTTATTAGTGTAATATTTATCTCTCCTATCCTTGGTCTCTATATAAAGACCACTTTGTAACTCATTTGGGTTAAGACATTTTGAACTATCAATACAAAGAGATAACAGTTGCAGTCCAGAAAAGTCCTCCACTGTAGTCTGTTCAATTTGTCTTCACAAATTCCTAGCACTAGTAAATCTGTCGCTCAAAAAGGCTGCCCAGAAATTCAAAGTCATCTTAGTGATGGGACTGATCCTAAAATTGAAGATTTAAAAACTCTTCCTCTAATTGAACAAGATGATTCTACTACAATATCTCTGGCAATTGATGATGATTTTGTTGAAGAAACCATACTGTACAGGATTCAGGATGTTATATCAAAGGTATTGTTGAGTTGTGACTTTCTAATGTATGCTTGCAGTAAAATTATTTCGTTGTATTCTAATTTGGACATGGCTTCAATCCCGAGGCAAACTTTTTCTACAGTTAGATGTCAAAACAAGACTCTGCATCAGAGATAGTTTGTTTCGGCTGGCACAAAGTGCAAAGCAAAGGCATTATGCTAGTGCCACAAACAGTACAAACAACAATAACAAAGAGGAGTATGAATCTTTTGCAAAAGAAAGCAGTAGCGAGAACAGGTTAGAAAAGCTACAGTAATACACCACTACTTATTATTATGAATTCAGTATTATTATTTTATCTATGATGGACAGCTCCAAAAGCTAATTAAAGAATTATAAGGAATTGGAAAACCAAGTGAAACTATAATGAAGTGTGAGAAATTGGCTTAAAAACTTTTTGTTCTTTGTAATACATCAATTTCCGCTTTTGTTCCTATAAAAATTCTCGATGGTTTGGGTTCATGAAACTTAGGAATAGTTGTTTTTGGTCCCTTTTAATTTTGATCTGAGTCCCGTAATATTTGGCCATATTGAATCACTCCTGGTAATACATCATGAACCATATTGATTTCGTATGTGGAGTAAGGACTAAAAAAAACGAGGATCAAAAGGAAGTTTAGAACTAAACCCACCCAAACAATATATATTATGGGAATAAAACTGAAAAGTATTTTTATGGGGTCTAAACTGGAAACAGTGTTTACTACGGGGACTAAAAAGTCATTTGGATATACATATCTATAAAGTTGATTCAATAATCTCACAACACAGTTCCATTCAATCACGATCACTTACATTAGAGTAGGTTTAACTTATATGATTTCTTGTTAGCTAGCCTTTAAATTGTTGGTTGGTGCTGTGCAGAATAGACATGGCCTTGATTGTTTAAATGATCACTTATCATGACTTAAGTAGGACTTTGGTTTCCTAGTTATCTTATTATAGAGGTCAGCATTTTCTCCCGTAAAACTGTTAAGTGTATTTGCCTTTCGGAAACAATCGATTTCAACATTTTTTGTAATGTACATTACCATCACCTTCTTGATTGCCCTGTCCAGATGCTTAATGATAGAGACCCGAATGAGGGTTGATAAGGAAAAAAATGTAATAAGGAGTGAGTGAGGTAGGCTCCTAGTTGGCAAGTTTGTTATGCCGTATTAGTATAAACAACGAGGTGGGCGAATTGTGCTGATTATATAAGGATTATTCAATGAACCATTATGGTTAGGCGGGAGTTTTCTCCATCTCTGAGGAGCTTCGCTCAGGGGTAGATTGGGATTCATTCCCTTCCACACTTCTATCTTTCATTTTACGGTTGTATTCCTTAATTTGTGGTTTCCATCATTTAACAACTATTTTTACTTAATGAACTATGTTGGTGTAACAGATATGCCATGCCTGATGTTGAAACAGAGACGAATTCCATTGATCGAACTGTGGCTCGTTTACTCTTTCATAGGCCTGTGGAGTTAACAGGAAATTATTCTGACAAACTGGAGTCTCCCATTTCAACTAAGGTGCAATGTGAAAGCAAAGCAGCTGATCAAGTGGACTTCTCCATGAGATGCTTACAAGAGGAGTATTAGAATAATAATTTATATTTTATTTTATATTTACAAACTTGGTGACCAAGTTTGTTAGAGGGTATTTTAGTATTTTATTGTTGCTTTTGTAGCCCTAGTTTTAGCTTATAAATAGACTAGTGGTAGTGAGTATTTTTGTAATCCTTTTGTAATCCTTGTAGCCGTCATTCTATTATAATATATTCTTCTCTTGTTCATCCATTATTTCACCTTGTACACCAACAATTGGTATCTAGAGCTCCGGTTCGGATCAACGGGAAAAACACGGGAAACACGAGTGAAACGTGAGGATTTTTTGTGTGATTTAATTTTGGTTCTTGATTTGTGTTGAATCTAGAACAAAATTCTGATCAGAATCATAATTTTTTTTTTTTTATTCTGTGGGTTGGAAAACACTGTGTGTGGTAAGTTCTGAGTGTACTGTACAAGGTTGAAGATGATGAACGGCAACGGCGGCATGAACACCAAGCTTCCAGTATTTGATGGCAAAAACTGGAATCGTTGGATGATTCAGATGCGTGTACTGTTTGGTGCTCAAGATGTTCTAGATCTTGTAACTGAAGGTTATGTTCCGGTAGCAGCAGATGCGACTGAGGAACAGAAGAACGCGCAGAAGGATACAAGGAAGAAAGATCAGAAAGCATTGTTCTACATCCATCAGTGTGTGGATGCGAATGTGTTTGAGAAGATTGCAGATTCAACGACGACAAAGGCGGCGTGGGACACACTGGTCAGATGTTACGGTGGTGACGCATCAGTGAAGAAGGTGAAGTTTCAGTCTCTACGTAAGCAGTACGAGAATCTCAACATGAAGAACAATGAGAAAGTTTCTGAGTACATCTCCAGAGTGATTCTGATCACTAATGAGATGAAGGCGTGTGGAGAAACTCTTTCTGAACAAGTAATCATTGAGAAGGTATTGAGATCCCTTACTCCTCAGCTTGATTACATTGTGGTAGCAATAGAACATTCTAAAGATATGAGCACCATGAGAATTGAAGAGCTGCAAAACAGTCTAGAAGCGCAAGAGTTGCGTCTGACTGAGAGAACTTCTGAAAGGGAAGTAGAGCAGCAGGCTCTGAAAGCAGTTTCTGATAAGAAGCATCAGAAGCAGTCAGAAGCCAGGAGAAGATCTGATGGTGGTCAGAAGTCAGAAACCTCACCTTCTGATAGGCAAAAGAATGCTCAGAAGGGAAAAGAGAAGTATGACAAGAAGAAGATCCAATGTTATTGTTGCAAGAAGTTTGGTCACTTTGCTAGAGATTGTTGGTCAAACAAAGAAAGGAAATCAGAAGAAGCAAATATAGCCAGAAGTTCTGATGATGAATCTGTGCTACTGATGGCTTCTGAATCTGATGATACGAATTTGACAGACTGGTGGTATATGGACACTGGCTGTTCAAATCATCTTACTGGAAATAAGAAATGGCTGGTTGATTTTGATTCTGAAAAGAGGACAAAGATCAGATGTGCTGATGACAAATATCTTAACGCTGAAGGTATGGGAGATGTCAGAGTTGTTCTGAACAATGGGAAAACAGCATTGATTCAAAAAGTGTGGTATGTACCTGGCATAAAAAGCAATCTGATGAGCGTGAGACAATTAATTGAGAAAGGTTTTTCAGTTACCATGAAGGACAATCTTCTGAAGCTGTATGACTGTAATCAGAAGCTGATTATGGAGTCAGAACAGGGAAGGAATAGAACATTCAAGGTGAATGTCAGAACTTCTGACTCTGAATGTCTTAGTGCAACAAGTGTTGTGAAAGAAAGTGAGCTGTGGCACAGAAGATTTGGTCATCTGAATTTCAGAAGCTTAGAACATCTGAATTCGAAGAAGCTGGTACATGGAATTCCTACAATTAAGAAGCCTGAGAAGTCATGCAAAGTGTGCATGGAAGGAAAGCAACCAAGATTGCCATTTGCGTCAGAAGTTGCTCCAAGAGCAAAACATGCCTTGGGAGTAGTACATTCTGATGTGTGTGGTCCATTTTCAGTAGCATCGATTGGAGGGAACAAATACTTTGTGTCATTTGTTGATGAATTCACGAGAATGACATGGGTATCCCTTATTAAGTTCAAACACGAGGTGTTTGCTGAATTCAAGAAGTTCCGAATGAAGTTTCAAAATCAGAGTGGTCAGACTCTGAAGATTCTCAGAACCGATGGTGGGGGTAAGTATAACTCCAAAGAGTTTCAGAAGTTTTGTGAGGAGAATGGAATTGAGCATGAGGTTACTGCTCCTTACACTCCTCAACACAATGGTCTTGCTGAAAAAAGAAATCCTACTTTGCTTGATATGGTGAGAAGCATGCTGAAGGAGAAGAAGCTTCCTCAGAACTTGTGGGGAGAAGTTGTTGCCACCGCAGCATATGTGCTCAACAGATGTCTGTTGCGGTGATAATCAAATAACAAATTATTAATTAATTTGCATCATTTTCTTTTACAACCGACTTTGATTTATCCAAAGGAAAGGTTCAAGATCGTTAGAAAAACCTAAAGGGGGGAGATCTAAGGTTCGGGGGTTGGTTACGCCTAGGGAAGGTATTAGCACCCTAAACGTCCGTAGTATTCTACGGGAGCCTCTTGTTAATGTTATCTTATGTTTGCTAAGGGTTCTATGCTAAAGGTTGAAACCCTAGGGGTTAATATCTAAGTATACTCGATAAGGCATCGCACCTTACGCCTACGTATCCTCGGGAATAGAATCAGGGTATGCGTAGTTCTACTTCTACTGAATTATTGACTGTGGTCAATATTCAGAGGCAAAATGAGTACAAGCTCAATGTAGAGTTCAAGAACTCTCTAAGTCTAATTGAAATGGACCTATATTATGTTTTAGTTCGTAGGGGAGGTGATGGTTCATATGATGAATTAAACATGGACGGACTAATTCAAGGTTTAAACAAGTATTAGTGAAATAATCACCCAAGATCAATAAAGGTGCTCATAAATAAATGTTAACAATTAATCCAAAAATGATAAACAATTAACAATTAACAACACAATTAAGATTAACAACACATTGAGAATTAACAATTAACAACACAAATAGAATTAACAATTAACAACACAATTAAAATACAAATTGATTAACAATTAACAATTAAAAATACAAATGAAAATTGACAATTAAATTTAAAAGTTAACACAACAATTAACAATTAACATACATAGCATATTAATTAATGATATTCAAATAAACAATTAAGAAACAAACTATGAAATTAAAATAAATATTTTTGGAGTTTTGAATATATAAAATAATTTAAGTAAAATAAAATAAAAGAGTTTTAAAAATGAAAAGATTTTGAAATTAGAGAAAAAAATTGAAATAAGACGCAGGGGGTGTATGAGTGATTTAGGCTATTTAAAAAAATAAGAAGGATGGAATTGGGCCAGAACTGGGGGTGGCAGTAGCAATCGGGGCGCAAGGCCCGGGTGAGGAAAGAAGAGAATCAGGCGAAATAAAGAAAAATGACCAAAAGGGTTGATCCGCAGGATCGAACCCAGGTCATGAGAGTGAAAGGGTAATGGCAAGGCAAGTTTAAACCGTTGGGACGGCGTGTACACCCGGTAAGTATATGCTCCAATTAACATATAAACCAAACGAAACCATAAAATAAAAAGCAACGTACGCACACACATGATGGAGTAACAATATCAATAGGCCATGGATTGTTAAATTCGCTACGGGACAAAACAAAGCATCAGCCAATCAGACGCGCGCATGAAAACTAAAACATGCAAAAATCCAATACACCATCGTATCTCATTTATAAATTCCAACACAAACACTAAGCTTCAACCTCACATAAAGACCTCAAATCAAAACCAAACATCATGAAATAAAATGTCATTTTGAAGCATTCAGAACATAGAACACAAAGAAGCCATAACCTAAACAAGTGAGGGACTCTCTCATGAGCGAAAAACAAAAGAAAACCACTGTTCCAAAACCAAAACTCAGTCCAAGAAAAGTGAGAAAACAAACTTCTATTTCAGAACCGAACCAAACACACTTAACAACAACATATAGCAGGGGCAAGGTACAGCCCAGAAACTCATTCACATGATACATGAACAAACATCAATATTTAAAATTCAAAACATAACCAGCATATGCAAAACTCACGTATTCACAACCTGTTTCCTAAACACACTATCCTCAACACTCAGCTGGCCATGAGTTGAAAAGTAACATCAATGTACCACTCATAAGCAAAACAAACAATAGTTCAAAGACCTCATAAAACCATAAACTCTAGCCATGATAAAAAATGCACAAGAACAACATAAACCTTAGCAGCATATTATCACATAAGTTAATACATATCATGCATTCAAAAGTCATCATCTTGGTGCTCAAACGATCAAGGTCAAAACCATCCTAATATCACATATTCTAACATGGATTCATGGTGGTATTCATGGCAACAACTATAACTACATCATGCTGTTAAGAAAAGAGATATATAAACCTATTAAGTGGATTCAACAGAGACATATGGTAATGTGTAAGTGCAAACATATATAGTGATCATTCATAGATAAACAAACAGCAAATGATAGTCATGAACCAAAACCATAAACATGATAGTAGGAAGTTGAGAGATGCTTACCTGGTATCCAAGTGAGCAACTAAGAACTCCTTTCTTCTGCAGCTAGCTCGTGCATTCCAGATGTATATTTTTTAGAGTGTATTTTGTGTTGTTGTTGGTGAGAAATGAAGGGGAGAAGGGTCCTTTTTATAGGGAGTTCAGCTGGTCCATGAGAGTAAATAACCAATGTACCAAGGGTTTGTTTTGAAGAGAAAAATCGTGGAAGGATTTTGGAATATGGCTGTTTTGAACATAATATTATGGAGCCAAGTGATATCCCTCCTTTGGCTTTTTAGGTCAGAAAGTGTAGCATTGTTTTGAATTGCAACTGATGGTTTAAGGATATGCACGAAGGAATGTTGTGTTTGCTTGCAAGTATTAACATGAAAGTACAAAAGCAAAATTACTTGGCAGCGTACTTTAGGGATTTGGTGGTAAAGTGAAGTTGGAAAAGATGTGGTGAAGGTCTGCGGAACGTGTACTTGGAGAGAGAGGATAAAATTTGAAATTCAAAACGATGTGTTCTTGGTGCAAAATCAGCTCGAGTAGCCATATTCCATGCATGATATCTCTCAATTGTGTGATTCAAATTTCATGCCCTTTGGTTCTAATGAAAGTTCATGCATCATACTACAATGTTGATGTTGAAAGGTAGTTGAAATGATGCCTTGAATTGGTAGAAAAATGGCTTACAAGTCGTGTCCACCAAGCTGCTAAAATGAACTTAGAAAATTTCTAAGTTATAGAAATTTGACAACTTCAAGTGACCTTCTTTGACAGTCTATAACTTGAGAATGGCTTATCCTAATGAAATGTTCCACATATGGTTGGAAAGCTCTCATCATGCTCTACAACTTTCATTTGGGGCCCAAGTCTTGAATTCAAATGGAAATGGGTGAGAAATGAGGTTAAAGTTAAGAAAAAGAGTGATGAAAAGTGCTGAAAATTTTCTAAGTGTTGGTCAAAATATCTTGCAAGCTTCATAACTCAAAAACCAAGCATTTTTGGACAAAAAGTCATATGGAACAAATTGAAGGTCTTGAAAAGAGCTTTCCAATGAGCTTTGAGTCACTTCAATTGGGTGTGTGGTTTAGGAGTTATGGTCATTTCAAAATATGCTATTAGGGAAAAATCACACAAATGACACCTTTCATGGTCAAAACCCTACTTCTCTTGCAAGAAACCTCATGAAACTTGATCTTGATACTTTGAATACCTTATGAGACATACTATGATGATTAGAGCCAATGATTGCTTCATTTGAACCAAAACTTCAAAGATTAGGGTTTCAGTCAAAACCCTAATTTGACTGCGAATGCACTGAAGTCAACCCTTGTAAACTTGCTTCTTTCTTCATGTCTAAAGTTCTTAGGAGACTCTTGAGGATGTTTGATAAACCATAGAATCATGAATTAGGGTTATAGGGTTCATCTTGATGAAAATCAAAGCCATTGACTGACATGTCTCAAGGAAACCCTAATTTGAACACAAAAGAAACAAACTGCAAGATATGGGTTAGTTTAAACAATGCAGATGATTGACCTAAGATGCAAAAATGAAGATGACATCTAAGGGGTAAAATTTGGGGTACAACAGTTGCCCCTATTTAAATAGCTTCACCGGACGACATGAGGGATGGAAATCCTCGAAAGATCAAGGTGAAAGGTATTTAAATATAGCCAATCGAAAATGTTTGCCCTTAGATGACATGCACATGCTAAGGACAAGCAACAGAGATGCAAATGCTGACATGCCATGAACTTCTAGTATGATGATATGATGTTATGATAGATGCAAAGGTGCAGACAAACAAAACACCAAGGATGAAGGGCAATCCACCACAGGCGAGCTTTACTGGGGAAGGATAAGGTTAGTATCCGTGAGGAAGACTCACTGGGGAGACCCTGAGGAAACACTGGGGATAGAAAACTAACGAGGAAATCCTACAGGTCCTCACTGGGGATGGGAGCCAAAGAGGTGCTCTCCACTAAGGAAAAGTCCAAGGAGATGGACGATGGGTTTATAGGTGACCGGACGACACTGGGGGAATGAAAGTACACTCTTTACTGGGCATGGAACCAGAAAGAAGACATGATCTCCACTGGGGACCAGTTTGACATAAAAGGATAGACATCAACAAAAGATTTTCTGGAATTTTCTTATACTGAAGAGTTCAAACGGGATCTTCAAGAAAAGCCAGAAAAGAAAGACACGTCCGAAGAAACATCAGATGGCAAAAGAAACCAGACATCCAATAATGGCTTTGAATGAAAGGTACAAGTCACAATATCTAATAATGGCTTTAGATAAAGGTGAGAAAACAAGACTATATGGCATTGAATAAAAGGACACCAGGCATTCAATAATGGCTTTGAATGAAAGGTATAAATCACGATATCTAATAACGGCTTTGGATAAAGTGAACAAAGACTACATTTTTTGAATGCAAAGAAACCAATCATCCAATAATGGCTTTGAACAAAAGGTATAAATCAAAATATCTAATAACAGCTTTAGATAAAAGTGAACAAAGACTCGATCTGGTAAAATATCATAAAGAGAGACACATCCGGAAACGCATCAGATGGTAGAGAAACCAGACATTCAATAATGGCTTTGAATGAAAGGTACAAATCACAATATCTAATAACGGCTTTAGATAAAGTGAACAAAGACTCTATCTGAAAAATATCAGAAAGAGAGACACATCCGGATAGGCATCAGATGGTAAAGAAACCAGACATCCAATAATGGATTTGAATGAGAGGTATGACTCACAATATCTAATAATAGCTTTAGATGAATGTGAACAAAGAATCCAAGAAAGCATTGAGTGACTGTGCACTTTCAGGAATGGCACTTAAAGTAAAGGTAGGTCACTATATTCAGAAATGGTATCGAACGATAGTGAGAAAGACATCCAGGAATGGTACTGAATGCAAAGGAGAAAACTCATCCAGGAATGGCACTGAATGAACAGATAAAATTTTCAGGAATAACACTAAAAGATATCCAAGCAAAATTGATTGGAATTACAGAAGAGAGGCAAAACTTCTAGGAATAGCACTGGAAGAAACAAGAGGAATAAGATATCCAGGAATGGCACTGGAGATCAAAAGAGACGGACATCCAGGAATGGCACTGGAGTGAGAGAATATAGAGATCCAGGAATAACACTGGAATGAGAGAAGACCAACATCTATCAACAAGATTAGATGCGCAAGAGAATGACAACATTCAGGAATGGCACTGAATGAAAAGGACAGGTAACGTTTTGGTAAGGTAAGACGTGGATAACGACACGACCTCGGGAGAAATGCAGATGAGGATGAAACACTCATGCTTTGCACATGTATATGAATCATGCAGATGATATATGATCAAATGCAAATGCAGATGCTGACGACACAACTCGACTCTTTTCTGAGAGGAGACAAGACTGGAAGACTGATTCCTCAACACGGAGATCACTATCATTCTGCTTGGGGACTAGAGATGCTATTACTAAACACATCTCTGCCACTCTGGTAAACTGTATCAAGTGATGATCCTTGTAGGAAGGATGAAGAGTTGCTTGGGGATTCTTCAAGTAAACTGCCCCAGACTAGCTGATTGTTGTAGACGAACTGATCATTGCTTCAGTTTGTGTGAGTCTAGAAAGGACCGTTTCATGGTGCTCTTAGAAAGCTTGCCCCAGTCTGAGTCTTGAAAGATGATTGTTTTACTGTACACTAGGAAGGCTTGCCCCAGTCTGAGTCTTGAAACCTCTTCTGAATGAACCAAATCTGAGAAGTCGCCATTAAACCACAAATCTTGAAATGATTCTCAACAGGAAATGGAAGGAACTTGCCCCTGATTGGATCACCGACCAAGTTTCTCAAATGTTTGAAAATTCCTTAAGAAGAAAGCTAGTTTGCAAACAAAGGTATTTGTACAAACATGGTAAATGCAAAGTTCATGCAACTTTTGAAATCAAAATCACTTTGAAAGAGGTGCAAAGTATATGAGATACTGGTCAGAACACGGTGGTTCAAGACATTTAAAAGTGAAAGGTAAGGCACAAGGCGTGATACCCAAAATAGGTGATCTGCAAAGATCGTTTGGAGTCAGTTTACGCAACCTTGCTGTAGTATGCTTTCAAAATAACCTTGCTTCAATTAGGTTTTTTGAGGGTTATAACGCGACCTGGTTCACGGTTTAAGAAACAAAGGATAAAGGCTCAAAGTTTATTTGTGACCCACCCAATCTTCGTGATGATCTCCAGTCTTATGCTCAGTTAACTCAGACTAGGTACTCAAATTCCCATAGGTTAGGAATTGCACTGATGATAGTAATGATGATGGTTCAAAATTCAATGGACTTTAGATGACGATCACTGCTTCCTTACAACTTTTGGTTGTCATACAAGCTTGTTCTTTCTTCTCTTTGTATAAGGTAAGGTCACGAGCTTCACACTTTTCTTAGCTTTTGCCTCGAAATGGACTCGGCTCATTCTTTGAGTAAGTATTTCTTGATGACCCTTCTTTATTTGTCACTTTGGGAACAACTTGTACAACATTTGTTCATTTGATTTGGAAGAGTTGAAGGGTTGTGAATGCTTGGCTTGATGATTACGGTGAACCATCATTGGCTTTCGATTTGAAAGACATCTTCGACACCTGCTTGTTGTTTGAGAATGTAACCTTTATGTGAAAGGTGTCTTGCACGAAACTCTCGTATTTGAATGCACAATCAATTTAACTGAGAACTACCCTGCCCCAGGTTAAGATTGTCAGTTTTTATTTGTAAAGATAAGAAACTCCTACTTCAAGGCTCGTAGGGGTTGACGAGGGGTTATCTTTCTTATGTCTCCAGTGTTTGGGAATTGAAACAATGTCTTACATCGCCAGCAAAGTTTTGATTTGAAAGCATACCAACAATAATTATGAGTATAAAGTATCATCATTCTCCATCCAATCTTTGCATAATCAACAGAAAGTGGAAAAAAGAATTTTTATTTTATTTTTCATGAAAGAGGAAGCAATAAGAAGTAAATAGCAAACACAAATGAATTGAATCAAAAGTTGCAATGCTCATTTCATTAATTGTGAAAGTACAAACATAATTTGAAAACAAACAGCTATTACAAAATAAGGGAAATGCAAGCAACAAGAAACAAGGCCTAGTGACTAATCAAACACAAGGATGAGCTGTCATGTCTTTAAGAAGTAACTGAGCCGAAGTCGACTGAGGCTTCACTTGGCGTGCCCTGGCAGAGGATTGCTCTGAACATTGGGATTGTCCTTAAAGGAGAGGACTTTGTTCCTCATCAGCTCTTGTACTCTAGCCTTCAATGCAAAGCAATTTTCCAAGTTATGGCCTGCACCACCTTGATGGTATTCACAATGAAGATCAGCCCTATAGCCGGCTGGAAGAGGATTTGGAGGAGGAGGCAGAGGCCTTGTGGTAATCAAATCTTGTCAAACCAAACTAGGATAAAGTTTAGTGTAAGTCATGGGAATGGGATCAAATTGACCCCTATTACGATACTGGCTCTGTCCTGCAGCTGGACGTTGGAAAGCTTGAGTTGGTCGTGGTGCGGCAACCACAGGAGTAACAGCAGCAACCGTAGGGTGAACAACATACTGAGGTTGGGGACGAGGCCTCCTCACTTCAAACATTACAGCGTTGGTATGATCTTCCTTCTTCTTTTGAAAGTTCCCGTAGGATTTCTTCACAGCATTAGAAGATTCAGCAACCTTGGACATTTTTCCCTTTTTAAGACCTTCCTCGAGTCTTTGGCCAATAGTAACCAAATCAGTGAAATTAGAGGAAACACTTCCAACCATCTTCTCCCAATAGAACGGGGACAAGGTATCCATAAACATTCCAGTTAACTCCTTCTCGGCCAGGGGAGGTTACACTTGGGAAGCCAACTCTCTCCAGCGCTGAGCATACTCCTTGAAAGACTCTTTATCATTCTGAGACATGTTTTACAGTTGACGGCGATCAGGAGCCATGTCGAGGTTATACTTGTACTGCTTCATGAAGGCATTTATGAGGTCTTGGAAGCTGTGGATAGAGTTTAACAATTAACAACACAAATAGAATTAACAATTAACAACACAAATAGAATTAACAATTAACAACACAATTAAAATACAAATTGATTAACAATTAACAATTAAAAATACAAATGCAAATTGACAATTAAATTTAAAAGTTAACACAACAATTAACAATTAACATACATAGCATATTAATTAATGATATTCAAATAAACAATTAAGAAACAAACTATGAAATTAAAATAAATATTTTTGGAGTTTTGAATTTATAAAATATTTTAAGTAAAATAAAATAAAAGAGTTTTAAAAATGAAAAGATTTTGAAATTAGAGAAAAAAATTGAAATAAGACGCAGGGGGGTGTATGAGTGATTTAGGCTATTTAAAAAAACAAGAAGGATAGAATTGGGCCAGAACTGGGGGTGGCAGTAGCAATTGGGGCGCAAGGCCCAAGTGAGGAAAGAAGAGAATCAGGCGAAATAAAGAAAAATGACCAAAAGGGTTGATCCTCAGGATCGAACCCAGGTTATGAGAGTGAAAGGGTAATGGCAAGGCAAGTTTAAACCGTTGGGACGGCGTGTACATCCGGTAAGTATATGCTCCAATTAACATATAAACCAAACGAAACCATAAAATAAAAAGCAACGTACGCACACACATGATAGAGTAACAATATCAATAGGTCATGGATTGTTAAATTCGCTACGGGACAAAACAAAGCATCAGCCAATCAGACACGCGCATGAAAACTAAAACATGCAAAAATCCAATACACCATCGTATCTCACTTATAAATTCCAACACAAACACTAAGCTTCAACCTCACATAAAGACCTCAAATCAAAACCAAACATCATGAAATAAAATGTCATTTTGAAGCATTCAGAACATATAACACAAAGAAGCCATAACCTAAACAAGTTAGGGACTCTCTCATGAGCGAAAAACAAAAGAAAACCACTGTTCCAAAACCAAAACTCAGTCCAAGAAAAGTGAGAAAACAAACTTCTATTTCAGAACCGAACCAAACACACTTAACAACAACATATAACAGGGGCAAGGTACAACCCAGAAACTCATTCACATGATACATGAACAAACATCAATATTTAAAATTCAAAACATAACCAGCATATACAAAACTCACGTATTCACAACCTGTTTCCTAAACACCCTATCCTTAACACTCAGCTGGCCATGAGTTGAAAAGTAACATCAATGTACCACTCATAAGCAAAACAAACAATAGTTCAAAGACCTCATAAAACCATAAACTCTAGCCATGATAAAAAATGCACAAGAACAACACAAACCTTAGCAGCATATTATCACATAAGTTAATACATATCATGCATTCAAAAGTCATCATCTTGGTGCTCAAACGATCAAGGTCAAAACCATCCTAATATCACATATTCTAACATGGATTCATGGTGGTATTCATGGCAACAACTATAACTACATCATACTGTTAAGAAAAGAGATATGTAAACCTATTAAGTGGATTCAACAGAGACATATGGTAATGTGTAAGTGCAAACATATATAGTGATCATTCATAGATAAACAAACAGCAAATGATAGTCATGAACCAAAACCATAAACATGATAGTAGCAAGTTGAGAGATGCTTACCTGGTATCCAAGTGAGCAACTAAGAACTCCTTTCTTCTGCAGCTAGCTCGTGCACTCCAAATGTATATTTTTTAGAGTGTTTTTTGTGTTGTTGTTGGTGAGAAATGAAGGGGAGAAGGGTCCTTTTTATAGGGAGTTCAGCTGGTCCATGAGAGTAAACAACCAATGTACCAAGGGTTTGTTTTGAAGAGAAAAATCGTGGAAGGATTTTGGAATATGGTTGTTCTGAACATAATATTATGGAGCCAAGTGATATCCCTCCTTTGGCTTTTTAGGTCAGAAAGTGTAGCATTGTTTTGGATTGCAAGTGATGGTTTAAGGATATGCACGAAGGAATGTTGTGTTTGCTTGCAAGTATTAACATGAAAATACAAAAGCAAAAGTACTTGGTAGCGTACTTTAGGGATTTGGTGGTAAAGTGAAGTTGGAAAAGATGTGGTGAAGGTCTGCGGAACGTGTACTTGGAGAGAGAGGATAAAATTTGAAATTCAAAATTGATGTGTTCTTGGTGCAAAATCAGCTCGAGTAGCCATATTCCATGCATGATATCTCTCAATTGTGTGATTCAAATTTCATGCCCTTTGGTTCTAATGAAAGTTCATGCATCATACTACAATGTTGATGTTGAAAGGTAGTTGAAATGATGCCTTGAATTGGTAGAAAAATGGCTTACAAGTCGTGTCCACCAAGCTGCTAAAATGAACTTAGAAAATTTCTAAGTTATAGAAATTTGACAACTTCAAGTGACCTTCTTTGACAGTCCATAACTTGAGAATGGCTTATCCTAATGAAATGTTCCACATATGGTTGGAAAGCTCTCATCATGCTCTACAACTTTCATTTGGGGCCCAAGTCTTGAATTCAAATGGAAATGGGTGAGAAATGAGGTTAAAGTTAAGAAAAAGAGTGATGAAAAGTGCTGAAAATTTTCTAAGTGTTGGTCAAAATATCTTGCAAGCTTCATAACTCAAAAACCAAGCATTTTTGGACAAAAAGTCATATGGAACAAATTGAAGGTCTTGAAAAGAGCTTTCCAATGAGCTTTGAGTCACTTCAATTGGGTGTATGGTTTAGGAGTTATGGTCATTTCAAAATATGCTATTAGGGAAAAATCACACAAATGATACCTTTCATGGTCAAAACCCTACTTCTCTTGCAAGAAACCTCATGAAACTTGATCTTGATACTTTGAATACCTTATGAGACATACTATGATGATTAGAGCCAATGATTGCTTCATTTGAACCAAAACTTCAAAGATTAGGGTTTCAGTCAAAACCATAATTTGACTGTGAATGCACTGAAGTCAACCCTTGTAAACTTGCTTCTTTCTTCACGTCTAAAGTTCTTAGGAGACTCTTGAGGATGTTTGATAAACCATAGAATCGTGAATTAGGGTTATAGGGTTCATCTTGATGAAAATCAAAGCCATTGTCTGACATGTCTCAAGGAAACCCTAATTTGAACACAAAAGAAACAAACTGCAAGATATGGGTTAGTTTAAACAATGCAGATGATTGACCTAAGATGCAAAAATGAAGATGACATCTAAGGGGTAAAATTCGGGGTATAACAATGTCCAACGAAGAAGTTGAAGGAAATAGTTCCTATTCAGAAGTGGACGGGAGAAAAGCAAAGTGTTAGTCATCTGAAGGTTTTTGGTTCTGTGTGTTACAAACATCTTCCAGAAGCTAGAAGACAGAAGTTGGATGATAGAAGCAAAGTAATGTTACTGGTGGGGTACCACAGTACATGTGGGTACAACTTTTATTGTCCAGAAACTAATAAAGTTGAGTTCAGCAGAGACGTTATTGTGAAGGAATCAGAAGTTTGGAATTGGGATAAGTCTCAATCTGATTCTGATGTGAGAACTTCTGAAGGAAGGTCAGAAATAAGAGTTTCTAAAACTGATGGTGATTCTGACTCTGAAGGAGACTCAGAAGATGAAGGTGATTCTGATGATCCAGATTCTGATGATGATCAAGATTCTGGTGGTGATTCAGACTCTGGGAATATGCCAGATTCTGAAGATGGTCAAGGTTATGGAGGAAATCAACCTTCTGAAGCAAGAGCTTCTGAAGGAGAAACTTCTGAAAGAGAAACTTCTGAGGACAGAACTTCTGGGGTTCAAGCATCCGAAGAAAGTTCTGAACGAGGTCAGAGGCCACAGAGAATCAGAAACATTTCGAGAAGATTCGAAGAGTTTGACATGCTGCAAGACACTGAAGTAGATTCTGAAGGAGAAGTTATTCAGTGTGCCATGTTTGTAGACTCTGAACCTGTGAGTACAGAAGATGCTCTCAAGCAGAAGATCTGGCTGAAGGCCATGAAAGAAGAACTTGATTCCATATAGAGAAACAAGACTTGGAAGCTGTCAGAACTTCCAAAGGACAAGAAAGCCATCAGCGTCAGATGGGTTTTCAAGCAGAAGCTAAAGCCAGATGGATCAATTGGCAAACACAAAGCGAGGTTGGTAGCAAGAGGATTTCTGCAGAAACCTGGGCTAGATTATTCTGAAGTGTTTGCACCTGTAGCAAGACATGAAACAATCAGACTGGTGATTGCAATAGCTGCTTACAGGAATTGGCCTCTGATGCATTTAGATGTGAAATCTGCATTTCTGAATGGTCCATTAGAAGAAGAAGTTTATGTGTCACAACCTCCTGGATTTGTGAAAAAGAATCAGGAAGGGATGGTGTACAGATTACATAAAGCTTTGTATGGATTGAAGCAAGCACCCAGAGCTTGAAATCAGAAGATTGATTCATTTTTCAAGAAGCAGGGTTTTCAGAAATGTGAGATGGAATACGGTGTTTATGTTCAGCATATTTCTGAAGGCAATATGATTCTGGTGTGTTTGTACGTTGATGACATATTGCTGACCTGAAGTTCTGAACAAGAATTAGCTACGTTCAAGAAGGTGCTGATGAATGAGTTTGAAATGACTGATCTCGGGAAAATGACATACTTTCTAGGGATGGAGTTCAGATATTCTGAGAAAGGTATTATTTTGCATCAGCTGAAGTATGAACGAGAACTTCTGAAGAGATTTAAGCTGCAGAATTGTAAGGCTGCTATCACACCTGCAGATACGAATCAGAAACTAGATTCTGATTCTGATGGTGAGGATGTGGATGCTACAACCTTCAAACAGTTGGTTGGTTCTCTGAGGTATTTGTGTAATACCAGACCTGATATTTGTTATGCATTTGGAATGGTTAGCAGATTCATGAGTAAACCTAAGTGGTCCCATTACCAAGCTGCTGTCAGGATTCTGAGGTATATCAAGGGAACTCTGAAGTATGGAGTGTTGTTCCCTTCTGGAAGAAAGTTTGAATCAGAACTTCTGAGTTACTCAGATTCTGATTGGTGTGGAGACATAGTTGATAGAAGAAGTACTTCTGGATACTTGTTTAAGTTTCTAGGAGGCCCTATTTCTTGGTGTTCCAAGAAACAATCTATTGTTGCGCTATCAACCTGTGAAGCTGAATATATTGCAGGTGTTATTACTGCTTGCCAAGCTGTGTGGATTCTGAACTTGCTGGAGGATCTGAAGATCAAAGTTGACAAACCTCTGAAGCTGATGATTGATAACAAGTCTACAATCAATCTTGCCAGAAACCCAGTGTTGCATGGGAGAAGCAAGCATATTGAGACCAAGTATCACTATCTGAGAAGTCAAGTTCAGAATGGAGTGTTAGAAGTTCTGCACTATAGCACCCAGAAGCAGTTGGCAGATGTTCTGACGAAGGCTATCAAGACTGATCAATTCCTTCGCTTAAGGGATGGAATTGGAGTTGTTAGTTTTGAGGAAATATAAATTAAGGGATGGTATTAGAATAATAATTTATATTTTATTTTATATTTACAAACTTGGTGACCAAGTTTGTTAGAGGGTATTTTAGTATTTTATTGTTGCTTTTGTAGCCCTAGTTTTAGCTTATAAATAGACTAGTGGTAGTGAGTATTTTTGTAATCCTTTTGTAATCCTTGTAGCCGTCATTCTATTATAATATATTCTTCTCTTGTTCATCCATTATTTCACCTTGTACACTAACAAGGAGGACTTGAGATGCAATCAACAGTTTTCTCCCCTTGGGTTAGAGAATCCCTGCCCATCTTTTGTGATCCAGCCTGTGAATTAAGTTAAAATCAGTCCCGGCATAATTTCTGAGAATGCATCTAACCCTCAGGAGTTTGAAGCCTCTCACTGAAGAAAGAACTCATGCAGAACGGAGGGGTAATTCCTTATTCCTATATTTCTATGCCTTCTTTATTCGATTTTTATATATGAATTTACCAGTAATTCGAATGTTTTATTTTATTGTCAGCCTTCTTGGATCATAACCAAGCTCAAGTATCAATGTAGAATCCTGAGAACCAGTTTCATTTCATGCTTGCATGTCATCAGTAATATTTATGTTTCTTCAGTTTTAAAACATGAGATATGTATCTTCGTATCCAACCATACTTAAGTTCACCAGTGCTAAGCTGTTTTAGTCATAGCTACATTAAATATGTGCAGCAAAGGCACTCATGTCAAATTAATAATGTTTGCGCTGCCTGACTTAGACCACGCGTTAAATTTTGTTTTGTATTTCTGTATGTACCATGGCCAAACCCGTCCTTATCATGGAACAATGATTTGCGTGTTACCATTTGAGAAGGTCATAAACTTTTGATTTTTATTCAGGTTTTAAGTATAGGAGATGTGTCTAGCGAGAGTAGTATAAGTTTTTATTCGGATTGAATTTATGAAAGTGAGAAAATATCAAGTATAGGTGTCATAATATATGTCTTCATCTCAATTACTATAATTTTCAGGGTCAATGTCATTCTTATATGGGGAAGTTTACTCAGTTTGTCACCTTATTCCACATTGATTACATGCCATGCTTTTGAAGGTAAAAAAGATTATTGCTGGCTTTCTGATAATGTAGTGCAAAGATATGCCTACATTAAGTTGTTTCCCTCCTTGCTCACAGTCTTGAGCTTCAAGGCCGTCTTTGAGGCCTCACATTTTTTCATGATTAAACTATGCCAAAAAGGGCCTCCATACACATCATTTACAGTTAAATAGGGCCTCTTAAAAATAACTCACGACTCAAATAAAATTGACTCTAAATTTTTACATAGGGCCTCTCAAAAGTTGGAGACGGCTCTGTTGAGCTTAATAGGCCCATGGCTAAGCAGTCACATCTCTAATCCATATATAGTCTGGATGAAGTTGGTGCTGCATTTTCTGTTTGACTTTGAAGATTCTATCAATAGTTGATGGATGATGATGACAATGAAAGCCATGAGGAGAATGGTCAAGGATTTTGAACATAATTTATATTTTAGGAAATCGAAAAAATTTAAGTAAATTGTAAACATAAATGACAGACGGGTGTTGGTTAAAAGAGAAAATCAGTTCTTATATGGGTAATGTTGTACTCATGGATTTGATCTGAGGACCGGGATTATTTCCTGTTCTTTAAGGAAACGGGGAATCCGAAGGGTATTGAGACTGCCCACGTCTACGGATGTTTTCTTCCTATTTTTGAAAGGAACTTGAGAATGTCTTCGAGACTCAAGGAGATTAGACTGTCCAAGTCTAGAGTTTTATCTTTTGTACTATGCTTAAGAGAGATTAAGAGACAGTACATTCACGGTAGAAAGATCTAGACTCTTTGAAAGACTGTTCTATTAAGATGACTAATTTTTGTTCCTATACCTTTAAGAGGTCGTTGGGACAATTTGTACGAAGCCCAAGAGGAGGTGTGAACAACTTTTAGGAAGCCGAAGGGACAATTTGTACGAAGCCCAAAAGTAGGCTATCTTCCCGGAGGAAGAATCTTTATACGAAGCCTAAGAGGAGGCTGTGAAAACTTCTAAGAAGCCGACGGGTCCTTGTACAACGCCCAAGAGGAGGCGGGGATGCTTTTAGGAAGCCTGTGGGTCCTTGCACTAAGCCCAAGAGGAGGCTAATGAACAGTTCCATAAGGGGTTTCACTTGGAACATTGGCCTTCTGTATATGAACTGTTCAAGGGGGGAGATTTCTTAGATCTAGTTATCTAAAATTGTTGTAAAAGAAAATTCTCATGGTTTAGGTTATGTTGAAATATCTGGGAGAACGTCGGATGTAAGCAGACGAGGTTTTGTCTAGTTCTAGACGTAGTTGTCGGGGAAACTCTAAATATTTATACTAGTATTACACAGTCGATATGAGTTTATGAAAGAAGACTTACAGTGAAACAGCCCCACAATACAGTTATATACATATGAAAGCGGTAAATGAAAGCGGGTAAACACTTACTCGGTTGTAGAGCTTCCATGTTGTTTGGTTAGTTTGTTCAACAAAGAAAGCTTTGATAATAATATTATATTCAAAATCAAAGGAGAAAGTGCTTTGAAAAGGTTGTTGGGGCTTACAGCTCAAGGAGAGGCCCAAGGTTTTATCAGTGATTGCACTGTCGTTTTGTACAAGGACTTATACAAGTGACTGAGGCCCAAGAAAGGTTTTCTGTACAAATGGGATGGGTCTTACACTCTCTCAAGAGGCCCAAAATGATTGAAAGTAAACAAATATGGGTCTTATAGCTCAAGGAGAAGCCCAGGATTTATTTTGAAAAGGGCGACAATCGCGCCGAGGTTTGAAAACACCGTGGGTCTTATACAACGACTAAGGCCCAAACTATTTTGGTTTCAAAGAGGGATTGGGTCTTACACTCTATTAGAGGCCCAAAATGGTTTTGAGTGGGTCTTATAGCTCGAGGAGAGGCCCAAAATGGTTTGTTTTAAACGGGCGATGATCGCGCCGAACTTTTGAAAGACAACGGGACTTATACAACATTTGAGGCCCAAACTAGGTTTGTATTTACAAAGGATTGGGTCTTACACTCTATTACAGGCCCATGAGTGTTTGAAAAAGTTTGTTAGGGTGAAAATCAATAAAACCCTAATTTCATCATTTTTTAATATAATTATTCAAAGAAAATTAATACAAATGATAAAAATTCCAAATAAGTTTGAATAAACAACTTGTGATTTTGGTTTTTGGTTTGAAAAATGAGGCTTTCATCACAAGATGAATTAAAACCTACTTGGTTTTGATTTTCCAAAATGGATATTTATTTTTAAAAGGTTTAAAAACAAATAAAAGACATTTATTCACAAAAATACTAATTATATTAAATAAATAATATAAATCTAATTTTTTTTGGAATAAAATATTTCAACATTTTTGTGATTTTTTGCAAAAAGAACCAATAAAAAATAATTAAAATTGAAGGAGTTATTAATTTTCCAATTAATTAATAAAACATGAAAATATTGGAAAAAATAGAAAAAATGTGAGAAAACACAAAATGGTCTGGGTGGGGTTTGAACCCACGACCTCAAGGCTATAGGGGGCGCGCCTTACCACTGGGGTGGTGATACATCCGTTGATTGAAACAAACCAACAAATACACAAGGCTTGCCTTGTTTTCTAGGTCTGGCCAAGGCAAGGCAAGGCAAGTTTTGGCAAGAAACGGGAAGGTCCATAACTTTCTCATTTCTCCATGGTTGGGGACAAAATTTATATGCATCTGGCCTAGAATTTCACAAGGAATCCAATGGTGGTGGTATTTTTTCCAGATCATGCTCCCTCCTCAAAATCTGATAGTGGTTTTGAAATAGACCATATTTTGCATTTTCTATGCCATCTCTTGGTACAAGCATGAATTACATGATAAATTAGGACACACACAACACATATAACATGTAGAAGAGATGCATGATCAGTGGACTTCAAAGCAATGCATATTTTGGAAAGTTCAAGTCATGATGCTTACCTCTTTTTGAGCTTTTGGAGTTTTTTGCGCAATCTGCCAAGTTTCTTGTTCCAGAAATGGTTTGATGCTTTGGACACTCTCAAATGATCTCTTAGGAGCTTTTAGGATGATTGGAATCAGCTGGAACCTGCAAAAACAAAAATTGGCCCTTTCTTGCAAAAGGGGTTAAAATGGACAAAATAGCAACTCCCTCAATTGGTGTTCCAGATGTTGGGAGCCATTTGGGACAGTTGAAGGATGATATTTGGAGTGTGTTTGAGGTTTTATCTGGTTTGGAAAGTGACTGAATCAAGACATGGCTTGAAAAATGCACAAAAAGCCTATTTTGAGGTTTTGAGATGTGACTTTGAGATTTAAGGATTACAGGTCACTTGTGTGAGTTTGGACAGCTTAAATATGACATATTGGATGTGTTTGGATCATGAGCTGTGATGGAATTGCTCCCTAACTCAAAAACTCTGAGTTACCTTGCTAAAGAAGGCATTTTGGCCAAGAGAAAGAGATTTTGAGGAAAGCAAGTGTTGTGCTTTGGTGTACTCAAACTGAGCACAAATGAGCTCTATTCATAGTAGAGCAAGTTTGTTTTGCAAGCAATAGTGAATGGCAACTGCTGCAGAGGTTTGGCCAATGGTTGCACTTTGGAATCTCAAGTCTCCTCTAGCCATTGACTAGAGGTTAGAGCACAGAGTTGTGGTTCCCTAGTTGTTGGATCATTCTTGACTGAATTCAGTTGCAAATGCGTCAGTCCATGCCACCTTGGTGCATCCATTAAATGCTCCAATCCAAAATTGGAGTCTTGTCCCTCTTTTAGGGATTTCTAGGTTTGGCATGCTACTTCTTGTTCCAAAGACTTTGGAAGCTTGGATCAGTGTTTGTTCCCATTAGATTTGATCCTCAGATTGTCCAAAGTGATGACAAGGCTTGGAATTATCTGATTTTGCCAAATCGAGCAAAAGTACAAAATTCTGCCTAGCCTTGGCAGTTTTTAGCAAGGTATATTGCCATTGTCATATCTCATGGCTCAAGTGGAATTTGATGGAGTTCTTGGCCATTTTGGAAAGCCCTCATATGATACAATAACTATTTGATCATAATTGGTTTTGATACTTTTTTGGATCCAAGTGAAAAATGCCCCTACATTTGGAAAAAAGTGAAGGCAGATTCTGACTTAGTGAAAATTTCACTAAGTGTTGGAAAAAGTGGCATTTCATGTTTTCAGCCACTTTGATCATTCCATAACTCAAAATCCATAATGAATTGGAATGAGGTGTAGTTGAAACTTTTGTAGAGGGCCATGAGGGCTACAAATCCAGCTTTGGATGGGGAAAAATGACCTTGTGGTTTAGGAGTTATGGTCCTCCAAAGTTGGTACCCAAGCCACTTTGTTCCATAACTTAGAAAATTTTCTAAGTTTTTATGGTTACCCCTTCTACAAGTTATCCCACTTTTCTTGATTTTTATTGATGAATGATGATACAAATCACACATTAACGTCATTTTAGGGTTAAAAAACCATAATTGTGAAAAATCTCAAAAAGTCAAAGTTTGACTTTTGTGCACAGTTGACTTTTTGTCAGATGAACTCCAAACTGTGTGATCCTCTATGAAATCAAGTCCTTGACCTAAATCAAACTTGATGGATTGATTTAATAGGTGTTATAGGGTGTATTGAATCATGTCTTAGGGTTTGGGAGCATGTCCTGGTCAAAAGTCAAAGGCACAGTTGACTTTTCTCGCGAAACCCTAATTTTGGTTCTGATGAATTTGAAACTTGTGGATCAAGCTTCTTGGATCAATCCATTGTTGCAAAGGGATCAATGTGGTGTATTAGAGACCCTCAAATCCTCCTTTGAGGTCTTGGCTCATGTTTTGTCCCAAACGTCAACTTAGGGGTGAATTAGGTCAAGAAACCCTAATTCCTGATTTTTGGTGAATGCATCCCCTGAGGCTAAATTGACTTGATGATTGGGTTTATGATGTCCCTTAGAGCATCATAGGTTATGCTTTAAAGCATTGGATCATGCCCAGAGGAAAATTTCTATCTGGAGGCCCTGGTCGACCAAACCCTAATTTGGTGACATCGGCGATCTTAAGGCTTGATCCACCTAGAAGGGAGAAGCCTTGTGCTTAATCCTTGAAGTGGGAGTCTTCTTGATCCTTTGTGTATGTTTGAGAGGCTAGACAAGTTGAAGATCATGTCATTTCTTGATTGATCCTTTCTCTAAGAGCTCAGAGAGGGCTTGAAACCCTAATCTTTGATAGTAGTGAATGCTCACCCATCTTTGGGGAGACTGATAAGGTTTGATGGTTTACCCATATTGTGATGATGATTTGTCTAATGATGGGAAATCTTAGTGGTCAAAATTTGGGGTATGCCAGATTCCCCTATTTAATCTTCTTGGACACGAAGGTGTGAATGGCGAAGGTATTCGGGCATTCAGGGTGCAAGAGGATTAAATATCGGAATACCCAAAATTTTGATGGTGGTTAGGAATGGTAGTTCACGCATCCTTCTTCTTTTGCTAAGCAATGATGCTTAGAAAAGGTAAAAACTTCCCCTTGATCCTGGTTTTTCAGCCAAGGAACTGGTCTAAGTTTCTGATATAAACCTCCCCTCGATCCTGGTTTCCTACCAAGGAACTGGTCTAAGTTTCTTTTGTAAACTTCCCCTCGATCCTGGTTTCCTACCAAGGAACTGGTCTAAGTTTCTTTTGTAAACTTCCCCTCGATCCTGGTTTCCTACCAAGGAACTGGTCTAAGTTCCTTTTGTAAACTTCCGCTCGATCCTGGTTTCCTACCAAGTTACTGGTCTAAGTTTCTTTTGTCAATAAACTTTATTGACAAGGGATGCTATTTGTAGCGGTTCTCCTCAAATTTCTCGCCGAATTTTCATGGGGAGATGCCATTTGATGGAAAAAGTTTTGATTGTAGAGAAGCACAAACTTCTCTGTTTGAGACGCCATTTGTCGACTCTACTGGGGAAAACGAGTCTTCTTGAGAGACTGCTTTCGTTTGGGGATATTACATCATACTTTTCTCGAGATCTTCTTATAGAAATGCCATACGATGTACCCCAGTTTTGAGGTGCCGATGACTTTGTTGACATTGACATTCTGGAGAGAAGGACCAATGGGTTGCTGAAAGTCTTTAGTTGCAAGGCTTTCTTTAGGGATTTTCCTTAATCCGGGAAAGCAAAGATATCATCTTCCATGGTGAAGAGTGATGCTGGTTGAGGGTTCTCTGGTTTTTTCAGAGGTTCAAGTTATCAAAGTGATCAAGGGCCGACTTCATCCTAGAAATAAACTGGAGGAGAGAGATAGTTCAGACGCAACATTTCCTGACGAGGAAAGAACTGACAACTCGATTGAGAGGACTTCTACCACTAGGGGATAAGACCGATTAGAGTGATAGTGATGCAATATGAATGTGAATGCAAATCAATAATGCATGATGTATGTATGTTTATGCTGACAAAACTCACGCGACATACAAACTAAAAGATGAACACGACGGGATACTCGGCCACAGTGGGAGATAAAAAGTATCGCTGGTTCAAGATAGCAATTCTGCCTTGCTTAGGAGAAGTAGTCCTCGTGGGGAGCTACGTTGGTCGGGCTTAGAAGATAAGAACTCTGTCGTGGGTGTCAGATGAAACAATGGTCTCTGACACAGCTGATCCTCCATTCAGGTGCACTGGTTTAGAAGGAGTACTTTGATTATGTACTTTGAAGCTCGCTTACTTCTGGAGAAGCGATTAATGTTCTTTCGATGTTCAACAGTCAAAAGGATTGCCATCTTTATGTTAAAAGCAGAAAAAGTTTAACAAGTAAATTCATTTTTGTTTTATTTCAAGAATCGTTGATCATGTTAAAATGTCATTCTATAAAGCTAAAACAAATAAGAACTGAAAAAAAAAGCACAAGGGCTCAAATTTTATTGATAGGATGGAAATCAGCCAAACTCGTGATTCCATAGAGTATTTACAAAGTTAGAAAATGGTAATTTAAGGGAAAAGGGCTACATTGAAACATAACAACCACTATCCTTCTACCAACTTTGAATTCTGGGCATCATGAGCTTCTATCGAAGATGACCTTGACTGGAGTTTTCAGATGGATGGTGTAACTGCTGCCGAGGGACTTGCCCCTTTGTCGAATGTAGTTACTTGCCATTATCCCTAATTTTTGCCTGGATTGTACTGTGACGTTTCCAATCCACCAGGATGATTTTTGATCATGTCTCTAATTTTTTCCTGGATCGCCCTTTCGGGTTTTCAATCCACCGAGACGTTTTTTTTTATTTAGGCGAAGTATTTCTTGACTACGTCAACATTTGTGGGGTAGGCAAATTCCTCTCCGTCCATGGTTGCGAGTCTTAAGGCGCCGCCTGAGAAAGCTTTCTTGACCACATAGGGGCCGTCATAATTTGGAGTCCACTTGCCCCGAGAATCAGTGAGAAATAATTGTATCTTCTTGAGCACAAGGTCTCCTTTTCTGAAGATGCGAGGTCGACCCTTTTTGTCGAACACCTTCTTCATTCTTTGCTGATACAACTGACCATGGCATATTGTCGTGATCCGCTTTTCTTCGATCAGATTCAGTTCATCGTGCCGACTTTGGCACCATTCAGCTTCTGTAAGCTTAGCTTCCATCAATACCAAGATTGATGGGATCTCTACTTCTATGGGGAGCTCTGCCTCCATGTCGTATACTAGAGAGAAAGGGGTTGCCCCTGTTGAAGTGCGGACAGGTGTACGATAACCGTGAAGAGAAAAAGGTAGCATCTCATGACAGTCTTTGTAGGTTACAACCATCTTTTGAACAATCCTCTTGATGTTCTTGTTAGCCGCTTCTACCGCTCCGTTCATCTTGGGTCGGTAGGGAGATGAGTTATGGTGTTCGATCTTGAACTCTGTGCACAACTCTTTCATCATCTTATTGTTCAAGTTAGATCCATTATCTGTAATGATCTAGCTCAGAACACCATAACGGCATATGAGATTGTTTTTGATAAAGCGTACCACTACTTGTCGGGTTACATTGGTGTATGACACTGCTTCGACCCACTTGGTGAAGTAATCAATGGCTACCTGGATGAACCGATGTCCGTTCGAAGCCTTGGGTTTAATCACACTGATCATGTTGATTCCCCATATGGAAAAAGGCCATGGGGAAGAGAGAACTTTGAGATGTGTAGGCGGTACATGGATTTTGTCTGAGTATATCTGACACTTGTAACATCTCCTCATGTACTTGTAGCAGTCAGATTCCATTGTCAACCAATAGTACCCTGCTCTTAGAATTTTTCTCGCCATTGTATGTTCGTTGGCATGAGTGCCAAAGGACCCTTCGTGAATTTCTTTTATCAGCATGTCAACTTCTGGTCTGTCTACGCATCGGAGCAAGACCATGTCAAAGTTCCTCTTATAGAGTGCATCACTGCTCAGGAAGAAACTGCCTGCTAGCCTTCTGAGGGTTTTTCTATCTTTCTTGGATGGCCCAGGTGGGTACTCTTGTTTTTGAAGGAATCATTTGATATCGTGATACCAAGGTTTGTCGTCTATGACTGCTTCGATTGTGAAGATGTAAGCGGGCCTTTCAAGGCGCATTATGTCGATCTTAGGTAGGTTGTTCCATTGACCTACACTAATCATGGAAGAGAGAGTGGCTAATGCATCAGCCATGTGATTCTCTTCACGAGGGATGTGATGAAACTCGACTCTGTTGAAGAATGGTAACAACCTTCTCGCATAGTCTTTGTAAGGAATTAGTCTGGATTGGTATGTGTTCCAATCTCCTTTGATTTGATTGACGACCATAGCTGAGTCGCCATATACATCCAAGTTCTTGATCCTTAAGTCGATCGCTTCCTCGAGACCCATGATCCAGGCTTCGTATTCGGCCTCATTGTTTGTGCACTTGAATGTAAGTCTAGCAGTGAAAGGAATGTGGGTACCCTGAGGTGTTATGATAATTGCCCCAATTCCATTTCCGTAATGATTGACAGCCCCGTCAAAGATAAGTCCCCATTGGGAATCTGGTTCTGGCCCTTCACTGGGTAGCGGTTCATCGCAATCTTTCATTTTTAGATACATGACATCTTCGTCTGGGAATTCAAACCCGATTGATTCCTGATCGTCAATCGGTTGATGAGCCAAATAATCGGCTAAAATACTTCCCTTAACGGCTTTCTGAGCGTGGTACTCAATGTCATATTTTGATAACAACATCTGCCAACGGGCAATTCTTCCCGTGAGAGCAGGTTTTTCGAAAACATACTTGATTGGATCCATTTCAGAGATTAACCAAGTGGTGTGACGAATCATGTACTGGCGAAGACGTTTGGCTGCCCAAGCCAAAGTGCAGCAAGTTTTCTCGAGCATAGTGTACCGAGTCTCGCAGTCGGTAAACTTCTTGCTCAAATAGTAGATGGCAGACTCTTTTCTTTTCGTTTCATCTTGTTGACCAAACACACAGCCCATGGAGTCTTCCAAGACTGTTAAGTAGATGATCAACGGTCTTTCTTCCACTGGAGGTGATAGAATCGACGGGTTCGACAGGTATTCCTTGATAATGTCGAAGGCGGTTTGGCAGTCTTCTGTCCAAACGCAGTCCTGATTCTTTTTGAGTAATTTGAAAATCGGCGCGTATGTCGCGGTCATGAGGAATATGAATCTGGAGATGTAGTTTAAACGTCCCAGGAATCCCCTGACTTGTTTTTCAGTCTTTGGAGAAGGCATTTCTTGAATGGCCTTGACCTTGTCAAGATCAACCTCAATTCCTTTCTGGCTGACGATGAATCCTAAGAGTTTCCCTGAACGGACACCGAACGTGCACTTGTTGGGATTCAAGCGGATTTTTACTTTCGCAAATGCTCGAATAGTTTTGACAGGTGGGTCACATGCTCCTCCTCTGTTTTAGATTTTGCAATCATATCATCGACATATACTTCGATTTCTTTATGTATCATGTCATGAAACAGAGTAGTCATGACCCTCTGATAAGTTGCCCCGGCGTTCTTCAAACCGAACGGAATTACCTTGTAACAAAAGGTACCCCATGGGTAATGAAGGAGGTCTTCTCCATGTCTTTAGGCGGCATTTTGACCTGATTATAGCCCGAGAATCCATCTATGAAGGAGAAGACTTTGAACTTTGATGTACTGTCTACCAGCATGTCAATGTGTGGTAAGGGAAAGTCGTCCTTTGGACTTACCTTGTTTAGATCTCGGTAGTCGACACACATTCTGACTTTTCCGTCCTTTTTCGGAACTGGTACGATGTTGGCTAACCATTGAGGATATTCTGACGTAGCGAGGAAACCCGCGTCAATCTGCTTCTGTACCTCCTCTTTGATTTTGACAGCCATGTCTGGATGAGTCCGTCTCAACCTTTGTTTTACTGGCGGACATTCCGATCTTAACGGTAGATGGTGTTCCACGATGCTGGTATCCAACCCTGGCATATCCTGATAGGACCAAGCAAATACATCGGGAAACTCTTTGAGAAGTCTCGTCAAACTTTCTTTGACAGTTGGACTGAGCAGTGCCCCAATCTTGACTTCTTTTCTCTCTTCTTCCGATCCTAAGTTGACTGTTTCCAGTAACTCTTTGTGAGGCTCAATGGACCTTTCCTCTTGTCTGAGTAGTCGGGAGATCTCCTATGGAATTTCGTCGTCATTTTCTTCTTCAGCCTCAAATACCGGGAACTCAAAGTTGGGAGAAGGCATTGGATCGTATGTTTCAACGGGGTTTAAAACAAGTAATCTGCATGACGTGATGATTTGCGTTTAGAAGAGATAGAGGGAAAATGCAAAAGTGTGTGCAGTGTATTTCTTTTACTGCTTGTTTTTATTATTGAGTTATTTTTTTTAGGATTACCATTTTTTGAAAATCGAAAAGAGAAAACAGCAATTAATGCAGAAATTACAGAAAGGCGTTATTTTATTAATGAACGAGTCGATTCTTGAAACTACAGCCCTATAAAACAAAACTCTGTCGCTTTGGGCGAAGCGAAGAGGGAAATTTACAGAAAGTGAGCCCTATCAAAACATCCGTTTCACCTGGGCAGGGTGAAAGGTTAAAGTGAAGATGGCAATTACTTAGACTTATGAACAATCTTTGGAACATCGACAATGACCCATTGGCGGCGAACTCCTCGGTGAATCACAAAGTCTGGTACCTTCCTTGATTTGTCTTCAGAAATGACGCTGATTTTTGGCGGAGCAGGATCATTGGAATCTGTCACCCAGGAAGAGTTGTCGTAGGAGGATTCCTCAGCTGTATTTCGTGTAGTATTTGTACTTTTAGCTGTATCTCCCCATCCAGTTGGCTGAATGTCTTCGAGCTTGATATGAGAGCTTTCAGGAGCGGTGTACTTGACCATGAAGTCAAATCTTCCACTCTGCTATCCCAGGGTGTCCCACACTTCTTTGGAATTGGAGGAGTCATCCCTCTCGATGACGTTGACCTCGGAAAAAGCATAGTTGATGAATTCTAGTCCGGCAAGCTTTGTCAATTCATCATCGTACTGGATAAGTTCGAAATGACCTGAGTGTTGATCCCATGACATGGCGGGGACACATGTATTCTGTTCAATGATGCTTAGCTAATTTTCTTGCCCCAAGTCTCCGGGATACGGCTGCCAGATAGGCAAGCCATCCATTGGGCCATAATAGTCGTGGTCAAAGTTGTATTTCATCAGGTGTCTTCCTCTAATGAATTTGGCGGAGCACAACATCCTTCAGGATCACAATCTCCATATATCATTTCGACATCTGACCTTGGTATAAATCTCGGACTCTGTGCGGGATAGCAAAAGGGAGTCTGCATTTTTCCCTGAGACGTATAACCATCCTCATTAAGATAGGACTTCCATTCTTCATCTGTATCGGAGGAGTCACCCTCGTTGATGGTATGTACTTCTTGAGACACTGGGTGAAGGAAACCTCCACTGCGGAAGAATTCCTGAATGGGATGAAAACTTTCATCGTTAGTAGTAGTATGGGTACAGGTCGAGGAAAATCCAAGACCCTTCTTTGTTTTGTTGTCAGTAGGAATGACAAGCTGTCCCCATCCTTTTGCATTGTTACTTTTGATCACTTCAAGAGCATCTCTGTATGAGGAAATCGACGTTCCTCTTTCTAATTGATTCTCATTGCTCACCGAAAGTGCCTGGAACTGAGTTCCAACAACCTCCTCGGGTTCTACACAAGTGGATAATGAAAGGTTACTCACAATCAAGGCTTGTTCTCCACAGACCGTGACTAGTTGGTCGTTCTTGACGAACTTCAGTTTCTGGTGGAGGGTCGAAGTGACCGCCCCAACCTGATGTATCCAAGGTCTTCCTAATAAACAACTGTATGTTGCCCGGATATCCATGACCTGGAAAGTGACTTGGAAAGTGTGAGGACCAATAGTTATGGGAAGGTCGACTTCGCCGATAACCATTTTTCTGGATCCGTCAAATTCTTTGACGACGACCTTGCTAGTTCTCATCGGAGGTTCTTTGAATGATAATTGCATCAAAGTGGACTTCGGCATAACATTCAGGGCTGACCCTGTGTCTACCAGTACGCTGACTAAAGCATCGTCCTGGCAGTTGACTGTAATGTTGAGTGCCATGTTATGACGGCGACCTTCTTCAGGTAATTCCTCATCACTAAATCCCAAGTTATTGCAGGAAGTGATGTTAGAGACAATACTATCGAACTGTCTGATTGTTACATCCTGTTCTACAAAGGCTTGCTCCAAGACTTTCTGTAGAGCCTCCCTGTGCGCTTCTGAACAAAGTAATAGTGATAATACCGAGATCTTTGAAGGAGTTTGTAATAGCTGATCAACAATGTTGTATTCACTCCTTTGGATGAGCTTTAACATCTCATCATCATTTTTTGAAAGGTCGGGATTACTGGATTGACCGACTGGTGGATTGGGAACTTTTGTCTGAGGTTCCTTTTCTTTACTGGGTTCTCCAACTCCTCTGTTGAAGATTCTACCACTCCGTGTTACTCGACTGATGTCTGCAATATTCACGACGGAGGGTAACGGAATTTCTTTTCCATTCTCAATTGTTGTTGCACCGTATTTGTAAGGGATAGCCTTAGTTGATTCATATGGTAGCGGTCCTGGTAGATAGATGACTATGGGAGCCTTCTGATTTTTCTGACCATCGTAAGTAATTTCGATCCGCTCCCAGTTGGGAACCCTTGATTCGTCAAGTAGAGGGATAATGGCACAAACATCCCTAGTCCTCTGATGATCAGAGATTACGACAACATCCTCGATTTGATTAGCGAAGTAGTTAACTGATCCAGAACTTGACCATGGTTGAATCTCTTTGCGGTCCAACTGACTTTGAAGGGCTGCTCGCACGAGGTAGCATCCTTGATTATCCACTGAGAAAACTCCACACCGCTCATAGTTGTGTAGTGGCACCTGGACACGTCCGCTTTGAATATAGTGTAACCTTACTAGATCTGTTTCCATCGACCGAACATCCTGACTTTGATATCTAGTAGGATTCTCGTTAGTGATGCTAATTTGCTGGGTGTCTTCATCCATATAGATTGGAAGCCACCAGTGGTTCAATAAGTGCTTAAGTGTTTCCAACACAAGGGCACAACCCAGATCGTCTTCGCAACCCACTTTACAGCCCTGATAATCATGTGATACCAGGAACCCGAGTTGGACCTATTTAGCATGTAACTCCACCAGGCTGGTATTCATCAAGCGAATATCAAAAATTTGAATCATGTTGATTTGATAATGATTCCTATCATGGTAGTCTTGAATCCATCCAAGATCCATCTGACGCTGGAGGGCCTCTTGTACAAAAGAGCATCCCTGTTTGTTTACCGAGCAAGTCAGGCAGGAATTATAATCGTGACGCGGCAGATTATGATACTGGCTTTGCCTTGAGTGCATTGCCACCAAGTTGACATTCATCGCACGGATATCATGGTTTTAAATGATGTTGGAATTCGTATAAACCATGTTAACTCCACGAACTCGGTGCTCTTGGATCCATCTGAGATCCATCTGTTCCTGTAGAGCTAATTGCACCACAGAACATCCTTGATTGCTTTTAGAGTAGATATCACACTGGTGATAATTATGAGGTGGCACATGGCCATATCCACTCTGTCTACAATGCATCTTGACCAAGTTGGCCCTCAGTAAGAGTACATCGTGAATTTGATAGGTGTTGTTAGACTCTCCCTTTATCAAATTGACTGTAGCCTTCTCGTGTTGAGGCGGCGGGTTTGTGAGAACATTCGGATTCGTATCTTTAAAAGATAAGACCCCGCTCCTAACAAACTTTTGCACGTCAGATTTGAAACTGAGACAATTTTCTATGTTATGCCCTGGTCATCCTTGATGGTAAGGGCAAGTCTGATCCATCTTAAACCAAAAAGGCGGATTTTCCGGTACTGTAAGAGGAGACTTAGTCTGGACATGCCCCTTGGCCAGTAGTAACGGAAATAGTTCTGCGTACGATACGGGTATAGGATCAAATCCTGGTGGCCGCGTTGTACGCTTGTTGTTGTATTGAGGACGAGCCTACTGAAGAGGCTGTTGTATCCTTTGCTGAAATTGCTGCGACTGCGGTTGGCTTTGAGCAACCTGAGGTTGATACGTAGAAACAGGCGCAGGGTTAATAGTAGGAGTTACAGCTGCTAATGGTTGGTATCGTCGCCTTTGCTTTCCGAGAGAGATATTCCCAATATTCTGCTCTTTTTTCTTAGGGAGAGCACTACCGTATCATTTTGCATTAGTTGACGATCCAGCGTCTTTAACTAAACGTCCTTCTCGGACGGCTTCCTCAAGACGAACTCCCATGCCCACCATCTCGATGAAGTCACTGGGCTCACTGACAACCATTCTGTCGTAGTAAAATGAGCTCAAGGTCTTTAAGAAAATCTTTGTCATCTCTTTTTCCTCAAGAGGTGGACAAATCTGAGCGGCAATTTCACGCCATCTCTGAGCGTACTCCTTAAAGGTTTCTTTGTCCTTTTGCGACATTGATCTGAGTTGATCTCTGTCTGGTGCCATGTCTAAATTGTATTTATATTGTTAGACGAAGGCAGTGCCAAGATCTCTGAAAGTGCTAATCGTAGTGCAGTTTAAACCCATGTACCATTTTAATGCGGCACCGGTTAAACTATCCTGAAAGTAGTGAATCAGTAGATACTGGTTCTCTGTTTGAGCTGACATTCGCCGAGCGTACATCACCAAATGGCTTTGATGGCAAGAGTTGCCCTTGTACTTTTCAAAATCGGGTACTTAGAATTTGTGCGGGACTTTCACATTGGGGACCAAGCAAAGGTCTGCGGCGTCCATTCCAAATAAATCCTGACCGCGAATAGCCTGCAGTTCTTTCTGCATTTCCTGGAACTGCTCCTGGAATTCATCCATTCTATCGAACATACTTTCCTTTCCACCAGAAGGTATCTGTGGAATCCGTCCTTCTGGGACAGTGTGCAACACAGGGGGTGGTACTGTTACTACGGTAGTGAATCTTGGCGCTTCCCGAAGTTTATAACCTTCAGGAGTCCTCATTAGGCCTCTGGCATCCTCGCTTTCCCAAAGTTTGTAACCTTCAGGCCCATCGGCTTCTGCTATGATTCCCTGATCTTCAGTGATCGGCGGAACATATCCTTCCGGAATATAGTTAACATGCATGCCCCAAGGATGATCTTTCGGCATTTGATACCTAGGATCATACTTCTCTACTATGGGCGTTGAGGTGATCTCTGAGATCACAGTTCTTTGTAGGTGAGCTTCTGCCATGGCTTGCATGTCGTTACGAAGCTTTCTCATATCCTCTCTCAGAGCGTCGATCTCTTCTTTCAACTCTCTGTTCTCTTCCTCGAGATCATCCATATTTTTCTGATGATTGGCTTGAGTATTGTACGAATGAGACAGTTTGACTCTAGAACCGAGATACAAACGTGAGATTCGTAGGTAAGAAGAATGCGGGACGTGAGAATGATGAATGCAATGATTATATTAATTGTTTTTTTGGTTTAATCAAAATAAACTTTGACAATTAGATTACACATATCAAATAGTGGGGAAACCCCCATTTTATTGAATTCAAAGGACTGCGGAAATGGAAATACAGTAAATTACAAGGTGCAGAAACAGAAACCTAAGCTAATGGGTCCCGAGTCCTCTCTGAGGAGAACTCGGGTGCTGATTCTGGTACTTTCCTTTTCTTGGACCGGGGCTCTTGGGCCATTTTCGGGTTGTCATTCCTTTGCCAGGTGAAAGGAGCGAGCAAATTCCTTTGGTCATCCTGATTTTCTACAGCATGTTGCTCCAAAATCTCAATTAGAGCATCCTTATCTTTCAGCAGTTGTTGTATTTTAGTACACTCTACATTGAGAATGCGGTACTTGTTCTTCCAATACCTCCTCTCCTGTTGAACTTTGTTGAGAGTAACCTGAAGTTTTTCCATTTCAGTCATGAAGTACATAACAGATTCTCTTGGCGGAAGAACTTTGTGACGAGGATAAGGCATCTTTAGCTTGAGAGCTCTAGTTTGTACCCAGTGGAGATAAGGCTCCACCGAGACACAGTCTAGTTTTCCTAGAGACTCATGTCCTTTCTTATGAACATGTTTCCAAGCGTGCACTATTTCTGTCTTCAGTGCCCTGTCATTTTCTCCTTCCTTGAAGAAAAGACCTTCCAGATGAGCATTACGCGGGACATGCCTCATCGGGTATCCAAATTGACGACGAACTAAAACTGGATGGTAATTGATTCCTCCCTTAGTTCCTATGAGGGGTACGTTGGGGAAGTTTCCACAACGGTCAATGATCCTGATCCCATCATAAATCCTATTGTACTAATCTATATCAGAGTTGGTAAGAGACATGATTTTCTGCGACCAACGTAAGGCACTCTTATGATCCCAAAAAGCGACAGACTTAGGCAAATGGGAGATAAACCATTTATATAGCAGGGGTACACAGCACGTGATCATTCCTCCGCTGTATAAATTCCTTAAGTGTACAGAATGATACGCATCTGCGAGCAAGGTTGGTACGGTGTTTCCAATCAGAAAAATCTTAATGGCGTTGATATCTACAAAGTTATCGATGTTGGGAAACAGAAATAACTCGTAGGTGAGCAAAACAAACATGCTCTCGAAAGCGGCCATGTTCCCTATACTAGCAAAGTACAGAGCCTTCTTTACCAGAAACTTGGCTGGTAAACCTGGGATTCCTCCCTTGGTGGTCATGTGAGTCTTGACTTCTGACTCATCCAAATAGATTGCTCTTGCAATGATTTGATCCTTTGGAATTTCTTCCAGTCCAAAAAAGGGAGCTTGATCAGTAATGGGTAGATCAATTAGATGAGAATACTCCTCTAGTGTTGGTGCAAGCTGTTAATCCGAGAATGTGAAACAGTGATAGACCGGATCGTAAAACTGAACGAGTGCCTCCAGGATTCCTTCAATTACATGGACCCTTAACAGAGGTTGCAGACCTCCGTACTTGGCTCTGAAAGCGTCAGGGTTAGTGATCATCCTTGCTAAACCTCTCAAATCCCCTAGTTTTGGAACCTTGAAGGTATACTTGTGAGTTTTTCTTCTACCGAAATCCATTAGCACAATCCTTTTCTCTCTGAAATTTGCAATCATTGTCTTAGTTTAATTTGAAAAGGAGAGACTAGAAGAGAAAATTTTTTCTTTGTTTAATTAATTTTAAAATGAATGCATGAATGCAGAACACAAAAACATAGAAAAAACATGGGGTCAAAGGGTCGGTGTCATGAAGTCAAGGCTCTACCCACCCCAAAGGTTTATACTAGTGATTTTTGTACTTGTCTCTCAAAATCATTGATTCTTGTCGAGATAACATCAGGGGGCCGAGAATCGTGCTAGGTGATGTATTTCGAAGAATCTCAGAAGAGGGTAGTATCGCGTGACAACTATTTCCGATAGCTTCCGCACTACTGAAAGAGGTTTTTCCTAGGTGTATACTCAATCTTTCCACATGCGGCATCACACGCATTCCCATTAGCAGAAAAATAAACACAGATATCAATTAGAAAAAGCAGTATATATATTTGTCCTAATGTCCTAGACTTTTTAAGATTAAGAATCCTATGATCCTAACAGAAAATGGCTCCCCGGTGGAGTCGCCATTTTGTGGTACCTTCCCAATTTAAAGGTTTTGACCTAAGATCATAGTGAGGGCCGATCCTAGCAATAATGACATTGGAACCGTCATTCGGTGATACCTTGTGAACCCAAGGACTCGTCCTAAGAGAAAGTTTCAACCAGAGAGATAAGAGAGACAAGATTCCTTTGTTTGGCCCCACGGTGGGCGCCATTTTTCCTGTGAAATTGCCTAAGCTTAAGGTGTCCTCCTAAGAGACGGGAGAAGAACAAGTATCTCCCACTGTGGTCGCCATTTTTCTGTAGCGCGGTTTTTGTGGTTTCGAATCACTATCGCTTTGGTACTACAGTTCGATTTTTTTTTATCCTATTGAAGCTGATGAAGGAAGGGAAATAGATGTCTCCAATTAACCCTGCTTGCATACTGAGTTTAAACAGTCAAAACTGTTGGTTTACAGATGCGGTCAAAAGTGTGGGTCTCTCTTAGGTTATTTTGTTAAGAATAGAATGTCTGGAGGGATTCACTGGGAATTTGTTGGGATACTGTGCTAGATTTGCTGGAGGTAGGGGACTTTGGGGGTTTTTTATTAGTGTGCTCGCTAAGATTCTTTTTCAATTTTATGCCTACGTATTCCCGGGATAGGGAAATAAGAGTGATCGTAGTTCCTCCTATTCTATGGGAGGAAAAAGGTTGTTTTGGTGTCTTGTTCAAAGCCCAAGACGTGAAGCTAAAGGTGGTTTGTATCTTGTTCAAAGCCCAAGATGTGAAGCTGAAGGGTCTATTTGTATCTTGTTCGAAGCCTAAGATATGAAGCTAAAGGGTTTTGACTTTAGAGAGAATTTGTCATCTCTAAAGAGGGTTTGTTTGTCACAACTGTTGGGTGGCTGATTATAAAGGAGAATTACTTTAACTGGAATATGCGAATCCAGCTAGGGATGGCAAAAATATCCATACCCGCGGATATTCGTGGATAAAATCCGTCACGGATATGGGGCAGATAACTTAATGGATATCCACGGATAAAATAAATGGATATTTAAATATTCGTTTGTTAATGGATATGGATATGGGTTTAATGATATCCGTACCCGCGGATATCCATATCCATTAATAAATTATAAAAATAATTTAAATATCATTAGTTTATTATACCTTATCTTTTCATCTTCTAAAATAAATAGTCTTATTAAATTTCTTTCTTTTTTTAAATTTTCTTTGAAGAAAACCTTTCACATTTCATTCAAATTCTATTAGCCATTTCATATTTAAACTCTACAATACTTGATACCCCACTTCAAAAATTTCACAGTCCAACTAACTAGTGTTGTCATTCCTCTATCGAACCAGTGTCTCTCTGCCTACTCCTATGTCGTTCTTTCTTCCATCATAACTCACAATCACAATATCTTTTATTTGTTTGGTTAAAATGAAATGTATGAATATTATGTTTGGATCTAATTATATTTTGGTGAATAAGAAGAAAATTAATGTGATGAAATTTTATTGTTAAATTAAGAGCGAATTGTATGGATGTTATATGATAATAATTTTGTCTCTTTAAAAGAATTTAAAAGTATATTTTAAAAAAATAATTTTCATAAATAAATACTATCCATGGATATCTGTAAATATCCAAGGATACCGTAAAACCCGCGGATTACCTGCTTAACGGATATCCACATGGATATGGGACGGATATGGATATCATATTTATCCAACGGGGTGGATACGGATATCATAGTATCCGTCTCCATGGATATCCATTTACATCCCTAAATCCAGCAATGCCATAATTTCCTTTATATGGGTTTTTTAACCTGAAGGAGAAGACTTTAATTCAGTTTAGAGCAACGCCATCTTTCCTTAGGAATTTCTCATGCTAAAAGAGGGACAGTGGCGTGGATGTAAATAATCCAGAGGCTTGCTGCTTACAACAATTAGACGAGGGAAAAGGAGTTGTTGATGTTTGTATGCTGTGACCAAAGCATGATTTGATGCTAAAAGGTTGATTGAATCAAACGGGGATTTCTTTATACAAAGCCTAAGAGGAGGCTATTGACCCAACAAGAGGATGCTTTTGTGTCTCGTACGAAGCCCGAGATAGAGGCTAAAAGAGTTGACTCAACAAGAGAGTGTTTTTTATATGTGTCTTGTACGAAGCCCAAGACAGAGTCTAAAAGGGTTTAACTCAACAAGAGAGTCTTTTATACTCAACAAGAGAGTGTTCTGTATCTCGTACGAAGCCCGAGATGGAGGCTAAAAAGGGTTGACTCAACAAGAGAGTCTCTTATACTCAACAAGAGAGTGATTTCTATCTCGTACGAAGCCCGAGATGGAGGCTAAAAAATGTTTAACTCTGCTGGGGAGAATCATTGTACAAAGCCCAAGAGGAGGCTAGGGTTACTGTTTCAGTTGAGTGACAGGTCCAGTATGTTGGTTAAAAGAGAAAATCAGTTCTTATATGGGTAATGTTGTACTCATGGATTTAATCTGAGGGCCGGGATTATTTCCTGTTCTTTAAGGAAATGGGGAATCCGAAGGGTATTGAGACTGCCCACGTCTACGGATGTTTTCTTCCTATTTTTGAAAGGAACTTGAGAATGTCTTCGAGACTCAAGGAGATTAGACTGTCCAAGTCTAGAGTTTTATCTTTTGTACTATGCTTAAGAGAGATTAAGAGACAGTACATTCACGGTAGAAAGATCTAGACTCTTTGAAAGACTGTTCTATTAAGATGACTAATTTCTGTTCCTATACCTTTAAGAGGTCGTTGGGACAATTTGTACGAAGCCCAAGAGGAGGTGTGAAAAACTTTTAGGAAGCCGAAGGGACAATTTGTACGAAGCCCAAAAGGAGGCTATCTTCCCGGAGGAAGAATCTTTATACGAAGCCTAAGAGGAGGCTGTGAAAACTTCTAAGAAGCCGACGGGTCCTTGTACAACGCCCAAGAGGAGGCGGGGATGCTTTTAGGAAGCCTGTGGGTCCTTGCACTAAGCCCAAGAGGAGGCTGATGAACAGTTCCATAAGGGGTTTCACTTGGAACATTGGCCTTCTGTATATGAACTGTTCAAGGGGGGAGATTTCTTAGATCTAGTTATCTAAAATTGTTGTAAAAGAAAATTCTCATGGTTTAGGTTATGTTAAAATATCTGGGAGAACGTCGGATGTAAGGAGACGAGGTTTTGTCTAGTTCTAGAAGTAGTTGCCGGGGAAACTCTAAATATATATACTAGTATTACACAGTCGATATGAGTTTATGAAAGAAGACTTACAGTGAAACAGCCCCACAATACAGTTATATACATATGAAAGTGGTAAATGAAAGCGGGTAAACACTTACTCGGTTGTAGAGCTTCTATGCTGTTTGGTTAGTTTGTTCAACAAAGAAAGCTTTGATAACAATATTATATTCAAAATCAAAGGAGAAAGTGCTTTGAAAAGGTTGTTGGGGCTTACAGCTCAAGGAGAGGCCCAAGATTTTATCAGTGATTGCACTATCGTTTTGTACAGGGACTTATACAAGTGACTGAGGCCCAAGAAAGGTTTTCTGTACAAATGGGATGGGTCTTACACACTCTCAAGAGGCCCAAAATGATTGAAAGTGAACAAAGATGGGTCTTATAGCTCAAGGAGAATCCCAGGGTTTATTTTGAAAAGGGCGACGATCGCGCCGAGGTTTGAAAACACCGTGGGTCTTATACAACGACTAAGGCCCAAACTATTTTGGTTTCAAAGAGGGATTGGGTCTTACACTCTATTAGAGGCCCAAAATGGTTTTGAATGGGTCTTATAGCTCGAGGAGAGGCCCAAAATGGTTTTTTTTAAACGGACGACGATCGCGCCGAACGTTTGAAATACAACGGGACTTATACAATATTTGAGGCCCAAACTAGGTTTGTATTTACAAAGGATTGGGTCTTACACTCTATTAGAGGCCCATGAGTGTTCGGAAAAGTTTGTTAGGGTGAAAATCAATAAAACCCTAATTTCATCATTTTTTAATATAATTATTCAAAGAAATTAATACAAATGATAAAAATTCCAAATAAGTTTGAATAAACAACTTGTGATTTTGGTTTTAGGTTTGAAAAATGAGGCTTTCATCACAAGATGAATTAAAACCTACTTGGTTTTGATTTTCCAAAATGGATATTTATTTTTAAAAGGTTTAAAAACAAATAAAAGACATTTATTCACAAAAATACTAATTATATTAAATAAATAATATAAATCTAATTTTTTTTTGGAATAAAATATTTCAACATTTTTGTGATTTTTTTCAAAAGAACCAATAAAAAATAATTAAACTTGAAGGAGTTATTAATTTTCCAATTAATTAATAAAACATGAAAATATTGGAAAAAATAACAAAAATGTGAGAAAACACAAAATGGTCTGGGTGGGGTTTAAACCCACGACCTCAAGGCTATAGGGCGCGCGCCTTATCACTGGGGTGGTGATACATCCGTTGATTGAAACAAACCAACAAATACACAAGGCTTGCCTTGTTTTCTAGGCTTGGCCAAGGCAAGGCAAGGCAAGTTTTGGCAAGAAACGGGAAGGTCCATAACTTTCTCATTTCTCCATGGTTGGGGACAAAATTTATATGCATCTGGCCTAGAATTTCACAAGGAATCCAATGGTGGTGGTATTTTTTCCAGATCATGCTCCCTCCTCAAAATCCGATAGTGGTTTTGAAATAGACCAAGTTTTGCATTTTCTATGCCATCTCGTGGTACAAGCATGAATTACATGATAAATTGGGACAAACACAACACATATAACATGTAAAAGAGATGCATGATCAGTGGACTTCAAAGCAATGCATATTTTGGAAAGTTCAAGTCATGATGCTTACATCTTTTTGAGCTTTTGGAGTTTTTTGTGCAATCTGCCAAGTTTCTTGTTCCAGAAATGGTTTGATGCTTTGGACACTCTCAAATTATCTCTTAGGAGCTTTTAGGATGATTGGAATCAGCTGGAACCTGCAAAAACAAAAACTGGCCCTTTTTTACAAAAGGGGTTAAAATGGCCAAAATAGCAACTCCCTCAAATGGTGTTCCAGATGTTGGGAGCCATTAAGGACAATTCAAGGATGATATTTGGAGTGTGTTTGAGGTTTTATCTGGTTTGGAAAGTGACTGAATCAAGACATGGCTTGAAAAATGCACAAAAAGCCTATTTTGAGGTTTTGAGAGGTGACTTTGAGATTTAAGGATTACAGGTCACTTGTGTGAGTTTGGACAACTTAGATATGACATATTGGATGTGTTTGGATCATGAGCTATGGTGGAATTGTTCCCTAACTCAAAAAATCAGAGTTACCTTGCTAAAGAAGGCATTTTGGCCAAGAGAAAGAGAATTTGAGGAAAGCAAGTGTTGTAGTGCTTTGGTGTACTCAAACTAAGCACAAATGAGCTCTATTTATAGTAGAGAAAGTTTGTTTTGCAAGCAATAGTGAATGGCAACTGCTGCAGAGGTTTGGCCAATGGTTGCACTTTGGAATCTCAAGTCTCCTCTTGCCATTGACTAGAGGTTAGATCACAGAGCTGTGGTTCCCTAGTTGTTGGATCATTCTTGACTGAATTCAGTTGCAAATGTGTCAGTCCATGCCACCTTGGTGCATCCATTAAATGCTCCAATCCAAAATTGGAGTCTTGTCCCTCTTTTAGGGATTTCTAGGTTTGACATGCTACTTCTTGTTCCAAAGACTTTAGAGGCTTGGATCAGTGTTTGTTCCCTTTAGATTTGATCCTCAGATGTGTCCAAAGTGATGACAAGGCTTGGATTATCTGATTTTTCCAAATCGAGCAAAAGTGCAAAATTCTACCTATCCTTGGCAGTTTTCAACAAGGCATATTGCCATTGTCCTATCTCATGGCTCAAGTGGAATTTGATGGAGTTCTTGGCCATTTTGGAAAGTCCTCATATGATATAATAACTGTTTGATCATAATTGGTTTTGATACTTTTTGGATCCAAGTGAAAAATTTCCCTACATTTGGAAAAAAGTGAAGGCAGATTCTGACTTAGTGAAAATTTCACTAAGTGTTGGAAAAAGTGGCATTTCATGTTTTCAGCCACTTTGATCATTCCATAACTCAAAATCCATAATGAATTGGAATGAGGTGTAGTTGAAACTTTTGTAGAGGGCCATGAGGGCTACAAATCCAGCTTTGGATGGGAAAAAATGGCCTTGTGGTTTAGGAGTTATGGTCCTCCAAAGTTGGTACCCTAGCCACTTTGTTCCATAACTTAGAAAATTTTCTAAGTTTTTATGGTTACCCCTTTTACAAGTTATCCCACTTTTCTTGGTTTTTCTTGATGAATGATGATTCAAACCACACATTAACATCATTTTAGGGTTAAAAAACCATAATTGTGAAAAATCTCAAAAAGTCAAAGTTTGACTTTTGTGCACAGTTGACTTTTTGTCAGATGAACTCCAAACTGTGTGATCCTCTATGAAATCAAGTCTTTGACCTAAATCAAACTTGATGGATTGATTTCATAGGTGTTATAGGATGTATTGAATCATGTCTTAGGGTTTGGGAGCATGTCCTGGTCAAAAGTCAAAGGCACAGTTGCCTTTTCTCGCGAAACCCTAATTTTGGTTCTGATGAATTTGAAACTTGTGGATCAAGCTTCTTGGATCAATCCATTGTTACAAAGGGATCAATGTGGTGTATTAGAGACCCTCAAATCCTCCTTTGAGGTCTTGGCTCATGTTTTGTCCCAAAAGTCAACTTAGGGGTGAATTAGGTCAAGAAACCCTAATTCCTGATTTTTGGTGAATGCATCCCCTGAGGCTAAATTGACTTGATGATTGGGTTTATGATGTCCCTTAGAGAATCATAGGTTATGCTTTGAAGCATTGGCTCATGCCCAGAGGAAAATTTCCATCTGGAGGCCCTGGTCGACCAAACCCTAATTTGGTGACATCGGCGATCTTAAGGCTTGATCCACCTAGAAGGGAGAAGCCTTGTGCTTAATCCTTGAAGTGGGAGTCCTCTTAATCCTTTGTGGATGTTTGAGAGGCTAGACAAGTTGAAGATCATGTCATTTCTTGATTGATCCTTTGTCTAAGAGCTCAGAGAGGGCTTGAAACCCTAATCTTTGATAGTAAAGAATGCTCACCCATCTTTGGGGAGACTGATGAGGTATGATGGCTTACCCATATTGTGATGATGATTTGCCCAATGATGGGAAATCTTAGTGGTCAAAATTTGGGGTATGACAGGTGATAGTTCCTGGATTGGCTGGAATTTTGGTAAAACAAAGGATATTCAATGTTGATGTCAAGGTGCTGATGTTGTAACATTGAAGTCTTAACACTGGGCTGTGTTAAGTAGTTAAGTGCTAAAGTTGGATGTCTGATGTCACACAAGTGATGTTGTAACATCAGACCTGCAGAATTAACAACAGCAGGACATGTTATTAGGGCACGCGTATTAGCTGGAATTGTGGAGAGTGGTTGACTCATTGGATGAGAATATCTTGGGATAGATATTTTCTGTTACATGGGAGATTTGATTGCAGGTCTGTTGGAGAATTAAAAGGTTGAAGATTTAAAAAGATTTTGGGGATAAAATCTGTTTTGAAGATTCAGTTTTAATTAACAAATCTGATCAAATATTGTGACAAGTCCAAGCCCAATTCAGGAGCTATATAAAGCGCACAAGACCAAAGGAAAAAGTACATAAAACATTCAGAAGATCAAGAGCAGAAGGCTTAGTGTCTAGAGTTTGTTTAAAGTGCTTGTATTTACACTATTATAGGGTTTGAATAGGTGTTGAGTTTCTGTCCTCTCTAAAGCTGTGAAGCAAAGAGAGTTGTATGATTTGATCGAAGCTGTGAAGTAAGATCAAGGGTACTCAAAGTGGGTTCTTTGAGTGTTTGTAAGGGATTGAGTGGTGTTCTCATACCTAAGTGGTTTCTTAGGTAGGAAGTTATTAGTAGAGTATAAGTTTAGGAGATTGTCAACGGGTCGTTGAGTCTGTAAATTATATCTACAAGTAGTGAATTCCATCCCTGGCTTGGTAGCCCCCAGAGTAGGTTGGTTGTAGCCGAACTGGGTCAACAATTCTTGGTGTTATTTTACTGTTATTGTTGTCCATTGTGCAGAGTGTGTTGTTGTGACATCACACCTTAACATCACACGTCTGATACCAGAATTTCAATTGGTATCAGAGCAGGCATCCTGTCTGTCTCTGGGTGAGATCTAGGGAAGTTACTTTCTGGTGAAAAGATGGACAAAGAAGTTGGAGGATTCGTCAACAGACCCCCTATTTTGGATGGATCCAATTATGACTATTGGAAGCCAAGGATGACCACCTTCTTAAAATCCTTGGACAGTAGGGCTTGGAAGGCTGTTATTAAAGAGTGGAAAGCACCTGTCATGTGTGAGAAGGATGATGCTGGTAAAGATAAAGAAGGCACCTCTAAGCTAAAGCCTGAAGAAGAGTGGACCAAGGAGGAAGATGAGCTTGCCCTTGGAAATTCCAAAGCTCTGAATGCTATCTTCAATGGAGTGGATAAGAACATCTTCAGGTTAATTAATACCTGTGAAGGTGCTAAGCAAGCGTGGGATATCTTGCAGGCTACTCATGAAGGAACATCTAGAGTCAAGATGTCACGACTTCAGATTTTAACATCAAAATTTGAAAGCCTGAAGATGAAGGAAGATGAGACTATTCATGATTTCCACATGAGTGTTCTTGAGCTGGCCAATGCATCTAGTGCTCTTGGAGAGAAGATGTCAGATGAAAAGCTTGTGAGGAAGATACTTAGGCCCCTACCTAAGAAGTATAAGATGAAGGTTACTGCCATTGAAGAATCACAAGACATCAGCAAGATGAGAGTAGATGAGCTCATTGGATCTCTTCAAACCTTTGAGCTTGGGTTGAATGAGGAAGAACCAGAAAAGAAGCCAAAGAGTATAGCCCTGGTGTCAAATAATGAAGAAGATAAAGGAAAGAGTTCTGAATCCCAAGAGGATTTATCTCAAGCCATAGTGATGTTGGGAAGACAGTTCACCAAAGTATTCAAGAGAATGAATAATAACTCCAGGCCTAATGTCAAGAACATGACTTCTGACACCAGCAAGAAGGATGAAGAGAAGACTGCCCAAGATAAAGGAGTGCAGTGCTTTGAGTGTGAAGGATATGGACATGTCAAGAAAGAATGTCCCACCTTCTTGAAAAAGCAGAAGAAGGGCATGACAGTTTCCTGGTCTGACTCTGATAGTGAAAGTGAAGGCGAGTCAGCAAAGCATGTGAGAGCTTTAACAAGAGCTGTTGTTTCTGATGATGATTCTAGTGATGGAGAAGTAACTTATGAGGAGTTGGCATCTACCTATCAAGAGCTGTGTTTAAAAAGTGCTGAGATTTGTCAAGAAAACAAGTGCCACAAGCAACAGATTGCTCAGCTAGAGAATGAAAAGACAGATCTGGAAAATGAAGTGGTGCTAGTTAGAGCTCACCTTGATCAAATGACCAAGTCTGTTAGGATGCTGAGCTGTGGTACAGACACACTTGACAAGATACTTCAGTCAGAAAAAGCTGCTGGAGATAAAGCTGGGATAGGTTATGTGGCTGAGGACAAGGGAACTTCAGAAGGAAGCACTTCAGGTTCAAAGAAGGAAGTGTCACAACTTTCATCTCAACATCAGCCAAAGAAGCAGGATCCTACCCCTAAAAAAGCTGATGTTTCACAACCTAAGAAGATTGAGAAGAAGACTGGTCCCTATCAGAAGAGAAAGCAGCCACAGGGAGCTAGTCAGTATATGCCCCCACAATACCATGAGAGCATGCAAGCTGCTCAGTTCAAACAGCACATGTCTCATCAGATGTCTCAACATCAGGACAACTGGTATGGTTATGGATATGGATACACCAATGTTGTTCCTCATATCTATGGAAGAAGAAAGCCACACCATCATGGGAGATAATTCAGGAAACAGCATTCTCAGCCTTCTTATGGGAGAAGATACCAGCATAATAGATGGCAGGGCAGTTATGGTAGGAGGAGACCACATTATGGCTGGCAGCCTAAGCAATCTCATCATGGCAGAAGATTCAGAGATGAAAGGGTGAGATGCTATTATTGTGGAAGGTTTGGACATATGCAGTACTCTTGCTACAAGCTGCATGGATACCCTCAAACTCAAAACAGATGGAGAGAGCACAGGCCCAAAGTTGTTAAACAATGGGTACCTAAGGAGAAGGTGAAGTGCTTATTGGCTCACTTGGATGACAAAGAGGCTAGAAACGGAACATGGTATTTTGACAGTGGGTGCTCCAAGCACATGTCTGGATGTAGATCCATGTTTGATGATCTTAGACCTTGCCCCTCTCATGAAGTTATTTTTGGCAATGGAGGAAAAGGGGTTGTTGCAGGAGTTGGGAAAGTGCAAGGTGATGGTAGACCTGAACTTGACAATGTTATGTTTGTCAATGGCTTAAGTGCAAATTTGATCAGCATAAGCCAGTTGTGTGATGAAGGTTACAAGGTAAACTACACTAAGGATGATTGTGTGGTTTCTGATGAACATAATCAGGTTGTTATGAAGGGTGCCAGAACCATAGACAATTGTTATCAGTGGATTTCTCTTGAAGGGAATTCAACTAATGATGTTGATGTTATAACATCAGACTATGACATCAGGATGCTGAAAGGTCACTCAGAGTCGACAAGTGCAGATGTGAATGTTTTAAAAGGAAAGTCTTTATGGAGGGAGAAAATTAGTAATTGGTCTTTAAAGAGTTTTCAACATCAGGCGCCTTACTATATTGAGAATACATCAAGACTTACCAAAGCAATCTCATCGCAACGCTTCATCTCCCTAAATCTCAACAGAATAGAAAGTTCTCCTTCAAACCTAGTCTGTCACAAAGGAACGATGTCTGTCCCTTCCAAGAAATCTGAGCAGGTACGAACTAGGGTTTCTTCCGAAGAACTCATTTCTGAGTCAAGTAACCCTAAACCCTCAACCACGGTAAACAAACCTGAAGCTAGGTCATCATCCTCTCAAGCTGTTAAGGAGAAGTTTGATGTAGATGAGCATTTGGAACAGCTTGCCACCAAAATCCTTGAGAAGGGGATACGGGTGAAAGGGATTTCCGTCCCTCTAAGGCAAATGCCTGCTGAACAAGTTGACTCTCAAAGAGAGGACAAAAATCTTCAAAGCCAGGCCCTTAGTCAAGAAGCTGAAGGTGAAGATCCTGATGACACTGATGTCAGTCTTGATGTCAGAACATCATCCCCTAGGAATGAAAGCCACAGGGGTAAAGGGAAGGAGCAGGTTGAGGTTATAAAGATTAAGGACTCATCTGATGATGATAGAATTGGAAGAGGGAAGGATAAGAAAAGGACTTCATCTACAGACTGTCCCAAGTCATGGAACAAAGGTGCCAGGTCTGGGAAGAAGAGGAGAATCAGGGAAGAGTCAGATTCTGAGTGTGATGCTCAAGACATCAACCCTGCTACAAATCAAGTGCCTGATAACATCTCATCTCACAGTGCCAGAAGTGCATCCTTGTGGAAGTGTGTGAGCCTAAGAAAGGTAGCTCTGGAAAGAGAGGTAGTAGCAAAAGACTTAGAATCTACTGAAATTATTGACCTTATTAAGCTTGCTGGTCTCATAAGGACTGTGTCAGGGCTGGCTGATTGCTATGATAGACTGGTCAGGGAATTCATAGTTAATATACCTGAATCGATAAATGACAGCAAGAGCCAAACTTTCAGAAGAGTTACCATCAGGGGTAAGTGTGTCTGGTTCTCTCCTAAGATGGTCAATGCCTACTTAGGAAGAAAAGAGGAAGATTATGGGGAATTAGAAGCCTCCAACAATGTTATATGCAGAGAAATCACTGCTGGTCGGGTAGATTTTTGGCCCGTAGAAGGAAAGCTGTTAGCCAGTTTGTTGAGTGTCAAATATGCTTTTCTGCATAGAATAGGTATTGCCAACTGGGTTCCTACTAGTCACAAGACCACAATTTCTGTTGAATTGGGGAAGATAATCTATGCAGTTGGGACAAAGCAAAGAATTGACTATGGCTCCTACATCTATGATCATACTATTAAGCATGCTGCTACAAATGCTGTGAAGATGCACATTGCTTTTCCCTCTCTCATTTGTGGGATTACCTTGTCTCAACATCCTGGAATTCTACAGCATTCAGATGTAGTGTACAAAAGGAAGCCTGCCTTGTTACTTCATTACAAGTTGAAACATGTTCCTAACAATGTCAATACATCTGCTTCAACATCACAACAGTCACCAGCCAAGACTAGGTTGATTACAGAACTAGAGGAGGCTTGCAAGGAGTTAGATGAAGTCATAAGAGTTAGTACTGAAAGGAAACAAAAATTTGAAAGACTTGTCATGGCTCTGAGATTGGCAACAAAGGAAGGTGAGGCTGTCAACACAAGGGAGGAGGCTATTAATAAAGACGATAATGATGATCTCAGCTCTGAAGACTCAAGCTTTTACTGATTGCCTTCTATTTTAGTAGGGTTGGCTTTATTTTCTGTAGCACTTAATGTGCTTGGTTTGTAATTTGAATATTGTGTTGTTTTATGCACTGTTTATGTTTTTAGTTTTCTTCTATGATTTGTTGTGCCTGTTTACTAACTGAGAGGCTAACAATGAGAGCTAGGGTGTACTGACTATAGTTCATAGGGCTTCTTATAGAAGCTTGCCTAATTGTGGCTAAAAAAGGGGAGAAAATAGCCAAGAGTGTCATTGCCAATTGCTGCTAATGTGATGCAGATATTAAGGGGGAGTTATTGACAGTTGCTATGCTGAGCAACATTGTTGAATGCAACATTGTTGAAAGTTGTTGCTGCATTAAGGGGGAGTTTTGACTGAGCTAGAGAAGATATCATGACATTTGAAGAGTGCAGCCAAGCAGACATCTAGGGGGAGTAAATTGCTGCGCATTATGAGCTACTGAACAATTGTGATGCTGGTTCATGTTTTCAAGGGGGAGCACCAATTGGCTGTTGTCAATAATGAAGATGGTGCTGCAGCAGATCAAGTGATGTAGACTATGAAGATTGTCAAACTGCTGCTAATGAGTTTCAAAATTTCTGAAGATTATTCCGCTGCTAAAATCTCTGAAGGTGCAGAGTGCAGAAGTTGTTTGCAGAGTGCAGAGATTGTTTTAGCCAAAATTAGCCAAAGGGGGAGATTGATAGTTCCTGGATTCGCTGGAATTTTGGTAAAACAAAGGATATTCAATGTTAATGTCAAGGTGTTGATGTTGTAACATTGAAGTCTTAACACTGGGCTGTGTTAAGTAGTTAAGTGCTGAAGTTGGATGTCTGATGTCACACAGGTGATGTTGTAACATCAGACCTGCAGAATTAACAACAACAGGACATGTTATTAGGGCACGCGTATTAGCTGGAATTGTGGAGAGTGGTTGACTCATTGGATGAGAATATCTTGGGATAGTTATTTTCTGTTACATGGGAGATTTGATTGCAGGTCTGTTGGAGAATTAAAAGGTTGAAGATTTAAAAAGATTTTAGGGATAAAATCTGTTTTGAAGATTCAGTTTTAATTAACAAATCTGATCAAATATTGTGACAAGTCCAAGCCCAATTCAGGAGCTATATAAAGCGCACAAGACCAAAGGAAAAAGTACATAAAACATTCAGAAGATCAAGAGCAGAAGGCTTAGTGTCTAGAGTTTGTTTAAAGTGCTTGTATTTACACTATTCTAGGGTTTGAATAGGTGTTGAGTTTCTGTCCTCTCTAAAGCTGTGAAGCAAAGAGATTGTATGATTTGATCGAAGCTGTGAAGTAAGATCAAGGGTACTCAAAGTGGGTTCTTTGAGTGTTTGTAAGGGATTGAGTGGTGTTCTCATACCTAAGTGGTTTCTTAGGTAGGAAGTCATTAATAGAGTATAAGTTTAGGAGATTGTCAACGGGTCATTGAGTCTGTAAATTATATCTACAAGTAGTGAATTCCATCCCTGGCTTGGTAGCCCCCAGAGTAGGTTGGTTGTAACCGAACTAGGTCAACAATTCTTGGTGTTATTTTACTGTTATTATTGTCCATTGTGCAGAGTGTGTTGTTGTGACATCACACCTTAACATCACACGTCTGATACCAGAATTTCAACAGGGTGTCGGCGAGACGTCGTGAAGTGTTTGGTAAAGCGTTATCGTAGTTACCTCTAGGACGTGATCGACCCGGGTGCTAGACTCTTGTACCAGTTCATGGCTCCCTTTCGCAAGGTGGTGGGGAAAAGTCTACACTTAATGGCTCCCTTGACGTTTCTGAAGTCGAGCATGGCTTCAAAACTTTTGACGTGATCGTCGGGGTCGGCCAGGCCGTCGTAGGTCCCCAGAGGCGGGGGTTTCTCCATGCCCGCAGGGATTGGGGCGTCCATGATCTCCCATGACAGGGGGGTCCTCTGGTCGTCGTCGTAGCTTCCGACTGGGGACCTTAAAGGGGATCGGTGGTGTCGTCCAGGTCCTTGTCGTGGAGGGGAGTTCCTGGAAAGGTTCCTCGGTCTCTCCTCGACGGTCTTGCTCCTCTTGGAAGTCGAGGATCGCCTGGGTTCCTTCCGAGGAGGGGAACGATGGCGCTTCTGGGAGGTTTCTGGCTGGGGGCGCTCGAGACGTAGCCGGCGACCCTTGCGAACTGGCAAGGGAGTCTGAGATTCTTCCGGAGGAGTCCTTCACGGGGAAGGAGAACGGCAAGGTGAAGGCGGACGATGATGTCTTCGCGGGGAAGATCGTCGTGTTCGCCCTCGCTCGAGTGCTTTAATTCTGAGATTCTGGTGCATGATCAGCTGGTTGGTCTGGTTGACCAAGGCGAATAGAGCCACGGTGCTCGAATCGACATTGGGTGGAGGAATAACTGGCTGAAAAGCGGCTTGCTGGTCGTCCTGCTGGGCGGCGTCGTAAGCCGTGTCTTCGGAGTCGGGGGAGGCGGTCTGCCCGTCTCTTATGTCGCCATCTTCGACGTGGAGGGCAGCATTGTCTTCACCATGGTTTCCATTCTTGAGCTGCGCGAAGACGGTGTCCAGAGCTTTGTTCGCAGACGGGTTGTTGGCCATGCTGGTGATGAACGAAGGAATTGCTTTGGTTTAACGACAGATGAAAAACGGGGAAGCAGTGTTTCCCACAAACGGCGCCACTGATCGTACCTGGATCAGACTGTTATGTAGTGGTCAGCAACATCGTATGGACTTCAGCTCCAGTGATAATGATACGGCGGGGGGGTGTACCTACAAGGTACTCCGACGCTCAAGTAAGAAAAAGGGGAGTAAGCAAGTACAGAGAATATAGGTGAGAGTTAGAATATTTTGTAACCTGGCCCTCTCAAGTGAGAGGGTATTTATAGAGAGCCCCAGCGCGGGCCAATGGTTACCTGCACTGGGCTGGATTGCAAGGCCTAATCCAAGTAACTTCTAGGGCTTGCGTGGCGTAGTGAAGACCAGCACGTGGTCTTCGCCCTGGTGTAACGGTCCCTAACTTTCCGGAAGTAGGACAGACCGATTCCTTCGGGAGTGGGAAGTTATAAGAGAATGTGTCCTTGCGGGGAGGAGCACGTGGGTGTCGAGGAGAGGTGTATCCATAAGCCATATGCTTCTGCTCGATAATCTTTGCCTCGCGTGCCCGACGTGCCTGACACGGAGGCGATGTTGGGCCTCGTTGGGCCTTCGCTGGTCATTGGGTTTGGGCCTGCCCGACAGTAGGGCAGGCGCTGGCCCAGTCCAAAACACTTTCCAACTGATTGTTGTCCCAAATATAGTGAACACATATCCAGAAATAGATTTTCTGGAATCCATATAACCTGTATAATTAGAGTCGACATATCCTTCGATTGTTGCTTTACTATCTTCACTCAAGGCTCCACCATAAATTAGGACTCTATTCAGAGACCCATTTATGTACCTTAAAATCCACTTCAATGCTTGCCAATGAGCCTTTCCAAGATTCGTCATGTACCTGCTTACAATGCATATGCTATGTCAGGTCTTGTGCAGACCATAGCATACATCAAAGAACCCCCTATATTAGCATATGTAATGATATTTATATAAGCTCTTTCGACATCAGTACTAGGACATTGATCTATACTCAGCTTGAATTAAGGGTTTGTCAGAGCCACAACAGGCTTTGAATTCGACATACCATACTTTTCGAGAATCTTCCGTAGGTATGCCTCTTGAGATAAACATAATTTCGACTGCTTTCTATCTCTTCGAATGTCAATCCCAAGAATCCTGTACGCAGCTCCCAGATCCTTCATGTCAAACTCCTTATTGAGTTCAGCCTTCACCCTCATTACATTTTCGACATTTTTGCTTGCTATTAGAATATCATCCACATAAAGCAACAAAATAACAAATGAATTACCAGGTTGAAATCTGAAGTAAACACAGTGGTCGAACTGACTTCTAATGAAACTTATGCGTGCCATGAACTTGTCGAATCTCCTATTCCACCGTCGAGGAGATTATTTCAGTCCATATAAAGATATCTTTAGTTTGCACACATAATCTTCCTTCCCCTTTTCGACATACCCTTCAGGTTTCCTCATCAGGATTGTTTCATCTAGATCACCATACAAGAATGCAGTCTTCACATCCATCTGTTCCAGTTCAAGGTCGAACTGTGCCACTATGGCAAGCAACGCTCTAATGGACCTGTGCTTCACAACAGGAGAGAACACATCATTGAAGTCAACATCTTCTTTCTGAGTGAACCCCCTAGCGACCAATCTTGCCTTGTATCTCTTCGATGTTGTAATACCCTATATTATTTAAAGGCTCAATTGGATATCATAAGAGATCAGATGAGCTTTTGTGTACTCTATCTTTGGATAATTGGATTAATGGAATCCTCTAAGTACTTTAAGTATTGACATTTGGGATCAATAGAGCAACTAATGAACTCTGAAGAGATCAATTATTTTATTAAAGAGACGGATTAATATTTATTAATCCAGGAAAGTATTTTAAGGTAACTCTAATAATTGATCAACTGGTGTGAGACTATAAAATATCAATTGGAGATATTTTACCCTGTTGGATTATATTATATAATATTGGTTTATATATATATATATATATATATATATATATATATATATATATATATATATATATATATATATATATATATATATATATATATTTGTTGGAAAGAGAAAGAGAAAGTGGGAGAAGAAGAAAAAGAAAAATAGAGAAAGAAGAAAAAGAAGAAAACGTGGAAAAGGAGAAGAAGAGAAAGAAGAGAAGGTGAAAGCTTGGATCTTCATCATCATCACTATTCATCATCTTCTTCAACCTCATCTTCAATGTTAAGGTGGGTTCTAGTTAGACACTTTAAGTTCTAGAAATATATGTTTAGAACTTAGGTTAGATTTGAGAGAAAATGATTAAACAGATAAATCAATGAAATCTAACGGATGAAATGCGATATAACATGCGTAGTATAGTCGGGTTATGATTGGAGTTGATTGGGTATGTTGGATTGAGTTTGAATTGAATTGGTTTGGTTGAAAAACCTAACTTTTCATATTTGATAAATTGGTATTAATTTTGTAAGTATGTTGGATGGCCTTTTTATGGAGAAAATATCATAGTATATCAAATTCTAAGACCAGGGCTTTTTACGGAATCGAAATCGGAGGTCCGGAAGGCATTTAACGGTCAAAAACTGAGTTTTTTAGCAAAATCTGCAACTATGCGCCAACCCCCTGCAACCATGCGTCGACTTATGGTCACCGTGTGCTGACCCGGGCGAAACCTCTAGGATTATGCGTCGACTCATAGAATCATGCGTCGGCTCATGGTCACAGAATTTTCCCAAAATGTCAGATTTTGTTTTCTTCATAACTTTTGAACCGTAAGTCCGTTTTGGTCCCCGTTCGAAGCGTTGGAAAGCTATTTCAATGCTCTTTGTGATGGTGAGGTAGAAACATAGTTATATGCTATGGGTTGATAAGAAAAATATGGGAAAGTAATGTATGTGTGAATATTGTAGTCCCCGTTTCCACCAAAATTCATGAATCGGGAAGCCGATTGATATGGGACTTGAGGCCTGGGAAAGAGGATCCAATATGCTATTAAATGGTATGTGAGGCCATGATTTAACCAAGGATGCTTGGTAGGGGACAGTAGTGACTTGTTATGATTTTATGTGTTGTTTTATGTTTGATATTGTTATATGCCATTTATGTGATACCACGTCTATCTAATTGTTGTGAAACATGATTAAGGGAATATGCATGCTAAAATATGAATTAGGAAGAGTGAGGAAACTTTACCCCAAAACAAAATGGTATAATTCTAGGTTGTGATTAGAATTGTGATAGAAACTTTGGATGGCGACGCTCGTGCATTCATTGGCAAGTTCTGGCCTGGAGTAGATAACCTAGATGGCAAGGCTCAGGCACCTGATGTAGGAAGGTACATCCGTGACGAGATTGGTCTAGGAGAGTGTGAAACACTAGTATGGAACATGTTGAACTTTTGTGTTATGAGAAAAGGCAAATGTGGCCTTAAGGTATTTTGGCCTTGTGATTGTCGAATACAATCATGTTGTGTGTGAGATCACGTAATCGTAACCGGTTATCTTGTGAGTACGTTTCATGGGTCTCGAGCTCCTCTGAAACACGTGCACAACTACTTGGCAGGTTTGATTCCCGCGTGCAGTACGAATGGCGCTCTGGGAGCGTATGCTTGTGACGGTTAATGGCCCGTGTGAAGTGACAGTTCATAACAGTTAATGGCCCGTAGAACCCGAATCCATTCGTATGTCAAGTAGGTTACCAGGATCCATGACTCGGGTCGACTTCTAGATGTCGAAGCGGACGGGAAAAGGGGATGCCTTGGTGTGGTTATCGATTAGTGATATTTTGAGTTGATAAACTCATTAACATGTTTCCATATAGTGTGAGATTGTGAACTCAAAGTCTTTTCCCTTCCCCTTGACTTGAGTTAGGATTGGTTAGAACCTTGTAAAGCCGAGAGAACCCATAGGATAGGGAAATCACTGAGATTTGATGTATCTCACCCCACTATTGTTGATTATTTTCAGGTTTTGAGTATAGGTTTGATTTACAAGTGGAGCTATGCTGGGATGTTTCAAGAGAAGCTTAGTTGAGTTTATTCCGCTGTGTATTTGTTGTATACAATTTAGGATATTGTATATTATTCTTAGATTTTATATTTTTGGCTAGTTTCCATAGCTTGTACCATAGATTGTGTTATGTATTAGAATGGTCAAGTATGTGAATTACGCCATTAGGCACTTATGATGGTGTCAGTACCAAATAAAATGCTTGTATTGTGTTATTCTAGATAAATATTATACAGGGCATTACAGTTGGTATCAGAGCAGGTCGTGTCCTCGACCCAGCCTTGAAACATCATAAGTAAATCTATTCCTGCCTCTTAAGTGTGTCTTTCCATCATGAAACTTAATATCATACTATGTATTGTTGGGCCTGATCAACCTGATACTATGTATGTGATAGGTAGAATCATGGTTGAGCGACCACGAGGACTCCGGAGTATTGTCTGAACTTGTTCTGTGAGGGAAGGCTCAAGCCAAGAGTTAGTAGTGAGGAGTTTTGGTCAGCTCAGTGGAGGTCTTAGTAGAAGATGTGCCTTGGGTAGCATGGAATTGAAGAATGGTGTGTTGTTCGGGAAATCCTATGGAGTTTATGGAGTCTGAAAGTTAAGGATCTTTATTGGATGATTGGTTAAGGTATCAAGAAATATGTAAAAATCGCTAGTAGAGATGGATTGGCCACTAGTATGGATAAGGATTTCAAGTAATCTCATTCCGTGAAAAGGAAAAGTTGTTTGTGGAACGTGTGACGTAAGGTCTGGAAGTGAGATAAATTTTGGTGCTACAGTTCTAAGGTCACTATAGTGTCTTGAATGGACGAGAGTACCTTAAGGAATGCGTTCAGAATAATGTCTTCCAACTGGCAGAAGTGAGGGTTAAGGAAGTTCAGTTCAATGGGAACTTAAAGTAGTAGAGAAGTGTGAAAAGGAACACAAGTATGTGTTTACATGCTTCAAGTGAAACAAGTATGCGCCTGGCGTAGAGCATGAGATAAATTGTGTATCTTCGGTTAGGAAGGGAGATCAGGTTCAGGAGAATACATCAGGAGTTCTATTTTCGGTAAGAGACCAATTTGGAATTGTTAAATTACCCAAGGAACAGTATAAGGTATTGTGTTGGGAAAAGAATGAGCTTCATTTAGTAACAGAAAGTGTAGTGATACGGACCGGAAGAAGTTTGTGTTAAGAAACAGAGTAAGTACCTTGGATTTAAGGAAATTTTAGTATGATGATTTTATATTTGGACATAAGAGGATTACAATGGAAAGCTAAGTAAACGCTGTGTGGAAAGCGGTATCGATGGTATGTTAAGAGGAAGCAACAACGGAATGTATCTTGGACGAATGTGCATTAGAGCTATTGAGTAGTTATTGAGATATAAATTGTAAAGAACAAGCGCAGTGGTAGCACCGTGGTCACAAGTGTACGTGATGGATTCTTATTCTTGAGACAAGAGTGAAGGGACGTACCTTGTGGAACAGTGAATATTGTATTTTAAGAAGTAAGATTACGGTAAAACAACGAGAAGCAAATTAAGGCTTATTACAGACTAAGTGTAAATCATGGAATGATTTATACCGAAAGGGTTTGGTAAATAGTTGACGAGAATTGTCGGTTATGAGTCTTCCGTTAAGTAATTTGGTGTAAGTATGATGTGCAATGGATATTGAAGGGTAAGAAACCCCGGTTAGTGTGTACGTAGTGATAGAAAGGTTCTTCAAGAGGATGCATTGCCCCAATTTATTTTCAAGTATAGAGAAACTTCTGTATTTGTGAATAATCAGAATATTCAGAATCTACCTTTTGTTGGACTAAGAACGTTGTTGTTTTATTTCTCACCAAGGAATTCAAATAAGAAAACAAGGTTGTGTGCTCGACATGTTATGTTCATCGCTTTTGTGGTACCGTATAATGGTTGTGTGTTGGGCTTTGTTTATGGACGAATCAAGTAAGAGTTGTGGCTAAAACCCTAGAATGTCGTCATTATTGACTTTCTGCTAGCATGGTTGTTTGAGCAGAAAAATGAACTATCCTGCTGAAGTTTTATAGTGTGACCGCGTAAGAATGTGAAATTTTTCCTTGTCACTTGGTTGGAGTGTGTCGTCTGAATGTTTTGATTTTTGTCGGTTTTACCTTGAGTGGATCATGGTTAGTGAATGTTATACAAGTTAAGAGGTCGCGAGTTGAGAATGATATTGTGGGTTAGAGCAAGACGGATTGATGGTTTTGAATAGGGATGTTTTTTGAATTATGAGAAATTGGTTTTTCAGCTTCTGCAGCAGTGTTAACCGATTAACGTAATGGGGTTAGCCGATTAACACGTACGAGGATGGTGCTTTGCACTTAATTTTGAGGAGTTAACCGATTAGCTCAGATGGTTAATCGATTAACGTGTGTGTAAATTATGAAATCCCTTGGGAACCATCATCTGCATTTTGTTGTTGTATGTTGCTCCGAGTGGAGAGTTTTGTGTGAATGGAAAACGGGATTTCAAGTAAATGAAAGAGGATTGGTGTTTTGGAATCGAAACTTATGAAAGGTGTTGCGTAATCGGTCATTTGTTTAGACGGCAAGAGGGTATGACTTTTGGGAAAGTAACCTTGTGAACTATGTTAAGTGTGGGAAAGTCTTAAGTATATTGTTACCTTTACCGTTGAGAGTCTTAAGGACGAAGTTGGAAAATACTCACGAAGTATTGAATTTGCAAGGAATATTTCGGTGTGTAATTTTGGTGTTAGCAAGGTATAAATGGTTGGTCAGAGTTTAGTATTTGTTAACTTCCATGAGTTCATAGTATCGGATTTAGATCGTGAGAGTGGTACCAGTTGTGTGCAGTTGTGTTTTACCCAGAGAAGGAAATTTGAAGGTTATCCTTCCAAGTACGAGTAAGAATTGGACATTCCGAAGTTAAGCATGTAATTTGGAATGCGGTAACCAGAACCAGAGGTTGTTAAATTATTTTGGATATATTATTTTGAGTTAGAACGGATTTGGAGTTGTATATGTTATGGTTGTAGCAGTGTAACTCCTGTTCCTCTATCGTTTGGAGAGTGTTGGACAGATGTTATAATATTGTGTATTGGCGAGAAAATTTTTCTAACATAGGACGTCAGTAAGTTTCTTGTACTGTTGGTTAGTAAGGATCCCAGTGAATAAGTGTGTTCTCCATGGACTGCTAGCTATTTGGTAATGCTTAAGAATTGGTGGTATCCCATTGTTAGAATTGGAGTTGCACAGTGGAAAGTGACAAATGAAAGGGCTCAGTTAGATTTATAAGAATCGGAGGAGAAATTGATGGTACGACTGGAAATAAGAAGATTTTGTTTTAAGTGTGTTACCTTTTGGTGTGATACGAAAGAGATGAAATATCAAACGTGATGGGTACGATGTACAACATCAGACCAAGGGAGCATGTAAAGAAGTTGTTTGACTAATTATGAAGTGGTTTTGGACGTTGAAAGATTTGTGAAAAGATAAATCGTCGATGATTACATGAAGTTAAGAAATCACTGAATTACATCACAAGGATTTGATGAGTGGTTGTTGTCCTAACTTGAGATAAGGTGTTACGGTTTGGTTGTGACTCAGTAAAGGAGTATGGAATGGTGTATTTTCTGCCGAAGGCAAATATGACAAAGTGTTTTGTGTGAAACAACAGATGAATTTTGGGAAAAGCAAGTTGAAAGTGAACCCAATGTTGGAGTAAGAGTATGACTAAGGACACGCAGTTTGATAAATCGTGAAAATACGGATTTTGGTCTGTGAAGTCAAGTTGGATTTTGGATTATATCAGAAATTCTAACGGAAGTAAAGTTAAGTGTGGATCTAAGACAGTGATATAAGTTGCAGTTGTTATCGAGTAGAGGAAATTCGGGGGCGAATTTCAATTTAAGGGGGGAGAGTGTAATACCCCATATTATTTAAAGGCTCAATTGAATATCAGATGAGATTTTGTGTACTCTATCTTTGGATAATTGGATTAATGGAATCCTCTAAGTACTTTAAGTATTGACATTTGGGATCAATAGAGCAACTAATGAACTCTGAAGAGATCAATTATTTTATTAAAGAGATGGATTAATATTTATTAATCCAGAAAAGTATTTTAAGGTAACTCTAATAATTGATCAACTGGTGTGAGACTATAAAATATCAATTGGAGATATTTTACCCTGTTGGATTATATTATATAATATTGGTTTATATATATATATATATTTGTTGGAAAGAGAAAGAGAAAGTGGGAGAAGAAGAAAAAGAAAAACAGAGAAAGAAGAAAAAGAAGAAAACGTGGAAAAGGAGAAGAAGAGAAAGAAGAGAAGGAGAAAGCTTGGATCTTCATCATCATCACTATTCATCATCTTCTTCAACCTCCTCTTCAATGTTAAGGTGGGTTCTAGTTAGACACTTTAAGTTCTAGAAATATATGTTTAGAACTTAGGTTAGATTTGAGAGAAAATGATTAAATGGATAAATCAATGAAATCTAACGGATGAAATGCGATATAACATGCGTAGTATAGTCGGGTTATGATAGGAGTTGATTAGGTATGTTGGACTGAGTTTGAATTGAATTGGTTTGGTTGAAAAACCTAACTTTTCATATTTGATAAATTGGTATTAATTTTTTAAGTATGTTGGATGGCCTTTTTATGGAGAAAATATCATAGTATATCGAATTCTGAGACCAAGGCTTTTTACGGAATCGAAATTGGAGGTCCGGAAGGCATTTAACGGTCGAAAACTGAGTTTTTTTAGCAAAATCAACCCCCTGCAACCATGAGTCGACTCATGGTCACCGTGCGCTGACCCGGGCGAAACCTCCAGGATCATGCGTCGACTCATAGAATCATGCGTCGGCTCATGGTCACAGAATTTTCCCAAAATGTCAGATTTTGTTTTCTTCATAACTTTTGAACCGTAAGTCCGTTTTGGTCCCCGTTCGAAGCGTTGGAAAGTTATTTCAATGCTCTTTGTGATGGTGAGGTAGAAACATAGTTATATGCTATGGGTTGATAAGAAAAATATGGGAAAGTAATGTATGTGTGAATATTGTAGTCCCCGTTTCCACCAAAATTCATGAATCGGGAAGCATATTGATATGGGACTTGAGGCCTGGGAAAGAGGATCCAATGTGTTATTAAATGGTATGTGAGGCCATGATTTAACCAAGGATGCTTGGTAGGGGATAGTAGTGACTTGTTATTCTTTTATGTGTTGTTTTATGTTTGATATTGTTATATGCCAATTATGTGATACCATGTCTATCTAATTGTTGTGAAACATGATTAAGGGAATATGCATGCTAAAATATGAATTAGGAAGAGTGAGGAAACTTTACCCTAAAGCAAATGGTATAATTCTAGGTTGTGATTAGAATTGTGATAGAAACTCTGGATGGCGACGCTCGTACATTCATTGGCGAGTTCTGGCCTGGAGTAGATAACCTAGATGGCAAGGCTAGGGCACCTGATGTAGGAAGGTACATCCATGACGAGATTGGTCTAGGAGAGTGTGAAACACTAGTATGGAATATGTTGAACTTTTGTGTTATGAGAAAAGGCGAATGGGGCCTTAAGGCATTGTGGCCTTGTGATTGTCGAATACAATCACGTTGTGTGTGAGATCACGTAATCATAACCGGTTATCTTGTGAGTGCGTTTAATGGGTCTCGAGCTCCTCTGAAACATGTGCACAACTACTTGGCAGGTTTGATTCCCGCGTGTAGTATGAATGGCGCTCTGGGAGCGTATGCTTGTGACGGTTAATGGCCCGTGTGAAGTGACGGTTCATAACGGTTAATGGCCCGTAGAACCTGAATCCATTCGTATGTCAAGTAGGTTACCAGGATCCATGACTCGGGACGACTTCTAGACATAGAAGCGGACGAGAAAAGGGGATGCCTGGTGTGGTTATCGATTAGTGATATTTTGAGTTGATGAACTCATGAACATGTTTCCATATAGTGTGAGATTGTGAACTCAAAGTCTTTTCTCTTCCCCTTGACTTGAGTTAGGATTGGTTAGAACCTTGTAAAGCCGAGAGAACCCATAGGATAGGGAACTCACTGAGATTTGATGTATCTCACCCCACTATTGTTGATTATTTTCAGGTTTTGAGTATAGGTTTGATTTACAAGTGGAGCTATGCTGGGATGTTTCAAGAGAAGCTTAGTTGAGCTTATTCTGCTGTGTATTTGTTGTATACAATTAAGGATATTGTATATTATTCTTAGATTTTATATTTTTGGCTAGTTTCCATAGCTTGTACCATAGATTGTGTTATGTATTAGAATGGTCAAGTATGTGAATTACGCCATTAGGCACTTATGATGGTGTCAGTACCAAATAAAATGCTTGTATTGTGTTATTCTAGATAAATATTATACAGGGCATTACAGACGCCACTCCTTCGATTCCTTCCTTAACTTTTAAAAATCCATTTACAGCTGAGTAACCTGGCTCCAGCAGGTTTCTTGATCAGTTCCCATGTGTTGTTATCATGAAGAGATTTCATCTCATCATCCATGGCCTTCATCTATTCAGTCTTCTTTTGAATCATCATAACTTCCTTATAGTCTCTAGGTTCTTCATTGAGAACCTCACTTGCAGAGATTAAGGCATAAGCTATAAGATCTGCATACCCAAGTCTCTGAGGTGGCTTGATGACTCTCCTCAACCTGTCTCTTGCTAGCAGGTAGTCATTATCAATCTCCTCATCTTCGACAACATCTTCTGCTTCTTCTTCAACTTCATCTAGGATACGCAATTCAGCATCAACATGCTCCACCTCAACAGGAATCTCTCCCTGTTCCAGCTCTTCGTCAGCATCATCAGATTTCTTTAAAGCCATCTCAGCTTCATTTAAAGCTACATCTCGACTGGTGATACACCTCCTATGACCTGGCTCTAGGCACCATAGCCTAAAAGCTTTGACTCCTTCAGGGTATCCCATGAACATGCAATTCAGAGCTCTAGGTTCGACCTTGTCTTGCCTAATGTGAGCATAGGCCACACAACCAAATACTCTCAGTCTGTCGAGACTAGGTGGATGTCTCGACCAGACTTTTTTAGGTGTCTTCATATCTAATGCAGTCGAATGACATCTGTTTATCAGATAAGCTGTTGTCAAAACAGCCTCCGTCCAAAACACCTTCAGCACTAACCAACATGCATCTAACCCTTTCAAGGATTGTTCGATTGAATCTCTTAGCTAGGCCATTTTGTTAAGGAGTACCTGCTACAGTCTTATGCCTTGCAATCCCAGACTCAACACAGTAACTGTCAAACGCTTCATTGTAGAACTCAAGGCCATTATCGATTCTCAACCTCTTAACCTTTCTTCCAGTTTGAGTTTCGACTAGAACCTTCCAACTTTTGAAATTCTCAAAAGTTTCATCCTCCGTCTTCTGAATGAATACCCATAACTTTCTGGAATAGTCATCAATGATGAATAGAAAATACCTTGCGCCTGAGTGTGAAGGATTCCTTGCAGGCCCCCAAAGATTAGCATGAATGTAATTCAGGGATCCATGTGTTCTTTGATTGCCCTTGTTAAACTTCGACCTACAGGATTTACCAAATACGAAAGATTTGCAAAACTTTAACTTTTCGACTTTGTCACCACCTAGCAGGTTCTGCTTCCCCAATTCGACCATGCCTCTTTCGCTGACATGGCTCAATCTCATGTGCCATAATTCTGTCTTCGACACAAGTTTCGTGGATACAATATTTGTCGAACCACATACAACCTCAGCTTCAAGGGTATACAAGCATTGTTTCTTCACATCTCTCAAGACTTCCTTCGACCCCTTCATGACTCTTAGGATACTTTTCTCTCCTTGGAAAACATATCCCTTCCTGTCGAATTCACCAAGAGAAATTAAATTTCTCTTCAAATCATGTACATACATGACTTCAGTCAATAACCTTATTGACTCATCATGGAGCTTGAATCTCACAGATCCAATACCTGTAATTTTGCAGGATTTGTTGTTTCCTAGCAGCACCGATCCACCATCTTGATCACATAGCTCCTCGAACAGTTCTCTATTTGGAGTCATGTGCCAAGTGCAACCAGAATCCATAATCCACTATTTTCTTGAGTCGCCGCTTAAAACTACAAGGACATCAGATGAGTCAAAGTAATCTTGAACAATGACTGCGTTGCCATTATCCTTACCTCCATGATCTTTTAGACGTTCAGGGCACACCTTTCTTGTGTGACCCTCCTTCTTACAGTGATAACATCGAATACCAGATGTTTCGCCACTATAAGACTTCTGCTAACTTTTACCTTTCTTCTTGTCGAACTTACCATCCTTTTGCAAGAATTTTCCCTTAACGGCCAAACCTTCACCAACCGTCGAAGGTTTATGTTCCTTTCGTTCGTTTAGGTCCTTAGAATACAAGGCTGATTGAACTTCTTCAAAGCTTAGGGACTTCATTCCATACAAGAGAGTTTCTTTGAAGTGAGCATGTGTTCTGGGCAAAGCACACAACAATAACAGTGCTTGATCTTCGTCATCGATCTTCACATCAATATTTTCAAGATCAAGAATCAGCTTGTTGAACATATCCAACTGCTCAGCCAAAACTTTGTCTCACTCATCTTGAATGAATACAAAGCTTGCTTCAAGTAGAGTCGATTCACCAGAGATTTGGTCATGTACAAACTTTCAAGTTTCAACCATAACCCCGATGTCGTAGTCTCCTTTGATACCTGTCGAAGAACCTTATCACCAAGGCTCACCAATATTGCGTTATGGGTTTTCTCTATCATGGCCGTCTTTTCTTTTACCGTTAACGCAACATCCATGGCTGCCTCTCCCTTCAACGCTTCCAAACATCCCTGTTGAACCAGTAGGGCTTTCATCTTCAAGCGCCACAGACCGAAATCGTTCACTCCAGTGAACTTTTCAATCTCATACTTTGTTGAAGGCATCTTCTCCACGCTCACTGCACCAATTTGTTGTGAAAAACGATACTAGAATAATAAAGTATATTCGGTTTCTTGAATACCAAGAAATCCATAAGGGTAGAAAAGAAGGAAAAACTTGAACAAACAAAAGAAACCCTATTAGGGTTCACAAAGGAAGAGAAAAGAGGAAGAAGAATAGAGAATTGGTTAAATATGTTTTACTATTCACTTTCTCAATAGGGTTCAAAGATTACAAGTGAATATCAACAATTAACCTCTCTCAACCTAATAAGGTTTTTCACACTTAGGAAGAGAGACTAGTATGCTATTTATAATAAACCTAACATACTAAACTAATGGGCTTTTTAACAGTTACCCATTACAAGCTAACTTAGGGTACAAGCTAACTTAAACAATTGGATCCATAACACAAGGCCCAATTTGATCTCCTACATACTAGAACACAATTCGACTACAACATGTAGGTCTTCGACAACAACATGTGAGCGGACTTTGATGGCATGCTAAAACTAGAGTTTGATCCAATATCTCACAAAGAAGATGAAAAAGGTACGATGAAAGTTGCACAAAATAAATTTCAAAGCGTGTGTTTACACTAAGCTTTAGGTTCGATTCACCCCCACCAATTTATGCAAATTGGATGCAAAAGGGTTAACCGGCGAATCCCCTTCGGGATATTTTGGAAACCTTAACATGAATCGCACATTCACATTAAGCATATCGATTAATGATATTTTACTGAATAAAGTTGTCTCATTTATTCTCGTGCACTAGAAAAATAAAGAAATGACTTAGATATAATTTTTGCTCTGAAAATATTTATTTTCGTTTATCTTTTATGGCTGATAAGTATCTTTATTTATAAGAAAACTTGTACCGATTGGTGTGGAGAAATAATGTTTTGTTTGATTCAAAATGACCATTAGCGAACAATTACATATTATTAACAGACACACATTACACGAAAAGGTGCATTGGTTCAATGGTTGGGGTGCCTGCCCACCATCCGTGGTGACCATCAGCATTTCCATCAAGTGTTTCTACCATTATGTCATTTTGTTCCTCTTTAGTTACTTAGCCAAAATATATATTTAGGATATTTTGGAAATTTTCAAACAATCCCCCACCATTTTCAAAATATATCTAAATCCAGTATTCAGGAAATTTCATGGTTTCGGATAAAGGTATCTTACGATTTGAACCGTTACTTAGTAAGTTAAATTTTCACTCATCCCCGAATAGATTGGTAGACAAGCTTTGAACCAATTATTCATTAGAATAAGCGTGCATAACTTCTACATGAAATCTCGGTATCATTGATCGAATTATCAATATGACACATTTAATCAGGCCTTGTGTCTCATATCCTTTTCATGAGAATTTAAGAGTCAAGCCCTTGAACTCTATGAAGCGGTACCACTTCATTCTCATATAGGTAGACTATATCAGAAATGCACCCATAATTATGCTTTCTAGCAAACATATGCTATATGTCCATTAAGAGGAAAACCCCATCCTTCCACATTTATTCTTATGGTTCAAGTACTTTTACTCCTTGGGATGTATCTATTGTCAAGTACTTCAGTCTCTCTAATAGTGTACTTTCATCATTGAACTCAAGACTTAATGTTAATCAAGTGTGAGTTGAGTTTCCACTATCAGTGATTAATTAGATATGGGTTTGTACCACATCCCTAATGGTGTCTTCATTGTATTCAATTATATCCAAAGTCACCATATCTTTGTCAATCCTTTCGACAAAGAATTGCAAGATTTTTCCAAACTTTAATAAATTCCGAATATTTAATTTTTCCACTAATCATGCATATGATTACTTTATGTACTCTTGATAGTATTTGCCATCTATCATCGAATTATAGCATTTTTGTCATATTAGTATAATTTCCATATACAACATATGTTCTATATTCTTGATAGTTTCGATAAACTATCATCATGACACTTTTATCATTCATTTGTCATATACACAAATTTTATGTAAATCTTTATTTGCTAACTTTTTTAATTTGAAGTTTTACTTCCACTTAAATATATCTGAAATATATTTAATGCATTAAACATTTATAACAATCGACAACCACGATCAAACAAATTTGTCATGACTAACTTTTATTTCATGAAGTGAATTCAAACATGTAATTCATAAACTTTATATATATATACAACACCATAGAATTCATTTCTATTCTTCTAAAATAAACAATTTTCTTGCATAACTAATATGCATAACAAATTCTATGTGATAAATTCATGTTTCATATCTAACAATGTTTTATGGTATATCCTACTAAAAATCACAATACAAAGTAAATAATGAATTCACATCATTAATATTTTCTATAATTTTTTTTATAATTTTTTATTTATTTATTTTTATTTTGTTACTATGAGAAAGATTTGAGAATCCACATAAAACCAATATAACGGTTCTATTTCGTTGCAATGTAACAACACATGATAACTATTAATTACATTATAGTGCATACCACACATATTTGTTTACAATTCTACAATATCATTTAAGAAAAATTATATATATATATATATATATATATATATATATATATATATATTGTTGGAATTAACCCAAAACCTATGGGAATTCCGATCCTATCTTGATAAACAAGAAGGGTTCTTAGCGCAGCAATACCAAAGAAAAGAAGATAATAGAGAAAGAAAGGAAATTAGGATTCTAAGAGAATTTGGAGAAGAAGGTTGTTGCCCACAAACTGTGGGATTTTTCTCTTTCTATTCACTTGCAACTGCAAACCGTGAATTACAATGTGTTGTTATTATTTACAAAAATAAGGGTTACTCCTTATTTATAGATTTTGGTTTACTTGTTCTCTAAGTAGAAGCCCAAAACTATAAAAGCCCAAAATACTTATTTTGGAACTATATCAAATCAAATCTACATCAAATTTGTGTGAAACAACTATTTCGACACACCCTTGCTTCGACACTTCGACACAAGGAATTACAATTTAACACACCACCTAATTCATTGTGTCTAAGCAGTCTACATTCGTCATGGCTCTTAGTCTTCTGAAAACTTTGACCTGCACTCCCTTCTTCATGATATCTGCAATCTGATTCTCAGTTCTGTAGTGTTCCAAGTTCATCTTCCCTTCTGCTACCTGCTCTCGAAGATAATGAAACCTCATTTCGATGTGCTTGCTTCGACCGCGTGCTATTGGATTCTTCGCCAAGTTAATAGCTGACATGCTGTCGATCTTCATGGTAATTACTCCATGACTCTTCCGTGTAATCTCTTCGACCAAGTTCACCATCCAGGTTGCTTGACATGCATAAAGAGAAGCAGCTATATATTCTGCTTCGCATGATGACAATGCCACTATTGGCTCCTTTCTCGAACTCCAAGCAACTGGTGCACCACTAAACATAAACACATATCCAGCTATGGATTTTCTATCCTCAACATCACTACACCATCTAGAGTCGGTGTATCCCACTAACTTGCATTCTTTCCCTTCATCAGCTGCAGGAAACAAAATGTCGTAGTCGAGAGTTCCTTTCAGATACCTCAGTATCATCTTCGTTGCTGCTAGGTGTGATACCTTTGGCTTCTGCATGAATCTACTTACCATACCCACATTGTATGCTAAGTCAGGCCTTGTGTGACAAAGGTATCTAAGTGACCCAATAAGTCTTCTGTATTGGGTTGGGTCGACATCATCTTCATCTGAGTCCTTCGACAATTGCAGTCTTATCTCAACTGGAGTCGAAGTTGGGTTGCAATCTTGCATCTCAAATCTCTTGAGTATTACGCCTGCATATCTTCTTTGGTGCATCATCAAACCTCTACTAGTCTTGTAGAATTCGATGCCAAGGAAATATGAGAGATTTCCCAAGTCTGACATTTCAAACTCCTCGCTTAGGTCATGTTTGAAATCTTCGATCTTCTTCTTGCAACTCCTGTTATCAACAAATCATCGACGTAGAGGCATAGTATAAGTAATTCATTATTGCTTCTCCTTACTACACTCCATGCTCAGTCGTACACTTCACAAATTCCTTTTCCCTTAAGAAGCTGTCGATTTTCTTATTCCAAGCTCTTGGAGCTTGCTTAAGTCCATACAGGGCTTTATGCAACCTATACACTTTTATTTCTTTGCCTCGTTTTACATACCCAATTGGTTGTGCGACATAAACTTCTTCGTCTAAGGGACCATTAAGGAACGCACACTTCACGTCCATCTGGCATGTGTTCCAATTGTTCATATTTGCTAGACCAATAACCAACCTGGTTGTTTCGATCCTAGCAACAGGTGCGAACATTTCATCGAAGTCGATTCCTTCCTTCTGAAGAAATCTTTTCGCCATAAGTCTCGCCTTGTGTCGAGTTACTTCTCCTCTAGGATTCACCTTCACCTTGTAAACCCACTTCACATCAACTGTCTTCTTGCCTTGAGGCAATTCAACAAGTGACCAGGTGTTGTTGACTTCGATGGACTCTAACTCCTCATTCATTGCTTTCACCCACTTCGAATCTTTTAATGCCTCAACTATATTGACTTGTTCGACATCTGCGTAGAAAGCATAATGTACCATCTCACCCTCTTCATCAACCACATCATCTGATGTAATTACACATTCTTGCAACTTTGCAGGCATGTGTCTTGTTCGTCGAGGTCTGCTTGGGCCTGCTTCATCTATGATTGGTTCTTGTCAAACTTCTCTTTCGACTTCCGTGGCTGGTTCTTCACAAGAGATTCTCACTGAATCCTTCTTGGAATTCTCAATCCAGTCCCATTCTTTAAGCTCATCTATGATCACATCCCTACTGATCACTATCTGCTTACTCACTGGGTCGAATAGTTTGTAACCTCCAGTCAAATGATATCCTATCAAGATCATCTGATTCGGCTTGTCATCAAGCTTCCTTCTCAACTGATCTGGCACATGTCCATGAGCTATAGATCCAAACGCCTTCAAGTGACTGAGGCTAGGCTTGACACCATACCAACATTCTTCTAGTGTGATTCCTTCAAGCTTCTTCGTCGGACATCTGTTCAAAATATATGTTGTCGTTGAAACCGCTTCTCCCCATAATTCTTTAGGTAAATGATTTCCATTCAACATACTTCTCACCATGTTTATGATGGTTCTGTTCTTTCGTTCTGCAATTCCATTTTGCTGTGGAGTGTAGGGTGGCACCACCTCTTGCACAATCCCTTCTTTTTCACGCAATGCATCGAACTCTTTCGACACATACTCTCCACCACCATCAGTCCTCAGAATTTTCAAATTTCGACCACTCTGTATTTCGACCATGGATTTGAATCTGGCAAATACCTCAATCACATCACTTTTCTTCTGGATGAGGTAAGTCCAAAACTTTTGATTGTAATCATCTATGAACGTGACAAAGTATCTGTTGCCCCCAATCGAATCCACCTGGATTGGACCACATACATCAGAGTATATGACTTCCAGAATTGCCTTCGACTTCCTTCCTGCATCCTTTCTAAAGCTGTTCTTGTGTTATTTCGACTGAACACACTCTTCACAGACTTCACTTGGAATGTCGATTTTTGGTAATCTTGAAACCATATTTCTTCTCTTCAGCTCTCTGATGTCATTGAAGTTGAGATGGCCTAGTCAAAAATGCCATAACCACTCATCTCTGCTGGCTGCACTTGCTAGGAACTTGTGCTCCATCACCTTGAGTTCAATCTTAAAGGTTCTATTCTGGGACATTGGAGCCTTCAAGATCAACCTACCACTTGCGTCAAGGACTCTCATCATCTTGTCTTCGAAAACTACCTTGTAGTTCTTTTTGACCAGCTTCCCTATACTGAGCAAGTTACTCTTCACGCCTGGTATGTACAACACATTGGAAATTGTTGACCTCTTGCCATCTTCCCTCATAATCAGAACATCACCAACACCTGCAGCTGCTAGAGTGTTGCCATTTGCAAACTTCACAGTGTTCTTCGACGAGGGCTTCATGTAAACAAACCAATCTTTTCTTCTAGTCATGTGTGATGAGCATCCTGAGTCCAAGTACCACTGATCTTGGAATCTTTCTTCATCTCTTGTTGTGACCATCATCAACGTCTCTTCTTTTTCATGTTTCGCCAGCTTTGCATCAGTTTCTTGATTTTTCTTCTTTTCTGGACAGTCACTAAAATAGTGGCCATACTTCTGACAATTGAAACACTGAAAGTGACTTTAGTCAGATTTTTGACCACCACCTCTTCCTCTACCTGCAACACCACCTCTTTGGTTGCCTTGGTTCCAGGGTTTTCTCTGATTTGACCAGTTTCCTTCATGCTAATTTCGAATAGTCAAATTGCTGTAGCCTTCTCTACCTTTGTTGCCATTCCTGCTTCCTTTGCCTTTTCTTTCATTTTCTGACTGCGCCTGCAAAGCCATATCGCTCTTCGACTTTCCTACAGCTCTTTCAGCCATCCTTTGTTCATGAGACTCAAGCGTCCCTTGAAGATCTTCCTTCGTCAATACTGACAAGTCTTTCGACTCTTTTATGGCTACTACCACGTGGTCGAACTTTGGAGCCAATGACCTCAAGATCTTTGCAACAACTAATCTTGATGTTAACACCTCTCCACATACCTTGATTTGATTCACAAGCTTTGTAACTCTAGTGAAGAAATCTATTATACTCTCATTGTCTTCCATCTGAAGCAACTCATAGCTTCTCTTGTGAGTTTGTAACCTCACCTCTTTCACCTTCTCTGCGCCTCCAAACGATTTTTCAAGAATCTCCCACGCTTCCTTCGCTGACTCTACATCACTAACCTTTTCAAAGTTATTTGGATCGACACACTGATGGATTATAAAGAGAGCTTTATAATTTTTCTTCTTCAACTCTTTGTGTGCAGCCTTTTCTTGATCTGTCGCGTTCTCCGCAAGCGGTGTTACTCCATCCTTCACAAGATCCCAAAGATCTTGATAACAGAAAACCACCTTCATCTGCTTGCACCAATTCTCATAATTATCTTTCTTGAGAATCGAAAGACTCGCCGGAAAGTTCCCGTTCGGATGATTCATTGCCATCACGATTTTCCTTCCTTGAATCGCAACCGGAGCTCTAGATACCAGATGTTGGAATTAACCCAAAACCTATGGGAATTTTGACCGACCCTATCTTGATAAACAAGAAGGGTTCTTAGCACAGCAATACCAAAGAAAAGAAGAAAATAGAGAAAGAAAGGAAATTAGGATTCTAAGAGAATTTGGAGAAGAAGGTTGTTACCCACAAACTGTGGGATTTTTCTCTTTCTATTCACTTGCAACTGCAAACTGTGAATTACAATGTGTTGTTATTATTTACAAAAATAAGGGTTACTCCCTATTTATAGATTTTAGTTTACTTGTTCTCCAAGTCAAAGCCCAAAACTATAAAAGGCCAAAATACCTATTTTGGAACTATATCAAATCAAATCTAAATCAAATCTGTGTGAAACAACTATTTCGACACACCTTTGCTTCGACATTTCGACACAAGAAATTACAATTTAATATATATATATATATATATATATATATATATATATATATATATATATATATATATATATATATATATATATTGGAAATGCTAACATACACCCAAAATTGGTGGTCCCACACAAAAATACACTACATTTATTTTCTTTCTATTTTTTTTTATTTATCTTTCTAATGTGGGTCCCACCCAAAATTGGTGGGCCCCACACAAAAAGACACTAAGGTGTATGTTGTTAATGCACACCTACATGAGTGTGCATTAGCATAACCCTATATATATATATATATATATATATATATATATATATATATATATATATATAAGGAACGTATCATATGAGAATGTCATTTTTATGTGAGAACATAAAAAGAATCTGAACCATAAGATTTTAAAATTAATGATGGAGATTACGTGTCAGTTTTTTTCTCTTTCCCCTATCATTTATTTTAATAATGAAGGAGAGAGAAAAACAAAAACCACGCATAATCTTCACCATCATTTATTTTAAAATCTAATGATTCAGATTTATTCTCATGTTCTTACCTAAAAATGGCATTCTCATAGGATATGAACTATATATATATATATATATATATATATATATATATATATATATATATATATATATATATATATATATATATATTGCGCTTCACATAATATAATAAGAAATACAAATACAAGTTTTCTATCTTGGCATCAGAGCTATTAAGTTGAAAAGCTCTCGATCCATCAGAAAAACTTGGCATCCGCTGCCAACTCCAACAAAAAGAATGACATACCATTATCTGTATCTGTCAAGCTGGACATAAACAATTATCCCCTATGAAAATCTCTGGTTCTACCCGTGGTCAGAGGATGCAAACTCGATGGATATATGTTGGGAACGAAAAGGTATCTTGTAAAATTCATTACCACTTCAGACTCAAGCAAGAACAACCACCCTATCTTTGAAGAATAACAAGCTAATAATCAACGCTTCCTTGGGTGGATGCTCAACTCGATGGCTACTTAAATTGCAACACAACTATTGCATTGTGAGACCTCCAAAGAACTTTGGGATGGGGCTTAAAGCCTGGCTGGAGCACACACAAGGTCTCAAATCATATATCTTAAGTCTGAATTTCACAGCCTCAGAAAAGGAGAAATAAAAATGGAAGACTATCTAATCAAACTAAAGAACCTTGCTGACAAACTCAAACTTGTAGACAATCCGATTTCAACCTCTAATCTGAACATTCAAACTCAAAATGGTTTAGATTCTAAGTATAATCTTGTAGCTGTCAAACTACAAGACCAAACCACAATGATTTGGGTGGACTTACAATCTTAATTACTAACTTTTGAAAGTAGAATTGAGCAATTGAATAATCTCAAGAATCTGACTCTCACTGCAACAACAAATGTTACAAACAAATCTGACCACCGAGGTGTTTACCTTGAAAATTGGTAAACAACCGATGGTCTTCCAAAAATTTGGTTTACTTCCAGGATCAACCACTGAATCCTAAGGACATAGCTATTGTTTCAATATATTTTTGGAAAGTTGAAGAACACTTCGACATTATTCATGATTGTAAAGAATTGTATTATAGTTTTAGAAAAGAATAAACTTTGTATAAACTAGTAAAGAAAATGCAACGAAGAAAAATTTCAAAGTAAAAGTGCAGTAAAAGAAACAATTGATAAATGAAATTAACTTTCTATTGAAATGAAATAATTTGGTGTTTCAGAAGTACATTCTCAATGATAACTCTTTTCTCACTTGACTTAGATACTTTGAGTGATTTTTTTAGTATTGTACAACAATTAAACACACTGAAATCCTAACACTAAGACCCCTATTTATAACATGTCGAAATAACTGTCTTCAATAGACATTTCTCCAAAAATTGACACGTTTCGCTCTGCATGTCTTTATTTCGCCACAGCTCTCCACGCGTCTCTCCTGAGAAACAGATAAGGACAAAAAACACTTATTCATCCATATTTTGAATTACAAAAGTTCTATAGAAGGAAGGCTTCAAACATCCTCCGTTGAAGTTGCTTTCCATACTTATAAAATATTTTTAAGTATTTTTCCGCATGTCTTCCTCATGAAGACCGTTTCGACCAAGACTCTTTGTACAAATTTGTTTATAATTCAGACAAAACTCAAAGAACACTTGATTTTACTTAGTGTCTTTAAACAAAAGCCTGACGTCAAAATTCCCAGCCAACATGAGGCAACATGTTCAATTTCAACAACAAATGGAGTGGTTCCAACTTCAGAGGTTGGAGATGAGGCAGAGGAAAAGGCAGGTCATCAAATTCACCATGCCAAGTCTGTGGCAAGAGTAATTACACAACAATAGATTATTTTCGCAAGTTCGACAAAAACTACTCAAGATCCAATTATTCAGTAGACACTGATAAGCAAGGATCTCACAATGCCTTCCTAGCCTCTCAAAACTCAGTTGAAGACTATGACTGGTACTTTGATAGCAGTGCAAGCAATCATGTGACACATAAAATTGACAAGTTCCAAGACTTGACTAAGCATCATGGTAAGAATTTTCTAGTTGTTGGTAATGGTGAGAAATTAGAAAGTGTGGCCACGAGTTCTTCAAAACTTAAGTCACTCAGTTTACATGATGTCTTATATGTACCTAACATTACCAAAAGTCTATTAAGTGTTTCTAAATTGACTGTTGACAAAAATATATTTGTTGAGTTTGATAAAAATTTTTGCTTTATGAAGGATAAGTTGACGGGGAAGGTAATACTAAAAGGGCAACTTAAAGATGGATTATACCAGCTTTCAAGAACCAAAGGAAACCCAAGTGCTTATGTATCTGTCAAGGAAAGCTAGCATAGTAGACTTGGTCACCCTAATAATAAAGTCTTAGACAAAGTCTTGAAAAGCTATAATGTCAAAGTACCATCTAATGATAAGTTTAATTTTTGTAAGGCATGCCAATATGGCAAAATACACCTTTTACCTTTTAAGTCTTCTTCTTCTCATGCTCAGGAACCACTTGAGTTGGTCCACACTGATGTATGTGGTCCTGCACCAATAATGTCATCCTATGGTTTTAAGTATTATGTGCACTTTGTGGATGATTTCAGTAGGTTTACCTGGATTTATCCCTTGAAATAAAAGTCTGAAACTGTGCAAGCTTTCACTCAATTTAAAAACCTAACCGAAAATCAGTTCAGTAAAAGAATCAAAATAATATAATGTGTTGATGGTGGTGAATACAAAACTGTGCAAAAACTTACAATAGATGCTAGTATACAATTTAGAATGTCATGTCCATATACCTCTCAACAAAATGGAAGAGCTGAGAGGAAACACAGACATATAGCTGAATTTGGCTTAACCATGCTTGCACAAGCTCAAATTCCCTTACACTTTGGTGGGAAGCCTTCTCTACTGCAGTATACCTCATAAACAAATTTCCATCCCAAGTTACTCAAAATGAGAGTCCCTGCTCGCTCATGGTTCATAAAGAACATAACTATAAGCTGTTAAAACCATTTGGTTGTGCATGTTACCCTTGCCTCAAACCTTATAACAAAACACAAGCTACAATTTCGCACAACCAGGTGCGTGTTTTTGGGATATATTAACTCCCACAAAGGGTACAAATGTCTCAACTCTCATGGAAGGACATTCATATTAAGACATGTCATCTTCAATGAAAACCACTTTCCATTCCATGAGGGGTTTCTCAGTACAAGAAGTCCTCAAAAAACAACAACTAACAATCCATTTACTTCTTTTTCTTTGTGCACTGCAGGTAATTCCATCAATGATGCAATCATACCAATCACTGAAGAAGAAAATCCAGCTGATATAAACTAAGAAGACTCTCAAGATGTTACCAGTGACACAGAACAAACTGATAATGGTTCATCAGAAGGTGACACCATTCATGAAGACATGCCAGACATAGTTCAACAGCAAAATATGGGTGAATCAAGCCTGAACACAAGTACAAGTAATACAATACACACAAGGAGTAAGTCAGGCATTCAAAAGCCAAATTAAGCTACCTTACATTGGACTTATTGAGACTTGCAAAGACACAATGGAACCTACAAATGCCAAGGAAGCTCTCACAAAACCATTGTGGAAATAAGCAATACAAAAGGAGTTTCAATCCCTCATGTCCAACAAAACATGGATATTGGTGTCTTACCAAGATCGAGAAAACATAGTTGACTCAAAATGGGTCTTAAAGACAAAATACAAGTCAAATGGTTCCATAGAAAGGAGGAAAGTTAGACTAGTTGCAAATGGGTTTCAACAAACAACTGGAATCAACTATGAAGAAACATTTATCCCTTTAGTCAAAGCTAGCATAGTCGGATTATCCTTTCCATTGCAGTACACCTCAATTGGGAAGTCAGGTAACTAGTCATAAACAATGCATTCCTAAATGGATACCAAAAAGAAACATTATTCATGCATCAATTAGAAGGATTTTTTGATCCTACCAAGCCTGATCACATATGCAAGCTATCTAAAGCAATTTATAGGCTGAAGCAGGCACCAAGAGCTTGGTTTGATAGTCTTAAAACTGCATTGTTAAACCAGGGCTTTCAAAACACAAAAAGTGAGTATTCTATTTTCCTTCTAAAAGTAAAAGATCATAACACTTTTATCCTTATATATGTGGACGACATCATAGTCACAGGCAGCGATAACAAGTTCCTTCAAGCTTTCATCAAACATCTTAATGATGTCTTTTCTCTCTCCCTCTCTCTCTCTCTCTCTCTCTCTCTCTCAGATTTGGGTCGTTTACACTATTTTTTGGGTATAGAAGTACAAAGAGATGCCAGTGGAATGTACCTCAAACAATCCAAATACATCGCTGACTTGTTGAAGAAATTCAATATGCAAAATGCCTCACCATGTCCAACACCAATGATAACAGGAAGACAATTCACAGTTGATGGGGAGAAATTGAATGATCCAATTGTGTTCAGACAATCCATAAGAGGGATACAATACTTAACTCACACAAGACCCGGCATAGCCTTTTCTGTTAATAAACTCAGTTAATACGTGAGTTCACCCACCATTGACCATTGGTAAAGCATAAAAAGAATTTTGAGACATCTCTAAGGCACCATTAATTATTGCTTGCATATCAAGCCATCCATTGACTTGGATATAACATGTTTTTCTGATGCTGACTGGGCAACTAGTGTTGATGACAAGAAATCCACGGCTAGTTAATGTGTGTTCCTATATTAGTTCACTACTTACTGATGCTGAGATAGTATCAAGATCACGTACATAGTTAGAGTACAGAGCTCTAGCCAACCTAGCTGCTGAGATAACCTATATTAGTTCACTATTTATTGAACTTAAACTCCCATTTCCAAGGAAGCCCGTACTATGGTGTGATAACCTGAGTGACAAAGCACTAACTTCTAATCTAGTGTTGCGTGCTCGTTCTAAGCATATTGAAATTAATGTTCACTATATCAGAGACTAAGTACTACAAAATGTTTGATAAAAAAAATTACTACAAAATGAGGTTGTTATGGCTTATGTTCCTGCAATGGATCAAATTATAGATTGTCTCACCAAATCATTAAGTCATACACGTTTTGGTCAACTTAGAAACAAAATTGGTGTGATTCACTCGCCACCTGTTTGAAGGGGGAAATTAGAGACATGATTCCTTGATTATTGAATTATATCATGATAACAAATCTTATACATAAATAGAAATTATATGCATATCATGACAACACGTCTTATACATAATTAGTAATTAACTGTCATTATAGCTCATCATAGTGTGTCTTAATGTACGATCAACATTACTACCCTGATTGTAAGATCGTGTCCCTCACCTATTTATTTTTTGAAAGGAGTTTGTTAGTAATTAATAACTAAAAATTCATTAAATACATCCTAAGGTGCATGTTGCTAAAACACACATTCATAAAAACAGGTGGATGTATCCTAGCAAAACCATATATATATATATATATATATATATATATATATATATATATATATATAGCCAGGGCCGGCCCAGTGCAGGTGCAGTCTGTGGTGCAGCACTGGGCCCCAAATTTCAAAGGGCCTATTTTTTTTTTTAATTTCTAAAAAAAATATATTTACATCCATAGTTTTTAAAAAAATATATAAAATTATTGTTTTCAAAATTTATTTTACACCTATTTCTTTAAAAGAGGTCTGAAATTATATTTTTTTTAAAACAAAATTTATGCATTTGTATGATTTTTTTTTAAAAACTCGATATAAATTAATATTTTAAGGCCTATTTCTTTAAACTATTACAGGGCCTCCGGATTGGTTGGGCCGACCCTGTATATAGTGAACATATCATATGAGAATATCATTTTTATGTGAGAACATGAGAATGAATCTGAACCATTAGATTTTAAAATGAATGGTGGAGATTATCTGTCAGTTTTTTTTTTCTCCTCCATCATTTATTTTATTAATAGACGAGAGAGAAAAACAAAAACCACACATAATCTCCACCATTTATTTTAAAATCTAATGATTCAGATTCATTCTTATGTTCTCATATAAAAATGACATTCTCATAGGAAATGAACCCTCTATATATATCCACATATTATAATAAAAAATACAAATACAAGTTTTCTATCTGTTTTTATCATATTTGTTTGGCTTATTGATCAAACAGTGAAAAATCATTCTTCTTTCATTGTTTCATCTTGGCCATCTCATAGATCTTATATATTCGTAAATGGAATAAATGCATACATGTATGTGGTTTGTCTAGCATATTATTTCCATTAATTTTATATTTCAATCGGATTATAAACTCATGGATAAGATATTTTTCAGATTTTAGAACCTGAGGTGGTTAAAAACCGATGTAGATGAAAAATAAATCTCCACCAATATCCGAATTTAAAAATTCGGACATATGCAAATATTTCGTGCATGCAATATTCTTATGTGAATTTATTCGGAGATTGAAATTTGGAATTATAAAAAATAAATGTAGAGATTGAAATTCAGATTTTTTTTTGGCAAAAATGAGAGGTGTCTCTCTTGGTGATTTTGTTGTACAATATGTGCGTTCAAATTTTGAAATCCAGATAATACGAATGAAATTTTAAAGTTTTTACATGGTGTGTGATCTCTACATAAAATATAATGAAGAAAAAAATCAGTGCTTGAAATGTCAAAATTTATAAATGGGCTTTTCAGAATGTGCAACTATGTAGGTTTTACGGTATATATAATTTACTCGGATTGAGAGTTTCTCAGATTAGCGTGTTACAATCTCTCTTCAATCGTGAATATTATTTTTGCTAAGGCTTAAGAGTTATACTATTGCACCATGTTGTAAACATCGTTCAAAAGATCGTTTGCTCCTTGCACGTTAAGGTTAACTCGTAAGAGTTGAAAGTCGTGAATAAGGTTAAAAATGAGCCGATTCGAACTCGCCTCAGCTCGGCTCGACTCGTTAAGAATTGATTCAGTTCAAATTTCAGCTCGAGTTCAACGCGAAATTTTTTTAAGCTCAAACTCGGCTCTTTATAAGTTCACGAGCAACTGAGTTCGACTCGTTAGGTTCATCTCGTTAGACTCATCTTGCTTGGTTCATGAACTTAAAAGCCATTTTTTAAAGTCTAATTTTTAATATATTTGACATTTTATATTAATACTATTTTAAAAAGAAAGTATTGAAATAAAATAAATGTTATTCGACTGGAATTTAACTGTCTCAAAAATCTACTAATTCAAAAATTAATTAATTTATATCATGCTAATTTTATTTATATAATTATTTTTAGAAATATTTTACTCACTTAGAATATAAATTATCAATTAAAACCGTTAAATTAAAATAAAATATAAGGTTAAAATTTATATTAAATCTTTAAATCTACTCTTAAAGACAATATAATCATTCTCATATATAATCGAGTTGACTCATGAACCTGACGAGTCGAACTATGTATAGTTCAAGTTCAACTCATTTAGTTAACGAACTTAGTTTTTCACTCATATTCAACTCATTAGGTTCATGAACCATGTTCAACGAATTAATTGTCAAACCAAGTTCCGAACTATTTTCGAATTGGTTTAGTTCATTGTCAGTCCTAGTCGTGAAACATCTTATATCTAGCTATTGCAGGCAGTGATGAAGGCCTAAACGAAGGTTCTCCTTGGTGGAATTGTTGCGCGGATCCAGGGAGCAGAAAAGACTGGATTATTCCTCGATCCAATCTAGGCTTAACGATGTCTTGCTAAGAAGGAGCAGACGAAGATATTACTATGACTATATCATTTGCTTTTTGAGGAAGAGTGAGGATCTTTGGTGGGTTTAGTAGCAACGACAATGGTTTGCCATTGGAAGGAGGAGCTAATGGCTTTTGATGCCACCATAGTCGATGGATCTGAGGGAGAATTTGAAGGAAAAGAAATTGAAATTTGAGAGAAGTGATAAGGAAATAGAGATTTTTACTTATAAATGGAAGAAATTTCAACTAATGACAAAGGAGATCTGATTAAATCCAAAAAGATCTGATTGTGTAGGAATTAGATATCGATTCCCACATATGATGTCAATGTTTCCTTATGGAACTAGAGTTGATCAGTAAACAAGGAGTAAAAGCTTGTTGCGGTGGTCCTGGGCTTCTATGCGGTGGAGAGGGGGCTGACTTGCAAGGTTGCACTCCAATGCTCAAGTCAGTGCAAAAGTGACAAATGACGTATGAATGAGAATGAATTTAAATACTAGAGAAATGACACACTTTCCCTCTTAAATAGGAGAAGTAGTTGGCAACTGAAAGTCTAAAATGCAGTGTGAATTGCAGTTAACCGTTATATTATTTTGGACGATTAATAGAACTTTCGTACACGTGGAATCGTTTGTTAAGAAGATAAAAAAAGGTCTATCTATTCAACTCTTTTATTCCTCCAAGTTATCATTGAACATTTATTGAAATTCTGGCCTATGCAGACAGCAGATGTCCTAACACATGTCAAGACATTGTGCTACATAATCATTTAAACTCAGAGGCGCAACAGCAGACTGATACCTTGAATATCAGAACTGCACACTCACAGATGTCACGACATCTGATCTAACATGTTTATCATGAACCCTAACAGAAAACGTAAATCTGCAGAATGATAAAGAACGCAGTAATTGTTAACCCAGTTCGGTGCAACTCACCTACATCTGGGGGATACCAATCCAGGAAGAAGACTCCACTATCTGTAGACTGTTACAAAGTTAAACTTACCCGTTTACAACTTCATACCTAACATCTACCCAATGAACATCTTTACCAAGGTTAAACTCAAACGTTTACAACCCTGATATGAGATACCCCACTCACTTCCCTTAATCACCAACTGTGATTTCTACATCATCCCTATCAATACAAAAATCTGTCAAGCATACTTGAAAAACAAGCTAACTCGGATTTGCTTAAAAGCTTCATCCAAGAACAATACACAATCCAATACCTCAAGGCTTATGGATCTGTACGACACCTATATCTACCACAATGTATCAACTGATACAAAGGGAGACTTACAACCTAGAGAGCCAACGACTCTTAAAACCCTAAACCCTTGTTTCTTACGCAAGAAAACAAGGTTACAAAAGGCGTACTAAGGCATATAAAACCTAGGTCTAAGTCTTCTATTTATAGGCTTCTGCTTTCTTGGGCTTTCTATTTTTGGTCCTTGATCCATGCGCTTTATCTCTTGGTTGATTTGTTACAGATTTGACACTTGCTAAATCAGTGTAGTACTTCAGGATGTCATGACATCTTCTTCAACATCTCTGTTCAGTCCAGATTTATTCATCTTTATCATCAATGTGTTTTACCAAAATTTTGTCAAACCAAAGGTGCTTTTAATCTCCCCCTTTTGACGAATTTTGGCTAAAACACTTTTTGGACGTCTCTTCACCCTGAGTGGCAGATATGATTGAAATACTATGCAAACCGAGTCTATGTTGGTGTACATGAGGAAGAAGATAACTCTGACTCCCTCTTAACCAGTGGGACGGTACTGCCACCCTTGAGGAAAGTAGTAAACCAGGATGAGCGAATTTGAAAAGTGTCCATGCAATAGAAACTTCTAAAGAAGTCAGTAGAAAGATTGAAACCGAAGACCAAAGAATATCCTTTTCAAACACACTCCCCCTCCAGAGATCAGTTGTAGTCTTCGTGAATCTGAGTACTTAAGGCATGTAACTAAGGTCACAAGACACAACTTGATTCTTAACTCAAGTCACAAGGCACAAAGGAACCTCACACTCAGACAGGATGTTATAACATCTTGTCTATCATCCTTGCAGAGCAACTGTAAGAACAACCTATGTATCCCTTGACTCAGTGATCTATACTCCTCCTTTTTAGGCAAAAATTGGCAAAAGAAACCAAGACATTCCCATACCCAACCAACATTTATCCAGACTTGACCAAAAGACATTTTGACCATACCACAATGAATATCCTAATTCTTAAACAAACTGCTCCGAGAACACCCTTAAATAACCCAGAACTTTCCTTCGAATGTAACGATTTATCGAAACTTCAATGCGGTTATTACTCTAAGTTGTAACTTCACCAAAACCCAATACGCACCGGCTAAGAAAGATTTGACTGTTTCTTCTTCAAGAAAACCGGCCTACAATAATGCAAGTAACGATGAACGTGTTTAGCACGCGTCTAATGCAACATTCACCATCCAAAAGACCAATTACTCAAAAAGCATGTCCTTAACAATGTTCTGACAACGTGTCAGACACTGTCCATCAAGAAAATTTCTGTATAGACGAATAATTTCACAATTTTATGATTACAGCCTGCAACGAAAAATAAATTCCCCCAGACTCAATCAATGATTCTTAAGCATCCAATAAGAACCATTTAACATACACTGCCAAGTTTTCCACAACTTGCAACAATACAACAATGTCAAGACATCCTCCTTGACATCTCAGCTTGCTTGACGCACAAATGCAAACTGGAACTTCAACTGCATCCTCGCAGTAATTCATCTTAGATAAAGAGGCATCTCCCCCTATCTAAGGTAACCAGTGCTCCTCCACAGAACACCTAAGCTAATGAATGGAAAACATAAGACGCATCTTCATGTCTTCAAGAGCGCACCCTCAGTTCAACTTACCAGCTGAACACAATCATCAACTCTCTTATTGCTCCCTCTGACAAGAAACAATAATCACTCACACGTGATCACCATCATGCTACCCATGAGGAAATGTATACCAACCATAACAAACTCTTGGCTTGAGAACAAAGTCCCATTGATCCCCCCATCCTGCAACCATCTACCTACCACACGAACTCCTCTTGAATTCTCATGTATAGATCTCCAGCTGCTTAAGGCACAAACCAATTGAATCAGAATGCTTCACATTTCTCAAAGAGACGCACATGGCCCCTTAGTTTATTATAACGATGTCAGCTATCGTATGCATGCTCCAGAACTTCACAACTACTAAACTGATCCACTACTAGCATGACTTGCAGCCAGGGCAACATCCCCTTCGCAAGATTTTCCACTGACCTTACCCAGCCAGCAACAGAGATAGACACCCTACATTCCAAGACATTCATTCCTTATTATTCTCTCGTATGATAACCTAGAATACTTCTGATTTTATGGTGAATATCGTCTTCTGAACGCATCAAAAACCAGACCTTCATGCAATCAACCCATAATCCACTCCAGTCTTCCAAAACCTTACATCAGACCTCCAAGACAGTTCTTCTACTCCATCATTCTCCCATATGACAATGTAGATACTTCTTAGACACGATGCAAGTAACCAGTTCCTCACAGAACCTGAAATCCTTCACCAAGGATAACCAACCCAAAGATGTTCTAACATCAGTTATGACATCTTCCACACATCATAGACACCACACACCATGGCTCTTGATATGCTCCACCACTGGACTTACTATAAGCATAGTAGTCCACACTGAAGATCTTCACACAACACTGCATCACCAGCTTGAACAAAGAAAACTTCAGAAACCCAGAGAGAAATAAACTCTTATCCACCAAAGAAGGTATGCTTCCATTCTCAACCCAGAACTTATGCAACAAGCTCCCAAAGAACCAGAACCTCCTTACAATTTCAACTAACTACTCTTCTGTATAAGAGCAATCAGTTTCAAGCATCCTGCTTGAATTGTGAAACCAACCAAATTCCACTTTTTGATTGACCTCACTCTTCTTCAGAACTCCCACAAGATACACTGATCCACTAATGAAATCAGATCTTCAAGTCACATGAACTACTTGCCCCATAGCAAGACATCTTAGATCCACTAAGCCTCTTAGTCATGTAACATCTTCCCATCCACAGCTCCCGCAAACTACATGAGATAGACCTTTTTGAAGAATCCATAACTTTCATTCCCCTGTAGATCACCTTATCTTAAGCTGATGTGCCACATCACCAGTTGAGACTTCTGATGTTGAGCTAGATGTTAGAACAATCTGATATGACATCCAACTGTTGAATTCAGCTCCTCCTTCTGCCACTTAGAAGAACCTCCTCCCTTCGCAGAACAAGAGTTCCATGCTCTCATAGACTTGATTCAACAACCAAGTTTGAGTAGACAACCTCCATCCTGCTTTAGAACTCCAAAGAATTCAAACCTTCCACGTCTGAATCTTCAGAAAATAAGTAGTCCAAGACTACCCCATAGCTATACCAAAGAATGCCACTTCCCTTAGTAAAGCCTTCAGTAGAAAGCCAGAGATAACTGCCACTTATCCTCGACCTTCACAAACAGAGAACAATCCATGCTCCAAAGCACCTAGATCAGAAATAAACTAATCCACGCTGTAACCATCAAGATTATGATGTCTTCATCTTCATCTTCAACAACATCAAGGTCCAGACTAGTTTCTTGCCAGGAAACTCTCCAGAGAACACGTGCTTCTGTCACTCCCGACTGAAGCCACTTCTTAGGTCACCACCTAAGACTAAAACAGATGCTAAAGCGTATGCAGTACCCCTCCCATGATTCTGCACAAACTCTGATGATGAGATATTCCAACATCTTGTTGAACATCAGCAATCTTGACTTTTAAGGATAATCAATTAAATACTTGTGGATTCCACAAATAACAATTGATCTTAAATCCTTGTCCAATAACCCTTCTTCACTGCTGTAGCTGAGCTCCACCAGATCATATCATGAATACTTATAAAGTATTCAATCTTTTTGCAAGTATCTTCTTCAAGGAAAATGTTGAGATACCAAGGCTGCCACCCTTGACTCAAGTAACTAAGACTTTCTCTGAACAAATCTTATTTACCTCAACAATTCTTCAATCGGATTGGATCCACTCTTAGGGTCAAGAGAGATGAATCCTTCCTTGCTGTTTATGAATGGTGAAAATAAATTACCTCAACTTTCTTCAGATTGTGTTTCAAAGAAACACCTTATAGTCAGAAGAGTAACTAGAAGACTCCAGATACACGACATAGATGCCTTTATGAGTGGACTTGGGAGAATTCTCAAGTATCTTTGACAACCTAGCCGCCCAATAATTTATCAAACTCCTAGGGCAAGAACCTGATAAACTTAACTCAACTCCTCTCCTCTTCATCTGACTTCAATTGTACCAAGAAACCAAGCTTCCAAGTACCAAGTCATCGTACCAGATATCTAACTACAACTCCCTTTACTCCATCGCTCCTGACTTTAGAATAAAAGAATGCAGATATTTTCAAATATAGAGGCCGACGGTTGAGACCTTCCATCAACTGTCTTCAGTAACAACTCCAAAATCCCATAATTCTAGAGCTCTTCCATCAGAAACACATGCAGCGGAACCACCAAGGAACAGATCCTGCTTGCCCTAATAAGATGTCACAACATCCTATAAGATGTCACAACATCCTATAAGACACATCCACAAGAGAGCTAGCCACTCCTCCTGTAGTTGTTGTAGAATCTCCTTAGCAACATGAACAACCTCCGGGTTGCTCCCTTCGATCCAGAACATCCATCTCATTCATTAATACCCTTGAGTATGTCTGAGTTGATTGATCTGATCTTCAAAACTCCTCCTTGTTTAAATGCCAGAAAGTATCTCCCAAAGATCTCATACAGAACCAGACAGGATGCCTGCTCTGATACCAATTGAAATTCTGGCCTATGCAGACAACAGATGTCCTAACACATGTCAAGCCATTGTGCTACATAATCATTTAAACTCAGAGGCGCAACAGCAGACTGATACCATGAATATCAGAACTGCAGACTCACAGATGTCACGACATCTGATCCAACATGTTTATCATGAAACCTAATAGAAAACGTAAATCTGTAGAATGATAAAGAATACAGTAATTGTTAACCCAATTCGGTGCAACTCACCTACATCTGGGGGATACCAATCTAGGAAGAAGACTTCACTATCTGTAGACTGTTACAAAGTTAAACTCCCCCGTTTACAACTTCATACCTAACATCTACCCAATGAGCATCTTTACCAAGGCTAAACTCAAACGTTTACAACCCTGATATGAGATACCTCACTCACTTCCCTTAATCACCAACTGGGATTTCTACATCATCCCTATCAATACAGAAATCTGTCAAGCATACTTGACAAACAAGCTAACTCGAATTTGCTTAAAAGCTTCATCCAAGAACAATACACAATCCAATACCTCAAGGCTTATGGATCTGTGCGACACTTATATCTACCACAGTGTATCAACTGATACAAAGGAAGACTTACAACCTAGAGAGCCAGCGACTCTCAAAACCCCAAACCCTTGTTTCTTACGCAAGAAAACAAGGTTACAAAAGGCGTACTAAGGCATATAAAAACCTAGGTCCAAGTCTTCTATTTATAGGCTTCTGCTTTCTTGGGCTTTCTATTTTTGGTCCTTGATCCATGCGCTTTATCTCTTGGCTGATTTGTTATAGATTTGACACTTGCTAAATCAGTGCAGTACTTCAGGATGTCATGACATCTTCTTCAACATCTCTGTTCAGTCCAGATTTATTCTTCTTTATCATCAATGTGTTTTACCAAAATTTTGTCAAACCAAAGGTGCTTTCATTTATGCTTCGGACTCTATAAATAGCCCAAAACAATTTTTACTAAAAAATTATTAAATGAATAAAAAAAACGAAGAACATAAAATATAATCCATCAATAGAACATTATTTATTTATTTAAATAAAAATCAAAGATTACTATTCAATTTAGTAAAAAATATTTATAGTAAAAAATTAATTGATGACATATGGATTTATAAGGAGTTACTAAGTAACTAATAAATTAGTTGATTACACATTAACTTTATTTTATTGAAATACATTAAAACTTTAGTGTAATAAAATTAGTCATTGAATAAGTTGATAAATATGAAATAATATATAAGATACTTTTAATTATTCTTAATACCCTTTAAAAGGTATTAGCTATATTTTCTAATTAATATAGTAAGAAAATAATTAAGATTAAATATAAAATATTTAAAATAGCTTATAAAAAAAAGGTATGAACCATTAAAAGAAAATATACTCAAGACAATTGTGTTTTAAAAATCGGATTGAATTGATCGAACTAAAAATTAGAGGGGTCATCGATCCGATCTAATTGTTGGATCATGTAAGTTATTGAACTGGTGAGAACTGATCAAAAAGGGATAAAATTGGTACTAACAGGTGAAATGACGATTTTGAAAAATCAATGAGTTAAATGCTTGCTTTTTATTTTTCTCTCAGACAAAATAACAGTTTTTGAAAATATTTTTAAAAGAAATTAAAATAAAAATATTAATACTTTTTTTTCAAAACTTATTAGACACAATTAGTTTTTTATTATTCAATTGTAATTAAACCGTTGTTCAAAATTCATTTGGGTTTTTATTTTATTTTGTGTAATGATAATGTTTAAATTTGAATTTAAAGATTCAACTTGTAAAATTATGATATTTTGAAAATTTGAAAATTTGTAGGTGTTGTAATTTTTTTTAAAATTGAATCATTCGATTCAATCGGTTAGTATTATTGTTATAAAAATTGGTTTATTCAACTAAATTATTCTGTTTAATCATATGGTTCGACCAATAATCCAATAATTCGACTAATAAAATAGTGACACGTTACACTCGTCGGTTTAATGAACTATCCAATTTTAAAACATTGGTAACTTATTATTCATTATCTATGTCCTACTTACCATATTTTTTATTTCTTTAAAATACTTGCGAAAACGACAAAAAGATCATAACGGAAAGGGTAGTACTACTACAGTATATTCACTCGTAGCACGTTTTTCGCGTCTCACACTCACACAGTCACACTTTGTCTTCATCCGTCGTTCCACATTCTCCATTGCTGTTACATTCCCCTATCAAAAAACTCTGCAACACTTCCCCCAAAAATGGCGAGCGAGTGCATTATTCGTCTCCGGAACGAAGGAAACATCGAAAGCAACGAAGGATGATGTTAAGGAAATAGAGATTTGTGTTAAGTATTAACAAGTGTGAGTATTGTGGATAATAGTCCCACATTGGATTGGAATGTGGTGACTTGAGCATTTATAAGTGGGAGAACCCAGTCACCTATCACCTTAAGGTTTTGGGTGAGTATGTGGTGTGTCTTTCACAAAGGTGTTGCTCTAGAAAAAAAATCCCACAATGTTCAATGCTCCCTAGTAGAAATTTTTCCCTAACCATTTGCACTTTTGAATGAAAGAAATTTGAACTAATGACAAATGAGATCTGATTGAATCCAAAGAGGAATTAGATATTGATTCCCATATATGGTGTCAATGTTTCGTTATGGAACTAGAGTTAATCAATAAATAAGGACGAAAAACTTGTTGCTGTAGTCCTGAGTTTCTATGCAGTGGAGAGAGAGTTGACTTGTAAGGTTGTATTCTAAAGCTCAAGTTAGTACGAAAGTGAAAAATGATATATGAATGAGAATGGATTTAAATACTAAAGAAATGACACATTTTCCCTATTAAATAAGTGAAGTAGTTGGCAACTGAAAACATAAAATGCAACTTAGATTGCAATCAACCGTCATATTGTTTTGGACAATTAGTAGAGCTTTCGTACGTAGCATCGTTTGTGGAGAAAAGAAAACAGGATATACTTATTTAACTATTCTAGTCCTCTGCATTATCATTGAACATTTATGATTTAGGCTCAATAGACAGCCGAAAACAATTTTTAATAAAAACAAATTGAATAAAAAAATAAAAACGAAAAACATAAAATTGAATAAAAAAACAAAAACGAAAAACATAAAATCTAATCCAGAACATTATTTACTTTTTAGATGAAAATCAAAGATTACTATTCAATTTGGTAAAAAATATCGATAGTAAAAAATTAATTAACGACATATGGATTTATAAGATTAAGAAATAACTAAGTAACTAATAAATGAGTTGATTACACATATTAACTTTCTTTTATTGAAATACATTAAAATCTTAATGTTTAATAAAATTAGTCATTGAATAAGTTGACAAATATGAAATATATAAGATACTTTTAATTATTCTTCATACCCTTTAAAATATAAAATATATAAAATACTTGCGAAAACGACAAAAGGATCGTAACGGAAAGGGTAGTACTACTACAATATATTCACTCGTAGCACGCTTTTCGGTCTCACTCACACAGTCACACTTCGTCTTCTTCCGTCGTTCCTCATTCTCCATTTCTGTTCCATTCACAAACCAAAAAACTCTGCAACATTTCCCCAAAAATGGCGAGCGAGTGCATTGGTCGTCTCCGCAACGAAGGAAGCATTGAAAGCATTCGTTACTTCGAATGCAGAAGAACCTTGATGGAAATGCTCCGTGACAGAGGCTACAGCGTTTCCGAATCTGACCTCACTCTCACTCTCCCCGAGTTCCGTTCTAAGTTTGGACAGTATCCTAAGCCTGAAGCATTTGGTGTGATCGTAGCTCATCGCTCTAACCCCTCCAACAAGGTATGTAGTTTTGTGGTAACTCTTTTTTGATCATGGTTGAAATTCGTGAGGTTTGTTCGTGGTTATATAGGATTTACGATTCTAGCTGGTTTTGATATTGCGATTGCGTAGTGGTTTCGATTGTGACTTGATGATGAGTTTGTGATTGATTTTGTGATTTATTTTGTGTGTGTTTTGGTTCTGTTTTGGAGGAATTGAAATTAGGTCATGATTGTTACCTTTTTAGATGATAAAATACCTGAAATGGATATATTCACCTCTAAGAGTTGTTCATCTATTTGTTTCCGGTTTCTGAAAAAATGTGAATGAAAAAATTAATTTAAAACTAATTAAAATAAGTTTCTCTTGAAAGTTGTTTTTGATAGGTTTTTTTTGGTAAACTTTTGGTGAAAGAAAAATTTGTGTTATGGAGTTGAAATAGTTTTGCTTTTGAAATTGATTATAACTTGAAGTTGAGATTTGGAGTTTTTGCAATTTTTTATATTTTTTGTTTCACTCACATTTAAATTAACGTATACAATTAAAAATTACTATATGTCAAATTTACTTTTAACCAAAATTAATTTATTCAAAATCAAGTATAAGTGAATACATGCTAAGGATTGTATTGGAATTGGTTTTGACTTTGTCAAACAGTGATTTAGTGGAAATAAGGTGTTTGATTTCTATGTTTGAGGCTGTAATGGCAGGTATAAGCAAGGTGTGTTGAGTCTGTAATTGCAATTTTTTTTTTTTTTTTTTTTTTTTGAGTTTAGTAAAGAGGAAAGCAAGGTGAGTTTTCTTACATTTTTGTGGAAACTTTTATTTTTAAAGTTATGTTTGGATGGATGAGATTGTTGCAAATGAGAAGTTAAAACTTATTTAAATAAGGGAATTGTTTGAGTATGTTTGGATGCATGAGTTTGTTTTTGCAACAAAATATACCCTTAAAGCAATTTGGTTGGGGTAGGAAGAAATGAGGTGCAGGCATGGTTTTGTTTATGTTGGCCCTGCCATGTATTGGTGATTTGGTGGGACTTAGGAGGTTTTGGTAGTACTTTTTCGAACATATGATGGTTTCATTGGCAGAGCAGAGCATGTTTGCCTCTAAATTGTGGATGTATTTGGATAGTCTCACAATGTTAATGTGCTTCTGAATCTGCTTGGTTGCTTTACTTTTCAATTAGTTCTGTTTGACACTGCTGAGACACCAACACGATGTTGCACATGTGATTACATATAATCACTTCTATTATCTACAACTATTACCTGCGCTAGTGTATTGTCGGTGCGTGTTTTAGTCCTTCATAAAACGTTTTTATATTATTGTTTTTCTATTTGATTAGTGGGATAATATTTGGTTGTTGTTGTTGTTCTTTTTCTTCTATTTGATTATTGATATAGAAATTGTGGATGTATTTGGAGAAGTCTCCGACATTATGTAGAATAATATTCAGGGTTCTATCCATTTTTCTATAAAATTCTTTCTCTGTTTTGGCTAATAAATCAATTATTGATGAAAAACACACAACAGCCAGAATATTTTTGCCAATATGTTTTGACATGCTTATAGAATATTGAATGAGAGTGCATAGTATATATCTGTCTATCCACTCCATCCAATATCTAATAATTAACCTTGATGGTTTTAAAATTTTGTAAGAAGTTTTGCTACATATAATTTGGGTCAAGTCTAACTCAACCATACAAACCAGCCTATAAGGTGAGAGATGTCCCCAACTTCTAATCACTTTTCAGGTAATATCATCCAATGTGGCACTCAATAGTTAATAATACCAGAACTGTTATGGGAAAATGAATTATCTTTGAACTGTTGTTTTCGTCTCTTTCCAATTCATATATTGGGCATGCACAATTTTGTTAAATACTATGCCTAGTTTTGATTCCTTTCATCAAGTTTTGGCCTTTTGGGAGACATAAAACTCTCCCGCCCCCTTTTTTCATTAATTTCATTTGTGTAGGAAATAAAGCTGATTCTTCATGATTAAAAAACTTATTATTCAAAATCAGCTGCATCTTATGTTTTCCCACGGAATGACTTACCCGTTTGTGTGTTTTTAATCCTTTGTTACCTAATTGCTTAGCATGAGCAATGCTTTTTATATCCACACTGTTGTTTTTGACATTCTGCTGTGCAGGTGCAGGTTATATTTAGAGGAACTGATATTATAAGGAAAAAAACATTGATGGAAATATATGGCCAGATTGTTCACCGTGAAAATCTGAGTAGGCTGATACTTGTTGTGCAAAGTAAAATGACTTCTTATGCACGTAAAGATTTGGAAATCTGTCAATATAATGTTGAGATTATGCAAGTAAGCTAGCCCCTCCATAAATGTTCAGTTTTTAATCTTAATATTGCTGTGCAGATTATAATAAACCTAATTTACTGTTTTAGTTGTTCTTGTAATCTTATTTATAGTATGTTGAACTAGGAACATATCTAATACTAGTACCTCTTCCTGAAAAGGTAAGACATACAAAATGACTCGAGCTTTTGCTTTGATCACATCACGGATGAGGGCCGTAACTTAGCTATAAATGTTTTATTTTAGAATTGTTTAACCAATGATTGAAACAAAAGAACATTTATCTGGTTTCCTTCTTTACATTTGCGATTAAACTTGCTAACTTCAGCTCATCTATGACCAAATTAGCCTTGTATGTATCTATCTAGATGCATACTCACTACAGAGCTCATCCAATGATATTATCATTTCTAAGTTATAGATTAGCTGTAAGATTCCTAATTTGTTAAGTTCATATTGCATGATTTATGATTCTTATAAAAAAATTTGCAACTGCTAATACCACCATGGCACGTTGTTTGTAGTTGAATGACTTGGTGGTCAATGTAACAAAACATGTGCTGCAGCCAAAGTATGAGATACTGACTGCTGATGAGAAGCAAGAACTGCTCAAGAAGTATAGGGTGGAAGAGAAACAGGTAAAGTTTGTAAACATGCTTATTGGATATCTATAACTAGCAAGCACTATGCAGTAATTATTCATTTTGATTTTAGCTTTCAGATTGATTATTTTAATGCTGAAAGCGTAATACAATTGTAAAAACATAGATTTTTATATTGATTATACCAGTAATTATTTCTTATTTTTGTTGATCTTTTTAGCTACCTCTCATGCAAAGAACTGATGCCATAGCTAGCTACTATGGGCTGGAAAAAGGACAAGTTGTCAAGATCTCTCACAGTGGTGAGATGTTTAATTCCTTGGTAACCTATCGCTGTGTCGTGTAATAGTTCTACTGCATTATGCTGCCATATATGAAACAGTCATAAGTCCAATTTTATTGTTTTAGAACCTAACATACTTGCTAGAAAGATTACAAATGGATTGGTTATTGTTTAGCAAGTTCTATTGCGAGTTCATTCTGTGGTTCCTATGTATGTTAAAAACTCGTGATGTTGGAAACTTTATGATACTGACAAGTGACAACATCACTTCTTATTAAGAGGCTTCATTATTCAATACTCCTACACTTTGCAAATTTCAAAAAGGATATTGATAGGAATGGATCAGACCCCACAAGTGATGATGGGGATGTGTTGGTTAACAGAGATAATTTTGGGCCTAAACAGTGGAGGGTATATGTGAGAAAGAATAGGAATACTCTCCAAATAAATAGGAGTGTATTCAGTCAATAAATTAGTTAGTATTTCCCAAATAAATAGGAGTTAAAGTAGGTAGTATTCCTCTTATAAATAGGAGTATATGGGGCAGTAGCTAGGGGGTTATTATTATTCTGTTTTTTCATATTAGGGTTGGGCAGTGAGAGAATAATTTTCTCTGACTGAGGAGCAGCAGCTCTGGAATTAATTTCGTTTTCGTATTCATTAATAAAATAATTTTCTCCATCATATTCTATCTTACCTCTGTTCTATCAATTGGTCCGACCTACCGTTGTTGATGCCCAAAGCTCCTAAGATGGCTGACCGTGTTTCTGCAGTGGAAGAACGGTTGGAAGGTGTTGAGGCTAGCATTGTGGCGTTACGAGAGTTCATTGGTGCTGAAATTCAACGTGCAATGGCTCATCGTGAAGTGTCGCAGCCAAGCGGTGCGACAGTTACCTCACCGCTGGATGAGTTTCGTTTATCTGCGAAGAAGGTGGAATTACCAGCATTTACCGGTGACGATCCTGTTGCATGGATCACTCGGGCAGAGACGTACTTTGAGGTACAACGAATTTCGCAGGATGTTCGTATTCAGTTGACGAAATTAAGCATGGAAGGCCCTACTATCCATTGGTTTAATCTATGGCATGATTCAACAGAGGAACTGTCATGGGAGAACCTCCGTGAAGCGATGATGGTTCGATTTGGAGGTGGGCGTTTGGAGAACCCGTTTGAGGAACTGAAGGAACTAAAACAATCAGGATCAATAGAGGAATACATTGCCGAATTCGAACTGTATTCTTCACAGTGCGGTCGTTTGCCAGAGCAACAGTTTCTTGGTTATTTCATTGGTGGTTTACGTCATGATATTCGCTCTCGTGTGCGTACCTTCAAGCCTCGTAACCGTTACCTAGCAATGCAATTGGCTCGTGATGTTGAAAGGGAGTTTGCAGTGGCTTCTGGTCAGGATTCTGGAGCACGTTACAAACCGGGTCATGGCTCTTGGACAAAATCTCAAAAACCTAATTGGGCTGTTCGCGAAGGGGAAAGGAACGGATCTGCAATTCAGACCCAGACTAATAACAATGTGAGCAAAACGCGTACTGTTTCGGGGTCTGGATATCAAACCGGGTCAACACGTCCTACCAATTCTACAGCATCTTCTCGCCCAAATTTAGGTGACAATTCGCGCCGTCAATCTCGTGGTGTTCGCCATCTACCAAGTGCAGAGGTTAATGAGCGTCGGGCGAAAGGACTCTGTTTTCGTTGCAACGAACGATGGGATCCTCTCCATCAATGTGCAACAAAACAGTTACGATTGATTATCTTGGGGGATGATGAAATTGTCAACGATGAAGGAGAGATTGTGGTGTTAGCGGCTGAGTCGGAAGAAGAACTCACACAAGAGGAATTAGAATGTAAAACCATGGGACTGTTTGGTGTATCCACTAATCCAAACCAAGTCCGGACGATGAAATTGGAAGGATGTTTACAAGGTGCATCTATTTTGGTTCTTTTTGACAGTGGAGCCACACATAATTTTATATCCCCTAAGGTGGTTGAAGCCCTTGGATTGCCTATGGTGCCTTCTAATCCTTTGGGTGTTAAGTTAGGAGATGGTCATCGTGTCCTAACTAAGGGTAGATGCAATGGAGTTCAGCTGAACGTGGGAGCGGTGCAGATTTGCTTTGATGCTTATGTGCTGGAGTTAGGAGGTGTGGATTTGATTTTAGGAGTTGTGTGGCTGGAAACTTTGGGGAAGGTGACCATGGATTGGAAAGAAATGTCTATGGTGTTCAACCATAAGGGCAGTATGGTGAAGTTACTTGGGCAGGCTGTAGAAGATAAGATGGCTACTTTCAAAAGCATTATCACTCCTTCTCGAATGATAGCAGGCCGTGAATGGCCTACCTTGATGGAGGTGCTAGGGTCACAGGTGTCGCATGTCTCCGATCAACAGACTAAGGAGTTGGAAGGATTGTTGGACCGTTTTAGTATTGTGTTTAAAGAAATTCAAGGCCTTCCTCCGCCAAGAAACACTAGTCATTCAATTGAACTTTTACAGGGTGCTGGTCCGGTAAGTGTGCGACCTTACAGATATCCTCATTTACACAAGGATGAAATTGAAAAACAGATTCAGAGCCTATTGCAGCAAGGGGTGGTTCGAAACAGCACCAGCGCTTTCTCTAGTCCCGTCATTTTGGTCAAGAAGAAGGATCAATCTTGGCGTATGTGTGTAGATTACCGTGCACTCAACAAGGTAACAATTCAGGACAAGTACCCTATTCCGGTTGTAGATGAATTGTTAGATGAGTTACATGGCTGTAGTTATTTCTCTAAGCTTGATCTTAAATCGGGTTATCATCAAATTCGTATGAAGGAAGAAGATATTCATAAAACGGCTTTTCGGACTCACGAGGGTCACTACGAGTTTTTGGTAATGCCGTTTGGCCTCACCAATGCTCCTGCAACCTTTCAATCGGTGATGAATGCAATTTTCAAGCCCTTTCTAAGGAAGTTTGTCCTGGTTTTTTTTGATGATATCCTAGTATACAGTAGTAGTTGGGCTGAACATTTGCAGCACTTAGAGGTGGTCCTTAATATTCTGAAGCAGCATCAGTTTGTGGCAAATCGGAAGAAATGTACCTTCGGTCAGCACCAAGTGGAATATTTGGGCCATGTCATTTCCAAAGCAGGGGTTGCTGTTGATCCTGCCAAGGTTAGCAGTGTGTTACAATGGCCGATCCCTAAGAATGTTAAAGGAGTGCGAGGCTTTTTGGGGTTGACCGGTTATTACAGAAAGTTTATAGCGAACTATGGAAAAATTGCTAAACCCTTGACAGAATTGACAAAGAAGGATGGTTTTAGCTGGAATGCGGCAGCTGCGGAAGCTTTTGAGAAATTGAAAGTAGCTGTTACAACTGCCCCAGTTTTAGCCTTGCCTAATTTCAAGATTCCATTTGAAATTGAATGTGATGCCTCAGGTAAAGGAGTTGGTGCAGTATTGTTGCAATCGAAGCATCCCATTGCATATTTTAGCAAGGCCTTTGAATCATCTAGGTTATCCAAATCTGCCTATGATAAAGAGTTGATGGCTTTAGTGCTAGCTATTCAACACTGGCGACATTACTTGTTAGGAAGAAGGTTTGTGGTTTATTCTGATCAAAAGAGCCTAAAACACTTGCTACAACAACGTATTACCACAGCAAATCAGCAAGAATGGATGGCTAAGTTGTTGGGTTTTGACTTTGAGGTAGTGTACAAGGTGGGAGTGGAAAATAAAGTGGCTGATGCTTTATCTAGACAACACGAGGATGCTGAGTTGCAAGCGATTAAATCCTACCCTATTTGGCATCAGAGCAGCCAATTGCAACAAGAAGTATCAAATGATCCTTTGCTTAAAAAGATTGTGGAAGCTATTCAAAAGGATCCTAATGCTAAACTTGGTTTTGCTTTAAAAGGTGGCATCTTATTCTACAAAAATAGGTTAGTTATACCTGCTAGCTCACCACTTATTGAGGAATTACTCAAAGATTTTCATTCTTCTCCGAGTGGTGGTCACTCCGGCTACCTACGCACTTATAGGAGAATGGCTGGAACTTTATATTGGCAAGGGATGATGCGGAGGGTACAAGATTTTGTGAAAGCTTGTGATACTTGTCAACGACAAAAATATGCGGCAACTACTCCTAATGGATTACTACAACCTCTTCCTATTCCGGTTTTGGTGTGGAGTGAGATATCTATGGATTTCATTACTTGTTTGCCAAAAAGTAATGGATTTGAAGCTATCTTGGTTGTTGTTGACCGTCTCTCTAAGTACAACCATTTCATTCCTCTTAAACATCCATTTACCGCTCGCTCAATAGCTGCTATTTTTGTTAAGGAAGTGGTTAGATTACATGGAATTCCAGAGTCTATTCTTAGTGATCGTGACCCCTTGTTTGTGAGTATCTTTTGGAAAGAGTTGTTCAAATTAGTAGGTACAGTGCTTAAAATGTCCTCGGCATACCATCCCCAAACGGATGGCCAAACAGAAGTGATTAATCGTTGTTTAGAGGCCTATCTACGTTGCTTTATTGCAGATCAACCTAAGACATGGGCACACTGGATTCCGTGGGCAGAATTGTGGTACAATACCACATTCCATGTGTCAACAGGGTTCACCCCTTTCGAGGTGGTGTACGGCCGAAAGCCTCCAGTGTTGGTGCATTTTTTGGAAGGTGAAACCAGAGTGGAGGCTGTAGCGCAGGAGTTAAGGGACAGAGATGAGGCGTTGCGTCAATTGAAAACTAATTTACTCAAAGCCCAGGAGGACATGAAATACCAAGCTGACAAGAGACGCAAGGCAGTGCAATTTGAGGTTGGTGATTGGGTTTTCCTCAAATTACGTCCTCATCGACAACAATCGGTTGTGCAGAGAATCCATCAAAAATTGGGCCCTAGATTTTTCGGATCTTATCAAATCATGAAGAAGATAGGGCAGGTTGCTTATAAGTTGAAGTTGCCACCTACATCTAAAATACATCCTACCTTTCATGTGTCGCAATTGAAGAAAGCGGTGGGCAACTATACTGCTACAACTCAGTTACCTATTAGTTTAGAGTCCGAAAAAGGGGACATTACTCCGGCTAAGGTTTTGTCATGGAGGGACAAGTTTGATGGTGGACAGTATAAGAGAGAATGGTTGATTCAATGGGAAGGGATGGATGTTGGAGATGCTACCTGGGAAGAGGAACTGCTGTTGAAGAGTCAATTCCCTGATTTGCGCCTTGAGGACAAGGCTAATGTTGCAGGTGGGGGTGATGATAGGAATGGATCAGACCCCACAAGTGATGATGGGGATGTGTTGGTTAACAGAGATAATTTTGGGCCTAAACAGTGGAGGGTATATGTGAGAAAGAATAGGAATACTCCCCAAATAAATAGGAGTGTATTCAGTCAATAAATTAGTTAGTATTTCCCAAATAAATAGGAGTTAAAGTAGGTAGTATTCCTCTTATAAATAGGAGTATATGGGGCAGTAGCTAGGGGGTTATTATTATTCTGTTTTTTCATATTAGGGTTGGGCAGTGAGAGAATAATTTTCTCTGACTGAGGAGCCGCAGCTCTGGAATTAATTTCGTTTTCGTATTCATTAATAAAATAATTTTCTCCATCATATTCTATCTTACCTCTGTTCTATCAGATATAGTTATAAAGGGTGAGTCATATAATTTTAACAGATGAAGTCTTCATATGTTTTTGTTTCCCTTGGAATATTTTCTCATCTGACTGTAAGTACAAAAGGTGTGAAACAAATTTCCACTACCTGCATCATTACGAATATGGTAGCAGTGATTATTAGACCGAATATGCTAACTTGCTAAGCTCAGACTCATGGTTTCACAATACTAACAGAAAAGACACAATATTATCGTCAGATTAGCCATGGCATACAAAGCAACAACTGCATTTATAATATGCACCTCGCATATGTTTTTGGTCTCCTTGTTCAACATCTGAAGAAAATTGGTCTATCTGGTGAAGGAAGGGATCGAAAATGGTGAGAAACTCGACTTGTTGAAAGAGCCATCAATTTAAGAGGTTTTCAAAATTAGAACCTAATTTTAAAGATCTCAAATAAGTAGGTCTTATAAACCAAAGGTCCTTGAAACTAAATAAGAGTTTCAAGACCTCAACTTTTTCACTCAATTTTTTTAGTAAGGGTGTTTTCAAGTTATTAAAACATGGCTTGTTTTCGAGCATTTGCTGTAGCTTGTTTTCAAGTTTCAGGATCACTCTTATATTTCCTATTGATTTGTTAAGCCTATAATCCTATATTTCAAGAAAGTTCACAGGTGAAATATGTGAATGCTCATGAAAATATCAGACTAGTTATTTGAGGTTTTGGCAACTCATCCTAGCTTCAAACGACTGCATGATTGAATTGACTTTGGTTGAAATAGGTGAGAACAATTAGGGTTGTTTATATTTGTCTAAGTATAAATATTATGATGGTTTCATATATCACAATTTTTAAAAACTGGATTTATCTCCACTATTAGAACAAGGTAAATTGTAATAGTTTCAATTGACACAATTTTCAAGACTTGAGTTAAAGGTTTGTCTAAATCATATTATTCAATAGTATTATTTGGACAAAAATATGCGTTTGGATTTGACTCTCTAGACAAGATCAAAGAGGTAATTTTAAAAATTTATAAAGTTCGAGAGAAACATATAAATTAATAAAATACTCATGTACAATCTAATTTATAGAGCCTTTCATGTAGGTTATTTTACCCTATACTTATAAATCAAGAAAACAACCATATAAGGGTGACTGATATTAATTCTAGAAAGACATAATAGTACTGAAACAGAGTTCTGACTTCAAGAACATGATTAAATGTTACATGTGTAAATATATGGTTGTTTTCTTCAGCCTCAAGTTGTCTTGATAGCACATTTGGGTGGTCTCTTAATCACTCTGAACAATCTAAATATGTTTATTGGACATCATGTACTTCATACGCTTATGTATAATGTGGACATAACAACTTCAAAGAGGTTGAAGGAAGGTCTCAAAATGATCATGTTGTACGAGGAATGAGCGTTTATCATTAGGTATTTTACCTTGATCATATCCACGCTTTCCTCCGTTTCAAACACATTTTTTCAGGGTGATGTATCCCTCTACCTATACCTGTTCACTTCAGAATTCAACTAATGAGCATTGTAAAGCTTTGAGGTCTTCGAGATCTAGGCGGAGTCTCTCTAAGGCATCTTGGTTAAGGATGTTCGCAAAACCTCCTGATCTGGAACGATTAGAATGGATCCTCGTGGCCTTCAGCATGGGGCAGCAACGACGGTTGTAGGAGAAGAGGGGGTGTACCTGCAAAGTACTCCGATGCTAAAGTAAGAATCAGCGGAAAGAGAGTAAGTACAAAGAATTCAGGTTTGTTAGAATGAATAGGATACCTGACCCTCTCAAGTGAGAGGGCATTTATAAGAATCCCCCAGCGTAGGGCCAAGGTCTCCAATGTGGCCGAAGTATCTGTTCGACCAATGGGAGACTGCCAGGTGGATGATCTAGCGCGTGACCTTCGACCTGGTCTAACTGTCCCTGTGAACTCCGGAGAGGCAGTTGGTCGCGTGAACTGTCAAGCGCGTGAGGAGGATGTCCCCAACTACTATATTTTCCCCAACGACTATATTGTGCCCAACGGCTAGATTGTCTTAATCTCCTTATTGGGCCTTGCCTAAAGCTAGACTGGATTGGACCTTGCCCAACCGTGGGCCATCTGTCAATCCAGTCCAGAATAAGAGCCCCCAAGTCGTTGCTTTAAGGTGAGGAGTAATGACTTGTGTAACACCCCAATTCCCATCGAGAATAAATAATACATAAATAAAATCAGAGTAACTAAAAATTTATTTTTCCGACAGAAACAAGGATGTCACATTTAAATAAACAAAACATCATCCCTGCTCATAAATTTGATACATAGCATAAAATAGAATACCCTCAAAGGGGAAACTTTTTCCATATAAAGGGAAAGGTCAATTATGGAATAAAGCGGAAAGATCCATAACCGACTTGTTTTACAAAATAAATCATTTTAGAACGTCAACTATATACACAAAAGTACCACAAAATACATTCAACAAATGTATATATATATATATATATATATATATATATATATATATATATATATATATATATATATATATATATATATATATATATATATAATCGTTCCCCGACTCCCGTGCTACGTATCAGAGCGGACACCAAGACCGACAACAGAACGGAGAACCAATCTTCACAAAAAGACCTCCAGCAACTCTATTCTGCAATGCCTCATAGAGCATTATAAAACAGCAGAAGGGTGAGAAATAACAACTAAATCAAGATTGCATAATAATATGCAAACACACATTCAAACACATGTATAAATCATCTCACCCATACCATCACATACTAACACATATAGCATGCCACAAATACAAAACATATCACACCTAATAAATCAAATCATGATTTTTCCACACATAACGCATCCATTCACAATTCTCACCACAATTCATCACAACTCACTCATATACATCACAATGTATATATATACAAAACCAAGCATATTCATCATGCATACTTTCACAATTCTCATCATTCCACATAAACATACATATTCATGTTTATTCATCAATACTCAATTATAAAGATGATAAATGCAAATCATAGAGACCGACTCACGACTCTATGCAAATGCAATGCGGGTACCGACTCAATCATCTCAAGTTCACTTAGGAACTTATTGGAACCATCGCTCGTTACCAATGTAACTCCCCGTCGGGCCTACGATGTTCCCCGTCGCTCACACCCCACACGGGCACACGACGTTTATGGATCGCTCACACCCCACACGGGCACACGACCCGATCGCTCACACCCCACATGGGCACACGATCGTCTATAATCATCGCTCACACCCCACATGGGAACACGACGTTATAGCGGATTCCCTCTGGAACCAATCCGTCGCTCACACCCCACATGGGCACACGACGTTTATGGATCGCTCACACCCCACATGGGCACACGATCCGATCGCTCACACCCCACATGGGCACACGATCGCACAAGATGCATATCATGATGCTTGACACCCAAGAACTCATGACAATCAAATGCATCTTCACACATATATGCAACCATAATCATGCATATATTTCAACTCCTCATCATTATTCATGCATTGAAAACAATTCAAACAATGCATTTCAACCATAAAGGCTACCAACCACATACATTGGAATTTCACATAAACAATGCATATCATCACAAACCACAACAATCATACAATCACAATTACTTCCACAAGGGATTCACACCACAAAGGCTACCCACAACACATCATAACAACATACATTGATATTCAATCAAACAATGTATTTTACCACACAACCACATCGTTATCACATGCATTAACATCATATAGAGATAGCACAAAAGACCCACATTTGTATGACGATAACATATCACGTCGAACACCAACAAACACAACAAACCTACAAAACCACTAATCATCCCCTACCAAATATTCTTAGTTAACACATGGTATCACATCACCATTTAATAGCATAACAAGTTATCTCTCTATTGCCTCAAGTCCTACATTAATCGGACTCGCGATTCGGGAGTTACGGTGGAAACATAAACCACACTTTTCACACATACATTACTTTTTCACATTTTTCTTATCAATCCATGGCATAAACATATGTTTCTATCCTACTATCATAAAGAGCATTGAAATAGCTTTCCAACGCATCCGACCGTGCCTCAATCCGATTTACGGATCACAAGTTATGAAGAAAACAAAAACTGAAATTCTGTTACGTTCGCAATGCGAACGGCTAGCGAACGTTCGCTGATTCATTCGCTGGGGCTCGCAGTGCGAACCTGCGAAACTCAGAATTTCCAGCAGCGATAACTTAGGTCATTTTGGGTCAAAAACCCTCATTTCTTCCACCCAAACACTTCCAAAACATACTATAACAACCAAAACATGATCCAAACCTAACGACAAGTATTCTACTCAGTTTTTATCGAATTTCATCCGCGAAAACATCGATTTCTATCAATCGCTCCTAATTCCAATCGATACGAAAAAGTTGCGAAACAATCAAAACGATTACAACAAACAACACATATACATACACAAGCAAGATATAATTGAAACTTCTCACCCTTACCCGATTAATCGCGCTCGAAACGGAGTTTTCCCGATTTCTCCTCTTTCTCCTCTTCTCTCTTTCTTTCTTCTCCTTTTCTTTCTCTTCTTTTTCTTTCCTTTTCTTTTCTCTCCACTTTCTATTTATATAAATATCTAAACCCCTAAAAGACTATTTTACCCCTCAACTCAAATATCTCGCAAATGCTCTCAAAATGCGATAAAACATAAACAGCGATGAAAAATAATATATATCCAAATAAAAGTAAAAAATAAAATAATATAATAATAAAATAATCAAAACGACTCAATTAAATAAAACGGACAAAACTGGGGCGTTACAACTTGAGTTAGCCTTGTTGGTCGACCGATGGGCAGGAGTTGCGTCGCGGGGATGCTTTTTGAGATTGTTATTTTTCGAACGAAAACCTTCGGGGATGTACCCTTCAAATGTCTATGACTAGTGTTGCCGACGATTGGTTATCCGTAACTTCAAAGGTTCCTTGAGATGCGAGGACATGCTCATGGAAGAGACGTTGTACGTCGACCAGCCTTGCGCTTAAGGAAAGGAAATTTCTTGTCGCTGAGGTTGTGCTCGGATAATATCCTGCGTGTCTTGTCGAGGAGGATGTGCCCGAGTGGAGCTAGAGGGAACTTGTCTTGGAAAGTGCATGGTTCAGCCTTGAGAATTCCAAACGAAAGATTCCCTTCTGACACGTGACGACGCAATTAATGTTTGTTAAGGCCTAGGGAATCTAGGCTAGCTAGGCAATGATGGCTCCTGCCCTTTGCGATTCTCCATGCGAGAAAATGTTTATAAAAGGAGAACAGACTAATTCATTTTTATACTTCACGCGAATTTCTCTCCCCAACAAGCTTTTGCTCTGCAACTCGTGGTCTCTTGTCTCTCGCCGGAGCTCTTCCCGCTGCCGTCCATCTTCATTTCTAACCTTTATATCCAGGTAATTCTTCATCTTCAACCTTTGAATGTTGGTCAGAATCTAGGGTAGTTTGTATATTTTTGGAAATTAGGATGAATCTGACATGGATGCATGAACTTTCCGGTTGAAGTTCATGTGTTCTTCGATGAACACATGAATTTTGGGAAAATTTATGAAGATCCTAAAGAACATATGAATCTGATGATGAATGTTAGGAATTAGCGTAGGAGAAGTCCATGGATCTTCCTAGGTTTTTGTTGGGAATAACTTATGTTTGTAGTCGGGCATTAGTTCTCTCGTCGTCGAGAATTTATTCTAGGGTACTTGATGAATGTTAGTTGCCGAGGAGACTCGTCCTCGTAGGAATCTTTCTTAGAGTTGCGGAGACTCGTCCCCATTCTTCGAGGAGAAGCTTATGCTACGTCCCTGTTGTGTCGACAAGGGCTCGAGTCGAGGACACATCCTTGTGCTTATTTCTTGCCTTTTCACTTGATTTGCTGTGGAAGGGTGGATTTGATCTCTGTTGTCGAATTCACTTTTGCTTCCTCAGCTTTTCAGCTAAAATGGCTGACATGAATGAGGAGATCGTCCCCGATGTAGAAATTACTAATGATAAAGTTGTGCATCCTGCCGAGTATGCTAACGTCAAGTCCGCATCTGTTAAGAATGTGAAGAAAGCGCCAATGTCAAGGGTGAACACAGTTAAACAGCAGGCGACGCAGGAGAAGTTCGTTGGTGGTTCCTCTCCTTCTCCGGGCAGTACCTCGACTCCTCCTAGCTTGGATCCCCAAAAGAAAAGGAAACGGGACGACCTCAGCTCATCCCTGGTCGATGGCCTAAGTGGCTTTGTCGGGGGCAAGTTTATTTTTCCACCATGCTATTTGCAGGTGAAAATCTTCGACGGGGAAGAGTCAGTTGTCGTCCCCGACCTTGAGGAGTCAACTATCTTGTCCGATGATCCTAAGGTGAAGAGGAAACACCTTTGTCAAGATGCGGCGGCGATGATGATGGTGCTGGAGACAGCTCTAGCTCTGGACGACGCGAAGACAATTCCACTCAAAGAGTTCAAGAAGGTAAAGGCCAGGGAGGTTGATCTCGAGCTGGAGAATGCTGATCTATTCAACAAGATGACGACTCTCCAGGGCAACTATAAGGCCAAGGTTGAGCTCTTGAAGAAGATGAACAAAATGAAGGAGGAGATGAAAAATGTGAAGGAGGAGAATGCCAATCTAAAGGTGAGGATTACTGAACTAGAAAACTCCTCAGCAGTCGGTCAGGATGAGACCGAGGAGGAAAAATCCTTGAGGACTCGGGGAGACCTGATCGGAAAAATCCGCATCCTTGAACAGGATAACCTGAGGGCGGTGGAATTCGGGTTTAATGCTGCCGTGGAGTAGATAAAGGTTCTAAACTCCGACGTCCAGCTGGTCACCGATGGGATGGGGGTTTTGTATCAAGTTATTGATGGCCAGGTGGTCCCTCCTGAGATTCCAACCGAGGATGCATAGTTTCTTTTTGTAACTTAGTATTTATTGGCCTGCGTGCCATTCTTGTTGTAACTTTTGATTATCGGGCTTGGCCCATATTTTGTAACATTTTGACAATTTCTGGCCCGGTGGTCGGATTTATAATATTTATGTTTGACACTGTATGCCTTGCATTTTATTTTTTTGTATAGGTATATGCCTTATATGTTGATTTTTGCGAGTTGTGTTCGCTAAATATAGGAGTTTACTCGACTCGTTATGATGCTCGACAGTTTAGGGAACTTGTTGAGAAGGAGAAAGTAGTTTCCGCCAGTCGTGGGACTAGGATCTCAGTCGGGGTCCTGATCACACAGGGCTTGGACTATTTCCTTCGCGAGCTAGGTGTCCTGCCACGCTGGTACGACAACGGCGGAGCTCGATTGAGGTATCCCCGTTGGGCACAGAGCCTGCTCGTTCCATGAGCAGAAACTTGCCTTCGTTGTAAACTTAAGGATTGTGCTTGCACCAGGGCACACTCCCTTGGTCGAGCAATCTCTCCGTTGTGGGGTGATTTCGTCGGCAGTTAGTACAGATTGATTGCTGATCCTAACTGTAATATTGTTTAAGCTTTTTCAACATTCCATGGTCGAGCAAATGGTTCTCCATTTAGATGTTCGAGATAGTAGGCGTTGATGTCTGTTTTTGATTTTACCCGGCAAGGGCCTTCCCAATTTGCGGCCAGCTTTCCCTCGCGTGAATATTTTTTATTTCTGCGTAGAACCAGGCTGCCAACTTGGAAATCGTGCTTTATGACTCTTGCATCGTGGCGCAGTGATATTTTTTTGTTTTAGTGAAGCTTCGCAGAGGGCTGCCCTTGATCGGATTTCTTCGAACAGATCGAGTTCTTCTCTTAATGCTTTGCCGTTCAGTTCCTTGTCGAGAGGAGCCTCTGTTCGCTTAGAGGGTTCTCTGATTTCCACCGGGATTACTGCCTCAGTTCCGTATGCTAGTCGGAAGGGAGCCTCCCCGGTGGTTGAGTGTGGAGTTGTTTTATAGGCCCAGAGTACGCTATGTAGCTCCTCGACCCATCTCTTTTTGGATTCGCCTAATCTTTGTTTTAGACCTCGAAGGATCACCCTGTTCACGACCTCTGATTGTCCATTGATCTGAGGATGTTCAACGGATGTGAAGTGTTGCTTGTTGCCTAGTTTGGCAACGAAGTCTTGAAACTTCCTGTCTGTGAACTGGGACCCGTTGTCGATCACAAGGGTCTGGGGCACACCGAATTGTGCGAGGACGTTTCTTTTGTAAAAATGAAGTATGTTAAATGTTGTGATATTGGAGAGGGCTTCGTCCTCAATCCATTTTGTGAAGTAATCGACGACCATGATCAAAAATTTGTTCTGATAGGACCCCATCGTGAAGGGGTCGAGGATGTCCATCCACCACCAAGCCAAGGGCCATGAGGAAGACAAAGTCTTTAGTTCGTTGGGGGGTGTTGAGTGCATGTTCCCGTGGCGTTGGCATCTGTCACATTTTTTAACATGCTCCTTTGCGCCATGCTGCATAGTCGACTAGTAATATCATGCTCGCAGGGCTATTCGTGCCAAGGATCTTCCTCCTAAGTGTTGTACATTGATCCAGTCGTGAATATCTTGGAGAATGTCAGGGACCTTGTCCTCCTCAACACATTTTAGGAGAGGGATGGAGAATCCTCGTCGGTAGAGCTTGTCTTCGAATAGGACGTTGAGCAGACCCTTTGCTTATTTATGCTAGCCTCTTTGCTGTCTACGGGAAACTCCCCTGTGGTGAGATAGTTGTACACCGGAGTCATCCAGCAGTTACTGTCGCTAATGGTGTTGACATAGAGTATCCCTGTTGGTTTTTCGATACTTGGGCGGGGAAGCATCTCTTGTATAACAGACTTGTTGCCACCTTTACTCCTAGTGCTGGCTAATTTTGACAGGACGGCTGCCCGAGTGTTTCATTCGCGGGGGATGTGCTGAACTTCCCATGCGTCAAACCTAGCTATCTTTTCTTTTACCAGCGTCAGGTATTCGATGAGATGATCTTTTTTGTCCTGATATTCTCCCCGTACTTGGGAGACCACGAGCTGGGAGTCCGTGAAGATTTTTACTTCCTTAGCGCCCAGGTCCTCGGCCAATCGTAAGCCTGCAAGGAATGCTTCGTATTCGGCTTGATACGATACTTCGATTAGGATCCCTTCCTCATTTTCGAGGATGATGCTCGTTCCATTGCCCGTGGAGCTGGAAGCTTTGTCGACGAAGATGGTCCACTTGTGCGCTCTGCTTGATGGGGACACTGGAGGTGTCATTTTTGCCACAAAGTCGGCCATGACTTGTGCCTTAAGGGCTTTCCCGCTTTCGTAATGGATGTCAAACTCTGACCGTTCTAAAGACCATATGAGCATCCTGCCGGCCATATCTGGTCGGCCAAGCAGTTGTCTTATGGGTTGGTTTGTTCGTACCACTATCGCGTGGGTGTTGAAATGCGGTATAGGGCAAGCAACAAAAGTTTTGGAAGTATTTTTCTGGGAGTTTATCGTGTCCACAGAGATCGGTGCTACTGAACTGCCGTTCGAAAATTTAAATATTAATGAGTTTGGGTTTAGAATTGGTTAAAACATAAAAACAGAAAAGTAAATATTAACACAAGAAAATTCATCCGTCAGAGAGAAAAGACTTATCAAGCATGTATATATTCCACTCGTCACAAACTTAAACTTACCGACCAGTTATACTCAACCTACAATACTCCTCAATATCATCCAGCATCGCTCTCAAAAGTGTTCATCTCTGACACACTGAGCTGAGAGAAAAACAACCGTATTACTCTCTCCGTCACTCTCGCGCACGAAGCCTCGAAATACGGAAGACATTAAGCTTCGACACCTAAATAGATTGTTAGCTCTAAATCTATTTCTAGCATCCAGAAACTAACAGATAATCATCCCTAATCAAGATTTGTGATGTTTATCTCTAACACAACCCAAATCCCGCGCATAAAGCAAAAATCAGAGACAATCATCGATAAAGATTTGTAAAGCAAATTAAATATAACGCCATGGGCGATAAATATACATAAGATCAAAGTAAAAACATATACAAAACCCAACATAGAAGAAATTACAAAGAGAAGAGAGAAGAAGAACCAAACATTTCTTGGTTTGTCAACACCAATCGACGAGAGATTCGACTCCGGATCATCCAAATGCAAGCTTCCATGTTGTTTTCAAGCTAATCTACTAAAGAAATGAAGTTTGATGGAGTTGGGAGCAAAAACCCCAAAACCATGCCTAAAAAATGTGTTTTCCCCCTATTTAAAGGCTGTCAAAGTCGCAGACCGCGCTAAGCGCGTCCTAAAAAATTGTTAAACCTCCTTAAAACCGCACTAAGCGCGCTCAAATCGCGCTAAGCGCGCTACATGCTGGAATAAGCTCCTTCCTTGGGCTAGGAGCGCGCTAAGCGCGCTCGTACCATGCTTGAAAATCCAAAGCTTGCTTTCTTCATAACTTTTGAACCGTAATTCCGTTTTTTGCCCGGTTCGAAGCGTTGGAAAGCTTATTCAATGCTCTATACAACAATGGCAAAATCCCACTGCTTGATTACCTACAAAAATGAGATAAAATCAATTAAAATCAATGATATTTACACGAAACACAATATATACACTAAAATGTAAACTATACGCATTTATAAACAAAACAGAGTTTATTCGTATGATATTTAACAAAAAGCAACGATAAGTGCAACAAAACATATATACAAAAATAGCTACAATTTGCACTTATCAATTCTCCCCAACTTACATAACTGTTTGTCCTCAAACAAAGCCAACATCAAAAGTAACAAAAGCGAAATCCAAGAAATCGCGCAACAACAAGTTTTTACAAACAAAAACAAATGCAATGGTTCAATCGAAAATGGTACACACAAAGTAAATACTTACCACTAAACTACAACGATAACATAATCACGAAACAAATGCTAAATACAAAAATCATGCCAAAAATCCTAAAACAACACAAGTTCAAATGTGAATCACACCTCGCAAAAACAATCATCGGTAGACGAAAAACACAAAATATGGTTCTTTTCACTCACACAACAATCATGCAAACAATAGACTAAATTATGCAACCATCCAAAAATCGTATTGAACATACAAAAGCAAGAATCAAAAGGACTTTCAGGGTTGTAATGTGGTCGGGTGAACAAACAAGGTATAATTCCTAAAGCTAATCGAAACAAAAACTTGCCTAAACCCAAGGGAGTGATCAACTCACAAAAGTTCAAACACAAAATTTCAATCAAACTTCATACAAAATCCCACGTGTTACACCAAACACATAGAACTTATTAGCACAACATTATTCTACTTTTTTTGTTTTTCTTTTTCAAAGCTTTTTCAATTTTTTTTCTTTCTTTTTCAAAGCTTTTTCAATTTTTTTTTCTTTCTTTTTCTTTTCTTTTCTTTTCTTTTTCATATTTTTCTCTTTTTTATTTTCTTTTTCAACCTCATAGCAACCAATAACATAAGTGAGAAAACATTTCTCTCCACAACTTGAATTCAACCACATCATCATGTGAATACTCCCTACTTTCTAAGGCAAGGTAAAAATTCATACAACAACACAAAGTTGAGGGTCAAGAAAAAAACAACAATCAAGATCCACAAAAAAAATAAATTTGACACTCATAGACAAGAATTAAACTCAAACAACAAGGATAATGACCAAAGGCTCAAAGGGTTTACAAACGATCACACACTCACAAGGTGAATTGACTATTTGGCTAAGGTAGTTGTGCTCAAAATGAAACAAGTGCCTTAATCCTTTTCATGCTTTCAAATAATCAACACAAACAAAAGATTAAGCATAATAAAATCCAGTTTAAACAAGAATATTGGTACTCCGAGCATATATGAACAATGGAAGGTTACCTCACAAAAAGGTTGGGAACTAAAGTGATTCACATACGAACAAGTATATAAAAGAATGAATGCCATGGAAGTTGTAAAAAACCTAAGTATCATGAATATGCTAAAGTATAGAAAGCGATAAACACATACCTTGAACGTGTACAAAACTTTAAACACTATCATCACCACGCATTCGCAAGTTGAAACAATCAAAATCGGAAAAATCACCAAATGCGACTTCAAGCAATCAGACCAAAATTTGAGTCCAAACAACAACAAAAGAATTAGAAAAATTACTAATAATTACTAATATATAAGGCCTTGGTGGAAGTGGGAAGAAGGGGGAACCAAGTGAACAATTAAAAGAATTCACTGGCTTATCACAGCAGGGCGCGCTAAGCGCGTAGACCCGCACTAAGCGCGCTACACCAGAACCAGAAAAACCAGTACAACAACAAGGTTCTGGTGTAGGCCTCCACTTAACACCTACACAACTCAATTACAAAACATACAATATTTACACATACAAACTTCCTCAAGTTAAGCACGACAAGCTTGAGGAAAACAAAACTTATCACTTAACACGAACTACCATAAACATACTAAAAGAATGGGAGAAAAAAAAACATTAGAAACTAACAACAATAAAACATGTTTGTTTTACGTCATAAGTTCGAAGCCTATTATTTATACACACTTCTCCAAGTTGCCTCTTTACACGGTTAGCGCTCACCGACGACGAAACCTAACCAAACACTTAGCAAACGTGAAGAGAAACAAACATATACACTAAATTTACAAGTATGCAAAACATGTAAAATTCACAAATATGGTAAACATATACAAGTATCAATATCAACAAGTGAAAATAGACAGTATATACGATATCTACAAAACTCAAAAACAAAGAAACTATCGCAATGCGATCCAATAAAAACCCCAATCCCCGGCAACGGCGCCATTTTGTTGAAATGCGGTATAGGGCAAGCAACAAAAGTTTTGGAAGTATTTTTCCGGGATTTTATCGTGTCCACAGAGATCGGTGCTACTGAACTGTCGTTCGACAATTTAAATATTAATGATTTTGGGTTTAGAATTGGTTGAAAGATAAAAACAGAAAAGTAAATATTAACACAAGAAAATTCATCCGTCAGAGAGAAAAGACTTATCAAGCATGTATATATTCCACTCGTCACAAACTTAAACTTACCGACCAGTTATACTCAACCTACAATACTCCTCAATATCATCCAGCATCGCTCTCAAAAGTGTTCATCTCTGACACACCGAGCTGAGAGAAAAACAACCGTATTACTCTCTTCGTCACTCTCGCACACGAAGCCTCAAAATACGGAAGACATTAAGCTTCGACACCCAAATAGATTGTTAGCTCTAAATCTATTTCTAGCATCCAGAAACTAACAGATAATGATCCCTAATCAAGATTTGTGATGTTTATCTCTAACACAACCCAAATCCTGCGCATAAAGCAAAAATCAGAGACAATCATCGATAAAGATTTGTAAATCAAATTAAATATAACGCCATGGGCGATAAATATACATAAGATCAAAGTAAAAACATATACAAAACCCAACATAGAAGAAATTACAAAGAGAAGAGAGAAGAGGAACCAAACATTTGTTGGTTTGTCAACACCAATCGATGAGAGATTCGACTCTGGATCATCCAAATGCAAGCTTCCATGTTGTTTTCAAGCTAATCTACTAAAGAAATGAAGTTTGATGGAGTTGGGAGCAAAAACCCCAAAACCATGCCTAAAAAATGTGTTTTTCCTCTATTTAAAGGCTGTCAAACTCGCAGAACGCGCCCTAAAAAATTGTTAAACTGCCTTAAAACCACGCTAAGCATGCTTAAATTGCGTTAAACACGCTACATGCTGGAATCAGCTCCTTCCTTAGGCTAGGAGCTCGCTAAGCGCGCTTGTAGCATGGTTGAAAATCCAAAGCTTGCTTTCTTCATAACTTTTGAACCGTAATTCTGTTTTTCGGCCGGTTCAAAGCTTTGGAAAGCTTATTCAATGCTCTATACAACAATGGAAAAATCCCACTACTTGAATACCTACAAAAATGAGATAAAATCAATTAAAATCAATGATATTTACACGAAACGCAATATATACACTAAAATGTAAACTATACGCATTTATAAACAAAACAGGGTTTATTTGTATGATATTTAACAAAAAGCAATGATAAGTGCAACAAAACATATATACAAAAATAGCTACAATTTTCACTTATCAGTGGGCCAGGAAGTAGTGCCTTAATCTTCTTGCAACTTTGATGAGGGTCAGGGCGACTTTTTCGATTTACTGGTATATGAGTTATGGCCCTTGCAAGGCCTTTCTTATGAAATATATTGGCTTCTGCCAGTCGAGGGTTTCTCGAATGAGGGCAACACTGATGGCTTCGCTAGTGACGGAGAGATAAAGGTAAAGTGTTTCCCCGTTGTTTAGTTGTGACAGAACTGGTGGTTATGACAGGGCTTGCTTAAGATGGAGCAGAGCCTGCTCGTATTCCTTTGTCCATTCAAATGTTGCCTCTTTTCGTAGAAGCTTGAAGAAGGGCAGAGCGTGTTGGGAAGACTTGGCCACGAAGCGAGATAACAAGGTAAGTATCCCATTGAGGGATTGTATGGATTTCTTCGAATTTGGTGTGGGGAACTCAGAAAATTCTCGACATTTGTCAGGGTTGGCCTCGATCCCCATCTCAGTGAGGTAGAAGTTGAGGAACGTCCCTGCTCGCACACAGAAGGTGCATTTATCCGGGTTAAATCACATTTTACATTTCCTTGCTTGGTCGAAGACTTTTTGCAAGTGGAGCATATGATAAGATTCCTTTTGGGATTTCACGATCATGTCGTCCATATACACTTCGAGCATGTCCCTGATTTTTGATCGGAAGACTTTGTTCATCATTCGCTGGTACGTGGCCCCAATGTTTTTCAGACTACAGGAAATTACGTTGTAGTAATAGTTGCCCGACGAGGTCATGAAAGCGGTGTACCTCTTGTCCTTTTCTTCCATGGGAATTTGGTTATATCCTGAGTATGCATCCATGAAGGACAAGAGTTTGAAACCGGCAAAATTATCTACTAACTTATCAATGCTAGGCAAAGGATAATCGTCTTTCGGGCAAGCCCGATTGATATCAGTGTAGTCAATGCACATCCTCTACTTTCCATTTGATTTTTTAACTAATATAATGTCGGACAACCAGGTTGTATACTTGGCCTCTGAAATGAATTTCGCCTCTAGGAGGTCTTTTACAAGTTTTTATGCAGCTTCTACCTTCTTGTCAGACTGTTTGCGTCTGCGCTGTGCCACTGCTCGAGTTGATGGGTCGATGGTGAGCTGGTGGCAAGCAGTTTCAGGATCGAGACCGGGCATGTCTGCGGCGCTCCAGGAAATAAATCTGCGTTATCTCTTAGGCATATTTTCAGCTGCTCCTGTCCTCGAAAGTGATCACTTCGAAGTCCCTGAAATTCTGGCCTATGCAGACAGCAGATGTCCTAACACATGTTAAGACATTGTGCTACATAATCATTTAAACTTAGAGGCACAAAAGCAGACTGATACCTTGAATATCAGAATTGCACACTCACAGATGTCACGACATTTGATCTAACATGTCAGTCAAGAACATTAACAAAACTGTAAATTACATAATGTTAAATAAGACAGTAAATGTTAACCCAGTTCAGTGCAATTCACCTACATCTGGGGGATACCAATCCAGGATGAAGACTTCACTATCTGTAGAACTGTTACAAAGTGAAACTCCCCCGTTTACAACTTTATCCCTAACATCTACCCAATGAACAACTTTACCAAGGCTAAACTCAAATGTTTATAGCCCTGATATGAGATACCTCACTCACATCCTAATCACAACCTGTGATATCTCTGTCTTCTGCCAATACAAAATTGTCGCGGTTTCTTGACCTCCAAGTTATCTTGGACTTGCTTCAAAGCTTCGTCCAAGAACAATACAACAACCATTACCTACAGGCTTTTGGTTGTGTCCCAGTACCTATGCCTTCCACTCTACATCCCATATTATAGAGTGGAGACTTACAACTCCTAAGAGAGCCAACAACTCTCAAACCCTAAACCCTTACTCAACACAAGAGAACTAGGTTACAAAGTTATAAGCGATACAAAAGTTACCGTACATTAACCCTAGGTCTAAGTCTCCTTATATAGTCTTTTGTTGTCTTGGGATTTCAATCTTTGATCTTGTGTTTCCTTGATCCGCTCCTTAATTCTTGCAACAGATTAAAACCTGCTAACTTACCAAGTCAGTCAGGATGTCAAGACATTTTCTTCGACATCTTTTTTTTCTGTAGATTCTTCAAGTTTATCATCAGAATGTTTTAGCAAAATTTAGTCAAACAACAGGTGCTTTCAATCTCCCCCTTTTGAAATTTTTTGGCTAAAACAAACATTTTCTTCCGCATTCTGCAAACAGCAAGACTCCTTCATCAAGACTCCTTTATCTTGAGAATTGATTGGAGCTAAGGTCTGAGAGAGTCTCCCCCTCAACATTATCCCCCTCCTTTCAAGAGAGGTCTTGGGAACCAGAAGACTCCTCCAGAAAAGCAACAACAGTTGTAGGCTTCGTAACACTGAGAGCATAGATTGCGTAACTCAGGTCACAAGACACAACCTGCTTCACAACTCAGATCACAAGACACAAGGAAATAAGATTGTTAAGATGTCAGAACATCTTAACCAACATTCTTGCAAAACAACTGCAGGAATGTACCCAAACCCAGGCAGCATCAGAAAACCATTCTCCCTATTTTTGGCCAAAACTTGGCAAAAGTGACCAAGACAGCTCCAATCCCAGACGCAACATACCCAGATTTTGAAGAACCCCATCTTTCACCAGCCCAAAGAGAGAGTATTGAGACTAAAGAAGATTAAAACGATCCTATTTATAGCCGAGCCAAAGTAACGAACCACAGAAAATAACGCTATTCAATTCAAAAGATCATTAATCGAAGGCAATAACTTCACCAATACTGCACTGACCAAGACTGCTTTGACTGTTTCTTCTTTTAAGAACGCCGACCAAAGAACCTATTTCATGCACACACGTTTTATAACAATGTCCTGACATCATGTCAAACATTGTCTTTTATTCCTAAATTCTTATTATGATTTGACAATGTAGAGATTTCTTCACAAATTTATGATTCCCATCTGCAAAGAAAAAATTCTCCCAGACTCATCAAAGATTCTTAAGCATCCAATAAGAACCATTCCCAATACACATGTAATGCCAAGTTTCCCACAACATGCAACAATGCAACAATGTCAAGACATCCTCCTTGACATCTCAGCTTGCTTGATGCACACATGCAAACTGGAACTACAACTGCATGCTCCAGAACTTCACAGCTTCTAAACTGATCCACTACTAGCATGACTTGCAGCCAGGGCAACATCCCCTTATCATTATCACGTATGATAACCTGGAATACTTCTGATTTTCTGGTGAATATCCTCTTCTGAACGCATCAGAAACCAGACCTTCATGCAATCAACCCATGATCCACTCTTGTCTTCCAAAACCTTACATCAGACCTCCAAGACAGTTCTTCTACTCCATCATTCTCCTATATGACAATGTAGATACTTATTAGACACGATGCAAATAACCAGTTCCTCACAGAACCTGAAATCCTTCACCAAGGATAACCAACCCAAAGATGTTCTAACATCAGTTATGACATCTTCCACACATCACAGACACCACGCACCATGGTTCTTGATATGTTCCACCACTGGACTTACTATCAACATAGTAATCAACACTAAAGATCTTCACACAACACTACGCCACCAGCTTAAACAAAGAAAACTTCAAAAACCTAGAGAGAAATAAAATCTCATCCACCAAAGAAGGTATGCTTCCATTCTCAACCCAGAACTTCTGCCACAAGCTCCCAGAGAACCAAAACCTCCTTACAATTTCAACTAACTACTCTTCTGCACAAGAGGAATCAGTTTCAAGCATCCTGCTTGAATACACATTGTGAAACCAACCAAATGCCACCTTTTGATTGACCTCACTCATCTTCAGAACTCCCAACCAAATGACATCCAATTGTTGAATTCAGCTCCTCCTTCTGCCACTTAGAAGAACCTCCTCCCTTCGCAGAACAAGAGTTCCATGTTCTCATAGACTTGATTCAACAACCAAGTTTTAGTAGACAACCTCCATCCTGCTTTGAAACTCCAAAGACTTCAAACCTGCCACTTCTGAATCTTCAGAAAATAAGTAGTCAAAGACTACCCCATAACTATACCAAAGAATGCCACTTCCCTTAGTAGAGCCGTCAGTAGAAAGCCAGAGATAACTGACACTTATCCTCGACCTTCACAAACAGAGCAAAATCCATGCTCCAAAGAACCTAGATCAGAAATAAGCTGATCCTAACTGTAACCATCAAGATTATGATGTCTTCATATTCATCTTCAACAGCATCAAAGTCCAAACTAGTTTCTTGCTAGGAAACTCTCCAGAGAACACATGCTTCTGTCACACCCGACTGAAGCCACTTCTTAGGTCACCACCCAAGACTAAAACAGATACTAAAACATATGCAGTACCCCTCCCATGATTCTGCATAAACTCTGATGATGAGATGTTCCAACATCTTGTTGAACATCAACAATCTTGACTTTCAAGGATAATCAATTAAATACTTGTGGATTCCACAAATAGCAATTGATCTTAAATCCTTGTCCAATAACCCTTCTTCACTGCTGTAGCTGAGCTCCACCAGTTCATGTCATGAACACTTATAAAGTATTCAATCTTTTTGCAAGTATCTTCTTCAAAGGACAATGTTGAGATACCAAGGCTTCCACCCTTGACTCAAGTAACTAAGACTTTCTCTGAACAAATCTTATTTACCTCAACAATCCTTCAATCAGATTGGATCAACTCTTAGGGTCAAGAGAGATGAATCCTTCCTTGATGTTTTTGGATGGTGAAAATAAATCACCTCCACTTTCTTCAGATTGTGTTTCAAAGAAACTCCTTCTAGTCAGAAGGGTAACTAGAAGACTCCAGATACACGACATAGATGCCTTTATGAGTGGACTTGAGAGAATTCTTAAGTATCTTTGACAACCTAGCCAACCAATAATTTATCAAACTCCTAGAGCAAGAACCTGATAAACTTAACTCAACTCCTCTCCTCTTCAACTGACTTCAACTGTACCAAGAGCCCAAGCTTCCAAGTACCAAGGCATCATACCAGATATCTAACCGCAACTCCCTTCACTCCATCGCTCCCGACTTTGGAATAAAATAATGCAGATATCTTCAAATATAAAGGCCGGCGATTGAAATCTTCCACCAACTGTCTTCAGTAACAACTCCAGAATCCCATAATTCTAGAGCTCTTCCATCAGAAACACATGCAGCGGAACCACCAAGGAACATATCCTGCTTGCCCTAATAAGATTTCATAACATCTTATAAGACACACCAACAAGAGAACTAGCCACTTCTCCTGTAGTTGTTATAGAATCTCCTCAGCAACATGAACAACCTCCAGGTTGCTCCCTTTGATCTAGAACATCCATCTCATCCATTAATACCCTTGAGTATGTCTGAGTTGATTGATCTGATCTTCAAAATCCTCCTTGTTTAAATTCCAGAAAGTATCTCCCAAAGATCTCATCCAGAACCAGACAGGATGCCTGCTCTGATACCAATTGAAATTCTGGCCTATGCAGATAGCAGATGTCCTAACACATGTTAAGACATTGTTCTACATAATCATTTAAACATAGAGGCACAACAGCAGACTGATACCTTGAATATCAGAACTGCACACTCACAGATGTCACGACATCTGATCCAACATGTCAGTCAAGAACATTAACAAAATTGTAAATTGCAGAATGTTAAATAAGACAGTAATTGTTAACCCAGTTCGGTGCAATTTACCTACATCTGGGGGATACTAATCCAGGATAAAGACTTCACAATCTGTAGAACTGTTACAAAGCTAAACTCCCCCGTTTACAACTTTATCCCTAACGTCTACCAAATGAACATATTTACCAAGGCTAAACTCAAACGTTTACAACCCTGATATGAGATACCCCACTCACATCCTAATCACAACCTGTGATATCTCTGTCTTCTGCCAATACAGAACTGTCGCGGTTTCTTGACCTCCAAGTTATCTTGGACTTGCTTCAAAGCTTCGTCCAAGAATAGTACAACAACCATTACCTATAGGCTTTTGGTTGTGTCTCTGTACCTATACCTTCCACTCTGCATCCCATATTACAGAGTGGAGACTTAAAACTCCTAGGAGAGCCAACGACTCTCAAACCCTAAACCCTTATTCAACATAAGAGAACTAGGTTAAAAAGTTATAAGCGATACAAAAGTTACAATACATTAACCTTAGGTCTAAGTCTCCTTATACAATCTTCTATTGTCTTGGGCTTTCAATCTTTGATCCTGTGTTTCCTTGATCCGCTCCTTAATTCTTGCAACATATTAAAACCTACTAACTTACCAAGTCAGTCAGGATGTCGAGACATTTCCTTCGATATCTTTTTCTTCTGCAGATTCTTCAAGTTTATCATCAGAATGTTTTTGCAAAATTTAGTCAAACAACAGGTGCTTTCAGTCCCCGTCTGGTACTGGGCGCATGACAGTTGAGGCAGGGGAGCTACCAGTCGATGCTGGAGTATCTTTGTTGCTATCCTTTTCGCCCTCCTCTGAGATTTGGCTGTTGAGGTCAATGGTGTGGACCTGGAGTGCTTGCTTTTTCTCAGATTGGCTCTCTTTACTGGGAAGTTCTTTATCTCTTTCCCATTTGACGGTTTTTGGTGCTGTGTCAATCGAACTCTGCTCCCTGGTAGCTGCCTCGAAACATCTTCTTGCAGCTTTGATGTCTCCATTCAAGGTGGCGATGTGGCCCTTCTCGGTGTAGTATTTCATCTTGAGATAATTCGTGGACGGAACGACGATCAGCTCAATAAGGGTTGGCCTTCCCAGAATACACTGGTACAAAGAGGGACAGTCGATGACCAGGAATTGTGTCTTAATTATTTTGGAGGCCTCTTCCTCCCCGAAGGTGACTAAGAGTTCCACGTACTTCAAGGCTTGGCAGTAGCCCCATTGAATCTCTAAAAGAGTGAGCCCAGGTACAGAGATAAGTTCTTCTGATTGAGATTAAGGGCGCAGAACAAGCTGGTATACATAATGTCCACCGAACTCCCCTGGTCGACAAGGATTCGTCGGACATCTATGTTTGTAAATCTGGCCCTGATGAGTAGAGGGATGTGCACATTGGAGGAGCCTCCAGGGAGCTCTTCACGATAAAACTTGATGGGCTGAGAGCATCCTCAGAACTTCTCAAGTATAGACAGTCGGTCAGGGCTGCAATCGATCAGTCGATCGAAATTCCTTTTGACTGATCACACCGTGAGCTCACTATACCCGCCATAGGAGATGACCATCGCAGTGGGGAAGGCCTTCCAGGAGCTGTGTGCGGAAAAATACGGAGGGTCCTTGGGATAGTCGGGGACAAAGGAGTCTTCTGGCCGCGAAAAGAACATGGCAACTTGCGGGGGAGGCCTAGAAGGTGAAGCTTCTGTTTCCGTATTCTTAGACTCAGACGTCTCTAGTCAGGGGGTTTCTCCCGTCTTCGTGTACTGCTTCAAATGACCCTCCTTGACGAGGATCTCGATGACGTCCTTTAGATGGACACAATCTTCGGTCACATGGCCATGACTGTGATGAAAGCGGCAATACTTGGTTCTGTCAGTGTTTCCCTTCGATGCTATCGGTTTAGGGAAATAGACGCCTCCTTGCTTAAACTCAGGGTTGATGCATTTGGAGAGGATGCGCTTTCTGGGAGTTGCTAGCAAGGTATACTCAGTAAAGCAACCAATAAGTCCTTTATGTTCACGGGGACGGTCATCTCGTCATATTTCTTTGTCGCGTCGGGGAGCTTCTGACTCATCCTTTTTTGACGCCTTTGAATTCTCCTGGTTCCTCGAATCCCGGGCTTTGTAAGCAGCTTCTTTTTACTCATATTGGATGTAAGCTTAAGCCTTGTGGAGGAGTTCGGCCAGAGAATGAGGCGTTTCGATACCCACCGCTTTGCAGAAATCACTATTTGGCCTTAGCTCCTTTTCGAGGAGGTACTTCTTCATGTGATCTGTTGTGTGAATCTCTATTGCTTCCTTGTTAAATCTCTCAATATATGCCAGAAGGGGCTCATCCTTACCCTGGATAATTCCCTCAAGTGTGGCTTCTGACTTGGGCTAACGTCTGGAAGCGGTAAAATGTCGGGCAAACTGGTTTTTAAATTCCTCCACGAGGTGATCGAGCCCCGGGGAAGATTTTTGTACCAGGTCTTAGCTCCTTTTCGTAGTGTGATAGGGAATAGTCTGCACTTGATAGCTCCGCCCATGTTGTGGTAATGCATCATAGCTTCGATGTTCTCTATGTGATCGCCAGGATCCGTGGTGCCATCATAGAGAACTAGAGGGGGAGGCTTTTCTAGCCCGCGGGGGATACACGTATCCATGATCTCTTGGGATAGAGGTCCATGGACGTCATCCTCTTTGCTCGTGCTTAACGACCTATATGGGGAATGACTACGCCCATGACTCCTGTTGCGTCGAGGAGAGTGCATGTGTCGATTACGATGCTTGTGAGGTTTCTCTAAAGGCTTGGTCTTCTTAGGGGATGGAGAATGTCTAGACCTTCGGAGAGGAGTACGATGTTGTTTCCTCGTGACTTCTTGCCCTAGTTTCTCCAATTTTGATCGTTCCTTGATTGGGGAAATGCTTTGAGACTCGTCTCGCCGACGTCTGGGGATCTTGGTTCAAGAAAGACAGGGGAGCGGAGGTTCCCACAAACGGTGCCACTGATATGGAATGATCAGAATGGATCCTCATGGCCTTTAGCGTGGGGCATCAACGACGGTTGTAGGAGGGGAAGGGGTGTACCTGCAAGGCACTCCGATGCTAAAGTAAAAATCCGAGGAAAGAGAACAAGTACAAAGAATTCAGGTTTGTTAAAATGAATATGATACATGACCTTATACATGACCCTCTCAAGTGAGAGGGCATTTATAAGAATCCCCCAGCGTGGGGCCAAGGTCTCCAATGTGGCCAAAGTATCTGGTCGACCAATGAGAGACTGCCAGGTGGAAGATCTAGCGTGTGACCTTCCACCTGGTCCAACTGTCCTCGTGAACTCCGGAGGGCAGTTGGTCTTGTGAACTGTCAAGCACATGAGGAGGATGTCCCCAACGACTATATTCTCCCCAACGGCTATATTGTGCCCAACGGCTAGATTGTCTTAATCTCCTTATTGAGTCTTGCCTAAAGCTGGACTAGATTGGGCCTTGCCCAACCATGGGCCATCTGCCAGTCCAGTCCATAACACCACCTATGTGAAATATCACTTATTTAATTTCCCAATTATCACTCCTCACAGTTATCATCACTTGGTCATTATCATGGAGATGGATTCAAGAAGCATCCTTTCCATAGAAGGGGATCTCATATTCCATAATTTCTTACGCGCCTAGCTCAGGGCTGGCGGGTGAACCTTCTATGATCATGACTTGACGTGCATATCTCCTACGAGCAGACTAGTAACTTTTCCCCCAGTGGACCTTTATATCATAGTGTCGAGGGTATGACGCACAAGTTTGTCTTCATCTCCCCTTCTTGGATTTAGGTCTCCCAAGGAGATCTCTCCCTTGAGATCTGGGGCCTCCCGATGATTAGTTGGATCTGCCTCACACATATTTCTTTAGGAGACTTTCCTGGATGAGGCGTTCAATCTTCTTCTTAAGTTTGTAATAGTCTTCTATGTAGTTGCCCTGAACCTTATGAAATTTTCACCACCCATTAGGTTTAGGTCCCATAACATCTGATTTGGGGCTGGAAGTGGAGGAATATCATGTGTAAGGAGGACTTTACACCATATGTATTCATGAAGAGTGTTCATGGGCGTGAAGTTTTTTGTAGACCTCCCGCTCCGATTAAAGGTTGCCTTTTCTTTGACAGGTGAAGTATATTGGCTTTTAGGTTGCTGTTGCGAAGAATTAAGATTGTAAGACATCTGCTCCTTAGCGTCCCTACCATTCTTCACTATTTTGCTCTCATTTCCCTTTATGTAACATTCGACGTGTGTCAATACCTTTGTCTTGGAAGCGAAAGGTCTTTGGGCGAGGGATTTATTAAAATGTTCGGCCATCAAACCATTATGGAAGGATCTTACAAACATCTCCTGGTTCGAGTGGATGCCCTTGATAGTTTCCTCATTAAACCAACAAAGATATTCCTTTAAGGATTCTGACGGGCACTAACGAATATTGAACAAACTGGTGGTTGACATCTTCCCATGCTTACTCGATGAAAATTGGTGGGCCAACTTTTTTACAAGATCCTAATATCTAGTGAATAATAATCATTGCAGGATCATATACCACATCAACATGGCGTCCCTTAAGGTGTTGGAGAGGAGCTTGCACTTTATAGAGTATAAGACTCAATCATCGTTATCTACATGTTAATGGATGCGACATGCTTTTGAGGGTCGCTTCTTCGATCAAATTTTTCGAGTGAAGGCGACTTGAAGCTTTTTGGTATGGGGTCCCAAAATCTCGTTAGAGAGAGGTTAGAGATTAAAAAAATTTTGTCTCCATAATGATATTTCTCACATGTCAACGTTATTAGAGGTTAAGGAAATTGTTCTTAAAAGTTTGGTTGTGACGACACAAATTGTCAATAGTGGTGCACATCTCTATTATGGCACATGGTTGCCTCCGAAGCCGCTGCCAAGTGGAGTTGTTGCTCGCCAGTTGTCATACCCCAATTTTGACCACTAAGATTTCCCATCATTGTGCAAATCATCATCACAATATGGATGTATCTTCAGGCCTCATCAATCTCCTCAGAGATGGTTGAGCATTCACTACTATCAAAGATCAGGGTTTCAAGCCCTCTCAGAGCACTTAGACAAAGGATCAATCAAGAAATGACATGATCTTCAATTTGTCTAGTCTCTCAAACATCCACAAAGGATCAAGAGGACTCCCACATCAAGAATCAAGCACAAGGTTGCAGCATTCCAAGTGGATTAAGCCTCAAGATCGCCAGTGTCACCAAATTAGGGTTTGGTCGACCAGACCCTCCAGATGGAAATTTTCATCTGGGCATGAGCCATTGCTTCAAAGTATAACTTAAGATGCTCCAAGGGACATCATGAAACCAATCATCAAGTCAATTTAACCTCAGGGGAAGCATTCATAAAAAATCAGAAATTAGGGTTTCTTGACCTAATTCACCCCTAAGTTGACTTTTTGGACAAAACATGAGCCAAGACCTCAAGACATTATTTGAGGGTCTCTAACATACTATATTGATCCATTTGTAACAATGGATTGATTCAAGAAGCTTGATCAACAAGCCTCAATTACACCAGGACCACAATTAGGGTTTCGAGGGAAAAGTCAACTGTACCTTTGACTTTTGACCCATGCATGCTCCCAAACCTTGGGACAAGATTAAATACACCCTATAATACCCATGGAACATGTCCATCAAGTTTTATTTAGGTCAAGGACTTGATTTCATAGAGGATCGCACAGTTTGGAATTCATCTGATAAAAAGTCAACTGTGCACAAAAGTCAAAGTTTGACTTCTTGAGATTTTTCACAATTATGGTTCTTTGACCCTAAAATGATGTTAATGTGTGATTTGAATCATCATTCATCAAGAATAATCAAAGAAAGTGGGATAACTTGGAAAAGGGGTAACCATAAAAACTTAGAATTTTTCTAAGTTATGGAACAAAGTGGCTAGGGTACCAACTTCCAAGGATCATAACTTGAGATCCAAGCAACCATTTGGGCTGATCCAATGATGGATTTGTAGCTCTCATGGCATACTTTAAAAGTGTCAACTACAACTCATTCTAATTCCTCATGGATTTTAAGTTATGGAGTGACCAAAATGACAAAAACATGAAAATGCCACTTTTTCCAACACTTAGTGAAATTTTCACTAAGTCAGAATCTGTTTCACTTTTTCCAAAATGTACGGGCATTTTTCACCTGGATCCAAAAAGTATCAAAATAAACTATGATCACACATGTGTTATATCACATGAGAGCTTTCCAAAATGGCCAAGAACCCCATCAAATTCCATATGAGCTAAGAGTTGTGACAGTGGCAATATGCCTTGCTGCAACTGTCATAACAAGGAAGATTTGAGCATTTTGCTCGATTTGATCAAATTTTGAAAATGACAAACAAGTTTATCCATCTGAACACCTCAAGGGGAGACCAAGGAGGAACCAACACTGATCTATAAGCCTCCCAAGTCTTTGGAACTACAAGTAGCATGCCAAACCTAAAAAGCCTAAAAGGGGGATAAGACTCCAATTTTGTTTTGGAGCATTCAATGGATACTTAGAGGTGGCATGTATCAGAGCACAAATGAACACTTCAGTCAAGCCTTATCCTTGAATCAAAGAACCATAGGCCTGTGCTCTAATCTCAAGTCAATGGCTAGAGGAGACTTGAGATTCCAAAGTGATCACATTGGCCACAGACCTGTACCAGTTGCCATTCCCTATTCCTTGCAAAAAAAACTTGCTCTACTATAAATAGAGCTCATTTGTGATCAGTTTAAGTACACCAAAGGCCTACAACACTTGCCTTTCTCAAAATCATCTTCTCACTCTCAAAAATGCCTTTCTTAGCAAGTCACAATCGAATTTTTCAGTAGAGAGCAATTCCACTCAAACCAATTGCTCTAACACCTCATAAACATCATATGTGAGCTGATCAAACACTAAACATATAACTGTAACACTGATTTCTCAGAATCACCAGCCAGTTGCTCATGTTTTCAACTAAGTTGCAGTTGAGATGCCATGAAGTGATCCAGCCATTTCTAATCAAGTCCAAGCATTCAAGCACACTCCATATGGTGTAGGGAAGCTGTTCAGGTCATCACAACTCATTTGTAACACTTCTAACTCAAAATTCACATTGCTCTTTGATCGTACCTGGATCAGACAGTTACTGGTGGCCAACGACGTCCATTGAGCTCCGGCTCGGGTGAGGTTGAAGGACGGCCGGGGGGGGGGGGGGTGTACCTGTAAGGTACTCCGACGCTCAAGTTGGGGAGTGCACAGAGTAACAGCAAATACAAGAAGAGTGAGAAAAAAAATGACTTAACCTGACCCTCTCAAGTGAGAGGGTATTTATAGAGAACCCCCAGCGCGGGGCCAACGGTTACTTGCATTGGGCTGGATTGTCAGGCCCAATCCAAGTAACTGCCAGGGCTTACGTGGCGTAGTGAAGACCAGCGCGTGGTCTTCGCCCTGGGGTAACCGCTCCTAGATTTCCGGGACTAGGGCAGACCGAATCCTTCGGGAGTGGAGTGGTTACTTGGAACGTGTCTACGTGGTACGGACCGTTAGACACTCCTCGCCGGGGAGGAGCCTTCTGTGTCGAGGACCCATCAAACCGTACGACGGACATGGCCTCGCGGGGAGGAGCCATGTTTGTCGAGGAGTGATGTGCAGTATCCTCGCGGGGGAGAAGCCGGTATGTCGGGGATGTAGCTATCCGCCGGGGTGCGAGGTCCTCCTGCCCTATTGTCCCCAGTGCCCGACACTGAAGTGCTCGGGGGAAATGTTGGTATGCTTGCAGCAGTCAAGTGCCCCACAGAGGGGTCTTATTGGGCCTCCCCATGCTATATGGGTTGGGTCTGCTCGACTGTTGGGCAGCCTCGGCCCAGTCCAGAATAGGAGCCCCCCAAGTCGTTGCTCTGAGGTGGCAGAGCAATGACTTAAGGGTTATTGGCATGTCGAGGATACGCTAAGAGAGGAACCGAGGAGGTCGTTCTCCTATGCGAAATTCCTTCGGCCGGATGAGCGTCGGGCGTCGGACAGATGTGTCTGGTTGTATGGTCGGGGAGATGAAGGGTTTCGGATTCGAAGCGTTGGGGAAAACCGAAACGACACGCGTGGGGAGACGGGCGGCTGCATGCGTGCCATGTGTCGCCTGCCATTATTACCTAGGGAGGCTAGGGCGGCTGGCTAGGGTAGCGCACTCGAGTGCCCTACGCCCCTCGGGTCTCGTGAGAACCGCTTATAAAAGCCGCTCCCCTCGCTCATTTTTCACTTTTCCGCTTCTCTCTCAAGAATCCTTCTCCTTCTCTCTCTAACCTCTTCCGTCGTAGCTCGCCGCCGTCAATCGCCAGGCACTCTCTGTCGGAAGCCTTTCCTCCGCTACGACAGCCGTTCGCCGCCGTACCATAGCCGGAAACCTCCGTGCCGGAACCCTACACCGCCGCTTACCAGGTATTTGCTTCAACCCGGACCTTTATTTTGCGTTTTTCTTCAATTTTAACTAGTGTAGGACGTTTCCTTGGTGAATTGATGATATTCCCATGAGAAACGAAGGGATTCCTGGCGAATACGGTGGGAATCTTTTGTTGTGGAGGGAGAGAGTGCGAAGAGCTTTGCTCGCTTTTGATGAATATCTCAGGGATCAGTGACGATGAGTTCCCCGGCGGGCAAGTTGATCCTCGGCCGATCGCGTCGGGGAGTTGAGAAAGCCTTGCCCCTTCCTCGCCCGTTCGCTTGAACAGCGGTGGAGGGGTGAATTTGATACAACCAATCGAATTCACCGTTTCCTTCTGCTTTTCAGGTAAATGGACGATTTGGCTGCGGAGGTGGCCGTAGGATATTTCGAGGAAAACGACGACGACCAGCCCGACTCCCCCATGGCTCACATGGCCTTTGCGCAAGAGAGGCCGCTCGAGGATTGGGTCTGTAGCGAAGCCCTGGAGATGTCGTCCATCTTCGTGTACCCAGATGTGGGCGATGCTTTTTGTACCGTCGAGCACCGACTAATCGGAAGTGGCCAATCCTGGAAGGTTTTTCGTCCCGAGGAGCATCACCGGATATGCTCCCCTTACCGGGGAATGCGAGTACCCTTATACGAGTTTATGTTCGAGAAGGCGGGGTGGAGGCTGCCTTTCACGGATTTTCAGGAGGGGATCTTTGATTGGTTGAAGTTGCCCCCTTCGCAGATTCATCCGAACTCGCTGGCCTTCATCCGGGCCTTCGAGCTCGTATGCAAATATTTGGAGATCGTGCCGACCGTTCGCCTTTTCTTCCGCATATTCCACCTCCAACGGTCGTCGGCCGGAGGTCGATACGGCTGGGTGTCCTTCAAGCAGAGTAAGGCGCTGTTCCACACTTACTTGGATTCCATCCGGGATTTCAAGTTCCGCTATTTCTACGTGAAGTCGGTCACCCTCGAGGCGATATATTCATTGTACCGAAAAGTCACCCGCGAGGTCGACGACCGTTCCGAGGAGGTGCTGGAGCCAAAGTTTCCTTTGTACTGGACAGAGGAACATTTTAAGAAGGGAGTTGACAAATATAAAATGAAGCCTGTTCAGATGGAGGCCTACGAGCTGGAAGCCTACGATAAAATCGTAGCTTTCGTTGACAGTTTTACCGAAGCTCGACACGAGACGCTGGACGGCCAACCGATAATAGGTGCAGATGGGCAGGTGAAGAAAGAACGTCGCCTGATAAACACCCGCGTTCTGCTCGAGACCTTCTCCGACGAGGAAGCCATCGAATTGTTAGGTGGTGAAAACGTCATCGCTTTAGGTCTTCCTCGTATCTGTGTTTCTCGCTTTACTAACGTTTTCTTTCCTTTTGCAGGAACAATGGCCGGAGCCGAGGAGAGGTTGAAGAAGCTGAAAGCGAAGAGGGCCCGGGAAGCGCAGGCCCGGGAAGAGGCGTCGCGCTCCAAAGATCAAGAAGTTGTCCCTTCTGGGGCCCCGCACGAGGGTGTTTTCACGGCCGCTGCCCCCGAAGGATCCACTCAGTCTCAGCCTGCTGCCGCTGTGTCGGGGACCGCGGGTGATCGCACAAATCCTGCGGGAAGCCAATCCCCGGCTACCCAAGGGACTCCGAAGAGGCAACGCGTTGCGGAGGTCGTCGACCTGGGTGGTGAAGACAGTCCCCCGGTTCCTTCCAGCTTTGACCTTCCCCCCTGCCATCAAAAACCTCACTTCTTCTCCGAGGTCACTTATCCTCGCACCATTCCCTCCGAGATCCAAACTGTGCTGGGGACTGCTACTGAAGTGAGGAGGAAGATGATTTTTGAGGACCTGTCGGCCGTCATGCGTATCTGCTCGACTGCTATCATTCTAAATGACGAGACCCGCCCTGCTACTGAACTGGCCCGCCTGCAGGAGAAGCTGGATACCTTGGGCGCTGAGATGCTCGGTATGCGCAAGGAACTAAAAGAGTGCCGAGATCTGAACAAAGAGCAAAGCAAGAAGCAGCAGCTGGTCGAGGCCAAGCTTAAGGAAGCCGAGGAGACAGAGAAAGGCCATCTTGCCCGAATCGCTGAACTGGAGTTGGAGGAGAAGCGGCTTAAGGAAAGGATTGCCGAGTTGGAGGATACTGTGCGGCCGGCCGAGGGGGAAACTGAGGGAGACAAGCTCCTAACCACTCGTGCAACGTTAGTGGCCCATCTCCGAAAGCTCGAGCAGGATCTTCGGTTGTCCGAGGATGATGCTATTGAAACCGCGGGTATAGGGTTCCGCAGTGCCGTGGCTCAGCTTCAGGTTCTCAACCCAGATCTCGTCACCGAAGGGATTGACCCCGACGCTGAGGTGGTGGATGGCCAGATCGTGCATCCTCTGCGGGAGAACGACATTCAAGTGCACGAGGAGCCTGACGGGGCCGCAGCTGAGTAGGCTTTTCTCTTTAGCTTTGTTTTGGTCGGCCTGCGAGCCGTTTTGTTTTCGCCCGGCTTGTGGGCTTAGTTGATGTACTATTTGCACGATGTTTATTTTTGCCCGGCTTGTGGGCTTATATTTGTAACTTTTTTTGTACTAAGGGTTTTGCCCAATATTCGTACTTCGTAATACCTCTTTATTGATTTTGATCGTGTGTGATGTGTTATTTGTTATACTTTATTTTTGCCCAACTAATAAGGCTTTGGGATTTGCTCGACTTCGACAGTCCCTGACCGTGTGGAGAGCTGGTCGGGCGGCCGGAGGAGTACTCCGACCTTCAATGAGGCTAAGAGCTCGGTCGAGGTCCTAGTCTCGTGGCATGAACTTCCCATCGCGAGCTGGGTGTTATGCCCGGTTGGCATGACGACGGTGGGCCTCGATCGAGGTATCCCCGCCGGATCAAATGTCCTCGCGCACACACAACGCGGTCTCTGATCGTCGTGTTCTTATAGGGGTGTCGCGCTTGTACCCTAGCGCGTCCCTGTAATCGCGGTACTAGTGAGCCGCGGGCAGTGTTTAACTGTAATATTGTTTTAGCTTTTCAGCGTTCCATGGTCGAGCAAGTTCTTCCCCGTGCAGATTTTCGAGGAAATAGGCTCCTGTCCCCTTTTTCGCGCGGACGCGGTACGGGCCCTCCCAGTTCGCGGCGAGTTTGCCTTCTCGCGAGTCTTTCTGGTTCCTTCGTAGGACGAGGGTGTCCACCTGAAAATCACGTTTAATGACTCTGTCGTTATAACGTAGTGTTATTTTTTGTTTAAGTGACGCCTCTCGGAGAGAAGCGACCGAGCGTGTTTCCTCGACGAAGTCGACTTCTTCCCTCAAGGCTTCGTCATTCGCGTTCCCGTCGAGGGGGGCTTCCGTCCTCCTCGAGGGTTCTCTGATCTCCACGGGGATCACTGCCTCCGTTCCATAGGTCAAACGGAAAGGGGTCTCCCCGGTCGTGGAGTGTGGGGTTGTTCGGTAGGCCCAGAGAACGCTGTGTAGCTCTTCGACCCACCGTTGTTTGGCGTCGCCCAGTCGCCGTCTTAATCCTCGAAGGATCACTCTGTTCGCGGCCTCAGCCTGTCCATTCGTTTGAGGATGCTCGACCGACGTGAAGTGCTGCTTCGTGCCTAGTTTTGTGACGAAGTCTTGGAAGTTCCTGTCGGTGAACTGGGTTCCGTTGTCTGTGACGATGGCTTGAGGCACTCCGAATCGGGCGAGGATATTTCTTTGGTAGAAACGTAGTATGTTGAAGGCAGTGATTTTGGCCAATGCTTCTGCTTCAATCCACTTCGTGAAGTAATCTACCCCGACGATGAGGTATTTGTTTTGATACGACCCCTGGACGAAAGGTCCGAGGATATCCATCCCCCACCATGCGAACGGCCACGGGGAGGATAACGTCGTGAGCTCGCTGGGGGGAGCGAGGTGCATGTCCCCGTGCCGTTGGCATTTATCGCACTTCTTGACGTGCTCCTTGGCGTCTTGTTGCATGGTGGGCCAGTAATATCCTGCCCGGAGTGCTTTACGAGCTAGCGATCGTCCACCGAGGTGCTGCGCATTGATTCCCTCATGGATCTCCTGGAGTATGCCGGGGACCTTGGTATCCTCAACACATCTGAGGAGGGGAATAGAGAATCCTCGCCGGTATAGCTTATCCTCGACTATAGTGTACGAGCACGCCCGTCTCTTGACCATTCTTGCTTCTTTGGGATCTTCGGGCAGTTTGCCCGTCGTGAGGTATTCGTATACCGGGGTCATCCAGCAATCGCTGTCCCCGATGGCGTTGATGTCCGAAATCATGTCTGGTTTGTCAATGCTCGGTCGGGAAAGGACCTCTTGTATGACGGATTTGTTCCCGCCTTTCTTTTTCGTGCTCACCAATTTTGACAGGACGTCCGCTCGGGCATTATGCTCCCGGGGGATGTGAGTTACTTCCGCCGAGGTGAACTTTTTCATCTTCTCTTTTACTAAGGCCAAGTATTCTATGAGACTGTCGTTCTTGGCTTGGTACTCTCCTCGGACTTGCGAGGCTACGAGCTGAGAATCGGTGAAAAGCTTGACCTCCTTTGCGCCAAGGTCCTCGGCCAGCCTGAGTCCCGCGAGGAAGGCCTCGTATTCGGCTTGGTTGTTCGAAGTCGGGAAGGACAGTTCGAGGGACACCTCGATGAGGATGCCTTCCTCGTTTTCGAGGATGATTCCCGCTCCGCTTCCTTTCGGGCTGGATGCTCCGTCGACATAGATTGTCCATTTCTGCGACCCGTTGGTTGAGGGTTCTGGGACGGTCATCTCTGCTACAAAGTCGGCCAGTACCTGTGCCTTCAAGGCTTTCCTCCCTTCATATCGGATGTCGAATTCGGCCAGCTCGAGTGACCACCTGAGCATCCTTCCTGCCATATCCGGTCGTCTGAGGAGTTGCCTAATCGGCTGGTCGGTCCTCACGATGACGGTATGGGCGAGGAAGTAGTGGCGTAGTCTTCTGGCCACGGTGACGAGGCCCAGTGTGACTTTCTCGATCTGCTGATACCTAAGCTCGGGGCCTTGGAGAGCTTTGCTCGTGAAGTAAACTGGCTTCTGTCCGTCTGGTGTTTCCCGAATGAGGACGGCGCTGACCGCTTCGCTCGTGATCGCAAGATATAAGAAGAGTGTTTCCCCGTTCTCGGGTCGCGAGAGGACCGGGGGTTGCGATAGGACTTGTTTCAAATGTGCGAGTGCTTGTTCGCATTCCTCGCTCCACTCAAACTCCGCTTTTTGCCGGAGGAGTTTGAAAAAAGGGAGTGCGTACTGTGCGGATTTGGCGACGAACCGGGAAAGGGCGGTGAGCATTCTGTTCAATGATTGTATTGACTTCTTTGAGCCCGGAGTAGGGAGCTCGGAAAAGGCTCTACACTTGTCGGGGTTTGCCTCGATTCCTCGTTCCGTGAGGTAAAATCCGAGGAACTTTCCCGCCCGGACACCGAAGGTGAATTTGTCGGGATTAAACCTCATGCGGCATCTTCTCGCCGTGTCGAACACCTTCTTGAGGTGCACGGCGTGGTTGACTTCTTCTGCAGACTTGACGATCATGTCGTCCATGTAAACTTTGAGCATGTCGCCGATTTCAGTCCGGAAGACCTTGTTCATCATCCGTTGGTAGGTCGCACCGGCATTCTTCAGACCGAAGGGCATTACGTTATAATAGTAGTTGCCCGACGCGGTCATGAAGGCCGTGTGTTGCTTGTCGACCTTGTCCATGGGAATTTGGTTGTATCCTGAATAGGCGTCCATGAAAGATAGTAGTTTGTAACCTGCCGAATTGTCGACCAGTTGGTCGATGTTAGGCAAGGGATAACAGTCTTTCGGGCAAGCTCGGTTAAGATCAGTATAATCAACGCATATTCTCCATTTTCCATTATTTTTCTTAACAAGTACAATGTTGGACAACCATGTCGTGTATTTGGCTTCCGAAATAAAATTTGCCTCTAGGAGGTCTTTTACAGCTTTCTCAGCAGCTTCCGCTTTCTCGGGAGACTGCTTATGCCTACGTTGTGCTATGGCCTTAGCGGCCGGATCTACTGCGAGCTGATGGAAAGCCACCTCGGGGTCGAGGCCAGGCATCTCGGATGCGCTCCACGCGAAGAGGTCAGCGTTCTCCCTCAGACATGCTTTCAGCTGCTCTTTGGCTAGGTCGGGGATCCCGGTGCCGATCTTCACGTTGCGATCTGGGCCGTCTCCGAGGGCCACGAGCTCGAAATCTCCATCTGGGATGGGGCGTGCTGGGTGGAGAGGCTGCCCGTTGTTTTCTGCCTGGTGGTCGTGGTCTTCGACTCTGTCTTCATCGGGCTCGCCGGAGAACCTGCTGTCGAGGTCGACCGCGTTGACGCGCGGGAGAGGTAACTGTCCGACGTCTTGGGGTGGTTTGGCCACGGCCTTAGGTTTGGGACCAATGGAACTTAGGCCCTTGACGGCGACGTCGAAGCATCTCCTGGCCGCGTCGATGTCCCCGTGCATCGTCACTACTCGTCCCCTCCTCGTGTAGTACTTCATTTTGAGGTGGACCGTTGACGGGACCGCCGTGAGTTCAGCAAGGGTGGTCCTTCCGAGGATGCAGTTATAAAGGGATGGACATTCAACCACCAGGAAACGGATCTTCACCTGTCGGGCCGTGTCTTCGGCCCCGAACGTAACCATTAGCTCCACGTAACCCCATGGTCTGGTGGTGGTTCCATTGAACCCCTGTAGGTCTGACCCGACGTACAGGGTCAAATGCCTCTTGTCCAGCTGAAGGGTCCCGAACAAATGAGAATACATGATGTCGACCGAGCTCCCCTGGTCGACTAGGATTCTTCGGACGTCAAAGTTCGCCATTTGGGCCCTGACCAGGAGGGGAATAGTGGCGTTTGGTGCTCCCCCGGGGAGTTCCTCGAGGTAGAAGGTGATGGGATTGGAGTTTCCCCGCACTTTCTCGAGGGTGGTCGCCTTCGACGATGTCGCGGATTCCAGCTCGTCAAACTTCCGTTTGATCGACCCAACCGATATTTTCCCGGGGTCGCCTCCGGAGATAACCATTGCTTTGGGGAAGCCTTCCCAGGTACTATGGGCCGTGACGGGGCCCTCGTTGGGGAAAGTCGCCCACATGTTGCGGATTGCCTCTTCGCCCTCGATGATTGGGGGGACGAAGAAGTCCTCGGGTCGAGTGACGCTGAGGGCGACCTGAAGCTGGCTGTCGCCGGGAGGAGGTGTTGCCTCCTCGACGTTCTGTGATTCCTTTGAGCTGGGACGAGGAGGGTCATTCTGTTGGGCATACTTCTTCAAGTGCCCTTCTTTGATGAGAATCTCAATGGCATCCTTGAGGTGGATGCAATCTTCGGTCACGTGCCCGTGGCTTCGGTGGAACCTGCAGTACTTAGATTTGTCAACGTTTGGTTTGGGAGTCGCGGGCTTCGGGAAGCGAACTCCTCCTTTCACAAACTCAGAATTCTGGCAGTCTGAGAGGATCCGAGACCGGGAAGTGTTGAGCGGCGTGTACTCCGTGAATCGGCCAGCTGGTCCGCGCTGTTCCCGGAGATCTCGATTGCGGTTTTCTTTCTTCTTTTCTCCTCCCCGTCGAGGAGAAGCGTCATCTTCTTTGTGGCCGCGGGGGCCTTCCCTACGTCTCGTCTCAAGAGCGATCTGGGCTGCTTCCGTCTCTTCGAGTTCGATGTACTTCTGGGCTCGAGCGAGAAGGTCCTCGAGACGCCGGGGTCTTCGGAGGCCAATTGATTTGGCAAAGTCCGACCCGGCGCGTAGTCCGTGAATAATTAAGTATTTCTTCATGTCGTCGGTCGTATGGACCTCGACGGCTTCCTTGTTAAACCTCTCAATGTAATTTCGAAGGGATTCGTTCCTCCCTTGGAAGATCTTTTCTAGGGCAGCCTCTGTCTTCGGGTGTCGACGTGACGCGGTGAAGTGCTTGGTGAAGCGTTGCTTCAGTTGTTTCCATGACGTGATCGAACCAGGTTCCAGACCCTTGTACCATGTCATGGCTCCCTTCCGCAAGGTGGTAGGGAATAACCTGCACCTGATGGCTCCCCTGACGTTTCGGAAGTCGAGCATCGCTTCGAAACTCTCCACGTGATCGTCGGGGTCGGTCAGTCCATCGTAGGTCCCCAATGGTGGTGGTTTCTCCATGCCCGGAGGGATTGGGGCGTCCATGATTTCCCACGACAAGGGGGTCCTTTGGTCCTCGTCGTCGCTACCAGCCGGGGATCTCGAAGGTGATCCATGGTGCCGTGGAGGGGAGTTCCTCGAACGGTTCTTTGGTCTCTCTTCAGCCTGCTTGGACTTCTTGGAGATGGTGGAGGCCCTGGGTTCCTTCCGAGGCGGGGAACGAGGGCGCTTCTGGGTGATCGCCGGCTGGGGGCACTCAAGGCGCGGTCGTCGACCATGGCGTACGGGAGACGGGGTCCGGGAATCTTCGGAAGGGGTCCTCCGCGGGGAAGGAGAGCGGCGAGGTGACGGGGGACGACGATGTCTTCGCGAGGAAGATCGTCGTGCCCGTCCTTGCTCCAGGGCTTCGATTCTGGTGTTCTGCTGCGTGATCAGCTGATTGGTCTGGTTGATCAATGCAAACAGGGCCACGGTGCTTGGGTCCGCGTTGGGCGGCGGAGCCAATGGCTGGAGAGGGGTTTGCTGGTTGTCCGTGCGGACGGCGTTGATGGTCGCATCCTGGGAGTCCGGGGAGGAGGTCTGTCCGTCCCTTATGTCGTCTTCGTCGCCGTGGAGGATGATGGCGTCCTCACGGTGGCTCCCGTTCTCCAGTTGCGCGAGCACGGTGTCCAGAGCCTGGTTGACGGTCGGATTGGCCATGGTGATGAATAGAGGAAGCTTTGGTTTATCGAGGAGAAAACGGGGAAGCTTATAGAGTTCCCACAGACGGCGCCACTGATCGTACCTAGATCAGACAGTTACTGGTGGCCAACGATATCCGTTGAGCTCCGGCTCCGGTGAGGTTGAAGGACGGCGGGGGGGGGGGGGGGGGTGTACCTGCAAGGTACTCCGACCCTCAAGTTAGGGAGTGCACAGAGTAACAGCAAATACAAGAAGAGTGAGAAAAAAATGACTTAACCTGACCCTCTCAAGTGAGAGGGTATTTATAGAGAACCCCCAGCGCGGGGCCAACGGTTACTTGCATTGGGCTGGATTGTCAGGCCCAATCCAAGTAACTGCCAGGGCTTACGTGGCGTAGTGAAGACCAGCGCGTGGTCTTCGCCCTGGGGTAACCGCTCCTAGATTTCTGGGACTAGGGCAGACCGAATCCTTCGGGAGTGGAGTGGTTACTTGGAACGTATCTACGTGGTACAGACCGTTAGACACTCCTCGCCGGGGAGGAGCCTTCTGTGTCGAGGACCCGTCAAACCGTACGACGGACATGGCCTCGCGGGGAGGAGCCATGTCTGTCGAGGAGTGATGTGCGGTATCCTCGCGGGGGAGAATCCGGTATGTCGGGGATGTAGCTATCCGCCGGGGTGCGAGGTCCTCCTGCCCTATTGGCCCCAGTGCCCGACACTGAAGTGCTCGGGGGAAACGTTGGTATGCTTGCAACAGTCAAGTGCCCCGCAGAGGGGTCTTATTGGGCCTCCCCATGCTATATGGGTTGGGCCTGCTCGACTGTTGGGCAGCCTCGGCCCAGTCCAGAACACTCTTGCTGTCACGACCTTCAAGTAAGCCTAACCTTGGTAATCTCTTAATCTATGCATATTTCCTCGCACAATACTTTTGCCAAATGTTCATAATCATGCATAGAGTGTTTCCCCTCAATTAATTGCTTTGTTTGGATCGTGTATCAAAATTCTCAGCCTTCATGCAAATTTTAGGGTTCTTGAGATTTTGTCTTGATTTTTTGTTTCATGCTTAAAATAAATGAAATTAAAGACCATAGACATGATCGTGAGGTGAAAACGAGCATATTGATATGTGGATTGTGTAATTTCATCCAGTGTTCAGTGATATTGGATAGAAAATGCAAATCTGAGCAAAACTCCCTTTGCGCGTGTTCTTGGCCCATGTTCTTGGCGCCTTTTTCACAAATTTGAATATTTGGATTTTGTGATTTTATTTAATTGATTCAAAAATTAATGTCTCTCTGAATTTTAATGATTTTGAATTGATTCTTTTTTTAATAATTCACAAAAATGTTAAAATATTTTATTTTATGAAAATTTCCCAAAAATATTATTTATTTCATATACTTGATATTTTTGCAAAGAATTAACTTTTATTTGTTTTTTAACATTTAAAATATTTTTTCTCTCTTGATTTTCCAAAATTAATTGGTTTCCAATCATTTTGTAGATAAAAACATGATTTTTCAAACATTAATCCAAGATCACAACTTGTTTTTAACACATGTTTGATAATTTTGCTCATTTTAATTAAATTTTTGTTTAATTAAAATACATTTTGAAATTAATTTAGGGTTTTGATCTTAATCACTCTAAACAAATCTTTTTCAAACACTTTGGGCCTCTAATAGAGTGTAAGACCCAATCCCCTTTTAACCAAAACCATTTTGGGCCTCAGATATTATATAAGTCCCTCTGCGTTAAAAGAAAAAATCTCGGCGCGATCGCCAGTTCAAAATCAAATCATCTGGGCCTACCCTCGTGTTATAAGTCCCATTTATTTTTTTAATAACACTTTAGGCCTCTAGTAGAGTGTAAGCCCCAACCCCTTTTGAAAACCAAAATAATTTGGGCCTCAGTGTATTGTATAAGTCCCGATATAGTCGTTTTCAAACTATTTTCAACTGGGCTTCTCTTTGAGTTGTAAGCCCCATCTTTTTTCATAAAATCACTTTGGTCCTCTTGAGAGAGTGTAAGACCCATCCCTTTGTACAGAAAAACCTTTCTTTGGGCCTCAGTCAATTGTATAAGTCCTTATACAAATTCAAAATAAACGGTGCGATCACTGATAAAAACTTGGGCCTCTCCTTGAGCTGTAAGCCCCAACCATGTTTTTAAAATACTTTCTCCTTTGATTTTGAATCCAAATATATAGTTGTTATCAAAACTTTCTTTAATTTCTTTGTTGAACAACTAACCACACAACATGGAAGCTCTACAACGGGTAAGTGTTAATCCGCTTTCATTTACTGCTTTCATATATATATATATATATATATATATATATATATATATATATATATATATATATATATATATATATAACTGTATTGTGGGAAGCTGCGCATGGTTAGTCTTCTTTCATACCCTCTTAAATACTTGTCAAATATCAACTGCATATATACTAGTATAGTTATTTAGAGTTTTCCCCGGCAACTACGTCTAGCACTAGGTAAAGCCCTGTTGGTCACTCTTAAATACAAACAAAACTAGATCCCCCCGTAGGATTCCAGATACAGTCTTCCCTTCTCTTGGGGTTAAACAATATGGAACAAAGAGAAATGCAGTATTCTCGGTGAACCTTTTCTCAGACTGTTACCCTTAGAAATTGTCAAAGAAACTCTAACTCCCCAGAGATGATCTTTTCTCCGTGAATTTCATATCTTGAGTTTCTTCCAAATCCTCGAACTTTCCTGGAATGATCTCTTCTCAGTGAATTGCATTTCTTGAACTTCTCTTGGTTTGGCGACCCACAGGCTTCCTAAAAGCACCCCCGCCTCCTCTTGGGCGTTGTACAAGGACCCTTCGGCTTCTTAGAAGTTCTCATGCCTTCTCTTGTGCTTAATACAAGGACCTTGATGACCTCTTAAAGGTATAGGACATAACTTAGTCATCCTTTGATAGAGCAGCCTTTCTGGTGTCAAAACTCCGGCCATTTTAGGGTTGATTCTCATCCCTTAATGCCCGTGCCTCCTCTTGGGCCTAATACAAAAGATAAAACTATAGACTTGGACAGTCTAAGCCTCTTGAGTCTCAAAGACATTCTCAAGTTCCTTACAAACACAGGAAAAAACACCGACCACTCTGGATCAATCTCTAGCTGGAACCCGGTCTCTCTCATGAGAGTTCACTACTTGGACCTGTCTACGGATCTAATCCTCAGCAGTAAGACAGCCTTCTCTTGGGCTTTGTACAAATGATTCTCCCTAGTGGAGCTAACCTTTTCAGACTCTCTTGTTGTGTCAATCTTCCTTTTACCCTCAATCTCGGGCTTCATACGAGACACCAAATCACTCTCTTGTTGAGTATAAAAGACTCTCTTGTTGAGTCAATCTCCTTTTAGCCTCCATCTCGGACTTCATACGAGACACCAAATCACTCTCTTGTTGAGTATAAAAGACTCTCTTGTTGAGTCAATCCCCTTTTAGCCTCCGTCTTGGGCTTTGTACAAGACATATAAAAAACACTCTCTTATTGAGTCAAACCATTTTAGCCTCAATCTTGGGCTTTGTATAAGACACATATAAACCTCCCCAACAGAGTCAAAATCCCTTTTAGCCTCAATCTTGGGCTTTGTACAAGACAGAAAGGACATTTTCCCCAAAAATGTCAAACTTCTAGCCTCCTCTTAGGCTTTGTATAAAGAAATCCCCGGTTGAGTCAATCAACCTTTTAGCATCAACTTTGTGCTTTGATCAAGGCACACAAAAATAAACAATCCCTCTTTAGAGATGACAAATTCTCTCTCAGTCAAAACCCTTTAGCTTCACATCTTGGGCTTTGAACAAGACACCAAAACATCTCTTTCCTCCCATAGAATAGGAGAAACTACGATCGCTCTGATTTCCCTGTTTCATTAAACGGGAATACGTAGGCATAAGATTGCGAAATCTTAGCGAGCATACTAATCAAACACTCTAAGTCCAGTACCTTCATACATCAACCAAAGAAAATCAGGTCTAGTATCCTAACCAAAAGCCTCACAAATAATCCAGACACTTGTATTCTTAAGAAAATAAACCTAAAGATAGACCCCCCTATTTTGATAGCATCTGTAAACCAACAGTTTTGACTGTTTAACCTCAGTTTGCAAGCAGGGTTAATTAGAGACATCTATTTCCCTTCCTTAATTAGCTTAACCGGATAAAAAAATGAATCGAACTGTAGTACCAAAGCGATAGTGATTCGAAGCCACAAAAATCGTACTACACCTGTTCACTATACTAGAAAGGATTGAGGAGGTAGGCAGTGAGTTGGTCGGTGATTAAGAAGGTGGCCGATGTCAGTTTTACCAGGCCCTACGGTAGACACCTATTTTAATTACTAATAAAGTGAAATAATGGATAAACCTTTATTGTGTAGGGTTGTTTGAGAGTTTAGAGTGTTTGATAGTGTTTTAGGGCTAACTTACATATGATTGTGAGAAACTCTGTATTTATGGTTTCGTGAGAGATTGAAGATCCCTATTTCATTCCAAGGACGAGGTATTTATAAAAAACTCCTTGGGATGATTTCCTAGGCTCACTCCTCAGAGAATGTAGCAAGGGAGGATCTGTTCCACCTTGCTCAAGACCAAACGGGCGACCTATCGTATCACTCAGTTATTCACCTGACGTTAGTGTACTCGCTTTTTCATGGATTATCCCTTTTAAGACTCAATAAAAGTATACTAATGCAATATATGTAGTTTATCAAGGGATTAAGGCGTTCATCTAAGTTGATACAAATTTAATGTATTAAATAATCTTGAGTATAAACAATAATATGAAATAATAACTTTAATTGACAGTGTCAAATAAATAAAGAGTAAAGAGGAAGTCCAAAATTAACCTTACTTATATCATCTTTTTATTATTACTTTTAGAGCATTTAACTTGGCACACCAAATGTACTTGACAGCCCCAATTCAACGAATTGACTATTTTAACCTTGTAAAATTTTCAATCATTTTTAAAATCCACTCAAAATTTTGCGAATTTCCAAAAAATCCAAAGAGATACCAGAAATTTTGAAAACAGTAAGTTTTTTTCTAGAAATTTTAAAATTTATGTGAGAATCCTTTTATTTTTTACCGAGAATTTATGAAATCTGGTATTTTTATATGCATTTTTTCTATAAATTTCATAATTCATGGTATTTTGTTTATAACATTTTACCAGAAATTTATGAATTTTCGACAGTTTAAAAATTTTGGATTTTTGCTGGAAATTTTAGAATTTTTGGTGATATGTGGGAAATTTCAAAATTTATGGAAGTTAACTGATATTTTGTTTTTTTTTTCGTGATATGTGGGAAATTTCATAATTTGGATTTTTTTTTTGAAATATAGGGGAAAAGACGACACCATTACAGGAAGAACCACATATAGAGCGACAACCCAGGCTAGGACAACTGAGGATGAGTCTTCCCAGCTTCGGCTAGATGAGTAGTTCCAACCGGTTCACACCGGAAACGATTGGCTGAGCAGGGGCCGTTTCGCGCACCCCTAGCTATCGATTCAAATGCGATACTTATTGCTGATCAGGTGGCAGATGAGGTTGGCCAACCATACACCCTTATTGCTGATGAGGTGGTCTAGCCAGATGCCCATGTTGCTGATGAGGTGGATGCCACAGATCCGGTCCCTTCTGCTACTGCTGATATAGAGATTATGATTCCTGCTTCTAAGAACCTGTCTGTGCACACTGATGGAGGGTTCCTAGGAGGACCCATTGACCGATTGGTGCTTACAGAGTATGCTGACCAAGTGGCATACTGATTATGGCAGGGAGAGTCATATAAATTTTATGTTTAACTTTAATATATATATATATATATATATATATATATATATATATATATATATATATATATATATATATATATATATATATATATATATATATATATATATATATATATATATATATATATATATATCCCTGTTCCATGATGTGTTAAAAGCTAATTGATACTTTTCTTAATTTGATTGTTAGAGGATTGTCTCCCACTAAATGTGACATCCCACCAGTCGAAGATGAAGAACTTCCCCAAGACTCCGATACCTGAGCAGGTCAGGAGAATTGTACATAACTTTGGTCTCCTCTCATCTGCCGGCTGCTCACTCACCTTGCTCGATGCTTAACTTCTTACTGCTTTTGTTGAGCGATGGCACAAGGAGACATCTTCCTTTCATCTTCTGTTTAGAGAGATGACTATCATTCTAAATGACGTCTCCTCCTCGTTTCATGTCCCCGTCGTTGGTATATTTTTCACCGCTCCTGTTATTAGCCAGAAGCTTGCATGTATGATGGCTTCATGGATTTGGGAGTTATCGATGAGGACGTGCTAGAGGAGTTTGATTTTAACAGAGTTGCGACTGCCTTTGAGACCAGTCAACTTGTTGGTTATTTGAGTCTATTCTAGGTATACTTGAAATTCTTATTTGTAGTTTGGCTCTTATTTAATTGTTATAAATAACATTTCTTACTTATTATTAGTTGTGTCTGTGTTCTTTTATTAGTGCTGGATATATGAGCATTTCCCCACCATCTGTGATAGGAGGGTGCAACATACCCCTGAGGGCACCCCACGAGCGAGGAGATAGAAGGCCAAACAGGCACATCCAGGTGGTGTTGTAGAGTACATGAGGAGGCCTGATGTGCTACCTGTAGATGATGTCATACTGATACCATACACATGTCATAGAGTCCACCGTGAGTATGATGAGTCTTCTTTATTTTCTGGTTATATGCGGTGGGATACCTTAGTTGCTAGACACTTTTCTAAGAGGTGTCTACGACAATATGGTTATGTCCAGGGCATTCTACGACCAGTTCCGGATGTTCCAGCTGCGAGCATTGACAGGTGGTTTCAGAGTAACATCATCAGCTCTACTAGTGCCATTAGAGATAACGTAGTGAAGGTTCAACACGATTCGCGGTGTGAGGATGGTTACCTGGAGTGGTACGTCCCCGTTTCGCGGGCAATACACATAATCCGTAGGGAACCTATTTAGACATTATTATTATTATTATTATTATTATTATTATTATTATTATTATTATTATTATTATTATTATTATTATCATTTGTATATTATTTGTATATTACGTGTAACATTACTCAGACATTTGCACAATATTTTTTATTAGATAACGTTTTGGATCTTCCATTGATGAATGATGAACATGATTTTACATTTGACAAAAGGTTACATAACGTAGAAAACTGATTTCATAATTTAAGAAAACAATAATAAATAAGAAAAGCTAAACACTATCAGATGATTTGGGATGTTTCAACATCTTAATTATGTCGTTGGTAGTTTTTAAATCTTCGCATCTAACTCGACCGACCCCTTAGTAAGCCTACGACGAATTGGTCTCCACATAACCGTCAAATTTTCACCGGTCTTCAACTCAATAATGTTGTATTTCACCCTTCCGTTAGTATCTATCCAATCTTCGTGAAACTCAATCTTTCTCACTTTTTCGTTATCGGTATTAGACAATAATTAAGGCAGCGAGAGATGTGGTGCCATCCGAAAGCCGAAACTCTACAGGAGGTGCAACTTCGTTGAAGTACACTTCTGCCTTAATCAAAAACTAAGGAAGAGACATTTTGAGATGTTTTTCTCAACAAAAGATGACCCTTATTTATACAACTTTGAATTCATTCTAGATCACACAAAACGGTCGATGCAATCACAACTGTCCAAAACTGTCAGCAAAATCCTAACAATATGAAATCTTATAAAATTAAACTACCAAAAATTTCACTTTGGTTGAAATTTCCTGTATAACATAGTACTTTTTAAAAATACCGATAAAATTGTAAATGTCCCAAAAATTTTAAAAATTCTGGTATACCGTAAATTCTAAATACAATATCAAAATTTTTAATTGTATTAGAATGTTTGAATTGTCAATCGAAAATTTTGTACGCAAATTTGATTCAAATTTTTAGTAGGAATACTTTTAAAATTATGAAATTATGTGGGGAGTCAGATACAAAAGAGAGTGTGACAAGTTAAATACTCGTTTTAGAATAGTTTGATATTGCTTCGAGAGTACTTTTTATCTAGTTGTCTCTTATATTTTTCTTTAGTTTGATTGTTTTATTTTCCGTTTGCAGACACTTCTTGTGCTTTGAACTTTCTGCTATACTAATTTGTCCCCATTATCTATATATTATATTTGCCACTTAAAAAAACATCTTCAACATTGAACGTTTATAATTAACTTATTATGTTAAATACTTTTAAACATATTAATTAAATTCAATTTATAGAATAAAAAAACACATTAGCATTGTAAAACATATTGCAAATAAAAATTAAGACATATGATTAAGAAAAAAACTTCATCAAAAATAAATCAAACCTGTTTTTAATTCTTTATTAATAAAAAACAATAGCTACGCATAATTTAACTGTCACATGAAGCCATGAAATAAATCAATTAAAATAAAACTGGCCCAAATTTGAATAAACAATAGCTACGCATAATTTAACTGTCACATGAAGCAATGAAATAGCTTTTTCCGTTATTAATTTGTGTAAATACAAAATAAATTAAAATAAAATACAATCTAGGCCAAAATAATTTCCATAGCCGGGAGTCGAACCCGGAAATTCAACTTCAGAATTTAACCAAGTGTGCTACTACGGATGTGATGATATGTTCTTACAAATTATATTATCAACAAAAATTGTAATTGATTTGTATTAATTCAATACACCATAATAAATGTTAGGTAGATTGGTCTCTTGATGACTGCATAACTTTATACTCCATGTTTGCCTCAGCAAACAAAAATTGTGGCAGCTGCAAGAGTTGCTGGAAAGAGGGTGAATGTCGATGTTGATCCATAGGTATATAAATTGTTAGTTATTTAATGAATTACAGAGTTTGATGGTGCATAATATGAATGGATTTACTGAAGTTAGAATTGTTTGACATATTTTATTTGAGGAATAAACCTGCCACCCTCCCACTTATATATGACTCCTTTAATAATAGTAAAATTTTATTTTTGTCCTTCAATTTATTTTTTGGAAATTATGAAATTTAGAGTGGTCTATCGAAAATTTCGTGATATATACCAGAAATTTTGAAATTTTACATTTAGAAATTTCAAAATTTCCAAAAAATAAAATACTGGAAATTTTAAAACTTATGAAAAAAATATTTTTTTACACTACCACCAATTTTTCGGCACTGCAAAATCTTTTCAAAGACAATTTTGAGATTAAGAAAGTTTTAGGGTGCCGGATATAATTTAGAGGACGGCAGGTTAATTTCTCATTTTATTTATATTTATAAAACTCATGTATAGAAAACCTTGTTTACATTTGGGATTAAACTTGCCCAAATTAGCCTTGTATGTATCTAGATGCATACTCGCTACAGAGCTCGTCCAATGATATTTTCACTTCTAAGTTATAGATTTGCTGTAAGATTCCTAATTTGTTAAGTTCATACTGCATGATTTAAGATTCTTATAAAAAAATTTGCAATTGCTAATACCACCATGGTACATTGTTTGTAGTGGAAGAGAAACAGGTAAAGTTTGTAAACATGCTTGTTGGCTGTCTATAACTTGCTAGCACTATGTAGTAACTATTCATTTTGATTTTAGCTTTCAGATTGATTATTTTAATGCTGAAAGCGTAATACAATTGTAAAAACATAGCTTTTTATATTGATTATACCAGTAACTATTTCTTATTTTTGTTGTTCATTTTAGCTATCTCTCACAGTGGCGAGATGTTTAATTCTCTGGTAACCTATCGCTGTGTCGTGTAATAGTTCTGTAGCATTATGCTGCCATATATGAAACAGTCACAAGTCCAATTTTATTGTTTTAGAACCTAACATACTTGCTAGAAAGATTACAAATGGATTGGTTATTGTTTAGCAAGTTCTATTGCGAGTTCATTCTATGGTGCCTATGTATGTTAAAAACTTGTGATGTTGGAAACTTTATGATACTGACAACATCACTTCTTATTAAGAGGCTTCATTATTCAATGCTCCTACACTTTGCAAATTTCAAAAAGGATTTAGTTATAAAGGGTGAGTCATATGGTTTTGTTTCCCTTGGAATATTTTCTCATCTGACTGTAAAGTACAAAATGGTGAAGCAAATTTCCACTACCTGCATCATTACGAATATTGTAGCAGCGCCTATTAGACCGAATATGCTAACTCGCCAAGCAAACAGACTCATGGTTTCACAATATTAACAGTGAAGACAATATATTATCATCAGACTAGCCATGGCATACAAAGCAACAACTGCATTTATAATATGCACCTCGCATATGTTTTTGGTCTCCTTGTTCAACCTCTGAAGAAAATTGGTCTATCTGGTGAAGGAAGGGATCCAAAATGGTGAGAAACTCTTGTTGAAAGAGCCATCAATTTAAGAGGTTTTCAAAATTAGAGCCTAATTTTAAAGATCTCAAAATTTACAGTCTAAAATTTAAAAAATAAACGAGCTTCAAAATAAGTGGTAACCAAAGGTCTTTGAAACTAAAATAAGAGTTTCAAGACCTCAACTTTTTCACTCAGTTTTTTTATTAAGGGTGTTTTCAAGTTATTAAAACATGGCTTGTTTTCGAGTATTTGCTGAAGCTTGTTTTCAAGTTTCAAGATCACCCTTATATTTCCTATTGATTTTTAAGCCTATAATCCTATATTTCAAGAAAGTTCACAGGTGAAAATCTGTGAATGCTCATGAAAATATCGGACTAGTTATTTGAGGTTTTGGCAACTCATCCTAGCTTCATACGATTGCATGATTGAATTGACTTTGGTTGAAATAGGTGAGAACAATTAGGGTTGTTTATATTTGTCGAAATATAAATATTATGAAGGTTTCATATATCACAATTTTTAAAAACTGGATTTATCTTGACTATTAGAACAAGGTAAATTGTAATAGTTTCAACTGACACAATTTTCAAGACTTTGCGTTAAAGGTTTGTCGGAATAGTATTATCTGGACAAAAAAATAGGTGCGTTCGGATTTGACTCTCTAGACAAGATAGACAAGTTGAAAGAGATAATTTTAAAAATTTATAAAGTTCGAGAGAAACATATAAATTAATAAAATACTCATGTACAATCTAATTATAGAGCTTTTCATCTAGGTTATTTTACCCTATACTTGTAAACCAAGGAATTCACTTTGTCAATTTAGTGGATATTAGATCATTAAGTTGCCACTTGCCTCCTTCAAACCTACCTGACATTTATAGGTATTTGCAAGTTGCCTTAGCCATGTCTTTAAGTCAGAACACAAGTTCTTCATATTACTATGTTTCTATCTAGTACTCTTATATAAGGGTGATTGATATTAATTCTAGAAAGACATAATAGTAATGAAACTGAGTTCTGGCTTCAAGAACATGATTAAATGTTACATGTGTAAATATATGGTTGTTTTCTTCAACCTCAAGTTGTCTTGATAGCACATTTGGGTGGTCTCTTGATCACTCTGAACAATCTCAACATGTTTATTGGATATCATGTACTTCATACACTTATGTATAATGTAGACATAACAACTCTAAAGAGGTTAAATGAGGGTTTCTATATGATCATGTTGTACGAGGAATGAGCTTTTATCGTGAGGTATTTTATCTTGATCATATCCACGCTTTCCTCCGTTCCGAACAAATTTTTTCAGGGTGATGTACCCTTCTACCTATACTTGTTCACTTCAGAATTCAACTAATGAGCCTTGTAAAGCTTTGAGGTCTTTGAGATCTAGGCGGAGTCTCTCTAAGGCATCCTGGTGGAGGATATTCGCAAAACTTCCTATGTGAAATATTACTTATTTAATTTCCCAATCTTCACTCCTTACATTTATCATCACTCGATCATTGTCATGGAGATGTATTCTAGAAGCATCCTTTCCATAGAAGGTGATCTCAGATTCCATAGTTTCTTACGCGCCTAGCTCAGAGCTGGCGGGTGAACCTTCTATGATCATGACTTGGCGTGCATATCTCCTACGAGCAGAGCTAGTCTCTTTTTCCCCAGTGAACCCTTATATTATAGTGTTGAGGGTATGACGCACAAGTTTGTCTTCATCTCCCTTTCTTGGATTTAGAGCTCCCAAGGAGATCTCTCCCTTGAGATCTAGAGCCTCCCGATGATTGGTTGGATCCGCCGCAAACGTATTTCTTTAGGAGACTTTACTGGATGAGGCGTTCAATCTTCTTCTTAAGTTGGTAATAATCTTCTATGTAGTGGCCCTGAACCTTATGAAATTTACACCACCCATTAGGTTTAGGTCCCATAACGTCTATTTTGGGGGCTGGAAGTGGAGGAATATCATGTGTAAGGAGGACTTCACACCATATCTATTCATGAAGAGTGTTCATAGGCCTGAAGTTTTTTGTAGACCTCCCGCTCCGATTAAAGGTTGTCTTTTCTTTGACAGGCAGAGTATATTGGCTTTTGTGTTGCTGCTGCGAAGAATTAAGATTCCCAGACATCCGCTCCTTAACGTCCCTACCATTCTTCACTATGTTACTCTCATTTCCCTTTATGTAACATTCGACGTGTGTCAATACCTTTGCCTTGGAAGCGGAAGGTCTTTGGGCGAGGGATTCATTAAAATGCTCGGCCATTAAACCATTATGGAAGAATCTTACAAACATCTCCGGGTTTGAGTGGATGCCCTTGATAGTTTCCTCATTGAACCAATGACGATACTCCTTTAAGGATTCTGAAGGGCACTAACAAATATTGAACAGACTGGTGGTTGGCATCTTCCCATGCTTACTCGATGAAAATTGGAGGACAAACATTTTTACAAGATCCTAATATCTAGTGAATGATAATCGTCGCAGGATCATATACCACCTCAGCATGGCGTCCCTTAAGGTGTTGGAGAGGAGTTTGCACTTTATAGAGTATAAGGCTCAATGATCTTCATCTACATGTTAATGGATGCGACATGCTCTTGAGGGTCGCTTCTTCCATCAAATTTTGCGAGTGAAGGCGACTTGAAGCTTTTTGGTGTGGACCCCAAAATCTCGTTAGAGAGAGGTTGGAGATTAAAAAAATTTTGTCTCCATAATGATATTTGTCACATGTTGGCGTAATTGTAGGTTAAGGAAATTGTTCTTCAAAGTTTGGTTGTGACGACACAAATTGTCCATAGTGGCACACATCTCTATTATGGCACATGGTCGCCTTCGAAACCACTGTCGGCTGGAGTTATTGCTCGCCTATTCACCATACTAGAAAGGATTGAGGAGGTAGGCAGTGAGTTGGTCAGTGATAATGAAGGTGACCGATGTCAGTTTTACCAGGCCCTACGGTGGGCACCTATTTTAATTACTAAAAAAGTGAAATACTGGATAAACCTTTATTGTGTAGGGTTGTTTGAGAGTTTAGAGTGTTTGATAGTGTTTTAGGGCTAACTTACATACGATTGTGAGAAACTCTATATTTAGGTTTTCGTGAGAGATTGGAGATCCCTATTTCATTCCAAGGACGAGGAATTTATAGAAAACTCATTGGGGTGATTTCCTAGGCTCACTCCTCAGAGAATGTAGCAAGGGAGGATCTTATCCACCTTGCTCAAGACCAAACGGGCGACCTATCGTATCACTCAGTTATTCACCTGACGTTAGCGTACTCGCTTCTTCATGGATTATACCTTTTAAGACCCAATAAAAGTAGACTAATACAATATATGTAGTTTATCAAGGAATTAAGGCGTTCATCTAAGTTGATAAAAATGTAATCCATTAAATAATCTTGAGTATAAACAATAATATGAAACAATAACTTTAATTGACACAGTCAAATAAAGAGGAAGTCCAAAATTAACCTTACTCATAACATCTTTTTATTATTATTTTTAGAGCATTTGACTTGGCACCCTAAATGTACCTGACACCCCCAAACTCAACGAATTGACTATTTTAACCTTGCAAAATTTTCAATCATTTTCAAAATCCACTAAAAAATTTGTGCAAATTCCAAAAAATCCAGAGCGATACTGGAAATTATGAAAACAATAAGTTTTTTTCCAGAAATTTTAAAATTTTTGTGAGAATCCTTTTATTTTTTACTGAGAATTTATGAAATTTCATTTTTTTTATATGCAGTTTTTCTAGAAATTTCAGAATTCATGGTATTTTGTTTATAACATTTTACCAGAAATTTATGAATTTCCTGCAGTTTAAAAATTTTATGAATTTTCGGCAGTTTAAAAATTTTGTATTTTTCCTGGAAATTTCAGAATTTCTGGTGGTATGTGGGAAATTTCAAAATTTATGGAATTTAACTGATATTTTGTTTTATTTTTCGTGATATGCGGGAAATTTCAAATTTTGGATTTTTTTTTGTGAAATATAAGGGAAAGGACGACACCATTGCAGGAAGGGCCACAGATAGAGCGACAACTCAGGCTAGGACTGCTGAGGCTAAGTCTTCCCAGCTTCGGGCTAGATGAGTAGTTCAAACCGGTTCACACCAGAAACGATTGGCTGAGCAGGGGCAGTTCCGCGCACCCCTAGTGGTTGAGACAAATGCGATACTTGTCGCTGATGAGGTGGCAGATGAGGTGATCAAGCCATATGCCCTTATTGCTGATGAGGTGGTCTAGCCAGATGCCCATGTTGCTGATGAGGTGGATGCCACAGAACCGATCCCTTATGCTATTGCGTATATAGAGATTATGACTCCTGCTTCTAAGAACATGTATGTGCACACTAATGGAGGATTCCTAGGAGGACCCATTGATCGATCGGTGCTTACCGAGTAGGGGTGGAAATAGGCCAGGCCGATAACAGGGGCCTACAGGCTAGCCTACACAAGCTCAGGCCAGGCCAAGATTTTTTTTAAATAGAAAAGGCCTAGGCTTTTTTATAAGCCTATTTAGTTAAAAAGGCTAGGCCTCAGGCCATAAAAAAAGCCTTTTAAGCCTAACACGCCGACCTATTTAACTAAATATGAATAATTTTTTATTATCATTATGTTATGTTTTGTACGTTGAGTTAAAATTCATAAATAAAAATTGGTTATCGGGGAGAACTTATGAAAATAAGATGAAAAAACCTTATGAACAATGTTATAAGTTGTTTTCATAAGTTATCTTAAACAAATAGTCTCACAAAACTTATGCTAATAGGTAAGTTAAAATAAGTCAATGCAAATAAATTTTTAATCTCATTGGTTTTTTAGTTTGTTAGTCTATTTAAACATTATTTTAATTGCTTATTTACATATGTCTAAAATAATAGGCTTTTATGTAGGCTAACAGACTAACAAGGCCTTAGAAAAGGTCAGGATCAGGCCTAAAAATAAGCATATGACAGGCTACAAGTCAGGATTAGACTTCAGTTTTTTTGGCAGGCCAGACTTAGGCTTGCCAAAGCCTAACTCGGACAAGCCTATTTCCACTCCTATTACCGAGTATACTGACCATGTGGCATACTGATTATGGCAGGGAGATGTATATATATTTTATGTTTAACTTTAATATATTTATTACTGTTCCATGATGTGTTAAAAGCTAACTGATAATTTTTTTAATTTGATTGTTAGAGGATTGTCTCCCACTAAATGTGACATCCCACGGGTCGAAGATGAATAACTTCCCCAAGACTCCAATACCTGAGCAGGTCAGGAGAATTGTACATAACTTTGGTCTCCTCTCATCTGCCGACTGCTCACTCACCATGCTCGATGCTTAACTTCTTACTGCTTTTGTTGAGTTATGGCACAAGGAGACATCTTCCTTTCATCTTCTGTTTGGAGAGATAACTATCATTCTAGATGACGTCTCCTCCTCGTTTCATCTCCCCATCATCGGTATATTCTTCACCGCTCCTGTTATTAGCCAGAATCTTGCATGTATGGTGGCTTCAAGGATTTGGGAGTTATCGAGGAGGACGTGCTAGAGGAGTTTGATTTTAACAGAGTTGCGACTACCTTTGAGACTAGACAGCTTGTTGGTTATTAGAGTCTATTCCAGGTATACTTGAAATTCTTATTTGTAGTTTAGTTCTTATTTAATTGTTATGAATAACATTTCTTACTTATTATTTGTTGTGTCTGTGTTATTTTATCAGTGCTGGATATATGAGCATTTCCTCACCATCTGTGATAGGAGGGTGCAACATACCCCTGAGGGCACCCCACGAGCGAGGAGATAAAAGGCCAAACAGGCACATCCACGTGGTGTTGTAGAGTACATGAGGAGGCTTGATGTGCTACCTGTAGATGATGTCATACGAATACTATACACAGGTCATAGAGTCCACCGTGAGTTTGATGAGTCTTATTTATTTTCTAGTTATATACGGTGGGATATCTTAATTGGTCGACACTTTTCTGAGAGGTGTCTACGACAATATGGTTATGGCCAGGGCATTCTACGACCAGTTCTGGATGTTCCAACTGCGTGCATTGACATGTGGTTTCAGAGTAACATCATCAGCTCTACTAGTGCCATTAGAGATAGCGTAGTGAGGGTTCAACACGAATCGCAGTGTGAGGATGGTTACCTGGAGTAGTACCTCACAGTTTCACACTCTCTCATCATTCCACCTGTTGAGCATATGGAAGATGTTGGGGTACCTGCCGATGACGTGCCGCCGCCTGATGCCGATGACGAGCAACGCCTACAGATGATTGTAGTTATTATGGATAACCTCATGGGTTTGGTAAACTCATATGGTGAGGTTTTTACATGATTATCGCGGGCAACACACATAATCCGTAGGGGACCTATTTAGACAATATAATAATAATAATAATAATCATTATTATTATTATTTGTATATTACGTGTAACATTACTCAGACATTTGCACAATATCTTTTATTAGATAACGTTTTGGATCTTCCATTGATGCATGATGAACATGATTTTACATTTGACAAAAGGTTACATAACTTAGACGGATGATTACATAATTTAAGAAAACAATAATAAATAAGAAAACCTAAACACTATCAGATGATTTTGGACGTTTCAACATCTTAATTATGTCGTTGGCAGTTTTTAAAATCTTTGCATCTAACTCGACCGACCCCATAGTAAGCCTACGACAAAATGATCTCCACATACCCTTCAAATCTTCACCGGTCTTCAACTCAATAAGGTTGTATTTCACCCTTCCGTTAATATCAATCTAATCTTCATGAATCTCATTCTTTCTCATTTTTCTATTATCGGTATTAGACAACAATTCATTCAACATAGATGTCAAGGCAGCGGGATATGTGGTGTCATCCGAAAGCCGGAACTTTACAAGAGGTGCAACTTCGTTGAAGTACACTTCCGCCTTAATAAAAAACTGAGAAAGAGACATTTTGAGATGTTTTTCTCAACAAAAGATGACCCTTAGTTATAAAATTTTGAATTCATTCTGGACCACGCAAAATGGTCGATGTAATCACAATTGTCCAAAACTGTCGGCAAAATCCTAACCATTTGATATCTTATAAAATTGAACTACCAAAAATTTCATTTTGGTTGAAATTTCTGGTATAACATAGTAATTTTTAAAAATACCGGTAAAATTGCAAATGTTCCAAAAATTTTAAAAATTTTGGTATACTGGAGATTCTGAATACACTATAAAATTTTTTAATTGTATTGGAATTTTTGAATTGTCAATCGAAAATTTTGTATGCAAATTTGATTTAAATTTTTAGCAGGGATACTTTTAGAATTATGAAATTATGTGAGGGATTCAAATACAAAAGAGGGGGTGGCATTTTTTTTCTTCTAAAAGCAAATGATATATAATGAGTACAAGGGGTACTCAACCCAAAGAAACAATGTTACATACAGAAAAATTTCCTACCAACACCAACTGACTTATCCAACGGACGACTTACAAAAATCATAAAAATCGGAGTTGGAATAGCTAATTTCTCCTATGCAAGACCAATTTCAAGACATAATCTTAATGTTCCAAATTAGATCATTAAGATTACAAACACCGTTATTGAAAATCGCTTCATTCCTGGCCTTTGAGATGTTCCAAACAACAGAAAGCCAGACAACACTTCTCCTATCTCTAACTCCTACCGATTTCCTAACACCTCGCCATTGGATGAAAAAATGAGAAACATCTCCAATGAATAAAACGTCGCATTCCAGCCACCGTCTCATGTTGTGCCAAACTTTGGAAGAGAAACTACAAGTGAATAATAAATGTTTTAAATCCTCAGTAGCTTGACTACATAATATACATTTGCAATTCTCCTCAAACAAACTCAAGCCTCTTGTAATCAACTAGTCTCTCGTCGCCAAACGCCCGTGTACAATTTTCCAACCAAGTGTCTTAACATTAGCCGGAACCTTAGTCTTCCATAATAGGCCAAAAGCAATATCAGTTTCAGGTTCGTGCCAATGAGGAAACAAATTCCTTCTCATCAGATGATAACACTCTCTAGCCGAATACGAATTACTAATCGAACTTCTCCACCCCGTAGAGTCTTAGGCATTCTGAACCAGTTGAACATTTGCCAGCAAATTCTGCAATAGTAGAATTTCCTCTCCTCCTACAGTTAACGATTCACTGCAAACACTCATCACATTCCAAAACCACCCATCTGCAGACCAGCATCACACCTTACTGACCACCTCCTTTTTGTTTCTACTGATATTGTATAAAACAGGAGATATATCTCTCAATACTCCAGCCTTAAGCCACTTAGCAGTCTAAAAAGGAATTGAACCACCATCACCCAAATAATAATTAATAGAATCTGCAACACTCAATCCCTTACTATAAGCCAACTCACCAACTTTGCAAAGATCTTTCCACCAGTAAGAAGCAACTCTATAACCGTCAAAACCTTTTTCTAACAGGATACTATACTCCAGTTGACCATAACACACTCTCAACACTTTCTTCCACAGAATTTTCAGAACTTAAAATCCTCCATCTCCATTTAGATAACAAAGCAAGATTGAACTCATCAATGCATTTGATACCAAGACCACCTTAATCCTTAGGTCTACAAACACTGTCCCACTTAACCCAATGAATTTTTGACTTGTCGACCGACCCTTCCCACAGAAAACGTTGCATGAGTTTATCAATATGTTTCCTCACCATAACAGTCACTCTATAGAAAGAAAGAATGAAAATCGGGAGGCTGCTCAACACAGAGTTAATCAAAGTTATTCTTCCTGCAAAAGATAAATGTCCACCTCTCCATAACGCTTATCTATTTTCACATTTATCTATTAAATTCCTCCAAGATTTTACACGTCTCGGGTTCGAGCCAATAGGGATTCCAAGGAAAGAAAATCGTGAATCCTCAACTTTGCAAGCTAAAAAGTTAGAAACAACCAATAAGAAATGACTACTTACATTGATTCCTATCAAACGACTCTTATCAAAATTAACTCGTAAACCAGAAATAAGTTCAAATCCACGGAGAATAGCTTTGATACTCCACAGGTTTTCCCATCCTCCTTGGCCAACGAGAAGAGTATTGTCCGCGTATTGAATAATCTCCACCGAAACATCTTCCTTCATTTTAAATCCTCTGAACATATCTCTGCCCACTGCCTTCTTCACTAAAGCTGATAAGCCTTCAGCCGCAATCACATAAAGAAAAGGAGAAAGCGGGTCGCCTTGACGCAAGCCTCTCTCGACAACAAAATCCCTCGTAGGATTACCATTGACCAGAATAGACATATAACAGTTAAAAATGCAGGCCTCCATTCACCTCATCCAAAGACAACCAAAACCCATCTTCTTCAACATGAATCTAAGGAAATTCCAATTTACACAATCGTACGCTTTCACAAAGTCAACCTTAAAAAGCATACATTCTTCTTTCTCTCTAGTGGCATAGTCAACAACCTCATTAGCAATGACCACCCCATACAACAATTGTCTTCCCAGAATAAAAGCCGACTGACAACCAGAAATTAAGCCTCCCAATACTCTTTTCAAATAAGCAGCTAACAACTTTGCAATTATCTTGTAGAGACTACCCACCAGCCCAATGGGTCTATAGTCTTCAAGCTTCTCCGGATGTTTCACCTTAGGGATGAGAGTAAGAAAAACAGAAGTGATAGCCTTTGGGAGAGTACCTCTGCTATGAAAATCTGCCACAAACTTGAATATCTTTAAGAATGGACCAGCATCATTTGATAAAACTGAAACTAAATCCGTCTGGTCCTGGACTTTTAGAGTTATCGCAACTCCACACCGCATCTTTGATCTCAATCTCGGAAAAGGGAGCTTCTAAAACTAATCTGTCAGAATCAGATAGAGAATTACAGTTAAATTCTTCAAAAGAGAGCCTGCTGATGTCGACCTCCTTGAACTGCTTATTGAAAAACTCCACACAACTTCCTTCACTTCGGCTACATCTTCAACAAGCCCTCTCTCCGTAATCACCACGCCAATAAAAGTTCTTATTAACTTTTCCTTAACCATATTATGAAAGTACCTGGAATTTAAATCACCGTCCCTAGTCCACTTGATTCTCGCCTTTTGCATCAACATATTATCTTTTATGAACAATTGACTCCACATAGATTTGCAAGCAACACCTCTCTCACAAACTAAATCCTTAACTAAATTCTCCCCACAAACTTCCAGCAGGTTATCTAACCTATTGATCTCCTTAACTTCATTCTCAATTTTCATATCTCGCCAACCAAAAACCTCCCTACTCCAAATTTTCAATCTGTCCCTTAACAACTTAAACTTCTCTTTGATAATAAAATCACTTCAGCCAACAAACTTAGCCTCATTCCAAACTTTCTCAACAACTGGTAAAAACTCCTTATAACCGAACCAACAATCATTGAACTTAAACGAGAAATGTTCGTTTTAGAATAGTTTGATGTTGCTTTGGAGGTACTTTTTATCTAGTTGTCTCTTATATTTTTCTTTAGTTTGATTGTTTTATTTCCCTTTTGCAGACACTTCTTGTGCTTTAAACTTTCTGTTATACTAATTTGTCCCCATTATCTATATATTATATTTGCCACTTAAAAAAACATCTTCAAACATTGAACGTTTATAATTAACTTATTATGTAAAATACTTTTAAACATATTAATTAAATTCAATTTATAGAATTAAAAAAAAACACGTTAGCCTTGTCAAGCATATTGCAAATAAAAATTAAGACATATGATTAAAAAAAAAACTTCATCAAAAAAAAAATATTAAACCTGTTTCTAATTCTTTATTCACAGACGTAAATAATATAAGTAGGATTTAAAACCACTAAATCCGATCTTAATTGAACTAATACATTAACCCATTAAATTTTAGGGGTGGTTGAAATGTTGTTTGATGAAATGAATGAATAAGGTAGGACAAAATAATTGAACTAATACATTAACCCATTAAATTTTAGGGGTGGTTGAAATGTTGTTTGATGAAATGAATGAATAAGGTAGGACAAAATAATTGAACTAATACATTAACCCATTAAATTTTAGGGGTTGTTGAAATGTTGTTTGATGAAATGAATGAATAAGGTAGGACAAAATAATTGAACTAATACATTAACCCATTAAATTTTAGGGGTGGTTGAAATGTTGTTTGATGAAATGAATGAATAAGGTAGGACAAAATAATTTCTCTAGCCGGGAATCGAACCCGGGAATTCAACTTCAGAATTTAACCAAGTGTGCTAGTACGGATATGATGTTAAGTTCTTACAAATTATATTATCAACAAAATTTCTTTTTTTTAACTGAAAATTTTAAAATTATAATAAAATAATTCCAAAAATTTCAAAATTTCTGAAAAATTTTTTTTTTTACACTTCCACCAATTTCATAATTTGTAGTACAATATCGAAAATTTCAAAATTTCGGATATATTACCACCAATTTTGAAATTGGTGGTTGTGTAAATTTTTTTTTTTTTTTAAATTTTGAATTTTTTTTACTAACTGAAATTTCAAAATTTCCGATATAATAAAGAAATTTTTGGAATTTCTGAAATTTTTTAGTTTTTACCTGAAATTTTCGAAATTTTTGACACTGCAAAATTTTTTCAAAAACAATTTTGGAATTAAGAAAATTTTGGGATGCGGGATATAACTTGGAGGGTGGCAGGTTCATTCTTTATTTTATTTATGTTTATAAAACTCATGTATAGAAAGCCTTGTTTCATGTCAGCCCAAGTATGACCCGGTACCCCATATTTTTATGATGATAAAAATATTTTTTGTAAAATTTTATAAAAAAGAATGAACAAAAATTCGATAACAATTGCTTTCCCTTGTAGAAATGGTGTCGTAAACTTGTGATTTAGGTCCAGAGCTATAAATGTTTAATTTTAGCATTGTTTAACCAATGATTGAAACAAAAGAACGTTTATCTGGTTTCCTTCTTTACATTTGGGATTAAACTTGCTAACTTCAGCTCATCTATGACCAAATTAGCCTTGTGTGTATCTAGATGCATTCTCGCTATAGAGCTCATCCAATGATATTTTTCATTTCTAAGTAATAGATTACCTGTACAATTCCTAATTTGTTAAGTTCACATTGCATGATTTAAGATTCTTATAAAAAAATTTGCAACGGCTAATACCACCGCGGTACATTGCTTGTAGTTGAATGACTTGGTGGTCAATGTAACAAAACATGTGCTGCTGCCAAAGTATGAGATACTGACTGCCGGTGAGAAGCAAGAACTGCTCAAAAGTATAGGGTGGAAGAGAAACAGGTCAAGTTTTTTATTTTAGCTTTCAGATTGATTATTTTAATGCTGAAAGCGTAATACAATTGTAAAAACATAGCTTTTTATATTGATTATACCAGTAACTATTTCTTATTTTTGTTGTTCATTTTAGCTATCTCTCACAGTGGCGAGATGTTTAATTCTCTGGTAACCTATCGCTGTGTCGTGTAATAGTTCTGTAGCATTATGCTGCCATATATGAAACAGTCACAAGTCCAATTTTATTGTTTTAGAACCTAACATACTTGCTAGAAAGATTACAAATGGATTGGTTATTGTTTAGCAAGTTCTATTGCGAGTTCATTCTATGGTGCCTATGTATGTTAAAAACTTGTGATGTTGGAAACTTTATGATACTGACAACATCACTTCTTATTAAGAGGCTTCATTATTCAATGCTCCTACACTTTGCAAATTTCAAAAAGGATTTAGTTATAAAGGGTGAGTCATATGGTTTTGTTTCCCTTGGAATATTTTCTCATCTGACTGTAAAGTACAAAATGGTGAAGCAAATTTCCACTACCTGCATCATTACGAATATTGTAGCAGCGCCTATTAGACCGAATATGCTAACTCGCCAAGCAAACAGACTCATGGTTTCACAATATTAACAGTGAAGACAATATATTATCATCAGACTAGCCATGGCATACAAAGCAACAACTGCATTTATAATATGCACCTCGCATATGTTTTTGGTCTCCTTGTTCAACCTCTGAAGAAAATTGGTCTATCTGGTGAAGGAAGGGATCCAAAATGGTGAGAAACTCTTGTTGAAAGAGCCATCAATTTAAGAGGTTTTCAAAATTAGAGCCTAATTTTAAAGATCTCAAAATTTACAGTTTAACATTTAAAAAAATAAATGAACTTCAAAATAAGTAGGTCTTATAAACCAAAGTTCCTCGAAACTAAATAAGAGTTTCAAGACCTCAACTTTTTCACTCTGGTTTTTTTACTAAGGGTGTTTTCAAGTTATTAAAACATGGCTTGTTTTTGAGTATTTGCTGTAGCTTGTTTTCAAGAAAGTTCAGAGGTGAAATCTGTGAATGCTCATGAAAATATCAGACTAGTTATTTGAGGTTTTGGAAACTCATCCTAGCTTCATACGATTGCATGATTGAATTGACTTTGGTTGAAATAGGTGAGAACAATTAGGCTTGTTTATATTTGTCTAAATATAAGTATTATGATGGTTTCATATATCACAATTTTTAAAAACTGGATTTATCTCGACTATTAGAACAAGTAAATTGTAATAGTTTTAATTGACACAATTTTCAAGACTTGAGTTAAAGGTTTGTCTGAATACTATTATTGAATAGTATTATCTGGAAAAAAATATGTGTTCGGATTTGACTCTCTAGACAAGATGAAAGAGGTAATTTTAAAAATTTATAAAGTTCAAGAGAAACATATAAATTCATAAAATACACATGTACAATCTAATTTATAGAGCTTTTCATGTTGGTTATTTTACCCTATACTTGTAAAGCAAGGAATTTACTTTGTCAATTTAGTGGATATTAGATCATTAAGGTGCCACTTGTCTCCTTCAAACCTACCAGACATGTATAGGTATTTGCAAGTTGCCTTAGCCACGTCTTTAAGTCAGAACACAAGTTCTTCATGTTACTATGTTTTTATCTAGTACTCTTATATAAGGGTGACTGATATTAATTCTAGAAAGACACAACAGTACTGAACCTGAGTTCTGACTTCAAACATGATTAAATGTTACATGTGTAAATATATGGTTGTTTTCTTCAGCCTCAAGTTGTCTTGATAGCACATTTGGGTGGCCTCTTGATCACTCTGAACAATCTCAACATGTTTATTGGACATCATGTACTTCATACACTTATGTATAATGTAGACATAACAACTCCAAAGAGGTTGAAGGAGGGTCTCCATATGATCATGTTGTACGAGGAATAAGTGTTTATCATGAGGTATTTTACCTTGGTCATATCCACACTTTCCTCCGCTCCGAACACATTTTTTCAGGGTGATGTACCCCTCTACCTATACCTGTTCACTTCAGAATTCAACTAATGAGCCTTGTAAAGCTTTGAGGTCTTCGAGATCTAGGCGGAGTCTCTCTAAGGCATCCTGGTGGAGGATGTCCGCAAAACCTCCTATATGAAATATCACTTATTTAATTTCCCAATCATCACTCCTCTCACCTCACAGTTATCATCACTTGGTCATTGTCATGGAGATGGATTCTAGAAGCATCCTTTCCATAGAAGGTGATCTCAGATTTTATAGTTTCTTATGTGCCTAGCTCAAGGCTGGCGGGTGAACTTTCTATGATCATGACTTGGCGTGCATATCTCCTACGAGCAGAGTTAGCCTCTCTTCCCCCAGTGAACCCTTATATTATAGTGTTAAGGGTATGGCGCACAAGTTTGTCTTCATCTCCCTTTCTTGGATTTAGAGCTCCCGAGGAGATCTCTCCCTTGAGATCTGAAGCCTCTCGATGATTGGTTGGATCCGCCTCAAAAGTATTTCTTTAGGAGATTTTACTGGATGAGGTGTTCAATCTTCTTCTTAAGCTGGTAATAGTCTTCTATGTAGTGGCCCTGAACCTTATGAAATTTACACCACCCATTAGGTTTAGGTCCCATAACGTCTGATTTGGGGGCTGGAAGTGGAGGAATATCATGTGTAAGGAGGACTTCGCACCATATCTATTCATGAAGAGTGTTCATGGGCAGGAAGTTTTTTGTAGACCTCCCGCTCCGAATAAAGGTTGCCTTTTCTTTGACAGGCAAAGTATATTGGCTTTGGTGTCGCTGTTGCAAAGAATTAAGATTGCCAGACATCCGCTCCTTAGTGCCCTACCACTCTTCACTATGTTGCTCTCATTTCCCTTTATGTAACATTTGACGTGTGTCAATACCTTTGCCTTGGAAGAGGAAGGTCTCTGGGCGATGGATTCATTAAAATGTTCGGCCATCAAACCATTATTGAAGGATCTTACAAACATCTCCTAGTTTGAGTGGATGCCCTTGGTAGTTTCCTCATTGAACCAATGAAGCTACTCCTTTAAGGATTCTGAAGGGCACTAACGAATATTGAACAGACTGGTGGTTGGCATCTTCCCATGCTTACTCGATGAAAATTAGTGGACCAACTTTTTTACAAGATCCTAATATCTAGTGAATGATAATCGTCGCAGGATCATATACCACCTCAGCATGGCGTCCCTTAAGGTGTTGGAGAGGAGTTTGCACTTTATAGAGTATAAGGCTCAATGATCGTCATTTACATGTTAATGGATGCGACATGCTCTTGAGGGTCACTTCTTCCATCAAATTTTGCGAGTGAAGGCTACTTAAAGATTTTTGGTATGGGGCCCCAAAATCTCGTTAGAGAAAGGTTGAAGATTAAAAAAATTTTGTCTCCATAATGATATTTGTCACATGTTGGCGTAATTGGAGGTTAAGGACATTGTTCTTCAAAGTTTGGTTGTGACGACACAAATTGTCCATAGTGGTACACATATCTATTATGGCGCATGGTCGCCTCCGAACCCGCTGCCGACTGGAGTTGTTGCTCGCATGTTCACCATACTAGAAAGGATTGAGGAGGCAGACAGTGAGTTGGTTGTTGATTACGAAGGTGGCCGATGTCAGTTTTACCAGGCTCTACGGTGGACACCTATTTTAATTACTAAAAAAGTAAAATAATGGATAAACCTTTATTGTGTAGGGTTGTTTGAGGCTTTAAAGTGTTTGATAATATTTTTGGGCTAACACACATATGATTGTGAGAAATTCTAAATTTAGGTTTTATTTAGGTTTTCGTGAGAGATTGGAAATCCCTATTTCATTCCAAGGACGAGGTATTTATAGAAAACCGGCTTCTTCATGGATTATCCCTTTTAAGACCCAATACAAGTATACTAATACAATATATGTAGTTTATCAAGGAATTAAGGCGTTCATCTAAGTTGATAAAAATTTAATCCATTAAATAATCTTGAGTATAAACAATAATATGAAATAATAACTTTAATTGACATATTCAAATAAAGAGTAAAGAGGAAGTCCAAAATTAACCTTACTCATAACATATTTTTATTATTACTTTTAGATCATTTAACTTGCCACCCCAAATGTACCTGACACCCCAAACTCAATGAATTGATTATATTAATCTTGCAAATTTTTCAATCATTTTCAAAATTCACTCAAATATTTGCGCAAATTCCAAAAAATCCAGAGCGATACCGGAAATTTTGAAAACGGTAACTTTTTTTTTCCAAAAATTTTAAAATTTTTGTGAGAATCCTTTTATTTTTTACCGGGAATTTATGAAATTCCGGTATTTTTGTATTCATTTTTTCTAGAAATTTCAGATTCATGGTATTTTGTTTATAACATTTTACTAGAAATTTATGAATTTCCGACAGTTTAAAAAATTTGAACTTTTCTTGGAAATTTCAGAATTTCGGGTGATATGTGCGCAATTTCAAAATTTATGGAAGTTAACTGATATTTCGTTTTTTTTTTCGTGATATCTGGGAAATTTCAAATTTTGGATTTTTTTTGTGAAATATAAGGGAAAGGACGACACCATTGCAGGAAAGGCCACAGATAGATCGACAACCCATGCTAGGACTGCTGAGGCAGAGTCTTCCCAGCTTCGGGCTAGACGAGTAGTTCCAACCGGTTCACACCGGAAACGATTGACTGAGCAGGGGCAGTTCTGCGCATCCCGTAACACCCGACGCCGAGCGGTAAGATCAGACAAGCAACTCAGAGATGATGCCATGAGGTTGTTCATGCTCAAGAAGTGCATGTTCAGGATGTTCATGACCTAGCGGTCGAGACAGATGCAATACTTGTTGCTGATGAGGTGGTCCCGCCATATGCCCTTATTGCTGATGAGGTGGTATAGCCGTGTCGCCGCCACCTCCAGCTGATGCCGATGACCAGCAGTGCCTACATATGATTGTAGTTATTATGGATAACCTCATGAGTTTGGTAAACCCATATGATGAGGTTTTTACTGGATTATCGCGGGCAACACACATAATCCATAGGAGACCTATTTAAGCATTATTATTATTATTATTATTTGTATATTATTTGTTTATTACGTGTAACATTACTCAGACATTTGCACAATATTTTTTTGTTAGATAACGTTTTGGATCTTCCATTGATGCATGATGAACATGAATTTACATTTGAAAAAAGGTTACATAACTTAGATAGATGATTACATAATTTAAGAAAACAATAATAAATAAGAAAACCTAAACACTACCAGATGATTTTGGATGTTTCAACATCTTAATTATGTCATTGACATTTTTTAAAATCTTCGCATCTAACTCGACTGACCCTTTAGTGAGCCTACGACGAAATAATCTTCACATAACCGTCAAATCTTCACTGGTCTTCAATTCAATAAAGTTGTATTTCACCCTTCCATTAGTATCCCTCCAATCTTCACGAAACTCAATCTTTCTCACTTTTCTGTTATCGGTATTAGAAATTTTGGAAATTTTCATTTTTTTATTGGAAATTTCAAAAATTTCCAAAAAAAATGATTTTTTTTACACTACCACCAATTTCGAAATTGGTGGTAAAATACCGAAAATTTCAAAATTTTTGATATAATACCACCAATTTCGAAATTGGAGGCCCTGATCCAATTTTTAAAATGAACATCAATAAAAAGAAAGGTAATTTTTTTTAAATAATACATTTAAATAATAAAAATATAGATATCATGAATCGAACCATTGACCTTTTTCTTGAAGATCCTGGGCGATAGGCCTCCTTGCCTGTGCCCAAGGTCGGCCCTGTGAGTCATATAATTTTAATAGATGAAGTCTTCATATGTTTTTCTTTCCCTTGGAATATTTTCTCATCTGACTGTAAGTACAAAAGGTGTGAAGCAAATTTCCATTACCTACATCATTACAAATATGGTATCAGAAATTTATTCTCATCAATGTGTTTTGCAAATGAATAAAGTTTCTAGAAATATATTAAGTTTTACTTAAGTTAAATTTTAAAAATAAAAAATAAAAAATAAAAATGTTAAAATAACATAAAAGTGAGAAGTTATGGTTGGTTATTTTATATTCTCATAGGAATGTAAGATCCTCATCCTTTCTTTGACATGTGAATAAAAATGAAGAAATTAATGAAAAAAACATATTTCTGAGAATAAAAAATAACCGAGCATAAATTATCAAAACTTGAAACAAATAAAGAAATATGTGAATTCCAATGTCTTATTCCCGGGAATAATATTTTAATTTTATTTAAAAAAGAAATTTTTTTCAAGAATATTTTTTTGTCTATTTTAAAATAATATTAAATTATTTTCAAACTTTTAAATAAAAAATTGTTTTTTGAAAATATTGAATTGAAATTTGTTTTGAAAATATAAATTAAAAAAAATTATTTTTTTTATATTAATAAAAATATAAATCTATATGTTCTAGAAATTACATAAAAACCCCTTCTGGTTTCCTATGCTTCAACGTCACTTGCATTTTCAAAATGTTTCGCCTACTACTGCTTCAATGCACCCTTCTGCCTTCCATCTCTTTCTATTAAATAATAATTCTTATTTCCCATGCAAACACCACGCCTTCTGATTCTCAATTAATGTTCTGCAGTCTACTTGTTTTGCTTTTTCATTTCTTTGTCGCCTACAACATTTTTTTACTATTATTATGGAAGATTTGAAATATCAAATGTCTACCCAATTCATATTTGGTGAGCTGTTCAGAACCATGAGTGTCATTTTGGTTTGATGTCTACATACACTACTTTCCCTAATACACTTCGTTCTCCCATTATCTCCACCATTCATTTTAAACCCATTTTCATCTATTGTTCCTCCGTTTTTCCTTTCCTTTCGTCCATCCTTCATGGCTCGACCTTTTGAGAAGATCAGTGACATCAACGACATGAAAGAACTGTGGAAGGCCGCAGTTAGCATACACCATAAATGGTCGGTTGTTTCGAACAACAAGGAGCACTTCAAAATGATCGTCGTCGATAAAGATGTAAGTTAGCCTACTGATTATGTTCTCTTTTTTATGAGATACATGTAGCATTTGTTGATTTGAAATGATTTAATTGCCCCATGTTTTATTTCTTCTAAAATATGTCATTTGTGAGTTATTTCGTACATTTTTTCTTTGTTTTATAAAGATAATCATCCATTTCAATACTGCTTTATTTGTTGCACCTTTATTTCTCACGTTTTTTTGCTTAAATATATCATTTTTGTGTTATTTAGTCCATTTTTTCTTTCCTTTCTGAAGATAATCATCCATTACGAGTTGTAAAAGACTTCCATTGTGGAGACTCCGTAATTACATTGAGGCTTGAACACTCATATTGTTGTTAATAATATGATTTTTTATGGCCTTTGTACTTTCATTGTGTGACAGGGGACTGACATACACGTCGTTGTGCCTACAACGTATATGTCGGCTTTTAATACAATGTTAACGGTAGACCACACTTACACTATATCAAACTACAAGGTTTTGGCTAATGATTTGGTGTTCAAGCCCTCTTGCCACAAGTATATGGTGAAGTTCAGCGGAGGGACATTTGTTTGTGATGTTAACAAACATGCCATTCCACCCAAAACAAACCACTTCATCAGTTTTGTTGATATCATGATTGGGCACTTTAAGAAGGATGTACTCATAGGTGACAAACTTTGTTTATGCATTTTGTTTATGCGTGTATCCATGAATATTTTCTTCACTTTTTTGTTATACCTTTTGAGCTTACAGTTTTTTCAGACATCATATGAATGGTTGAACATTTTTTGGACGCAACACGTGAGAAACAAGCCAGAGCAAGATGGAAGGAACCATTTTCAATTGGTCGGTTGTCATGATGTCGACGTAGTCATCGGACCGGGGAGCCTTAAGCAACTCATTCAAATGAATGCTCCATTTTAAATATTGATGAAGTTTGATATTCGTCACCAACAGTTCAACATCAACACTAACAATAATAATTCTAAACACCAATTTCTAAAGATCATCAGTAAAATCATAAATCTTATTACCAATTGTGAACTTGAAGGTAGATCCAAATCTATCGTGCATCCCGGAGTAGAACACACGGATGAGATCTTTATTGTAGTCTTGTAAAAGCATTAAGAAGTGGTTGATTTGCTGATGCTCGACAAGACGAACAACCTCCAGAATGTCCAAGGAGCCAGAACAACGTGTTTCCAAACATGCTGCTTCATAACAAGGCAGTTTTGGTGTTTCTCTTCAAATTTCTTAACACACATAGAAGAAACCAACGAAAATGCAGTATCTAGAACGGTAGAGGATGTGGTAGCCTTTCCCTTACCCTCGAGATCACTCTTGTTTCTTGCAATCTTTGGTGCCATGGAGAAATTTTCAAAAAAGAGTTCGCACGATAAGTGTTTGACAAAATGGGTGAAAAAGTAGTGAAATTGTTTGATGGATATATGAGTACCCACAAACCTAAACTAGAGATAGAGATACTTAAGCACACTAACATGACAATGAAACCTAAAAATGAATGCAAATTTGGAGTTTGGAGATCTTGGGCGTGATTTGAAATATATGAGGATGAGGGTTTTATGGAAGAGGAAATATGATAATAATGAATGGGTGTGCTGATTGAATGAGGAGGCTTAATGATATGTTGTAAAATGGAGTGTTGGATGAGTTATGGTGAAGGAAATTAAGAGGTAAAGTGAAGGAGACAATGACAAATGAAATGTATCAAGACCCAAGTAGAAATGAAGAGGTGTGGTGTTGGATGCATGTATAAAGAGATAATGAGGAATGAAAAAAAATGCATAAAACGTGTTATGACCCGACGTGTTGGATGCATGTATCGACTTGAACAAGTCATGACACTACGAGAAAAATAGTGTTTTGCGACACATTGATTGCGACAGTTCCGTAAAAACTGTCGTCATTTGTAAGTTACGGCGGTTGCCATGACGGTTTTAGACAACCGTCGTTAAATTTTTTAAATATTTAAACATATTGCGACGGTGTTGGATAACCGTCGTTAAATCTTTTAAGAATTTAAAACATATTACGACGGTTTTGGATAACCGCAGTTAAATTTTTAAAAAATTTAAAACATATTAAACTCAAATTTATAAAATAGAATCAATAATATAAATTAGTAAAATAAAATAAATTTTAAACTAAATTAATAAAAATAAATCAAAATTGAAGTAAAATTGAGTTTATAAAATAATATTTAAAAAGTAATCTTTAAAAATTTATTAAAAATTATTAAAAACTTAAATTATTTTAAACTCATAAATAAAGTATACTTATTTTATTATTTTAATTAAAAAATATAATTATAAAAATATATATAATTTTAAACTATAAATAAAAAAATTCAAAAAACCTATTTCAAAAATCCCTAGACTTTGACGGTTGTTTCACCTGCCGCCCCACCCCTATTCAATGTCGCGACGGGTTCTTCACCCGCCGTTTCCTAATTCCATTCTAAATCGTAAAAAACAGTGTAAAACGCAAAGGTTAAGACGGTTACTTCACCCGCCGCGATGGGTACTTTATCTTCCGTTTCCCCAAAATCCTAAAGCGCGAAGCTCAAAAGGTTATTTCACTTTTTCTCTTCTTCTTTTTTCTTTGCCCGACCATCAAGCACGCGCACATCCTCTTTACGAGTCAACTCATTCTGTTATCTTGAACGGTTAACCTGTAAGTGTTCGATTATGTTTCTATTTCCCATTCTACTATGAACGATTCTAATTGTTGTTAATTTTTTTGGTTTTTTTGGTTTTGCATTTTAGGGTTTTGAACTCTGTTTTGTTAAATTCTTGAACTTCATAGGATGTGATGATAGTAATTGCCGCCCTTTCTATTATAAATGGTAATATTTTAGGGTTTTAAACTATGTTCTTAATTTGCACTCTAAAGTGTAACATGGTGACTGATTTATTATTTAGTCCTTTTGCTTTGGCGTATAATCAACTTGCATCAGTTTTAGTTTTATTTGTTTTTGACACTTTGCAATATTGGAATATAAATGTGACATCCAATCTTACTGTGAATTTCTTACTTGGTGAAAGAATAGGATTTGTGATAGCATCATTGTTGTTATGGATTTGAGTGGAAAAAAAAATGAATTTTTGAGAATTTGAGAATTCAAAATTCAAATTAGAGAGTGTTGATTATGAAGTGGGTTTGAAAAAGTTAGAATCTTTGCTTAATTTGGGATAAAATCCAACTCAGACATTTTAACAAATAGGTAATGAGCACATTGGAAAGGTTATTAAGAGGAGGATTAAGAAAGGATTATAAAAAAATCTGATTTTTTTGTTGGGTGTTTAAACGAGTATAAGTAGTTTTAGTTCTTCGAGTGAAGATGAGTCTAATGAGGATGATGAGGATGTTGAAGAGGAGAAGAGGTTTAAGGTTTATTTTTGTAGTAGGACGCATTCTCAGCTTTCGCAGTTCATGAAGGAGTTGAGGAGGACGGTGTTTGCTGATGAGATGTGAGTTGTGAGTTTAGGTTCCAAGAAGAATCTTTGTGTTAATAAAGGTTTGGAATTTTGCTTAATTTGGAAGGTTCTTTTGTGTTCATCTTTTGATTACTTGATTATGTTGGCGCTGTTTCAAATGTTTGTATGTTGTGTGTTTTACAGAAGTACTTACAGTTGGGAACTCTGCAAGCAAAAAAGAGCAATGCTTGGAACTCCGAAAGAAAACGAAAAATGACGTGTCAAAGTTAAGGTGCGTGGAGGTTGAATTTTAAAGAATATTAAAGAATGTGGCTTCTTAGTACTCATGAAAACACGAATATTAAAGAATTTAGTGTCCTAGGTGTCTAACTCAGTACTACTCACTGCCTAGCATTACCAATCAATCTTCTGTCGGGAAACTCTGTGGAATGTTTGAAAGGGTTTATACTAGATCTTATATATTTTCTATTTGTGACTAACTTGTATAAACCGCCAACCCGAATTAGCAATTCCAATACCTGCTATTTGTGCCTTATCCTGGTGCTTCCTGTAGCAGTATTTAATAGCAACAGATTATGGGCGTTTTTCGGCAAGAGATTTGATCTTTGTTCCTTCATCTCTATATAGACGCTTTTCGTTCAATAGTTTAACGTTCTAAGAGAAAGGTTTTCAAAGAGTTCTTATTTTGTAACATAAGTTTTGTAGCAAAGAGTAAACTAGAAAATGGATGTTTTGTTTTAAGAAAAGCATGTCAAGATTAGATCTCGTTAACCCCTTTCATATGTATCTAATTAATCAAGCATGTTAACTTAGTTTCGATCAATACAATTGTGTATCCTCACAAATCCGTTTATTTCTAAAGCGGCTCCGTGGGTATTATTGTTTTAATCGCTACATGATTTCTCGAAATAACAATCAAAACAATAAACATAAAGACCGATACAAAGCAAATATTAACTTTCAAATCTATGTCTAGAGTTTGTTGGTTAATAGATGAAGAAATTAGATCAAGAATTGGAAAATCTATGTCTAGAGTTATTCAAACCATAAATACAACATTAATAGCAAAGATCTTCATCATCTATTGATCATAAACCTTGTTCACATACAAAAGATCGAAAGAAATACATAATAACAAGGTTAACTACCTCTAATCTTGACACAAAAGTGTTTAGCTACCCATCACCATGGTAGCTTGATCAACAAGTAAAAAAGAAAGCTTTGCTAGCATCAAAGTCGAAGAATCGAGGATTGATGCTCCAAAGATTTGATTCTCACTTCTTCTTGAGTTTTTAAGCTTTTTTGACCTAAAAACCCTTTCGAATCTCTAAAATGCTGAAAAGTGTAAAAGTTACAAGAGATTGTGAAAATATCTTCCAAGGAAGATATTTATAGCAAGTGCATAAAGTGCAGTAAGTGGCACCGCGCTAAGCGCCAACAGGAGCGCGCTAAGCGTAGTTAGCAAAATAGAAGTAAAATCCCAGAAAGCGCGCTAAGCGCGGTTGAAGGCCACTTAGCGCAGTTGAGGGCCTTAGCTGCTGCCTCATCAACAAAAACGCATAAGGCAAGAGCTTATGTTTTGGGTAATCTTCTGCCGATCAATAGATTTCACCTTGTTAACATCCTCAGTGGCGTTAAGGTGGTCGTACAGAAACCTAAGCCCGTCAAAGTTGTTGGACCAAAATTTAAACTCCCCGGATGCAACATTATCCCCAGGAACTCGCATAAGAGAATTGATCTCCATGTTGGCCTGACAGACTTCATCAGTCATGAGGGTTTTTAACCTCTTGGGAGCACCTTGCGAGGTCTCTTCTTGGGCTGGAGTAGCAGATGGTTGAGGTTCACTCTTACTTGGGGTTGCCTTTGCACTAGCACCCCGGGTCCGTTTTGGTTGTTAGATTTCCAACCCTTCTATATCCAATTTTGAAGAGGCAGTCCCTCCGGATCCTCTTCGAGTAGCACGAGCCTCCAGCATTAATTTCTTTTGTTTAGCTACTGATAATTTAGTCATTGTATCTGCAGAAGAAGTTGTAAACCTTAGAACGAGAATAATTAAAAGATTGGACAAATATTAGGCAAGCAATTACCTAGGAAGGGGAGTAATTGCGCATCGCTTAAAGGTAACAACTCCTTAACCTTCATCATACGGAAATAATCAAGAACAATCAGAGATTGAGTTTACAGTTCACTCAGTTTCTCAAAGTTGAAACCAGTGATTGGCAGGGGATTCTAGGCCCAATAAAAGGGAAAGTGGGGCTGGCTGTCCAGAGCGTACAACACTTGCGAACACCTCGGCCCACTCTTTACCCTTAAGAATCGGTTCTTATAATTCTTATAATTATAAGTGTACGGATAGAGGAAACTCCGCCTGGGAATTCCGCTGATTTGTATCCAACTACAATTGTCGATACCTTTCACCTCAAAGAAAGAGAAAAATAGACCAATTGTGGGGGTGATATCCAAAACCTCGTAAACCCGTTCGAAAGTCTTTATAAAACCCCAACTGTTGGAGCAAAGTTGGGAGGGAGTTATGTTCACGACTTTTAACATACCCGCCTCAAAATCAGAAAAGGGTATTTTTATATTAAAATCCTCTAGAACCCCAGCATAGAAGTAGAAAAAGTCTTCTTTAACGCCTTTGGGGTGGAGTATGCAAACACACTCTCCAGGAATACACGATTCCAGGACAACATCATCTTCGGACCCAATTGAAGATATTTTCCTTATGGACCGAAGTTTCGCGATTTCTACGTCATCAAAGGTACTATTCTTATGATTCATGACCTCAAGATCAAATGGAGCAGCAATCGTCATAGAAACCTCTACAAAACCTGAGGAAGATGAGTCATAATCAAAATTATTCCTAGAAGTAAGAACATCGCCATAGATTTCGTTCATGACTCGTTTATACTCCTCTGGCCCTAAAGCACTTTCTATTTCCCACATGCATTTTTCTCACAACTTTTTTCTCTCCATTGCATTCATATGGACTTCGCTACTACTATACTCACCGTTTCATTTACTAAAGACTACCCTACTTTCTAAAAACAAAATTGAAGAATAAGATAAGAAGCAGAAGTAGTGGAAAAATAGCTGCGAGTAAAGAAGCCTTGGAGATTAGAAAGCATTCTGGTTGATAAAGAAGGAAAACGATTTGGATGTAGAAGTGAGAAGAGGAGAGAGGAGGATTCTAATAAAAGACTGAGAGTAGCTAGGGAGTAGCCTTTAATAGTCATTATTATATTGGGAAAATTGAAAAGACACGACCCTGCAAGAAATTTTTGACACGTAAGGACCTAAGAAGAAAAGCCGACCAATAACCCGACACCTAGTAAATATATCTGGGCTTATGTTACTGCCGAGTACTGCATCCATATAAACGGATATAGTACTCGGGGGGCTTATGTACATGCCAAATATATATGATACCGAGTTGAGTAGTCGGATAAGGGTACGCACGAACTAGACTATGGTAGCAAGAAAGATCGTACAATGCAGAGAGCTAGACAAGCATCCCGGTCAGGGAACCCGACTCCCATCAGCCGAGTTATTATAAGGCCGGGTACTATGCCCCACTAACCCGACACCGATGCCGGTCATGAGCTCAACAAGCATCATTCCAACAGTTTTATCAGCGGTGGTGCATCAATGCAGGCGTTATCCTGTCTTCAAAGCGTGCATTCGTGAAGAAGAGTTACAACAATGATGGTCATGCAACGTCAGAAGGCCAAGAGGCTTCTCTTAATGGCAAGGCTTAAATGAAGGTAGAAAAAGTCTATAAAAGGGGCTCCCATATGAGGGATAAGCAAGACACATTCATCTTGAGACAATATACAACACCTGTATAGCTCTCAAATTCCCAAACATACTCTATAGTATAGACAACGTAGCTCTCCTTGTCCAAAATAAGGAGAACTAGCACTTTTGGTGGTCTAACCATTTTTGGCTAGAACAGTGGTAACTGGAGGTTTGTTCAACACGTTCGAGGCACTTGATTCGACTTGAATCAAGGGGAGAGAAGATATAGTATCAACATCAACAATTAGGCTTGAGTGGTGGTGACTATTGCTTCTCTTGTATAAAATTTTGCAACAAGATAATACATATCTTAATTCTAGTTTTTAGAATTGGGGCAGACGTACCCGAAGCGAGGACAAAGGGGGAACTATCTAAACAAATCTGGTGTTGTTCTCTCTTTCTCTATCTCTTTATTTTGAATTGTTCGCGTTTGTTAAAAATCAATTGATCGAGAAATTTTTGTTGTCGTGTAGTGCTAAAAATGTGTTTTGAAAACTCATTACAATCAATTGGATTGTAATAGCAAAAATTCTGCAGTAACATTTCATAGGAAATAATACTTGAGGTGTTTCACACACCAAGTGTTCGACGAATTGATCGCACAAAAGATGTTTGTGATATTGTCAAATTAAGTTTACACTTTATAAGTCATTGGAAATTGGACAAACTTAAGTGGTATTTTTTGTATTAATTAATCCTCAAATTATTGATTTGATTTCTCATTAAACTTATTATTCCATTTGGCTTGTCGCATATCCGATTTTTTTGATAACGATTCGTTTAGACGACTTGGTTCCTCGGCCGCTTCCGTACCTTTTTTTAAAAACAATTTTTTAAGCGCCGTCTCTGTTTAAGAATTAGTGATTTATTCAACCCCCCTTCTAGACCATTGCCATTGTCTAACACACTCCTCCTGAAGTTGTTGATGTTCTCATAGATCTTGAAATGCTAATTGATCACGTAACTATAGATCTAAATCGTCGAAGAGATGTTACCAACGAAATTCAAAAGAAAGTGAGCACCCAAACGGATGAATGAGAGGCTGCAACTGAATCCACCAATAAAGTTGATGTGTTGGAGCAAAATTTCAAGCAAAGTCAAGAAGAAATCATAACTTGCTCTAACAACATTGCTGCTTGGGAGAAACAAATCAAAGAATTGCAAGCAAAAATCAAGAAGGAAAAAGAGTGCGGACAAGAGATTCGAAAACTCGACCGCTAAGAACTCGACAAAGAAATTCAAGTCGGAGTAAACCATGTTGATCGAGCTTAAGCTTTGGGATAAGAGATTGACACTCTCAATTTGAACAAAAATTGATCGTCGTCTACTTCTCTCTAAAACGAAGTACGAACGCATGAAAGCCTCTCTACCTTTTTTATTATCTTGCTTGTTTATTTGTGATGTAATTTGTTGAAGTTTATTTTGATTTTGGATTTTGTGGTTTGTAATGACTTAGCCGTTTTGGCATTTAATTTAATTTACCATTTTGGCTATAAATTTTACATATAAATTATTTCGCTAATATCATAACTTCCTAAAGCATAGGCTTATATCTCTTCAGATATTTCCCATTTACTCTCAGGAGTCTTTAATTCTCAGATAGTTCCTCGATTTCATATGCATTATTAGAAAATAATTGCATAACTTGGAATGGACCCTCCCATTTTGGGGACCACTTACCCAGTGTTTTATCTTTCTTATCCATAGGCAATATCACTTTCCAAACTAAGTCTCTAGTCGAAAATGACTTAACCCTTACTTTCTTATTGTACGCATTTTCTACTCTCTTTTTCTGCCTTCTCAATAATTCCAAAGCACTTAACCTTTCTTCATCCAAGTCGACCAGCTCATCGAATATCATGTTCCAATAAGTTTCAGATGGCAGTTTGTTCTGTCTTTGGACTCTAGTTGATTGAAGGTAAACTTTGACTGGTAACACTGTACAATGTCCAAATGTCAATCGAAAAGGTGTAGCCAAAATACTAGTTTAAAACAAAATACCATTACTATTAATTTTTTTTTTTTGAGTATTTATCCATTACATAAACTGTTTTAAAAATATGACTGAGTCTGTAAGTCGAATCAATTGATCCAGGAGTTAGAGGGGTCATCGGTTTGGTCTAATTGTTGGATTAGATAAGCAATTTAACCATTAAGAATCGACAAGAACATACCAAAATCTATAAAAATCGGCTAACCAATTGTTTTTGAAGAATCGACGGGTTAAATGTTTGTTTTTTTTTCCTTAAACAAAATAATATTGTTTTTGATAATTTTGTGTAAATAATTAAAATTAAAATACAAGTAGATTTTGTTCAAAACTTATTTGAAACAATTTTTCATTCATAGAATTAAATCGTAAAACTTTTCTAGTTGTCTCTTATATTTTTCTGTTATACTAATTTGTCCCCATTATCTATATATTTTATTTGCCACTAAAAAAAACATCTTCAAACATTGAACGTTTATTCACAGACGTAAATAATATAAGTAGGATTTAAAACCACTAAATCCAATCTTAATTGAACTAATACATTAACCCATTAAATTTTAGGGGTGGTTGAAAATATTACTAGTAACACTGATGCAAAAAAAATAGACATCCATTGAGTATGGTTTTTCGTATTCATGGGAGAAGTAGCTTATGATAAAAAAGTTGGAATATTGAAAGCGCTGTTTGGTTAAAGACAAATTTGAATAAACAATAGCTACGCATAATTTAAGTGTCACATGAAGCCATGAAATAAATAGCTTTTTCTGTTATTACTTTGTATAAATACAAAATCAATTAAAATAAAATACAAGCTAAGCCAAAATAATTTCCGTAGCCGGGAATCGAACCCGGAAATTCAACTTCAGAATTTAACCAAGTGTGCTACTACGGATGTGATGTTAGGTTCTTACAAATTTTATTATCAACCAAAAGTCGTAATTAATTTGTAGAGTTTGATGGTGTATATAAAACATGCATGAATGAATTTACTGAAGTTAGAAAAAAAAGCAAGACAAGTGCACTTGTTTGTTTCTTATTAAAAACTAACGTTGATTGTTTCACATATTTTATTTGTGAATTTTTTTCCACCCTATGTATTTTTCTATATTATTTGAAATTCTAAAACTGTTCTTTAATTTCGGAGATATATTTTCGGACGCACCAAAATTTAAGTGAAAATGTATCTCCGAAATATTTTGAAAGTTAATATCGCGTCAGACACTTCTCCTCCCACACTTTTCATTTTTCTTCAAATGGACTATCAGATGTTTATTTTTTACAATGTGTAGAAACCATATGTAATATAGTTTAGAGTTAGTGTATGCATTGTTTGTTGGCTCAAATGGACGATCAAATGTTTATTTTTCACAATGCAAGTAGTCGAGGATGTCATTGTCGTGACTTCTGAATCTCAAAACTTTCTGGAGATACATCTTCGGAATTGTTTAGTGTTTTAGATACTTTGAAAATTTTCGGAGATGCATCTCCGGAAGTATTCAAAGTAAAAATATTTAAGGTGTTTCCGAAGATGCACCTCTGGAATATTCTACTTTATGTTTTTTTTATTTGCTTGTTTGTTTGTGTTGTCTGCACTAATGATATGACGTAATTTACCTTACAGGTATAATGACTAACAGAGTCGACAGACTGAGACATGACCGGGTTGTCCAGCACACATCCGTTCGGCGGATTTATAAAAATAACAATACATGCCACTACGCCAAAAATAGGAATAGACAGCACCAAAAAGACAGCGCTTTTATAAAAAAACGTTGCTAAAAAGAATAAAAAAATTTCGCTAAAAAAAACGCAGTAAAAGATAGCCTTTAGAAAGCGCTTTTAAAAAGCGCTGTTAAATGCAATAAATGGATTCCACATTAGAAAGGGCTTTTTTGGAAAGCGCCGTTATAGGTATTACTTTAGACAGCGCTTTTTAAAAGTGCTGTTTAAAGTTAACCTTAGAAAACACTTTCTGAAAAGCGCTCTTATAGGTGTTAAATTCTTTTCACTTTAGAAAGCGCTTTCTAAGGGAAGCGCTCTGATAGGTTGGAACATAAGAAAGCGCTTTCTTAAAAGCGCCCCCTAAGGTCATTTACGAATTAAAATATAAAACAATTTCTAAACATTTTCAGACACTTCTATTCATTTTCTTCTCTTGGCCGTTTCTTCTAAACATTTTCTGAAACCCTTGCCGTCGTTCTTGCATTCCCATTGCCGTCACCGTTGTCGTCACTGTTGCCGTCATTTCGTGAAAACGTTGTTGTTGTTGTTGTTGTTGTTCTTATTCTCTTATCCTCTGAAAACGAATAAGGTACGCTGTTGCTGAACTGAGTGATCTCTTTTATTATTCATTTCTCTGTTTTTAATTTTTGTTCTTGATTTGATTTTTAGGGGGAAAAAGTTTTCACGATGAGATTTAAAGCTAAGGAGTGTAGTACTCCATTTTCTGGAAATACTCGCATGTCATTGGATGAGATCAATCATTGGCTTCTTGATTTGATTTTTATGGGGAAAAAGTTTTCACGATGTTGCTTTAGTTTTTGAATAGAATATATATCATGACCTGATTTCAGCTCTAGTGGCTAACTATCAGTGATTTTTGTCTTTTTGATTTCACTCCTGTAATTTGAGGAAAAGATGAGGGATTATAATCATTGAATAGAAAATCATTAGTAAAAATTGTTTCAGTTTTTTTCTTTATTATTTTTTCTTGACTTTCATAAGAGCATGAATATCGGCCATTTTTTTTGTTATAAGTTAATTGTCTACTTTATACTTATTGAGGAGAGAATTTTTTTGATACTTTAAATTATAATTTTTTGTGGTTTTTAAAGTTATATTATAAGTCAATGAGCCTATATTAATGGTTGTCTCTCACCTTTCTTCTTGTATTTTGATCTGTTCTCTAATTTTTGCTTGTTTGTGATTACATGTTGCCACTTATCAAGTTATGACTCATAATTGGTCAATTAATGATATTTCGTTTTATGATACGTGTATAGGGGTTACTTGTGTTCAAAGTGTGAAAGTCGGATCATTTCCCTACAGGTATAACATTTTTTCCATTTGTTTTTGTTTAGTTTAATTAGTATAACTATGGATAAGAAATGGATGTCTTCAAGTCGATTGTCGAAAGAGTACGACAATGGGGTATCGGAATTCGTTAAGTTTGTTGTTGCGCACGCCAAAGACCCTAGTCGAATGATATGTCCTTGCTTGGGTTGCTGTTTTGGGAGTCGGGTTGACGCGGTTCAGTTGGCATCGCATTTATTGAGGAGCGGAATTGATAGAAGTTATACATGTTGGAATTTGCATGGTGAGAAAATTAACGGGAATGTTGAATCGGGGGATAATACGACCTACGCTTCATATGGCAATGGCACAGATACATACGATTCTGATCGAGTCGAAGAGATTGCAGAAGCACTTGAAGAAGATCTTAAGGATTGTCCCAAAATGTTTGAGAGGTTGGTAAGCGATGCAGAGAAACCGTTGTATAATGGTTGCACCAAATTCACAAGATTGTCTGCGGTATTAAAGTTGTACAACTTAAAGGCGGGCAATGGATGGTCAGATAAAAGTTTCACAGAGTTATTGGCCCTTATGAAAGATATGCTTCCAGAGGATAATGCTCTTCCCAATCGAACATATGAGGCCAAAAAGATGTTGTGCTCTATTGGCATGAGCTATGATAAGATTAATGCCTGTCCAAACAATTGCGTATTGTTTCAAAATGAGTATGCATCGTTAAATGAGTGTCCTAAATGCGGTGTCTCTCGATATAAGAAAAAGTTGTCTCCAGTAAAAGTCTTATGGTATTTTCCTATAATTCCGATATTTAGACGCATGTTTCGTAGTGAGACCGATTCAAGACACTTGACTTGGCATGCAGATGAAAGAATTATTGATGGAAAGTTTCGACATCCGGCAGATTCACCACAGTGGATGAAAATTGATGATGATTATCCTGAATTTGGAAAAGAAGCAAGAAACCTTCGCTTGGCATTATCTACTGATGGAATGAACCCACACGGTATTCAAAGTATCTCACATAGCACTTGGCCTGTGATCATAATGATTTATAACCTACCTCCATGGCTATGTATGAAGCATAAGTACATGATGTTATCTATGTTAATTTTTGGGCCTAGACAACCAGGGAATGACATAGACGTATACTTGGCACCTTTAATCGAAGATTTAAAATTTTTGTGGGAGAACGGTGTGGGGGTTTATGATGGGTATAGGAAAGAAAGTTTCAACTTGAGGGCGATGTTGTTTGGTACAATTAATGATTTTCCAGCATACGGAAATCTATCAGGGTACAGCATAAAAGATCAATGTGCGTGTCCTATTTGTGAAGATAAAACAGATTGGACGCGATTGGAGTTTGGTCAGAAGAATGTCTTTCTCGGTCATCGTAGATTCTTAAATTCTAATCATCACTATCGTGGGTGGAGAAAAGAATTCAATGGAGAGCCAGAACATGGTAGAGCTCCAACTATATTGACAGGTGATCAAATTTTTGAAAAGGTGAAAGATGTGAGAACTCAGTTTGGAATGCCTTTTGCACATACACTTGTCAAGAGTGGGTGGAAGAAGAGGTCAATTTTTTTTGAACTGCCATATTGGAAGTCGTTGTATGTAAGACATTTTCTCGATGTTATGCATATTGAAAAAAATGTATTTGACAGTGTTATTGGTACGTTACTCAATATACAAGGAAAGTCTAAGGATGGCCTTAAAGCAAGAAAGGACTTGGTACATATGGGGATAAGAACTGAATTAGGACCCTTGAAGAAAGGAAAACGAACATATCTACCACCTGTTGCGTATACTCTATCTAGAAAGGAGAAATAAGTGTTGTGTAAGTTTCTAAGTGAAGTTAAAGTTCCAGAAGGATACTCTTCAGATATTAGAAGACTTGTGTCTACGAAAGACCTCAAGTTAAAGAGTTTAAAGACGCATGACTGCCATGTTATAATGGAACATTTTCTACCAATAGGTATACGTTCTATTCTGCCAGAAAAAGTAAGAAGCGCAATAACTAAATTGTGTTTTTTCTTCAAGTCAATTTGCAGTAAGGTGATCGATCCTGCGATCTTACCAACATTGCAAAAAGAAATAGTTATTACTTTGTGTGATCTTGAAATGTATTTTCCTCCCTCGTTTTTTGACATAATGGTTCATCTAGTTGTTCATCTGGTGAAAGAGACACAATTGTGTGGACCGGCTTATATGAGATGGATGTACCCTTCTGAACGTTATATGAAAATATTAAAAGGGTATGTGAAAAACCGAAGTCGACCAGAGGGTTGTATTGCCGAACGATACATTGTTGAAGAAGCGGTTGAGTTTTGTACTGAATACCTGTCCAATGTACAATCAATTGGACTCCCCAAATCTCATATTGTCGAAAAAAAAGAAGGAAAAATGTTACTTGGAAATGAAGTTGTGACAGTATCAAGGGTCGAACGGGATCAAGTGCATTTGTATGTTTTGCACAATGAGAATGAGGTTGAGCCGTATGTTTAAATGCACAAGGATGTTCTCCGAGGTTTAAATCCGAATAGAAATGAGAATTGGATAGTACGAGAGCACAATCGAAGTTTCATACCTTGGTTTAAGGATCATATTTATTCAAAGTATTATTCAGACCGCGCTTCAATAACAGAAAGGTTGAGATGTTTAGCATATGGTCCAAGTATGGTCGTGTTTTCTTATAGCGCATACGCAATTAATGGATACACATTTTATACCAAAGAACAAGATGATAAAAGTACTATGCAAAATAGTGGTGTCACCGTGGTAGCTGAAGCAATGCACATTTCAAGTGAGAAAGACTTAAACCCCAAATTTGCAAATCTGTCATATTTTGGGGTTATCGAGCGCATTTGGGTGTTTGATTATGAGAAGTTTCAGATTCCTATATTTCGTTGCAAGTGGGTTGAAAATAATAATGGCGTACAAATGGATAAGTCAGGATTTTTGCAAGTGGATCTTAATAGGGTGGGGTACAAAGATGAGCCTTTTATTCTAGCCTCACAAGCTAAACAAGTGTTCTATGTCACTGATCCGACAAGTACAAAATGGTCTATAGTGCTTTTATCTAACAAAGTAATTGATGAAAACGTTGGAGATCAAGGTGATATTGATGTTGATATTGAATCATTTACTAGAAATGATCAAGATGAAAATAATATAGTGAATGAATCATATACTAGAAATGATCATAATGAGGGTATTTGGATCAATCCAACCATCCGTGTTGTTAAGAGACGGGTAGAACATACTCCAAACAAGAAAAGAAAGAGACGTTAGTGAAAAAGGTACTAGTTGTAAAATTATAGCTTATATCATTTAATATAGCTTATATCATTCAATGGATTAGGATTATGGATTTTTATATTTGTCATTTAATTTCTGCTTTTTTTCTTTCTTACAGGTCAAATGTCTAGTAACCAGGAAGATACGCACGAGTAGCACGGGCTAGAGCAACCAATATTACATGGGTCAAAGTGGAGGTATATTAATTTTCACAATATTGCTTATTAGTGATGCTACTTGATAACACAAAACATCTATATATTATTTCTTATTTGTTTGTCTATGTGTAGTGCCCTCGTCAGTGTAATGGCATAGACTGCGGGTACTTCGTTTTGAGGTTCATGAGAGAAATCCTTCAAATGGGACAATTGGAGATTCCTATTACGGTATGCATGGTTTTATAACTTAGGATTTATTTTAATATTTATCGGATATGTCATATAATTTATTATTTTTAACTAAATAATGTGTATTTTGTTTTGTTATGTAGTATTTCGATGATATGGCGTGTCCTTATTACACGAGGAAACAATTGCAAGATACTAAGGAGGAATTGTGCGAATTTTTTATTGCAAGAAGAATTCTTTCTTGAATGTATAATTTTGTGAATGTAAATTCTAGTTTATTGAAATGTAAATTCTATACAGGTTTGAAAACATACAATAGAATTTGTGCGAATTCTGCATGTAAATTCTAGTTTATTGAAATGTACAAATTCTAGTTTATAGAATTTGTGCGAATTCTGCATTAATGTAAATTCTAGTTTTGAAATAGAATTTGTTGATGGAAATGCGTATCCATACTGGTTTATTGAAATGTGAATTATACAGGTTTATGGAAATGTGAATTATACAGGTTTTTGCATAAAAAAATGGTTAAAATGGGATTTTTAAAAAAAATCTTCAAAATTATACGTAGACAAAAGACAGCGCTTTTGAGAAAAAAGCGCTGTTAAAGTTATACATTAGACAGCGCTTTTAAAAGCGTTGTCTAAAGTCCACCTTTAGAGAGCGGTTTTAAGGAAAAAGCGCTCTCTAAAGGTATATAAAAAAATCATTATACGTATACATTAGACAGCGCTTTCAAAAGCGCTGTCTAAAGTCCCCCTTTATAGAGCGCTTTTGAAGAAAAAAGCGCTCTCTAAAGTATATAAAAATTATTCTTTAAAATTTTAAACGTATACATTAGACAGCGCTTTTAAAAGCGCTGTCTAAAGTCCCCTTTTAGAGAGCGCTTTTTCATAAATAAAAAGCGCTGTCTTTACTTACGACAGCGCTGGCTTAGACAGCGCTTTTAAGCGTTGTGATAGGCCAAAAAATGCGCCCTCTTTTCCCTTGTTTGGCGTAGTGTGTAGAAAGTATACATTTTGCTCTTTATATATATATATATGATCTTGACGGCTGATCAGAATCTGAAGCGGGTCAAAGATGACGTCTGCGATGCTGGGTGTGAAAGATGGGGATGGGGTATACCTGCAAGGCACTCCGATGCTAAAGTAAGAATCGGGAGAGAGAGAGAGAGAGAGAGAGAGAGAGAGAAAGGCAAGTACAAAGTATATATTTCATAGGGTGATCTTAAATACCTAACCCTCTAAAATGAGAGGGTTTATATAATGCCCCCAGCGCGTGGCCAACGGTCCCTATTTTCGGGGAGAAATAACCGTTTTCCAAATAATAAGTAACTGCCAGAAACTAGTCGTTGGGATGGGCAGAGATGCCCGAAACTAGCTGTTGCCACACGTAGGGGCGTAGTTACGGGCACAGGCGTCATGACTATTTCTGCATGGTGGAATCGTGTGTGACGGGCAGTAACTAACGAGGAGGAGCAGGTGACCCTTGGGGTCATCCGACCATATTTTCCCAGTAGAAGGGGCATAAAGGTAAATGCTGCCTCAAATTGGTTGGACTTAGGTAATTGGGCCGTTTTTGGAGCAGATGTAGATTAGACCATGCCTAGTCATTGGGCCAGTCCGGAACAGGAGCCCCACATGTCATTGCTCCCGAGCATGGGAGTGATGACTTAAGGGTGATTCGCTGTCCCGGGGAGCTCTAGAGAAGGTCGTCGCTTGAGATCCAAGCAACCATTTGGGCTGATCCAAAGATGGATTTGTAGCTCTCATGGCATACTTTAAAAGTGTCAACTACAACTCATTCTAATTCCTCATGGATTTTAAGTTATGGAGTGACCAAAATGACAAAAACATGAAAATGCCACTTTTTCCAACACTTAGTTAAATTTTCACTAAGTCAGAATCTGTTTCACTTTTTCCAAAATGTACGAGCATTTTTCACTTGGATCCAAAAAGTAGCAAAACAAACTATGATCACACATGTGTTGTATCACATGAGAGCTTTCCAAAATGGCCAAGAACCCCATCAAATTCCATATGAGCTAAGAGTTGTGACAGTGGCAATATGCCTTGCTGCAACTGTCATAACAAGGAACATTTGAGCATTTTGCTCGATTTGATCAAATTTTGCAAATGACAAACAAGTTTATCCATCTGAACACCTCAAGGGGAGACCAAGGAGGAACCAACCACTACGCCAAACAAGACCTTAGACAACGTTTTTTTTTGCCTTAGACAGCGTTTTTAAGCGATGTCTAAACCCGCACTGTTAAAGGTTTAGACAGCGCTTTGGGTAATACCAAAAGCGCTGTCTAAAGGGGGTATATTTAATGAAAAGCGTTGTCTATGGTACCATTAGACAACGCTTTTTGACATTTTTTAGGTATACCTTAGACAGCGCTTTTTTTAAACGCGCTGTCTAAGTCCCACCATTTTGAACATTTTTAGGTATACCTTAGACAACGCTTTTTTTGAAAGCGCTTTCTAAGCCCCACCTTTTTGAACTTTTTTAGGCATACCTTAGACAGCGCTTTTGGTGAAAGCGCTTTCTAAGCCCCACCTTAGACAGTGCTTTTAGTGTAAAGCACTGTCTAAGGTATACGAAAATTTTTATATAATTTTTTTTAAACCACAATTTTTACCAGGTTTTTCAACCAGAATTTGACCTGTTTTTCAACCAATTTTTTTCCAGAAAAATACCACAATTTGGAGATTCAAATCAATCCAATTTGGCCTATTTAAATGTACCAATTTACACCAAAATTATATATCCAAAACAATTGGTAATTCAAACCAATATATATATATATATACACCAATTTATAATTACAAATCATTACATTTTTTCTACAAAGCATTGCATTCAACTAAAGCATATTACTTATACTAGTACTTTTGCATCCAACCAAAGCATTGCTTCAAATCTACATAGGTCTTGAAAGAACACAAAGATTGTAATTCAATTAAAAGAATACATCAACAATGTCTATAGTTAGAAAGTTACACATATTTAAATTCTCATCAATTAAAGTAAGAGTACAATATTATCCCTGATAAAACTCCGAGCTCCATAATGTATTGACACCAATCCTCTTTAATTTCATCCAATTGAGAAATTGAGTAATGAGCACACTTGCATTCTTCAAAGTACTACATTATAATATAACATAGTGTTAGATGGAAACTTTCTACACGACGTCAAAATACAAAAAAACTATAATAGATGAATTTAGAATGAAATAATATATAACATTTTATTATTTTACCTCTTTCACTAACATCTCTTTCTTTTGTTGGTTGGAATATGAATTACTTGTTTCTTAGCAATGCGGACGGATGAATGGATCCAAATTCCCTCGTTATGGTCATTTATGATATATGACTCATTCGCTATAAGATCCTCATCTTGATCATTTCTATTCAACTCATTCCATCTAATGCATGACTCATTCTCAACATCAATATCACATTGATCTACACCGCTATCATCAACCACTTTGTTAGATAAAAGCACTATAGACCATTTCGTACTCGTCGGGTCAGTGACATAGAAGACTTGTTTAGCTTGAGATGCTAGAATAAAAGGCTCATCTTTGTACCCCACCCTATTAAGATCCACTTGCAAAAATCCAGACTTATCCATTCGTATGCCACTACTATTTACCCACTTGCAACCAAAGATTGGAATCTGAAACTTCTCGTAATCAAACACCCAAATGTGCTCAATAACTCCAAAATATGACAGATTTGCATATTTGGGGTTTAAGTCCTTCATACTTGATATGTGCATTGCTTCAGCTAGGACGGTGACACCACTATTTTGCATAGTACTTTTATCATCTTGTTCTTTGGTATAAAATGTGTATCCATTAATTGCGTATGCGCTATGAGAATACACATGCAAACTTGGACCATATGCCAAACATCTCAACCTTTCTGTTACTGAAGCAGGATCTGAAGAGCGCTTCGAATAAATATGATCCTTTAACCATTGTATGAAACTTTGATTGTGCTCTCGTACTATCCAATTTTCATTTCTGTTCTGATTTAACCTTCAGAGTACATCCTTGTGCATCTCAACATATGGCTCAACCTCATTATCATTGTGCAGAACATACAAATGCACTTGATCCCATTCATCCCTTGATACTGTCACAGGTTTATTTCTAATTAATTTTTTACCATCCTTTTTTTCGAAAATATGAGCTTTGGGGAGTCCAATCGATTGAACATTTGACAAATATTCAGTACAAAACTCAACTGCTTCTTCAACAATGTATCGTTCAACAATACACCCCTCTGGTCGACTTCGGCTTTTCACGTACCCTTTTAATATTTTCATATAACGTTCAGCAGGGTACATCCATCTCATATAAGCTGGTCCACACAACTGTGTCTCTTTCACAAGATAAACAACTAGATGTACCATTATGTCAAAAAAAGAGGGAGGAAAATACATTTCAAGCTCACACAAGGTAATAACTATCTCTTTTTGTAGTGTTGGTAAGATATCGGGATCGATTACCTTACTACAAATTGACCTAAAGAAAAAACACAAATTAGTTATGGCGCTTCTTACTTTCACTGGCAAAATAGAACGTATACCTATTGGTAGAAAGTGTTCCATTATAACATGGCAGTCGTGTGTCTTTAAACTCTTCAACGTGAGGTCTTTCATAGACACAAGTCTTCTAACATCTGAAGAGTATCCTTCTGGAACTTTAACTTCACTCAGAAACTTACACAATATTTTCTTCTCCTTTCTAGACAGAGTAAAAGCAGCAGGTGGTAGATATGTTCGTCTTCCTTTCTTCACGGGTGCTAATTCAGTTCTAATCCCCATCGCTACCAAGTCTTTTCTTGCTTTAAGGTCATCCTTAGTCTTTCCTTTTATATTGAGTAACGTACCAATAACACTTTCAAATACATTTTTCTCAATATGCATAACATCGAGAAAATGTCTCACGTACAAAGACTTCCAATATGGCAATTCAAAAAATATCGACCTCTTTTTCCACCCACCTTTGACAACCTTATGTGTAAAAGGTTTGCTAAACTGAGTACGCATATCTTTCACCTTTTTAAAAACTTGGTCACCTGACAACATAGGTGGAGCTCTACCTTGTTCGGTGTCTCCATTGAATTCTTGTCTCCACCCACGGTAGTGATGTTTGGCATTTAAGAATCTACGATGGCCGAGAAAGACATTCTTATGACCAAACTCCAATCGCTTCGAATCTGTTTTATCTTCACAAATAGGACACGCTTTTTCACCTTTTATGCTGTACCCTGATAGATTCCCGTAAGCTGGAAAATCATTAATTGTGCCAAACAACATCACCCTCAAATTGAAACTTTCTTTCCTATATCCATCATAAACCTCCACACCGTTCTCCCACAAGCTCTTTAAATCTTCGATCAAAGGTATCAAGTATACGTCTATGTCATTCCCTGGTTGTTTAGGCCCAGAGATTAACATAGATAACATCATGTACTTACGCTTCATGCATAGCCACGGAGGTAGGTTATAAATCATAAGAATCACAGGCCATGTGGTATGTGAGATACTTTGAAGACCATGCGGGTTCATTCCATCAGTAGATAATGCCAAGCGAAGGTTTCTTGCTTCTTCTCCAAATTCAGGATAATCATTATCAATTTTCGACCACTGTGGTGAATCAGTCGGATGTCGCAACTTTCCATCAATAATTCTTTCATCTGCATGCCAAGTCAGGTGTCTTGCATCGGTTTTACTACGAAACATGCGCCTAAATCTCAGAATTATAGGAAAATACCATAAGACCTTGGCTGGAGACAATTTTTTCTTATATCGAGACAAACCGCATTTAGGGCACTCAGTTAACGATGCATATTCGTTTCGAAACAAAACGCAATCGTTTGGACAAGCATGTATCTTATCATAGCTCATGCCAATAGAGCACAACATTTTTTTGGCCTCATAGGTTAGATTGGGAAGAACATTATCCTCCGGTAGCATTTCTCTCAAAAGGGCCAACAACTCTGTGAAACTTTTATTTGACCATCCATTGCCCGCCTTTAAGTTGTACAACTTCAATACCGCATACAGTCTTGTGAATTTAGTGCAACCTTGATAGAGCGGTTTCTCTGCATCGCTTACCAACCTCTCAAACATTTCGGGACAATCATGAAGATCTTCTTCAACTGCTTCTGCAATCTCTTCGACTCGATCACAATCATATGTTTCCGTGTCTTTGTCATCTGAAGCATAGGTCGTATTACTTTTCCCCTTCGGTTCAACATTCTCGTTAATTTTCTCACCATGATGTATCCAACACTTATAACTTGGATAAATTCCATGCATCAGTAAATGCGATTTCAATCCATCTGCGTCAACCTTACCCACATAACAACAACCCAAGCAAGGACAGTCCATTCGACTGGGGTCTTTAACGTGTTGAACAACAAACTTAACGAAATCCAATACCCCATTCTCGTACTCTTTGGACAGTCGATCGGCATCCATCCATTTTTTATCCATGGTTTTCCTACTTATTAAGGTCAACAGAAACACTATTATATGAGGAATCAAAACATTGAATGAGGAGGAAAGTTATGATAAAACATAGAACATTGAATGAGCTTCTAACAGGGCTTCTAACATAACACAGTATTAAAATAACAAAATAACACTAACAACCTCAAGGATTTACGATATTAAAATAATGAGCAATATTAACACTAACACTAACCTAAAGTAACCTAAACTAAACTAACACATTATATAGCAATAACATTCAAAATAAAAAACCAAAAACTCAATATTATTTCACCCGCTAAAATAATACTATTTCTCCTCATATCAAATATAAGCAAAAGTTGGTAAAAAATTGATATATTTGTATCAAATTCATAAACTTTATTGTTCAATTTTTAAAGTTTATCCAACATTAGTAAAGTGAAAGAAAAACCATCCTTCTTTCTATTAAACATTACACTAGTAGAGTTTGGCAAACATCATAACTTGAAACCACCGTCATTCAAAAATAAACAATTTCTTTTTACATTAAAGAATGAACATAATGAAACCGTGGAATGGAAACATTCACTGTGATTGGTGTTGAAGATTCAAATTCAATCTCAAAACTGTGTACTCATAAGATCTATGCAACCTCTTTCTGAATCTTCTAGGATGAATTTCATATAAAGAAAAATATGAAACTCACTTAAAACCTAACATAAAAAGAAAAACTCTTACCGGAACAGTGGAGCACGGTGGAGGATGGTGGAGGAAAAAGTAGGAAGGACGACGGCCGGACGGACGACGCCGAGAAAGGACGGACGACGGCGGTGAAAGGACGGACGACGGCGGTGGTTTCAGCTGGTTCGGTTCTTGTTCGCAGAAAGAGAGGGAAAGAGGGAAAGAATGAAATGAAAAAGTATAGAATACTGATACCGTTTCAATTTTTATTTTAATTAAGAAGAACTTAGACAGCGCTTTTAATAAAAGCGCTGTCTAATGTGGGCCTTAGAAAGCGCTGTCTCATATGGGCCTTAGACAGCGCTTTTGATTTTATTTTTTTTTAATTTATAAGACCTTAGACAGCGCTTTTTAGTAAAGCGCTGTCTAATATTTTCCTGTAATTTTTTTAATAATTTATAAGACCTTAGAAAGCGCTTTCCTCAAAAGCGCTGTCTAAAGTCTTATATTTAGACGCGCTTTTATTTTTCTACGTGAGCAGTTTCTGTGTTTTCTAAATTTTTTAACTTTTAGCTGCGCTTTTGTAATAAAGCGCTGCCTATGTAGTGCTGCCAAAGGACACTTTTGGCGTAGTGAACACTGATCCATAAGCCTCCCAAGTCTTTGGAACTACAAGTAGCATGCCAAACCTAAAAAGCCTAAAAGGGGGATAAGACTCCAATTTTGTTTTGGAGCATTCAATGGATGCTTAGAGGTGGCATGTATTAGAGCACATATGAACACTTCAGTCAAGCCTTATCCTTGAATCAAAGAACCATAGGTCTGTGCTCTAATCTCAAGTCAATGGCTAGAGGAGACTTGTGGTTCCAAAGTGATCACATTGGCCACAGACCTGTACCAGTTGCCATTCCCTATTCCTTGCAAAACAAACTTGCTATACTATAAATAGAGCTCATTTGTGATCAGTTTAAGTACACCAAAGGGCTACAACACTTGCCTTTCTCAAAATCATCTTCTCACTCTCAAAAATGCATTTCTTAGCAAGTCACTATCGAATTTTTCAGTAGAGAGCAATTCCACTCAAACCAATTGCTCTAACACTTCATAAACATCATATGTGAGCTGATCAAACACTAAACACATAACTGTAACACTGATTTCTTAGAATCACCAGCCAGTTGCTCATGTTTTCAACCAAGTTGCAGTTGAGATGCCACGAAGTGATCCAGCCATTTCCAATCAAGTCCAAGCATTCAAGCACACTCCATATGGTGTAGGGAAGCTGTTCAGATCATCACAACTCATTTGTAACACCTCTAACTCAAAAATCACATTGCTCTTGTTGTCACGACCTTCAAGTAAGCCTAACCTTGGTAATCTCTTAATCTATGCATATTTCCTCGCACAATACTTTTGCCAAATATTCATAATCATTCATATAGTGTTTCCCCTTAATTAATTGCTTTGTTTGGATCGTGTATCAAAATTCTCAGCTTTCATGCAAATTTTAGGGTTCTTGAGATTTTGTCTTGATTTTTTGTTCCATGCTTAAAATAAATGAAATTAAAAACCATAGACATGATCGTGAGGTGAAAACGAGCATATTGATATGTGGATTGTGTAATTTCATCAAGTATTCAGTGATATTGAATAGAAAATGCAAATCTGAGCAAAACTCCCTTCGCGCGTGTTCTTGGCCCATGTTCTTGGCGCCTTTTTCACAAATTTGAATATTTGAATTTTGTGATTTTATTTAATTGATTCAAAAATTAATTTCTCTCTGAATTTTAATGATTTTGAGTTGATTCTTTTTTTAATAATTCACAAAAATGTTAAAATATTTTATTTTATGAAAATTTCCCAAAAATATTATTTATTTCATATACTTGATATTTTTGCAAAGAATTAACTTTTATTTGTTTTTTAACATTTAAAATATTTTTTCTCTCTTGATTTTCCAAAATTAATTGGTTTCCAATCATTTTGTAGATAAAAACATGATTTTTCAAACATTAATCCAAGATCACAACTTGTTTTCCACACATGTTTGATAATTTTGCTCATTTTAATTAAATTTTTGTTTAATTAAAATACATTTTGAAATTAATTTAGGGTTTTGATCTTAATCACTCTAAACAAATCTTTTTCAAACACTTTGGGCCTCTAATAGAGTGTAAGACCCAAACCCCTTTTAACCAAAACCATTTTGGGCCTCAGATATTATATAAGTCCCTCTGCGTTAAAAGAAAAAATCTCGGCGCGATCGCCAGTTCAAAATCAAATCATCTGGGCCTACCCTCGTGTTATAAGTCCCATTTATTTTTTTAATAACACTTTAGGCCTCTAATAGAGTGTAAGACCCAACCCCTTTTGAAAACCAAAATAATTTGGGCCTCAGTGTATTGTATAAGTCCCGATATAGTTAGAAATTTCGAAACAATAATCATTTTCAAACTATTTTCAACTGGGCTCCTCCTTGAGTTGTAAACCCTATCCTTTTTATTAAAATCACTTTGGGCCTCTTGAGAGAGTGTAAGACCCATCCCTTTGTACAGAAAAACCTTTCTTTGGGCCTCAGTCAATTGTATAAGTCCTTGTACAAAATACTTGGGCCTCTCCTTGAGCTGTAAGCCCCAACCATCTTTTCAAAATACTTTCTCCTTTGATTTTGAATCCAAATATATAGTTGTTATCAAAACTTTCTTTAATTTCTTTGTTGAACAACTAACCACATAGCATGGAAGCTCTACAACGGGTAAGTGTTTATCCGCTTTCATTTACTACTTTCATATATATATATATATATATATATATATATATATATATACTTGTATTGTGGGAAGCTGCGCATGGTTAGTCTTCTTTCATACCCTCTTAAATACTTGTCAAATATCAACTGCATATATACTAGTATAGTTATTTAGAGTTTTCCCCGGCAACTACGTCTAGCACTAGGTAAAGCCCTGTTGGTCACTCTTAAATATAAACAAAACTAGATCCCCCCGTAGGATTCCAGATACAGTCTTCCCTTCTCTTGTGGTTAAACAATATAGAACAAAGAGAAATGCAATATTCTCGGTGAACCTTTTCTCATATTGTTACCCTTAGAAATTGTCAAAGAAACTCTAACTCCCCAGAGATGATCTTTTCTCCATGAATTGCATCTCTTGAGTTTCTTCCAAATCCTTGAACTTTCCTGGAATGATCTCTTCTCAGTGAATTGCATTTCTTGAACTTTTCTTGGTTTGGGGACCCACAGGCTTCCTAAAAGCACCCCCGCCTCCTCTTGGGCGTTGTACAAGGACCCTTCGGCTTCTTAGAAGTTCTCATGCCTTCTCTTGTGCTTAATACAAGGATCTTGATGACCTCTTAAAGGTATAGGACATAACTTAGTTATCCTTTCATAGAGCAGCCTTTCCGGTGTCAAAACTCCGGTCATTTTAGGGTTGATTCTCATCCCTTAATGCCCGTGCCTCCTCTTGGGCATAATACAAAAGATAAAACTATATACTTGGACAGTCTAAGCCTCTTGAGTCTCAAAGACATTCTCAAGTTCCTTACAAACATAGGAAAAAACACAGATCACTCTGGATCAATCTCTAGCAGGAACCCGGTCTCTCTCATGAGAGTTCCCTACTTGGACCTGCCTACGAATCTAATCCTCAGCAGTAAGACAACCTCCTCTTGGGCTTTGTACAAATGATTCTCCCTAGCGGAGCTAACCTTTTCAGACTCTCTTATTGTGTCAATCTTCCTTTTAGCCTCAATCTCGGGCTTCATACGAGACACCAAATCACTCTCTTGTTGAGTATAAAAGACTCTCTTGTTGAGTCAATCTCCTTTTAGCCTCCATCTCAGACTTCATACGAGACACCAAATCACTCTCTTGTTGAGTATAAAAGACTCTCTTGTTGAGTCAATCCCCTTTTAGCCTCCGTCTTGGGCTTTGTACAAGACATATAAAAAACACTCTCTTGTTGAGTCAAACCCTTTTAGCCTCAATCTTGGGCTTTGTATAAGACACATATAAACCTCCCCAACAGAGTCAAAATCCCTTTTAGCCTCAATCTTGGGCTTTGTACAAGACAGAAAGGACATTTTCCCCAAAAAAGTAAAAATTTTAGCCTCCTCTTAGGCTTTGTATAAAGAAATCCCCGGTTGAGTCAATCAACCTTTTAGCATCAACTTTGTGCTTTGATCAAGGTACACAAAAATAAACAATCCCTCTTTAGAGATAACAAATTCTCTCTCAGTCAAAACCCTTTAGCTTCACATCTTGGGCTTTGAACAAGATACAAATCACCTTTAGCTTCAATCTTGGGCTTTGAACAAGACACCAAAACATCTCTTTCCTCCCATAGAATAGGAGGAACTACGATCGCTCTGATTTCCCTGTTTCATTAAACGGGAATACGTAGGCATAAGAATCTTCATACTAATCAAACGCTATAAGGCCAGTACCTTCATACATCAACCAAAGAAAATCAGGTCTAGTATCCTAACCAAAAGCCTCACAAATAATCTAGACACTTGTATTCTTAAGAAAATAAACCTAAAGATAGACCCCCCTATTTTGATAGCATCTGTAAACCAACAGTTTTGACTGTTTAACCTCAGTTTGCAAGCAGGGTTAATTAGAGACATCTATTTCCCTTCCTTAATCAGCTTAACAGGATAAAAAAATGAATCGAACTGTAGTACCAAAGCGATAGTGATTCGAAGCCACAAAAATCGCACTACACCTGTTCACCATACTAGAAAGGATTGAGGAGGTAGGCAGTGAGTTGGTCGGTGCTTATGAAGGTGGCCGATGTCAGTTTTACCAGGCCCTACGGTAGACACCTATTTTAATTACTAATAAAGTGAAATAATGGATAAACCTTTATTGTGTAGGGTTGTTTGAGAGTTTAGAGTGTTTGATAGTGTTTTAGGGCTAACTTACACATGATTGTGAGAAACTCTATATTTATGTTTTCGTGAGAGATTGAAGATCCCTATTTCATTCCAAGGACGAGGTATTTATAGAAAACTCCTTGGGGTGATTTCCTAGGCTCACTCCTCAGAGAATGTAGCAAGGAAGGATCTGTTCCACCTTGCTCAAGACCAAACGGGCGACCTATCGTATCACTCAGTTATTCACCTGACGTTAGTGTACTAGCTTCTTCATGGATTATCCCTTTTAAGACTCAATAAAAGTATACTAATACAATATATGTAGTTTATCAAGGGATTAAGGCGTTCATCTAAGTTGATACAAATTTAATCTATTAAATAATCTTGAGTATAAACAATAATATGAAATAATAACTTTAATTGAAAGGGTCAAATAAATAAAGAGTAAAGAGGAAGTCCAAAATTAACCTTACTTATATCATCTTTTTATTATTACTTTTAGAGCATTTAACTTGGCACACCAAATGTACCTGACTCCCCCAATTCAACAAATTGACTATTTTAACCTTGTAAAATTTTCAATCATTTTCAAAATCCACTAAAATTTTTTCGAATTTTCAAAAAATCCAAAGCGATACCAGAAATTTTGAAAACAGTAAGTTTTTTTCTAGAAATTTTAAAATTTATGTGAGAATCCTTTTATTTTTTACCGAGAATTTATGAAATCTGCTATTTTTATATGCATTTTTTCTATAAATTTCATAATTCATGGTATTTTGTTTATAACATTTTACCAGAAATATATGAATTTTCGACAGTTTAAAATTTTTGGATTTTTCCTTGAAATTTTAGAATTTCTGGTGATATGTGGGAAATTTCAAAATTTATGGAAGTTAACTGATATTTTGTTTTTTTTCGTGATATGTGGGAAATTTCATAATTTGGATTTTTTTTTGAAATATAGGGCAAAAAAAGACACCATTGCAGGAAGAGCCACATATAGAGCGATAACCCAGGCTAGGACAACTGAGGCTGAGTCTTGCCAGCTCCGGACTAGATGAGTAGTTCCAACCGGTTCATATCGGAAACGATTGGCTGAGCAGGGGCAGTTCCGCACACCCCTAGTTGTCGATACAAATGCGATACTTGTTGCTGATCAGGTGGCAGATGAGGTGGTCCAACCATATGCCCTTATTGCTGATGAGGTGGTCTAGCCAGATGCCCATGTTGCTGATGAGATGGATCCCACAGATCCGGTCCCTTCTGCTACTGCTGATATAGAGATTATGATTCCTGCTTCTAAGAACCTGTCTGTGCACACTGATGGAGGGTTCCTAGGAGGACCCATTGACTGATTGGTGCTTACAGAGTATGCTGACCAAGTGGCATACTGATTATGGCAGGGAGAGTTATATAAATTTTATGTTTAACTTTAATATATATATATATATATATATATATATATATCACTGTTCCATGATGTGTTAAAAGCTAATTGATACTTTTCTTAATTTGATTGTTAGAGGATTGTCTCCCACTAAATGTGACATCCCACGAGTCGAAGATGAAGAACTTCCCCAAGACTCTGATACCTGAGCAGGTCAGGAGAATTGTACATAACTTTGGTCTCCTCTCAGCTGCCGGCTGCTCACTCACCTTGCTCGATGCTTAACTTCTTACTGCTTTTGTTGAGCGATGGCACAAGGAGACATCTTCCTTTCATCTTCTGTTTGGAGAGATGACTATCATTCTAAATGACGTCTCCTCCTCGTTTCATGTCCCCGTCGTTGGTATATTTTTCACCGCTCCTGTTATTAGCCAGAAGCTTGCATGTATGATGGCTTCATGGATTTGGGAGTTATCGATGAGGACGTGCTAGAGGAGTTTGATTTTAACAGAGTTGCGACTGCCTTTGAGACCAGTCAAGTTGTTGGTTATTTGAGTCTATTCCAGGTATGCTTGAAATTCTTATTTGTAGTTTGGCTCTTATTTAATTGTTATAAATAACATTTCTTACTTATTATTAGTTGTGTCTGTGTTCTTTTATCAGTGCTGGATATATGAGCATTTCCCCACCATCTGTGATAGGAGGGTACAACATACCCCTGAGGGCACCCCACAAGCGAGGAGATAGAAGGCCAAACAGGCACATCCAGGTGGTGTTGTAGAGTACATGAGGAGGCCTGATGTCACTACGCCAAAAATGATTTTAGGCAGCGCACCTTAGACAGCGTTTTTTCCAAAAGCGCTGCTATAAGTTAAATAAAAAATAAAACACGGAATGTATGTACGAAATTGTGTAAAACCGCTGCTAAAAAGCCCACCTTAGACAGTGCTACTCAAAAGCGCTGCTAAAAGGCCTACCTTAGACAGTGCTTTAAAAAAGCGCTGCTAAAAGTCCAACCTTAGACAACGCTTATTAAAAGCGCTGCTAAAGGCCCATGTACGAAGCGCTGCAAAAGGCCCATATTAGAAAGCGCTTTACTCAAAGCGCAGCTAAAGGCCCAACTACAAAGCGAAAGCGCTGCTAAAAGCACTCATTAGACAGCGCTTCACAAAAGCGCTGTCTAAAGTTGTTTAAAATTAAAATTAAAAAACAAATTCTATTCATTCTTTCTATTTTCAGAACTGTTTCTCTTCTCTCGCGAAAAACCCTAAACCCAGAAAAAATTTTCTCTCCGTCCTCTCACGCACCTCCGTCCTCTCTGGCGAGGCTCCTGGATTCCATAATCTTTTAACTGAAGCTTTTTCACGGTATGATTCTATGTTTCTATGATTCTGTGTTTCTTTGATTGATTCGGTTCTTATTTTCTATGCTTATAAGTTTAGTGTTCATCAATTTAAGAACTCACTCTGTGTATGATTCTGTGTATCAATTTAGGAACTCCCCATTTTCTGACTCTGTTGAAGTTGTTGTTCTGAACTCAATAAGTGAGAACAAAACACATTGCTTTATTATGCGAAGTGATTCTTGCTAAAAGGTCATTGTGGATATAATTGAAATTTTCTGACTCTGTTGATGTAATTTTCTCTTTAATGTTGGCACATGTCTAACATAGATAATAGAATTATGAGAATATTGTGATATTGCATTATTTTGTAAATGAAATGTAACAAGTATATTTATACACTACATATTACAATCTCTGTTCTGTTCTGTTGATTGTGGAAAGAAAACAAAACGAAATAGTAGAACTCAATAATAGTGTCGGCTAATTTAGTGTTTCAGTAAAAATGTTTATGAGTTTTCGTTGGAATTGTAACTATTACAATCTCTTATTACAGGTTAGATGGCTAGTAACGAGGATCACCCACATGATGATTCTATTCATGATGGAGGTGAGACCAGTAATGCAGTGGAAAGGGAAATTAGACGAGGAATTACAATTATGAAGCGACTCATTCGTGATAGAGATCGAGGCATAAAACATGATGTGCATTGGAGTCAAGATAACCAACTAATTGAGCCTAACGGTTCAACGTTGACAAGTTATCTTGGTTCAGTTGCAAGGAGAGAATTTCCAATTACTTGTGATGATTGGAGAAACAAAGCGTTGAAAGACACTAAAGACAAAATATGGATTGAGATACAGGTACCATATGTGATGTTATTTGTTTTTAATGACTATTATGTATTTAAATTACTTATACTAACGCACTCTGTGTATGATTTTCGTAGAGGTCTTTCAACATTGATGATACCAGAAAAGATTATATACTCGGATTGGCCGGAAAAATACATAGAGGGTTTAGATCTTTTTTATCAAACAAGTTTCTTAAGGATGCGGATAAAAAATTTATTGATGCAGAGCTTCCACAGAAATATGCAAATTTGATTACACCTCATGAATGGGAAACTTTTAAACCCAAACAAAAAACCCCAGAATTTGAGAGTGTAAGTGACATAAATCGACAACGAGCATCAAGTCCCGCGTTTCCATACAAAAAAGGGCGTATGGGATATGCACGCTTACAACAATCTATAGTAAGTATCTATAAATTGCAATGATATACTTGTTCATCATGAGTTATTTTTGATCATGTTATTTGGCTTAATGTGTAGTTAACAAAGGAGAAAAGTTCTGAAACATCTCTTCTGGACCATGTTTTGTGCAAGGAAGCCCGTGTGGGTAAGGATGGAGTTGTTAAAGAAGATGTTCAACAAATTTTTGAGAAATGTGTAAGTATAACATTATTGCTTGAATTAAATCAAAAGTTTATAAACATATAATTAAGTCAAATTTTCGATATTCATATGAATTTCAGGAGACTCTATCTCAGTCTATATCTCCAGATGAAGACAATGATTGCAGAAGGCTACTTAGTCGAGCATTAGATGTTCGTGAGTATTCTGGTCGTGTGAGGGGTAGGGGATATGGGATCACTCCAACATCCTTGAAAGAACCAAAGAAAAAAACGGCTAGCAATAAAGAACTGCAGGCAAAGTTGGAAGCATTAGAATCTGAAGTTCGTGAATTGAAAAAGGAAAAAGAAAGAGATCAAGCTTCAGCTTTTAAAGATACTACTGAGAAAGATAGTATCAATTGTAATTTTCAACCGAATATTCCCGAGGTAATTATATATATTATTATGAAATTAAATTAGCTTAATTTATTTAATTGACATATATACAGATTAACAGTGTCATATTTATTATTGGTTTTAGGGCATTTCCCGTTGTCAACACTATTTATCGTCACCGACATATCGGATGGTTGGCAAGGGAAAAGTGCATAACACTTTGGGAGAAATGCTTCACCATAAACCGCTCCCCACTGGATTTTTGAAAGTATCGATTGATATTGTTTTAGAGGGGGATGCCTTATTACCACTACCTGACTATGTTTCGGATGCAACATTGTTGGGAGATGCAATCGGATCGATTGTTGCATGGTCGTCAAGCCTCATTTGCCTAGATGATAAGGTAAGCTTAAAACCATTATGAAAGTTTGGGTATTCAATTTTTTTATGGGCATTTTACTAACATTTTTTTTACATGGTAATGTTAGACTCCAACAAAATCCAAATCAAATGATAAGGGGATTATGCGGCAAACCGAGTCAGTTGCATCGAGAAAAGAGGTACAACACAATTATATGATATTTATGCATGGAAAATGTTAATTCGTGATCTTATACTTCACCTAACTAATTATATGATATTTAGATTCATGCTAAAGAGATTGAACAAGTCGGTAGGGGTAAGATGCCTGAAATTAGCAACATTCCCAAACAAGCAAAGGGTGTTGCTAAGAAAACCGCGGCTAGAAAAAAACCTACTTCTCAGTATAGGTCGTGCCTTCAGACATGTTTACTTATAACATATATTCTGGATGGTGGTACTCGACTTATACCTATGGAGGAAGGTATTTTTGGTTTTGAATATTCGGAAACAATTGATAGAGAGGATATGGAGCAAGTTTTTAAACATTTGGAAATAGGCATCGGTGTTGTCGATACATACATTAGGTATACTCCGATCAACTTTGTTTAATTAATTGAACAATTTATTTACTCATTTCAAATGAATAGTCTAATATGTTAATGATGTTTTTATTTAAGGTTTCTGTATGACAAATTGATGCGCCCGCGTGGATTGGAACAAAGATTCGCTTTCTTATCTCCCATGACTATCAACTCATAGTTAATCGTACAGAAACCAGATGAAGTCATACAGTATGTACTCGGTTTATTTATGGCCAGCAAAGATACAGAAAAGTTGTTCTTTTTACCATATAATACTGGCAACGGGTTAGATTTTCATTCTAACTTCATCTATTATAATTTTTTGTTTTTTGAAGTTGTGTAGAAAGTTTCCATCTAACCTTTGTTTAATCTTACAGTGGACATTGGTTGTTGGTGGCAATTAATCTGATAAGAGAAATTGTATATTATCTGGATTCTTTACACAATGATCAAGCAACATACCCAGATATGAAGAAGTTGATTGATACGTAAGTGAGATTGTTCTAAATATTCGTGTGTATATTTATTTATTTATGTGACATCTTCTAAATATTCGTTTATATTTTATTAGCGTTATACAAGTTTTTCGATCACAAAGAGATATTCAAGTTCCAAAGAGCAAAGCCAACAACATTACATGGATTAGAGTGGAGGTATATTTTCACAATTTTGATTATATTAGTGATGATACTTGATAAAACTAGTTAAGGGGTATATCCTGATATATATCTGTATTTTCTTTCCATGTGTAGTGTCCTCGTCAGCGTAATGGAATAGATTGCGGATATTTCATGTTGAGGTTTATGAAAGAAACTCTTCTTTTGGATCGAATAGATATTCCATCCAAGGTATGGATTTCTAACTTAGGAATTATTTTAATATTTACCACATATGTCTCATATAATTAAATAGTTTTAGCTAAATCATACTATGTTATATTATTATGCAGTACTTTGATGAATTCAAATGTGTTCATTACTCAAAAGATCAATTGGATGAACTTAAGGAGGAATTGTGTCAATTCATTATTGAGCTGAGAGTTTTATAAGGTATATTGTCTTTCTTTCATTGATGAGAATTTTGAGTATATATAAGTTTGAGTTTTGATGAGATAATATGTCGTCATTAGTATATTAAATTGTGTTGCAATGTTGTTGTTGTTTGTTATAGAAGGTTGGAATCATAAATTGTATTGGTGCTGCCAAATATTGATTGATATCTTGGCCATAGAAGGTTGGAATCATATACTGATTTTCATAGGCACTTGGCAATATTCAATAACTCATGATCATTTGTTGACATTTTTGGCAATGCTTGTAGCTTGAATATCAGATTTGGCAATGCTTGCAGCTTGAATATCAGACAAGAACAATGCCTTCTTTGTTTTCTTCTATATTTTGTCTAATGTTGTTGTTGTTTTGTTTCAGGTTATATGTGCAGATGTAGAAGATAAAGCTAACAAGTTCATTGTTGTTGTTTTTTAGCTTGAATATCAGATTTTTTGTAGCTAACAAGATATATGAATTGTTGTTGTTTTTTAGCTTGAATATCATAAATTTTTTGTATATATAAATTATTGAATTAAAGATGAATATATAAATAGACAAATTTGGTGCATATTTATTGGATTGAAGCTCTAATTTATGAAAATTTGGTGCAAATTCTAAATGCATATTCTGGTGCAAAATGTGGTGAAAACCTGGTGCAAAATATGGTGATAATCTGGTAAATATTTATTGTATATATCAGACAGCGCTTTTTTTAAGTTTTATATATAAAAAATTTCGTGGACATTAGACAGCGCTTCAAAGAAAAAAGCGCTGCCTGAAGTGGGGATTAGACAGCGCTTTAAATAAAAAGCGTTGCTTAAAGTAGAGAATAGACAGCGCTTTTAAAGAAAAGCGCCGTCTAAAGCAATGCCTAAAGATAACCAAAAGCACTGTCTAAAGTCAAAGCGGTGCCTAAAGGGGTTCTTTAGACAGCGCTTTTACAGACAAAGCGCTGGCTAAAGTGACAAACAGATTGCGCTTTCAAAGTAAAAGCGCTGGCTAAAGCAGACATTTAGCAGCGCTTTCTCATTAGCTAAAGCGTTGTCTTTACTTATAGCAGCGGTCGAATAGGCAGCGCTTTTAAGCGCTATCTAAGCCCAAAAAAAGCGCTGTCTAAGCCCTTCTTTGGCATAGTGTGTGCTACCTGTAGATGATGTCATACTGATACCATACACAGGTCATAGAGTCCACCGTGAGTATGATGAGTCTTCTTTATTTTCTGGTTATATGCGGTGGGATACCTTAGTTGCTAGACACTTTTTGAGAGGTGTCTACGACAATATGGTTATGTCCAGGGCATTCTACGACCAGTTCCGGATGTTCCAACTGCGAGCATTGACAAGTGGTTTCAGAGTAACATCATCAGCTCTACTAGTGCCATTAGAGATAACGTAGTGAGGGTTCAACACGATTCGCGGTGTGAGGATGGTTACTTGGAGTGGTACCTCACCGTTTCGTGGGCAATACACATAATCCGTAGGGGACCTATTTAGACATTATTATTATTATTATTATTATTATTATCATTTGTATATTATTTGTATATTACGTGTAACATTACTCAGACATTTGCACAATATTTTTTATTAGATAACGTTTTGGATCTTACATTGATGAATGATGAACATGATTTTACATTTGACAAAAGGTTACATAACTTAGAAAACTGATTACATAATTTAAGAAAACAATAATAAATAAGAAAAGCTAAACACTATCAGATGATTTTGGATGTTTCAACATCTTAATTATGTCGTTGGTAGTTTTTAAATCTTCGCATCTAACTCGACCGACCCCTTAGTAAGCCTACGACGAAATGGTCTCCACATAACCGTCAAATCTTCACCGGTCTTCAACTCAATAAGGTTGTATTTCACCCTTCCGTTAGTATCAATCCAATCTTCGTGAAACTCAATCTTTCTCACTTTTTCGTTATCGGTATTAGACAATAATTCATTCAACTTAGATGTCAAGGCAGCGAGAGATGTGGTGTCATCCGAAAGCCGAAACTCTACAGGAGGTGCAACTTCGTTGAAGTACACTTCCGTCTTAATCAAAAACTGAGGAAGAGACATTTTGAGATGTTTTTCTCAACAAAAGATGACCCTTGTTTATACAACTTTGAATTCATTCTAGACCACACAAAACGGTCGATGCAATCACAACTGTCCAAAACTGTCAGCAAAATCCTAACAATTTGAAATCTTATAAAATTAAACTACCAAAAATTTCACTTATGTTGAAATTTCCGGTATAACATAGTAATTTTTAAAAATACCGATAAAATTGTAAATGTCCCAAAAATTTTAAATATTCTGGTATACCGTAAATTCTAAATACAATATCAAAAATTTTAATTGTATTAGAATGTTTGAATTGTCAATCGAAAAATTTGTACGCAAATTTGATTCAAATTTTTAGTAGGGATACTTTTAAAATTATGAAATTATGTGGGGAGTCAGATACAAAAGAGAGTGTGACAAGTTAAATGCTCGTTTTAGAATAGTTTGATATTGCTTCGAGAGTACTTTTTATCTAGTTGTCTCTTATATTTTTCTTTAGTTTGATTGTTTTTATCTATATATTATATTTTCCACTTAAAAAAACATCTTCAACATTGAACGTTTATAATTAACTTATTATGTTAAATACTTTTAAACATATTAATTAAATTCAATTTATAGAATAAAAAAACACATTAGCATTGTAAAACATATTGCAAATAAAAATTAAGACATATGATTAAGAAAAAAACTTCATCAAAAATAAATCAAACCTGTTTTTAATTCTTTATTAATAAAAAACAATAGCTACGCATAATTTAACTGTCACATGAAGCCATGAAATAAAGCAATTAAAATAAAACGGGCCCAAATTTGAATAAACAATAGCTACGCATAATTTAACTGTCACATGAAGCAATGAAATAGCTTTTTCCGTTATTAATTTGTGTAAATACAAAATAAATTAAAATAAAATACAAGCTAGGACAAAATAATTTCTGTAGCCGGGAGTCGAACCCGGAAATTCAATTTCAGAATTTAACCAAGTGTGCTACTACGGATGTGATGATATGTTCTTACAAATTATATTATCAACAAAAATTGTAATTGATTTGTATTAATTCAATACACCATAATAAATGTTAGGTAGATTGGTCTCTTGATGACTGCATCACTTTATACTCCATGTTAGCCTCAGCAAACAAAAATTGTGGCAGCTGCAAGAGTTGCTGGAAAGAGGGTGAATGTCGATGTTGATCCATAGGTATATAAATTGTTAGTTTATTTAATGAATTACAGAGTTTGATAGTGCATAATATGAATGGATTTACTGAAGTTAGAATTGTTTGACATATTTTATTTGAGGAATAAACCTGCCACCCTCCCACTTATATATGACTCCTTTAATTATAGTAAAATTTTATTTTTGTCCTTCAATTTATTTTTTGGAAATTATGAAATTTAGAGTGGTCTATCGAAAATTTCGTGATATATACCAGAAATTTAAAAATTTAAAAATTTCCAAAAAATAAAATACTGGAAATTTTAAAACTTATGAAAAAAATATTTTTTTACACTACCACCAATTTTTCGGCACTGCAAAATCTTTTCAAAGACAATTTTGAGATTAAGAAAGTTTTAGGGTGCCGGATATTATTTAGAGGACGGCAGGTTAATTTCTCATTTTATTTATATTTATAAAACTCATGTATAGAAAACCTTGTTTACATTTGGGATTAAACTTGCCCAAATTAGCCTTGTATGTATCTAGATGCATACTCGCTACAGAGCTCGTCCAATGATATTTTCACTTCTAAGTTATAGATTTGCTGTAAGATTCCTAATTTGTTAAGTTCATACTGCATGATTTAAGATTCTTATAAAAAAATTTGCAATTGCTAATACCACCATGGTACATTGTTTGTAGTTGAATGACTTGGTGGTCAATGTAACAAAACATGTGCTGCAGCCAAAGTATGAGATACTGACTGCTGATGAGAAGCAAGAACTAGTCAAGAAATATAGGGTGGAAGAGAAACAGGTAAAGTTTGTAAACATGCTTGTTGGCTGTCTATAACTTGCTAGCACTATGTAGTACTAACTATTCATTTTGATTTTAGCTTTCAGATTGATTATTTTAATGCTGAAGCGTAATACAATTGTAAAAACATAGCTTTTTATATTGATTATACCAGTAATTATTTCTTATTTTTGTTGTTCTTTTTAGCTACCTCTCATGCAAAGAACTGATGCCATAGCTAGCTACTATGGGCTGGAAAAAGGACAAGTTGTCAAGATCTCTCACAGTGGCGAGATGTTTAATTCTCTGGTAACCTATCGCTGTGTCGTGTAATAGTTCTGTAGCATTATGCTGCCATATATGAAACAGTCACAAGTCCAATTATATTGTTTTAGAACCTAATGTACTTGCTAGAAAGATTACAAATGGATTAGTTATTGTTTAGCAAATTCTATTGCGAGTTCATTCTGTGGTGCCTATGTATGTTAAAAACTTGTGATGTTGGAAACTTTATGATACTGACAACATCACTTCTTATTAAGAGGCTTCATTATTCAATGCTTATACACTTTGCAAATTTCAAAAAGGATATAGTTATAAAGGGTGAGTTATATAATTTTAACAGATGAAGTCTTCATATGTTTTTGTTTCCCTTGGAATATTTTCTCATCTGACTGTAAGTACAAAAGGTGTGAAGCAAATTTCCTCTACATGCATCATTACGAATATGGTAGCAGCGCTTATTAGACCGAATATGCTAACTCGCTAAGCTCAGACTCATGGTTTCACAATACTAACAGCGAAGACACAATATTATCGTCAGACTAGCCATGTCATACAAAGCAACAACTGCATTTATAATATGCACCTCGCATATGTTTTTGGTCTCCTTGTTCAACCTCTGAAGAAAATTGGTCTATCTGGTGAAGGAAGGGATCCAAAATGGTGAGAAACTCTTGTTGAAAGAGCCATCAATTTAAGAGGTTTTCAAAATTAGAGCCTAATTTTAAAGATCTCAAAATTTACAGTCTAACATTTAAAAAAATAAATGAACTTCAAAATAAGTAGGTCTTATAAACCAAAGTTCCTCGAAACTAAATAAGAGTTTCAAGACCTCAACTTTTTCACTCTGGTTTTTTTACTAAGGGTGTTTTCAAGTTATTAAAACATGGCTTGTTTTCGAGTATTTGCTGTAGCTTGTTTTCAAGAAAGTTCAGAGGTGAAATCTGTGAATGCTCATGAAAATATCAGACTAGTTATTTGAGGTTTTGGAAACTCATCCTAGCTTCATACGATTGCATGATTGAATTGACTTTGGTTGAAATAGGTGAGAACAATTAGGCTTGTTTATATTTGTCTAAATATAAGTATTATGACGGTTTCATATATCACAATTTTTAAAAACTGGATTTATCTCGACTATTAGAACAAGTAAATTGTAATAGTTTTAATTGACACAATTTTCAAGACTTGAGTTAAAGGTTTGTCTGAATACTATTATTGAATAGTATTATCTGGAAAAAAATATGTGTTCAGATTTGACTCTCTAGACAAGATGAAAGAGGTAATTTTAAAAATTTATAAAGTTCAAGAGAAACATATAAATTAATAAAATACACATGTACAATCTAATTTATAGAGCTTTTCATGTTGGTTATTTTACCCTATACTTGTAAAGCAAGGAATTTACTTTGTCAATTTAGTGCATATTAGATCATTAAGTTGCCACTTGTCTCCTTCAAACCTACCAGACATGTATAGGTATTTGCAAGTTGCCTTAGCCACGTCTTTAAGTCAGAACACAAGTTCTTCATGTTACTATGTTTTTATCTAGTACTTTTATATAAGGGTGACTGATATTAATTCTAGAAAGACACAACAGTACTGAACCTGAGTTCTGACTTCAAACATGATTAAATGTTACATGTGTAAATATATGGTTGTTTTCTTCAGCCTCAAGTTGTCTTGATAGCACATTTGGGTGGTCTCTTGATCACTCTGAACAATCTCAACATGTTTATTGGACATCATGTACTTCATACACTTATGTATAATGTAGACATAACAACTCCAAAGAGGTTGAAGGAAGGTCTCCATATGATCATGTTATACGAGGAATAAGTTTTTATCATGAGGTATTTTACCTTGGTCATATCCACACTTTCCTCCGCTCCGAACACATTTTTTTCAGGGTGATGTACCCCTCTACCTATACATGTTCACTTCAGAAATCAACTAATGAGCCTTGTAAAGCTTTGAGGTCTTCGAGATCTAGGCGGAGTCTCTCTAAGGCATCCTGGTGGAGGATGTCCGCAAAACCTCCTATATGAAATATCACTTATTTAATTTCCCAATCATCACTCCTCACACCTCACAGTTATCATCACTTGGTCATTGTCATGGAGATGGATTCTAGAAGCATCCTTTCCATAGAAGGTGATCTCAGATTTCATAGTTTCTTATGTGCCTAGCTCAGGGCTGGCGGGTGAACCTTCTATGATCATGACTTGGCGTGCATATCTCCTACGAGCAGAGTTAGTCTCTCTTCCCCCAGTGAACCCTTATATTATAGTGTTACGGGTATGGCGCACAAGTTTGTCTTCATCTCCCTTTCTTGGATTTAGAGCTCCCAAGGAGATCTCTCCCTTGAGATCTGAAGCCTCCCGATGATTTGTTTGATCCTCCTCAAACGTATTTCTTTAGGAGATTTTACTGGATGAGGTGTTCAATCTTCTTCTTAAGCTGGTAATAGTCTTCTATGTAGTGGCCCTGAACCTTATGAAATTTACACCACCCATTAGGTTTAGGTCCCATAACGTCTGATTTGGGGGCTGAAAGTGGAGGAATATCATGTGTTAGGAGGACTTCGCACCATATCTATTCATGAAGAGTGTTCATGGGCAGGAAGATTTTTGTAGACCTCCCGCTCCGATTAAAGGTTGCCTTTTCTTTGACAGGCAAAGTATATTGGCTTTGGTGTTGCTGTTGCAAAGAATTAAGATTGCCAGACATCCGCTCCATAGCGTCCCTACCATTCTTCACTATGTTGCTCTCATTTCCCTTTATGTAAAATTTGACGTGTCTCAATACCTTTGCCTTGGAAGCGGAAAGTCTCTGGGCGATGGATTCATTAAAATGTTCGGCCATCAAACCATTATTGACGAATCTTACAAACATCTCCTAATTTGAGTGGATGCCCTTGGTAGTTTCCTCATTGAACCAATGAAGCTACTCCTTTAAGGATTCTGAAGGGTACTAACGAATATTGAACAGACTGGTGGTTGGAATCTTCCCATGCTTACTCGATGAAAATTAGTGGACCAACTTTTTTACAAGATCCTAATATCTTGTGAATGATAATCGTCGCAGGATCATATACCACCTCAGCATGGCGTCCCTTAAGGTGTTGGAGAGGAGTTTGCACTTTATAGAGTATAAGGCTCAATGATCGTCATTTACATGTTAATGGATGCGACATGCTCTTGAGGGTCACTTCTTCCATCAAATTTTGCGAGTGAAGGCTAATTAAAGATTTTTGGTATGGGGCCCCAAAATCTCGTTAGAGAAAGGTTGAAGATTAAAAAAAATTTGTCTCCATAATGATATTTGTCACATGTTGGCGTAATTGGAGGTTAAGGACACTGTTCTTCAAAGTTTGGTTGTGACGACACAAATTGCCCATAGTGGTACACATATCTATTATGGCGCATGGTCGCCTCCAAACCCGCTGCCGACTGGAGTTGTTGCTCGCCTGTTCACCATACTAGAAAGGATTGAGGAGGCAGACAGTGAGTTGGTTGTTGATTACGAAGGTGGCCGATGTCAGTTTTACTAGGCTCTATGGTGGACACCTATTTTAATTACTAAAAAAGTAAAATAATGGATAAACCTTTATTGTGTAGGGTTGTTTGAGGCATTAAAGTGTTTGATAGTAATTTTGGGCTAACGCACATATGATTGTGAGAAACTCTAAATTTAGGTTTTGTTTAGGTTTTCGTGAGAGATTGGAAATCCCTATTTCATTCCAAGGACGAGGTATTTATAGAAAACCCTCTTCTTCATGGATTATCCCTTTTAAGACCCAATACAAGTATACTAATACAATATATGTAGTTTATCAAGGAATTAAGGTGTTCATCTACGTTGATAAAAATTTAATCCATTAAATAATCTTGAGTATAAACAATAATATGAAATAATAAATTTAATTGACATATTCAAATAAAGAGTAAAGAGGAAGTCCAAAATTAACCTTACTCATAACATATTTTTATTATTACTTTTAGATCATTTAACTTGCCACCCCAAATGTACCTGACACTCCAAACTCAACGAATTGATTATATTAATCTTGCAAATTTTTCAATCATTTTCAAAATTCACTCAAATATTTGCGCAAATTCCAAAAAATCCAGAGCGATACCGAAAATTTTGAAAACGGTAACTTTTTTTTTCCAAAAATTTTAAAAATTATGTGAGAATCCTTTAATTTTTTAGCGGGAATTTATGAAATTCTTGTATTTTTGTATTCATTTTTTCTAGAAATTTCAGAATTCATGGTATTTTGTTTATAACATTTTACTAGAAATTTATGAATTTCCGACAGTTTAAAAAATTTGAAATTTTATTGGAAATTTCAGAATTTCGGGTGATATGTGGGCAATTTCAAAATTTATGAAAGTTAACTGATATTTTGTTTTTTTTTCGTGATATGTGGGAAATTTCAAATTTTGGATTTTTTTTTGTGAAATATAGGGGAAAGGACGACACCATTGCAGGAAGGGCCACAGATAGATCGACAACCCATGCTAGGACTGCTGAGGCTGAGTCTTTCCAGCTTCGGGTTAGACGAGTAGTTCCAACCGGTTCACACCGGAAATGATTGACTGAGCAGGGGCAGTTCTGCGCATCCCGTAGCACCCGACGCCGAGCGGTAAGATCAGACAAGCAACCCAGAGATGATGCTGAGGTTGTTCATGCTCAAGAAGTGCATGTTCAGGATGTTCATGACCTAGCGGTCGAGACAGATGCGATACTTGTTGCTGATGAGGTGGTCCAGCCATATGCCCTTATTGCTGATGAGGTGGTATAGCCGTGTCGCCGCCACCTCCAGCTGATGTCGATGACCAGCAGCGCCTACATATGATTGTAGTTATTATGGATAACCTCATGGGTTTGGTAAACCCATATGGTGAGGTTTTTACTGGATTATCGTGGGCAACACACATAATCCATAGGAGACCTATTTAAGCATTATTATTATTATTATTATTATTATTATTATTATTATTTGTATATTATTTGTTTATTACGTGTAACATTACTCAGACATTTGCACAATATTTTTTTGTTAGATAACGTTTTGGATCTTCCATTGATGCATGATGAACATGATTTTACATTTGACAAAAGGTTACATAACTTAGACAGATGATTACATAATTTAAGAAAACAATAATAAATAAGAAAACCTAAACACTACCAGATGATTTTGGATGTTTCAGCATCTTAATTATGTCATTGACATTTTTTAAAATCTTCGCATCTAACTCGACTGACCCCTTAGTGAGCCTACGACGAAATAATCTTCATATAACCGTCAAATCTTCACTGGTCTTCAACTCAATCAAGTTGTATTTCACCCTTCCATTAGTATCCCTCCAATCTTCACGAAACTCAATCTTTCTCACTTTTCTGTTATCGGTATTAGACAACAATTCATTCAACTTAGATGTTAAGGCAACGAGAGATGTGGTGCCATCCGAAAGCCGGAACTTTATAGGAAGTGCACAAAAGATGACCCTTATTTATACAACTTTGAATTCATTATGGATCACACAAAACGGTTGGTGCAATCACCACTGTCCAAAACTGTCGGTAAAATCCTAATAAAAATTAAGATATATGATTACGAAAAAAACTCCATAAAAATGAATTAAACCTGTTTTTAAAGCCACTAAATCCAATCTAAATTGAACTAATACGTTAACACATTAAATTTTAGGGGTGGTTGAAAACATTAGTAGTAGAACTGATGCAAAAAATAGACATCCATTGAGTATGGTTTTTGTATTCACAGGAGAAGGAAGACAAAAGAACTGAATCGAAATGTTGTTTGATGAAATGAATGGACCTTTACATAGTGGCTTATGATTCTTTCTAGGGTGTTCATTGGTTCGGGTATATCCGAACCAAACCAAAATCCAAACCAAACCATTGTGTTTGGTTCGGACATTTTTTTAATTCGTGCAAAAACCGAACCAAACCAATGAAACTCAATGTTAATTGGTTCGGGCAACGGATTTTCAAAATTCTACCCGCGAGCCCGTCTACCCGAACCAATCATAATTAATTAGTATAATATATATCATCATTATCATGAAAACTAGAATGAGGTAATCAACTTCAAGAAGAAGAAAAATGAAACGTCATTTGTGATACGCACAACCAATATGGAGAAACAATAAAATTAAGAATTTTATATTATTTTGGAAAATTAGTTGATATAAGTTAATATTTTTTTAAAATATTTTTGAACATTTGTTTCTAATGTACCCGATCAATCCAACCCAAACCAACCCGTTGTTTATTAGTTTGGTTCGGTTTGGGTTTTATCACAAAATTGTGTAAATCTAATCCAAACCAATGTATATATTTTTGATCGGTTTGGGTATCGGATTCTCCCAAAACCGAATCAAACCGGCCCACGAACACCCCTAATTGTTTCGTTTGATAAAAAGGTTTGAATATTGAAAGTGATGTTTGGTTAAAGACAAATTTGAGTAAACAATAGCTACGCATAATTTAACTGTCACATGAAGCCATGAAATAAATAGCTTTTTCTATTTATTAAAATAAAATACAAGCTAAGCCAAAATAATTTCCGTAGCCGGGAATTGAACCCAGAAATTCAACTTCAGAATTTAACCAAGTGTGCTACTACGGATGTGATGTTATGTTCTTACAAATTTTATTATCAACCAAAAGTCGTAATTGATTTGTAGAGTTTTTAATTCTTCATTCACATACGTAAATAATATAAGTAGGATTTAAAACCACTAAATCCAATCTTAATTGAACTAATACATTAACCCATTAAATTTTAGTAACACTGATGGTTTTTGTATTCATAGGAGAAGGAAGATAAAAGAACTGAATTGAAATGTTGTTTGATGAAATGAATGAACCTTACATAGTACCTTATGATTCTTTCGTTTGATAAAAAGGTTTGAATTAAAATAAAATACAAGCTAGGCAGGCCAAAATAATTTCCGTAGCCGGGAATCAAACCCGGAAATTCAACTTCAGAATTTAACCAAGTGTGCTACTACGGATGTGATTGCAAGTTCTTACAAATTGTATTATCAACCAAAAATCGTAATTGATTTGTATTAATAGAATACACCATAAATGTAAGGTAGATTGGTCTCTTGATGACTGCATAACTTTATAGACCATCGTTAGCCTACTGCAAAAGAGATTCTGAATAACTTCTGCCTACTCCATGTTAGCCTTAGTTAGCCTACTGCAAAAGAGATTCTGAATAACTTCTGCCTACTCCATGTTAGCCTTAGAAAACGAAAATTGCGGCAGCTGCAAGAGTTGATGGAAAGAGGGTGAATGTTTTACTTCGGATGAATCTCGATGTTGATCCATAGGTTTATTGAAGTTAGAATTGTTTGACATATTTTATTTGAGGAATTAACCTACCACCCTCCCACTTATATTTAGCATCTCTGGTAAAATTTCATTTTTGTCTTTTAAAAATTTTTAAAAATTATGAAATTTACAGTGGTATATCCAAAATTTCGCGATATATATTAGAAATTTTGGAAATTTTCTTTTTTTTTTATTGGAAATTTCAAAATTTCCAAAAAAAATGATTTTTTTTACACTACCACCATTTTCGAAATTGGTGGTACAATACCGGAAATTTCAAAATTTTCGATATAATACCACCAATTTCAAAATTGGAGGCCCTGATCCAATTTTTAAAATGAACTTCAATAAAAAGAAAGGTAATTTTTTTTTAAATAATACATTTAAATAATAAAAATATAGATATCATGAATTGAACCATTGACCTTTTTCTTGAAGATCCTGGGCGATAGGCCTCCTTGCCTGTGCCCAAGGCCGACCCTGTGAGTCATATAATTTTAATAGATGAAGTCTTCATATGTTTTTCTTTCCCATGGATTATTTTCTCATCTGACTGTAAGTACAAAAGGTGTGAAGCAAATTCCCATTACCTACATCATTACAAATATGGTATCAGAAATTTATTCTCATCAATGTGTTTTGCAAATGAATAAAGTTTCTAGAAATATATTAAGTTTTACTTAAGTTAAAATTTAAAAATAAAAAATAAAAAATAAATTTGTTAAAATAACATAAAAGTGAGAAGTTATGGTTGGTTATTTTATATTCTCATAGGACTGTAAGATTCTCATCCTTTCTTTGACATGTGAATAAAAATGAAGAAATTAATGAACAAAACATATTTCTGAGAATAAAAAATACCCGAGCATAAATTATCAAAACTTGAAACAAATAAAGAAATATGTGAATTCCAATGTCTTATTCCTGGGAATAATATTTTAATTTTATTTAAAAAAGAAATTTTTTTCAAGAATATTTTTTTGTCTATTTTAAAATAATATTAAATTATTTTCAAACTTTTAAATAAAAATTGTTTTTTGAAAATATTCAATTAAAATTTGTTTTCAAAATATAAATTAAAAAAAAATTATTATTTTTATATTAATAAAAATTTAAATCTATATGTTCTAGAAATTACATAAAAACCCCTTCTGGTTTCCTATGCTTCAACGTCACTTGCATTTTCAAAATGTTTCACCTACTACTGCTTCAATGCACCCTTCTGCCTTCCTTCTCTTTCTATTAAATAATAATTCTTATTTCCCATGCAAACACCTTGTCTTATGATTCTCAATTAATGTTCTGTAGTCTACTTGTTTTGCTTTTCCATTTCTTTGTCACCTACAACATTGTTTTACTATTATTATGGAAGATTTGAAATATCAAATGTCTACCCAATTCATATTTGGTGAGCTGTTCAGAACCATGAGTGTCATATTTGTTTAATGTTTACATACACTACTTTCCCCAATACACTTCGTTCTCCCATTATCTCCACCATTCATTTTAAGCCCATTTTCATCTACTGTTCCTCCGTTTTTTCTTTCCTTTCGTCCATCCTTCATGGCTCGACCTTTTGAGAAGATCAGTGACATCAACGACATGAAAGAACTGTGGAAGGTCGCAGTTAGCATACACCATAAATAGTCGGTTGTTTCGAACAACAAGGAGCACTTCAAAATGATCGTCGTCGATAAAGATGTAAGTTAGCCTACTGATTATGTTCTCTTTTTTATGAGGTACATGTAGCATTTGTCGATTTGAAATGATTTAATTGCCCCATGTTTTATTTCTTCTAAAATATGTCATTTGTGAGTTATTTCGTCCATTTTTTCTTTGTTTTATAAAGATAATCATCCATTTCAATACTGCTTTATTTGTTGCACCTTTATTTCTCACGTTTTTTGCTTAAATATGTCATTTTTGTGTTATTTAGTCCATTTTGTCTTTCCTTTCTGAAGATAATCATCCATTATGAGTTGTAAAAGACTTCCATTGTGGAGACTCCGTAATTACATTGAGGCTTGAACACTCATATTGTTGTTAATAATATGATTTTTTATGGCCTTTGTACTTTCATTGTGTGACAGGGGACTGACATACACGTCGTTGTGCCTACAACGTATATGTCGGCTTTTAATACAATGTTAAAGGTAGACCACACTTACATTATATCAAACTTCAAGGTTTTGGCTAATGATTTGGTGTTCAAGCCCTCTTGCCACAAGTATATGGTGAAGTTCAGCGGAGGGACATCTGTTTGTGATGTTAACAAACATGTCATTCCACCCAAAACAAACCACTTCATCAGTTTTGTTGATATCATGATTGGGCACTTTAAGAAGGATGTACTCATAGGTGACAAACTTTGTTTATGCACTTTGTTTATGCGTGTATCCATGAATATTTTCTTCACTTTTTTGTTATACCTTTTGAGCTTACAGTTTTTTCAGACATCATATGAATGGTTGAACATTTTTTGGACGCAACACGTGAGAAACAAGCCAGAGCAAGATGGAAGGAACCATTTTCAATTGGTCGGTTGTCATGATGTCGACGTAGTCATCGGATCGGGGAGCCTTAAGCAACTCATTCAAATGAATGCTCCATTTTAAATATTGATGAAGGTTGATATTCGTCACCAACGGTTCAACATCAACACTAACAATAATAATTCTAAACACCAATTTCTAAAGATCATCAGTAAAATCATAAACCTTATTACCAATTGTGAACTTGAAGGTAGATCCAAATTTATCGTGCATCCCGGAGTAGAACACACGGATGAGATCTTTATTGTAGTCTTGTAAAAGCATTAAGAAGTGGTTGATTTGCTGATGCTCGACAAGACAAACAACCTCCAGAATGTCCAAGGAGCCAGCAACAACGTGTTTCCAAACATGCTGCTTCATAACAAGGCAGTTTTGGTGTTTCTCTTCAAATTTCTTAACACACATAGAAGAAACCAACGAAAATGCAGTATCTAGAACGGTAGAGGATGTGGTAGCCTTTCCCTTACCCTCGAGATCACTCTTGTTTCTTGCAATCTTTGGTGCCATGGATAAATTTTCAAAAAAGAGTTCGCACGATAAGTGTTTGACAAAATGTGTGAAAAAGTAGTGAAATTGTTTGATGGATATATGAGTACCCACAAACCTAAACTAGAGATAGAGTCACTTAAGCACACTAAGATGACAATGAAACCTAAAAATGAATGCAAATTTGGAGTTTGGAGATCTTGGGCGTGATTTGAAATATGTGAGGATGAGGGTTTTATGGAAGAGGAAATATGATAATAATGAATGGGTGTGCTGATTGAATGAGGAGGCTTAATGATAGGTCGTAAAATGGAGTGTTGGATGAGTTATGGTGAAGGAAATTAAGAGGTAAAGTGAAGGAGACAATGACAAATGAAATGTATCAAGACCCAAGTAGAAATGAAGAGGTGTTGTGTTGGATGCATGTATAAAGAGATAATGAGGAATGAAAAAAAAATGCATAAAACGTGTTATGAGCCGACGTGTTGGATGCATGTATCGACCTGAACAAGTCATGACACTACAAGAAAAATAGTGTTTTGCGACACATTGATTGCAACAGTTCCATAAAAACCGTCGTCATTTGTAAGTTACGGCGGTTGCCACGACGGTTTTAGACAACCGTCGTTAAATTTTTTTAAAATTTGAACATATTGCGACGGTGTTGGATAACCGTCGTTAAATTTTTTAAGAATTTAAAACATATTACGACGGTTTTGGATAACCGCCGTTAAATTTTTAAAAAATTTAAAACATATTAAACTCAAATTTATAAAATAAAATCAATAATATAAATTAGTAAAATAAAATAAAGTTTAAACTAAATTAATAAAAATAAATTAAAATTGAAGTAAAATTGAGTTTATAAAATAATATTTAAAAAGTAATCTTTAAAAATTTATTAAAAATTATTAAAAACTTAAATTATTTTAAACTCATAAATAAAGTATACTTATTTTATTATTTTAATTAAAAAATATAATTATAAAAATATATATAATTTTAAACTATAAATAAAAAAGGGTTAAATATGTATAAGGTCCCTGAAAATAACTCAATATTCAAGTTTGGTCCCTATAAATATTTTCTTCAAGGTTTGGTCCTCCTAAAGTTTTCCGTTTGTAACTGTAGTCCCTCCCATTAGTTTTCATTAACGGTGGCTTATGTGGCATGCCATGTGGAAATTTTTTGATTACGTGGCTTACACGTGGCAATGCCAACGTGGCAAAAATTGCTGACATGTATGTCACGTGGCAATTGTTTCAATTTTAATTTTTTTTATATTTATATCATATTTGAATCCAGAAATTGTAGCTAATTTGCAGTTACTTTCTAGCTAATTCCTAGCTAATCTCTAGCTAATTTAAACACAACATTTTTGTAGCTAATTCATAGCTAATCACTAGCTACACAAAAAAGGAAGAAAAAAACTAAAATGTTCAAACATTTGAAGCTCTTTTCAAAACTGATTTTACAATCATCAGCTACAAATTAGAATCTAAACAAGCATTCATTCATCAGATTATACAGTAAAAAAATTCTTAAGCCCTAAAAGCTAGAACAATGTTGAACTAGCAAAATAACAAAAGCTACAAGATGAACTATCAGCCTGTTACACAGCTTTAACTATTTCAACCAAAGCTACAAACTAGCCTTCAAAATTTATGTGTGGGGTATGTTGTGTATAACTTGAATACAGTTGTGCTGCTTCTGAAATTTCTACACTTACACAAAACCATATCAAATGATTATCATCAAACCATATCCATAACAAATAATAATAAATATGAAAATAAACCAATAGATATATATATGTTATACTCATGAACAAAAATGTTTAAAGCAAAAATTCTAAAGTGAATCACTTTGATAGGTGGTGCACACACCATTATCCTGTCAAGAAACTGATAAATATAATATTTATTTCTATAAAATCTATAAATATCTGCATCATGCTTACTTTCTCTGTATTCTTTAGTTGAAGGAGTATAATTGGCATCATCAACTTTGAGAGAATGGAAATTATAGGTAGCAGTGGCACCAATGGACATGTAAAACCTGAAAACAAATTAATAAGAATTATTTTTAAATTTCAAACCTCATTAGGTACACATCAGATGCCAAATTCCACCAATTTTAACTAGTAGCTTCAAGAAATGCAAGTGTACACATCAGCTCTAAGAGTAGCTTGCCACCTGCATTGTAGAAATAATACATTATAACTAAAATTTAGTCAAGATGTCGGTAGCACCTTCTATGTACCAAGGGACTCTATGTTGCAGGAATTCCTCGTTCCAATGCAAATTGAACTTGTGCCTCGTGGACATCTTTAGGAGCAAATGACATGGTCAGCACATCTTTTTCAAACAGATAGCCACCGAAGCTCGCTACTCCACACCCAACATCCAATATCACGCGACTTCTCTTCCCCCGTGCAATATTAGGAAGAGACTGCATTATTAAACAAGCACCCATTTATGTGCTACATTGACTTGTCAAAAATAAAAGTTGAAAACACAATTTCAAAAAACTAAGTTGAAAGCACAAATTAGAGAAACGATTCATTCTAGTGTGTGTACACTATAAAACAGAAGGCTTACATTCTGAATGAATTCGATGTAATGAAGAGCGCCATACTTAAACTGAGTTCCACCGCCAGGAAAGGTAAGGTATTCACCAGAAACTTTGTGTGAGGGGTATTGTTGTACCATATCTGCAATAGGCACCAAAATATTGAATTTCAAAAGTACCACATCAAATTGCAATATCAAACATCAGAAAGACAGCACTCTTGAATAACAACCAACCATCGTTTCCAATGTGGCTTTGGCACTGTATCAAATTCATCAGTAAATTTATTTCATTGCTGTCAATTTGAAAAAATCATGCTTTGAGCCAATGGCTGATACCCCAATTAAAGATTATGGGGATTATTTATTTTTCATTATATTTGATTATTGACATTAGACAAAGGAAAATACAAATTTGTTTATTACAGAATACATATTTCTAGGTTGCTTTAATACTGCCCAGAAGACACTAAAAAACCCTTTCTATTATAAATGGTAATATTTTAGGGTTTTAAACTATGTTCTTAATTTTCACTCTAAAGTGTAACATGGTGACTGATTTATTATTTGGTCCTTTTGCTTTGGCGTATAATCAACTTGCATCAGTTTTAGTTTTATTTGTTTTTGACACTTTGCAATATTGGAATATAAATGTGACATCCAATCTTACTGTGAATTTCTTACTTGGTGAAAGAATAGGATTTGTGATAGCACCGTTGTTGTTATGGATTTGAGTGAAAAAAAAATGAATTTTTGAGAATTTGAGATTTCAAAATTCAAATTAGAGAGTGTTGATTATGAAGTGGGTTTGAATAAAGTTTGAATCTTTGCTTGATTTGGGATAAAATCCAACTCAGACATTTTAACAAATAGGTAATGAGCACATTGGAAAGGTTATTAAGAGGAGGATTAAGGAAGGATTATAAAAAAATCTGATTTTTTTTGTTGGGTGTTTAAACGAGTATAAGTAGTTTTAGTTCTTCGAGTGAAGATGAGTCTAATGAGGATGATGAGGATGTTGAAGAGGAGAAGAGGTTTAAGGTTTATTTTTGTAGTAGGACGCATTCTCAGCTTTCGCAGTTCGTGAAGGAGTTGAGGAGGACGGTGTTTGCTGATGAGATGTGAGTTGTGAGTTTAGGTTCCAAGAAGAATCTTTGTGTTAATAAAGGTTTGGAATTTTGCTTAATTTGGAAGGTTCTTTTGTGTTCAGCTTTTGATTACTTGATTATGTTGGCGTTTTTTCAAATGTTTGTATGTTGTGTGTTTTACAGAAGTACTTGCAATTAGGAACTCTGCAAGCAAAAAAGAGCAATGCTTGGAACTCCGAAAGAAAACGAAAAATGACGTGTTAAAGTTAAGGTGCGTGGAGGTTGGATTTTAAAGAATATTAAAGAATGTGGCTTCTTAGTACTCATGAAAACATGAATATTAAAGAATTTAGTGTCCTAGGTGTCTAACTCAGTACTACTCACTACCTAGCATTACCAATCAATCTTCTGTCGGGAAACTCCGTGGAATGTTTGAAAGGGTTTATACTAGATCTTATATATTTTCTATTTGTGACTAACTTGTATAAACCGCCAACCCGAATTAGCAATTCCTATACCTGCTATTTGTGCCTTATCCTGGTGCTTCCTGCAGCAGTATTTGTTAGCAACATATTATAGGCGTTTTCGGCAAGAGATTTGATCTTTGTTCCTTCATCTCTATATAGATGCTCTTCATTCAATAGTTTAACGTTCTAAGAGAAAGGTTTTCAAAGAGTTCTTATTGTGTAACATAAGTTTTGTAGTAAAGAGTAAACTAGAAAATGGATGTTTTGTTTTAAGAAAAGCATGTCAAGATTAGATCTCGATAACCCCTTTCATATGTATCCAATTAATCAAGCATGTTAACTTAGTTTCGATCAATACAATCGTGTATCCTCACAAATCCGTTTATTTCTAAAGCGGCTTCGTGGGTATTATTGTTTTAATCGCTACATGATTTCTTGAAATAACAATCAAAACAATAAACATAAAGACCGATACAAAGCAAATATTAACTGTCAAATCTATGTCTAGAGTTTGTTGGTTAATAGATGAAGAAATTAGATCAAGAATTGGAAAATCTATGTCTAGAGTTATTCAAACCATAAATACAACATTAAAAGCAAAGATCTTGATCATCTATTGATCATAAACCTTGTTCACATACAAAAGATCAAAAGAAATACATAATAATAAGGTTAACTACCTCTAATCTTGATACAAAAGTGTTTAGCTACCCATCACCATGGTAGCTTGATCAACAAGTAAAAAAGAAAGCTTTGCTAGCATCAAAGTCGAAGAATCGAGGATTGATGCTCCAACGATTTGATTCTCACTTCTTCTTGAGTTTTTAAGCTTTTTTGACCTAAAAACCCTTTCGAATCTCTAAAATGCTGAAAAGTGTAAAAGTTATAAGAGATTGTGAAAATATCTTCCAAGGAAGATATTTATAGCAAGTGCAGTAAGTGGCACCGCGTTAAGCGCCATCAGGAGCGCGCTAAGCGTAGTCAGCAAAATAGAAGTAAAATCCCAGAAAGCGCGCTAAGCGCGGTTGAAGGCCACTTAGCGCAGTTGAGGGCCTTAGCTACTGCCTCATTAACAAAAACGCATAAGGCAAGAGCTTATGTTTTGGGTAATCTTTTGCCGATCAATAGATTTCACCTTGTTAACATCCTCAGTGGCGTTAAGGTGGTTGTACAGAAATGTAAGCTCGGCAAAGTTGTTGGACCAAAATTTAAACTCCCCGGATGCAACATTATCCCCATGAAATCGCATAAGAGAATTGATCTCCATGTTGGCCTGACAGACTTCATCAGTCATGAGGGTTTTTAACCTCTTGGGAGCACCTTGCGAGGTCTCTTCTTGGGCTGGAGTAGCAGATGGTTGAGGTTCACTCTTACTTGGGGTTGCCTTTGCACTAGCACCCCGGGTCCGTTTTGGTTGTTAGATTTCCAACCCTCCTATATCCGATTTTGAAGAGGCAGTCCCTCCGGATCCTCTCCGAGTAGCACGAGCCTCCAACATTAATTTCTTTTGTTCAGCTACTGGTAATTTAGTCATTGTATCTGCATAAGAAGTTGTAAACCTTAGAACGAGAATAATTAAAAGATTGGACAAATAATAGGCAAGCAATTACCCAGGAAAGGGAGTAATTGCGCATCACTTAAAGGTAACAACTCCTTAACCTTCATCATACGGAAAGAATCAAGAACAATCAGAGATTGAGTTTACAGTTCACTCAGTTTCTCAAAGTTGAAACCAGTGATTGGCAGGGGATTCTCGGCCCAATAAAAGGGAAAGTAGGGCTGGCTGTCCAGAGCGTACAACACTTCCGCACACCTCGGCCCACTCTTTACCCTTAAGAATCGGTTCTTATAATTCTTATAATTATAAGTGTACGGATGGAGGAAACTCCGCCTGGGAATTCCGCTGATTTGTATCCAACTACAATTGTCGACACTTTTCACCTCAAAGAAGGAGAAAAATAGACCAATTGTGGAGGTGATATCCAAAACCTCGTAAACTCGTTCGAAAGTATTTATAAAACCCCAACTTTTGGGGCAAAGTTGGGAGGGAGTTATGTTCACGGCTTTTAACACACCCGCCTCAAAATCAGAAAAGGGTATTTTTATATTAAAATCCTCTAGAACCCCAGCATAGAAGTAGAAAAAGTCTTCTTTAACGCCTTTGGGGCGGAGTATGCAAACACACTCTCCGGGAATACACGATTCCAGGACAACATCATCTTCGGACCCAATTGAAGATATTTTCCTTATGGACCGGAGTTTCGCGATTTCTACGTCATCAAAGGTACTATTCTTATGATTCATGACCTCAAGATCAAATGGAGCAGCAGTCGTCATAGAAACCTCTACAAAACCTGAGGAAGATGAGTTAGAATCAAAATTATTCCTAGAAGTAAGAACATCGCCATAGATTTCGTTCATGACTCATTTATACTCCTCTGGCCCTAAAGCACTTTCTATTTCCCACATGCATTTTTCTCACAACTGATTTCTCTCCATTGCATTCATATGGACTTCGTTACTACTATACTCACCGTTTCATTTACTAAAGACTACCCTACTTTCTAAAAACAAAATTGAAGAATAAGATAAGAAGCAGAAGTAGTGGAAAAATACATGCGAGTAAAGAAGCCTTGGAGATTAGAAAGCATTCTGGTTGATAAAGAAGGAAAATGATTTGGATGTAGAAGTGAGAAGAGGAGAGAGGAGGATTCTAATAAAAGACTGAGAGTAGCTTGGGAGTAGCCTTTAATAGTCATTATTATATTGGGAAAATTGAAAGGACACGACCCTCCAAGAAATTTTTGACACATACGGACCTAAGAAGAAAAGCCGACCTATAACCCGACACCTAGTAAATATATCTGGGCTTATGTTACTGCAGAGTACAGCACCCATATAAACGGATATAGTACTCGGGGGGCTTATGTACATGCCAAATATATATGATGCCGAGTTGAGCAGTCGGATAAGGGTACGCACGAACTATACTATGGTAGCAAGAAAGATCGTACAATGCAGAGAGCTAGACAAGCATCATACACAACTCGGCCCGGTCAGGGAACCCGACTCCCATCTGCCGAGTTATTATAAGACCGGGTGCTATGCCCCACTAACCCGACACCGATGCCAGTCACGAGCTCAACAAGCATCATTCCAACAGTTGTATCAGCGGTGGTACATCAATGCAGGCGTTATCCTGTCTTCAAAGCGTGCATTCTTGAAGAAGAGTTACAACAATGATGGTCATGCAATGTCAGAAGGCCAAAAGGCTTCTCTTAATGGCAAGGCTTAAATGAAGGTAGAAAAAGTCTATAAAAGGGGCTCCCACATGAGGGATAAGCAAGACACATTCATCTTGAGACAATATACAACACCTGTATAGCTCCCAAATTCCCAAACATACTCTATAGTATAGACAACGTAGCTCTCCTTGTCCAAAATAAGGAGAACTAGCACTTTTGGTGGTCTAACCATTTTTGGCTAGAACAGTGGTAAATGGAGGTTTGTTCAACATGTTCGAGGCACTTGATTCGACTTGAATCAAGGGGAGAGAAGACATAGTATCAACATCAATAATTAGGCTTGAGTGTGTGGTGACTATTGCTTCTCTTGTATAAACTTTTGCAACAAGATAATAGATATCTTAATTCTAGTTTTTAGAATTAGGGCAGACGTACCCGAAGCGAGGACGAAGGGGGAATTGTCTAAACAAATCTGGTGTTGTTCTCTCTTTCTCTATCTCTTTATTTTGAATTGTTCGCGTTTGTGAAAAATCAATTGATCGATAAATTTCTGATGCCGTGTAGTGCTGAAAATGTGTTTTGAAAACTCATTACAATCACTTAGATTGTAATAGCAAAAATTCTGCAGTAACATTTCATAGGAAATAATACTTGAGGTGTTTCACACACCAAGTGTTCGACGAATTGATCGCACAAAAGATGTTTGTGATATTGTCAAATTAAGTTTACACTTTATAAGTCATTGGAAATTGGACAAACTTAAGTGGTATTTTTTGTATTGATTAATCCTCAAATTATTGATTTGATTTCTCATTAAACTTGTTATTCCATTTGGCTTGTCGCATATCCGATCTTTTCGATAACGATTCGTTTAGACGACTTGGTTCCTCGGCTGCTTCCGTACCTTTTTTTTAAAAACAATATTTTAAGCGCCGACTCTGTTTAAGAATTAGTGATTTATTCAACCCCCCTTCTAGACCATTGCCATTGTCTAACACACTCCTCCTGAAGTTGTTGATGTTCTCATAGATCTTGGAATGCTAAGTGATCACGTAACTATAAATCTAAATCGTCGAAGAGATGTTACCAACGAAATTCAAAACAAAGTGAGCACCCAAACGGATGAATGAGAGGCTGCAACTGAATCCACCAACAAAGTTGATGTGTTGGAGCAAAATTTCAAGCAAAGTCAAGAAGAAATCATAACTTGCTCTAACAACATTGCTGCTTGGGAGAAACAAATCAAAGAATTGCAAGCAAAAATCAAGAAGGAAAAAGAGTGCGGACAAGAGATTCGAAAACTCGACCGCTAAGAACTCGACAAAGAAATTCAAGTCGGAGTAAATCATGTTGATCGAGCTTAAGCTTTGGGATAAGAGACTGACACTCTCAATTTGAACAAAAATTGATCGTCGTCTACTTCTCTCTAAAACGAAGTACGGACGCATGAAAGCCTCTATACCTTTTTTATTATCTTGCTTGTTTATTTGTGATGTTATTTGTTGAAGTTTATTTTGATTTTGGATTTTGTGGTTTGTAATAACTTAGCCGTTTTGGCATTTAATTTAATTTACCATTTTGGCTATAAATTGTACATATAAATTATTTCGCTAATATCATAACTTCCTAAAGCATAGGCTTATATCTCTTCAGATATTTCCCATTTACTCTCAGGAGGCTTTAATTCTCAGGTAGTTCCTCGATTTCATACGCATTATTAGAAAATAATTGCATAACTTGGAATGGACCCTCCCATTTTGGGGACCACTTACCCAGTGTTTTATCTTTCTTATCCATAGGCAAGATCACTTTCCAAACTAAGTCTCTAGTCGAAAATGACTTAACCCTTACTTTCTTATTGTACGTATTTTCTACTCTCTTTTTCTGCCTTCTCAATAATTTCAAAGCACTTAACCTTTTTTCATCCAAGTCGACCACCTCATCGAATATCATGTTCCAATAAGTTTCAGATGGTTGTTTGTTTTGTCTTTGGACTCTAGTTGATTGAAGGTAAACTTCGACTGGTAACACTGCACAATGTCCAAATGTCAATCGAAAAGGTGTAGCCAAAATACTAGTTTAAAACAAAATACCATTACTATTAATTTTTTTTTGAGTATTTATCCATTACATAAACTGTTTTAAAAATATGACTGAGTCTGTAAGTCGAATCAATTGATCCAGGAATTAGAGGGGTCATCGGTTTGGTCTAATTGTTGGATTAGATAAGTCATTTAACCATTAAGAATCGACAAGAACAGACCAAAATCTATAAAAATCGGTTAACCAATTGTTTTTGAAAAATCGACGGGTTAAATGCTTGTTTTTTATTCCTTAAACAAAATAATATTGTTTTTGATAATTTTGTGTAAATAATTAAAATTAAAATACAAGTAGATTTTGTTCAAAACTTATTTGAAACAATTTTCCATTCATAGAATTAAATTTATTAGACATTAACAATTATGTTGTTACATAGTTTAGATTGTAATTAGATTTTATTCAAATTTATTTCGGTTTGTATTTTGTTATGTGTGATGACTATGTTTAGAATTTGAATTTAAAAAATAAAATTGTAAAATTATGATATGCTAAAATTTTGAAATTTTAGTAGGTGAAAATTTAAAATGGAGTACTTTTAGTAGGTGTAAAATTGTAAAACTTTTCTAGTTGTCTCTTATATTTTTCTGTTATACTAATTTGTCCCCATTATCTATATATTTTATTTGCCACTAAAAAAAAAATCTTCAAACATTGAACGTTTATTCACAGACGTAAATAATATAAGTAGGATTTAAAACCACTAAATCCAATCTTAATTGAACTAATACATTAACCCATTAAATTTTAGGGGTGGTTGAAAATATTACTAGTAACACTGATGCAAAAAAAATAGACATCCATTGAGTATGGTTTTTCGTATTCATGGGAGAAGTAACACTGATAAAAAAGTTGGAATATTGAAAGCGCTGTTTGGTTAAAGACAAATTTGAATAAACAATAGCTACGCATAATTTAAGTGTCACATGAAGCCATGAAATAAATAGCTTTTTCTGTTATTACTTTGTATAAATACAAAATCAATTAAAATAAAATACAAGCTAAGCCAAACTAATTTTCATAGCCCGGAATCGAATCCGGAAATTCAACTTCAGAATTTAACCAAGTGTGCTACTACTGATGTGATGTTAGGTTCTTACAAATTTTATTATCAACCAAAAGTCGTAATTAATTTGTAGAGTTTGATGGTGTATATAAAACATGCATGAATGAATTTACTGCAGTTAGAAAAAAAAGCAAGACAAGTGCACTTGTTTGTTTCTTATTAAAAACTAACGTTGATTGTTTCACATATTTTATTTGTGAATTTTTTTCCACCCTATGTATTTTTCTATATTATTTGAAATTCTAAAACTGTTCTTTAATTTCGGAGATATATCTTCGGACGCACCAAAATTTAAGTGAACGTTGAAATATTTCGAAAATGTATCTCCGAAACATTTTGAAAGTTAATATCGCGTCAGACACTTCTCCTCCCACACTTTTCATTTTTCTTCAAATGGACTATCAGGTGTTTATTTTTCACAATGTGTAGAAACCATAAGTAATATAGTTTAGAGTTACTGTATGCATTGTTTGTTGGCTCAAATGGACGATCAAATGTTTATTTTTCACAATGCAAGTAGTCGAGGATGTCATTGTCGTGACTTCTGAATCTCAAAACTTTCTGGAGATACATCTTCGGAATTGTTTAGTGTTTCAGATACTTTGAAAATTTTCGGAGATGCATCTCCGGAAGTATTCAAAGTAAAAAGATTTAAGGTGTTTCCGAAGATGCATCTCTGGAATATTCTACTTTATGTTTTTTTTATTTGCTTGTTTGTTTGTGTAACACCCCCTTTATATACCCCCAAATAATCACATAAATCATTTAGGCACATATAAAATAATTCGCCAGAGTACGATTAAAACATAGTATAAAAGAGGCATGTCACATCATACACTCATTTAATACATCCATCACCTGCTCATAATATTGATATGCAACAGTGGGGTAACTTGCCACAGAGGAACTTTGTCCTTACACCCACATCTCAATATTTAGAATAAAAGCGGAAACATCTAAAATATTGAATAACAACCACTTATATATATACATCAACATATATATACATCATCCAGTATGAATCACAAGCAACATCATGTTTATATACACAAATTTATCAGCAAGATACATATGCAAATGTATCACAAAAGATCAAACGTCCTAGCTACCCGGTGCTACATATCAGAGCCAACCGACCAACAAGGAAAATGAAGACACGCTTCACAAAAAGACCGCCAGATACCTAATCTGCAATGCCTCATAGAGCATCATAAAACAGCAGAAGGGTGAGAAATATTATCATAATAACAATGCATATAATTATGTACTACAACATAAACATATAACACATATTCTCACCACAACTCATCATATATCACAATCTAGATATATCATCAAGCATATTCATTATGCATACATTCACCATTATCATCAGTCCACATGAACACACACATACTTGTTCATTCAACAATGCATCATTATAAGATACAGTTTATATCATTTCCCATAAACATACATATATCAATGTTTATTCATCAATGCACAAACACAAAGATGATCAATGCAACTCATAGAGACCGACTCTCGACTCTATGCAGATGCATGCGGTACCGACTCATCACCCGAGCTCAATTGAAGAACTCAATGGAAATATCCTCCCTGCCGGGCCTACGATATTTCCCCATCGCTCATACCATCATGGCATCCGATGTTTCTGGATTGTTCACGCAGACACAATCCGATTGCTCAAACCCCACAAGGGCACACAATCATTCTGAAGATTCCCACGGAATCAAGTGTAACTCATCGCAACGATTACACCCATTGACTACGCAATGTTCAGAGGATCCTCAATGATCATTTGTGTAATCAATCACTCACACCCAACAGGGACGTGATATTACACCCGATTCTCCACGGAATCGTGACACATGAATGCATGTCATGATGTTTCTCATACAAAATGACCACATACACTCATGCAATGCACACATATTTCACAATATAGTCATGCATATACCATTAAATACACACATTGTAATTTCTTGCCTTTCGGCCATAATTCATCACCACAACATGTATTTCATGAAATTTCACTTCACAACAACACGGAAGTCATACCATATCCATACCATCAACACATTGCATGATATACACTAATTACACACAATTGTAACCGTAAAATTCGACAAAATAACACATTTTCCAATTTCCGACATAATTTAATCGGCCAACAATCTCAAAAACCATTTTTACAAGATAGAACATTTCATAAGCTTTCCAACGATATAAAGAACGTCCCGATCCGAGTTACGGATCAAGAGTTATGAATTTTCAAAAGTTAATAATTTATTGAGAAACAGCCAAATTCGCCTGGCGACTGGCAAATTCGCTTGGCGAATCTGCCTTCTCCAGCACTTCGCCAGCACTTCGCCTGGCCAATCACCATTCGCCAGCAGTTCGCCTGGCGAGCTAGTGGCGAGTCACCAATATAGAAAAACTCCAAGAGTTACAGAAGCTACCCCCTTTCTGTAATTCCAAATTCGCCTGGCGACTGGCAAATTCGCCTGGCGAATCTGCCTTCGCCAGCACTTCGCCTGGCGAGCTAGTGGCCAGACTCAATTCGCCTGGCGAATACCAAATTCGCCTGGCGAATCACACCAGAACCAGAAAAATGCTGTTACGGGTTACACGACCCAAAACCCCCAAAAACCTCATTTTTCATCCCAAATTAATTCCAACAACAAAACAATCATCAGCAATGATTCATAAACACATGGTAATCATACTACACAAATTATATTGATTTCCGACCGTAAAAACATAGATTCCCAATCATTTTATCGTTTTCGACCTAAAACTCAAAAGCTATGGAAACAAGAAAACATCCAAGCAAACCCATACATAATCATACACATTGATAAGATAACAATGTTTCACACCCTTACCCGGATTCCAAGCTCGCTAATTGATCGATCTTGATGATTTCCTAGTTTTCCCAACTTTCTCCTCTTTTCTTTCTCTCCTCTTTTCTTTCTCTTCTTTTTCTTTCTATCTTTCTCTATTTCTCTCTTATTTCTCTTTTCTTTCTATTTTCTTTCTATTCTATTTCTTTCTTCTCTCATTTTCCACTAAATCAATTTAATTCATTTTTCTCACATAATTCTAATTCCACAAAATTTCTAACTTATGATTAATTGAGAAAAGTCTAAAATACCCTCCATTCTAATTTCCCCGAAAACTCTCGAAAACGGTAAAATAACATTTAACACACCAATTTAACAAATAAAATAATTATTGCCCAATTAAAATAAAAGACTCAAGAATAATGGAATAATCAAAATCGGGGCGTTACAACTCTCCCCCACTTTAGAAATTTTCGTCCTCGAAAATAATACCTGATTCAAACAACTCCGGATACGACTCTCGCATCCCACTCTCTAGTTCCCAAGTCATATTGCCTTCCGCAGCGCCTCCCCACGCTACTTTCACAAGCGCAATATCCTTGCCTCTTAGTTTCTTAACTTCGCGGTCCAAAATCCTAACCGGTAAAGCTTCCACCGTAAGGTTATCTCTCACTTCAACCTCGTCCATAGGAATAACATGTGACGGATCCGGAACATATTTCCGAAGTTGCGAAACATGGAATACATCATGCAAATTCGAAAGGTTCGGAGGCAACGCCACACGGTAAGCCACAACACCAACTCGTGAAGTAATCTGATACGGACCAATAAAACGAGAAGTCAACTTCCTCGACTTCAAAGCACGACCTACACCCGTAACCGGCGTAACTCTCAAAAACACATGGTCGCCTTCTTGAAACTCAAGATCTTTCCTTCTCTTGTCATGATAGCTCTTTTGTCTACTTTGAGAATCTTTCATCTTCTCACGAATAAACTTCACTTTCTCCGTCGTTTGTTGCACCAATTCCGGTCCAACAATCGTCCTCTCACCGGTTTCATGCCAACACAAAGGTGTTCAACATCTCCGACCATACAAAGCCTCAAATGGTGCCATACTTATACTCGAATGAAAGCTGTTATTGTAAGTGAATTCAATCAACGCCAAATAACCATCCCAAGCACCACCTTGCTCGAGTACACAAGCACGCAATAAATCCTCCAACGATTGAATCGTTCTCTGGGTTTGACCGTCCGTTTGTGGATGGTAAGCCGAACTCAATCTTAGCTTAGAACCCAAAGCCTTTTGTAAACTCTCCCAAAACCTCGATGTAAATCTAGGGTCTCTATCCGATACAATACTCTTAGGAACTCCATGTAACTTCACAACCACAAGAATATAAATCTCGGCTAACTTCTCCAAAGGATAACTAATATCAATTGGAATAAAGTGAGCAGATTTAGTAAGCCTATCTACAATTACCCAAACAACATTATGACCTCTTTGCGTATTCGGCAATCCCGTAACAAAATCCATCGATATACTATCCCATTTCCATTCCGGAATATCCAACGGTTGCATAAATCCACTCGATTTTTGATGTTCCACCTTAGACTTTTGACAAGTTAAGCATGCATACACGAATTGAGCTACATCTCTCTTTAATCCGGACCACCAAAAGATTTTCTTCAAATCCTGATACATCTTATTCGCTCCCGGATGAATACTTAAATTACTTCGGTGTCCTTCTTCTAGAATCATCTTTTTCAACTCCGCATCATCGGGAATACAAATACGACCACGGAATCTCAAAACTCCAAAATTATCAACCTTAAAATCCTCGTTCTCCTTCATCATCAAATCAACGAACTTCAAATCCAACTTTTGCTTTTCACATACGGTTGCAAGAAAATCATTCGTAACATGTAACATACCAAGTCTCACACTTCTCGGCGTCATTTCACAAACCAAACTCAAATCTCTGAAATCTTCCAAAAGTTCCCATTCTCTCATCATCAATGCGGACATATGTAACGATTTCCGACTTAAGGCATCGGCCACCACGTTTGCCTTACCCGGATGGTAATTCAAACCAAAATCATAATCCTTCAAAAGTTCTAGCCACCTCCTTTGTCTCATGTTCAATTCTTTCTGATCAAATAAATATCTTAAGCTTTTGTGATCACTAAAAACTTCAAATCTTGCACCATAAAGATAGTGCCTCCAAATTTTCAAAACAAACACCACGGCCGCCAACTCCAAGTCATGCGTAGGATAATTCTTTTCATGCACTCTCAATTGTCTAGAAGCATAAGCCACAACTTTTCCTTCTTGCATCAAAACATCACCTAAACCCACCAATGAAGCATCACAATACACAACAAATGGTTCATTAGGATTAGGCAAAATCAAGATCGGAGTCGTTGTCAACCTTCTCTTTAGCTCATTGAAACTTTCTTCACAATGAATATCCCAAATGAAAGCCTTTCCTTTACAAGTCAATTGCGTTAAAGGAAGTGCGAACTTCGAAAATCCCTCAATAAACCTCCGATAATAACCTGCCAAGCCTAAAAAGCTTCGAATCTCCGTAACTGATCTAGGAGCCTCCCATTGTATCACCGCATCTATCTTGGATGGATCAACACTAATACCACTACCGGAAATAACATGTCTAAGGAAACTTACTTCCGACAACCAAAATTCACATTTCGACAACTTAGCATACAATTGCTTCTCTTTCAAAATTCGTAACACAATCCTCAAATGCTCTTCATGCTCCTCTTGAGACTTAGAGTAAATCAAAATATCATCGATGAACACAACCACAAAACGATCTAACTGTTCATGAAAAATACGATTCATGTATTCCATAAACACACCCGGCGCATTAGAAACCCCAAATGGCATCACGGAATATTCGTAATGACCATACCGTGTCCTAAATGCCGTCTTCTGAATATCCTCGCTTTTCACACGAATTTGGTGATATCTCGATCTCAAATCAATCTTGCTAAAGACATTCGCACCAACCAATTGGTCCATCAAATCATCGATCCTTGGAAGCAGATACTTGTTCTTAATTGTCACCTTGTTCAATTGTCGATAATCAATGCATAACCGCATACTCCCATCCTTCTTCTTTACCAACAATACCGGAGCACCCCAAGGAGAAACACTTGGTCTTACAAATCTCTTGTCCAACAAGTCATTCAATTTCTTTTTCAATTCTACCAACTCCGATGCCGACATACGATACGGTGCCATCGAAATTGGTCTAGTACCTGGAACTAGATCAATAGAAAATTCAACTTCTCTTTCCGGCGGCACATCCGTAATATCTTCCGGAAACACTTCTGGAAATTCACACACCACTGGGAACACATTGAGCTCAACTTTGCTCTCCACCGACAATGATGCAAACAAACCGAACAATTGAGCTTCGTCCACTAAAAGTTTCTTCAACTCTTTAGTGGATAGGAAACTCTCAACTTCGTCATCTTCCAAAGAAGGAAACCTTACTAACTTGTGATAGCAATCTATATGAACTCGATTAAATTACAACCAGTTCATACCCAAGATTACGTCCAACCCCTCCAACGGCAAACACACTAAATCCATAATGAAGTCTTTACCATACATGGTCAAAGGACAACTTACACACACCAAAGACGTAGTTACCGACCCTGAAGCAGGAGTCTCAATAACCATTTCAGCACCCATCAAAGTTAGCGCAAGGTTCAAACGCTTCGCGCACTCAGACGAAATAAATGAATGAGTCGCTCCCGTATCAATAACAGCAACTAAAGGTATACTATTAATAAAGCATGTACCTTTAATCAAACAGTCTGCATTCGTAGGGTGATCTTGAATACCTAACCCTCTCAAATGAGAGGGTTTATATAATGCCCCCAGCGCGTGGCCAACGGTCCCTATTTTCGGGGCGAAATAACCGTTTTCCAAATAAAAAGTAACTACCAGAAACTAGTCGTTGGGATGGGCAGAGATGCCCGAAACTAGCTCTTGCCACACGTAGGGGCGTAGTTACGGGCACAGGCGTCATGATTGTTTCTGCATGGTGGAATCGTGCGTGACGGGCAGTAACTACCGAGGAGGAGCAGGTGACCCTTGGGGTCATCCGACCATATTTTTCCAGTAGAAGGGGCATAAAGGTAAATGCTGCCTCAAATTGGTTGGACTTAGGCAATTGGGCCGTTTTTGGAGCAGATGTGGATTAGACCATGCCTAGTCATTGGGCCAGTCCGGAACAGGAGCCCCACATGTCGTTGCTCCCGAGCATGGGAGTGATGACTTAAGGGTGATTCGTTGTCCCGGGGAGCTCTAGAGAAGGTCGTCGCTTGAGATCCAAGCAACCATTTGGGTTGATCCAAAGATGGATTTGTAGCTCTCATGGCATACTTTAAAAGTGTCAACTACAACTCATTCTAATTCCTCATGGATTTTAAGTTATGGAGTGACCAAAATGACAAAAACATGAAAATGCCACTTTTTCCAACACTTAGTTAAATTTTCACTAAGTCAGAATCTGTTTCACTTTTTCCAAAATGTACGAGCATTTTTCACTTGGATCCAAAAAGTATCAAAACAAACTATGATCACACATGTGTTGTATCACATGAGAGCTTTCCAAAATGGCCAAGAACCCCATCAAATTCCATATGAGCTAAGAGTTGTGACAGTGGCAATATGCCTTGCTGCAACTGTCATAACAAGGAACATTTGAGCATTTTGCTCGATTTGATCAAATTTTGCAAATGACAAACAAGTTTATCCATCTGAACACCTCAAGGGGAGACCAAGGAGGAACCAACCACTACGCCAAACAAGACCTTAGACAGCGCTTTTAAGCGATGTCTAAACCCGCGCTGTTAAAGGTTTAGACAGCGCTTTGGGTAATACCAAAAGCGCTGTCTAAAGGGGGCTATATTTAATGAAAAGTGCTGTCTATGGTACCATTAGACAACGCTTTTTGACATTTTTTAGGTATACCTTAGACAGCGCTTTTTTTAAACGCGCTGTCTAAGTCCCACCATTTTGAACATTTTTAGGTATACCTTAGACAGCGCTTTTTTTGAAAGCGCTTTCTAAGCCCCACCTTTTTGAACTTTTTTAGGCATACCTTAGACAACGCTTTTGGTGAAAGCGCTTTCTAAGCCCCACCTTAGACAGCGCTTTTAGTGTAAAGCGCTGTCTAAGGTATACGAAAATTTTTATATAATTTTTTTTAAACCACAATTTTTACCAGGTTTTTCAACCAGAATTTGACCTGTTTTTCAACCAATTTTTTTCTAGAAAAATACCACAATTTGGAGATTCAAATCAATCCAATTTGGCCTATTTAAATGTACCAATTTACACCAAAATTATATATCCAGAACAATTGGCAATTCAAACCAATATATATATATATATATATATATATATATATATATATATATAAACCAATTTATAATTACAAATCATTACATTTTTTCTACAAAGCATTGCATTCAACCAAAGCATATTACTTATACTAGTACTTTTGCATCCAACCAAAGCATTGCTTCAAATCTACATAGGTCCTGAAAGAACACAAAGATTGTAATTCAATTAAAAGAATACATCAACAATGTCTATAGTTAAAAAGTTACACATATTTAAATTCTCATCAATTAAAGTAAGAGTACAATATTATACCTGATAAAACTCCGAGCTCCATAATGTATTGACACCAATCCTCATTTCTGATATATGACTCATTCGCTATAAGATCCTCATCTTGATCATTTCTATTCAACTCATTCCGTCTAATGCATGACTCATTCTCAACATCAATATCACATTGATCTACACCGCTATCATCAACCACTTTGTTAGATAAAAGCACTATAGACCATTTCGTACTCGTCGGGTCAGTGACATAGAACACTTGTTTAGCTTGAGATGCTAGAATAAAAGGCTCATCTTTGTACCCCACCCTATTAAGATCCACTTGCAAAAATCCAGACTTATCCATTCGTATGCCACTACTATTTACCCACTTGCAACCAAAGATTGGAATCTGAAACTTCTCGTAATCAAACACCCAAATGTGCTCAATAACTCCAAAATATGACAGATTTGCATATTTGGGGTTTAAGTCCTTCATACTTGATATGTGCATTGCTTCAGCTAGGACGGTGACACCACTATTTTGCATAGTACTTTTATCATCTTGTTCTTTGGTATAAAATGTGTATCCATTAATTGCGTATGCGCTATGAGAATACACATGCAAACTTGGACCATATGCCAAACATCTCAACCTTTCTGTTACTGAAGCAGGATCTGAAGAGCGCTTCGAATAAATATGATCCTTTAACCATTGTATGAAACTTTGATTGTGCTCTCGTACTATCCAATTTTCATTTCTGTTCTGATTTAACCTTCGGAGTACATCCTTGTGCATCTCAACATATGGCTCAACCTCATTATCATTGTGCAGAACATACAAATGCACTTGATCCCGTTCATCCCTTGATACTGTCACAATTTTATTTCCAATTAATTTTTTACCATTCTTTTTTTTCGAAAATATGGGCTTTGGGGAGTCCAATCGATTGAACATTTGACAAATATTCAGTACAAAACTCAACCGCTTCTTCAACAATGTATCGTTCAACAATACACCCCTCTGGTCGACTTCGGCTTTTCACGTACCCTTTTAATATTTTCATATAACGTTCAGCAGGGTACATCCATCTCATATAAGCTGGTCCACACAACTGTGTCTCTTTCACAAGATGAACAACTAGATGTACCATTATGTCAAAAAAAGAGGGAGGAAAATACATTTCAAGCTCACACAAGGTAATAACTATCTCTTTTTGTAGTGTTGGTAAGATATCGGGATCGATTACCTTACTACAAATTGACCTAAAGAAAAAACACAAATTAGTTATGGCGCTTCTTACTTTCACTGGCAAAATAGAACGTATACCTATTGGTAGAAAGTGTTCCATTATAACATGGCAGTCGTGTGTCTTTAAACTCTTCAACGTGAGGTCTTTCATAGACACAAGTCTTCTAACATCTGAAGAGTATCCTTCTGGAACTTTAACTTCACTCAGAAACTTACACAATATTTTCTTCTCCTTTCTAGACAGAGTAAAAGCAGCAGGTGGTAGATATGTTCATCTTCCTTTCTTCACGGGTGCTAATTCAGTTCTAATCCCCATCGCTACCAAGTCTTTTCTTGCTTTAAGGTCATCCTTAGTCTTTCCTTTTATATTGAGTAACGTACCAATAACACTTTCAAATACATTTTTCTCAATATGCATAACATCGAGAAAATGTCTCACGTACAAAGACTTACAATATGGCAATTCAAAAAATATCGACCTCTTTTTCCACCCACCTTTGACAACCTTATGTGCAAAAGGTTTGCCAAACTGAGTACGCATATCTTTCACCTTTTTAAAAACTTGGTCACCTGACAACATAGGTGGAGCTCTACCTTGTTCGGTGTCTCCATTGAATTCTTGTCTCCACCCACGGTAGTGATGTTTGGCATTTAAGAATCTACGATGGCCGAGAAAGACATTCTTATGACCAAACTCCAATGCTTCGAATCTGTTTTATCTTCACAAATAGGACACGCTTTTTCACCTTTTATGCTGTACCCTGATAGATTCCTGTAAGCTGGAAAATCATTAATTGTGCTAAACAACATCGCCCTCAAATTGAAACTTTCTTTTCTATATCCATCATAAACCTCCACACCGTTCTCCCACAAGCTCTTTAAATCTTCGATCAAAGGTATCAAGTATACGTCTATGTCATTCCCTGGTTGTTTAGGCCCAGAGATTAACATAGATAACATCATGTACTTACGCTTCATGCATAGCCACGGAGGTAGGTTATAAATCATAAGAATCACAGGCCATGTGGTATGTGAGATACTTTGAAGACCATGCAGGTTCATTCCATCAGTAGATAATGCCAAGCGAAGGTTTCTTGCTTCTTCTCCAAAGTCAGGATAATCATTATTAATTTTCGACCACTGTGGTGAATCAGCCGGATGTCACAACTTTCCATCAATAATTCTTTCATCTGCATGCCAAGTCAGGTGTCTTGCATCGGTTTTACTATGAAACATGCACCTAAATCTCGGAATTATAGGAAAATACCATAAGACCTTGGCTGGAGACAATTTTTTCTTATATCGAGACAAACCGCATTTAGGGCACTCAGTTAACGATGCATATTCGTTTCGAAATAAAACGCAATCGTTTGGACAAGCATGTATCTTATCATAGCTCATGCCAATAGAGCACAACATTTTTTTGGCCTCATAGGTTAGATTGGGAAGAACATTATCCTCCGGTAGCATTTCTCTCAAAAGGGCCAACAACTCTGTGAAACTTTTATCCGACCATCCATTGCCCGCCTTTAAGTTGTACAACTTCAATACCGCAGACAGTCTTGTGAATTTCGTGCAACCTTGATAGAGCGGTTTCTCTGCATCGCTTACCAACCTCTCAAACATTTCGGGACAATCATGAAGATCTTCTTCAACTGCTTCTGCAATCTCTTCGACTCGATCACAATCGTATGTTTCCGTGTCTTTGTCATCTGAAGCATAGGTCGTATTACTTTTCCCCTTCGGTTCAACATTCTCGTTAATTTTCTCACCATGATGTATCCAACACTTATAACTTGGATCAATTCCATGCATCATTAAATGCGATTTCAATCCATCTGCGTCAACCTTACCCACATAACAACAACCCAAGCAAGGAAAATCCATTCGACTGGGGTCTTTAACGTGTTGAACAACAAACTTAACGAAATCCAATACCCCATTCTCGTACTCTTTGGACAATTGATCGGCATCCATCCATTTTTTATCCATGGTTTTCCTACTTATTAAGGTCAACAAAAACACTATTATATGAGGAATCAAAACATTGAATGAGGAGGAAAGTTATGATAAAACATAGAACATTGAATGAGCTTCTAACAGGGCTTCTAACATAACACAGTATTAAAATAACAAAATAACACTAACAACCTCAAGGATTTACAATATTAAAATAATGAGCAATATTAACACTAACACTAACACTAACCTAAACTAACCTAAACTAAACTAACACATTATATAGCAATAACATTCAAAATAAAAAACCAAAAACTCAATATTATTTCACCCGCTAAAATAATACTATTTCTCCTCATATCAAATATAAGCAAAAGTTGGTAAAAAATTGATATATTTGTATCAAATTCATAAAATTTATTGTTCAATTTTTAAAGTTTATCCAACATAAGTCATAACTTTAGTAAAGTGAAAGAAAAACCATCCTTCTTTCAATTAAACATTACACTAGTAGAGTTTGGCAAACATCATAACTTGAAACCACCGTCATTCAAAAATAAACAATTTCTTTTTACATTAAAGAATGAACATAATGAAACCGTGGAATGGAAGCATTCACTGTGATTGGTGTTGAAGATTCAAATTCAATCTCAAAACTGTGTACTCATAAGATCTATGCAACCTCTTTCTGAATCTTCTAGGATGAATTTCATATAAAGAAAAATATGAAACTCACTTAAAACCTAACATAAAAAGAAAAACTCTTACCGGAACAGTGGAGCACGGTGGAGGATGGTGGAGGACAAAGTAGGAAGGACGACGGCCGGACGGACGACGCCGAGAAAGGACGGACGACGGCGGTGAAAGGACGGACGACGACGGTGGTTTCAGCTGGTTCGGTTCTTGTTCGCAGAAAGAGAGGGAAAGAGGGAAAGAATGAAATGAAAAAGTATAGAATACTGATACCGTTTCAATTTTTATTTTAATTAAGAAGAACTTAGACAGCGCTTTTAATAAAAGCGCTGTCTAATTTGGGCCTTAGAAAGCGCTTTTGAAAGCGCTGTCTCATATGGGCCTTAGACAGCGCTTTTGATTTTTTTTTTTTAATTTATAAGACCTTAGACAACGCTTTTTAGTAAAGCGCTGTCTAATATTTTCCTTTAATTTTTTTTTTAATTTATAAGACCTTAGAAAGCGCTTTCCTCAAAAGCGTTGTCTAAAGTCTTATATTTAGACGCGCTTTTATTTTTCTACGTGAGCAGTTTCCGTGTTTTCTAAATTTTTTAACTTATAGCAGCGCTTTTGTAATAAAGTGCTGCCTATGTAGTGCTGCCAAAGGACACTTTTGGCGTAGTGAACACTGATCCATAAGCCTCCCAAGTCTTTGGAACTACAAGTAGCATGTCAAACCTAAAAAGCCTAAAAGGGGGATAAGACTCCAATTTTGTTTTGGAGCATTCAGTGGATGCTTAGAGGTGGCATGTATTAGAGCGCATATGAACACTTCAGTCAAGCCTTATCCTTGAATCAAAGAACCATAGGCCTGTGCTCTAATCTCAAGTCAATGGCTAGAGGAGACTTGTGATTCCAAAGTGATCACATTGGCCACAGACCTGTACAAGTTGCCATTCCCTATTCCTTGCAAAACAAACTTGCTATACTATAAATAGAGCTCATTTGTGATCAGTTTAAGTACACCAAAGGCCTACAACACTTGCCTTTCTCAAAATCATCTTCTCACTCTCAAAAATGCATTTCTTAGCAAGTCACTATCGAATTTTTCAGTAGAGAGCAATTCCACTCAAACCAATTGCTCTAACACCTCATAAACATCATATGTGAGCTGATCAAACACTAAACACATAACTGTAACACTGATTTCTCAGAATCACCAGCCAGTTGCTCATGTTTTCAACCAAGTTGCAGTTGAGATGCCATGAAGTGATCCATCCATTTCCAATCAAGTCCAAGCATTCAAGCACACTCCATATGGTGTAGGGAAGCTGTTCAGATCATCACAACTCATTTGTAACACCTCTAACTCAAAAATCACATTGCTCTTGCTGTCACGACCTTCAAGTAAGCCTAACCTTGGTAATCTCTTAATCTATGCATATTTCCTCGCACAATACTTTTGCCAAATGTTCATAATCATTCATAGAGTGTTTCCCCTTAATTAATTGCTTTGTTTGGATCGTGTATCAAAATTCTCAGCTTTCATGCAAATTTTAGGGTTCTTGAGGTTTTGTCTTGATTTTTTGTTCCATGCTTAAAATAAATGAAATTAAAAACCATAGACATGATCGTGAGGTGAAAACGAGCATATTGATATGTGGATTGTGTAATTTCATCAAGTATTCAGTGATATTGAATAGAAAATGCAAATCTGAGCAAAACTCCCTTCGCGCGTGTTCTTGGCCCATGTTCTTGGCGCCTTTTTCACAAATTTGAATATTTGAATTTTGTGATTTTATTTAATTGATTCAAAAATTAATTTCTCTGTGAATTTTAATGATTTTGAGTTGATTCTTTTTTTAATAATTCACAAAAATGTTAAAATATTTTATTTTATGAAAATTTCCCAAAAATATTATTTATTTCATATACTTGATATTTTTGCAAAGAATTAACTTTTATTTGTTTTTTAACATTTAAAATATTTTTTCTCTCTTGATTTTCCAAAATTAATTGGTTTCCAATCATTTTGTAGATAAAAACATGATTTTTCAAACATTAATCCAAGATCACAACTTGTTTTCCACACATGTTTGATAATTTTGCTCATTTTAATTAAATTTTTGTTTAATTAAAATACATTTTGAAATTAATTTAGGGTTTTGATCTTAATCACTCTAAACAAATCTTTTTCAAACACTTTGGGCCTCTAATAGAGTGTAAGACCCAAACCCCTTTTAACCAAAACCATTTTGGGCCTCAGATATTATATAAGTCCCTCTGCGTTAAAAGAAAAAATCTCGGCGCGATCGCCAGTTCAAAATCAAATCATCTGGGCCTACCCTCGTGTTATAAGTCCCATTTATTTTTTTAATAACACTTTAGGCCTCTAATAGAGTGTAAGACCCAACCCTTTTTGAAAACCAAAATAATTTGGGCCTCAGTGTATTGTATAAGTCCCGATATAGTTGGAAATTTCGAAACAATAGTCATTTTCAAACTATTTTCAACTGGGCTTCTCCTTGAGTTGTAAACCCTATCCTTTTTATTAAAATCACTTTGGGCCTCTTGAGAGAGTGTAAGACCCATCCCTTTGTACAGAAAAACCTTTCTTTGGGCCTCAGTCAATTGTATAAGTCCTTGTACAAAATACTTGGGCCACTCCTTGAGCTGTAAGCCCCAACCATCTTTTCAAAATACTTTCTCCTTTGATTTTGAATCCAAATATATAGTTGTTATCAAAACTTTCTTTAATTTCTTTGTTGAATAACTAACCACACAGCATGGAAACTCTACAACGGGTAAGTGTTTATCCGCTTTCATTTACTACTTTTATATATATATATATATATATATATATATATATATATATATATATATATATACACACACCTGTATTGTGGGAAGCTGCGCATGGTTAGTCTTCTTTCATACCCTCTTAAATACTTGTCAAATATCAACTGCATATATACTAGCATAGTTATATAGAGTTTTCCCCGGCAACTACGTCTAGCACTAGGTAAAGCCCTGTTGGTCACTCTTAAATATAAACAAAACTAGACCCCCCCGTAGGATTCCAGATACAGTCTTCCCTTCTCTTGGGGTTAAACAATATAGAACAAAGAGAAATGCAATATTCTCGGTGAACCTTTTCTCATATTGTTACCCTTAGAAATTGTCAAAGAAACTCTAACTCCCCAGAGATGATCTTTTCTCCATGAATTGCATCTCTTGAGTTTCTTCCAAATCCTTGAACTTTCCTGGAATGATCTCTTCTCAGTGAATTGCATTTCTTGAACTTTTCTTGGTTTGGGGACCCACAGGCTTCCTAAAAGCACCCCCGCCTCCTCTTGGACGTTGTACAAGGACCCTTCGGCTTCTTAGAAGTTCTCATGCCTTCTCTTGTGCTTAATACAAGGATCTTGATGACCTTTTAAAGGTATAGGACATAACTTAGTCATCCTTTGATAGAGCAGCCTTTCCGGTGTCAAAACTCTGGTCATTTTAGGGTTGATTCTCATCCCTTAATGCCCGTGCCTCCTCTTGGGCATAATACAAAAGATAAAACTATAGTCTTGGACAGTCTAAGCCTCTTGAGTCTCAAAGACATTCTCAAGTTCCTTACAAACATAGGAAAAAACATCGATCACCTTGGATCAATCTCTAGCAGGAACCCGGTCTCTCTCATGAGAGTTCCCTACTTGGACCTGCCTACGAATCTAATCCTCAGCAGTAAGACAACCTCCTCTTGGGCTTTGTACAAATGATTCTCCCTAGCGGAGCTAACCTTTTCAGACTCTCTTGTTGTGTCAATCTTCCTTTTAGCCTCAATCTCGGGCTTCATACGAGACACCAAATCACTCTCTTGTTGAGTATAAAAGACTCTCTTGTTGAGTCAATCTCCTTTTAGCCTCCATCTCAGACTTCATACGAGACACCAAATCACTCTCTTGTTGAGTATAAAAGACTCTCTTGTTGAGTCAATCCCCTTTTAGCCTCCGTCTTGGGCTTTGTACAAGACATATAAAAAACACTCTCTTGTTGAGTCAAACCCTTTTAGCCTCAATCTTGGGCTTTGTATAAGACACATATAAACCTCCCCAACAGAGTCAAAATCCCTTTTAGCCTCAATCTTGGGCTTTGTACAAGACAGAAAGGACATTTTCCCCAAGTAAAACTTTTAGCCTCCTCTTAGGCTTTGTATAAAGAAATTCCCGGTTGAGTCAATCAACCTTTTAGCATCAACTTTGTGCTTTGATCAAGGTACACAAAAATAAACAATCCCTCTTTAGAGATGACAAATTCTCTCTCAGTCAAAACCCTTTAGCTTCACATCTTGGGCTTTGAACAAGATACAAATCACCTTTAGCTTCAATCTTGGGCTTTGAACAAGACACCAAAACATCTCTTTCCTCCCATAGAATAGGAGGAACTACGATCGCTCTGATTTCCCTGTTTCATTAAACGGGAATACGTAGGCATAAGAATCTTCATACTAATCAAACGCTCTAAGTCCAGTACCTTCATATATCAACAAAAGATAATCAGGTCTAGTATCCTAACCAAAAGCCTCACAAATAATCTAGACACTTGTATTCTTAAGAAAATAAACCTAAAGATAGACCCCCCCTATTTTGATAGCATCTGTAAACCAACAGTTTTGACTGTTTAACCTCAGTTTGCAAGCAGGGTTAATTAGAGACATCTATTTCCCTTCCTTAATCAGCTTAACAGGATAAAAAAATGAATCGAACTGTAGTACCAAAGCGATAGTGATTCGAAGCCACAAAAATTGCACTACACCTATTCACCATACTAGAAAGGATTGAGGAGGTAGGCAGTGAGTTGGTCGGTGCTTATGAAGGTGGCCGATGTCAGTTTTACCAGGCCCTATGGTAGACACCTATTTTAATTACTAATAATGTGAAATAATGGATAAACCTTTATTGTGTAGGGTTGTTTGAGAGTTTAGAGTGTTTGATAGTGTTTTAGGGCTAACTCACACATGATTGTGAGAAACTCTATATTTATGTTTTCGTGAGAGATTGAAGATCCCTATTTCATTCCAAGGATGAGGTATTTATAGAAAACTCCTTGGGGTGATTTCCTAGGCTCACTCCTCAGAGAATGTAGCAAGGGAGGATCTGTTCCACCTTGCTCAAGACCAAACGGGCAACCTATCGTATCACTCAGTTATTCACCTGACGTTAGTGTACTCGCTTCTTCATGGATTATCCCTTTTAAGACTCAATAAAAGTATACTAATACAATATATGTAGTTTATCAAGGGATTAAGGCGTTCATCTAAGTTGATACAAATTTAATCTATTAAATAATCTTGAGTATAAACAATAATATGAAATAATAACTTTAATTGAAAGGGTCAAATAAATAAAGAGTAAAGAGGAAGTCCAAAATTAACCTTACTTATATCATCTTTTTATTATTACTTTTAGAGCATTTAACTTGGCACACCAAATGTACCTGACACCCCCCAATTCAACGAATTGACTATTTTAACCTTGTAAAATTTTCAATCATTTTCAAAATCCACTAAAAATTTTTCGAATTTCCAAAAAATCCAAAGCGATACCAGAAATTTTGAAAACAGTAAGTTTTTTTCTAGAAATTTTAAAATTTATGTGAGAATCCTTTTATTTTTTACCGAGAATTTATGAAATCTGGTATTTTTATATGCATTTTTTCTATAAATTTCATAATTCATGGTATTTTGTTTATAACATTTTACCAGAAATATATGAATTTTCGACAGTTTAAAATTTTTGGATTTTTCCTGGAAATTTTAGAATTTCTGGTGATATGTGGGAAATTTCAAAATTTATGGAAGTTAACTGATATTTTGTTTTTTTTCGGGTTATGTGGGAAATTTCATAATTTGGATTTTTTTTTAAATATAGGGCAAAAAGAGACACCATTGCAGGAAGAGCCACATATAGAGCGATAACCCAGGCTAGGACAACTGAGGCTGAGTCTTGCCAGCTCCGGACTAGATGAGTAGTTCCAACCGGTTCATATCGGAAACGATTGGCTGAGCAGGGGCAGATCCGCACACCCCTAGTTGTCGATACAAATGCGATACTTGTTGCTGATCAGGTGGCAGATGAGGTGGTCCAACCATATGCCCTTATTGCTGATGAGGTGGTCTAGCCAGATGCCCATGTTGCTGATGAGGTGGATCCCACAGATCCGGTCCCTTCTGCTACTGCTGATATAGAGATTATGATTCCTGCTTCTAAGAACCTGTCTGTGCACACTGATGGAGGGTTCCTAGGAGGACCCATTGACTGATTGGTGCTTACAGAGTATGCTGACCAAGTGGCATACTGATTCTGGCAGGGAGAGTTATATAAATTTTATGTTTAACTTTAATATATATATATATATATATATATATATATATATATATATGTATATCACTGTTCCATGACGTGTTAAAAGCTAATTGATACTTTTCTTAATTTGATTGTTAGAGGATTGTCTCCCACTAAATGTGACATCCCACGAGTCGAAGATGAAGAACTTCCCCAAGACTCTGATACCTGAGCAGGTCAGGAGAATTGTACATAACTTTGGTCTCCTCTCAGCTGCCGGCTGCTCACTCACCCTGCTCGATGCTTAACTTCTTACTGCTTTTGTTGAGCGATGGCACAAGGAGACATCTTCCTTTCATCTTCTGTTTGGAGAGATGACTATCATTCTAAATGACGTCTCCTCCTCGTTTCATGTCCCCGTCGTTGGTATATTTTTCACCGCTCCTGTTATTAGCCAGAAGCTTGCATGTATGATGGCCTCATGGATTTGGGAGTTATCGATGAGGACGTGCTAGAGGAGTTTGATTTTAACAGAGTTGTGATTGCCTTTGAGACCAGTCAAGTTGTTGGTTATTTGAGTCTATTCCAGGTATACTTGAAATTCTTATTTGTAGTTTGGCTCTTATTTAATTGTTATAAATAACATTTCTTACTTATTATTAGTTGTGTCTGTGTTCTTTTATCAGTGCTGGATATATGAGCATTTCCCCACCATCTGTGATAGGAGGGTGCAACATACCCCTGAGGGCACCCCACGAGCGAGGAGATAGAAGGCCAAACAGGCACATCCAGGTGGTGTTATAGAGTACACGAGGAGGCCTGATGTCACTACGCCAAAAATGATTTTAGGCAGCGCACCTTAGACAGCGATTGTTTCCAAAAGCGCTGCTATAAGTTAAATAAAAAATAAAACACGGAATGTGTGTACGAAATTGTGTAAAATCGCTGCTAAAAAGCCCACCTTAGACAGTGCTACTCAAAAGCGCTGCTAAAAGGCCTACCTTAGACAGCGCTTTAAAAAAGCGCTGCTAAAAGTCCAACCTTAGACAGCGCTTATTAAAAGCGCTGCTAAAGGTCCATGTACGAAGCGCTGCTAAAGGCCCATATTAGAAAGCGCTTTACTCAAAGCGCAGCTAAAGGCCCAACTACAAAGCGAAAGCGCTGCTAAAAGCACTCATTAGACAGCGCTTCACAAAAGCGCTGTCTAAAGTCGTTTAAAATTAAAATTAAAAAACAAATTCTATTCATTCTTTCTATTTTCAGAACTGTTTCTCTTCTCTCGCGAAAAACCCTAAACCCAGAAAAAATCTTCTCTCCGTCCTCTCATGCACCTCCGTCCTCTCACGCACCTCCGTCCTCTCCGGCGAGGCTCCTGGGTTCCATAATCTTTTAACTGAAGCTTTTTCAAGGTATGATTCTATGTTTCTATGATTCTGTGTTTCTTTGATTGATTTGGTTCGTATTTTCTATGCTAAGTTTAGTGTTCATCAATTTAAGAACTCACTCTGTGTATGATTCTGTGTATCAATTTAGGAACTCCCCATTTTCTGACTTTGTTGAAGTTATTGTTCTGAACTCAATAAGTGAGAACAAAACACATTGCTTTATTATGCGAAGTGATTCTTGCTAAAAGGTCATTGTGGATATAATTGAAATTTTCTGACTCTGTTGATGTAATTTTCTCTTTAATCTTGGCACATGTCTAACATAGATAATAGAATTGTGAGAATATTGTGATATTGCATTATTTTGTAAATGAAATGTAACAAGTATATTTATACACTACATATTACAATCTCTATTCTGTTCTGTTGATTGTGGAAAGAAAACAAAACAAAATAGTAGAACTCAATAAGAGTGTCGGCTAATTTAGTGTTTCAGTAAAAATGTTTATGAGTTTTCGTTGGAATTGTAACTATTACAATCTCTTATTACAGGTTAGATGGCTAGTAACGAGGATCATCCACATGATGATTCTATTCATGATGGAGATGAGACCAGTAATGCAGTGGAAAGGGAAATTAGACGAGGAATTACAATTATGAAGCGACTCATTCGTGATAGAGATCGAGGCATAAAACATGATGTGCATTGGAGTCAAGATAACCAACTAATTGAGCCTAACGGTTCAACGTTGACAAGTTATCTTGGTTCAGTTGCAAGGAGAGAATTTCCAATTACTTGTGATGATTGGAGAAACAAAGCGTTGAAAGACACTAAAGACAAAATATGGATTGAGATACAGGTACCGTATGTGATGTTATTTGTTTTTAATGACGATTATGTATTTAAATTACTTATACTAACGCACTCTGTGTATGATTTTCGTAGAGGTCTTTCAACATTGATGATACCAGAAAAGATTATATACTCGGATTGGCTGGAAAAATACATAGAGGGTTTAGATCTTTTTTATCAAACAAGTTTCTTAAGGATGCGGATAAAAAATTTATTGATGCAGAGCTTCCACAGAAATATGCAGATTTGATTACACCTCATGAATGGGAAACTTTTAAACCCAAACAAAAAACCCCAGAATTTGAGAGTGTAAGTGACATAAATCGACAACGAGCATCAAGTCCCGCGTTTCCATACAAAAAAGGGCGTATGGGATATGCACGCTTACAACAATCTATAGTAAGTATCTATAAATTGCAATGATATACTTGTTCATCATGAGTTATTTTTGATCATGTTATTTGGCTTAATGTGTAGTTAACAAAGGAGAAAAGTTCTGAAACATCTCTTCCGGACCATGTTTTGTGCAAGGAAGCCCGTGTGGGTAAGGATGGAGTTGTTAAAGAAGATGTTCAACAAATTTTTGAGAAATGTGTAAGTATAACATTATTGCTTGAATTAAATCAAAAGTTTATTAACATATAATTAAGTCAAATTTTCGATATTCATATGAATTTCAGGAGACTCTATCTCAGTCTATATCTCCAGATGAAAACAATGATTGCAGGAGGCTACTTAGTCGAGCATTAGATGTTCGTGAGTATTCTGGTCGTGTGAGGGGTAGGGGATATGGGATCACTCCAACATCCTTGAAAGAACCAAAGAAAAAAATGGCTAGCAATAAAGAACTGCAGGCAAAGTTGGAAGCATTAGAATCTGAAGTTCGTGAATTGAAAAAGGAAAAAGAAAGAGATCAAGCTTCAGCTTTTAAAGATACTACTGAGAAAGATAGTATCAATTGTAATTTTCAACCGAATATTCCCGAGGTAATTATATATATTATTATGAAATTAAATTAGCTTAATTTATTTAATTGACATATATACAGATTAACAGTGTCATATTTATTATTGGTTTTAGGGCATTTCCCGTTGTCAACACTATTTATCGTCACCGACTTATCGGATGGTTGGCAAGGGAAAAGTGCACAACACTTTGGGAGAAATGCTTCACCATAAACCGCTCCCCACTGGATTTTTGAAAGTATCGATTGATATTGTTTTAGAGGGGGATGCCTTATTACCACTACCTGACTATGTTTCGGATGCAACATTGTTGGGAGATGCAATCGGATCGTTTGTTGCATGGTCGTCAAGCCTCATTTGCCTAGATGATAAGGTAAGCTTAAAACCATTATGAACGTTTGGGTATTCAATTTTTTTATGGGCATTTTACTAACATTTTTTTTACATGGTAATGTTAGACTCCAACAAAATCCAAATCAAATGATAAGGAGATTATGCGGCAAACCGAGTCAGTTGCATCGAGAAAAGAGGTACAACACAATTATATGATATTTATGCATGGAAAATGTTAATTCGTGATCTTATACTTCACCTAACTAATTATATGATATTTAGATTCATGCTAAAGAGATTGAACAAGTCAGTAGGGGTAAGATACCTGAAATTAGCAACATTCCCAAATAAACAAAGGGTGTTGCTAAGAAGACCGCTGCTAGAAAAAAACCTACTTCTCAGTATAGGTCGTGCCTTCAGACATGTTTACTTATAACAAATATTCTGGATGGTGGTACTCGGCTTATACCTATGGAGGAAGGTATTTTTGGTTTTGAATATTCGGAAACAATTGATAGAGAGGATATGGAGCAAGTTTTTAAACATTTGGAAATAGGCATCGGTGTTGTCGATACATACATTAGGTATACTCCGATCAACTTTGTTTAATTAATTGAACAATTTATTTACTCATTTCAAATGAATAGTCTAATATGTTAATGATGTTTTTATTTAAGGTTTCTGTATGACAAATTGATGCGCCCGCGTGGATTGGAACAAAGATTCGCTTTCTTATCTCCCATGACTATCAACTCATGGTTAATCGTACAGAAACCAGATAAAGTCATACAGTATGTACTCGGTTTATTTATGGCCAGCAAAGATACAGAAAAATTGTTCTTTTTACCATATAATACTGGCAACGGGTTAGATTTTCATTCTAACTTCATCTATTATAATTTTTTGTTTTCTGAAGTTGTGTAGAAAGTTTTCATCTAACCTTTGTTTAATCTTACAGTGGACATTGGTTGTTGGTGGCAATTAATCTGATAAGAGAAATTGTATATTATCTGGATTCTTTACACAATGATCAAGCAACATACCCAGATATGAAGAAGTTGATTGATACGTAAGTGAGATTGTTCTAAATATTCGTGTGTATATTTATTTATTTATGTGACATCTTCTAAATATTCGTTTATATTTTATTAGCGTTATACAAGTTTTTCGATCACAAAGAGATATTCAAGTTCCAAAGAGCAAAGCCAACAACATTACATGGATTAGAGTGGAGGTATATTTTCACAATTTTGATTATATTAGTGATGATACTTGATAAAACTAGTTAAGGGGTATATCCTGATATATATCCGTATTTTCTTTCCATGTGTAGTGTCCTCGTCAGCGTAATGGAATAGATTGCGGATATTTCATGTTGAGGTTTATGAAAGAAACTCTTCTTTTGGATCGAATAGATATTCCATCCAAGGTATGGATTTCTAACTCAGGAATTATTTTAATATTTACCACATATGTCTCATATAATTAAATAGTTTTAGCTAAATCATACTATGTTATATTATTATGTAGTACTTTGATGAATTCAAATGTGTTCATTACTCAAAAGATCAATTGGATGAACTTAAGGAGGAATTGTGTCAATTCATTATTGAGCTGAGAGTTTTATAAGGTATATTGTCTTTCTTTCATTGATGAGAATTTTGAGTATATATAAGTTTGAGTTTTGATGAGATAATATGTCGTCATTAGTATATTAAATTGTGTTGCAATGTTGTTGTTGTTTGTTATAGAAGGTTGGAATCATAAATTGTATTGGTGCTGCCAAATATTGATTGATATCTTGGCCATAGAAGGTTGGAATCATATACTGATTTTCATAGGCACTTGGCAATATTCAATAACTCATGATCATTTGTTGACATTTTTAGCAATGCTTGCAGCTTGAATATCAGATTTGGCAATGCTTGCAGCTTGAATATCAGACAAGAACAATGCCTTCTTTGTTTTCTTCTATATTTTGTCTAATGTTGTTGTTGTTTTGTTTCAGGTTATATGTGCAGATGTAGAAGATAGAGCTAACAAGTTCATTGTTGTTGTTTTTTAGCTTGAATATCAGATTTTTTGTAGCTAACAAGATATATGAATTGTTGTTGTTTTTTAGCTTGAATATCATAAATTTTTTGTATATATAAATTATTGAATTAAAGATGAATATATAAATAGACAAATTTGGTGCATATTTATTGGATTGAAGCTCTAATTTATGAAAATTTGGTGCAAATTCAAAATGCATATTCTGGTGCAAAATGTGGTGAAAACCTGGTGCAAAATATGGTGATAATCTGGTAAATATTTATTGTATATATCAGACAGTGCTTTTTTTAAGTTTTATATATAAAAAATTCCGTGGACATTAGACAGCGCTTCAAAGAAAAAAGCGCTGCCTGAAGTGGGGATTAGACAGCGCTTTAAATAAAAAGCGCTGCTTAAAGTAGAGAATAGACAGCGCTTTTAAAGAAAAGCGCCGTCTAAAGCAATGCCTAAAGATAACCAAAAGCGCTGTCTAAAGTCAAAGCGGTGCCTAAAGGGGTTCTTTAGACAGCGCTTTTACAGACAAAGCGCTGGCTAAAGTGACAAACAGATTGCGCTTTCAAAGTAAAAGCGATGGCTAAAGCAGACATTTAGCAGCGCTTTCTCATTAGCTAAAGCGCTGTCTTTACTTATAGCAGCGGTCGAATAGGCAGCGCTTTTAAGCGCTATCTAAGCCCAAAAAAAGCGCTGTCTAAGCCCGTCTTTGGCATAGTGTGTGCTACCTGTAGATGATGTCATACTGATACCATACCCAGGTCATAGAGTCCACCGTGAGTATGATGAGTCTTCTTTATTTTCTGGTTATATGCGGTGGGATACCTTAGTTGCTAGACACTTTTTGAGAGGTGTCTACGACAATATGGTTATGTCCAGGGAATTCTACGACCAGTTCCGGATGTTCCAACTGCGAGCATTGACAAGTGGTTTCAGAGTAACATCATCAGCTCTACTAGTGCCATTAGAGATAACGTAGTGAGGGTTCAACACGATTCGCAGTGTGAGGATGGTTACTTGGAGTGGTACCTCACCGTTTCTTGGGCAATACACATAATCCGTAGGGGACCTATTTAGACATTATTATTATTATTATTATTATTATTATTATCATTTGTATATTATTTGTATATTACGTGTAGCATTACTCAGACATTTGCACAATATTTTTTATTAGATAACGTTTTGGATCTTCTTTTTTTTTTTTTAATAGGCAAATTATATTGATGAGAGCAAAAGAGATGCTCCAAAAAGAACAATACAGGAAAAAAAGAGAGCCACACCCTAACTGCTACAAAAGCTAAGAGGCGAGGTGTGCCAATCAAGAAAAGAGGGGGAACAAGAAAATTTACAAGTGAGACGCGCCCAAATCCACGAACAATGAAGGATTGCCGACATACATTCGATAAAGCTAAAGGCTTCTCCTTTGAAAATAACAGCATTGCGTTTTGTCCATAAACACCACGTCGTTGCCAACCAAATGGAGCCGATTAAGTTTCGCTTAGCTGGATTTTTAACTTTGTCGCATTCGGCCGGAAAATCTGCGAGATCTAGAATAACATCCAAATTCTCCCTACCAACCCAAAACCTCACCTTAGCCCAAATATTCCTAGCAATGTAACAATCCTTGAACAGGTGCTGAGAATCTTCGCTGTGACGGGAGCACAAAACGCACATCGAATCTCTGGGTTCCGTTAAAATACCTCTCTGAATCAAAAGATCTTTCGTAGGGAGACGGTTTATCAACAATCTCCATCCAAAAATCAAAGTCTTCGGAGGAGCTCTAAAGCTCCAAAGACGGGCCAGCACTTCTAGAAACCGGTTATCGTATCTGGCCAGCACTTACATTGATGAATGATGAACATGATTTTACATTTGACAAAAGGTTACATAACTTAGAAAACTGATTACATAATTTAAGAAAACAATAATAAATAAGAAAAGCTAAACACTATCAGATGATTTTGGATGTTTCAACATCTTAATTATGTCGTTGGTAGTTTTTAAATCTTCGCATCTAACTCGACCGACCCCTTAGTAAGCCTACGACGAAATGGTCTCCACATAACCGTCAAATCTTCATCGGTCTTCAACTCAATAAGGTTGTATTTCACCCTTCCGTTAGTATCAATCCAATCTTCGTGAAACTCAATCTTTCTCACTTTTTCGTTATCGGTATTAGACAATAATTCATTCAACTTAGATGTCAAGGCAGCGAGAGATGTGGTGTCATCCGAAAGCCGAAACTCTACAGGAGGTGCAACTTCGTTGAAGTACACTTCCGCCTTAATCAAAAACTGAGGAAGAGACATTTTGAGATGTTTTTCTCAACAAAAGATGACCCTTGTTTATACAACTTTGAATTCATTCTAGACCACACAAAACGGTCGATGCAATCACAACTGTCCAAAACTGTCAACAAAATCCTAACAATTTGAAATCTTATAAAATTAAACTACCAAAAATTTCACTTTGGTTGAAATTTCCGGTATAACATAGTAATTTTTAAAAATACCGATAAAATTGTAAATGTCCCAAAAATTTTAAATGTTCTGGTATACCGTAAATTCTAAATACAATATCAAAAATTTTCATTGTATTAGAATGTTTGAATTGTCAATCGAAATTTTGTACGCAAATTTGATTCAAATTTTTAGTAGGGATACTTTTAAAATTATGAAATTATGTGGGGAGTCAGATACAAAAGAGAGTGTGACAAGTTAAATGCTCGTTTTAGAATAGTTTGATATTGCTTCGAGAGTACTTTTTATCTAGTTGTGTCTTATATTTTTCTTTAGTTTGATTGTTTTATTTTCCGTTTGCAGACACTTGTGCTTTAAACTTTCTGTTATACTAATTTGTCCCCATTATCTATATATTATATTTGCCACTTAAAAAAACATCTTCAACATTGAACGTTTATAATTAACTTATTATGTTAAATACTTTTAAACATATTAATTAAATTCAATTTATAGAATAAAAAAAACACATTAGCATTGTAAAACATATTGCAAATAAAAATTAAGACATATGATTAAGAAAAAAACTTCATCAAAAATAAATCAAACCTGTTTTTAATTCTTTATTAATAAAAAACAATAGCTACGCATAATTTAACTGTCACATGAAGCCATGAAATAAAGCAATTAAAATAAAACGGACCCAAATTTGAATAAACAATAGCTACGCATAATTTAACTGTCACATGAAGCAATGAAATAGCTTTTTCCGTTATTAATTTGTGTAAATACAAAATAAATTAAAATAAAATACAAGCTAGGACAAAATAATTTCCGTAGCCGGGAGTTGAACCCGGAAATTCAACTTCAGAATTTAACCAAGTGTGCTACTACGGATGTGATGATATGTTCTTACAAATTATATTATCAACAAAAATTGTAATTGATTTGTATTAATTCAATACACCATAATAAATGCTAGGTAGATTGGTCTCTTGATGACTGCATAACTTTATACTCCATGTTAGCCTCAGCAAACAAAAATTGTGGCAGCTGCAAGAGTTGCTGGAAAGAGGGTGAATGTCGATGTTGATCCATAGGTATATAAATTGTTAGTTTATTTAATGAATTACAGAGTTTGATAGTGCATAATATGAATGGATTTACTGAAGTTAGAATTGTTTGACATATTTTATTTGAGGAATAAACCTGCCACCCTCCCACTTATATATGACTCCTTTAATTATAGTAAAATTTTATTTTTGTCCTTCAATTTATTTTTTGGAAATCATGAAATTTAGAGTGGTCTATCGAAAATTTCGTGATATATACCAGAAATTTTGAAATTTTTCATTTAGAAATTTCAAAATTTCCAAAAAATAAAATACTGGAAATTTTAAAACTTATGAAAAAAATATTTTTTTACACTACCACCAATTTTTCGGCACTGCAAAATCTTTTCAAAGACAATTTTGAGATTAAGAAAGTTTTAGGGTGCCGGATATAATTTAGAGGACGGCAGGTTAATTTCTCATTTTATTTATATTTATAAAACTCATGTATAGAAAACCTTGTTTACATTTGGGATTAAACTTGCCCAAATTAGCCTTGTATGTATCTAGATGCATACTCGCTACAGAGCTCGTCCAATGATATTTTCACTTCTAAGTTATAGATTTGCTGTAAGATTCCTAATTTGTTAAGTTCATACTGCATGATTTAAGATTCTTATAAAAAAATTTGCAATTGCTAATACCACCATGGTACATTGTTTGTAGTTGAATGTAACAAAACATGTGCTGCAGCCAAAGTATGAGATACTGACTGCTGATGAGAAGCAAGAACTACTCAAGAAATATAGGGTGGAAGAGAAACAGGTAAAGTTTGTAAACATGCTTGTTGGCTGTCTATAACTTGCTAGCACTATGTAGTAACTATTCATTTTGATTTTAGCTTTCAGATTGATTATTTTAATGCTGAAGCGTAATACAATTGTAAAAACATAGCTTTTTATATTGATTATACCAGTAATTATTTCTTATTTTTGTTGTTCTTTTTAGCTACCTCTCATGCAAAGAACTGATGCCATAGCTAGCTACTATGGGCTGGAAAAAGGACAAGGTGTCAAGATCTCTCACAGTGGCGAGATGTTTAATTCTCTGGTAACCTATCGCTGTGTCGTGTAATAGTTCTGTTGCATTATGCTGCCATATATGAAACAGTCACAAGTCCAATTATATTGTTTTAGAACCTAACGTACTTGCTAGAAAGATTACAAATGGATTAATTATTGTTTAGCAAATTCTATTGCGAGTTCATTCTGTGGTGCCTATGTATGTTAAAAACTTGTGATGTTGGAAACTTTATGATACTGACAACATCACTTCTTATTAAGAGGCTTCATTATTCAATGCTTATACACTTTGCAAATTTCAAAAAGGATATAGTTATAAAGGGTGAGTTATATAATTTTAACAGATGAAGTCTTCATATGTTTTTGTTTCCCTTGGAATATTTTCTCATCTGACTGTAAGTACAAAAGGTGTGAAGCAAATTTCCTCTACATGCATCATTACGAATATGGTAGCAGCGCTTATTAGACCGAATATGCTAACTCGCTAAGCTCAGACTCATGGTTTCACAATACTAACAGCGAAGACACAATATTATCGTCAGACTAGCCATGTCATACAAAGCAACAACTGCATTTATAATATGCACCTCGCATATGTTTTTGGTCTCCTTGTTCAACCTCTGAAGAAAATTGGTCTATCTGGTGAAGAAAGGGATCCAAAATGGTGAGAAACACGACTTGTTGAAAGAGCCATCAATTTAAGAGGTTTTCAAAATTAGAGCCTAATTTTAAAGATCTCAAAATTTACAGTCTAAAATTTAAAAAATAAACGAGCTTCAAAATAAGTGGTAACCAAAGTTCCTTGAAACTAAAATAAGAGTTTCAAGACCTCAACTTTTTCACTCAGTTTTTTTATTAAGGGTGTTTTCAAGTTATTAAAACATGGCTTGTTTTCGAGTATTTGCTGTAGCTTGTTTTCAAGAAAGTTCAGAGGTGAAATCTGTGAATGCTCATGAAAATATCAGACTAGTTATTTGAGGTTTTGGAAACTCATCCTAGCTTCATACGATTGCATGATTGAATTGACTTTGGTTGAAATAGGTGAGAACAATTAGGCTTGTTTATATTTGTCTAAATATAAGTATTATGACGGTTTCATATATCACAATTTTTAAAAACTGGATTTATCTCGACTATTAGAACAAGTAAATTGTAATAGTTTTAATTGACACAATTTTCAAGACTTGAGTTAAAGGTTTGTCTGAATACTATTATTGAATAGTATTATCTGGAAAAAAATATGTGTTCAGATTTGACTCTCTAGACAAGATGAAAGAGGTAATTTTAAAAATTTATAAAGTTCAAGAGAAACATATAAATTAATAAAATACACATGTACAATCTAATTTATAGAGCTTTTCATGTTGGTTATTTTACCCTATACTTGTAAAGCAAGGAATTTACTTTGTCAATTTAGTGCATATTAGATCATTAAGTTGCCACTTGTCTCCTTCAAACCTACCAGACATGTATAGGTATTTGCAAGTTGCCTTAGCCACGTCTTTAAGTCAGAACACAAGTTCTTCATGTTACTATGTTTTTATCTAGTACTTTTATATAAGGGTGACTGATATTAATTCTAGAAAGACACAACAGTACTGAACCTGAGTTCTGACTTCAAACATGATTAAATGTTACATGTGTAAATATATGGTTGTTTTCTTCAGCCTCAAGTTGTCTTGATAGCACATTTGGGTGGTCTCTTGATCACTCTGAACAATCTCAACATGTTTATTGGACATCATGTACTTCATACACTTATGTATAATGTAGACATAACAACTCCAAAGAGGTTGAAGGAAGGTCTCTATATGATCATGTTATACGAGGAATAAGTTTTTATCATGAGGTATTTTACCTTGGTCATATCCACACTTTCCTCCGCTCCGAACACATTTTTTTCAGGGTGATGTACCCCTCTACCTATACATGTTCACTTCAGAAATCAACTAATGAGCCTTGTAAAGCTTTGAGGTCTTCGAGATCTAGGCGGAGTCTCTCTAAGGCATCCTGGTGGAGGATGTCCGCAAAACCTCCTATATGAAATATCACTTATTTAATTTCCCAATCATCACTCCTCACACCTCACAGTTATCATCACTTGGTCATTGTCATGGAGATGGATTCTAGAAGCATCCTTTCCATAGAAGGTGATCTCAGATTTCATAGTTTCTTATGTGCCTAGCTCAGGGCTGGCGGGTGAACCTTCTATGATCATGACTTGGCGTGCATATCTCCTACGAGCAGAGTTAGTCTCTCTTCCCCCAGTGAACCCTTATATTATAGTGTTAAGGGTATGGCGCACAAGTTTGTCTTCATCTCCCTTTCTTGGATTTAGAGCTCCCAAGGAGATCTCTCCCTTGAGATCTGAAGCCTCCCGATGATTTGTTTGATCCTCCTCAAACGTATTTCTTTAGGAGATTTTACTGGATGAGGTGTTCAATCTTCTTCTTAAGCTGGTAATAGTCTTCTATGTAGTGGCGCTGAACCTTATGAAATTTACACCACCCATTAGGTTTAGGTCCCATAACGTCTGATTTGGGGGCTGAAAGTGGAGGAATATCATGTGTTAGGAGGACTTCGCACCATATCTATTCATGAAGAGTGTTCATGGGCAGGAAGATTTTTGTAGACCTCCCGCTCCGATTAAAGGTTGCCTTTTCTTTGACAGGCAAAGTATATTGGCTTTGGTGTTGCTGTTGCAAAGAATTAAGATTGCCAGACATCCGCTCCATAACGTCCCTACCATTCTTCACTATGTTGCTCTCATTTCCCTTTATGCAACATTTGACGTGTCTCAATACCTTTGCCTTGGAAGCGGAAAGTCTCTGGGCGATGGATTCATTAAAATGTTCGGCCATCAAACCATTATTGACGAATCTTACAAACATCTCCTAATTTGAGTGGATGCCCTTGGTAGTTTCCTCATTGAACCAATGAAGCTACTCCTTTAAGGATTCTGAAGGGTACTAACGAATATTGAACAGACTGGTGGTTGGCATCTTCCCATGCTTACTCGATGAAAATTAGTGGACCAACTTTTTTACAAGATCCTAATATCTTGTGAATGATAATCGTCGCAGGATCATATACCACCTCAGCATGGCGTCCCTTAAGGTGTTGGAGAGGAGGTTGCACTTTATAGAGTATAAGGCTCAATGATCGTCATTTACATGTTAATGGATGCGACATGCTCTTGAGGGTCACTTCTTCCATCAAATTTTGCGAGTGAAGGCTAAATAAAGATTTTTGGTATGGGGCCCCAAAATCTCGTTAGAGAAAGGTTGAAGATTAAAAAAAATTTGTCTCCATAATGATATTTGTCACATGTTGGCGTAATTGGAGGTTAAGGTCACTGTTCTTCAAAGTTTGGTTGTGACGACACAAATTGCCCATAGTGGTACACATATCTATTATGGCGCATGGTCGCCTCCAAACCCGCTGCCGACTGGAGTTGTTGCTCGCCTGTTCACCATACTAGAAAGGATTGAGGAGGCAGACAGTGAGTTGGTTGTTGATTACGAAGGTGGCCGATGTCAGTTTTACTAGGCTCTACGGTGGACACCTATTTTAATTACTAAAAAAGTAAAATAATGGATAAACCTTTATTGTGTAGGGTTGTTTGAGGCATTAAAGTGTTTGATAGTAATTTTGGGCTAACGCACATATGATTGTGAGAAACTCTAAATTTAGGTTTTGTTTAGGTTTTCGTGAGAGATTGGAAATCCCTATTTCATTCCAAGGACGAGGTATTTATAGAAAACCCGCTTCTTCATGGATTATCCCTTTTAAGACCCAATACAAGTATACTAATACAATATATGTAGTTTATCAAGGAATTAAGGTGTTCATCTACGTTGATAAAAATTTAATCCATTAAATAATCTTGAGTATAAACAATAATATGAAATAATAAATTTAATTGACATATTCAAATAAAGAGTAAAGAGGAAGTCCAAAATTAACCTTACTCATAACATATTTTTATTATTACTTTTAGATCATTTAACTTGCCACCCCAAATGTACCTGACACTCCAAACTCAACGAATTGATTATATTAATCTTGCAAATTTTTCAATCATTTTCAAAATTCACTCAAATATTTGCGCAAATTCCAAAAAATCCAGAGCGATACCGAAAATTTTGAAAACGGTAACTTTTTTTTTCCAAAAATTTTAAAAATTATGTGAGAATCCTTTTATTTTTTAGCGGGAATTTATGAAATTCTTGTATTTTTGTATTCATTTTTTCTAGAAATTTCAGAATTCATGGTATTTTGTTTATAACATTTTACTAGAAATTTATGAATTTCCGACAGTTTAAAAAATTTGAAATTTTATTGGAAATTTCAGAATTTCGGGTGATATGTGGGCAATTTCAAAATTTATGGAAGTTAACTGATATTTTGTTTTTTTTTCGTGATATGTGGGAAATTTCAAATTTTGGATTTTTTTTTGTGAAATATAGGGGAAAGGACGACACCATTGCAGGAAGGGCCACAGATAGATCGACAACCCATGCTAGGACTGCTGAGGCTGAGTCTTTCCAGCTTCGGGTTAGACGAGTAGTTCCAACCGGTTCACACCGGAAATGATTGACTGAGCAGGGGCAGTTCTGCGCATCCCGTAGCACCCGACGCCGAGCGGTAAGATCAGACAAGCAACCCAGTGATGATGCTGAGGTTGTTCATGCTCAAGAAGTGCATGTTCAGGATGTTCATGACCTAGCGGTCGAGACAGATGCGATACTTGTTGCTGATGAGGTGGTCCAGCCATATGCCCTTATTGCTGATGAGGTGGTATAGCCGTGTCGCCGCCACCTCCAGCTGATGTCGATGACCAGCAGCGCCTACATATGATTGTAGTTATTATGGATAACCTCATGGGTTTGGTAAACCCATATGGTGAGGTTTTTACTGGATTATCGTGGGCAACACACATAATCCATAGGAGACCTATTTAAGCATTATTATTATTATTATTATTATTATTATTATTATTATTATTTGTATATTATTTGTTTATTACGTGTAACATTACTCAGACATTTGCACAATATTTTTTTGTTAGATAACGTTTTGGATCTTCCATTGATGCATGATGAACATGATTTTACATTTGACAAAAGATTACATAACTTAGACAGATGATTACATAATTTAAGAAAACAATAATAAATAAGAAAACCTAAACACTACCAGATGATTTTGGATGTTTCAGCATCTTAATTATGTCATTGACATTTTTTAAAATCTTCGCATCTAACTCGACTGACCCCTTAGTGAGCCTACGACGAAATAATCTTCATATAACCGTCAAATCTTCACTGGTCTTCAACTCAATAAAGTTGTATTTCACCCTTCCATTAGTATCCCTCCAATCTTCACGAAACTCAATCTTTCTCACTTTTCTGTTATCGGTATTAGACAACAATTCATTCAACTTAGATGTTAAGGCAACGAGAGATGTGGTGCCATCCGAAAGCCGGAACTTTATAGGAAGTGCAACTTCGTTGAAGTTGCACTTCCTCCTTAATCAAAAACTGAGGAAGAGACATTTTGAGATGTTTTTTAAACAAAAGATGACCCTTATTTATACAACTTTGAATTCATTATGGATCACACAAAACGGTTGGTGCAATCACCACTGTCCAAAACTGTCGGTAAAATCCTAATAAAAATTAAGATATATGATTACGAAAAAAACTCCATAAAAATGAATTAAACCTGTTTTTAATTCTTCATTCACATACGTAAATAATATGAGTAGGATTTAAAGCCACTAAATCCAATCTAAATTGAACTAATACGTTAACACATTAAATTTTAGGGGTGGTTGAAAACATTAGTAGTAGAACTGATGCAAAAAATAGACATCCATTGAGTATGGTTTTTGTATTCACAGGAGAAGGAAGACAAAAGAACTGAATCGAAATGTTGTTTGATGAAATGAATGGACCTTTACATAGTGGCTTATGATTCTTTCTAGGGTGTTCATTGGTTCGGGTACATCCGAACCAAACCAAAATCCAAACCAAACCATTGTGTTTGGTTCGGACATTTTTTTAATTCGTGCAAAAACCGAACCAAACCAATGAAACTCAATGTTAATTGGTTCGGGCAACGGATTTTCAAAATTCTACCCGCGAGCCCGTCTACCCGAACCAATCATAATTAATTAGTATAATATATATCATCATTATCATGAAAACTAGAATGAGGTAATCAACTTCAAGAAGAAGAAAAATGAAACGTCATTTGTGATACGCATAACCAATATGGAGAAACAATAAAATTAAGAATTTTATATTATTTTGGAAAATTAGTTGATATAAGTTAATATTTTTTAAAAATATTTTTGAACATTTGTTTCTAATGTACCCGATCAATCCAACCCAAACCAACCCGTTGTTTATTAGTTTGGTTCGGTTTGGGTTTTATCACAAAATTGTGTAAATCTAATCCAAACCAATGTATATATTTTTGATCGGTTTGGGTATCGGATTCTCCCAAAACCGAATCAAACCGGCCCACGAACACCCCTAATTGTTTCGTTTGATAAAAAGGTTTGAATATTGAAAGTGATGTTTGGTTAAAGACAAATTTGAGTAAACAATAGCTACGCATAATTTAACTGTCACATGAAGCCATGAAATAAATAGCTTTTTCTATTTATTAAAATAAAATACAAGCTAAGCCAAAATAATTTCCGTAGCCGGGAATCGAACCCAGAAATTCAACTTCAGAATTTAACCAAGTGTTCTACTACGGATGTGATGTTATGTTCTTACAAATTTTATTATCAACCAAAAGTCGTAGTTGATTTGTAGAGTTTTTAATTCTTCATTCACATACGTAAATAATATAAGTAGGATTTAAAACCACTAAATCCAATCTTAATTGAACTAATACATTAACCCATTAAATTTTAGTAACACTGATGGTTTTTGTATTCATAGGAGAAGGAAGATAAAAGAACTGAATTGAAATGTTGTTTGATGAAATGAATGAACCTTACATAGTACCTTATGATTCTTTCGTTTGATAAAAAGGTTTGAATTAAAATAAAATACAAGCTAGGCAGGCCAAAATAATTTCCGTAGCCGGGAATCAAACCCGGAAATTCAACTTCAGAATTTAACCAAGTGTGCTACTACGGATGTGATTGCAAGTTCTTACAAATTGTATTATCAACCAAAAATCGTAATTGATTTGTATTAATAGAATACACCATAAATGTAAGGTAGATTGGTCTCTTGATGACTGCATAACTTTATAGACCATCGTTAGCCTACTGCAAAAGAGATTCTGAATAACTTCTGCCTACTCCATGTTAGCCTTAGAAAACGAAAATTGCGGCAGCTGCAAGAGTTGATGGAAAGAGGGTGAATGTTTTACTTCGGATGAATCTCGATGTTGATCCATAGGTGTATTGAAGTTAGAATTGTTTGACATATTTTATTTGAGGAATTAACCTACCACCCTCCCACTTATATTTAGCATCTCTGGTAAAATTTCATTTTTGTCTTTTAAAAATTTTTAAAAATTATGAAATTTACAGTGGTATATCCAAAATTTCGCGATATATATTAGAAATTTTGGAAATTTTCTTTTTTTTTTTATTGGAAATTTCAAAATTTCCAAAAAAAATGATTTTTTTTACACTACCACCAATTTCGAAATTGGTGGTACAATACCGGAAATTTCAAAATTTTCGATATAATACCACCAATTTCAAAATTGGAGGCCCTGATCCAATTTTTAAAATGAACTTCAATAAAAAGAAAGGTAATTTTTTTTTTAAATAATACATTTAAATAATAAAAATATAGATATCATGAATTGAACCATTGACCTTTTTCTTGAAGATCCTGGGCGATAGGCCTCCTTGCCTGTGCCCAAGGCCGGCCCTGTGAGTCATATAATTTTAATAGATGAAGTCTTCATATGTTTTTCTTTCCCTTGGATTATTTTCTCATCTGACTGTAAGTACAAAAGGTGTGAAGCAAATTCCCATTACCTACATCATTACAAATATGGTATCAGAAATTTATTCTCATCAATGTGTTTTGCAAATGAATAAAGTTTCTAGAAATATATTAAGTTTAACTTAAGTTAAAATTTAAAAATAAAAAATAAAAAATAAATTTGTTAAAATAACATAAAAGTGAGAAGTTATGGTTGGTTATTTTATATTCTCATAGGACTGTAAGATTCTCATCCTTTCTTTGACATGTGAATAAAAATGAAGAAATTAATGAACAAAACATATTTCTGAGAATAAAAAATACCCGAGCATAAATTATCAAAACTTGAAACAAATAAAGAAATATGTGAATTCCAATGTCTTATTCCTGGGAATAATATTTTAATTTTATTTAAAAAAGAAATTTTTTTCAAGAATATTTTTTTGTCTATTTTAAAATAATATTAAATTATTTTCAAACTTTTAAATAAAAATTGTTTTTTGAAAATATTCAATTAAAATTTGTTTTCAAAATATAAATTAAAAAAAAAATTATTATTTTTATATTAATAAAAATATAAATCTATATGTTCTAGAAATTACATAAAAACCCCTTCTGGTTTCCTATGCTTCAACGTCACTTGCATTTTCAAAATGTTTCACCTACTACTGCTTCAATGCACCCTTCTGCCTTCCTTCTCTTTCTATTAAATAATAATTCTTATTTCCCATGCAAACACCTTGTCTTATGATTCTCAATTAATGTTCTGCAGTCTACTTGTTTTGCTTTTCCATTTCTTTGTCACCTACAACATTGTTTTACTATTATTATGGAAGATTTGAAATATCAAATGTCTACCCAATTCATATTTGGTGAGCTGTTCAGAACCATGAGTGTCATATTTGTTTAATGTTTACATACACTACTTTCCCCAATACACTTCGTTCTCCCATTATCTCCACCATTCATTTTAAGCCCATTTTCATCTACTGTTCCTCCGTTTTTTCTTTCCTTTCGTCCATCCTTCATGGCTCGACCTTTTGAGAAGATCAGTGACATCAACGACATGAAAGAACTGTGGAAGGTCGCAGTTAGCATACACCATAAATAGTCGGTTGTTTCGAACAACAAGGAGCACTTCAAAATGACCGTCGTCGATAAAGATGTAAGTTAGCCTACTGATTATGTTCTCTTTTTTATGAGGTACATGTAGCATTTGTCGATTTGAAATGATTTAATTGCCCCATGTTTTATTTCTTCTAAAATATGTCATTTGTGAGTTATTTCGTCCATTTTTTCTTTGTTTTATAAAGATAATCATCCATTTCAATACTGCTTTATTTGTTGCACCTTTATTTCTCACGTTTTTTGCTTAAATATGTCATTTTTGTGTTATTTAGTCCATTTTGTCTTTCCTTTCTGAAGATAATCATCCATTACGAGTTGTAAAAGACTTCCATTGTGGAGACTCCGTAATTACATTGAGGCTTGAACACTCATATTGTTGTTAATAATATGATTTTTTATGGCCTTTGTACTTTCATTGTGTGACAGGGGACTGACATACACGCCGTTGTGCCTACAACGTATATGTCGGCTTTTAATACAATGTTAAAGGTAGACCACACTTACATTATATCAAACTTCAAGGTTTTGGCTAATGATTTAGTGTTCAAGCCCTCTTGCCACAAGTATATGGTGAAGTTCAGCGGAGGGACATCTGTTTGTGATGTTAACAAACATGTCATTCCACCCAAAACAAACCACTTCATCAGTTTTGTTGATATCATGATTGGGCACTTTAAGAAGGATGTACTCATAGGTGACAAACTTTGTTTATGCACTTTGTTTATGCGTGTATCCATGAATATTTTCTTCACTTTTTTGTTATACCTTTTGAGCTTACAGTTTTTTCAGACATCATATGAATGGTTGAACATTTTTTGGACGCAACACGTGAGAAACAAGCCAGAGCAAGATGGAAGGAACCATTTTCAATTGGTCGGTTGTCATGATGTCGACGTAGTCATCGGATCGGGGAGCCTTAAGCAACTCATTCAAATGAATGCTCCATTTTAAATATTGATGAAGGTTGATATTCGTCACCAACGGTTCAACATCAACACTAACAATAATAATTCTAAACACCAATTTCTAAAGATCATCAGTAAAATCATAAACCTTATTACCAATTGTGAACTTGAAGGTAGATCCAAATCTATCGTGCATCCCGTAGTAGAACACACGGATGAGATCTTTATTGTAGTCTTGTAAAAGCATTAAGAAATGGTTGATTTGCTGATGCTCGACAAGGCGAACAACCTCCAGAATGTCCAAGGAGCCAGCAACAACGTGTTTCCAAACATGCTGCTTCATAACAAGGCAGTTTTGGTGTTTCTCTTCAAATTTCTTAACACGCATAGAAGAAACCAACGAAAATGCAGTATCTAGAACGGTAGAGGATGTGGTAGCCTTTCCCTTACCCTCGAGATCACTCTTGTTTCTTGCAATCTTTGGTGCCATGGATAAATTTTCAAAAAAGAGTTCGCACGATAAGTGTTTGACAAAATGTGTGAAAAAGTAGTGAAATTGTTTGATGGATATATGAGTACCCACAAACCTAAACTAGAGATAGAGTCACTTAAGCACACTAAGATGACAATGAAACCTAAAAATGAATGCAAATTTGGAGTTTGGAGATCTTGGGAGTGATTTGAAATATGTGAGGATGAGGGTTTTATGGAAGAGGAAATATGATAATAATGAATGGGTGTGCTGATTGAATGAGGAGGCTTAATGATAGGTCGTAAAATGGAGTGTTGGATGAGTTATGGTGAAGGAAATTAAGAGGTAAAGTGAAGGAGACAATGACAAATGAAATGTATCAAGACCCAAGTAGAAATGAAGAGGTGTTGTGTTGGATGCATGTATAAAGAGATAATGAGGAATGAAAAAAAATGCATAAAACGTGTTATGAGCCGACGTGTTGGATGCATGTATCGACCTGAACAAGTCATGACACTACAAGAAAAATAGTGTTTTGCGACACATTGATTGCAACAGTTCCATAAAAACCGTCGTCATTTGTAAGTTACGGCGGTTGCCACGACGGTTTTAGACAACCGTCGTTAAATTTTTTTGAAATTTGAACATATTGCGACGGTGTTGGATAACCGTCGTTAAATTTTTTAAGAATTTAAAACATATTACGACGGTTTTGGATAACCGCCGTTAAATTTTTTAAAAATTTAAAACATATTAAACTCAAATTTATAAAATAAAATCAATAATATAAATTAGTAAAATAAAATAAAGTTTAAACTAAATTAATAAAAATAAATTAAAATTGAAGTAAAATTGAGTTTATAAAATAATATTTAAAAAGTAATCTTTAAAAATTTATTAAAAATTATTAAAAACTTAAATTATTTTAAACTCATAAATAAAGTATACTTATTTTATTATTTTAATTAAAAAATATAATTATAAAAATATATATAATTTTAAACTATAAATAAAAAAGGGTTAAATATGTATAAGGTCCCTGAAAATAACCCAATATTCAAGTTTGGTCCCTATAAATATTTTCTTCAAGGTTTGGTCCTCCTAAAGTTTTCCGTTTGTAACTGTAGTCCCTCCCATTAGTTTTCACTAACGGTGGCTTATGTGGCATGCCATGTGGAAATTTTTTTATTACGTGGCAATGCCAACGTGGCAAAAATTGCTGACATGTATGTCACGTGGCAATTGTTTCAATTTTAATTTTTTTTATATTTATATCATATTTGAATCCAGAAATTGTAGCTAATTTGCATTTACTTTCTAGCTAATTCCTAGCTAATCTCTAGCTAATTTAAACACAACATTTTTGTAGCTAATTCATAGCTAATCACTAGCTACACAAAAAAGGAAGAAAAAAACTATACACAAAAAAATAAAATGTTCAAACATTTGAAGCTCTTTTCAAAACTGATTTTACAATCATCGGCTACAAATTAGAATCTAAACAAGCATTCATTCATCAGATTATACAGGAAAAAAATTCTTAAGCCCTAAAAGCTAGAACAATGTTGAACTAGCAAAATAACAAAAGCTACAAGATGAACTATCAGCCTGTTACACAACTTTAACTATTTCAACCAAAGCTACAAACTAGCCTTCAAAATTTACGTGTGGGGTATGTTGTGTATAACTTGAATACAGTTGTGCTGCTTCTGAAATTTCTGCACTTACACAAAACCATATCAAATGATTATCATCAAACCATATCCATAACAAATAATAATAAATATGAAAATAAACCAATAGATATATATATATGTTATACTCATGAACAAAAATGTTTAAAGCAAAAATTCTAAAGTGAATCACTTTGATAGGTGGTGCACACACCATTATCCTGTCAAGAAACTGATAAATATAATATTTATTTCTATAAAATCTATAAATATCTGCATCATGCTTACTTTCTCTGTATTCTTTAGTTGAAGGAGTATAATTGGCATCATCAACTTTGAGAGAATGGAAATTATAGGTAGCAGTGGCACCAATGGACATGTAAAACCTGAAAACAAATTAATAAGAATTATTTTTAAATTTCAAACCTCATTAGGTACACATCAGATGCCAAATTCCACCAATTTTAACTAGTAGCCACAAGAAATGCAAGTGTACACATCAGCTCTAAGAGTAGCTTGCCACCTGCATTGTAGAAATAATACATTATAACTAAAATTTAGTCAAGATGTCGGTAGCACCTTCTATGTGCCAAGGGACTCTATGTTGCAGGAATTCCTCGTTCCAATGCAAATTGAACTTGTGCCTCGTGGACATCTTTAGGAGCAAATGACATGGTCAGCACATCTTTTTCAAACAGATAGCCACCGAAGCTCGCTACTCCACACCCAACATCCAATATCACGCGACTTCTCTTCCCCCGTGCAATATTAGGAAGAGACTGCATTATTAAACAAGCACCCATTTATGTGCTACATTGACTTGTCAAAAATAAAAGTTGAAAACACAATTTCAAAAAACTAAGTTGAAAGCACAAATTAGAGAAACGATTCATTCTAGTGTGTGTACATTATAAAACAGAAGGCTTACATTCTGAATGAATTCGATGTAATGAAGAGCGCCATACTTAAACTGAGTTCCACCGCCAGGAAAGGTAAGGTATTCACCAGAAACTTTGTGTGAGGGGTATTGTTGTACCATATCTGCAATAGGCACCAAAATATTGAATTTCAAAAGTACCACATCAAATTGCAATATCAAACATCAGAAAGACAGCACTCTTGAATAACAACCAACCATCGTTTCCAACGTGGCTTTGGCACTGTATCAAATTCATCAGTAAATTTATTTCATTGCTGTCAATTTGAAAAAATCATGCTTTGAGCCAATGGCTGATACCCCAATTAAAGATTATGGGGATTATTTATTTTTCATTATATTTGATTATTGACATTAGACAAAGGAAAATACAAATTTGTTTATTACAGAATACATATTTCTAGGTTGCTTTAATACTGCCCAGAAGACACTAAAAAGCCCTTTCTATTATAAATGGTAATATTTTAGGGTTTTAAACTATGTTCTTAATTTTCACTCTAAAGTGTAACATGGTGACTGATTTATTATTTGGTCCTTTTGCTTTGGCGTATAATCAACTTGCATCAGTTTTAGTTTTATTTGTTTTTGACACTTTGCAATATTGGAATATAAATGTGACATCCAATCTTACTGTGAATTTCTTACTTGGTGAAAGAATAGGATTTGTGATAGCACCGTTGTTGTTATGGATTTGAGTGAAAAAAAAATGAATTTTTGAGAATTTGAGATTTCAAAATTCAAATTAGAGAGTGTTGATTATGAAGTGGGTTTGAATAAAGTTTGAATCTTTGCTTGATTTGGGATAAAATCCAACTCAGACATTTTAACAAATAGGTAATGAGCACATTGGAAAGGTTATTAAGAGGAGGATTAAGGAAGGATTATAAAAAAATCTGATTTTTTTTGTTGGGTGTTTAAACGAGTATAAGTAGTTTTAGTTCTTCGAGTGAAGATGAGTCTAATGAGGATGTTGAAGAGGAGAAGAGGTTTAAGGTGTATTTTTGTAGTAGGACGCATTCTCAGCTTTCGCAGTTCGTGAAGGAGTTGAGGAGGACGGTGTTTGCTGATGAGATGTGAGTTGTGAGTTTAGGTTCCAAGAAGAATCTTTGTGTTAATAAAGGTTTGGAATTTTGCTTAATTTGGAAGGTTCTTTTGTGTTCAGCTTTTGATTACTTGATTATGTTGGCGTTTTTTCAAATGTTTGTATGTTGTGTGTTTTACAGAAGTACTTGCAATTGGGAACTCTGCAAGCAAAAAAGAGCAATGCTTGGAACTCCGAAAGAAAACGAAAAATGACGTGTCAAAGTTAAGGTGCGTGGAGGTTGGATCTTAAAGAATATTAAAGAATGTGGCTTCTTAGTACTCATGAAAACATGAATATTAAAGAATTTAGTGTCCTAGGTGTCTAACTCAGTACTGCTCACTACCTAGCATTACCAATCAATCTTCTGTCGGGAAACTCTGTGGAATGTTTGAAAGGGTTTATACTAGATCTTATATATTTTCTATTTGTGACTAACTTGTATAAACCGCCAACCCGAATTAGCAATTCCTATACCTGCTATTTGTGCCTTATCCTGGTGCTTCCTGCAGCAGTATTTGTTAGCAACAGATTATAGGCGTTTTCGGCAAGAGATTTGATCTTTGTTCCTTCATCTCTATATAGATGCTCTTCATTCAATAGTTTAACGTTCTAAGAGAAAGGTTTTCAAAGAGTTCTTATTGTGTAACATAAGTTTTGTAGTAAAGAGTAAACTAGAAAATGGATGTTTTGTTTTAAGAAAAGCATGTCAAGATTAGATCTCGATAACCCCTTTCATATGTATCCAATTAATCAAGCATGTTAACTTAGTTTCGATCAATACAATCGTGTATCCTCACAAATCCGTTTATTTCTAAAGCGGCTCCGTGGGTATTATTGTTTTAATCGCTACATGATTTCTTGAAATAACAATCAAAACAATAAACATAAAGACCGATACAAAGCAAATATTAACTGTCAAATCTATGTCTAGAGTTTGTTGGTTAATAGATGAAGAAATTAGATCAAGAATTGGAAAATCTATGTCTAGAGTTATTCAAACCATAAATACAACATTAAAAGCAAAGATCTTGATCATCTATTGATCATAAACCTTGTTCACATACAAAAGATCAAAAGAAATACATAATAATAAGGTTAACTACCTCTAATCTTGATACAAAAGTGTTTAGCTACCCATCACCATGGTAGCTTGATCAACAAGTAAAAAATAAAGCTTTGCTAGCATCAAAGTCGAAGAATCGAGGATTGATGCTCCAACGATTTGATTCTCACTTCTTCTTGAGTTTTTAAGCTTTTTTGACCTAAAAACCCTTTCGAATCTCTAAAATGCTGAAAAGTGTAAAAGTTATAAGAGATTGTGAAAATATCTTCCAAGGAAGATATTTATAGCAAGTTCAGTAAGTGGCACCGCGTTAAGCGCCATTAGGAGCGCGCTAAGCGTAGTCAGCAAAATAGAAGTAAAATCCCAGAAAGCGCGCTAAGCGCGGTTGAAGGCCACTTAGCGCAGTTGAGGGCCTTAGCTACTGCCTCATTAACAAAAACGCATAAGGCAAGAGCTTATGTTTTGGGTAATCTTCTGCCGATCAATAGATTTCACCTTGTTAACATCCTCAGTGGCGTTAAGGTGGTTGTACAGAAATGTAAGCTCGGCAAAGTTGTTGGACCAAAATTTAAACTCCCCGGATGCAACATTATCCCCAGGAACTCGCATAAGAGAATTGATCTCCATGTTGGCCTGACAGACTTCATCAGTCATGAGGGTTTTTAACCTCTTGGGAGCACCTTGCGAGGTCTCTTCTTGGGCTGGAGTAGCAGATGGTTGAGGTTCACTCTTACTTAGGGTTGCCTTTGCACTAGCACCCCGGGTCCGTTTTGGTTGTTAGATTTCCAACCCTCCTATATCCGATTTTGAAGAGGCAGTCCCTCCGGATCCTCTCCGAGTAGCACGAGCCTCCAACATTAATTTCTTTTGTTCAGCTACTGATAATTTAGTCATTGTATCTGCATAAGAAGTTGTAAACCTTAGAACGAGAATAATTAAAAGATTGGACAAATAATAGGCAAGCAATTACCTAGGAAGGGGAGTAATTGCGCATCACTTAAAGGTAACAGCTCCTTAACCTTCATCATACGGAAAAAATCAAGAACAATCAGAGATTGAGTTTACAGTTCACTCAGTTTCTCAAAGTTGAAACCAGTGATTGACAGGGGATTCTCGGCCCAATAAAAGGGAAAGTAGGGCTGGCTGTCCAGAGCGTACAACACTTCCGCACACTTCGGCCCACTCTTTACCCTTAAGAATCGGTTCTTATAATTCTTATAATTATAAGTGTACGGATGGAGGAAACTCCGCCTGGGAATTCCGCTGATTTGTATCCAACTACAATTGTCGACACTTTTCACCTCAAAGAAGGAGAAAAATAGACCAATTGTGGAGGTGATATCCAAAACCTCGTAAACTCGTTCGAAAGTATTTATAAAACCCCAACTTTTGGGGCAAAGTTGGGAGGGAGTTATGTTCACGGCTTTTAACACACCCGCCTCAAAATCAGAAAAAGGGTATTTTTATATTAAAATCCTCTAGAACCCCAGCATAGAAGTAGAAAAAGTCTTCTTTAACGCCTTTGGGGCGGAGTATGCAAATACACTCTCCGGGAATACACGATTCCAGGACAACATCATCTTTGGACCCAATTGAAGATATTTTCCTTATGGACCGGAGTTTCGCGATTTCTACGTCATCAAAGGTACTATTCTTATGATTCATGACCTCAAGATCAAATGGAGCAGCAGTCGTCATAGAAACCTCTACAAAACCTGAGGAAGATGAGTTAGAATCAAAATTATTCCTAGAAGTAAGAACATCGCCATAGATTTCGTTCATGACTCATTTATACTCCTCTAGCCCTAAAGCACTTTCTATTTCCCACATGCATTTTTCTCACAACTGATTTCTCTCCATTGCATTCATATGGACTTCGTTACTACTATACTCACCGTTTCATTTACTAAAGACTACCCTACTTTCTAAAAACAAAATTGAAGAATAAGATAAGAAGCAGAAGTAGTGGAAAAATACATGCGAGTAAAGAAGCCTTGGAGATTAGAAAGCATTCTGGTTGATAAAGAAGGAAAACGATTTGGATGTAGAAGTGAGAAGAGGAGAGAGGAGGATTCTAATAAAAGACTGAGAGTAGCTTGGGAGTAGCCTTTAATAGTCATTATTATATTGGGAAAATTGAAAGGACACGACCCTCCAAGAAGTTTTTGACACATAATGACCTAAGAAGAAAAGCCGACCTATAACCCGACACCTAGTAAATATATCTGGGCTTATGTTACTGCCGAGTACTGCACCCATATAAACGGATATAGTACTCGGGGGGCTTATGTACATGCCAAATATATATGATGCCGAGTTGAGCAGTTGGATAAGGGTACGCACGAACTATACTATGGTAGCAAGAAAGATCGTACAATGCAGAGAGCTAGACAAGCATCATACACAACCCGGCCCGGTCAGGGAACCCGACTCCCATCTGCCGAGTTATTATAAGGCCGGGTGCTATGCCCCACTAACCCGACACCGATGCCAGTCACGAGCTCAACAAGCATCATTCCAACAGTTGTATCAGCGGTGGTGCATCAATGCAGGCGTTATCCTGTCTTCAAAGCGTGCATTCTTGAAGAAGAGTTACAACAATGATGGTCATGCAATGTCAGAAGGCCAAGAGGCTTCTCTTAATGGCAAGGCTTAAATGAAGGTAGAAAAAGTCTATAAAAGGGGCTCCCACATGAGGGATAAGCAAGACACATTCATCTTGAGACAATATACAACACCTGTATAGCTCCCAAATTCCCAAACATACTCTATAGTATAGACAACGTAGCTCTCCTTGTCCAAAATAAGGAGAACTAGCACTTTTGGTGGTCTAACCATTTTTGGCTAGAACAGTGGTAAATGGAGGTTTGTTCAACATGTTCGAGGCACTTGATTCGACTTGAATCAAGGCGAGAGAAGACATAGTATCAACATCAATAATTAGGCTTGAGTGTGTGGTGACTATTGCTTCTCTTGTATAAACTTTTGCAACAAGATAATAGATATCTTAATTCTAGTTTTTAGAATTAGGGCAGACGTACCCGAAGCGAGGACGAAGGGGGAATTGTCTAAACAAATCTGGTGTTGTTCTCTCTTTCTCTATCTCTTTATTTTGAATTGTTCGCGTTTGTGAAAAATCAATTGATCGATAAATTTCTGATGTCGTGTGGTGCTGAAAATGTGTTTTGAAAACTCATTACAATCACTTAGATTGTAATAGCAAAAATTCTGCAGTAACATTTCATAGGAAATAATACTTGAGGTGTTTCACACACCAAGTGTTCGACGAATTGATCGCACAAAAGATGTTTGTGATATTGTCAAATTAAGTTTACACTTTATAAGTCATTGGAAATTGGACAAACTTAAGTGGTATTTTTTGTATTGATTAATCCTCAAATTATTGATTTGATTTCTCATTAAACTTGTTATTCCATTTGGCTTGTCGCATATCCGATCTTTTCGATAACGATTCGTTTAGACGACTTGGTTCCTCGGCTGCTTCCGTACCTTTTTTTTAAAAACAATTTTTTAAGCGCCGACTCTGTTTAAGAATTAGTGATTTATTCAACCCCCCTTCTAGACCATTGCCATTGTCTAACACACTCCTCCTGAAGTTGTTGATGTTCTCATAGATCTTGGAATGCTAAGTGATCACGTAACTATAGATCTAAATCGTCGAAGAGATGTTACCAACGAAATTCAAAACAAAGTGAGCACCCAAACGGGTGAATGAGAGGCTGCAACTGAATCCACCAACAAAGTTGATGTGTTGGAGCAAAATTTCAAGCAAAGTCAAGAAGAAATCATAACTTGCTCTAACAACATTGCTGCTTGGGAGAAACAAATCAAAGAATTGCAAGCAAAAATCAAGAAGGAAAAAGAGTGCGGACAAGAGATTCGAAAACTCGACCGCTAAGAACTCGACAAAGAAATTCAAGTCGGAGTAAACCATGTTGATCGAGCTTAAGCTTTGGGATAAGAGACTGACACTCTCAATTTGAACAAAAATTGATCGTCGTCTACTTCTCTCTAAAACGAAGTACGGACGCATGAAAGCCTCTATACCTTTTTTATTATCTTGCTTGTTTATTTGTGATGTTATTTGTTGAAGTTTATTTTGATTTTGGATTTTGTGGTTTGTAATAACTTAGCCGTTTTGGCATTTAATTTAATTTACCATTTTGGCTATAAATTGTACATATAAATTATTTCGCTAATATCATAACTTCCTAAAGCATAGGCTTATATCTCTTCAGATATTTCCCATTTACTCTCAGGAGGCTTTAATTCTCAGGTAGTTCCTCGATTTCATACGCATTATTAGAAAATAATTGCATAACTTGGAATGGACCCTCCCATTTTGGGGACCATTTACCCAGTGTTTTATCTTTCTTATCCATAGGCAAGATCACTTTCCAAACTAAGTCTCTAGTCGAAAATGACTTAACCCTTACTTTCTTATTGTACGTATTTTCTACTCTCTTTTTCTGCCTTCTCAATAATTCCAAAGCACTTAACCTTAATTCATCCAAGTCGACCACCTCATCGAATATCATGTTCCAATAAGTTTCAGATGGCAGTTTGTTTTGTCTTTGGACTCTAGTTGATTGAAGGTAAACTTCGACTGGTAACACTGCACAATGTCCAAATGTCAATCGAAAAGGTGTAGCCAAAATACTAGTTTAAAACAAATTACCATTACTATTAATTTTTTTTTGAGTATTTATCCATTACATAAACTGTTTTAAAAATATGACTGAGTCTGTAAGTCGAATCAATTGATCCAGGAATTAGAGGGGTCATCGGTTTGGTCTAATTGTTGGATTAGATAAGTCATTTAACCATTAAGAATCGACAAGAACAGACCAAAATCTATAAAAATCGGTTAACCAATTGTTTTTGAAAAATCGACGGGTTAAATGCTTGTTTTTTATTCCTTAAACAAAATAATATTGTTTTTGATAATTTTGTGTAAATAATTAAAATTAAAATACAAGTAGATTTTGTTCAAAACTTATTTGAAACAATTTTTCATTCATAGAATTAAATTTATTAGACATTAACAATTATGTTGTTACATAGTTTAGATTGTAATTAGATTTTATTCAAATTTATTTCGGTTTGTATTTTGTTATGTGTGATGACTATGTTTAGAATTTGAATTTAAAAAATAAAATTGTAAAATTATGATATGCTAAAATTTTGAAATTTTAGTAGGTGAAAATTTAAAATGGAGTACTTTTAGTAGGTGTAAAATTGTAAAACTTTTCTAGTTGTCTCTTATATTTTTCTGTTATACTAATTTGTCCCCATTATCTATATATTTTATTTGCCACTAAAAAAAAAATCTTCAAACATTGAACGTTTATTCACAGACGTAAATAATATAAGTAGGATTTAAAACCACTAAATCCAATCTTAATTTAACTAATACATTAACCCATTAAATGTTAGGGGTGGTTGAAAATATTACTAGTAACACTGATGCAAAAAAAATAGACATCCATTGAGTATGGTTTTTCGTATTCATGGGAGAAGTAGCTTATCATAAAAAAGTTGGAATATTGAAAGCGCTGTTTGGTTAAAGACAAATTTGAATAAACAATAGCTACGCATAATTTAAGTGTCACATGAAGCCATGAAATAAATAGCTTTTTCTATTATTACTTTGTATAAATACAAAATCAATTAAAATAAACTACAAGCTAAGCCAAAATAATTTCCATAGCCGGGAATCGAACCCGGAAATTCAACTTCAGAATTTAACCAAGTGTGCTACTACGGATGTGATGTTAGGTTCTTACAAATTTTATTATCAACCAAAAGTCGTAATTAATTTGTAGAGTTTGATGGTGTATATAAAACATGCATGAATGAATTTACTGAAGTTAGAAAAAAAAGCAAGACAAGTGCACTTGTTTGTTTCTTATTAAAAACTAACGTTGATTGTTTCACATATTTTATTTGTGAATTTTTTTCCACCCTATGTATTTTTCTATATTATTTGAAATTCTAAAACTGTTCTTTAATTTCGGAGATATATCTTCGGACGCAACAAAATTTAAGTGAACGTTGAAATATTTCGAAAATGTATCTCCGAAACATTTTGAAAGTTAATATCGCGTCAGACACTTCTCCTCCCACACTTTTCATTTTTCTTCAAATGGACTATCAGATGTTTATTTTTCACAATGTGTAGAAACCATATGTAATATAGTTTAGAGTTAGTGTATGCATTGTTTGTTGGCTCAAATGGACGATCAAATGTTTATTTTTCACAATGCAAGTAGTCGAGGATGTCATTGTCGTGACTTCTGAATCTCAAAACTTTCTAGAGATACATCTTCGGAACTGTTTAGCGTTTCAGATACTTTGAAAATTTTCGAACATGCATCTCCGGAAGTATTCAAAGTAAAAAGATTTAAGGTGTTTCCGGAGATGTATCTTCGCAATTGCGGGATAAATAGAAAATGACAACTAGCATACCTTCACAGTCCAATTCTTATCAACTAAAAGATTTGAAGACTTTAAATCTCTATGTATGATAGGCAGGTTCTAATGATGAAGATAATTTATGGCTCGTGCCTTTAAAAAAAGTAAAGTGTAAGTATACAACATTGCTTCGCATTCACACACAGTGAAAGAGGTGCTTTTTTGAGATGCCAATGGAATGTATGTTTCTAATAACATGGATTTTGAGAACAAAAAATACAGGTTTCAAAATATTTACTGCCATAAGATAATACTGAAAAATAATATTTTTTAATTTGGGTACATGATAATAATATATGGTAAATATATTTTAGACTTATATGTACATAATAATAGGTTCATTGTAAGTTAAACACATGTAATTGTATGAGATGTGGAGTAACTTTTACAGGACCAAACTCACCTAATACTTTACCGCTGCTTTTTTCTCTGGTTTTTAGTGGCATTTAGGCTATTCTGATTTTGTTGAAGTGATATTGTGGCGAGTTGGTCTTGAGGTGATTCTCAAAGTGGTAACCCTACAATCATTGCAAGACAAAAACATGGTTAACTTTGTTAACGGACAACAATGGTTGATGTCTGTAAAACATAGGTGAATGTGGCTCGTGACAACAAAAATTAACCTGGTACTCTAATAGATGGACTTGACATTCTCAGTCCAATCCCATTCTTTAAGCTCATCTATGATCATGTTCCTGCTGATCACTACCTGCTTATTCACTGGGTCGAACAACTTGTAACCTCCAGTCGAATGATATCCTATCAAGATCATCTGATTCGACTTGTCATCAAGCTTCCTTCTCAACTGATTTGGCACATGTCTATGTGCTATAGATCCAAACACCTTCAAGTGATTGAGGCTAGGCTTGACACCGGATCAACATTCTTCTGGTGTGATTCCTTCAAGCTTCTTCGTCGGACATCTGTTTAATATGTATGTTGCTGTCGAAACCGCTTCACCCCATAATTCTTTGGGTAGATGCTTTCCATTTAACATACTTCTCACCATGTTCATGATGGTTAAGTTCTTTCTTTCTGCAATTCCATTTTGTTGTGATTTCCTAGGCTTACTCCTCAGAGAATGTAGCAAGGGAGGATTTGTTCCACCTTGCTCAAGACCAAACGGGCGACCTATCGTATCACTCAGTTATTCACCTGACGTTAGTGTACTCGCTTCTTCATGGATTATCCCTTTTAAGACTCAATAAAAATATATTAATACAATATATGTAGTTTATCAAGGTATTAAGGCGTTCATCTAAGTTGATACAAATTTAATCTATTAAATAATCTTGAGTATAAACAATAATATGAAATAATAACTTTAATTGACAGGGTCAAATAAATAAAGAGTAAAGAGGAAGTCCAAAATTAACCTTACTTATATCATCTTTTTATTATTACTTTTAGAGCATTTAACTTGGCACCCCAAATGTACCTGACACCCCCAATTCAACGAATTGACTATTTTAACCATGTAAAATTTCAATCATTTTCAAAATCCACTCAAAATTTTGCGAATTTCCAAAAAATCCAAAGCGATACCAGAAATTTTGAAAACAGTAAGTTTTTTTCCTAGAAATTTTAAAATTTATGTGAGAATCCTTTTATTTTTTACCGAGAATTTATGAAATTTCGGTATTTTTATATGCATTTTTTCTATAAATTTCATAATTCATGGTATTTTCTTTATAACATTTTACCAGAAATTTATGAATTTCCGACAATTTAAAAATTTTGGATTTTTCCTGGAAATTTTAGAATTTCTGGTGATATGTGGGAAATTTCAAAATTTATGGAAGTTAACTGATATTTTGTTTTTTTATCGTAATATGTGAAAAATTTCATAATTTGGATTTTTTTTTTGAAATATAGGGGAAAAGACGACACCATTGCAGGAAGAGCCACAGATAGAGCGACAACCCATGCTAGGACAACGGAGGCTGAGTTTTCCCAGCTTCGGGCTAGATGAGTAGTTCCAACCGGTTCACACCGGAAACGATTGGCCGAGCAGGGGCAGTTCCGCGCAACCCTAGCTGTCGATACAAATGCGATACTTGTTGCTGATCAGGTGGCAGATGAGGTGGTCCAACCATATGCCCTTATTGCTGATGAGGTGGTCTAGCCAGATGCCTATGTTGCTGATGAGGTGGATGCCACAGATCCGGCCCCTTCTGCTACTGCTGATATAGAGATTATGATTCCTGCTTCTAAGAACCTGTCTATGCACACTGATGGAGGGTTCCTAGGAGGACCCATTGACCGATTGGTGCTTACCGAGTATGCTGACCAAGTGGCATACTGATTATGGCAGGGAGAGTTATATAAATTTTATGTTTAACTTTAATATATATATATATATATATATATATATATATATATTACTATTCCATGATATGTTAAAAGCTAATTGATACTTTTCTTAATTTGATTGTTAGAGGATTGTCTCCCACTAAATGTGACATCCCACGAGTCGAAGATGAAGAACTTCCCCAAGACTCCGATACCTGAGCAGGTCAGGAGAATTGTACATAACTTTGGTCTCCTCTCATCTGCCGGCTGCTCACTCACCTTGCTCGATGCTTAACTTCTTACTGCTTTTGTTGAACGATGGCACAAGGAGACATCTTCCTTTCATCTTCTGTTTGGAGAGATGACTATCATTCTAAATGACGTCTCCTCCTCGTTTTATGTCCCCGTCGTCGGTATATTTTTCACCGCTCTTGTTATTAGCCAGAAGCTTGCATGTATGATGGCTTCAAGGATTTGGGAGTTATCGATGAGGACGTGCTAGAGGAGTTTGATTTTAACCGAGTTGCGACTGCGTTTGAGACCAGTCAACTTGTTGGTTATTTAAGTCTATTCCCGGTATACTTGAAATTCTTATTTGTAGTTTGGCTCTTATTTAATTGTTATAAATAACATTTCTTACTTATTATTAGTTGTGTCTGTGTTCTTTTATCAGTACTGGATATGTGAGCATTTCCCCACCATTTGTGATAGGAGGGTGCAACATACCCCTGAGGGCACCCCACGAGCGAGGAGATAGAAGGCCAAACATGCACATCCAGGTGGTGTTGTAGAGTACATGAGGAGGCCTGATGTGCTACCTGTAGATGATGTCATACTGATATCATACACAGGTCATAGAGTCCACCGTGAGTATGATGAGTCTTCTTTATTTTTTGGTTATATGCGGTGAGATACCTTAGTTGCTAGACACTTTTCTGAGGGTGCCTACGACAATATGGTTATGTCCAGGGCATTCTACGACCAGTTCCGGATGTTCCAGTTGCGACCATTGACAGGTGGGTTCAGAGTAACATCATCAGCTCTACTAGTGCCATTAGAGATAACGTAGTGAGGGTTCAACACGATTCGCGGTGTGAGGATGGTTACCTGGAGTGGTATCTCACCGTTTCGCGGGCAATACACATAATCCGTAGGGGACCTATTTAGAAATTATTATTATTATTATTATCATTATTATTATTATTATTATTATTATTATTATTATTATTATTATTATTATTATTATTATCATTTGTATATTATTTGTATATTACGTGTAACATTACTCAGACATTTGCACAATATTTTTTATTAGATAACGTTTTGGATCTTCCATTGATGAATGATGAACATGATTTTACATTTGACAAAAGGTTACATAACTTAGACAACTGATTACATAATTAAAAAAAAACAATAATAAATAAGAAAAGCTAAACACTATCAGATGATTTTGGATGTTTCAACATCTTAATTATGTCGTTGGTAGTTTTTAAATCTCCGCATCTAACTCGACCGACCCCTTAGTAAAGCCTACGACGAAATGGTCTCCACATAACCGTTAAATCTTCACCGGTCTTTAACTCAATAAGCTTGTATTTCACCCTTCCGTTAGTATCAATCCAATCTTCGTGAAACTCAATCTTTCTCACTTTTTCGTTATCGGTATTAGACAATAATTCATTCAACTTAGATGTCAAGACAGCGAGAGATGTGGTGTCATCCGAAAGCCGAAACTCTACAGGAGGTGCAACTTCGTTGAAGTACACTTCCGCCTTAATCAAAAACTGAGGAAGAGACATTTTGAGATGTTTTTCTCAACAAAAGATGACCCTTATTTATACAACTTTGAATTCATTCTGGACCACACAAAACGGTCGATGCAATCACAACTGTCCAAAACTGTCAGCAAAATCCTAACAATTTGAAATCTTATAAAATTAAACTACCGAAAATTTCACTTTGGTTGAAATTTCCGGTATAACATAGTAATTTTTAAAAGTACCAATAAAATTGCAAATGTCTCAAAAATTTAAAAAATTCTGGTATACCGTAAATTCTAAATACAATGTCAAAAATTTTAATTGTATTAGAATGTTTGAATTGTCAATCGAAAATTTTGTACGCAAATTTGATTCAAATTTTTAGTAGGGATACTTTTAAAATTATGAAATTATATGGGGAGTGAGATACAAAAGAGAGTGTGACAAGTTAAATGCTCGTTTTAGAATAGTTTGATATTGCTTCGAGAGTACTTTTTATCTAGCTGTCTCTTATATTTTTCTTTAGTTTGATTGTTTTATTTTCCGTTTGCAGAGACTTCTTGTGCTTTGAACTTTCTATTATACTAATTTGTCCCCATTATCTATATATTATATTTGCCACTTAAAAAAACATCTTCAGCATTGAACGTTTATAATTAACTTATTATGTTAAATACTTTTAAACGTATTAATTAAATTCAATTTATAGAATAAAAAAACACATTAGCATTGTAAAACATATTGCAAATAAAAATTAAGACATATGATTAAGAAAAAAACTTCATAAAAAATAAATCAAACCTGTTTTTAATTCTTTATTAATAAAAAACAATAGCTACGCATAATTTAACTGTCACATGAAGCAATGAAATAGCTTTTTCCGTTATTAATTTGTGTAAATACAAAATAAATTAAAATAAAATACAAGCTAGGCCAAAATAATTTCTGTAGCCGAGAGTCGAACCCAGAAATTCAACTTCAGAATTTAACCAAGTGTGCTACTACGGATGTGATGATATCTTCTTACAAATTATATTATCAACAAAAATTGTAATTGATTTGTATTAATTCAATACACCATAATAAATGTTAGGTAGATTGGTCTCTTGATGACTGCATAACTTTATACTCCATGTTTGCCTCAGCAAATAAAAATTGTGGCAGCTGCAAGAGTTGCTGGAAAGAGGGTGAATGTCGATGTTGATCCATAGGTATATAAATTGTTAGTTATTTAATGAATTACAGAGTTTGATGGTGCATAATATGAATGGATTTATTGAAGTTAGAATTGTTTGACATATTTTATTTGAGGAATAAACCTGCCACCCTCCCACTTATATATGACTCCTTTAATTATAGTAAAATTTTATTTTTGACCTTCAATTTATTTTTTGGAAATTATGAAATTTAGAGTGGTCTATCGAAAATTTCGTGATATATACTAGAAATTTTGAAATTTTTCATTTAGAAATTTCAAAATTTCCAAAAAATAAAATACTGAAAATTTTAAAACTTATGAAAAAAATATTTTTTTACACTACCACCAATTTTTCGGCACTGCAAAATCTTTTCAAAGACAATTTTGAGATTAAGAAAGTTTTAGGGTGCCGGATATAATTTAGAGGGTGGCAGGTTAATTTCTCATTTTATTTATATTTATAAAACTCATGTGTAGAAAACCTTGTTTCATGTCAGCCAAAGTATGACCCGGTACCTCATATTTTTATAATGACAAAAATATTCTTGATAAAATTTCATAAAAAAGAATGAGCAAAAATTCGATAACAATTGCTTTCCCTTGTAGAAATGGTGTCGTAAACTTGTGATTTAGGTCCAGAGCTATAAATGTTTTATTTTAGCATTGTTTAACCAATGATTGAAACAAAAGAACGTTTATCTGGTTTCCTTCTTTACATTTGGGATTAAACTTGCTAACTTCAGCTCATCTATGACCAAATTAGCCTTGTGTGTATCTAGATGCATTCTCGCTATAGAGCTCATCCAATGATATTTTTCATTTCTAAGTAATAGATTACCTGTACAATTCCTAATTTGTTAAGTTCACATTGCATGATTTAAGATTCTTATAAAAAAAATTGCAACGGCTAATACCACCGCGGTACATTGCTTGTAGTTGAATGACTTGGTGGTCAATGTAACAAAACATGTGCTGCTGCCAAAGTATGAGATACTGACTGCCGGTGAGAAGCAAGAACTGCTCAAAAGTATAGGGTGGAAGAGAAACAGGTCAAGTTTGTAATCATGTAGTAATTAGTCATTTTGATTTTAGCTTTCACTGGAAGCCATGAAATGAAAGCTTTTTCTATTATTACTTTGTATAAATACAAAATTAATTAAAATAAAAGCTAGGCAAAAACACATATTCCGCAGCCGGGAATCGAACCCGGAAATTCAACTTGAGAATTTTAACCAGTGAGCTACTGCGGATTAGATGCAAGTTGTTCACAAATTATAGAATTTATATAAATATATGTAAATATTATTAGGAACATATCTAATACTAGTACTTCTTTCTGAAAAGGTAAGACATGCAAAATGACTCGAGCTTTTCCTTTGATCACATCACGGATGAGGGCAGTAACTTAGCTATAAATGTTTTATTTTAGCATTGTTTAACCAATGATTGAAACAAAAGAACGTTTATCTGGTTTCCTTCTTTACATTTGGGATTAAACTTGCTAACTTCAGCTCATCTATGACCAAATTAGCCTTGTGTGTATCTAGATGCATTCTCGCTATAGAGCTCATCCAATGATATTTTTCATTTCTAAGTAATAGATTACCTGTACAATTCCTAATTTGTTAAGTTCACATTGCATGATTTAAGATTCTTATAAAAAAAATTGCAACGGCTAATACCACCGCGGTACATTGCTTGTAGTTGAATGACTTGGTGGTCAATGTAACAAAACATGTGCTGCTGCCAAAGTATGAGATACTGACTGCCGGTGAGAAGCAAGAACTGCTCAAAAGTATAGGGTGGAAGAGAAACAGGTCAAGTTTGTAATCATGTAGTAATTAGTCATTTTGATTTTAGCTTTCACTGAAAGCCATGAAATGAAAGCTTTTTCTATTATTACTTTGTATAAATACAAAATTAATTAAAATAAAAGCTAGGCAAAAACACATATTCCGCAGCCGGGAATCGAACCCGGAAATTCAACTTGAGAATTTTAACCAGTGAGCTACTGCGGATTAGATGCAAGTTGTTCACAAATTATAGAATTTATATAAATATATGTAAATATTATTAGGAACATATCTAATACTAGTACTTCTTTCTGAAAAGGTAAGACATGCAAAATGACTCGAGCTTTTCCTTTGATCACATCACGGATGAGGGCAGTAACTTAGCTATAAATGTTTTATTTTAGCATTGTTTAACCAATGATTGAAACAAAAGAACGTTTATCTGGTTTCCTTCTTTACATTTGGGATTAAACTTGCTAACTTCAGCTCATCTATGACCAAATTAGCCTTGTGTGTATCTAGATGCATTCTCGCTATAGAGCTCATCCAATGATATTTTTCATTTCTAAGTAATAGATTACCTGTACAATTCCTAATTTGTTAAGTTCACATTGCATGATTTAAGATTCTTATAAAAAAAATTGCAACGGCTAATACCACCGCGGTACATTGCTTGTAGTTGAATGACTTGGTGGTCAATGTAACAAAACATGTGCTGCTGCCAAAGTATGAGATACTGACTGCCGGTGAGAAGCAAGAACTGCTCAAAAGTATAGGGTGGAAGAGAAACAGGTCAAGTTTGTAATCATGTAGTAATTAGTCATTTTGATTTTAGCTTTCACTGAAAGCCATGAAATGAAAGCTTTTTCTATTATTACTTTGTATAAATACAAAATTAATTAAAATAAAAGCTAGGCAAAAACACATATTCCGCAGCCGGGAATCGAACCCGGAAATTCAACTTGAGAATTTTAACCAGTGAGCTACTGCGGATTAGATGCAAGTTGTTCACAAATTATAGAATTTATATAAATATATGTAAATATTATTAGGAACATATCTAATACTAGTACTTCTTTCTGAAAAGGTAAGACATGCAAAATGACTCGAGCTTTTCCTTTGATCACATCACGGATGAGGGCAGTAACTTAGCTATAAATGTTTTATTTTAGCATTGTTTAACCAATGATTGAAACAAAAGAACGTTTATCTGGTTTCCTTCTTTACATTTGGGATTAAACTTGCTAACTTCAGCTCATCTATGACCAAATTAGCCTTGTGTGTATCTAGATGCATTCTCGCTATAGAGCTCATCCAATGATATTTTTCATTTCTAAGTAATAGATTACCTGTACAATTCCTAATTTGTTAAGTTCACATTGCATGATTTAAGATTCTTATAAAAAAAATTGCAACGGCTAATACCACCGCGGTACATTGCTTGTAGTTGAATGACTTGGTGGTCAATGTAACAAAACATGTGCTGCTGCCAAAGTATGAGATACTGACTGCCGGTGAGAAGCAAGAACTGCTCAAAAGTATAGGGTGGAAGAGAAACAGGTCAAGTTTGTAATCATGTAGTAATTAGTCATTTTGATTTTAGCTTTCACTGAAAGCCATGAAATGAAAGCTTTTTCTATTATTACTTTGTATAAATACAAAATTAATTAAAATAAAAGCTAGGCAAAAACACATATTCCGCAGCCGGGAATCGAACCCGGAAATTCAACTTGAGAATTTTAACCAGTGAGCTACTGCGGATTAGATGCAAGTTGTTCACAAATTATAGAATTTATATAAATATATGTAAATATTATTAGGAACATATCTAATACTAGTACTTCTTTCTGAAAAGGTAAGACATGCAAAATGACTCGAGCTTTTCCTTTGATCACATCACGGATGAGGGCAGTAACTTAGCTATAAATGTTTTATTTTAGCATTGTTTAACCAATGATTGAAACAAAAGAACGTTTATCTGGTTTCCTTCTTTACATTTGGGATTAAACTTGCTAACTTCAGCTCATCTATGACCAAATTAGCCTTGTGTGTATCTAGATGCATTCTCGCTATAGAGCTCATCCAATGATATTTTTCATTTCTAAGTAATAGATTACCTGTACAATTCCTAATTTGTTAAGTTCACATTGCATGATTTAAGATTCTTATAAAAAAAATTGCAACGGCTAATACCACCGCGGTACATTGCTTGTAGTTGAATGACTTGGTGGTCAATGTAACAAAACATGTGCTGCTGCCAAAGTATGAGATACTGACTGCCGGTGAGAAGCAAGAACTGCTCAAAAGTATAGGGTGGAAGAGAAACAGGTCAAGTTTGTAATCATGTAGTAATTAGTCATTTTGATTTTAGCTTTCACTGGAAGCCATGAAATGAAAGCTTTTTCTATTATTACTTTGTATAAATACAAAATTAATTAAAATAAAAGCTAGGCAAAAACACATATTCCGCAGCCGGGAATCGAACCCGGAAATTCAACTTGAGAATTTTAACCAGTGAGCTACTGCGGATTAGATGCAAGTTGTTCACAAATTATAGAATTTATATAAATATATGTAAATATTATTAGGAACATATCTAATACTAGTACTTCTTTCTGAAAAGGTAAGACATGCAAAATGACTCGAGCTTTTCCTTTGATCACATCACGGATGAGGGCAGTAACTTAGCTATAAATGTTTTATTTTAGCATTGTTTAACCAATGATTGAAACAAAAGAACGTTTATCTGGTTTCCTTCTTTACATTTGGGATTAAACTTGCTAACTTCAGCTCATCTATGACCAAATTAGCCTTGTGTGTATCTAGATGCATTCTCGCTATAGAGCTCATCCAATGATATTTTTCATTTCTAAGTAATAGATTACCTGTACAATTCCTAATTTGTTAAGTTCACATTGCATGATTTAAGATTCTTATAAAAAAAATTGCAACGGCTAATACCACCGCGGTACATTGCTTGTAGTTGAATGACTTGGTGGTCAATGTAACAAAACATGTGCTGCTGCCAAAGTATGAGATACTGACTGCCGGTGAGAAGCAAGAACTGCTCAAAAGTATAGGGTGGAAGAGAAACAGGTCAAGTTTGTAATCATGTAGTAATTAGTCATTTTGATTTTAGCTTTCACTGGAAGCCATGAAATGAAAGCTTTTTCTATTATTACTTTGTATAAATACAAAATTAATTAAAATAAAAGCTAGGCAAAAACACATATTCCGCAGCCGGGAATCGAACCCGGAAATTCAACTTGAGAATTTTAACCAGTGAGCTACTGCGGATTAGATGCAAGTTGTTCACAAATTATAGAATTTATATAAATATATGTAAATATTATTAGGAACATATCTAATACTAGTACTTCTTTCTGAAAAGGTAAGACATGCAAAATGACTCGAGCTTTTCCTTTGATCACATCACGGATGAGGGCAGTAACTTAGCTATAAATGTTTTATTTTAGCATTGTTTAACCAATGATTGAAACAAAAGAACGTTTATCTGGTTTCCTTCTTTACATTTGGGATTAAACTTGCTAACTTCAGCTCATCTATGACCAAATTAGCCTTGTGTGTATCTAGATGCATTCTCGCTATAGAGCTCATCCAATGATATTTTTCATTTCTAAGTAATAGATTACCTGTACAATTCCTAATTTGGTAAGTTCACATTGCATGATTTAAGATTCTTATAAAAAAAATTGCAACGGCTAATACCACCGCGGTACATTGCTTGTAGTTGAATGACTTGGTGGTCAATGTAACAAAACATGTGCTGCTGCCAAAGTATGAGATACTGACTGCCGGTGAGAAGCAAGAACTGCTCAAAAGTATAGGGTGGAAGAGAAACAGGTCAAGTTTGTAATCATGTAGTAATTAGTCATTTTGATTTTAGCTTTCACTGGAAGCCATGAAATGAAAGCTTTTTCTATTATTACTTTGTATAAATACAAAATTAATTAAAATAAAAGCTAGGCAAAAACACATATTCCGCAGCCGGGAATCGAACCCGGAAATTCAACTTGAGAATTTTAACCAGTGAGCTACTGCGGATTAGATGCAAGTTGTTCACAAATTATAGAATTTATATAAATATATGTAAATATTATTAGGAACATATCTAATACTAGTACTTCTTTCTGAAAAGGTAAGACATGCAAAATGACTCGAGCTTTTCCTTTGATCACATCACGGATGAGGGCAGTAACTTAGCTATAAATGTTTTATTTTAGCATTGTTTAACCAATGATTGAAACAAAAGAACGTTTATCTGGTTTCCTTCTTTACATTTGGGATTAAACTTGCTAACTTCAGCTCATCTATGACCAAATTAGCCTTGTGTGTATCTAGATGCATTCTCGCTATAGAGCTCATCCAATGATATTTTTCATTTCTAAGTAATAGATTACCTGTACAATTCCTAATTTGTTAAGTTCACATTGCATGATTTAAGATTCTTATAAAAAAAATTGCAACGGCTAATACCACCGCGGTACATTGCTTGTAGTTGAATGACTTGGTGGTCAATGTAACAAAACATGTGCTGCTGCCAAAGTATGAGATACTGACTGCCGGTGAGAAGCAAGAACTGCTCAAAAGTATAGGGTGGAAGAGAAACAGGTCAAGTTTGTAATCATGTAGTAATTAGTCATTTTGATTTTAGCTTTCACTGGAAGCCATGAAATGAAAGCTTTTTCTATTATTACTTTGTATAAATACAAAATTAATTAAAATAAAAGCTAGGCAAAAACACATATTCCGCAGCCGGGAATCGAACCCGGAAATTCAACTTGAGAATTTTAACCAGTGAGCTACTGCGGATTAGATGCAAGTTGTTCACAAATTATAGAATTTATATAAATATATGTAAATATTATTAGGAACATATCTAATACTAGTACTTCTTTCTGAAAAGGTAAGACATGCAAAATGACTCGAGCTTTTCCTTTGATCACATCACGGATGAGGGCAGTAACTTAGCTATAAATGTTTTATTTTAGCATTGTTTAACCAATGATTGAAACAAAAGAACGTTTATCTGGTTTCCTTCTTTACATTTGGGATTAAACTTGCTAACTTCAGCTCATCTATGACCAAATTAGCCTTGTGTGTATCTAGATGCATTCTCGCTATAGAGCTCATCCAATGATATTTTTCATTTCTAAGTAATAGATTACCTGTACAATTCCTAATTTGGTAAGTTCACATTGCATGATTTAAGATTCTTATAAAAAAAATTGCAACGGCTAATACCACCGCGGTACATTGCTTGTAGTTGAATGACTTGGTGGTCAATGTAACAAAACATGTGCTGCTGCCAAAGTATGAGATACTGACTGCCGGTGAGAAGCAAGAACTGCTCAAAAGTATAGGGTGGAAGAGAAACAGGTCAAGTTTGTAATCATGTAGTAATTATTCATTTTGATTTTAGCTTTCACTGGAAGCCATGAAATGAAAGCTTTTTCTATTATTACTTTGTATAAATACAAAATTAATTAAAATAAAAGCTAGGCAAAAACACATATTCCGCAGCCGGGAATCGAACCCGGAAATTCAACTTGAGAATTTTAACCAGTGAGCTACTGCGGATTAGATGCAAGTTGTTCACAAATTATAGAATTTATATAAATATATGTAAATATTATTAGGAACATATCTAATACTAGTACTTCTTTCTGAAAAGGTAAGACATGCAAAATGACTCGAGCTTTTCCTTTGATCACATCACGGATGAGGGCAGTAACTTAGCTATAAATGTTTTATTTTAGCATTGTTTAACCAATGATTGAAACAAAAGAACGTTTATCTGGTTTCCTTCTTTACATTTGGGATTAAACTTGCTAACTTCAGCTCATCTATGACCAAATTAGCCTTGTGTGTATCTAGATGCATTCTCGCTATAGAGCTCATCCAATGATATTTTTCATTTCTAAGTAATAGATTACCTGTACAATTCCTAATTTGTTAAGTTCACATTGCATGATTTAAGATTCTTATAAAAAAAATTGCAACGGCTAATACCACCGCGGTACATTGCTTGTAGTTGAATGACTTGGTGGTCAATGTAACAAAACATGTGTTGCTGCCAAAGTATGAGATACTGACTGCCGGTGAGAAGCAAGAACTGCTCAAAAGTATAGGGTGGAAGAGAAACAGGTCAAGTTTGTAATCATGTAGTAATTAGTCATTTTGATTTTAGCTTTCACTGGAAGCCATGAAATGAAAGCTTTTTCTATTATTACTTTGTATAAATACAAAATTAATTAAAATAAAAGCTAGGCAAAAACACATATTCCGCAGCCGGGAATCGAACCCGGAAATTCAACTTGAGAATTTTAACCAGTGAGCTACTGCGGATTAGATGCAAGTTGTTCACAAATTATAGAATTTATATAAATATATGTAAATATTATTAGGAACATATCTAATACTAGTACTTCTTTCTGAAAAGGTAAGACATGCAAAATGACTCGAGCTTTTCCTTTGATCACATCACGGATGAGGGCAGTAACTTAGCTATAAATGTTTTATTTTAGCATTGTTTAACCAATGATTGAAACAAAAGAACGTTTATCTGGTTTCCTTCTTTACATTTGGGATTAAACTTGCTAACTTCAGCTCATCTATGACCAAATTAGCCTTGTGTGTATCTAGATGCATTCTCGCTATAGAGCTCATCCAATGATATTTTTCATTTCTAAGTAATAGATTACCTGTACAATTCCTAATTTGTTAAGTTCACATTGCATGATTTAAGATTCTTATAAAAAAAATTGCAACGGCTAATACCACCGCGGTACATTGCTTGTAGTTGAATGACTTGGTGGTCAATGTAACAAAACATGTGCTGCTGCCAAAGTATGAGATACTGACTGCCGGTGAGAAGCAAGAACTGCTCAAAAGTATAGGGTGGAAGAGAAACAGGTCAAGTTTGTAATCATGTAGTAATTAGTCATTTTGATTTTAGCTTTCACTGGAAGCCATGAAATGAAAGCTTTTTCTATTATTACTTTGTATAAATACAAAATTAATTAAAATAAAAGCTAGGCAAAAACACATATTCCGCAGCCGGGAATCGAACCCGGAAAGTCAACTTGAGAATTTTAACCAGTGAGCTACTGCGGATTAGATGCAAGTTGTTCACAAATTATAGAATTTATATAAATATATGTAAATATTATTAGGAACATATCTAATACTAGTACTTCTTTCTAAAAAGGTAAGACATGCAAAATGACTCGAGCTTTTCCTTTGATCACATCACGGATGAGGGCAGTAACTTAGCTATAAATGTTTTATTTTAGCATTGTTTAACCAATGATTGAAACAAAAGAACGTTTATCTGGTTTCCTTCTTTACATTTGGGATTAAACTTGCTAACTTCAGCTCATCTATGACCAAATTAGCCTTGTGTGTATCTAGATGCATTCTCGCTATAGAGCTCATCCAATGATATTTTTCATTTCTAAGTAATAGATTACCTGTACAATTCCTAATTTGGTAAGTTCACATTGCATGATTTAAGATTCTTATAAAAAAAATTGCAACGGCTAATACCACCGCGGTACATTGCTTGTAGTTGAATGACTTGGTGGTCAATGTAACAAAACATGTGCTGCTGCCAAAGTATGAGATACTGACTGCCGGTGAGAAGCAAGAACTGCTCAAAAGTATAGGGTGGAAGAGAAACAGGTCAAGTTTGTAATCATGTAGTAATTATTCATTTTGATTTTAGCTTTCATTGGAAGCCATGAAATGAAAGCTTTTTCTATTATTACTTTGTATAAATACAAAATTAATTAAAATAAAAGCTAGGCAAAAACACATATTCCGCAGCCGGGAATCGAACCCGGAAATTCAACTTGAGAATTTTAACCAGTGAGCTACTGCGGATTAGATGCAAGTTGTTCACAAATTATAGAATTTATATAAATATATGTAAATATTATTAGGAACATATCTAATACTAGTACTTCTTTCTGAAAAGGTAAGACATGCAAAATGACTCGAGCTTTTCCTTTGATCACATCACGGATGAGGGCAGTAACTTAGCTATAAATGTTTTATTTTAGCATTGTTTAACCAATGATTGAAACAAAAGAACGTTTATCTGGTTTCCTTCTTTACATTTGGGATTAAACTTGCTAACTTCAGCTCATCTATGACCAAATTAGCCTTGTGTGTATCTAGATGCATTCTCGCTATAGAGCTCATCCAATGATATTTTTCATTTCTAAGTAATAGATTACCTGTACAATTCCTAATTTGGTAAGTTCACATTGCATGATTTAAGATTCTTATAAAAAAAATTGCAACGGCTAATACCACCGCGGTACATTGCTTGTAGTTGAATGACTTGGTGGTCAATGTAACAAAACATGTGCTGCTGCCAAAGTATGAGATACTGACTGCCGGTGAGAAGCAAGAACTGCTCAAAAGTATAGGGTGGAAGAGAAACAGGTCAAGTTTGTAATCATGTAGTAATTATTCATTTTGATTTTAGCTTTCACTGGAAGCCATGAAATGAAAGCTTTTTCTATTATTACTTTGTATAAATACAAAATTAATTAAAATAAAAGCTAGGCAAAAACACATATTCCGCAGCCGGGAATCGAACCCGGAAATTCAACTTGAGAATTTTAACCAGTGAGCTACTGCGGATTAGATGCAAGTTGTTCACAAATTATAGAATTTATATAAATATATGTAAATATTATTAGGAACATATCTAATACTAGTACTTCTTTCTGAAAAGGTAAGACATGCAAAATGACTCGAGCTTTTCCTTTGATCACATCACGGATGAGGGCAGTAACTTAGCTATAAATGTTTTATTTTAGCATTGTTTAACCAATGATTGAAACAAAAGAACGTTTATCTGGTTTCCTTCTTTACATTTGGGATTAAACTTGCTAACTTCAGCTCATCTATGACCAAATTAGCCTTGTGTGTATCTAGATGCATTCTCGCTATAGAGCTCATCCAATGATATTTTTCATTTCTAAGTAATAGATTACCTGTACAATTCCTAATTTGTTAAGTTCACATTGCATGATTTAAGATTCTTATAAAAAAAATTGCAACGGCTAATACCACCTCGGTACATTGCTTGTAGTTGAATGACTTGGTGGTCAATGTAACAAAACATGTGTTGCTGCCAAAGTATGAGATACTGACTGCCGGTGAGAAGCAAGAACTGCTCAAAAGTATAGGGTGGAAGAGAAACAGGTCAAGTTTGTAATCATGTAGTAATTAGTCATTTTGATTTTAGCTTTCACTGGAAGCCATGAAATTAAAGCTTTTTCTATTATTACTTTGTATAAATACAAAATTAATTAAAATAAAAGCTAGGCAAAAACACATATTCCGCAGCCGGGAATCGAACCCGGAAATTCAACTTGAGAATTTTAACCAGTGAGCTACTGCGGATTAGATGCAAGTTGTTCACAAATTATAGAATTTATATAAATATATGTAAATATTATTAGGAACATATCTAATACTAGTACTTCTTTCTGAAAAGGTAAGACATGCAAAATGACTCGAGCTTTTCCTTTGATCACATCACGGATGAGGGCAGTAACTTAGCTATAAATGTTTTATTTTAGCATTGTTTAACCAATGATTGAAACAAAAGAACGTTTATCTGGTTTCCTTCTTTACATTTGGGATTAAACTTGCTAACTTCAGCTCATCTATGACCAAATTAGCCTTGTGTGTATCTAGATGCATTCTCGCTATAGAGCTCATCCAATGATATTTTTCATTTCTAAGTAATAGATTACCTGTACAATTCCTAATTTGTTAAGTTCACATTGCATGATTTAAGATTCTTATAAAAAAAATTGCAACGGCTAATACCACCGCGGTACATTGCTTGTAGTTGAATGACTTGGTGGTCAATGTAACAAAACATGTGCTGCTGCCAAAGTATGAGATACTGACTGCCGGTGAGAAGCAAGAACTGCTCAAAAGTATAGGGTGGAAGAGAAACAGGTCAAGTTTGTAATCATGTAGTAATTAGTCATTTTGATTTTAGCTTTCACTGGAAGCCATGAAATGAAAGCTTTTTCTATTATTACTTTGTATAAATACAAAATTAATTAAAATAAAAGCTAGGCAAAAACACATATTCCGCAGCCGGGAATCGAACCCGGAAATTCAACTTGAGAATTTTAACCAGTGAGCTACTGCGGATTAGATGCAAGTTGTTCACAAATTATAGAATTTATATAAATATATGTAAATATTATTAGGAACATATCTAATACTAGTACTTCTTTCTGAAAAGGTAAGACATGCAAAATGACTCGAGCTTTTCCTTTGATCACATCACGGATGAGGGCAGTAACTTAGCTATAAATGTTTTATTTTAGCATTGTTTAACCAATGATTGAAACAAAAGAACGTTTATCTGGTTTCCTTCTTTACATTTGGGATTAAACTTGCTAACTTCAGCTCATCTATGACCAAATTAGCCTTGTGTGTATCTAGATGCATTCTCGCTATAGAGCTCATCCAATGATATTTTTCATTTCTAAGTAATAGATTACCTGTACAATTCCTAATTTGTTAAGTTCACATTGCATGATTTAAGATTCTTATAAAAAAAATTGCAACGGCTAATACCACCGCGGTACATTGCTTGTAGTTGAATGACTTGGTGGTCAATGTAACAAAACATGTGCTGCTGCCAAAGTATGAGATACTGACTGCCGGTGAGAAGCAAGAACTGCTCAAAAGTATAGGGTGGAAGAGAAACAGGTCAAGTTTGTAATCATGTAGTAATTAGTCATTTTGATTTTAGCTTTCACTGGAAGCCATGAAATGAAAGCTTTTTCTATTATTACTTTGTATAAATACAAAATTAATTAAAATAAAAGCTAGGCAAAAACACATATTCCGCAGCCGGGAATCGAACCCGGAAATTCAACTTGAGAATTTTAACCAGTGAGCTACTGCGGATTAGATGCAAGTTGTTCACAAATTATAGAATTTATATAAATATATGTAAATATTATTAGGAACATATCTAATACTAGTACTTCTTTCTGAAAAGGTAAGACATGCAAAATGACTCGAGCTTTTCCTTTGATCACATCACGGATGAGGGCAGTAACTTAGCTATAAATGTTTTATTTTAGCATTGTTTAACCAATGATTGAAACAAAAGAACGTTTATCTGGTTTCCTTCTTTACGTTTGGGATTAAACTTGCTAACTTCAGCTCATCTATGACCAAATTAGCCTTGTGTGTATCTAGATGCATTCTCGCTATAGAGCTCATCCAATGATATTTTTCATTTCTAAGTAATAGATTACCTGTACAATTCCTAATTTGTTAAGTTCACATTGCATGATTTAAGATTCTTATAAAAAAAATTGCAACGGCTAATACCACCGCGGTACATTGCTTGTAGTTGAATGACTTGGTGGTCAATGTAACAAAACATGTGCTGCTGCCAAAGTATGAGATACTGACTGCCGGTGAGAAGCAAGAACTGCTCAAAAGTATAGGGTGGAAGAGAAACAGGTCAAGTTTGTAATCATGTAGTAATTAGTCATTTTGATTTTAGCTTTCACTGGAAGCCATGAAATGAAAGCTTTTTCTATTATTACTTTGTATAAATACAAAATTAATTAAAATAAAAGCTAGGCAAAAACACATATTCCGCAGCCGGGAATCGAACCCGGAAATTCAACTTGAGAATTTTAACCAGTGAGCTACTGCGGATTAGATGCAAGTTGTTCACAAATTATAGAATTTATATAAATATATGTAAATATTATTAGGAACATATCTAATACTAGTACTTCTTTCTGAAAAGGTAAGACATGCAAAATGACTCGAGCTTTTCCTTTGATCACATCACGGATGAGGGCAGTAACTTAGCTATAAATGTTTTATTTTAGCATTGTTTAACCAATGATTGAAACAAAAGAACGTTTATCTGGTTTCCTTCTTTACATTTGGGATTAAACTTGCTAACTTCAGCTCATCTATGACCAAATTAGCCTTGTGTGTATCTAGATGCATTCTCGCTATAGAGCTCATCCAATGATATTTTTCATTTCTAAGTAATAGATTACCTGTACAATTCCTAATTTGTTAAGTTCACATTGCATGATTTAAGATTCTTATAAAAAAAATTGCAACGGCTAATACCACCGCGGTACATTGCTTGTAGTTGAATGACTTGGTGGTCAATGTAACAAAACATGTGCTGCTGCCAAAGTATGAGATACTGACTGCCGGTGAGAAGCAAGAACTGCTCAAAAGTATAGGGTGGAAGAGAAACAGGTCAAGTTTGTAATCATGTAGTAATTAGTCATTTTGATTTTAGCTTTCACTGGAAGCCATGAAATGAAAGCTTTTTCTATTATTACTTTGTATAAATACAAAATTAATTAAAATAAAAGCTAGGCAAAAACACATATTCCGCAGCCGGGAATCGAACCCGGAAATTCAACTTGAGAATTTTAACCAGTGAGCTACTGCGGATTAGATGCAAGTTGTTCACAAATTATAGAATTTATATAAATATATGTAAATATTATTAGGAACATATCTAATACTAGTACTTCTTTCTGAAAAGGTAAGACATGCAAAATGACTCGAGCTTTTCCTTTGATCACATCACGGATGAGGGCAGTAACTTAGCTATAAATGTTTTATTTTAGCATTGTTTAACCAATGATTGAAACAAAAGAACGTTTATCTGGTTTCCTTCTTTACATTTGGGATTAAACTTGCTAACTTCAGCTCATCTATGACCAAATTAGCCTTGTGTGTATCTAGATGCATTCTCGCTATAGAGCTCATCCAATGATATTTTTCATTTCTAAGTAATAGATTACCTGTACAATTCCTAATTTGGTAAGTTCACATTGCATGATTTAAGATTCTTATAAAAAAAATTGCAACGGCTAATACCACCGCGGTACATTGCTTGTAGTTGAATGACTTGGTGGTCAATGTAACAAAACATGTGCTGCTGCAAAAGTATGAGATACTGACTGCCGGTGAGAAGCAAGAACTGCTCAAAAGTATAGGGTGGAAGAGAAACAGGTCAAGTTTGTAATCATGTAGTAATTATTCATTTTGATTTTAGCTTTCACTGGAAGCCATGAAATGAAAGCTTTTTCTATTATTACTTTGTATAAATACAAAATTAATTAAAATAAAAGCTAGGCAAAAACACATATTCCGCAGCCGGGAATCGAACCCGGAAATTCAACTTGAGAATTTTAACCAGTGAGCTACTGCGGATTAGATGCAAGTTGTTCACAAATTATAGAATTTATATAAATATATGTAAATATTATTAGGAACATATCTAATACTAGTACTTCTTTCTGAAAAGGTAAGACATGCAAAATGACTCGAGCTTTTCCTTTGATCACATCACGGATGAGGGCAGTAACTTAGCTATAAATGTTTTATTTTAGCATTGTTTAACCAATGATTGAAACAAAAGAACGTTTATCTGGTTTCCTTCTTTACATTTGGGATTAAACTTGCTAACTTCAGCTCATCTATGACCAAATTAGCCTTGTGTGTATCTAGATGCATTCTCGCTATAGAGCTCATCCAATGATATTTTTCATTTCTAAGTAATAGATTACCTGTACAATTCCTAATTTGTTAAGTTCACATTGCATGATTTAAGATTCTTATAAAAAAAATTGCAACGGCTAATACCACCGCGGTACATTGCTTGTAGTTGAATGACTTGGTGGTCAATGTAACAAAACATGTGTTGCTGCCAAAGTATGAGATACTGACTGCCGGTGAGAAGCAAGAACTGCTCAAAAGTATAGGGTGGAAGAGAAACAGGTCAAGTTTGTAATCATGTAGTAATTAGTCATTTTGATTTTAGCTTTCACTGGAAGCCATGAAATGAAAGCTTTTTCTATTATTACTTTGTATAAATACAAAATTAATTAAAATAAAAGCTAGGCAAAAACACATATTCCGCAGCCGGGAATCGAACCCGGAAATTCAACTTGAGAATTTTAACCAGTGAGCTACTGCGGATTAGATGCAAGTTGTTCACAAATTATAGAATTTATATAAATATATGTAAATATTATTAGGAACATATCTAATACTAGTACTTCTTTCTGAAAAGGTAAGACATGCAAAATGACTCGAGCTTTTCCTTTGATCACATCACGGATGAGGGCAGTAACTTAGCTATAAATGTTTTATTTTAGCATTGTTTAACCAATGATTGAAACAAAAGAACGTTTATCTGGTTTCCTTCTTTACATTTGGGATTAAACTTGCTAACTTCAGCTCATCTATGACCAAATTAGCCTTGTGTGTATCTAGATGCATTCTCGCTATAGAGCTCATCCAATGATATTTTTCATTTCTAAGTAATAGATTACCTGTACAATTCCTAATTTGTTAAGTTCACATTGCATGATTTAAGATTCTTATAAAAAAAATTGCAACGGCTAATACCACCGCGGTACATTGCTTGTAGTTGAATGACTTGGTGGTCAATGTAACAAAACATGTGCTGCTGCCAAAGTATGAGATACTGACTGCCGGTGAGAAGCAAGAACTGCTCAAAAGTATAGGGTGGAAGAGAAACAGGTCAAGTTTGTAATCATGTAGTAATTAGTCATTTTGATTTTAGCTTTCACTGGAAGCCATGAAATGAAAGCTTTTTCTATTATTACTTTGTATAAATACAAAATTAATTAAAATAAAAGCTAGGCAAAAACACATATTCCGCAGCCGGGAATCGAACCCGGAAATTCAACTTGAGAATTTTAACCAGTGAGCTACTGCGGATTAGATGCAAGTTGTTCACAAATTATAGAATTTATATAAATATATGTAAATATTATTAGGAACATATCTAATACTAGTACTTCTTTCTAAAAAGGTAAGACATGCAAAATGACTCGAGCTTTTCCTTTGATCACATCACGGATGAGGGCAGTAACTTAGCTATAAATGTTTTATTTTAGCATTGTTTAACCAATGATTGAAACAAAAGAACGTTTATCTGGTTTCCTTCTTTACATTTGGGATTAAACTTGCTAACTTCAGCTCATCTATGACCAAATTAGCCTTGTGTGTATCTAGATGCATTCTCGCTATAGAGCTCATCCAATGATATTTTTCATTTCTAAGTAATAGATTACCTGTACAATTCCTAATTTGGTAAGTTCACATTGCATGATTTAAGATTCTTATAAAAAAAATTGCAACGGCTAATACCACCGCGGTACATTGCTTGTAGTTGAATGACTTGGTGGTCAATGTAACAAAACATGTGCTGCTGCCAAAGTATGAGATACTGACTGCCGGTGAGAAGCAAGAACTGCTCAAAAGTATAGGGTGGAAGAGAAACAGGTCAAGTTTGTAATCATGTAGTAATTATTCATTTTGATTTTAGCTTTCACTGGAAGCCATGAAATGAAAGCTTTTTCTATTATTACTTTGTATAAATACAAAATTAATTAAAATAAAAGCTAGGCAAAAACACATATTCCGCAGCCGGGAATCGAACCCGGAAATTCAACTTGAGAATTTTAACCAGTGAGCTACTGCGGATTAGATGCAAGTTGTTCACAAATTATAGAATTTATATAAATATATGTAAATATTATTAGGAACATATCTAATACTAGTACTTCTTTCTGAAAAGGTAAGACATGCAAAATGACTCGAGCTTTTCCTTTGATCACATCACGGATGAGGGCAGTAACTTAGCTATAAATGTTTTATTTTAGCATTGTTTAACCAATGATTGAAACAAAAGAACGTTTATCTGGTTTCCTTCTTTACATTTGGGATTAAACTTGCTAACTTCAGCTCATCTATGACCAAATTAGCCTTGTGTGTATCTAGATGCATTCTCGCTATAGAGCTCATCCAATGATATTTTTCATTTCTAAGTAATAGATTACCTGTACAATTCCTAATTTGGTAAGTTCACATTGCATGATTTAAGATTCTTATAAAAAAAATTGCAACGGCTAATACCACCGCGGTACATTGCTTGTAGTTGAATGACTTGGTGGTCAATGTAACAAAACATGTGCTGCTGCCAAAGTATGAGATACTGACTGCCGGTGAGAAGCAAGAACTGCTCAAAAGTATAGGGTGGAAGAGAAACAGGTCAAGTTTGTAATCATGTAGTAATTATTCATTTTGATTTTAGCTTTCACTGGAAGCCATGAAATGAAAGCTTTTTCTATTATTACTTTGTATAAATACAAAATTAATTAAAATAAAAGCTAGGCAAAAACACATATTCCGCAGCCGGGAATCGAACCCGGAAATTCAACTTGAGAATTTTAACCAGTGAGCTACTGCGGATTAGATGCAAGTTGTTCACAAATTATAGAATTTATATAAATATATGTAAATATTATTAGGAACATATCTAATACTAGTACTTCTTTCTGAAAAGGTAAGACATGCAAAATGACTCGAGCTTTTCCTTTGATCACATCACGGATGAGGGCAGTAACTTAGCTATAAATGTTTTATTTTAGCATTGTTTAACCAATGATTGAAACAAAAGAACGTTTATCTGGTTTCCTTCTTTACATTTGGGATTAAACTTGCTAACTTCAGCTCATCTATGACCAAATTAGCCTTGTGTGTATCTAGATGCATTCTCGCTATAGAGCTCATCCAATGATATTTTTCATTTCTAAGTAATAGATTACCTGTACAATTCCTAATTTGTTAAGTTCACATTGCATGATTTAAGATTCTTATAAAAAAAATTGCAACGGCTAATACCACCGCGGTACATTGCTTGTAGTTGAATGACTTGGTGGTCAATGTAACAAAACATGTGTTGCTGCCAAAGTATGAGATACTGACTGCCGGTGAGAAGCAAGAACTGCTCAAAAGTATAGGGTGGAAGAGAAACAGGTCAAGTTTGTAATCATGTAGTAATTAGTCATTTTGATTTTAGCTTTCACTGGAAGCCATGAAATTAAAGCTTTTTCTATTATTACTTTGTATAAATACAAAATTAATTAAAATAAAAGCTAGGCAAAAACACATATTCCGCAGCCGGGAATCGAACCCGGAAATTCAACTTGAGAATTTTAACCAGTGAGCTACTGCGGATTAGATGCAAGTTGTTCACAAATTATAGAATTTATATAAATATATGTAAATATTATTAGGAACATATCTAATACTAGTACTTCTTTCTGAAAAGGTAAGACATGCAAAATGACTCGAGCTTTTCCTTTGATCACATCACGGATGAGGGCAGTAACTTAGCTATAAATGTTTTATTTTAGCATTGTTTAACCAATGATTGAAACAAAAGAACGTTTATCTGGTTTCCATCTTTACATTTGGGATTAAACTTGCTAACTTCAGCTCATCTATGACCAAATTAGCCTTGTGTGTATCTAGATGCATTCTCGCTATAGAGCTCATCCAATGATATTTTTCATTTCTAAGTAATAGATTACCTGTACAATTCCTAATTTGTTAAGTTCACATTGGATGATTTAAGATTCTTATAAAAAAAATTGCAACGGCTAATACCACCGCGGTACATTGCTTGTAGTTGAATGACTTGGTGGTCAATGTAACAAAACATGTGCTGCTGCCAAAGTATGAGATACTGACTGCCGGTGAGAAGCAAGAACTGCTCAAAAGTATAGGGTGGAAGAGAAACAGGTCAAGTTTGTAATCATGTAGTAATTATTCATTTTGATTTTAGCTTTCACTGGAAGCCATGAAATGAAAGCTTTTTCTATTATTACTTTGTATAAATACAAAATTAATTAAAATAAAAGCTAGGCAAAAACACATATTCCGCAGCCGGGAATCGAACCCGGAAATTCAACTTGAGAATTTTAACCAGTGAGCTACTGCGGATTAGATGCAAGTTGTTCACAAATTATAGAATTTATATAAATATATGTAAATATTATTAGGAATATATCTAATACTAGTACTTCTTTCTGAAAAGGTAAGACATGCAAAATGACTCGAGCTTTTCCTTTGATCACATCACGGATGAGGGCAGTAACTTAGCTATAAATGTTTTATTTTAGCATTGTTTAACCAATGATTGAAACAAAAGAACGTTTATCTGGTTTCCTTCTTTACATTTGGGATTAAACTTGCTAACTTCAGCTCATCTATGACCAAATTAGCCTTGTGTGTATCTAGATGCATTCTCGCTATAGAGCTCATCCAATGATATTTTTCATTTCTAAGTAATAGATTACCTGTACAATTCCTAATTTGTTAAGTTCACATTGCATGATTTAAGATTCTTATAAAAAAAATTGCAACGGCTAATACCACCGCGGTACATTGCTTGTAGTTGAATGACTTGGTGGTCAATGTAACAAAACATGTGCTGCTGCCAAAGTATGAGATACTGACTGCCGGTGAGAAGCAAGAACTGCTCAAAAGTATAGGGTGGAAGAGAAACAGGTCAAGTTTGTAATCATGTAGTAATTATTCATTTTGATTTTAGCTTTCACTGGAAGCCATGAAATGAAAGCTTTTTCTATTATTACTTTGTATAAATACAAAATTAATTAAAATAAAAGCTAGGCAAAAACACATATTCCGCAGCCGGGAATCGAACCCGGAAATTCAACTTGAGAATTTTAACCAGTGAGCTACTGCGGATTAGATGCAAGTTGTTCACAAATTATAGAATTTATATAAATATATGTAAATATTATTAGGAACATATCTAATACTAGTACTTCTTTCTGAAAAGGTAAGACATGCAAAATGACTCGAGCTTTTCCTTTGATCACATCACGGATGAGGGCAGTAACTTAGCTATAAATGTTTTATTTTAGCATTGTTTAACCAATGATTGAAACAAAAGAACGTTTATCTGGTTTCCTTCTTTACATTTGGGATTAAACTTGCTAACTTCAGCTCATCTATGACCAAATTAGCCTTGTGTGTATCTAGATGCATTCTCGCTATAGAGCTCATCCAATGATATTTTTCATTTCTAAGTAATAGATTACCTGTACAATTCCTAATTTGTTAAGTTCACATTGCATGATTTAAGATTCTTATAAAAAAAATTGCAACGGCTAATACCACCGCGGTACATTGCTTGTAGTTGAATGACTTGGTGGTCAATGTAACAAAACATGTGTTGCTGCCAAAGTATGAGATACTGACTGCCGGTGAGAAGCAAGAACTGCTCAAAAGTATAGGGTGGAAGAGAAACAGGTCAAGTTTGTAATCATGTAGTAATTAGTCATTTTGATTTTAGCTTTCACTGGAAGCCATGAAATTAAAGCTTTTTCTATTATTACTTTGTATAAATACAAAATTAATTAAAATAAAAGCTAGGCAAAAACACATATTCCGCAGCCGGGAATCGAACCCGGAAATTCAACTTGAGAATTTTAACCAGTGAGCTACTGCGGATTAGATGCAAGTTGTTCACAAATTATAGAATTTATATAAATATATGTAAATATTATTAGGAACATATCTAATACTAGTACTTCTTTCTGAAAAGGTAAGACATGCAAAATGACTCGAGCTTTTCCTTTGATCACATCACGGATGAGGGCAGTAACTTAGCTATAAATGTTTTATTTTAGCATTGTTTAACCAATGATTGAAACAAAAGAACGTTTATCTGGTTTCCATCTTTACATTTGGGATTAAACTTGCTAACTTCAGCTCATCTATGACCAAATTAGCCTTGTGTGTATCTAGATGCATTCTCGCTATAGAGCTCATCCAATGATATTTTTCATTTCTAAGTAATAGATTACCTGTACAATTCCTAATTTGTTAAGTTCACATTGCATGATTTAAGATTCTTATAAAAAAAATTGCAACGGCTAATACCACCGCGGTACATTGCTTGTAGTTGAATGACTTGGTGGTCAATGTAACAAAACATGTGCTGCTGCCAAAGTATGAGATACTGACTGCCGGTGAGAAGCAAGAACTGCTCAAAAGTATAGGGTGGAAGAGAAACAGGTCAAGTTTGTAATCATGTAGTAATTATTCATTTTGATTTTAGCTTTCACTGGAAGCCATGAAATGAAAGCTTTTTCTATTATTACTTTGTATAAATACAAAATTAATTAAAATAAAAGCTAGGCAAAAACACATATTCCGCAGCCGGGAATCGAACCCGGAAATTCAACTTGAGAATTTTAACCAGTGAGCTACTGCGGATTAGATGCAAGTTGTTCACAAATTATAGAATTTATATAAATATATGTAAATATTATTAGGAATATATCTAATACTAGTACTTCTTTCTGAAAAGGTAAGACATGCAAAATGACTCGAGCTTTTCCTTTGATCACATCACGGATGAGGGCAGTAACTTAGCTATAAATGTTTTATTTTAGCATTGTTTAACCAATGATTGAAACAAAAGAACGTTTATCTGGTTTCCTTCTTTACATTTGGGATTAAACTTGCTAACTTCAGCTCATCTATGACCAAATTAGCCTTGTGTGTATCTAGATGCATTCTCGCTATAGAGCTCATCCAATGATATTTTTCATTTCTAAGTAATAGATTACCTGTACAATTCCTAATTTGTTAAGTTCACATTGCATGATTTAAGATTCTTATAAAAAAAATTGCAACGGCTAATACCACCGCGGTACATTGCTTGTAGTTGAATGACTTGGTGGTCAATGTAACAAAACATGTGCTGCTGCCAAAGTATGAGATACTGACTGCCGGTGAGAAGCAAGAACTGCTCAAAAGTATAGGGTGGAAGAGAAACAGGTCAAGTTTGTAATCATGTAGTAATTATTCATTTTGATTTTAGCTTTCACTGGAAGCCATGAAATGAAAGCTTTTTCTATTATTACTTTGTATAAATACAAAATTAATTAAAATAAAAGCTAGGCAAAAACACATATTCCGCAGCCGGGAATCGAACCCGGAAATTCAACTTGAGAATTTTAACCAGTGAGCTACTGCGGATTAGATGCAAGTTGTTCACAAATTATAGAATTTATATAAATATATGTAAATATTATTAGGAACATATCTAATACTAGTACTTCTTTCTGAAAAGGTAAGACATGCAAAATGACTCGAGCTTTTCCTTTGATCACATCACGGATGAGGGCAGTAACTTAGCTATAAATGTTTTATTTTAGCATTGTTTAACCAATGATTGAAACAAAAGAACGTTTATCTGGTTTCCTTCTTTACATTTGGGATTAAACTTGCTAACTTCAGCTCATCTATGACCAAATTAGCCTTGTGTGTATCTAGATGCATTCTCGCTATAGAGCTCATCCAATGATATTTTTCATTTCTAAGTAATAGATTACCTGTACAATTCCTAATTTGTTAAGTTCACATTGCATGATTTAAGATTCTTATAAAAAAAATTGCAACGGCTAATACCACCGCGGTACATTGCTTGTAGTTGAATGACTTGGTGGTCAATGTAACAAAACATGTGTTGCTGCCAAAGTATGAGATACTGACTGCCGGTGAGAAGCAAGAACTGCTCAAAAGTATAGGGTGGAAGAGAAACAGGTCAAGTTTGTAATCATGTAGTAATTAGTCATTTTGATTTTAGCTTTCACTGGAAGCCATGAAATTAAAGCTTTTTCTATTATTACTTTGTATAAATACAAAATTAATTAAAATAAAAGCTAGGCAAAAACACATATTCCGCAGCCGGGAATCGAACCCGGAAATTCAACTTGAGAATTTTAACCAGTGAGCTACTGCGGATTAGATGCAAGTTGTTCACAAATTATAGAATTTATATAAATATATGTAAATATTATTAGGAACATATCTAATACTAGTACTTCTTTCTGAAAAGGTAAGACATGCAAAATGACTCGAGCTTTTCCTTTGATCACATCACGGATGAGGGCAGTAACTTAGCTATAAATGTTTTATTTTAGCATTGTTTAACCAATGATTGAAACAAAAGAACGTTTATCTGGTTTCCATCTTTACATTTGGGATTAAACTTGCTAACTTCAGCTCATCTATGACCAAATTAGCCTTGTGTGTATCTAGATGCATTCTCGCTATAGAGCTCATCCAATGATATTTTTCATTTCTAAGTAATAGATTACCTGTACAATTCCTAATTTGTTAAGTTCACATTGCATGATTTAAGATTCTTATAAAAAAAATTGCAACGGCTAATACCACCGCGGTACATTGCTTGTAGTTGAATGACTTGGTGGTCAATGTAACAAAACATGTGCTGCTGCCAAAGTATGAGATACTGACTGCCGGTGAGAAGCAAGAACTGCTCAAAAGTATAGGGTGGAAGAGAAACAGGTCAAGTTTGTAATCATGTAGTAATTATTCATTTTGATTTTAGCTTTCACTGGAAGCCATGAAATGAAAGCTTTTTCTATTATTACTTTGTATAAATACAAAATTAATTAAAATAAAAGCTAGGCAAAAACACATATTCCGCAGCCGGGAATCGAACCCGGAAATTCAACTTGAGAATTTTAACCAGTGAGCTACTGCGGATTAGATGCAAGTTGTTCACAAATTATAGAATTTATATAAATATATGTAAATATTATTAGGAATATATCTAATACTAGTACTTCTTTCTGAAAAGGTAAGACATGCAAAATGACTCGAGCTTTTCCTTTGATCACATCACGGATGAGGGCAGTAACTTAGCTATAAATGTTTTATTTTAGCATTGTTTAACCAATGATTGAAACAAAAGAACGTTTATCTGGTTTCCTTCTTTACATTTGGGATTAAACTTGCTAACTTCAGCTCATCTATGACCAAATTAGCCTTGTGTGTATCTAGATGCATTCTCGCTATAGAGCTCATCCAATGATATTTTTCATTTCTAAGTAATAGATTACCTGTACAATTCCTAATTTGTTAAGTTCACATTGCATGATTTAAGATTCTTATAAAAAAAATTGCAACGGCTAATACCACCGCGGTACATTGCTTGTAGTTGAATGACTTGGTGGTCAATGTAACAAAACATGTGCTGCTGCCAAAGTATGAGATACTGACTGCCGGTGAGAAGCAAGAACTGCTCAAAAGTATAGGGTGGAAGAGAAACAGGTCAAGTTTGTAATCATGTAGTAATTATTCATTTTGATTTTAGCTTTCACTGGAAGCCATGAAATGAAAGCTTTTTCTATTATTACTTTGTATAAATACAAAATTAATTAAAATAAAAGCTAGGCAAAAACACATATTCCGCAGCCGGGAATCGAACCCGGAAATTCAACTTGAGAATTTTAACCAGTGAGCTACTGCGGATTAGATGCAAGTTGTTCACAAATTATAGAATTTATATAAATATATGTAAATATTATTAGGAACATATCTAATACTAGTACTTCTTTCTGAAAAGGTAAGACATGCAAAATGACTCGAGCTTTTCCTTTGATCACATCACGGATGAGGGCAGTAACTTAGCTATAAATGTTTTATTTTAGCATTGTTTAACCAATGATTGAAACAAAAGAACGTTTATCTGGTTTCCTTCTTTACATTTGGGATTAAACTTGCTAACTTCAGCTCATCTATGACCAAATTAGCCTTGTGTGTATCTAGATGCATTCTCGCTATAGAGCTCATCCAATAATATTTTTCATTTCTAAGTAATAGATTACCTGTACAATTCCTAATTTGTTAAGTTCACATTGCATGATTTAAGATTCTTATAAAAAAAATTGCAACGGCTAATACCACCGCGGTACATTGCTTGTAGTTGAATGACTTGGTGGTCAATGTAACAAAACATGTGCTGCTGCCAAAGTATGAGATACTGACTGCCGGTGAGAAGCAAGAACTGCTCAAAAGTATAGGGTGGAAGAGAAACAGGTCAAGTTTGTAATCATGTAGTAATTAGTCATTTTGATTTTAGCTTTCACTGGAAGCCATGAAATGAAAGCTTTTTCTATTATTACTTTGTATAAATACAAAATTAATTAAAATAAAAGCTAGGCAAAAACACATATTCCGCAGCCGGGAATCGAACCCGGAAATTCAACTTGAGAATTTTAACCAGTGAGCTACTGCGGATTAGATGCAAGTTGTTCACAAATTATAGAATTTATATAAATATATGTAAATATTATTAGGAACATATCTAATACTAGTACTTCTTTCTGAAAAGGTAAGACATGCAAAATGACTCGAGCTTTTCCTTTGATCACATCACGGATGAGGGCAGTAACTTAGCTATAAATGTTTTATGTTAGCATTGTTTAACCAATGATTGAAACAAAAGAACGTTTATCTGGTTTCCTTCTTTACATTTGGGATTAAACTTGCTAACTTCAGCTCATCTATGACCAAATTAGCCTTGTGTGTATCTAGATGCATTCTCGCTATAGAGCTCATCCAATGATATTTTTCATTTCTAAGTAATAGATTACCTGTACAATTCCTAATTTGTTAAGTTCACATTGCATGATTTAAGATTCTTATAAAAAAAATTGCAACGGCTAATACCACCGCGGTACATTGCTTGTAGTTGAATGACTTGGTGGTCAATGTAACAAAACATGTGCTGCTGCCAAAGTATGAGATACTGACTGCCGGTGAGAAGCAAGAACTGCTCAAAAGTATAGGGTGGAAGAGAAACAGGTCAAGTTTGTAATCATGTAGTAATTAGTCATTTTGATTTTAGCTTTCACTGGAAGCCATGAAATGAAAGCTTTTTCTATTATTACTTTGTATAAATACAAAATTAATTAAAATAAAAGCTAGGCAAAAACACATATTCCGCAGCCGGGAATCGAACCCGGAAATTCAACTTGAGAATTTTAACCAGTGAGCTACTGCGGATTAGATGCAAGTTGTTCACAAATTATAGAATTTATATAAATATATGTAAATATTATTAGGAACATATCTAATACTAGTACTTCTTTCTGAAAAGGTAAGACATGCAAAATGACTCGAGCTTTTCCTTTGATCACATCACGGATGAGGGCAGTAACTTAGCTATAAATGTTTTATTTTAGCATTGTTTAACCAATGATTGAAACAAAAGAACGTTTATCTGGTTTCCTTCTTTACATTTGGGATTAAACTTGCTAACTTCAGCTCATCTATGACCAAATTAGCCTTGTGTGTATCTAGATGCATTCTCGCTATAGAGCTCATCCAATGATATTTTTCATTTCTAAGTAATAGATTACCTGTACAATTCCTAATTTGTTAAGTTCACATTGCATGATTTAAGATTCTTATAAAAAAAATTGCAACGGCTAATACCACCGCGGTACATTGCTTGTAGTTGAATGACTTGGTGGTCAATGTAACAAAACATGTGCTGCTGCCAAAGTATGAGATACTGACTGCCGGTGAGAAGCAAGAACTGCTCAAAAGTATAGGGTGGAAGAGAAACAGGTCAAGTTTGTAATCATGTAGTAATTAGTCATTTTGATTTTAGCTTTCACTGGAAGCCATGAAATGAAAGCTTTTTCTATTATTACTTTGTATAAATACAAAATTAATTAAAATAAAAGCTAGGCAAAAACACATATTCCGCAGCCGGGAATCGAACCCGGAAATTCAACTTGAGAATTTTAACCAGTGAGCTACTGCGGATTAGATGCAAGTTGTTCACAAATTATAGAATTTATATAAATATATGTAAATATTATTAGGAACATATCTAATACTAGTACTTCTTTCTGAAAAGGTAAGACATGCAAAATGACTCGAGCTTTTCCTTTGATCACATCACGGATGAGGGCAGTAACTTAGCTATAAATGTTTTATTTTAGCATTGTTTAACCAATGATTGAAACAAAAGAACGTTTATCTGGTTTCCTTCTTTACATTTGGGATTAAACTTGCTAACTTCAGCTCATCTATGACCAAATTAGCCTTGTGTGTATCTAGATGCATTCTCGCTATAGAGCTCATCCAATGATATTTTTCATTTCTAAGTAATAGATTACCTGTACAATTCCTAATTTGGTAAGTTCACATTGCATGATTTAAGATTCTTATAAAAAAAATTGCAACGGCTAATACCACCGCGGTACATTGCTTGTAGTTGAATGACTTGGTGGTCAATGTAACAAAACATGTGCTGCTGCCAAAGTATGAGATACTGACTGCCGGTGAGAAGCAAGAACTGCTCAATAGTATAGGGTGGAAGAGAAACAGGTCAAGTTTGTAATCATGTAGTAATTATTCATTTTGATTTTAGCTTTCACTGGAAGCCATGAAATGAAAGCTTTTTCTATTATTACTTTGTATAAATACAAAATTAATTAAAATAAAAGCTAGGCAAAAACACATATTCCGCAGCCGGGAATCGAACCCGGAAATTCAACTTGAGAATTTTAACCAGTGAGCTACTGCGGATTAGATGCAAGTTGTTCACAAATTATAGAATTTATATAAATATATGTAAATATTATTAGGAACATATCTAATACTAGTACTTCTTTCTGAAAAGGTAAGACATGCAAAATGACTCGAGCTTTTCCTTTGATCACATCACGGATGAGGGCAGTAACTTAGCTATAAATGTTTTATTTTAGCATTGTTTAACCAATGATTGAAACAAAAGAACGTTTATCTGGTTTCCTTCTTTACATTTGGGATTAAACTTGCTAACTTCAGCTCATCTATGACCAAATTAGCCTTGTGTGTATCTAGATGCATTCTCGCTATAGAGCTCATCCAATGATATTTTTCATTTCTAAGTAATAGATTACCTGTACAATTCCTAATTTGTTAAGTTCACATTGCATGATTTAAGATTCTTATAAAAAAAATTGCAACGGCTAATACCACCGCGGTACATTGCTTGTAGTTGAATGACTTGGTGGTCAATGTAACAAAACATGTGCTGCTGCCAAAGTATGAGATACTGACTGCCGGTGAGAAGCAAGAACTGCTCAAAAGTATAGGGTGGAAGAGAAACAGGTCAAGTTTGTAATCATGTAGTAATTAGTCATTTTGATTTTAGCTTTCACTGGAAGCCATGAAATGAAAGCTTTTTCTATTATTACTTTGTATAAATACAAAATTAATTAAAATAAAAGCTAGGCAAAAACACATATTCCGCAGCCGGGAATCGAACCCGGAAATTCAACTTGAGAATTTTAACCAGTGAGCTACTGCGGATTAGATGCAAGTTGTTCACAAATTATAGAATTTATATAAATATATGTAAATATTATTAGGAACATATCTAATACTAGTACTTCTTTCTGAAAAGGTAAGACATGCAAAATGACTCGAGCTTTTCCTTTGATCACATCACGGATGAGGGCAGTAACTTAGCTATAAATGTTTTATTTTAGCATTGTTTAACCAATGATTGAAACAAAAGAACGTTTATCTGGTTTCCTTCTTTACATTTGGGATTAAACTTGCTAACTTCAGCTCATCTATGACCAAATTAGCCTTGTGTGTATCTAGATGCATTCTCGCTATAGAGCTCATCCAATGATATTTTTCATTTCTAAGTAATAGATTACCTGTACAATTCCTAATTTGTTAAGTTCACATTGCATGATTTAAGATTCTTATAAAAAAAATTGCAACGGCTAATACCACCGCGGTACATTGCTTGTAGTTGAATGACTTGGTGGTCAATGTAACAAAACATGTGCTGCTGCCAAAGTATGAGATACTGACTGCCGGTGAGAAGCAAGAACTGCTCAAAAGTATAGGGTGGAAGAGAAACAGGTCAAGTTTGTAATCATGTAGTAATTATTCATTTTGATTTTAGCTTTCACTGGAAGCCATGAAATGAAAGCTTTTTCTATTATTACTTTGTATAAATACAAAATTAATTAAAATAAAAGCTAGGCAAAAACACATATTCCGCAGCCGGGAATCGAACCCGGAAATTCAACTTGAGAATTTTAACTAGTGAGCTACTGCGGATTAGATGCAAGTTGTTCACAAATTATAGAATTTATATAAATATATGTAAATATTATTAGGAACATATCTAATACTAGTACTTCTTTCTGAAAAGGTAAGACATGCAAAATGACTCGAGCTTTTCCTTTGATCACATCACGGATGAGGGCAGTAACTTAGCTATAAATGTTTTATTTTAGCATTGTTTAACCAATGATTGAAACAAAAGAACGTTTATCTGGTTTCCTTCTTTACATTTGGGATTAAACTTGCTAACTTCAGCTCATCTATAACCAAATTAGCCTTGTGTGTATCTAGATGCATTCTCGCTATAGAGCTCATCCAATGATATTTTTCATTTCTAAGTAATAGATTACCTGTACAATTCCTAATTTGTTAAGTTCACATTGCATGATTTAAGATTCTTATAAAAAAAATTGCAACGGCTAATACCACCGCGGTACATTGCTTGTAGTTGAATGACTTGGTGGTCAATGTAACAAAACATGTGCTGCTGCCAAAGTATGAGATACTGACTGCCGGTGAGAAGCAAGAACTGCTCAAAAGTATAGGGTGGAAGAGAAACAGGTCAAGTTTTTTTTTGTAAGCAAGTTCTAAAATAACAAAACGAGTACTGAGGGTACTCGAACCTGTTTACAAAGAGACGAGATAAAACTCGACAAAAGAGATTATCTACCAATTGAAACCTAGGACAAATAAAACAATGGGTCTTTGTTAAACTCATACAGATTACAATTGGAATGGATAATATCTCCAATTAGGGACCAACGCCATACCGTAAATTTAACCTTCCAAACGGTATCGGAAATACTCCAACCAATATCATTGAAAGCGATATTATTCCTAAGAATCCACAACACCCAACTAACAGCTAACCAAATGGTTCCCTGTTTGTCGACTCTAATCCTCAAAGACTTGCAAGTCTCAAACCAATATAAGTAATTACCCTTGATATCCGTCTCCACTGCCTCATGAACTCCAAACCACTCTGCAATTTCCCTCCACACCTGCTGAACCGCTGGACAAGAGAGGAGAATATGGTCCAACGACTCCCGGCACATCTTGCAGAAAACGCAACAGGACGGCTCAACCGAAATACCTCTCTTGGCTAAAAGATCCTTCGTCGGTAACCTGTTCAAAAAACAGCGCCAACCAAAAGCTTTGACTTTCTGAGGAACGGAAACTTTCCAAATCAAAGAGAAAATCTCATTAAACCTTTTTAATGGACCGTATGGAATGCGAAGGTGACAAAGATGCCGATAAAAGGAGTTAACGGAAAACTTGCCCCCCTTCTCCAAATTCCACCGAGCAGAATCCTGGACACACGGTTCAAACGCCGACAGATGAAGGTTGCGACGGAGTGCCGCCATTTGAGAAACCAGGTCCTCCCTCAAAAACTGATCGCTAGCACCGGAGACCCCTGCGACCGATACAATACCGTCATCATGCAGAGCCGTTCCACCTGCTAATTGTTAACAGCAGCAACATCCTCCATATCCTACCTTTCCCTTAAACTGCCTTCTTCCCTAACTCCCTGTCCACTGCACCTGCCAGCAGAACTCACAAACTCATCAAAAACAGTCCCATGGAATGCACCAGAAACTTCCCCCATACCACCTGCTCCATGCACCAAAACGTCCTCAAAACTAACAGCATTAGACTCCTCATTAATGACCACATTATTAGTAACAGCCGCCTCCCCAACTGAAAAATCGCCCTCGTCTGCCACTCCCAGGTTCCCCCACACCCACTCACCATTAACCCACCCTCCTACAGCTGCCACTGAAACCTCTTTCAGCCCAGACTTGGAAAAAACCAAAGGATAATTATCCTTAAAACACTCACTGCCTAACCACTTAGCACGCCAGAAATGAGTTGAGAAACCGTTGCCGACCTGAAAAGAAACATTGTTGGTAAAAACATCGTCTGCTTGGGTTTTGGAGAGATTTAAGATATCACTCCACCAAGTAGAAACCGAACTCCTACGCCTCACAACAGATCCAGAATAGTACATCTTTAGCTTGATATCCCCGTAGCGCGCTTGAAGAATCCTGTACCACAAGTCACTCGATCCCTCAATAATTCTCCACCTCCATTTGGATAAGAGTGCCATGTTAAACTCCCGTATCCTCATCAAATTGATCCCCCATTCTCATATGGTAAGCAAAGATGATCCCAACCTATCCAATGTATTTTCCTCTTCTCCTTCAAATCTCCCCAAAGGAATCTAGCTTGGATTTTGGTTATCTCGTTACGGATTTTCACCGGAGCCAAGAAGAAGGAAAGATAAAAAATAGATAGACTATTGAGAACGGACTTAAGGAGAGCAATCCTTCCGGCAAAACTAAAAAATCTACCATTCCACGTAGACAATCTCTTCTCCAACTTTTTCAACAAAAATCCCCACGAAGAAATCCTCCTAGGGTTAGAACCGATAGGAATGCCGAGAAAAGAAAATTGTTTTTCCTCCATCCTACATCCAAGAAACAAAGCTCCCGCTTCAAGAAAATCTCTAGGCACGTTAATACCAATCAATTTGCTCTTATGGAAGTTAATACTTAATCCCGAAGTTAACTCGAAACCACGAAGGACCGTCTTGATAGCCCACAAATGTCTCCAACTACCATCACCCACTAATAACGTGTCATCCGCGAATTGTAAGATGTCAATGACACATTTACCATTCACTTCCAAACCCGCAAAATCCCCAAGAGCAAATGACTTCTTAACCAATCCCGTAAGACCCTCGGCCACCATCACAAATAAAAACGGAGATAACGGGTCTCCTTGTCTCACCCCCTCTCCACCACAAATTCCTTAGTCGGACTACCATTAACCAAAACGGACATTTTGCTAGAAAAGATTGTAGCCTCCATCCATTTCATCCAAAGCTCGCCAAAACCCATCCTTCTCATCACGAATCTAACAAACTCCCAACTAACCTTGTCGTATGCTTTCTCAAAATCCACTTTGAAGAGTGTACATCTCTTATTTACCTTACTAGAATAATCCACCAACTCGTTTGCCACCATTACTCCGTCTAAAAGTTGCCTACCCGGAACGAAGGCACTTTGAGAGGGAGAAATTAAGGAGTGCAACACCCTTTTGAGCCTAGACGCTAGGAGCTTTGAGAGAGCCTTGTATAAGCAACCAACAAGACAAATAGGTCTAAACTAATCCAACGCCAAAGGGCTATTACACTTAGGTATCAATGTCAAAAAAGAAGACACAATCGACTTAGATAAAACCGCGTATTTGTGGAAATCTTCAAAAAAATGGATGAAATCCGTCTTTAGAAAAGCCCAACAGTTTTTAATAAACAAAAACCAGAATCCATCCGGCCCCAGGCTTTTTGAACTCCCACAACCCCAAACCGCTTCCTTGACTTCATCTTCCAAAAAAGGGCTCTCTAGCAACATCCTCTCTTCATTGTTAAGTTTGTTGAAAGAAATCCCCTCCATGGTCGAAAAGAATCTAACCGGCTCCACAAACTTGTTAGCAAAATGAAACCGCACCTCCTCCTTAACTTCATTAACAGAAGTCAAGACTCTTCTCTCCGAATTGATACATCCGATGAAATTCTTTCTTCTCCTCTCCTTCATCACACTATGGAAGTATCTAGAATTGTTGTCTCCATCGTTAAGCCACTTTAACTTAGACTTTTGGATAAGCATGTTCTCCTTAATTCTCATTTTCAACCAAAAGCTACTACTCGCCTCCGTACGCTCTTTCAACATATCCTCCGACAAAAAGCCTTCTCCTAAAACCGCTTTATCATCACTCTCATTCATTGCCAAGACGTGATCTTCCACTTCCAGGTCAATTCTACCAAAGACGTCCCTATTCCATATCCTAAGGCTATTCCACTCGTTATTGAAAACAAAAGGTTTAGGACCCCAATCCGAATAATCCACAACAAGCCACACCGGACAATGGTCCGAAATATCTCTAGGGCCGATAAATTGACCAATGACCCCCCACCGGGTAATAACCTCCTCCGAAACCAAGAAACGGTCGATTCTACTCATCGACGAACCGTTACTGTTGAACCACGAGAACTTTCTCCCTTTACACGGAACGTCGACCAACTCCATCTCCACCACGAATTTCCCAAACTCTTTCATCTCCCTCTTCCTATCACGCAAACCTCTCCCTATCCTCTCCCTAGGATCCAAAATAGCGTTAAAGTCTCCTCCAATGCACCACTCCCCGTCCAAAAATTTAGATTTCAATGACAAAAGCTTCTTCCAAAGAATGCGCTTCAAATCCAGATCGCAGGCAGAATATATGTTAACAATGTAATAGAACATTCCTTTCCAAACAACTTTGATGCCAACAAAACCTTCATCTCTAAAACTACACACAACCTCCATCTTGTTTGCGAACCATAAAATGGCTACACCCCCCGACAATCCAACGGAGTTAGAACAAGACCAGCCTACATCTTCTTTCGACCAAAAGCTCCTAGCAACCTCTTCCGTCATAGAAGAGATTTTAGTCTCTTGTATAAAAAACATGTCTGCCTTCCCTTTCTTGATAATCTGACTAATTCTCCTTCTTTTAACCGCGCTCCCGCCCCCTCTAATGTTTAAAGAACCAATAATCATTTTAACTTCTTTGAAGACTCCCTCCTTGCCCCCCTTCTGTTTTTGTCCAACTTCTCTAATTCTTCAATCCTATTCTTGAAATCCCTTTTATTTTCTGCCGCCACAATCCCCAATTTCGATAATGCCTCCATTAGTTTACCCCCGACTTTAGAGTCTAAATTATCCCAGACCCTCTCGTTACACCTTATAATATCAGATTCTGCTGAATTTTCACAATAGAACTCCTTATGATTTGGCTCCGAAAGAAACTTCATACTGCTGGTGTCACTGCTATTCCTAATTGCTTGTGATTGCATTAACCTAGTTCCACTTTTTGCCTTTGCTTTTGCTTTTACTCCTTTGAAAAAACGTATCTTTTCCTTTCCAAAAGGGTTGTGGACTGATTTGTACTTTATGCGTTTAAAATTAGTTTTCTTCTTTTCCATGGGCCCACATGAAAGCGATCCACTCACTACACCTGTCCGTCCCACTACACTGTCTTCCGTCTCAGCTACCCTGGTAGTATCAAAAAAGGTACCTTCACACGTCCTACCCTTCTGTTCCAGCTGATTGGTCATTTTCCACCTAACCACTGCCTCGTCAAAGGTGTCCCCCATTTCCCTTTTGTCTTCCAATAAAGAGCACTCTTGAACCTGCGAGTTCCCAGGCTTACCTGACAAAAAAATAGTAGGCCTTACTTCGCCCCCCTCCCTGTTATTCTCCGCCGCATGTTTACTCGAAAACTCCGCTTCCCCTTTGTCCTCCGGGTAAAGACAAGCCTCTTCTTCGTCTTCTTGCTCAGAACCATTTTCCAACCAGACCGAATCTCCATCCGTGGAATCAGAAACACAGCTCGGAACCTTCGCCGTTGGATCTTCTACGCGGACTAGGCCATAGGTGTCTTCCCTAAGATGGATTTTGAACTCCTTACCGTCTATTTCCACCAAGATACTTTCCTGCAATTTGAACTCAGTGGGAACTCTCACCAAAAATCTTGCTATGTCCATGTTAACTCCCTTTAAAGAACACTCATAAGTGCAGATATAGGTTCCAAGAAAATTTGCAATGCACTCGAAAAAATCCACACCCCAAGCGTGACATGGTACTCCATATGCTCTGAACCAAGTAACTCTGTCATTATCCACAACTGATTCGCTCCATCTAGAGACGTTACTAAACCACTGCCTTCACCATACATTCTCCGAAATCAGTTCCTCTAAAACACCATCATCATCATCCTCCAACAGACACTTGCTGGAACCCAGTGGAGTAATCTTCACCGAAAAAATACCTTCCGACTCAAAAATCCTTTGCATGTTATACGACATACCAGGGTTTATCGTGACCCCCACATACGCCTCCTTCATCCTCTCTTTAACCTCCACACTAAATGTATACGATAGACACGACCTTCTGGATTCTTCACGGTTTTCGCTACCCAGAACCTTTGCGTAAGATACCGAACAATCGAACAAACGTGCAACCCTCTGTTTGTTAACTATCACCCCCTTCCTTCCCCTATCTTCTCCCCCCTTGTCCCTTGAAACGAACGGTCTCTTCGTCATTTCCTGTCCTCTAACAAACCTAGGCGGATTCGCATGGATTTTACGACCATCAATCATAATGTTATCGAGCTTGACTCCTAACAATCTAGAATCCTCCACCTTCTTGAACCTTGCGAATCTAAATCTTTTGCCCGTCCTACTCCTCCTAGGTGAGATAACCACTTCGACCACATTTCCCACACAACCAAACAAGACAAACACATCCCTGGCATTGATTCGATCAGGAAAGTCCGAAAAGAAGAACGAAGATACAACCTCTAATTCCTTCCCCACCATCCCCTTTCCATATGGAAAAACATCCCATTTACCCACCGAATTTCGTTGATTGCGCCGTCTGACCGTTTCCCATTCCATTGTCGCGCTTGGAAACTATGAAGAAAGAGAGTTAGTAGTAATTATTCATTTTGATTTTAGCTTTCAGATTGATTATTTTAATGCTAAAGCGTAATACAATTGTAAAAACATAGCTTTCTATATTGATTATACCAGTAATTATTTCGTATTTATGTTGTTCTTTTTAGCTACCTCTCATGCAAAGAACTGATGCCATAGTTAGCTACTATTGGCTGGAAAAAGGACAAGTTCTCAAGATCTCTCACAGTGGCGAGATGTTTAATTCTCTACGACGAAATCTTCGCATCTAACTTGACCGACCTCTTAGTGAGCCTATGACGAAATGATCTTACATAACCGTCAAATCTTCACTGGTCTTCAACTCAATAAGGTTGTAATTGTCCCTTCCATTAGTATCCCTCCAATCTTCACAAAACTCAATCTTTCTCATTTTTTTCTGTTATTGGTATTTGACGACAATTCATTCAACTTAGATGTCAAGGCAGCGAGAGATGTCGTGCCATCCGAAAGCCGGAACTTTATAGGAAGTGCAACTTCGTTGAAGTACACTTCCTACTTAATCAAAAACTGAGGAAGAGACATTTTGAGATGTTTTTTAAACAAAAGATGACCCTTATTTATACAACTTTGAATTCATTATGGAACACACAAAACGGTTGGTTCAATCACAACTGTCCAAAACTGTCGGCAAAATCCTAATAAAAATTAAGATAGATGATTAAGAGAAAAACTCCATAAAAAATTAATTAAACCTGTTTTTAATTCTTCATTCACATACGTAAATAATATGAGTTGGATATAAAACCACTAAATCCAATCTAAATTGAACTAATACGTTAACACATTAAATTTTAGGGGTGGTTGAAAACATTAGTAGTAAAACTGATGCAAAAAATAGACATCCATTGAGTATGGTTTTTGTATTCACAGGAGAAGGAAGACAAAAGAACTGAATCGAAATGTTGTTTGATGAAATGAATGGAACTTTACATAGTGGCTTATGATTCTTTCGTTTGATAAAAAGGTTTGAATTTTGAAAGTGCTGTTTGGTTAAAGACAAATTTGAATAAACAATAGCTACGCAAAATTTAACTGTCACATGAAGCCATGAAATAAATAGCTTTTTCTGTTATTACTTTGTATAAATACAAAATCAATTAAAATAAAATACAAGCTAAGCCAAAATAATTTCCGTAGCCGGGAATTGAACCCGGAAATTCAACTTCAGAATTTAACCAAGTGTGCTACTACGGATGTGATGTTAGTTTCTTACAAATTGTATTATCAACCAAAAGTCGTAATTGATTTGTATTAATACAATACACCATAAATGTTAAGTAGATTGGTCTCTTGATGACTGCATAACTTTATAAACCATCATTAGCCTACTGTAAAAGAGATTCGAAACAGTCTGAATAACTTCTGCCTACTCCATGTTAGCCTTAGCAAACAAAAATTCTGGCATTTATTGAAGTTACTTCAGATGAATCTCGATTTTGATCCATAGGTATATAAATTGTTAGTTTATTTAATGAGTTGCAGAGTTTGATGGTGCATAATATGAATGCATTTATTGAAGTTAGAATTGTTTGACATATTTTATTTGAGGAATTAACCTACCACCCTCCCACTTATATTTAGCATATCTGGTGAAATTTCATTTTTGTCTTTTAAAAATTTTTAAAAATTATGAAATTTACATTGATATACCGGAAATTTCGCGATATATATTACAAATTTTGGAAATTTTCATTTTTTTTCTACTGGAAATTTCAAACTCTCCAAAAATAATGTTTTTTTACACTACCACCAATTTTGAAATTGGAGGCCCTGGTCCAATTTTTAAAATGAGCTTCAATAAAAAGGAAGGTAATTTTTTTTTAAATAATACATTTAAATAGTTAAAATATAGATATCATGAATCGAACCATTGACCTTTTTCTTGGAGGCCCTGGGCGATAGGCCTCCTTGCCTGTGCCCAAGGCCGGCACTGTGAGTCATATAATTTTAATAGATGAAGTCTTCATATGTTTTTCTTTCCCTTGGAATATTTTCTCATCTGACTGTAAGTACAAAAGGTGTGAAGCAAATTTCCATTACCTACATTATTACAAATATGGTATCAGAAATTTATTCTCATCAATGTGTTTTGCAAATGAATAAAGTTTCTAGAAATATATTACGTTTTACTTTAGTTAAATTTTAAAAATAAAAAATAAAAAATAAATGTGTTAAAATAACATAAAAGTGAGAAGTTATGGTTGGTTATTTTATATTCTCATAGGAATGTAAGATTCTCATCCTGTCTTTGACATGTGAATAAAAATGAAGAAATTAATAAACAAAACATATTTCTGAGAATAAAAAATACCCGAGCATAAATTATCAAAACTTGAAAAAAAACAAAGAAATATGTGAATTCCAATGTCTTATTCCTGGGAATAATATTTTAATTTTATTTAAAAAAGAAACTTTTTTCAAGAATATTTTTTTGTCTATTTTAAAATAATATTAAATTATTTTCGAACTTTTAAATAATTTTTTTTTTAAAATATTGAATTAAAATTTGTTTTCAAAATATAAACCAAAAAAAAAAAATTTTTTTATATTAACAAAAATATAAATCTATATGTTCTCGAAATTACATAAAAATCCCTTCTGGTTTCCTATGCTTCAACGTCACTTGCATTTTCAAAATGTTTCGCCTACTACTGCTTCAATGCACCCTTCTGCCTTCCTTCTCTTTCTATTAAATAATAATTCTTATTTCCCATGCAAACACCATGCCTTCTAATTCTCAATTAATGTTTTGCAGTCAACTTGTTTTGCTTTTCCATTTCTTTGTCGCCTACAACATTTTTTTTACTATTATTAAGGAAGATTTACAATATCAAATGTCTACCCAATTCATATTTGGTGAGCTGTTCAGAACCATGAGTGTCATTTTGGTTTGATGTCTACATACACTACTTTCCCCAATACACTTCGTTCTCCCATTATCTCCACCATTCATTTTAAACTCATTTTCATCTACTGTTCCTCTGTTTTTCCTTTCATTTCTTCCATCCTTCATGGGTCGACCTTTTAAGAAGATCAGCGACATCAACGACATGAAAGAACTGTGGATGGTCGGAGTTAGCATACACCATAAATGGTCGGTTGTTTCGAACAACAAGGAGCACTTCAAAATGATCGTCGTTGATAAAGATGTAAGTTAGCCTACTGATTATGTTCTCATTTTTTATGAGATAGATGTAGCATTTGTTGATTTGAAATGATTTAATTGCCCCATGTTTTTTTTCTTCTAAAATATGTCATTTGTGAGTTATTTCGTCCATTTTTTCTTTGTTTTATAAAGATAATCATCCATTTCAATACTGCTTTATTTGTTGCACCTTTATTTCTCACGTTTTTTTGCTTAAATATGTCATTTTTGTGTTATTTAGTCCATTTTGTCTTTCCTTTATGAAGATAATCATCCATTACGAGCTGTAAAAGACTTCCATTGTGGAGACTTCATAATTACATTTAGGCTTGAACACTCCTATTGTAGTTAATAATATGATTTTTTATGGCCTTTGTACTTTCATTGTGTGATAGGGGACTGACATACACGTCGTTGTGCCTACAACGTATATGTCGGCTTTTAATACAATGTTAAAGGTAGACCGCACTTACACTATATCAAACTTCAAGGTTTTGGCTAATGATTTGTTGTTCAAGCCCTCTTGCCACAAGTATAGGGATGTAAATGGATATCCATGGGGACGAATACTATGATATCCGTATCCGCCCCGTTAGATAAATATGATATCCATATCCGCCCCATATCCGCGCGGATATCCGTTAAACGGGTAATCCGCGGGTTTTACGATATCCGTGGATATTTACAGATATCCATGGATAATATTTTTTTATGAATTTTTTTTTTTGAAAAATATATTTTTAACTTCTTTTAATGACACAAAAATTTAGCATCACATAACATCGATACAATTCGCTCCTAATTTAACAAAAAAAATTCCATCACATTAATTTTTTTCTTATTCACCAAAACATAATTAGATCCAAACATAATATTCATACATTTCATTTTTAACTAAACAAATAAAAGATATTGTAATTGTGAGTTATGATGGAAGAGCGGATGATAAAGGAGTAGGAAGAGAGACATTGGTTTGACAAAGGAACAACGATACTAATTGGTTAGACTATGAAATTGTTGAAGTGAGATATAAAGTAATGAAAACTTTAAATATGAAATGTCTAATCGAATTTGAATAAAATGTGAAAGGTTTTCTTCAAAGAAAATTTCAAAAAGAAAAGAAAAAAAAACATAAGAAGACTAATTTTTTTTAGAAGATGAAAAGATAAGGTATAATAAATTAATAATATTTAAATGATTTTTATGATTTATTAACGGATATGGATATCCGCCGACATGAATATCATTAAACCCGTATCCATATCCATTAACAAACGGATATTTAAATATTCATTTATTTTATCCATGGATATCCATTAAAATATCCGTCTCATATCCGTGACAGATTTTATCCGCGGATATCCGCGGGTATGGATTTTTTTGCCATCCCAAAACAAGTATATGGCGAAGTTCAGTGGAGGGACATCCATTTGTGATGTTAACAAACATGTCATTCCACCCAAAACAAACCATTTCATCAGTTTTGCTGATATCATGATTGGGCACTTTAAGAAGGATGTACTCATAGGTGACAAACTTTGTTTATGCACTTTGTTTATGCGTGTATCCATGAATGTTTTCTTCACTTTTTTGTTATACCTTTTGAGCTTACAGTTTTTTCAGACATCATATGAATGGTTGAACATTTTTTGGACGCAACACGTGAGAAACAAGCCAGAGCAAGATCGAAGGAACCATTTTAAATATTGATGAAGGTTGATATTCGTCACAAACGGTTCAACATCAGCACTAACAATAATAATTCCAAACACCAACTTCTAAAGATCATCAGTAAAATCATAAACCTTATTACCAATTGTGAACTTGAAGGTAGATCCAAATCTATCGTGCATCCCGGAGTAGAACACACGAATGAGATCTTTATTGTAGTCTTGTAAAAGCTTCAAGAAGTGGTTGATTTGTTGATGCCCGACAATATGAGCAACCTCCGGAATGTCCAAGGAGCCAGCAACAACGTGTTTCCAAACATGCTGCTTCATAACAAGGCAGTTTTGGTGTTTCTCTTCAAATTCCATAACACACATAGAAGAAACCAACTAAAATGCAGTATCTAGAATGGTGAAGGATGTGGTAGCCTTTCCCTTACCCTCGAGATCACTCTTGTTTCTTGCAATCTTTGGTGCCATGGAGAAATTTTCAAAAAGAGTTCGCATAATAATTGTTTAACAAAATGTGTGAAAAATTAGTGAAATTGTTTGATGGATATATGAGTACCCACAAACCTAAACTAGAGATAGAGATACTTAAGCACACTAAGATGTCAATGAAACCTAAAAATGAATGCAAATTTGGAGTTTGGAGATCTTGGGCGTGATTTGAAATATGTGAGGATGAGGGTTTTATGGAAGAGGAAATATGATAATAATGAATGGGTGTGCTGATTGAATGAGGAGGCTTAATGATATGTTGTAAAATGGAGTGTTGGATGAGTTATGGTGAAGGAAATTAAGAGGTAAAGTGAAGGAGACAATGACAAATGAAATGTATCAAGAGCCAAGTAGAAATGAAGAGGTGTGGTGTTGGATGCATGTATAAAGAGATAATGAGGAATGAAAAAAATGCATAAAACGTGTTATGAGCCGACCTGTTGGATGCATGTATCGACCTGAACAAGTCATGAGTCGACACGTTAGACACATGTGTCGACATATACTGAATCAAATTTTAAAAATTCTAAATATTTATTTAATGAGTCGACCTATACGAGACATGAGTCGACACATGAAGTCAAACAAGTGAATAATATGAAACATAAGGTTTTTGGTCAACCTTGAAAGACTCGAATTGAAACATGCATGAAGAGTTTTTAAGAGACACATGCAAATGATTATTTTTCATAATTTGATAGTAATTAGCATGCAAACACACATATGTAACATAAAATATTAACAATATGGAATACACGTGAAGATATTAAGATGAAGTCACTATAAACATATAAATTGAAACACGCCATGGTTATCAATTAAAGTTTTTGGAAATGAACACTCATAACGTGTATCATACATCAAGTATATCACACACCTTTGAAGAATATACAAGTAAAAGAAAGAACTTACTTACAAAGTGAAAATGGAAACGATATTACCTCATCGTACAAAGTGAAGGAGGATGCACATGCATTTCACAAGGAACTTCTTGAAAATTATTTTCGGTGGGTTATTTTATCGTATCCACAGGGATTGTATTATCAGATATATAGACGCTCTCCGTTCAATAGTTTAACGTTCTAAGAGAAAGATTTTCAAAGAGTTCTTGTTTTGTAACATAAGTTTTGTAGCAAAGAGTAAACTAGAAAATGGATGTTTTGATTTAAGAAAAGCATGTCAAGATTAGATCTTGTTAACCCCTTTTATATGTATCCAATTAATCAAGCATGTGAACTTAGTTTCGATCAATACAATCGTGTATCCTCGCAAATCCGTTTATTTCTAAAGCGGATCCGTGGGTATTATTGTTTTAATCGCTAGATAATTTCTCGAAATAACAATCCAAACAATAAACATAAAGATCGATACAAAGCAAATATTAACTTTCAAATCTATGTTTAGAGTTTGTTGGTTAATAGATGAAGAAATTAGATCAAGAATTGGAAAATCTATGTCTAGATTTATTCAAACCATAAATACAACATTAAAAGCAAAGATCTTCATCATCTATTGATCATAAACCTTGTTCACATACAAAAGATCAAAAGAAATACATAATAGTAAGGTTAACTACCTCTAATCTTGACACAAAAGTGTTTAGCTACCCATCACCATGGTAGCTTGATCAACAAGTAAAAAAGAAAGCTTTGCTAGCATCAAAGTCGAAGAATCGAGGATTGATGCTCCAAAGATTTGATTCTCACTTCTTCTTGAGTTTTTAAGCTTTTTTGACCTAAAAACCCTTTCTAATCTCTAAAATGCTGAAAAGTGTAAAAGTTACAAGAGATTGTGAAAATATCTTCCAAGGAAGATATTTATAGCAAGTGCATAAAGTGCAGTAAGTAGCACCGCGCTAAGCGCCATCAGGAGTGCGCTAAGCGCAGTCAGCAAAATAGAGGCAAAATCCCAGAAAGCACGCTAAGCGAGGTTGAAGGCCACTTAGCGCAGTTGAGGGCCTTAGCTACTGCCTCATCAACAAAAACGCATAAGGTAAGAGCTTATGTTTTGGGTAATCTTCTGCCGACCAATAGATTTCACCTTGTTAACATCCTCAGTGGCAGCCCGTCAAAGTTGTTGGACCAAAATTTAAACTCCCCGGATGCAACATTATCCCTAGGAACTCGCATAAGAGAATTGATCTCCATGTTGGCCTGACAGACTTCATCAGTCATGAGGGTTTTTAACCTCTTGGGAGCACCTTGCGAGGTCTCTTCTTGGGCTGGAAAAGCAGATGGTTGGGGTTCACTCTTACTTGGGGTCGCCTTTGCACTAGCACCCCGGGTCCGTTTTGGTTGTCAGATTTCCAACCCGCCTATATCCGATTTTGAAGAGGCAGTCCCTCAGGATCCTCTCCGAGTAGCACGGGCCTCCATCATTAATTTCTTTTGTTTAGCTACTAATAATTTAGTCATTGTATATGCAGAAGAAATTGTAAACCTTAGAACGAGAATAATTAAAAGAGTGGACAAATAATAGGCAAGCAATTACCCAGGAAGGTGAGTAATTGCACATCACTTAAAGGTAACAACTCCTTAACCTTCATCGTATGGAAATAATCAAGAGCAATCAGAGATTGAGTTTACAGTTCACTCAGTTTCTCAAAGTTAAAACCAGTGATTGGCAGGGGATTCTCTACCCAATAAATGGGAAAGCGGGGCTGGCTGTCCAGAGCGTACAACACTTGCGGACACCTCGGCCCACTCTTTACCCTTAAGAATCAGTTCTTATAATTCTTATAATTAGAAGTGTACGGATGGAGGAAACTCCGCCTGGGAATTCCACTGATTTGTATCTAACTATAATTGTCGACACCTTTCACCTCAAAGAAGGAGAAAAATAGACCAATTGTGGGGGTGATATCCAAAACCTCGGAAACCCGTTCGAAAGTCTTTATAAAACCCCAACTGTTGGGGCAAAGTTGGGAGGGAGTTATGTTCACGGCTTTTAACACACCCGCCTCAAAATCAGAAAAGGGTATTTTTATATTAAAATCCTCTAGAACCCCAACATAGAAGTTGAAAAAGTCTTCTTTAACGCCTTTGGGGCGGAGTATGCAAACACACTCTCCGGGAATACACGATTCCAGGACAACATCATCTTCGGACCCAGTTGAAGATATTTGCCTTATGGACCGAAGTTTCGCGATTTCTACGTCATCAAAGGTACTATTCTTATGATTCATGACCTCAAGATCAAATGGAGCAACAGTCGTCATAGAAGCCTCTACAAAACTTGAGGAAGATGAGCTAGAATCAAAATTATTCCTAGAAGTAAGAACATCGCCATAGATTTCGTTCATGACTCGTTCATACTCCTCCGACCCTAAAGCACTTTCTATTTCCCACATGCATTGTTCTCACAACTCCTTTCTCTCCATGGCATTCATATGGACTTCGCGACTACTATACTCACCGTCTCGTTTACTAAAGACTACCCTACTTTCTAAAAATAAAATTGAAGAATAAGATAAGAAGCAGAAGTAGTGGAAAAATACCTGCGAGTAAAGAAGCCTTGGAGATTAGAAAGCATTCTGGTTGATAAAGAAAGAAAACAATTTGGATGTAGAAGTGAGAAGAGGAGAGGGGAGGGTTTTAATAAATGAGAGTAGCTAAGGAGTAGCCTTTAATAGTCATCATTATATTAGGGAAATTGAAAGGACACGAACCTCCAAGAAATTTTTAACACGTAAGGACCTAAGAAGAAAAGCCGACCTATAACCCGACACCTAGTAAATATATCTGGGCTTATGTTACTGCCGAGTACTGCACCCATATAAATGGATATAGTACTCTGGGGGCTTATGTACATGCCAAATATATATGATGTCAAGTTAAGCAGTCGAATGAGGGTACGCACGAACTAGACTATGGTAGCAGGAAAGATCATACAATGCAGAGAGCTAGACAAGCATTATACAAAACCCAGCCCGGTCAGGGAACCCGACTATCAGCCGAGTTATTACAAGGCCGGGTACTTTGTCCCACTAACCCGACACCGATGCCGGTCATAAGCTCAACAAGGGTCATTCCAACAGTTGTAACAGCAGTGGTGCATCAATGTAAGCGTTATCCTGTCTTCAAAGCGTGCATTCGTGAAGAAGAGTTACAACAATGATGGTCATGCAACGTCAGAAGGCCAAGAGGCTTCTCTTAATGGCAAGGCTTAAATGAAGGTAGAAGAAGGCTATAAAAGGGGCTCCCACATGAGGGATAAACAAGACACATTCATCTTGAGACAATATACAGCACCTGTATAGCTCTCAAATTCCCAAACATACTCTATAGTATAAACAACGTAGCTCTCCTTGTCCAAAATAAGGAGAACTAGCACTTTTGGTGGTCTAACTATTTTTTGCTAGAACAGTGGTAACTGGAGGTTTGTTCAACACGTTCGAGGCACTTGATTCGACTTGAATCAAGGGGAGAGAAGACATAGTATCAGCATCAATAATTAGGCTTGAGTGTGTGGTGACTATTGCTTCTCTTGTATAAACTTTTGCAACAAGATAACACATATCTTAATTCTAGTTTTTAGAATTGGGGCAGACGTACCCGAAGCGAGGACGAAGGGGGAACTGTCTAAACAAATCTGGCGTTGTTCTCTCTTTCTCTGTCTCTTTATTTTGAATTGTTCGTGTTTGTGAAAAATCAATTGATCGATAAATTTCTGCTGTCATGTAGTGCTGAAAATGTGTTTTGAAAACTCATTTCAATCACTTCGATTGTTATAGCAAAAATTCTGCACTAACATTTCATAAGAAATAATACTTGAGTTGTTTCATACACCAAGTGTTCGACGAATTGATCGCACAAAAGATGTTTGTGATATTGTCAAATTAAGTTTACACTTTATAACTCATTGGAAATTGGACAAACTTAAGTGGTATTTTTTGTATCGATTAATCCTCAAACTATTGGTTTGATTTCTCATTAAACTTGTTATTCCATTTAGTTTGTTGCATATTTGATCTTTTCGATAACGATTCGTTTAGACGACTTGGTTCCTCAACCGCTTCCGTACCTTTTTTTTAAATAATTTTTTAAGCGCCGACTCTGTTTAAGAATTAGTGATTTATTCAACCTCCCTTCAAGACCATTGCCATTGTCTAACACACTCCTCCTGAAGTCGTTTATGTTCTCATAGATCTTGGAATGCTAATTGATCACGTAACTATAGATCTAAATCGTCAAAGAGATGTTACCAACGAAATTCAAAACAAAGTGAGCACCCAAACGGATGAATGAGGGGCTGCAACTGAATCCACCAACAAAGTTGATGTGTTGGAGCAAAATTTCAAGCAAAGTCAAGAAGAAATCACAACTTGCTATAACAACATTGCTGCCTGGGAGAAACAAATCAAAGAATTGCAAGAAAAAATTAAGAAGGAAAAAGAGCGCGGACAAGAGATTCGAAAACTCGACCGCTAAGAACTCGACAAAGAAATTCAAGTCGGAGTAAACCATGCCGATCAAGCTTTAGCTTTGGGATAAGAGATTGACACTCTCAATTCGAACAAAAATTGATCGTCGTCTACTTCTCTCTAAAACAAAGTACGAACGCAAGAAAGCCTCTCTACCTTTTTATTATCTTGCTTGTTTATTTGTGACGTAATTTGTTGAAGTTTATTTTGATTTTGGATTTTGTGGTTTGTAATGACTTAGCCATTTTGGCATTTAATTTAATTTACCATTTTGGCTATAAATTTTACATATAAATTATTTCGCTAATATAATAACTTCCTAAAGCATGGGCTTATATCTCTTCAGATATTTCCCATTTACTCTCAGGAGTCTTTGATTCTCAGGTAGTTCCTCGATTTCATACGCATTATTAGAAAATAACTACATAACTTGGAATGGACCCTCCCATTTTGGGGACCACTTACCCAGTGTTCTATCTTTCTTATCCATAGGCAAGATCACTTTCCAAACTAAATCTCCAGTCGAAAATGACTTAACCCTTACTTTCTTATTGTACGCATTTTCTACTCTCTTTTTTTGCCTTCTCAATAATTCCAAAGCACTTAACCTTTCTTCATCCAAGTCGACCAACTCATCGAATATCATGTTCCAATAAGTTTCAGATGATAGTTTGTTCTGTCTTTGGACTCTAGTTGATTGAAGGTAAACTTCGACTGGTAACACTGCACAATGTCCAAATGTCAATCGAAAAGGTGTAGCCAAAATACTAGTTTAAAACAAAATACCATTACTATTAATTTTTTTTTTAGTATTTATCCATTACATAAACTATTTTAAAAATCTGACTGAGTCGGTAAGTCGAATCAATTGATCCGGGAAAGAGAGGGGTCATCGGTTTGGTCTAATTGTTGGATTAGATAAGCCATTTAACCATTAAGAATCGACAAGAACAGACCAAAATCTATAAAAATAGGCTAACCAACTATTTTTGAAAAATCGATGGGTTAAATGCTTGTTTTTTTTTCTTAAACAAAATAATGTTGTTTTTGATAATTTTGTTTAAATAATTAAAATTAAAATACAAGTAGATTTTGTTCAAAGTTCATTTGAAACAATTTTTCATTCATAGAATTAAATTTATTAGACATTAACAATTATGTTGTTACATAGTTTAGATTGTAATTAGATTTTATTCAAATTTATTTCGGTTTGTATTTTGTTATGTGTGATGACTATGTTTAGAATTTGAATTTAAAAAATAAAATTGTAAAATTATGATATTCTAAAATTTTGAAAGTTTGGTAGGTGAGAAGCTCCCGCCTCTCTCTAAACTCACTGTGTCCCTTCAGCTTCCATTGTTGTCGTCCCCTCACACTTTCCAGATTCATTACGATCTCAGCAAAATGTACCAAGTGCACTAATCAGATTCGTATGTTTCGTCTTCCTTTGGTTAGGGTTTAGCATTGTTAGAGTCGTTTGGGTTTGGTTTAAAGTCCTAACCTTAGGGTTAGGGACCTTCCTCCCAGCGGGTCTTATTATACAGTGTTGGATTTTTATCGGAGGGAGCTGGATTGCGTGGAGGTTTCTAAAGTTTCTGGGCATTCTGTTCGTGGAGGTTTCTAAGGTTTCTCGGTGTTCTGTTCTACATCAATGGCGGCTCGTAGCAATGGGAACTGGGTGGAGGTTAGAAGAAGGAATAATCGTAATTTCAGCATTTCGAGAATGTCGGTTTGAAAGAACATCAAAGGAAAACCCACTGAAGATGACCTAAAAACGGTTTCGTCCTTCTTCTTTACTGAGTTTCCACTTTCGTATGATGCTAAGCAGATGTTTGAAGTATTTAAGGATTTTGGTTTCATTCTCGAGGTTTTTATCCCTGGGAGATTGGGCATTAGGGGTAAACGCTTTGGTTTTGTTAGATTCATAAGAGTCGAAGACGAACATCTTCTCGCCATTAAGCTTGACAACATTGTACTTAATGGTTCTAAGATATTTGTTAATCTTCCGAGATTTCGAAGAGAGTCTAAGGCTGGTGGTGAAGCTCTCATTTCTAAGAAAAGGAATCTGGATACGAAGCAAGCTGTTGACCCTTCCCTCAAACATGGTTTAAGTAACAGGTATGATTTTAAAGACTCTTTTGCTCAAGTGACCAGAGGTGGACACACTTTGAAGGCAGATAATTCGAAGCAGGTTCTCCTTGGGGACAGGCCTAACTTTGCTCACTTAAGCTTTGAAGTAGCCAAAGATGAACTGGAAAGGTTTGAGCAGGCCTATACTGGGACTTTGGAGATTCCCGGATCTACGGCTGAGGTTTCTGAAGCGTTCCAAATGGAAGGATTCTTCAACATTAAGATTACCCCCATGGGGGCTAACCTATGCCTCCTTGAAGAAGATAATCCAGGTGACATTAAAAAGCTGATTTCAGAGGAGCACATATGGATATCTAAATGGTTCTCTGAAGTCCATCCATGGTCCCCTTGTGATGTTGATCAGGAGAGACTCACCTGGGTTAAAATTTATGGGCTGCCGTGCCATGTATGGGGAGAAATTTTTTTCAAATTTTTAGCTGGAACCACTGGAGCTTTTGTTAAGATGGATGAAGATACGAGGAAACATTCGAGATTTGACGTAGCTAGAATCCTGATTCGTACAAAGTTTGCTATGTCTCTTAATGAAGTTATTAATGTAGATATGAATGACAGTATGTATAGAATCAAATTGGTTGAAGATTCATTTGGTCTTTATGCGAGTGACCACAATAGGAACAAAATCTCGTACTTTGACGAAGATAGTTCAGATGTTGTCGAGTCAGACTCTGACCTGGAGGGTGTTGGGGAGATATGGGAAAATTCTTCTGAGGTTTTCAGTTCTCAGTTGAAGCCGTCTGGGTCTCACAAGCAAGGGAGGGAGGAACGTGAATTTAGGGGCTTTGCTAAGGGTTATGCGACACAAGTCTGTAAGGATGAAAAGGAATTATCAAATAGGCTAATTTTTGAGGAAGTTGGTGATCCTATTGTGGAAGTTAGAGATCAACCCACACCTTTCCAAGCTAGGTCTTTAGCTCATGTTAATGTTGGGACACCTACATCAGGCATAGTGGCAGGCCATTGTGCAGGGGAAATTGGTGACATATGTCATTCTTCTGGCTCTGATCCTACTCATGTCTCGTGTTCCTCTGATAATGTTGAGAGTTTCCAGAAGTTGGTGCATCTAGACAAGCTGTCTCTCCTATATCTAGTGTGATTCCGGATGCAGCTGGTATTAATAACCTTTCGGGTGATATTCTGGGGGGTGTCAAGTAAAGAAGAAGAAAAAGATTGTAATAGATGACATTTATCAGAAGTTAAAGATTCCTTTTTGTTCATCTTATTATGCTACTTTGCTGCACTCTGAGAGTATCTATCATAGGTCTGCTTTGGATCAATCATGTCAGGTTGGGGGTTCTAAGGAGCAGAGGGTGTCATCTCAGGCTGAAAAAACATCTGATTCTGTTGACAATTCTATCTCGGATTCTGGTTTCATTCAGAATAACTCTAGGATTAAGAAGAGATTGGAGAACCTGCCTGCTAGGATTTGGGATTCTATTAAGTCTCTTGGTATTGAAGCAGAGGAAGATGATGAAGTTTTTGAGAGTATTTTGAGGAATCTTGAGAAGACGGATAGGAAATCAAGGAAAGGTAAGAAGGGGGCTGCTACAGGTGGAAAATGAATTTAGTCACGTACAACATAAGAGGGTGTGGAGGTGTTCTTAAGAGGCAGAAATGTGTTTTATACAGGAAACTAAGCGTTCAGAAATGACGGATTCAATTGTACACAGTATATGGGGCGATTCATTTTGTTGTTGGTCTGCAAATATTTCCAATGGATTATCTGGTGGCTTAGTGACTATTTGGAAGGATGGAGTCGTGGAACCTATATGCAGTTTTAGAGGTTTGGGGTATTTAGGTTTACAAGTCATTTGGAGAGGCAAGAAATGCTATATGTTCAATGTTTATTCTCCCTGCACTATCATAGAGAAGAGGAATTTGTGGTCTCATCTCATTAATCTTAAAAACAACTTGGAGCCTGGTGAATGGATACTAGGTGGGGACTTTAATTCTATTAAGTCCTCTGCTGAACAAATTGGTTACACTTCCCTAAATACAAGATATATGCTGGAATTTTCTGAGTTTATTAACTCAATGGGTTGTGTGGATCTGCCTCTTGTTGGTTCCAAATACTCTTGGTTTCATCCGAAAGGTAATGTTTGTAGCCGGTTGGATAGATTTATAGTCACACATGGAGTTTTCAATGAATGGAATATGGTTGATCAAAGGATAGGGGAACGCGATGTATCCAACCATAGGCCTGTGTGGATCTCTGCAAAAAACATAAACTGGGGGTCCAAGCCTTTTAAAGTTATGTCATATTGGTTTGATCATTCAAATTTTATGCCTTTTATCAAAAAAGAATGGGAAGAGTTTCAGGTTGCTGGCAAGGCATCTTTTATTCTGGCTAGAAAGTTGCAAAATCTTAGACAAAGGCTTCGATGGTGGAATATTAACGTATTTGGTTGGGTTGATACCAAATTCAAGACGGATGTTGGTGTTATAAACGGGATTGAAGACTTATTTGTTCTAAATAGAGGGGTCATAACAACTGTGGAATATTCAAAAAGGAATGAAGCAGAAGTTGATCTTTGGAAATCTCTGAGGATTAAAGAGAGTATTCTAAAACAAAAATCTAGGTTGAAATGGAACGCTGATGGAGACGATAATACTAAATTTTTTCATGCTGTCTTGAGGAATCGTATTAATATGAATACCATTTCATCAGTTTGTATCAATGGTATTTTGGTAGAAGAGGTTATGAAGGTCAAGGGTGCTGTCAAGGATCATTTTGCTAAGAGATTCAGCAGGGTTTCAAGACCTTATCCATATAGTGGTGAGTCTGGTTTTAAGAGTCTGACTAGTGGAGATAGAGCGGATTAAGAGGCTGATGTGGATGAAGCAGAGGTTAAAAGGGTTGTGTTTGAGTGTGCTGGGGATCGCAGCCCAGGCCCTGACGATTTCTGTTTTGAATTCTTTAAACGATGTTGGAGTGTTGTAGGAAAGGATTTCACAAATTGTATCCTAGAATTTTTCCAGGGTGAGAAATTACATAAAGTTTTTGCCTCTTCTTTTATAGTTCTTATTCCCAAATTGGACAACCCTATGTCTCTAGATGATTACAGACCTATATGTTTAATTAGTTCTGTTTACAAAGTTATATCCAAGATTTTTTCCAACAGACTCAAGGAAAAAATTGGTGGCATCATTTCCAACTCCCAAACAGCTTTCATAGAAGGTAGAAATCTGGTTGATGGCGTCCTCGTCCTTAATGAAGTCATTGACTTTGTTAAGCGTTCCAAGAAAGAGCTCATGCTTCTGAAGGTTGATTTTGCCAGAGCATACGATTGTATTGAGTGGAATTATCTAAGGGATGTCATGAAGATTATGGGGTTCGGCCAAAAATGGATGTCGTGGATGGAATATGGCGTATTTAACAGTTATGCTTCTGTATTGGTTAACGGTAGCTCTACCCAAGATTTTGGAGTGCATAGAGGTCTTAAACAAGGGGACCCTCTTGCCCCTCTTTTATTCACGATTACTGCTGAAGGTTTAACTGTACTTATGAGAAGAGCGATAGTCAACAATTTTTTTTTCTAGTTTCAAAATCAGCCCTGATGTGCATTTTCACCTGTTGCAATACGCGTATGATTAGGTCATCTTAGGGGATGGATCTTGGAGGAATATAGTGGCAGCAAAGTCAATTCTTAAAAGGTTTCAGTTAGTTTCTGGTTTGGATATCAACTTCAACAAGAGTTCCTTTTTTGGTATTGGCATAGACGATTCATTGCTGCCTGCTGCAGGTCTCTACCTTGCTTGTAAGGTATCATCCTGTCCTTTTAATTTTCTTGGCATTCAAATTGGTGGTAATCATAGAAATGTGGTATTTTGGAAACCATTAATAGACAAGGTCCGTTCTAGATTGAGTTCTTGGAAAGCTCGATTTCTGTCGATGGGTGGTAGAGTGACTCTAATTAATTCTGTCCTCGCAAATCTTTCGATACATTATATGTCATTTTACAAACTCCCAGCCAAAGTTATCAGGATTCTCACTTCTATTCAAAAGAATTTCTTGTGGAATGGGTTGGTTTCCAAAAAGGGCGTGTCGTGGATTGCTTGGAAAACGGTATGTAAAAAGAGGGAAGAGGGAGGTTTAGGTGTGAAAGATATCAAAATTTTCAATAATGCTTTGATGTATAAATGGATTTGGAGAATCTTAGCTGGTCGGGATACTTTGTGGAGGCAGTTAATTGCGTTTCGTTATTCTAACCATTCATTTGAATTTTATTCTGGCGTGAGTTATAAATATTCAGTTCCTGCGTCTATTTGGTGGCGCGATTTGGTACAGGTCTCCATTTTTTGTGGATTGGATACTATTTCTGGCTGTATTTCGCATAAACTAGGCAATGGCGACAGAACTCCGTTTTGGCTATCGAGATGGGCTGGTGGTAATATTTTCGCAGCAGATTTCAGTGAATTATTCTTATTAGTAGAAAACAAGGGTTGTTCAGTGGCGGATAATGGCTTATGGGTTAATGGTTTGTGGGTGTGGAACATTTTAGGAGACTTTTATTCTCTCTCGCAGCAAAATCAAATGCAGCTGTCACGGCTATACCGTGTCCTGTCCGATTTCCAGCCGTCTGTTGAAGCAACGGACGAGATCTCTTGGCTACTCAATGAGGATCTTCTTTTTTCTGTTTCATCTTTGTATAGCCATTTGCAGGTTAAGCTGGCTAACTCTGATTCAGGTGTTACTGATGAATTTAAAGCTGCTTGCAAGCTTAATTGGCTTGCCCAAGCTCCTCTTAAAGTGAAAGTGTTTGGTTGGAGGATGTTGCACAAAAGAATACCTTCGCGAGACAACTTGTATCGTAGAGGTATTATTACTAATAGTCACGATTTGCCTTGCCCCTTCTGTTTCTTGCATCCTGAAACCGTGGAGCACGTTCTCTTTTACTGTCAAAAATCAGTGCTGGTATGGAATTTTGTATGTAGTTGGGTAGGGATACCACATATCCTTGTAGAATCTATGATGAATCATTTATCATGCTGGTTGGCTGGGTGTGTTAGTAGGAAATTTCAAGTCACTAATGCGGTGGGTCTTTGGCTGATAATTTGCTGGGGTATTTGGGCGTCCCGAAATAACATTATATTTAGGGATGAGTTTTGGGACATGGATACAATTTCGAGTCGTATTATTACTTTCTCTTGGTGGTGGATAGGAAAGATGTATAAGAATTCATTTCTTTGTAATTATTACACTTGGGTAAACTCCCCAGGTGATTTTTTGTAGGCCTTAATTTTTAGTAGGTCTATTGCTGTATATGGGTTGGGATACCCCTTTGTATCTCTGATTAATATATTTTGTTAGATTATAAAAAAAAAAAAATTTAAATGGAGTACTTTTAATAGTTGTAAAATTGTAAAACTTTTCTAGTTGTCTCTTATATTTTTCTTTGGTTTGATTGTTTTATTTCTCTTTTGCATACACTTGTGCTTTGAACTTTCTGTTATACTAATTTGTCCCCATTATCTATATATTTTATTTGCCACTAAAAAAAAACATCTTCAAACATTGAACGTTTATTCACAGACGTAAATAATATAAGTAGGATTTAAAACCACTGAATCCAATTTTAATTGAACAAATACATTAACCCATTAAATTTTAGGGATGGTTGAAAATATTACTAGTAACACTGATGCAAAAAAAATAGACATCCACTGAGTATGGTTTTTCGTATTCATGGGAGAAGTAGCTTATGATAAAAAAGTTGGAATATTGAAAGCGCTGTTTGGTTAAAGACAAATTTGAATAAACAATAGCTACGCATTTTCTACTCTCTTTTTCTGCCTTCTCAATAATTCCAAAGCACTTAACCTTTCTTCATCCAAGTCGACCAACTCATCGAATATCATGTTCCAATAAGTTTCAGATGGCAGTTTATTCTGTCTTTGGACTCTAGTTGATTGAAGGTAAACTTCGACTGGTAACATTGCACAATGTCTAAATGCCAATCGAAAAGGTGTAGCCAAAATACTAGTTTAAAACAAAATACCATTACTATTAATTTTTTTTAGTATTTATCCATTACATAAACTGTTTTAAAAATATAAAAGTTGGAATATTGAAAGCGCTGTTTGGTTAAAGACAAATTTGAATAAACAATAGCTACGCATAATTTAACTGTCACATGAAGCCATGAAATAGCTTTTTCTGTTATTACTTTGTATAAATAAAAAATTAATTAAAATAAAATAAAAGCTAGCAAAAATAATTTCCGTAGCCGGGAATCGAACCCAGAAATTGTATTATCAACCAAAAGTCGTAATTGATTTGTAGAGTTTGATGGTGTATATAAAACATGCATGAATGAATTTACTGAAGTTAGAAAAAAAGCAAGACAAGTGCACTTGTTTGTTTCTTATTAAAAACTAACGTTGATTGTTTCATATATTTTATTTGTGAATTTCTTTTTCCACCCTATGTATTTTTATTGTATTATTTGAAATTCTAAAACTGTTCTCTAATTTCGAAGATATATCTTCGGACGCACCAAAATTTAAGTGAACGTTGAAATATTTCGAAAATGTATCTCCGGAACATTTTGAAAGTTAATATCGCGTCAGACTCTTCTCCTCCCACACTTCTCATTTTTCTTCAAATGGACGATCAGATGTTTATTTTTCACAATGTGTAGAAACTATATGTAATATAGTTTAGAGTTAGTGTATGCATTGTTTGTTGGCTCAAATGGACGATCAAATGTTTATTTTTCACAATGCAAGTAGTCGAGGATGTCATTGTCGTGACTTCTGAATCTCAAAACTTTCTGGAGATACATCTTCGAAATTGTTTAGCGTTTCAGATACTTTGAAAATTTTCGAACATGCATCTCCGGAAGTATTCAAAGTAAAAAGATTTAAGGTGTTTCCGGAGATGTATCTTCCCAATTGTAGGATAAATAGGAAATGACAACTAGCATACCTTCACAATCCAATTCTTATCAACTAAAAGATTTGAAGACTTTAAATCTCTATGTATGATAGGCAGGTTCTAATGATGAAGATAATTTATGGCTCGTGCCTGTGAAAAAAGTAAAGTGTAAGTATACAACATTGCTTCGCATTCACACACAGTGAAAGAGGTGCTTTTTTGAGATGCCAATGGAATGTATGTTTCTAATAACATGGATTTTGAGAATAAAAGATACAGGTTTCAAAATATTTACTGCCATAAGATAATACTGAAAAATAATATTTTTTAATTTGGGTACATGATAATAATATACGGTAAATATATTTTAGATTTATATGTACATAATAATAGGTTCATTGTAAGTTAAACACATGTAATTGTATGAGATGTGAAGTAACTTTTACAGGACCAAACTCACCTAATACTTTACCGCTGCTTTTTTCTCTGGTTTTTAGTGGCATTTAGGTTATTCTGATTTTGTTGATGTGATATTGTGGTGAGTTGGTCTTGAGGTGATTCTCAAAGTGGTAACCCTACAATCATTGCAAGACAAAAACATGGTTAACTTTGTTAACGGACAACAATGGTTGATGTTTGTAAAACATAGGTGAATGTGGCTCATGACAACAGAATTTAACCTGGTACTCTAATAGATGGACTTGACATTCTTAGTCCAATCCCATTCTTTAAGCTCATCTATGATCATGTTCCTGCTGATCACTACCTGCTTATTCGCTGGGTCGAACAACTTATAACCTCCAGTCGAATGATATCCTATCAAGATCATCTTATTCGACTTGTCATCAAGCTTTCTTCTCAACAGATTTGGCACATGCCTATGTGCTATAGATCCAAACACCTTCAAGTGATTGAGGCTAGGCTTGACACCGGATCAACATTCTTCTGGTGTGATTCCTTCTAGCTTCTTCGTCGGACATCTGTTTAATATGTATGTTGCTGTCGAAACCGCTTCACCCCATAATTCTTTGGGTAGATGCTTTCCATTTAACATACTTCTCACCATGTTCATTATGGTTAAGTTCTTTCTTTCTGCAATTCCATTTTGTTGTGTAGTGTAGGGTGGCACCACCTCATGCACAATCCCTTCTTTTTCACATAATGCATCGAAATCTTTTGACACAAACTCTCCACCACCATTAGTCCTCGAAATTTTCAGCTTTCGGCCTTTTTGTCTTTCGACCATAGATTTGAGTCTGGAAAATACCTCGATCACATCACTTTTCTTCTTGATGAGGTAAGTCCACAGCTTTCGACTGTAATCATCTATGAGCGTGACAAAGTATATATTGCTTGCAATCGAATCCACCTGGATTAGACCACATACATCAGAGTATATGACTTCTAGAATTGCCTTCGACTTCCTTCCTGCATCCTTGTTGAAGCTATTCCCTTATTGTTTCGACTGAACACACTCTTCACAGACTTCAATTGGAATGTTGATTTCAGGTAATCCTGAAGCCATATTTCTTCTCTTTAGCTCTCTTGTATAATTGAAGTTGAGATGGCATAGTCGAAAATGCCATAACCACTCATCTCTCATGGCTGTAGTTGCTAGGCACTTGTGCTCCATCACATTGAGTTCATTCTTGAAGGTCCTATTCTGAGACATTGGAGCCTTCAAGATTAACCTACCACATGCGTCGAGAACTCTCATCATCTTGTCTTCGACAACTACCTTGTAATTATTTTCGACAAGCTATCCTATACTGAGCAGGTTGCTTTTCATGCCTGGTATGTATAACACATTGGAAATTATTGATTTCTTGCCATCCTTCCTCACGATCTGAACATCACCAACACCTTCAGCTACTAGAGTGTTGTCATTTGCAAACTTCACCGTGTTCTTCGACGAGGGCTTCATGTTGACAAACCAATCTTTCCTTCCAGTCATGTGTGATGAGCATCCTGAGTCTAAGTACCACTGGTCCTGGAATCTCTCTTCGTCTCTTGTTGTGACAATCAACAACATCTCTTCTTCTTCATGTTTTGTCACCTTTACATCAGTTTCTTGATTCTTCTTCTTTTCTGGAGAATCACTAAAACAGTGACCATAATTCTGATAATTGAAACACTGAATGTGGCTTTTGTTAGGCTTTCGACCACCGCCTCTTCCTCTACCTGCAGCACCACCTCTTTGGTTGCCTTGGTTCTTGGGTTTTCTCTTATTCGACCAGTTTCCTTCATGCTGATTTTGACCAGTCGAATTGGTGTAGCCTCCTCTACCTTTGTTTCCATTCCAGCTTCCTTTGCATTTCCTTTCTTTTTTCTGACTGCGCCTGCAAAGCCATATCACTCTTCGGCTTTCCTGTAGCTCTTTCAGCCATCCTTTGTTCATGAGACAAGCATTCCTTGAAGCTCTTCCTTCATCAATACTGACAAGTTTTTCGATTCTTCTATGGTTACTACCACGTGGTCGAATTTTGGAGCCAATGACCTCAAGATCTTTGACACAACTGATCTTGATGTCAACACTTCTCCACATACCTTGATTTGATGCACCAGCTTTGTAACTCTAGTGAAGAAATCTGTTATACTTTCATTGTCTTCCATCTGAAGCAATTCATAAGTCCTTTTGTGCGTTTGTAACCTCACCTCTTTCACCTTCTCTGCGCCTCCAAATGATTTTTCAAGAATCTCCCAAGCTTCTTTTACTGATTCTACATCACTAACCTTTTCAAAGTTATCTGGATCAACACATTGATGGATTATAAAGAGAGCTTTATAATCTTTCTTCTTCAATTCTTTATATGCTGCTTTCTCCTGATCTGTCGCAGTTTCTACAAGCGGTGATAATCCCTCCTTCACAAGATCCCAAAGATCTTGGTAACATAAAACCACCTTAATCTTCTTGCACCAATTCTCATAATTATCTTTCTTGAGAATTGGAAGATTTGCTGGAAAGTGATCGTTCGGGTGATTCATCGCCATCACAGTTGTTTTTCCCTTGAATCAAAACCAAGCTCTGATACCAGATGTTGGAATTCAACCACAACCTATGGATAATTTATATTCAATCTTGATCTCAAGATTGTTAACAATCACACAATGGCAATGAAAAGAAAATGTTTGAAAGAAAGAAAGAGAGAAAGAAAACAATAGCGTTGGAGAAGAAGATGGAAAATTATGTAGAGTTCTCTCTACCCACAAATGTGGGATTTTATTATCATTTTGCAACTGCAAAACCGTGATTATCAAACTTGATTATTACAATGATAAAGGTTCCTCCCTATTTATAGATTTATGTTAACTTGCATCTCAAGCTAAAGCCCAAAAATATCTAATCTAATATTTCTAATCAAATCTGATCTTTCTAAATCAAATCTAATCTTTCTAAAACAATGAATTACATATTTAACAATTAATAGGCCCAAAACCATACCCAAAGTTGTCATGGTAATCATCTAATTCATTTCGGATAATTCCGACACACACAACCAACAAAGGCATTCCACCATAGGCACTAAGGGTGTTCGCGATTTGGTTTGAATCGGGTTTGAAGCAAAATATCATCTGATCCAAAGATAAATTTACTTACTGTTTAGTTCAATTTTGGATAATTGATTGAAAAAATTTAATTCGATCCGATCCAATTTAATGCGGTTTAATTTGAATCGGTTTTATAGCTTTTATTAATATTATTAATATTCTAAAAGTACTAATAAATAATAAGTTTGACATAATATATAACATATTATATTAAAAGTTAATATTACAAGATGAAAATAATAAAAATAAATAGATTAAATTAAACTAATAACTATTATTTAAAAAATAAATATCATCTAATATTAAATTAACACAACATATATCCTAATAAAAGATAAATAAGTATAAAAAATATATACATGCGGTTTGGTTTAATTTGGATCGGTTTTGAAAAATCAATCCGAAATCTGATTCGAACCAAACGGATTTTACAAAATGAGATCCAAATACATTTAAAAAGTTTGTGTTTTTTGCGATTTTCGATTTTTTTAGATCAGTTTGCGATTTTTATTTGGATTGGTTTGGATTTGAACACCCCTAATAGACACCATCAACGTTTACCTTGATCCAACCATGCTCGAGAGGCTCTTAAGATAAGAAGGATGAACATGAACCTACAATTTTTTTAACAGCACAAAGTCCCTAATGGAAGAATTAACACTGTAGGAGGTGAAATTACCAGACAAGAAGATTACAAAAAGGATGATGGCACAATTAGACTTGCAATGTATCTTCTTGTTCTAAAACCTGACTTAATAGCTACACATTTCAAGACATCCATGGGATGTTGACGGTATCCGCCATCAGAATGATCATATTTTAATCGGTGCAACTAAAGAGAGAAAACTTAAAGACAGAGTCAAAAAAATAATAACTTCAATAAGCATGTCTTTTGAGATCACGTGAAAAATTAAAATAAAGTTATTAACTATTTATATTTCTCAATCTGAATGGATTTGATTTTTTTCTTAAAATTTTTTGTCGTAAAATTGAGGACTAAACTCTTGAACTAATATTTCAAATCATAAGAATTTACATTTGAAAATTTTATTTAATTATATAACTTTTCAATTGTATATACATTTACAAGTGAAATAAATATAACTTGCAAATTTGTAATTGTGTCATAAATAATGTACTAAATAACAAATATTTTTATATTATAAAGTTTTTCAGGTGTCTAAATTATTTTTATTTAAAATTGTACTAAAATTCTTATGTCAAAGTTGTTTGGTTTATAACAAAATTGCTTAAACTATAGCTACGCATAATTAAACTTTCAACTTGCGAATTTTTACCGATGTGCTACTGCGGATTAGATGCAATTTGCGTCATAGATGAATAAATTATTAAACCTAAATTTGTCAATCAAATTAATTGTTTTCCAATGTTTAGCACGACAATTTAAAATGTTTTACGAGTGTTCTGATGTTGCACAAGCCTACTCATGACTAAATTATTAATGTTTTTCAATTATTTAATATTATAAATTTAGAGATGAAGTGAATGTTGTTATACTCACTTGGTTTCAAAATTTGCACATAAATGTAATAATATTATTCCAAAATATTATACAAATAGTAAATTAATTTTATTAATATATTAAAATTAGTGTACACAATAATAATTAAAAATAGTGTTTTAAAAACTAGATCGAATCGGTTGGTCGAATCAAGAATCAAATGGGTCACTGGTCTTGTCTATTTATTGGATCGAATAAGCTATCGAACTAGTGATTGTTGAAATATTAGATTAGATTTGATTTGATTAGATTTAATATTTAAATATAATTTAAGTTATGTTAGCACAATTCCAATTAGGATTGTATATAAATAGTCATAGTATGTATCATTATTTGTAACAATTCATTCAATAAATCCTTATTTCCTTATTCTCTCTTTCTCTCCTCACTAAAAATGCATCACGCACTAACAAATTGGTATCTAGAGATCCGGTTAGATTCTTGATCGTGTTTTCAAGAATCACACGTCAGAGATCGTGTTTCTGGGATCGTGGGTTATTGTTGATCAATCGCTGCAAAGATGAATGGTAACGAAAATTTACCAAACTCCCTTTTGTAACACCCTACTCTCCCCATTCATTTAATTATGAAAATAGTTGTGGAATATTCAAAAATACACAAGTAGGATGGCACATCCCTAAAAACTCATGAAGTATTAAGTCACTTTATATCTTTATTCCTCGTAAAGAAAAATTTAATTAAATAGCGGAATAATTTAAATTGTTCACTTCAACAACACTAAGGCCTTAACAACATATAACCTCCACAAAACTCGTGGCTCAAAATAGTTTAGAAGACAAACAAGATACATAACAAATGAAAAACAACACAAATCAAAACAAATTCTCATTCTTCCCGTGTTACGTATCAGAGCGACTCTTAAGACTCGATTAATAGCAACACACGCTCCAAGCACTACTCAGGTGCCTGATTATCTGTACTCCCCAAGGAGGACAGACACAACAACAAAAAAGGGGTGAGAATTACATTCAATAGTTATACGGTGAAAATCACATGCTAAGGAGTAGTAATCACACAATTCACACCAATAAAACAGTTATAATGCACACATAAATGTCACTACCACATTCATCATGCTCAGTCCATATTCAATCATACATATATGTAATGTGACTCCACTAACACTAGACTATGCATGCGGTACCAACACAATCTATACGGTTCATTCTTTGAACCCAATTCCCGTCGGAATCCGGATAAGTTTATGTATTATTTTCAATCAAGGTGGAGATTCTTGGGGTTGGTTGAAAATATACATGCTGATACTTTTTATGGTGGAGTATGATTTTTTTGGTAATGACAATGAAAGTTTATGTATTATTTTCAATCAAGGTGGAGATTGTTGGGGTTGGTTGAAAATATAAATGTTGATACTCTTTATGGTAGATTATGATTGTCAGAGTAGACAATGAAAACTTATGTATTATTTTCAATCAAGGTGGAGATTGTTGGGGTTGGTTAAAAATATACATGTTGAAGAAGTCTCACATCGGTTAGTTTTGTGAATAAAGAGAGAGTATATAGCTATATATATGATACAAGTTCTTTGAAGTTCCAAATCACTTAGTCTACTATCAACCCTTCAAAATTCAATTGCCTGTCTTTACCATTTTGCCTTTACACTAAAATTTATTTGCACTAACCAAAGGACATTTTCGTAAGTAACAAATGGCACAAATAATACTATGAAAACCCTCCCCTAAGCTGCCGTGTGTCGTTTATCCTTTGAATATCCTAAAAAATTGCTTTTTCCTCTTCTCACTACAATCAATAGACACGCAAGATCTTTCACTCTAAATTCAAATCTCTTTTCATATCCCGTTCTCTCCCTCCCTCTCTCTCTCTCTCTCTCTCCTATTTTCTCTCACCTCTCTTTTCCATCAAAAGCTACTCCGCTGCCCTCGTCTCTGTTTCTCTCTTCTCCTTTCTCTTCCCTGAAACCCTACACTGTCGTCGTCTTGCTATGTTTTAGTCATAATCTCTTTTAATTTACCCATTTTTTCTGTTTATGCAGATCGACCCGTCAACAAGGACCACAGATCGAGCATGACGATTAATGAAGCTTGCAATCATGGTTTAGTGTTGGAGAAAATGTTGAAGAATTTGTTTACTTGTGGAAAGTTCAAGTCAAAGATATGTTGATACAATCAAGATTACACAAGGTGCAAGATTATGTCGGTGGTTGAAAAGCTTCCTGCCAAGAAGGAAGTTGCACCATAATGTTTCAACCTGATTTTTGACATGTGAAAATTCTTGTACTGGTTTATCTTCAAGTGATGTATACTCTTCTGTAGGTGGAGTATGATAGTTTTTTAAAACTATGATTGTCGGTGAAGACAATGTGAAATTCTTGGAGTGGTTTAGCTTCAAGTGAAATTTATTCTTCACAATAAAGGATATGATTGTCGGTGATGACAATGTGAAATTCTTGAAGTGGTTTTTATCTTTAAGTGAAATATATTCTTCATGAGAGAGTATGATAGTTTTTGAAACTATAATTATGAGTGAAGACAATGTGAAAATTCTTGGAGTGGTGTAGCTTCGAGTGACTATACTCTTTATGGTGGAATATGATTGTCGGTGAAGACAATGAAAGTTTATGTATTATTTTCAATCAAGGTGGAGATTGTAGGGGCTAGTTGAAAATATACGTGTTACTTTTTATGGTGGAGTATATTTTTTGGTAAAGACAATGAAATTTTATGTATTATTTTCAATCAAGGTGGAGATTGTTGGGATTGGTTGAAAATATACATGTTGAAACTCTTTATGGTGGAGTATGATTGTCGGCGAATACAATGAAAACTTATGTATTATTTTCAATCAAGGTGGAGATTGTTGGGGTTTGTTGAAAATATACATGTTGAAGAAGTCTCACATCGCTTAGTTTTGTGAATGAAGGGAGAGTCTATAGCTATATATAAAATACAAGTTCTTTGAAATCCCATATCGCTTAGTTTTGTGAAGGAAGAGGGAGTTTAAGGCTATATATATGATTCAAGTTCTTCATTTCAAGATGCATTTGTCAAAATAATTTTAAGCTTGTATTTGACATTCTTTGTTCTCTTATACTCTTGTATTAGAATGTTGTGAGATGTAGTTAAATATTTGTTTTGGAGGGTGTGAGTGTACTGGGGTCTGGGTTAGTTAAGGGTATATTATGTGTTGTAACAAATTTCGCATAGTGTTATTATCTGGTTGTCTATTGATAACAATCGTGGTTTTTTCTCCGATTTTAAAGTTTTCACGTTATGTTCTTGTGTTGTATGTGTTCCTCCTTTTTTTCTATGTTTTGTTTGTTTTTTCCCAACAATAGAGTTGTCCAATTATTATTGATAGTTGCTTCCATAGCTAAAATACCCCATGAACTCAACATACAAATCATTAATAGGCCCAAAACTACAGCCAAAGTTGTCAAGGTAATCATCTAATTCATTTCGGAAAATTCCGCCACACACAACCAACAAAGACATTCCATCATAGACACCATCAATGTTTGCCTTGATCTAACAATGCTCGAGAGGCTCTTAGGATATAAAGGATGGAGATGAACCTGAAAACTTTTTAACAGCACGAAGTCCCTAATGGAAGATTTAACACTGTAGTAGGTGAAATTATTAGACAAGAAGGTTACAAAAAGGATGATGGCACAATTAGACTTTTAATGTATCTTCTTGTTCTAAAACCTGACTTCATTTCATGCATTTCATATGCAAGCTACACATTTCAAGACATCCATGGGATGTTGACGGTATCTACCATCAGAGCGATCATTTTTTAGTCGGTGCAACTAAAGAGAGGAAATCTAAAGACAGAGTTACATAATTAATAACTTCAATAAGCATGTCTTTTAAAATCACGTGCTTAATTAAAATAACCTTATTAACTTTTTACATTTTTCAATGTGAAAAAGATTTGATTTTTTTTCTTTTTTTTAATACTCAACTTCATTCATAGGGTCAAAAGTAGACCAATTACAAATGAAAGGAATCTATGAATCTACAAGCCAAACACATATACAAGGCCTATAGAGAAACAGATGAAGTTCAGAAACTAGCTGAACCAAAAATGAAAACAGCATGAACATATTAAAACAGCAGAACACCAACAATCCAATAACATGATTATCAATTGAATTCCAGAGGCAATTTGTGCCATTCATAGAAACTGCCAACAAACTCCTTCTTTTTCTTCCTCCTCTTCCAATTCCATGAAAATAGTTGGATGTCCTGCAACAATCTCATCGAATTATCCACTACATCCTTGAAAATGATTTCATTTCTTGTCTTCCAAATGCACCAACAGGATATCAACCAAAAGAATGAAATTGATGATCCTATCCCGTCTGCTTTGGCCCAAGCTAAGAATATGTCAATGCAACTGGGACCTCCTGGTAGCTTAACTCCTAGCCATAATTCAAGTTCCCTCCACATAGATTTAATTTTATCATAACCAAGAATAATATGATTGATGTCCTCAATCTCCCTAAAGCAGAAAACACATGATGATTGATGAGGGTCAGTGATTATGCCCCTTTTAATGAGATTCCCACGCGTAGGAAGTCTGTCTAACAGGAGTCTCCAGCCAAAGATCAAGATTTTTAAAGGAATCTTGATCTTCCACAAGTAATCTAGGGCCTCCTTTAGATTGTTTTCCAGAATGTCCTCCTCCCCTCTTTGATTCCATAGTTTATAACATTACTTAACACTGAAGGAATTATCAATTTTCCTTGGCCACAAAACCTCATCCTCCTCCTGATAGTGCAGTTTAACCTCTTCTAAAATTTGTTGCATTTCCCTTACCAAGTCATCATCTTCTCTAGTCAGAACAACATTCCTATCAATGATATCCCAATTCCAAGAGTTATCAATCCAGCTACCACAGTCCTTGACCAAAATATCCTGGTTTGGGGATGAGATATATAAATAGGGAAACTGGATATAAAGTGCATTACCACCAGTCCACCTTGACTGCCAAAATATAGTATTACCTCCATTACCAACTTTCCAACTCAACTTACTAAAAATGCCTTGATTAATAGAATGCCTTGCAAGACAACTCAAATCATTCCACCAGCTTGACCTCTGTTTAGATGAAATCTCTGGTTATTTAAGGAACAAACTGGTGAAATCACCATTATATCTAGCCTTAATAAGATTAGACCAAATTGCATCTTGTTCATAAGATATTCTCCAAAGCCATTTGGCCACTAAAGCTCTATTAAATGTACCAATGTCTTTAACACCTAAGCCACCTTGAGCTCTTGGTTTACAAATTAATGACCATTTCATCCAATATATACTCCCCTTTTCCCCATCTCCAGCCCATAAGAACCTTCTTTAGATTGTTTTAATTTCCTTCTGTACACTAACAAGAGCTAAGTAGAAAGCAAGGTAGTGTATTGGCAAGTTAGTTAAAACATAATTGATCAAAGTGACTCGTCCTCCAATGGATATCATTCCCCCCCTCCATGAGACCAAGCGATTCTTTATTGAGGAGATGACTGGTTTCCAAAAATCATATGATTTATGCCTTCCTCCAACTGATAAACCTAAGAACTTTAAAGGGAACTGTTGCGGTGAAAATCGGATAACAAGCTATTAATTAACTTGCATCATATTTCTTTTACAACCGACTTTGATTTATCCAAAGGAAAGGTTCAAGATCGTTAGAAAAACCTAAAGGGGGGAGATCTATGGTTCGGGGGTTGTTTACGCCTAGGGAAGGTATTAGCACCCTAAACGTCCGTAGTACTCTACGGGAACCTCTTGTTCTATGGCTATCTTATGTTTGCTAAAGGTTCTATGCTAAAGGTTGAAACCCTAGGGGTTAGTATCTAAGTATACTCGATAAGGCATCGCACTTTACGCCTACGTATCCTCGGGAATAGAATCCGAGTATGCGTAGTTCTACTTCTACTGAACTATTGACTATGGTCAATATTCAGTGGGGAAATGAGTACGAGCTCATTGTAGAGTTTAAGAACTCTCTAAATCTAGTTGTAATGGACTTATGTTATGTTTTAGTCAGTAGGGAAAGTGATAAATTCATTAGGATGAATATCACTAAGAGTTTAAGAACTCTCTCCTAAAGCTAGTTGTAATTTCTATGGCTCTGATGAGGCCAAGAAATAAAGTTTCTCCTAAGAGGTTACTTAGGTTAAGGTGGGGGTCAATGACTTAGGAGTCAACCAAGTTCATCTTCCTTTGGAATGGGGGGATATAATAGTTGTAAGGTAAAGATAAAGACATGATAAAAGATGATAAGATGAAAGCAAAAAGCATAAGCATGGCATAAGATGCTTCATGATAAACAATGAATAGACATGAGATGAATATCAAAGAGGTCAAGTAGACAAAGACAAACCAAAGATATTAAAATTGAGAAATATATCACAAAAGAAACAAATCATAAATCAAGACATAGTCATGAATAAAAGATTAATCAAGATGATATTCAAAGTTGAATAATACCAATCACAAATTAAATCAACAACCATATGACAAGATAAATTAAAGATGAATTAAATCAAACATTCAAAATATCAATAAGGTCATAAATAAAGGTTTAACAATTTAATCAAGATAAAGAGAGTGGAAACTCACATTAATAATAAATCAACTTAAATAACTATTTAAGAAATAAATTACTAAATAAAATGAACTATTTTTGGAGTTTTAGAATAAAACTAAGATTTTCTAAAAGATAAATAAACTGTTTTTTTGAATTTTTAATAAGTTTTAAATAAAAGGAAATGATTTTAACTAAAAAAGAAAGGAAGTGTCCCAAGTGTGGTTTGAACCCACGCCCTTGGATTCAACAACATAAAACCAAGGCCAACTGAGCTAGGCACGCGTAGTGAACATAAAGTGCAAGCAATGAATAAAATAACAAGGCGAAATGGAAAATCAGAAAAAAAAAACAAAAGGGTTGATCCGAAGGATCGAACCCAGGCAAGGCATGTGAAAGGCGAAGGCGTGCTAGTGTGGGACCGTTGGGATGGCGTGTTTCATCCAAATAATATACAACTCAAATAACATATAAGGCAAACAAGTCCATGAATTTTAAGCAAACCAAACACGTGCCATCCTTGCCTACTGATCCCAAATTCGACTTACCCAGTCATATCCACAAGCACATAACTTATGCAAATCTTAACCAAATTAGATGAAATAAAGACTGAAATTAATCAGGAAAGAATAAAAAATAAGAACATGGCATCCACACGTTATGATGTCAAACATATAAACCAGAAAATAGTTGTAAAAGTAGAATGTCACAAGTAGACCAAGTATGCATAGCACGAAAACATCTCAAACACATATCAGATTTCACACAAAGTCACAATAAGATATGCATTGGGCAACCTAAACAGGACCAGCATATGATTCGTTAGCATAGATCAAATGGGTTGTCACAATGTCATAGCTCAAAACAAAATTCAACAATCCCAATCTTATGACCAATTTCCAATCCTAAGCTGAGAAAAGAGCATACCAACGGTTCATGAAGATAAAAGTCAGTGCAGACCAGAATTCAAAGCAATCAGCAAAGGTGTGGCATGATAACAAACATAAGCTCAACAATCCAAAAGTATGGCATAAACATAAGCTTAACAATCTAATAGTATGGCATAAACAAGCTTAACAATCTAATAGTATAGCATGGTAATCCTTGATTTTAGCAATAAGGAAATTTCAACCAACAGACATACACAACACACATATTAGTAAGATTTATTGACATTCAAGTTTTAAGGCATGGCAGTGGTCAGAGACGCATTAGTAAAACATTATCATAGAAACAGAATGCTTGTCAAATGGCAGTTCAGAAGTGCAGAGATAATATGGAAAAGTTGAAGAACAATGTTAGGGTATTGCAGGGCAACAACATAGTGACTAACTGTAAACTCTATCAGTCAGGTTTATGCAAACATAGATTCAACAAACTTGGCATGGACATACACTTTTAAGGTTAACAATAAATGACATACAAATGAATGCATACACAAAGGGCTCGTGGAAGTAGTGTGAATGTGTCACGTAGCAGATTATTCACATCAAAAATGCTTTATGAGATCAATAATAATCATCAAAATGAGCTTGTCAAGGCAGATTAGACAGTACAAACATTTTAAGGTTTAACAATTCCAATCCTCAAACAAAACCAAATGGCACCATGTTTAAACATATGAGTATACCAAACATATTCAAAAATAGGTTTCAAGAGGGTACACATCAATTGACAACCATATATATAGCTTGCAAGTTCAGAACAGAAAGATAAGCATATTGGTCAAAACATTAGCATATACAAGGAGCAAAAGAGGATGTAGGGCAGCCAGTTCCCTAAGTACATTCAGGGTTCAAGTAACAACATCTAAGGTATCACAAAGAATGGTAAAGATAGTGATAAATTCTGAGTGGTAACTCCAAGACATCTTAAAAGAAATGTTGAGTAGAATACAAGAAAATCAAAATCACATGAACACTTATAGCTATACAAATACTTAGTTTGAATATAAGCAGATGATCTAAGAGCAAAGTAATAGCGAGCATGAATAAAGATGCACAACCACAACATAAGCACGTATTTGACAAAAGAGACACATGTTCACCATGGTGATGGGCTTAACAATACATCTATCAAGTTCAACAAGCTTATCAGAAAACAGAACGTAAAGCAGATCCACAAATATATGCCTTATGTATACAAAACATGGACTTATCAATACACCAGCTATAACGTTATGGACAGTATGAACACAGTAAGATATCAAACCTTCAAATACATCCTAGAAGATTCAGGTTTCAAGACATATATCTAGAATAAAAAACATCAATGACAGTCAATGTCAATAGAGTTCAAAACATATATTAACATATAGGATTTGGGCAGGGCATCATGACTGATTAAAGTAGTGAAATAAACACTGAATCAAAAGAAAAACTACAAACTAAAGTAGTTCAAACTCAAACAGCAAGATGAAAATCTATAAAGGGAACATAAACCAAAAGCTCACGAAGCCTAAGAACATAAGTAATAAGACATAGATTCAATACAACAGTGGTACGAAACGTTTTGACAGCATAGACATATTGTGGCAGTGTAAACTCATACATGTTCAGGAGCAAGAAACAGATAGTAATAACATCCAAAGTAAACAAAACATTCAAACAATTCAAAGTATATGTTCACATGGCTAGCATAATCATGAGCAAGAAAACTAAATGAGCATATGAAATAGAAGGGAAACAGAAATGTTACCAACTGAAGCTTTGTGCATATACCCCCTCAGCCACTCCACAAATTCTCACTCCACTAAGCTTGCTCGAATCTCAAATACTTTAGTGTTTTTGAGGAAATTTGTTGATGCCAATGAACTGAAGTTGAGCCTCTTTATATAGGCAAGGAGTTTGGGCCGGGCTCACTCCTCAAACACTTGGTGTGCTGAGCGCCAACGGATCTTTTGAATTTCAAATTTGGTCCAATTCTTGGAGATAATCGCGCTGTGCAATTTTCAGATGTGCAGGGTCAACTCATCACTTCATGAATGTCTTCAGAGCTCTTCCATTGATGCTATTGAGAAGGGTATCAAATAGAGCAAAGGTTGGAGATAGTGTGGACAGATTCGCAGATAGAAGCAGGTTGTATGCTGGAATTGGCAACTTTTCTGAACCACTTTTGATGAACTGAGCAGAGGAAAGCTTGAAAGGGAACAACTTCTTGGAGGATTCAAATCGAGGACTCGTGCCAACGGATTGAATTGTAGTGAGTTTGAATTGAATTGATGAGCTCGTATTTGAATTTCTTCTTCAGTTCTGAATTTTGCAAATGGGATGAAGTGGGGATGAACAAATTGGTTGTTTTGGTTTCCTTGTATGCCACACGCCACGTTCTCATTGGTTGATGATAGAGTTGAAAAGTCAAACACAACCAAGCTTGATTCTTATTGGTCTGTGGCAATGAAATGAAATCCAAAATTTTGCAGCATAAACTTTGGTCACGGTGGGCTTATGGACACATGTTGGGAATGTTTTCTTAATTGAATTAATAATATGATTGCTAATAACAACAATAAACTAATTAATATTCTAGATTAAAATTAGTTAGAAAAAAAAACTAAATGAATAATTAATCTAATTAATTAACTTAAATTAAGATTAATTTAAATTAATAAAAGTAAAACAACTTAAATATAAATGAAATAAAATAGGCCATATTTGAAATTAAACCAACATAAAAACAAATAAAAAGCTAAGATAATTATGAAATTAAAATATGAAGAAAGATAATAGAACAACAATTAGCAGAAAAATGAGGGTAAAATTTGGGGTGCAACAGTTGCCCCTATTTAAATATCTTCACCTGATGACATGAGAGATGAAGATCCTCATGTAATCAACAATGAAAGATATTTAAATACAGATAACCGAAAATTTTGCCCTCAGATGCACACACATGCAATGCAACAGACATGATGCCTAAGAGATGCAAGAAAATGCAGACACAACAAGACACCAAGGGGCAAACAGGAAGCAAAAGACCAAGGAGCTTCACTGGGGAAAGACGAAGGTTAGTATCCATGAGAAACACCTCACTAGGGATACTAGTTAACCAACAAAAGAGACCCACCGGGGAGACTCCAAAGAAACACTTGGGAAAAGACCACAGACAATCTCCACTGGGGAAAGATCTGGGGAGATAGACTACCGGGGGCAAAACCCACATTCTTCCTGGGCATGAAACCAGAAAGAAGAAACTGATCACTGGGGATCAGTCCAAAAGAGACAAACAAACAAGAAAAGACTTCCTGGGGATCTTATACTGAAGAGTTCAAAATGAGATCTTCAAGAAAATCCAGGAAGACAGAGACAAACCCTGCGCACCAATTAGGAATCTTAAGGGTTGAAGAAATTTGTTCCAAGAAGCTTATCTTAAAGCAAGTTTTCAAAAATCTAAAGTAAGGGTTCAATGTCCGACACAATTCGAACAAGAACGGGTTTTAAAACCAGAAGACAATGCTTGACACGATTCAAACAAAGTCAACGTTCGGGTTTGACACGATTCAAACAAAAACAAGTTTTAAAACAAGCAGACGATGCTTGACATGATTCAAACAAAGTCCAAGTTCAAGTTTGACACGATTCAAACAAGAACAGGTTTTAAAACAAGAGGCAATGTCCGACACGATTCGAACAAAGACTTTGTTCAGGTTTCACACGATTTAAACAAGAATAGTTTTTTAAAACAAGCAGACGATGCTTGACACGATTCAAACAAAGTCCAAGTTCAAGTTTGACACGATTCAAACAAGAACAGGTTTTAAAACACAAGACAATGCTTGACACGATTCAAACAAAGTCCAAGTTCAAGTTTGACACGATTCAAACAAGAACAGGTTTTAAAACACAAGAAAATGCTTGACACGATTCAAACACAGTTCAAGTTCAAGTTTGACACGATTCAAGCAAGAACAGGTTTTAAAACACAAGAGGCAATGTCCGACACGATTCGAACAAAGACTCTGTTCAGGTTTGAGACAATTCAAACAAGGACAAGTTTTAAAACAAGCAGACGATGCTTGGCATGATTCAAACAAAGTCCAAGTTCAAGTTTGACACTATTCAAACGAGAACAGTTGTAAAAATCTTTAATGTTAAACTTCTTGGGGAACAACAGAAGGTTTAAAGATTCAAATTTGGCGCGCAAAAGGTTAAGACCAAACAAGCACGACACAAAGCAAACCGGGAATGTCTTTACTTCACTGGGGAAATAAAGACGGGCACCAACAGAGCACAAGGATGCAAAGATGCTAGGGTATGAGGCATATGCTTAGCTATATACTAGAAACGACGCGAACGACGTAAAACAGGAAAGAAGAAAGGATAACACAAGCCAACACCCTGAAACCCAAATATCAAGGATAACCGGGCAACCTTCTTTTCACTGGAGACGGCAAATCCAAGCCAAAGATACAGTACTACTAATTCTCCCTGTACCAACTTGATTCCATTAAACATCTTGATACTAGAGTAAAACTTAGTTTATCTTTGTGTTTTCTTAGAAATTGCAATATTCCCGTTTTCAAAAATCAAGTGAAAATGACAAAGTTTTGCAGAATAAAGATGATAGTGCATTAAACAAGAAGATGACTCAATAGCTGATATTCATTGAAAAATGGTGACTTGCCAAATAGCAGAGTCCCATGAAATATTACAAATGCAACAAAATGGCAATTTGGCAAAGGTTACATTGTATTCAATGACCAATAACCCTAACGACTAAGGATTCTAGTTGTAGCAAAAACTTGAGCTTCCTTGAGGATTCCAAGATACCAGTGAAGTATTCTTGTCTCAAGCATAATACTTCCGCATCGAATCAGCATTCACAGGATGCGCAAGCTGTTCACTGTCCATAGTTGTAAGAAATAGAGACCCTCCTGAAAACACTGTCTTGACTACGAATGGACCTTCATAATTGGGTGTCCACTTCCCACGGGCGTCTCTTTGCGATGGGAGAATCTTCTTAAGTACCAACTCGCCTACTCGGAATTCTCGAGTGCGGACCTTTTTATCAAATGCTCTTTTCATCTTCTTCTGGTACAGCTGACCATGACACATGGCCGTTAGGCGCTTCTCATCAATTAGATTCAGCTGATCGTATCTTTCTTAAACCCATTCAGCTTCATCATGTTTGGTTTCCATCAATATCCTCAAAGAAGGTATCTCAACTTCTATAGGGAGGACAACATCCATCCCGTATACCAACGAAAAAAGGGGTTGCTCCTGTCGAAGTTCTGACTGACGTTCTGTATCCGTGTAGTGCATATGGCAACATCTCATGCCAATCCTTGTATGTTTTGACCATTTTCTGAAGAATTTTCTTGATATTCTTGTTTCCAGCTTCAACCGCTCCGTTCATCTTCGGACGATACGGCGAAGAGTTATGGTGTTCAATCTTGAAGTTATCACACAATTCCTTCATGGTTTTGTTATTCAAATTGGTTTCGTTGTCAGTTATGATTCTGCTCGGAATCCCATAACGACAAATGATGTTGTTTTTAATGAAGTGAGCAACTACTTGCTTGGTTACGTTCACATAAGAGGCGGCTTCCACCCATTTGGTAAAGTAATCTATAGCCACCAAAATGAAGCGATGCGCATTAGACGTTTTAGGCTCAATTTCCCCAATCATATCGATGCCCCACATAGAGAACGGCCAAGGCGACGATAGTACATTCAACAGAGTGGGAGGAACATGCATCTTGTCCGCATAAATCTGACACTTATGGCATTTTCTAGCGTATTGGATGCAGTCAGTCTCCATAGTCAACCAATAGTATCCAGCCCTCAAAATCTTCCTAACCATGGCATGTCCATTGACGTGGGCGCCAAAAGCTCCTTCATGGATGTCATGGATCAACAAGTCTGCTTCTCTCTTATCGACACATCTTAGCAAAACCATATCATGATTCCTTTTGTAAAGTACACCATTGCTGATGAAGAACTTGGCTGACAACCTTCACAGAGTCTTCTTATCAAGAACGGAGGCGTTGGCTGGATATTCTTGATTCTTTAGAAAGTTCAAAATATCATGGAACCAAGGTTTGCAGTCTGATTCTTCTTCAATGGACTGGCAGTAGGCAGGCTCAGTCCTCCTTTCAATACTGATTACTTGATCTTCATTGATAAATCTAACTTGCCACATCGAAGCCAGTGTCGCAAAAGCATCAGCCACATGATTCTCAGTGCGTGGCACATGGCGAAAAGTTATCTCATCAAAACACTTAATCAACTCCAAAGCATATGCCTGATAAGGGATAAGCTTCTCATCTTTTTTCTCCCACTGGCCTCTAATTTGATAAATAACCAGAGCAGAGTCGCCCATAACTTCAAGAAAACAGATTCCAAGATCGATTGCAGCTTCCAGACCCAGGATGCACGCTTCATACTTAGCAATATTGTTCGTACACCAAAAATCCAACCTAGCTGTAAAAGGGGTGTAGCCACCTTCAGGATTAATTATAACAACACATACTCCATGCCCCTTGTAATTGGATGAACCGTCGAACATCATCTTCCACCTATACTCAGCCCTGGGATCTTCTTCAGAGCTTGATTCTTCACAATCTTTCACTGCCATAATATCTTCGTCGGGGAAATCAAACTTGAGTGGTTCATAGTATTCAACTGGTTGATCAGCAAGATATTCTGAAAGAACACTTCCTTTAATGGCCTTATGAGTGACATACTGAATGTCATATTCAGATAATAGTCTACCCGTCTGAGCAGGTTTCTCAAAAATGTACTTTATCGGATCCATCTTGGAAATCAACAAGGTAGTATGGCAAATCAGGTATTGTCTTAGACGTTTGACAGCCCAAGCCAGAGCGCAATAACTCTTTTCAAGTAGTGAGTAACGGCTTTCACTGTCTGCAAACTTCTTACTCAGATAATAAATTGCATGTTCTTTCCGGCCAGTCTCGTCATGCTGTCCCAAAACACAACCCATAGATTCTTCCAAAACAGTCAAATACATAAAGAGAGGTCTTCCGGGAACCTGAGGAATTAGAATAGGAGGTTCTTGGAGGTAACTCTTGAGTTTCTCGAAGGCTTGCTGACAGTTAGCATTCCATTCTACTGGCTGATCCTTACGGAGTAATTTGAAAATTGGAGCACATATCGGAGTCATGTTGGAGATGAACCTGGAGATGTAATTCAAACGGCCCAAATATCCTCTGACTTGGGACTCGGTTTGCAGAGCTGGCATTTCTTGAATCGCTCGTACTTTATCTGGATCCACTTCAATGCCCTTCTGGCTAATAATGAAACCTAATAACTTCCCTGACCTGACTCCAAAGGTACATTTTGCAGGGTTTAACCTCAACTGATACTTTCGAAGTCTCTTAAACAAATTTAAAAAATGGTCTACGTGTTCCTCCTCACTCTATGATTTGGCTATCATGTCGTCCACGTACACTTCAATCTCTTTGTGGATCATATCATAGAACAGGGTCACCATAGCTCTCTGGTAAGTTGCCCCGGCATTCTTCAATCCGAAAGGCATAACCTTGTAACAATAAGTACCCCACGGGGTGATGAAAGTAGTCTTGTCCATATCAGCTGGATCCATTTTAATCTGATTGTAGCCTGAAAAACCATCCATAAATGAGAACATGGCGAAACGAGCCGTGTGTCGATACGCGGTAGAGGAAAATCATCCTTGGGACTAGCTTTGTTAAGGTCCCTATAATCCACACACATTCGTACCTTTCCATTCTTCTTCATAACTGGAACAATATTAGCTACCCATTCTGGGTACTTGGAAACTACTAAAAATTCGGTATCCAACTGCCTCTTAACTTCATCTCGAATTTTGAGGGCCATGTCGGGATGACTTCTGCGAAGCTTTTATTTTACTGGCGGGCACTCAGGCTTGAGCGGCAGCTTGTGGACCACAATGTCCGTATTTAAACCAGGCATGTCTTGGTAGGACCAAGCAAGCACGTCCATGTACTCTTCAAGGAGTGAAATCAATCGCTGTCTAATTTCTGGCTTCAGTGATGCCCCGATCTTAAACTCTTTCTTTTCTTACCCAGTGCCAAGATTGATGACATCCACCTGCTCCTCATGAGGTTGGAGATCCATATACTGGTAATCACATATATCTGCTAGATCCTCGGACACCTCATAATCTTCCTCCTCTTCAGCCTGATAGACAGGGGAGTCGAAGTCAATGGTAAGAGCAAGGTCATTGAATACAATGGGTTTATGATTCATTCTGCATGGTAGAATGACTTATATTATTAAAATGCACAACAATTCACGAACACGCAATATGAAGATGTTTTTATTTAAAAAGATTTCCATTTTTAGAAACAGAATGTAATAAAGTAAAGACAACGAGAATTTTATCAAAAAGTCATTTCATTGATTAATATTGAAAACGGAGGCCCGTACAAAACAATCCACTAGCTTTGGGCAAGACTAGGGAGATGAAAACAACAAATCAAACAAGTTACTTTGGTTCTGGGTACAAAGTTGGGATCTCAACAGACTCCCAATTGCCTAATGCACCTTCTTGGCGAAAAACCAAACGATCAATATCTCCCTCTTCTACAGCACTTCCAATGATTGCATGGACTTGATGTCTATCTCGGACAAATGTCTCCTGCACGGTCTTTATCTTCATTCCTCTTCCTCTTGTACCTGAAGTAGCCTCATCTTCTAGAGTTAGTCTGTAACCCAACCCTTGGTGTCGGATCCTCTTCTTAACCTCAATAACTTCACCCCAACCTGCGGGCACGCCTTCTCAAAAGGCAGACTTGATACTCTTATACGAAGCAAAGGATGGATATTCCGGTACCACTGGCTTCTCATTGTCGATCATAACTGCATTAGCTATTTCCAGGGCTTGGAAAGAAGTCTCCAACCATCCTCATCAGCCTCAATATAACGGAAGGATGACAGGTTACTAACCATCAAGTCTTCTTCCCCATGCATGATGACCAGCTTCTAATCGACCACAAACTTCATCTTCTGATGTAGGGTTGAAGTGACAGTGCCCACCTCATGGATCTAGGGTCTTCCAAGTAGACAGCTATAGGCAGGGTTAATGTCCAAAATTTGAAATAGAACGTTGAATTCCTGAGGTCCAATCAATATCGGTAGCTCAATTTCCCCCATCACAGATCTTCGTGATCCATCAAAAGCTTTGACAATTAACGATGTGGGTCTCATGATCCCTCCTTTGTATGCCAGCTTATCGAGGGCCCTCTTTGGTAAAACATTCAGGGAGGACCTGTGTCTACAAGAACTCTAGCCAATGTGTCCTCCTGACACTTCATTGATATGTGCAGAGCAAGATTGTGTCTCCGACCTGCTTGGGTCAACTCCTCATCACTGAAGCTGAGCGTATTATATGCGGTAATGTTAGCGATAACATGATCAAACTATCTGGCGGTAATATTCTGAGCTACATGAGCCTGAGCCAATACTTTCTGCAGCGCTGATCGGTGGACTGGTGAATTAATCAACAGAGATAAAATAGAAATTTTTGACGGAGTCTGGTGCAGCTGATCCACGAACCTGTAGTCACTTCTTTTTATTATCCTGAGAAATTCTTCGTCATCTTCTTTGGAGATCACTTCTTTACATTTGTCATTGACGGATACGTTCACATCACCTTCTTTACCAGACACTTCTTTGTTCATAAGGGTATAAATCCTTCCACTCCTCGTCATTCTTCCCATCCCTACTATACCGAACACATTCTTCTCATCAACCCCCACCTCTTTCCTTGGGACTGGCTCATCTATAACGACCCCCACCTCTTTCCTTGGGATCATTTCCTCCTTCTTCTTACCACCTGTAATGTCTTCGTAGATCCACGGTACCGCTTTGGTTCCTCTGAACCTAAACGGAACTGGTCTTGGGAAATTATTTTGCCTAGCATGATTAACAGGACAAACATCTTCAGGTTTGTTGAATCTTGGAACCGATTGTTTAAACACTGGACTCACAGTACTCGCTCTTGGATTGTTGAACACAGGGACTATTGATATGTATTCCTCTTCATCAAACACTGGAACTTTCTTTGGCAAATTGAACACTGGTTCAATCACTGCTACTTTTCTTTCTTTTCTGAAAACCTGTAAGAAACCTTCATTAATCAATTACTGAATATCATCTTGAACCAACTGACATCCTTCACTACTACCATCACACTCTTCACAACTATCATGGTAAACTTTGACCAAACCGGCGCTGAACAGCTTGGCATGAAACATTCTCAGGGGAGTTTTAATCTTCGCTGCATCTGAGACCAGCACTTCATCATTCTCGTCTTCGATAGCATTAGTTGACCCATCCATTGGCAAAGGGTTACTCTTCACATTTGGCTGGTTATTAGCAAAAGACAGAATGTTTTTCTCTATCAAACTTTTCACCAGATTCATTAATGCCAAACACCCTTCTAAATCATGGCCCACCCCTCCTTGATGGAAATCACAGGTTGCATTAGGGTTGAAGAACTGCAGAGATTTCTCAGATGGTGTCCCCAACGGCCTAGTAACAATTAATCCTTGCTCCACCAGAGAAGGATACAATGCTGTGTAGGTAATCGGTATGGGTGGAAAATTTGGTGTTACCGCCTGTCTTTTTTGTGGGGTATTTTGCTGTGGCGCTGGCCGCCTCGGCTGCTGGTAATTCTGATTTTGATTCTTCGGCCACTGCTGTTGATTCTGTGGCTGAGGGACAGGAACTTGTTACATTACCTGATGATTAAAAGTGGGTGTAACAGACACCACATATGGTTGTTGTGCAAACTGCATAGGGTAAACTGGTTGTTGAGGAAGACTGGGAGCTGGTTGTTGTTGAAAGAGAGATCGTTTCCATCTGGGACTCTGACTCTTTGACATAACATCATTAGTCTCACCTTCTTTCTTCTTATGAAAATTACCCGGAGACTTCTTGACACTGTTACTAGTGGAACTATTAGGGGAACTGGCTACTTTTCCACTCTTCAATCCTGCTTCTACTTTCATACAAATAGCAATAATGTCAGAAAAATTGGCACCAATATTACTGATCATCTTCTCATAAAATTCAGGCTTCACGGTGTCCACAAACCAATCAGCTAATTCTTTTTCTATCAATGGCGGTTCAACCTGTGAGGCCGTCTCCCTCCATCTTTGAGCGTACTCTTTGAATGACTCGGTGTTCTTTTGAGTCATTGTCAGCAGTTGTCTACGATCCGGAGCTAAGTCCAAGTTATACTTATAATGTTTCACAAAGATGTCCATTACGTCCTGAAAACACTTGATCCGGGACAGATCCAATCCTAAATACCATTTTGCAGCGGCACCCTTCAGGCTATCTTGGAAACAGTGTATCATTAGCTTATCATTGTCCATATACGCAGCCATTCTCCTGAGGTACATGACCAAATGCGCTTTGGGGCACGTAGCACCGGAATACAATTCAAAACCTGGCAGTTTGAACTTTGGTGGAATTACTAGATCTGTAATTAAACACATGTCCTTGAGGTCAGTACTGAAGACGTTGCTTCCCTCCATAGCTTTCAACTTCCTCTGCATAACCTCCACACTTGCTCTCAGCTTCTCATTACGATCATCCTCTTCCACAGATATGTTGTCATTATCAAAATGATGCTGGTTATGGAAAACATGTTGGAACTGGGTCTGCACCACAGGCGGAGCATAAGTTGGAATATCTTGCTGATTCTCACCAAACAACGACACTGCTTGTTGCGTAGACTGGGGAGCCGTGGCTCGTATAAACTCAAATGGCATCCCTAGAGTATGGTTCACAACAGGTACAACTGGTGGCTCTACAGTTGTAGCAACGACCTCTGAGACTACAGTGGCCTGCGTATCCATCCTTATTCGTATAATACTCAAAGCTTCCATGATCTGCCCCATTCCTACTCTCAATTCACTAAGCTCGTCGTTAACCTGATCCAAATTCTCTTAATTCTCATACATTCTTCTTCTTCAAGCCCGGATGTTGTAATGATGTAGAGAATTCAGGGTGACGGTTCTGGAGAAGACAAAACAACGATGAGACACAGAAGAATGCACATGCACATGCAAAGATGCAAATGAGGATGCACATGCAAATGCAAGCTAAACTATCAAGAAACCAAAGAAATTTTGCAAATAATATAGATAATAGATTCTGGGTAAAACAAACTTCTTCATTCAAGAGTCAGGTGGATATTACATCAGGAGCAGTGCATCCCATACTCCAAGTACATAAATAGAAATACATCAAAGTGAAAAGATAACAATAGTAATACTAAGGATTAATCCTGATGGTTGATGATCATTCTCCTCCATTGATTACTCTCATTATTTTGATGATACGCTCCTTTGTTTCCTCCTCTGTGAGAACCAATTCTCCTAACTCCTCCATCATCTTCTGCTTTGTCTTTGTAGGTGATTCGTGGTAAGGATGTGGCTTCATTATTACACGAGCTATGTCACGAGACCATTGCAAGTGAGCCTTTGTGACTGTACATTCAGCCTTCCATAATTGTCTGTTAATCTGGCGCCAAGCGCGCTCCAATCGCATCTTCATTTCAAAACCTCCTCTTTCATCATAAAACATCATCTGCATTTGGGAACAAAAATAATCCATATATCATCAGAGCTAGAGTTGATTCAAACGAAGCTTTGCTTCCTCTATTTTTGAAGTACAGAGCCTTTTCCATTAAGAACTGGGTAGGCAATCCCCGCTGTCCTCCCTTGTTAGTCAAGTTGGCCTGGATGTCAGATAGTCTAATTCTGGTCACTCTGGCGATGTCTCTGGCAGAAGGTATTTCTTCAATCCCCGAAAAAATAGGAGCTTCTCTAACTGGAATTCCTATCATGGCTGAGAACTCCTCCAAGGTTGGCACCAACTAGAATTCAGGGAACACGAAACAACGGTACGCCGGATGATATAGCTGGACCAAAACTTCAAGAGTCCCTATAGTTACTGGTGTCTTCATCAGTGGAATGATGCATCCATATCTTTCAGCGAAGGCTGACTGATCTTCAATCATTTCTCCTAACCACAACAGACGCTCCACCTCCGATAATTTGAAGAAATAAGGCCAGACTCCCTTCCCTGTAGCATCCATTTCTACAAAATCTGCAAAACAAGATTAGTAACTTGATAGCTTAGCAGGAGTGCAAAATGCAATGCAAAGTTTCATGGAATTCAGACACTTGCGAAATATCGAGAGATATCAAAAGACCTCATTTTCATTAAATAAAAGTGAATTACAATAGTTGATATACTTTCAAAAAGCCCTAAACATAAAGCTAAATAAAAGCTAGAAAGTCCTAAGGAGATTCTCCCAAGAGTCATAGCTTGAGTCTTTTGTTTTCTTCCTTCATCTGATCTCTTTCTGCAACAAGGTTGTCGACGATCGTCTTCCAAGCTGTAGGCTGAAAAATAGAAGGACTTGGGCCTTCTTGGACCTTTCTTTTCTTGTAAGAGGTCAGTTCTTCATCCTTGGCGCGTAGTTGTTTTCGAAGTTCAAAATTCTCCTCAACAACCACCTGATACTTGAGTTTCCATGCTTCCTCGGACCGCTGGGTCTGTCTCAATGATATCTCTAACTCCTCTTCCTTTGACATGAAGTACATAATAGGCTCTTCTTTCATGGGAATTGGTTCCTCCCTCTTGTATGGAATCTTTAATTCAATGGCTCTCTCGCGGACCCACTGAAGATATGGATCCAAAGAAACACAATTGGGTTTCCCCAAGAAGCTACTTTCTTTTTTACACTTGCTATCCCAGGCTTTTAAGATTAAATTCCTTTGTTCTTCATTCTTATCACACTCTTCAAAATAAATTCCCTCTACATGGATGCTTAGAGGTTTTTCCTTCATAGGGTAGCCTAATTGACGGCGTGCCAACACCGGATTGTAACTGATTCCACCTTTGATGCCAAGAAGGGGCACGTTGTTATACGGGCCATAACTGTCTATTATTGAGATTTTGTCGTACACTCTATTGTACCAGGCAATGTCTGCATGAGAAAGGGCCATAATCTTCTTAGACCACCATCCTTTCTTAGGATCCCAAAATGCATCTTTCTTTGGTAAGTGTGAAACGAACCATCTATATAACACAGGAATGCAGCAAGTGATCTGTCCATTACCATGGGCATTTGTCGTATGGACTGAGTGGTAGGCTTCAGCAAGTAAGGTAGGCACAGGATTCTTCTTTAGGAAAATTTTGATTGCATTTAAATCCACGAAGTTGTCAAATTTCGGGAACAGAAAGAGTCCATAGATGAGTAGAGCAAAAACAACTTCAAAGGCGACCTTGTTGGAATATTTAGCAAAGTAATGGGCTTTTTCAAACAGGAACTTAGCAGTCAATCCAAAAATTCCTCCCTTGGAGATTAAGTTGTTTTTTATGTCAACTAATTCCAAGTGAGTTTCTTTAGCTATCTTTTCCTCTTTTGGGTCTCTGTTGAAGATAGGAAATGGAGAATCATCCTTGACGGGTAAACCAACTATCTGAGAATATTCTTCAAGTGTAGGCAAGAGTTGATAGTCGGGAAAGGTGAAACAATGATACTTTGGATCATAGAACTGAAGCAAAGTTGAAAGGAGTCCTTCATCAACACCTTTCGTCAACAATATCCATAAATTCCCATATCTGTCTTTGAATCCTTCGGGGTCTATTAGCAAATCTCCCAATCTCCTTAGGTCATCCAACTTAGGGTTCTTGAAAGTGTATTTCACTGTTTTCCTTCTTAATTCATCCATGATATCTCTGTGACATTAAAAAAGAAGTCTGAGTTCCATGAAACTGATATGCTTATGCTTATGCTATATGGATGCAACAAACACAAACAAAATACAAACACATAAAGGTTTGGGTTAAGAGTATGGAGTCAAGGTTCACCCTCCCATTGGTATGTATTATGGTTTTCACCTGCCGAACAAGGTTCTAAAGGGTTTCCAGAGTCTACGATCCATCTTTCAGATTTTGTCGACTTCCCAGATGACTTGGTAATCAACAAAATTCTCAAGAGAAACTCGTCTGAGTGTAGTATCGTGTGACAACCAATTCAGAAATAGACTCCATCATGGTCACCGCACTACATCTAAAAGGCTTAAGTGGGGTTTGGTAACTACGGTTCTCAACCTCAATGGCACATACATTGAGAGTAGCACGTTTTCACGAAAAGGATCGTTCAACATGACTAAACTCTCAAGGGGGCCTAAGCTGAGTGATGGTGTCTCAAGTTAACTTTTTCAGGAATCGACTCCTTCAAAGCCCCCTTGAATATACCATCGTCCTATCATAAGTGCACTCGAAATCCGGGTATAGGATTTATCTCACTCATAGATATCATATCAACCCAAGATAAACAGGAAAAGTCAAGCAAGAACAGATATACAAATATATAAGCAAGTATGACATACACAAGCATATACAAGTAAATAAGCAAACATGAATAACATAAAAACAAGATTGGCTTAACCCTCTTAGGAAAGGACCAGCAATAGGTCTAACTGTCCCCAGTGAAGTAGCCATTTCTGTTGCGGTGAAAATCGAATAACAAGCTATTAATTAACTTGCATCATATTTCTTTTACAACCGACTTTGATTTATCCAAAGGAAAGGTTCAAGATCGTTAGAAAAACCTAAAGGGGGGAGATCTAAGGTTCAGTGGTTGGTTACGCCTAGGGAAGGTATTAGCACCCTAAACGTCTGTAGTACTCTACGGGAACCTCTTGTTCTATGGCTATCTTATGTTTGCTAAAGGTTCTATGCTAAAGGTTGAAACCCTAGGGGTTAGTATCTAAGTATACTCGATAAGGCATCGCACCTTACGCCTACATATCCTCGGGAATAGAATCAGAGTATGCGTAGTTCTACTTCTACTGAACTATTGACTATGGTCAATATTCAGAGGGGAAATGAGTACGAGCTCATTGTAGAGTTTAAGAACTCTCTAAATCTAGTTGTAATGGACCTATGTTATGTTTTAGTCAGTAGGGAAAGTGATAAATTCATTAGGATGAATATCACTAAGAGTTTAAGAACTCTCTCCTAAAGGTAGTTGTAATTTCTATGGCTCTGATGAGGCCAAGAAATAAAGTTTCTCCTAAGAGGTTACTTATGTTAAGGTGGGGGTCAATGACTTAGGAGTCAACCAAGTTCATCTTCCTTTGGAATGGGGCGATATAATAGTTGTAAGGTAAAGATAAAGACATGATAAAAGATGATAAATGATAAAAGATGATAAAGATGAAAGGAAAAAGCATAAGCATGGCATAAGATGCTTCATGATAAACAATGAATAGACATGAGATGAATATGAAAGAGGTTAAGTAGACAAAGACAAACCAACGATATTAAACTTGAGAAATATATCACACAAGAAACAAATCATAAGTCAAGACATAGTCATGAATAAAAGATTAATCAAGATGATATTCAAAGTTGAATAATACCAATCACAAATTAAATCAACAACCATATGACAAGATAAATTAAAGATGAATTAAATCAAACATTCAAAATATCAATAAGGTCATAAATAAAGGTTTAACAATTTAATCAAGATAAAGAGAGTGGAAACTCACATTAATAATAAATCAACTTAAATAACTATTTAAGAAAATAAATTACTAAATAAAATGAACTATTTTTGGAGTTTTAGAATAAAACTAAGATTTTTTAAAAGATAAATAAACTGTTTTTTTGAATTTTTAATAAGCTTTAAATAAAAGGAAATGATTTTAACTAAAAAAGAAACGAAGTGTCCCAAGTGTGGTTTGAACCGACGCCCTTGGATTCAGCAACATAAAACCAAGGCCAACTGTGCTAGGCGCGCGTAGTGAACATAAAGTGCAAGCAATGAATAGAATAACAAGGCGAAATGGAAAATCAGAAAAAAAACAAAAGGGTTGATCCGCAGGATCGAAACCAGGCAAGGCATGTGAAAGGCGAAGGCGTGCTAGTGTGTGACCGTTGGGACGGCGTGTTTCATCCAAACAATATACAACTCAAATAACATATAAGGCAAACAAGTCCATGAATTCTAAGCAAACCAAACACGCGCCATCCTTGCCTACTGATCCCAAATTCGACTTACCCAGCCATATCCACAAGCACATAACTTATGCAAATCTTAACTAAATTAGATGAAATAAAGACTGAAATTAATCAGGAAAGAATAAAGAATAAGAACATGGCATCCACACGTTATGATGTCAAACATATAAACCAGAAAATAGTTGTAAAAGTAGAATGTCACAAGTAGACCAAGTATGCATAGCACGAAAACATCTCAAACACATATCAGATTTCACACAAAGTCACAATTAGATATGCATTGGGCAACTTAAATAGGACCAACATATGATTCGTTAGCATAGATCAAATGGTTTGTCACAATGTCATAGCTCAAAACAAAATTCAACAATCCCAATCTTATGACCAATTTCCTATCCTAAGCTGAGAAAAGAGCATACCAACGGTTCATGAAGATAAAAGTCAGTGCAGAGCAGAATTCAAAGCAATCAGCAAAGGCGTGGCATGATAACAAACATAAGCTCAACAATCCAAAAGTATGGCATAAACATAAGCTTAACAATCTAATAGTATGGCATAAACAAGCTTAACAATCTAATAGTATAGCATGGTAATCCTTGATTTTAGCAATAAGGAAATTTCAACCAACAGACATACACAACACACATATTAGTAAGATTTATTGACATTCAAGTTTTAAGGCATGGCAGTGGTCAGAGATGCATCAGTAAAACATTATCATAGAAACAGAATGCTTGTCAAATGGCAGTTCAGAAGTGCAGAGATAATATGGAAAAGTTGAAGAACAATGTTAGGGTATAGCAGGGCAACAACATAGTAACTAACTGTAAACTCTATCAGTCAGGTTTATGCAAACATAGATTCAACAAACTTGTCATGGACTTACACTTTTAAGGTTAATAGTAAATGACATACAAATGAATGTATACACAAAGGGCTCGTGGAAGTAGTGTGAATGTGTCACATAGCAGATTATTCACATCAAAAATGCTATATGAGATCAATAATAATCATCAAAATGAGCTTGTCAAGGCAGATTAGACAGTACAAACATTTTAAGGTTTAACAATTCCAATCCTCAAACAAAACCAAATGGCACCATGTTTAAACATATGAGTATACCAAACATATTCAAAAATAGGTTTCAAGAGGGTACACATCAATTGACAACCATATATATAGCTTGCAAGTTCAGAACAGAAAGATAACCATATTGGTCAAAACATTAGCATATAGAAGGAGCAAAAGAGGATGTAGGGCAGCCAGTTCCCTAAGTACATTAAGGGTTCAAGTAACAACATCTAAGGTATCACAAAGAATGGTAAAGATAGTGATAAATTCTGAGTGGTAACTCCAAGACATCTTAAAAGAAATGTTGAGTAGAATACAAGCAAATCAAAATCACATGAACACTTATAGCTATACAAATACTTAGTTTGAATATAAGCAGATGATCTAAGAGTAAAGTAATAGCGAGCATGAATAAAGATGCACACCCACAACATAAGCACGTATTTGACAAAAGAGACACATATTCACCATGGTGATGGGCTTAACAATACATCTATCATGTTCAACAAGCTTATCAGAAAACGAAAAGTAAAGTAGATCCACAAATATATGCCTTATGTATACAAAACATGGACTTATCAATACACCAGCTATAGCGTTATAGACAGTATGAACATAGTAAGATATCAAACCTTGAAATACATCCTAGAAGATTCAGGTTTCAAGACATATATCTAGAATCAAAAACATCAATGACAGTTCAATGTCAATAGAGTTCAAAACATATATTAACATATAGGATTTGGGCAGGGCATCATGACTGATTAAAGTAGTGAAATGAACACTGAATCAAAATAAAAACTACAAACTAAAGTAGTTCAAACTCAAACAGCAAGATGAAAATCTATAAAGGGAACATAAACCAAAAGCTCACGAAGCCTAAGCACATCAGTAATAAGACATAGATTCAATACAACAGTGGTACGAAACGTTTTGACAGCATAGACATATTGTGGCAGTGTAAACTCATACATGTTCAGGAGCAAGAAACAAATAGTAATAACATCCAAAGTAAACACAACATTCAAACAATTCAAAGTATATGTTCACATGGCTAGCATAATCATGAGCAAGAAAACTAAATGAGCATATGAAATAGAAGGGAAACAGAAATGTTACCAACTGAAGCTTTTGTGCTTATACCCCCTCAGCCACTACACAAATTCTCACTCCACTAAGCTTGCTTGAATCTCAAATACTTTAGTGTTTTTGAGGAAATTTGTTGATGCCAATGAACTGAAGTTGAGCCTCTTTATATAGGCAAGGAGATTGGGCCGGGCTCACTCCTCAAACACTTGGTGTGCTGAGTGCCAATGAATCTTTTGAATTTCAAATTTGGTCCAATTCTTGGAGATAATCGCGCTGTGCAATTTTCAGATGTGCAGGGTCAACTCATCACTTCATGAATGGCTTCAGAGCTCTTCCATTGATGCTATTGAGAAGGGTATCAAATGGAGCAAAGGTTAGAGATAGTGTGGACAGATTCGCAGATAGAAGCAGGTTGTATGCTGGAATTGGCAACTTTTCTGAACCACTTTTGATGAACTGAGCAGAGGAAAGCTTGAAAGGGAACAACTTCTTGGAGGATTCAAATCGAGGACTCGTGCCAACAGATTGAATTGTAGTGAGTTTGAATTGAATTGATGAGCTCGTATTTGAACTTCTTCTTCAGTTCTGAATTTCGTAAATGGGATGAAGTGGGGATAAACAAATTGGTTGTTTTGGTTTCCTTGTATGCCACACACCACATTCTCATTGGTTGATGAAAGAGTTGAAAATTCAAACACAACCAAGCTTGATTCTTATTGGTCTGTGGCAATGAAATGAAATCCAAAATTTTGCAGCATAAACTTTGGTCACGGTGGGCTTATGGACACATGTTGGGAATGTTTTCTTAATTGAATTAATAATATGATTGCTAATAACAACAATAAACTAATTAATATTCTAGATTAAAATTAGTTAGAAAAAAAAACTAAATGAATAATTAATCTAATTAATTAACTTAAATTAAGATTAATTTAAATTAATAAAAATAAAACAACTTAAATATAAATGAAATAAAATAGGCTATATTTGAAATTAAACTAACATAAAAACAAATAAAAAGCTAAGATAATTATTAAATTAAAATATGGAGAAAGATAATAGAACAACAATTAGCAGAAAAATGAGGGTAAAATTTGGGGTGCAATAGGAACTTACCAACTTTATAGTTCAAAAAAGTTGAGACTGCTGCAATCCTATTATCCTCTAATCCAAAACCCATAATGCTGATTTTGTTGTAGTTGATTTTCAAACCTGACAGAGCCTCAAAACCTCTTAAAATAGATTTTATTCCCCAAATGTTTGTCCAAGAATCATCACATATAATTAGTGTATCATCAGCAAATTGGAGGAGGGAAATTGTAGTGTCACCCTCTATCTTAATACCCTTTAACAAACCACTCAATTCAGCTTTCTTAAATAAAAGAGCCAAACATTCTGTGATCAGAACAAATAAGAATGGTGATATAGGATCCCCTTGTTTTAGACCCTTGTTAATCATAAAGTCCTTAGAAGAACTCCCATTTACCAAAACAGAACCATCACTTTTACAGACTAAACACCCCATCCAGTCAATCCATTTAGGAATGAAGTTCATAGCAACAAGCACCTTGCATAAAAAGCTCCAATTTACACAGTCATATGCTTGTGCAAAGTCAACCTTAAACATAAAGCCTTTCTTCTTTCTCTTTTTGACATAGTCTAAAACTTAATTGGCCATTAGGACACCATCTAACAATTGTCTACCTAGGACAAATGTTGTTTGAGTAGGAGATACCAATTTACCAATAACCCTTCTTAGTCTAGCAGCTAGGGTCTTAGACACAATCTTGTGTAAAATGCCTATTAATGCTATTGGTCTAAACTCCTTCAGATTTTGAGGATTGTCTACCTCTGGAATAAGAACAAAAAATGTTGAACAAAAGGATTTTGAGAGAGTAGCCTTTTCATAGAATTCTGAAATGCAGTTAAAGAAATCCTGTCCAACAATCTCCCATGTCTTCTTTAAGAATTTCAAGTTAAATCCATCAGAGCCTGGACTTCTATCACCATCACAAGAGTTAATAGTCTCTAAAACCTCATCATATGAAAAAGGTTTAGTTAACATTAAATTATCCTCCTCAGAAAGCTTATTTAAAGAGCTTAGATCCATCTCAAAACAGTCAGTAGCATTGTTCTTATACTTGTCTTCAAAGAAATCATGTATGACCTGTTTTACTTTTGCCACACCATCCTCTTCTTCCAGGCCAACACTCAAAGATGATATAGAATTCAATCTCCTCCTCCTATTGATGATTGAATGAAAGAACTTTGAATTGTAATCACCCTCTTCTATCCATTTTAGTCTTGCTTTCTGATGGAGAATACTTTCCTTAGTATGTAAATTGTTCCACATATCCTCCATAGCATTGCCTCTAGCTTTCAATATCTCCTCAGAAATTACACCTTCAGACTCAGCCATCTCATCCTCCAACTTATTGATTCTCTTAATGTTGTCTTCAATTTTAAGATCACAAATACCAAAAACATTTGTGTTCCACCACCTTAGATTCCTTTTAAGATGACTCAATTTTTGAACCAACGCATTACCCGCATTCCCTGAAGTTCTAACAGAATTCCAACTTTCTCTAACAAATTCTATAAAATTGGGATGGTCCAACCAAGCATTGATTGATTTAAATGGCTTTGGACCCCAATTCTTATCATTCAATACCAAGGAAACAGGCCTATGATCTGAGACATCTCTCAGACCAATCTTCTGATTAACCACTTTCCAATTGCCGCATAAATCCTCATTAATTAGAAGCCTATCTAATATACTTTTGCAAGAGAAATTGGACTTAAACCATGTAAATATATTGCCTACTATAGGCAGGTCTAAGAGATCCATATCCTCAATAAACACACCAAATTCCTCCATTTCATTCAGACTATGGCACCCTCTACCTTTCCTCTCATCCTTGCATCTGATAGAATTAAAATCCCCTCCTAATATCCAGTCCCCCCTTGGCATACTGGTTTTCAAACTAAGAAGTTTCCCCCACAACAATCTTTTCTCAGCTATAACACATGATGAGTATATATTTACAATATAAATAGCCCTACCCCTCCACATACCAAAAACTCCTAAACAACCTTTACCAGAAAAGATGAAAATAGAACAAAAGGATTTCTTGTTCCAGATTGAAAGCATACCTCCTGACTGACCTCTAGAATCAGAAGCAGACTAATCAAATTCATCACTGCCCCATATGCTCTTTACAAAGCCTTGCTCTATCCTTTGACATTTTGTTTCTTGTAGCAGAATAAAATCTATGTTATTTTTGTCGATCATCAGTTTGAGTCTTCTTCTTTTGATCGAAGAATTACACCCTCCAATGTTATAGGTTATCAGATTCATGGAATTATAATTGAGGCCTCCTTCAGAATTTCATTTCTAGTGTTATCCCTTATTTCCATTTTCCTCAGAATCCCTTCAAGGACTTCATCATCTTTTTCTCCTTCTATGCCCAAAGCCTTAAGGATAGACCATACTTTACCAGGAACATCTTTAGTTCTCCTTTTTACCCTCTCATTACCATTTACAACATCTAAGTCTGAAATGGATCCACAACATAAAATAGATCCTCCAGAATATCTTGACTCACTATCACCAGATTGGGAAGAGTTCGGCAATGGAATATCTTCAACCCCAGCTAATACTTTATCTACTTTATGATTTGTAGAAGAATGTAATAACATGGAATAAAATGATGGTTCGTAAGGGATCTGCACATTCTCATAGATCTCCTCTAAATACTTATTTTTCCTCATGAGAATTTGGGTTGGCTTCATAATCGTCCTTGGGGAAACAATCGAAAGAGTATTGGGCCAACCTCCAAAGCCCAATTCTGAAGACTTGGTAGGGTCCAAATTCAAGACCTGTTAAGCCTTAGAAGCAGTAACACAATCCTCTTCAGTACATGCTAAACCATTATCCATGACCTCTGCTCTGACATTCTCGTTCCTTTTATCCAAAACCACATCCTTTTGTCCCATCAGGTGGTCTTGGGACACAACATCATTAAATGCCGCCTCACCTATAGTTTTCACATAGTTGTGACATCCTAGCTTTTTGCCTCCAAAAAACACCTTTTTGGACTTGTTTTTAGTAGTTCCCAAGTTGACAAAGAGAGTATGGACGTTTTTGTGATTATTTTCCACCTCCTGCTCTTTGAATCTACCCATAGGACCAGACTACCTATTTGCACACTCTCTAACGTCTTCATTCCCAAGCTCGGAGGATTCGATTTCATCTGACTCATCTTCATTAGAAGGAATTCCATCATCGTTATCCTCTGTTTCCTCCACTAATGACTCATCTGATTCCACAAACCTCATCCTCTTTAACTCATTAGTGATAATACGTTTTGGACCATGATTGTCTTCTACTAATTTTATGATAAACACTACACCATTGACTTCAATACTTAAGATCTCATTCAAATTACTAGTGTACCTAGTCTTTATCAAGATTCTTGCAATATCGAATTTTGATTGAGAGTCTGTTTCTTCATCACAACAAATGGATTCTCCAATCCTACTTGATATATATTTGGAGAAATCGTTTCTCCACTCGTGACATGGAATGCTAAAGCATTTAACCCACGTGAGCCTTTCTTTGTCCACTTCAGTTGGTGACCAACCTCTAATATCCGAAAACCAGTTCTGCAGCCAAGCTTCTTCTTCCTCCACTAACGTTTTCAATGCATTCTCTTCCAAATCTTCTAGGAGACACATGTTAGCTCCCATTGGAGTCACTTTGATCTGGAAGAATCCTTCTTTGTGGAATATCTCCTGGATATTATAAGAGTTCCCTTATTTCTTTAAAACACCAACGAAAGCTTTTTCAAACCGTTTAACCTCTTCATCTTCTATTTTGAATAAAAGACCCGCCTATTTGGGGTTTGATCGTCCTTCCACCTTCGCTTCCTCGACAGCCAAGTAATCGCTGTTCCCCTTAGTTCGTCCATGCTTACCTCTTGTCACATCCACATAAGACCTCCCTTGTCTAACTCTGCTCCAGCTGTTTTTGTAAAATTCTTCATTATGATCCATATTCTTCGTTTGTTTAGTGTTTGGCTCTTTACCAGCTTACTCCCTTCTTCTATCAAATCTTGGTATATTGACATATAATTTCCGCCCTTTAATTTGGATATTGTCTAGTCTGATAACCAGTCTTCTTACATCTTCTACCTTCCTAAACCTGATAAATCCATATTGTTTTCCGCTCTTATCCTTCTTTGCAGGGATGAACACCTCAAATACTATCCCATAATCCTTAAAAACATTTTCCATCTCTCTAGCATTGTGATGATCTGGGATTTCCGTGAAGAAGAACAATGATATAACATCATTCTCACCTAAATGTTTTCCAGACCTCTCTTTCCAAATTGAAAACCGCAAGTTTTCAGCTCCCTTTTTCTTTCTACTAACCTCTTTCCACTCCATAATTCCGAAATAAGACTAAGAAACTACAGCTAATTCAAACTTTCCAGAAAAATACTTGACTAATGCCAAGGCCCCTAGCCCTAAGGCTAGGAGTTTAAGCCAAAAACTCTAAACAATAATAATCACAATAGGCTTGAATAACAAAAACGGTTGAAGTTTATCTTACAGGGCAAACATTAGCTTGTAGAACCCCATTTTTCCTTACTCTTTAATCCCTCCTTTGATCTAAATTAAAGCTAACACAACTTTGACAAAATGAAGGGAAAGAAGTTTCCACATTTCATCCTTTGTAGCTAGCACAATAATGCTGCCATTATTGATTGTATGTGTTTGATATTTGAGACTCAATGTAATTGTGTGTGTTAAATTGAACGGAAAAGATTTGATTTTTTTCTTAAAATTTAGGACTAAACTCTTGAACTAATATTTCAAATCATAAGAATTTACATTTGAAAAAATTATTTAATTATATAACTTTACAATTGTATATACATTTACATGTGAAATAAATATAACATGCAAATTTGTAACTGTGTCAAGAGCAACATTTATCAGAAATAAATACTACTTCCGGTCCTTTTTATAATTATTTAATAAATCTAAAAAAGTGAAGTGTTCCTTATAAAAAAAGAATAGAGGGAGTAACAAATATTTTTCAGGTGTATTAAATTATTTTTATTTAAAATTGTACTGAAATTCTTATGTCTTAAAAATTGTAAAAAAAAAAAGGTTTGAGTAAATAAAAAGAATGATTGTGAAATATATGAAATAAAAAATAAAAATAATAGTCTTTTACATTTCAATTTAAAAAGTATTTGGGTAGTTAACTTTCACTGGAAGCCATGAAATGAAAGCTTTTTCTATTATTACTTTGTATAAATACAAAATTAATTAAAATAAAAGCTAGGCAAAAACACATATTCCGCAGCCGGGAATCGAACCCGGAAATTCAACTTGAGAATTTTAACCAGTGAGCTACTACGGATTAGATGCAAGTTGTTCACAAATTATAGAATTTATATAAATATATGTAAATATTATTAGGAACATATCTAATACTAGTACTTCTTTCTGAAAAGGTAAGACATGCAAAATGACTCGAGCTTTTGCTTTGATCACATCACGGATGAGGGCAGTAACTTAGCTATAAATGTTTTATTTTAGCATTGTTTAACCAATGATTGAAACAAAAGAACGTTTATCTGGTTTCCTTCTTTACATTTGGGATTAAACTTGCTAACTTCAGCTCATCTATGACCAAATTAGCCTTGTGTGTATCTAGATGCATTCTCGCTATAGAGCTCATCCAATGATATTTTTCATTTCTAAGTAATAGATTACCTGTACAATTCCTAATTTGTTAAGTTCACATTGCATGATTTAAGATTCTTATAAAAAAAATTGCAACGGCTAATACCACCGCGGTACATTGCTTGTAGTTGAATGACTTGGTGGTCAATGTAACAAAACATGTGCTGCTGCCAAAGTATGAGATACTGACTGCCGGTGAGAAGCAAGAACTGCTCAAAAGTATAGGGTGGAAGAGAAACAGGTCAAGTTTGTAATCATGTAGTAATTATTCATTTTGATTTTAGCTTTCAGATTGATTATTTTAATGCTGAAAGCGTAATACAATTGTAAAAACATAGCATAATTTAAGGTGGAGAAACAACTTGTTGACAAGGCTGTCAATTTAAGGTTTTTCAAAGTTATAGCATAATTTTAAAGATCTCAAAATTTAGGAGTTTAAAATTTAAAAGTTAAATGAGTTTCAGAATAAATAGATCTTATAAAATAAGGTTATGTTTGGATATCATAACATAATTAGAGCGGAATAGAGTGAAGTGGAATGGAGTAAAGTGGAATGGAGTGAAGCGGAATAGAATGAAGTGGAATGGAATGGAGTGGAACGAATGTCCATTCCAAGACCTCAACTTTTCATTTAAGATGTGTTTGTTTGATGATTAAAATTATAATTTCGGGAATATGATTCCTAGGAATATTATTGTCAGAAAATTTATTTCCATCAATGTGTTTTTGCAAATGAATAAAGTTTCCATAAATATTTTTAAGTTTTATTTTAATTAAATTTTAAAAATAAAAAATAAAAAATAAATGTGTTAAAATAACATAAGAGTGAGAGGTTATGGTTGATTATTTTATATTCTCATGGGAATGTAAGATTCTCATCCTTTGACATAAGAATAAAAATGAAGAAATTCACGGTCAAAATATATTCCTGGAAATAAAAAGTACCTAGGCATAAATTATCAAAACTTGAAAGAAACAAAGGAATATGTGAATTCCAATATCTCATTCCCGAGAATAATATTTTAATTTTATTTAAAAAAGAATTTTTTTTCAAGAATATTCTTTTGTCTATTTTAAAAAAAGTATTAATTTATTTTTGAACTTTTAAATAAAAAATTGTTTTTGAAAAAAATTATCCATTACGAGATGTAAAAGACTCCATTGTGGAGACTTCGTAGTTACATAACCTTTCTGCTCTTCATCGTTTGTGTTAAAACATTGGTCAATACCGTTATTGTTTTACAGTTTTCGACCTCCTACTTTTACAATTCTTTCAATGTGTTATCTTTCAGGACTAAACACTCATTTTGTTGTTAATTTTACCAATCTTTTACCTTTGAGGCATGAACACTCCTTTTGTTGGTAATAGTATGATTTTTTATGGCCTTTGTACTTTCATTGTGTGACAGATGACTGACATACACATCATTGTGCCTACAATGTATATGTCGAATTTTAATACAATGTTAAAGGTAGACCACACTTACACTATATCAAACTTCAAGGTTCTGGTTAATGATTGGTGTTCAAGCCCTCTTGCCACAAGTATATGGTGAAGTTCACCAGAGGGACACACGTTAGTGATATTAACAAACATGTCATTCTACCCAAAACAAACCTCTTCACCAGTTTTGCAGATATCATGAACGAGCGCTTTAAGAAGGATGTACTCATAGGTGACAAACTTTGTTTATGCGCGTATCCATGTATTTTTTCTTCACTTTTTTGTTATACATTTTTTAGCTTAAAATTTTTCCAGACATCATAAGAATGGTTGACCATTCTTTGGGCGCAACATGTGAGAAACAAGCTAGAGCAAAATGTGAGAAACCATTTTTAACTGATTGGTTGATATGATATCGACACAGTCATCAGACCCGGGAGCCTTAAGCAACTCATTCAGATGAATTCTCCATTTAAAATCTTGATGAAGGTTGATATCCGTCACCAACGGTTCAACATCAGCACTAACAATAATAATTCCAAACAGCAACTTCCTAGGATCATTAGTAAAATCATAAACCTTATTACCTATTGTGATTTTGAAGGTAGAGTCACGTCTATCGTGCAGCCCGGAGTAGAACACACGAATGAGATCTTCATTGTAGCCTTGCGAAACATTCAAGAAGTAGTTGATTTGCTGATGCTCGATAAGAAGAACAACCTTCGGAATGTCCAAGGAGCCTGCAACAACAACTTTCCAAACATGCTACTTCATAAGAAGGCAGTTTTGGTGTATTGAGGTGTTGGATCATGTCTTGCTTCAAAAGTCAAACCAGGGACTGAATTAGGTCAAAACTTTAATTTGGATGCATCTGATGACTTAGGGATTGATGATCTTGATTTGATGAGAATTTGCACTTGATTATTGATGAGAGGAAACTCTTGATCATGGATGAATAAGAGACTTGAAATGTTGAATATGATGCCCATCCTTTGATAAAAGCATCCTTTCCATAGAAGGTGATCTCAGATTTCATAGTTTCTTACGCGCCTAGCGCAGGGCTGGCGGGTGAACCTTCTATGATCATGACTTGGCGTGCATATCTCCTACGAGCATAGTTAGTCTCTTTTCCCCCCAGTGAACCCTTATATTATAGTGTTAAGGGTATGACGCACAAGTTTCTCTTCATCTCCCTTTCTTGGATTTAGAGCTCCCAAGGAGATCTCTCCCTTGAGATCTGGAGCCTCCCGATGATTGGTTGGATCCGCCTCAAACGTATTTCTTTAGGAGATTTTACAGGATGAGGTGTTCAATCTTCTTCTTAAACTGGTAATAGTCTTCTATGTAGTGGCCCTGAATCTTATGAAATTTACACCACCCATTAGGTTTAGGTCCCATAACGTCTGATTTGGGGGCTGGAAGTGGAGGAATATCATGTGAAAGGAGGACTTCACACCATATATATTCATGAAGAGTGTTCATGGGCAGGAAGTTTTTTGTAGACCTCCCGCTCCGATTTAAGGTTGCCTTTTCTATGACAGGCGAAGTATATTGGCTTTGGTGTTGCTGTTGCGAAGAATTAAGATTTCCAGACATCATCTCCTTAGCGTCCCTACCATTCTTCACTGTGTTGCTCTCATTTCCCTTTATGTAACATTTGACGTGTATCAATACCTTTGCCTTGGAAGCGGAAGGTTTCTGGGCGATGGATTCATTAAAATGTTCGGCCATCAAACCATTATTGGAGGATCTTACAAACATCTCCTAGTTTGAGTGGATGCCCTTGGTAGTTTCCTCATTGAACCAATGAAGATACTCCTTTAAGGAATCTGAAGGGCACTAACGAATTTTGAACAGACTGGAGGTTGGCATCTTCCCATGCTTATTCGATGAAAATTGGTGGACCAAATTTTTTACAAGATCCTAATATCTAATGAATGATAATCGTCGCAGGATCATATACCACCTCAGCATGGCGTCCCTTAAGGTGTTGGAGAGGAGTTTGCACTTTATAGAGTATAAGGCTCAATGATCGTCATCTACATGTTGTCATGTACATGTTAATGGATGCGACATGCCCTTGAGGGTCACTTCTTCCATCAAATTTTGCGAGTGAAGGCGACCTAAAGCTTTTTGGCATGGGGCCCCAAAATCTCGTTAGAGAGAGGTTGAAGATTAAAATTGTTTTGTCTCCATAATGATATTTGTCACATGTTGGCGTAATTGGAGGTTAAGGACATTGTTCTTCAAAGTTTGGTTGTGACGACACAAATTGTCCATAGTGGCACACATCTCTATTATGGCGCATGGTCGCCTCCGAACCCGCTGTCGACTGGAGTTGTTGCTCGCCTATTCACCATACTAGAAAGGATTGAGGAGGCAGACAGTGAGTTGGCTGCTGATTACGAAGGTGGCCGATGTCAGTTTTACCAGGCCCTACGGTGGACACCTATTGTAATTACTAAAAAAGTAAAATAATGGATAAACCTTTATTGTGTAGGGTTGTTTGAGACTTTAAAGTGTTTGATAGTGTTTTGGGGCTAACGCACATATGATTGAGAAACTCTAAATTTAGATTTTATTTAGGTTTTCGTGAGAGATTGGAGATCCCTATTTCATTCCAAGGACAAGGTATTTATAGAAAACTCGCTTCTTCATGGATTATCCCTTTTAAGACCTAATATAAGTATACTAATACAATATATGTAGTTTATCAAGGAATTAAGGCCTTCATCTAAGTTGATAAAAATTTAATCCATTAAATAATTTTGAGTATAAACAATAATATGAAATAATAACTTTAATTGACATATTCAAATAAAGAGTAAATAGGAAGTCCAAAATTAACCTTACTCATAACATCTTTTTATTATTACTTTTAGATCATTTAACTTGCCACCCCAAATGTACCTTGTAACACCCTTCTACCCCACATAATATTTTAGGAAAAGATTTCATATTATCAGAGTAAAATCAACATGAAAGGTGCCACATATATTCAAGACATCAATTAACAATCATTTTCCTGTCCCGTAACGCGGGTTACCCATTCTTAATAATATAATCAACAACTACGCAGCGGAAATCAACTTTTTATTTCAATTCAATAAAATACTTCATACTAAATGTATCCAAATCAAATCATCACCAACAATGTAAAAATTCAACATAAAACAAAAGAACGCGAGGTTCACAACAAATCCCAACCCGATGTTACATGAAACAGAGTAGGACACCTTTAAACTAAATAGCGGTAACGACACACTTCAAGGCTACATCCTGCATCATTGCGAATCTACTCTTGGTTATCTGCAAGTTACCCATATAAGAGGCAACATTTCCAAGCAGGTAGGGTGAGAAACCATAATTCATTATAGTAATATAAAGACTTGGAAAATAAACAGAATAAGTAACAACAACATCGTATCATCATCAAATCCTTCGCAACACAATCACAAATACCTCATAAAATGCAATGTCAAATATAATGAAATGCAAGGAATGCATGTGGTACCGATTTCTCCATTTGATGGACACTGGCCATCAACCCTCCACAAGGGAGTACAACATAACAACATATCACTTCAATCCGCACAATGGGATTGAAGCTACCAATAGGCCGAAACCCCAACATAATAAAATGCCATGAAATGCAATGATGCTAATTCTCCTCATTTCATCCAAATATCAACATGTGCATCATTCATTTCATTTTTCAGCAACATTCATCATAAATTCATGTTTTATCATCCATATATCAGTAACAACTCAACCACAAGGAATCAATACGAGAAAAACATCAAAAAACCTCAAGAAACAGCAAAAACGAAAGTTCTTATTTTTAATTGGAGGTTGGTTTTTGATCGATTTCCTACGAGGTCTAATTTGCTCTCTAGGAGGATAATTGTGAACGAACATGATTCGGTGTGTGTGTTTTATTTTTCTTGTGCCCTAAGTCTGTGGTGGTTTGGAATAAGTTATGCGACTGGGTGAATATTTGTCATATTTCGGAATCTAGCAGTTGTAGTCATGCTAAGGTTTGGAATTCGAGCCTTAGAGGTTGTTGTAAAGCAGATAAAGTTAGCTCTTTTTGGTTCATAGCGTGTTGGTTTATTTGGAGAGCTAGGAACAATATTTTGTTTAAAGATTCCTTACTAGATGTTGATGATATTGTTAATGATATCCAAATCTTCTCGTGGAATTGGATGATTCTAGGTAAAGAGGATAGTAAGAAGTGCAGTTTGTATGATTGGTTTAAGTTCCCTTTTGATTTTCTGTAATTGTTTAGCTTCCTTTGGGGGTTGTAGTTCTTTGGTCTGAGATTTCCTTAATCTCTTATTAATGAATTTGCTTATAAAAAAAAACAGCAAAAACGAAACAAACAGTAGTCTGACACGGTCGCCCGTGTCCTGTGACACGGCCCGTGTCAGAAAACCTGAGACACGATTCCAAAACAACCAAAAGGGTAGCAGGACAGCAACCTGACACGGTCACCCGTGTCCTGTGACACGACCCGTGTCAGAAAGTTTGAGACGAAATTCCCAAAACCAAAAAAAATTATACAGGAACAGTAGTCTGACATGGCCGCCCATATCCTGTGACACGGCCCGTGTCAGGCAACCTGTTAATAAAAATTTTCACACGCCCAACCAGAAAGCTGACACGGGTGCCCGTGTTGTGTGACACGGCCCGTGTCAGGGTGCGACAAAACCCAACTTTTCCCGAAAAGTGATTTTCTTCATTTTTGACTTCGATTACCCCAAAAATCAGTTTCCCCCACGAAAATTCGATCAAAAGGCTCACATAATACACATACATCAACACATACCACTCAATTTCATCATATTCTCATCAAATCATTCATTCTACATCGACATTCACCACAATTATACACAACTCATGAATACCTAATCTATTCATCACCATGTCCTAAAGAACTATAAGAAATTATGAAATCTCCACATACCTTAGAGTAATCCGAAGCTTTTTCCTTCTTTCTCCAAGATTCTCCTAGCAATCCTTCAAACCCTAGGTTTTCTCCTCCTCTTTTCTTCTTCAGCGTTCTTCACAAAAATACGATCAGTTAGAAAATTGATCGATCTTTCTTCTTTAGTTACATTATCCCAGTTTCTGAACTTCCAACTCTACCCTTACTCCTTTTCCTTTATGACCACCTTGCCCTTTTCTCATTATTTTTAATAATAGTAATAATCTAAATATTACATGATTATTCACTTTATTAAAATTATTTAAAAATGCTCTTTTAATCCATAATTCTCTAAATTAGCAAAAACCTCTTAACTCCTTCTAAATTAATTAGATAAATAAATAAATGATTAATTTAGATTTTCAGGTCGTTACAACTCTCCCCTACTTTAAGAATTTTCGTCCTCGAAAATTACCTGAAGTGAACAGAGTCGGATACGACTCTTTCATCTGATCTTCACGCTCCCAAGTCCAACTATCACCAGCTGGTCCGCCCCACAATACTTTCACTAAAGTAATCTCTTTACCTCGTAATTGCTTCAATTCTCGACCATCAATCCTCACAGGCAAAGCTTCTACTGTCAGGTTATCTCTCACTTGAACATCATCCATTTGAATCACATGCGACGGATCCGGAATATACTTCCTCAACTGCGACACATGAAACACATCATGCAAATTCGCAAGTGACGGTGGTAAAGCCACCCGATAGGCAACCTCTCTTATCCTCTGCATAATCTGATACGGACCAACAAAGCGCGGAGTGAGCTTTCTAGACTTTAAAGCTCGTCCCACACCAGTCATCGGGGTAACTCTTAAGAACGTGTGGTCGCCCTCTTGGAATTCAAGTGTTTTTCTTCTCTTATCATGGTAACTCTTCTGACGACTCTGCGACGTCTTCATTTTATCCCGAATCATTTTAATATTCTCCGTTGTCTCTTGAACAATCTCAGGTCCAAGTACAGAACTCTCTCCCGACTCATACCAACACAATGGAGTTCGACAACGTCTACCATACAACGCCTCATATGGAGCCATCCCAATACTAACATGAAAACTGTTGTTGTATGTAAACTCGATCAACGGTAAGTGACTATCCCAAGATCGTCCTTGATCCAGCACACAAGCTCTCAACAAATCTTCTAATGATTGGATTGTTCTTTCCGTCTGACCATCTGTCTGCGGGTGATAAGCATAACTCATCCTCAACTTAGTACCCAAAGCATCCTGTAGACTCTTCCAAAACCTTGATGTAAACCACGGATCTCTATCTGATACAATACTCGAAGGTGTTCCATGCAACTTAACAATTTCATCAATATAAATCTCAGCTAACTTCTGCATAGAATGATTAATTCTCATCGGCAAGAAATGCGCCGACTTAGTTAACCTATCCACAATCACCCATATCGAGTCATTACCTCTTGCAGTCTTCGGTAACCCAGTCATAAAATCCATGGAAATTCTATCCCATTTCCATTCAGGAACATTCAACGGCTGCATCATACCCGAAGGCTTCTGATGTTCAATCTTGGACTTCTGGCAAGTCAAACATGCATACACAAATTCAGCAATATCTCCTTTCATACCTGGCCACCAAAACAATCTACGCAGGTCTTGATACATCTTCATAGCACCAGGATGAATACTCAATCGACTTCTATGCCCTTCCTCCAAAATACTCTTTTTGATTCCAGAAATATCCGGAATACATACTCTATCTCGAAATCTCAAAACTCCATCTTGATCAATTCGGAACTCACCTCCATTACCTTGATTACTCTTGATTAACTGGTCAACTAATTTCAAATCAGATTTCTGACCTTCCCAAATTTCATCCAAAATTCCACTAGTCAGCTTTAGCATGCCTAATTTCACACTATCAGCGGTCGTCTCACACAACAAACTCATGTCTCTGAATTGCTCAATCAGTTCAAGTTCTCTCACCATAAGCATCAAAATATGCAATGACTTTCTACTCAAAGCATCAGCCACTACATTTGCTTTACTGGGATGATAATTCAAATCGAACTCAAAATCCTTTAACAATTCTAGCCACCTTCTCTGCCTCATGTTTAACTCTTTCTGATCGAACAAGTATTTCAAACTTTTATGATCACTGAATACCTCAAATTTCGGACCAAAAAGATAATGCCTCTAAATCTTCAGCACGAATACTACAGCAGCTAACTCTAAGTCGTGTGTAGGGTAATTCCTCTCATGGACTCTTAACTGTCTAGAAGCATAAGCGACCACTTTACCATTTTGCATCAAAACTCCACCAAGGCCCATCTTTGAAGCATCACAATAAACCAAAAAGGACTCATTCGGGTCTGGCAAAACCAACACCGGGGCAGGTGTCAACTTTTTCTTTAGTTCCACAAAACTTTCCTCACAAGCGACATCCCATACATAGGCTTGTCCCTTTCGAGTCAATTGCGTCAACGGCAAAGCCAACTTAGAAAAACCTTCAATGAATTTACGATAATAACCAGCCAATCCAAGAAAACTATGAATCTCTGTAGCAGACTTCGGAGTCTCCCACTGCAACACCGCATCAATCTTTGAGGGATCCACATAAATTCCATCACTTGAAATCACATGGCCTAGGAAACTCACTTCCTTCAACCAGAACTCACACTTTGACAACTTAGCATACAATTTCTTTTCCCTCAACACTTGTAACATAATCTTCAAATGTTCCGCATGTTCTTCTTCTGATTTAGAATATACCAAGATGTCATCTATGAAAACCACCACAAACTTATCAAGATATTCATGAATGATCCTGTTCATATACTCCATGAACACACCAGGTGTAACACCCCCTTTCTATACCCCCAAATAATCACATAATCATTTAGGCACATATTAAAAATTTCGTCAGAGTATAATTATAAACATGGTATAAAAGAGGTATGTCACATTATACATGAATTAAAACATTCAACACCTGCTCAACATTTGATATGCAACAGTGGGGTAACTTTGCAACAGAGGAACTTAGTCCTTACACCCACATCTCAATATCTAGAATAAAAGCGGAAAATCTAAACATTGAATAACATCAAACATATATACATATATGGATATATCATCAAGTGTTATCCACCAACATAATTCATGTTTATATAAACATTCATCAACAAGATACATGTACAAATGTATCACAAAAGAATCATATACATCCTAGCTACCCGGTGCTACATATCAGAGCCGACCGACTAAAAGAATGAAGACACGCTTCACAAAAGACCACCAGCATGCCTACTCTGCAATGCCTCATAGAGCATCATAAAACAGCAGAAGGGTGAGAAACACAATTATAATATAAATGCATATAATTATATATCTTAGCATAAAAATACACATATTCTACATTCTCACCACAATTCATCACAACCCACTCATATACATCACAATGTATATATATACAGAGCTAAGCATATTCATCATGCATACTTTCACAATTTTCGTCATTCCACATAAACATACATATTCATGTTTATTCATCAATTCTCAATTATAAAGACGATAAATGCAAATCATAGAGACCGACTCACGACTCTATGCAAATACAATGCGGTACCGACTCAATCATCACTAGTTCACTCAGGAACTCTGCTGGAACCATCGCTCGTTACCAATGTAACTCCCCGTCGGGCCTACGATGTTCAGCCATTGCTCACACCCCACATGGGCACACAATGTTTATGTATTGCTCACACCTCACCTAGGCACACAATCTGATTACTCACACCTCACCTAGGCACACAATTGTTTGTAATCATCGCTCACACCTCACTTAGGCACACGACGTTACAACGGATTCTTATTAGAATCACACAACACAAGAATGTACATCATTATGCTTCACATACAAATGACTCACGACATTCTTGAAATGCATACATATTCACAATATATCCATGCATTCATCTCATACAATCACATACAATCCACATACATTCACATCAATGCACTATTGTATGATTCACATCCAAAACACATATTCAAAACCGTAAAAGTCGTTAAATAACACTATTCTCGATTTTTCGACTTATTTAATCGGCCAACAATCTCAAAATCATCATCACAAGCAAGAACATTTTATAAGCTTTCCAACGATATAAATAATGCTTAAATCGGAATTACGGTCCGAGAGTTATGAGTTTTAAAAGAAAAGAAAATTTCTAAAAAAAACAAGAGCGCCCGGCGACAGGAACATTTCGCCCGGCGAAACTTCAATTTCGCCTCCACTTCGCCCAGCGAAGTAGGAGCGAAGGAAACCCCCAAAAACGTGAACAAAACCAGTAGCGTGACACCCTCTCGCCTCTCAATTTCGCCCGGCGACGCAGGGGCCAAAATCACGCTTCGCCCGGCGCTCTGGGCATTTCGCCCGGCGATTCACACCAGACAGCCATGCCCAGCAGCGTGGCTTCTTCATCAAAACCCCCATTTTCCCATTTTTCCCACCTTTGATCATTCCCAACAGCAAAACCAAGCATAGTTATGGATCATACACATATAGAGATCATTCTAAACACATCTTTATCGATTTTTAACCGTTAAAAACACCGATTCCACAAATCGACCTAAAACACACATATAACTCAAAACTCTACCAAACACAATTTTTCAACCACAACAATCATACATAATCACACACATGTATAGAATAATCGAGTTTCAAACCCTTACACGATTAAATCGATTCCTAGAAGTTGATTTTCTTGATTTTCCTCTTTTCCTTCTCTTTTCTCCTCTTCCTCTTTCTTTCTCTCCTTTTTCTCTCTATTTTTCTCTCCTATTTCTTCTTCTTATCCCTTTTTCTTTTCTATTAATTTTTCTACTTTCTTTCTTCTCATTTTTTTTTCTTATTTTCTACACAAATTCAATTAATTCATTTTCTCACAATTCTACACTTAATCACTTTTCTACCAATTTTACTAAATTTCTAACTTATCATTAATTGAGAAATGTCCAAAATACCCTCCTTTCTAATTTTCCCCGAAAACTCTCAAAAACGGTAAAATAACATAACATGTCAACATAACATATTAACACACCAATTTCACAAATAAAATAAATTATCACACAATTTAAATAAAAAACTCAACAAAATGGGAATAATCGAAATCGGGGCGTTACAACTCTCCCCCACTTTAGAAATTTTCGTCCTCGAAAATATTACCTGATTCAAACAACTCCGGATACGACTCCCGCATCCTACTCTCTAGTTCCCAAGTCATATTGCCTTCCACAGCGCCTCCCCACACTACCTTCACAATGAATATCCCAAATAAAAGCCTTTCCTTTACAAGTTAATTGCGTTAACGGAAGTGCCAACTTCGAAAATCCCTCAATAAACCTCCGATAATAACCCGCCAAGCCTAAAAAGCTTCGAATCTCCGTAACTGACTTAGGAGCCTCCCATTGCATCACCGCATCAATCTTGGATGGATCAACACTAATACCACTACCAGAAATAACATGTCCAAGAAAACTTACTTCCGATAACCAAAATTCACATTTCGACAACTTAGCATACAATTGTTTCTCTTTCAAAATTTGTAACACAATCTTCAAATGCTCTTCATGCTCCTCTTGAGACTTAGAGTAAATCAAAATATCGTCGATGAACACAACCACAAAACGATCCAACTGTTCATGAAAAATACGATTCATGTATTCCATAAACACACCCGGCGCATTAGAAACCCCGAATGGCATCACGGAATATTCGTAATGGCCATACCGTGTCCTAAAGGCCGTCTTTTGAATATCCTCTTCTTTAACACGAATCTGGTGATACCCCGATCTCAAATCAATCTTGCTAAAAACACGCGCACCAACCAATTGGTCCATCAAATCATCGATCCTTGGAAGCGGATACTTGTTCTTAATTGTCACCTTGTTCAATTGTCGATAATCAATGCATAACCGCATACTCCCATCCTTCTTCTTTACCAACAGTACCGGAGTACCCCAAGGAGAAACACTTGGTCTTACAAATCTCTTGTCCAACAAGTCATTCAATTGCTTCTTCAATTCTACCAACTCTGATTCCGACATACGATACGGTGCCATCGAAATCGGTCTAGTACCCAGAACTAGATCAATAGAAAACTCAACTTCTCTTTCCGGCGGTACATCCGTAATATCCTCCGGAAACACTTCTGGAAAATCACACACCACTGGAAACACATCGAGCTCAACTTTACTCTCCACCGACAATGATGCAAACAAACCGAACAATTGAGCTTCGTCCGCTAGAAGTTTCTTTAACTCTTTAGTGGATAGGAAACTCTTATCTTCATCATCTTCCAAAGAAGCAAACCTCACTAACTTGTGATAGCAATCTATATGAACTCGATTAAATCGCAACAAGTTCATACCCAAGATTACGTCCAAACCTTCCAACGGAAAACACACTAAATCCATCTCGAAGTCTTTACCATACATGGTCAAAGGACAACTTACACACACCAAAGACGTAGTTACCGACCCTGAAGCAGGAGTCTCAATAACCATCTCAATACCCATCAAAGACAAAGCAAGATTCAAACGCTTCGCGCACTCAGACGAAATAAACGAATGAGTCGCTCCCGTATCAATAACAGCAACTAAAGGTGTACTATTAATAAAGCATGTACCTTTAATCAAACGGTCTGCACTAGTGGTCTGAGTTCCCGCCAATGCAAACACCTTTCTGCCCGCTTGAGCTTGTTTCGGCTTAGTACACTTAGTACTAATGTGACCCACTTCTTCACAATTATAGCACTTCACCATATCCCTTCTACAATCGGTAGCAGCATGCCCAAGGCCTCCACAGTTAGAACATTTCACCACGGTCTTCCTACACTCAAATGATTTATGACCCATTTCACCACACTTGTAACACTTAATGGAACCAGAACCTCCTCCTCCAGATCTCTTCTCAAAGTTTCCCCTATGCTTACCCTTATCAGCGGGTGTCACATAAGGTCCACTTCTAGCTTGTTGCTTTCCCTTCCTCTCATTCAAACTCTTGTAATGCGTAGAACGAGCCTTGCTATCTTCCTCGAAGATTCTACAACATTCCGTCAAATCTGTAAACCTTCTTATCCTTTGATATCCCACAACTTGTTTAATCTCGGGACGCAAACCATTCTCATACTTAATACACTTTGAGAACTCAGCAGTAATCGCATCATAGTGAGGATGGAATTGAACCAACTCCACAAACTTAGCAGTATAGTCCACCACGGACATACTACCTTGTTTTAGTTCAAGAAACTCCATCTCCTTCTTCCCCTTCACACTTTCACGGTAATACTTTCTCAAGAATTCGGTATGAAATAAATTCCAAGTTATTTCTTCATCATCCACCTCAAGAACTTCACGCATACCGACCCACCAATCGTCGGCTTCTTCCTTCAGCATGTGAGATCCAAGCCTCACCTTATTCTCCTCCGCATAGCCCATAACTCTGAAGATCCTTTCAATCTCTTTCAACCACAGTTGAGCACCATCGGGATCAAATCTTCCTTTGAAGACCGGTGGTTGATTCTTCCTGAACTCGTCATTAGCATTCACGTTCGGTGCACCTTGCACCGCCCTAGCCATTGCTTCCAAAGCAGCAGCCATCGCATTGTCGTTTCTACCAGCCATATTCTGATCATTCCCAAAAATGACAACAAGGTTAAACAACAGTTCAACCAACACAACAACAAGACAGACACAACTGACTCAACTCTGGCTCTGATACCACTTAATGTAACACCCCCTTTCTATACCCCTAAATAATCACATAATCATTTAGGCACATATTAAAAATTTCGTCAGAGTATAATTATAAACATGGTATAAAAGAGGTATGTCACATTATACATGAATTAAAACATTCAACACCTGCTCAACATTTGATATGCAACAGTGGGGTAACTTTGCAACAGAGGAACTTAGTCCTTACACCCACATCTCAATATCTAGAATAAAAGCGGAAAATCTAAACATTGAATAACATCAAACATATATACATATATGGATATATCATCAAGTGTTATCCACCAACATAATTCATGTTTATATAAACATTCATCAACAAGATACATGTACAAATGTATCACAAAAGAATCATATACATCCTAGCTACCCGGTGCTACATATCAGAGCCCACCGACCAAAAAAATGAAGACACGCTTCACAAAAGACCACCAACATGCCTACTCTGCAATGCCTCATAGAGCATCATAAAACAGCAGAAGGGTGAGAAACACAATTATAATATAAATGCATATAATTATATATCTTAGCATAAAAATACACATATTCTACATTCTCACCACAATTCATCACAACCCACTCATATACATCACAATGTATATATATACAGAGCTAAGCATATTCATCATGCATACTTTCACAATTTTCGTCATTCCACATAAACATACATATTCATGTTTATTCATCAATTCTCAATTATAAAGATGATAAATGCAAATCATAGAGACCGACTCACGACTCTATGCAAATGCAATGCGGTACCGACTCAATCATCACTAGTTCACTCAGGAACTCTGCTGGAACCATCGCTCGTTACCAATGTAACTCCCCGTCGGGCCTACGATGTTCAGCCATTGCTCACACCCCACATGGGCACACAATTTTTATGGATTGCTCACACCTCACCTAGGCACACAATCCGATTGCTCACACCTCACCTAGGCACACAATCGTTTGTAATCATCGCTCACACCTCACTTAGGCACACGACGTTACAACGGATTCTCATTAGAATCACACAACACAAGAATGTACATCATTATGCTTCACATACAAATGACTCACGACATTCTTGAAATGCATAGATATTCACAATATATCCATGCATTCATCTCATACAATCACATACAATCCACATACATTCACATCAATGCACTATTGTATGATTCACATCCAAAACACACATTCAAAACGGTAAAAGTCGTTAAATAACACTATTCCCGATTTTTCGACTTATTTAATCGGCCAACAATCTCAAAATCATCATCACAAGCAAGAACATTTTATAAGCTTTCCAACGATATAAATAATGCTTAAATTGGAATTACGGTCCGAGAGTTATGAGTTTTAAAAGAAAAGAAAATTTCTAAAAGAAACAAGAGCGCCCGGAGACAGAAACATTTCGCCCGGCGAAACTTCAATTTCGCCTCCACTTCGCCCGGCGAAGTCGGGGCTAAGGAAACCCCCAAAAACGTGAACAAAACCAGTAGCGTGACACCCTCTCGCCTCTCAATTTCGCCCGGCGATGCAGGGGCCAAAATCACGCTTCGCCCGGCGCTCTGGGCATTTCGCCCCGCGATTCACACCAGACAGCCATGCCCAGCAGCGTGGCTTCTTCATCAAAACCCCCATTTTCCCATTTTTCCCACCTTTGATCATTCCCAACAGCAAAACCAAGCATAGTTATGGATCATACACATATAGAGATCATTCTAAACACATCTTTATCGATTTTTAACCGTTAAAAACACCGATTCCACAAATCGACCTAAAACTCACATATAACTCAAAACTCTACCAAACACAATTTTTCAACCACAATAATCATACATAATCACACACATGTATAGAATAATCGAGTTTCAAACCCTTACCCGATTAAATCGATTCCTAGAAGTTGATTTTCTTGATTTTCCTCTTTTCCTTCTCTTTTCTCCTCTTCCTCTTTCTTTCTCTCCTTTTTCTCTCTATTTTTCTCTCCTATTTCTTCTTCTTATCCCTTTTTCTTTTCTATTAATTTTTCTACTTTCTTTCTTCTCATTTTTTTTCTTCTTATTTTCTACACAAATTCAATTAATTCATTTTCTCACAATTCTACACTTAATCACTTTTCTACCAATTTTACTAAATTTCTAACTTATCATTAATTGAGAAATGTCCAAAATACCCTCCATTCTAATTTTCCCCGAAAACTCTCAAAAACGGTAAAATAACATAACATATTAACACACCAATTTCACAAATAAAATAAATTATCACACAATTTAAATAAAAGACTCAATAAAATGGGAATAATCGAAATCGGGGCGTTACACCAGGCGTATTAGAAACTCCAAATGGCATCATCGTATGTTCATAATGACCATACCTCGTTCCGAAAGCTGTTTTCGGAATATCATCAGCTTTAACTCTAATCTGATGATAACCAGACCTCAGATCAATCTTACTGAACACACAAGCGCCTACGAGTTGATCCATCAAATCGTCGATTCCCGGAAGCGGATACTTATTCTTGATGGTCATCTTATTCAACTGCCGATTATCGACACACAATCTCATACTACCATCTTTCTTCTTCACGAGCAACACCGGAGCACCCCACGGAGAAACACTAGGTCGAATGAACTTCTTTTCTAACAATTCTTCTAGTTGTTTCTTCAGCTCACTCAATTCCAAAGCAGACATCCGATAAGGAGCCATCGACACTGGACTCGTACTTGGTATTAAGTCCACAGCAAACTCAATTTCACATTCCGGAGGTAAATCACTTATACCTTCCAGAAACACATCTTGAAACTCACAAACCACAGGCAACTCAACACTGACGGCTTCACCATCAACTTGCAACGATGCAAACACTGCGAACATCAACACTTCATCTAATAAAAGTTAGTCCACTTGCTTAGAAGATAAGAACATCAGTTCACCATTCTCACCTAACTCCGGAAACCTCACAGTCTTACTATAACAATTAATATGAACGTAGTTAAACTCCAACCAGTTCATACCAAGGATGACATCGATTTGGTGCAAAGGTAAGCACACCAAATCAATCACAAAATTCTTCTCAAAGATTGTCAAAGGTCACTTCAAACAAACAATCATGGTAGTCACAGAACCATTAGTCGGAGTCTCTATTATCATACTACCATTCATGTTAGACAAATTCAAACCCAATCTAGTAGCACACTCAAGATAGATAAATGAATGCGTAGCTCCAGTATCAATAATAGCAATCAACTCAACATTGTTAATAAAACAAGTACCTCGAATCAAGTTGTCCTTCTTGGGAACTTCTGAGCCAGCCAAAGCAAACACTCTTCCAGTAGTCTGGGCAGCAGTAGCAGTCTTCTTTGGTTTCTGGCATTGAGTACTGATATGCCCCTGTTCACCACAGTTGAAATAGGTCGGACCCTCATTCGGACAATCACTAATTCTATGCCCAGTCTTACCACAACGATAACATCTTAGAACTTTGTTAGTACACACATCAGCATTGTGACCTGACTCTCCACACTTATAGCACTTAGTAGGTGCATTAACGGCTCCCCTACTTGACTTCTTCTCATCTGATACCCTCTGTTGCCCTTTATCACCTGGGGTCGCATAAGGTTTTCCTCTAAACTGACCCTTATCTTTCTTTTCACTTAGCTGTTTGTAGTGAGCAGATCGAGCTCGGCTATCTTCATCATAGATCCTACTCTTCTCCACCAGTTCTGCATACCTGCGAATCTGTTGGCATCCAATCCCCTGCTTAATCTCTGGTCTCAGCCCATTCTCAAACTTGAGACACTTAGAAAGTTCAGCATCTGCACGGTTGTAATGAGGACAAAACTTCACAAGCCTCTCAAATTTGGCAGCATACTCTGCCACAGTCATATTTCCTTGTTTCAATTCAATGAATTCCACTTCCATCTTACCACGAGCATCTTCAGGAAAATACTTGCCCATAAATTCTTGCTTGAACACATTCTAAGTCACCACAGTGCCAACATCTTCCAGCCTCCGACGGATGTTATCCCACCAGTCCTCGGCCTCTTCTTCCAGCATATGTGTTCCGAACTGCACTTGATGCGCATCAGAGCACCCCATCACTCTAAAAATCTTCTCAATCGCCTTGAGCCACTTTTGTACACTCGCCGGGTCATGAGTTCCTTCAAACTTCAGTGGGTTGTTCCTCTGAAACTTCTCTAACGCACGAAACTCATCAGGAGCATTGTTCTGAGCAAGAGCTGCAATAGCCTCAACAAGAGCACGCGTGTTGTTTCCAGCCATTCTGTACAACACTCACCACGTCAGAAAAAAACAAATAATCGTTAACAAGTAACGACTGACAACAGACTGACAACACAAAACTTGGCCGGACAGACCGACCTGCTCTGATACCACTAATGTAACACCCTTCTACCCCACATAAGATTTTAGGAAAAGATTTCAAATTATCAGAGTAAAATCAACATGAAAGGTGCCACATATATTCAAAACATCAATTAACAATCATTTTCCTATTCCGTAATGCGGGTTACCTATTCTTAATAATAAAATCAACAACTACGCAGCGGAAATCAACTTTTTATGTCAATTCAATAAAATACTTCATACTAAATGTATCCAAATAAAATCATCACCAACAATGTAAAAATTCAACATAAAACAAAAGAACGCGAGGTTCACAACAAATCCCAACCCGATGTTACATGACACAGAGCAGGACACCTTTAAACTAAATAGCAGTAACGACACACTTCAAGGCTACATCCTCCATTATCGCGAATCTACTCTTGGTTATCTGCAAGTTACCCACATAAGAGGCAACATTTCCAAGCAGGAAGGGTGAGAAACCATAATTCATTATAGTAATATAAAGACTTGGAAAATAAATAGAATAAGTAACAACAGCATCGTATCATCATCAAATCCTTCGCAACACAATCACAAATACCTCATAAAATGCAATGTCAAATATAATGAAATGCAAGGAATGCATGTGGTACCGATTTCTCCTTTTGATGGACACTGGCCATCAACCCTCCACAAGGGAGCACAACATAACAACATATCACTTCAATCCGCACAATGGGATTGAAGCTACCAATTGGCCGAAGCCCCAACATAATAAAATGCCATGAAATGCAATGATGCTAATTCTCCTCATTTCATCCAAATATCAACATGTGCATCATTCATTTCATTTTTCAGCAACATTCATCATAAATTCATGTTTTATCTTCCATATATCAGCAACAACTCGACCACAAGGAATCAATACGAGAAAAACATCAAAAAACCTCAAGAAACAGCAAAAACTAAACAAACAGTAGTCTGACACGGCCGCCCGTGTCCTGTGACACGGCCCGTGTCAGAAAACCTGAGACACGATTCCAAAACAACCAAAAGGGTAGCAGGACAGCAACCTGACACGGTCACCCGTGTCTGAAAGTCTGAGACAAAATTCCCAAAACCAAAAAAAATTATACAGGAACAGTAGTCTGACACGACCGCCCGTGTCCTATGACACGGCCCGTGTCAGGCAACCTGTTAATAAAAATTTTCACACGCCCAACTAGAAAGCTGACACGGGTGCCCGTGTTGTGTGACACGGCCCGTGTCAGGGTGCGACAAAACCCAACTTTTCCCGAAAAGTGATTTTCTGCGTTTTTGACTTCGATTACCCCAAAAATCAGTTTCCCCCACGAAAATTCGCTCAAAAGGCTCACATAATAGACATACATCAACACATACCACTCAATTTCATCATATTCTCATCAAATCATTCATTCTACATCAACATTCACCACAATTATACACAACTCATGAATACCTAATCTATTCATCACCATGTCCTAAAGAACTATAAGAAATTATGAAATCTCCCCATACCTTAGAGTAATCCGAAGCTTTTTCCTTCTTTCTCCAAGATTCTCCTAGCAATCCTTCAAACCCTAGGTTTTCTCCTCCTCTTCTCTTCTTCAGCGTTCTTCACAAAAATACGATCAGTTAGAAAATTGATCGATCTTTCTTCTTTAGTTACATTATCCCAGTTTATGAACTTCCAACTCTACCCTTACTCCTTTTCCTTTATGACCACCTTGCCCTTTTCTCATTATTTTTAATAATAGTAATAATCTAAATAATACATGATTATTCACTTTATTAAAATTATTTAAAAATGCTCTTTTAATCCATAATTCTCCAAATTACCAAAAACCTCTTAATTCCTCCTAAATTAATTAAATAAATAAATAAATGTTTAATTTAGATTTTCAGGTCGTTACATACCTGACACCCCAAACTCAACGAATTGATTATATTAACCTTGCAAATTTTTCAATCATTTTCAAAATTCACTAAAAAATTTGCGCAAATTCCAAAAAATCCGGAGCGATACTGGAAATTTGGAAAACGGTAAGCTTTTTTTTTCAGAAATTTTAAAATTTATGTGAGAATCCTTTAATTTTTTACCGGGAATTTATGAAATTCCGGTATTTTTGTATTCATTTATTCTAGAAATTTCAGAATTCATGGTATTTTGTTTATAACATTTTACCAGAAATTTATGAATTTCTGACAGTTTAAAAAATTTGGAATTTTCTTGGAAATTTCAGAATTTCTGGTGATATGTGGGAAATTTCAAAATTTATGGAAGTTAACTGATATTTTGTTTTTTTTTCGTGATATGTGGGAAATTTCAAATTTTGGATTTTTTTTTTTGTGAAATATAGGGGAAAGGACGACACCATTGCATGAAGGGCCACAGATAGATCGACAACCCAGGCTAGGACAGCCGAGGCTGAGTCTTCCCAGCTTCGGGATAGATGAGTAGTTCCAACCGGTTCACACCGGAAAGGATTGGCCGAGCAAGAGCAGTTCCGCGCATCGCGTAGCACCCGACGCTGAGCGGTAAGATCAGACAAGCAACCCAGAGATGATGCTGAGGTTGTTCATGCTCAAGAAGTGCATGTTCAGGATGTTCATGACCTAGCGGTCGAGACAGATGCGATACTTGTTGCTGATGAGGTGGTCCAGCCATATGCCCTTATTGCTGATGAGGTGGTATAGCCGTGTCGCCGCCACCTCCAGCTGATGCCGATGACCAACAACGCCTACATATGATTGCAGTTATTATGGATAACCTCATGGGTTTGGTAAACCCATATGATGAGGTTTTTACTGGATTATCGCGGGCGACACACATAATCCATAGGGGACTTATTTAAGCATTATTATTATTATTATTATTATTATTATTATTATTATTATTATTATTATTATTATTGTTGTTGTTGTTGTTATTATTATTATTTGTATATTATTTGTTTATTACATGTAACATTAGTCAGACATTTGCACAATATTTTTTGTTAGATAACGTTTTGGATCTTCCATTGATGCATGATGAACATGATTTTACATTTGACAAAAGGTTACATAAATTAGACAGATGATTACATAATTTAAGAAAACAATAATAAATAAGAAAACCTAAACACTACCAGATGATTTTGGATGTTTCGACATCTTAATTATGTCATTGACATTTTTTAAAATCTTCGCATCTAACTCGACCGACCCCTTAGTGAGCCTACGACGAAATGATCTTCACATAACCGTCAAATCTTCACTGGTCTTCAACTCGATAAGGTTGTAATTGTCTCTTCCATTAGTATCCCTCCAATCTTCACAAAACTCAATCTTTCTCATTTTTCTGTTATCGGTATTAGACAACAATTCATTCCACTTAGATGCCAAGGCAGCGAGAGATGTGGTGCCATCCGAAAGCCGGAACTTTATAGGAAGTGCAACTTCGTTGAAGTACACTTCCTCCTTAATAAAAAACTGAGGAAGATACATTTTAAGATGTTTTTTAATCAAAAGATGACCCTTATTTATACAACTTTGAATTCATTATGGACCACACAAAATGGTTGGTGCAATCACAACTGTCCAAAACTGTCGGCAAAATCCTAATAAAAATTAAGATAGATGATTAAGAAAAAAAACTCCATAAAAAATGAATTAAACCTGTTTTTAATTCTTCATTCACATACGTAAATAATATGAGTTGGATTTAAAACCACTAAATCCAATCTAAATTGAACTAATACGTTAACACATTAAATTTTAGGGGTGGTTGAAAACATTAGTAGTAAAACTGATGCAAAAAATAGACATCCATTGAGTATGGTTTTTGTATTCACAGGAGAAGGAAGACAAAAGAACTGAATTGAAATGTTGTTTGATGAAATGAATGGACCTTTACATAGTGGCTTATGATTCTTTCGTTTGATAAAAAGGTTTGAATTTTGAAAGTGCTGTTTGGTTAAAGACAATTTTGAATAAACAATAGCTACGCATAATTTAACTGTCACATAAAGCCATGAAATAAATAGCTTTTTCTGTTATTACTTTGTATAAATACAAAATCAATTAAAATAAAATACAAGCTAAGCCAAAATAATTTCCGTAGCCGAGAATTGAACCCGAAAATTCGACTTCAGAATTTAACCATGTCTGCTACTACGGATGTGATGTTAGTTTCTTTCAAATTGTATTATCAACCAAAAGTCGTAATTGATTTGTATTAATACAATACACCATAAATGTTAGGTAGATTGGTCTCTTGATGACTGCATAACTTTATAAACCATCGTTAGCCTACTGTAAAAGAGATTAGAAACAGTCTGAATAACTTCTGCCTACTCCATGTTAGCCTTAGCAAACAAAAATTCTGGCAGTTGCAACAGTTGCTGGAAAGAGGGTGAATGTCTTACTTCGGATGAATCTCGATTTTGATCCATAGGTGTATAAATTGTTAGTTTATTTAATGAGTTGCAGAGTTTGATGGTGCATAATATGAATGCATTTATTGAAGTTAGAATTGTTTGACATATTTTATTTGAGGAATTAACTTATATTTAGCATCTCTGGTGAAATTTCATTTTTGTCTTTTAAAATTTTTTAAAAATTATGAAATTTACATTGATATACCGGAAATTTCGCGATATATATTACAAATTTTGGAAATTTTCATTTTTTTCTACTGGAAATTTCAAACTTTCCAAAAAAAATGTTTTTTTACACTACCACCAATTTCGAAATTGGTGGTACAATACTGGAAATTTCAAAATTTTCGATATAATACCACCGATTTCGAAATTGGAGGCCCTGGTCCAATTTTTAAAATGAGCTTCAATAAAAAGGAAGGTAATTTTTTTTTTAAATAATACATTTAAATAGTTAAAATATAGATATCATGAATCGAACTATTGACCTTTTTCTTGGAGGCCCTGGGCGATAGGCCTCCTTGCCTGTGCCCAAGGCCGGCCCTGTGAGTCAAATAGATGAAGTCTTCTTATGTTTTTCTTTCCCTTGGAATATTTTCTCATCTGACTGTAAGTACAAAAGGTGTGAAGCAAATTTCCATTACCTACATTATTACAAATATGGTATCAGGAATTTATTCTCATCAATGTGTTTTGCAAATGAATAAAGTTTCTAGAAATATATTAAGTTTTACTTTAGTTAAATTTTAAAAAAATAAAATAAAAAATAAATGTGTTAAAATAACATAAAAGTGAGAAGTTATGGTTGGTTATTTTATATTCTCATAGGAATGTAAGATTCTCATCCTTTTTTTGACATGTGAATAAAAATGAAGAAATTAATAAACAAAATATATTTCTGAGAATAAAAAATACCCGAGCATAAATTATCAAAACTTGAAACAAACAAAGAAATATGTGAATTCCAATGTCTTATTCCTGGGAATAATATTTTAATTTTATTTTAAAAAGAAACTTTTTTCAAGAATATTTTTTTGTCTATTTTAAAATAATATTAAATTATTTTCGAACTTTTAAATAAAAAATTGTTTTTTGAAAATATTGAATTAAAATTTGTTTTCAAAATATAAATTAAAAAAATATATATTTTTTTATATTAACAAAAATATAAATCTATATGTTCTGGAAATTACATAAAAACCCCTTCTGGTTTCCTATGCTTCAACGTCACTTGCATTTTCAAAATGTTTCGCCTACTACTGCTTCAATGCACCCTTCTGCCTTCCTTCTCTTTCTATTAAATAATAATTCTTATTTCCCATGCAAACACCATGCCTTCTAATTCTCAATTAATGTTCTGCAGTCTACTTGTTTTGCTTTTCCATTTCTTTGTCGCCTACAACATTTTTTTACTATTATTATGGAAGATTTACAATATCAAATGTCTACCCAATTCATATTTGGTGAGCTGTTCAGAACCATGAGTGTCATTTTGGTTTGATTTCTACATACACTACTTTCCCCAATACACTTCGTTCTCCCATTATCTCCACCATTCATTTTAAACCCATTTTCATCTACTGTTCTTCCGTTTTTCCTTTCCTTTCTTCCATCCTTCATGGCTCGACCTCTTAAGAAGATCAGCGACATCAACGACATGAAAGAACTGTGGATGGTCGGAGTTAGCATACACCATAAATGGTCGGTTGTTTCGAACAACAAGGAGCACTTCAAAATGATCGTCGTTGATAAAGATGTAAGTTAGCCTACTGATTATGTTCTCTTTTTTTATGAGATACATGTAGCATTTGTTGATTTGAAATGATTTAATTGCCCCATGTTTTTTTTCTTCTAAAATATGTCATTTGTGAGTTATTTCGTCCATTTTTTCTTTGTTTTATAAAGATAATCATCCATTTCAATACTGCTTTATTTGTTACACCTTTATTTCTCACGTTTTTTTCTTTAAATATGTCATTTTTGTGTTATTTAGTCCATTTTGTCTTTCCTTTCTGAAGATAATCATCCATTACGAGTTGTAAAAGACTTCCATTGTGGAGACTTCATAATTACATTGAGGCTTGAACACTCCTATTGTAGTTAATAATATGATTTTTTATGGCCTTTGTACTTTCATTGTGTGACAGGGGACTGACATACACGTCGTTGTGCCTACAACGTATATGTCGGCTTTTAATACAATGTTAAAGGTAGACCACACTTACACTATATCAAACTTCAAGGTTTTGGCTAATGATTTGGTGTTCAAGCCCTCGTGCCACAAGTATATGGTGAAGTTCAGCGGAGGGACATCCGTTTGTGATGTTAACAAACATGCCATTCCACCCAAAACAAACCACTTCATCAGTTTTGCTGATATCATGATTGGGCACTTTAAGAAGGATGTACTCATAGGTGACAAACTTTGTTTATGCACTTTGTTTATGCGTGTATCCTTGAATGTTTTCTTCACTTTTTTGTTATACCTTTTGAGCTTACAGTTTTTTCAGACATCATATGAATGGTTCAACATTTTTTGGACGCAACACGTGAGAAACAAGCCAGAGCAAGATGGAAGGAACCATTTTAAATATTGATGAAGGTTGATATTCGTCACCAACGGTTCAACATCAGCACTAACAGTAATAATTCCAAACACCAACTTCTAAAGATCATCAGTAAAATCATAAGCCTTATTACCAATTGTGAACTTGAAGGTGGATCCAAATCTATCATGCATCCCGGAGTAGAACACACGGATGAGATCTTTATTGTAGTCTTGTAAAAGCTTCAAGAAGTGGTTGATTTGTTGATGCTCGACAAGACGAGCAACCTCCGGAATGTCCAAGGGGCCAGCAACAACGTGTTTCCAAACATGCTGCTTCATAACAAGGCAGTTTTGGTGTTTCTCTTCAAATTCCTTAACACACATAGAAGAAACCAACAAAAATGCAGTATCTAGAACGGTAGAGGATGTGGTAGCCTTTCCCTTACCCTCGAGATCACTCTTGTTTCTTGCAATCTTTGGTGCCATGGAGAAATTTTCAAAAAGAGTTCGCACGATAAGTGTTTAAAAAAATGTGTGAAAAATTAGTGAAATTGTTTGATGGATATATGAGTACCCACAAACCGAAACTAGAGATAGAGATACTTAAGCACACTAAGATGACAATGAAACCTAAAATGAATGCAAATTTGGAGTTTGGAGATCTTGGGTGTGACTTGAAATATGTGAGGATGAGGGTTTTATGGAAGAGGAAATATGATAATAATGAATGGGTGTGCTGATTGAATGAGGAGGCTTAATGATATGTTGTAAAATGGAGTGTTGGATGAGTTATGGTGAATGAAATTAAGAGGTAAAGTGAAGGAGACAATGACAAATGAAATGTATCAAGAGCCAAGTAGAAATAAAGAGGTGTGGTGTTGGATGCATGTATAAAGAGATAATGAGGAATGAAAAAAATGCATAAAACGTGTTATGAGCCGACCTGTTGGATACATGTATCGACCTAAACAAGTCATGAGTTGACACGTTAGACACATGTGTCGACACATACTAAATCAAATTTTAAAAATTCTAAATATTTATTTAATGAGTCGACCTATACGAGACATAAGTCGACACATGAAGTCAAATAAGTGAGTAATATGAAACATAAGGTTTTTGGTCAACCTTGAAAGACTCGAATTGAAACATGCATGAAGAGTTTTTAAGAGACACGTGCAAATGATTATTTTTCATAATTTGATAGTAATTAGCATGCAAACACACATATGTAAGCATAAAATATTAACAATATGGAATACACGTGAAGATATTAAGATGAAGTCACTATAAACATATAAATTGAAACATGCCATGGTTATCAATTAAAGTTTTTGGAAATGAACACTCATAACGTGTATCATACACCAAGTATACCACGCACCTTTGAAGAATATACAAGTAAAAGAAAGAACTTACTTACAAAGTGAAAATGGAAACGATATTACCTCATCGTACAAAGTGACGGAGGATGCACATACATTTCACAAGGAACTTCTTGAAAAGTATTTTTGGTGGGTTATTTTATCGTATCCACAGGGATTCTGTTATCAGATATATAGACGCTCTCCGTTCAATAGTTTAACGTTCTAAGAGAAAGGTTTTCAAAGAGTTCTTGTTTTGTAACATAAGTTTTGTAGCAAAGAGTAAACTAGAAAATGGATGTTTTGTTTTAAGAAAAGCATGTCAAAATTAGATCTTGTTAACCCCTTTCATATGTATCCAATTAATCAAGCATGTGAACTTAGTTTCGATCAATACAATCGTGTATCCTCGCAAATCAGTTTATTTCTAAAGCGGCTTCGTAGGTATTATTGTTTTAATCGCTAGATGATTTCTCGAAATAACAATCAAAACAATAAACATAAAGATCGATACAAAGCAAATATTAACTTTCAAATCTATGTCTAGAGTTTGTTGGTTAATAGATGAAGAAATTAGATCAAGAATTAGAAAATCTATGTCTAGAGTTATTCAAACCATAAATACAACATTAAAAGCAAAGATCTTAATCATCTATTGATCATAAACCTTGTTCACATACAAAAGATCAAAAGAAATACATAATAGCAAGGTTAACTACCTCTAATCTTGACACAAAAGTGTTTAGCTACCCATCACCATGGTAGCTTGATCAACAAGTAAAAAATAAAGCTTTGCTAGCATCAAAGTCGAAGAATTGAGGATTGATGCTCCAAATATTTGATTCTCACTTCTTCTTAAGTTTTTAAGCTTTTTTGACCTAAAAACCCTTTCTAATCTATAAAATGCCGAAAAGTGTAAAAGTTACAAGAGATTGTGAAAATATCTTCCAAGGAAGATATTTATAGCAAGTGCATAAAGTGTAGTAAGTGGTACCGCGCTAAGCGCCATCAGGAGTGCGCTAAGTGCAGTCAGCAAAATAGAGGCAAAATCCCAGAAAGCAAGCTAAGTGCGGTTGAAGGCCACTTAGCACAGTTGAGGGCCTTAGCTACTGACTCATCAACAAAAACGCATAAGGCAAGAGCTTATGTTTTGGGTAATCTTCTGCCGACCAATAAATTTCACCTTGTTAACATCCTCAGTGGCGTTAAGGTGGTCGTACAGAAACCTAAGCCAGTCAAAGTTGTTGGACCAAAATTTAAACTCCCCGGATGCAACATTATCCCCAGGAACTCGCATAAGAGAATTGATCTCCATGTTGGCCTGACAGACTTCATCAGTCATGAGGGTTTTTAACCTCTTGGGAGCACCTTGTGAGGTCTCTTCTTGGGCTGGAGTAGCAGATGGTTGAGGTTCACTCTTACTTGGGGTCGCCTTTGCACTAGCACCCCAGGTCCATTTTTGTTGTCAGATTTCCAACCCGCCTATATCCGATTTTGAAGAGGCAGTCCCTCAGGATCCTCTCCGAGTAGCACGAGCCTCCAGCATTAATTTCTTTTGTTCAGCTACTGATAATTTAGTCATTGTATCTGCAGAAGAAGTTGTAAACCTTAGAACGAGAATAATTAAAAGAGTGGACAAATAATAGGCAAGCAATTACCCAGGAAGGCGAGTAATTGCGCATCACTTAAGGGTAACAACTCCTTAACCTTGATCATACGGAAATAATCAAGAGCAATCAGAGATTGAGTTTACAGTTCACCCAGTTTCTCAAAGTTAAAACCAGTGATTGGCAGGGGATTCTCGACCCAATAAAAGGGAAAGTGGGGCTGGCTGTCCAGAGCGTACAACACTTGCGGACACCTCGGCCCACTCTTTACCCTTAAGAATCAGTTCTTATAATTCTTATAATTAGAAGTGTACGGATGGAGGAAACTCCGCCTGGGAATTCCACTGATCTGTATCCAACTACAATTGTCGACACCTTTCACCTCAAAGAAGGAGAAAAATAGACCAATTGTGGGGGTGATATCCAAAACCTCGCAAACCCGTTCGAAAGTCTTTATAAAACCCCAACTGTTGGGGCAAAGTTGGGAGGGAGTTATGTTCACGGCTTTTAACACACCCGCCTCAAAATCAGAAAAGGGTATTTTTATATTAAAATCCTCTAGAACACCAACAAAGAAGTAGAAAAAGTCTTCTTTAACACCTTTGGGATGGAGTATGCAAACACACTCTCCGGGAATGCACGATTCCAGGACAACATCATCTTCGGACCCAGTTGAAGATATTTCCCTTATGGACCGGAGTTTCGTGATTTCTACGTCATCAAAGGTACTATTCTTATTATACATGACCTCAAGATCAAATGGAGCAGCAGTCGTCATAGAAGCCTCTACAAAACTTGAGGAAGATGAGCCAGAATCAAAATTATTCCTAGAAGTAAGAACATCGCCATAGATTTCGTTCATGACTCGTTTATACTCCTCCGGCCCTAAAGCACTTTCTATTTCCCACATGCATTGTTCTCACAACTCCTTTCTCTCCATGGCATTCATATGGACTTCGCTACTACTATACTCACCGTCTCGTTTACTAAAGACTACCCTACTTTCTAAAAACAAAATTGAAGAATAAGATAAGAAGCAGAAGTAGTGGAAAAATACCTGCGAGTAAAGAAGCCTTGGAGATTAGAAAGCATTCTGGTTGATAAAGAAGGAAAACAATTTGGATGTAGAAGTGAGAAGAGGAGAGAGGAGGATTCTAATAAAAGACACGAGACTAGCTAGGGAGTAGCCTATAATAGTCATCATTATATTGGGGAATTTGAAAGGACACGAACCTCCAAGAAATTTTTGACACGTAAGGACCTAAGAAGGAAAGCCGACCTATAACCCGACACCTAGTAAATATATTTGTGCTTATGTTACTACCGAGTACCGCACCCATATAAACGGATATAGTACTCTGGGGGCTTATGTACATGCCAAATATATACGATGCCGAGTTGAGCAGTCGGATGAGGGTGCGCACGAACTAGACTATGGTAGCAGGAAAGATCATACAATGCAGAGAGCTAGACAAGCATTATACACAACCCGACCTGGTCAGGGAACCCGACTCCCATAAGCCGAGTTATTACAAGGCCGGGTACTATGCCCCACTAACCCGACACCGATGCCGATCATGAGCTCAACAAGGGTCATTCCAATAGTTGTAACAGCGGTGGTGCATCAATGCAGGAATTATCCTGTCTTCAAAGCGTGCATTCGTGAAGAAGAGTTACAACAATGATGGTCATGCAACGTCAGAAGGCCAAGAGGCTTCTCTTAATGGCAAGGCTTAAATAAAGGTAGGAGAAGGCTATAAAAGGGGCTCCCACATGAGGGATAAGCAAGACACATTCATCTTGAGACAATATACAGCACCTGTATAGCTCTCAAATTCCCAAACATACTCTATAGTATAAACAACGTAGCTCTCCTTGTCCAAAATAAGGAGAACTAGCACTTTTGGTGGTCTAACCATTTTTTGCTAGAACAGTGGTAACTGGAGGTTTGTTCAACACGTTCGAGACACTTGATTCGACTTGAATCAAGGGGAGAGAAGACATAGTATCAACATCAATAATTAGGCTTGAGTGTGTGGTGACTATTGCTTCTTTTGTATAAACTTTTGCAACAAGATAATACATATCTTAATTCTAGTTTTTAGAATTGGGGCAGACGTACCCGAAGCGAGGACGAAGGGGGTACTGTCTAAACAAATCTGGTGTTGTTCTCTCTTTCTCTATCTCTTTATTTTGAATTGTTCGCGTTTGTGAAAAATGAATTGATCGATAAATTTCTGCTGTCGTGTCGTGCTGAAAATGTGTTTTGAAAACTCATTACAATCACTTGGATTGTAATAGCAAAAATTCTGCACTAACATTTCATAGGAAATAATACTTGAGGTGTTTCACACACCAAGTGTTCGACGAATTGATCGTGCAAAAGTTGTTTGTGATATTGTCAAATTAAGTTTACACTTTATAAGTAATTTGAAATTGGACAAACTTAAGTGGTATTTTTTGTATTGATTAATCCTCAAACTATTGGTTTGATTTCTCATTAAACTTGTTATTCCATTTGGTTTGTCGCATATCCGATCTTTTCGATAACGATTCGTTTAGACGACTTGGTTCCTCAACCGCTTCCGTACCTTTTTTTTTAAATAATTTTTTACGCGCCGACTCTGTTTAAGAATTAGTGATTTCTTCAACCCCCCTTCTAGACCATTGCCATTATCTAACACACTCCTCCTGAAGTTGTTGATGTTCTTATAGATCTTGGAATGCTAATTGATCACGTAACTATAGATCTAAATCGTCGAAGATATGTTGCCAACGAAATTCAAAACAAAGTGAGCACCCAAATGGATGAATGAGAGGCTGCAACTGAATCCACCAACAAAGTTGATGTGTTGGAGCAAAATTACAAAAAAAGTCAAGAAGAAATCACAACTTGCTCTAACAGCAAGCAAAAATTAAGAAGGAAAAAGAGCGCGGACAAGAGATTCGAAAACTCGACCGCTAAGAACTCGACAAAGAAATTCAAGTCGGAGTAAACCATGCCGATCGAGCTTAAGCTTTGGGATAAGAGATTGACACTCTCAATTCGAACAAAAATTGATCGTCGTCTACTTCTCTCTAAAACGAAGTACGAACGCATGAAAGCCTCTCTACCTTTTTTATTATCTTGCTTGTTTATTTGTGATGTAAGTTGTTGAAGTTTATTTTGATTTTGGATTTTGTGGTTTGTAATCACTTAGCCATTTTGGCATTTAATTTAATTTACCATTTTGGCTATAAATTTTACATATAACTTATTTCGCTAATATCATAACTTCCTAAAGCATGGGCTTATATTTCTTCAGATATTTCCCATTTACTCTCAGGAGTCTTTGATTCTCAAGTAGTTCCTCGATTTCATACGCATTATTAGAAAATAACTGCATAACTTGGAATGGACCCTCCCATTTTGGGGACCACTTACCCAGTGTTCTATCTTTCTTATCCATAGGCAAGATCACTTTCCAAACTAAGTCTCCAGTCGAAAATGACTTAACCCTTACTTTCTTATTGTACGCATTTTCTACTCTCTTTTTCTGCCTTCTCAATAATTCCAAAGCACTTAACCTTTCTTCATCCAAGTCGACCAACTCATCGCATATCATGTTCCAATAAGTTTCAGATGGCAGTTTGTTCTGTCTTTGGACTCTAGTTGATTGAAGGTAAACTTCGACTGGTAACACTGCACAATGTCCAAATGTCAATCGAAAAGGTGTAGCCAAAATACTAGTTTAAAACAAAATACTATTACTATTAATGTTTTTTTTTAGTATTTATCCATTACATAAACTGTTTTAAAAATCTGACTGAGTCTGTAAGTCGAATCAATTGATCCGGGAGCTAGAGGGGCCATCGGTTTGGTCTAATTGTTGGATTAGATAAGCCATTTAACCATTAAGAATCGACAAGAACATACCAAAATCTATAAAAATAGGCTAACCAACTGTTTTTGAAAAATCGACGGGTTAAATGCTTGTTTTTTTTCCTTAAACAAAATAATGTTATTTTTGATAATTTTGTTTAAATAATTAAAATTAAAATACAAGTAGATTTTGTTCAAAGCTTATTTGAAACAATTTTTCATTCATAGAATTAAATTTATTAGACATTAACAATTATGTTGTTACATAGTTTAGATTGTAATTAGATTTTATTCAAATTTATTTCGGTTTGTATTTTGTTATGTGTGATGACTATGTTTAAAATTTGAATTTAAAAAATAAAATTGTAAAATTATGATATTCTAAAATTTTGAAATTTTAGTAGGTGAAAATTTAAAATGGAGTACTTTTAGTAGGTGTAAAATTGTAAAACTTTTCTAGTTGTCTCTTATATTTTTCTTTGGTTTGATTGTTTTATTTCCCTTTTGCATACACTTGTGCTTTGAACTTTCTGTTATACTAATTTGTCCCCATTATCTATATATTTTATTTGCCACTAAAAAAACATCTTCAAACATTTATTCACAGACGTAAATAATATAAGTAGGATTTAAAACCACTAAATCCAATCTTAATTTAACTAATACATTAACCCATTAAATGTTAGGGGTGGTTGAAAATATTACTAGTAACACTGATGCAAAAAAAATAGACATCCATTGAGTATGGTTTTTCGTATTCATGGGAGAAGTAGCTTATGATAAAAAAAGTTGGAATATTGAAAGCGTTGTTTGGTTAAAGACAAATTTGAATAAACAATAGCTACGCATAATTTAACTGTCACATGAAGCCATGAAATAGCTTTTTCCTGTTATTACTTTGTATAAATACAAAATTAATTAAAATAAAAGCTGGCAAAAATAATTTTCGTAGCCGGGAATCAAACCCGGAAATTCAACTTCAGAATTTAACCAAGTGTGCTACTACGGATGTGATGCTTGATTCTTACAAATTGTATTATCCACCAAAAGTCTTAATTGATTTGTATTAATAGAATACACCATAAATGTTAGGTAGATTGGTCTCTTTATGACTGTATAACTTTAAAGACCATCGTTAGCCTACTGCAAAAGAGATTCGAAACAGTCTGAATATTGAATAACTTCTGCCTACTCCATGTTAGCCTTAGCAAGCAAAAATTCTGGCAGCTGCAAGAGTTCCTGGAAAGAGGGTGAATGTTTTACTTCGAATTAATCTCGATGTTGATCCACAGGTATATAAATTGTTAGTTTATTTACTGAGTTGTAGAGTTTGATGGTGTATATAAAACATGCATAATATGAATGAATTTACTGAAGTTAGAAAAAAAAGCAAGACAAGTGCACTTGTTTGTTACTTATTAAAAACTAACGTTGATTGTTTCACATATTTTATTTGTGAATTTCTTTTTCCACCCTATGTATTTTTACTGTATTATTTGAAATTCTAAAACTAATCTCTAATTTCGAAGATATATCTTCGGACACACTAAAATTTAAGTGAACGTTGAAATATTTCGAAAATGTATCTCCGGAACATTTTGAAAGTTAATATCACGTCAGACTCTTCTCCTCCCACACTTCTCATTTTTCTTCAAATGGACGATCAGATGTTTATTTTTCACAATGTGTAGAAACCATATGTAATATAGTTTAGAGTTAGTGTATGCATTGTTTGTTGGCTCAAATGGACGATCAAATGTTTATTTTTCACAATGCAAGTAGTCGAGGATGTCATTGTCGTGACTTCTGAATCTCAGAACTTTCTGGAGATACATCTTCGGAATTGTTTAGCGTTTCAGATACTTTGAAAATTTTCGAACATGCATCTCCGGAAGTATTCAAAGTAAAAAAAGATTTGAAGACTTTACAGTCCAATTCTTATCAACTAAAAGATTTGAAGACTTTAAATCTCTATGTATGATTGGCAGGTTCTAATGATGAAGATAATTTATGGCTCGTGCCTGTAAAAAAAGTAAAGTGTAAGTATACAACATTGTTTCACATTCACACACAGTGAAAGAGGTGCTTTTTTGAGATGCCAAAGGAATGTATGTTTCTAATAACATGGATTTTGAGAACAAAAAATACAGGTTTCAAAATATTTACTCCCATAAGATAATACTGAAAAATAATATTTTTTAATTTGGGTACATGATAATAATATATGGTAAATATATTTTAGACTTATATGTACATAATAATAGGTTCATTGTAAGTTAAACACATGTAATTGTATGAGATGTGGAGTAACTTTTACAGGACCAAACTCACCTAATACTTTACCGCTGCTTTTTTCTCTGGTTTTTAGTGGCATTTAGGCTATTCTGATTTTGTTGAAGTGATATTGTGGCGAGTTGGTCTTGAGGTGATTCTCAAAGTGGTAACCCTACAATCATTGCAAGACAAAAACATGGTTAACTTTGTTAACGGACAACAATGGTTGATGTCTGTAAAACATAGGTGAATGTGGCTCGTGACAACAAAAATTAACCTGGTACTCTAATAGATGGACTTGACATTCTCAGTCCAATCCCATTCTTTAAGCTCATCTATGATCATGTTCCTGCTGATCACTACCTGCTTATTCACTGGGTCGAACAACTTGTAACCTCCAGTCGAATGATATCCTATCAAGATCATCTGATTCGACTTGTCATCAAGCTTCCTTCTCAACTGATTTGGCACATGTCTATGTGCTATAGATCCAAACACCTTTAAGTGATTGAGGCTAGGCTCGACACCAGATCAACATTCTTCTGGTGTGATTCCTTCAAGCTTCTTCTTTGGACATCTGTTTAATATGTATGTTGCTGTCGAAACTGCTTCACCCCATAATTCTTTGGGTAGATGCTTTCCATTTAACATACTTCTCACCATGTTCATGATGGTTAAGTTATTTCTTTCTGCAATTCCATTTTGTTGTGTAGTGTAGGGTGGCACCACCTCATGCACAATCCCTTCTTTTTCACATAATGCATAGAAATCTTTCGACACAAACTCTCCACCACCATTAGTCCTCGGAATTTTCAGCTTCCGGCCTCTTTGTCTTTCGACCATAGATTTGAATCTGGAAAATACCTCGATCACATCACTTTTCTTCTTGATGAGGTATGTCCACAGCTTTCGACTGTAATCATCTATGAACGTGACGAAGTATATATTGCTTGCAATCGAATCCACCTGGATTAGACCACATACATCAGAGTATATGACTTCCAGAATTGCCTTCGACTTCCTTCCTGCATCCTTGTTGAAGCTATTCCCTTGTTGTTTCGACTGAACACACTCTTCACAGACTTCAATTGGAATGTTGATTTCAGGTAATCCTGAAGCCATATTTCTTCTCTTTAGGTCTCTTATATCATTGAAGTTGAGATGGCATAGTCGAAAATGCCATAACCACTCATCTCTGCTGGCTGCAGTTGCTAGGCACTTGTGCTGTATCACATTGAGTTCAATCTTGAAGGTCCTACTCTGAGACATTTGAGCCTTCAAGATTAACCTACCACCTGCGTCGAGAACTCTCATCATCTTGTCTTCGACAACTATATTGTAATTATTTTCGACAAGCTATCCTATACTGAGCAGGTTACTTTTCATGCCTGGTATGTATAACACATTGGAAATTATTGATTTCTTGCCATCCTTCCTCACGATCTTAACATCACCAACACCTTCAGCTACTAGAGTGTTGTCATTTGCAAAATTCACCGTGTTCTTCGACGAGGGCTTCATGTTGACAAACCAATCTTTCCTTCCAGTCATGTGTGATGAGCATCCTGAGTCCAAGTACCACTTGTCTTGGAATCTCTCTTCGTCTCTTGTTGTGACAATCAACAACATCTCTTCTTCTTCATGTTTTGTCACCTTTACATCAGTTTCTTGATTCTTCTTCTTTTTTGGAGAATCACTAAAACAGTGACCATAATTCTGATAATTGAAACACTGAATGTGGCTTTTGTTAGGCTTTCGACCACCGCCTCTTCCTCTACCTGCAGCACCACCTCTTTGGTTGCTTTGGTTCCTGGGTTTTCTCTTATTCGACCAGTTTCCTTCATGCTGATTTTGACCAGTCGAATTGGTGTAGCCTCCTATACCTTTGTTGCCATTCCAGCTTCCTTTGCATTTCCTTTCTTTTTATAACTGCGCCTGCAAAGCCATATCACTCTTCGGCTTTCCTGTATCTCTTTCAGCCATCCTTTGTTCATGAGACTCAAACATTCCTTGAAGCTCTTCCTTCATCAATAATGACAAGTCTTTAGACTCTTCTATGATTACTACCACATGGTCGAATTTTGGAGCCAATGACCTCAAGATCTTTGACACAACTGATCTTGATGTCAACACTTCTCCACATACCTTGATTTGATTCACCAGCTTTGTAACTCTAGTGAAGAAATCTGTTATACTTTCATTGTCTTCCATCTGAAGCAATTCATAAGTCCTTTTGTGCGTTTGTAACCTCACCGCTTTCACCTTCTCTGCGCCTCCAAATGATTTTTCAAGAATCTCCCAAGCTTCTTTTACTGATTCTACATCACTAACCTTTTCAAAGTTATCTGGATCAACACATTGATGGATTATAAAGAGAGCTTTATAATCTTTCTTCTTCAATTCTTTATATGCTGCTTTCTCCTGATCTGTCGCAGTTTCTACAAGCGGTGATAATCCCTCCTTCACAAGATCCCAAAGATCTTGGTAACAGAAAACCACCTTAATCTACTTGCACCAATTCTCATAATTATCTTTCTTGAGAATTGGAAGATTTGCTGGAAAGTGACCGTTCGAGTGATTCATCGCCATCACAGTTGTTTTTCCCTTGAATCAAAATCAGGCTCTGATACCAGATGTTGGAATTCAACCACAACCTATGGATAATTCCTATTCAATCTTGATCTCAAGATTGTTAACAATCACACAATGGCAATGAAAAGAAAATGTTTGAAAGAAAGAAAGAGAGAAAGAAAACAATAGCGTTGGAGAAGAAGATGGAAAATTATGCAGAGTTCTCTCTACCCATAAATGTGGGATTTTATTATCATTTTGCAACTGCAAAACCGTGATTATCAAACTTGATTATTACAATGATAAGGGTTCCTCCCTATTTATAGATTTATGTTAACTTGCATCTCAAGTTAAAGCCCAAAAATATCTAATCTAATATTTCTACTCAAATCTGATCTTTCTAAATGAAATCAAATCTTTCTAAAACAATGAATTACATATTTAATAATTAATAGGCCCAAAACCATACCCAAAGTTGTCATGGTAATCATCTAATTCATTTCGGATAATTCCGACACACACAACCAACAAAGGCATTCCACCATAGGCACTAAGGGTGTTCGCGATTTGGTTTGAATCGGGTTTGAAGCAAAATATCATCTGATTCAAAGATAAATTTACTTACTGTTTAGTTCAATTTTGGATAATTGATTGAAAAAATTTAATTCGATCCGATCCAATTTAATGCGGTTTAATTTGAATCGGTTTTATAGCTTTTATTAATATTATTAATATTCTAAAAGTACTAATAAATAATAAGTTTGACATAATATATAACATATTATATCAAAAGTTAATATTACAAGATGAAAATAATAAAAATAAATAGATTAAATTAAACTAATAACTATTATTTAAAAAATAAATATCATCTAATATTAAATTAACACAACATATATCCTAATAAATGATAAATAAGTATAAAAAATATATACATGCGGTTTGGTTTAATTTGGATCAGTTTTGAAAAATCAATCTGAAATTTGATTCGAACCAAACGGTTTTTACAAAATGAGATCCAAATACATTTAAAAAGTTTGTGTTTTTTGCGGTTTTCGATTTTTTTAGATCAGTTTGCGATTTTTATTTGGATTGGTTTGGATTTGAACACCCCTAGTAGACACCGTCAACGTTTACCTTGATCCAACCATGCTCGAGAGGCTCTAAAGATAAGGAGGATGAACATGAACCTGCAATTTTTTTAACAGCACAAAGTCCCTAATGGAAGAATTAACACTGTATGAGGTGAAATTACCAGACAAGAAGATTACAAAAAGGATGATGGCACAATTAGACTTGCAATGTATCTTCTTGTTCTAAAACCTGATTTAATAGCTACACATTTCAAGACATCCATGGGATGTTGACGGTATCCGCCATCAGAACGATCATATTTTAATCGGTGCAACTAAAGAGAGGAAACTTAAAGACAGAGTCAAAAAATTAATAACTTCAATAAGCATGTCTTTTGAGATCACGTGAAAAATTAAAATAAAGTTATTAACTATTTATATTTTTCAATCTGAATGGATTTGATTTTTTTCTTAAAAAATTTTTTCGTAAAATTGAGGACTAAACTCTTGAACTAATATTTCAAATCATAAGAATTTACATTTGAAAATTTTATTTAATTATATAACTTTTCAATTGTATATACATTTACAAGTGAAATAAATATAACATGCAAATTTGTAATTGTGTCAAGAGCAACATTTATCATTAACTATAAATAATGTACTAAATAACAAATATTTTTATATTATATAGTTTTTCAGGTGTCTAAATTATTTTTATTTAAAATTGTACTAAAATTCTTATGTCAAAGTTGTTTGGTTTATAACAAAATTGCTTAAACTATAGCTACGCATAATTTAACTTTCACTTGAAGCCATGAAATGAAAGCTTTTTCTATTATTACTTTGTATAAAGACAAAATTAATTAAAATAAAAGCTAAGCAAAACTACATATTCCACAACCGGGAGTTGAACCCGGAAATTCAACTTGCGAATTTTTGTGAATAAATTCATTTTTTATTGCGGATTATTAAACCTAAATGGCATCATAGATGAATAATTATTAAACCTAAATTTGTCAATCAAATTAATTGTTTTCCAATGTTTAGCACGACAATTTAAAATCATTTACGAGTGTTCTGATGTTGCACAAGCCTACTCATGACTAAATTATTAATGTTTTTCAATTATTTAATATTATAAATTTAGAGATGAAGTGAATGTTGTTATACTCACTTGGTTTCAAAATTTGCACATAAATGTAATAATATTATTCCAAAATATTATACAAATAGTAAATTAATTTTATTAATATATTAAAATTAGTGTACACAGTAATAATTAAAAATAGTGTTTTAAAAACTAGATCGAATCGGTTGGTCGAATCAAGAATCAAATGGGTCACTGGTCTTGTCTATTTATTGGATCGAATAAGCTATTGAACTAGTGAGTGTTGAAATATTAGATTAGATTTGATTTGATTAGATTTAATATTTAAATAATTTAAGTTATGTTAGCCCAATTCCAATTAGGATCGTATATAAATAGTCATAGTATGTATCATTATTTGTAACAATTCATTCAATAAATCCTTATTTCCTTATTCTCTCTTTCTCTCCTCACTAAAAATGCATCACGCACTAACAAATTTGTATCTAGAGCTCCGGTTAGATTCTTGATCGTGTTTTCAAGAATCGCACGTCAGAGATCGTGTTTTTGGGATCGTGGGTTATTGTTGATCAATCACTGCAAAGATGAATGGTAACGGAAATTTACCAAACTCCCTTTTGTAACACCCTACTCTCCCCATTCATTTAATTATGAAAATAGTTGTGGAATATTAAAAAATACACAAGTAGGATGGCACATCCCTATATCCTCATGAAGTATTAAGTCACTTTTAATCTTTATTCCTCGTAAAGAAAAATTTAATTAAACAGCTGAATAATTTAAATTGTTCACTTCAACAACACTAAGGCCTTAACAACATACAACCTCCACAAAACTCGTGGCTCAAAATAGTATGGAAAACAAACAAGATACGTAACAAATGAAAAACAACACAAATCAAAACAAATTCTCATTCTTCCCGTGTTACGTATCAGAGCGACTCTAAAGACTTGATCAATAGTAACACATGCTCCAAGCACTACTCAGGTGCCTGATTAGCTGTACTCCCCAAGGAGCACGCAAGGAGCACGGACACAACAACGAAAAAGGGGTGAGAATTACATTCAATAGTTATACGGTGAAAATACATGCTAAGGAGTAGTAATCACACAATTCACACCAATAAAACAGTTATAATGCACACACAAATGTCACTACCACATTCATCATGCTCAGTCCACATTCAATCATACATATATGTAATGTGACTCCACTAACACTGCACCATGCATGCGGTACCAACACAATCTATACGGTTCATTCTTTGAACCCGATTCCCGTTGGAATCTGGATAAGTTTATGTATTATTTTTAATCAAGGTGGAGATTCTTGGGGTTGGTTGAAAATATACATGTTGATACTTTTTATGGTGGAGTATGATTTTTTTTGGTAAAGACAATGAAAGTTTATGTATTATTTTCAATCAAGGTGGAGATTGTTGCGGTTGGTTGAAAATATAAATGTTGATACTCTTTATGGTAGATTATGATTGTCAGAGTAGACAATGAAAACTTATGTATTATTTTCAATCAAGGTGGAGATTGTTGGGGTTGGTTAAAAATATACATGTTGAAGAAGTCTCACATCGGTTAGTTTTGTGAATAAAGAGAGAGTATATGGATATATATATGATACAAGTTCTTTGAAGTTCCATATCACTTAGTCTACTATCAACCCTTCAAAATTCAATTGCCCGTCTTTACCATTTTGCCCTTACACTAAAATTTATTTGCACTAACCAAAGGACATTTCCGTAAGTAACAAATGACACAAATAATACTATGCAAACCCTCCCCTAAGCTGCCATGTGTCGTTTATCCTTTGAATATCCTAAAAAATTGCTTTTTCCTCTTCTCACTACAATCAATAGACACGCAAGATCTTTCACTCTGAATTCAAATCTCTTTTCATTTCCCGTTCTCTCCCTCCCTCCCTCCCTCTCTCTCTCTCTCTCCTATTTTCTCTCACCTCTCTTTTTCATCAAAAGCTACTCCGCTGGCCTCGTCTCTGTTTCTCTCTTCTCCCTTCTCTTCCCTGAAACCCTACACTGTCGTCGTCTTGCTATGGTTTACTCGTAATCTCTTTTAATTTACCCATTTTTTTCTGTATATGCAGATCGAGCCGTTAACAAGAACCACAGATCGAGCATGACGATTAATGAAGCTTGCAATCATGGTTTAGTGTTGGAGAAAATGTTGAAGAATTTTTTTACTTGTGGAAAGTTCAAGTCAAAGATATGTTGATACAATCAAGATTACACAAGGTGCAAGATTATGTCGGTGGTTGAAAAGCTTCCTGCCAAGAAGGAAGTTGCATCATAATGTTTCAACCTAATTTTTGACATGTGAAAATTCTTGAACTGGTTTATCTTCAAGTGATGTATACTCTTCTTTAGGTGGAGCATGATAGTTTTTTAAAACTATGATTGTCAGTGAAGACAATGTGAAATTCTTGGAGTGGTTTAGCTTCAAGTGAAATTTATTCTTCACGATAAAGGATATGATTGTCGGTGATGACAATGTGAAATTCTTGAAGTGGTTTTTATCTTTAAGTGAAATATATTCTTCATGAGAGAGTATGATAGTTTTTAAAACTATAATTATGAGTGAAGACAATGTGAAAATTCTTGGAGTGGTGTAGCTTCGAGTGACTATACTCTTTATGGTGGAATATGATTGTCGGTGAAGACAATGAAAGTTTATGTATTATTTTCAATCAAGGTGGAGATTGTAGGGGCTGGTTGAAAATATACATGTTACTTTTTATGGTGGAGTATGATTTTTTGGTAAAGACAATGAAATTTTATGTATTATTTTCAATCAAGGTGGAGATTGTTGGGGTTGGTTGAAAATATACATGTTGAAAGTCTTTATGGTGGAGTATGATTGTTGGCGAATACAGTGAAAACTTATGTATTATTTTCAATCAAGGTGGAGATTGTTGGGGTTTGTTGAAAATATACATGTTGAAGAAGTCTCACATCGCTTAGTTTTGTGAATGAAGGGAGAGTCTATAGCTATATATAAAATACAAGTTCTTTGAAATCCCATATCGCTTAGTTTTGTGAAGGAAGAGGGAGTTCAAGGCTATATATATGATTCAAGTTATTCATTTCAAGATGCATTTGTCAAAATAATTTTAAGCTTGTATTTGACATTCTTTGTTCTCTTATACTCTTGTATTAGAATGTTGTGAGATGTAGTTAAATATTTGTTTTGGAGGGTGTGAGTGTACTGGGGTCTGGGTTAGTTAAGGGTATATTATGTGTTGTAACAAATTTCACATAGTGTTATTATCTGGTTGTCTATTGACAATGATCGTGGTTTTTTCTTCGATTTTAAAGTTTCCACGTTATGTTCTTGTGTTGTATGTGTTCCTCCTTTTTTTCTATGTTTTGTTTGTTTTTTCCCAACAATAGAGTTGTCCAATTATTATTGATAGTTGCTTCCATAGCCAAAATACCCCATGAACTCAACATACAAATCATTAATAGGCCCAAAACTACAGCCAAAGTTGTCATGCTAATCATCTAATTCATTTCGAAAAATTCCGCCACACACAACCAACAAAGACATTCCATCGTAGACACCATCAATGTTTGCCTTGATCTAACAATGCTCGAGAGGCTCTTAGGATATAGAGGATGGAGATGAACCTGAAAACTTTTTAACAACACGAAGTCCCTAATGAAAGATTTAGCACTGTAGTAGGTGAAATTATTAGACTTTTAATGTATCTTCTTGTTTTAAAACCTGACTTGATTTCTTGCATTTCATATGCAAGCTACACATTTCAAGACATCCATGGGATGTTGATGGTATCTACCATCAGAGCGATCATTTTTTAGTCGGTGCAACTAAAGAGAGGAAATCTAAAGACAAAGTTAAACAATTAATAACTTCAATAAGCATGTCTTTTAAAATCATGTGCAAAATTAAAATAACGTTATTAACTATTTACATTTTTCAATTTGAAAAAGATTTGATTTTTTTTCTTTTTTTTTAATACTCAACTTCATTCATAGGGTCAAAAGTAGACCAATTACAAATGAAAGGAATCTATGAATCTACAAGCCAAACACATATATAAGGCCTATAGAGAAACAGATGAAGTTCAGAAACTAGCTGAACCAAAAATGAAAACAGCATGGCATATTAAAACAGCAGAACACCAACAATCCAATAACATGATTATCAATTGAATTCCAAAGGCAATTTGTGCTAGTCATAGAAACTGCCAACAAACTCCTTCTTTTTCTTCCTCCTCTTCAAATTCCATGAAAACAGTTGGATGTCCTGCAACAATCTCATCGAATTATCCACTACATCCTTGAAAATGATTTCATTTCTTGTCTTCCAAATGCACCAACAGGATATCAACCAAAAGAATGAAATTGATGATCATATCCCGTCTGCTTTGGCCCGAGCTAAGAACATGTCAATGCAGCTGGGACCTCCTGGTAGCTTAACTCCTAGCCATAATTCAAGTTCCCTCCACATAGATTTAATTTTATCACAACCAAGAATAATATGATTAATGTCCTCAATCTCCCTAAAGCAGAAAACACATGATGATTGATGAGGGTCAGTGATTATGCCCCTTTTAATGAGATTCCCACGCGTAGGAAGTCTGTCTAACAGGAGTCTCCAGCCAAAGATCAAGATTTTTAAAGGAATCTTGATCTTCCACAAGTAATCTAGGGCCTCCTTTAGATTGTTTTTCAAAATGTCCTCCTCCCCTCTTTGATTCCATAGTTGATAACATTCCTTAACACTGAAGGAATTATCAATTTTCCTTGGCCACAAAACCTCATCCTCCTCCTGATAGTGCAGTTTAACCTCTTCTAAAATTTGTTGCATTTCCCTTACCAAGTCATCATCTTCTCTAGTCAGAACAACATTCCTACCAATGATATCCCAATTCCAAGAGTTATCAATCCAGCTACCACAGTCCTTGACCCAAATATCCTGGTTTGGGGATGAGATATATAAAGTGGGAAACTGGATATAAAGTGCATTACCACCAGTCCACCTTGACTGCCAAAATATAGTATTACCTCCATTACCAACTTTCCAACTCAACTTACTAAAAATGCCTTGCTTATTAGATTGCCTTGCAAGACAACTCAAATCATTCACCTCTATTTAGATGAAATCTCTGGTTGTTTAAGGAACAAACTGGTGAAATCACCATTATATCTAGCCTTAATGAGATTAGACCAAATTGCATCTTGTTCATAAGATATTCTCCAAAGCCATTTGGCCACTAAAGCTCTATTAAATGTACCAATGTCTTTAACACCTAAGCCACTTTGAGCTCTTGGTTTACAAATTAATGACCATTTCATCCAAGATATACTCTCTTTTTCCCCATCTCCAGCCCATAAGAACCTTCTCTGGATTGTATTAATTTCCTTCAGTACACTAACAGGAGCTAAGTAGAAAGCAAGGTAGTGTATTGGCAAGTTAGTTAAAACAGAATTGATCAAAGTGACTCGTCCTCCAATGGATATCATTCTCCCCCTCCATGAGACCAAGCGATTCTTTATTGAGAAGATGTCTGGTTTCCATAAATTAATTGATTTATGCTTTCCTACAACTGATAAACCTAAGAACTTGAAAGGGAACTTACCAACTTTATAGTTCAAAAAAGTTGAGTCTGTTGTAATCCTATTATCCTCTAATCCAAAGCCCATAATACTGCTTTTGTTGTAGTTGATTTTCAAACCTGACAGAGCCTCAAAACCTCTTAAAAAAGATTTGATTACCCAAATGTTTGTCCAAGAATCATCACATATAATTAGTGTATCATCAGAAAATTGGAGGAGGGAAATTGTAGTGCCACCCTCTATCTTAATACCCTTCAACAAACCACTCAATTCAGCTTTCTTAAATAAAAGAGCCAAACATTTTGTGATCAGAACAAATAAGAATGGTGATATAGGATCCCCTTGTTTTAGACCCTTGTTAATCATAAAGTCCTTAGAAGAACTCCCATTTACCAAAACAGAACCATAACTTTTATAGACTAAACACCTCATCCAGTCAATCCATTTAGGACTGAAGTTCATAGCAACAAGTACCTTGCATAAAAAGCTCCAATTTACACAGTCATATGCTTGTGCAAAGTCAACCTTAAACATAAAGCCTTTCTTCTTTCTCTTTTTGACATAGTCTAAAACTTAATTGGCCACCAGGACACCATCTAACAATTGTCTACCTGGGACAAATGTTGTTTGAGTAGGAGATACCAATTTACCAATAACCCTTCTTAGTTTAGCAGCCAGGGTCTTAGACATAATCTTGTGTAAAATGCCTATTAATGCTATTGGTCTAAACTCCTTCAGATTTTGAGGATTGTCTACCTTTGGAATAAGAACAAAAAATGTTGAACAAAAGGATTTTGAGAGAGTAGCCTTTTCATAGAATTCTGAAATGCAGTTAAAGAAATCCTGTGCAACAATCTCCCATGTCTTCTTTAATAATTTCAAGTTAAATCCATCAGGGCCTGGACTTCTATCACCATCACAAGATTTAATAGTCTCTAAAACCTCATCATATGAAAAAGGTTCAGTTAACATTAAATTATCCTCCTCAAAAAGCTTATTTAAAGAGCTTAGATCCATCTCAAAATAGTCAGTAGCATTGTTCTTATACTTGTCTTCAAAGAAATCATGTATGACCTATTTTACTTTTGCCACACCATCCTCTTCTTCCAGGCCAACACTCAAAGATGATATAGAATTCAATCTCCTCCTCCTGTTGATGATTGAATGAAAGAACTTTGAATTGTAATCACCCTCTTCTATCCATTTTAGTCTTGCTTTCTGATGGAGAATACTTTCCTTAGTATGTAAATTGTTCCACATATCCTCCATAGCATTGCCTCTAGCTTTCAATATCTCCTCAGAAATTACACCTTCAGACTCACCCATCTCATCCTCCAACTTATTGATTCTCTTAATGTTGTCTACAATTTTAAGATCACAAATACCAAAAACATTTGTGTTCCACCACCTTAGATTCCTTTTAAGATGACTCAATTTTTTAACCAACGCATTACTCGCATTCCCTGAAGTTCTAACCGAATTCCAACTTTCTCTAACAAATTCTATAAAATTGGGATGGTCCAACCAAGCATTGATTGATTTAAATGGCTTTGGACCCCAATTCTTACCATTCAATACCAAGGAAACAGGCCTATGATCTGAGACATCTCTCAGACCAATCTTCTGATTAACCACTTTCCAATTGTCGCACAATTCTTCATTAATTAGAAGCCTATCTAATATGCTTTTTAAAGAGCAATTGGACTTAAACCATGTAAATATATTGCCCACTATAGGCAGGTCTAAGAGATCCATATCCTCAATAAACACACCAAATTCCTCCATTTTATTCAGACTATGGCACCCTCTACCTTTCCTCTCATCCTTGCATCTGATAGAATTAAAATCCCCTCCTAATATCCAGTCCCCCCTTGGCATACTGGTTTTCAAACTAAGAAGTTTCCCCCACAGCAATCTTTTCTCAGCTATAACACATGATGAGTATATATTTACAATATAAATAGCCCTACCCCTCCACATACCAAAAACTCCTAAACAACCTTTACCAGAAAAGATGAAAATAGAACAAAAGGATTTCTTGTTCCAGATTGAAAGCATACCTCCTGACTGACCTCTAGAATCAGAAGCAGACCAATCAAATTCATCACTGCCCCATATGCTCTTTACAAAGCCCTACTCTATCCTTTGACATTTTGTTTCTTGTAGCAGAATAAAATCTATGTTATTTTTCTCGATCATCAGTTTGAGTCTTCTTCTTTTGATCAAAGAAATATACCCTCTAATGTTATAGGTTGTCAGATTCATGAAATTGTAATTGAGGCCTCCTTCAGAATTTCATTTCTAGTGTTATCCCTTATTTCCATTTTCCTCAAAATCCCTTCAAGGACTTCATCATCTTCTTCTCCTTCTATGCCCAAAGCATTAAGGATAGACCATACTTTACCAGGAACATCTTTAGTTCTCCTTTTTACCCTCTCATTACCATTTACAACATCTAAGTCTGAAATGGATCCACAGCATAAAATAGATCCTCCAGAATATCTTGAATCACTATCGCCAGATTGGGAAGAGTTCGGCAATGGAATATCTTCAACCCCAGCTAATACTTTATCTACTTTATGATTTATAGAAGAATGTAATAACATGAAATAAAATGATGGTTCATAAGGGATCTGCACATTCTCATAGATCTCCTCTAAAGACTTCTTTTTCCTCATGAGAATTTGGGTTGGCTTCATAATGGTCCTTGGGGCAACAATCGAAAGAGTATTGGGCCTACCTCCAAAGCCCAATTCTAAAGACTTGGTAGGGTCCAAATTCCAGACCTGTTGAGCCTTAGAAGCAGTAACACAATCCTCTTCAGTACACGCTAAACCATTATCCATGACCTCTGCTCTGACATTCTCACTCCTTTTATCCAAAACCAGATCCTTTTGTCCCATCAGGTGGTCTTGGGACACAACATCATTAAATGTCGCCTCACCTATAGTTTTCACATAGTTGTGACATCCTAGCTTTATGCCTCCAGAAAACACCTTTTTGGACTTGTTTTTAGTAGTTCCCAAGTTGACAAAGAGAGTATGGACGTTTTTGTGATTATTTCCTACCTCCTGCTCTTTGAATCTACCCATAGGACTAGACTGCCTATTTGCACACTCTCCAATGTCTTCATCCCCAAGCTTGGAGGATTCAATTTCATCTGACTCATCTTCATTAGAAGGAATTCCATCATCGTTATCTTCATCTTCTGAATCGTCCTTTGTTTCCTCCACTAATGACTCATCTGATTCCACAAACCTCATCCTCTTTGACTCATTAGTGATAATACGTTTTGGACCATGATTGTCTTCTACTAATTTTATGATAAACACTACACCATTGACTTCAATACTTAAGATCTCTTTCAAATCACTAGTGTACCTAGTCTTTATCAAGATTCTTGCAACATCGAACTTTGATTGAGAGTCTGTTTCTTCATCACAACAAATGGATTCTCCAATCCTACTTGATATATATTTGAAGAAATCGTTTCTCCACTCGTGACATGGAATGCCAAAGCATTTAACCCACGTGAGCCTTTCTTTGTCCACTTCAGCTGGTGACCAACCTCTAATATCCGAAAACCAGTTCTGCAGCCAAGCTTCTTCTTCCTCCACTAACGTTTTCAATGCATTCTCTTCCAAATATTCTAGGAGACACATGTTAGCTCCCATTGGAGTCACTTTGATCTGGAAGAATCCTTCTTTGTGGAATATCTCCTGGATATTATAAGAGTTCCCTGATTTCTTTAAAACACCAACGAAAGCTTTTTCAAACCGTTTAACCTCTTCATCTTCTATTTTGAATAAAAGACCCTCCCAGTTGGGGTTTGATCGTCCTTCCACCTTCGCTTTCTCGACATCCAAGTAATCGTTGTTCCCCTTAGTTCATCCATGATTACCTCTTGTCACATCCACGTAAGACCTCCCTTGTCTAACTCTGCTCCAGCTGTTTTTGTAAAATTCTTCATTATGATCCATATTCTCCGTTTGTTTAGTGTTTGGCTCTTTACCAGCTTGCTCCCTTCTTCTATCAAATCTTGGTATATTGACATATAATTTCCGCCCTTTAATTTGGATATTGTCTAGTCTGATAGCCAGTATTCTTACATCTTCTACCTTTCTAAACCTGATAAATCCATATTGTTTTCCTCTCTTATCCTTCTTTACAGGGATGAACACCTCAAATACTATCCCATAATCCTTAAAAACATTTTCCATCTCTCTAGCATTGTGATGATTTGGGATTTCCGTGAAGAAGAGCGATGATATAACTTCATTCTCACCTAAATGTTTTCCAGACCTCTCTTTCCAAACTGAAAACCGCAAGTTTTCAGCTCCCTTTTTCTTTCTACTGACCTTTTTCCACTCCATAATTCCAAAATAAGACTAAGAAACTACAGCTTATTCAAACTTTCCAGAAAAATACTTGACTAATGCCAAGGCCCCTAGCCCTAAGGCTAGGAGTTTAAGACAAAAAAACTAACCAATAATAATCACAGTAGGCTTGAATAACAAAAACGGTTGAAGTTTATCTTACAGGGCAAACATTAGCTTGTAGAACCCCATTTTCCTTACTCTTTAATCCCTCATTTGATCTAAATTAAAGCTAACACAACTTTGAAAAAATGAAGGGAAAGAAGTTTCCACATTTCATCCTTTGTAGCTACCACAATGATGCTGCCATTATTGATTGTATGTGTTTGATATTTGAGACTCAATGTAATTGTGTGTGTTAAATTGAACGGAAAAGATTTGATTTTTTTCTTAAAATGTAGGACTAAACTCTTGAACTAATATTTCAAATCATAAGAATTTACATTTGAAAAAATTATTTAATTATATAACTTTACAATTGTATATACATTTACATGTGAAATAAATATAACATGCAAATTTGTAACTGTGTCAAGAGCAACATTTATCAGAAATAAATACTACTTCCGGTCCTTTTTATAATTATTTAATAAATCTAAAAAAGTGAAGTGTTCCTTATAAAAAGGACTGGAGGGAGTAACAAATATTTTTCAGGTGTATTAAATTATTTTTATTTAAAATTGTACTAAAATTATAATGTCTTAAAAATTGTAAAAAAAAAGGTTTAAGTAAATAAAAAGAATGATTGTAAAATATATGAAATAAAAAATAAAAATAATAGTCTTTTACATTTCAATTTAAAAAGTATTTGTGTAGTTTTTTTATATAGTAGCTTATGATTCTTTTGTTTTTTTTTAATAAGCAAGATTAGTGGTATATATATATTAGGGACTCTCAAAGGGAGATCCAACCCATATACAGGCAAGGCCTATTCCAAAAAAAATCAAGGCCTACAAAAATCTAGAGGGGCATTTACCCATGAATAATAATTACAGTTAAGTGCATATTTGTGTTTTTTACCTATCCACCACCAAGAATAAATGACTATACGATTGGTAATCGTATCTACATCCTAAAACTCGTCTCTAAACAAGATGTTGTTCCTAGACGACCATATGACCCAACAAACTATTAACCAAAAACCCATAGCAATACCTACACTAAGAGAAGTTTGGATACACCCATTTATCCAACATAGAATATGGTTCGAAATATCTCCTATGCAAAATTTCGCGACATCCAGCCAAAGGAACATGAATTTCCAAACATGGTTTGATTTGGAGCAGTGAAAGAGAAGATGTTAAGCATTTTCGTCCATTAAGAAACAAAATGGGCAAACCTTTTCATTAGTATTCGTAATTATTCCTCTTCGAACCAAGTTGTCGCGTGTAGGTAATCTATTGAGCATCAGTCTCCAACCGAATACTTTCAATTTAAGTGGAGCGACGGCCAGCCAATTCAATCTCAGCGCAGATTTGACATCCTCTGCAGCAGCCAGAACTAAGCTACTCTCCTTTTCCTGCAATAAAGAATATAATGACGAAACAGAGAAAACAGAAGTGTGGCCGTGTGTCCAAATGACCGTATCATGCATATCTTCATCCACCTTGTGTTCCTGCAACACTTCAAGTAGTTTATCATATTGCAATGTGATATCTTCCTGCAAGATTTGATGTGAAAATTTAATATTCCAATTCCATGTGCCATCCTCCCAAAAACCATTATCTATAATTCTACTATATTTGTTTTCTACTAAAGACCATAGACCAGGAAAATCAGCAGCCAAGGTGCAGTTTGCTGCCCATCGAGATGTCCAGAATGGAGTAAGATCACCGTTTCCAGGTTTATGAGTAATCAATCCATCTTCTTGATTAATCCCGCAAAATGAAGATACTAGGACAAGATCTTTCCACCATGTTGACGGAGGAACACGGGTCTTGGATACAACAGAGCTATAGATGTCTTGTAGGTAATTGGGGTACCTGCTATGGATTAGTCCTCTCCATAACCTATCCTCCTGAGATAGAATCTTCCAAGTCCATTTGAACATGAGAGCTGCATTAAACAATCTTAAATCTTTAACTCCTAACCCGCCTTCTTTAACAGGTTTGCACACCAAGTTCCACCGGGCCCAAGAAATGCCATTTTTCACCACAGAACCCTTCCATAGGAATCGCTTCTGAATAGATGTTAATACCTTAATGACTTTGGTTGGGACTCTGAAGAACGACATATAGTGAATTGGAATATTTGCCAATACGGAGTTGATCAGCGTTACTCTGCCTCCCATAGAGAGAAACCTACCTTTCCACGAGTTTAACCTTGCACGAACCATATTAATCAATGGTTTCCAAAAGGAAACCAATCTATGGTTGCCACCTATTGGAATGCCGGGGAACTTAAACGGGCAGGCTGAGACTTTGCAAGAAATAAAATTTCCGACAGCCGATAGAACCATGTCACCCACACCAAAGCCAAATAAGGAGCTTTTTCTAAAAACCCCGTTATCCATCCACTGCATCCAATTATCTCTGAATCCCATGTATGTCATGACATCACGCAAGTATTTCCAGTCCACACAATCATATGCTTTACTAAAATCGACCTTCAACATTAGTAGCTCTTTCTTGGTACGTTTTGCGAAATCAATAACCTCATTCAAAGTCACCACCCCATCAAGTAAATTTCGTCCCTCAATGAATGCCGTCTGAGATTGTGAGATTACACTTCCTAATTTGTTCCTGAGTCTGTTAGCTAGGATCTTAGCTACCACTTTGTAAACCGAGCTAATCAGGGAGATAGGCCTATATTCATTAAGGTTCTGTGGGCTACCGTTTTTAGGAATGAGGACAAGAAATGAGGATACAAGAACCTTGTGCAGACACTCACCTTCGAAGAACTCCAAAATGCATTTTACAAAATCATGACCAACTATGTTCCAGCATTTCTTAAAGAACTCAAAACTATAGCCATCCGGGCCTGGGCTACGATCCCCTGCGCAATAAAAAACAACCCTTCTAACCTCAGCTGCATCAATAGGTTGTTCAAGCTATATTATGTCCTGATCAGATAACCTTTTGAAACCAGAACTTCCAATAAGTGGGAAAGGTCTTCTTGCCTTGCTGAATATTTTTTGGAAGTGGAGTCTAACCACTGACTTAACACCTTCGACGTCCTCGACATAGGATCCATTAACCCAAACAGAAGGAATCGTGTTCTGAAATATCCTTTTCTTTAACGCATCATGAAAAAACTTTGTGTTGAGATCCCCTTCCTCATTCCATTTCATTCGAGACTTCTGCTTAATAATACTTTCTTTGATTCTTAAACTTTTCCATAAGGTATCTTCAACAATATTCCTCTTATTTAATTGCTCTGTACCCACACTGCCTAGCTCTTTATGGAATAAGCCTTCAACTTCATTTTTTACATCAGTATCCAGAGAAATTCTTGTATCTACCCATCCAAAAATGTTGGCATTCCACCATCTGATTTTCTCTCTTAGGCATTGTATCTACCCATCCAAAAGTTTGAATTAGCTGTAGTTTCTTAGTCTTATTTCAGAATTATGGAGTGGAAAGAGGTTAGTAGAAAGAAAAAGGGAGCTGACATTTTTGGGAAGCTAAAATAAAAGCTAGGCAAAAACACATATTCCGCAGCCGGGAATCGAACCCGGAAATTCAACTTGAGAATTTTAACCAGTGAGCTACTGCGGATTAGATGCAAATTGTTCACAAATTATAGAATTTATATAAATATATGTAAATATTATTAGGAACATATCTAATACTAGTACTTCTTTCTGAAAAGGTAAGACATGCAAAATGACTCGAGCTTTTGCTTTTTTTTTTTTTGATAATCTAACAAAATATATTAATCAGGGATATAGAGGGGTATCCCAACCCATATACATCAATAGACCTACTAAAAATCAAGGCCTACAAAAAATCACCTGGGGAGTTTACCCAAGTATAATAATTACAAAGAAATGAATTCTTATGCATCTTACCTATCCACCACCAAGAGAAAGTAATAATACGATTCGAAATTGTATCCATGTCCCAAAACTCATCCCTAAATATAATGTTATTACGTGATGCCCAAATAGCCCAACAAATTATCAACGAAAGGCCCACAACATTAGTGACTTGAAATTTCCTACTAACACATCCTACCAACCAACATGATAAATGATTCATCATAGACTCTACAAGGATATGAGGTATTCCTACCCAGCTACATACAAAATTCCACACCAGCATTGATTTTTGACAGTAAAAGAGAATATGATCCACCGTTTCAAGATGCAAGAAGCAGAAGGGGCAAGGCAAATCGTGACTATTAGTAATAATACCTATACGATACAAGTTGTCTCGCGAAGGTATTCTTTTGTGCAACATCCTCCAACCAAACACTTTCACTTTAAGAGGAGCTTGGGCTAGCCAATTAAGTTTGCAAGCAGCTTTAAATTCATCATTAACACCTGAATCAGAGGCATCCAGCTTAACCTGCAAATGACTATACAAAGATGAAACAGAAAAAATAAAATCGTCATTGAGTAGCCATGATATCTCGTCCGTCACTCCAAGACACGGCTGGTACTCGGACAGGAAGCGGTATAGTCGTGACAGCAACATTTGGTTTTGCTGCAGAGAGAATGAAACTCACCTAAAATGTTCCATACCCACACACCATTAACCCAAATGCCATTATCCGCCACTGAACAACTAAAATCTGCTGCAAGAGTATTACCACCAGCCCATCTCGATAGCCAAAACGGTGTTCTGTCGCCATTGCCTAATTTATACGAAATGCAGCCAGCAATTGTATCCAACCCACAAAATATGGCGACCTGTACCAAATCACGCCACCAAATAGACGCCGGAACTGAATATTTAAGACTCACACCCGAATAAAATTCAAATGAATGTTTAGAATACCGAAACGCAATTAAATGCCTCCACAAAGTATCCCGTCCAGCCAAGATTCTCCAAATCCATTTAAACATCAAAGCATTATTGAAAATTCTGATATCTTTCACTCCTAAACCTCCCTCCTCCCTCCTTTTGCATACCGTTTTCCAAGCAATCCACGACACGCCCTTTTTGGAAACCAACCCATTCCATAAGAAATTCTTTTGAATAGAAGTGATAATGCTGATAACTTTGGCAGGGAGTTTGTAAAATGACATATAGTGAATTGGAAGATTTGCAAGGACAAAATTAATTAGAGTCACTCTACCACCCATCGATAAAAATCTACTTTTCCAAGAACTCAATCTAGACCGGACCTTGTCTATTAATGGTTTCCAAAATGCAACACTTCTATGATTACCACCAATTTGAATGCCAAGAAAATTAAAAGGACAGGATGATACCTTACAAGCAAGGTAGAGACCTGCAGCAGACATCATTACATCATCTATGCCAATACCAAAAAAGGAACTCCTGTTGAAGTTGATATCCAAACCAGAAACTAACTGAAACCCTTTAAGAATTAACTTTGTTGCCACTATATTCCTCCAAGATCCATCCCCTAAGATAATCGAGTCGTCTGCGTATTGCAACAGGTGAAAGTGCACATCAGGGCCGACATTAAAGCTTGAAAAAAGACCGTTGGCTATCGCTCTTCTCATAAGTACAACTAAACCTTCAGTAGCAATCGTGAACAAAAGAGGAGCAAGAGGGTCCCCTTGTTTAAGACCACGATACACTCCAAAATCTTGGGTAGAACTACCGTTAACCAAAACAGAAGCATAACTGTTAAATACGCCATAGTCCATCCACGACATCCATTTTTGGCCGAACCCCATAATCTTCATGACGTCTCTTAAATAATTCCACTCAATACAATCATATGCTCTGGCGAAATCAACCTTCATAAGCGTGAGCTCTTTCTTGGAACGCTTAGCAAAATAGATGACTTCATTAAGGACGAGGACGCCATCAACCAGATTTCTACCTTCTATGAAAGCTGTTTGGGAATTGGAAATGATGCCACCAATTTTCTTTTGAGTCTGTTGGCAAGAATCTTGGATATAACTTTGTAAACAGAAGTAATTAAAGAGATAGGCCTATACTCGTCTAAACACGTAGGGCTGTCCAATTTGGGAATGAGAACTATAAACGAGGAAGCAAAAACTTTATGTAATTTCTCACCTTGGAAAAATTCTAGAATACAATTTGTGAAATCCTTTCCTACAATACTCCAACATCGTTTAAAGAATTCAAAACAGAAACCGTCAGGACCTGGGCTACGATCCCCAGCACACTCAAACACGGTCCTTTTAACCTCTGATTCATCCACATCAGCCTCTAAATCCATACTATCACCATTAGACATACTCTTGAAACCAGACTCACCAATAGATGGATATGGCCTTGAAACTCTGCAAAATCTCTTAGCAAAATGATCCTTGACAGCCCCCTTGACCTTCTTAACCTCTTCCACCAAAATACCGTTGATACAAACTGATGAAATGGTATTCATATTAATACGATTCCTCAAGGCAGCTGAAAAAATTTAGTATTATCGTCTCCATCAGCATTCCATTTCAACCTAGATTTTTGTTTTAGAATACTTTCTTTAATCCTCAAAGATTTCCAAAGATCAGCTTCTGCTTCATTCCTTTTTGAATTTTCCTCAGCTGTTATGACTCTATTTAAAGCAAATAAGTCTTCAATCCCGTTTATAACCCCAACATCCGTCTTGATTTTGGTATCAGCCCAACCAAATACGTTATTATTCCACCAACGAAGCCTTTCTCTCAGATTTTGCAATTTTCTAGCCAGAATATAAGATGCCTTGCCTACAACCTGAAACTCTTCCCATTCTTTTTTTGATAAAAGGCAAAAAGTTTGAATGCTCGAACCAACATAACATAACTTTAAAAGGCTTGGGCCCCCAGTTTATGTTTTTTGCAGAGATCCACACAGGCCTATGGTCGAATACATCGCGTTCCCCTATCCTTTGGTTAACCATATTCCATTCATTGAAAACTCCATGCGTGACTATGAATCTATCCAACCGACTACAAACATTACCTTTCGACTGAAACCAAGAGTATTTGGAACCAATAAGAGGCAGATCCACACAACCCATTGAGTTAATAAATTCAGAAAATTCCATCATATATCTTGTATTTAGAGAAGTGTAACCAATTTGTTCAGCAGCGGACTTAATAGAATTAAAGTCCCCACCAAGTATTCATTCACCAGGCTCCAAGTTGTTTTTAAGATTAATGAGCTGAGACCATAAGATCCTTTTCTCTGTGATAGTACAAGGAGAATAAACATTGAACATATAGCATTTCTTGCCTCTCCAACTGACTTGTAAACCTAAATACCCCAAACCTCTATAGCTACATATAGGTTCCACAACTCCTTCCTTCCAAATAGTCAGTAAGCCACCAGATAATCCATTGGAAATATTTGTAGACCAACAACAAAACGAGTCGCCCCAAATACTGTGCACAATTGAATCCGTCATTTCTGATCGTTTAGTTTCCTGAATAAAACACATTTCAGCTCCTACCTTACGAAGGACTTCTCTAATTTTCTGCCTCTTCAAAACACCTCCACACCCTCTTATGTTGTACGTGACTAAATTCATTGTCCACCTATGGCAGCCTCCTTCTTACCTTTCCTTGATTTCCTATCCGTCTTCTCAAAATTCCTCAAAATACCCTCAAAAACTTCATCATCTTCCTCCGCTTCAATACCAAGAGACTTAATAGAATCCCAAATCCTAGCAGGCAGGTTCTCCAATCTCTTCTTAATCCTAGAATTATTCTGAATGAAACCAGAATCCGAGATAGAATTGTCAAAAGAATCAGCTGCTTTTCTAGCCTGAGATGACACCCTCTGCTTCATAGAACCCTCAACCTGACATGATTGATCCAAAACAGACCTACGATAATTACTCTCAGAGTGTAGCAGAGTAGCGTAATAAGATGGACAAAAAGGAATCTTTATCTTTTGGTAAATGTCATCCATTACAATCTTTTTCTTCTTCTTAACTTTAGACCCCCCCAAAATATCTCCTGAAAGATTACCAATACCAGCTGTATCCGGGATCACACGAGATATAGGAGAGACTGCTTGTCTAATCTCATCAACTCCTGGAGAACTCTCCACAGGACTAAACTACCTCTCAGGTGAGAACGAAACGTGAGTAGGATCAGAGCCAGAAGAATGACATATGTCCCCAAATTCCTCTACACAATCGCCTGCCAATATGTCTGATGTATGTGTCCCAACATTAACATGAGGTAAAGACCTAGCTTGGAAAGGAGTGGATTGATCTCTAACTTCCACAATAGGAACACCAACATCCTCAGAAATCAGCCTATTTGATAACTCCCTATCATCCTCACAGACTTGTGACACATAATCTTTAGTGAAGCCCCTAGCTTCTTGTTCCTCCCTCCCTTGCTTGTGAGATCCAGGCGGCTTTACTTGAGAACTGAAAACCTCAGAAGAATTCTCCCAAAGCACCCCAACACCCTCCAGGTCAGAATCTGACTCGACAACTTCTGAACTATCTTCGTCAAAGTACGAAATTTTGTTCCTATCTAGGTCTCTCGCATAAGGACCAAACGTATCTTCAACCAATTTGATTCTATACATACTGTCATTCACATCTACATTAATAACTTCATTAAGAGAGATAGCAAACTTTGTGCTAATCAGGATTCTAGCTACATCAAATCTCGAATGTTTCCTCGTATCTTCATCCATCTTAACAAAAGCTCCAGTGGTTCCAGCTAAAAATTTAAAGAATTTTTCACCCCACACATGGCACGGCAACCCAAAGATTTTAACCCAGGTGAGTCTCTCCTGATCAACATCACAAGGGGGCCACAGATGAACTTCAGAAAACCATTTAGATATCCACTTGTGCTCCTCTGAAATCAGCTTTTTAATGTCGCCCGGATTATCTTCTTCAATGAGACATAGGTTAACCCCCATAGGGGTAATCTTAATGTTGAAAAATCCTTCCATTTGGAACGCTTCAGATACCTCAGCCGCGGAACCGGGAGTCTCCAAAATCCCAGTGTAGGCCTGCTTAAACCTTTCCAGTTCCTCTTTGGTTACTTCAAATCTTAAGTGAGCAAAGTTAGGCCTGTCCCCAAGAAGAAGCTGCTTCGGATTATCTGCCATCAAAGAGTGTCCTCCTCTGGTCACCTGAGCAAAAGAGTTTTTAAAAGCATACCTGTTGCTTAAACCATGCTTGAGGGAAGGGTCAACAACTTGCTTCAGATCCAGATTCCTTTTCTTAGAAATGAGATCTTCACCACCAGCCTTAAGATCTCTTCGAAATCTTGGAAGATTAACAAATATCTTAGAACCATTAAGCACGATGTTGTCAAGCTTAATGGCTAGAAGATGTTCGTCTTCGACTCTTATGAATCTGACAAACCCAAAGCGTTTACCCCTAATGTCCAATCTCCCAGGGATAAAAACCTCAAGAATGAAACCAAAGTCCTTAAAAACTTCAAACATCTGCTTAGCATCATACGAAAGTGGAAACTCAGTAAAGAAGAAGGACGAAACCGCTTTTAGGTCATCCTCATTGGGTTTTCCTCTGATGTTCTTCCAAATCGACATTCTCGGAATGTTGAAATTACGAATATGCTTTCTTCTAACCTCCACCCAAGTCGCTTTGCTACGAGCCGCCATTGCTTTGATCACATCACGGATGAGGGCAGTAACTTAGCTATAAATGTTTTATTTTAGCATTGTTTAACCAATGATTGAAACAAAAGAATGTTTATCTGGTTTCCTTCTTTACATTTGGGATTAAACTTTCTAACTTCAGCTCATCTATGACCAAATTAGCCTTGTGTGTATCTAGATGCATTCTCGCTATAGAGCTCATCCAATGATATTTTTCATTTCTAAGTAATATATTACCTGTACAATTCCTAATTTGTTAAGTTCACGTTGCATGATTTAAGATTCTTATAAAAAAATTTGCAACGGCTAATACCACCGCGGTACATTGCTTGTAGTTGAATGACTTGGTGGTCAATGTAACAAAACATGTGCTACTGCCAAAGTATGAGATACTGACTGCCGGTGAGAAGCAAGAACTGCTCAAAAGTATAGGGTGGAAGAGAAACAGGTAAAGTTTGTAATCATGTAGTAATTATTCATTTTGATTTTAGCTTTCAGATTGATTATTTTAATGCTGAAAGCGTAATACAATTGTAAAAACATAGCTTTTTATATTGATTATACCAGTAACTATTTCTTATTTTTGTTGTTCATTTTAGCTACCTCTCATACTATGGGCTGGAAAAAGGACAAGTTGTCAAGATCTCTCACAGTGGCGAGATGTTTAATTCGCTGGTAACCTATCGCTGTGTCGTGTAATAGTTCTGTTGCATTATGCTGCCATATATGAAACAATCACAAGTCCAATTTTATTGTTTTAGAACCTAACATACTTGCTAGAAAGATTACAAATGGATTGGTTATTGTTTAGCAAGGTCTATTGCGAGTTCATTCTATGGTGCCTATGTATGTTAAAAACTTGTGATGTTGGAAACTTTATGATACTGACAACATCACTTCTTATTAGGAGGCTTCATTATTCAATACTCCTACACTTTGAGAATTTCAAAAAGATATAGTTATAAAGGGTGAGTCATATAATTTTAACAGATGAAGTTTTCATATGTTTTTGTTTCGCTTGGAATATTTTCTCATCTGACTGTAAGTACAAAAGGTGTGAAGCAAAATTCCACTACCTGCATCATTACGAATATGGTAGCAGCGCTTATTAGACCGAATATGCTAACTCGCTAAGCTAACAGACTCATGGTTTCACAATACTAACAGTGAAGACACAATATTATCGTCAGACTAGCTATGGCATACAAAGAAACAACTGCATTTATAATATAATATGCACCTCGCATCTGTTTTTGGTCTCCTTGTTCAACCTCTGAAGAAAATTGGTCTATCTGGTGAAGGAAGGGATCCAAAATGGTGAGAAACTCTTGTTGAAAGAGCCATCAATTTAAGAGGTTTTCAAAATTAGAGCCTAATTTTAAAGATCTCAAAATTTACAGTCTAACATTTAAAAAAATAAATGAACTTCAAAATAAGTAGGTCTTATAAACCGAAGTTCCTCGAAACTAAATAAGAGTTTCAAGACCTCAACTTTTTCACTCTGGTTTTTTTACTAAGGGTGTTTTCAAGTTATTAAAACATGGCTTGTTTTCGAGTATTTGCTGTAGCTTGTTTTCAAGAAAGTTCAGAGGTGAAATCTGTGAATGCTCATGAAAATATCAGACTAGTTATTTGAGGTTTTGGAAACTCATCCTAGCTTCATACGATTGCATGATTGAATTGATTTTGGTTGAAATAGGTGAGAACAATTAGGGTTGTTTATATTTGTCTAAATATAAGTATTATGATGGTTTCATATATCACAATTTTTAAAAACTGGATTTATCTCGACTATTAGAACAAGTAAATTCTAATAGTTTTAAAGGGTAATAGTCATTTACCCCCTGCAATATAGGCAAGTTTTGATTTACCCCCTTTAAAAAAATAATTTTGGATTACCCTCCTGAAATTTTGGGGTACCCCCTAAGCGTGTAAAAACCAGGGGGGTAAATAAAAAAAAAAATTTACATAGGGTAATTTTTCTACCTGGGGGGCAAAAGGTAATTTTTCTACCTAGAGGGCAAAAGACTTAGAATTTTAAAATTTTAGGGGGTAATCTAAAAAATTTTTTTTAAAGGGGGGTAAATCAAAACTCGACTATATTGCAGGAGGATAAATGACTATTAACCCTAGTTTTAATTGACACAATTTTCAAGACTTGAGTTAAAGGTTTGTCTGAATACTATTATTGAATAGTATTATCTAGACAAAAATATGTGCTCGAATTTGACTCTCTAGACAAGATGAAAGAGGTAATTTTAAAAATTTATAAAGTTCAAGAGAAACATAAAAATTAATAAAATACTCATGTACAATCTAATTTATAGAGCTTTTCATGTTGGTTAATTTACCCTATACTTGTAAAGCAAGGAATTTACTTTGTCAATTTATAGGATATTAGATCATTAAGTCTACACTTGTCTCCTTCAAACCTACCAGACATGTATAGGTATTTGCAAGTTGCTTTAGCCATGTCTTTAAGTCAGAACACAAGTTCTTCATGTTAATATGTTTCTATCTAGTACTCTTATATAAGGGTGTGACTGATATTAATTCTAGAAAGACACAACAGTACTGAACCTGAGTTCTGACTTCAAGAACATGATTAAATGTTACAGGTGTAAATATATGATTGTTTTCTTCAGCCTCAAGTTGTCTTGATAGCACATTTGGGTGGTCTCTTGATCACTCTGAACAATCTCAACATGTTTATTGGACATCATGTACTTCATACACTTATGTATAATGTAGAAAAAACAACTCCAAAGAGGTTGAATGAGGGTCTCCATATGATCATGTTGTATGAGGAATGAGCGTTTATCATGACGTATTTTACCTTGGTCATATCCACATTTTCCTCCACTCCGAACACATTTTTTCAGGGTGATGTACCCCTCTACCTATACCTGTTCACTTCAGAATTCAACTAATGAGCCTTGTAAAGCTTTGAGGTCTTCGAGATCTAGGCGGAGTCTCTCTAAGGCATCCTGGTGGAGGATGTCCGCAAAACTTCCTATATGAAATATCACTTATTTAATTTCCCAATCATCACTCCTCACACCTCACAGTTATCATCACTTGGTCATTGTCATGGAGATGGATTCTAGAAGCATCCTTTCCATAGAAGGTGATCTCAGATTTCATAGTTTCTTACGCGCCTAGCGCAGGGCTGGCGGGTGAACCTTCTATGATCATGACTTGGCGTGCATATCTCCTACGAGCATAGTTAGTCTCTTTTCCCCCCAGTGAACCCTTATATTATAGTGTTAAGGGTATGACGCACAAGTTTGTCTTCATCTCCCTTTCTTGGATTTAGAGCTCCCAAGGAGATCTCTCCCTTGAGATCTTGAGCCTCCCGATGATTGGTTGGATCCGCCTCAAACGTATTTCTTTAGGAGATTTTACTGGATGAGGTGTTCAATCTTCTTCTTAAGCTGGTAATAATCTTCTATGTAGTGGCCCTGAACCTTATGAAATTTACACCACCCTTTAGGTTTAGGTCCCATAACATCTGATTTGGGGGCTGGAAGTGGAGGAATATCATGTGTAAGGAGGACTTCGCACCATATCTATTCATGAAGGTGTTCATGGGCAGGAATATTTTTGTAGACCTCCCGCTCCGATTAAAGGTTTCCTTTTCTTTGACAGGCGAAGTATATTGGCTTTGGTGTTGCTGTTGCGAAGAATTAAGATTGCCAGACATCCGCTCCTTAGCGTCCCTACCATTCTTCACTGTGTTGCTCTCATTTCCCTTTATGTAACATTTAACGTGTGTCAATACCTTTTCCTTGGAAGCGGAAGGTCTCTGGGCGATGGATTCATTAAAATGTTCGGCCATCAAACCATTATTGAAGGATCTTACAAACATCTCCTAGTTTGAGTGGATGCCCTTGGTAGTTTCCTCATTGAACCAATGAAGATACTCCTTTAAGGATTATGAAGGGCACTAACGAATTTTGAACAGACTGGTGGTTGGCATCTTCCCATGCTTACTGGATGAAAATTGGTGGACCAACTTTTTTTACAAGATCCTAATATCTAGTGAATGATAATCGTCGCAGGATCATATACCACCTCAGCATGGCGTCCCTTAAGGTGTTGGAGAGGAGTTTGCACTTTAAAGAGTATAAGGCTCAATGATCATTATCTACATGTTGTCATCTACATGTTAATGGATGTGACATGCCCTTGAGGGTCACTTCTTCCATCAAATTTTGTGAGTGAGGGCGACTTAAAGCTTTTTGGCATGGGGCCCAAAAATCTCGTTAGAGAGAGGTTGAAGATTAAAAAAATTTTGTCTCCATAATGATATTTGTCACATGTTGGCGTAATTGGAGGTTAAGGACATTGTTCTTCAAAGTTTGGTTGTGACGACTCAAATTGTCCATAGTGGCACACATCTCTATTATGGCGCATGGTCGCCTCCGAACCCGCTGTCGACTGGAGTTGTTGCTCGCCCGTTCACCATACTAGAAAGGATTGAGGAGGCAGACAGTGAGTTGGTTGCTGATTACTAAGGTGGCCGATGTCAGTTTTACCAGGCCCTATGGTGGACACCTATTTTAATTATTAAAAAAGTAAAATAATGGATAAACCTTTATTGTGTAGGGTTGTTTGAGACTTTAAAGTGTTTGATAGTGTTTTAGGGCTAACGCACATATGATTGTGAGAAACTCTAAATTTAGGTTTTATTTAGGTTTTCGTGAGAGATTGGAGATCCCTATTTCATTCCAAGGACAAGGTGTTTATAGAAAACTCGCTTCTTCATGGATTATCCCTTTTAAGACCCAATACAAGTATACTAATACAATATATGTAGTTTATCAAGGAATTAAGGCGTTCATCTAAGTTGATAAAAATTTAATCCATTAAATAATCTTGAGTATAAACAATAATATGAAATAATAACTTTAATTGACATATTCAAATAAAGAGTAAATAGGAAGTCCAAAATTAACCTTACTCATAACATCTTTTTATTATTACTTTTAGATCATTTAACAAGCCACCCCAAATGTACCTGACACCCCAAACTCAACGAATTGATTATATTAACCTTGCAAATTTTTCAATCATTTTCAAAAAATTCACTCAAAAATTTGCGCAAATTCCAAAAAATCCAGAGCGATACTGGAAATTTTGAAAACGGTAAGCTTTTTTTTTTCAGAAATTTTAAAATTTATGTGAGAATCCTTTTATTTTTTACCGGGAATTTATGAAATTCCGGTATTTTTGTATTCATTTATTCTAGAAATTTCAGAATTCATGGTATTTTGTTTATAACATTTTACCAGAAATTTATGAATTTCCGACAGTTTAAAAATTTTGGAATTTTCTTGGAAATTTCAGAATTTCTGGTGATATGTGGGAAATTTCAAAATTTATGGAAGTTAACTGATATTTTGTTTTGTTTTTTTCGTGATATGTGGGAAATTTCAAATTTTGGATTTTTTTTTGTGAAATATAGGGGAAAGGACGACACCATTGCAGGAAGGCCCACAGATAGATCGACAACCCAGGCTAGGACTGCTGAGGCTGAGTCTTCCCAGCTTCGGGATAGATGAGTAGTTCCAACCGGTTCACACCGGAAACGATTGGCTGAGCAAGGGCAGTTCCGCGAATCGCGTAGCACCCGACGCCGAGCGGTAAGATCAGACAAGCAACCCAGAGATGGTGCTGAGGTTGTTCATGCTCAAGAAGTGCATGTTCAGGATGTTCATGACCTAGCGGTCGAGACAGATGCGATACTTGTTGCTAATGAGGTGGTCCAGCCATATGCCCTTATTGCTGATGAGGTGGTATAGCCGTGTCGCCGCCACCTCCAACTGATGCCGATGACCAGCAGCGCCTATATATGATTGCAGTTATTATGGATAACCTCATGGGTTTGGTAAACCCATATGATGAGGTTTTTACTGGATTATCGCAGGCAACACACATAATCCATAGGGGACCTATTTAAGCATTATTATTATTATTATTATTATTATTATTATTATTATTATTATTATTATTGTTATTGTTATTATTATTATTATTATTATTATTATTATTATTTCTATATTATTTGTTTATTACGTGTAACATTACTCAGACATTTGCACAATATTTTTTTGTTAGATAACGTTTTGGATCTTCCATTGATGCATGATGAACATGATTTTACATTTGACAAAAGGTTACATAACGTAGACAGATGATTACATAATTTAAGAAAACAATAATAAATAAGAAAACCTAAACACTACACTACGCCAAACAAGACATTAGACAGCGCTTTTTTAGGCCTTAGACAGCGCTTAAAAGCGCTGCCTATGGTAGCGCTGTCGTAGGTAAAGACAGCGCTTTTTATTTATGAAAAAGCGCTCTCTAAAGTATACATTAGAGGGCGCTTTTTCAAGAAAAAGCGCTGTCTAATGTATGCCTATAATTTTAGTTATCAATTTTTCTATAACTTTAGAGGGCACTTTTTAGGAAAAGCGCTTTCTAAAGTCCCCCTTTAGACAGCGCTTTTTAAAGCGCTGTCTAATGTATGCCTTCAATTTTAGTTATCAATTTTTCTATAACTTTAGAGGGGGCTTTTTAGGAAAAGCGCTTTCTGTTGTGAACTAAAGACAGCGCTTTTTCTAGAAAGCGCTGTCTTTTCTCTACGTATAATTTTAATGATTTTTTTTAAAAATCCCATTTTAACCATTTTTTATGCAGAAACCTGTATAATTCAAGCCATTTCAATAAACCTGTATATTTCACATTTCCATTAACAATTTCTAGTATGGTTCATTAACCATTTCCAAACCGTTCACAAAACTATACTATCCCATTCACAAACCATTCACAAAACTATACTATCCCATAAATCACATAAACCACATAAAACTAATATTTGTGCTATACTATCCCATTCACAAACCATTCACAAAACTATAATATCCCATAAAATAAACCAATCACAAAACTATACATTCACATAATCCCATAAATCACATAAATAACATAAACCATTCACAAAACTATACTATCCCATAAAATAAACCATTCACAAAACTATACATTCACATAATCCCATAATCCTATACCTTATATATATAGGATCCTTTTTTCAATAAGGTATTCGCACAATTCCTCCTTAATTTCTTGCAATTTATCCTTCGTGTAATGAGAACACGCGTATTCATCAAAGTACTACATAACAAAACAAGATATGCATGATTTAGTTAAAAATAATAAATTATATGACATATCCGATAAATATTAAAATAAATCCTAAGTTATAAATCCATGCATAATGTAATAGGAATCTCTAATCGATCCATTTGAAGGATTTCTCTCATAAACCTCAAAACGAAATACCCGCAGTCTATGCCATTACGCTGACGAGGGCACTACACATAGACAAACAAATAAAAATTAATATATAGTTGTTTTGTGTTATCAAGTAGCATCACTAATAAGCAACATTGTGAAAATTAATATACCTCCACTTTGACCCATGTAACGTTGGTTGCTTTAGCCCGTGCTACTCGAGAATCTCTTTGTGCTCGGTATACGAGTATTGCCCTATAAAAGAAAAACGTAAATTTAGAACAATCTCACAAAAATAATTAAATATACAAATACACACGAATATTTCGAACAATCTCACTTACGTATCAACCACATCCTTCATATCCTGATATGTTGACCAATCAGTATCCAATGAATTTAGATAATAGACCACTTCTCTTGTAGGATTAATGGCAACCAACAACCAGTGTCCACTGTAAAATATAACAAAAGTTTAGATGGATAATTTCTACGCAAAAGATATAAATTAAAGATTAGAATGAAATTAGAATGAAAATCTTACCCGTTTCTAGTATTATACGGTAAAAGAAACAAACTTTCTGTCTTGCTGGCCATAAATCTCTCAGATAAGTGGTCTCTTACTAAAAGTGCATTCATACCAATTGTCGGTGCATTGACAAGGGTGCAAGAGAAGAAACGGAATCTGTTTGACAATTTCGTCCCCCACATAAATTTTTCATACAAGCACCTTAAATAAAAACATAATAAACATTAACTATTTTCATTGAAATGTGTAAATAAATTGTTCAACTAAATAAATAATATATTGATCGGAGTACCAGATGTATGAATGCATAACACCGATGCCTAATTCAATATGCTTGAAAATCTGCTCCATGTCCTCTCTTCCGATTATCTCGGAATGAAGAAAACCAAAAACACCTTCTTCCATGTCTATTTGACGAATAGCACCATCCATAAAATCTGACATTGCCATAAGTGTTTCTAGACACGACTAAAAGCGAGGAGGAGCTCTTTTTGTCTGCACGGTCCTAGTAGGAGCTTTTTTCTTGCTGGCCTGTTGTGAACCTTGAGCAGAAACCTAACAATCATATAAGTTAGGTAAAGTAGAAAATCATGAAACTTTTGAATTCGGATAACAGAATAACACTTAAAATGTACCTCTCTTTGTGATGCAACAGACTCGTTTTGCCGCAAATCCCCTTTATTCTTAGCTGCGGGTTTTGTAGGAGTCTAACATTACCATGTAAAAAATGTAAGTAATGATTCAGAATGATTTTCATAATCGTTCAGATTTGACATTTGAATACTAAGAGATTCGTAATGGTTTTCAACATACCTCATCATCTATGGAAATGAGGTCTAACGGTCATGCAACAAACGAACCTATTGCATCTCGCAGCAATGTAACCTCTGAAACCGAGTCAGGTATGGGTAGTACCGCATCCGTATCTAAAGCGATATCAACCGACACTTTCAGATGTCCATGAGGGAGCGGTTGATGGTGAAGTAACTCTCCCACATGGTTATGCACTTTTCCCTTGCCAACCTTGCGATAAGTCGGTAACGACAAATACAGCTGGCAAGATGAAATGCCCTGAAGCAATAATAAATATGTAACTGTTAATGTGTATAAAGGTCAATTAAAATAAATGTGTTAATTTAATTAAAATAAATATGTGCTAATTACCTCAGGAATTTTATTTTGACAATTGATACTAGCTTTGTCACTAATATCTTTCAAACCGGAACCGCGCTTTTCCGCCTCATATCTCTCTTTATCCTTTTGTAATTCACGGACTTGCGCCTTTAGTTCCTCCAAATCCTTTTGCAATTCTCGATTGCTGGGATTTTTTTTCTTTGGATACAAGGAAGATGGAGTCACACCAAATCCTTTACCTCTCACCCGGCTGGAATACTCCGGAACATTTAGTACTCGACTAAAAATGCTCCTGCAATCCTCCTCGCCTGTGGTTAAGGATTTAGATAGAGTCTCCTGAAATTCATTGACATATCAAAAATTATTAGTGGGGATTACAAATTAATTATATTTTAATAAAATTTCGATTAAATTAAAAACATAATGTTGTACTTACACATTCGTCATAAACATGCTGAACATCTTCCCTAACAACTTCATCCTTACCCACACGAGGTTCCTTCCACAAAACATGTCCCGGAAGTGATGATTCTTCACTTTTCGTCTCTTATAACTACACATTTAGTTAAATAATAAATTCATCAAGTATAACACAATAATATAATTAATAAAATAATATCATTAATATATACGTACCAATTTTTGCTGTAACCGTGCATATCCCAAACGCCCTTTTCTGTATGGATACGCGGGTTTTGATGCTCTTTGGCGATTAATGGCACTCAAATTCTGGATAAACAAGTTTAAGTCATATCAGAACAAACTAATGCAACAAGTATATAATACAATTAATAGACATGACAAGATAACATTACATTGAATTCTCCAGTTTTCCGTTTGGCTACAAACGTGCTCCATTCTTTGGGCTCAATCACGTTCGCATACAATTGTGGAAGTTCTGCTTCAACACAAATTTTATCCGCATCCCTAAGATATTTGTTTGATAATAAGGCTCGGAACCCTCTGAGTCTCTTTCCGGCCAACTGAAGACAATATTTTTTCCGACTTTCATCAATATTAAAGGACCTCTACAAAAAAACATACACATATAAACATAAAGTGTGTTAGTATAAGTAAATTAAAGACTTATCTTATCTTATAAACATATAAACATAAAGTGTGTTAGTATAAGTAAATTAAATTACCTGTATCTCAGTCCATATCTTATCTTTACCAGCTTTCAACTTTGGACTCCTCCAATTATCACTGGTAATTGGAATATGCTGACGGACAAGTGAACCAATGTATGAAGACAACATTGAACCGTTAGGCTCAATTAGTTGGTTCTCATCACTCCAATGTACATCAAACTTGATCCCTTTATCTCTAGCACGAATTATATTTTTCATAATAGTTATTCCACGTTTTATTTCACTTTCTACATTCGAAGGTTCATTCTGAGCTTCATTTACATCATGTGTCTCGTGTGTGTCGTCCTAGTTACTAGCCATTTGACCTGTAAGAAAGAAAAAAACAAAAATTAAATGACAGAAAAACTAAATTCATATAAAAGAGCAACAAATGAAAATAAATGAAAATAATGATTAACAATCCTTAAAAACAAAGGTTAAATTTTAAATAAAATAATGTTAGAAATAAAGAAATTTCAAATATTTAGGAAATAAAAACATTGGTTAATAACCTATCATAATCTAAATAAACAAATTAATTAACATAACTTAATCCTAAAAAATAATGTCTTATATATGCTAAAACAAAACAATCTTAAAATAATGTCTTATATAAACAAAACAAAACAAATATAAAACAAAACAAAACAATATTCTGTACTAATATCAAACAAAACAAGTTCTGTACAAAACAATCTCCAGACTTTAACTAATATCCATTAATATTCTGTACTAATATAAAACAAAACAAGTTCTGAGTATAATACTATGTAACAACAAAAGAGATTTCAAGAAACATGTTGTGTAATATCATGTAATAACAAAAATAAAACTTCTCATGAACACCAAATCGTAAACAGCAACAGAGGTTACTAACATAGCTACTTAGCTGCAACACAATCGAAGCGGTTCGCAATCGAATACGCAATACACGTGAACAAAACTTCTTATAAAACACTAACTCGTAAACAGCAACAGAAATGGAACATAAATATAATGTACAACAGCAACAGAATGACAACAACAACAACAACAATAGAACGACGGCAATGCTGACGGCAAGAATGAACGGCAACAACAACAACGACGGCAAGAACAATGTATGAAGCAAGAACAACAACAACAACATACCTCTTCTTTTCGTTTTCGTCTTCTCCTTCACGAATTCAAGAATGAACGATGGTTTTCGGTGACGGCAACGTTTTCAAAACGACGACTACGGTGACAACAACGTTTTCAAGAACGACGGCAATGAAAGCAGTTTCAGCATGCAAGAACGATTAAACGTCGCAAGGGTTTCAGCAGAAAGAACGGTCGAGAGCAGAAAATGAAAAGATGTTTCTGAAAATGATATGATATGTGTTTTATATTTTAATTCATAAATGACCTTATAGGGTGCTTTTCAAAAAGCACTTTCTTAAGTGCTACCTATGAGAGCGCTTTCCTTATAAAGCGCTTTCTAAAGTGAGGAGAATTTAAGACCTATAGCAGCGCTTTCTGAAAGCGCATTCTAAGGTTAACCTATAAGAGCGCTTTTTAAAAGCGCTTTCTAAGGTAAAACATATAGCAGCGCTTTTCAAAAAGTGCTTTCTAAGGTGGATTCTATTTATGGCATTTAACAGCGCTTTTAAAAAGCGCTTTCTAAAGTCTGTCTTTTACAGCGCTTTTTTTTAGCAAAATTTTTTAAAGACCTATAGCAGCGCTTTGTCCAGAAAGCGCTGTCTTTGTTGCGCTATCTTTGTCCAGTGTTGGCGTAGTGCTACCAGATGATTTTGGATGTTTCGACATCTTAATTATGTCATTGACATTTTTTAAAATCTTTGAATCTAACTCGACCAACCCCTTAGTGAGCCTACGACGAAATGATCTTCACATAACCGTCAAATCTTCACTGGTCTTCAACTCAATAAGGTTGTAATTGTCCCTTCCATTAGTATCCCTCCAATCTTCACAAAACTCAATCTTTCTCATTTTTTTCTGTTATCGGTATTAGACAACAATTCATTCAACTTAGATGTCAAGGCAGCGAGAGATGTGGTGCCATCCGAAAGCAGGAACTTTATAGGAAGTGCAACTTCGTTGAAGTACACTTCCTCCTTAATCAAAAACTGAGGAAGAGACATTTTGAGATATTTTTTAAACAAAAGACGACCCTTATTTATACAACTTTGAATTTATTATGGAACACAAAAAACGGTTGGTGCAATCACAACTGTCCAAAACTGTCGGCAAAATCCTAATAAAAATTAAGATAGATGATTAAGAAAAAAACTTCATAAAAAATTAACTAAACCTGTTTTTAATTCTTCATTCACATACGTAAATAATATGAGTTGGATTTAAAACCACTAAATCCAATCTAAATTGAACTAATACGTTAACACATTAAATTTTAGGGGTGGTTGAAAACATTAGTAGTAAAACTGATGCAAAAAATAGACATCCGTTGAGTATGGTTTTTGTATTCACAGGAGAAGGAAGACAAAAGAACTGAATCGAAATGTTGTTTGATGAAATGAATGGACCTTTACATAGTGGCTTATGATTCTTTCGTTTGATAAAAAGGTTTGAATTTTGAAAGTGCTGTTTGGTTAAAGACAAATTTGAATAAACAATAGCTACGCATAATTTAACTGTCACATGAAGCCATGAAATAAATAGCTTTTTCTGTTATTACTTTGTATAAATACAAAATCAATTAAAATAAAATACAAGCTAAGCCAAAATAATTTCCGTAGCCGGGAATTGAACCCGGAAATTCGACTTCAGAATTTAACCAAGTGTGCTACTACGGATGTGATGTTAGTTTCTTACAAATTGTATTATAAACCAAAAGTCGTAATTGATTTGTATTAATAGAATACACCATAAATGTTAGGTAGATTGTTCTCTTGATGACTGCATAACTGTATAGACCATCGTTAGCCTACTGCAAAAGAGATTCGAAACAGTCTGAATAACTTCTGCCTACTTCATGTTAGCCTTAGCAAACAAAAATTCTGGCAGCTGCAAGAGTTGCCGGAAAGAGGGTGAATGTCTTACTTCAGATGAATCTCGATTTTGATCCATAGGTATATAAATTGTTAGTTTATTTAATGAGTTGCAGAGTTTGATGGTGCATAATATGAATGCATTTATTGAAGTTAGAATTGTTTGACATATTTTATTTGAGGAATTAACCTACCACCCTCCCACTTATATTTAGCATCTCTGGTGAAATTTCATTTTTGTCTTTTAAAATTTTTTAAAAATTATGAAATTTACATTGATATACCGGAAATTTCGCGATATATATTACAAATTTTGGAAATTTTCATTTTTTTCTACTGGAAATTTCAAACTTTCCAAAAAAAATGTTTTTTTTACACTACCACCAATTTCGAAATTGGTGGTACAATACTGAAAATTTCAAAATTTTCGATATAATACCACCAATTTCGAAATTGGAGGCCCTGGTCCAATTTTTAAAATGAGCTTCAATAAAAAGGAAGGTAATTTTTTTTTAATAATACATTTAAATAGTTAAAATATAGATATCATGAATCGAACCATTGACCTTTTTCTTGGAGGCGCTGGGCGATAGGCCTCCTTGCCTGTGCCCAAGGCCGGCCCTGTGAGTCATATAATTTTAATAGATGAAGTCTTCATATGTTTTTCTTTCCCTTGGAATATTTTCTCATCTGACTGTAAGTACAAAAGGTGTGAAGCAAATTTCCATTACCTACCTTATTACAAATATGGTATCAGAAATTTATTCTCATCAATGTGTTTTGCAAATGAATAAAGTTTCTAGAAATATTTTAAGTTTTAATTTAGTTAAATTTTAAAAATAAAAAATAAAAAATAAATGTGTTAAAATAACATAAAAGTGAGAAGTTATGGTGGCAACCGTACTTTTGTTTTGTTCATGAAATTGAAGGCTCTTAGGACAAAAATCAGAGGGTGGAACAAAAGTGTTTTTGGGTGGATAGACACTAGTATTGAGGAGAACAGGGAGTTGCTAAATAATACAGAAGACATCTTGATAGACATTGACGAGTCCATGAGAGAACATCCTCTTAAGATGAGAAAGAATGCTGAAGACGAGATGTGGAAACTATTGAGAATAAAGGAAAGCCTTCTACATCAAAAAGCAGGAACAAAATGGATTGAAGATGGTGATCAGAATACTGCTTTTTTTCATTCGACAATCCGACATCGTAACTTGTTGAACTCGATTAATAAAGTGGAGAATGAGGACGAAACCATTGAAGATGTTGAAGGGGTAAAGAAGGCGATTGCGGACCATTTTGAAAAGAGACTAACGTTAAATGGGAGGCCTCTCACTCGATTAAAGTCTAAATTTTTCGCGAAAATTTCAGAACAGGACGGATTCATGTTGGAAGCTGTTTTTACAGATGCAAAGATCAAAGAAGCAGTTTTTCAATGCAATGGTGATAGAAGCCCAGGCTCCGATGGTTTCAATCTGGAATTTTTTCAAAAATGTTGGGACATTGTGGGTTATGACTTTATAGGCTGTATTAAAGAATTTTTTGCTGAAGGAAAACTCCCAAAGGTGCTTGCGTCTTCCTTTTTAGTTCTCATCCCCAAGAATAGCATTCCAAGTAGTCTTGATGATTACCGTCCAATTTGTTTAGTGGGGTGTGTGTATAAGGTGATAACTAAATTATTGGCTGGCAGGCTTATAAGTGTAATGAACAAGTTAATATCTCCTTCACAAACAGCATTCGTAGCAGGTAGGAACATTCTTGATGGTGTTCTTGCTCTGAATGAAATTGTAGATTATTCAAAAAGGAGCAATCATAAGAGTTTAATCTTTAAAGTGGATTTTGCGAAGGCATACGACTGTACGGAATGGGAGTATATTCGTCAGGTTATGAAATGCATGGGGTTCGGGAGTAAGTTTATACGATGGATAGAGGGGTCAGTGTTCAATAGCTTTATGTCGGTGCTTGTAAATGGTAGTCCTTCGCGTGATTTTCAGGTTACTCGTGGGCTTAGGCAGGGGGATCCTTTATCACCATATCTTTTTGCTATGGCTGCTGAAGGATTGGCTGCAATGATTAAGAAAGCTGAGGAAGTTGGTTTATATCAAGGTCTCAAAATTAATCATAAGGATTCTATTAAATTGCTTCAATATGCTGACGACACGGTTCTTATCGGGGAAGCTACTTGGAGAAATCTCTGGGCATACAAAGTAATCTTGAGAGGATTTCAACTAGCGTCTGGACTTGAGATTAATTTTAATAAAAGTAGCATTATTGGCTTTGGTGTAGAAGATTCTTTTCTGAAAGCTGGTGAAAGGTTCCTTGCGTGCAAATGGCAAAAGTGTCCGGTTAAATTTCTTGGTGTACGAATTGGCGGGAATCATAGGCTGTTATCATTTTGGAAACCGGTGATTCTCAAGGTTCAAGCTAGATTGGCATATTGGAAAGGAAGATTTTTATCTATGTGGGGCAGAACTACGTTGATCAAATCAGTGCTAACAAACTTGCATATTCATTACTTGTCATTTTATCGGATGCCGTCAAAAGTTACGAAAATTATAACATCACTGCAGCGGAATTTCCTTTGGAATGGTTCTGCTATTAAGAAAGGCATTGCGTGGATCTCTTGGAGGACGGTTTGTAAACCTAAGGAGTTAGGGGGTTTGAATATTATGGACATTCAATGTTTGAATGAGGCCTTGCTTGCGAAATGGCTATGGAAAATATTGAGTTTGCAGGATTATATTTGGGGCGATATACTGCAGGCAAAATATGGTACTGTCATGGAAAGGTTAGTGAGTGGAGAATTCAGTGCAGGTTATGGAATGTCTTCCTTATGGTGGTGGGACATGGTGCACCTTGCAAATAATTTTGGTAATGATTCCTTCTTTTCTCATCTAGATGTAAATGTTGGTAATGGGGAAACAACTGCATTTTGGCAAGCTCCTTGGTGTGATAGCAGGTCATTAGCTGTTTTGTTTCCGGAGCTTCATAACATAACAGCGATGCCCAGAAGCTTGGTGATTGATAATGGTAGGTGGGCTGGTGATGTTTGGCTGTGGAATGTGGAATTTAGTCAGGGTATTGAGGACCAACAATTAATCCAACAGCTGGCTAGATTCAATCTTTTAATTCACAGTAAAGGGCTTTGCAAGGAGAACAGGGATGGAATTTCTTGGTACCTTAAGTCAGGGACTGATGCGGGTTTTTCGGTGCATTCGGTGTATGAATTTTTGTATAATTCGAAGATTATTCCTGGTGATATGTCTGCTGCATTTAAATTGATTTGGTTAGCTTCATCACCAATCAAAACGGTAGTATTCGGTTGGCGGTTATTTCACGATCGACTTCCTACATGTGATAACCTTCATCTTCGTGGGATTATTTCTTCTCCTCATGACACAGCTTGCCCCGTTTATTTTCAAGTCATAGAAACGGTGTCTCATTTATTGTTTTATTGCCCTAAAGTTATCTTGCTGTGGAGGAAAATTCTCGGATGGCTTGGTGTTACGGTTTCCTTGGATGGATCAATGATGGAACACTTTAGAGGCTGGATTTCTTCCTTAAATATTGAAGGGGTAAGTGTAAAGAATGCAATAGGCTTGTGGCTGATAGTTTGTTGGTCTGTGTGGAAAGTCAGGAATGATATTCTATTTAATGATGAGTTTTGGATAGAAGAGGAAATAGTGCAAAAGATCATGTTTATAGCTTGGAGGTGGATTGGTAGGAAATACAATTTTACATGTAATTACTATGATTGGTTCAAATCGCCTATAGATTTTTTGTAATGGCGGTTGATCGGTTGGATTTTGTAAATGGGTTGGATACCCCTATTGTATCCTTATTTTGAATATAGTTGCTTATTAAAAAAAATGGTTGGTTATTTTATATTCTCATAGGAATGTAAGATTCTCATCCTTTCTTTGACATGTGAATAAAAATGAAGAAATTAATAAACAAAACATATTTCTGAGAATAAAAAATACCTGAGCATAAATTATCAAAACTTGAAACAAACAAAGAAATATGTGAATTCCAATGTCTTATTCCTTGGAATAATATTTTAATTTTATTTAAAAAAGAAACTTTTTTCAAGAATAATTTTTTGTCTATTTTAAAATAATATTAAATTATTTTCAAACTTTTAAATAAAAAATTGTTTTTTGAAAATATTGAATTAAAATTTGTTTTCAAAATATAAATTAAAAAAAATATTTTTTTATATTAACAAAAATATAAATCTATATGTTCTCGAAATTACATAAAAACCCCTTTTGGTTTCCTATGCTTCAACGTCACTTGCATTTTCAAAATGTTTCGCCTACTACTGCTTCAATGCACCCTTCTGCCTTCCTTCTCTTTCTATTAAATAATAATTCTTATTTCCCATGCAAACACCATGCTTTCTAATTCTCAATTAATGTTCTGCAGTCTACTTGTTTTGCTTTTCCATTTCTTTGTCGCCTACAACATTTTTTTTACTATTATTATGGAAGATTTACAATATCAAATGTCTACCCAATTCATATTTGGTGAGCTGTTCAGAACCATGAGTGTCATTTTGGTTTGATGTCTACATACACTACTTTCCCCAATACACTTCGTTCTCCCATTATCTCCACCATTCATTTTAAACCCATTTTCATCTATTGTTCCTCTGTTTTTCCTTTCCTTTCTTCCATCCTTCATGGCTCGATCTTTTAAGAAGATCAGCGACATCAACGACATGAAAGAACTGTGGATGGTCGGAGTTAGCATACACCATAAATGGTCGGTTATTTTGAACAACAAGGAGCACTTCAAAATCATCGTCGTTGATAAAGATGTAAGTTAGCCTACTGATTATGTTCTCTTTTTTTATGAGATACATGTAGCATTTGTTGATTTGAAATGATTTAATTGCCCCATGTTTTTTTTCTTCTAAAATATGTCATTTGTGAGTTATTTCGTCCATATTTTATTTGTTTTATAAAGATAATCATCCATTTCAATACTGCTTTATTTGTTGCACCTTTATTTCTCACGCTTTTTTGCTTAAATATGTCATTTTTGTGTTATTTAGTCCATTTTGTTTTTCCTTTCTGAAGATAATCATCCATTACGAGTTGTAAAAGACTTCCATTATGGGGGCTTCATAATTACATTAAGGCTTGAACACTCCTATTGTAGTTAATAATATGATTTTTTATGGCCTTTGTACTTTCATTGTGTGACAGGGGACTGACATACACGTCGTTGTGCCTACAACGTATATGTCGGCTTTTAATACAATGTTAAAGGTAGACCACACTTACACTATATCAAACTTCAAGGTTTTGGCTAATGATTTGGTGTTCAAGCCCTCTTGCCACAAGTATATGGTGAAGTTCAGCGGAGGGACATCCGTTTGTGATGTTAACAAACATGTCATTCCACCCAAAACAAACTACTTCATCAGTTTTGCTGATATCATGATTGGGCACTTTAAGAAGGATGTACTCATAGGTGACAAACTTTGTTTATGCACTTTGTTTATGCGTGTATCGATGAATGTTTTCTTCACTTTTTTGTTATACCTTTTGAGCTTACAGTTTTTTCAGACATCATATGAATGGTTCAACATTTTTTGGACGCAACACGTGAGAAACAAGCCAGAGCAAGATGGAAGGAACCATTTTAAATATTGATGAAGGTTGATATTCGTCACCACCGGTTCAACATCAGCACTAACAATAATAATTCCAAACACCAACTTCTAAAGATCATCAGTAAAATCATAAACCTTATTACCAATTGTGAGCTTGAAGGTAGATCCAAATCTATCGTGCATTCCCAGAGTAGAACAAACAAATGAGATCTTTATTGTAGTCTTGTAAAAGCTTCAAGAAGTGGTTGATTTGTTGATGCTCGACAAGACGAGCAATCTCCGGAATGTCCAAGGAGCCAGCAACAACGTGTTTCCAAACATGCTGCTTCATAACAAGGCAATTTTGGTGTTTCTCTTCAAATTCCTTAACACACATAGAAGAAACCAACAAAAATGCGGTATCTAGAACGGTAGAGGATGTGGTAGCCTTTCCCTTACCCTCGAGATCACTCTTGTTTCTTGCAATCTTTGATGCCATGGAGAATTTTCAAAAAGAGTTCGCACGATAAGTGTTTAACAAAATGTGTGAAAAATTAGTGAAATTGTTTTATGGATATATGAGTACCCACAAACCTAAACTAGAGATAGAGATACTTAAGCACACTAAGATGACAATGAAACCTAAAAATGAATGCAAATTTGGAGTTTGGAGATCTTGGGCGTGATTTGAAATGTGTGAGGATGAGGGTTTTATGGAAGAGGAAATCTGATAATAATGAATGGGTGTGCTGATTGAATGAGGAGGCTTAATGATATGTAGTAAAATGGAGTGTTGGATGAGTTATGGTGAAGGAAATTAAGAGGTAAAGTGAAGGAGACAATGACAAATGAAATTTATCAAGAGCCAAGTAGAAATGAAGAGGTGTGGTGTTGGATGCATGTATAAAGAGATAATGAGGAATGAAAAAAATGCATAAAACGTGTTATGAGCCAACCTGTTGGATGCATGTATCGACCTGAACAAGTCATGAGTCGACACGTTAGACACATGTGTCGACACATACTGAATCAAATTTTAAAAATTCTAAATATTTATTTAATGAGTCGACCTATACGAGACATGAGTCGACACATGAAGTCAAACAAGTGAATAATATGAAACATAAGGTTTTTGGTCAACCTTGAAAGACTCGAATTGAAACATGCATGAAGAGTTTTTAAGAGACACATGCAAATGATTATTTTTCATAATTTGATAGTAATTAGCATGCAAACACACATATGTAAGCATAAAATATTAACAATATGGAATACACGTGAAGATATTAAGATGAAGTCACTATAAATATATAAATTGAAACACGCCATGGTTATCAATTAAAGTTTTTGGAAATGAACACTCATAACGTGTATCATACACCAAGTATATCACACACCTTTGAAGAATATACAAGTAAACGAAAGAACTTACTTACAAAGTGAAAATGGAAACGATATTACCTCATCGTACAAAGTGAAGGAGGATGCACATGCATTTCACAAGGAACTTCTTGAAAAGTATTTTCGGTGGGTTATTTTATCGTATCCACAGGGATTGTGTTATCAGATATATAGACGCTCTCCGTTCAATAGTTTAACGTTCTAAGAGAAAAGTTTTTAAAGAGTTCTTGTTTTGTAACATAATTTTTGTAGCAAAGAGTAAACTAGAAAATGGATGTTTTGTTTTAAGAAAAGCATGTCAAGATTAGATCTTGTTAACCCCTTTCATATGTATCCAATTAATCAAGCATGTGAACTTAGTTTCGATCAATACAATCGTGTATCCTCGCAAATCCGTTTATTTCTAAAGTGGCTTCGTGGGTATTATTGTTTTAATCGCTAGATGATTTCTCGAAATAACAATCAAAACAATAAACATAAAGATCGATACAAAGCAAATATTAACTTTCAAATCTATGTCTAGAGTTTGTTGGTTAATAGATGAAGAAATTAGATCAAGAATTGGAAAATCTATGTCAAGAGTTATTCAAACCATAAATACAACATTAAAAGCAAAGATCTTCATCATCTATTGATCATAAACCTTGTTCACATACAAAAGATCAAAAGAAATACATAATAGCAAGGTTAACTACCTCTAATCTTGACACAAAATGTTTAGTTACCCATCACCATGGTAGCTTGATCAACAAGTAAAATAGAAAGCTTTGCTAGCATCAAAATCGAAGAATCGAGGATTGATGCTCCAAAGATTTGATTCTCACTTCTTCTTGAGTTTTTAAGCTTTTTTGACCTAAAAACCCTTTCTAATCTCTAAAATGCTGAAAAGTGTAAAAGTTACAAGAGATTGTGAAAATATCTTCCAAGGAAGATATTTATAGCAAGTGCATAAAATGCAGTAAGTGGTACCGCGCTAAGTGCCATCAGGAGCGCGTTAAGCGTAGTCAGTAAAATAGAGGCAAAATCCCTGAAAGCACGCTAAGCGCGGTTGAAGGCCACTTAGCGCAGTTGAGGGCCTTAGCTACTGCCTCAACAACAAAAATGCATAAGGCAAGAGCTTATGTTTTGGGTAATCTTCTGCCGACCAATAGATTTCACCTTGTTAACATCCTCAGTGGCGTTAAGGTGGTCGTACAGAAACCTAAGCCCGTCAAAGTTGTTGGACCAAAATTTAAACTCCCCGGATGCAACATTATCCACAGGAACTCGCATAAGAGGATTGATCTCCATGATGGCCTGACGGACTTCATCGGTCATGAGGGTTTTTAACCTCTTGGGAACACCTTGCGAGGTCTCTTCTTGGGCTGGAGTATCAGATGGTTGAGGTTCACTCTTACTTGGGGTCGCCTTTGCACTAGCACCCCGTGTCCGTTTTGGTTGTCAGATTTCCAACCCGCCTATATCCGATTTTGAAGAGGCAGTCCCTCAGGATCCTCTCCGAGTAGCACGAGCCTCCAGCATTAATTTCTTTTGTTCAGCTACTGATAATTTAGTCATTGTATCTGCAGAAGAAGTTGTAAACCTTAGAACGAGAATAATTAAAAGAGTGGACAAATAATAGGCAAGCAATTACCCAGGAAGGCGAGTAATTGTGCATCACTTAATGGTAACAACTCCTTAACCTTCATCATACGGAAATAGTCAAAAGCAATCAGAGATTGAGTTTACAGTTCACTCAGTTTCTCAAAGTTAAAACCAGTGATTGGCAGGGGATTCTCGACCCAATAAAAGGGAAAGCGGGACTGGCTGTCCAGAGCGTACAGCACTTGCGGACACCTCGGCCCACTCTTTACCCTTAAGAATCAGTTCTTATAATTCTTATAATTAGAAGTGTACGGATGGAGGAAACTCCGCCTGGGAATTCCACTTATTTGTATCCAACTACAATTGTCGACACCTTTCACCTCAAAGAAGGAGAAAAATAGACCAATTGTGGGGGTGATATCCAAAACCTCGCAAACTCGTTTGAAAGTCTTTATAAAACCCCAACTGTTGGGGAAAAGTTGGGAGGAAGTTATGTTCACGGCTTGTAACACACCCGCCTCAAAATCAGAAAAAGGTATTTTTATATTAAAATCCTCTAGAACCCCAACATAGAAGTAGAAAAAGTCTTCTTTAACACCTTTGGGACGGAGTATGCAAACACACTCTCCGGGAATACACGATTCTAGGACAACATCATCTTCGGATCCAGTTGAAGATATTTTCCTTATGGACCGAAGTTTCGCGATTTCTACGTCATCAAAGGTACTATTCTTATGATTCATGGCCTCAAGATCAAATGGAGCAGCAGTCGTCATAGAAGCCTCTACAAAAGTTGAGGAAGATGAGCCAGAATCAAAATTATTCCTAGAAGTAAGAACATCGCCATAGATTTCGTTCATGACTCGTTTATACTCCTCTGGCCCTAAAGCACTTCCTATTTCCCACATGCATTGTTCTCACAACTCCTTTCTCTCCATGGCATTCATATGGACTTCACTACTACTATACTCACCGTCTCGTTTACTAAAGACTACCCTACTTTCTAAAAACAAAATTGAAGAATAAGATAAGAAGCAGAAGTAGTGGAAAAATACCTGCGAGTAAAGAAGCCTTGGAGATTAGAAAGCATTCTGGTTGATAAAGAAGGAAAACAATTTGGATGTAGAAGTAAGAAGAGGGGAGAGGAGGATTCTAATAAAAGACATGAGACTACCTAGGGAGCAACCTTTAATAGTCATCATTATATTAGGGAAAATGAAAGGACACGAACCTCCAAGAAATTTTTGACACGTAAGGACCTAAGAAGAAAAGCCGACCTATAACCCGACACCTAGTAAATATATCTGGGCTTATGTTACTGCCGAGTACTGCACCCATATAAACGGATATAGTACTCTGGGGGCTTATGTACGTACCAAATATATATGATGCCGAGTTGAGCAGTCGGATGAGGGTACGCACGAACTAGACTATGGTAGAAGGAAAGATCATACAATACAGAGAGCTAGACAAGCATTATACACAACCCGGCCCGATCATGGAACCCGACTCCCATCAGCCGAGTTATTACAAGGCCGTGTACTATGCCCCACTAACCCGACACCGATGCCGGTCATGAGCTCAACAAGGGTCATTCCAATAGTTGTAACAGCGGTGGTGCATCAATGCAGGCGTTATCCTGTCTTCAAAGCGTGCATTCGTGAAGAAGAGTTACAACAATGATGGTCATGCAACGTCAGAAGGCCAAGAGGCTTCTCTTAATGGCAAGGCTTAAATGAAGGTAGAAGAAAGCTATAAAAGGGGCTCCCACATGAGGGATAAGCAAGACACATTCATCTTGAGACAATATACAACACCTGTATAGCTCTCAAATTCCCAAACATACTCTATAGTATAAACAACGTAGCTCTCCTTGTCCAAAATAAGGAGAACTAGCACTTTTGGTGGTCTAACCATTTTTGGCTAGAACAGTGGTAACTGGAGGTTTGTTCAACACGTTCGAGGCACTTGATTCGACTTGAATCAAGGGGAGAGAAGACATAGTATCAACATCAATAATTAGGCTTGAGTGTGTGGTGACTATTACTTCTCTTGTATAAACTTTTGCAACAAGATAATACATATCTTAATTCTAGTTTTTAGAATTGGGGCAGACGTACCCGAAGCGAGGACGAAGGGGGAACTGTCTAAACAAATCTGGTGTTGTTCTCTCTTTCTCTATCTCTTTATTTTGAATTGTTCGCGTTTGGGAAAAATCAATTGATCGATAAATTTCTGCTGTCGTGTAGTGCTGAAAATGTGTTTTGAAAACTCATTACAATCACTTGGATTGTAATAGCAAAAATTCTGCACTAACATTTCATAGGAAATAATACTTGAGGTGTTTCACACACCAAGTGTTCGACGAATTGATCGCACAAAAGATGTTTTTGATATTGTCAAATTAAGTTTACACTTTATAAGTCATTGGAAATTGGATAAACTTAAGTGGTATTTTTTGTATTGATTAATCCTCAAACTATTGGTTTGATTTCTCATTAAACTTGTTATTCCATTTGGTTTGTCGCATATCCTATCTTTTCGATAACGATTCGCTTAGATGACTTGGTTCCTCAACCGCTTCCGTACCTTTTTTTTTTAAATAAGTTTTTAAGCGCCGACTCTGTTTAAGAATTAATGATTTATTCAACCCCCTTCTAGACCATTGCCATTGTCTAACACACTCCTCCTGAAGTTGTTGATGTTCTCATAGATCTTGGAATGCTAATTGATCACGTAACTATAGATCTAAATCGTCGAAGAGATGTTGCCAACGAAATTCAAAACATAGTGAGCACCCAAACGGATGAATGAGAGGCTGCAACTGAATCCACCAACAAAGTTGATGTGTTGGAGCAAAATTTTAAGAAAAGTCAAGAAGAAATCACAACTTGCTCTAACAACATTGCTGCCTGGGAGAAACAAATCAAAGAATTGCAAGCAAAAATTAAGAAGGAAAAAGAGCGCGGACAAGAGATTCGAAAACTCGACCGCTAAGAACTCGACAAAGAAATTCAAGTCGGAGTAAATCGTGCCGATCGAGCTTAAGCTTTGGGATAAGAGATTGACACTCTCAATTCGAACAAAAATTGATCGTCGTCTACTTCTCTTAAAACGAAGTACGAACGCATGAAAGCCTCTCTACCTTTTTTTATTATCTTGCTTGTTTATTTGTGATGTAATTTGTTGAAGTTTATTTTGATTTTGGATTTTGTGGTTTGTAATGACTTAGCCATTTTGGCATTTAATTTAATTTACCATTTTGGCTATAAATTTTACATATAAATTATTTCGCTAATATCATAACTTCCTAAAGCATGGGCTTATATCTCTTCAGATATTTCCCATTTACTCTCAGGAGTCTTTGATTCTCAGGTAGTTCCTCGATTTCATACGCATTATTAGAAAATAACTGCATAACTTGGAATAGACCCTCCCATTTTGGGGACCACTTACCCAGTGTTCTATCTTTCTTATCCATAAGCAAGATCACTTTCCAAACTAAGTCTCCAGTCGAAAATGACTTAACCCTTACTTTCTTATTGTACGTGTTGGAGGGCAATTTGGGGGTCAACAAGGGAGCATTTCTTATTTAGGACACACCTTTGTGAGAGACACATCACATACTCACCTAAAACCTTAAGGTGATTGGTGTGTGCGTTCTCTCACTTATATAGTGTTCAATCTTCCCTTTTCTAATCAATGTGGGACTTCTTCCTCACACTTGATTCTCAACACTCCCCCTCAAGTGTGAGTTTATACACAATACTCCCCCTCATGTGGAAGCTCTCTCTTCCACATACACTTGTATCACCGTTGAACTCAACGGAACACCTTCTACCCACACCTGCGGGAAGTGTTTCGATACAAGAGTGTTGAGAATCAAGTGTGAGGAAGAAGTCCTACATTGATTAGAAAAGGGAAGATTGAACACTATATAAGTGAGAGAACCCACACACCAATCACCTTAAGGTTTTAGGTGAGTATGTGGTGTGTCTCTCACAAAGGTGTGTCCCAAATAAGAAATTTTCCCTTGTTGACCCCCAAATTGCCCTCCAACAATGGTATCAAAAGCCTGGTATGTTAGGGGAGATTTTTTCACTAGGGAGCATTGATCATTGTGGAACCTCATTTGATTTGGAGCAACACCTTTGTGAGGGACACACCACATATCCACCCAAAACCCTAAGGTAATAGGTGGGTGGGTTCTCTCACTTATAAATGCTCAAATCTCCACAATTCTAACCAATGTGGGACTATTACCCACACTACTCTACTCACACTTGCAACATTCTTAACACTCCCCCTCAAGTGTGAGTTCACAATGCTCCCCCTCAAGTGGAAGCTCTTTCTTCCACATACACACTTGTACCGCCGTTGACACTCTTCAACGAGACACTCAACCACATCCGGGACACCTACCCATGTGGGATACTTTCGATACAAGTAAGTCGGTCCCTTTCTCGAACCAGGCTCTGATACCATATGTTAGGGGAGATTTTTTCACTAGGGAGCATTGATCATTGTGGAACCTCATTTGATTTGGAGCAACACCTTTGTGAGAGACACACCACATATCCACCCAAAACCCTAAGGTAATAGGTGGGTGGGTTCTCTCACTTATAAATGCTCAAATCTCCACAATTCTAACCAATGTGGGACTATTACCCACACTACTCTACTCACACTTGCAACATTCTTAACAGTACGCATTTTCTACTCTCCTTTTCTGCCTTCTCAATAATTCCAAAGCACTTAACCTTTCTTCATCCAAGTCGACCAACTCATCGAATATCATGTTCCAAGAAGTTTCAGATAGCAGTTTGTTCTGTCTTTGGACTCTAGTTGATTGAAGGTAAACTTCGACTGGTAACACTGCACAATGTCCAAATGTCAATCGAAAATGTGTAGCCACTACTAGGAAAATAAAATTTAGAGACGGGAGAAATCTGTCTCTAAATGATGAAATTTCTGTCACTAATGTTGTTAGAGACGGATACAGAGACAGATCTAGTTCCGTTGTTGAATTTTTGGTCTCAAAAGGTTTAGAGACGGGTTTAGTATACCGTCTCTGATGAGAGACCAATATATTCCGTCTCTAGGGATTAAATTCCGTCACTATTATTTGAATATAAAACTTTCTAATTCCATATCTATAGAGACTGAATAAGAAATCCCTCTCTAATAATATATTTTTAGAAACTATTTTATATCTAAACATTATCTCTAAAATATTACTAGCGCTTTCTATTTTCATTTACAAACAAATGAATAACAATTTATTATTTTATTTTTTCATTAAGGATAAAATGTTAGGAATTGGATATCATTAAGTAAACATTATATAATATAAAACTTTAATTTAATGTTGTCTAAAACATAATAATATATTTGATTAGCAAAAAATACAAAATTTATAATAACTAAAGCTAAAATTTCTTAAACTATCTATTTTGCGCTTCCAGTTCTTAAAGCATCCTCCACCCTATCTAACATAACATAGCATGCTCTCTCCACTTTGCGTGATGTATTGATATACCGCTAACCACTTTTTCAAACCTACAACAATATGAATGTACTATAATAAATTCCAGGTCTTTAAAGCAAAAGAAATTCTTCATATGTGTGGTCAATCACTGTCAAGAATACATCCCTCTCCAAAATATCATATCATGCACTAATAAATGAATTCAGCCATAAACTAGAAAATTTGATAAAATGTTTAATTAGAAAATCAATACAAATTCAATTACCAAAAAGAGAATATCGACATATGTGTACCTTAGACACATCTAAGCAATATATGGCCTTAACAATTTTGGTATCCTTTTTCATTCACATATATGTAGTCTCTACAACGCCTCTCAAATATGCTAGCCTTTCTTTAAGAATATTGGCAAAGTCTGAGACAATTCAATCTTGTTTCTGTTTGACCATCAGCGTCACTCATTCTGCATCCACTAACCATTTCCTACATAAATTGTTGCAAGAAAATAAATAAACATAAATAATTAGTCATATACTAAAAACAAATATTGAATGCCATAAAATGGTTATTTTGCACCAGTAAAAAACATTAGTTACAATATAACTGTCATAGATGTACTGGTACATCTACTCAACACATTTCAACTTATCCCTATAAAATACTAGTACACTCAAAGATAAAAGTGAAATATAGTCAAATACTAATAGCAGTTCTAGGATACAAGCAAACCCAAATAAACATAAAAATGCATCTGCACAACTTCTTTTCAAGTTCAACTTCAAAACATTGTTCACAGTGAATCTGCTTTACCACATGAGGCACCACAAATAGCAACAAGAGAAGATATTATAACTTAAAAGGAAACAGGTACAACATATGCAAAATTTCTAAGGTGTGCATAATCAATGGTAAAATACCTTTAGTGGATTATTATTGTCTTAGCACATTTTACAATTGTATATGCCACTACATGTAGAAAATTGCTTCGGTTCTTCATTTGTCTCCCTCTTAACCTGCATTTAAGGAAACACAATCAGAAATGGAGAAGAACAAATTGAGATCTGAGAGGAAAGAATTGATACCCCATAAGGAACTGAGATGAAGATGTAGGAATTAGATTCCAAAACAAATCTGAGACCGTCAAAACTGGTTCAGAACAATATCACCGCAACACATATTTGGGAGAAGCAGAGAACCGGAACTAAAATGAGATGAAGTGGTTTTGAGTGATTGAGAGATTTCGAGAGAAGAAGGGATATGGGGATTAAGGGATTCCAAGAGATGGGCTGAGAGATGAATGAAGGGTATCGATTCAAAGGGATTTTGAGAGATTAGGGATTTTGTTGGGTGCAATTAGAGAGGGTGTGATTGAAAAATGGGGCTTTTGCTGAAACATGATGGAGGGAAAAGTTGGATGTTCTCAAATTTTAGAATTTTTCAGTGAAATTCAAGAGGGAAAAAAGAAAATTTGTGACCGAGTTAAAACGATGTGGAGAGAAGTTGGAGCGTACTGAAAACTTTGGTGGCCTTAATTATATTTCTAAACCACTTTTGATGAAGTAATGTTAATTAGTATTAAAAAGATTGTAACCTTCTTCGGTTATTGTTTTGATACCTGTAACATTCATTTTTATTTTAATTTTAATTTTATTATTTTGAATCTAAATTTTAACATTCTTATGAGAAAAAATCTCAACTAACACTAGTCCCACATATATCTATTTTTAATTATTTTGTTGTTTTAAAATAAATAAATTTTACAAATATTTTTGAAAATTTTAAATTCTTACAAAAACACAAAAGTAAAACTATTATTTAGAAAAATAATAAATTTAGGAATAATATTCTGAATTAATTTCAAACATTGAAACAAATACGCCTCATATTTATTTTAATCTTACAATAAATTTTTAAATAATCAATTTAGTCTATAAAATTAATAGCAAAAAATACAAAATAAAATGAAACTAAATCGTTAAACAATAAAATAAAATATTGAATATTTATAGCTTAAAATATCAAAATAAATTCATAAAATATATAGAATGAAAATAAAATAAAAAATTAAGAGGATAGTAAACTGTGTGTGAAAGTAGTATAAAAAAGAATGCAAAACATACCTAATGTAAAAAACAAAATAAAAGAAATATTTTTAATATATTTTTAATTAAATTTTATTTAGAGACGAAATTAAAGACAAATACTGTGCAACGTAAATCATTTCTATCTCTAATATTTGTTTGTAAATATGAATTAAATAATAATTAATTAAATTTTTTATCTTTGAGACGGGTTTAGAGACGAAATTTTTTTGAGACGGCTTAATTCCTCTCTAAAATCTGTCTCTACCATCAAAAAATTAATTTCGGTCTCAAGCTAATTTATTCTGTCTCTAACTGTGTCTCAGATAGACACTAAATTTTATCCGTCTCTAAATTCTGTCGGTATTTTAAATTTTTCTAGTAGTGAGCCAAAATACTAGTTTAAAACAAAATACCATTACTATTAATTTTTTTTTCAGTATTTATCCATTACATAAAGTGTTTTAAAAATCTGACTGAATCTGTAAGTCGAATCAATTGATCCGGGAGCTAGAGGGGTCATCGGTTTGGTCTAATTGTTGGATTAGATAAGCCATTTAACCATTAAGAATCGACAAGAAGAGACCAAAATCTATAAAAATAGGCTAACCAACTGTTTTTGAAAAATCGACGGGGTAAATGCTTGTTTTTTTTTTTCCTTAAACAAAATAATGTTGTTTTTGATAATTTAGTTTAAATAATTAAAATTAAAATACAAGTAGATTTTGTTCAAAGCTTATTTGAAACAATTTTTCATTCATAGAATTAAATTTATTAGACATTAACAATTATGTTGTTACATAGTTTAGATTGTAATTAGATTTTATTCAAATTTATTTCGGTTTGTATTTTGTTATGTGTGATTACTATGTTTAGAATTTGAATTTAAAAAATAAAATTGTAAAATTATGATATTCTAAAATTTTGAAATTTTAGTAGGTGAAAATTTAAAATGGAGTACTTTTAGTAGGTGTAAAATTGTAAAACTTTTCTAGTTGTCTCTTATATTTTTCTTTGGTTTGATTGTTTTTTTTCCCTTTTGCATACACTTGTGCTTTGAACTTTCTGTTATACTAATTTGTCTCCATTATCTATATATTTTATTTGCCACTAAAAAAACATCTTCAAACATTGAACGTTTATTCACAGACGTAAATAATATAAGTAGGATTTAAAACCGCTAAATCTAATCTTAATTTAACTAATACATTAACCCATTAAATGTTAGGGGTGGTTGAAAATATTACTAGTAACTTATGATAAAAAAAAGTAGCTTATGATAAAAAAAGTTGGAATATTGAAAGCGCTGTTTGGTTAAAGACAAATTTGAATAAACAATAGCTACGCATAATTTAACTGTCACATGAAGCCATGAAATAGCTACGCATAATTGAGTATGGTCACTTGATGACTGCATAACTTTAAAGACCATCGTTAGCCTACTGCAAAAGAGATTCGAAACAGTCTGAATAACTTCTGCCTACTCCATGTTAGTCTTAGCAAACAAAAATTCTGGCAGCTGCAAGAGTTCCTGGAAAGAGGGTGAATGTTTTACTTCGAATTAATCTCGATGTTGATTCACAGGTATATAAATTGTTAGTTTATTTACTGAGTTGTAGAGTTTGATGGTGTATATAAAACATGCATAATATGAATGAATTTACTGAAGTTAGAAAAAAAAGCAAGACAAGTGCACTTGTTTGTTTCTTATTAAAAACTAACGTTGATTGTTTCACATATTTTATTTGTGAATTTCTTTTTCCACCCTATGTATTTTTACTGTATTATTTGAAATTTTAAAACTGATCTCTAATTTCGAAGATATATCTTCGGATGCACCAAAATTTAAGTGAACGTTGAAATATTTCGAAAATGTATCTCCGGAACATTTTAAAAGTTAATATCGCGTCAGACTCTCCTCCTCCCACACTTCTTATTTTTCTTCAAATGGACGATCAGATGTTTATTTTTCACAATGTGTAGAAACCATATGTAATATAGTTTAGAGTTAGTGTATGCATTGTTTGTTGGCTCAAATGGACGATCAAATGTTTATTTTTCACAATGCAAGTAGTCGAGGATGTCATTGTCGTGACTTCTGAATCTCAGAACTTTCTGAAGATACATCTTCGGAATTGTTTAGCGTTTCAGATACTTTGAAAATTTTCGAACATGCATCTCCGAAAGTATTCAAAGTAAAAAGATTTAAGGTGTTTCCAGAGATGTATCTTCGCAATTGTAGGATAAATAGAAAATGACAACTAGCATACCTTCACAGTCTAATTCTTATCAACTAAAAGATTTGAAGACTTTAAATCTCTATGTATGATAGGCAGGTTTTAATGATGAAGATAATTTATGGCTCGTGCCTGTAAAAAAAGTAAAGTGTAAGTATTCAACATTGCTTCGCATTCACACACAGTGAAAGAGGTGCTTTTTTGAGATGCCAATGGAATGTATGTTTCTAATAACATGGATTTTGAGAACAAAAAATACAGGTTTCAAAATATTTACTCCCATAAGATAATACTGAAAAATAATATTTTTTAATTTGGGGACATGATAATAATATATGGTAAATATATTTTAGACTTATATGTACATAATAATAGGTTCATTGTAAGTTAAACACATGTAATTGTATGAGATGTGGAGTAACTTTTACAGGACCAAACTCACCTAATACTTTACCACTGCTTTTTTCTCTGGTTTTTAGTGGCATTTAGGCTATTCTGATTTTGTTGAAGTGATATTGTGGTGAGTTGGTCTTGAGGTGATTCTCAAAGTGGTAACCCTACAATCATTGCAAGACAAAAACATGGTTAACTTTGTTAACGGACAACAATGGTTGATGTCTGTAAAACATAGGTGAATGTGGCTCGTGACAACAAAAATTAACCTGGTACTTTAATAGATGGACTTGACATTCTCAGTCCAATCCCATTCTTTAAGCTCATCTATGATCATGTTCCTGCTGATCACTACCTGCTTATTCACTGGGTCGAACAACTTGTAACCTCCAGTCGAATGATATCCTATCAAGATCATCTGATTCGACTTGTCATCAAGCTTCCTTCTCAACTGATTTGGCACATGTCTATGTGCTATAGATCCAAACACCTTCAAGTGATTGAGGCTAGGCTTGACACCAGATCAACATTCTTCTGGTGTGATTCCTTCAAGCTTCTTCGTCGGACATCTGTTTAATATGTATGTTGCTGTCGAAACTGCTTCACCCCATAATTCTTTGGGTAGATGCTTTCCATTTAACATACTTCTCACCATGTTCATGATGGTTAAGTTCTTTCTTTCTGCAATTCCATTTTATTGTGTAGTGTAGGGTGGCACCACCTCATGCACAATCCCTTCTTTTTTACATAATGCATAGAAATCTTTCGACAAAAACTCTCCACCACCATTAGTCCTCGGAATTTTCAGCTTTCGGCCTCTTTGTCTTTCGACCATAGATTTGAATCTGGAAAATACCTCGATCACATCACTTTTCTTCTTGATGAGGTAAGTCCACAGCTTTCGTCTGTAATCATCTATGAACATGACAAAGTATATATTGCTTGCAATCGAATCCACCTGGATTAGACCACATACATCAGAGTATATAACTTCCAGAATTGCCTTCGACTTCCTTCCTGCATCCTTGTTGAAGTTATTCCCTTGTTGTTTCGACTGAACACACTCTTCACAGACTTCAATTGGAATGTTGATTTCAGGTAATCCTGAAGTCATATTTCTTCTCTTTAGCTCTCTTATATCATTGAAGTTGAGATGGCATAGTCGAAAATGCCATAACCACTCATCTCTGCTGGCTGCAGTTGCTAGGCACTTGTGCTCCATCACATTGAGTTCAATCTTGAAGGTCTTATTCTGAGACATTGGAGCCTTCAAGATTAACCTACCACCTGCGTCGAGAACTCTCATCATCTTGTCTTCGACAACTACCTTGTAATTATTTTCGACAAGCTATCCTATACTGAGCAGGTTACTTTTCATGCCTGGTATGTATAACACATTTGAAATTATTGATTTCTTGCCATCCTTCCTCACGATCTGAACATCACCAACACTTTCAGCTACTAGAGTGTTGTCATTTGCAAACTTCACCGTGTTCTTCGACGAGGGCTTCATGTTGACAAACCAATCTTTCCTTCCAGTCATGTGTGATGAGCATCCTGAGTCCAAGTACCACTGGTCCTGGAATCTCTCTTCGTCTCTTGTTGTGACAATCAACAACATCTCTTCATCTTCATGTTTTGTCACCTTCACATCAGTTTCTTGACTCTTCTTCTTTTCTGGAGAATCACTAAAACAGTGACCATAATTTTGATAATTGAAACACTGAATGTGGCTTTTGTTAGGCTTTCGACCACCGCCTCTTCCTCTACCTGCAGCACCACCTCTTTGGTTGCCTTGGTTCCTGGGTTTTCTCTTATTCGACAAGTTTCCTTCATGCTGATTTTGACCAGTCGAATTGGTGTAGCCTCCTCTACCTTTGTTGCCATTCCAGCTTCCTTTGCATTTCCTTTCTTTTTCTGACTGCGCCTGCAAAGCCATATCACTCTTCGGCTTTCCTGTAGCTCTTTCAGCCATCCTTTGTTCATGAGACAAGCAGTTTGGAGCCAATGACCTCAAGATCTTTGACACAACTGATCTTGATGTCAACACTTCTCCACATACCTTGATTTGATTCACCAGCTTTGTAACTCTAGTGAAGAAATCTGTTATACTTTCATTGTCTTCCATCTGAAGCAATTCATAAGTCCTTTTGTGCGTTTGTAACCTCACCTCTTTCACCTTCTCTGCGCCTCCAAAGGATTTTTCAAGAATCTCCCAAGCTTCTTTTACTGATTCTACATCACTAACCTTTTCAAAGTTATCTGGATCAACACATTGATGGATTATAAAGAGAGCTTTATAATATTTCTTCTTCAATTCTTTATATGTTGCTTTCTCCTGATCTGTCGCAGTTTCTACAAGCGGTGATAATCCCTCCTTCACAAGATCCCAAAGATCTTGGTAACAGAAAACCACCTTAATCTGCTTGCACCAATTCTCATAATTATCTTTCTTGAGAATTGGAAGATTTGCTGGAAAGTGAACGTTCGGGTGATTCATCGCCATCACATTTGTTTTTCCCTTGAATCAAAACCAGACTCTGATACCAGATGTTGGAATTCAACCACAACCTATGGATAATTCCTATTCAATCTTGATCTCAAGATTGTTAACAATCACACAATGGCAATGAAAAGAAAATGTTTGAAAGAAAGAAAGAGAGAAAGAAAACAATAGCGTTGGAGAAGAAGATGGAAAATTATGCAGAGTTCTCTCTATCCACAAATGTGGGATTTTATTATCATTTTGCAACGGCAAAACCGTGATTATCAAACTTGATTATTACAAAGATAAGGGTTCCTCCCTATTTATAGATTTATGTTAACTTGCATCTCAAGCTAAAGCCCAAAAATATCTAATCTAATATTTCTAATCAAATCTGATCTTTCTAAATCAAATCTAATCTTTCTAAAACAATGAATTACATATTTAACAATTAATAGGCCCAAACCCATACCCAAAGTTGTCATGGTAATCATCTAATTCATTTCGGATAATTCCGACACACACAACCAACAAAGGCATTCCACCATAGGCACTAAGGGTGTTCGCGATTTGATTTGAATCGGGTTTGAAGCAAAATATCATCTGATCGAAAGATAAATTTACTTACTGTTTAGTTCAATTTTGGATAATTGATTGAAAAAATTTAATTCGATCCGATCCAATTTAATGCTGTTTAATTTGAATCGGTTTTATAGCTTTTATTAATATTATTAATATTCTAAAAGTACTAATAAATAATAAGTTTGACATAATATATAACATATTATATCAAAAGTTAATATTACAAGATGAAAATAATAAAAATAAATAGATTAAATTAAACTAATAACTATTATTTAAAAAATAAATATCATCTAATATTAAATTAACACAACATATATCCTAATAAAAGATAAATAAGTATAAAAAATATATACATGCGGTTTGGTTTAATTTGGATCGGTTTTGAAAAATCAATCCGAAATCTGATTCGAACCAAACGGTTTTTACAAAATGAGATCCAAATACATTTAAAAAGTTTGTGTTTTTGCGGTTTTCGATTTTTTTAGATTAGTTTGCGATTTTTATTTGGATTGGTTTGGATTTGAAAATTTTATTTAATTATATAACTTTTCAATTGTATATACATTTACAAGTGAACGAAACACATAAACGCACCTAATTGTAATTACTACGCTTGGGTTAAAGCCCCTTGTGATTTTTTGTAGGTCCTGATTTTGAAGTGACCTTTTTGTATACGGTTTTGGATACACCTAGTATCCTTTTTAGTTAATCATAATTTGCTTATTAAAAAAAAACATTTACAAGTGAAATAAATATAACATGCAAATTTGAAATTGTGTCAAGAGCAACATTTATCATTAACTATAAATAATGTACTAAATAACAAATATTTTTATATTATATAGTTTTTCAGGTGTCTAAATTATTTTTATTTAAAATTGTACTAAAATTCTTATGTCAAAGTTGTTTGGTTTATAACAAAATTGCTTAAACTATAGCTACGCATAATTTAACTTTCACTTGAAGCCATGAAATGAAAGCTTTTTCTATTATTACTTTGTATAAATACAAAATTAATTAAAATAAAAGCTAAGCAAAACTACATATTCCACAGTCGGGAGTTGAACCCGGAAATTCAACTTGCGAATTTTTGTGAATAAATTCATTTTTTATTGCGGATTATTAAACCTAAATGGCATCATAGATGAATAATTATTAAACCTAAATTTGTCAATCAAATTAATTGTTTTCCAATGTTTAGCACGACAATTTAAAATGTTTTACGAGTGTTCTGATGTTGCACAAGCCTACTCATGACTAAATTATTAATGTTTTTCAATTATTTAATATTATAAATTTAGAGATGAAATGAATGTTGTTATACTCACTTGGTTTCAAAATTTGCACATAAATGTAATAATATTATTCCAAAATATTATACAAATAGTAAATTAATTTTATTAATATATTAAAATTAGTGTACACAGTAATAATTAAAAATAGTGTTTTAAAAACTAGATCAAATCGGTTGGTCGAATCAAGAATCAAATGAGTCGCTGGTCTTGTCTATTTATTGGATTGAATAAGCTATTGAACTAGTGAGTGTTAAAATATTAGATTAGATTTGATTTGATTAGATTTAATATTTAAATATAATTTAAGTTATGTTAGCCCAATTCCAATTAGGATTGTATATAAATAGTCATAGTATGTATCATTATTTGTAACAATTCATTCAATAAATCCTTATTTCCTTATTCTCTCTTTCTCTCCTCACTAAAAATGCATCACGCACTAACAAATTGGTATCTAGAGCTCCGGTTAGATTCTTGATCGTGTTTTTAAGAATCACACGTCAGAGATCGTGTTTCTGGGATCGTGGGTTATTGTTGATCAATCGCTGCAAAGATGAGTGGTAACGAAAATTTACCAAACTCCCTTTTGTAACACCCTACTTTCCCCATTCATTTAATTATGAAAATAGTTGTGGAATATTCAAAAATACACAAGTAGGATGGCACATCCCTAAAAACTCATGAAGTATTAAGTCACTTTTAATCTTTATTCCTCTTAAAGAAATTTTTAATTAAACAGCAGAATAATTTAAATTGTTCACTTCAACAACACTAAGGTCTTAACAACATATAACCTCCACAAAACTCGTGGCTCAAAATAGTTTGGAAAACAAACAAGATACGTAACAAATGAAAAACAACACAAATCAAAACAAATTCTCATTCTTCCCGTGTTACGTATCAGAACGACTCTTAAGACTCGATCAATAGCGACACACGCTCCAAGCACTATTCAGGTGCCTGATTATCTGTACTCCCCAAGGAGCACAGACACAAAAACGAAAAAGGGGTGAGAATTACATTCAATAGGTATACGGTGAAAATCACATGGTAAGTAGTAGTAATCACACAATTCACACCAATAAAACAGTTATAATGCACACACAAATGTCACTACTACATTCATCATGCTGAGTCCACATTCAATCATACATATATGTAATGTGACTCCTCTAACACTACACCATGCATGCGGTACCAACACAATCTATACGGTTCATTCTTTGAACCCGATTCCCGTCGGAATCCGGATAAGTTTATGTAATATTTTCAATCATGGTGGAGATTCTTGGGGTTGGTTGAAAATATACTTGTTGATACTTTTTATGGTGGAGTATGATTTTTTTGGTAAAGACAATGAAAGTTTATGTATTTTTTTCAATCAAGGTGGAGATTGTTGGGGTTGGTTGAAAATATAAATGTTGATACTCTTTATGGTAGATTATGATTGTCAGAGTAGACAATGAAAACTTATGTATTATTTTCAATCAAGATGGAGATTGTAATGCCCTGTATAATATTTATCTAGAATAATACAGTACAAGCATTTTATTTGGTACTGACACCATCATAAGTGCCTAATGGCGTAATTCCCATACTTGACCATTTCTAATACATAACACAATCTATGGTACAAGCTATGGAAACTAGCCAAAAAATATAAAATCTAAGAATAATATACAATGTCCTCAATTGTATACAACAAATACATAGCGGAATAAGCTCAACTAAGCTTCTCTTGAAACATCCAAGCATAGCTCCACTTGTAAATCAAACCTGTATTTAATACCTGAAAATAATCAACAATAGTGGGGTGAGATACATCAAATCTCAGTGAGTTCACTATCCTATGGATTCTCTCGGCTTTACAAGGTTCTAGCCAATCCTAACTCAAGTCAAAGGGGAAGGGAAATGACCTTGAGTACGCAATCTCACACTATATGGAAACACGCTATTGAGCCCGTTACTCAAAAGTATCACTTATCGATAACCTTGTCAAGGCATCCCCTTTCTCCCGCCCTCTTCTACGTCTAGAAGTAGGAACGAGTCATGGACCCTCGTAGATTTCTTGGTATACGAAATGGATTCGAGATCATCGGTCCGTACACCGTGATCCGTCACTTCACACGGCCCGTACATCGTCACAAGTCTCTTTACCCGTAGGCTCAATTCGTACTATAACATTGGGAATTAAACCTACCAAGAAATTGTGCATTCATTACAGAGAAGCTCGTTACTCATGAAATGGCACATAATAGAATAATGGTTACGATCTCGTGATTTCACATATAACCATAATTGTATTCAACATTTCTAGGCCACATTAGCCTTTAGGCCTATTTTGCCTTTATCAATTTAACATAATAAAATACACGTGTTCCATACTAGTGTTCACTCTCTCCTAGGCCAATACTCGTCACAGATGCACCGTTATACATCAAGTGTCCGAGCAAGCAATCTAGGTTATCTACTCTAGGCCAGAACTCGTCAAGGTTGCACCTTTCTACATCGAATGCACGAGTGTCGCCATACAGAGTTTCTATCAATTCCTAGCCATTACTAGATTCCACTATTATGTTGTTATGGGGTAAAGTTTCTTCACTCTTTCTATTCCACATTTTAACATGCATATTCTTTCAATCAAGTTTAACATCAATTAGGCAAAGTATATTACAATTTCACATTTGAAATACATATAATAATTTCATCACAAATTATACAAAAGCATATTACAATTGTATAATAGAATCACATAATATTGTTTTCACACATACATTAATTTTCTATATTTCTCTTATCAATCCATAGCATATAACTATGTTTTTACCTCACCATCTCATAGAGCATAAAATTAGCTTTCCAACGCTTCCGACCGTGCGTCAACCTGAATTACGGATCAAAAGTTATGACGAAAATACGAAAAATAATGTTTTACTGTCCCAGGCAAATTCGCCTGGCGAATCCCTGGCGAAGCAGACTCACCACCTACTCGCCTGGCGAATCTGGACGAACCAGAATTCTCCCAAAACGGGTTTGGGACCCAAAAATGTTCAAAACCTTCAACCCACATGATATTAATGCATCCAAAGACCCAAAACAACTTGTTATAACACATTTAGACATGCATTTCATCAAATCATCCGTTAGATTTCATTGATTTCTCTGATTAATCATTTTCTCTCAAATCTAACCTGAGTTCTAAACTTATATTTCTAGAACTTAGAGTGTCTAACTAGAACCCACCTGATATCGAAGAAGTGTTTGAAGAAGATGGTGATGATCCATAAGTTCCTCTTCTTCATCTGTCTCTACTTTCTCTCTTTCTCTTCTTTCTCTCCATTTCCTATTTTCTTCTTACTATCTTCTTCTTCTTTTTTCTTTTTTTTCCTTTTCTTAACACACACACACACACACATATATATATATATATATAAACTTTATTATATAATATAATCCGATAGAGTAAAATATCTCTGATTGATCAATTATTAGAGTTATCATAAAATTCACTCTTGAATTAATAATTATTGATCTACCTCTTTTATAAAATAATTAATCTCTTTAGAGTTCACTGGTTGCTCTACTGATCCCATATATCAATACTTAAATTACTTAGAGGATTTCATAAATCCAATTAATCAAAGATAGAGTACCTAACTACTCATCTGATCTCATCTGATATCCAATTGAGCATTTAAATAATACGAGGTGTTACACTCTCCCCCCCTTAAAATGAAATTCGCCCCGAATTTCCTCTACTAGAAAACAACTGCAACTTGTATAACTAACTTAGATCCATACTTAACTTTACTTCCGTTCAAATTTCTCGTATTCCAATTCCGAGCCAACTTCACAGACCAATATCTTATTTTCACAAATTAACCACTTCACGTCCTTAATTATACTCTCGTTCCAATATCGAGTCAACTTCTAACCTTGCTTTTCCGTAATTCATCTGTTGTTTCTCACTAAAACACTTGGTCATATCTTACCTTCGAAAAGAATGTACCATTCTATACTCCTCTACTGAGTCCTAAACAAAACTGCAACACCTTATCTCAAATTAGGACAACAACACTCAACACATCTTCGCGATGTAATTCAGTGATTTCTTTCCTTTATGCAATTACCGACAACTATCCTTCTAACTTCTTATTATCCTGGTTTAATTTTTTCGTCTGTCACCTTTCACTGCGCAATCCAAATCCAAACAGTGGAACACCACAAATCCTCAAACAACACAAAGTAGATAACAGTCAGTGGAGGAATACACTTGTCCACTTGGATCGTTACTAACCAATGATACAAGAAACTTACTGACGTGCTATAGTAGAACAATATCCTCGTCGACACACAATATTATAACATTCGTTCAACCCTCTCCGGATGATAGAGGTATAGGAGTTACACTATTACAATCATAACCATACAACTCCTAATCCATTCAAAACTTGAAATAATTCATCCAATATAGCTTAACAATCTCTGGTTCCGGTAACTACTTTCCAAATCGATTCTTCTTACAGTTTCCAACTTACTTCAGGTTCCTTGCTACTTCGAGATCTCAACCAATCCCATGTAACACCATTACAAAACTTCATTCATACGCGAATCACCACTTATCAAAACTTTAACCGCTCAAATCACAAACGTGAGTCTCCATATTACTCACCAATTCACGTATAACACTCCACATACACACACACTTTCGAAGTCCATACCATACTTCTCAGTTGAATCAGCTCTTTTCATTCGTTCCATTTCATAAACGATTCCAAGTTACATGCTTAACTTCGGGACGTCTAATTCTTACTCGTACTTGGAAAGATAACCTACAATTCCTTCTCTGGTTAGAACACAACTGTACACAACTGGTACCACTTTCACGGGGTCTAAAACCAAAACCAAGAACTCACGAAAGATAACAATTACTAACTCCGACCAACCGTTCGTTCCTTCATAACACCATAAATTAAATTACCGAAATGATCTTTACAAGATCAACACTTCGAGAATATTTTCCAACTTCGTCTTTAAGACTCTCATCAGTAGGAATAACAATATACTTAAGACTTTCTCCTACTCAACACAATTCACAAGATTATTTCTCCAAAAGTTAAACTCCCCCGTCGTCTAAACAAATGGTCAACTACGCAACACCTTTCCACAAGTTCCAATTTCAAAACCCAAATTCGTGTTTCATTTACTTGCAATCTCATTTTCCATTCACACAATACTCTCCACTCGGAGCAACAAAAGGTAACAAAACACAGATGACGGTTCTTAAGATATTTCATAGTTTACCCACACGTTAATCGATTACCCATCTGAGGTTAATCGGTTAACTCCTCAAAATTCAACGTAAAGCACCTTTCCTGCATGTGTTAATCGGTTAACCACACTGTGTTAATAGGTTAACACTACTACAGAATCGAAAATCAATTTCTCATAATTCAAAAAACATCCCTATCCAAAACCATCGATCCATCTTGCTCTAACCCATAATATCATTCTCAACTCGTGGCCTTTTAGCTTGTATAACAATTTACCAACCATGATTCCACTCAAGGTAAAATCGACAAAGTCAAAACATTCAGAAGACACACTCCAACCAAGTGACAAGGCAAAATTCCAATTCTGACGCGGTCCCCCATAAACTTCAGCGGGGTAGTTCGTTCTCTATTCAAATAACTACATTAGCGGGAAGCCAATAATGACGACTTCTAAGGTCTTAGCCACAACTCATACTTAATTCCTCCATAAGCAAAACCCAACACACAACCAGAATACCATACTACAAAAGCGATGGACATATCATGTTAGCATACAACCTTGTTCTGTTACTTAAATTTCCTTGGTGAGAATTAAAACAACAACGTTCTTAGTCCAACAAAAGGTAGATCCCGAATATTTTGATTATTCACAACTATAGAAGTTTTCTATACTTGAAAATAGATCGGGGTAATACATCCTCTTGAAGAACCTTTCCATCACTTCGCACACCAATCAGGATTTCTTGCCCTTCACTATCCATTACACATTACACTTACACCAAATCACTTAATGGAAGATTCGCAACCGACAATTCTCATCAACTATTTACAAAACCATTCTGGTATAAATCGTTCCATGATTTACACTTAGTCTGTAACAAACCCTAATTCTCTTCTTGTTATTTTACCGTAATCCTACTTCTTAGGATCCAATACTCGTCGTTCCACCAGGTATGTTTCAAGGGTAAGAATCCATCACGTACTCTTGTGACCAAGGTGCTACCACTACGCTTGTTCTTAATACCAAGGTGTGACTCTCTCATAAAATATTGTTAATATCATTTATTCCACATAATCGAATAAAATCCACCTCATAAACAATATTTTCACTTTCCTCATCATAGAACACTTTCATAGCTTCATATCGATATAAAGAACGCTTAAATCGGACACCTGAGTCTAAAGATATGAATTTTTTATGAAAGGAAAATTATTGGAAACAGCCAGATTCGCCTGGCGTTTAAGGATTTCGCCTGGTGAATCCCACTTCGCCAGTACTTCGCCCGGCGAACCTAAGGCGAATCCTCATTTCATAAAAACCCAAAAGTTCCAGTAGCTACACATGTTCTGTTTCTTGATTTTCGCCTGGCGACTAAGTAATTCGCTTAGCTAATTCCTCTTCGCCAACACTTCGCTTGGTGAACCCGCGGCGAGACCCCATTCGCCTGGCGATTTCCAGATTCGCCTGGCGAATCACACCAGAAGCAGAATTTTCTGCCGCGTTTTTCATGGTTTCCACACCTGAAAATCCAACTTTTGCAAACCAAAACATTTTCAAATTCCATACTAGTCTCTCATCGAATACAGAAAATCCCGATGTAATATCTCGAACTTAATCTCTCTACATCACTGAATATACTCAATTCATCACACAGTCTTCGTCCGGCACCTCTTTATGTCACTTGAAGCATGTAAACACATCCTCGTGTTCCTTCTCACACTTCTCTACTACTTAGGTTCTCATAAAAGCCGAACGTCCTTAACTTTCAAATCTTAAACCAATTGGAAGAAATTGTTCCGAAAACATTCCTTAAGGTACTCTTGTCCATTCAAGATACCATAGAGACCTTAAAACTGAGGCACCAATACTTATCTCACTTTCGGACGTTACATCACACATTCCACAAAACAGCTTTTCTTTTCCACGGAATGAGATTACTTGATATTCTTATTCATACTAGTGGTTAATCCAGCTCCACTAGCGATTTTACATATTTCTTGATACCTTAACCAACCGTCCAATAGAGATCCTTAACTTTCGGACTCCATCCATTCCAAAGGATTACTTAAACCACACATTACACTTTAATTCCATGCTACCCAAAGCACAACTTCTACTAAAACCTTACTGAGCTGACCAAAACTCTTCACTACTAACTCTTGGCTTGAGCCTACCCTCACAGCACAAGTTCCGACAACACTACAGAGTCCTCGTGGCCGCTCATCCATGATTCTACCTATCACATACATAGTATTAGGTTGATCAGGCCCAACACTACATAGTATGATATTAAGTTTCATGATGGCAAGACACACTTAAGAGGCAGGAAAATATTTACTTATGATGTTTCAAGGCTAGGTCGAGGATGCGACCTGCTCTGATACCATATGTAATGCCCTGTACAATATTTATCTAGAATAATACAATACAAGCATTTTATTTGGTACTGACACCATCATAAGTGCCAAATGGCGTAATTCCCATACTTGACCATTTCTAATACATAACACAATCTATGGTACAAGCTATGGAAACTAGCAAAAAAAATATAAAATCTAAGAATAATATACAATGTCCTCAATTGTATACAACAAATACATAGCGGAATAAGTTCAACTAAGCTTCTCTTGAAACATCCAAGCATAACTTCACTTGTAAATCAAACCTGTACTCATTACTTGAAAATAATCAACAATAGTGGGGTGAGATACATCAAATCTCAGTGAGTTCCCTATCCTATGGATTCTCTCGGCTTTACAAGGTTCTAGCCAATCCTAACTAAAGTCAAAGGGGAAGGGAAATGACCTTGAGTACACAATCTCACAATTTCACAATCTCACACTATATGGAAACACGTTATTGAGCCCGTTACTCAAAAGCATCACTTATCGATAACCTTGTCAAGGCATCCCCTTTCTCCCGCCCTCTTCTACGTCTAGAAGTAGGAACGAGTCATGGACCCTCGTAGATTTCTTGGTATACGAAATGGATTCGAGATCATCAGTCTGTACACCGTGATCCGTCACTTCACACGGCCCATACACCGTCACAAGTCTCTTTACCCGTAGGCTCCATTCGTACTATAACATTGGGAATCAAACCTACCAAGAAATCGTGCATTCATTACAGAGGAGCTCGTTACTCATGAAATGGCACATAATAAAATAATGGTTACGATCTCGTGATTTCACATACAACCATAATTGTATTCAACATTTCTAGGCCACATTAGCCTTTAGGCCTATTTTGCCTTTATCAATTTAACATAATAAAATACACGTGTTCCATACTAGTGTTCACTCTCTCCTAGGCCAATACTCGTCACAGATGCACCGTTATACATCAAGTGTCCGAGCAAGCAACCTAGGTTATATATTCTTGGCCAGAACTCGTCAAGGATGCACCTTTCTACATCGAATGCACGAGTGTCGCCATACAGAGTTTCTATCAATTCCTAGCCATTACTAGATTCCACTATTATGTTGTTATGGGGTAAAGTTTCTTCACTCTTTCTATTCCACATTTTAACATGCATATTCTTTCAATCAAGTTTAACATCAATTAGGAAAAGTATATTACAATTTCACATTTGAAATACATATAATAATTTCATCACAAGTTATACAAAAGCATATTACAATTGTATAATAGAATCACATAATATAGTTTTCACACATACATTAATTTTCTATATTTCTCTTATCAATCCATCGCATATAACTATGTTTTTACCTCACCATCTCATAGAGCATAAAATTAGCTTTCCAACGCTTCCGACCGTGCGTCAATTCGAGTTACGGATCAAAAGTTATGACGAAAATACAAAAAATAATGTTTTGTTGTCCCAGGCAAATTCGCCTGGCGAATCCCTGGCGAAGCAGACTCGCCACCTACTCGCCTGGCGAATCTGGACGAACCAGAATTCTCCCAAAACGGGTTTGGGACCCAAAAATGTTCAAAACCTTCAACCCACATGATATTAATGCATCCAAAGACCCAAAACAACTTGTTATAACACATTTAGACATGCATTTCATCAAATCATCCGTTAGATTTCATTGATTTCTCCGATTAATCATTTTCTCTCAAATCTAACTTAAGTTCTAAACTTATATTTCTAGAACATAGAGTGTCTAACTAGAACCCACCTGATATCGAAGAGGAGTTTGAAGAAGATGGTGATGATCCATGAGTTCCTCTTCTTCATCTGTCTCCACTTTCTCTCTTTCTCTTTTTTCTCTCCATTTTCTATTTTCTTCTTACTATCTTCTTCTTCTTTTTTCTTTTTTTTTTCCTTTTCTTAACACACATATATATATATATATATATATATATATATATATATATATATATATATATATAAACTTTATTATATAATATAATCCGATAGAGTAAAATATCTCCGATTGATATTTTGTCATCTCAAACCAATTGATCAATTATTAGAGTTATCATAAAAGTCACTCTTGAATTAATAATTATTGATCTACCTCTTTCATAAAATAATTAATCTCTTCAGAGTTCACTGGTTGCTCTACTGATCCCATATATCAATACTTAAAGTACTTAGAGGATTTCATAAATCCAATTAATCAAAGATAGAGTACCTAACTACTCATCTGTTCTCATCTGATATCCAATTGAGCATTTAAATAATACGGGGTATTACAGAGATTGTTGGGGTTGGTTAAAAATATACATGTTGAAGAAGTCTCACATCGGTTAGTTTTGTGAATAAAGAGAGAGTATATGGCTATATATATGATACAAGTTCTTTGAAGTTCCATATCACTTAGTCTACTATCAACCCTTCAAAATTCAATTGCCTGTCTTTACCATTTTGCCCTTACACTAAAATTTATTTGCACTAACCAAAGGACATTTCCGTAAGTAACAAATGGAACAAATAATACTATGCAAACCCTCCCTTAAGCTGCCATGTGTCGTTTATCCTTTGAATATCCTAAAAAATTGCTTTTTCCTCTTCTCACTACAATCAATAGACACGCAAGATCTTTCACTCTGAATTCAAATCTCTTTTCATTTCCCGTTCTCTCCCTCCCTCTCTCTCTCTCTCTCTCTCCTATTTTCTCTCACCTCTCTTTTCCATCAAAAGCTACTCCGCTGCCCTCGTCTCTGTTTCTCTCTTCTCATTTCTCTTCCCTGAAACCCTACATTGTCGTCGTCTTGCTATGGTTTAGTCGTAATCTCTTTTAATTTACCCATTTTTTTTCTGTTTATGCAGATCGAGCCGTCAACAAGGACCACAAATCGAGCATGACGATTAATGAAGCTTGCAATCATGGTTTAGTGTTGGAGAAAATGTTGAAGACTTTTTTTACTTGTGGAAAGTTCAAGTCAAAGATATGTTGATACAATCAAGATTACACAAGGTGCAAGATTATGTCGGTGGTTGAAAAGCTTCCTGCCAAGAAGGAAGTTGCACCATAATGTTTCAACCTGATTTTTGACATGTGAAAATTCTTGCACTGGTTTATCTTCAAGTGATGTATACTCTTCTTTAGGTGGAGTATGATAGTTTTTTAAAACTATGATTGTCGGTGAAGACAATGTGAAATTCTTGGAGTGGTTTAGCTTCAAGTGAAATTTATTCTTCACGATAAACGATATGATTGTCGGTGATGACAATGTGAAATTCTTGAAGTGGTTTTTATCTTTAAGTGAAATATATTCTTCATGAGAGAGTATGATAGTTTTTAAAACTATAATTTTGAGTGAAGACAATGTGAAAATTCTTGGAGTGGTGTAGCTTCGAGTGACTATACTCTTTATGGTGGAATATGATTGTCGGTGAAGACAATGAAAGTTTATGTATTATTTTCAATCTAGGTGGAGATTGTAGGGGCTGGTTGAAAATATAGATGTTACTTTTTATGGTGGAGTATGATTTTTTGGTAAAGACATTGAAAATTTATGTATTATTTTCAATCAAGGTGAAGATTGTTGGGGTTGGTTGAAAATATACATGTTGAAACTCTTTATGGTGGAGTATGATTGTCGGCGAATACAATGAAAACTTATGTATTATTTTCAATCAAGGTGGAGATTGTTGGGGTTTGTTGAAAATATACATGTTGAAGAAGTCTCACATCGCTTAGTTTTGTGAATGAAGGGAGAGTCTATAGCTATATATAAAATACAAGTTCTTTGAAATCCCATATCGCTTAGTTTTGTGAAGGAAGAGGGAGTTCAAGGCTATATATATGATTCAAGTTATTCATTTCAAGATGCATTTGTCAAAATAATTTTAAGCTTGTATTTGACATTCTTTGTTCTCTTATACTCTTGTATTAGAATGTTGTGAGATGTATTTAAATATTTGTTTTGGAGGGTGTGAGTGTACTGGGGTCTGGGTTAGTTAAGGGTATATTATGTGTTGTAACAAATTTCACATAGTGTTATTATCTGGTTATCTATTGATAATGATCGTGGTTTTTTCTCCAATTTTAAAGTTTGCACGTTATGTTCTTGTGTTGTATGTGTTCCTCCTTTTTTTCTATGTTTTGTTTGTTTTTTCCCAACAATAGAGTTGTCCAATTATTATTGATAGTTGCTTCCATAGCCAAAATACCCCATGAACTCAACATACAAATCATTAATAGGCCCAAAACTACAGCCAAAGTTGTCATGGTAATCATCTAATTCATTTCGGAAAATTCCGCCACACACAACCAACAAAGACATTCCATCATAGACACCATCAATGTTTGTCTTGATCTAACAATGCTCGAGAGGCTCTTAGGATATAGAGGATGGAGATGAACCTGAAAAATTTTTAGCAGCACGAAGTCCCTAATGGAAGATTTAGCACTGTAGTAGGTGAAATTATTAGACAAGAAGGTTACAAAAAGGATGATGGCACAATTAGACTTTTAATGTATCTTCTTGTTCTAAAACCTGACTTGATTTCTTCCATTTCATATGCAAGCTACACATTTCAAGACATCCATGGGATGTTGACGGTATCTACCATCAGAGCGATCATTTTTTAGTCGGTGCAACTAAAAAGAGGAAATCTAAAGACAAAGTTAAACAATTAATAACTTCAATAAGCACGTCTTTTAAAATCACGTGCAAAATTAAAATAACGTTATTAACTATTTACATTTTTCAATCTGAAAAAGATTTGATTTTTTTTCTTTTTTTTAATACTCAACTTCATTCATAGGGTCAAAAGTAGGCCAATTACAAATGAAAGGAATCTATGAATCTACAAGCCAAACACATACACAAGGCTTATAGAGAAACATATGAAGTTCAGAAACTAGCTGAACCAAAAATGAAAACAGCATGAACATATTAAAATAGCAGAACACCAACAATCCAATAACATGATTATCAATTGAATTCCAAAGGCAATTTGTGCCAGTCATAGAAACTGCCAACAAACTCCTTCTTTTTCTTCCTCCTCTTCCAATTCCATGAAAACAGTTGGATGTCCTGCAACAATCTCATCGAATTATCCAGTACATCCTTGAAAATGATTTCATTTCTTGTCTTCCAAATGCACCAACAGGATATCAACCAAAAGAATGAAATTGATGATCCTATCCCGTCTGCTTTGGCCAAAGCTAAGAACATGTCAATGCAGCTGGGACCTCCTGGTAGCTTAACTCCTAGCCATAATTCAAGTTCCCTCCACATAGATTTAATTTTATTACAACCAAGAATAATATGATTGATGTCCTCAATCTCTCTAAAGCAGAAAACACATGATGATTGATGAGGGTCAGTGATTATGCCCCTTTTAGTGAGATTCCCATGCGTAGGAAGTCTGTCTAACAGGAGTCTCCAGCCAAAGATCAAGATTTTTAAAGGAATCTTGATCTTCCACAAGTAATCTAGGGCCTCCTTTAGATAGTTTTCCAAAATGTCCTCCTCCCCTCTTTGATTCCATAGTTTATAACATTCCTCAACACTGAAGGAATTATCAATTTTCCTTGGCCACAAAACCTCATCCTCCTCCTGATAGTGCAGTTTAACCTCTTCTAAAATTTGTTGCATTTCCCTTACCAAGTCATCATCTTCTTTAGTCAGAACAACATTCCTACCAATGATATCCCAATTCCAAGAGTTATCAATCCAGCTACCACAGTCCTTAACCAAAATATCCTGGTTTGGAGATGAGATATATAAAGAGGGAAACTGGATATAAGGTTCATTACCACCAGTCCACCTTGACTGCCAAAATATAGTATTACCTCCATTACCAACTTTCCAACTCAACTTACTAAAAATGCCTTGATTATTAGATTGCCTTGCAAGACGACTCAAATCATTCCACCAGCTTGACCTCTGTTTAGATGAAATCTCTGGTTGTTTAAGGAACAAACTGGTGAAATCACCATTATATCTAGCCTTAATGAGATTAGACCAAATTGCATCTTGTTCATAAGATATTCTCCAAAGCCATTTGGCCACTAAAGCTTTATTAAATGTACCAATGTCTTTAACACCTAAGCCACCTTGAGCTCTTGGTTTACAAATTAATGACTATTTCATCCAAGATATACTCTCCTTTTCCCCATCTCCAGCCCATAAGAACCTTCTCTGGATTGTTTTAATTTCTTTCAGTACACTAACAGGAGCTAAGTAGAAAGCAAGGTAGTGTATTGGCAAGTTAGTTAAAACAGAATTGATCAAAGTGACTCTTTATTGAGGAGATGACTGGTTTCCAAAAATCAATTTGTTTATGCCATCCTCCAACTGATAAACCTAAGAACTTGAAAGGGAACTTACCAACTTTATAGTTCAAAAAAGTTGAGACTGCTACAATCCTATTATCCTCTAATCCAAAGCCCATAATACTGCTTTTATTGTAGTTGATTTTCAAACCTGACAGAGCCTCAAAACCTCTTAAAACATATTTGATTCCCCAAATGTTTGTCCAAGAATCATCACATATAATTAGTGTATCGTCAGCAAATTGGAGGAGGGAAATTGTAGTGTCACCCTCTATCTTAATACCCTTCAACAAACCACTCAATTCAGCTTTCTTAAATAAAAGAGCCAAACATTTTGTGATCAAAACAAATAAGAATGGTGATATAGGATCCCCTTGTTTTAGACCCTTGTTAATCATAAAGTCCTTAGAAGAACTCCCATTTACCAAAACAGAACCATAACTTTTACAGACTAAACACCTCATCCAGTCAATCCATTTAGGACTGAAGTTCATAGCAACAAGCACCTTGCATAAAAAGCTCCAATTTACACAGTCTTATGCTTGTGCAAAGTCAACCTTAAACATAAATCCTTTCTTCTTTCTCTTTTTGACATAGTCTAAAACTTAATTGGCCACCAGGACACCATCTAACAATTGTCTACCTAGGACAAATGTTGTTTGAGTAGGAGATACCAATTTACCAATAACCCTTCTTAGTCTAGCAGCCATGGTCTTAGACACAATCTTGTGTAAAATGCCTATTAATGCTATTGGTCTAAACTCCTTCAGATTTTGAGGATTGTCTACCTTTGGAATAAGAACAAAAAATGTTGAACAAAAGGATTTTGAGAGAGTAGCCTTTTCATAGAATTCTGAAATGCAGTTAAAGAAATCTTGTCCAACTATCTCCCATGTCTTCTTTAAGAATTTCAAGTTAAATCCATCAGGGCCTGGAATTCTATCACCATCACAAGAGTTAATAGTCTCTAAAACCTCATCATATGAAAAAGGTTCAGTTAACATTAAATTATCCTCCTCAGAAAGCTTATTTAAAGAGCTTAGATCCATCTCAAAATAGTCAATAGCATTGTTCTTATACTTGTCTTCAAAGAAATCATGTATGACCTGTTTTACTTTTGCCACACCATCCTCTTCTTCCAGGCCAACACTCAAAGATGATATAGAATTCAATCTCCTCCTCCTATTGATGATTGAATGAAAGAACTTTGAATTGTAATCACCCTCTTCTATCCATTTTAGTCTTGCTTTCTAATGGAGAATACTTTCCTTAGTATGTAAATTGTTCCACATATCCTCCATAGCATTGCCTCTAGCTTTCAATATCTCCTCAGAAATTACACCTTCAGACTCACCCATCTCATCCTCCAACTTATTGATTATCTTAATGTTGTCTTCAATTTTAAGATCACAAATACCAAAAACATTTGTGTTCCACCACCTTAGATTCGTTTTAAGATGACTCAATTTTTGAACCAACGCATTACCCGCATTCCCTGAAGTTCTAACAAAATTCCAGCTTTCTATAACAAATTCTATAAAATTGGGATGGTCCAACCAAACATTGATTGATTTAAATGGCTTTGGACCCCAATTCTTATCATTCAATACCAAGGAAACAGACCTATGATCTGAGACATCTCTCAGACCAATCTTCTGATTAACCACTTTCCAATTGTCGCACAATTCCTCATTAATTAGAAGCCTATCTAATATGCTTTTGCAAGAGCAATTGGACTTAAACCATGTAAATATATTACCCACTATAGGCAGGTCTAAGAGATCCATATCCTCAATAAACACACCAAATTCCTCCATTTTATTCAGACTATGGCACCTTCTACCTTTCCTCTCATCCTTGCATCTGATAGAATTAAAATCCCCTCTTAATATCCAGTCCCCCCTTGGCATACTGGTTTTCAAACTAAGAAGTTTCCCCCACAGCAATCTTTTCTCAACTATAACACATGATGAGTATATATTTACAATATAAATAGCCCTACCCCTCCACATACCAAAAACTCCTAAACAACCTTTACCAGAAAAGATGAAAATAGAACAAAAGGATTTCTTGTTCCAGATTGAAAGCATACCTCCTAACTGACCTCTAGAATCAGAAGCAGACCAATCAAATTCATCACTGCCCCATATGCTCTTTACAAAGCCCTACTCTATCCTTTGACATTTTGTGTCTTGTAGCAGAATAAAATCTATGTTATTTTTCTCGATCATCACTTTGAGTCTTCTTCTTTTGATCGAAGAATTACACCCTCTAATGTTATAGGTTGTCAGATTCACGAAATTGTAATTGAGGCCTCCTTCAAAATTTCATTTCTAGTGTTATCCCTTATTTCCATTTTCCTCAGAATCCCTTCAAGGACTTCATCATCTTCTTCTCCTTCTATGCCCAAAGCCTTAAGGATAAACCATACTTTACCAGGAACATCTTTAGTTCTCCTTTTTACCCTCTCATTACCATTTACAACATCTAAGTCTGAAATGGATCCACAGCATAAAATAGATCCTCCAGAATATCTTGACTCACTATCACCAGATTGGGAAGAGTTCGACAATGGAATATCTTCAACCCCAGTTAATACTTTATCTACTTTATGATTTATAGAAGAATGTAATAACATGGAATAAAATGATGGTTCGTAAGGGATCTGCACATTCTCATAGATCTCCTCTAAAGACTTCTTTTTCCTCATGAGAATTTGGGTTGGCTTCATAATCGTCCTTAGGGCAACAATCGAAAGAGTATTGGGCCTACCTATAAAGCCCAATTCTGAAGACTTGGTAGGGTCTAAATTCAAGACCTGCTGAGCCTTGGAAGCAGTAACACAATCCTCTTTAGTACACGCTAAACCATTATCCATGACCTCTGCTCTGACATTCTCACTCCTTTTATCCAAAACCACATCCTTTTGTCCCATCAGGTGGTCTTGGGACACAACATCATTAAACACCGCCTCACCTATAGTTTTCACATAGTTGTGACATCCTAGCTTTTTGCCTCCAGAAAACACCTTTTTGGACTTGTTTTTAGTAGTTCCCAAGTTGACAAAGAGAGTATGGACGTTTTTGTGATTATTTCCTACCTCCTGCTCTTTGAATCTACCCATAGGACCAGACTGCCTATTCGCACACTCTCCAACGTCTTCATCCCCAAGCTTGGAGGATTCGATTTCATCTGACTCATCTTCATTAGAAGGAATTCCATCATCGTTATCTTCATCTTCTGAATCGTCCTCTGATTCCTCCACTAATGACTCATCTGATTCCACAAACCTCATCCTCTTTGACTCATTAGTGATAATACGTTTTGGACCATGATTGTCTTCTACTAATTTTATGATAAACACTACACCATTGACTTCAATACTTAAGATCTCATTCAAATTACTAATGTACCTAGTCTTTATCAAGATTCTTGCAACATCGAATTTTGATTGAGAGTCTGTTTCTTCATCACAACAAATGGATTCTCCAATCCTACTTGATATATATTTGAAGAAATCGTTTCTCCACTCGTGACATGGAATGCCAAAGCATTTAACCCACGTGAGCCTTTCTTTGTCCACTTCAGCTGGTGACCAACCTCTAATATCCGAAAACCAGTTCTGCAGCCAAGCTTCTTCTTCCTCCACTAACGTTTTCAATGCATTCTCTTCCAAATCTTCTAGGAGACACATGTTATCTCCCATTGGAGTCACTTTGATCTGGAAGAATCCTTCTTTGTGGAATATCTCCTAGATATTATAAGAGTTCCCTAATTTCTTTAAAACACCAACGAAAGCTTTTTCAAACCGTTTAACCTATTCATCTTCTATTTTGAATAAAAGACCCGCCCAGTTGGGGTTTGATCGTCCATCCACCTTCGCTTCCTCGACAGCCAAGTAATCGTTGTTCCCCTTAGTTCGTCCATGCTTACCTCTTGTCACATCCACATAAGACCTCCCTTGTCTAACTCTGCTCCAGCTGTTTTTGTAAAATTCTTCATTATGATCCATATTCTCCGTTTGTTTAGTGTTTGGCTCTTTACTAACTTGCTCCCTTCTTCTATCAAATCTTGGTATATTGACATATAATTTCCGCCCTTTAATTTGGATATTGTCTAGTTTGATAGCCAGTCTTCTTACATCTTCTACCTTCCTAAACCTGATAAATCCATATTGTTTTCCTCTCTTATCCTTCTTTGCAGGGATGAACACCTCAAATACTATCCCATAATCCTTAAAAACATTTTCCACCTCTCTAGCATTGTGATGATCTGGGATTTCCGTGAAGAAGAATGATGATATAACATCATTCTCACCTAAATGTTTTCCAGACCTCTCTTTCCAAACTGAAAACCGCAAGTTTTCAGCACCCTTTTTCTTTCTACTGACCTCTTTCCACTCCATAATTCCGAAATAAGACTATGAAACTACAGCTAATTCAAACTTTCCAGAAAAATATTTGACTAATGCCAAGGCCCCTAGCCCTAAGGCAAGGAGTTTAAGCCAAAAACACAAACCAATAATAATCACAGTGGGCTTGAATAACGAAAACGGTTGAAGTTTATCTTACATGACAAACATTAGCTTGTAGAACCCCATTTTTCCTTACTCTTTAATCCCTCCTTTGATCTAAATTAAAGCTAACACGAAATCCTTTGTAGCTACCACAATGATGTTGCCATTATTGATTGTATGTGTTTGATATTTGAGACTCAATGTAATTGTGTGTGTTAAATTGAACGGAAAAGATTTGATTTTTTTCTTAAAATTTAGGACTAAACTCTTGAACTAATATTTCAAATCATAAGAATTTACATTTGAAAAAATTATTTAATTATATAACTTTACAATTGTATATACATTTACATGTGAAATAAATATAACATGCAAATTTGTAACTGTGTCAAGAGCAACATTTATCAGAAATAAATACTACTTCCGGTCCTTTTTATAATTATTTAATAAATCTAAAAAAGTGAAGTGTTCCTTATAAAAAAAGAATAGAGGGAGTAACAAATATTTTTCAGGTGTATTAAATTATTTTTATTTAAAATTGTACTGAAATTCTTATGTCTTAAAAATTGTAAAAAAAAAAGGTTTGAGTAAATAAAAAGAATGATTGTGAAATATATGAAATAAAAAATAAAAATAATAGTCTTTTACATTTCAATTTAAAAAGTATTTGGGTAGTTAACTTTCACTGGAAGCCATGAAATGAAAGCTTTTTCTATTATTACTTTGTATAAAACACATATTCCGCAGCCGGGAATCGAACCCGGAAATTCAACTTGAGAATTTTAACCAGTGAGCTACTGCGGATTAGATGCAAGTTGTTCACAAATTATAGAATTTATATAAATATATGTAAATATTATTAGGAACATATCTAATACTAGTACTTCTTTCTGAAAAGGTAAGACATGCAAAATGACTCGAGCTTTTCCTTTGATCACATCACGGATGAGGGCAGTAACTTAGCTATAAATGTTTTATTTTAGCATTGTTTAACCAATGATTGAAACAAAAGAACGTTTATCTGGTTTCCTTCTTTACATTTGGGATTAAACTTGCTAACTTCAGCTCATCTATGACCAAATTAGCCTTGTGTGTATCTAGATGCATTCTCGCTATAGAGCTCATCCAATGATATTTTTCATTTCTAAGTAATAGATTACCTGTACAATTCCTAATTTGTTAAGTTCACATTGCATGATTTAAGATTCTTATAAAAAAAATTGCAACGGCTAATACCACCGCGGTACATTGCTTGTAGTTGAATGACTTGGTGGTCAATGTAACAAAACATGTGCTGCTGCCAAAGTATGAGATACTGACTGCCGGTGAGAAGCAAGAACTGCTCAAAAGTATAGGGTGGAAGAGAAACAGGTCAAGTTTGTAATCATGTAGTAATTAGTCATTTTGATTTTAGCTTTCACTGGAAGCCATGAAATGAAAGCTTTTTCTATTATTACTTTGTATAAATACAAAATTAATTAAAATAAAAGCTAGGCAAAAACACATATTCCGCAGCCGGGAATCGAACCCGGAAATTCAACTTGAGAATTTTAACCAGTGAGCTACTGCGGATTAGATGCAAGTTGTTCACAAATTATAGAATTTATATAAATATATGTAAATATTATTAGGAACATATCTAATACTAGTACTTCTTTCTGAAAAGGTAAGACATGCAAAATGACTCGAGCTTTTCCTTTGATCACATCACGGATGAGGGCAGTAACTTAGCTATAAATGTTTTATTTTAGCATTGTTTAACCAATGATTGAAACAAAAGAACGTTTATCTGGTTTCCTTCTTTACATTTGGGATTAAACTTGCTAACTTCAGCTCATCTATGACCAAATTAGCCTTGTGTGTATCTAGATGCATTCTCGCTATAGAGCTCATCCAATGATATTTTTCATTTCTAAGTAATAGATTACCTGTACAATTCCTAATTTGTTAAGTTCGCATTGCATGATTTAAGATTCTTATAAAAAAAATTGCAACGGCTAATACCACCGCGGTACATTGCTTGTAGTTGAATGACTTGGTGGTCAATGTAACAAAACATGTGCTGCTGCCAAAGTATGAGATACTGACTGCCGGTGAGAAGCAAGAACTGCTCAAAAGTATAGGGTGGAAGAGAAACAGGTCAAGTTTGTAATCATGTAGTAATTATTCATTTTGATTTTAGCTTTCACTGGAAGCCATGAAATGAAAGCTTTTTCTATTATTACTTTGTATAAATACAAAATTAATTAAAATAAAAGCTAGGCAAAAACACATATTCCGCAGCCGGGAATCGAACCCGGAAATTCAACTTGAGAATTTTAACCAGTGAGCTACTGCGGATTAGATGCAAGTTGTTCACAAATTATAGAATTTATATAAATATATGTAAATATTATTAGGAACATATCTAATACTAGTACTTCTTTCTGAAAAGGTAAGACATGCAAAATGACTCGAGCTTTTCCTTTGATCACATCACGGATGAGGGCAGTAACTTAGCTATAAATGTTTTATTTTAGCATTGTTTAACCAATGATTGAAACAAAAGAACGTTTATCTGGTTTCCTTCTTTACATTTGGGATTAAACTTGCTAACTTCAGCTCATCTATGACCAAATTAGCCTTGTGTGTATCTAGATGCATTCTCGCTATAGAGCTCATCCAATGATATTTTTCATTTCTAAGTAATAGATTACCTGTACAATTCCTAATTTGTTAAGTTCACATTGCATGATTTAAGATTCTTATAAAAAAAATTGCAACGGCTAATACCACCGCGGTACATTGCTTGTAGTTGAATGACTTGGTGGTCAATGTAACAAAACATGTGCTGCTGCCAAAGTATGAGATACTGACTGCCGGTGAGAAGCAAGAACTGCTCAAAAGTATAGGGTGGAAGAGAAACAGGTCAAGTTTGTAATCATGTAGTAATTAGTCATTTTGATTTTAGCTTTCAGATTGATTATTTTAATGCTGAAAGCGTAATACAATTGTAAAAACATAGCATAATTTAAGGTGGAGAAACAACTTGTTGACAGGGCTGTCAATTTAAGGTTTTTCAAAGTTATAGCATAATTTTAAAGATCTCAAAATTTAGGAGTTTAAAATTTAAAAGTTAAATGAGTTTAAGAATAAATAGATCTTATAAAATAAGGTTATGTTTGGATATCATAACATAATCAGAGCGGAATAGAGTGAAGTGGAATGGAGTAAAGTGGAATGGAGTGAAGCGGAATAGAATGAAGTGGAATGGAATGGAGTGGAACGAATGTCCATTCCAAGACCTCAACTTTTCATTTAAGATGTGTTTGTTTGATGATTAAAATTATAATTTCGGGAATATGATTCCTAGGAATATTATTGTCAGAAAATTTATTTCCATCAATGTGTTTTTGCAAATGAATAAAGTTTCCATAAATATTTTTAAGTTTTATTTTAATTAAATTTTAAAAATAAAAAATAAAAAATAAATGTGTTAAAATAACATAAGAGTGAGAGGTTATGGTTGATTATTTTATATTCTCATGGGAATGTAAGATTCTCATCCTTTGACATAAGAATAAAAATGAAGAAATTCACGGTCAAAATATATTCCTGAAAATAAAAAGTACCTAGGCATAAATTATCAAAACTTGAAAGAAACAAAGGAATATGTGAATTCCAATATCTCATTCCCGAGAATAATATTTTAATTTTATTTAAAAAAGAATTTTTTTTCAAGAGTATTCTTTTGTCTATTTTAAAAAAAGTATTAATTTATTTTTGAACTTTTAAATAAAAAATTGTTTTTGAAAAAAATTATCCATTACGAGATGTAAAAGACTCCATTGTGGAGACTTCGTAGTTACATAACCTTTCTGCTCTTCATCGTTTGTGTTAAAACATTGGTCAATACCGTTATTGTTTTACAGTTTTCGACCTCCTACTTTTACAATTCTTTCAATGTGTTATCTTTCAGGACTAAACACTCATTTTGTTGTTAATTTTACCAATCTTTTACCTTTGAGGCATGAACACTCCTTTTGTTGGTAATAGTATGATTTTTTATGGCCTTTGTACTTTCATTGTGTGACAGATGACTGACATACACATCATTGTGCCTACAATGTATATGTCGAATTTTAATACAATGTTAAAGGTAGACCACACTTACACTATATCAAACTTCAAGGTTCTGGTTAATGATTGGTGTTCAAGCCCTCTTGCCACAAGTATATGGTGAAGTTCACCAGAGGGACACACGTTAGTGATATTAACAAACATGTCATTCTACCCAAAACAAACCTCTTCACCAGTTTTGCAGATATCATGAACGAGCGCTTTAAGAAGGATGTACTCATAGGTGACAAACTTTGTTTATGCGCGTATCCATGTATTTTTTCTTCACTTTTTTGTTATACATTTTTTAGCTTAAAATTTTTTCCAGACATCATAAGAATGGTTGACCATTCTTTGGGCGCAACACGTGAGAAACAAGCTAGAGCAAAATGTGAGAAACCATTTTTAACTGATTGGTTGATATGATATCGACACAGTCATCAGACCCGGGAGCCTTAAGCAACTCATTCAGATGAATTCTCCATTTAAAATCTTGATGAAGGTTGATATCCGTCACCAACGGTTCAACATCAGCACTAACAATAATAATTCCAAACAGCAACTTCCTAGGATCATTAGTAAAATCATAAACCTTATTACCTATTGTGAATTTTAACCAGTGAGCTACTGCGAATTAGATGCAAGTTGTTCACAAATTATAGAATTTATATAAATATATGTAAATATTATTAGGAACATATCTAATACTAGTACTTCTTTCTGAAAAGGTAAGACATGCAAAATGACTCGAGCTTTTGCTTTGATCACATCACGGATAAGGGCAGTAACTTAGCTATAAATGTTTTATTTTAGCATTGTTTAACCAATGATTGAAACAAAAGAACGTTTATCTGGTTTCCTTCTTTACATTTGGGATTAAACTTGCTAACTTCAGCTCATATATGACCAAATTAGCCTTGTGTGTATCTAGATGCATTCTCGCTATAGAGCTCATCCAATGATATTTTTCATTTCTAAGTAATAGATTACCTGTACAATTCCTAATTTGTTAAGTTCACATTGCATGATTTAAGATTCTTATAAAAAAAATTGCAACGGCTAATACCACCGCGGTACATTGCTTGTAGTTGAATGACTTGGTGGTCAATGTAACAAAACATGTGCTGCTGCCAAAGTATGAGATACTGACTGCCGGTGAGAAGCAAGAACTGCTCAAAAGTATAGGGTGGAAGAGAAACAGGTCAAGTTTGTAATCATGTAGTAATTATTGATTTTGATTTTAGCTTTCAGATTGATTATTTTAATGCTGAAAGCGTAATACAATTGTAAAAACATAGCTTTTTATATTGATTATACCAGTAACTATTTCTTATTTTTGTTGTTCATTTTAGCTACCTCTCATGCAAAGAACTGATGCCATAGCTAGCTACTATGGGCTGGAAAAAGGACAAGTTGTCAAGATCTCTCACAGTGGCGAGATGTTTAATTCTCTGGTAACCTATCGCTGTGTCGTGTAATAGTTCTATTGCATTATGCTGCCATATATGAAACAGTCACAAGTCCAATTATATTGTTTTAGAACCTAATGTACTTGCTAGAAAGATTACAAATGGATTAGTTATTGTTTAGCAAATTCTATTGCGAGTTCATTCTGTGGTGCCTATGTATGTTAAAAACTTGTGATGTTGGAAACTTTATGATACTGACAACATCACTTCTTATTAAGAGGCTTCATTATTCAATGCTCCTACACTTTGCAAATTTCAAAAAGGATATAGTTATAAAGGGTGAGTTATATAATTTTAACAGATGAAGTTTCCATATGTTTTTGTTTCCCTTGGAATATTTTCTCATCTGACTGTAAGTACAAAAGGTGTGAAGCAAAATTCCACTACCTGCATCATTACGAATATGGTAGCAGCGCTTATTAATAAAATACTCATGTACAATCTAATTTATAGAGCTTTTCATGTTGGTTAATTTACCCTATACTTGTAAAGCAAGGAATTTACTTTGTCAATTTATAGGATATTAGATCATTAAGTTGCCACTTGTCTCCCTCAAACCTACCAGACATGTATAGGTATTTGCAAGTTGCTTTAGCCATGTCTTTAAGTTAGAACACAAGTTCTTCATGTTAATATGTTTCTATCTAGTACTCTTATATAAGGGTGTGACTGATGTTAATTCTAGAAAGACACAACAGTACTGAACCTGAGTTCTGACTTCAAGAACATGATTAAATGTTACATGTGTAAATATATGATTGTTTTCTTCAGCCTCAAGTTGTCTTGATAGCACATTTGGGTGGTCTTTTGATCACTCTGAACAATCTCAACGTGTTTATTGGACATCATGTACTTCATACACTTATGTATAATGTAGAAAAAACAACTCCAAAGAGGTTGAATGAGGGTCTCCATATGATCATGTTGTATGAGGAATGAGCGTTTATCATGACGTATTTTACCTTGGTCATATCCACACTTTCCTCCGCTCCGAACACATTTTTTCAAGGTGATGTACCCCTCTACCTATACCTGTTCACTTCAGAATTCAACTAATGAGCCTTGTAAAGCTTTGAGGTCTTCGAGATCTAGGCCGAGTCTCTCTAAGGCATCCTGGTGGAGGATGTCCGCAAAACTTCCTATATGAAATATCACATATTTAATTTCCCAATCATCACTCCTCACACCTCACAGTTATCATCACTTGGTCATTGTCATGGAGATGGATTCTAAACACATCCTTTCCATAGAAGGTGATCTCAGATTTCATAGTTTCTTACGCGCCTAGCGCAGGGCTGGCGGGTGAACCTTCTATGATCATGACTTGGCGTGCATATCTCCTACGAGCATAGTTAGTCTCTTTTCCCCCCAGTGAACCCTTGTATTATAATGTTAAGGGTATGACGCACAAGTTTGTCTTCATCTCCCTTTCTTAGATTTAGAGCTCCCAAGGAGATCTCTCCCTTGAGATCTGGAGCCTCCCGATGATTGGTTGGATCCGCCTCAAACGTATTTCTTTAGGAGATTTTACTGGTTGAGGTGTTCAATCTTCTTCTTAAGCTGGTAATAGTCTTCTATGTAGTGGCCCTGAACCTTATGAAATTTACACCACCCATTAGGTTTAGGTCCCATAACGTCTGATTTGGGGGCTGGAAGTGGGGGAATATCATGTGTAAGGAGGACTTCGCACCATATCTATTCATGAAGAGTGTTCATGGGCAGGAAGTTTTTTGTAGACCTCCCGCTCCGATTAAAGGTTGCCTTTTCTTTGACAGGCGAAGTATATTGGCTTTGGTGTTGCTGTTACGAAGAATTAAGATTGCCAGACATCCGCTCCTTAGCGTCCCTACCATTCTTCACTATGTTGCTCTCATTTCCCTTTATGTAACATTTGACGCGTGTCAATACCTTTGCCTTGGAAGCGGAAGGTCTCTGGGCGATGGATTCATTAAAATGTTCGGCCATTAAACCATTATTGAAGGATCTTACAAACATCTCCTAGTTTTAGTGGATGCCCTTGGTAGTTTCCTCATTGAACCAATGAAGATACTCCTTTAAGGATTCGGAAGGGCACTAACGAATTTTGAACAGACTGGTGGTTGGCATCTTCCCATGCTTACTCGATGAAAATTGGTGGACCAATTTTTTTACAAGATCCTAATATCTAGTGAATGATAATCGTCGCAGGATCATATACCACCTCAGCATGGCGTCCCTTAAGGTGTTGGAGAGGAGTTTGCACTTTATAGAGTATAAGGCTCAATGATCGTCATCTACATGTTCTCATCTACATGTTAATGGATGCGACATGCCCTTGAGGGTCACTTCTTCCATCAAATTTTGCGAGTGAAGGCAACTTAAAGCTTTTTGGCATGGGGCCCAAAAATCTCGTTAGAGAGAGGTTGAAGATTAAAAAAATTTTGTCTCCATAATGATATTTGTCACATGTTGGCGTAATTGGAGGTTAAGGACATTGTTCTTCAAAGTTTGGTTGTGACGACACAAATTGTCCATAGTGGCACACATCTCTATTATAGCGCATGGTCGCCTCCGAACCCGCTGTCGACTGGAGTTATTGCTCGCCTGTTCACCATACTAGAAAGGATTGAGGAGGCTGACAGTGAGTTGGTTGCTGATTACGAAGGTGGCCGATGTCAGTTTTACCAGGCCCTACGGTGGACACCTATTTTAATTATTAAAAAAGTAAAATAATGGATAAACCTTTATTGTGTAGGGTTGTTTGAGACTTTAAAGTGTTTGATATTGTTTTAGGGCTAACGCACATATGATTGTGAGAAACTCTAAATTTAGGTTTTATTTGGAGATCCTTATTTCATTCCAAGGACAAGGTATTTATAGAAAACTCGCTTCTTCATGGATTATCCCTTTTAAGACCTAATACAAGTATACTAATACAATATATGTAGTTTATCAAGGAATTAAGGCGTTCATCTAAGTTGATAAAAATTTAATCCATTAAATAATCTTGAGTATAAACAATAATATGAAATAATAACTTTAATTGACATATTCAAATAAAGAGTAAATAGGAAGTCCAAAATTAACCTTACTCATAACATCTTTTTATTATTACTTTTAGATCATTTAACTTGCCACCCCAAATGTACCTGACACCCCAAACTCAACTAATTGATTATATTAACCTTGCAAATTTTTCAATCATTTTCAAAATTCACTCAAAAATTTGCGCAAATTCCAAAAAATCCAGAGCGATACTGGAAATTTTGAAAACGGTACGCTTTTATTTTCCAGAAATTTTAAAATTTATGTGAGAATCCTTTAATTTTTTACCGGGAATTTATGAAATTCCGGTATTTTTGTATTCATTTATTCTAGAAATTTCAGAATTCATGGTATTTTGTTTATAACATTTTACCAGAAATTTAGGAATTTCCGACAGTTTAAAAAATTTGGAATTTTCTTGGAAATTTCAGAATTTCTGGTGATATGTGGCAAACTTCAAAATTTATGGAAGTTAACTGATATTCTGTTTTTTTTCGTGATATGTGGGAAATTTCAAATTTTGGATTTTTTTGTGAAATATAGGGGAAAGGACGACACCATTGCAGGAAGGGCCACAGATAGATCGACAACCCAAACTAGGACTGTTGAGGCTGAGTCTTCCCAGCTTCGGGCTAGATGAGTAGTTCCAACCGGTTCACACCGGAAACGATTGGCTGAGCAAGGGAAGTTCCGCGCATCGCGTAGCACCCGACGCCGAGCGGTAAGATCAGACAAGCAACCCAGAGATGATTCTGAGGTTGTTCATGCTCAAGAAGTGCATGTTCAGGATGTTCATGACCTAGCGGTCGAGACAGATGCGATACTTGTTGCTGATGAGGTGGTATAGCCGTGTCACCGCCACCTCCAGCTGATGTCGATGACCAGCAGCGCCTACATATGATTGCAGTTATTATGGATAACCTCATGGTTTTGGTAAACCCATATGATAAGGTTTTTACTGGATTATCGCGGCCAACATACATAATCCATAGGGGACCTATTTAAGCATTATTATTATTATTATTATTATTATTATTATTATTATTATTATTATTGTTATTATTATTATTTGTTTATTACGTGTAACACTACTCAGACATTTGCACAATAGTTTTTGTTAGATAACGTTTTGGATCTTTCATTGATGCATGATGAACATGATTTTACATTTGACAAAAGGTTACATAACGTAGACAGATGATTACATAATTTACGAAAACAATAATAAATAAGAAAACCTAAACACTACCAGATGATTTTGGATGTTTCGACATCTTAATTAAGTCATTGACATTTTTTAAAATCTTCGCATCTAACTCGACCGACCCCTTAGTAAGCCTACGAAAAAATGATCTTCACATAACCGTCAAATCTTCACTGGTCTTCAACTCAATAAGGTTGTAATTGTCCCTTCCATTAGTATCCCTCCAATCTTCACAAAACTCAATCTTTCTCATTTTTTTCTGTTATCGGTATTAGACAACAATTCATTCAACTTAGATGTCAAGGCAGCGAGAGATGTGGTGCCAGCCAAAAGCTAGAACTTTATAGGAAGTGCAACTTCGTTGAAGTACACTTCCTCCTTAATCAAAAACTGAAGAAGAGATATTTTGAGATGTTTTTTCAACAAAAGATGACCCTTATTTATACAACTTTGAATTCATTCTGGACCACACAAAACGATTGGTGCGATCACAACTGTCCAAAACTGTCGGCAAAATCTTAATAAAAATTAAGACACATGATTAAGAAAAAACTCCATAAAAAATGAATTAAACCTGATTTTAATTCTTCATTCACATACGTAAATAATATGAGTTGGATTTAAAACCATTAAATCCAATCTAAATTGAACTAATACGTTAACACATTAAATTTTAGGGGTGGTTGAAAACATTAGAAGTAAAACTGATGCAAAAAATAGACATCCATTGAGTATGGTTTTTGTATTCACAGGAGAAGGAAGACAAAAGAACTGAATCGAAATGTTGTTTGATGAAATGAATGGACCTTTATATAGTGGCTTATGATTCTTTCGTTTGATAAAAAGGTTTGAATTTTGAAAGTGCTATTTGGTTAAAGACAAATTTGAATAAACAATAGTGATGCATAATTTAACTGTCACATGAAGCCATGAAATAAATAGCTTTTTTTGTTATTACTTTGTATAAATACAAAATCAATTAAAATAAAATACAAGCTAAGCCAAAATAATTTCCGTAGCCGGGAATTGAACCCGGAAATTCAACTTCAGAATTTAGCCAAGTGTGCTACTACGGATGTGATGTTAGTTTCTTACAAATTGTATTATCAACCATAAATGTTAGGTAGATTGGTCTCTTGATGACTGCATAACTTTATAAACCATCGTTAGCCTACTGTAAAAGAGATTCGAAACAGTCTGAATAACTTCTGCCTACTCCATGTTAGCCTTAGCAAACAAAAATTCTGTCAGCTGCAAGAGTTGCTGGAAAGAGGGTGAATGTCTTACTTCGGATGAATCTCGATTTTGATCTATAGATATATAAATTGTTAGTTTATTTAATGAGTTGCAGAGTTTGATGATGCATAATATGAATGCATTTATTGAAGTTAGAATTGTTTGACATATTTTATTTGAGGAATTAACCTACCACCCTCCCACTTATATTTAGCATCTCTGGTGAAATTTCATTTTTGTCTTTTAAAATTTTTTAAAAATTATGAAATTACATTGATATACCGGAAATTTCGCAATATATATTACAAATTTTGGAAATTTTCATTTTTTTCTACTGGAAATTTCAAACTTTTCAAAGAAAATGTTTTTTTTACACTACCACCAATTTCGAAATTGGTGGTACAATACTGGAAATTTCAAAATTTTCGATATAATACCACCAATTTCGAAATTGGAGGCCCTGCTCCAATTTTTAAAATGAGCTTCAATAAAAAGGAAGGTAATTTTTTTTAAATAATACATTTAAATAGTTAAAATATAGATATCATGAATCGAACCATTGACCTTTTTCTTGGAGGCCCTGGGCGATAGGCCTCCTTGCCTGTGCCCAAGACCGGCCCTGTGAGTCATATAATTTTAATAGATGAAGTCTTCATATGTTTTTCTTTCCCTTGGAATATTTTCTCATCTGACTGTAAGTACAAAAGGTGTGAAGCAAATTCCCATTACCTACATTATTACAAATATGGTATCAGAAATTTATTCTCATCAATGTCTTTTGCAAATGAATAAAGTTTCTAGAAATATATTAAGTTTTACTTTAGTTAAATTTAAAAATAAAAATAAAAAAATAATAAATAAATGTGTTAAAATAACATAAAAGTGAGAAGTTATGGTTGGTTATTTTATATTCTCATAGGAATGTAAGATTCTCATCCTTTCTTTGACATGTGAATAAAAATGGAGAAATTAATAAACAAAACATATTTCTGAGAATAAAAAATACCCGAGCATAAATTATCAAAACTTGAAACAAACAAATAAATATGTGAATTCCAATGTCTTATTCCTGGGAATAATATTTTAATTTTATTTAAAAAAGAAACTTTTTTCAAGAATATTTTTTTGTCTATTTTAAAATAATATTAAATTATTTTCGAACTTTTAAATAAAAAATTGTTTTTTGAAAATATTGAATTAAAATTTGTTTTCAAAATATAAACTAAAAAAAAAAATTTATATTAACAAAAATATAAATCTATATGTTCTCGAAATTACATAAAAACCCCTTCTGGTTTCCTATGCTTCAAGGTCACTTGCATTTTCAAAATGTTTCGCCTACTACTGCTTCAATGCACCCTTCTGTCTTCCTTCTCTTTCTATTAAATAATAATTCTTATTTCCCATGCAAACACCATGCCTTCTAATTCTCAATTAATGTTCTGCAGTCTACTTGTTTTGCTTTTCCATTTCTTTGTCGCCTACAACATTTTTTTTACTATTATTATGGAACATTTACAATATCAAATGTCTATCCAATTCATATTTGGTGAGCTGTTCAGAACCATGAGTGTCATTTTGGTTTGATGTATACATACACTACTTTCCCCAATACACTTCGTTCTCCCATTATCTCCACCATTCATTTTAAACCCATTTTCATCTACTGTTCCTCCGTTTCTCCTTTCCTTTCTTCCATCCTTCATGGCTCGACCTTTTAAGAAGATCAGCGACATCAACGACATGAAAGAACTGTGGATGGTCGGAGTTAGCATACACCATAAATGGTCGGTTGTTTCGAACAACAAGGAGCACTTCAAAATGATCGTCGTTGATAAAGATGTAAGTTAGCCTACTGATTATGTTCTCTTTTTTTATGAGATACATGTAGCATTTTTTTACTTGAAATGGTTTAATTGCCCCATGTTTTTTTCTTCTAAAATATGTCATTTGTGAGTTATTTCGTCCATTTTTTCTTTGTTTTATAAAGATAATCATCCATTTCAATACTGCTTTATTTGTTGCACCTTTATCTCTCACGTTTTTTTGCTTAAATATGTCATTTTTGTGTTATTTAGTCCATTTTGTCTTTCCTTTCTGAAGATAATCATCCATTACGAGTTGTAAAAGACTTCCATTGTGGAGACTTCATAATTACATTGAGGCTTGAACACTCCTATTGTAGTTAATAATATGATTTTTTATGGCCTTTGTACTTTCATTGTGTGACAGGGGACTGACATACATGTCGTTGTGCCTACAACATATATGTCGGCTTTTAATACAATGTTAAAGGTAGACCACACTTACACTATATCAAACTTCAAGGTTTTGGCTAATGATTTGGTGTTCAAGCCCTCTTGCCACAAGTATATGGTGAAGTTCAGTGGAGGGACATCCGTTTGTGATGTTAACAAACATGTCATTCCACCCAAAACAAACCATTTCATCAGTTTTGCTGATATCATGATTGGGCACTTTAAGAAGGATGTACTCATAGGTGACAAACTTTGTTTATGCGTGTATCCATGAATGTTTTCTTCACTTTTTTGTTATACCTTTTGAGCTTACAGTTTTTTCAGACATCATATGAATGGTTGAACATTTTTTGGACGCAACACGTGAGAAACAAGCCAGAGCAAGATGGAAGGAACCATTTTAAATATTGATGAAGGTTGATATTCGTCACCAACGGTTCAACATCAGCACTAACAATAATAATTCCAAACACCAACTTCTAAAGATCATCAGTAAAATCATAAACCTTATTACCAATTGTGAACTTGAAGGTAGATCCAAATCTATCGTGCATCCCGGAGTAGAACAGACGAATGAGATCTTTATTGTAGTCTTGTAAAAGCTTCAAGAAGTGGTTGATTTGTTGATGCTCGACAAGACGAGCAACCTCCGGAATGTCCAAGGAGCCAGCAACAACGTGTTTCCAAACATGCTGCTTCATAACAAGGCAGTTTTAGTGTTTCTCTTCAAATTCCATAACACATATAGAAGAAACCAACAAAAATGCAGTATCTAGAATGGTAGAGGATGTGGTGGCCTTTCCCTTACCCTCGAGATCACTCTTGTTTCTTGCAATCTTTGGCGCCATGGAGAAATTTTCAAAAAGAGTTCGCACGATAAGTGTTTAACAAAATGTGTGAAAAATTAGTGAAATTGTTTGATGGATATATGAGTACCCACAAACCTAAACTAGAGATAGAGATACTTAAGCACACTAAGATGACAATGAAACCTAAAAATGAATACAAATTTGGAGTTTGGAGATCTTGGGCGTGATTTGAAATATGTGAGGATGAGGGTTTTATGGAAGAGGAAATATGATAATAATGAATGGGTGTGCTGATTGAATGGGGAGGCTTAATGATATGTTGTAAAATGGAGTGTTGGACGAGTTATGGTGAAGGAAATTAAGAGGTAAAGTGAAGGAGACAATGACAAATGAAATGTATCAGGAGCCAAGTAGAAATGAAGAGGTGTGGTGTTGGATGTATGTATAAAGAGATAATGAGGAATGAAAAAAATGCATAAAACGTGTTATGAGCCGACCTGTTGGATGCATGTATCGACCTGAGCAAGTCATGAGTCGACACGTTAGACACATGTGTCGACACATACTGAATCAAATTTTAAAAATTCTAAATATTTATTTAATGAGTCGACCTATACGAGACATGAGTCGACACATGAAGCCAAATAAGTGAATAATATGAAACATAAGGTTTTTGGTCAACCTTGAAAGACTCGAATTGAAACATGAATAAAGAGTCTTTAATAGACACATGCAAATGATTATTTTTCATAATTTGATAGTAATTAGAATGCAAACACACATATGTAAGCATAAAATATTAACAATATGGAATACACGTGAAGATATTAAGATGAAGTCACTATAAACATACAAATTGAAACACGCCATGGTTATCAATTGAAGTTTTTGGAAATAAACACTCATAACGTGTATCATACACCAAGTATATCACACACCTTTGAAGAATATACAAGTAAAAGAAAGAACTTACTTACAAAGTGAAAATGGAAACAATATTACCTCATCGTACAAAGTGACGGAGGATGCACATGCATTTCACAAGGAACTTCTTGAAAAGTATTTTCGGTGGGTTATTTTATCGTATCCACAGGGATTGTGTTATCAGATATATAGATGCTCTCCATTCAATAGTTTAACATTCTAAGAGAAAGGTTTTCAAAGAGTTCTTGTTTTATAGCAAACAGTAAACTAGAAAATGGATGTTTTGTTTTAAGAAAAGCATGTCAAGATTAGATCTTGTTAACCCCTTTCATATGTATCCAATTAATCAAGCATGTGAACTTAGTTTCGATCAATACAATCGTGTATCCTCGCAAATCCGTTTATTTCTAAAGCGGCTCCGTGGGTATTATTGTTTTAATCGCTAGATGATTTCTCGAAATAACAATCAAAACAATAAACATAAAGATCGATACAAAGCAAATATTAACTTTCAAATCTATGTCTAGAGTTTGTTGGTTAATAGATGAAGAAATTAGATCAAGAATTGGAAAATCTATGTCTAGAGTTATTCAAACCATAAATACAACAATAAAAGAAAAGATCTTCATCATCTATTGATCATAAACCTTGTTCACATACAAAAGATCAAAAGAAATACATAATAGCAAGGTTAACTACCTCTAATCTTGACACAAAAGTGTTTAGCTACCCATCACCATGGTAGCTTGATCAACAAGTAAAAAAGAAAGCTTTGCTAGCATCAAAGTCGAAGAATCGAGGATTGATGCTCCAAAGATTTGATTCTTACTTCTTCTTGAGTTTTTAAGCTTTTTTGAACTAAAAACCCTTTCTAACCTCTAAAATGCTTAAAAGTGTAAAAGTTACAAGAGATTGTGAAAATATCTTCCAAGGAAGATATTTATAGCAAGTACATAAAGTGCAGTAAGTGGCACCGCGCTAAGCGCCATCAGGAGCGCACTAAGCACAGTCAGGAAAATAGAGGCAAAATCCCAGAAAGCACGCTAAGCGCGGTTGAAGGCCACTTAGCGCAGTTGAGGGCCTTAGCTACTGCCTCATCAATAAAAACGCATAAGACAAGAGCTTATGTTTTGGGTAATCTTCTGTCGACCAATAGATTTCACCTTGTTAACATCCTCAGTGGCAACCCGTCAAAGTTGTTGGACCAAAATTTAAACTCCCCGGATGCAACATTATCCCCAGGAACTCGCATAAGAGAATTGATCTCCATGTTGGCCTGACAGACTTCATCAGTCATGAGGCTTTTTAACCTCTTGGGAGCACCTTGCGAGGTCTCTTCGTGGGCTGAAGTAGCAGATGGTTGAGGATCACTCTTACTTGGGGTCGCCTTTGCACTAGCACCCCGGGTCCATTTTGGTTGTCAGATTTCCAACCCGCCTATATCCGATTTTGAAGATGCAGTCCCTCAGGATCCTCTCCGAGTAGCACGAGCCTCCAGCATTAATTTCTTTTGTTCAGCTACTGATAATTTAGTCATTGTATCTGCAGAAGAAGTTGTAAACCTTAGAACGAGAATAATTAAAAGAGTGGACAAATAATAGGCAAGCAATTACGCAGGAAGGCGAGTAATTGCGCATCACTTAAAGGTAACAACTCCTTAACCTTCATCATACGGAAATAATCAAGAGCAATCAGAGATTGAGTTTACAGTTCACTCAGTTTCTCAAAGTTAAAACCAGTGATTGACAGGGGATTCTCGACCCAATAAAAGGGAAAGCAGGGCTGGCTGTCCAGAGCGTACAGCACTTACGGACACCTCGGCCCACTCTTTACCCTTAAGAATCAGTTCTTATAATTCTTATGATTAGAAGTGTACGGATGGAGGAAACTCCTCCTGGGAATTCCACTGATTTGTACCCAACTACAATTCTCGACACCTTTCACCTCAAAGAAGGAGAAAAATAGACCAATTGTGGGGGTGATATCCAAAACCTCGCAAACCCGTTCGAAAGTCTTTATAAAACCCCAACTGTTGGGGTAAAGTTGGGAGGGATTTATGTTCACGGCTTTTAACACACCCGCCTTAAAATCAGAAAAGGGTATTTTTATATTAAAATCCTCTAGAACCCCAACATAGAAGTAGAAAAAGTCTTCTTTAACGCCTTTGGGGCGGAGTATGCAAACACACTCTCCGGGAATACACGATTCCAGGACAACATCATCTTGGGACCCAGTTGACGATATTTGCCTTATGGACCGGAGTTTTGCGATTTCTACGTCATCAAAGGTACTATTCTTATGATTCATGACCTCAAGATCAAATGGAGCAGCAGTCGTCATAGAAGCCTCTACAAAACTTGAGGAAGATGAGCCAGAATCAAAATTATTCCTACAAGTAAGAATATCGCCATAGATTCGTTCATGACTCGTTTATACTCCTCCGGCCCTAAAGCACTTTCTATTTCCCACATGCATTGTTCTCACAACTCCTTTCTCTCCATGGCATTCATATGGACTTCGCTACTACTATACTCACCGTCTCGTTTACTAAAGACTACCCTAATTTCTAAAAACAAAATTGAAGAATAAGATAAGAAGCAGAAGTAGTGAAAAAATACATGCGAGTAAAGAAGCCTTGGAGATTAGAAAGCATTCTGGTTGATAAAGAAGGAAAACAATTTGGATGTAGAAGTGAGAAGAGGAGAAAGGAGGATTCTAATAAAAGACACGAGAGTAGCTAGGGAGTAGCCTTTAATAGTCATCCTTATATTAGGGAAATTGAAAGGACATGAACCTCCAAGAAATTTTTGACACGTAAGGACTTAAGAAGAAAAGCCGACCTATAACCTGACACCTAGTAAATATATCTGGGCTTATGTTACTGCCGAGTACTGCACCCATATAAACGGATATAGTACTCTAGGGGCTTATGTACATGCCAAATACATATGATGCCGAGTTGAGCAGTCGGATGAGGGTACGCACGAACTAGACTATGGTAGCAGGAAAGATCATACAATGCAGAGAGCTAGACAAGCATTATACACAACCCGGCCCGGTCAGGGAACCCGACTCCCATTAGCCGAGTTATTACAAGGCCGGGTACTATGCCCCACTAACCCGACACCGATGTCGGTCATGAGCTCAACAAGGGTCATTCAAACAATTGTAGCAGTGGTGGTGCATCAATGCAGGCGTTATCCTGTCTTCAAAGCGTGCATTCGTGAAGAAGAGTTACAACAATGATGGTCATGCAACGTCAGAAGGCCAAGAGGCTTCTCTTAATGGCAAGGCTTAAATGAAGGTAGAAGAAGGCTATAAAAGGGGCTCCCGCATGAGGGATAAGCAAGACACATTCATCTTGAGACAATATACAGCACCTGTATAGCTCTCAAATTCCCAAACATACTCTATAGTATAAACAACGTAGCTCTCCTTGTCCAAAATAAAGAGAACTAGCACTTTTGATGGTCTAACCATTTTTGGCTAGAACAGTGGTAACTGGAGGTTTGTTCAACACGTTCGAGGCACTTGATTCGACTTGAATCAAGGGGAGAGAAGACATAGTATCAACATCAATAATTAGGCTTGGGTGTGTGGTGACTATTGCTTCTCTTGTATTAACTTTTACAACAAGATAATACATATCTTAATTCTAGTTTTTAGAATTGGGGCAGACGTACCTGAAGTGAGGACGAAGGGGGAACTGTCTAAACAAATCTGGTGTTGTTTTCTCTTTCTCTATCTCTTTATTTTGAATTGTTCGCGTTTGTGAAAAATCAATTGATCGATAAATTTCTGCTGCCGTGTAGTGCTGAAAATGTGTTTTGAAAACTCATTACAATCACTTGGATTGTAATAGCAAAAATTTTGCACTAACATTTCATAGGAAATAATACTTGAGGTGTTTCACACACCAAGTGTTCGACAAATTGATCGCACAAAAGATGTTTGTGATATTGTCAAATTAAGTTTACACTTTATAAGTCATTGGAAATTGGACAAACTTAAGTGGTATTTTTTGTATTGATTAATCCTCAAACTATTGGTTTGATTTCTCATTAAACTTGTTATTCCATTTGGTTTGTCGTATATCTGATCTTTTCGATAACGATTCGTTTAGACGACTTGGTTCCTCAACCGCTTCCGTACCTTTTTTTTTAAAATAATTTTTTAAGCGCCGACTCTGTTTAAGAATTAGTGATTTATTCAACCCCCCTTATAGACCATTGCCATTGTCTAACACACTCCTCCTGGAGTTATTGATGTTCTCATAGATCTTGGAATGCTAATTGATCACATAACTATAGATCTAAATCGTCGAAGTGATGTTACAAACGAAATTCAAAACAAAGTGAGCACCCAAACGAATGAATGAGAGGTTGCAACTGAATCCACCAACAAAGTTGATGTGTTGGAGCAAAATTTTAAGAAAAGTCAAGAAGAAATCACAACTTGCTCTAACAACATTGCTGCATGGGAGAAACAAATCAAAGAATTGCAAGCAAAAATTAAGAAGGAAAAAGAGCGTGGACAAGAGATTGGAAAACTCGGCCGCTAAGAACTCGACAAAGAAATTCAAGTCGGAGTAAACCATGTCGATCGAGCTTAAGCTTTGGGATAAGAGATTGACATTCTCAATTCGAACAAAAATTGATCGTCGTCTACTTCTCTCTAAAACGAAGTACGAACGCATGAAAGCCTCTCTACCTTTTTTATTATCTTGCTTGTTTATTTGTGATGTAATTTGTTGAAGTTTATTTTGATTTTGGATTTTGTGGTTTGTAATGACTTAGCCATTTTGGCATTTAATTTAATTTACCATTTTGGCTATAAATTTTACATATAAATTATTTCGCTAATATCATAACTTCCTAAAGCATGGGCTTATATCTCTTCAGATATTTCCCATTTACTCTCAGGAGTCTTTGATTTTCAGGTATTTCCTCAATTTCATACGCATTATTAGAAAATAACTGCATAACTTGGAATGGACCCTCCCATTTTGGGGACCACTTACCCAGTGTTCTATCTTTCTTATCCATAGGCAAGATCACTTTCCAAACTAAGTCTCCAGTCAAAAATGACTTAACCCTTACTTTCTTATTGTACGCATTTTCTACTCTCTTTTTATGCCTTCTCAATAATTCCAAAGCACTTAACCTTTCTTCATCCAAGTCGACCAACTCATCGAATATCATGTTCCAAAAAGTTTTAGATGGTAGTTTGTTCTGTCTTTGGACTCTAGTTGATATAAGGTAAACTTCGACTGGTAACACTGCACAATGTCCAAATGTCAATCGAAAAGGTGTAGCCAAAATACTAGTTTAAAACAAAATACCATTACTATTAATTTTTTTTTTAGTATTTATCCATTACATAAACTGTTTTAAAAATATAAAAGTTGGAATATTGATAGCGCTGTTTGGTTAAAGACAAATTTGAATAAACAATAGGTACGCATAATTTAACTGTCACATGAAGCCATGAAATAGCTTTTTCTGTTATTACTTTGTATAAATACAAAATTAATTAAAATAAAAGCTGGCAAAAATAATTTCCGTAATTTTAAACAAGTGTGCTACTACGGATGTGATCCTTGATTCTTACAAATTGTATTATCCACCAAAAGTCGTAATTGATTTGTATTAATACAAGACACCATAAATGTTAGGTAGATTGGTCTCTTGATGACTGCATAACTTTAAAGACCATTGTTAGCCTACTGCAAAAGAGATTCGAAACAGTCTGAATAACTTCTGCCTACTCCATGTTAGCCTTAGCAAACAAAAATTCTGGCAGCTGCTGTAACACCCCCAATCTATACCCCCAAGCTATTAAAGCAACAAATCTAATTCAAAATTTCATCAGAGTGTATTTATAAATGCACGGCACAGACCGAGGGGTCACATCAATTTGAAACAAATATACAACACCTGCTCAATAAGATATGCAACAATTCAGGTAGTAATACACCCACAATTCAGAGACAGAATAAAAGCGGAAAATCCGTAACTGAATATCAACATATATATATATATATATATATATATATATATATATATATATATATATATATATATATCATGAAAGTTTGTTCGTCATATACAACCATACATGTACAATTCAAAAGATACATATACATAACACAAATAATTACACTCGATCACCCCGACTACCCGGTGTCATATATCAGAGCCGACCGACAAAAGAATGAAGACGCAAAGCTTCACAAAAAGACCTCCAGCAACTCTAATCTACAATGCCCCATAGAGCATTATAAAACAGCAGAAGGGTGAGAAACACAATTATACTACAGTTGCATATAATTATATATTAACACAGAAATGCACAAGTAAAATATTCTCACCACAAATGCACCACAATCAACTACAACACAACACAGTACAATTCTCAAGTATCAAATACCACTACACATCAATCATACACAATAATCTCATCATCAATACAATTACACATATTCCATCTCATCGCTCACAATCACAATTCCATGCACAATTAATCCGTGATTTATGCAAATGCACAGAGACCGACACAACGACTCTATGTACATGCCATGCGGTACCGACTTCTAATATTTCTCATCACTAGTTCACTCAGGAACTCTGCTGGAACCATCGCTCGTTACTGAGGATCACTCAAGTAACACCCCGTTGGGCAAACGATGTTCCCCGTCGCTTTAGGTCCTCTTGGTATAAGGCGCACGACGTTTATGGATTGCTTTAGGTCCTCTTTGTATAAGGCGCACAATCCGATCGCTCACACCCCACATGTGCACACGATCATCTATAATCATCGCTTTAGGTCCTCTTATTTTTAAGGCGCGCGATATATCAAATCGCTTTAGGTCCTCTTATTTTTAAGGTGCACGATGTTATAGCAGATTCCCTCTGGAATCAATCTGTCACTCAGGACGTCACAACAATGCATATCATGATGCTTGGCATACAATGACTCATGACATTTAATATGCACACATATACACATCCATAATAATGCATATATCAACAATTACCATGCACCGCATTTCCTTGCCGTAAGGCCACCAACCATCATCACAATATGTATTTCCCAATTCGCCTGGCGAATCGCACCAGACCCAGAAAAATTCTGTTACGGGTTACATGATCCAAAACCCCTAAAAATCTCATTTTTCATTCCAAATCAATTCCAACAACAAAACAATTATCAGCAATGACTCATAAACACATGGTGATCATACAACGCAAATTATATCGATTTCCGACCGCGAAAACATCGATTCCTAATCATTTTATCATTTTCAACCTAAAATAGAAAACCATGGAAAACAAGAGAATCATCCAAACACACACATACATAATCATACACAAACATAGTATAATCGAGTTTCACACCCTTACCCGATTTAATCGTGTTCTAGAAAGTCGGTTGATTGATTTCCAAGTTTTCTCTTTTCTTCTCTTCTCCTTTTATTTTCTTCTTCTCTTCTTTTTCTTTCTCTTACTATTTTTCTCTCTTTCTATTCTATTATATTCTAACTTAACAACATAAATCAAAATGCCCAAAATACCCCTACACTCAAATATCTCGCAAATGTTCCCAAAACGCGACAAAATATATTCACGTTGAAAAATAACATATTTTCACATAAAAGTCAGAAATAAAATAATATAATAATAAAATACTCAAAACGACTCAAATAAATGAAACGACAAAACTGGGGCGTTACAACTATCCCCCACTTAGAAATTTTCGTCCTCGAAAATATTACTTGAGACGAACAACTCTGGATAGGACTCCCGCATCCGACTCTCCAACTCCCAAGTCAAATTGCCCTCAGCAGTGCCTCCCCATGCCATCTTCACAAGTGCAATATCCTTGCCCCGCAACCTCTTCAACTCTCGATCTAAAATACTCACCGGTAAAGCCTCAACCGTAAGGTTCTCCCTTACCTCAACCTCATCCATCGGAATCACATGCGACGGATCCGGAATATACTTCCGAAGCTGTGAAACATGGAACACATCATGCAAATTCGACAGATTCGGCGGCAACGCCACCCGATAAGCCACCGCACCCACTCTCGCAGATATCTGGTAAGGATCAATAAATCGAGAAGTAAGCTTCTTCGATTTCAATGCACGACCATCACCCGTTACCAGCGTAACCCTTAGAAATACGTGATCGCCCTCTTGAAACTCAAGATCCTTCCGTCTCCGATCATGATAACTCTTTTGTCTGCTCTGAGAAGCCTTCATTTTCTCACGAATAAACTTCACCTTGTCTGTAGTCTGTTGTACCAACTCCGGTCCAACCACCACTCTCTCACCCGATTTATGCCAACACAACGGTGTCCGACATCTTCGTCCATATAATGCTTCAAACGGTGCCATTCCAATACTAGAATGGAAATTGTTATTATACGTGAATTCAATCAACGCAAGATAACTATCCCACGCACCACCTTGTTCAAGAACACAAGCTCGCAACAAATCTTCCAAAGACTGAATCGTTCTCTCCGACTGCCCATCCGTCTGCGGATGATAAGCCGAACTCAACCTCAATTTAGAACCCAATGCCTTCTGTAAACTTTCCCAAAATCTCGAGGTAAACCTTGGATCTCGATCCGAAACAATACTTAACGGAACCCCATGCAACTTCACAATCACACTGATATAAATCTCAGCTAACCGCTCCAAAGAAAAACTGATGTCAATCGGAATGAAATGAGCCGATTTAGTTAATCTGTCCACAACTACCCAAATAGCATTATGCCTTCGCTGAGTATTCGGCAACCCCGTTACAAAATCCATAGAAATGATATCCCATTTCCATTTCGGAATATGCAACGGTTGCAACAAACCGCTAGGCCTCTGATGTTCCACTTTCGACTTCTGGCACGTCAAACAAGCATACACAAACTGAGCCACATCTCTTTTCAAACCAGACCACCAGAAAATATTTTTCAAATCTTGGTACATCTTATTCGCTCCCGGATGTATACTCAAATTACTCCGGTGTCCTTCTTCCAAAATCATCCGTTTCAAATCCGAATCGTCCGGAATACAAATTCGCCCACGGAACCTCAACACACCATTAACATCCACTTGAAAATCACTACTCGCATCTTTTCCGCCAACCAACATCAAATCCACTAATTTCACATCCAACTTCTGTTTCTCACTTACCGTCATCAGAAAATCATTAGTAACCTTCAACCTACCCAGCCTCACACTATCTGACGTCACTTCACATACCAAACTCAAATCGTTAAACGATTCCAAAAGCTCCCACTCCTTAGCCATTAAAGCGGACATATGCAACGATTTCTGGCTCAATGCATCGGCTACCACATTAGCTTTACCAGGATGGTAATTCAAGCCAAAGTCATAGTCCTTCAAAAATTCCAACCATCTTCGTTGCCTCATATTCAATTCCTTCTGATCGAATAGATATTTCAAAATCTTGTGATCACTAAAGACTTCAAACCTCGCACCAAAAAGATAATGCCTCCAAATCTTCAATACAAACACCACAACCGCTAATTCCAAATCATGCGTAGGGTAATTCTTCTCATGCACTCTCAACTTCCTCGAAGCATACGCCATGACCTTACCGTCTTGCATTAGCACACCACCTAGACCAATCAAAGACGCATCACAATACACCACAAACAGTTCAGTAGAATTCGGCAAAATCAAAATCGGAGCTGTCGTCCATCTTCTCTTCAGCTCATTAAAAATTTCCTCACACCGAAGATCCCAAATGAACGTTTGCCCTTTACAAGTCAACTGGGTCAAAGGAAGTGCTAGTTTAGAAAAACCTTCAATAAACCTTCGATAATATCCGGCCAAACCCAAAAAGCTTCGAATTTCAGTAACAGATCTCGGAACCTCCCATTGTAGAACTGCTTCTACTTTAGATGGATCCACAGCAATACCATTACCTGAAATTACGTGTCCAATAAAACTCACTTCCGACAACCAAAACTCACACTTAGACAATTTGGTAAAAAGCTTCTTTTCCTTCAAAACCTGCAAAACAATACGCAAATGCTCCGCGTGCTCCTCCCGAGACTTAGAATAAATCAATATGTCGTCAATAAACACAACAACAAATCGGTCCAAATGCTCGTGAAAAATAAGATTCATGTACTCCATAAACACACCTGGCGCATTAGAAACCCCGAACGACATCACAGAATATTCATAATGATCGTAATGTGTCCTAAAAGCCGTCTTCTGAATATCTTCCTCCTTCACCCTAATCTGATGATATCCCGACCTCAGGTCAATCTTACTGAACACACAAGCACCCACCAACTGATCCATCAGATCATCAATTCTCGGAAGAGGATACTTATTCTTAATTGTCACCTTATTCAACCGGCGATAATCAATACACAATCGCATACTTCCGTCTTTCTTTCTCACCAATAAAACTGGAGCACCCCAAGGAGAAACGCTTGGTCTCACAAACCTCTTCTACAATAATTCATTCAACTGCTTCTTTGACTCAACCAACTCAGATGCCGACGTACGATAAGGTGCCATAGAAATAGGTCTAGTACCAAGAACTAGATCTATCGAAAACTCCACCTCTCTCTCTGGTGGCAAGTCTGAAATATCCTCAGGAAACACTTCAGGAAAATCACACACAACCAGAAACACATCAAGCGACACTTGACTATCCACAGTCAACGACGCAAACAACCCAAACAACTGAGCTTCCTCCGCCAAAAGTCTCTTCAACTCTTTGGTAGATAAGAAACTCGAGCCTTCGTCTTCCTCAAGAGAAAGAAACCTTACCAGCTTATGATAATAATCAATATGAACCCGATTGAATTGCAGCCAATTCATTCCCAGAACCACATCTAAAACCTCCAACGGCAAACACACTAAATCCATTTCAAAGTCTTTACCATAAATGGTCAAAGGACAACTTAAACAAACCAAAGAAGTAGTTACTGACCCCATTGTTAGAGTATCAATAACCATCTCACCATCCATCGAAGACAACACAAGATTCAAACGCTTCGTGCACTCAGACGAAATAAACGAATGAGTCGCTCAAGTATCAACAATAGCAACTAAAGGCGTACTATTAATAAAACAAGTACCTCTGATCAGACGATCTGCACTTGAAGTCTGAGCCCCCACCAATGAAAATACCTTTCCACTAGTTGGAGCTTGCTTCGGTTTCTGACACTTCGTGCTAATATGACCAGGTTCAACACATTTAAAACACTTAGCCACATTATTTCTCTTGCACTCAGCTGCTACGTGTCCTAAACCTCCACAACTAGAACACTTTCTCACCTCATTTCTACATTCAAATTGACGATTTCCTAGCTCACCACACTTAAAACATCTCAGAGAATTAGACATACCTCCTCCACCTGACCTTCGATCAAAAGTACCCCTTTGCTTACCTTTATCAGCTGGTGTTACATATGGACCACCACGGAACTGTTGCTTCCCTTTTCTGTCACTCACACTCTTGTAGTGAGTAGAACGAGCCTTACTATACTCTTCATAAATCCTACAACATTCCACCAAATCAGAAAACCTTCTTATCCTTTGATAACCGATTGCTTGCTTAATCTCAGGACGCAATCCACTCTCATACTTCACACACTTAGAAAACTCTGCAGTCGCTTCAGCATAATGAGGATAAAACTGCACAAGCTCTACAAACTTAGCAGTATAATCAACAACAGACAGATTACCTTGTTTCAGCTCCAAGAACTCAATTTCCTTCTTTCCTCTTACATCCTCGGGAAAATACTTCCTCAGAAACTTCTGGCTAAACAATTCCCAAGTAACTTCTTCATCCCCAGCTTCCAACACTTGACGAGTACTAACCCACCAATCATCAGCTTCTTCCTGTAACATGTGAGTACCCAGTCTCACCTCCTGATCCTCAGCACAATCCATAACTCGGAAAATTCTTTCAATCTCTTTCAACCAAATCTGTGCACCATCAGGATTGTGTCTTCCTTTGAAGACAGGCGGTATGTTCTTCCTGAACTCATCATTACCAGCAACGTTAGGTGCACCCTGCACAGTCCGAACCATAGCTTGCATCGCCGCAGCCAAAGCAGCATCGTTCCTACCAGCCATATTCTATTCATTTCCAATAACAGAAACTATGGTTAAACAAACAGCTCACTCCACACGCCACACAGACCAGGACTGACACAACCAGACACGAACTGACACGGACTGGCTCTGATACCACTTAATGTAACACCCCCAATCTTTACCCCCAAGCTATTAAAGCAACAAATCTAATTCAAAATTTCATCAGAGTATATTTAGAAATGCACGACACAGACCGAGGGGTCACATCAATTTGAAACAAACAAACAACACCTACTCAATAAGATATGCAACAATTCAGGTAGTAATACACCCACAATTCAGAGACAGAATAAAAGCGGAAAATCCGTAACTGAATATCAACATATATATATATATATATATATATATATATATATATATATATATATATATATATATATATATATATATATATATATATCATGAAAGTTTGTTCGTCATATACAACCATACATGTACAATTCAAAAGATACATATACATAACACAAATAATCACACTCGATCACCCCGACTACCTGGTGTCACATATCAGAGCCGACCGACAAAAGAATGAAGACGCAAAGCTTCACAAAAAGACCTCCAGCAACTCTAATCTGCAATGCCCCATAGAGCATTATAAAACAGCAGAAGGGTGAGAAACACAATTATACTACAGTTGCATATAATTATATATTAACACAGAAATGCACAAGTAAAATATTTTCACCACAAATGCACCACAATCAACTACAACACAACACAATACAATTCTCAAGTATCAAATACCACTACACATCAATCATACACAATACACTCATCATCAATACAATTACACATATTCCATCTCATCGCTCACAATCACAATTCCATGCACAATTAATCCATGATTTATGCAAATGCACAGAGACCGACACAACGACTCTATGCACGTGCCATGCGGTACCGACTTCCAATATTTCTCATCACTAGTTCACTCAGGAACTCTACTGGAACCATCGCTCGTTACTGAGGATCACTCAAGTAACACCCCGTCAGGCAAACGATGTTCCCTGTCGCTTTAGGTCCTCTTGGTATAAGGCGCACGACGTTTATGGATTGCTTTAGGTCCTCTTTGTATAAGGCGCACAATCCGATCGCTCACACCCCACATGGGCACACGATCGTCTATAATCATCGCTTTAGGTCCTCTTATTTTTAAGGCGCACGATATATCAAATAGCTTTAGGTCCTCTTATTTTTAAGGCGCACAATGTTATAGCAGATTCCCTCTGGAATCAATCCATCACTCAGGACGTCACAACAATGCATATCATGATGCTTGGCGTACAATGACTCATGACATTTAATATGCACACACATACACATCCATAATCATGCATATATCAATAATTACCATGCACCGCATTTCCTTGCCGTAAGGCCACCAACCATCATCACAATATGTATTTCATGCAATTTCATCACTCAACAGTACACAAGTCAAACAATATCCACACCAAAAGCATATTGCACATACACATAATGTTCGCCCAATTAAACGGCAAAAGTCGACAATAAAATAACACATTTTCTAATTCCCGACATAATTTAATCGGCAAACAATCTCCAAACCCATCATCATAATAAGTACATTTTATAAGCTTTATAACACATCAAACCACGCCTCAAACCGAACCACAGCTCAAAAGTTATGAATTTTTCAAAGAAAAGAATTTATTGAGAAACAGCTAGATTCCCCTGGCCAATTAAGAATTCCCTTGGCGGATCCCCATTCGCCAGGCCTTCGCCATGGATTTCGCTTGGCGAATCCCATTCGCCAGCACTTCGCCTGGCGAACTAGTGGCGAATCACAAATGTGGAAAAAACCCAAGAGTTACAGAAGCTACCCCATTTCTGTCTCTCCAAATTCGCCTGGCGACTTACGATTTCGCCTGGCGAATTACCCTTCGCCAGCACTTCGCCTAGCGAACCAGTGGCGAGACTAAATCCGCCTGGCGAATCGCACCAGACCCAGAAAAATTCTGTTACGGGTTACATGATCCAAAACCCCTAAAAATCTCATTTTTCATTCCAAATCAATTCCAACAACAAAACAATTATCAGCAATGACTCATAAACACATGGTGATCATACAACGCAAATTATATCGATTTCCGACTGCGAAAACATCGATTCCTAATCATTTTATCATTTTCAACCTAAAATAGAAAACCATGGAAAACGAGAGAATCATCCAAACACACACATACATAATCATACACAAACATAGTATAATCGAGTTTCGCACCCTTACCCGATTTAATCGTGTTCTAGAAAGTCGGTTGATTGATTTCCAAGTTTTCTCTTTTCTTCTCTTCTCCTTTTATTTTCTTCTTCTCTTCTTTTTCTTTCTCTTACTATTTTTCTCTCTTTCTATTCTATTATATTCTAACTTAACAAAATAAATCAAAATGCCCAAAATACCCCTACACTCAAATATCTCGCAAATGTTCCCAAAACGCGACAAAATATATTCACGTTGAAAAATAACATATTTTCACATAAAAGTCAGAAATAAAATAATATAATAATAAAATACTCAAAACGACTCAAATAAATGAAACGACAAAACTGGGGCGTTACAGCTGCAAGAGTAACTGGAAAGAGGGTGAATGTTTTACTTCGAATTAATCTCGATGTTGATCCACAGGTATATAAATTGTTAGTCTATTTACTGAGTTGTAGAGTTTGATGGTGTATATAAAACATGCATAATATGAATGAATTTACTGAAGTTAGAAAAAAAAAGCAAGACAAGTGCACTTGTTTGTTTCTTATTAAAAACTAACGTTGAGTGTTTCACATATTTTATTTGTGAATTTCTTTTTCCACCCTATGTATTTTTACTGTATTATTTGAAATTCTAAAACTGTTCTCTAATTTCAAAGATATATCTTCGGACGCACCAAAATTTAATTGAACGTTGAAATATTTCGAAAATGTATCTCCGGAACATTGTGAAAGGTAATATCGCGTCAGACTCTTCTCCTCCCACACTTCTCATTTTTCTTCAAATGGATGATCAGATGTTTATTTTTCACAATGTGTAGAAACCATATGTAATATAGTTTAGAGTTAGTGTGTGTATTGTTTGTTGGCTAAAATGGACGATCAAATGTTTATTTTTCACAATGCAAGTAGTCGAGGATGTCATTGTCGTGACTTCTGAATCTCAGAACTTTCTGGAGATACATCTTCGGAATTGTTTAGCGTTTCAGATACTTTGAAATTTTGCGAACATGCATCTCCGGAAGTATTCAAAGTAAAAAGATTTAAGGTGTTTCCGGATATGTATCTTCGCAATTGTAGGATAAATAGAAAATGACAACTAGCATACCTTCACAGTCCAATTCTTATCAACTAAAAGATTTGATGACATTAAATCTCTATGTATGATAGGCAGGTTCTAATGATGAAGATAATTTATGGCTTGTGCCTGTAAAAGAAGTAAAATGTAAGTATACAACATTGCTTCGCATTCACACACAGTGAAAGAGGTGCTTTTTTGAGATGCCAATGGAATGTATGTTTCTAATAACATGGATTTTGAGAACAAAAAATACAGGTTTCAAAATATTTGCTGCCATAAGATAATACTGAAAAATAATATTTTTTAATTTAGGTGCATGATAATAATATATGGTAAATATATTTTAGACTTATATCTACATAATAATAGGTTCATTGTAAGTTAAACACATGTAATGGTATGAGATGTGGAGTAACTTTTACAGGACCAAACTCACCTAATACTTTACCATTGCTTTTTTCTCTGGTTTTTAGTGGCATTTAGGCTATTCTGATTTTGTTGAAGTGATATTGTGGTGAGTTGGTCTTGAGGTGATTCTCAAAGTGTTAACCCTACAATCATTGCAAGACAAAAACATGGTTAACTTTGTTAACGGACAACAATGGTTGATGTCTGTAAAACATAGGTGAAGGTCGCTCGTGAAAACAAAAATTAACCTGGTACTCTAATAGATGGACTTGACATTCTCAGTCCAATCCCATTCTTTAAGCTCATCTATGATCATGTTCCTGCTGATCACTACCTGCTTATTCACTGGGTCGAACAACTTGTAACCTCCAGTCGAATGATATCCTATCAAGATCATCTGATTCGACTTGTCATCAAGCTTCCTTCTCAACTGATTTGGCTCATGTCTATGTGCTATAGATCCAAACACCTTCAAGTGATTAAGGCAAGGCTTAACACCAGATCAACATTCTTCTGGTGTGATTCCTTCAAACTTCTTCGTCGGACATCTGTTTAATATGTATGTTGCTGTCGAAACCGCTTCACCCCATAATTCTTTGGGTAGATGGTTTCCATTTAACATACTTCTCACCATGTTCATGATGGTTAAGTTCTTTCTTTCTGCAATTCAATTTTGTTGTGTAGTGTAGGGTGGCACCACCTTATGCACAATCCCTTCTTTTTCACATAATGCATCGAAATCTTTCGACACAAACTCTCCACCACCATTAGTCCTCGAAATTTTTAGCTTTCGGCCTCTTTGTCTTTCGACCATAGGTTTGAATCTGGAAAATACCTCGATCACATCACTTTTCTTCTTGATGAGGTAAGTCCACAACTTTTGACTGTAATCATCTATGAACTTGACAAAGTATATATTGCTTGCAATCGAATCCACCTGGATTAGACCATATACATCAAAGTATATGACTTCCAGAATTGCCTTCGACTTCCTTCCTACATCCTTGTTGAAGCTATTCCCTTGTTGTTTCGACGGAACACACTCTTCACAGACTTCAATTGGAATGTTGATTTCAGGTAATCCCGAAGCCATATTTCTTCTCTTTAGCTCTCTTATATCATTGAAGTTGAGACGGCATAGTCGAAAATGCCATAACCACTCATCTCTGCTGGCTGCAGTTGCTAGGCACTTGTGCTCCATCATATTGAGTTCAATCTTAAAGGTCCTATTCTGAGACATTGGAGCCTTCAAGATTAACCTACCACCTGCGTCGAGAACTCTCATCATCTTGTCTTCGACAACTACCTTGTAATTATTTTCGACAAGCTATCCTATACTGAGCAGGTTACTTTTCATGCTTGGTATGTATAACACATTGGAAATTATTGATTTCTTGCCATCCTTCCTCACGATCTGAACATCACCAACACCTTCAGCTACTAGAGTGTTGTCATTTGCAAACTTCACCGTGTTCTTCGACGAGGGCTTCATGTTGACAAACCAATCTTTCCTTCCAGTCATGTGTGATGGGCATCCTGAGTCCAAGTACCACTGGTCCTGGAATCTCTCTTCGTCTCTTGTTGTGACAATCAACAACATCTCTTCTTCTTCATGTTTTGTCACCTTTACATCAGTTTCTTGATTCTTCTTCTTTTCTGGAGAATCACTAAAACAGTGACCATAATTTTGATAATTGAAACACCGAATGTGGCTTTTGTTAGGCTTTCGACCACCGCCTCTTCCTCTACCTGCAGCACCACCTCTTTGGTTGCCTTGGTTCCTGGGTTTTCTCTTATTCGACCAGTTTCCTTCATGCTGATTTTGACCAGTCGAATTGGTGTAGCCTCCTCTACCTTTGTTGCCATTATAGCTTCCTTTGCATTTCCTTTCTTTTTCTGAATGCGCCTGCAAAGCCATATCACTCTTCGGCTTTCCTGTAGCTCTTTCAGCCATCCTTTGTTCATGAGACTCAAGCATTCCTTGAAGCTCTTCCTTCATCAATACTGACAAGTCTTTCGACTCTTTTATGGTTACTACCCCGTGGTTGAATTTTGGAGCCAATGACCTCAAGATCTTTGACACAGCTGATCTTACTGTCAACACTTCTCCACATACCTTGATTTGATTCACCAGCTTTGTAACTCTAGTGAAGAAATCTGTTATACTTTCATTGTCTTCCATCTGAAGCAATTCATAAGTCCTTTTATGCGTTTGTAACCTCACCTCCAAATGATTTTTCAAGTATCTCCCAAGCTTCTTTTACTGATTCTACATCACTAACCTTTTCAAAGTTATCTGGATCAACACATTGATGGATTATAAAGAGAGCTTTATAATCTTTCTTCTTCAATTCTTTATATGCTGCTTTCTCCTGATCTGTCGCAGTTTTTACAAGCGGTGATAATCCCTCCTTCACAAGATCCCAAAGATCTTGGTAACAGAAAACTACCTTAATCTGCTTGCACCAATTCTCATAATTATCTTTCTTGAGAATTGGAAGATTTGTTGGAAAGTGACCGTTCGGGTGATTCATCGCCATCACAGCTGTTTTTCCCTTGAATCAAAACTAGGCTCTGATACCAGATGTTGGAATTCAACCACAACCTATGGATAATTCCTATTCAATCTTGATCTTAAGAATTTTAACAATCACACAATGGCAATGAAAAGAAAATGTTTGAAAGAAAGAAATAGAGAAAGAAAATAATAGCGTTGGAGAAGAAGATGGAAAATTATGCAGAATTCTCTCTACCCACAAATGTGGGATTTTACGAGTTTTCTGATGTTGCACAAGCCTACTCATGACTAAATTATTAATGTTTTTCTCTTATTTAATATTATAAATTTAGAGATGAAGTGAATGTTGTTATACTCACTTGGTTTCAAAATTTGCACATAAATGTAATAATATTATTCCAAAATATTATACAAATAGTAAATTAATTTTATTAATATATTAAAATTAGTGTACACAGTAATAATTAAAAATAGTGTTTTAAAAACTAGATCGAATCGGTTGGTCGAATCAAGAATCAAATGGGTCACTGGTCTTGTCTATTTATTGGATCGAATAAGCTATTGAACTAGTGAGTGTTGAAATATTAGATTAGATTTGATTTGATTAGATTTAATATTTAAATATAATTTAAGTTATGTTAGTCCAATTCCAATTAGGATTGTATATAAATAGTCATAGTATGTATCATTATTTGTAACAATTCATTCAATAAATTCTTATTTCTTTATTCTCTCTTTCTCTCCTCACTAAAAATGCATCACGCACTAACAAATTGGTATCAAGAGCTCCGGTTAGATTCTTGATCGTGTTTTCAAGAATCACACGTCAGAGATCGTGTTTCTGGGATCGTGGGTTATTGTTGATCAATCGCTGCAAAGATGAATGGTAATGAAAATTTACCAAACTCCCTTTTGTAACACCCTACTCTCCCCATTCATTTAATTATGAAAATAGTTGTGGAATATTCAAAAATACACAAGTAGGATGCCACATCCCTAAAAACTCATGACGTATTAAGTCACTTTATATCTTTATTCCTCGTAAAGAAAATTTTAATTAAACAGCGGAATAATTTAAATTGTTCACTTCAACAGCACTAAGGCCTTAACAACATATAACCTCCACAAAACTCGTGGCTCAAAATAGTTTGGAAAACAAACAAGATATGTAACAAATGAAAAACAACACAAATCAAAACAAATCCTCATTCTTCCCGTGTTACGTATAAGAGCGACTCTTAAGACTCGATCAATAGCAACACACGCTCCAAGCACTACTCAGGTGCCTGATTATCTGTACTCCCCAAGGAGCACAAACACAACAACGAAAAAGGGGTGAAATTACATTCAATAGTTATACGGTGAAAATCACATGCTAAGGAGTAGTAATCACACAATTCACACCAATAAAACAGTTATAATGCACACACAAATGTCACTACCACATTCATCATGCTCAGTCCACATTCAATCATACATATACGTAATGTGACTCCACTAACACTGCACCATGCATGCGGTACCAACACAATCTATACGGTTCATTCTTTGAACCCGATTCCCGTCGGAATCCGGATAAGTTTATGTATTATTTTTAATCAAGGTGGAGATTCTTGGGGTTGGTTGAAAATATACATGTTGATACTTTTTATGGTGGAGTATGATTTTTTTTGGTAAAGACAATGAAAGTTTATGTATTATTTTCAATCAAGGTGGAGATTGTTGGGGTTGGTTGAAAATATAAATGCTGATACTCTTTATGGTAGATTATGATTGTCAGAGTAGACAATGAAAACTTATGTATTATTTTCAATCAAGGTGGAGATTGTTGGGGTTGGTTAAAAATATACATGTTGAAGAAGTCTCACATCGGTTAGTTTTGTGAATAAAGAGAGAGTATATGGCTATATATATGATACAAGTTCTTTGAAGTTCCATATCACTTAGTCTACTATCAACCCTTCAAAATTCAATTGCTCGTCTTTACCATTTTTCCCTTACACTAAAATTTATTTGCACTAACCAAAGGACATTTTCGTAAGTAACAAATGACACAAATAATACTATGCAAACCCTCCCCTAAGCTGCCATGTGTCGTTTATCCTTTGAATATCCTAAAAAATTGCTTTTTCCTCTTTTCACTACAATCAATAGACACGCAAGATCTTTCACTCTGAATTCAAATCTCTTTTCATTTCCCGTTCTCTCCCTCCCTTCCTCTCTCTCTCTCTCCTATTTTCTCTCACCTCTCTTTTCCATCAAAAGCTACTCCGCTGCCCTCGTCTCTGTTTCTCTCTTCTCATTTCTCTTCCCTGAAACCCTACACTATCTTCGTCTTGCTATGGTTTAGTCGTAATCTCTTTTAATTTACCCATTTTTTTCTGTATATGCAGATCGAGCCGTCAACAAGGACCACAGATCGAGCATGACGATTAATGAAGCTTGCAATCATGGTTTAGTGCTGGAGAAAATGTTGAAGAATTTTTTTACTTGTGGAAAGTTCAAGTCAAAGATATGTTGAGAACATCAAGATTACACAAGGTGCAAGATTATGTCGGTGGTTGAAAAGCTTCCTGCCAATCCCGATGTCGACAATATCGTCGGGACTAGTAAGGTTACCCGAAGTGGAAGAGTTTTCTCCCCAGAAATCTCTCCGAAGACTGTTACTACTCCAGTTCGTATCTCTGCCTCCAAATCAATTACTGAGACTCGAGACAAAGAACCGGTGGTTGAGTCTGCCCAAATGAAGACCCCGGATGAAACTACTATCGAAGATCCCTCCAAAGAAATGGAGGAAGTGCTAAAAATTATCCGCAAGAGTGATTACAATGTTGTTGAACAGTTGGGGCACACCCCATCCAAGATCTCTATACTATCTCTGTTGTTGTGCTCCGAGGCCCATGCTAAGGCTTTGGTGAAGTTTTTGAAATCTGCGCATGTGCCGCAGGAAATCTCTGTTGACCAGTTTGAAAATTGTGTCGCTAGCCTGACAACTGATAATGGTCTAGGATTTTCTGACGCTGATTTGACTCCTGCCGGAAGGAACCACAATAAGGCCCTACATGTCTCCATTGAGTGTAGGGGCACTACTCTATCTCATGTACTGGTGGACACGGGTTCCTCATTGAATGTATTGCCTAAGATTGCTCTAGACAAGGTTGACTGTGAAGGGGTTGTGCTGAGACCCAGTGATGTTGTGGTGAGAGCTTTTGATGGTTCAAAGAGATTAGTGCACGGAGAGGTTGATCTTCCAATTAGAGTGGGTTCTCAAGTCTTTGTTTCTACTTTCTATGTAATGGACATTCGTCCTGCCTATTCCTGTCTGCTTGGGCGCCCTTGGATACATGGGGCAGGCGCCGTGACTTCTACCTTACATCAGAAGCTGAAGTATCCCGTGAAAGGCAAGATTGTCACCGTCTATGGTGAAGAAGAGTATATGGTTAGTCATTTGAATACCTTCAAGTATGTTGAGATGGATGGCGAATTCCTCGAGACTCCTTGTCAAACATTTGAATTGGCTCCTCAGACTGCTCCTATTGCTAAACCAGTTCCTACTGTTCCCAAGGTTACTAGAGTACCTCCTACAATGGTTTCCCTAAAGGATGCTAGAGTTGTGGTTGAAGAAGGTGGTTGTACCATTTGGGGTCAGCTTCCTGACATTCCTTACAAGTCTGACAAATTTGGTTTGGGCTTCACTTCAGAGGCTCAGAGGGCTATACGTCGTGCTCGTGCTTTTCGCATCACCAACAAAGGAGTTCATAAAGATCAGGTCAACGCTGTGGAGGATGCTGATAGTGACTGTGATCTAGACAGTTGGATCTTTCCTACCATTGGCAGTGGGCTCAACAATTGGAAGACTAAAGATATTATTCCCATCTCCTTTAGTCAGGAGTAAATGCGATTTTCTGTTTTTCTTATTTTCGAAGTTTGGTTTTGTAATTTGAACAATAAAACTTTTAAGCCTTATGCCTTGCCCGGGGCACAATGGCCCATTTGTTAGGGTTGTCATTTCATCGCATATTTTCATTCAATAAATCAATGGACGTTTTGCATTCAAATTTTGCACTCTTTGTCTTTTGTTTTACTTTATATTCATCAAAATAGCTATGTGTTTTTACACACACCAACGCGATAAATTGCAGATCCACATCCACTCTGGATCCCATTGATAACGGTTCTGCTATTGTCAATTATGACTTCGAAAATCCGATCTATCAAGCCTAGGACGAAGGTGAGGAAGATTGTGAAGTGCCTATAGAGCTTGCTAGACTAGTAGAACAAGAAGAAAAGATCATACAACCGCACAAAGAGCCAGTCGAGGTCGTAAATCTAGGTACTAAGGAGGATAAGAAAGAAATCAAGATAGGTGCCAGATTAGAAGACCATGTCAAGAAAAGACTGATTCAGATGCTACGTGATTATGCTGAGATTTTCGCTTGGTCTTATGAAGATATACCAGGACTTGATACTGATATCGTGGTTCACCATTTACCTATGAAGGAAGGTTGTCCTCCGATAAAGCAGAAGGTTCGTCGTATGCGCCCTGAGATGTCTGAAAAGATCAAAGCCGAGGTTATGGAGCAATTCAATGCAGGTTTTCTAGATGTCGCATCATATCCTCAGTGGGTTGCAAATGTGGTACCAGTGCCTAAGAAGGATGGTAAAGTTCGTATGTATGTGGACTACAGGGATCTGAATAGGGCAAGCCCCAAAGATGACTTTCCTCTCCCATATATTGATGTTCTGGTAGACAACACTGCTCAGCACAAGGTATTCTCATTCATGGATGGTTTCTCAGGTTATAATCAAATCAAGATGGCACCTGAAGACATGGAGAAGACTATGTTCGTTACACAGTGGGGCACCTTTTGTTACAAGGTAATGCCATTTGGTTTGAAAAACGCAGGGGCAACATACCAGCGCGCTATGGTTGCTTTATTCCATGATATGATCCATCACGGGATAGAGGTATACGTTGATGATATAATAGCCAAGTCTCAGAATGAAGAAGAGCACCTTTACCACCTACACAAGCTGTTTGAGAGGTTGAAGAAGTACAAGTTGAGATTAAATCCAAACAAATGCACCTTTGGGGTTAGATCCGGTAAACTTTTGGGTTTCATCGTCAGTGGTAAAGGTATTGAAGTCGACCCTGCAAAGGTAACAACTATACAAGATATGCCCGCTCCCCGTACTGAGAGAGAAGTCAGAGGTTTCTTGGGACGTTTGAACTATATTGCCAGATTTATCTCCCATTTGACCGCTACTTGTGAGCCAATCTTCAAATTATTAAGGAAAGATCAAGTAGTGAAGTGGAACGACAAATGTCAGATAGCTTTTGATAAGATCAAGGAGTATCTCCAAGAACCTCCGGTTCTGATGCCACCAGTTGAAGGAAGACCTCTAATTATGTACTTAACAGTGCTAGAGAATTCAATGGGATGTGTGTTGGGGCAACATGACGAGTCTGGTCGAAAAGAGCATGCAATATACTACCTTAGCAAAAAGTTTACCGACTGTGAAACAAGATATTCACCGCTTGAGAAAACTTGATGCGTTTTGGCATGAGCTGCTCGCCGACTAAGACAGTATATGTTGACTCATACCACTTTATTGATCTCTAAGATGGATCCTATCAAATACATATTTGAGAAACCTGCTCTCTCCAGACGAATAGCAAGATGGCAAATGGTCTTGACAGAATACGACATCCAGTACACTACGCAGAAAGCAATCAAAGGAAGTGTACTAGCTGATCATTTGGCTCATCAAGCGGTGGATGACTACCAGTCTATGAATTTTGAGTTCCCAGATGAGAATATTATGCTTGTTACTGATTACGAAGAACCTGGACCATATGAAGGACCTGAACCGGGATCCCGATGGACTATGGTTTTTGATGGAGCTTCTAACGCACTTGGCAATGGTATTGGTGCTGTAATCATCTCTCCTAAGGGTTGCTATACGCCGTTTACTGCTAGACTTTGCTTTCACTGTACCAACAATATGGCTGAATATGAAGCGTGCATCATGGGTATCAAAGCTGCCATTGATATGAGGATCAAATTCTTGAATGTATATGGGGACTCAGCCCTAGTGATCAGTCAAATTAAAGGAAAATGGGACACGAAGCATCCAAATCTCATTCCTTACCGAGAACATGTGTTGACTTTGATTCCATACTTTGAAGAAATCACTTTTGAGTATATTCCACGAGAAGAAAATCAGTTGGCAGACGCGTTAGCCACCAAGTCATCTATCTTCAAAGTCAGATGGGACAACGAGGCTCCTAGGATTACTATTGACAGACTAGACGAGCCGGCATACTGTTATGAAGTTGATACTGATGGGGGAGAAGAGAAACCTTGGTTCCACGAAGTGAAAAGATATCTCGAAACTCAGGAATATCCTGAAGGGGCATCTACCAATGATAGGAAGTTTCTAAGGAGGTTCTCTGCTAAGTTCTTTCTGAGTAACGGAATTTTATACAAACGCAACCACGATTCAACCTTGCTTCGCTGTGTAGACAAGAAGGAAGCAGAAAAGATTATGGAAGAGATGCATGACGGAATTTTTGGCACTCACTCCAGTGGGCATACAATGGCTAAGAAAATTTTGAGAGCAGGTTACTACTGGTCTACCATGGAAACTGATTGCCATCATCACTCCAAAACTTGTCACAAGTGCCAGATCTATGCTGACAAAGTACATGTACCACCGGTTCCATTGAATGTTCTGACTGCCCCTTGGCCTTTTGCAATGTGGGGCATTGATATGATAGGAGAGATTAAACCTACCGCTTCCAATGGACATCGTTTCATCCTTATTGCTATCGATTACTTTATGAAGTGGGTGGAAGCAGCCTCGTTCGCTTCTGTTACCAAGAATGTTGTAGCTCGGTTCATCAAGCATAACCTTATATGTCGATATGGCATCCCTGAAAGGATTATCATAGACAATGGTACTAATCTGAACAACACTATGATCACTGAACTCTGCACGCAATTCAAGATTAAGCATCACAATTCTTCTCCATATCGACCAAAGATGAATGGCGCAGTGGAAGCTGCCAACAAGAATATTAAGAAGATCTTGCAAAAGATGACGGTGACATACAAAGATTGGCATGAGATGTTACCATTTTCTCTTCATGGTTATCGCACCTCAGTACGTACCTCAACAGGGGCAACCCCTTTCTCTTTAGTCTATGGTATGGAGGCAGTTTTACCTGTTGAAGTTCAGATTCCTTCCCTAAGGATTATGCAAGATGCAGGCTTAGACGAAGATGAATGGGTTCAGCCTCGACTTGATCAGATAAATTTGATTGATGAGAAGAGGCTTACGGCTGTTTGTCATGGCCAGATGTATCAGAAACGTATGATCAAGGCCTTTAACAAGAAAGTCAAGCACCAATTGTACCTGGCCGGTGATTTGGCAATAAAGCGTATCATACTATCACAGGGTGATCCCAGGGGAAAATGGGCTCCCACATATGAAGGTCCATTTGTAATCAAGAAAATATTTTCTGGCGGTACTATGATGCTTACTACTATGAACGGTGAAGATTTCCCGCACCCTATGAACGCGGACATAGTCAAAAGATACTACGCATAAAAAGAGACCCGCTAGGTTGACTGACCTAGGCAAAAATAAGGGCATCCCGGCAAACCAAAAAGGTTCGGGCAAAAATTAGGGATCTATATACAAAAGAACTGTACACCCGGCAAGTCGAAAACCTGAAAAGGCGGCTTGGGCAAAAAAGGGTATCCCGGTGGACTGAAAACCTGAAAAGGCGGTCCAGGTAAAAGTTAGGGATTAAAGCGTATGACTATGTCCCGTTGGATCACTTATCTGCTTCCAGCTTAGTTTTATCAAGTTCGAACGGTGCAGATCAATCCAGTCATCTTCCTTCCGACAACAAGGGATGAGATGCTTGAAGATATAATGGCAATAGCAGAGTTAAAACTCAACGGGATCATTTCCACATAGTTGTTTTTCTTTGTTTATCACTTTGTACCTTTTCAATTTTACGACAATTTCCTCTTACTAGGATTTCTGTCTCCTTGTACCAAAACTGCCTGTTTATGGGCCAATTTCAAAATCAATACAAGTCTATTCTCAAATTCAAAAATTGCTTTTGCTTTCCCTGTTTTGTTTGCGTAAACGTCCAATGGGTACTTTGAATGAACATATGCACTTGAATATGATTGATGTTTACCAAAAAATATATATACATGAAAATAGGAATAACATTTACTAAGGATTCTAGGAGTTGGGATAGTGTTCAAGATATCCACGAACCCCCACAGAGCCAGTTCATGGAAATATCCCCACAGAGCAATCTCCATGGAATTATCTCTATTAAGCTATCTTCACAAGCTCATCCCTAACAGAGATATATTCCCCAACAGAATTAGTATGCCCTCAGACAGAAATTGGGGCATCTTCCAGCAATTCACTTCCATATCTTTGATAAACAGCTTGGCATGATCATAGATCCCCTAGCAGATAAAGAAGTTGATCATTTCCCCAGCATACAATAGAAATTTCCTCAACGCAGCCTATGAAATTCTAATCCCCATCGGAGGTTATTCCCTCTATGTAGTATACAGAATTCAATTCCCCAGCTGAGTTTATTTCTCTAACACTATAGAATTCTGTCCCCCAGCAAAATTTATTCAAGGATGCTATCCCCAGAAGAGTTGACACTCGTATCTGGAACCTGGTCAGATAATGCATCGGAGAATTATCCATCTCTTTTATTCCCAGTTAGAATACATACAATCAATTTCCAAAGTAAAAGAACCACAAACTACCGACTCTCCTGACAGAAGACTTCTATCCCCAAGCGGAAGTCAAAGATCCCCAACGGAACATTCCCAAACGGAAAGTATGAATCCCTAGTAGAGTCATTCCAAACAGGATCTGAAGATTTATTTTCTCCATCCCCAGCAACAGTCAGGGATTTATTTTCCCCAATCAGACATTACTATTCAAAGCCACCGCTACCTTCAACGACATTTCAATACATCATAGCATACGCATACAAAACGCATATAACATTCTCATTTAGTTTAAGAGCATCATAATGCAATGCATTACATATATCATGACATTGCATAAAACTAACTTGGTTTTTTCAGGTTAGTTCTCAAACGGACAAATATTGTCAACAGTTTATCATCCTTCAGATATAATCAGTCGAAGATTCATTCTGATACTCCTTTGGATACAGTCAGGAGTAGACTCATTCCAGTACATCTTCTAGACACATTTCAGATACAATCAAGACACAGATTCATTCTGATACTCATTCCAGTACATCTTCTAGACACAGTTCAGATACAATCAAGACACAGATTCATTCTGATACTCATTCCAGTACATCTTCTAGACACAGTTCAGATACAATCAAGACATAGATTCATTCTGATACTTATTCCAGTACATCTTTTAGATACAGTCGGTCGAAGACTCATTCTAATACTAATTCTTCAGATACAGTCAGACGTAGACTCATTCTAATACGGCTCTCAGATACAGTCAGGCAAAGACTCATTCTGATCTCCTTATAGATACGGTCAAGACATAGGCTCATTCTAGAACATCATATAGATACAATCAAGGCATAAGAATCATACTGGCACTCCCTAGCACGTCTGCTAGATACAGTTGGACACAGACTCATTCTAGTATATTCCTCAGATACAGTCAAACCTAGACTCATTCTGATACTCCTATCAGCAATTACTTTGGATGGCATCTATAAGACCATCTCCATCCTGTCATCTTTCCGAATGGCATCTTTAAGCCCATTCAAGCAATACAATAAACCAACAAGCGCTACTTCGTGCACCAGTGCGTGCAAATTTCTGGGCACTTAAGTGTTCAATCCTCTTCCACCTTCAGATCACGAATGGTAGACATGCCAATCTAACTCCTCAGGTTTAAGAAGATTGAACAGGGGCAGCTGTTGTACCCAAAAATTTGCCTGCCCTATTTTCTAACATTTAAATTATTTTTTAACTTTGATTTTATAAGTTTTTTGGTTCAATTTTTACTAACATTTAAACAGTAAGTTTTACTCAAAAAATAGGTAACAGTTTACTTTAAATTGTTTAAATAACAAATAGTTGTTTGACCTTCATATGCTTTCAAGTGCATTTTTGTTTCGAGTAAATGAATTGGCACAATTGGAAAGGAGATAAGGCTTGCAAGTATGAGGTCGCGGGTTCGAATCTCACATGTTACATTTTGATTTTGTTTCTGTTATTTGTTATTAACTTTCTTTCCATTTTAAATTATTTTCAAAAAAAAATGATGACAAAAATTGTATTTTTTTATTATTTGTTTTTTATTTTCGTTTTTATTTTAAGGCATTTTTGAAAAATAGTTATTTATTTGATTTTATGCACTTTTTACCAAAAAGGAGTGCAAAAAAATCATAATAGGTGCAAAAAAATATTTTTCTTTTTGTACTCATAAAAATCAGATAATATTTGATTTTTATTCAGATATTATTTGATTAATAGGATTATTACTGTTTTTAATTTAATTTAATTTTAATCATTTTTATTATTTAATTTTTATTTAGTATTATTTAATTTGGGCCTAAAATTATCCATTAAGGACTTTTTTGGATTTTAGAAAATAGTTAACCCTAATTTGTTTCATTATATATATATATATATATATAAATATATATATATATATATATATATATATATATATATATATATATATATATATATATATATGTGTGTGTGTGTACGGAGCGGAGAGGAGAAAAAAAAAAGGCTGCGGAATTTCCATTGATATACTGGTACTATTCTTATACATATTATTGGTTCGATTCAGTTGCTAATAGACGTTTGCTTTTCATATGCCGGTTTTTATTCTCCTATGTACATTTGCTTTTCATTTACTAATAGAAAATTGATTACTAACGTATATATATTATAAGCGGCTACTGTTCATGACTAAACTAATATATATATGAAAACATGTCGCCGCCGTCACACTGTTCATACCGCCGCATAGTTTCTGCATTTTAATATATACTTAATACATGCTAACGTTCATGGTTCTTACATATAGCATAAATACGTTTTTATTTTATTTTATATTTATTTTTTTATTTCAATCTTTTTTTTTAATGCATGTTTGGATTAGATTGTTCGGATCGAATCGTGTCGATACGCTGTTTGCATATTGTTGTGCATGATGCGTGACATTTGTATTGATTCGGTCCGTTTGCGATGATCGCATTTTTTGTTATTCATTTTCTATCTCTAAAAAAATTTAGATCCTCACAATTTGGATCCGGTTGCGATGACCGCGTTTTCGCGATAGCAATATTGTTGAGGTTTTTATCAAAGCTAAATTTTTCTTTTCCTTGAGTTGCTTTTTGTTATATTTAGATCCACATGATTTGGATCCAGATTGCGATGATCGCATTTTTGCGTTAGCAACAATTTTGTTTTAAAATGCTCTAAAAAATTTCCTTTTTATTTTATAATTTTAGATCCGCCTCCTCTCTCCGTTTTTTAACTAATAAGGATTCGTATCAAGTTTTTCTGGCATTTTTTCTTTTTTTTATTCATTTGCTATTTAAATTCGTAGAAAAATTGTATAGGTCGCACGACTTTTCTTTTTGTAATAGCCGTAGTTTTATTTCCCGCAAGGTTTGTTATACTTATGTATCTCTCCCAAAGCCTTGTAATAGCATAGGGATTTTACTTTCCGCACTTTACTTTCCGCACTTTACATTCCGCTATTTTATTTTACAATTGTGTAGTAATTAGGGTTTGTATGGCAAAACTAAAAAATAATCTAGAAAACCCTAATTCAAGATAAATAATTGAAATTAATCCACTCGATCACACTTGCACCTCTAGGGTAGCCTCTCTCAGTTGCCTTACGAACATGGTCATGTCCCTCGAACGTAGGGATACTTTAGCAAAAGACGCTTACGAATAATATCATCATAGTCCCTTCGAATTGCTAAGGTATCCTTACATGTTGCCTTCTATGACCATTCGATGACCCTTCGATGTCCCTTCACATCCAATAGATAGGACTACCTACCCATTAATGGTATGGATAGTACTATCTCTCAAGGAAAAGGATAAGTACAAGAAAGACCTTATAAATTAAGGGTAAGAACTTTTAAATGCTTGCTCACAACTAAAAAAAAAAAAAAACAAATACTTTTCACATCTCACATTTCCAAAAACAAACACTTTGTATACATTCTTACACGAATTATTACAAAGTCAACTTTTACAAAATATTTTCTAAACACACACCACATTTCAAAAAAAAAAAAGCAAGTTAAAGTGAGCAAGCAATTAAGAGCCCGTAGATAACTACGGATGAAAAGGGCTGCTAACACCTTCCCTTTTCATAACTTACCCCCCGAACTCAAAATCTTTTCAAAAAGGTCTTTCCTATTCTTTTCACCTTTCCTAAATAAATTGGATAAAAGAAAAGTCGGTGGCGACTCTTGCTAACCGCAACATGTTTTGCGAAAAACAAAATTAAAAAGTCAGTTCTCCACCGTATTACAGAACTGGCGACTCTGCTGGGGACATTTTAAAGAGGGGTTACCTTAGAGTTAGATCACTTTACCACTTGCTTAAAATTGTTTGACTTATGTGCTTTATTTTCAATGGGCCTTGTTTTGGGTTTACTTGTGTGAAAGGTCCTACACCCGGACCTAGTGATTCCTAGGTAAGTGACAATAGATCATGGAGACTGTACGGCATGTACCGATATGGTTGATATGATGGTCACAGTCTTTAGAACCCTAGTTAACTCATCTTTGGCCATTAGAAGGTAGTGAGATGGCCGACTTTGGATTTAGACCGAAGTTGGTTGATACTCGAGACTACGCTCATTGAGATCAGACTTTCGGGATGTTTTGGTCGGCCACTCGAGTGTCGCACTAAAATAGAGCCTTTGAGAAAGATCCGTGATATGAGTCCTTTAGAACCCGATTACTATTCTAGGACAGGTTGAGCCAACTAAACCTCAGTGGGGAAGGGTACTTACCTATGGACTTCATACAAGCCTTTAAACCTAAGGCTCTTGTATGACTTGTTTGTGTGTGCTACTTATTTACTATTAACATGTACATGACATCATAACATCATAACATATCATTTTCACTAACCATTTCAAGGACCAAGGAATTTATCTTTATTCGTGATTGCAGGTCATGGCTTCCGTTCCTAGAAATTTCATCCGAGTCAACTTTGTAAGGGTTCCTTCCCAGCTTAAAGAATTGGTCTCAAAAGTTCCCGATGGTTCTCGATTCACCAAAGGGCATGGTTTTCTACTCGACTTAGTTACCTCAGGTTTTGAAGAAGACATGATAAGAGTCCTATTCCAATTCTTCGATCCTAAGTACCACTGTTTCACCTTCCCGGATTACCAATTGGTGCCCACGATGGAGGAGTTCTCTAAGTTACTTGGAATACCTATTCTCGATTAGATGCCTTTTACCGGTCTAGAAAATGTTCCAAAGCCTGAAGTCATTGCAGCTGCTTTACATTTGAAGAGGTCAGACATTGTGTCTAATTGGGAAACAAGGAGTGGAGTCAAGGGGTTTCTTTCTAAGTTCCTGATTGAGAAGGCTCAATTGTTCCTAAGCGCTATGAGTTACCATGCTTTTGAGGAGGTATTGGCTTTGTTGATCTATGGGTTGGTGTTGTTCCCTAATCCAGACTGATTCATAGACGTGCACGCTATCAAAATATTTCTGACTCATAACCCGGTACCTACCTTGCTCGGGGATATTCTGCACTCACTTCACACTCGTTCTATCAAGGAGCGAGGGACTCTCATGTGTTACGTACCCTTACTATCCAGGTGGTTTATTTCTCACCTTCCCCGGTCAGTATTGAAGAATGAACAAAGGTTGCAGTGGTCTCGAAGGATAATGTCACTCTCCCATTCAGATATCTATTGGTGTGCCCGATCTCTTGAAGGCTTCACTCTTATTGATCATTGTGGGGAATTCCCTAATGTACCACTCCTTGGCATTAGGGGAGGCATCACCTATAATCCTTCGCTAGCCTTGCGCCAGTTTGGTTATGCTAGAAGGGATGGTCCTCATGACATGCTTATTCAGGGTATTGTGTTCGATTATGAAGATGATCCTCAAGGTTACCGTCAAAGGTTTATACGCGCATGGAATAATGTGTATAAGATTGAAAGTAGGACCTTGGGACAGAAGAACTCTATTCCTTTGGAGCCTTACCTCAGATAGGTGTGCACTCGTGCTCGAGATCTTATTATGCCATATCCAGCTGTCAGACCAGTGATTGTTGAACTTGAGTTTGAGGGAGATGTTTCTCAAGTCATTCTCCATCCAGATATGCCTACCGATCTTGAAGAGCTGCAGAAATCCTGGGTTCAGATGAAAGAAGAAAGAGACACCTTTGAGACTCAGTTCTATGCTAGTGAGAAGAAGGTGTTGGAGTTGACGAAATTACTTCATGAGGAGCAGAGCATCAATGCTTACATCGGCACAAAGAGGAAGCGCCCGTGGGAGACTTGAGTCTTGAGTCCTAGGCCTTAGGCGTTTTTAAATTTGCTTTTTAAAATTTCCTTTCATTGTAGCCCAAGAGGCATTAAAAAAATGATGAATTTCGAGTTTACTAATAAAAGTTTTCCTTTTGTTTCTATTTGCAAAGATAAACTCTAAGGTCCTTGAAATCATTGCATATGCATCTACATCTCATAATCATTGCATAGCAGGTTTCTAAGACAGGTCTCTTATCTTCTCACTGTTTATTACAGAAGAAATGGCTCTCGAGCAAACCGTCAAAGATCTCCAGGCCCAGAACGCCCAGTTCCAAGAGCTGATCCTGAACTTGTCCAAGGGGCAAGAAGAACTGAAAGCACTTCTGACCAAGAAGAAGAAGAAAGCAAGAAAACCAACTGGCGTCATCAACCTGGGGAGGAGATTCAAAGGTCCGGCTAAACAGGTCAAGGAAATTGGGATCCCTGTAGACCAAGATGATGAACAGGATGAAGATGGTAAAAGTGTTAAAACTGAGGAAAAAAGCAACCATGGTTCTGACAAATATTCTAATGAAGAGGAAGAAGATTACTTGGATGAACAATACCCTCCTGCTGATGAGAAGTATAAGCTATTAGAAGAACGTCTGAAAGCTATGGAAATCCATAAGGTGCCTGGCTTGAATTTTGAGGATTTGGGTCTAGTCTCAGAGGTTGTCATTCCTCCTAAGTTCACAATTCCCACTTTTGCTAAGTATGATGGTGTTTCTTGTCCGAAGCTGCATTTGAGATCATATGTCCGAAAGATTCAACCACACACTGCTGACAAGAAATTGTGGGTGCATTTCTTTCAAGAGAGTTTGTCTGGAGCACAGTTGGAATGGTACTATCAACTCAAAAGTACCAACATTCATACATGGGAAGATTTGGCTGCAGCTTTCTACAAACAATACCAGTACAATTCTGATCTGGCGCCAACCCGAATGTAACTACAGAGTATGTCAATGGGTTCTGAGGAAAGCTTTAAAGAGTATGCACAGAAGTGGAGAGATCTCGCAAGCAGAGTTCAACCTCCTTTAGCTGACAGAGAGTTGATTGACATGTTCATGAGCACATTAACCGATCCTTTCTATAGTCATCTACTTGGAAGCTCGTCATCCGGTTTCACCGAGCTGATATTGACAGGAGAACGTGTTGAAAATGGAATTCGAAGTGGTAAAATACAAGTGGCTACATCTTCAAACACTACAAAGAAGCCACATAATGGGAAGAAGGAATCTAATGTTGTACACGGCCAGAAAGGTCGCAACCAATCTGTTGGGGAAGTTCTGATCTCTGCACCGGCGCCACAACAACAACAAGGTAATCAACGTAAGCAGGATACACCCAGAAGACAGTTTACAAAGATCAACATGTCATTGGCTCAGGCGTTGCAGCTTATGTTGAAGGCAGAGTTGGTTACTTTGAGGGATCCTCCTAGGAATCCTAATACTTCCGCTCCTAGCTATAATACTGATGCAAGGTGTGCATACCATTCTAATAGTCCTGGACATGATACGAACAGTTGTTGGGCGTTGAAGAACAAGATTCAAGACATGATTGATGCTAAGGAGATTGAGTTTGATCCCCCTGAGACTCCTAATGTGATTACCGCTCCTATGCCGAATCATGACAAGATCGTTAGTGCTATTGATGATGGTTCTTATGTTACTACTGTGGTTGACTTGACTACTCCTTTATCAATTATTAAGAAGAAATTGCTGAAAGAGGGCATTCAGCGTTTGATGGACGACCGTACTATACTGTTTGAGAAGATTCCTTCTATGGAGAGCTTATGTGAAAATTTGTCCCGAGGTCTAAAGTTTGAGGACGTATCTGTGGTTACTAATTCTAAAACTCCTGTGAGGATCACCTCTAAAGTTCCTGTGAAGATTACTGCCGAGCCTAGAGTGGCTCCCCTGATTATTACTACGCCCGGTCCGATTCCATATTCCTCTAGCAAGGCTATCCCTTGGAAGTATGGTGCAGATGTTTACATTCATGGTGTCAAGCAAGAACCTTTGACTGATGAAACTACTGAAGTTACTAATCCCGATGTCGACAATATCGTCGGGACTAGTAAGGTTACCCGAAGTGGAAGAGTTTTCTCCCCAGAAATCTCTCCGAAGACTGTTACTACTCCAGTTCGTATCTCTGCCTCCAAATCAATTACTGAGACTCGAGACAAAGAACCGGTGGTTGAGTCTGCCCAAATGAAGACCCCGGATGAAACTACTATCGAAGATCCCTCCAAAGAAATGGAGGAAGTGCTAAAAATTATCCGCAAGAGTGATTACAATGTTGTTGAACAGTTGGGGCACACCCCATCCAAGATCTCTATACTATCTCTGTTGTTGTACTCCGAGGCCCATGCTAAGGCTTTGGTGAAGTTTTTGAAATCTGCGCATGTGCCGCAGGAAATCTCTGTTGACTAGTTTGAAAATTGTGTCGCTAGCCTGACAACTGATAATGGTCTAGGATTTTCTGACGCTGATTTGACTCCTGCCGGAAGGAACCACAATAAGGCCCTACATGTCTCCATTGAGTGTAGGGGCACTACTCTATCTCATGTACTGGTGGACACGGGTTCCTCATTGAATGTATTGCCGAAGATTGCTCTAGACAAGGTTGACTGTGAAGGGGTTGTGCTGAGACCCAGTGATGTTGTGGTGAGAGCTTTTGATGGTTCAAAGAGATTAGTGCACTGAGAGGTTGATCTTCCAATTAGAGTGGGTTCTCAAGTCTTTGTTTCTACTTTCTATGTAATGGACATTCGTCCTGCCTATTCCTGTCTGCTTGGGCGCCCTTGGATACATGGGGCAGGCGCCGTGACTTCTACCTTACATCAGAAGCTGAAGTATCCCGTGAAAGGCAAGATTGTCACCGTCTATGGTGAAGAAGCGTATATGGTTAGTCATTTGAATACCTTCAAGTATGTTGAGATGGATGGCGAATTCCTTGAGACTCCTTGTCAAACATTTGAATTGGCTCCTCAGACTTCTCCTATTGCTAAACCAGTTCCTACTGTTCCCAAGGTTACTAGAGTACCTCCTACAATGGTTTCCCTAAAGGATGCTAGAGTTGTGGTTGAAGAAGGTGGTTGTACCATTTGGGGTCAGCTTCCTGACATTCCTTACAAGTCTGACAAATTTGGTTTGGGCTTCACTTCAGAGGCTCAGAGGGTTGTACGTCGTGCTCGTGCTTTTCGCATCACCAACAAAGGAGTTCATAAAGATCAGGTCAACGCTGTGGAGGATACTGATAGTGACTGTGATCTAGACAGTTGGATCTTTCCTACCATTGGCAGTGGGCTCAACAATTGGAAGACTGAAGATATTATTCCCATCTCCTTTAGTCAGGAGTAAATGCGATTTTCTGTTTTTCTTATTTTCGAAGTTTGGTTTTGTAATTTGAACAATAAAACTTTTAAGCCTTATGCCTTGCCCGGGGCACAATGGCCCATTTGTTAGGGTTGTCATTTCATCGCATATTTTCATTCAATAAATCAATGGACGTTTTGCATTCAAATTTTGCACTCTTTGTCTTTTGTTTTACTTTATATTCATCAAAATAGCTATGTGTTTTTACACACACCAACGCGATAAATTGCAGATCCACATCCACTCTGGATCCCATTGATAACGGTTCTGCTATTGTCAATTATGACTTCGAAAATCCGATCTATCAAGCCTAGGACGAAGGTGAGGAAGATTGTGAAGTGCCTATAGAGCTTGCTAGACTAGTAGAACAAGAAGAAAAGATCATACAACCGCACAAAGAGCCAGTCGAGGTCGTAAATCTAGGTACTGAGGAGGATAAGAAAGAAATCAAGATAGGTGCCAGATTAGAAGACCATGTCAAGAAAAGACTGATTCAGATGCTACGTGATTATGCTGAGATTTTCGCTTGGTCTTATGAAGATATACCAGGACTTGATACTGATATCGTGGTTCACCATTTACCTATGAAGGAAGGTTGTCCTCCGATAAAGCAGAAGGTTCGTCGTATGCGCCCTGAGATGTCTGAAAAGATCAAAGCCGAGGTTATGAAGCAATTCAATGCAGGTTTTCTAGATGTCGCATCATATCCTCAGTGGGTTGCAAATGTGGTACCAGTGCCTAAGAAGGATGGTAAAGTTCGTATGTGTGTGGACTACAGGGATCTGAATAGGGCAAGCCCCAAAGATGACTTTCCTCTCCCACATATTGATGTTCTGGTAGACAACACTGCTCAGCACAAGGTATTCTCATTCATGGATGGTTTCTCAGGTTATAATCAAATCAAGATGGCACCTGAAGACATGGAGAAGACTACGTTCGTTACACAGTGGGGCACCTTTTGTTACAAGGTAATGCCATTTGGTTTGAAAAACGCAGGGGCAACATACCAACGCGCTATGGTTGCTTTATTCCATGATATGATCCATCACGAGATAGAGGTATACGTTGATGATATGATAGCCAAGTCTCAGAATGAAGAAGAGCACCTTTACCACCTACACAAGCTGTTTGAGAGGTTAAAGAAGTACAAGTTGAGATTAAATCCAAACAAATGCACCTTTGGGGTTAGATCCGGTAAACTTTTGGGTTTCATCGTCAGTGGTAAAGGTATTGAAGTCGACCCTGCAAAGTTAACAACTATACAAGATATGCCCGCTCCCCGTACTGAGAGAGAAGTCAGAGGTTTCTTGGGACGTTTGAACTATATTGCCAGATTTATCTCCCATTTGACCACTACTTGTGAGCCAATCTTCAAATTATTAAGGAAAGATCAAGTAGTGAAGTGGAACGACGAATGTCAGATAGCTTTTGATAAGATCAAGGAGTATCTCCAAGAACCTCCGGTTCTGATGCCACCAGTTGAAGGAAGACCTCTAATTATGTACTTAACAGTGCTAGAGAATTCAATGGGATGTGTGTTGGGGCAACATGACGATTCTGGTCGAAAAGAGCATGCAATATACTACCTTAGCAAAAAGTTTACCGACTGTGAAACAAGATATTCACTGCTTGAGAAAACTTGATGCGCTTTGGCATGGGCTGCTCGCCGACTAAGACAGTATATGTTGACTCATACCACTTTATTGATCTCTAAGATGGATCCTATCAAATACATATTTGAGAAACCTGCTCTCTCCAGACGAATAGCAAGATGGCAAATGGTCTTGACAGAATACGACATCCAGTACACTACGCAGAAAGCAATCAAAGGAAGTGTACTAGCTGATCATTTGGCTCATCAAGCGGTGGATGACTACCAGTCTATGAATTTTGAGTTCCCAGATGAGAATATTATGCTTGTTACTGATTACGAAGAACCTGGACCATATGAAGGACCTGAACCGGGATCCCGATGGACTATGGTTTTTGATGGAGCTTCTAACGCACTTGGCAATGGTATTGGTGCTGTAATCATCTCTCCTAAGGGTTGCTATACGCCGTTTACTGCTAGACTTTGCTTTCACTGTACCAACAATATGGCTGAATATGAAGCGTGCATCATGGGTATCAAAGCTGCCATTGATATGAGGATCAAATTCTTGAATGTATATGGGGACTCAGCCCTAGTGATCAGTCAAATTAAAGGAAAATGGGACACGAAGCATCCAAATCTCATTCCTTACCGAGAACATGTGTTGACTTTGATTCCATACTTTGAAGAAATCACTTTTGAGTATATTCCATGAGAAGAAAATCAGTTGGCAGACGCGTTAGCCACCAAGTCATCTATGTTCAAAGTCAGATGGGACAACGAGGCTCCTAGGATTACTATTGACAGACTAGACGAGCCGGCATACTGTTATGAAGTTGATACTGATGGGGGAGAAGAGAAACCTTGGTTCCACGAAGTGAAAAGATATCTCGAAACTCAGGAATATCCTGAAGGGGCATCTACCAATGACAGGAAGTTTCTAAGGAGGTTCTCTGCTAAGTTCTTTCTGAGTAACGGAATTTTATACAAACGCAACCACGATTCAACCTTGCTTCGCTGTGTAGACAAGAAGGAAGCAGAAAAGATTATGGAAGAGATGCATGACGGAATTTTTGGCACTCACTCCAGTGGGCATACAATGGCTAAGAAAATTTTGAGAGCAGGTTACTACTGGTCTACCATGGAAACTGATTGCCATCATCACTCCAAAACTTGTCACAAGTGCCAGATCTATGCTGACAAAGTACATGTACCACCGGTTCCATTGAATGTTCTGACTGCTCCTTGGCCTTTTGCAATGTGGGGCATTGATATGATAGGAGAGATTAAACCTACCGCTTCCAATGGACATCGTTTCATCCTTGTTGCTATCGATTACTTTATGAAGTGGGTGGAAGCAGCCTCGTTCGCTTCTGTTACCAAGAATGTTGTAGCTCGGTTCATCAAGCATAACCTTATATGTCGATATGGCATCCCTGAAAGGATTATCATAGACAATGGTACTAATCTGAACAACACTATGATCACTGAACTCTGCACGCAGTTCAAGATTAAGCATCACAATTCTTCTCCATATCGACCAAAGATGAATGGCGCAGTGGAAGCTGCCAACAAGAATATTAAGAAGATCTTGCAAAAGATGACGGTGACATACAAAGATTGGCATGAGATGTTACCATTTTCTCTTCATGGTTATCGCACCTCAGTACGTACCTCAACAGGGGCAACCCCTTTCTCTTTAGTCTATGGTATGGAGGCAGTTTTACCTGTTGAAGTTCAGATTCCTTCCCTAAGGATTATGCAAGATGCAGGCTTAGACGAAGATGAATGGGTTCAGCCTCGACTTGATCAGATAAATTTGATTGATGAGAAGAGGCTTATGGCTGTCTGTCATGGCCAGATGTATCAGAAACGTATGATCAAGGCCTTTAACAAGAAAGTCAAGCACCAATTGTACCTGGCCGGTGATTTGGAAATAAAGCGTATCATACTATCACAGGGTGATCCCAGGGGAAAATGGACTCCCACATATGAAGGTCCATTTGTAATCAAGAAAATATTTTCTGGCGGTACTATGATGCTTACTACTATGAACGGTGAAGATTTCCTGCACCCTATGAACGCGGTCATAGTCAAAAGATACTACGCATAAAAAGAGACCCGCTAGGTTGACTGACCTAGGAAAAAATAAGGGCATCCCGGCGAACCAAAAAGGTTCGGGCAAAAATTAGGGATCTATATACAAAAGAACTGTACACCCGGCAAGTCGAAAACCTGAAAAGGCGGCTTGGGCAAAAAAGGGTATCCCGGTGGACTGAAAACCTGAAAAGGCGGTCCAGGTAAAAGTTAGGGATTAAAGCTTATGACTATGTCCCGTTGGATCATTTATCTGCTTCCAGCTTAGTTTTATCAAGTTCGAACGGTGCAGATCAATCCAGTCATCTTCCTTCCGACAACAAGGGATGAGATGCTTGAAGATATAATGGCAATAGCAGAGTTAAAACTCAACGGGATCATTTCCACATAGTTGTTTTTCTTTGTTTATCACTTTGTACCTTTTCAATTTTACGACAATTTCCTCTTACTAGGATTTCTGTCTCCTTGTACCAAAACTGCCTGTTTATGGGCCAATTTCAAAATCAATACAAGTCTATTCTCAAATTCAAAAATTGCTTTTGCTTTCCCTGTTTTGTTTGCGTAAACGTCCAATGGGTACTTTGAATGAACATATGCACTTGAATATGATTGATGTTTACCAAAAAATATATATACATGAAAATAGGAATAACATTTACTAAGGATTCTAGGAGTTGGGATAGTGTTCAAGATATCCACGAACCCCCACAGAGCCAGTTCATGGAAATATCCCCACAGAGTAATCTCCATGGAATTATCTCTATTAAGCTATCTTCACAAGCTCATCCCTAACAGAGATATATTCCCCAACAGAATTAGTATGCCCTCAGACAGAAATTGGGGCATCTTCCAGCAATTCACTTCCATATCTTTGATAAACAGCTTGGCATGATCCCCTAGCAGATAAAGAAGTTGATCATTTCCCCAGCATACAGCAGAAATTTCCTCAACGCAGCCTATGAAATTCTAATCCCCATCGGAGGTTATTCCCTCTATGTAGTATACAGAATTCAATTCCCCAGCTGAGTTTATTTCTCTAACACTATAGAATTCTGTCCCCCAGCAAAATTTATTCAAGGATGCTATCCCCAGAAGAGTTGACACTCGTATCTGGAACCTGGTCAGATAATGCATCGGAGAATTATCCATCTCTTTTATTCCCAGTTAGAATACATACAATCAATTTCCACAGTAAAAGAACCACAGACTACCGACTCTCCTGACAGAATACTTCTATCCCCAAGCGGAAGTCAAAGATCCCCAACGGAACATTCCCAAACGGAAAGTATGAATCCCTAGTAGAGTCATTCCAAACAGGATCTGAAGATTTATTTTCTCCATCCCCAGCAACAGTCAGGGATTTATTTTCCCCAATCAGACGTTACTATTCAAAGCCACCGCTACCTTCAACGACATTTCATTACATCATAGCATACGCATACAAAACGCATATAACATTCTCATTTAGTTTAAGAGCATCATAATGCAATGCATTACATATATCATGACATTGCATAAAACTAACTTGGTTTTTTCAGGTTAGTTCTCAAACGGACAAATATTGTCAACAGTTTATCATCCTTCAGATATAATCAGTCGAAGATTCATTCTGATACTCCTTTGGATACAGTCAGGAGTAGACTCATTCCAGTACATCTTCTAGACACATTTCAGATACAATCAAGACACAAATTCATTCTGATACTCATTCCAGTACATCTTCTAGACACAGTTCAGATACAATCAAGACACAGATTCATTCTGATACTCATTCCAGTACATCTCCTAGACACAGTTCAGATACAATCAAGACACAGATTCATTCTGATACTTATTCCAGTACATCTTTTAGATACAGTCGGTCGAAGACTCATTCTAATACTAATTCTTCAGATACAGTCAGACGTAGACTCATTCTAATACGGCTCTCAGATACAGTCAGGCAAAGACTCATTCTGATCTCCTTATAGATACGGTCAAGACATAGGCTCATTCTAGAACATCATATAGATACAATCAAGGCATAAGAATCATACTGGCACTCCCTAGCACGTCTGCTAGATACAGTTGGACACAGACTCATTCTAGTATATTCCTCAGATACAGTCAAACCTAGACTCATTCTGATACTCCTATCAGCAATTACTTTGGATGGCATCTATAAGACCATCTCCATCCTGTCATCTTTCCGAATGGCATCTTTAAGCCCATTCAAGCAATACAATAAACCAACAAGCGCTACTTCATGCACCAGTGCGTGCAAATTTCTGGGCACTTAAGTGTTCAATCCTCTTCCACCTTCAGATCACGAATGGTAGACATGCCAATCTAACTCCTCAGGTTTAAGAAGATTGAACAGGGGCAGTTGTTGTACCCAAAAATTTGCCTGCCCTATTTTCTAACATTTAAATTATTTTTTAACTTTGATTTTATAAGTTTTTTGGTTCAATTTTTACTAACATTTAAACAGTAAGTTTTACTCAAAAAATAGGTAACAGTTTACTTTAAATTGTTTAAATAACAAATAGTTGTTTGACCTTCATATGCTTTCAAGTGCATTTTTGTTTCGAGTAAATGAATTGGCACAATTGGAAAGGAGATAAGGCTTGCAAGTATGAGGTCGCGGGTTCGAATCTCACATGTTACATTTTGATTTTGTTTCTGTTATTTGTTATTAACTTTCTTTCCATTTTAAATTATTTTCAAAAAAAAAATGATGACAAAAATTGTATTTTTTTATTATTTGTTTTTTATTTTCGTTTTTATTTTAAGGCATTTTTGAAAAATAGTTATTTATTTGATTTTATGCACTTTTTACCAAAAAGGAGTGCAAAAAAATCATAATAGGTGCAAAAAAATATTTTTCTTTTTGTACTCATAAAAATCAGATAATATTTGATTTTTATTCAGATATTATTTGATTAATAGGATTATTACTGTTTTTAATTTAATTTAATTTTAATCATTTTTATTATTTAATTTTTATTTAGTATTATTTAATTTGGGCCTAAAATTATCCATTAAGGACTTTTTTGGATTTTAGAAAATAGTTAACCCTAATTTGTTTCATTATATATATATATATATATATATATATATATATATATATATATATATATATATATATATATATATATGTGTGTGTACGGAGCGGAGAGGAGAAAAAAAAAAGGCTGCGGAATTTCCATTGATATACTGGTACTATTCTTATACATATTATTGGTTCGATTCAGTTGCTAATAGACGTTTGCTTTTCATATGCCGGTTTTTATTCTCCTATGTACATTTGCTTTTCATTTACTAATAGAAAATTGATTACTAACGTATATATATTATAAGCGGCTACTGTTCATGACTAAACTAATATATATATATGAAAACATGTCGCCGCCGTCACACTGTTCATACCGCCGCATAGTTTCTGCATTTTAATATATACTTAATACATGCTAACGTTCATGGTTCTTACATATAGCATAAATACGTTTTTATTTTATTTTATATTTATTTTTTTATTTCAATCTTTTTTTTTAATGCATGTTTGGATTAGATTGTTCGGATCGAATCGTGTCGATACGCTGTTTGCATATTGTTGTGCATGATGCGTGACATTTGTATTGATTCGGTCCGTTTGCGATGATCGCATTTTTTGTTATTCATTTTCTATCTCAAAAAAAATTTAGATCCTCACAATTTGGATCCGGTTGCGATGACCGCGTTTTCGCGATAGCAATATTGTTGAGGTTTTTATCAAAGCTAAATTTTTCTTTTCCTTGAGTTGCTTTTTGTTATATTTAGATCCACATGATTTGGATCCAGATTGCGATGATCGCATTTTTGCGTTAGCAACAATTTTGTTTTAAAATGCTCTAAAAAATTTCCTTTTTATTTTATAATTTTAGATCCGCCTCCTCTCTCCGTTTTTTAACTAATAAGGATTCGTATCAAGTTTTTCTGGCATTTTTTTCTTTTTTTTATTCATTTGCTATTTAAATTCCTAGAAAAATTGTATAGGTCGCATGACTTTTCTTTTTGTAATAGCCGTAGTTTTATTTCCCGCAAGGTTTGTTATACTTATATATCTCTCCCAAAGCCTTGTAATAGCGTAGGGATTTTACTTTCCGCACTTTACTTTCCACACTTTACATTCCGCTATTTTATTTTACAACTGTGTTGTAATTAGGGTTTGTATGGCAAAACTAAAAAATAATCTAGAAAACCCTAATTCAAGATAAATAATTGAAATTAATCCACTCGATCACACTTGCACCTCTAGGGTAGCCTCTCTCAGTTGCCTTACGAACATGGTCATGTCCCTCGAACGTAGGGATACTTTAGCAAAAGACGCTTACGAATAATATCATCATAGTCCCTTCGATATAAAGATCATAGTCCCTCGATAACCCTTCGAGTTGCCTACGAAAAGATGATCTTGTCCCTCGATGACCCTACGGAAAAATGATGATAGTCCCTTCGAATTGCTAAGGTATCCTTACTTGTTGCCTTCTATGACCATTCGATGACCCTTCGCTGTCCCTTCACATCCAATAGATAGGACTACCTACCCACTAATGGTATGGATAGTACTATCTCTCAAGGAAAAGGATAAGTACAAGAAAGACCTTATAAATTAAGGGTAAGTAACTTTTAAATGCTTGCTCACAACTAAAAAAAAAAAACAAATACTTTTCACATCTCACACTTCCAAAAATATTTCCAAAAACAAACACTTTGTATACATTCTTACACGAATTATTACAAAGTCAACTTTTACAAAATATTTTCTAAACACACACCACATTTAAAAAAAAAAAGCAAGTTAAAGTGAGCAAGCAATTAAGAGTCCGTAGATAACTACGGATGAAAAGGGGTGCTAACACCTTCCATTTTCATAACTTACCCCCCGAACTCAAAATATTTTCAAAAAGGTCTTTCCTGTTCTTTTCACCTTTCCTAAATAAATTGGATAAAAGAAAAGTCGGTGGCGACTCTTGCTAACCGCAACATGTTTTGCGAAAAACAAAATTAAAAAGTCAGTTCTCCACCGTATTACAGGTACGTTGAGCCCTCAAGAACTCTTCTCACTCCCATTGCCTCTCTTGAAGTTCTCTGTGAACTCATCGTTGATTTTGAAAGCATGAAAGAAAATGGGTATGACCTTACTCCTGAGGTTGAGTTTCAAGGATGGACCAAATACTTTAATCGCTTAATGGGTCCAATTTTTCCCCAACTCGTTAAGGAATTCTGGATTTTTGCATCGGCCTCAAAACATCAAGTAACTTCGTATGTAATGGGAAAGAAGATTGTCATCACTGAAGATCTTATTGGTAAACTGATTGATCTTGATGGATCAGGAATTAGATGCAGTGAGATAGAAAAGAGCTCTGACCTAAAAACTATCTCAAAGGAAATCTTCACCTCCGGACAACACTCCAACAAAATCAAAGACCTAAGGGATCGTCACAGAATTTGGGCCAAAATCATTCTAGGCTGTATCTATCACAGGAAACCTTCAAGCTCATCTGACTACATCAACAACGATCAACAGTACCTTCTGTACCTCATCTCCACCTTTACTAAAGCGAATCTTCCTCACAGTCTATTCAATCATCTGAAGAATAGTGTCAAGGAAACAAGAGAAGACGAAAGAACCAAGAGAGACTGGATCCCTCTAGGTAGACTAATCTCTGATATTCTAACAGAGAATAAGCTGATAGAACACCTAACTGAAGCTCAGAAAATATCTGATCTAGAAACTATTGCTGGAAGACCTCTGAATGCAAAGAACCTCAAGAAGATGAAAATCATTGAGACCATCAAGAAGGATCCAACCCAAATCTCTAAGGAAGTCATCACCACCAGGAAAATACCTCTGAAAGATTTTCCTTTCTTCTCAGCAGATACTCATCCAGAAATTGTTCTCAGATATCTGGATGCGTGTAAAGCTGATGGAACCCTTCCAGAAGTTTCTCTGCAATAGCTCAGGCAAGCACCTCCAGAAGTTGCCACCAGAACATCAAGAAAAAGAAAATCCTCTGAAGGAACTCCTCAGAAAACCCCCAAAGCTGCTAAAGCTGCTAAAAAGAAAGGTAACTCTTCTTTCATTTCTGTCGTCGAATCCATATTGGTATCCACATCTGAAACCTCATCTTCTCCTAAACCTTCTAAAAATCCATCACCTTCAACATAAACCCTTGACGATTTTGACATTGACATTGACCCCACTCCTTCTGATTTTATTGACCCACAACCAGAACTTGCACAAGTTCTTTCTGACATTGATCTTGAACCTCTCTTCACTTCTTCCCAACCAGAACATCAAATTCAAAACTCTGACACCTCTATTCCTGGTATCAACTATCATCTCAACTTCTTTCAACCCTCACCTAATGTCACCAGTCCTCCACAAGATGTCATCTCTTCAGAAATTACATCACCTACCTCTCCCATTCTCATTTCTGACTCTCCTCCAACAAATCTCTCAGAAGATCCCCTCAGAACTATCATTGACTTGGAAGCTCTAGACAAACTTACCTCAACCTCTCACAAAATAGCTATTCCCAAACCAAAACCAAAAACCTCCAAATCAGATGTTGGTAACTCTTTATTGGCATTCGAGATAGAAATGCAGGAATGGATTAACTTTCTGAAGCAGAGTTGTATGGAGAATCTGAATCCAGCTGCTTCTGACTATCTCTGGACCAAATTCAGAAAGTGGTTTAATATTGAATCTCAGAAGATGAAGGAACTAAGCTATGACATAGCTCTTCTGTGACCATATGAAGATCTTCAATGAGCAGGTTCTAAGATTCTGGGAAAAGAAACCCATTCTTCATCTAGGCTGGAAAACTCCTATGGTTTTAGAACCTCAGGAAGAAATCTCTGAGCATCAAACTCTGGTTATTACTGAAGTCGAAGAAAAGTCTCCTGAAGCCTCTCCAAAGAAAGATTCTGCTGAAAGCTCTGAGGATTTGGTACCCTCTGTCGAGTCAACTTCATCTGCTCTAGTGCTGAAAACTCTGGATGAGTTGAAGAAAGAGAATGAGACAGTAAGAAAAAGATTGGACAAACAGGATGAAACCAACACAAAAATTAAAGGAATGCTTGGCAAGCAAGAAGAATCCGCTAATCAGATCAAAGGCCTTCTGGAAGTATTGTTCACAAGACTTCCACCTGCTCCTCAACCTTAGATTTTTTATTTTGTGCTTTATCTTGCTCATGTTGCTTACTTGTGTTCTCATGTATTTTTTCGCTTTTTGATTAATGACAAAGGGGGAGAACGTAGAATATTTTGAAATATAACAGTGCACCGGGACTATGTCTCGAACATTTTAACCTCTATGTTTCCACATATTGTTAAGATTAAGAAGGAAAATGGCAATCAAAACTTCTTGGAAAGATTAAATCAAAACATTTTCAAGGAAATCTTCAACTCAGGGGGAGTCCTCTCTATTCCATACTCTTTTAATTAATTATCAAAATATAAGTTTTTGTCATCATCAAAAAGGGGGAGATTGTTAAAAAAAGAATTGATTCTACATTCCTAATAGTTTTGATGATAACAATTACTATATTATTTAGAACTTGATGCTCCTTAATTTAGTTTTTATGTTATGTAGGAAAGTTCTAAAGTAAAGAAATTCTAATTCTAAAGCAAGCGAAGCTCTGATATAGAAGCATCACAAGATCTAGACTAGCGAAGTTCTGATATAGAAGCATCACAAGATCTAGACTAGCGAAGTTCTAATCCAGCAAAGTTCTGATATGGAAGTATCACAAGATTTAAACTAGCGAAGTTCTGATAAAGAATGTGTCACGCTTTCAGCACCAGCTGCCTTGATCCAGAAACTCTGATAACTCAGCAATTCAACGTGGACTCTGATACACTATCCTTTATATTTATGAGTATCTCAAAGTAACGGTTTGAGCCAGACAAAATCTGTATTTTTGGAAAGAGCATTCAATGGTTTTTTATCATCCTCCAAAAATAGCTCTCACGTCTCCAACGGATCAAAATGTTTTCATCTATTTAAAGGAGCCCCTGCAGATGACAAACACACTTGCGCGCATACACTTTACAATTTCTCAAGTTTTCATCTCTGTTCAATTCGATCTAAATATTGTGTAAACATCACAGTTGTGATATAGCTTATTAGAAGCAACTTATACACTTGTTCATTTTCATTTAAAATTCCTTGAGATAACCGAGTTGTGGTTAAAACTCAAGAAGACAGTGACAGTTGTCTCTGTGATTGTGTAATCTTTATTGATTAGTGGATTAAGTCCTCAAGAGAGAGAGGCGAAATCACCTTGGCGGGTGGACTAGAGTAGTTTGAGTTCAAACGAACCATGATAACCAACGTGTCCTTTTTGCTTTAAATTTTCGAAAACCCTAATTCAAACCCCCCTTCTTGTGTTTTTCGTTTCTTCAGTCTTATCCCAGGAAGGCCACCCTATCGTATTCTTCAGCAAGAAAATGACTCCAAGAATGCAATCTGCTTCCGTTTATGTCCGGGAAATGTTTGCCATCACAGAATCCATCAAGAAGTGGCGACAATATTTGGTAGGACAACACTTCAACATCTACACAGATCAAAAAAGCTTAAGGAACTTGTTGTTACAAAAGATTCAAACTCCAGAGCAGCAAAAATGGGCTTCAAAATTACAGGGATTTAATTTTGAAATTTTTTACAAACCTGGACGTTCAAATTTGGCAGCAGATGCACTGAGCAGAAAATACAGTGACACTCCATTGTTGTTCTCTTTATCATCCCTCGTGCCAACTCTCATTCAACGACTCTAGAAGTATTTCACACATGATATAGAAGGGTAGCAGTTAGTTTAAAAAAAAATCAACTACTCCAGATGATAAAAGAGACTACAACTTCATCAATGAATTGCTCTATTTTTAGAACAAGTTGGTTATACCTGACCTGCCGAATCTTCGAAAGGCTCTGATTTTTGAATTCCACGGCACGCCTACTGCAGGTCACTCAGGAGTTAAAGCAACTGCTGCACGGGTAGCTACCTCTTTTGCTTGGCCTGGTCTCTACAAAGATGTCAAACAATTTGTTAAGCATTGCTCAACTTGCCAGCATAATAAAAATCAGACACAGAAAAAGAAGGGCTTACTTCAACCTTTGCCAACTCCAACTCAGGTCTGGGAGGACATTACAATGGACTTCATCACGCACCTTCCAAACTCATTCGGCCATACTGTAATTTGGGTTGTCTGTGATCGCCTTTCCAAATACGCCCATTTTATAGCCCTTCCAACAAAATTTTCAGCTCAGGATCTAGCCGCTCGTTTTTCTGTCGAAATCTTCAGACTTCACGGAGTTCCTAAGCCATTTCTGGAAGGAGTTCTTCAAACTGCATGGAACAATTCTGAAATTCAGCTCAGCATATCACCCAGAAACAGATGGATAATCTGAAGTTGTTAATAGGAGTTTGGAAACGTACCTTCGATGTTTTACAAGTGACCAACCACGCCGATGGTACAGATTTCTTCACTTGGCTGAGTTCTGGTACAATACCTCGTTTCACACTTCGATCCAAATGACTCCTTTTCGAGCTCTTTATGGTAGATCTCCTTCCTCCATACCTGACTTCATCTCGGGTTCATTCGCACATCCCTCCTTATCCAACACCTTGCAAGACAGAGATACAATACTATCTGAGTTAAAAAAGAACTTGGCAAAAAGCAAATCCAAAATGGAAGAGCAAGCAAACAAGAAAAGAATGACGTTAACCTTTCAAGTGGGTGATCTGGTACTCCTTCGTCTTCAACCGTATAGACAACACACTGTTTGTCGAAGAACTTCTCAGAAACTTTCCAAACGATTTTTTGGTCCTTTCAAAGTGAAGCGACGGATCGGTGAGGTTGCATACGAGTTAGATCTGCCACTTTCTTCAAGGATCCACCCAGTGGTTCATGTTTCTCAGTTGCGGCCCTATTTTTCTTCTACACATGCAACTGACTTTGCAAAATTTTTCAAAGAAGAAGGCAAACCCAGGACTGAACCCCAACAACAACTCAAACGTCAAGCTAAGGAATCGACTTTGAAAGACAAAGGGGAGAGTTTGGAAAACCACGATGCAAGTTGGAAAGAAGAAGATCTGAGTTTTGGAAGACATGTTGTGGGTTTAGAAAAGTCAGACTCTTTACGAAAATTGTGTTTTACAAAGCCAAGGGTAAGTATTAAGGACTTGCAAACTGAACTAAGTAAAGTATCAACCACGCGTGCGTTTTACTTTCCAACGGATGTTTCATCCCCACCGTCAATACCATGCCACGTGTCTTCTCCTGATCTCACCACACCCCACATGCAGAACCACACGTCCTTTACCACAACCCACGTGAAGCTAGCTGTGTCCCACCCACTTCTATTTCCCACAAAACCCTCTCCGTTCCCAAAAGTTCAAACCCACCCACTACCCCCTTTACCTACTTCCCTTACACAAGCCCCAACAAAATCTGACAAACCCACTCCCACTTTACTTTTTCCACAAAACCGCGTGCCTTCTCTTGCTTCGAGCTCCACGCCTACACAAAACCATGTGCCAAAACCTTTAACTCTCCATCAGCCCAACGTTCAAATTTCTTCCCCAGTCAGCATCATTCAACGGACACGTGGCAGCCCTAAACTGAACCTTGAGGACAAGGTTCTTATGGGGCCCGGGAGTATTGTTAGAAGATATAATTTTAAGCCCAAACGTAAGGTCCAACAGCCCAAATGGTTCCAAGACTACTATCTTTATTAATTATAATTTTTGGTTTTATTATTATTACTTTTGGCCTTGTATTTGTATTGGGTTATTCACTTTTACTTAGGCCCAATTGTTTAGAAAAACCCTAAGTATTTAAGCTTTAGTGTTGGAAACTTGAAGGTTTATGAAACAAGAAAAGCTTTATTTTATGTTGTCTTCTTCCTTTGCAATTTTAGATCTGTAGTAACTAGTAGTAGAATTCTATCAACCACTACCACCACCAAATCCTCCTATTGCACCATCCAAACATCAACATGGGTTAACAAACTTTGATTCCATGGATTCAAACTCGAGAGCTTGTTTCACATATAGTTGGGATGCCATTGATGCATATCACAAATGTATGATTTTTCTCAATGAATCTATTTACATGTTGTAGTAAGAAACAATGGCTAATGCTCTGGTATATTGTGGTAGTTTAGGGTTTTGTTTTTTAAAACTCAATTTCTCTTATACAATGCGTAGGGGGTAAAGGAATCTCTCATACCAGCTTGCTCGTTATGAAATCACATACAAATGAAGTGTGAATAGAATATCTACCCTCTTTGTTATACTCTATGTACTTGAAATATTTAGGCCTTAACCTCCTTTTGGAAATTTAAGTTTTTTTTTTGGGAAAAATAAAGGGCCTAAGGCCAACAAACAAACACTACACTAGATCAAATCTAACAGTGGAAATATCCAGAATGTCACCCTCATACAATTAAATTATTGTCGAGGGGCACGAAACCAACCAACAGATGTCTCCAACGTGGGGGATACCTTGCTTAGCCAAGGCATCAACACACAAATTCGCTTTCCTGTAGACATGCATAATACGGATCTCGCATGTGCCAAGGGTAGAAAACCATAAAGCTAATGAATTAGCACAAATTGCCTCTGGTTATAAAGTGTCGGAAGGTAAGCTGAGAGATTTCATCGAAACTAGGCCGAAGATGGTGTCGAACTTACATTCACCATCAAATTGGTCGGTATCCAAGGATTCGAAGAGTTTGGTCGAAGATCTAGGAAGTTATGAGGTTTTTGTTAACAATATGTCACCAATGGATTGACGAAGGCCAATCATGGAGTATTTGGAGAATCCATCAGGCAGTGTTGATAGAAAGACTAAGTATAGAGCAATGAGTTATGTCCTTATGGGCAATGATTTATTGAAGAAAACTCCAGAGGGAATATTGCTCAAATGCTTAGGAGATACTGATGCCTATTTGGCAATTTCTGAGGTTCATAGTGGGACTTGTGGAGCTCACCAAGTTGGCCACAAAATGAAATGGCTTTTGTTTTGACAAGGTGTTTACTAGCCCAGTATGCTCAAAGATTGCATAGATTTCGCTAAAGGATGCCAGGAGTGCCAGAGGCATGCAAATATTCAGCATATACCAGCCAGCGAGCTGCACGCTATAGTCAAGCCATGGCCATTTTGAGGTTGGGCTTTGGATGTAATAGGAGAGATTCGGCCAGCCTCGTCGAAGCAGCAAAGATTCATCCTCGTGGGAATAGACTATTTCACGAAGTGGATAGAGGTTGTGCCGTTAATGAAGGTGGATCAAGAGACCATGATAGATTTCATTCAGGATCATATCCTGTATAGATTCGGGATACCTGAGACAATCACGACAGATCAAGGCTCTGTGTTTGTGGGGCAGAAAATGCAAGAGTTTGCGGCGGAAATAGGTTTTAAGTTGGTTAGGTCGAAGCAGCTAACAAGGTAATAATTGGGCTAATCAAGAAGCACGTTGCGAGAAAGCCAAAGAACTAGCATAAGACATTAAGCCAAGTTTTGTGGGCCTGTCGAACGTCACCCAAGGAGTCAACCAATTCGACTCCGTTCCGTTTAACCTTTGGGGCATGACGCCGTACTACCAGCAGAAGTATGCCTGCAATCAGTTAGAGTACAACGACAATACGGAATTCCATCGGAACAGTATTGGGAAATGATGCTAGACGAACTCGTGGACTTAGACGAGGAAAGGATGGTAGCTTTAAATGTCTTGTTGCGCTAGAAGGCACGAGTCGCCAGGGCATACAACAAAAGGGTCCAAGAGAAAACCTTTGCTGCCAATGACTATGTTTGGAAAGCGGTGTTGCCCATGGATCGACGAGATTGGATGATGGGAAAATGGTCACCTAACTGGGAGGGACCATTTCAGGTGACTCGAGTGTTTAGTAACAACGGGTACGAAGTGCAAGAGTTGGGAGCGGACCAACGAATCTTAAGAGTAAATGGGAAATATTTAAAGAAATATAGACCTATGCTACAAGAGATTCACATCAAAATATAGTTCTCATTGATTAAAGGCCAAAATAGGCTAAAGGGCCAAAGATGGCTTACAAAATGTTGTTTGTTACATCAGTTCGACATACAAGCTAAGGAAACTCAGGAAATCTAGACTTAAAGTCTTCAAAGAGGGTCTTCTCATGAACAATCTTGCTCTCGAGGAGAACCTTTTGTCTCTGCAAGCGTCTAATAGCATCTTTGATCTTCATAGCCGCTTCGACGTGAGTAATTCCTTGAGCTACCTCATGGTCGACAGCCTCTTGAGAGGGCAGAGGCTCAGCCGAGTCTAAGGAGGCTTTCTGTTGTTCGACCTCAGCAATCTTTTTTGTCAGCTCTGTTATCTGAGCTTGATATTCTGATAACCGTTGGTCGAAAGCCTGACGTTTGTCGGAGCGCTCCTGTTTTTTGGTTTCGAAGTCTCCAAGCTTTTGTTCACAAACTGGGCTAAGATACCACTCACGTTCCATATCGTTATGTCGAAACCGAATTTGAGCGTCGACCTGATGATTCATAGAAAGGTCTTTGGCCAATTGAGTGAAGAAGGCTTCTAACTCGATCAGATACGTGGCCATGGGGGCAGGAAGCTGGAATTCGGAGAGTTCGTCCAAAAGCTTAAAGACGTCGTTGGCTATAACAGCTTCTTCGGCGACAGCCGCCAGGAACTGTTCTTCGAATAGATAAGACTACAACTGTTGAAGTTTGAGGTTGAAGGAGACATCTACTTCAGGAGTTGGGATGGTTGTCGAACTGGTAGGCTGGATCTCTTCAGTCTCTTTGCGAAGTTTGTGTAGCGCATTCAGAGTCGCTATTGGATCTGTTTGCTTGGCTGCCAAGAGTTCCTCTGGAGTAGGGGGTTTTGTTGACAGTAGGTGAGGTTCTCTCTGGGCCATGTTCAGGGGCGTGAAAGTTCTCCCCGACTTCAGTAGTGGTGACGACAGGCGAAGGATGGGCATTCCTCCCAAGAGTTGCACCATCATGCTCAAGGTTGTCAGTTTGGGAAGGAGGCGTCTTCGCCACCAAGTTTTCCTTTGACACGGGTATCTGGAATTCATCAATTTTCTGAGGACTTGGCGTGATAGCAATGCTAGCAGTAGTGGCGTCGGCGGCCAGCTCAGTGTCGCCAATACCGACAGTGGTCGAAGTGACCATATTTTCCTACAAAGCAAAATGTAAGTGAGAGTTTTTACCTAAAAGTCATCTGAGGTACTAAAACGGAGAAGAGAAAGTACCTGCGCAGGCTGAAGAGGTGTTGGCTTGGGAGGGACGACAGTAGGGATTGGCTCAAATACGTCTTCGAGATTTCTAGGGACCACTGGGGCCACTGCTGGAGTGCCGGTTCTTGAAGGCGTCTTCCGTGTCAACACTTTTTTCTTCCTCCCCAAAGGTGTCGAGGGAGGGGATGCTGGAGCCGCTGTGGTGAAAACCCAAGAGTGAGTGCTCTCATTCGACTCAGTTCTTTTAGGAGAAAGGGTTTTCTCAGAAACCTGTGCAGAAATACCGTCAGACAGAGAAAAGACAGAAGAAGCAAGATAAGAAAATAAAATATACCTGTGAAGTAGTGGTCCTGGGTTTTTTAGCCGGCCTAGCGGAGGTCGACGCAGCACCTCTTTCCCGTTTGCGTCCCTGAAAACACAGCTGAAACAGTTTAGTTTGAATCCATGGATGAAACAAAAGTTAAAATCTAGAAACTACCTTTGTGAAAGGGTCTTCTGCGGGGTCGACATCTGCAACAGAGGTCGCGATCGACGATTTAGGAGCTACACCAGCCATAGACGCAAAAGCATCGACCATATTCTCCAAGAAAAGATTTGGACTGAAGATTTGAGTCCGATACTCCAACCACTAGGCGTCGAATTCTTGAGTGGTAAAAAACGAAGGCTGGAATACAAATACTGACAATTCAAGATGTTTAGTGGCTCTAACAAACCTCATGCAAGATCTATGACCCTCGTGGGCCAAGCGTCGGTCGGATCATACTATATCATCAGGATGTTTGACCAGCATTTATAGAGGCTGAATTGTAAGCGGTTCTCAAATCAGCATTTATGGTTGAGAAGTGAGTGAGACGCGTGTCCTTCCAAGAGCTCGCGATGGGACGGTGGCAGTTAAAGCATACCTCCACTATCTCCTAGGATCTAGGAAACGTGATGATTGTGAAAGATTCTCACGTGAGATTGAGGAGACGTTTCAGAAAAAGTGTCATGATGACTGTGACCTCATAATTGTGTTGAGGTACATGAACAGTTTTGTAACGTCATAATTGTGCTGAGGTACATTAACAGTTTTGTGACGTCGAATAGTTTGTGGCGTCAAATAGTGTTGTAAAAAATGCCTTTTTCTTTATTTTATGTCGAAAATGACATTTTTGGGGGCAATTTATTGACATGTAATTTCGACGCCTGGTTTGAATTAATGGAATAAATAACGAAATTATAATTTCTGAGAAATTATGGTGAACTTCGACAAGACAATGTAATTATGGAGATCCAGTCGAAGTTACCCTTATGCAAGAAGAAATGTTTAGTTGGACTTAGGAAAATTTTCTAAGTCAGGTGATGTATTTCAACGAGGACGATATTGGTGGTGTCTTTGATTTGAAGTTTAAATTTGAATAAAGGAGAGAACTTTGTCCTTATCCAGTTTCAAGAGAAGACACGTGGAGCACGTTAGAGGGATGAAGACATGTCGAGCGCCAGTTGTCTTGATTTAGGAAAAAGGTTGTTAGAGGCAGTTATTTCGATTTAGTATAAATAAGAGGTCTTGGTGTTAGGATTTAGTGTGTGGTCAAGTTTGTACAAGTCACTCAAATGACTCAAATTATCCAGTGTGTAGAAAAAAGAGTTATTGAGAAATGTACGTTTGATGAAACACAATTTTCTTACAATTTTATCAAATTCAGTTTATGCTTTTCGCCCAGAAATTTATCTTCTTTATTTGCACAAGTTATTTTTATCGCATTTTACTGCATTTTCGATTACTTTCCTAAAACATACTTTTGTACTTTCGAAGTAAATTATTTTCAAATCATGAACATTGTCGAAGCGTTCATTGTTTCTCAGACTTTAATTTAAAAATCATTAGCACGTGTCCTAGGATTCACTGGTTGAGCCTGTAAGTTAATCAATATTTGGAGACCGGCGATTGTTTATCAATTTACAATAATATGACCATTTAAAAGTATTTAATGAAAATGTGAACATTTTTAAAATTTGAGATTTCTCTATTGATTAAATTTATAGTATTTTAAAATTACTTTTAGGCTAAAAATATTAGATGTGATATTAATTACTAATAATTTATTATTCTTCAATTCTAGCTATACAAACCCATGTTTTATTTTATTCATTAATAGTTTTGTAAATTAAATATATTTTTAAATATAAATATGACTATTGGTATTTTCATTTAAATATATTTGCAGAGATAAATTTTCGTTTATAAATCATAGAAGCAAAATTTTTAAGAAGCACAAATAAAAGAGAACACAAGTACAATTGTAGAATTGTAAAATAGGTTTCAATTTTTATATCCTGCATTTTAGTTAATACTTTTATTTAAATGAATTTTAAATTATTAAGATTAATTTATCAAAATAATGACGTAGTTTTGAAAAACCGAATAGAATTTTGTCACGTCTAGATGCTTCTGTTGACTGATTAATTACATTCACGTCATCACGGGTCACAATTGACAAACATCAACAAACAAGGACAACCCTAATTTTCATTTCGTAAGCCACTTCACTCACTCACTCACTCTACTATATATACATTCTCTCTTTTGCACATAGGGTTATACCTGCATCCCTTTCTTCAGCCGCCGCTGTCTCTTTTCTTTTTCCAGCAAATTCAGTTCAATCTTTTCATGTAACCAAAACCACTAGTTATATTTTTAGGCAATTTCACTTCATCAGGTTTGTTTTAACCTCTAACCCTTTTTTATCTCTCTCTCTATATATTTTTGCTTTTGCATGTGTTTTTTTATTTCCTGATTCTCGGTTTGTAATTTCTCAGATTGAATGGATGAGCCGGCCAACAACTCGATGCAGCCGTGCATCTACTTTTGCAGATCTGATGCTTATGCTTCAAAGCTATGTTGGAATGACAAATCAACTATGATTTCCTTGATTAATTAATTTTCAGGATTTATGTCTTAGTTTTGACATAATTTTATTTTATATTATAAAGTCTATGTCTCAACGGTGACATAGTTTTATTGTATATTATAAAGTCTATGTCTTAACGGTGATATAAATTTATTTTATATTATAATTTTGAAGTTAATTTTGAATATCAATATTGAAGGTTACATAATTCTATATTGAAAAAATCATATATGAATTTTGAGTGTAACTAAATCATATATTGATTTTGAGTATAATAAAATCATATATTTGATCTTGAATATATTAATTTTGAGTGTAACAAGATTATATATTGATATTGAGTATATTGATCTTGAGTGTAAGAGTATTCTATATTGATTTTGAGTGTAAGATGATCAAATATTAATCATCATTTCTATATAATTATATATTAATTTTCATTGTTACAAAATCATATATTGATTCGTGTTAATATTGAATATTACACATTTATAAAGTGTATATTTTTATGATGAATTAAGTTTATTTCATATTATATAATAGAGTGAATTATGATTACCAGAGATCTTCATTAATAATTATGAATCCATAAATGAATACTACTGTTTGTATCTAAAAATCAACTTTTGATTATTGTGAATTTCCCTTATCAAATTTCTTTTGATTCAAATTTTTTGAATCTTCTGAATTTCTACAATCAAATTTCTTTTTATTCAAATCTTATTATTACGTTGAGATGGAAAGAGTTGTCATTGATCTTTTCAAAAGTATTTTGGAATCCTCAAATTCTTGATCACCTTTGATCTTCGTTGTATTTACAATTAGTGGAAATCATCTCAATAAGAAAAAATCTTCATTGCAGAGTTATCTCAAATCAAAGTTATTAAATAAGAGGCGAAATAACGATAGGTTGAATCTTAGGGTTTCAAGACCACAAGAAGGTGGATGGAACTCCTAATACAACACTTATATGTTACTATAATTAATCATTATGTCTCAGTGATCCTCTGTGATTACAGAAGTTTGTGAAATTTGATATACATTGGAATCTTCATAGATCTAGGTTTGAGCAAGCAAAATTTGAGGTCGTGCAAAGGCCAAAGCCTCATAACATTCAACGATTCTTTTATTCATCCATGTGGATGTATAAATTTACTGATTTCCTTAGGAGAAGGGAGAAATCAGAGAATCGTCAACATCTGCTTCTTTTTTATTTCGTGTGGAAGTGTTTACAACAACATTCTCAGAAGGCCATTCATAATAACGTTAGATGCGATAACTTCCCATATCAACTTAAAGATGAAGTATCACAACTATTCTACAAAGCCAATTGTATCATAACCGACCTACATGGGGCACGACGTATTATTGAATCAACACTGAAGAATCTCATATCAACGACCGTCATCCTTGAGAAAAGGAGAAAGGAAGTCTGTGAAGTGACCAACTAAGTCAATATAGACGTATGCGAAGACGAAAACACGCAGGATGACTCTTGGTCACTTGATCGTGATCAAAATAAAGGAATAATGTTGAAGGGAAAATGTTGAATTTCTTCGTCGTCTTTCCCCACGAGATGTCTGACATCGTGATATCAAAACATCAAAGTAAACATACACAATGGAAAATAGTAAATCGCTAAAGAGCACTTAGGTATCCACTCCTTAGTTCTTCAAGTTTGTTTCTCCTTGACTTTACATGTCATCTGGTCATTTGTAAGGAAATAGATAAACATGAGGTGAGATAAACAAATATCGTTGGAGTTATTGCTACATCCATAATTTCTCTCAGTGGCCAACTATGAAAATTGTAACTTACTACTAGTACCGATAAAGAACTCACAAAAATACATGAGATGATCAACATCTCAAAAGAACACTGAGACATAATCCATCCTATACATTATAGAGACAATTACATGTCGTCCCTTAGGCATATACAAACCCACATATCATAACTGAAATAGTCCTCCATAACCCAAGTTTAGTTTATGGGATCATCGACATCCAACTACGACTATGCGAGACTTTATCTCTGCTTCTAGGTCATATAGCCGATATATGTTGTAAGACATGTCATTCCCTATATGTATCTATTTAGTTCACCGTCATTTTATGCAATAGAACAAGATTAATCACATAGCCATTATACGAGTATTATGCAATAACACAATTAAAAAATACGTAAACTAGTTTAGCAAGGTAAAAGTTCGCCTAGCGAGAGACCCGCTACTGAACATTGAAAATCAAAGTCAGAATGAATTCACTCTTAATAAACACCTTTATCCCTAATTGATTTAAATAAAACATCATCAAATCCACTATTTATTTTTCAAATTTTTAGAGTAACTCAGGTATGTCACTCCACTTCAACGTATCTTCATTTTTTTCTATGTATGACAACAAGAACTTTGTTGCATAATAATTCATGAAGTTTGTAGCTTTGAAATCAAATAAGGATAACATTATTACTTCATTTTCGTTACTTTTATGTTGAGGAAATGTCTCTTTACTTGAACTACTACATGATAATCATTAGGGTTGAAAATGGAAATTTATAGGAATATTGACTATTACTTTACTAATTGTGTGTTGTTACAAACACTTGGGACTAATGCGACGAAAGTCAAAAGCATGATAAAACCTAAATTTTCATCATTTATGTTGAAACATCATGCACAATAAAAGAAGAAAAGTTGAAAATTTTGGGTATTTGATCAAATTACTTAACAAAATTTTGATCTTTGTATGTTGTTAACTAAATGTTATAGATGGCTCCAAATAAATCGATCGTCGGGAGGAAAAGACAAACAACTGGAATAGGGTCATCTTCCCTATGGTTGTTAGAAATTTAGAAGCCATATACATGAGAAGTTTTATGTTGAATTAGAAAGCTGCAACATGGTACTATAGTGAACGACTGAATTAAAAGATCCTAGGGATTTTTCATACATTGTGCAAGAAATCAAGGCTAAAGGTTGAGGTATTTTGGCACACCCTCCCGAACACATCAACTTAGACATTATTCGGGAGTTGTATGTAAACTCCAAGCCTATTGAAGATGCACCATTTGTAGGCTTGTCTTAAGTGAGGTCAAATGGTTTCTTTTGACAGAGAGGACATTCATGATTCCCTTAAAGATAACTATGTGGATGATTATGAAAAGATTGGATTTTTTGCTAGAAAGTTAGCAAAATGTAATTGGGATTATGGTCGTATAGTTGTTAATATATGTAATGTTGAGAAAACCTATGAGGTAGGACAAAATGGGAAGTCTATCTGTTTTAAGAGGGTTGACCTATCCATCTAACCCTAAATATGGATGACATTCATTCTTCAAAATATTACTCCTAGGAGTCACACATCCACCACAACTCTTCGTACTGGTTAGCTAATATGGTACATCCTCAAAGGAAAACAAATAAACATAGAAATGGTAATATCAAACAAATTTTGGGATATCCCGAATTCTCAACAAAAGCATGCTCTTGTTTTTCCTAGTTTAATCACAAGATTATACAAGCAACCCTGCGTTGCATAGGTACGGGTACGTACCCAATACCCGATACGAGTACTGGTACGGAGTACGCCATTTCTAGAAAAACTATGGTACAGGTACGTTAATATAATTTTTTTTAAATACAATTATAAAAATAAAAAATGAATTATATTGTTTAAATAACATCAAAACATTAAAATTAAAAACAATTTACTTAAAAATAGTTAATATCTTTGTAATAACATAAATAAATAATACTTAAAAAGTATCAATAAATCATGAAATCATGGTTGAATATCTATATTTTTCTCTCCAATATCATTAAAAAAAGTGGTTTCTAGTTCAGGTTCATCGTGGAAAAGATTAACAACTTTAAGAATATCAGCTCCATCAAATAGTCTCATTCATTTCTATCAATATATCACATTTTTGTTGCTCCTTCATTATAAACCTTACTCTTTTTCGAGAGAAGACATATATTTGTATGAACAAAAACTAAATCATTAGCCCTCTTTAGATTGAGTATATTCCGTTTCAATGAGTGAATAAATAGAATGATTAACCTAATTTTTACTTAGTAAAAAAAATCCAAATTGTACCATTCGAAAAAAGATTAAAAAATTGGGTACGTGGTACCAAATGTGTACCGGTTGGTGTACCAGCATTAAAAATAAAATAAAATTTTTTGATACGGCTTCGGTGCGTACCGTACGTGTACCGTACGCGTACCGGTACCCAATACGTACCCGATACCGGTACTTTACTTTAAATGGAGTACCCGTACTTCACAGAAGCAACCTAATGTGAATATTCCAGATCATTACCATCTCCAGCTAACTTCCAGACTTAATAGTGATTTTGTATCTCTCTACTGCATGAGCCGAAGAAGAAGAGTACCACCACTACCACCACCAAATCCTCCTACTGCACCATCCGAACATCAACATGGGTTAACAAACTTTGATTCCATGGATTCAAACTCGAGAGCTTGTTTCACATATAGTTGGGATGCCAGTGATGCATATCACAAATGTATGCTTTCTCTTAATGAATCTATTTACATGTTGCAGTAAGAAACAATGGCTAATGCTCTGGTATATTGTGGTAGTTTAGGGTTTTATTTTTGAAAACTCAATTTCTCTTATACAATGCGTAGGGGGTAAAGGAATCTCTCATACCAGCTTGCTCGCTATGAAATCACTAATACAAATGAAGTGTGAATAGAATACCTACCCTCTTTGTTGGACTCTATGTACTTGAAATATTTAGGCCTTAACATCGAAAATTTAAGTGATTTTTATTCACACAAAAAATGATGTCACATATTTACCCTTAAGTGTGGTTTTAATATATACTTATTCAGTTCATAACATTAATTAATTTCAATACATACTATTATTTATTAAGTTTTCATTCTGTCGCGGTGAGAATTGGATACCAAGCTATTATATTAACTTGAATCACATTTCTTTTATTTCACCACCGTCTTGGATTTATCCAAGGGAAGGGAGAAAGGTCGAATACCCACAGTGCAATGCAAATGCAAACTAAGATTCTAAAGTTCGGGGGTTGGTTATACCTAGGGAAGGTGTTAGCACCCTAAATATCTGTAGTACTCTACAGGAACCTCTTGTTTTATTTATGTTATTTGTTTTTATTTGCTAAGGGTTTAAGGGTAGGTGACCTAGAATTCTATTCCTAAGTGTGCTCGACAAGATATCGCATCTTGTACCTACATATCCTGTCGAAAAGGAATCAGAGCACATGTAGTTCCTCTTGAAGGATACTAAAGTTGTTTAAAGATTTAGGAGAGAAGATGAGTCATCATCTTAAGAAACCACCACAGTTTTTGAAATTTATTTGTACTTGTGGGGTATAGGATTATATGTCCCTTCTTTGAGATGATTTACATCTAATTCTCTTGTGTGGAGAATTAGGTGGGCTAAAGTTTGATTGTAAAAAATCAAAATTTGAAGGGGGGACTAACTTAGGAAGTCTATCCTAAAGTTGTCTAATAAACTTATCTTAAGGGTGTAAAAGCTATAGGGAGGTATGATGCAAATGAAATGCACCATGCACAATAATTTGATTATCATGCATGAGATTTTCCCTTAGATGTTAATACAATCGATTATAATAATATTTAGCGAGGGTGCTAGCAAAGTGGGCTAGTCTTGTGTCTAGTGACCAAAGGTTGAATGCGATGCCTAAAGGCGATCGACTTACATGGGCGGAAAATGGGCTCGACGTTGGATCGAGAGTTTTGATGTTTTGAAAAGGTTTAGAACATAATAGAAAGCATATATTACATATAATGATAAACAAACAAAATCATAAACAAGACATGATATCAAACAAGACTAGACTATTTCACACACAATCGTACTATTAAGTGCGAGGGATCCCAAGAGACCAGTTTATTAGGAAGAGTGTTTGTTAATTTTAAACGGGAAAATGAGAGGTTTATATTTATTTGAGAATTGTTAAAGGTTATTAGTAGTTTAAAAAAAGTTAAAGGGTTTCTTATTGATAAAAAGGTTTTAATCATTCTAAAAAGTTTTTAAAATTATTTTTAGTTTTAAAGTTATATTAAAAAGGAAAAAAAGTTATTAAAAAAGTTTTCTTATTAATTAAAAAAAGAGTTTTAATTTTATTTTAATAAATAAAAGTTTTATTACAAAAGGCTTTTTAAAAAAAGTTTAACAAAAGTTTTAATTTATTAATTTAGTTATATTTTATTAAAAAGATAAATTAATATGAAAGAAGTTATATTTTTATTAAAGGTTAAAAGGTTCTACTTATTTTTATTAAAAAACCAAAATTAGATTTTGATTATTATAAAAAAGAGTAGGTTGAATAAAAAGATTTAATAAAACGGAGGGATCCCACGCGCACAGGGGGAGAGGGTCCATCGCGGACCCTCAGATCATAGCCATTGGATGTAATCCTAGCGAGATCTAACGCAAGCGATGAAGGGTGCATGGTAAGAAACCGTGTGTGCACGTGTAATGGATGAAACAAAAATAACTTAGAAGCAAAAACACAAGCGGACTCTCAACCTCTTTGTTTTTTCTCTCTCGTTTATCTTTCTTCTCTCAAACAAATAAGGTTTGAGAAACCCTAAACGTGCCACCGCTCTCGTCTTCCTCATTCTCTCTACCTCTCTCGATCGATCAAACAAACCTAACTAACCCTCAACCCCCAAAATCCCAGCCCCAATTTCATTATGATTTGTTACATATTACAAGGTACAAAGATGCTATGATTAAAGTAAAAGCGAGGAAAAAAGGAAAAAAAAAGGGCAGCGACGGTTGCAAACGGCTCCGTGAATCTTCAATCAGGGATGAATTTCTTTCTCTCCTCACCTCTTGCGTGATTTGTTTTCCTTTTGTGTTGTTCTGCTTCTTTTCTGATAGGTTTTGCTATTGATGAACGCTTGCCTGTTGATGTGATTTCTATGTGATGATGATGATGCAATATTATTTGAATCTCTGGGTTTTCTTTTGATTGGGTTTGGTAATGGAACTTGACAGTTTCGTTGCTGCATATGGTGGTGGTTTCTTTCGTTGTGTGTTTCTGAAGGGAAAAGCTCTTCTATTTATAGGCCAATGATGACGCCTTGCTTAGGAAATCCCTTTATTGCTGTATTGAAAACAATATCTCAATCCTTGCTGATTTGAGTTTGTGGTGCTTATTTTGGAAAGGAAACATTGTTGTCTGATATGCTGTCTGAACGGTTTGGGAAACTTTTTGAAAACTTTCCCTTGTTATCTTGAAACGATTTTATGTTGAAAGCTCTAATTCTTGCTCCATTCTGTTTTTGGAAAGTTCATGCTGGTGGTATCCCTTTGGGATATTGCCCATAACTCTCCTTTTTGAACATGATGAAAACTGATTCTGATTCTAAAATTGAGGCTTTAAACTTTTACGATTCTTGAAGTGAGCTGACTATTGGTGGCGGTTTAGGAAAGTAATTATTTGTGGTCACTTGTTACCGTTTCGGTCGTGACATATTATGAACTGCTATGAACGTGTTTTGGACTTGTTCTATTTCATTTTCCCTTTTCAATCCAACACATTTGACTCAAAATCTGCCATGTATCCTTTGGATGCGATTCATGATTAATGATATTGATTAGTTCACCTTCAGCACCCAACTCATTCATCGTTTCTATTTTATCCCTTAAACAGACATGCTCCCCTAGAGGCAAGGTAAGGGAGGAATCTCTTCCAATAGCTGCTCCCATGAGCCATAAAACATCTTCCAACGGAACTTGCATCAAAGATATTTCTGAGTGAAATCAATAACGGGCCAAATTCCAAGCAATCACCTTGCTGTTCATTGTTTTCGAGTACTGGTAACTGAAAGTCTTTCTTAGACTTAAGTCAGGGTTGATGCTACATATGTTTTATTTCTTTGATGAAGTTTTATGTTGAATGCCGGAAGGTTTCCATTGTCATTCTTCAAAGATTTTACGTTGAGCAGGCTATTATTAGGTTTATGTGAAAATGAGCACCTACTTTCTTTGTTGTAAGAACATTTAGGAAAAAATAACTGGGAGCCATATTCTTATTTGTAGGTGCCGGTACGGAAGACTGCATAGGTTCAAATAGCGCTTCAGCATGCTCGCCCGATGGAGGTTACAGAGGAAGAGTACACCTAGTTGTATAACTCTCTTGCCAAGGTAACAAATTTTATTACTTGACAAAAGCTCAGCTACTCGTATTTGATTTGAGACGCTGTCGGTTGGATTCACTTATGACATGAGCACAGACATTGCTCACTCACGCTAACATCGAATTCCTCACCATAAATATTACACTGAATGCAGCAATTGTCAGATGCATATGTGCTATGAATTTTGAGCATGAAAATGGTTGTATTGAAAGCTTTGTTTGCCGTGATAACTTGTTTGGATTGTGTTGGGGGGTTAACGGCCGGAAATAATTTTTGTTTCACATTAAACTGCAGCATCGTATTGGATTCCTCGTGTGCTATGATTTACTTCTGTTTCAATTCAATGGTTATTATGTTGTTTTGGAAAAGTAATGAAAATCGCCATAAATTTGAAACCATGATTAATGCTCTTGATTCTTCTGATCTAGTGCAGGGAACTCAGGCCGCAAATTGAAATTGTGTTACGTAGCCTGATGTCGCCACCAACGAGGAGGGTCTAACATTAAAAGAACAAAGCTCCTTGAATGGATTTGCTGTCGAATTTCATTTCTTAAGAAAAATGTGGCTATTGAATTATGATCCTTTTCCTTCCTTTTGTTTGATCATGCTTAATTGTGTTTCTTTTTTTTACTCTTGTTCTTTTCAGTAGAGTGCTGGTGCTGGGAGCTATTTGGTGAATAACTTCAGCGGTGAATTTTTGAACAGCAGTATTCCTTTAAACTCCCGATTACGGTCAGTTAGTGATCATTCTTAACTTGGAATCTGAGTAGTTGCTGGGGAACGGTGGAGATGATTGGTGTATGACTCCGAACATTGTCGCGAAGTTCAAACAATGGGCAAAAAGCAGTTTCAGTTTTGGGACAGCAAAGTATTCCCTCTCAGATAAGTGAAAAAGGAAAAGCTTCCTACACTCCTTAGGTTTTGTTATACGATGTCAATGGATTTTGATTTTCTTGTTACAGCTTGATGAAACCTGCATCTCAATGTATCATTTTGCGGACAGGTCGTATTGACGGTGGGCTTAGTGATAAAACTCTACTCTTTGTGCTGCGAGAACGCCAGTGCTACTATTGGAAAGGTTTTGTTTTTCCCTGAACTTCCATTTTACTAAACTCTTGGTATTCATGAAGAGATAGTTTGCAATTTGCTTTGAGTTAGTGGACTGTTATGTGACCTGCTATAAGCTTCTAACGAGGGTTTGGTAGTTATAGCTTGCGGTTGTATTTTCTTTCGCAAGTTGCGGTTTTTCGTTGTGGCGGCTTCTTTTAATTATGAGTTTGCTCGCTTTGTCGTTGTTACAGGTTGCCGTTGCAGAAATATGAGAGCCGTCTTTTTGAAGCAACACATCTTAGTAACATCGTCTGCCCCTGTCTTAATAGACTTGGAAGCACCCACTCCGCCGACGTTTGAAGCATGCTCAAAGCAAGATTAAACTATTTAAGGAATTCGACTTTTGTCTCGAAATCCCTCAAATGGTGTTGGAACTGACTTGCTTTCCGTTGATGATGTAGTTAGGTTGTTTGCATGAACTTCACATTGATAGGGTCAGTATGCATGAAACATGGTGGCCTTTATTATTGACATTACTTTTGTTGAAGATAAAAACACAGGATGATGGCAATTGCTGCTAGCTTATTATTCTTGGTCTTGCTGCGTAGAGCTTAGGCTTTGTCGATTTGTTCATAAAACCACCATACGTGAGAAAACAGCAGGTTCCAGCATGCCATGCTTATCAACAAAGCCACGTCATTTAGAGAACACTCATGAAATTTCATCAGGAGGTGATTGGAGATGATCAAAAAGAACTTTTGAACGCAATGACAAATGACTATATTAATGTAGCCTCCTTGTAAAAGTCTGTCATTAATTTCTTTGTAAAAAATATGTTATAGCTCTCTTGTATAAATTATATTATGTAGCTTTGGATGCTTGTAAAGAACATGTGAACGTAAAATGCGAATCTTGTAAAAAAGCACCTTGCACTTTGTAACCTTGAATTTTTTGAATAAAAATGATGAAACTTGTTCTTCTTTGATCCAAACAATTTCTTTTGAATTTATAACTTGAACGTTTGAGTGGTGGATGGGTCATAATCATGTTATTAAGCTAACTGTCTTGCAATCTTGAATTTGAACTTTGTAAGAACAACTAATCAATTGGAATACAAGTCTTGGACTCCACTTTGATAACTTCTAGTATAAACTTGATTCGAGACTTTTATCCAAACTCAAAAAAATTGAACTTGATCTTGTAAACTTGTGATGAATCAAAGGTCTTGCATTTGCATCTGGGTTTCAAACTTCTAATTCCTTCCCAAAGTGAATTTTCCTTGATGGGCCATTACTCAAGAACAAAGATCAAACACACCTCTTCAATTTGAGGGGCTTACAGAGGGGGGGGGGGACGTCTCATAATACACCTTTGCCACACAACCAATGGTCAGTCTTTAAGGGTCATCTGCAATATCAGTGGGTACAAAGGCCAAAGTGTCTGTGGGAGGAAAATTGAGGAGTCTTGAGGGAGAAAAGGCTTGGTAGTGGTTTAGGGATCAAAAAGGGAAAGGGGACGATCTCACAGGAATCTACACGCATCTTGCAAGAATCATGGAACCTCTACAAAAACACACAGCATAGCCTTCAGGACCTTGAATCTTCCGCAACAGTACCTATGTTCACAACTAAGACAACCAAGCAAAATCTAGAGAAAGTGGTTAGCTATGCACGAATGATCGACCTAATATGTTATGCGAAGAACAAGGCGGGGATCTTAGGGTCAAAAATTAGGGTGTGACAGATGCCCCTATTTAAGTTTCTTCTATCTGGAGATATGGAGATTGAAATCTTCGTCTCGACGAGATAGGAGAGACTTAAATATAAACATGCATATTTTTTGGCCCTAAGATACCACCAAATGCACATGTTATGGTATGAAATGATATGAAATGCAAGACAAGGATTCTGTGAGGGATAATGTCACAGGGGATAACTGATGTTGAAAAGCTGAACACAGACCCGACGAGGACAACCTACCAAAGCAAGACTCCATGGGGAAAGATCTAACTCCATTGGGGGGAAAGAGACTACCGACTGAAAATTACGAGGTAGCTTAAACATAAGGCAAGAAACCTGAAAGGAAGGGTAACTTACTACCAACAGCTGGTAGCCTAAGCGAAGGTATCCAGTTGCAATGAAAGGGTGTATATTACCTACTATCACACATGATAGCCTAAGCAGAGGTAATAAACTAGGGAAGAAGGATCACCTACTGCCAACTTGTGGCAGCATGAGCAAAGGCGTCCGACAAAAAAAAAAGGTGTGTTACCTACTATCAAGCATATGATAGCCTAAGCGAGGTAAACACAAAAGGAAAGATGACCTACTACCACCACGGTAGCCTAAGCGAGGCATCTGACCCAAAAAAGGTGTGTTACCTACTATCAAGCATATGATAGCCTAAACGAGGTAAGCACAAAAGGAAAGATGACCTACTACCACCACGGTAGCCTAAGCGAGGCATCTGACCAAATAAGGTGTGTTACCTACTATCAAGCATATGATAGCCTAAGCGAGGTAAGCACAAAAGGAAAGATGGCCTACTACCACCACGGTAGCCTAAGCGAGGCATCTGACCAAAAAGGTGTGTTACCTACTATCAAGCATATGATAGCCTAAGCGAGGTAAGCACAAAAGGAAAGATGACCTACTACCACCAAGGTAGCCTAAGCGAGGCATCTGACCAAAAAAGGTATGTTACCTACTATCAAGCATATGATAACCTAAGCGAGGTAAACACAAAAGGAAAGATGACCTACTACCACCACGGTAGCCTAAGCGAGGCATCTGACCAAAAAAGGTGTGTTACCTACTATCAAGCATAGACAGCCTAAGCGAGGTAAACACAAAAGGAAAGATGACCTACTACCACCACGGTAGCCTAAGCAGAGGCATCTGACCAAAATACAGACATATTACCTACTATCACACGATAGCCTAAACAGAGGTAATAGACTGAAATAAGCTTCAACGGTTAAAATGATGATTCAACTTCCTTAAATGTTCCGCTTAGGAAGAGTAAATACTTCCCCATACCTCGAGGTTGTATGTCACGGCCAAGTCTTGAAATAACTGTTGCGAGGTTGTCTTCCTCAAACAAAGTCTTGAATTTCCCACCCTCTTCAAAGAGATATCATCTGGTGGGAGTAACTTGAATAGTGGATTCACTGGAGATAACCATTGTAAAACAATATTGTTGTAGTTGAAATTTCAATGAAGTAAATAGAATTCTTACAACAGGAGTTCTCAAATAAAGAGAATGCTTGTAAAGTCTTCAATCAGTTTCTCTGATGGATTTCCAGGGAGATAACATCTGACGGAGAAAAAATGGAAAATCTTGATAACTTGCTGGGGATAGGCAAACTGTCTTGAGGAGACTACCATTTGTTGTAGAAATCTTGATAACCAAATTGCTCAAATAAAGAGTTGCTACTTGTTGTATGGCATATATTCCAAGGAGATGTTGTAATAATTGTTGGAGAAATAACTTCTTCCATAGAGATCTTCAAGTAAACTCTTCTTGGAGAGATGAGGTGCAAAATAAGTGCACACTTAGTCCAAATTCAACATCTTAGAGATATCCCAAAATTTGTGATTGTCAGGGACCAAAGTTCAATCCAGGGAATAATTGGAAAGAAACGGTCAAACAAGACTTAATCCATTGAGGATTGAACTCAACGAGTTTATCTTTATCCATAAATGGAAAAGAAAACTGAAACAACCATCCTCCACGATGATCGAACTCAGTGGGGAGCTTATAAAGGATGTGTTTTTCCTGCCTAGGGCTGACGATTCTACTTAGAGGGAGCAGACAAAAACCCAGCCACTTGGGGATAAGCGCAACCAAAGTGAAGGAACAAACAAACAACACAAAAAATGCAAGATGCAAAAAAATGCGCACATGCCATGAATCTACATGAAAGAATGCCATGCTATGCTTATGCTTATGATGACAAAACAACAACAAGAAGCAAACTGGAGATGAAAACAAGCATCTCGATACGAATACTTAGCCGATCTCCGCAATATAAGAAGCATCGTTGGGGATGATTGGAAAACCATGTTAGTTCTTTAATTTTTAGGGTTGGCATTAATTTTGTAAAACAAATAATAGCAGCAATATGTTAGATAGGATATTTTATCTTGCTAAAGAAGAACAGGTTGAGCATGAAGTCCTATTGTGCAATGGAACATGTTGAGTTGAAGTGGTTTCAACATTTGGAACAACGTGTCGTATTCAGATGTCCCATGAAGGTCCATTCGACATCGCGCCAGAACTGAAGTGAATTAAAGATTCTGTTATGTCTTAACAAATGCAGAATATTCAGGGAATAATATGCAAATGCTATATGGCGCTGAATTAAAAGGTCTGAAGATTCAAATTGAGAAGAATATTGGAAAATATACACTTTCCAAATATGGAGATATTTTAGGAAGTTAAAGATTGAAGTCCTATTATGTAGCAGAAGTTTCTGCTGATTTGTAGCAGCTTATGTGCTGTGTTTGTGAAGGCCCAAATCCAGTTGGGAATAGGTTATATATAGATGCAGTGTAACCTAGAGTTGTAACTCAACCAAAGATGTAAAATTTTTGTTATTAGGGTTGGTTCCTGTACTACTCGACATGTGAGTTGGACAGTTTGTTAGTGTGATCCTCGAAGCTGTTAAGTAAGAGGAGTATTGTTCTTGAAGGAAGCTTTTAAGTAACTCTAAGTTATGTCTTGGAAGTGTGTCTTCCTTGTTGAATTGTTGTATAGGTAAAGAGCCGTTGATGCAGTGGCGGAGTGTTGACTGCTAGACATCATTGCGATGATTGGGAGTGAGAAGAGTTTCTCATAGCTAGAGAGGATCTAGGTAGAAGGGTCATTGGGTAGTGATTAAGTGATAAGCTGTAAACGAAGAGTTTAGCTTTGAATTGATACTGCTGATAGTGGACTTCATCCTTGGCTTGGTAGCCCCCAGAGTAGGTGTGTTAAACCGAACTTGGTTAACAATTCTGTGTGTCTTGTTTTTATCTTTTCAGTACCGTGATTATTGTTATATACCTTTCCATGTGTGTTCATGTCAGACCAGATGTCGAATGTCATGTTATAGGACATCGGAATTCTGCACATGTACCAGAATTTCAATTGGTATCAGAGCGGGTCATTTTGTTCTATATCTGGATGAGATCCGAGGGAAGATACTTTCTAGTTCATGGTCAAGGTAGAAGCTATCTATTGAAAAGCTGTTGTGGTGTTGTTATGTTAGGGATGATTTATTTTCAAACCTGTGGTTTTGTGGTGTCACCTGGATTATGATGCTAGGGCTGATATGTGACACCTGAAGTTTTTGAGGAGTTTGTGTTTTGATCTGCTGTGTATCTATCTGAAAACTCCTGAGGTTGTAACTGAGAAGGTTGTTCTTCTCTGATTGTATATCCTATGGTGATGGGATGTGTGCAAGACTGCTTCAACTTACTGTGTCAACGATACTTGAAGACTATTGTTCAAGTCCACTCATAAAGGCATTAATAAGTGAAGTTGTAAGGAAGAGATCTGAGGTAAGAGAGAAGTAATTTACTTTTGCTTCTAAAAGGGTTAATCTCTAGTCTTTAATCTCTTGATGAGATCCTTGGAATGATGTCCTATCTTACGTTAGAACATCACGTCAGAATTGTGAAGAATTCAGTGGTCTAAAGGAATGGCATAGCAAATGCTCTAGGTGCTGAACTAATGTGGTTTGATCACATGAGTTTAGAACCTAATCCTGATCTGGAAGAGGAGGCATCTGGGTGGTATGTCTAAGAAGTTTCTGGCCCTGGAACTTATCTTAGATGTGTGAGTTGGTCAAGGTGTGATCAACATGTTATTTACTCCTGAGGTCAGTTTTATTCTGGACCTTGCTGCAGGAGTGGAGAACCTGAGATTCAAGAAGTATCTCTAGCAGACTTCTTGGACATGAAGGTCAAAGATCAAAGAGTCATGATTTTTCTCTGTTATTTAGAAGCATTATCTGAATGATCATGTGAAGCTAGACTAGTATTGACTGTGTGTGATCCAATCACAGTCTGTGCTGCTGTTAAAGGAGAGAATGATAGGGAATGATTACCTTTGGAGAGTTGGATGAGAGAATACTGCTCTTATGCTCTTGTGATCTTCTGTGATGTGATGGGTTATTCCATTTTTGGAATGTGGTATTTTACGTAGTGCAGTTGGACTCTGTTCATGATGTCAAGATTGATGTCTTAACATCTGTTGACAGAACATTCTGTTCAGAATGTTTTGGTTTTTTTTTTAGATCACAAGCCTCTACCTGTTGTGAGGGTCAAGCTGTAGGTGAATGTGTTTAACTTGTGAGTTGAACAAAGAGTGAGCTCTTGAAGACATGAAGATGCGTCTTATGTTTTCCATTCTTCAAGGTAAGAAGGAGCACATGTTATTCTTGATAGGGGGAGAGTGTCAAAATTTTATGCAGCTGAACGTGTGATGTTAAGGGGGAGATTGATAATTTGGCAGCTTTTGGTGTTGGCACTTATTTTGAAGCAAATTAAGAATTTGCATACATGAGGATTAAGTGTGTTGGGATGTGTCTTGTACAATTATGATCTTTATTGCATGTGTTTAAAGGAAACAGAGTTGAAACAGAATTTTATTGCACTGCTGAAAACTTACAAGATTAGAAAAAGCAACAAACAAAGAGTCTAAAGATTATCCCAACCCACCGAATCAAGAAATGTTTTCCAATCTTCGTCCCATTCATCATCAGAAGCTTGAAGTTGCACTGTAGGTTTTTTTGATGGTCTTCATCTTTGTCTCTGAAGTCCTTCTTGTTCTTGTGGCTCCTGAAGTTGCCCCAGTTGTGGACAGTGTTTTGTTCTTCAACTTCTGTGGATCTGGTTTCTTGACTTCCTGCATGTGTATCTTTCTCGCATCCTTGTTAGTCTGACTCATGGTTCTATCTGTGATGTGCTGTTAGGAGCAAGGAGGCTTGGTTTTTATATTGCATAAAGAGTCCTTGTTTGTATCGCCTGACCAGTCAAAGTGGTCTGTGGTTTGGGAACTTGTTTTCTTGGGAACCTGTTTTTTTTAACCTTGTCACATTGGATGTCAGAACTTCTTGTTTGGTGCCTTGGAAGGTTAAGAGGTTGTCCAAAAGGATGGAGAGTGAGCCTAGGTTTTGTCTAGTTGTCTGATGTGATTCTTTTGAGTTTGTTTTCGGTAAAGGAGCTGGTGCTGGTTGTGATCAGGCGGTTGTGATTACCTGAATAAAATACAGAAGGTGTGTTCTTTTTTCTTATGTTGATGTCCTACATATTGTTACAACATCATTGTTTGTCGTGTATCCTGGATGAAGGCCTGGAACCGTGCTTGTGGAGTTGGAAGAAGCAACATTATCGTCTGAAGTGGCAGTTCTGACATAATGTGGATTAGAATGGGCAGATTCTGATCTTGATGGTTGTTGTCAGTGGTGTGATCTGATCAGAATGGCTGAAGATAAGGAGGTTCCTTCTAATACAAGTAAAAGGGGGTGGCAGTCCTTATCTTGTGTTGCAAGTAATCTAAAGACATTTGTTATGGAATATGTGAGAAATTCCAAATCAAGTGGGCTTTTATATTGGACTTGGCAGACCATGTATCTGAAATAAACATGGTGAGATCTTACTCAACAAATACAAGAAGTGGCAGTTCTTAAGTGTTGAGAATGTGGCAATATCGTTGTGCTATCATACAGAGCATTGGTTATTCATGTCATGGGGAGTTAAGGCTGCTGTCTATGGTCTATTACTGCAAGTGTGCAGACTTTTGTGTAGCTTGCGTGTTGTTCAAGTTTGTGCAGAGTGATGTTAAACAACATGATGGGACATGTACTACTAAGTGTGGTTGGGTGTTCCTAATGCCGGTGTGATATCCTAGCTGCGTGAAGCTAGTGCTTATGCAGGAGGAGTCTGAAAAGCAGAATTGTTGTATCTGGGAGAATTTATTTTTCTCTGCTGTTCTGAAGGAATCTAGAAGGGATTGTGAGTTGTGCTGATCGATAGAAGTCGTCCCAGAATCCAACAGAAAAGAAAATGTGCTTGTGTTTTGGAATGCATAATTTTCTATGGAGTCTTGGGTTGATAATGTTGTGAGCAAGCAGACATTGTTTGGTAAGATGTCAAAACATGGTATAGGACATGTTTCTCTTGAACCAAACAAGGAATTATTCTGGTCGGTAGTGTAAGGATAAGGTGAAACACGTGTCTTTGCCTATGCATGGAACGTTATTGGCTCAATTTATGGTAAGAATCAGTTGAGAAACAATAAAGGCGGTCAAGACTGTTTTGGAAGGTAGACATTGAATTTGGATGGAGTTTTTGGTACCTAAAATAACGTTTCTTTGACCAAGAACCTTGACATATTCAAAGCTCGTTAATTCCAAAGTAACTGGTCAGCTATTTATAGGGGTTGCTCTTTTCTCCTTCAGCCAGTGAGTGTTCTTGTTTCATAAGTCTTATGGCGTTTGTTCGTTTTTGGGTGAGCACCACTTGGGTCTGGTTCTGTGAGGCCTTTCTTTGCCAATTTTTGGCTAAAAAGGGGGAGAAAGGGTTTGCGAAATGGTTTGCGCAGATGCTATGTTTGGAGTCTGCAGTTCCAAATGTGTACAGAGATGTCAAAGAGGGTATCCTTTCCTTGAGTTGGTGTTGAGTCTTTGTGACTTGTGTCCTGAGTTATGAACACAGTTGTGACTTGTGTTCTGAGTTACCTGGGTTGGTAGATTGATACTTCTTAAGTTTTATCTTATGCCACAGGTCGACTAGGGGCGTCTGATCAATTAAGGTGTGCAGAAATCTCTTATGCCACCATTGGTCCTTTATGTCAAGACAGACGTTTCTTTTTTGGAGGAGTCTTCTACAATTGTTCTGGGTCTGTCCTGGAAGGAAAAAGAAATGTGTTGAATTGAGGGGGAGTGTCTGATATCTTCTTCCTCATGTGCACCAAATGACTTCAGGACTTTCTACATCTTAGGTCCTAATGTGCTTCCTGAAGTTGTTGTGTTGTGGTGCTCGGAGGTGTTGTTATGGAGCTCATAGAATATGCTGAAAAGAGTTGTCAAACATGATGTCCTAACATCATTCAAGATTTCCCAAGAAGATGACCCTCCATGGTTGCTGTACACAGTAACTACTGATGGTTACTGTTAGGTTCAGTAGTTGCTGATGACTACTGACAGTAGTGTAGGGTTGTAATTGCTGCTGTAATCTGAGTTGTAATGTTTATATATTTGTTTTAGCCAAAATTTGCCAAAGGTGGAGAATGTTAATTCTTTAATTTTTAGGGTTGGCATTAATTTTGTAAAACAAATAATAGCAGCAATATGTTAGATAGGATATTTTATCTTGCTAAAGAAGAACAGGTTGAGCAAGAAGTCCTATTGTGCAATGGAACATGTTGAGTTGAAGTGGTTTCAACATCTGGAACAACATGTCGTATTCAGATGTCCCATGAAGGTCCATTTGACATTACGCCAGAACTGAAGTGAATTAAAGATTCTGTTATGTCTTAACAGATGCAGAATATTCAGGGAATAATATGCAAATGCTATGTGGCGCTGAATTAAAAGGTCTGAAGATTCAAATTGAGAAGAATATTGGAAAATATACACTTTCTAAATATGGAGATATTTTAGGAAGTTAAAGATTGAAGTCCTATTATGTAGCAGAAGTATATACTGATTTGTAGCAGCTTATGTGATGTGTTTGTGAAGGCCCAAATCCAGCTGGGAATAGGTTATATATAGATGCAGTGTAACCTAGAGTTGTAACTCAACCAAAGATGTAAAAGTTTTGTTATTAGGGTTGGTTCCTGTACCACTCGACATGTGAGTTGAACAGTTTGTTAGTGTGATCCTCGAAGCTGTTAAGTAAGAGGAGTATTGTTCTTGGAGGAAGCTTTTAAGTAACTCTAAGTTGTGTCTTGGAAGTGTGTCTTCCTTGTTGAATTGTTGTATAGGTAAAGAGTCGTTGATGCAGTGGCGAAGTGTTGACTGCTAGACATCATTGCGATGATTGGGAGTGAGAAGAAATTCTCATAGCTAGAGAGGATCTAGGTAGAAGGGTCATTGGGTAGTGATTAAGTGATAAGCTGTAAATGGAGAGTTTAACTTTGAATTGATACTGCTGATAGTGGACTTCATCCCTGGCTTGGTAGCCCCCAGAGTAGGTGTGTTAAACCGAACTGGGTTAACAATTCTGTGTGTCTTGTTTTTATCTTTTCAGTACCGTGATTATTTTTATATACCTTGCCATGTGTGTTCATGTCAGACCAGATGTCGAATGGCATGTCATAGGACATCTGAATTCTGCACATGTACCAGAATTTCAAACCATATATGGAATTATGTCCTGCTTCAAAGCTTCAAATCTCTGGGGAAAAGAGAGCACTCCACTTGAGGATGAACATCATGACTTCACTTAGGATTGTCAAGATGAACCTTGTGATTCTGCTAGGGATGAGAAAGATTCACTGGGAACGAATCAAACTCATGATCGAAAAGGCTTCATGGGGGATAAAATAAATATCCACTGCGAACTGACATAGTCTGAATGAAAGTTGTAACTGGATAAAATAAATATCCACTTCATCGGGGAAACTCGGATCAATAGTAGCCGGAAATGTCGGAGACAAAACTTCGAGGGGATGAAATAAACATCCGCTTTCACTGGTGAATATTGAGATAGTGAGAAAATCCAAAGAGGAGTGAAATAAACACTCGCTTCGCTGGGGAAGGTCGAAATTGTAAGAAAATCCACTGAGGATTCTTAGGTGGTCGACTGAAGAAACCTGCGTCAAGCATGCCATAACTTCTTGAAATAGAGATTCACCGGGGACTGGTCGTGACTACCTGAAGTAAAAATTACTAGGGAATCAACACACCACTTGGGACAGAACTCTTTGGGAAACTGGGTGAAGACTATTGTGAGATTGATGTAACTCCGTATTGATGAACTACATGGTAGTCGCCATTTTGAACAAACATTTACCATGAACAGATGAAAAGTCTTCAATTCTCAAATGCCCCAGAGTACCTGGTTTATGAGAAGAAGTAATTCCAAGAGGATTTTATAGAAACTTGGTATTCGAGGTGTTCCAACGTATTCCAACTCTTGGAGAGATTTGTCGAATCTCGACGTAACTGCCCCGGATCGACAGTGTTCTAATTATGAATCTTCGAACTTGGAGAGATTTATCAAATCTCGACTTAACTGCCCCAGATTAACGGTACTCTGAGTCTTCAAACTTTCCCCCTAATTAGTAGAGTCTTCAGGTGATGTGCCCCTGGATATGGTCATCTTTGAAATGATCCGCCACTTACTCATCAGAGTTTTAAATCTCAAAAGATTTAGCTCATCGTTGATGCTCGTATGCTAGCTTCTATGATGTCGAGCAATGTTAGCAAGCAGAAAAAAATGTTAGTTCTGAAACTGATAATGCAACAATGTTTGTCTTGAAGTTTTTATTTAAAAATATTTTGGTGGTTGAATTGCCGATTTTATAATGACAACACGAATTTTTGAGCATAACTCATAGGAGTCAGGAAACGATATCTCAATCAGTATGCTTTTGAAATAAAACACTGCTTCAATTAGGTCTTTTGAGGTTTGTATCATGGATTGGTTCGCGGTTAAAGAAACAAAGGATATAAGGCTCAAAGTTTGTTTATGCCCACCCAATCTTCGTGATATTTTACTCAATTTTTTTTTTTGAAAATTACCCTGCCCCAGGTGAAGAATGAGGGTTTTTTGATTTGGAAGAAGAAAGCTCCTACTTCAAAGGTTCAAAAGGGTTAACGAGGGTTTATCTCCTTATGCCTCCAGTGTTTAGGGACTTGAAACAATGCCTCATATCATTAGCGGAGTTTTATTCAAAAGCATACAACAAGAGATCTCGCGTTTGATTTTGTCATCCTCCATTCAATTCTCTGCCGAGGCAGGAGATTGGGCAGCATTGGCATTATAAAATAGAAAAAACATTTTAAAAAGAGTGAAACGAATGGATTTCTTCAAGACAAACATTATTCATTGCATCAATCATTCAAAATAACAAGTCCTTACACGCAAATAACAAATGCATTAACAAATAAAAAGCATCACACGCGAAAAGTAGTAAATTAACTAAAGCTTTGAGGAGTTCCTCTCAGTCTGAGCTTATGGCTTTCATATTAGGTCTAGAGTCTCAAAAAACAAAACACCACCTCGCATTAGCCTTTGTACTTCATGTTTCAAAGGAAAACAGTCTTCGATGTCGTGTCCGGGCACACCTTGATGGAAAGCACAACGAGCTTCGGGCTTATACCACCACGGGAGATCCTCCGGGATGGGTGGCGGAGCTCGTGTCTGCACCAGATTCCTTTGTATCAAGTGCGGATACAATTTCACATAGGTCATCGGAGTCAGATCAAATTGCCTTTGAACGCAGTTTTGATTGTTGAATGATAGACGAGCCCGTGGTTGATAAGCAGAAGCGTTGGTGACATGAGATGTAGCAGCAATATGCTGAGGTCACTGATACCTTTTTCTAGATTGGCCGTGATGCACAACACTTACTTCTTGCTCATTCCTTTTGAGCAAACCTTCTCTAGGATCCTTAGAGCTGTTAGGAATGTTACTAGGAACCGTAAAAATTGGTATTGGTGTGACTTCAGAAATCCTGGTCCTTTGAAATGGAGTTTGAGAAATATGAGGAGAAGGTTGACTTCGGGCAGCAATCAGAGTTTCAACCAAAGCAGAGAGACTCTCCACACCAGCCCTCAAAGTAGTCACTTCATTACAGAGTTCGCGATTTTCCTGCTCAATGTTGTCCATCCTTCATTTTTTATTGGCCTGAGTATTGTATCGAAGATGTTTGACTGAGAAGAGAAACACGAATGAGAACATGGGATGCAAAGGAATGCAAATGCAAATTATGCGTATGATGCAACAAGATTCATGGAACTCAGCTATTTATAATCATCATGGAATGTCAAGAGACTTAATTTAAAAAAATCATTAAAAATGGTTACGATAATCAATATCCGGAATATTAAAACAGATTTATTAATAACGCGTCAGTACACGTTACAACAGTCATAACAGAAAAGCTAAATAAAAGCTAATAATGATGGATCTAAGGAGACTCTTCCAACGGTCTTCTTGAATCCTTTGACTTCTTTCTTCCAACTAGCTTCTTCTAGAATAAGCTTGTCGACGATCAATTTCCAGAGGGTTGACTGATGATTTAGAATGGAATAGGACATCTTGAGCTTTCCGTTTATTGCAAAAAATAGCTCCTTTCTAATAATCCTTCTTTTGTAGTCATCTTAGCTTGAATATTAACCGGAGATAGGAAATGAGTTTTTGTCTTAAATTAGTAACTCCATCAGTTGAGGAAATTCTTCATGAGTTGACAACAACTAGTAATCGAGAATAGTGATAGGCTGCAGTAGAACGGAGATGATAGCTTCCCAATTTGGTTTTGAACCTTTCTTCATTTGTCAGCAAGGTCTCCAGTCCCCTTAGATCGTCCAGGTTATGACTCTTGTAAAGGTACTCCAACATGTTTTTTTAATTTTTTTTTTAGAGTCCATGATATCCTTATGATGCTTATAAACAAGACTAAGTTCCATGAATCTTTATGATATGATGTTCACGAATGCAGGGATGTAAACACACAAAGCACAAAGAACAAAGCACACACAAGCAATCAAATAGACAAAGAGTCCTAGGTTTGAAAGGTCTTGGGCGTGGAGCCAAGGTCTAACCATCCCAATAGGTATGTACTATGGTTTCAAATGTACCTGCCGAACGGGTTTTACAAAGTTCCCAGAGTCTGCAACCCATCTTTCGGATATTATCGATTTTCCAAATCACTTGGTAGTCAATAATATTCTCAAAAGAATCTCGTCTGAGTGTAGTATCGTATAGCGACTATTTCAGGAATAGACTCCCGCATAGTCCCCGCACTACATCCTAATGGGCCAAGTTGGGTTAAAGGTAACTACAGTCCCCAGTCTCGATGGCCTTTAGTTCAAAATAATATTGTCTTCACGAATGGACTCGTTGAACAATATTAAATTCGAGAGGGCCTAGACTGAGTGGTGAAGTCTCAATTCAACTTCTTCAGGAATCGACTCCCTCAAAGTACCCTTGAATTCTCATTATTCCTATCATAATTTTCACTCTAGTCCGGGTGTAGGACTTTGTCTCACCACTCAAAGTGACAACCTAAGCAAACATAACAAATACAAATATATAACAAAACACATAATTAATCAAGTTAGGGGGAACCCTCATATGAGATTTTGCCAGTGAAGTCTCCATTTCTGTCGCGGTGAGAATTGGATACCAAGCTATTATATTAACTTGAATCACATTTCTTTTATTTCACCACCGTCTTTGATTTATCCAAGGGAAGGGAGAAAGATCGAATACCCACAGTGCAATGCAAATGCAAACTAAGATTCTAAAGTTCGGGGGTTGGTTATACCTAGGGAAGGTGTTAGCACCCTAGATATCTGTAGTACTCTACAGGAACCTCTTGTTTTATTTATATTATTTGTTTTTGTTTGCTAAGGGTTTAAGGGTAGGTGACCTAGAATTCTATTCCTAAGTGTGCTCGACAAGATATCGCATCTTGTGCCTACATATCCTGTCGAAAAGGAATCAGAGCACACGTAGTTTCTCTTGAAGGATACTAAAGTTGTTTAATGGTTTAGGAAAGAAGATTAGTCTTCATCTTAAGAAACCACCACAGTTTTTGAAATTTGTTTGTATTTGTCGAGTATGAGATTATATGTCCCTTCTTTGAGATGATTTATATCTAACTCTCTTGCGTGGAGAATTAGGTGGGCTAAAGTTTGATTGTAAAAAATCAAAATTTGAAGGGGGGACTAACTTAGGAAGTCTATCTTAAAGTTGTCTAATAAACTTATCTTAAGGGTGTAAAAGCTATAGGGAGGTATGATGCAAATGAAATGCACCATGCACAATAATTTGATTATCATGCATGGGATTTTCCCTTGGATGTTAATGCAATTGATTATAATAATATTTAGCGAGGGTGCTAGCAAAGTGGGCTAGTCTTGTGTCTAGTGACCAAAGGTTGAATGCGATGCCTAAAGGCGATCGACTTACATGGGCAAAAAATGGGCTCGACGTTGGATCAAGAGTTTTGATGTTTTGAAAAGGTTTAGAACATAATAGAAAGCATATATCACATATAATGATAAACAAACAAAATCATAAACAAGGCATGATATCAAACAAGACTAGACTATTTCACACACAAGCGTACTATTAAGTACGAGGGATCCCAAAAGATTAGTTTATTAGGAAGAGTGTTTGTTAATTTTAAAGGGGAAAATGAGAGATTTATATTTATTTGAGAATTGTTAAAGGTTATTAGTAGTTTAAAAAAAGTTAAAGGGTTTCTTATTGATAAAAAGGTTTTAATCATTCTAAAAAGTTTTTAATATTATTTTTAGTTTTAAAGTTATATTGAAAAAGAAAAAAAGTTATTAAAAGAGTTTTCTTATTAATTAAAAAAGAGTTTTAATTTTATTTTAATAAATAAAAGTTTTATTACAAAAGGCTTTTTAAAAAAAGTTTAACAAAAGTTTTAATTTATTAATTTAGTTATATTTTATTAAAAAGATAAATTAATATGAAAGAAGTTATATTTTTATTAAAGATTAAAAGGTTCTACTTATTTTAATTAAAAAACCAAAATTAGATTTTGATTATTATAAAAAAGGGTAGGTTGAATTAAAAGATTTCATAAAATGGAGGGATCCCACGCGCACAGGGGGAGAGGGTCCATCGCGGACCCTCAGATCATAGCCATTGGATGTAATCCTAGCGAGATCTAACGCAAGTGATGAAGGGTGCATGGTAAGAAACCGTGTGTGCACGTGTACAGGATGAAACAAATATAACTTAGAAGCAAAAACACAAGCGGACTCCCAACCTCTTTGTTTTTTCTCTCTCGTTTATCTTTCTTCTCTCAAACGAATAGGGTTTGAGAAAACCTAAACGCGCCGCCGCTCTCGTCTTCCTCATTCTCTCTACCTCTCTCGATCGATCAAACAAACCTAACTAACCCTCAACCCCCAAAATCCCAGCCCCAATTTCATTATGATTTGTTACATATTACAAGGTACAAAGATGCAATGATTAAAGTAAAAACGATGAAAAAAGAAAAAAAGGGGCAGCGACGGTTGCAAACGGCTCAGTGAATCTTCAATCAGGGATAAATTTCTTTCTCTCCTCACCTCTTGCGTGATTTGTTTGCCTTTTGTGTTGTTCTGCTTCTTTTCTGATAGGTTTTGCTATTGAAGAACGCTTGCCTGTTGATGTGATTTCTGTGAGATGATGATGATGCAGTATTATTTGAATCTCTGGGTTTTCTTTTGAGTGGGTTTGGTAATGGAACTTGACAGTTTCGTTGCTACGTATGGTGGTGGTTTCTTTCGTTGTGTGTTTCTGAAGGGAAAAGCTCTTCTATTTATAGGCCAATGATGATGCCTTGCTTAGGAAATCCCTTTATTGCTGTATTGAAAACAATATCTCAATCCTTGCTAATTTGATTTTGTGGTGCTTGTTTTGGAAAGGAAACATTGTTGTCTGATATGTTGTCTGAACGGTTTGGGAAACTTTTTGAAAACTTTCCCTTGTTCTCTTGAAACGATTTTATGTTGAAAGCTCTGATTCTTGCTCTATTCTGTTTTTGGAAAGTTCATGCTGGTGGTATCCCTTTGGGATATTGCCCATAACTCTGCTTTTTGAACATGATATAAACTGATTCTGATTCTAAAATTGAGGCCTTAAACTTTTACGATTCTTGAAGTTAGCTGACTGTTGGTGGCGGTTTAGGAAAGTAACTATTTGTGGTCACTTGTTACCGTTTCCGTCGTGACATATTATGAACTGCTATGAACGTGTTTTGGACTTGCTCCATTTCATTTTCCCTTTTTAATCCAACACATTTGATTCTAAATCTGCCATGTATCCTTTGGATGTGATTCATGATTAATGATATTGATTAGTTCACCTTTAGCACCCAACTCATTCATCGTTTCTATTTTATCCCCAAACAAACATGCTCCCCTAGAGGCAAGGTAAGGGAGGAATCTCTTCCAATAGCTGCTCCCATGAGCCATAAAACTTCTTCCAACGGAACTTGCATCAAAGATAATTCCGAGTGAAATAAATGACAGGCCAAATTCCAAGCAATCACCTTGCTGTTCATTGTTTTCGAGTACTGGTAACTGAAAGTCTTTCTTAGACTTAAGTCAGGGTTGATGCTACATATGTTTTATTTCTTTGATGAAGTTTTATGTTGAGTGCAGGAAGGTTTCAATTGTCATTCTTCAAAGATTTTACGATGAGCAGGCTATCATTAGGTTTATGTGAAAATGAACACTTGCTTTCTTTGTTGTAAGAACATTTAGGAAAAAATAACAGGGAGCCATATTCTTATTTGCAGGTGCCGGTACGGAAAACTGCATAGGTTCAAATAGCGCTCCAGCATGCTCGCCCGATGGAGGTTACAGAGGAAGAGTACACCTAGTTATATAACTCTCTTGCCATGGTAACAAATTTTATTACTTGATAAAAGCTCAACTACTCGTATTTGATTTGAGACGTTGTCGGTTGGATTCACTTATGACATGAGCACAGACATTGCGCACTCACGCCAACATCGAATTCCTCACCATAAATATTACACTGAATGCAGCAACTGTCGCATGCATACGTGCTATGAATTTCGAGCATGAAAATGGTTGTATTGAAAGCTTTGTTTGTCGTGATAACTTGTTTGAATTGTGTTGGGGGGTTAAGGGCCGGAAATACTTTTTGTTTCACATTAAACCGCAACATCGTATTGGATTCCTCGTGTGCTATAATTTGCTTCTGTTTCAATTCAATGGTTATTATGTTGTTTTGGAAAAGTAATCAAAATCGCCATAAATTTGAAACCATGATTAATCTTGTTGATTCTTCTGATCTAGTGTAGGGAACTCGCGCCGCAAATCGAAATTTTGTTATGTAGCCTGATGTCGCCACCAACGAGGAGGGTCTAACATTAAAAGAACAAAGCTCCTTGAATGGATTTGTTGTCGAATTTCATTTCTGAAGAAAAATGTGGCTATTGAATTATGATCCTTTTCCTTCCTTTTGTTTGATCATGCTTAATTGTGTTTCTTTTTTTTACTCTTGTTCTTTTTTGTAGAGTGCTGGTGCTGGGAGCTATTTGGTGAATAACTTTAGCGGCGAATTTTTGAACAACAGTATTCCTCTAAACTCTCGATTACGGTCAGTTAGTGATCATTCTTAACTTGGAATCTGAGTAGTTGCTGAGGAACAGTGGAGATGATTGGTGTATGACTCCGAACATTGTCGCGAAGTTCAAACAATGGGCAACAAGCAGTTTCAGTTTTGGTACAGCAAAGTATTCCTTCTCAGATAAGTGAAAAAGGAAAAGCTTCTTGCACTCCTTAGGTTTTGTTATACGATTTCAATGGATTTTTATTTTCTGGTTACAACTTGATGAAACCTGCATCTCAATGTATCATTTTACGGACAGGTTGTATTGACGGTGGGCTTAGTGATAAAACTCTACTCTTGGTGCTGCGAGAACGCCACTGTGACTCTTGGAAAGGTTTTGTTTTTCCCTGAACTTCCATTTTACTAAACTCTTGGTATTCATGAAAAGATAGTTTGCAATTTGCTTTGAGTTAGTGGACTGTTATGTGACCTGCTATAAGCTTCTAACGAGGGTTTGGTAGTTATAGCTTGTGGTTGTATTTTCTTTCGCAAATTGCGATTTTTCGTTGTGGCGGCTTCTTTTAATTATGAGTTTGCTTGCTTTGTCGTTGTTACAGGTTGCCGTTGCAGAAATATGAGAGCCGTCTTTTCGAAGCAACACATCTTAGTAACATCGTCTGCCCGTGTCTCAATAGACTTGGAAGCACCCACTCCGCCGATTGTTTAAAGCCTGCTCAAAGCAAGATTGAACTATTTAAGGAATTCGACTTTTGTTTCGGAATCCCTCAAATGGTGTTGGAACTGACTTGCTTTCTGTTGACGATGTAGTTAGGTTGTTTACAGGAACTTCACATTGCTAGGGTCAGTATGCATGAAACATGGTGGCCTTTATTATTGACATTACTTTTGCTGAAGATAAAAACACAGGACGATGGCAATTGCTGCTAGCTTATTGGTCTTGGTCTTGCTGCGTAGAGCTTAGGCTTTGTGGATTTGTTCATAAAACCACCATATGTGAGAAAACAGCAGGTTCTAGCATGTCATGCTTATCAACAAAGCCACGTCATATAGAGAACACTCATGAAATTTCATCAGGAGGTGATTGGAGGTGATCAAAAAGAACTTTTGAACGCAATGACAAATGACTATGTTAATGTAGCCTCCTTGTAAAAGTCTGTCATTAATTTCTTTGTAAAAAATATGTTATAGATCTCTTGTATAAATTATATTATGTAGCTTTGGATGCTTGTAAAGAACATGTGAACGTAAAATGCGAATCTTGTAAAGAAGCACCTTGCACTTTGTAACCTTGAATTTTTTGAATAAAAATGATGAAACTTGTTCTTCTTTGATCCAAACAATTTCTTTTGAATTTATAACTTGAACGTTTGAGTGGTGGATGGGTCATAATCATGTTATTAAGCTAACAGTCTTGCAATCTTGAATTTGAACTTTGTAAGAACAACTAATCAATTGGAATATAAGTCTTGGACTCCACTTTGATAACTTCTAGTATAAACTTGATTCGAGACTTTTATCCAAACTCAACAAAATTGAACTTGATTTTGTAAACTTGTGACGAGTCAAAGGTCTTGCATTTGCATCTGGGTTTCAAACTTCTAATTCCTTCCCAAAGTGAATTTTCCTTGATGGGCCATTACTCAAGAACAAAGATCAAACACACCTCTTCAATTTCAGGGGCTTACACAGGGGGGGGGGAACGTCTCATAATACACCTTTGCCACACAACCAATGGTCAATCTTTAAGGGTCATCTGCAATATCAGTGGGTACAAAGGCCAAAGTGTCTGTGGGAGGAAAGCTGAGGAGTCTTGAGGGAGAAAAGGCTTGGTAGTGGTTTAGGGATCAAAAAGGGAAAGGGGACGATCTCACAGGCATCTGCAATATGCACGAATGATCGGCCTAATATGTTATGCGAAGAACAAGGCGGGGATTTTAGGGTAAAAAATTAGGGTGTGACACATTCTACAATTATGTCAATACATATATGCTATTATTTATTAAGTTTATATCATTCAATAATTTTATGCTAAACTTATAAGCAGAATTAAGTAAGTAATTTTCTTATCATATATTGACTTTAATTTTTTTTTAAAGTTAATTATAATAATGTTGTAAAATTACATTTAAAAGAAATCATGTTGTGACATTGTTACTTTAAATTAGGGGTGGTAAAATGGATGAATTGGGTGTATATGAATTGGATTGTTAATAGACGGATCAAAACAATCCATTAATCCATTAACAATTTTTTTTGAAAAGCTAATTGTATTAAGAGGGGTACCCCAACCCAATTACACGAGAACAAGAACCGGAAAAACAACAGAAATTAAACACAAGAACCCGTAAACCTACACCACTCCAACCAAAGCATATCTTTGCCATTTTCAACAGAAAAAGAAAACCATTCCCAAGTTCTAAACTTAACCAAATAGAGCAACTCGTCGGCATCCATGCTCGCTCCTTAAAAAAGAATCTTGTTTCTAAACAACCAAATACTCCAACAAGTCCACGACCAAACCAACCTACCTATATTTCGCATACCCTTCGAACCCAAACCCTTTTCAAATGTTTTACAATGATCTAACGGACTTAAAGAAACTGAAGGAAAATCATAATTCAACCAAGAACAAACCAACCTCCAAACTTTACAACTAGTCTCATAAAGGAAAAAAAGATGTTCAATGTTTTCATCCTCTAAGAAACATAAAGGACATACCAAATCATGGATAGACACAAGAACCTTCCTCCTATGTAATTGATCCTTGGTTTCAAGCTTGTTAATAAAAAGCCCCCACAAAAAAAATTGAATTTTGGAAGGAATTTTCCACTTCCAAACAACATTGATAGCCTTCAAAATTTCTGCCTCAATCACCTGTGCCTCCCAATCCGTAGCAGCCAGTACTTCATAACTATTTTAAACCGAAAAACCACCGACATTTTTCCACCAAACATGTCTATCCAGATCAACACAGTTCGGCCGCACCAACTGCATAATTTTTTATTAAGTTTGATATTCCCGCACTGCCTCAATGCATTCTGTAAAGTGATCTGCCAACTGAAGATTCCACACCCACTCTCCGTCACACCAACAACCCGCATCCCTCACCAAAACATTAGGATTCAAAGCAAATCTACATAAATTCATGGAAAGAAGCATAAAGGAAGAATGGCCTAACCAAGTATGCTTCCAAAACCGTATGGAATTCCCAGCCCCAAGCTTTGTAGAAATTTCCGAAGAAAACCAGTTGCACATGTTAGAACCCTCTGAGCGCATACTAGTTAAGTCTTTCCACCAAAAGGAGCTATGATTTCCCGTCGACACAATAGGATCATCCTTCATCTGTGCTTGCACATCACCATAATGAAATGCTAGGATTTTAACCAGAGAGAATCAGTTTCGGTAAGGACTCTCCACTTCCATTTACTAAGCAATTCCAAGTTAAATTTCCCACAATCCTTAACCCCTAATCCACCGAGATTTTTCGGTTTACAAACGGTCGACCAACTCACCCAATTAATCTTCTTCTTGAAATCAGTACCACCCCATAAAAAAGATCTCTGAATTTTAATTAAATCTTGAATCACTCCCTTGGGTGCTTTGTAGAAAGAGAATTGAAATATCGAAAGATTCGTCAAGACGACATTCAACATCACCACCCTGGCTCCTACTGACATTTGCTTTCCCTTCCACTTAGTTAATCTCTTCTTCACCTTGTCGACTAAGTGAGCCCAAGTTGCCTTCCTTCTTGGGTTGGCTCCCACTTGAATTCCCAAGAAATTAAAAGGAACTAAACTGACAACACACGTCAAAAAATTTGAAGCAGCCCACAGAACATCCTCATGAAGATTAACCCCATAAACCTTACTCTTATTCAAATTCACACACAGCCCAGATGCAAGTTCGAAACCATGCAATATAGCCTTAATGGTCCATAAATTTTTTAGCTCAGCGTCACAAACCAAAATCGTATCATCAGTAAAATGGAGGAGTTCGATATGCAAAATATCATTAAACTTGAAACCTTGAAATTTGTCACGAGATACCGCATTAATCATTAACCCCGCCAAACCTTCTGCCGCTATAAGAAAGAAAAAAATGTGAAATCAGGTCACCTTGCCTTAAACCTCTATACACCTCAAATTTCTTCGTAGGGCTGCCATTAATTGGAACCGCATGGAACTAGTAAACACTAACATCTCCATCCAATTAAGCCATCGAGGGCCAAAATTCATTCTTCCAAGCATGTACCTCAAGTAATCCCACGCAACGCAATCATATCCCGTGGTAAAATCCACTTTCACTAAAAGACATCCCATCTAATTCTTTCTGACAAAATCAATTATTTTGTTTATTGCAATAACCCCATCCATCATAGTTCTTCCGGGAATGAAAGCGGATTGATGAGTCGAAATCAACTTACCCATCACCTTTCTCAACCTATTTGATAAAATCTTTAAAAAAATCCGATAAAGCGACCCGATGAGACAAATAGGCCTCAAATCTTCTAACCATTGATGATTAGAACTCTTCGGAATAAGCGAAAGAAAAGTGAAAGTCACCGCCATAGGCATCCTTTTATTGCCATAAAAATCATTCAGAAACCGCACTAATTCCTTTTGAACAAACTCCCAACAAGTCTTGAAAAAATACATGTTGAAACCATCCGGCCCAAGACTTTTATCTCCCGCACAACACCACACAACAGCCTTGATTTCGTCCAACTCAAATGGAACCTCTAACAACGCAGCTTTCGCACATGAACCTCTGATTTAATTTCCCCGATCTGCTCAATTCTGCCACTGCTAGTTTCCAACATTGTCATTGCATTTCTCCTACACCTATCCTTCAAAGAATTGCGAAAAAAATTAGAATTTCTATCTCCCTCCAGTATCCACGTACATCTCGTTTTCTGCCGAATATCTCTCCCGATGCTGTAATGCAGACCAAACAGAGGAAGAAGCAAGCATATAATCCTCCATGAACTGAGCACAAGCTCTCCCATTACCCTCTGCTGCCAAACCATCTAAGAAATTGATCTTCTTAATGGCTTCTTCCACTTACACATTCAACACTGAAAACACTGCCTTGTTCAACAACCGTAACTGCACCTTCAAAACTTCCAGCTTCTCCTTAAGCACAAACACCCTTTTTCCAACAATCACATTTGTCTCCCACACCGATTTTGCAAAAGAAAGGAACTCATGGGGATCAATTCAACTTGAGAAAAACTTGAAGGGTTTTGGACCCCAATCAATCTCCTTACGTTTAATCCAGATAAGATTGTGATCTGAAACATCCCGCAGACCCACCTCTTGAACCCTTATCTTCCACAAATCTAACAAGCCATCCGAGATTAAAAACCAATCCAAACGACTCATTACGTTACCATCAGCCTTGAACCATCTGAATTTACCCCCACCGAAATATCCACCCGTTCACTACTGCTAATGAACTCTCTAAAGCCCCTCAATTCCGCCCTATTGATTACCAAACACATACCCTTCTCTTTTCCTTCTTCTTAACCAAATTGAAGTCACCACCCATACACCATTCTCCGACATCAAATTTAAGCTTACAATCTAAAAGCTCTTTCCAGCACAAATGTTTTGAAACAATGTTGCATGAAGAATAAATATTTACCAGGTACACAACAGTCTCTTTCCACATGACAGAGACACCGATAAAACCTTCTCCAACAAAACTGAAAAGACTGCAAAATGTACCTGCTCTCAACATAGTGAACGACCCTCCTGATCTACCTATTGCTGCCTTAGTTGACCACTTCATCCCTACCTCCTCATAATAGCCACACCAACTCCTCTTCAACCCTCTGTATCTTAGTCTCCTGAAGGAAATACACATCGAATTGGCCTTTCATAATCAGATTTCTAACAACTTCCTTCTTCAAAGAGTTGCCCAACCCTCTAATATTGAGTGAAAAAAATTCATTTTCCACCTCTAATTTTAGCATCCCTCATAACTGCCCCAGCTTTATCCCTCACTTCCAATTCTCGAATAGCTTTTACATGAGTCTCAATTTCATCGCCGCCATTAACCCCTAACTCCTCAGCCCTTTCCCAAATTTGAACCTCTAAATTTTCATTATCCGCTTGCAGGTATCTTCTATTACGAATCACAACGTCATCATCTGATAAACCATCACAGCACAACGCACTTCCACCGGAAAAGTGTAAGGATGATGACGGAGAATTAGGTTGTGTCGTCTTAGCAGAAAGATGCGAAAGAGTAGGCGCAAGCGGAGGTCTCAGATATGACAGAAACATTATTCTCAGACCCTATAATTTGTCTTCTAGATCCATTAGCCTTAGAACTCAAATGGGCCTTAGAGGAAACAACCAAAGACGGCCCAAAACCACTTGGGTCCGGCCCGTCCATATTACATGAGAAACCACCTAATTTGCCCCCCTCATCATCAAACGAGAGATTAAACATTTTGGCCTTATTCAAAATATCCACCACAACTTTGACTTTTCCTTTCTTGGGATTGCCCAAAGTTTCTTCAGAAAAATTCAATCCAATGCATCTATTAAGTATCAAATTAATCCAATTTATCCATTGACATCTTTTTCATGGATGGATATTCATCCATCCGTTCATAAAATTAATTTAAATATTTTAGTTAATATATTTTTAATAATTTATATTTTTAAATTTTACAAAAGCTATTATTTTCGAAAAATATTAAAATACTTTTTTTAAAAATCTCTTTCAGTTTTAATATTTTTCTTTTTCTAATTGAGATTTATACATTTAAATTTTTTTAATTAACAATAAATTTTATCCTCTAAAATTTAACAATTAAAAATATATTATGTTTGGTTTAACAATCAATTTTAATATTATTTTAATGCTTTTCTTTTCTGAATCAGTTTTATGTGTTTAGAATTTAGTTTTTAATTAATAATATTGTTTTTAATTTTCAATTGTGTTTTGTTTTAAAATTTCTTTAATTTTTCTGTCTATTACTAATTAATTCATTAGCAATTACAATTCTATTTGAGTTGTGGTTAAATATAGTGCATATAGTATAAAAACAGCAACACATAAAAACTATCCACAGTTAAAAAAAAAAACTAAAAACATAAAGCCAAGATTGAGTGTAAGTGTCGGGACTAATAAAAGAAAGGCTTAATACCTTTTTAGTTCATTATCTATACCCTTGGGTCCATTTTGGTCTTCTTTCTCTTAAAAGTCCCAATATTGATAAACGACGTTAAAAATTAAGGACGTGGCAGTTGAGGTGGCGACAGACAAGACGTGGCAGCTGAGGTGGCAGAATTATTTTTTACTATTACATTTAATAATTAATTTTCACACACTTGAATATAAAATAATTTGGCTAAAGTCCATGTTTTTTAAGGTAGAAGCCCAATTATCAAGATTTACAATTAAGGTGTTAAAAAGTGCTTTATAAACACTTGATATTATTACTACAAATTCGATGTGGAATTTCAATAGAAAATGTAGTGGCCAAATATTGCCACTTACTAAGCTTCAAGTCTTTGCTACTGTAACACACACTCTATACTATCAGATTTAACCAAAGTGGATTGTTTCTTAAAAATGTTATAACTTGTTGAAAAAAAGAAACACATTATGAACATTTTTGCATGAACTGTAGTATTAAAAGGATAGCTTCTAATGGTTTATTATAATGCTTTCACTAACAATCAAGGTGTTTGTTTTCTTTTTTCCAGTGTAAAGAGATAATTTTTCATTTCTAGCACAATTATAAAAGCTCATCAGTTCCAAGTTAAATGGCGTGAGCCTCTGCATGTTGTTTTGGCTACAAGGAGCATTGCAGAATTTGAGGAATTTTAAGTGTTGCGAAATAGGGATTCATCTTCATGATCAATTAGTTCTTGAAAAAACTTGTTGGCGCTTGAGCTAGTACATGTTTATTTGGATTTTACTTTTGGTCCATGATGTTTATTTGGACTTAAGGAATTGATTAACAAGTTGTATTAACGAACAGAAACACGTCTTGTAATAGAAATGAAAACCCTATACTTTTTAATGCAACATGGGGTGTATCATTTTAAGTAGCATTTTTTTGTTTAAAACCCTGGCACTCTATTAGTTGGTGTTCATTTAAATTTTATTCATATTTTTCCTAGGTTTAATATAATTATAGTCATAAGACGATTGAAACTGCAAATGCATCAAGTGTAGTATCAATTCCATCAAGTGTTCCGTTGTAATTCATGTTTAGATAATCTGTCTAACAAATACTTGTTAAGAAGGAAATAATTTCATGTGGATAATCTGATTACAATAAATTAATTTCATTTTACAATATTCATTAATCTAACAAACACTGTTTTGTTGTGATTCAACAACAAAAACAAAGGAAATAATCATTGGTAAAAGAAGAAGGTTCGATTAGAAGAATGATCTGTTGAAGAAGTTAAGTACTAGTATGTAGTGTGAGGGCAAGTTGTCTCTATACTCGGTTTTCTCGGTTTTAATGATGTCAAAACATTTACGTATAGAATGGTATATCATGTCAAGCATATATAGAATGTAGGCTCATATAGAAGTGCATACTATGTGTTTGATCAAGGTGATAACGTTGTATGTGCATTAGGTGTTGTTAGGAACCTTTAGAAATGTCAAAATATTGAGTTTTGTAAGTTTCAAGGGTTTGAGTTGACTCACAACTCTATTCTGGTCGACTCAAAGATGTTACATTTCTAAGAATTAGCATCTGGAGGGCTCGCGTCGACATTCCGGTCGATTCATAATGTTTGCATCTCTGAATATCAAAAACGGGGAGGTTTACGTCGACGCATGTCCTGTTCCAGTCGACGCAAACATGATTTTTCTGCGCAGTTTAGTTGATGGGTTGGCTCAGGTCGACCCCCCTATTTATATAGATTGACCGTTCGCTTGTTATGCACTATTTTTATATTGTGTTTTGATTTTAAATGTTTGTTGTTCTTGTTACTTGGTTTTAGCATTGTATATATATTGCTTTTGGCTCATTTTTACAACATGAACAAGAAACGTGAAATATGCACTGATTTTTCTCTTCATCTTCATCTTCAATCTTACATTCTCTAACAACTACACATAACCATTTTTGTTAGTGTTGTGTATTTTGTGAAGTGATAACGTCCAGACTTAGGTGTGCTGTATCCTTCTTGTTGGGTTGAGAATCAGTGGGTGTTTCTTGAATAAAACACTAGGGTTTTGTCCTCCAAGAATCTTGGTGATTTTGGGGGTTTTTTTGCACAAATCGTTTCTCTATAAGGATTCAGCCGTGCGAAGGTGATTGAAGAACAGAGTGTTCGGCCAGTCTAGTAGCAACAATCAGAGGATCGTAGGAGAAAGATTTCGGATCGAATTGTGGAAGATTGAAATCGACCGAGTGAAGGGGATTGAAGAGCTGCGGGTTCTTGCAATCGAGTAGCGTGAGACGGAGATTTGTTCGACCTAATTCGAGGCACTTGATTCATCTTGAATCAAGGGGAGAGAAGACTTTGCACCGACATCAAAGACGTTTGAGGGTTTAGTGTATCTGTTTTCTCTTGTACAAACAATTTGCAACCGTAATATATACATATCTCAATTCCATTTTTGGAATTTGGGGCAGAGGTACCCTTAGCGAGGGAGAAAGGGGAACTGCCAAAATAAATCGTGTTTGTTCTCTCTTTCCCTATCCATTTACATTTTTTATATTGATTAAACTTGTGAATTATCAATTGATTGAAAATTTTCGGTGTAGTGTAGTATAAAGCTGAATAATTGATTTGTAAAACACTACAATCCTTTGGATTGTATTTAGATTAGCTCTACACTCACAAGTTTCTAAAGCGCTTTGTGAATTAAGTTTGTTGTATTCACCCGTTGGTGATTGGATAATATCAAGTGCATATATTTGTGTTGATTACATTGTGTATTGTTGATTCAGTTGTATTTTTCTCCTCCACCATATCATTCTTAGTGGCTTTACGCATATCCGATTTTTCTAGTAGCGATTCGCTGTAGACGAATTGATTCAGTGGTTGCTTCCGCATCAAATTTTTAAAACCATTTTTTGGAACACCATAAGCGTGTACTAAATTGTGGGATCTATTCAACCCCCCTTCTAGATCCAAGCCATAGTCTAACAAGTGGTATCACGAGCTGCGGTTTATCTGGTGCTTTGATATACTTTCTTAGAAATGGTGAACGAACCTAAAGGGGCTTATAATAGAGCTCCAGTTTTTACAGGCGAGAATTATAGCTACTGGAAAGATTGTGTGTGCGTGCGTATAAATTCCATTAATCGGAAGGTTTGGAATGTTATTTTTAATGGTCCTATGGAAATAACCATGACCAATGAAAATAATGTTGTTGTGCCCAAGCCAGAAGTACAATGGAATGAAAAGGATGAGAAAAAGTACAACTATGACTAGAAGGCTCGAAATATTTTGATCACCTCTTTGGGAGTTGACGAATATTATAGAGTCTATCACTGTACAACGGCCAAAGCCATGTGGGATGCTTTACAAGTATCCCACGAGGGCACTAATGATGTGAAATTGGCCCGAATCAACGCATTAACGCAATAGTTTAATCTTTTTTACATGAAGCAAGGGGAAACCATTGCCGATATGCAAAAGAGATTCACTCATATAATCAACAAATTACAAACACTTGGTAAACCAGTTCCTAACGAGGTTGCTACTAATAAAATCTTGAGGTGTCTTAATATGGAATGGCAACCAAAGGTCACCGTGATCAAGGAGGCCAATGATCTAACTACTCTAGACCTCACGACATTATTTGGCAAACTCGATGAACATGAGCAAGTGCTCATCAACCTGGAAAAACATGAGAAAAGTGTGAAGAAAGAGAAAACAAAGGAAACGGAAAAAAAAAGTCGATAGCTCTTAAGGCTTCTTGTTCAAAGTCTACATCTCAAGAGCAAAGTGAAATGAAACCAATAATGACGAAGATGATGACTCGAGTGATGATATGGGGCTGTTTGTGAAAAGATACAATAGGTACATTTGAAAGAATGAAATTAAGCACTCGGATAAAAATCTCGTCAAATTTAGAAGGCAAACAAAAAATGAAGGCAACAAGAGTGGCAAGTCAAGAGGGTCTTGTTTCAATTGTGGAAAGTCCGGGCATACAAGCCGGATTGTCCATCACTCAAGAAAGACAAGGATAAGGATAAGAGTCGTCAACACAAAAAGTCAAACATATCTAGACGAGCATACATTGATTGGGAGAGCGATAGCGAGTCAGAAAATGATAACATCACAAGTGACGAAAGTGAATCCGTCAATCTTTGTTTTATGGCACATCGAAACAAGAAGAAAGAGGTAAAACACTCTAAATACGATCACTATAATAATATGTCTCATTTAGAATTACAAAAAGCTTTTGATATGTTACACCATGAGGCTTAGGAAGCTTTTCAACGCTTAGCCTCGAACAAAAAGATTTTTTCATATTTGGAGAAAAAGATTTCCGATTCCGAAAAGGAATTGGAAGCTCTTAAAAACTCTATGGTGGATACATCAAAAGCTGAGATTGAAGAGGACAAGTCTCCTTGGTTTAATTGGGGATGTGATACTTGTCATATTTGGCAAAAAGAGGTGAGAACCCTTAAGGCCAAATTAGACAAGGCTCTAAACCCTAAAGTTACTTTTGCTATTGATCAATCACACTATCGAGAAAGTATGAATAATCCGTATCAAAGGTATACATATGTGATTCGAGATAGAGATAGCAAAGGTAAATCTCAAGTGAACCGTAATTGCCTATATTGTTGCAAACGGGGTCATACTATTACTAAGTGTCGCATTAGGAGGTTTCTAGTTCCTAAGGGCATTTATCAATGGTTGCCCAAATGCAATCTTAGTTTCACTCACCATAAAGGACCCAATAAGAATTGGGTACCTACTTTCCCTTGATTGACTATGTAGGTACAACGTCTTGAGACCACCGAAAGAAGATGGGTTCTGGATAGTGGCTGCTCAAGACATATGACAGGAGACATATCTCTTTTCATCGACTTTGTGGCGAAGAAAAAGGGGTTTGTAACCTACAGAGACAACAACAAGGGACAAATTCTTGGAAAAGGTAGTGTAGGTAACCCCTCATCTACTACTATCTCTGATGTGCTTCTAGTTGAAGGCCTTAAACATAACCTTTTAAGCATTAGTCAACTATGTGACAAGAATTATAAAGTATCTTTTTCAAAGGATTGTTGCATAATTGAGAATAGTGACAAAAAGGATGTGTTTAAGGGCTTGAGGGTGAATAACGTCTATATGCTAGACTTAAATGAGGTATCGTTGAGTAGCGACAAGTGTCTAGTCACTATGAATGAAGATTCATGGTTATGGCATAGACGGTTGGCGCATGTCAACTTTGATTTGCTTAATAAAATAGTCTCTAAAGACCTAGTTATCGGCTTGCCCAAAATCAAATTCATAAAAGATCACTTATGTGATGCTTGTTAATTGGGGAAGCAAACAAGGATCTCATTCAAATATAAAAACATTGTTTTAACTATGAGACCCCTTGAGCTCCTCCATATGGACCTCTTTGGACCATCTAGGATCAAAAGCCTAGGTGGTAACTATTATGGTTTTGTGATAGTCGATGACTTTTCTCGGTTTTGTTGGACTATTTTCTTAGCAAACAAGAGTGATACCTTTTCGGCCTTTGAAAGATTTGCCAAGTTATCCCAAAACAAATTAAACACGAACATTATTTCAATTAGAAATGATCATGGGGGTGAGTTCGAAAATAGTCTTTTTGAAACATTTTGTGAAAGCCATGGAATTGATCATAATTTTTCTGCACCACGTACCCCTCAACAAAACAGGGATGTGGAACGTAAAAATAGAATTTTGGAAGAATTATGAAGGACTATGATCAATGAGAGTGGACTTCCAAAATACTTTTGGGCCGACGCCATAAGTACGGCTTGTTACGTTTTGAATAGGGTGCTCATCCGTCCTATTCTAAACAAGACACCGTATGAGCTTTTAAAAGGGAGAAATCCCAATGTCTCTCACCTTCACGTTTTTGGTTGTAAGTGTTTCGTTTTGAATAATGGTAAAGAGACACTTGATAAGTTTGATGCTAAGGCCGACAAAGGTATTTTTTTCTTGGATACTCTCAATCAAGTAAGACATATAGGGTTTATAATAAGAGGTTACTTACTATTGAGGAGTCAGTACACCTTACTTTTGATGAGTCTTATCTGAAAAATGTCGGAAAAGGTAGTTCTTTTCATGGTGCAGGTGTATCTTCAGAAGACATACTCAAGGACACTGATAAAGGGATTGATCAACCTGAAGCAGTGCATGTTGAGGAGGAAAAAGATCACCAACCTATGAAGAGTGAGGAGGATCATCCGTCTAATAAAGATGACTTTCCTCCAGCTTGGAAGTCTTCCAAAGACCATCCCATCGACAACATTCTCAGTGACATCTCTAAGGGAGTAACAACTCTCTCCAAGCTAAGTAACTTATGTTATTACTCCGCTTTCATTTTGCAAGTTGAGCCTAAAAACTCTAAAGAGGCCTTACTTGATGAGCATTAGTTTTTATCAATGCAAGAAGAATTAAATAAATTCAGGAGAAATGAGGTTTGGGACCTTGTTCCCCCTCCGCGAGGCCATCGAGTAATCGGCACCCGATGGGTGTTTAGGAACAAGCTCGACGAAAATGGAGTTATAACTGGAAACAAAGCGCGGCTTGTAGTGCAAGGGTATAACCAAGAGGAAGGAATCGACTATGAGGAAACTTATGCGCCGGTTGCCCGACTCGAGGCTATACGCCTTTTACTTGCTTACGCTTGCACTAAAAATTTCAAATTATTTCAAATGGATGTGAAAAATGCTTTCCTTAACGGATACATCAATGAAGAGGTTTATGTAACCCAACCTCCGGGTTTTGAATCCCATGAATATCCCGATCATGTTTACAAACTTAAGCGTGTTTTGTACGAACTTAAACAAGCCCCTAGGGCTTGGTATGAACGTCTTAGCAAATTTCTACTTGATCAAGGGTATTCAAGGGGCAAGGTTGACACAACCCTCTTTATTAAACGTCAAGGAAAACATTTAATTTTGGTACAAATTTATGTTGATGATATCATTTTCGGGTCTACTAACATGACCTTGGTCAAGGAGTTTTCTAGTTTGATGCAGGGTGAGTTTGAGATAAGCATGATGGGGGAACTTAACTATTTCCTCAGATTGCAAATCAAATAACTCGAAGAGGGCACGTTTGTGAGTCAAACGAAATATTGTCTTGAGCTTCTCAAACGTTTTGATATGGTAAACTGCAAGGAAATTGATACTCCGATGCCTACTTGTGCTAATCTTGATCGTAACAAGAATGGTAAGGATGTAGAGGTAAAGAAGTACAGAGGTATGAGTGGTTCTCTCCTCTATCTTACCGCATCTCGACCCAACATTATGTTTAGTGTTTGCATGTGTGCGAGGTATCAATCATGTCCCAAGGAATCTCATTTGAAAGCTGTTAAGCGCATACTTAGATACCTCTCCGGTACTCCAAAGTATGGGCTTTGCTATTCCAAGGGTAGTGATTGTTCCTTGGTTGGCTATTCCGATTCCGACTTTGCCAGGTGCAAATTGGATAGAAAAAGCACTAGTGGCACATGTCATTTCTTCTCAAATTCCTTGGTGAGATGGCATAGGAAAAAGTAAGTTTTCGTTGCTTTGTCAATAGCCGAGGCGGAATACGTTGCAACCGGCAGTTGTTGTGCTCAAGTCCTATAGCTTAAGCAATAATTGCTCGACTTCAATTTAAAACTTGAGCGTATTCCTATTTTATGCGATAATACAAGTGCCATTAATCTAACCAATAACCCCGTATTGCATTCACACACCAAGCATATCGAAATACGTCATCACTTCCTTAGGGATCATATAGAGAAAGGTGATGTGGTCTTCGAGCATGTTGCCACTAAAAATCAACTTGCTGACATTTTTACAAAACCACTCGCTACAGAACCTTTCTTTCACATCCGTAGGGAACTAGGCGTTCTCGACATCTCGGATCGTGCTTGATAATTAATAATTATAATAGCTCTCCATATATATGTGCTTGCTTATGTCTTTAACTAACAATATAAAGAATTATTGAGCCATATGTGAGGGCATTCATCGTCAATCATGATTAAGGTAATATCGTTCCTCTTAACAAGTTTCTTTAAGTGGATGTACCATGTTGAGTGTTGAAACTGATGTTTATTGCACAATTAAGCATATTTTATCCATTTAAATGTTTGATATTTGTGTTGGATTCTTATTTATCCAAAAGTGTTGCATAAATAACACACACACACACACACACACACATATATATATATATATATATATATATATATATATATATATATATATATATATATATATATATATATATATATATATATATATATATATGCTTCTTACATTGTTTCACTAGTTGAGTAGACCTAAACAGGACTCCGGTCGACTCACCAAAATGGTAATTGTTCATGTTTAGAATCTGGGAAGCTCACGTCGACCCTTTGGTCGACTTAAATCATTAATATTTGTTATTGTTGAAAACACAACAGTATACATCGACGCACACAGACCAACAGTCGACGCGTCGCTGACAGATGCTAAAAAATTTCTTGGGTGTTTCAAAATACTTTGACCTATTTATGGAGGTTATGCATTTTATGATTCCTTTAATTGTCATTATCACATTGTGTTCATTGCATCAAGTCATTCTCCTCATCTTCTTCTCTTCCCCAAAACTCTATAAACAAACCCTAACCCCAAATCTTTCAACAACCACATTTGGGTTTCTCACAAATTGATACAAGTCAGTCACTATTCATCCTTCTCAAGCATCTATCTCAATGGCTTATCGAAGAATCACTCGTAAAAGAATCACAAGGGACCCACCATCTCAAGCTGGCCCGTCTCAACCTCCTCCTAGTTCACCGGTAACACTTTTATCTCTTGTATAAGATGAATTCACTACTCTATATGAGAACAAATTTGAGCAAACACTCTATTGTTAAGCAATTTGCTTACTACTGTCGTACGACTGAAAGAATGCATATAGAGGAAGTAATTTCTCTTTGGATTTTCAAAATTTCAGAAAGCTTTTAGAATGTGATACTAAATACAATGAGGAGTTAGTTTGCATTTTCTACACTCGTTTGATGGGTAAGTTTGAGGGTTATATGTTTAACTGTAAGCTAGGGGATAAAGTTGTTGCGATAAAAGATTCTAATTGGAGGGATTTGTTTAGTATGCCTGTGCTCAATGCTGGTCCTGCAGAACATGCAACTGATACGCAGACTGTTGAGGGTTATAACTTTAAGCGAGCTTTGACCTCTATGCTGAAGAAACCGTATTCGGAACAGATTGTGGATAATGATCTATTTTTGAAATCGGTGACAACCGAGCATTTAAATCCTATTGACAGGATCCTGCAATGGATTGCATCACATATCCTTCGACCCAAGAAAGGCGGATATTCTAGGGTTGATCAGGCTGAGGTCCACTTAATGTATATTCTGAAAAATAAAATCAAAATCAGTTGGCCTTATTATTTTGCAAGAAGGATGTACGCTCTGCGTGATTCCGGTAGAGGGATCGCGTTGTCTTACGCCTCCTTCATCCAGACTGTGCTCAACCATGCAAAAATCTGTGTTCCCGGTCTTTCGTACAAATCTCTCACCACCGACCAAGAATTTAGTCAGAAGACGATGACCATGATGGGGCATGTCTGGGATGTTAAAGAGAAAAGGTATCGGTATATTGTGAAATCAACCACCTCAGTTTTGCAGGAATCTAATGAGAGTGATGAAGCAGAAGACGAAGAAGAAGAAGAACAGAGTGAAGAAGAAGAAGAAAATCCGATGCATACAAGTGTTGATGATCAAGATAACAGTGCTTGGATGCCTCAATCATCTACCTTGTAGTCTGAGGAAGACCAAGGCTGGGGTCAATGGCAACATACCAGTGAATGGATGCCTTAATCATCTACCATGGAATCTGAGGAAGACCAAGGCTGGGGTCAATGGCAACATATCGGTTGGACCTCTCTTGGTCTTAATTATATGCCATCGACTCATATTTGGGATCACCAAGACTCCTACTTTACTACTCCATCATCTCCGCGTCCTCAAAAAAATAATGAGGAGCTTCTTGAGCTTATGAGGAACATGCAGCTCCAACATCAACAATTTACCACAAATCAGGATGAACGCTTCACGACACTGCACGATGAGCTTCACGCGCACGCCAACAACTTCGAATCTTTTGCCAACAATGTAATGGGAAGGTTAAACACCATGGCTGAGATAACTGCTAGCCAAAACCGTGCCCTTACAACTAGTTTCAACATTCTGAACCAAGCTGTGTTGGAATTAACTGAGCAATTGAACACACAACCTTCACCACCACCTCATGATCATCATTTTCGCGGGAGAGGCCATCACTTAAGGGGGAGGAGGCCTTGAGGATTTTCTGTTGCATCTCATATCATCTATGCTTGTGTGTTTGTTTTTCGTATTTCATCTTAATGACTATTGGTTTTGTACTTTTTGCTTTTAAGCTTTCCTATGACGTGACAGTGTACTGCACCATATTATGTGTATATTGAGCATTTTGGCTTGTTATTTTTATTGTCATGATTCTATTTATCTTACTATGTTTTTCATTAGCAATCATTTTATGTGAATGTGTGTTAATGGTTACGTGTTGCAAATTCTGTAAAAATGCCAAATTCGATATTGTATCTTTGTCCGATTATTTCTTTCTTTCTTTTTGATGTTGTCAAAGGGGGAGAAGAAAAGAGATCGCAAGCAATAACAGCTAATGATATTGATCAAACATCAATAGATGCATGAGGTTAGGGGGAGGATGATACTCCAAGCGTGACTTTTTGCTATTGTTTTGCCATCAATCAAAAGGGGGAGTATGTGAGGGCAAGTTATCTCTATACTCGGTTTTCTCGGTTTTAATGATGTCAAAATGTTTACGTATAGAATGGTATATCATGTCAAACATATATAGAATGTAGGTTCATATAGAAGTGCATACTATGTGTTTGATCAAGGTGATAACGTTGTATGTGCATTAGGTGTTGTTAGGAACCTTTAGAAATGTTAAAATATTGAGTTTTGTAAGTTGCAAGGGTTTGAGTCGACTCACAACTCTGTTCTGGTCGACTCAAAGATGTTTCATTTCTAAGCATTAGCAGCTGGAGGGCTCGCGTCAACCCTCCGGTCGACTCATAATGTTTGCATCTCTGAATATCAAAAACTGGAAGGCTTGCGTCGACGCATGTCCTGTTCCTGTTGACGCAAACATGATTTTTCTACGCAGTTTGATTGACGGATTCGCTCAGGTCGACCCCCTATCTGTATAGGTCGACCGTTCGCTCGTTATGCACTATTTTTCTGCCGTGTTTTGATTTCAAATGTTTGTTATTCTTGTTACTTGGTTTTAGCATTGTATATATATATTGATTTTGGTTCATTTTTACAATAGGAACAAGAAACGTGAAATAGGCACTGATTTTTCTCTTCATCTTCATCTTCAATCTTACATTCTCTAACAACTACACATAACCATTTTTGTTAGTGTTGTGTATTTTGTGAAGTGATAACGTCCAGACTTAGGTGTGTTGTATCCTTCGTGTTGGGTTGAGAATCAGTGGGTGTTTCTTGAATAAAACCCTAAGGTTTTGTCCTCTAAGAATCTTGGTGATTTTGGGGGGTTTTTGCACAAATCGTTTCTCTACAAGGATTCAGCCATGCGAAGGTGATTGAAGAACGGAGTGTTCAGTCACTCTAGTAGCAATAATCAGAGGATCGTAGGAGAAAGATTTGGGATCTAATTGTGGAAGATCGAAATCGACCGAGTGAAGGGGATTGAAGAGCTGCGGGTTCTTGCAATCGAGTAGCGTGAGATGGTGATTTGTTCGACCTAATTCGAGACACTTGATTCATCTTGAATCAAGGAGAGAGAAGACTTTGCATCGACATCAAAGATGTTTGAGGGTTTGGTGTATCTGTCTTCTCTTGTACAAACAATTTGCAACCGTAATATATACATATCTCAATTCCATTTTTGGAATTGGGGGCAGAGGTACCCTTAGCGAGGATGAAAGAGGAACTGCCTAAACAAATCGTGTTTGTTCTCTCTTTCCCTCTCCTTTTACATTTTTGATATTGATTAAACTTGTGAATTATCAATTGATTGAAAAATTTCTGGTGTAATGTAGTATAGAGCTGAATAATTGATTTGTAAAACACTACAATCCTTTGGATTGTATTTAGATTAGCTCTACACTCACATTGCTTTGAAATTTACACTTGGAGTGCCTCGCACGCCAATTGTTTGATAAATTGATTAAGCACAAGTTTCTAAAGCGTTTTGTGAATTAAGTTTGTTGTATTCACCCGTTGGTGATTGGATAAATTCAAGTGCATATATTTGTGTTGATTACATTGTGTATTGTTGATTCAGTTGTATTTTTCTCCTCCGCCACATCATTCTTAGTGGCTTTACGCATATCCGATTTTTCTTGTTGCGGTTCATTGTAGACTAATTGATTCAGTGGTTGCTTCCGCATCAAATTTTTAAAACCATTTTTTGGAACACCATAAGCGTGTAATAAATTGTGGGATCCATTCAACCCCCCTTCTAGATCCAAGTCATCGTCTAACATGTAGGTGCTGTTGCACAACTGCACTTACGACATGTGCATCATTCACATAAGATAAGAGCAATTGTAATAAACATGCAATGGTCATTCTGAGATGAATGTTTAGTTACATTGATGCTCATTAGAGAATATTTTTTAGAAATTTCTTTTTTTGCATTGATGAGTACTATTATCCTCTATCATTAAGGAGCAACTTGTGGTGTCATTACTGATCTGGTTGCTAGTTTTTCAATTTTCTAATTAGTGAGATTGAATTATTGTGTAAATTTTCAGAAAGGATATACATAGGGTCTGTTTGGGAGTTTGAACTGCAAGTTCGACGTGTGGACAAGACCTTGACGTGCGACCAACCAGTAGTCAAAATATCTACCTGCGATGAATCTACGAGTGCAACGAACCAGCTGCCAAAACCTCCACTTGCAATGAACCCACGAGTGCAACGAAGATACTGTGTTCTAAAACTCTTGCTCTGAGTTTGATGTTTGATTTTGTGGTCTTCCATTTATCCAATTAAGTTCGTGATGTTGTTATTTTGAGTTTGTTATTCTGGCTGTCATTTTGTGTTCTGAGTTTAATTGGAAGTCCCACATCGAATTTGTAGTAATAATATCAAGTGTTTATAAAGCATTTTTTAACACTATAAATGTAAATCTTGTTAATTGGGCTAGTACTTTAAAGAACATGGACTTTAGCCCAATTATTTTATAATCAAGATGATTTATTAAATAAATAATTTTACATCCAAGACATTCTAAAATCTTAATTTAAAATTGAATGTGAGAAAATCAAATTGATAGTTAGATTTATAATTTAATCGTCATCGAATGCTATTAAGTAGAGAGATCCTCTGAAATTCCGAATACAATATTGATATATTTAAGTTTTTATTCTTTTGTCTTTTTAATTCTTTTTAATTCGTAATTTTAGATTTGTTCTTAGGAGAAATATATTTTTATCTCATTTAAATTTATTTTTTTATAAATAATGAAAGAGAAGATTCTTAAAAACATATAATTTTTTTTTTTAAATTGTTGTGAACAAATATTAAGAGAGAATTTTCATAAAATAATTTAATTTAAAAAATAATTCAAATAATTTCATTTTAATATTAAAGTTTTTTAATATTAGTTTATAAAAATTTATTGGATTAAAATAATTAACAAAACAATTTAATGAATGGTTAAAATGTGTTTGATGAATTTGATCCATACATAGTTTTAAATAGATGGATTGTTCCAATCCGTTAACTAATATTTTTTTTATAATAAATGAATTGGATGGATTATTTAGTAAATGAATTTGATGGATTTTTTCTTAATGAATTTAATTTTCACCCCTACTTTAAATATCTTATATTATTGAATGAAGGTAATTAACATTACTTGTATGATATAACAATACAATTTGAGTTTGTCAAAGAAATTAAAAGGAAGGAAAACATAAATCAAGGTACAAATAAATTATACACTTCTTAGTAACATACAATTATTATTAATATAAATGATTACCATGTCCCATATAGACATTCACATGTTGATTTAATGCACTTCAGATATAGAGGATAGACACACATATGTGATGGGCAATCTTTGTCAGCACGACAATTCCATTCTACCGAGTCAAATAACAATAAAAGAATATTATTATAAAATAATGAAATATTGTGAATACCATAAAGAAATAAATGAAAAGAAATAATGTTTAAAATTATTTACGTTTGATTACAAGAAATAGCGAAGGAAAAATTATCAAAGCATAGCTAAACTTTAAAAGTTGATTCATATTTTCCCTTTTTTACATGTAATAATATTTTTTCAACACTTTATAGGTACAAACTTCAATTGAATAGTTTTTTTTACCTCTTAGAGTTATTATTATTTGTCTCTTCAATATATCAAAGTATTGTGTATATTCTTTAGATGACTTAGTTGTTCATTTAATATTTGTAAATATTTCAAAGAAGAATCTTGATGCACATCAAACATTCATTATTTTTTTTATTTTTTTTATTTTTTTTATTTCATATTAGATTTTTATGATAGCACAAGAAAAAAAAAATCCTAAAACAAAATATATACATGAGTAATGTAAAAAACTAATATAGAAATAACTTATCACATTTAAAATATAAATTAAGATTACCATAGAATATATTCTTTTCAGAGCCGTTTCAAACTTTTGAGAGACTATGTGTAAGAAGTGAGAGTAAGTTTGTGAAATATTTTCATAGGTCCTATTTAATCATGAATTAAGTGTTAAATATATGTATGGAGGCTCCTTTTGTTATAGAATAATCTTTAAAAAATTGTGAGGCTCTGTGTTATAGGTCGCCTTGCACATCCTAAAAAACGACTTTGATTCTTTTGTTGACAAAAATATAGAATCAAGGTTGTGATACCCAAAATTCATAATAGAATATTTAATATTTATCTTTAACTAAATTATTTGACCTGTGCAACACACGAGTGTGTTTCGAAATGTATATATTTGATTAAGATTATTGTAAAAATAGATATAATTATATTAATTGTATATAAAAAAGAAAGTGCATATGCTTTTATGATATTGACATTATTTATGTCATAGATTTCGAAAAACTTCTTTGTATATAACGTTTGATGTCGAATGAGTAGATTGAATATTTTCATCAGTTATCAACAACTTATCATAAATGTGTTCGTGTCTTTAAATATGACAAGTTGTTAGTTTTTCACGTGAAAGTTTAGTATTTCGGCTGATGGTTCTTTGTAATTCATATCAAAAGAAAATATTCTCCACACAACTATGCAGACAAATATCTACCGTCGTAATACATTTTTATTTCATCATAACATTCTGAGTTTGCCCGTTCATACCGCAACTATAAAATCCCTTTTTTTTAAAAATAAAGTCTATGTTATCTCCCATTCTATAAATAGGAGGATATCATCAGAATCAATCATTGTACATTCATCATTAATATGAATAAAATAAATATTATATATAAATTTGACAATTATGTGAATTACATTAAGAAAAATAAAAAGTACTTCAGAAATAGACAATAATATATAAATGAAATATAATCAAGCTAAAAAATCCTATTCGTGATATTCTTCAAAGAGAAATTAACATATTCACTGTTGACTGCCTTAAGTACATCTAATTTGATAGTCGTATCAAGATACAGACACCGAGCTTTACATGACCATCTCTAGTCTCCACCAATTATAAAGTGCATATATGGTTCGCTAATGAATTCACACATGCAATCCCATTGATTCTAGTAATCATCAACCAACACTAACTATGTAACCGTCTTTGGTAAAGTCATTTCACCAAAGCCTTTATACCTAACAATAAAAACAATGGGTTTGAGACGGTTTTTTTGGGCTGTTCAAACCACCTCAAAACTCAAGTTGCGACGGTTTGGTAATTGTTGCAAAACCGCGTGTCACAAGCCTATTTTGCGACAATTTTGAAAATTGGAACTCCAACCGCCTTCAATATTTACGATAGTTATAGAACTGTTGCAACAATATATTTGTGGCGGTTTTAATTGTCGTCAATGTTAGTTGTGGTTTTTCTTTTTTAATGTTTATTGTGGCGTTTTAACCGTTACAAATGTAAAACTGTGACAGTTCTAATCGTTGCTATTTTTTTGGAAAAATCATTAATATACATTTCATAACAATTTGATTTTTTGTTAAAACGATTAAAATATTTTGAATTTACTTAAAAATTGGTTATTATTATTGTTCTTCCTAAAAACACTAAAAGGTTGACTTCCTCGTTCTAACTTGAGGAGAGCCTTAAATGATTGGTTGAAGTGTCTGTTATGTATGTTTTTTACTGGTTATTGGCTGTCTATTCCTTCCAAACCCTCTCCTATTTATAGATCTCAACTTCTCTCTCTTCCCTTTCATTTTACTCTTCATATTCCTCATAAATATCCCTCAAGTATTGTTTGTCGTCTCTTATAATTGCTATGTAACGCCTATCTCTTCATTAAATGTAACTTTTCAGTCATAATGTATTATTCCATGTTAGTCTCTTGTGACCCTTCACGTGGTATTCGAGCCCTGTCATCGGTCCCGACTTGTATGAGTGAGATAGGTCTCGGTTCATATGAGGTCGGCTCCGCCTTGTTTATTTGGATACCCTTAATCAGAATCCAATTTATAGGTAGTAATATGACCTTCTGATTTGTTAGCCTCATTATGCTCGGATGTCCCTCCAACTCAGCCTCAGAGACTTTTTAGGACGTATAATCGGATTTTCTAAGCTTCTACCTTGGTTGGTCAACTAAATTTACGGGACGTACATAAGCCCCCTGAGTATGAAGTTCGGAGGATTGTAATGTTCGGACAAAGAAGTCCGGAATCAGAATATTCTTTTGGTCTCCCCGTGCCATTGTACTCATTTTTTAGTTACGTGTCCTAATGTTTGAAAGTGTATCTTCGCCGAATTTTATTTTATTTCAGTAATGATGACTTTTTATGGGAATTTGATCCTCTTCAATGATTTCAAACGCTTCGAATTTCTTGGGCCATTAAAAGGATTTTCTCCTGATTGAAGTTACTTATTCATCTTCTGGATCATCATATTATTTTTCGAAGCAAGATTCAGAATTTTTGTTCACTCATCAAGATCAGATATATTTGCTTTTTATTTCTTTGTTTTGTGCTCTTTTATTCAAATGGCTATTGTTGATGCATGTGATGATGATACCAATATACCGAGAAACTTGTGTGCTCGAGAAATAAAAAATCGTTGAGACTTTTATGTGAGAGGTTGTAGGGACACTTTAACCCAAACTGATTTTGATCGTATTATAAGGGAGGTTTATGGAAATATTTACATCTCTTTTAGTGATTTTGATTCTGAATCTTCTTCATCAGGTTCGTCAGTAGAGGTTTTGATGGAGATTACAGACTCGTTTGACCCAGAAGTAATGAGTTACGATCATAGTTCTGTTGACGACTTAGAGATTGCTAAACTTCGGTCTCTGAGAAATATTTCCTCCATTGGAAACGAAGATGATGTCGTTTTGGAACCTTGTATCCCCGGGGAGCACGTTTGTATAGTTCGTCTCAAGAGAGTTAAATAGGAGTATTTCCATTTTTATGTCGGGGTTTTGGAAGATTTTAAGATCCAACTTCCCTTTACCGACTTTGAATCTGACTTGTTAAAGGTTCTGAATACCGCCCCTTCTCAACTTCGTTCAAATAGTTGGGGGTTTATAAAAGCTTTCAAAATAGTTTGTGAGACCACAGATATAGAACCTACACTACCAATTATAAATGTTTTAAAGATCAGTTTCTTTGAATTAAGCATGGCCCGAGATGTCCTCAGGTAATGTATGCGTTGGATGGATCCCATCACTTTCCTATTTTAATAACATTTTTTAAATCTTTTTTCTTTAACTTTTTATTTTTATTTTTGAATAATCATAAATAACATTAACATAAATAATTAAATAAATCTACTATCATTAAGACATTATCAATTTAAAAAGATAAAAATTCTTACATCTTAAATTCTTAAATTCTTAAATTTTTAAATAAAATAATTTTAACATTCAAAAATTAAACATAAATTGTGTATCTAAACATGTGAAACAATTACATCAAAATTCATAAAACCAACTATCTCTGATGGAGGCTCATTAATATATGTTGAGTGGTGTCCCATGAGTAGAGCTTCTTAGCAGGAACTTGTAGTTTGTTCCATATAGGATTACCCTTAGTAAGATTCATATGTACTTCAGATCATGTCATGCAACACACTCGATTGAACTGTCTAGGAATCAAACTAACATGAGTTTACATGAGAGGTCGTCTTGTATAGAAGTAACACGAGAACCACTTGGAGACACGACAAAATCGTTGATGTTAACACCTACATAAACAACATTAACAATTTTGTTCAAAGGGCATCACATGCTGCTAACTGTGTCGACAAGTCTGATTTTGTTCGAGAATGGTTGGAATGATATTGCAGCAGTCACAATAGCAGTAGACACAAATTATGCTAAAGAAAAATGACACTACCAATAATCTACTATGTGGTTTTAATAAATATTGACCTCATTGCCAATCTCAAATGCACTAGAATTGAAAAATTTGTCTAGAATTACAACTAATAACATCATGAGATGCATCTTTACCAATATTATAAAATGTATCCTATAGTTTAATACCAATATCTTTGAATCTCATATTTAATTATTTACTACCGAGTCTATGTACATTGATGGGTTATGAGTAAAGAAAAGAGAAATAACCGTGATAATGATGGAGGAATATTAAGATTGTATTGATAATGACTGTTGTCTGTGAGTTCTCAGTTTAAAAAATACCTCTCTCCCACTTCAAACTGTAGGTCTTTCCTATTCTTATCTACATGCCTTTTCATTTGTTGGCGAGCTTGAGTTAGATGCATGTTCAATTGGTTCAAAGCTTCATCTCTCTCACTTAATTCTATAGCTACAACAACCACCTTGGTTTCGTTGCTCTAGAATCTATGGTAAGCTGAGCTCATTTTCAACTTTATGCCCTGCAACTTAAATAGTTCCATCCAAAATAAAACTCCCTATTGTACATAATATTTGGGTTTTGCATCGGGTTTGTCTTGCAATTCTGCTATCACTTTTTGTATTTTTGGATCTTGGGTTACTTCTTGCAGTAGTAATTTACCCTCTAACCACTTGGGATAAGACAGCAGAGTGTTTAATTCTCCATTATAGCATCTAGGCAGAGCATCAACTACCTTGTTCTCTAACCCCGGTTTGTATTTGACCTCAAATTGATAACCCATAAGCTTGACTAACCAACGTTGTTGGAAGATGACATTCTTTGCTGCAAAAAATGTTTTGGATTTTTATGGTCTGTATAGACCACGAATTATTTACCCAACAAATAGTGCCTCCAGTGCTGTATTGATAAAACCAGGGCCATCAATTCCTTTTTCGTAAATCGATTTGGGTAAGCCCCCTTCCGAAAGAGCTTTATTGAAAAAAGCTATAGGCGGCCTATTTTGCATCAGCATTTCCCCAATGCCTCTTCCCGCTGCATCACATGCCACCTCAAATGGTATGGAAAAATTTGGATGTAAAAGCACAGGCGAAGTGGTCATGATCTCCTTTAGATAATTGAACGCTTCTTTAGCCTTACTTCCCCATGAAATGTTATCTTTTTTTGTCAACTCAGTAAGTGGCTTGGCTACCTTGCCATAGTCCTTTATGAATTTCCTATAGTATCATGTGAGCCATTGAACCCTGCGCACTCCTTTCACATTTTTGGGTTCAGGCCATTGTCTAATACACCTCACCTTTTCAGGGTCCACTACTACTCCCTGTCCTGAAATGATATGGCCTAAAATAGTCTATTTGTTTGCATCCAAACCTACATTTTGCCTTATTAGCCACGAAACACATGTATACCAGAACATATAACACTTGCTTTAAATGGTTGTGAAGCTCCACAACATTTGTACTGTGTATTAATATATCATAAAAAACACCAGAACAAATTTCCTTAAAAAAGGTTTATGTCATTCATTCAGTGTCCATTATGAGTCCTAAAAGTTATTTTATGGACATCATTCTCATGTACCCTAATCTGGTGATATTCTGATTTTAAATCAATTTCGAAAATCATTGTTGCCCTGTGTAATTCATCAAGGAGTTCATCAACTATGGGAATATGATACTTATCTATGACGGTGGCCTTGTTGAGGGATCTATAGTCCACACACATTCTCCAGCTACCATCTTTCTTTTTGAACACGATCACCGGACTAGAGAAATCATTCATGCTAGATTGAATCACCCCAGCCTCCAAGAGCTCTGTCACTTGTCTATCTATTTCTTCCATTTGATGATGAGGGTATTTGTAAGTTCTAACATTTACTAGGCCTTGTTATGGAAACAACTCTATCTTGTGCACTTGTGTCCTTTTTGGGGGAAGTTGAATTTTATCTTGAAACACCTTATGATACCTATTTATAATGACATTCAGATCCTCTAGAACCCCTTTCTTTTCTTCATCTTTCCCACCATGCTGAGACGACCACCACTCTTTGTCTTATCTATCATGCTTCTCTTCAAGGAAAGTGTTAAGGAAATATTGCCTATTATGCTTTCCCACTTGTCCTTGGAGTTTCACCAATTGACCCTCATATGTAAATTGAATTGAGGAAACCTTTCAACCCATCACCACCTTCCCTAGTGTGCTAAACCACGACACTCGTAGGATCACATCCAGCACTCCCAATTTCAACACCAAGGCATCCACCACCACCATTATAGAACCATATCTGATTCTGACCCCTTGACTGACTCCTCTTGAACTCACCTTATGTCCATCTCCTAGCTTAATACATTTAGTAGCTATTGGGGTAACTTGAAAGCCCAAAGTTGTTGTAATCTCAGGGGAGATGAAATTATGGTTGGCCCCACTATCAATCAACACCAGCACATCCATATTTTCTAATTTCCCTTATATTTTCATTGTACGATATTCCCCCATGCATGCTCCCTATCATTCCCATGAATTTGCATTCAGCTTCTGCTTCTTCTTTGTTTTCTGAAGCTTCAGCTTCCATGGCAATAATCTTTCATTCTTCATTCAAGATCTCCCCCTCTCCCAATATCAACACTCTCATTGTATGCTCTAGAAATTTGTGAAGCGTAGGATAAAATTTACCCCCACACTTAAAACACAAGCCCTTGGCTCTCCTCTCTGCCATTTCATCATTGCGGATGCTCTGAACCCCTTTCCAATGTTCCAATGACCCATAACGATGGTCGCTTTCCCTTTTCTTGCATGTGGATAACATGGAAGACATGGTATTCTCATTTAAACCTACCTAACCTGTTTTTTGAGTCGGGTTATCTCATACCCCAATTTTTTTCCTCGATCAATAAATTCATACATTAATCATCACATTTGTATCATTGGCATATTATAGCATGCATTTACTTTCTGCATAATGTTTAAAATGTTGACCAAAATAAATTTCAATTGTAAAGACAAACCAATTGAATTATTTTTCAAATGCACGTAAAATCAGCCGACAAAAAATTTAAATATTGGGTTTGCAAATATTAGTTTTATTGATCTCCAATTCAAATAGTTTAACCTAACATGTTCGTTTTATTTTTTTACTCTTCGCACTGTTGCATTTTGAATAGCTTAATTCTTTTCAACTGAATAATTTTTTATTGTAAAATTTAATCTTTATTTGTCTATTTTCTCGAATTATACTTCATGTAGATTATTTCATTACGTTCATTTTATTTTTTCACGCACTTTTGCGCTCAATTTTTATATATTTTAATTCCTTTTATTTTTATTTTTTTAATCAAAAAGTCAAGAAAAATAAATAGAAGTACATAATGTGTAAAATCCAAGGACTTTTTGGTATTTTGTTAAATTTGTAAAATCCTTAGTGTAACTCATTGACCATTAGATAAAAGTTATCAAGGGTTCCCAATCAATAAACCTCATTTCACATGGATCCATCTCACAATTTCAAATAAAATAAAAAGATGAAAAAAAGAAAGCCAAATTAGGAGGGGAAAAAGTGTGTCATCGGGGGACCACTTCATTTTCTCATTTGGACCATTAAACACTCAGCCACGCGGACCCTCTTCCCATTCTTATAAATACATTTGCCTTGCCTTGATGACTAAAAAAAGCCACCAATGAGAGAGCTTCCACGTAAACAGATCAAAGAATCCTCTCATATATTCTCAATAACCAATAGAAGGCACGCATCATTCATCTCTCTCTCTCTCTCTCTGACATTAAGAAAAGGGAAATAAAGCAATAAAAGAAAAAAAGGGAAAATAAGAAAAAGTTGATGGGATGAGGTTCCCTCCAATCACATAAAGGCCTTTTTTTCATCTTAACAACTAGCAATCGTATCCAAAGCTGACACTCACTTTTGAGAGAGAAGAAAATATTCCATCCACATTAAAAGGGCCACGCGGCCATCACCTTGAGTGACTCTCTCTCTCTCTCTCTAAATAAAAAATATCTCAAATATTTTAAAATAATTTTATTTAAAAATTAATTAAAATTTTTTTATTTATTAGATTTGAAATAAAAATGAATTACCTTAAATTTTTATTAGAAATGATTGTTAGTGCGTGAGGTACTTTTAGAAATAGAAGGAATAATTGTTATTATTGAATGTGATTATAAAACTGAATTACAATTAAATATATATATATATATATGGGGATAAACTTTTTTTAATGGTTAAGTTTTTTTAACTTACTCTAAATTATAGCCTTTAAATTGAATTTAATTTAATGGTTAGTTAAGTAAAAGAATAATCTAACCATTAAATTAGATTTAATTCAAATGCTATGATTTGAAGTAAGTTAAAAAAAAGTTATTCTTGGAATAAGTTAATCCTCTCTCTCTCTCTCTCTCTATATATATATATATACATATATATATATATATATATATATATATAAACACATGTTACTGGTATACTAAGTAACTAACATAACAAACCTTATAACTTGGATTGTATCACAACATACCCCCTTATAATCCAAGTTGTCGAACACAAACTAATCATAGTTGATCTAAACTATTCCTAATTTCTTTCTTAAAGTTAAGAATCTGTTGATCGTCACTCCTTTGGTGAAAATGTCGGTCAATTGTTCTTCACTCGAGCAATGTCTCGCTTCAAGTTCACCCTGGTTTTACTTTCCCTTAGGAAATGAAACTTAGCCTTAATGTGCTTACTTTTCCCATGCAAAACTGGATTCTTTGCAAGATTAATGGCTGGCTTGTTGTCGATTGGTAGCACCAGAGGTTTCTTCACTTCGACCTCCATCTCTTCCAGTACATATCTGATCCAAATTGCTTGACACGGAGCATAGGATCCTGCTATATATTTATTCTCACATGATGATAATGCCACCACATGTTGCTTTCTCGAGCACCATGAGATTGGAGCACCAGATACTTGAAAGAAATAACCGGTTGTGCTTCTTCGATCTTCCTTATCTCTACACTAATCAGCATCTGAATAAAAAACAATCTCAGATTCTTTGCTTTTAGAACCTCCTAGAAATAGAATTCCATAGTTTGTCGATCCTTTTAAATATCTCAGGATTCTTCTTGTTGCCTTCATGTGTGACACCCTTGGTTAACTCATGTATCTGCTCACTAATCTGAATGAGAAACTTATATCAGGTCGACTGTTGCACACATATTCAAAGATCCAAAAATTTGTTTGAACAAAGTGACATCGACTTTGTCTTCCTTTACATTATTCTCCAGCTTTAAATTTGGCTCGACAGGTGAGGATGCATGATTCGAGTCTTCCATCCTGAATCTCTTGAGTATCTCTTTGACATAATTTCTTTGATTTAGAATCATACCTTGCTTTGACATTTGAAATTCCATGCCTAAGAAGTACGACAACTTTCCCAGATCCGATATTTCAAATTCCTTTTTCATCATCTCTTTGAACTTTGACAAGTTCTCTAAGCTATTTCGAGTTACTAACAAGTTATCGACATATAGACAAATGATTGTTATATCTTGTGCCACAACCTAAATATAGACACCATACTTAGTTTTTCATTTGATAAATCCCAATTCGACCAAGTATGAGTCAATTTTCTTGTTCCATACACTAGGTTCTTGCTTGAGGCTATAAAGCGCTTTGTGCAGCCTGTATACTTTCCGTGATTCCTCCTGTATCACAAACCCAAGAGGTTGTGAGACATATACCTCTTCATCTAGAGTACCATTCAAAAGTGTTGGTTTCATATCTAAGTGAAATCTCAACTAGCCTTGCTGACATGCCAAGGCTACCACCAATCGAATAGTCTCCAATCTTGCTACTGGGGCATATACTTCAGAGTAGTCGAGTCCTGCTCTCTAAAGAAATCCTTGAGCTACTAATCTTACCTTATGTCTTGTTATCAACCCATCAACATTATGCTTCAACTTGAACACCCACTTTACTTTGATAGCTTTTATATGTGTTGCCAATTCGACTAGCTCCTATGTATTGTTTCTTTCGATCGCTTGTAACTCTTCGACCATAGCTTAATTCCATTATTTATTCTTTAAAGCCTCACTATAGTTGATTGGTTCAGCACCAGCAAGTAAAGCGATATGAACCAAATCTCCATCTGGTGTGACTTCATAATCACCAACCACTGCACAGTCTTGAAATCTTGCTGGGAGTAATCTAGTTCTTGAGGTCTTTGGCTTGTGCTAGCCACACCCTCTCAAATGTGCGCTTCCACTTCGACAATAACTAGAACATTATCGACTGGAATTTCTTTATGTTCGCTACTTTCTTCATCAACTTCATAGTCCATCAATGACTTGTTAGTCGCATCACCTGAATTCTAATCCCTGATAGAATTCTCATCAATCACAATGTCTCAACTCATCATGATCATATCACTGATTGGATTGAATAGATTGTAAGCTCCAATTTTGTGATATCCTACCAAAATCATAGGTTCAATTTTATCATCAAGCTTCCTTCTTCTTGCATCAGGAACATGCTTGTAGAAAATAAAGTTAAACACCTTCAGATAACTCACTGATGGTCGTTTGCCACTCCATATTTCTTCAGGAACCTTCTTCTTAGCTTCTTGGTAGGGCACCTGTTCAGAATATAAACAACAGTGGTGACAGCTTTACCCTATAAGGATTTTGGAAAATTCTTCAGCTTCAACATGCATCTCGCTATATCTAATATGATCTTGTTTCTTCTTCTGCTATTCCATTATGTTGAGGCGTGTAAAGACCAATTACCTCATGATTAATACCATTTTCTACATAGAAATATTCAAATATCTTGGATGTGTATTCGCCACCTCCATCTGTTTGTAGAACCTTGATCTTCTTTTCACTCTGATTTTCAACAAGCATCTTGAATCTCTTAAAGATTTCAAATACTTCATCCTTTTGCTTGATCATATAGATCCAAATCTTGTCTCATTTCCTTTCGACAATCCTCATCTCAAGTGCCTCCATCGAACAAGCCAAATCTTCCAAATTCATGGTTTCAAGATTGTTTGATTCTTGAATGGGAACAATAACGTTATCAAAGTGAGAGGTTAATCTACGCATTACATTCTCAACTATCATCTTATTAGTTAGAGTTTCATCACAATCTTTCATGAGATGAACAAACTTCTGCACCTTTGAGACATAGCCTGCAATATTTTCTTCTTTTCCCATATGCACAAATTCATACTGCCTTTGCAACGTCTGCGATTTGATGACTTTAACCTTCTCAACTCATTCTTAATACTTGCCAACAATATCTCATGCCTCTTTTTCCGATTCAACATGAGAAATTCGATCAAAGTTTGTCGCGTCTACCACTGATTGAATATAAAATGCAGCCTTGTAGTATTTCTTCTTGGCCTTTTGGTTTGCGACTCTCTAAGCATCAGTGGCATTCTCAGCAAGCTCAGGGACGCATTAATAGTCACTTCTAGGATTTCATGAAAGCCAAACAAAGATTGCATATGTTTTTCCATCGAATCTAATTTTTACCATTAATAATTGGCTGAGATTGCATTTATTTTCTCCATCAGATCTAATTCTTGCCATCAATGACAAGTGTGAAATGCACACGCAAAACAGTTACAAGATCAAAATAGTTAATTTGTAGTAATTAAGTAGCCTAGCTAATTAAGTAACCAATTTTTCTATTGTTAACTTATAAAAATATTACTACACATTGACTCATAGGCAAAACAAAAACAGGAGAAAATTCTGAAGGTGATTAAACAATTTGATATGTTATCTCTCCAAGTGAAACATATATGTCATTCTTTTAAAAACAAAAACTTATATAACCCAAAGAAGCTACATCCTTTCGAAAATAGTGTAATTACATCCATTTTTACATGCACTTGCAAAAGATGTTTATTCTAGTGTGATCATTACATCCATTTTTGTTCAAGTGAAGAGTAGTGGAAATAGTGTAATGAAGATCTCTATGTAAACATTCCTTATTTGACTCAGTATTCATTACATGCTTCAATAATGAGATTAGATACTCTCATGTGTTGGAGAATTAGAATAGGATCTTGCAAGAGATGAAAAATATACAATTTCTATGTTTCATTCTACAGAAGAACACTATCTAATTCCTCTTAAACAACACAAAATTCAAATTGGAGCTAATTCCTGATACCCAGCAAGATCGTATCTCTGGTCATGGTATCCCCACAGAGGTCAGCATCGAATCGTGTCAGCAACTTCCAGCTGAGTTGTTGTTCTCTCCGCAGAGGTTTATCAGATCGACAGAATCTATTCCTCAACAAGGATGGTACAGCCTTTCCCTAGCCGGGTCAGAAGGTTGATAATCCCTATAAAGGATCTTGGGTTGAATAAATCCCCAAGCAGAGTTTTAATGGCTCATTTCCCCAGCAGGACGTCATTTAAAAATTCTCATCCCCAGCGGAGTTGCTGTGACCAGAATCCAGCCCCAAACAGATGGAATAATTCCTGCCAGAGTCGTCATTCCCTCAAAGTCCAATTTATTTTTGGCAAGCTTGACAATTCGAAGCAGACGGATTGTTCATCCATTCGCCAGCAGAGATATTATCCTTTTAGGAGTCTCCGAGATTAAATCATTGATTGTGGTTCCTCAGCAGAGTCGGCAGAGATGTCTGGCGCGGAGGCAGAGAGTAATTCGATTTTAAAATTCCAAAAGTCCAACAGTGGATTGGCAAAAGTCCGTCTTCGGGTGGCAAAAGTCCAACAGTGGATTGGCAAAAGTCCGTCTTCGGGTGGCAAAAGTCCAACAGTGGATTGGCAAAAGTCCGTCTTCGGGTGGCAAAAGTCCAACAGTGGATTGGCAAAAGTCCGTCTTCGGGTGGCAAAAGTCCAACAGTGGATTGGCAAAAGTCCGTCTTCGGGTGGCAAAGGTCCAACAGTGGATTGGAAAAAGTCCATCTTCGGGTGGCACGAAGCTGCAAAGTCCGCCAGTAGTGTGGCAGGCCAGTAGTCGTCTGGAGTTGCATAAAAGACATTATTAAAGTCCACCAGTAGTGTGGCAGGCCAGTAGTCGTCTGGCGTCGTTCAAAAAGACATTATTAAAGTCCACCAGTAGTGTGGCAGGCCAGTAGTCGTCTGGAATTGCATAAAAGACAGTATTAAAGTCCACCAGTAGCGTGGCAAGCCAGTAGTCGTCTGGCATCGTTCAAAAGACAGATCTCTCCGACGTTTCATCGAAGATTCAATCCAGCAGTCTCGTTGGGTTTATATCCCTTTTCTTCTTCACCATCCAGAGCAAATTTTTGGTTATTTTTGGTATTCAATCACTATATACCTTGAAAGTCCGAAAGCAATTGCTTTCAGGCATTCAGGTCTACAGCGCTTGAATAGGGGCAGCTGTAATACCCCAAAATTTGCTCTCCCCTTTTGTCATCATAGCATAGCATTATCATTTATCATGTCACATCCACCTCATTAACATTGCATTGCATTTAACATAGAAAAATGAAGCATGGCATCCTTCTTACCATCAGGGCATGTGATCAGGTGGAAGGTGGACAATCAAAGGATCATTCAAAACACCAAGGGGTCAAATAAGTGGTCTCAAGGCAAGCCAAGAGGTCTCTCATGTCTCATACTACCTCAATTGATCATCCACAATCTCAAGAAAGTGAAATCCAATGGGAGATTGAAGCAATACATCTTTCATCATGCAAGAGATTCAAAAATTGAAGGAAAACCCTCAAAAGAGATAGCTCATTGATTCAAAATCATTCTCAAGTGGCATTTCTCATCATCCTTTAAGAGGATACACAACATACTCTGAGGAATTTGGATTTGGAAGATGTGCAATTTCCTCCTAACCAAAGGGGGTCAAAACTAGGGTTTCCCATTAAATCAGGGAATCTTTGATTTTTTGGACAAAGCTTGTTGTCATGGTATTCTACATGTTCTTAAGTGTATATGTGTGGAAGATTGCATCTCAATTGGTTTTAGAAGTGGTTCAATTGGAAGAAAGATCAAGAATCAGAGAAATTGGGGCAAAGTCAAATAATCAGAGGAAAAAGTCAACTCTTGACTTTTTGAGGCCAAATTCATGAAATTCATGTTACATATGTCCAATGTACAAAATTTGATCAAGAAACTCCAAAGGAATCATGAAAAAATCAAGATGTGGAAAGTTGCCATTTTTGGATGAAGAAGGGTTACTAAAAATAGCAAGTTTTGGCCATTTTGCATCAGAATTTGAACCAAGGCCATTTAAATTTGGAGCACCAAATGAAAAATCCACTCTGCCTCAATGAAAGATCTTGTTTTAAGCTTCAAATCCATGTGTAGAACATCTCCATTGGATAAAAATTGAGAGAGATATGATTGATCAAAGTTGGAGGAAAGTAGGTTCAAAACTAGGTCATGACCAAGATTTTCAGGTCACGCGCGCAATCATTTTAACAAACAGTTGGTGGGCCAAATGTCCACTCATTTTTCTCATGGTTAAAGGCCTCAAATGAAAAACTTTTCAACATCAAAGTTGTTCCTTGTAGTGTCCTCTTCAATGTTGATGTTGTGAAAATTTTGATTTAACCAAGTTATGAGATAGTTTGGAGGGTTCAAAGTCATGTTGTTTGTGCTGAAATTTTGTGTGCCCAATTGCCTTGCCAGCCAACCTTTTGCCACGCCCACCAACCAGTTGTGAACCATTGTGTTCATAGCTATTTTTAGACATGTTTGAGACCTCATTTCACTTCAATTTTCAAACCAATATTGTTCCCCAATGTACCCTCTTTCAAATGAACCCATAAACTCCCTAAGGCAGTCATTGAGTAGAGAGAAAAACCTCCATAAACCACCATATGTTGACACTGATACATTGATGACATGCTGCATGATTTGGTTCAGTCACACCACAAACACCTCCTCACTTTTGTTTCCTCTTTCAACCAAGCACAAGTTACTTACATAATGCACACTGTCACGTGCCATACATGAGAATAGAAGGAACAAACTTGCTTAGCAAGTTTCTGATGCACAGATTGGCAGCTTCACTCTCCTTTTCTCCCTTCCACCATAACTGTCATGAGCTTGACCTCACCATAACTCAGCCTCAATAACTCGCCCCTAACTAACTTGACTCAGTTAGTTAGGGTGCACTCACTTTAACTCATCCAACTCAGTTAACTCCACTCATTAAACCATGGTTAGCTCACACTATAAATAAAAATCACACTCTCAAATTTCATTTCCAACTTCATTTTTTTCACACATTCACTTCAGAAACTTGCTCTTCTTCTCTCTCAATCTCACCATTGCCATTGATTCTCGAGCTTCACCTTGTTCATTTCCTCATTTTCACTTCAGAATCTCTCTGATTCTTTCTCAATTTCACTACCTTGCAACTGGTTTTGAAGCTTGGATTTCATTTCTTCTCCATTGAATCATCATCCACCACTGCATCTAAGCCTTTATTTGGCCAAAAGAAGCTCAAAGAGGAAGCAGCATCTCTGGTTTTCTGAAGAACATCTCAAGGTCTCAAATCTTCAGGTACGAATTTCCACCATTATAGACTTGATTTGAAGTGGTTTTCAGGTTCTTGAGGCTTCTTATAAGCTCAAGAATTTGTCTGGCTAGTTGATAGGCCTTTAGAGGCATAGTTGAAAACTTAGGGCAGGACTTGATCTCTTCTGTTCTTTGTGCACGTGCTTGATATGTGAAAAATAAGTGTGCATTCTTGATCTACATGAGCTCAGCTTCATTTTGGTATGCGTATTGTACATTTCTGTGAACATGTGAAGTTGCAGACGGTGGTGTGTGACCGGAGAAGGTGACCGGAGGTCCCTCTCCGGCCGGTAGCTTTGTGCTAGGGTTTCATTGCCAGTTTGAATGTCAGCCGTGTGATTTTGTTGATCCAATGCGTGAAAACGTGCCAGCACATTAAAAAAGGGCGTGCATGTCATGTGCCAATTTTCTGATTCATTTAAACATGGTGCGGTGCAGTACATAGTTATGAGTATGTTCCCTCACGCATGAGCTTTGATCTTGCTTACTTTGACTTGTCTGTTGACTTGACCTGATCCAAGGGTTTTCCTTGCTTTGACTTGCTTTGACTGAAATTCCATGCCTGCTATTGTGTTCTGCACGCTTAGTGGACCTAGGATAATTGCTATTCACACCCTTGCATCTTAAAGCCCAATTAATCTGAACTGAATGATTGTTATGCATACACCCCCTCCTTTATGTCCATTTCATTTTATTTTCTTCATTTTGCTCACGTTTGCTTTTTAATTTTTAAAATTACAAAATAGCATCATAAAATTCTACAAAAATTCATGTGTATTCTTAAAACATTTAGGAAATTTTTCATGATTTTATTTTCTGATTTTATGACCATTTTGCCCCTGTTCCATTATTTCTTTTGAATTTCCATTTGCATGCATACTTAATGTGACATATGATTTTGTGCATTTTTGTTCTTGATCATAAAAATTGATTTTGATGCCTTTCTTTTTGCATTGTGGTCACAATATGTTGAGGTATGTTTGAGATTTATGAGATGATTTTTAAGTCTTTTTTTGGATGACTTTTGATGTGTTGCTTTGAGCATGAATGCATGAAACTTCCATGGGACTTTGACCTAATTGTTGAGTGACTTTGGTTCTGATTCATTGCTTGTGGACTTGATATGTTAATGGCATGTGTTTAAGGTGTTTGATTGGTGAAAGTCATAATTTTTGAAGCATGTTTGCTATTTGTTTGAAGCATGAAGTTTAACTTGTTCATTTTGTGAATGCATGCCTCATGTTTGGTTTGCTTGATCATGAAGGCACTTGTGCCATGAGTTGTGGTTTTGTTTGAGGATGTATAGCATGTTAATTGACTTCTGATTGTGACATTTGGGTTTCACCTTTGCATGTTTGATGTTTATCTTGCACCTTAAGTCACTTGTTTCACAAGTATGAACCACATTCACATCACTTCACCTTTTCTTCTTTGCTTCTTGTTGGATTGAGATTTTGTTTGCATGATTTAGTATGCCCATTTAGGATAACATTAGGTTGTGTAAATATGAGTTACATTCTGACTTGGAAGCATGTATAGCATTCAATCTCATTTCACCTTGTTTGTCAACTTGTTTGAATTTGATTTGTTCATTATATTTTCTTGCTTTACTTGTAAGTGATTGTGCTAACCATGTAGGGGTTTTGGTAAGTTTCAATTGAGTGTGGATAAGGAATCCACATTCAACTTCTATCCTTTCTCTTTTACAATTCCATGTTTTGTTAAGCACTTATGTGCTTTCTTTTAATAACTCATCACTTGCCCTTTGTGAATTACAATTCATCTTCTACTTTAGAAGTGAATTGTTTAATTCATTCTTTCTTTAGACGTTAGGTTGAAACCTCACAAACCTTAGGATCACTCCCTTAACTAATCAATTAGGATTGAGTCTTAGTCCATATAGATTTTTACCTTTATCCTCCCTTGAGTCTCTTTTCTCATCTCAAAGAAAATTCAAAACATATAATAAAGGTAGGCATTTATTGCATTTAGGCCTTTCATATAAAGAAAAGGTTATAAGGGGTCTTCTCTTATAATCTTAGAATGTATAGCATATAGCCCATCTTGGGTCAATGTGTTAAACATTTGATCTTGTATGAGGGACTTAAATGCAATACTTGTTGAAGGTGCAAATAATAAAAAACACTTCTTCATTTCTTAATCAACAAAACACTTAATAAACACCAGTATGCTAGTGTGTTTGAACCTTGACAATTGGAACTAAGTGTGGGGGTCTTCTTCACTCTTAGTGTGCTTTCTTACCCATTCCATCTTGGAATGTGAGGATGTACACATTCCAATGACTAAGATTCAGATACACTATCATATGCAAACAAATGAAAAAACTCTTAAAAGACAAAAACAAACAATAATGTCTTTCCTTCGGGAATTCTTTTCTCACCTCATTCACTCTCAACGCACGAACGCGCTTCTACTCGTTCTCTTGCAAGATGGTAACGCACTCGGACCAGCGAGCCTGCAACACCTGAGCTAGAACGTCAGCCGTTCTCTAAAAAACACAAACAATCCATCCCTAGTGAGGGGAACTACGTCGCTCTGATTCTCATGTTCCCGATGAGATACGTAGGCAGTGGGGTAGGGCCCATTCGAGCACTTCTTTTATTTTCCCTACATTTGTTTCTCTTTCTCCTTTCCTTTTTCAGTTCTTTCTCAGTATTCCTTTCTTTACACCCTTTGATCGAGACAAGCAAGCGTGGATCCCATCGGGTACGATGGACGTGAGGGGGTGCTAATACCTTCCTCTCGCGTAACCGACTCCCTTACCCACTTCTCTTGGTCGCAAGACCATGCTTTTCCTTTCTCTCAGGTTTACGCGGTGTTTCCTTTCCCTCTCTTGGGATAAATACACATTGCTGGCGACTCTGTTTCGGTGCCACTTTCGCGTTTGTACTTGGATGAAAATCCTGGGAGCGACAGCTGGCGACTCTGCTGGGGAGTATTGCGGTTGACCTATTGCTGGTCCATCCCTAAGCGAGTCAATCCTAGCGCTTGTCTGTTTTTCTTTCATTGGGTGTTTACTGTTGTGCTATATTTACCATTTTATTGTATCGTTATTTACTGCTTTACTGTACATTACTGTATTTACTGCTTTTTAGCATTACATATCATATTATTACTGTTGTGTTGGACTGTGCTATTTTCTGTTTGGCGGGATGGGATTTCTGAGAGATAAGCCCATTACACAGGCTTGAGTATACACTTAGAATTAGAGTGGAGAGTAGTGGGACCTACGTGCCGTTTGGAGTGCGTTGGGTGTTCACGAAATTCACAGCTAGACGAGGCTATCTTGGGACACGTCGTGGCATACGCATCTTGCGTATTCCAGGATGTAGATCTAGAGAGCTGTCGACTCTAGTGACCGATCATGAGGACCTTAGTGGAAATATCCCTCTTTAGTGGTGACAATGGCAGACCACATTCTGTGGCAAACCCATTCGCACCCGAGGGCCCACTTTGGAACTTGCATAGGATGACTTTTATTTTCTAAGGGGAGTCAGTGGACGACCTCTTTGATTGGCATAGCATTGTATCCTACGGGCTGAATGTGCTATTGCTTCTCAAACCTCTGAAGCTGACAAGCCTTATTTTCTAAGAACCACATGTGAGTATGGGCGGGATGTTTACAGGTTTGCAGGAAACCCAGCCTCCTACCTACCTTACTTGTGATTCTATGATGATTTCAGACATTGTATCCTATGACAGTGATTTAAGTGTTCATCTCAGATATTGCCAGATTCAGTACAGAGACACAGTGCACACAGTTTAATACAGACACCGACACTTGATTACCTGATCACATGCCCTCTTGCATTGCATTATCATATCATAACAGTTATGTTTGTCATTTTCAGGTGCATAATACATTTCTGATTCCAATCCATGGGTTCAACAGAGATCGTCGCCGAGAGAAAGAACAATGTGTCTTACAAGTTTCCAGATCCTGTCTTGGATTCATTGCTCAAAGTTATAGATATGGCTGGTCCGGGTATTCTTGATAGGTTTCAGAAGAGCTACGGGAATTTGGTTGGGATGGTCTGTACAATCACCAAGTATGAGCATGATGTTTTACACACTCTGCTGCAGTTCTACGAGCCCTCGTTGAGGTGCTTTCTTTTTTCAAATTACATTTTGATGCCAACACTGGAAGAATTCTCATTTATTTTGGGAATTCCGATCACGTCGGCAATACCATTCTTCTCTGGTAGTTCTCCCAGCGTAAAAGAAATTGCTGCTGCTTTACAAATGGATCAGACATTGATAAAGAGCGGTGTGAGCAGTAAAAATGGAGTTAGCGGATTTCATTTAGAATTTCTGTCTGGACAGGCCCAAGAGGCTGCAAGTGCTAAAAATTGGACAGTTTACAATTCCATTCTGGCTCTCTGCATATATGGCCTAGTTTTCTTTCCCAATCAGCAAGACTTTGTGGATATGCAAGCGACAAGAGTTTTCGTTCTTAAAAATCCAGTCCCTACTTTGTTAGGAGATTTTTATCATTCCGTGCACTATAAGAATGAGAAAAGGAGGGGAGGATCTGTCAGTTGTTGTACTCCACTGCTGAGTCATTGGTTTTTCAAACATTTGCCTCAGACAGGTGCCTTTGTGGAAACCAAAGATGTGGCGAAATGGTCTAAACGATTGATGAGTTTAACTGCTGATAACATTGTATGGTTTGATCACCGGTTGTTGAGAATAGAGCTTGTCACAAGATGCGGAAATTTTCCAAATGTGCCTTTGATTGGCAGAAAAGGAGGGATCAATTATAATCCAGTTTTGGCCATCCGACAGTTTGGGTATGCTTCCAGGGATCCTCCTACAGAGCAAGATGTGGAAGAATCTTTATTCTTTACAGGAACTAAAGATGCGAAGGTGGTAGAAGTAGTGAATGCTTGGAAAGATAAGCACAAAATTGGAAAAGCAGTTTTTGGAAAAGGAGATTGTAGATCTTATCCTGAATATGACAGGTGGATTGAGACGAAAGTAAAGGAATTGCTTTTACCCTTTTCAAGGGGACCTCTTTTACGTTCAGTACAGCCAGAACAACCCACTATGGTGGCTATTGAAGAATGTGAGAAGTGGAAGAAAATGGTCAGAGAGTTGCAGATAGAGAATTCTGGAATGAGCAGGTGTCTTCAGAAAGCTCTAGCTGACAACAAAGAGTTGGAAAAGAGAGCCTTGAAAGCGGAAAAAACCTTGGCTGACAAAGAGGAAGATTTTGATGACCGAGCTCGGTACTTTCGGAAACTTACTTTGGGAGCAGATGACACTAGTCAGGCTCACAAGATTACAAAACAGGCTTTAGCCCGAAGCAAGGATTCATTAGCTCAACTTCGTCAAGCTTGGGATGAAGTCAGAATTGAAAATGCCGAGTTAAAGGATCAGTCGAAGACTAAAGACGAGGAGCTTAAAAAGGCACATGAGCAGAGGAGAAAGTATCGGGAAAGTCTCGATAAAAGTCAAGAACAGTTAGAAGAAGCTAGAAGCCAGTTGAAGAATACCAAGAAAGAGCTTGAAGAAGTCATGATAGAAAGGGAGATACTCAAGACGCAAGCTGGCATAAAGAGACACAAAGGAGTGTGTGATGACGAGGCTCTGATGCTGCACATGGGTTCTTTAACTGAAGCTCTTGAGAAAAGGGATGTCTTGATCAAAGAAATGATTGAAAAGCCGAATCACCAGCGTACCCGTATACTTTTTGAGGAGATCAAATACTCAAGTGATAAGCTGAAGGGTATGGAATTGTCAGACTGATGTTCTTTTCCTTATATTTTGTTATTAATGGTTACCATCAGGCTTGTTGATGGATCCATTTTTCCTTGTATTGCATTTGCGGCTGAACCTTTCTTAAATATACTTGATTACTTCGTTGAATGAGTATGAGCAGTTTTATTCAGAATTATTCCTTATCAGATAGCTGCACACAAGCACATGACCACGACACGTCTCTTTATATCACAATTTCTGGTCTTCAGATTTCTGTGGTGGGATTGGAATCAGGGTATAAAGCACCTCGGAAATGACAAACATGGCATTGCATGGCATTGCATATCATTTTGCATTTTTGTTACTTGCTTTTCAGGTACTCGTTGCGGGGTCTCTAACCTTTATTTGGTTTCAGGCATTATAGCGGAGAGTCATATTCACCGATATTCGACGCGAAGGAATCAAGTAAGAATCATGGATCAAGTGCAAAGTGATTTGGCTGAAATGAGGGCGCGTATGGACCAGTTCATGACCCTCATGACTGGCATGGCGCAAAATCAGGAGAGACTGAGGCTTCTGGTAGAGCGTCCCGACAATGGGCCCGAAGGTGATCAACATGACAATTCACAGGGACACGGCATCCCTCCTCCCGGTGGCAACCCTCCTCCTGGTGGTAACAATCGGGGTAATGGAAATGGTAGGCATGCTGGTGTTACTCTTGAGGATACTCTGGAAGACCAATTTACTCTGCTGGATGCTGATGTGGGTAATCAAGGGGATCGAAGGTATGATGAGTTAGCAGAGAAGATCAGGGCCATAGAATGCAAGAACTCTATGGGTATTGATGTTACCAGCTTGGGGCTGGTCTCAGGAGTCAGAGTTCCCCCTAAATTCAAGCCTCCCACTTTCGATAAGTATCACGGCAATGCGTGTCCCCAAACGCATCTTCAAGCTTACTTTGGGAAGATTTCAGCCCATACGGATGACGAGAAGCTATGGATGCACTATTTTCAGGACAGTCTGGCTGGGGCGTCCTTGACCTGGTATATGAAGTTGAATAGAGCTGCTGTGAAGAATTGGAAAGATCTGGCAGAAGCGTTCCTGAAGCAATACCAATATAATATTGACATGGCGCCCAACCGCACCCAATTGCAGGGATTGTCACAAAATGCCAAGGAGAGTTTCAAAGAATATGCACAGAGGTGGAGGGAAATGGCTGCCCAGGTTCAACCTCCCTTATCAGACAGAGAAACGGCAGATATGTTCATGGGCACCTTGCAAGGGGCCTATCTGGATAGATTAGCTGCTTGTCCGTCAACTGGATTTGCTGATATTGTGATTGCGGGAGAAAGAATAGAAAGTCTGTTAAAGCTTGGAAAGATCCAGGATGTGAGTGGGGCTGGCTCTTCGGGGACGAAGAAACCGTTTGCTAGTAACCAGAAAAGAAGAGAAGGTGATACGAATGCTGTGTTTAGAGGACGAGGCAGAGGGCGTTCTCGAGCTTATTATCAGGTAGATGCTGTAACAATCCCCACACCGTCTGTTCAGAAACAACAACCCCAACAACAAGTTCAACAGCAACAACCTTTTTTCCAGCAAAGGTCTAGACAGAGGGATCGTAAGATGGATCCTCTCCCTATGACTTATGCCGCGCTGTTGCCCCGGCTACTCGAGTTAAAGTTGGTAGAACTCCGTACTATGAAAGCTCCGGTTGCTGGAAACCTGCCACCTAACTTCGATGTTAATGCTCGTTGTGAGTTCCACTCAGGTGCTCAGGGGCACTCCATTGAAAAATGCTGGGCTTTCCATCATAAAGTACAAGATTTGATTGATGCTAAAGCCATCAATTTCTCTCCCGCTCCTAATATTACTCAGCATCCCATGCCTGATCATAGCGCAGCAAATGTGTACGCTATTGAAGATGGGAGGAGATTGAATCTGGTGACAGATATCCATCAAGTGAAAACTTCTTTGTTGGTGGTAAAAGATCGTTTATTAAAGGGACGGGTGTTCCCGGGCTGTAATCAAGATTGCTTTGAGTGTATGAATCAGGAGAACGGCTGTGATAAGTTGAAGATGGGTTTACAGAATCTGATCGATGAAGGATGTCTACAGTTCGACAGAGTCGTGAAAGACACTGATGAGATATCGACCGTGACCATCTATTACACTCCCGCTGAGATTCAAATGCCGGTCAATGCAGTTCCCGTGGCGAGTGTTGCGCCAGAAAGGCCCAGTCCTGTCACTATCACGGTGCCAGGACCAATTCCGTTCACGTCTACGAAGGCTATCCCATGGCACTATGGGGCAGATGTATATTACGAAGGTAAAAAGCAGGAAGTTGAGTCGTCAGTCAGCCCAAATATTGATAACGTAGGGGGTGTAGGGGGCTTTACAAGGAGTGGAAGGTTGTTCGCTCCCCAAACCTTGAGAAGCGATAAGGAGGTAGAAGCTGCAGCAAAGGCTAAGGGTAAACAGGTGGTTGAAAATGCGCCCACACCTGAAGCAGAGACAAAGATTACTTTCGATAAGGAAATGGAAGAATTTATGAAGATAATCAAGAAAAGCGATTATAAGATTGTGGACCAACTGAATCAGACCCCTTCAAAGATTTCAATCTTGTCACTATTGATGTGCTCTGATGCGCACCGGCAGGCGTTGTTGAAAGTGTTGAAGAGTGCGTACGTGCCACAAGAAATTACTGTTAATCAGCTCGAGGGCGTAATCTCCAATGTTAATGTCAGCCATGGCTTGGGCTTTACAAGTAGAGATTTGACTGTTGAAGGAAGAAACCATAATAAGGCTTTGCATATCACGATGGAGTGTAAGGGCGCAGTGTTATCTCATGTACTGGTAGACACTGGTTCGTCACTCAATGTCTTGCCCAAGAAGGCATTGATGAAGCTGGAAGTTGATGGTTTGATCTTAAGGCCTAGTGAATTGGTGGTCAGAGCATTCGATGGGACCCGACGATCTGTGTTTGGTGAGGTGGAATTGCCCGTACAAATTGGACCACAGGTATTCAAATCCACGTTCCATGTAATGGACATACAACCTGCATATAGCTGCCTATTGGGACGCCCTTGGATTCACGGAGCCGGGGCTGTTACTTCTACTCTACATCAAAAGCTGAAGTATGAGTTTGAAGGGAAGGTTGTGACAGTGTGTGGGGAAGAAGACATCTTTGTGAGTCACTTGTCCACGTTCAAGTACATTGAAATGGATGGGGAAATTCATGAGATGCTGTGCCAATCATTCGAAGCAGTCAATATTGACGATGCACCTGAGTCTTCTTCTGTACCAGTTGGGGCTGGTACCTCCATTTCATCTTACAAACAAGCTGTCGAGGTCGTCAGGGCAGGCAACGCCCAAGGTTGGGGCAGGTTGATAGAGACCCCAATGAAGGAAGACAAATTTGGTATTGGTTATCATCCCTCTACAACTTCAGATGCGGGGAGCAGGGGACCCATTACTTTCAATAGTGGGGGAATTATCTACATGGACCAGTCTTGTGCAGCCACAGAGGATAGTGTTGACAGTAATTGTGACCTGGACAACTGGGTACGCCCTCATGTTCCGGGACAACAAGTGCAGAACTGGTTCGTTGAAGAAGTCATCCGGGTTACTCTTCAGACAGAGTAATTTTTCTTTGTTTTTTCTAACCATAATGCATGACAAAATCTTGCGCTCTGCCCAAGGCGTATAGATTCATTTGTAGGGCCACCATGGTTGCATTTGCAATGTTTAATCATTAATAAAGGACGTTTTGCAATCAAATTTTGTTCTCTGTCTTTCAGTTTTTATTTTTGCACAAAAAATATAAAATGGCAATGTTTCATTTTCTTTTGTTTTGCTTAAAAATAAATTCTAAAATAAGGCATGAACCCGTTCATGCAGACTTGATCCTCCGGATACCACTGATAACGATTTTGATATGGCCATGTATGACTTTGACAATCCGATTTATCAAGCCGAAGAAGGGGATGAGAAAGATTGTGAACTCCCTGAAGAACTGGCCAGATTGTTGAAACAGGAGGAAAGGGTCATCCAGCCTCATCAGGAGACTGTAGAAATCATCAATATTGGTACCAAGGACGCCAAGAAAGAGATCAGGATTGGTGCCAGCTTGCAAGCAGATGTGAAGCAAACTTTGACGGAAATGTTGCGCGAGTATGTTGACATCTTCGCCTGGTCGTATCAAGACATGCCGGGGTTGGATACGGATATTGTCGTGCACAGGCTACCATTGAGAGAAGAATGTCCGCCAGTCAAGCAGAAACTTCGTCGGACTCACCCCGACATGGCTTTAAAGATTAAGGAGGAAGTCCAGAAGCAGTGGGACGCTGGTTTTCTTGCTGTGACAAAGTATCCTCCATGGGTAGCCAACATCGTGCCAGTACCGAAGAAAGATGGAAAAGTGAGAATGTGTGTGGATTATCGAGATCTTAATAAAGCTAGCCCGAAAGATGATTTTCCACTACCTCATATTGATGTGCTGGTCGATAATACAGCTCAATTTTCAGTGTTCACATTTATGGACGGTTTCTCCGGGTACAACCAGATCAAGATGGCACCTGAAGATACGGAGAAGACCACGTTCATTACTCCGTGGGGTACATATTGTTATAAAGTAATGCCTTTTGGGTTGAAAAACGCAGGGGCAACGTACCAGCGGGCGATGGTGACATTGTTTCATGACTTGATTCATAAGGAGATCGAATGTTATGTAGATGATATGATTGCCAAGTCGAGAACAGAAGAGGAACATCTGGTTAATCTGAAAAAGCTGTTTGAAAGGTTGAGAAAGTTCCGTCTGAGATTAAATCCAAACAAGTGCACGTTTGGGGTGCGTTCTGGAAAGTTACTGGGCTTCATTGTGAGTGAAAGAGGAATCGAGGTTGATCCTGCCAAGGTGAAAGCAATACAAGAAATGCCTGAACCGAGAACAGAAAAAGAGGTTCGTGGTTTCTTGGGTAGATTGAACTACATTGCAAGGTTCATATCTCACCTAACAGCCACGTGTGAGCCAATATTTAAATTGTTAAGGAAAGATCAAACGGTCAGGTGGAATGACGATTGCCAATTGGCATTCGATAAGATAAAAGAATACTTGCAGGAACCTCCGATTCTAATGCCTCCAGTTGAAGGGAGACCGCTGATAATGTATCTGACAGTGCTTGAAGGTTCCATGGGTTGTGTTCTCGGTCAACATGACGAGACAGGTAGGAAGGAGCATGCTATTTACTACCTGAGCAAAAAGTTCAATGATTGTGAGTCCCGATACTCAATGCTTGAAAAGACATGCTGTGCGCTTGCATGGGCCGCTAAGCGATTGAGGCAATATATGGTTAGGCACACGACCTTGTTGATTTCAAAAATGGATCCTATCAAGTATATTTTCGAGAAACCAGCATTGACAGGCAGAGTTGCACGGTGGCAAATGGTCTTGACAGAGTATGACATTCAGTACACTTCACAAAAGGCCATCAAAGGAAGTATCTTGTCCGATTATCTTGCGCAACAGCCAATGGATGATTACCAACCCATGAAGTTTGACTTCCCTGATGAGGACATCATGTTTCTCAAAGCTAAAGACTGTGAGGAACCACTCCCGGAGGAGGGGCCAGACCCTGAATCCAAATGGAGTCTGATGTTTGATGGGGCTGTCAATATGAATGGGTGCGGAGTTGGAGCAGTTCTTATCACGCCGGAAGGTGTTCATATGCCGTTCACTGCCCGAATAACTTTCGGATGCACCAACAATGAAGCAGAGTACGAAGCTTGTATAATGGGGATCGAGGAGGCGATTAATCTACGGATTAAAACCCTTGATATATTCGGTGATTCAGCTTTGGTAATCAATCAAGTGAAAGGGAGTTGGTACACGCACCAAGCAAATCTAGTGCCGTATAGAGATTATACGAGGAGATTGCTGACATTTTTCACAACAGTGAAACTGTACCACATTCCTCGAGATGAGAATAGGTTCGCTGATGCCTTGGCCACTCTGTCTTCCATGATCAAAGTGCAAGGATGGAACCATGTACCTAAGATTGAGGTATCCCACCTTGACAGACCAGCATTTGTGTTTGCGGTCGATGCAACGTCTGATGACAAGCCATGGTTTCATGATATTAAGTGTTTCTTGAAAAGTCAAGAGTACCCGTCAGGGGCATCGTCCAAAGACAGGAAGACGTTGAGAAGGTTAGCTGGTAGTTTCTTCTTGAACAAAGATGGCGTGCTGTATAAAAGAAATTTTGACACGGTCCTGCTTAGATGTGTGGATAGACATGAAGCAGACTTGTTGATGATTGAAGTGCACGAAGGCTCTTTCGGTACTCACGCCGGAGGGCATGCAATGGCTAAAAAGTTGTTAAGATCGGGATATTATTGGTTGACTATGGAGTCAGATTGTTGTAAATATGCCCGCAAATGCCATAAATGCCAGATCTATGCAGACAAGGTGCATGTGCCTCCAAATCCGTTGAGCATCATGTCGTCGCCTTGGCCGTTTGCCATGTGGGGCATTGATATGATCGGAAAGATTGAGCCTACAGCTTCCAATGGTCATCGGTTCATATTGGTGGCGATTGATTACTTCACCAAATGGGTTGAAGCCGCATCCTATGCCAATGTTACAAAACAAGGGGTCGCTCGTTTCTTAAAACGGGATATCATTTGCCGATATGGAGTTCCCGAAAGAATCATTACTGATAATGGTTCTAATTTGAACAATAAGATGATGGCTGAGTTATGCCGGGACTTCAAAATCGAGCATCACAATTCTTCTCCGTACCGCCCAAAGATGAATGGCGCGGTCGAAGCGGCCAACAAAAATATCAAGAAGATTGTACAGAAGATGGTTGTCACGTACAAAGATTGGCATGAGATGTTGCCATTTGCTTTGCATGGGTATCGAACGTCGGTACGAACGTCCACTGGGGCAACCCCATTCTCACTTGTATATGGTATGGAGGCAGTGCTACCGGTTGAAGTAGAGATTCCGTCCCTCAGAGTCATGATGGATGTTAAGCTAGATGAAGCTGAATGGGTACGAGCCAGATTTGATCAGTTGAGCCTTATTGAGGAAAAGCGATTGGCGGCTGTATGTCATGGGCAACTATATCAGCGCAGAATGAAACAGGCATTTGACCAAAAGGTGCGTCCTCGGGTTTATAAAGTCGGAGATGTGGTACTCAAAAGGATCCTTCCTCCCAATACAGATCACAGGGGCAAATGGACTCCTAATTATGAAGGTCCATTCGTGGTTAAAAAGGTCTTTTCGGGCGGAGCTTTATTGCTTACAACCATGGATGGCGAAGACTTTTCATCCCCTGTCAACTCGGACGTAGTCAAAAAATACTTCGCATGAATAGACCCGCTGGATAATAAAAATAAAAAATCCAGGCAAAAAAGGGCATCCCGGCGAACCAAAAACAGAATAAGGTTCGGGCAAAAATTAGGGATATAATTAAAAAAATTTTGTACACCCGGTAAGTTGAAAACCCGAAAGGGCAACTTAGGCAAAAAAGGGTATCCTGGTGGATCGAAAACCTGAAAGGGCGGTCCACACAAGAGAGGGATTTAAGCGAATGACTACGGTTTGAGTTATCTGTACCCTGTCACCGTTTGAACAACTGACGTTCTGAAGGATAGGAATCGGTCTGATCATTCCTCAGAAGGCAAGGTCGGGGAGTTTTGAAGACATACTGGTCATAACAGAATGGAAACTCAGTGGAATTCCGTTTTCACATTGCCATTAGGATAGTTTCTTTTCTCAATTTTCAGCGATCACCTCTTTCCAGGGATTGCTTCCAGGTGTAATTGCCTATTCTGGGCTCTCAGTCAATAAATTGAATTTCAGTAAAAAGCTTTCTATTTTTGTTTTATTGCTTTGTTTGCAAAAACGTCCTAATTTTTGATAAAACATTGCATTTGAAAACATGGCAGCCTTGCAATAACATGCGCAGAAAAAATATTTGAAATTACTTCGAATGTTGAATACTCCCGGATGGTGGATTCTAGCCACGCAATATTCGGGGCATGTGGGCATATTCTTTTGTTGCAGGTAGCAGGTGCAGATGATTTTAAGCACAAGACCAGCAATAAATCACCCCACGCAAAAGACTGGGGCAATTATGGGTAAGGAGATCGGCGTTCATCGTTCGGTCGACGATTGTTCATAACGGGTCGATATCAGTGAATTAAGTTCAACTGGGTACCGTTGCATCTTATTAAGTCGATTCTCTCATTCAGTACTTCCAACAGCTACAAGCTTTTCTATATCGATAACGGTCACAGGTTCCCCAAAAGAGTGGTCTCGTCGACACCGAAACTGATGGTCATTATCCCCAGCGAAGTCACAAGAGTTTGAAGAGGCTAGATCTTCTGTAAAATCCTCTTGTGACATCCTTTGCGGGGACGAATTGTTGTGTTGTCCAAGCATGGGGCATGATTGTTTCCCCAGCATGAAGTGTTGGTCACCCCCAGTAGAGTTTGAGGACAGTTGGTCTTCTGTAAAATTCTCTCAAAAGGCATTCCCCAACACGAGACGCTTTAAAGCAGTTTTCTCCAGCAGAGTTTGTTATAAACTCGTCATCCCCAACGGAATTGTCCAAAGGGAAAGCTCGCCTAACATGGGGCATTGTGGTACTCATCCTAAGCTTGACAGTCATATTCTTCAGCAGACTACTGTGGATTTGCTTTGGGTTTCCCCAACAGATCTCTAAGGACTCTTTCTAGCAAGTTGCAGTAGAATGTTCTAACCAGGATTTGCATATCCCTGGCAGAGTAGCCCTGATACCCAGCAAGATCGTATCTCTGGTCATGGTATCCCCACAGAGGTCAGCATCGAATCGTGTCAGCAACTTCCAGCTGAGTTGTTGTTCTCTCCGCAGAGGTTTATCAGATCGACAGAATCTATTCCTCAACAAGGATGGTACAGCCTTTCCCTAGCCGGGTCAGAAGGTTGATAATCCCTATAAAGGATCTTGGGTTGAATAAATCCCCAAGCAGAGTTTTAATGGCTCATTTCCCCAGCAGGACGTCATTTAAAAATTCTCATCCCCAGCGGAGTTGCTGTGACCAGAATCCAGCCCCAAACAGATGGAATAATTCCTGCCAGAGTCGTCATTCCCTCAAAGTCCAATTTATTTTTGGCAAGCTTGACAATTCGAAGCAGACGGATTGTTCATCCATTCGCCAGCAGAGATATTATCCTTTTAGGAGTCTCCGAGATTAAATCATTGATTGTGGTTCCTCAGCAGAGTCGGCAGAGATGTCTGGCGCGGAGGCAGAGAGTAATTCGATTTTAAAATTCCAAAAGTCCAACAGTGGATTGGCAAAAGTCCGTCTTCGGGTGGCAAAAGTCCAACAGTGGATTGGCAAAAGTCCGTCTTCGGGTGGCAAAAGTCCAACAGTGGATTGGCAAAAGTCCGTCTTCGGGTGGCAAAAGTCCAACAGTGGATTGGCAAAAGTCCGTCTTCGGGTGGCAAAAGTCCAACAGTGGATTGGCAAAAGTCCGTCTTCGGGTGGCAAAGGTCCAACAGTGGATTGGAAAAAGTCCATCTTCGGGTGGCACGAAGCTGCAAAGTCCGCCAGTAGTGTGGCAGGCCAGTAGTCGTCTGGAGTTGCATAAAAGACATTATTAAAGTCCACCAGTAGTGTGGCAGGCCAGTAGTCGTCTGGCGTCGTTCAAAAAGACATTATTAAAGTCCACCAGTAGTGTGGCAGGCCAGTAGTCGTCTGGAATTGCATAAAAGACAGTATTAAAGTCCACCAGTAGCGTGGCAAGCCAGTAGTCGTCTGGCATCGTTCAAAAGACAGATCTCTCCGACGTTTCATCGAAGATTCAATCCAGCAGTCTCGTTGGGTTTATATCCCTTTTCTTCTTCACCATCCAGAGCAAATTTTTGGTTATTTTTGGTATTCAATCACTATATACCTTGAAAGTCCGAAAGCAATTGCTTTCAGGCATTCAGGTCTACAGCGCTTGAATAGGGGCAGCTGTAATACCCCAAAATTTGCTCTCCCCTTTTGTCATCATAGCATAGCATTATCATTTATCATGTCACATCCACCTCATTAACATTGCATTGCATTTAACATAGAAAAATGAAGCATGGCATCCTTCTTACCATCAGGGCATGTGATCAGGTGGAAGGTGGACAATCAAAGGATCATTCAAAACACCAAGGGGTCAAATAAGTGGTCTCAAGGCAAGCCAAGAGGTCTCTCATGTCTCATACTACCTCAATTGATCATCCACAATCTCAAGAAAGTGAAATCCAATGGGAGATTGAAGCAATACATCTTTCATCATGCAAGAGATTCAAAAATTGAAGGAAAACCCTCAAAAGAGATAGCTCATTGATTCAAAATCATTCTCAAGTGGCATTTCTCATCATCCTTTAAGAGGATACACAACATACTCTGAGGAATTTGGATTTGGAAGATGTGCAATTTCCTCCTAACCAAAGGGGGTCAAAACTAGGGTTTCCCATTAAATCAGGGAATCTTTGATTTTTTGGACAAAGCTTGTTGTCATGGTATTCTACATGTTCTTAAGTGTATATGTGTGGAAGATTGCATCTCAATTGGTTTTAGAAGTGGTTCAATTGGAAGAAAGATCAAGAATCAGAGAAATTGGGGCAAAGTCAAATAATCAGAGGAAAAAGTCAACTCTTGACTTTTTGAGGCCAAATTCATGAAATTCATGTTACATATGTCCAATGTACAAAATTTGATCAAGAAACTCCAAAGGAATCATGAAAAAATCAAGATGTGGAAAGTTGCCATTTTTGGATGAAGAAGGGTTACTAAAAATAGCAAGTTTTGGCCATTTTGCATCAGAATTTGAACCAAGGCCATTTAAATTTGGAGCACCAAATGAAAAATCCACTCTGCCTCAATGAAAGATCTTGTTTTAAGCTTCAAATCCATGTGTAGAACATCTCCATTGGATAAAAATTGAGAGAGATATGATTGATCAAAGTTGGAGGAAAGTAGGTTCAAAACTAGGTCATGACCAAGATTTTCAGGTCACGCGCGCAATCATTTTAACAAACAGTTGGTGGGCCAAATGTCCACTCATTTTTCTCATGGTTAAAGGCCTCAAATGAAAAACTTTTCAACATCAAAGTTGTTCCTTGTAGTGTCCTCTTCAATGTTGATGTTGTGAAAATTTTGATTTAACCAAGTTATGAGATAGTTTGGAGGGTTCAAAGTCATGTTGTTTGTGCTGAAATTTTGTGTGCCCAATTGCCTTGCCAGCCAACCTTTTGCCACGCCCACCAACCAGTTGTGAACCATTGTGTTCATAGCTATTTTTAGACATGTTTGAGACCTCATTTCACTTCAATTTTCAAACCAATATTGTTCCCCAATGTACCCTCTTTCAAATGAACCCATAAACTCCCTAAGGCAGTCATTGAGTAGAGAGAAAAACCTCCATAAACCACCATATGTTGACACTGATACATTGATGACATGCTGCATGATTTGGTTCAGTCACACCACAAACACCTCCTCACTTTTGTTTCCTCTTTCAACCAAGCACAAGTTACTTACATAATGCACACTGTCACGTGCCATACATGAGAATAGAAGGAACAAACTTGCTTAGCAAGTTTCTGATGCACAGATTGGCAGCTTCACTCTCCTTTTCTCCCTTCCACCATAACTGTCATGAGCTTGACCTCACCATAACTCAGCCTCAATAACTCGCCCCTAACTAACTTGACTCAGTTAGTTAGGGTGCACTCACTTTAACTCATCCAACTCAGTTAACTCCACTCATTAAACCATGGTTAGCTCACACTATAAATAAAAATCACACTCTCAAATTTCATTTCCAACTTCATTTTTTTCACACATTCACTTCAGAAACTTGCTCTTCTTCTCTCTCAATCTCACCATTGCCATTGATTCTCGAGCTTCACCTTGTTCATTTCCTCATTTTCACTTCAGAATCTCTCTGATTCTTTCTCAATTTCACTACCTTGCAACTGGTTTTGAAGCTTGGATTTCATTTCTTCTCCATTGAATCATCATCCACCACTGCATCTAAGCCTTTATTTGGCCAAAAGAAGCTCAAAGAGGAAGCAGCATCTCTGGTTTTCTGAAGAACATCTCAAGGTCTCAAATCTTCAGGTACGAATTTCCACCATTATAGACTTGATTTGAAGTGGTTTTCAGGTTCTTGAGGCTTCTTATAAGCTCAAGAATTTGTCTGGCTAGTTGATAGGCCTTTAGAGGCATAGTTGAAAACTTAGGGCAGGACTTGATCTCTTCTGTTCTTTGTGCACGTGCTTGATATGTGAAAAATAAGTGTGCATTCTTGATCTACATGAGCTCAGCTTCATTTTGGTATGCGTATTGTACATTTCTGTGAACATGTGAAGTTGCAGACGGTGGTGTGTGACCGGAGAAGGTGACCGGAGGTCCCTCTCCGGCCGGTAGCTTTGTGCTAGGGTTTCATTGCCAGTTTGAATGTCAGCCGTGTGATTTTGTTGATCCAATGCGTGAAAACGTGCCAGCACATTAAAAAAGGGCGTGCATGTCATGTGCCAATTTTCTGATTCATTTAAACATGGTGCGGTGCAGTACATAGTTATGAGTATGTTCCCTCACGCATGAGCTTTGATCTTGCTTACTTTGACTTGTCTGTTGACTTGACCTGATCCAAGGGTTTTCCTTGCTTTGACTTGCTTTGACTGAAATTCCATGCCTGCTATTGTGTTCTGCACGCTTAGTGGACCTAGGATAATTGCTATTCACACCCTTGCATCTTAAAGCCCAATTAATCTGAACTGAATGATTGTTATGCATACACCCCCTCCTTTATGTCCATTTCATTTTATTTTCTTCATTTTGCTCACGTTTGCTTTTTAATTTTTAAAATTACAAAATAGCATCATAAAATTCTACAAAAATTCATGTGTATTCTTAAAACATTTAGGAAATTTTTCATGATTTTATTTTCTGATTTTATGACCATTTTGCCCCTGTTCCATTATTTCTTTTGAATTTCCATTTGCATGCATACTTAATGTGACATATGATTTTGTGCATTTTTGTTCTTGATCATAAAAATTGATTTTGATGCCTTTCTTTTTGCATTGTGGTCACAATATGTTGAGGTATGTTTGAGATTTATGAGATGATTTTTAAGTCTTTTTTTGGATGACTTTTGATGTGTTGCTTTGAGCATGAATGCATGAAACTTCCATGGGACTTTGACCTAATTGTTGAGTGACTTTGGTTCTGATTCATTGCTTGTGGACTTGATATGTTAATGGCATGTGTTTAAGGTGTTTGATTGGTGAAAGTCATAATTTTTGAAGCATGTTTGCTATTTGTTTGAAGCATGAAGTTTAACTTGTTCATTTTGTGAATGCATGCCTCATGTTTGGTTTGCTTGATCATGAAGGCACTTGTGCCATGAGTTGTGGTTTTGTTTGAGGATGTATAGCATGTTAATTGACTTCTGATTGTGACATTTGGGTTTCACCTTTGCATGTTTGATGTTTATCTTGCACCTTAAGTCACTTGTTTCACAAGTATGAACCACATTCACATCACTTCACCTTTTCTTCTTTGCTTCTTGTTGGATTGAGATTTTGTTTGCATGATTTAGTATGCCCATTTAGGATAACATTAGGTTGTGTAAATATGAGTTACATTCTGACTTGGAAGCATGTATAGCATTCAATCTCATTTCACCTTGTTTGTCAACTTGTTTGAATTTGATTTGTTCATTATATTTTCTTGCTTTACTTGTAAGTGATTGTGCTAACCATGTAGGGGTTTTGGTAAGTTTCAATTGAGTGTGGATAAGGAATCCACATTCAACTTCTATCCTTTCTCTTTTACAATTCCATGTTTTGTTAAGCACTTATGTGCTTTCTTTTAATAACTCATCACTTGCCCTTTGTGAATTACAATTCATCTTCTACTTTAGAAGTGAATTGTTTAATTCATTCTTTCTTTAGACGTTAGGTTGAAACCTCACAAACCTTAGGATCACTCCCTTAACTAATCAATTAGGATTGAGTCTTAGTCCATATAGATTTTTACCTTTATCCTCCCTTGAGTCTCTTTTCTCATCTCAAAGAAAATTCAAAACATATAATAAAGGTAGGCATTTATTGCATTTAGGCCTTTCATATAAAGAAAAGGTTATAAGGGGTCTTCTCTTATAATCTTAGAATGTATAGCATATAGCCCATCTTGGGTCAATGTGTTAAACATTTGATCTTGTATGAGGGACTTAAATGCAATACTTGTTGAAGGTGCAAATAATAAAAAACACTTCTTCATTTCTTAATCAACAAAACACTTAATAAACACCAGTATGCTAGTGTGTTTGAACCTTGACAATTGGAACTAAGTGTGGGGGTCTTCTTCACTCTTAGTGTGCTTTCTTACCCATTCCATCTTGGAATGTGAGGATGTACACATTCCAATGACTAAGATTCAGATACACTATCATATGCAAACAAATGAAAAAACTCTTAAAAGACAAAAACAAACAATAATGTCTTTCCTTCGGGAATTCTTTTCTCACCTCATTCACTCTCAACGCACGAACGCGCTTCTACTCGTTCTCTTGCAAGATGGTAACGCACTCGGACCAGCGAGCCTGCAACACCTGAGCTAGAACGTCAACCGTTCTCTAAAAAACACAAACAATCCATCCCTAGTGAGGGGAACTACGTCGCTCTGATTCTCATGTTCCCGATGAGATACGTAGGCAGTGGGGTAGGGCCCATTCGAGCACTTCTTTTATTTTCCCTACATTTGTTTCTCTTTCTCCTTTCCTTTTTCAGTTCTTTCTCAGTATTCCTTTCTTTACACCCTTTGATCGAGACAAGCAAGCGTGGATCCCATCGGGTACGATGGACGTGAGGGGGTGCTAATACCTTCCTCTCGCGTAACCGACTCCCGAACCCATTTCTCTTGGTCGTAAGACCATGCTTTTCCTTTCTCTCAGGTTTATGCGGTGTTTCCTTTCCCTCTCATGGGATAAATACACATTGCTGGCGACTCTGTTCGGTGCCACTTTCGCGTTTGTACTAGGATGAAAATCCCGGGAGCGACAGCTGGCGACTCTGCTGGGGATGTGAGGAAGAAGTCCCACATTGATTCTCAACACTCCCCCTCAAGTGTGAGTTTATACACAATGCTTCCCCTCATGTGAAAGCTCTCTCTTCAACATACACTTGTATCACCGTTGAACTCAACGGAACACCTTCTACCCACACCTGCGGGAAGTGTTTCGATACAAGTAAGCCGGTCCCTTTCTCGAACCAAAGGCTCGTGATACCGTTGTTAGCGGAACAATCGAGGGGGTCAACGAGGGAGCATTTCTTATTTGGGACACACCTTTGTGAGAGACACACCACATACTCACCTAAAACCTTAAGGTGATAGGTGTGTGTCTCTCACAAAGGTGTGTCCCAAATAAGAAATGCTCCCTCGTTGACCCCCTCGATTGTTCCGCTAACAATGGTATCACGAGCCTTTGGTTCGAGAAAGGGACCGACTTACTTGTATCGAAATACTTCCCGCAGGTGTGGGTAGAAGGTGTTCCGTTGAGTTCAACGGTGATACAAGTGTATGTTGAAGAGAGAGCTTTCACATGAGGGGGAGCATTGTGTATAAACTCACACTTGAGGGGGAGTGTTGAGAATCAAGTGTGAGGAAGAAGTCCCACATTGATTAGAAAAGGGAAGATTAAACACTTTATAAGTGGGAGAACCCACACACCTATCACCTTAAGGTTTTAGGTGAGTATGTGGTGTGTCTCTCACAAAGGTGTGTCCCAAATAAGAAATGCTCCCTCGTTGACCCCCTCGATTGTTCCGCTAACAATAATAATAACCCTAATATCTAATTTAAAAAAATCCAAACCCCACCCATTTTTGCCACTAACACTTTCATCAAATGGTTTTTGGATCAGCAGTTATAGAACACCAGAAGAGACCTCATCTTGCCTATGATAGTAAAAAAATATATAGAAGACATGATATTAAAACAAACAAGGTGGGTTTTTTTTATTCTATATTACAACAGTATAGTATAATTTTATGACATTAATTTCTATCTGACAGGGAAAATGTAAGATAGTAAACGAACTGATACACTTTTTTGCTTGCTTGCTTTAAAATAGTACTATGGAAGGACTAATTTTGGTCGAACAACTGGTGGACCTTTCATTTCTACGGGTTATGATTATGACGCACCCATTAACGATTATGGTATGCAATTTCTCAACTTTCATCTTTATTCGATCTATCAGTGATATATTTTCTTCTATTTATTGTGTTAAAAATAAGTAGCATAAACTAAAGCTTTTTTTGTACTACAGATAAATTCTGCAATTATGATTTTAAGCTTCACAACGGAATCATGTGTGATCCATCATATCTGTCTGATAAGGTAAGAAACTGATTGAGGAATGTGTCACATGATATGATGACGTGGCTCAAATTCTGATCAAGGTAGAGAAACATCCAAGTATATATTGTTGAAAAATTAGATTTCTGCATGCTATTTATAAGAAGCTTGATACTTGTTTTTGTTAACTGATATTTTTGTCAAGCAATTTTTTGCATTTGTCCATAATGTCTGTGTTGTTTTTCTTTTAATTTATTTGTTCAAATCTTGATCAGCTATAACAATTTGTGCTGCAGGGCCTATCAAGGAGAAATATCGGATAAACAAGCTTAAATTCTAATAGCTCTAGATCACATATCATTTTCACTTTTGTCATTGAGTCTTTCAACGAACAAGCTTACACTAATACTATATTTTTTAATCATTTCACCTAACATTTCTACTATTGGCGTGGAAAAAGAAATTATGGTTTATGATGCTAAATATGATTTTCTTGTATAATATAATTCTGACATATTTCCTAACATTTCCACCTAATATGATTTTCATTTCTACATATTTTTTAATAATATAATTCTGACTAATTCCATGGAGAACTCTTCCAAGCCATAAAGTGATCACATTGATTTCTAAAATTACGTGCACTTGCAAATATACAATATTCACCTTATTGTAATTTAGTATTTTATTACATTTATGTATTCCAAGACAAACATGCTTTTTCTATCCCCTATCAATTCTGTTTGAAGTATAGTCATTCTTGACACTATTATCCATGTTGCAGACTGTCCAAATATTGTACCAAGTTTCTCCAATATCTCAAATCAATGCATAAAGTGTCCAAAATCATTCATCATTACTCTAAGAAATATGTAGTCGGTAACATGAAGAAGTGTCCAAAAGCATTCATATTTCAATGCATTTCATTAATATATTATGCCACAACTTGCAACTTTCAAGGATGGCATTAACTAAGATTATATCAACATCGTTTTTCAATTATGTCTCATTATTTTATTTTGTTAGTATTCAATTATATTTAATGTTTTAATGAATAAGAAGTATTAAAAAAATTGTAACTAATATACCAAGTATATTAAAATTTTCAAATTTATTTATATATTGAAATTTTAATAAATGAGTAAGATTTAAGAACTCAATTTATGTTTAATGTTTAAATTAATTTCATTTAAAATAATAATTTGTTAACGATGTAAAATATTAAATAGTAAATTGAACTATATATAATTATTGATAGTAAATAATCAGTAATGGTGCATTAAATATACAATAAGATATCATATTTTTTATATAATCATATATAATAATAGTGAGAAACTAAACTTTAAAACTTATTTATATGACACCAATAATATACTCCCTCCGTTCCTTTTTAAGTGTCACTTTTTGGATAATTTTTTGTTTCTTTTAATTGTCACTTATAAAGTTGAAGGTAGTATTAAATACACTTTTGTCAATATTATCTCTAGATAATTATTACAGAGAGAGAAAAAGTAAAATAAATATAATAAATAATTTTTTGTTTCTCATGAAAATTGATTTTTTATATTTAATTTATCAGAAAACATTTACATAGAGAAATAAATATTTTCTTGTAACTAACTAAAAATCAATCTTTATCTTAATGTTTATCATAATTTTTATCAAACTGATCTAATATAAAATTAAATTAAATACACTATATATACAACATATTATATATTGACAACTACTGAGCCAAATACTTAATGGGTCAATAAAATTTTAATAAATTTTGTTTTCTCATATCGTGAAAATATTTTGAAACAGAAAAATGAAACTACCAATTCAATTATTGTTATAAGCGGGAACGACTTTACTAATTCAATTATTTTTAAAAGGTCATGACATATTGTATCTGATACATATTGTCATTCTATGGAAACAATTTTACTATTGATTCAAATATTTTTATAAATTGTATTGAAACAAAATTAATATTTATATACGGGACAAAATACATTGTTTATTAAAATATTTGTATATAGGGGAGAAAATAATATTATTATAAACAGAAACAACTTTACTATTGATTCAAATATTTTTATAAATAGTGTCAAAATATAATTATTATTTATATACGGAAAAATATACTTGGTTGGTTAAAATATTTTTATATAGGGGGGAAATATTATTATTATACTGGTAGTGGTATGGTGTGTTCTCATCGGTCATATCAGTACTAATTCTCTATAAATGAAAAGAATAAAATATTTAATTGATAGGATAGTCACATCTCTCATGATCAACTATGAAAACTAATTTTTTAAGATGAATTTAAAAATTTGTATTCCTGCGAGGTGACTTTTGTAAAATGTTGGGTGGTTAGCTTGCATTACTATTGTTAGAAATAGACACAACTTTAATTTTGATTAAAATATATTTATATAACATAAAATGCCACTGTTATAAACGGGGACAACTTTAATTTTGATTCAATTACTTTTATATACGAAAAAAACACTATTGTTATAAATTAACACAACTTTAATTTTGATTCAAAATTTTTTATATACGAAAAAAATACTATTGTTATAAACGACCAAAACTTTAATTTTGATTAAAAATATATATATACGAAAATAATACGATTGTTATAAACGATCACAACTTTAATTTTGATTCAAATTTTTTTATATACGAAAAAAATACTATTGTTATAAACGGACAAAACTTTAATCTTGATTCAAAATATTTTATATACGAAAAAATTACTATTGTTGTAAACTGACACACCTTTACTTTTGATTCAAATTTTTTAATATACGAAAAAATATTATTGTTATAAACGGGCACAACTTTAATTTTGTTTCAAATTTTGTTATATACAAAAAAATAAGATTGTTATAAACGGACACAACTTTAATTTTGATTCAATTTTTTTTATATAAGATAAAATACTACTGTTATAAACGAGAACAACTATAATTTTGATTCAGAAATTTTTATTTACGAAAAAAATACTATTGTTATAAACGGGCACAACTTTAATTTTGATTCAAATTTTTTTATATACGAAAAAAATACTATTGTTATAAACAGACACTAATTTAATTCTGATTCAATTTTTTATATAAGATAAAATACTATTGTTATAAACGGGAACAACTATAATTTTGATTCATATATTTTTATATACGAAAAAAATTATATTGTTATAAACGGACACAATTTAAATTTTGATTTAAATTTTTTTATATACGAAAACATTACTATTGTTATAAACGGCCATAACATTAATCTTGATTCAAATTTTTTTATATACGAAAAAAATATTATTATTATAAATGGGCACACCCAGGGATGGCAATTTGGCGGGTAACAAGTACGAGTACGGGCACTTATATACCCATAGGGTACGGGGACGAGTGCCACTTTTGATACCCAAGCGGGTATGGGCTCGGGTACGGAGATTTTTTTCAACCGCGGGTATGGGGACGGGTACTATAGTACCCTACCCATACCCTGCCCATTGCCATCCCTAGGCACACCTTTACTTTTCAATAGTTTTTTAATCATATTTTTATTGATATTTTTGTTTACCTTTCATCTTCTACATGTATTATCATTTCAACTTAATTTTACTATTATTCTTAAGTTTTAATCATATTATTATTATTATTATTATTATTATTATTATTAAATTTACTATTATTCTTTAGCTTCATTTGTTTTTGGTCTACCTATTGATTAATATTTCTTGTTTAATATTTTCAATCATCATTGCATTATTTGAATTTATATCAATAATTAATTTAATTCATTCTTTTACAACGCACAATATTTTTTATAATTACTAAAACAAATTTTTTATTTCAATCATATCTATTTTTATAATTTTACCATTTTTATTTTCAATTTGATTAAAAATTACGGCTCCATAACATAAAATCCTCGAACAGACAGGCCCGTGCGAACGCATGGGTTAGTTACTAGTTTGATATGAAAAAAGAAATAAATCGAATAGAAAAAAATGACTTACTAATATGAAAGGTTTCACTACAAGAATAATTGTCTCCTGCCATGTGATTTAGTGAAGTGAAAAACATGTGGAAAAATATGGACAGTTGCGACGTGTTTCTCACGTCACTAACATGGTGTGTTAGATTTTTTTTTTAAAAAGGTTGTGACGTGAAAATCACGTCGCAACGTTTAAATTAAAAAAAAAAAAATTAAAAGGGTCAGACCTACTGAATAGGTAAGTTCAAAATTTTCAAAATTTTTGTTGTGACGTGAATATCACACCGCAACGGTTTTGGAGGGAAAAATCTGAGGTGAAGTGATGGGTCACTAGGGATGCAGGTTGACTGACAAAAATAATATGACCGTTGGAACATTTGGGACGTAATTATCATGTGGCAAAGTTGCGACATGATTATTACGTCGCTACATGGTTATCATTTATTTCTAAAATTTAAACGTTAGGGTTTACGACGTGAATATCACGTGGCAAGGTTGCGACGTGAAATTCACGTCGCTGAATGTTTTATTTATTAAACACGTTAACACATTTTCCAAACAACACTTTAATTGTTTCTTCATCTTTCTCTTTCTGCCTCTCCTCCTTCACTTATTCTACTTCTTCTTCACTTCATCTTACCCATCTTTTTCTTCATCTTTCTGCCTCTACCTCTCCAAAATTAATCTTCATTGCTTCAAAGGTAATATATTTTCACACTTAACATGATTTTTGTTCAATTTATTTTTATTAATTTCGTTTAAAGTATATCATTTTTTGAGTTTAATATTTGTTCAATTTATTTTTATTATTTTTATTAATTTTGTTCAATTTATTTTTATTAATTTGTTTAAAGTATATTATTAATTTCGTTTAAAGTATATCATTTTTTGCTATTTTAATTTTTCTTTTTAGTTTGATATATTAATATTTGAGCTGTTGCTTGCTGTTTAATTTTATTTTTGTTTTTGTAAAATATTTTGTGAATATGTAAAACGAAAAATAATTTTTGCTGTTTAAATTATTATATTGTAAAATGAAAAATAATTTAATATGTTTAGTTAAAATGAAAAATAGTATATGTTTAAATAATTATTTTCTGTTTTACTTTCAAAACGAAAAATAATTTATTTTATGTTTTTTATTTATTTTTATTTTCAAAACAGATTATATATATTAATGGATGCTTATTTTGTGCGGGAGCTTTGACTGATGGTATAAGAAAAGGGGACAGAACTCTATTTCAAAAAGTTAGAGATGACGAATGAACGTCGCATCCACCACAGTTGACCCCCGAAATGCTGGAAACAGTAAGACAACTAATGTTAATTGAGGCAAGATGCGAGTCGGCGCTACGTGAGGCAGCACTAAAGGCTCAGATAGAGGAGCAGCAACGCCAGATAGAGGCAATGAATAAGAGACAAGTTGATATGGAGACGATGATGCGACAATTTATGCAATCACAAGGTGGCACCAATCAAGTTGTTGGAAATGAAGGAGTTGGTGGGTAACCAGAATGGATGACGCTGGTGACGATGATTTTTGGCTTGACGACTATCCCGATCCGGATTGATCCGAAGGATTTATTGTAATTTTAAATTTTTATTTTTGTAAAATATTAATTACATTTTAGTATATTATTATACACTTTTTATTTAAAAATTTAATTCTTAACTTTGGTTTTTATTTATATTTATTAATTTTTGGTATTAATTATATTTATTAATTTTTCAATTTAAAGCATTATTAAAATTATTATTAATTGTGTATATTTATTAATTTTTGGTATTAATTATATTTATTTATTTTTCAATTTAAATTTTTATTAAAACCTGATTATTTAATTATTATTAATTAATTAATTAAAAATTGAAATTAATATTTAAATCGTTATTAAAAAAATTATTATTAATTGTGTATATTTATTAATTTTTGGTATTACTTATATTTATTAATTTTTCAATTTAAATTATTATTAAAACCTGATTATTTAATTATTATTAATTAATTAATTAAAATTGAAACTAATATACCAAACGTGGGAAATTAATCCGGTTTTAAAAAAAAAAACTATTTAGCCACGTGATATTCACGTCGCTACTTGCCACGTGAAATTCACGTCGCAAATTGCCACATGAATATCACATGGCAAGAATCTTACACATGTCTGACCCCTTCTGCTACGTTTGCTATACCCGCCATTTCTGTTTTATTTTTTGCGATGTGAGAATCACTTCACTAATTTGCGACGTGATTTTCACGTGGCAACAGAGTTGTCACACGAGCTCTTACCACGTGAATGGGCACGTTGCTAAACTCGGGTTGTGACGTGATTTTTCACGTTGTGACGTGAATATCACGTGACAACATATAATTTTTTTTTTGTAGTGTTTGAAAACCCTTTGAGGTTTGAGAAATATTGAACAAACAAAGTCTCAAATGGTTAGGGTTTTAGATCTGAAAAGAAGAAAGGGTTATATTTGTACCCAGAGAAAAGAGAAAATTATAGGACAGTTTGTAAATGTTAAAGGAAGCTCGTACGTTAGTTGAAGGAGAACTCATAATTGAAGAAAGCTCAAGGGACAAATCGTACACATGAGAAGAAGGAAAAGCTCATCCGATTGGAAAGAAAGGGTTAGGGTTAGAGTTTGGGAAAAGAATCTCGTAAGCAGGAGAATCATAAAAGAATTTGGGGGGGGGGGGGGGGGGGAAGAAACTTCATTTTCGCGGTCTCACAAAATACGAAAATGGAATTGCGAGGATTTTTTTGTTTAAGCGTGTTTAGTTATAGTTATAGTATCTTATAGTATCAGTTCATCTCATGCACATATATTATAGTATCTTGAGCCGTTGTTGAAGTTTGTGTTTCTTACAGTAGTGTTGAATATTTTTTAATTAGGATAAGCTTCAAGATTCAGTTCAGAACTCAACTGAATCTGAGACATTTAAGTCATTGTTTAGGAAAGAAAAATCTGGCTGAGTTCGTTGCTATGGAAGAACAACGACACCAACCATGCTTAAAAGAAATGAAGAAATTTTGGTTATTAAAAATCAGCATAGTGATGAAGTGGCTGACATGAAGAGGGAGATGGATGGTATGAAGGCACTTTTTAAGACCATGATGAAGCAACAAAGCCCACATATGAGTGACGAGGAGATCTATAATATGATGGTAACTGCTTTGGGCAGTTCCAATAGTACTAATGATGCTCCTGCTGCTCCACATTCGTCTCCATCAACTCATATTCCTCATTGTGAAGAGGTATACTCTAAACTATTGCTTGTTCTCTGTTTGTCTCTTTTTTCCTACAAATGAACCACATTCCTACAAATGATATATGATATATGATTTCAAAATGCATTAAAATCTCCTAAAACACATTAAATTTCTAAAATTGCTTATATTAATTTATGTATCATGTTTCTTGCAGAATGGAGACGAAGAAGCGTGTCATCAAGATATGAAAGAAGAAGAAGAAGGAGGAGATGATGTAGAAGAATATTATGATGCATGAGTTTAATTAATAGTAGTTGTGTTTTATATTATCTATCTCTTAGAAGTTTTGTTTTGAATTTAGGATGACTCGAGAGAGAGAGAAACTTGGGTTCGTTTAAGAATGATAATATCAAAACTTATCTATATTTTTGCGACTTATTAGTCGGTAGCGTCACTTGATGTGGACTTACTTATTTCTTAATGAATATTTTGACGTTGCGGCTTAATATTTTCTTGTATAATTAGATTTTAATTTTTTAATCAATATCTACAAAAATGAGTATTGTTGGAAGACATTATATTGATCTACAATGGTTCTTTATGCCATGTCAAGAAGAACAACATGGTTACAACTATGCGGCACAAAAAGAAAGCGTGGTCTACGTAAATGGTGTAAAAACATGAGCAAAATGTAGCCGCAGTTTTAATTAGTGGCCATAAATTAAAACCCTATACATTAAATAAGAACTGTGCAAGATTCGGGCACTGTTAAGAACCGCGACGCATGAAAAGCCGTGGCCTTAACCTAGATACCTAAACCGTGGTCTATTCAAGCCACAGATGTATATAAAATGTGGCCCAAACACGAAAACCGCGGCTTATACTTTAGGCCACGACTGCATATCCCACAGTCACTTATTCGTGGCCAAAGCTTTCAACCACGGTTATTTTTCATATAACCGCGGTTTTCTGGCCGTGACGGATAACCTTTTTTTTGTAGTGGATCATCATAGGTTGCTTTAGTAGGGATCATTAAAGACTCCACCAGACACTATTTGACCTTAGTGTTGTCCCTGACATTACATATTGGTCTTATAAAAACATCTTGATCTTGATAGAACATCTTAATCATTATTTCTTCTAGATAGATGAAGGTTTCACATCATGATGTTTGATATATAGTGTTGTAACCATCGAAACCAATAAAATCAATCAACAATTGTAGATAGTTGTACCTACAAGCACATAGATCCACATTTACATCATTGTCATCTTCTTCATAAGTAACTTTAATGCATATGTGTTCTTATTTATTTGATTCTCTATTGATATTCTAGAAGATACTTCATGTTAATCTTCAAATGAACTTTTGGAAGAATCTTTGAATAAATATTTTCACAAATCTCTACACAAATCTTTGTACGAATCTTTAGTTAATGAATTTGAGGTTTCTCATATTGATTCTTCATATGTTGTTCTATCATCTTCACATGATGCTACAAAATTCTCATATGTTGGAATAAACTCTTGATATAATGATTCTTCAAAAAATATATCGGATGATGATTTCTCGAAGGATCCTCATACACAATGATCGTTCTTTCATACAATATTTCTAGTGTTCATCTTTCAACTATTTCTTCGTGTAGCTTTGAAGGTGAAGATGATGAAGATTCTTTGAAAGTTCTTGAATTTGTTTTCTTCATCTTTAAGTAGTTATATTAACTCTTAATGTTCCATGTTGATTTTCTCCTTTTTTGATTTTTCTTGAAACTCATCACAATCCTTTCTAATTTTGGAATAAAGTACTATCTGATTTTTTATACCAGTTCTTGAATCTTAGATATTTCTTAGAAACAAAGTTTTTGAAATAAATTTTAAGAATTTCAATGTTTGAGAACTATATATAAAGATGATCTTCACTTTCACTTGGTGTCTCATCTTCTTGACTAAGTATGTTAACGTTCATCCTCTCTTGATCTGCATAGATCATTTCAAGAGTGTCTCATACTTTCTTGGTAAAATTACATTTAAAAAATATAGAATTACTCTTTGGTGTTTAAAGCACTTATCATCAAGTACTTGCCTTTAAAGCTTAGTTTAACTTTTATCTTTTCATCTACAGTTCACATATTACTCGGGTTATTCAGTATTTTATTATTAACAAGATGAATAGGAACAAACATACCATTTATCACAAAATCTCATAGCTCAAAATCAATAGCTTCTATAAAGATTTTCATTCTTGGTTTCCACACGACAAACCTTTCACCATCAAATGGTGCTGGTTTGTTCATAAAAAGCTTCATATTAAAAGAATTGTTTGAAGTCATCAGACTACCTCTCGAAGACGATTAGTCTTATAATAGGAGTTAGGCTCGAATCCCACTTGTGTGACCAAGTAACTCCAAACACAAGAGAGTTGATAAATTTATTATTTGAAAATATGTGTCCAATTATAAAAACGTCGAGTTATAAAAACATTTAAGTTAATTTTACAAAACAAATAGATAATAAATAACGGAATAAGTAAACAAAAGAATAGGGATGGGATGGAGAGAAAGAATGTAGAAATGAAGAAGAGAAAGAAATATAGTGTAAAGAAAATAAAGCGATGAAAAATAAATAAAAAAGAATACGAGAACATGCATTAGAGATTTATACAAATTCGACCTAACCACTTGGTCAATTCCTATGCGTAAGAGTTTTCTCTTAAGAGTTCCACCCAAAAAAATGTGAATTTTTCATAAATTATACTCATAAATCTTCTTACAACCAACCAAATGATTTTACGATGACTAATGCCCAAATCAAACAAAAACTTTTCACTAACTGAGCTCAAAACCAAACAGAGATTTGTGCCAGGTGAATGACTTTTTCGTGTGTGGTGACTGGAATGTCAACCAATAAAAATTGTAAATGTATTTACTGTTTGAGGCTAGAAATATCAACTTCAACTTGATGATTGACCAGTCTAGTATAATGTTTGTGTAGATTTGAGAAGCTTATTATCCAATTGATATAGACTTATGCGGTAATTTGTTTCTTAGAATGAAAGAAATAGATTACAAAGATTAAATGAGTTATTGGTTGGTGTTTTGGTCAAGCGAGATAGGTACAAATTGCAAGGATTAAATATTTTTGATTTGATAAAGAAAGTAGCTATGGATTACGAAAATGAAATAGTTATTTTGATTCTTATTTTCTTTGAAACAGCTAAAATTTTATTCATTTGATATGAGACATGCCATAATCACGTACACCAGAAACTCAAAACAACAGCCTGCAACCCAAGCATTTCTAGACTGCAAATAAACTCCCCACCAACAACTAATTCTCAATAACTAAACCTGCACTTCGACAAGGCATAAACCAGAAAAATCCCTGCCAAAATTCTATCACTTTTCTACGCCCAATAACAATTTGTAATAACAATATGATTAAGAAATTAAACAACCTAGTCACTCCCAATTAAAATGCAAATATGATCATGATGTACTTTAAAACAGAACCAAAACACACAAATGCAACCAAGATATTTTGATTCTAAGTTGATTTGGTTAGGAATGAAATTTTAAATTTGTGCAATAAAGAAATCAAAAGTAAATTTGTGTAATCATTATTAATATTTTTGAGTTTTATTTTAATTAAAAATTATTTGTAATATTTAAATCAAAAGATAGTTTAGTCTAAATTTTAAAATCACATAATAACTCAATCAACATTTTCATATACTCCTCTAAAGTCAAATTAATGAAGACAGAAATGGAAGAATCAAATCAATGAAGACATAAATAAGGGCTCATGCATCAAATTTTGAATCCTTAATCAAGGATATCAATAAAAGGACATATACATTTTTATTGGCTCATTCAAACAACATTGTTTTGAAATAAAATTCTTTTTTAGAACAATCCATAACCAACAATCACATATATCTATATCAAGTGAAAATGATACAAAAGAAACCCTGTAACTTTTATCGAAATCTATATAACAGTCGGTTTATCAAAATCACAATGGAACCATGATTTTATAGTAACATTTGTTAAATTATAATTTCTTGTGCCGAAACAGATTGTTCGATAGGGGTAAGGAAGTTGTCGAATAGCCTAGTGTGTGTGTGTTAAAATACCTAATTGTCGAAGTGTTGAGAAGTTAGTCTCGACATGGATTTTTGTCTTAAACTTAATTTTGCAGTGCTAGCAGAATTAGATATTTTGGACCTTTTGCTTTTGGGCTTCGCTTAGGGAGCAAACAAGCTAAATCTATAAATAGGGAGTAACCCCTATTATTGTAATGTGATCCACTTGAATAAAATTGTAGTCTTGAGAGCAGAGAGTTACTCTGTAGAAATTCTTCTTCCCCAATTCAATTTTCTTTTCTTGTTTTCATCACCATTGTGCAACGATACAATTTTGCAACCAAGTTTGATTGATTCACTCGATTGAAGAGTGAAGAACAAGAGGGAATTTGATCGGTGTGATTGAATCTTATTCATTAAGATTGGTTCAGAATTACTCAAAGTCTTGGGTTTAATTCCAACATCTGGTATCTAGAGCAATGGCTGAACAATTCGTGGGAAGCAAAACACGATGGCGTTGAATCATTCGAACGAACATTTTTCGTCTAATATCCCAATTTGAAAGGGTCGGAATGATGAGAATTGGTGCAAACAGATGAAAGTGATTTTTTGTTGTCAAGATCTTTGGGATCTTGTGAAGGAAGTAGTAACACCACTTGTAGAAAACGTGTTGGATCAAGAAAAAACTGCATACAAAGAATTGAAGAAGAAAAATTATAAAGCTCTCTTTATAATTCATCAATGTGTTGATCCAGACAATTTCGAAAAGGCCAGTGATGTAGAATCAATGAAAGAAGTATGAGAGATCTTGGAGAAATCATTTGGAGGTGCGAAGAAGGTAAAAGAGGCGAGGTTACAAACTCAAAAGAAACGTATGAATTCCTTTAGATGGATGAAATTGAGAGCATAACTGATTTTTTTCACTAGGGTTACAAAACTGGTGAATCAAATCAAGGTATGTGGAGAAGTGTTGACATCAATATTAGTTGTTCCAAAGATCTTGAGGTCATTGGCTCCAAAGTTCTACCACGTGGTAGTAGCCATAGAAGAGACGAAAGATTTGTCAACATTAACAAAGGAAGAGCTTCAAGGGACGCTTGAATCCCATGAACAAAGAATTAATGAAAGAGCTTCAAGCAAGTCGAAATGTGATATGGCTTTGTAGGCGCAATCAGCAAGAGAAAAGAAAGGAAAAGGGAAGTAGTTCGATAACAAAAGTAGAGAAGAATACAATAATTCAACTAGTCAAAATCAGCAAGAATGAAACTTGTTGAATCAGAGAAACCCCTCAAACTAAGGCAACCAAAGAGGTGGTGGTGTAGATAGAGGAAGAGATGGTGGACGAAAACTTGACAAAAGTCAAATTCAGTGTTTTAATTGTCAGAAGTACGGTCACTACTCTAGTGATTGTCCTGAAAAACAAAAGAACCAAGACTACGATGCAAAGTTTGCAAAGCATGATGAAGAAGAGATGTTGCTGATAGTCACAACAAGAGACGAAGAAAGATTTCAGGACCAATGATACTTGGACTCAGGATACTCATCACATATGACTGGTATGAAGGATTGGTTTATCAACATAAAACCCTCAATGAAGAACATGGTGAAATTCGCGAATGACAATACTCTAGTAGCTGAAGGTATTGGTGATGTTCTGATTATGAGGAAAGAAGGAAAGAGGTCAGTAAGTTCCAATGTATTGTACATACCAGGCATGAAGAGTAATTTTCTCAGCATAGGGCAGTTGGTCTACAAGGTTTCGATCGAAAACAAGATGATAAGAGTTCTCGACTCAGGTGAAAGGTTAATCTTGAAGGAACCCATGTCTCAGAATAGAACATCCAAGATTGAAATAAATATTATAGAGCACAAGTGCGTTGTAACTGCAACTAGCGGGGATGAATGGATATGGCATTACAGACTTGCTCATCTCAACTTTAAAGACATCAAAGATCTGAAAATAAGAAATATGGTTTCAGGGTTACCAGAATTCAACATTCCAAATGAAGTATGTGAAGAATGTGTGTACGCGAAGCAGCACAAGAACAACTTCAGCAAGGATGTAGGAAGCAAGTCGAAGGGAATTCATGAAGTCATATACTCGAATGTATGTGGTCCTATCCAGGTGGATTCCTTGTGTCAAAGCAGGTTGCTCGACATGGGTAAGAAAGTTGTCGAATAGTCTAGTGTGTGTGTTGAAACACCTAGTTGTCGAAGTGTTGACAAGTTAGCTTGCTTTTGCTCATTCTGTGTTACTGGTTGAAGAAAAATAACAAGGAGAAAATGAATTAATGCATTATCGTGTGATTTATAATTAGTTTATGTTTTAGGAAATGCTTGTGTTGTGAAGGAATTTTTGCTTTAGCAGTATAATGTTAATAAATGTTTGTGTGTTTTGTGAAAGAATCTTTGCTTTGACAATATAAAGTTAATAAATTTAGAAGAATTTATGGATTTGTTAAAGAAAATGGTGAATTTGGATGTAATTAAAATGTGTGTTTTAAAAAACTTAAATTATTTATTAGTTAATTTATTTGAAAATTTAAAATCAATCAATTATTTATTTTTTTGAAATTGTCATTATTGTTTACTTGGCATCACAGTATCACAGTGTCATGTATTAAACGAAAAAGTTATATGTATAAAAGTGGAGGAAATTGTGAAATAGAGATAACAAAAAATGAGTTTTAAAATAGAGGACTAAAATTTTAAATCTATTAAAATAAAATGACCAAATGTGCTTTTAAATATTTTTTATATTTTCGATATATATATATATATATATATATATATATATATATATATATATATATATATATATATATATATATATATATATATATATATACTGAGAATGATTCTTCTTATACGAGGGTAAGAGGATGCAATATTAACCTTTAGATTAAAATGAATGGTTATGATTATATCGAATCACATGATTTTTAATTTAGTTAATTCCTAGTTGGAAAAGTAATAGTATTACTGTATATTCGTTTTTTTTAATAGGCAAATTTGAATTGAAACCATCGAGTACAAGGGGTACTCAAAACCCAGAAACAAATACAACACTCAGTTACAATAAAGCATCATTACAAAAAAACATATTAGAACACCAGTCGGTAAATCCACACAACCTAGAATATTTGTTTGCGTAACGACTCAATTCCCACGAGACAAATCTAATTTTTCCCCAACATTCCTCAAACTTCGGAGAATGCCCTTTGAAAATCGCCTCATTTCGAGCCTTCCAAATAATCCAATTAACTGCCATCCAAATGATCATACCCACGCTCCTAGTCTTCTCCTCCTTGATGGAATAATCTTTGAAAGGAAGTAAAAACAATTCCTCCACTGCAAGACCACATCCCTCCCCCAGCCAGTCTTTTATAGCTTTTCATATTCTTATACTAAAAGGGCAATGATCCAAACACTTGCAATTTATATTCAATCATTTCTCTGCAAAACACACAAAAAGAATCACTGTTGGCCAACATGATATTCCTCTTGACTAACTCATCCTTGGTAGCCAATTTGTTGATAATCCATCTCCACCCGAAAAACTTTACGTTTGACGGAACCTGACAATTCCAAATCACCTTAAGAGCTGAGCTAACCTCCTCTGAAATGGGGCTAAAGAACTTTTTACCTGCTAGCATTTTGTAAGCCGATTTAACCGTAAAACTAGCATCTTCTTCCAATATCCAATCGATCGCATCAGTAAAAACTGACTCCTACATCTCATGATCGTACCAAACCTGCAAGAAAGATTCCAACCTGTGAGCCTCTTCATCACAGAACAGACCAGCGAAAGAATCGTCCCAACGCCACACTCCTGAATCCCAATTTCTATCTTCTGTAATGCTGCAGAATTTGTTCGCAGTATTCGCAAATGAGTCTGGGAATGCCTCTCTAAGGGACTGATTCCCCGACCATCTACTGAACCAAAAGAAGCAGCTAGATCCATTTCGAACTTTTCAATTTGTAAATTCAGTAAACCAGTTGTCTTTATGATTCACCACAGAATCCATTAAAACTGAATCCCTCCACCAAATAGAGTCACTACTATTAATCACACTTCTATCATTAATGAACATTTTCACGTCAGGGTCGTGATATCTGAAATTCAAGGACCCTCTCCAAATAGCCTTCCTATCCTTCACAATTCTCCACTTCTATTTCAAGAGTAAAGATCTATTAAAAGTTTCGATATCAATAATACCAAGACTTTCTTCCTCCTTAGATTTGCATATGAAGTCCCAACCCACCAATATATAGGACGTCTATCTTCAATGCCCATCCACAAAAATTTGTTGAGAATACTTTTGATCTCATTAACAACCTTGGCTGGAGTCTTGAAAAAAGACATCGTGTACGTCGGAATTGCATTCAAGACTGAGTTGATCAAAACAACTCATCCCCCTAAAGACAGAGTTCGACTTTTCTAGGATGCCATTCTATTTCTGATGTTGTTGACAACCTCCTTCTAAACAGAGATCCTTCTAGGATTGCTCCCTATCAAAATCCCCAAAAAATTGAAAGGGAGTTTATCAGACCTACAGGAGAGAAAAGATGATGCAACATCAAAGTCCCAGTCACTGATATTGATTCCATACAAGTAACTCTTATGGAAATTAACTCTCAATCCCGAGATCATCTCAAAACTGCGAAGAATAGCCTTTATGCTCCAAAGATTATCACTACTTTTGTCCCTGAAAATGACGGTATCGTCCACGAATTGAAGAATGTCCACAGAAACCTCTTCGCTAAACCTAAATCCTTTGAAATTGCGATTAGCTACAGCCCCATCAACCATGCATGTTAAGCCATCCATAACAATGGTGAACATGAATGGAGAAAGTGGGTCTCCTTGGCGCAGACCGTTCCCCACCTTAAAATCGTTTGTAACACTTCCATTAACCAAAACCGACATTATACTATTAAACACACATGCCTCCATCCATTTAATACAGTTTAAGCCAAATCCCATTCCGCATAACAAAAATCTGAGGTCATTCCAGTTTACGTTATCGTAAGCCTTTTCGTAATCCACCTTCAGGACCAAGCAACGACTCTTGAAACATTTTACATAGTCTAAAACTTTATTGGCCAACAGAACACCATCAAAAATATTCCTTCCTAGAATAAACGCAGATTGCTTACGCGAGATGAGTTTTGCATTAACCGCTTTCAATCTCGCCGCCAACAGCTTGGCCAAAATCTTGTATAAACTACCCACAAGACAAACGGGTCTATACTAAAAAAAATCCTGAAGATTCAGAACTTTAGGAATGAGGGCTAGAAAAGACGCAGTGCGAGGTTTAGTGAGTTTCGCCTTCTTGTGGAAATCTCTCAAGAAAAGCATGACATTATCCTTTAAGAAATCACACCCTCTTTTGAAAAATTCCAAAATAATACCATCTGGCCCCGCACTCTTCTCACCATTACAATCCCAAACAGCAGCCTTTATCTCTTCTTCTGAAAACTCACTCTCCAAGAACCTTCTATCCACAACGTCCAGACTGTTGAAACGCACTCCATCAGGAACCGGTCTCTCACCATTACTCTCCTCAAAGAAATTCTCAAAGTGACTCTTAACCACAGTTTTTACCCTATTTACATCCTCCTCAACAAGGCCTTCTGCATTCTTCACTGAGATGTAATTCTTCCGTTGTCACCCCTTAATGGAATTATGAAAGAAACTAGAGTTGTTATCCCCCGCTTTCAGCCACATTTGTCTCGACTTATTCCTCAATAAATCTTCTTTCATGTCCAGCTTTCTCCACATGTCTTCTATTTTCTTGAATCTTTCCTCAACCATATTGTCAACATCTTCCCCGAACTTGTCTATCAGAGAAGAATCCAGCTTATTAATCTCATTCACATTTTTCTCCACACTCAAATCTATCCAGCCATACACATTCTTATTCCACCATTTAAGTATCTCATTCAACCTTTTCATTTTCTCACTAAGTCTGAAATCTCCCCTGCCCTCCACCTTTAACTTTAACCATTCGTCTTTAATAAAACTGTAAAAATCCAGATGTTTGAACCAACTATTCAAAAAACGGAAAGGCTTTGGACCCCAATTTAAGACATGGTTTCAAGAAGATGGGGCAATGATCTGAGATATCACGTTGTCCAATCCACTGCACATAAATATTCCACAATGAAATCAACGAATCTTATAAAAGGAAACTGTCAAGACGACTCATCGCGTTACCACTGCCATTGAACCATGTGAATATACCTCCCACACATGGAAGATCAACCAGCTGCGTTTCTTTAATAAAAATATTGAAATCCTTCGCCCCACTTCTACTACCCAATGGAACTATACCCAGTCTTTCTTCATTAAAGGAAACATAATTAAAATCCCCCCTATACACCATTCCTCCAAGACACTCTTGTGTTTCAATTTTGTGAGTCCACCTCACATTTCTCTCCTAACTTTATAATCGCAAGAAGCATAAACATTAACCAAGTTATATGTTGTTCCTTTCCAAACCACGTTGATCCCCATATAACCCACACCCCTAAAGCTTTCCTCCAAAGAATCACCATTCCTCCAGAAGCCCCTTCCGAATCCATCGACGACCACTCTACCTCCCTATTTCCCCACAAATCCCACGCACTTCGACAGTCAAACTTCTTAAATTTTGTTTCTTGCAAGAAACAAACATCAAACTTTCCAGATTGAATTAGGAAATTAAATCTCTTCCTCTTAGACATACTACCTCCTCCTCTAATATTGAAAGAGATTAAATTCATGTTTTCCTCATTGAAATCTCCTCCATCTTAGCTTTCCCTTCCTTATCCCTTCTCTCTATAACTTCTACTGACTCAACAAGATCTCCCAATTTAGAATTATACGAAATCCCCAATTTTGAGATAGTATCCCACACTACCCTACTCACCTCATGATCAAAACGTTTTGCAAATCTGTTGTTACAACACACTATATCTGAATCTGATTGAGATTCGCAACAAAGAACCGCCCCCTGAAAGATTGACCTCCTCCTCTCAAGCCTCCGCCTTTTTTGACACCTTTCCACTAGTGGCATCTTTTTTGCTCTTAGAATACAGACAAGTAAAATAAGAAGGATTGATTGTGGCTGGACTTTCCAGATCTCGGACCTCCTTCATTTTGTTGGTTTTGGGATTATCCCTCCTAACCTTCCTGCAGGCCTTATCAAAAGATGTTGGGCCCTTAAAAACACCCTTCACCAAAATAGGCCCATCAGGTTTTGAAACTAAACCAGTGGTCCCCTTCAGCTTTTCAACTACTCTATCCCTTTCAACTTCTATAGACCTTTCCAGCCTTGTATCCATCTCTAGACAAGTGTCCCAATTGACTTCTTCTGACATAACCTTTTCTTTCCCATCGCTATCATACCCAACATGTAAACAAATAGCTAAATCAGAGGCTACCTTTTTCTTAGGAGAAACCAAGGGATGTAACATCTGTGAAAAGTCATTATCATCAACCTTGTCCAAATCATCCCTAGCCTTAACCCTAACAGGTCTGAAACTTCTTTGCCCAACAACTCAGCCGCCCTTTCCCCTACCGAACCATGATCAGAAACATCATTGAAACCCGCACTAGCCAACTTGTCATGATTAACCTCATTGATATTCACTCCATCTTTAGCCTCCGTCGGTTCACCGTGGGAATTAGTAGAGATGGAGACACTACACTCTGAAGCATTATCTTCCTCCGCTGTAATCTTAGAAAGCCTTTCAACTAGTCCTTGCGCTTCTTCCATAATTTTGATTCTAAAAACCTGGTCGTTAATGTTAACATTCAATACCTCATTAATCACTGATGCACATCTAGTTTTAATCATGATTCTAGCAAGATCCAATCTCAACTCCTTGCTTGTCCATTCATCAAAGCATATCAACGAACCTAACGTAGACAATATGAATTCAAAAAATCTAGCATTCCAAACATGACAAGGCAAATCGTAGCATCTAATCCACGTAACTCTTTCTCGATCCACATATTCAGGTTTTCATCTCCTAACTTCCTTGAACCATTGGCTTAACCACACCTTACCATCTTCAATTAGTGCTTTCATTTCTCCTTCGACCAGTTCTTCCAAAAGATAATAATTGGCCTCATCGGAGTAACTTTAACAGAGAAGTATCCCTCGGAGTGAAACATCTCTTGCATTGTGTAAGCTTGACCAGAATTTTCCACCACTCCAATAAAAGCCTTATTAAATATTTTTTCTTCTTCTTCTAAAGTTGTATACTTCAATTGTATCTTGGGCTTCTCTTCATTTATGGCCATATTACTTTGCCTTCCATTACCTCTAACAGCTTCCACATAAGATAAATATTTACCCCTATCAAAGTTTCTGTCATGGTCAAAGATCCTCCTTTCTCCCATGCCAGCCTCCCTTCCCCGATCGCTCTTCCCTTCCTTGAATCTACGGCGACCGTAGAAATCCGTCTTGTCTTTCGACATGACATCTCTTCTTTGAAATTAGGGAATGTTCGCAAATATCTTCCTGCCATCCACGAAGAAGTTGTCAAGCTTCATTGCTAACAATCTATCATCCTCCACGTTGAAAAACCTCACGAAACCATATTGCTTGCCCCTTGCGTTCCTTTTCACATGTATGAAGATCTCATCAATGTCTCCCAAATGTTTAAAAGCTTCATACAAATCTCTTGCCCTGCTCCTTTCTCCAAACTCTGAAATGTAGAAGGAAGTGGATTTGGTATTTCTGTCCCTGCCACCAGAGGAAGTCCCTTCCCAATGAACATATTTCTTCCCTCTGATTTTGCCCTTGCCATTCACCTTGTTCCAACCATCATCCATAATTCTTGTTTTCCGTCTCTTTTGGTCCCTCAAGAATTCCAACGAGAGGAGAAAGTTGTTTACCGCAATAGTGTGCAATCTAGTTTATTGCTCATAGTTTATGTAGAAGATAATATTCTTCGTTAACCCTGCCTCAACTTTCAATCTTGTCTCAATTTTCAATCTTTTTTCATGAATTTTCTTCTCCCATAAATCCAAAGCATCAATCAAACCCATCCCCAATTTTCAGTCTTTTTTCCATGAATTTTCTTCTCCAACTTTAAAATTCACTCATTTAGACGTACATATATCTTATTTCCCCACCGCTAAATGTTTAAACCGTTTCTGAAGCTATAGTGTCGTTGTTGCAACGAGGAGGAAGATGAGTTGGACAGCGCATCATTGTTATTTTCTCAACAACAACAACAAGAGTTTAACAGATCAACTACAATTTCATGCCATCTTCGTTTCAACCTCAGTTTCAATGTTTTGTTTTAAAGTTTTTTTTATCAGTTGTAGATTTTTTTTTTATTTGTAGATCTGCACTTACATTTAGATGTATTGTTGCTGTATATTTATTTGTTAAAAATTATGAATATTAGACGACTAAGAGAAATAAAACTTGTCAATGACATTAGTTAAGGATTTGTACAATTGTTTGTTGGCATCTACTCTTATTATGTTTAAAGGATTGATGATGTTATTGTTTGATAGTTTATCTTCTTAATAATACTAACACAATGGTGAATGACAAAGTTAATTAGAGCTTAATAATGTTCAAAGTAGATGTGATATATATATTTTTTGTAATTATATTATGGTCCAAAATTTATTTGTATATCATATGAGATGTATAGATTCATATATCTAATTATATCGTTTTTTTAAAAGGCAATGGAATTAAGATAAGGAGAACAAGGGGTCCTCCAACCCGAATACACAAACAAAGAGAAACAAAACACAACTCAAGAACTAGCTATATAATTGAGAGGTGCAACAAACCAATCATAGAAAGAACAGGAACCTACTGCCCAAGCAAGGGAGCAAATCCACCTCCAAGACAGAAATTTGATACTATTGACAACCTCCATGACAGAAAAAATCTCTTCTCTAAATATAAAATTGTTCCTACCAATCCAAATACTCCGACACGTGAATGCCCAGATAACAGCTCCAAGATCTTTACTTGTCTTTTTCCGCACAGCTCTACCGAAATCCACAAGAGAAGAGGCGAAGTCATTTAACAAAACCACCTCAAAGCCCAGCCAACCCTCCACTTCTTTCTATATGTTTTGCGCAAACTGACAGACCAGGAACAAATGAGAAGCGGTTTCCTCCTCCCCTCCGCAGCAGCTACAAGCCAGATTCGAGTTTACGTCGAGCACCCCTCTCTTAGCTAGCTGGACTTTGGTAGCGATTCTATCCCTCATTAATCTCCATAAAAAGACCTGAATCTTCGACGGCAGCTTGGCGTTCCAAAGATAATTCAAACCAGCAGAAAAACCAGTTTCAATCTCCACCTGTTCGTGAGCCTGCTGTAACATAGCATAACAAGATGCAACAGAAAAATTATCGTCATCTGCAATATTCCAAATGAAAGAATCCTTTGACTGCACATTGAGGTCAACATAATTTAGGAGAATGCACAAATTCTCCAATTCGCAACTCAACGTCGTATGGGGCTGGATGTTAGGCATCGAACATTTCCAAATCCACCCGTGGTCACTGTTAAAATCCGCTTCTGCCACAGTAGCATACTTAAAGGAACACGCATTGAACACTAGGGGAAAATGCTTGCTTCACGCTGCAAACTCCTATCCACTGCCCGTGCCAGAAGGGTGTCTCTCTACCATTCCCCAACTTATAGCTGACAGAATCAGCAAACGAGTCTGACAAGAGAGATTTATCGAAGCCGTTCAACATTAAATCTCGTATTGAGTTGCGGTGCTACTGTCAACTATTGGAAACTTTTAGTGTTGTGATGTTGTTGTCAAATGTCTTATATATTATTTTTTTCTATGGAATATTTGTATACTACGAGAACCATATTTCTTGCTATTTTTTTATTCATGGGAGAAGAAAGATTCATGAAAAAAATTGAAAACTTGGGATTGGTTTAACGAAGATACAATAGTTTATATAATGCGTCAATAATAACATGTAAAAAATACATAGTATTAGGTTAAAATATAAATTAAAAAACAAAAAACAAATATTTTCAATTTATCATTTAAGTTGATGCCAGCATATGAAAACAAAACAAATAGCTTATTTTCAACTTCATCTATAACCATTAAAAACAGACAAATAGGTAAAATAAAAAAATAAAATAAAAACAATAAATGATCTTGTTTATGAAAGAACAAAATTGAAAAATCAAATTAATTGTTATAGAATCGATTACAGAAAATCCCAGAAAGCTTCAAAATATTGCTTCAGATAGAATCACATTTAAAAAATTCAATCACTGTAAAAATGAAAATTCAGATATATTTAGTACTTTCTTGACCGCATCTTAATTTCAGTTTCTCTTTCTTATATGTTCCTAACATGCTTTTGAGCCTTTATTAAATTTTTATGAAAACTCTTATACTTAATTTTAGGTGTTTTTGTCTATGATGTAACACGTGGCCTGAGAGATAATCGTTTGGTGTTTAATGTTTGGATTGTGATTAGTATTTATGTAAATCTAGTAATTATTTCAAAATAAACATATTTTAAGTTTGTAGATATAGTTTATATAGATCTTTATATTTGACACATAATCCGTCAATAGAACACGTTGAAATTTAATTATAAAACAGTAAATTGGATTTCCATAATTCAATACTTTCTTCTAAAATAGAATAAATTATTAATCTATAATTTTCAATTTTACTTTTTTAATAATTTTTATTATTTCAACTAATTAGTTAATTCAAGTAAAATAGTAAAATTTATGACTTAAAAAGTTATGGGAAATTAATTAATGTAATATTTTCTTGTTAAATATTAAGTATGGTCATATTAATTCTTAAAAAAAATGAAGGATAAGAGTGAATATTAAAAATAAATATTAAAATTTTAAAGTCATTAATGTAACATATTTACTTTATAAGGGTGAAAGTATAAATTAATAACTTGTTAATATTTTGTATACTAAGTTAAAAGTCAACTATTGTAATAGAAAATTTTTGTTACTTGTGCATGTTAAATGCTACCTTAAACTAATACAAGGTAAAATACACTATTAATGTAAAATACACTATTAAGTAAGCTAATACATTTTAAAATATACATCCATGTCTATGAATTGACCTCTGTCACATGTCTTTTATAGTGTACAAAATATTGATATGTTATAAACGAATACATATCATAAATTTTATTTAAAAAATAATTAAAATCAAAACTAAAATTAAAAAACAATAATGATTAAATAAGATTACGAATGTATCCAATTAAAAGGAGAACATACACGACCTGCATACTGGTGTATAATAAGAACAATGGTAGAGTTAAAAAAAATAGGTGTTTGTTTATAAAAAAATTGTTTTAAAGTCGATTATGCTCTCAACTACGCCGCCATAATCGATGTGCCACGCAATATAATTTATAATTAAAGAAAATAATTTAACAATGTAAGAATCATGCATAACAGTTTACATCCATTTATTGCTAAAAATCATTCAACTTTTAAGAATAATATAAGCTGAATTTAAATATCAAGAACATCCATCAACACATGAGTAGGTAGCTTGGACCAGCATGATTCCATGAGTCATCCTTTTATAAGATTAGCTGTTTTTTTATTAGACGGTAAGATATATTATAACTCAAAACTTGTGAATTTTAAAGAATGTAATGTTTATGACATAGGTTGTTTTAACACACAAGTAACATTTTCTAAAAAAAAAAAAGAAAACACACACACAAATAACATATTATATTAGAGTCCAATAGTGTAATCTTTCTTTTTAAAGTTTCACTTTTTCTATTATGTTATTGGTGGCGGTTCATTCAACCTAGTTAATGTTGTTTGATTGATATAACAATACCAATTTAGGTAAGTGTTTAATTGATTTAGAATAAATTAGTTAGCATCATTTATCAAACAAAAAATTAATTTTTTTTAATGAAATCAAAACAATACAAGTAAGGTGATCCTCAAGATCCAGCTCACCAATAAACTATAACAACCAAAATCTAAAAGCTAAGACATTCAAAAGTTTATGACACAGCGGAAACTATCTGAATCGAATTGTCTAATCGAACATACTATCGAAAAGCTCGGATATGCATAATGTAAACCTATGGAATAATAATGAACACAAATTGTTCAACAACGAATAATTCACGGATCAATCAAATACAAAGCTATTCGTAAAGATTATTTCCAATGAACAAAAAACAATTAAAATATTCAAAAGAAATTTATCGAACATTTTGTGTGCGATCTTTAACAATTGAAAATTCAATTTGTTTTGTTGATGTTTAAAAGTCAATCACAATCAAAGTGGTTGTGATTATATCAACAACAACACTTTAAAAGATAATTGAAAAACAATTTTCGATCGAATTGATCAAACAACTATGAACTCGATAATTTGTAAGAACATTAATTAAAGAAATAGAGAGATAGATAGATAGAGAGAGAGAGAGAGAGAGAGAGAGAGAGAGAGAGACACGCAAAGATTTGTTTAGGCAGTTTCCCAACCGGCCTCGCTATGGGTACGTCTGCCCTCAATCCAAAATCGAATTGAGATACTTGCAATTAACCTTATCTTTGCAAAAACATTTATACAAGAGATGAAGAACTCTAACCCCACATACCATATGGTTTGTTGTTGATTCTACCCCCTCTAAACCCTTGATCAAAGCCACCAACAATGCTGCTACAATCCACCTGTTCTTAACTACTTGCTTGCAAGACCTCCATATCTTCAAGGTTTTTGCTCGATCGGATTAATCCCTAACACGCACTTGTTGAAACCAAGATTCCCGAACACGATTCATTGTCTCGCGCTACTCTCTTGCAAGGAAACCACTTTGTCCCAAGGCCTTCACTCGGTCGAATCCGTGTTAGCGTGATCTTGTCCAAAACCTTCAAATCATAATGATCTTGAAGGAAAACCCCACCTTGGTTTTCTTATTTGAAACACACAAAGATCCCAACCTAATATTCCCGGTTACACCAACCTAATTGGACGTTATCAACCCTAATCTAGATGGTCACCCAATCAAAAAAATGATTATGTGTAGTTTGATTGTGTGTATGCATAGAAGAGAGGTTCAAGATGATGGGAAAACTTTGTGATTCTAGTTTCGTTTAGATTTTACACTTGTACCTTGCTAGAAAAAGGTGAATGTATGAGTATATATATGTGTGGGTGGGAATAGGCAAAAAGAATTTAAGAAAAATAAGATGCAAAACAAAAATTAAGTTTTTGAGAGCTACAAGTCGGCCTATGAAAGCAATAGATCAGCCTGTCAAGGTACACAAGTCGACCTAAGTGAGGTGACCTATGGACAGAGCCCATAGGCTTTAATATTGATACATGGAGGTCGACCTGTACAAGCTATGTGTCGACCTATACTGAAGAAAAAGCTTCTATAGGTCGACCTGAACTCGTATGTGTCGGCCTACGCAACAATGTTCACACATAAAACTTTGTATCCATCCGAAGGCTAAAATGATAAATGCACATCTAAACTTTGGTTGATACCGTCCAATATACAAAAACGCTTACACATTCTCCTAGTTTTGACATTATTTAAAACATGGCTAGATGGAAGAATGCACTCACATATGTGATGCCTTACATTAAGTTTGGTTCATAATCTATTTACAATGATATATATTTACAGTATTATCACCTATAGCATTGGTGCTATGAGTATTACCAAAGCAGTAAGACTTCATATACTTCCAACTCTTATAGACAGTCTTAGAGAATGCAAACTTGAGAAATTGAGCTCTCCACCCTTTTCCTTTACATCTACTTATGAACTAATTAAGTTCCTCATGCCAGTCAAATGGAGAGCGTCGAATTTGCAGCCATGTTAACACATGGGTTCAAATAACCTTTATTTCTTCACACTCAATATTTCTACTCTTAGATGACTCCAAAATCCTCTTGCTACAAATCTTATCAACTTTGATATGTCCTCTTCAAATGGATTCAGGAACAACTACGAGTAACAAATATAATATGTTTTTAGGCAATCGTCTAGAACATGAGAAGAAAAGCAAACACACACCAAATTAGCAACAAGCGTGACACATAGTATATTATACAAAACTATCTAGTGCTGACACTTCTGAACAATGATGGGTCCAGTGCCTAACAAGTTCCAATATCCAACACTAACATATATGGATGTGTTCAATTTATTAATTTCTTAAACAAATAAACCAAAAAGAGAGAAGGAGAAAACAAATACACCACAACAAATTTGCAGGTGATGTATCAAATCACAATACCTAACAAAAGAATGGTTTAAAGGCCAAACAATCGAAACAAAAGACACTTCTACGAAATATCTATCTTTACATATAAATTACATTATTATATGTTGTCTAAGATTTGTCATCATTTTATGAAGGAACCTAAATTTTAAAAATAAACATAAGTTTGTTAAGTTGAAATGACAGTGAGTTTGGTAGAATAAGATTATAACAGTGCAATTTTGGCAAAATCGCTATGATTTCAAACATGAACTATTAAGATCAAGTTATGAACTAGGATAACAAGTATACAACATGTAACCCTACTTTCCTAATATTTAAAAGGAAAATGCATAAAAAAATATATTGAATTGTATTCCTTTTGTCGAAGCAGGTTGTCGACAGAAGTAAACAAATGTCGAAATATATATATGTGGCGAATTAGATTAGTTGTTGAAATGGTGGTTTAGCTTTATTTGTTTTGATTAGCTAAGCTATTTAAGTTAGTTAGGGTTTGTTTGGTGTGCAAGCAAACTCAACCTATAAATAGGGAGGTACCCTATTATTGATTTCAACTTGTAATATAACATAGAAGTGCAGTTACACAGTTGAATAGAGAATCTCAGTTTGAGAGCAGAGAGAAAGCTCCGCAGAAACAAGTTCTTCTTTTTCCTTGTCTCGTTGAAACCTTAAACTTTTCTTCCCCAAATTAAATTTTCTTTTCTTCCTTCAATAATCATTGTGCAGTAGAATTATCTTGCAACCAAGGTTGGTTGATTCACTCGAGTGAAGGGTGAAGAACAAAAGGAGTAATCATTCAAAAAGATTGATTCTTATTCATCAAAATTTGGTTCAAAACCATCTAGTTTTGGTGAAATTCTTGAGTGGAAATTAAAATTTCCAACATCTGGTATTAGATCACTGACTGAAAGATTCGTGGGAAGAAAAATGCGATGATGATGAATCTTTCGATCAGAAAATTTCCAGTAAGTCTCCCAATTTTGAAGGGTCAGAATTATGAGAACTAGTGTAAACAGATGAAGGTTGTTTTCTAATGCCAAGATTTTTGGGATCTTGTGAAGGAAGGAGTAACACCGCTTTGCAGAAAATGTGACAGATGAAGAGAAAGCTGCATACAAAGAAATGAAGAAGAAAGATTATAAAGCTCTCTTTATAATTCATTAATGTGTTAATCTAGATAATTTTAAAAAGGCCAGTGATGTAGAATCCGCAAAAAAAGCATGGGATGTCTTGGATAAATCGTTTGGAGGAGCAGAAAAGGTGAAAGAGACGAGGTTACAAACTCACAAATGAATGTATGAATTACTTCAGATGGAAGAAAATAAAAGCATAACTGATTTTTTCACTAGGGTTACAAAACTGCTGAATCAAATCAAGGTATGTGGAAAAGTGTTGAAATCAAGATCATTTGTTGCAAAGATCTTGAGGCCATTGGCTCCAAATTTCAACCACATGGTAGTAGCCATAGAAAAGTCGAAAGATTTGTCAACATTGACAAAGGAAGATCTTCAAGGGACACTTGAATCTAAAGAAAAAAGAATGGCTGAAAGAGCTGCAAGCAAGTCGAAGAGTGGTGTGGATTTGCAAGCGCAATCAGCAAGATAAAAGAAAGGTAAAGGGAAGTAGTTCGACAACAAAGGTAGAGGAAGTTAAAAAAATTCGACTGGTCGAAGTCAGCAAGAAGGAGGTTGGTCGAATCAGGGAAAGTCCTTATACCAAAGCAACCAAAGCAACCAAAGAGGTGGTGCTGCAGGTTGAGGAAGAGGTGGTGGTCGAAAACCTGACAAAAGTCAAATTCACTATTTCAACTATTAGAAGTATGGTCACTACTCTAGTGATTGTCCTAAAAAATAAAAGAATCAAGATAATGATGCAAAGTTGGCAAAGCATGAAGAAGAAGAGATGTTTTGATGGTCACAACAAAAGATGAAGAAAGATTTCAGGACCAATGGTACTTGGACTCAAAATACTCATCACACATAACTGGTAGGAAAGATTGGTTTATCAACATAAAACCCTCAATAAAGAACATGGTAAATTTTGCAAATGACAATACTCTAGCAGTTGAAGGTATTGGTGATGTTCTAATTATGAGGAAATATGGCAAAAAGTTAGTAATTTCCAATGTATTGTACATACCAGGCATGAAAAATAATTTGCTCAGCATATGGTCGTTGTTCAAAAAGAACTAGAAAATGTCGATTAAAGACAAGATTATGAGAGTTCTCGACTCAGGTGGAAGGTTAATATTGAAGGCTCCCGTGTCTCATAATAGAACCTTTAGGATTGAGCTTAATGTGATAGAGCAAAAATGCATTGCAACTGCAGCTATTAGGGATGAATGAATATGGCATTATAGACCTAGCCATCTCAACTTCAAAGACATCAGAGATCTGAAGAGAAGACCTATGGTTTCAGGATTACCAGAAATTGACATTCCAAACGAAGTGTGTGAGGAATGTGTGCAGGCAAAGCAGCACAATAACAACTTCAGCAAGGATGCAAGAAGCAAGTCAAAGGCAATACTTGAAGTCATATACTTTGATGTGTGCGAACATATCCAGGTGGATTCGATTGGAGGTAACAGATACTTTGTCACATTCATAGATGATTTCTGTCAAAAACTGTGGACTTACCTGATCAAGAAGAAAAGTGAAGTGATCGAGGTATTTTCCAAGTTTAAATCTATGGTTGAAAGACAAAGTGGTCGAAAGCTCAAGATTTTAAGGACTAGCGATGGAGAAGAATATGTGTTGAAAGACTTCGACACATTATGTGAGAAAGAAGGGATTTTGCTTGAGGTGGCGCCACCCTACATTCCACAACAAAGTGGAACTGATGAAAGGAAGAATAAAACCATAATGAATATGGTGAGAAGTATGTTAAAAGGAAAGTATCTGCCCAATGAATTATGGGGAAAGTTGTATCAGCTACAACATACATCTTGAACAAATGTCTGATGAAGAAGCTAGAAGGAATTATGCCAAAAGAAAGTTGGTCTGGTGTCAAGCCTAACATGAGTCATTTGAAGGTATTTGGATCTAATGCACATAGACATGTTCCATATCAGTTAAGAAGAAAACTTGATGACTAATTGAGTGAGATGATCCTAATAGAATATTATTCGATTGGAGGTTACAAGTTGTTCAACCTAGTGAATAAGCAAGTAGTGATCAATAGAGATGTGATCATAGATAAGCTTAAGGAATGGGGTTGGACTGAAAATGTAGAGAAAGATTCAGTGAGAATCTTATGTTAAGAATCAACAAATAAAGTCGAAAGAGAAGTTCGATAAGAAGAATCCAGGAGTCAAGCAAGCCAGAGAAGACCTCAAAGAACAAGACACGTGTCTGCAAGGTTGCAAGAATGTGTAATTACATCAGATGATGTGGTCGATGATGAAGGTGAGCTAGTACACCATACTTTTTGTGCAGATGTTGAACCAGTTAATGTAGCTGAGGCATTGAAGGAATCAAAGTGGATAAAAGAAATGAATGAGGAATTGAAGTCCATCAAAGTCAACAATACATGGTCACTTATCGAATTGCATCAAGGCAAGAAGGAAATCGATGTGAAGTTGGTATACAAGGTTAAGTTGAATTCCAAAGGAAAAGTAACTTGACGCAAGGCAGTGCTTGTGGCGAAAGGTTTTCTTTGGAAAGAAAGAATCGACTTTAACAAAGATTTTACACCTGTTGCAAGGATCAAAATAATCTGGTTGGTTGTTGGTCTAGAAAACATGAATAACCGGCACATTTGTCAGATGGATGTGAAATTTTCATTCCTAAATGGTCCCTTAGATGAAGAAGTTTATGTTGCACAACTAGTTGGGTTTGTGAAACAAGGCGAAGAAAGCAAGGTATACTCGCTACATAAGACCCTGTATGGACTTAAGCAAGCTCCAAGAGCTTAGAATAAGAAGATAGATAGCTTTCTAAGGGAGAAGGAATTTGTGAAGTGAACAAATGAGAATGAAGTATATGTAAGAAGTAGAAATAGTGAATTGCTTATACTATGTCTCTATGTCGATGAGCTGTTGATAATAGGAAGTTATAAGAGGGAGATCGAAGACTTCAAACATGACTTAAGTGAGGAGTTTGAAATAGAAAACTTGGGAAACCTATCATATTTCCTTGGCATCGAATTCCATAAGAGTAGTACAATATTAATGATGCATCAAAGAAGATATGCAGGCAAAATACTCAAGAGATTTGAGATGCATGATTGAAACCCAACTTTGACTCCAAGTGAACCCAGATTGCAACTATCGAAAGACACAAATGAAGATGATGTTGATCTAATATAGTACATAAGACTCATTGGATCACTTGGATACTTTTGTCACACAAGGCTTGATCTAGCATACAGTGTAGTTATGTTTAGCAGATAAATGCAGAAGCCAAATGTATCACATCTAGAAGCGACGAAGAGGATACTAAGGTATCTGAAAGGAACTCTCGACTATGGCATTTTTTTTCCTGCAACTGATGAAGGAAAAGAATGCAAACTAGTGTGTTACATCGACTCAAGCTGGTGTAGTGATGTTGAAGATAGAAAATCCATAGTTGGCAATGTGTTTATGCTAGGTGGTGCACCAGTTACTTAGAACTCAAGAAAAGAACCAGTAGTGGCATTGTCATCGTGTGAAAGAGAGTACATAAATGCTTATCTCTATGCGTGTCCAGCAACGTGGACGGTGAATCTGGTCGAAGAAATTATAGGGAAGGATCATGGAGAATTTACCATGAAAATTGACAACATGTCTTCTATCAATCTGGAAAAGGATCTGATAGCATATGGACGAAGCAATAAGCACATCGAAATGGGGTTCCAATATCTTCGATAGCAAGTGGCAAAAGCGAAGCTGAACTTGGAACACTGCAGAATTGAGAATCAGATTGCATACATCATGACGAAATGAGTGCAGGTCGAAGTGTTCAAGAAACTAAGGCCTATGATGAATTTAGATAGCTTAGACACAATGAATTAAGTGGTGGGTTGAATTGTTATTTCTTATGTCGAAGCAGGTTGCTCGACAGAAGTAAGGAAATGTCGAAATGCCTATGTGTGTCGAATTAGATTAGCTGTCAAAATGTTGACTTAGCTTTATTTGTTTTGGTTAGCTGAGTTAGTTAGGTTTGCCTGGTGTGCAAGCAAACTGAACCTATAAATAGAGAGATACCCTATTATTGATTGTAACTTGTAATATAACATAGAAGTGCAGTTACACAATTGAATAGAGAATCTTAGTTGGAGAGCAGAGAGAAAGCTCTGCATAAACATTCTCTTCATTTTCTCATTGAAACCCTAAACTTTTCTTCCTCAAATTCAATTTTTTTTCTTCCTTCAATAATCATTGTGCAGCAGAATTATCTTGCAATCAAGTTTGGTTAATTCAGTTGAGTGAAGAGTGAAGAATAAGAGGGATAATCAATCAAAAGATTGATTCTTATTCATCAAAATTTGATTCAGAATTCATCTAGTTTTTGTGAAATTCTTGAGCGGAAATTTGGCGAATTTCCAACAAAATGTACATTACATACAATTAAATTATTAATAGGTGACTGCAATATGTAATAAACTAATATAATAAAGTGACTTATATGCTAGCAACTATAATAAATATATAAGAACAACTGAAAATTTACTAAAACTCGGTCAATGATCAATAATCTCATAATCTCAACACAAAACAGAATACATTTACAAATTGAAAATGAACAAGTATTCACTCCTCAGATTTTTCTATAAACAAATGTTTGACTTTCTTATAAATTCTTATAAGGACTAAAATTGCTATTATGGTAAGAAGGGAATACATGGAATTATATAAAATTGATACACTCTCTCGTTCTTTCTTCACAATTTTACAAAGAAGGATAAAAGTGTGGGACCTACTGCTATTTGCTCTATCTTTTCTGTTTCTTGCGTGCACCAAACAAGTGAACTGTCACATTTCTCTCTCTCGTCAATAAATCACACGTACCAAACACAATATAAGTGAGAAATATAAAGCAACAACCTTTTTCTTTCTTAAACTCAGACGGATAGGGTATCCGAGGTTCAAAATTTGTTACTTGGCCCGTCCATTCAAAACCTCCCTCAACCCGCTTAAGTAATCTGTTAGGCCCACTAAGTCGTTTGAACCCGTCCAATATCATTTTTTTGTTTAAGTCGGATTGGGTCGGGCATTCTGTTTTTGTCTAGCTTTAACGATATGTAGTTAGTTACAAGAGAGAGGCTACAATAAATTGAAAAATAATCGGTTAGAAAACTTTTGACTATCTCTTCTTATCTTTCTCTTGCTCAAAAGTCAAACATCTATAGAAAGATATTCTATAATGGGTAAGAAATTATTCGATCACATAGAACTTTCGGTTTGATCATTTCTTTAAATTTGTGAAATTTATGTACGTTAATAAGGTGTCTAATACATGTTTAATGATCTGATTTGCAACTTGTTGGGTAATTTGTAATACTAGAAATTAGATTATGTTTAAAATAGAAATCATTCATATTAAGGAGTGAGGCGAAGAAATTAAGAGAATAACTTGGCTTACCTCTCAAGCAAGAAATCTGCTACTCTATATCACAAATATTATGATTGGGTGGACATGTCTTTACTCTATTTATACGAATTATAACTTGTATTTTTCTTCCATCTTCTATAATGGGTTGGAGTATTCTTTATACTCTTCATTAATGTTATTTTGCTTATATAAAAAATAACTACCCACAATAACGTAAATTTGAAAAAGAAATAACTTAATCTAATTCTCCAAAATTCTACTTTTTTCTTTATTCATCCATCGTGTTGTTTGTTCATTTGATCCATTTTCAGATTCCACTACAACTTCACTCTTGATTTATTCTTCTGTTTATTCTCCGTTTCTTGCATAATAACTCAATATTTTAACTTTCAATTTGTCTAATCGCTTGATTCAATATTTTTTTTTATTCTTTTGGGTAATTAGATGATGCACTCTATGTTGTACCACTCTTGGTGGCTATTTGTACCATGTTTATTTGTATATGTGTTCTGGACTGGACCAATGGCTAGACATGACCCAATCCGATTCTGCTCCAAAACGGCCCAAATTGCCTAAGTCCAATCCACAGAGGGGCAAAAATTACCTTTCTGCCCCTCCAACCGGGCAAGGAATGCAACATTCCTCCCCGGTATCACTGGCCGTTACGCACGAGTGAACTACTCCCCGAACAGCTGTGGGCAGGTGCCCAGAACCATGCCTATGCCCGACATAACGGCTAGTTTTGGGCACCCTGCCCGACATAACTGCTAGTTTGGGTAGTTACCCATTCTTTGGCGAAAACGGTTATTTCGCCCCGAAAATAGGACTGTTGGCCACGCGCTGGGGGCTCTATATAAACCCTCTCGCTTGAGAGGGTCAGGTATCCAATATTCACCCTAAGAACTCATACTTTGTACTTGCCCCGTTTCTCTGACCCTTTCTTACTTGAGCGTCGGAGTACCTTGCAGGTACACCCCCTCCTCTCCATACGACCAGCATCCCTGACGCACTTGGTGGCCCAATTATACAGGATCTGATCCAGCCTTCACGATCAGTGGCGCCGTCTATGGGAACCATTGTTCTCCCCATCTTTCTTTCCTCAGAATCCGAAGATCAAAACAATTCTCAAACATCATCACGATCATGGCCTCCCAAGATCGCACCAAGGATGCTCTCCAAACCACCATCCTCCCCGTCAACAAATCTTACGTTGACGGCCAGTCATCTCTCCTCCGAGATACCCGTTTTCTCAGGGACGGAGCCACCGCTTCTCCTTCCCCTACCCATGCTGATCGCAACAACGATCAACCTTCACTTGACGTCCATCCCGTTCCTGTTCCGCCCAACGCCGACCCGACCGTGGCAGCCCTCCTGGAGGCGATCAACAAAACCAACACCCTGATCTTGCAGTAAAACGAGAGGATCGAGGCGTTAGAAGAGTCCAAACGTCCAAGACCCCCTCCTCCGCGGAGGAACCAGCGACGATCAAGAAGCCCGCAGCCCCGGAGAGACATCGACCGAAGACTGCGCCAAGAGCTTGATTCTCGCGCAGCCCGGAAGCGCGACCAGATCTCCCCGCGCGACCAGCACGCTCACAACCACAAGAGGACTCAAAGGAATGAGCAATCTCCGCCGGTCAGGTCTAAAGGACGGGACCACTCACCTTCTCCGCGAAGGAATCGCTCCCCTTCTCCCCGGAGGAACCGCCGCCGCGAGGATCCCGTTCGGTCCCCATATACACCAGTTCTAGCAGCGACGACGAGCCTCGCGGCCCGTTGTCCCAGGAGATCTTGGCTACCCGTCTCCCAAATGTCTTAGAGAAACCCCCATCTTTGGGCACGTACGACGGAACCACGGACCCCGACGAGCACATCGAGAACATCGATGCGCTGTTAGACTACCGCGACGTACAAGGTGCCATCAAATGCCGACTGTTCCCGACCACGCTCCGCAAGGGAGCGATGACATGGTACAAGCAACTGCCTGAGGAGTCTATTACCTCGTGGAGACAACTGGGCAGGATATTCTCACGGCACTTCACAGCATCTCGCCGCCACCCCAAGACCCAGGCCTCCCTTGGGGCCATAATCCAAGGAAAAAACAAACCTCTCCGCGCATATATCGAGAGGTTCAACAAGGAAGCTGTACAAGTCCCTACTACGGACGAAATGAAGAAGTTTCTGCTCGAACAAGGGCTTCGCCCAGGCTCCGAGTTTTCTAAAGCCATTGGCCTCGTACCACCGAGGAACTTAGACGCCCTCCTCCTCAAAGCCCAATCACATATTCAGTACGAAGAGAAGGTTGCGGCCAGCAACGTCTGAGCATCACGACATCAGGAGAATGCTCAAGCATCCAGAGGAGAGGAAGCTTCGACATCTCGTCGGGGCGAAAGGAGGCGCGAGGACCGTCCTCGTGACTCCCGTGACAACAAGGGACCCTCCGGGCGGTTCCATGACTACACCCCCTGACCGTCTCCAGGGAAAAGATATTGTCTGAATGCGCCAATTCGGAGTTTAAGCAGGCAGGTGTCTGGTTCCCCAAGCAACTGCCGAACAGGCCAAACGTGGACAAATCAAAATACTGCTGTTTCCACAAGAGTCACGACTACACTACAGAAGACTGCATCCATCTGAAGGATGCCATTGAGATACTGATCAGGGACGGCCACCTGAAACAGTTCGCGAAGCAAAAGGACACTCCTCGGCAGGACGCCCAGGAGTCCAAGAAGATAGAAGAGGAAGTACCCTCCTCGGAAGACGCCAATATACAGGTCGCTATGTCCGTATCGCGACCCGAGGACTTCTACGACCCAGACGGGCTCAGCGCCCTTGCTTATTTCGCGGCCCACAGCCCGTGGGAGACATTTCCCTCCGCCATGGTCATCTCTGGCAGGGGTTTCAACAAAGTCACTGTGGGCTCCGTGAAACGAAAGTTCGAGCACCTGATCAACACAAGCTCCAACAAGGTGACCACGCTTGAACAGGCCCAGAAGGGCTCCGTCCCCATCTCTTTCTACCGGGAGGAGCTCCTCGGGGATTCCCCGAACTCAAGCATACCTTTGCTCGTCAGAGCCCGGATGGCGAACTTCGACGTTCGCAGGATACTCGTCGACCAGGGCAGATCGGTCGACATCATGTACTCCCAGCTGTTCTCAACACTTCAGCTAGACGAATCACACCTTACCCCCTATGTAGGGTCCGATTTGCAGGGGTTCAACGGGTCAGTGACCAAGCCCCGGGGATACGTCGAACTGATCGTGACCTTCAGATCAACTGAGACTTCCAGATCCATCAAGGTGCAATTTCTGGTAATCGACTGCCTGTCGCTTTACCAGTGCATTTTCGGAAGGCCAACTCTGGCCGAGTTGGTAGCGGTGCCCTCAACAGTCCACCTGAAGATGAAGTATTACACTTCAAAGGGAATGGTCACCACCCTCCACGGCGACATCAAAGCTGCACGACGGTGTTTCGAGGCAGCTACAAAGGGGCTCAACACCATTGCATCCAAGCCGAACGCGTCGGGAAAGCCAGCATTGCCAAGCAGCTCCGAGGAAGCCAAGCCTCTGCCCCATGTCGACTCCATCAACCTCAACAGTCGCTTCCCCGAAGAAGACCAACCGGAGGAACGAGTAGCTTCTGCCAACCCATCTACATCGTCCAGCAGCAGCTCCTATCCAATGCGCCTTATCCCGGATGGCAACTTCGAGATCGTTCTATTCGGTGAAGACCCCCAACGGGGAGTAAAGATCGGAGCGGACCTGCCCGACATTGCGAGGAAGCAGCTCAAAGCATGCCTCTGGGAGAATGTCGACCTCTTGGCGTAGAGCGCCGCCGAAATGCCAGGCTTGGATCCATTCGTCGCCTGTCACCAGCTGACAATCGACCCGGCCGTCAAGGCCGTAGCACAACGTAGGAGAAAGCAGTCTCTGGAGAAAACGGAGGCTGCTGAAAAAGCTGTAAAGGACCTCCTCAAGGCCAAATTTATTTCGGAGGCCAAGTACACCACTTGGCTGTCCAACGTTGTACTAGTTAAAAAACCTAATGGAAAATGGCGCATGTGCATTGATTACACCGATCTTAATAAGGCATGCCCGAAGGATGCCTACCCCCTCCCCAATATTGATAAACTCGTTGATAATTCTGCTGGTTTTAAACTTTTATTTTTCATGGACGCCTACTCGGGCTATAATCAAATTCCGATGGCAATGTCCGACAAAGAATATACGGCCTTCATGACCAAATCGGGAAATTATTACTGCAACGTAATGCCCTTCGGCCTAAAGAACACTGGAGCAACGTACCAACGAATGATGAACAAAGTATTCTGGGCAGAAATAGGCGTCCTGCTCGAAGTCTACATGGACGACATGATCGTAAAATCCCACGAGGAAACCGATCATACTGCCCATTTGAGGAAGGTCTTCGAACAGGCCAGGAAATACAAAATGCGTTTTAATCCGGAGAAGTGCACATTCGGTGTCCGGGCAGGCAAATTCCTTGGCTTCTACTTGATGGAACGAGGAATCGAAGCCAATCCCGACAAATTCCCGGCGTTCTTCGAGTTTCCTACGCCCAGGTCCAAAAAATCCATCCAGTCCCTCAACGGGATGCTCGCATCACTATCTCGTTTCGTGGCTAAGTCCGCCCAGCACGCCCTACTATTCTTCAAACTCCTCCGCAAAGAGGCAGCATTCGAATGGACCGAGGAGTGCGACAAGGCCCTTCTCCATCTAAAATGAGCACTCTCAGAGCCACCGGTCCTCTCTCGCCCGGACAATGGCAAAACATTGTACCTGTACCTCACCGTAGCAACCGAAGCAGTGAGCGCCACTCTCATCCGCGAGACACCTGACGGGCAGAAGCCCATATATTTCACGAGCAAAGCGCTACAAGGACCAGAGTTAAGATACCAACAGATAGAGAAGGTGGCACTGGCCCTCATCAACGCATCCAGAAGATTAAGACACAACTTCCTGGCTCACACGATCGTGATTCGAACAGATCAACCCATAAAGAAGCTGCTCGGACGACCAGATATGGACGGCCGAATGCTCAAATGGTCATTAGAACTGTCCGAATTTGACATCCAATACGAAAGCAGAAAAGCCCTCAAGGCCCAAGCTCTGGGTGACTTCGTCGCAGAAATGACATTCGCAGACTCCCCCGCAAGCGAAGTGCGCAAATGGACCATTTTCGTTGACGGTGCCTCAAGCTCGGCGGGGAGCGGCGCGGGCATCATACTGGAAAGTGACAAAGGAATCGTCGTCAAAGTATCATTCACCCTGTCCTTCCCAACCTCCAACAACCAGGCTGAATACGAGGCCTTCCTCACTGGGCTACGCTTGGCCAAAGACCTGGGCGCAGAAGAAGTCGTCATTTGCACGGATTCACAACTCGTGGCCCTCTAGGTCCGGGGGGAATATCAGGCCAAAAATGACAACCTGGCCGAATACTTGACCCTGGTCAAGAAGGAGATGGCGAAGTTCACAACAGTGGAAGTAAAACACGTTCCCCGCGAACATAACGTGCGAGCAGACGTGCTATCCAAACTAGCCAGCACAAAGAAGAAAGGCGGAAACAAATCCGTCATACAGGAAGTACTCCCTCGACCCAACATCGAGAAAGTTTCCCCGACACTCGACATGCAGGTGATCGGCGACAACAACTGCTGGATGACCCCTGTCTACAACTATCTCGCCAAAAACAAACTTTCGTCCGACCCAAATGAGACCAGCACAGTCGGGCGAAGAGCCTGCTCTTACGTCTTGGTCGAAGATAAACTCTACAGACGGGGATTCTCTATTCCACTGCTCAAATGCGTCGAGGAAGAGATGGTCGGCACATCCTGTGCGAAATCCACGAAGGAATTAACGCCCAACATCTCGGATGAAGGTCGCTTGCCCGGAAGGCCCTCCGAGCAGGATACTATTGGTCGACCATACAACACGACGCGAAAGAACACGTGAAGAAATGCGATAAATGCCAACGACACGGGGACATGCACCTAGCTCCTCCTAACGAGCTCAAGGCTATGTCCTCCCCGTGGCCATTCGCATGGTGGGGCCTAGACATCCTAGGACCCTTCGTGGTAGGATCGAGTCAGAACAAATACCTAATAGTGGGCGTAGACTATTTCACAAAATAGATAGAAGCGGAAGCTCTAGCCAAAATAACTGCCCTCAACATCCTGCGTTTCTACAAACGGAACATCCTTGCATGCTTCGGTATCCCCCAAGCTATAGTAACGGACAATGGGACGCAATTCACGGATAGGAAGTTCCAAGACTTCATCGCCCAACTGGGCACGAAGCAACACTTCGTATCCGTAGAGCACCCTTAAACAAACGGACAGGCTGAAGCAGCCAACCGAGTCATCCTTCGAGGCCTCAAGCGAAGGCTGGATGAAACAAAGAAGGCATGGGTCGAGGAATTGCATAGCGTACTATGGGCATACCGCACAACTCCACACTCAACGACCGGGGAAACACCTTTCCGCCTTGCATACGGGACCGAGGCTGTAATTCCCATCGAAGTTCACGTGCCCTCTAGGCGGACAGGGTCGCCCCTAGACGAGGAGATGAACGACAAGTCATTGAGAGAAGAGATCGACCTCGTTGAGGAAATCCGAACCGGGGCAGCCCTCCGCGAAGCCTCACTGAAACAAAAAATTACCATCAGGCACAACGCCAAGGTGATACGACGAGAGTTCAACGTGGGAAGCCTTGTTCTAAGAAGAAACCACAAAGACTCTCGCGAAGGTAAACTAGCAGCCAACTGGGAAGGACCCTATCGCGTCCGAGCAAAAACGGAAAATGGGGCCTACTACCTAGAACATCTCACCGGGGAAGAACTTGCTCAACCGTGGAACGCTGAAAAGCTAAAACAATACTACAGCTAAATTCTCGGTTCGACCCGTCGCAACGACGAACGTCAGCTACCGACCACTATGCACGCCTAGGTACAAGCGTCGCATACGAATAAAGCAGAACCTCGCTCAGTAACGAGGTGGGTAACTGCTCGACAGCGGTCTTCGATCGAGCATCGCTGTCGTCAAAGTACCATGACTAGAAGAACCCCAGCTCGCGATGGGACGTTCACGCCGCGAACTCAGGCCTCAAACGCGACCTGAGCTCCGCACCCCCGCCAGGATATTCCCCGTCCGTTTGACCAGTTCCCCTCACTGCTGAACACATCTACAACAAGCAATCCCCCTAAAATATTTGTGCAAGTCAAACATTCCCGATCACAGGCAGATACACATTCATAACAAGCATGAGTACAACACTTAGCAAAAAAATAAAAACAAGTGAATTCATGCAGATAACAGAATCGAACATATAATAACTTAACATAATAAGTGGCCACAAGGACCACGATTATACTAAGTTACATCAAACGGGGGCCACGCCCCTCAAAAATAAATTACAACAATACTCGGCACGCAGGCCGGACAGATTACAACAACATAAAAAACATAAACTCCTCACTCATCCACATGCTCGACAGGCTCGGACTGAGGCCCCTGGTCCTCCGCGGGCTGATCCTCGTTATTCCCTTCAAGGAGAGCATCCGGCATGACGATCCGGCCATCCTTAACGTGCACCAGATAGTGGGTGCCCTCGACAGAAAAGTCAAGCTCAGGGTTCACCACCCGCAGTTGAGCCACGGTGTTCCCGAAAGACTCCTCCGCGATGACAATACCATCATCCTCGGCCGTCAGCAAACGGACAACCAGCTCAGATCTCGTCTTTAATTCCTTCACATCTTCCAGCTCATCATCACTCAGGGAATTGGCCGCCCTCAGCCGCTGGACCAGCTCCTCGACAACTTTCTTCTCCGCCGCCAGCGTGGAGTTCTCCTTCTTCAACCGAACCATCTCCTCCTCGGCCTTCTTCCAAGCATCTTCGACAACCTTAGCTTCTTCTCTGAGGGACGCCATGGAAGCCCGAGCAGCGGTAAGTTCGGCCTCTATTGCAGAGTCCCCTTCGGCGTAAACGGCCGCCATCTCCAGCATCCTAACCAAAGCTGAAGCGTCCTGAGCCACCAGCGCCCTCTTGCTCGGGCGATTCATGCTTTCCAAGCGAAGAGACTCCGCCCGAGGCACAATCAGAGAGTTCCCCTCGAAGAATTTCCTGTCAAGGATACAAGGAGGAAGCTCGAACTTCCCTTTATCAGGTACCCGAGTGAGATCTACAGCATCCGTAATTCTTGGCCGCTTGGATCAACCGGTCAAAGGAAGAGGAGACCCCCGGGGAGCAGGAGGAGGAGAGGAAGAGGTCCCCGCAGCAGTCTGCACCAGAAGAGGAGCACGAGCACCAGTAAACCGAGACTTCGGAGGAGCCGCTCCGGCCGTGTTTCTCGCAAGAGCATTCCTCACAACCCGGTCATGAGCCTGAGGCATCTCACCTGCACAAACAAAATACAAGCACGTTAGATATGAGGAAAAGAAATAACGCAAACAAAGCTAAATAACTAAGACTACCCAGCAGCTTCTCGGCGTCCTCGGGAGTCTTGCACTCCAGCAGTGCCTTAATATTGATAAATCGACGCTCAACCCTCTGACTCCCGTCTTCCTCGAAGACCAGATTACCCTTGCTCGTCCAGCACTCAGCAAGCCGGAAGGAGTTGACCCACTTCATCAGCACCTCATACGCCACGGTGTCCTGCCTGCGTAGCTCACTCGGTTGGAGAACATAGTCACTGGGCTTCTTGACAAAATGATCGGGTGCCCAATGGATGAGGAACTTATAAATTCTCCGCCCGATAAACCTCCCCTCTTCGTCGCGTAGGTCGTTCCCATCCTCACCCACCTCAATCTCCCAGACGTATGTACTGTCTTGGGCAGCTTCGGACAGGGGCTCGACAACATAATAACGCTCCTTGAACGTCCGTATTGACTCCGAGAAGGGCTTAAACAACTTGTGGGGCTGCTTCAAAGACACCCAACCATACTTCCTCCCCGATAGCTGCCTTTGAAGATGGAAGACGGTGAAGAACAGAGGGAGAGTAGCTCCTATGGAAAGATGCTCGCATACCAGCTCGAACGCCCGAATGAAGGCCAGCGAGTTAGGATGCAGCTGCGTGGGGGCCAATTTTAAATGTACGAACACTGACTCTTGGAAATAAGAGAACGACAACCTCAAGCCCAGCTCCTTAAAGGCATATTCATACATCGTGAAATGGTCCCTGAAGTTCGTGCAGACCCGTTCAAGTGCGTCAGGAATGCTGGTCGTATGGAGAGGAGAGGGTGTACATGCAAGGTACTCCGACGCTCAAGTAAGAAAGGGTCAGAGAAAAGGGGCAAGTACAAAGTATGAGTTCTTAGGGTGAATATTGGATACTGACCCTCTCAAGCGAGAGGGTTTATATAGAGCCCCCGGCGCGTGGGCAACGGTCATATTTTCGAGGTGAAATAAGCGTTTTCTCCAAAGAATAGGTAACTACCCAAACTAGTCGTTATGTCGGGCAGGGTGTCCAAAACTAGCCGTTATGTCGGGCATAAGCATGGTTCCGGGCACCTGCCCACAGCTGTTCGGGGAGTAGTTATCTCATGCGTAACGAGCAGTGATACCGGGGAGGAATGTTGCATTCCTTGCCCGGTTGGAGGGGCAGAAAGGTAATTTTTGCCCCTCTGTGGATTGGACTTAGGCAATTTGAGTCGCTCTGGAGCAGAAGCGGATTGGGCCATGTCTAGCCATTGGTCCAGTCCAGAACAGGAGCCCCCCAAGTCGTTGCTCCCGAGCATGGGAGTGATGACTTAAGGGCAGTTCGTTGCTCCGGGGAGCTAGCATGGAGCCGTCATTTGAAGACGAGGAGGATTGTCTCAATGCACTTGTGACCCCTGGTGTCCGTGAGATTCGTGGTCGTGACATTGTTGCCCGGTGTTCGGGGAGACTAATGGTCAGACAGAATTGGAAACGTTGGGATGCCACGTGTGCCTAGAGCTCTGTGTAGCAGTTACTAGGCAATGATGGCTAGTGGATAGCCATCATGGCCTACGAGCGCGTGTTCGCACGTGCCCCTTTGTATAAAAAGGGGAAAATCATTCCATTTGGAACTTTTTGCTCTGATTTCTCTCTGTTTCCTTCAGCATTCTTGCCCGTAACCGTCGTCTGCCTACTTCGACCACCGCCTCAAGCTTCGAGCAGCTACTTTCGTCTACTTAAATCAAGTAAGTTTTCTGATACCTTGCTTGTTTTACTCCCTTTTGTTGTCGATGGTAGGTTGCATGTGGTTAGGGCTAGGTTTAGAGGACGAAATGGGTGAGTTTCCGGCAATTATTGGTGGCGGACAGTGGTTGTGCCATTTTTCTACCTCTGACATGTCGCCGGAGTTAGTAGTATGTTTTAGTGAGGAGGGTGGTTCACGGCGATGTTACGACATCTATGCATGTGTGACCGCCGTGTCTATTCATCTTCTGAGTGGGTGATGAGTTTTCCGGTAGAACATTCCCAGATTTCGGTGAAGCTTTGCGATTTTCGGCGAAGTTTCAAACGGAAACTGGGTATGAGTGCGGGGAAGCTCCTCGCTCAGGGATGATTAGTTTCGAGCGTCTCCTCGCGGGGAGGTGTCAGCTTTTCCTTTGATGTTAGGGGTTAGGCCGGGGACGTTGTCCTCAGCCTTTTGCGCGCCCTTTCACTTGACTTAGCGGTGGAAGGGTGAATTTGATTTGTTGTCGAATTCACTTTATTCTCTGCTTTTCAGGTGATCGTAATGGCGACGGGGTCAGATAGGAAGGTTATCATAGATACGTCAGAGGAGGAAACAGGATCCGAGGATAATAGTAGCTCGACGGCCACGAGTTCGACGGCTTCGTGTTCTCCCAGCGATGTCGGGGAGGAATAGGAGAAGGATGACATGGACGAGGACGTCGTCGTGGATTTTGCCGAGGAATGGGAGGTGGCCGAACCCGCTGAGCATGTGTCTTCCTTTGCGAGGTATTTGGGGGATGTTTTTACGGAGGTTGGACTGGAGGGAGGGTGGAAGGTGCACTTCCCTTCCGTGGATAAACGGGTCTGCACGAACTTCGGGGACCGTTTCATGATGTATGAATATGCCTTTAAGGAGCTGGGCTTGAGTTTGTCATTCACTGATTTCCAGCAGTCAGTGTTCGTGCATTTGAAATTGGCCCCCACGCAGCTGCATCCTAACTCGCTGGCCTTCATCCGGGCGTTCGAGCTGGTATGCGAGCATCTTTCCATAGGGGTTACTCTCCCTCTGTACTTCACCGTCTTCCATCTTCAAAGGCAGCTATCGGGGAGGAAGTATGGTTGGGTGTCTTTAAAGCAGCCCCGCAAGTTGTTTAAGCCCTTCTCGGAGTCAATACAGACGTTCAAGGAGCGTTATTATGTTGTCAAGCCCCTGTCCGAAGCTGCCCAGGACAATACATACATCTGGGAGATTGAGGTGGGCGAGGATGGGAACGACCTGCACGACGAAGAGGGGAGGTTTATCGGGCGGAAAATTTATAAGTTCCCCATCCATTGGGCACCCGATCATTTTGTCAAGAAGCCCAGTGACTATGTTCTCCAATCGAGTGAGCTACGCGGGCAGGACGCCGTGGCGTACGAGGTGCTGGTGAAGTGGGTCAACTCCTTCCGGCTTGCTGAGTGCTGGACGAGCAAGGGTAATCCGGTCTTTGAGGAAGATGGGAGTCAGAGGGTTGAGCGTCGATTTATTAATATTAAGGCACTGCTGAAGTGCAAGACTCCCGAGGACGCCGAGAAGCTGCTGGGTAGTCTTAGTTATTTAGCTTTGTTTGCGTTATTTCTTTTCCTCGTATCTAACGTGCTCGTATTTTATTTGTGCAGGTGAGATGTGTAACGCTCGGTTATTTAATTAATTATTTAATTAAATATCTTCGTATTATTTGTTTGATTTGTGTTGGTTGTCGAAATGTTGTGTTGAGTGGCGATGTCGATGTTAGTTGAATTAATTTAATTGATTTAAGTTGTGTTGGCATTAGTTGGATTGAGTAATTAAACTGATTAAATGATAAATATAGTATTAGAAATAATACTAGATTATATTATTTGGGCTTTGATAATTAGAAGTAGTAATAGTGGGGGTGTAGAAATGAGGCCCAATAAGATAAATGGAATAATAGTGTTATATCATTAGGTATTTAGAATTATGAGAAGGAAAAGAAAGTAGCAGTAAGAGAACAAGAACGTGGATGTTACAGAGAAGAGGAACAAGGGTTTGAAGGAGGATACAGAGAGGCTGCGAGAACGAGAATCCAATCGGAGTTTTAGAACAACCTTCAATCCAAGGTAAGGGTGGGGTTCTGACTCTATAACAGGGTAGTTGATGAATAATATGTGGGATTTGGGTTCGTATAAAATAGTCACTGTGTGCGAATTGTGTCGGAGAATATACCAATTTTCTGTTGTTTTCGTATCGGGTTATTATCTCTGTTTCGGTGAACAAATTCATGTTGCTATAACCATATGTGTTGTTTTGGGTCTGTGGTAGGATTTGATTGGAATAGATTAAAAAAATGGGGGGGATGGCGCAAGCCACCCCTGTGTGTGGATTAATGGTGGCGCAAGCCGCCAGTGGTTGGTAATTAAGGGTGGCGCAAGCCACATGAGATAATGGTGGCGCAAGCCACCTGGGTCTTATGTTAAGGGTGGCGCAAGCCACCTCTACCCGTGTGCGTGTGGAAGTGGCTTTAGAGGTACATGTGTATCAGAAAACATATATTATTGATAATAATATGTTAGTAACAGTAGATTAACAGAAAAGCAGAATTAGCGAATTATTAACAAGAAAATACTGCAGTCACGATAACAGGTAATATTTGTAGTATCAGTAACAGTGATACCTTAGTAGAAGGATAATTAAAGCAGAATAGTGATTAAACATAGCAGGACTTGTTGTATAATAACAGTACCAGAATAGTCTTAATAAAAATTAAAGCAGAGTAGAAACTTTAGTAATTATAGCTGAAGAATAATTAACCGGTTTTAGTAACACTGTCCGGATAATTTCGAGTAATTGTTGGTAACATAATTTGGATGATATGGATTGTGGTGTAAATTGACAGTAGTATTGTTGTGGTTAATTATGAAGTTGCAGGTGTGAATTTTGTTGCATTGCCTTTAATTTTTGGCAAGAATTAAGTTGTAGACTTAGTCCCAAAGTTGAATTGTGATTTTAATTAGGGTTGTAGTTGCTGTTATGTTCATAATGTTGTTGAATGCATAGCATATCAAGTTGGAGCTGATGCTCGGTAAGTTGGCCTGGATTGGCAAATTAAGTTGAAGGCTTACGCCTTGTTGATGCCTCTATTAATTGGCAGATTTTTAAGTTGGGAGTTTTGCTCCAATGGTACCATATGCATGTGCATATTTTTAAGTCGCATTCCATGTTGCATAAATTGTTGTTGTGTGGTTGTTTGAGGTTGATGATAATGTTGTGAAGTGGTGATTTTATATAATCTGAACTAATATATTACTTATCATATACCCGATTATATTGTTTGATATCTCACCCCTTCTGTGGTTGGTGATGGTTTATACGCCATCCTGCAGGTAATTTAGAGTGAAGGCTGTCTACCTTCATTAGTTCGAGTCGGTGTCGTCGCTCTGATACGTAACACTCGGGGGGGATGAACGCATGTTTCCTTTATTGTTGATTTTATTATTGTTGCTGAATTTTTAAGTTGTTTTCGTTAAAGACTTTCTGTTTTGAAGTTGTTTATGTGAACAAAGATGGTATATTATCAAAGTTGAATTTTTGTGAATCCGCTGCGTAGTAATGACAATTGTTTTATTTTAAAGACTGAGCAGGTTGTTATCGGTTCATCCGAAATCATGTGTTATGTATCTATTTTCCAGGTGAATAATTGTGGTTGTTTTTAAGTAGAAAGTGTAACATTCCATATGTACGTTGAAAATTTGTAAATCTAATTTTATATTATTCGATGGGTAGAAATGGGGTGTTACATTAGTGGTATCTGAGCAGGTCGGTCCATCCGGCCAAGTTGTCGAGTCGTAGTTTGTTTGACAATCGAGTATTGTTAACTTGTTCTAACCTTTGTTTATGTTGTAGTGATAAGTTGAGATGGCTGGAAGGAACGATGTTCGAATTGCTGTTGCGTTGGAAGCAATGGCTCAGGCTTTGTAGAATTAGCCGAACGCTGACGAGAATGGTGGATCTCACAGTTTGGCAACTTTTCAGAGGGTGAATTCGCCTACCTTCAAGGGCAAGTATGTTCCTGATGGAGCGTTGGATTGGTTGAAAGAGATGGAGAGAATCTTCCATGTGATGGACTGCACTATAGCGCAGAAGGTTCGATATGGGACTCACATGCTAGCAGTCGAGGCTGATGACTGGTGGCTAGAGACTCGTCAGAGGTTGGAAGCTGCAGGTGAAGGTATCACTTGGGCTGTGTTTCGAAGGAAGTGCTTGAGGAAGTATTATCCAGAGGATGTTCATGGTAAGAAGGAAATCGAGTTTCCCGAGCTGAAGCAAGGAAGTATGTCAGTTACGGAATATACTGCAAAGTTTGTTGAGTTGGCTAAATTTTATCCACACTATAACGGGGATACTGCTGAGTTTTCAAAATGCATCAAGTTTGAGAGTGGGTTGCGCCCAGAGATCAAGAAGGCAATTGGATATCAAAAGATTCGTGTCTTCTCTAATTTGATTGATAGTTGCAGAATTTATGAAGAGGATAACAATGCTCATTATAAGATCATTAATGAGAGGAAGAGCAAGCACCAACAGAATCGTGGCAAGCCTTATGATGCTCCAGCTGGAAAAGGTAAACAGAAAGTGGCTGGTGGTAAGAGGACTAGTGGGGGAGATGCTCCTGCTGGCATAACTTGTTTCAAATGTGGGAAACCTGGTCATAAGAGTAATGTGTGTACTGCTGAGGTGAAGAGGTGTTTTCGCTGTGGTAAGACTGGGCATGCTATATCTGAGTGCAAGCATAAAGAGATGATCTGTTTCAACTGTGGTGAAGAAGGACACATTGGTAGTCAGTGTCAGAAACCAAAGAAGGCGCAAACCGGTGGGAAAGTGTTCACTTTGGCTGGGACTCAGACAACTACTGAGGACAGACTCGTCAGAGGTACATGTTTTATTAATAGTACTCCTTTAATCAATATGATTAATACTGGTGCTACTCATTGTTTTATTACTGCTAAATATGTTGAAAGATTGGGCCTTATGTTGTCTTCCATGAAAGGAGAAATGGTCGTCGAGATTCCAGCTAAGGGATCGGTGACTACTTCTCTTGTGTGTTTAAAGTGTCCTTTGACGATATTCGACAGAGACTTTACTGTTAATTTGGTGTGTTTGCCGTTAACTGGGATGGATGTAATCTTGGGAATGAACTGGTTAGAATATAACTATGTTCATATCAATTGTTATAACAAGTCAGTGAGATTTTCTACTCTTGAAGAGGAAGAAGCTGGTTTGTTGTCTTTTAGGCAGTTACAGCCGTTGATGCAAGAAGGAGCTCAGATGTTCTCAGTGATGGCGTCGCTATCTATTGAGAGTCAAGCTGTAATTGAGGAGTTGCAAGTGGTGCGTGAATTTCCTGAAATTTTCCCTGATGAAATTTTTGATGTACCGCCAGAAAGAGAAGTGGAATTTGCAATTGACCTTGTACCTGGTACCAGACCTGTTTCTATGGCACCATACAAGATGTCTGCATCTGAATTGTCAGAATTAAAGAAACAATTAGAGGATTTGCTTGAAAAGAAGTTTGTGAGGCCAAGTGTATCGCCGTGGGGAGCTCCAGTGTTGTTAGTAAAGAAGAAAGATGGAAGTATGAGGCTCTGTGTTGATTATATACAATTAAATAAAGTGACGATTAAGAACAAGTATCCGCTTCAGAGAATAGATGACTTGATGGATCAATTGGTAGGTGCTCGTGTGTTTAGCAAGATTGATTTGAGGCCGGGCTATCATCAGATTAAAGTGAAAGATGAAGATATTCAGAAGATGGCCTTCAGAACGCATTATGGACATTATGAGTATTCGGTGATGCCTTTCGGTGTTACTAATGCGCCGGGAGTATTCATGGAGTACATGAACTGTATCTTTCATACTTATTTGGATCGGTTTGTGGTGGTGTTCATTGATGATATATTAATTTACTCTAAATCGGAAACAGAGCATGCAGAACACTTAAGACTAGTATTGCAAGTTTTGAAAGAGAAGAAGTTATATGCAAAGCTGTCTAAATGTGAATTTTGGTTAAAGGAGGTTAGTTTTCTCGATCATGTCATTTCAGGTAGTGGCATTGCTGTGGATCCGTCTAAAGTAGATGTTGTGTTGCAATGGGAAACTCCAAGGTCGACTACCGAGATTAGAAACTTTTTGGGACTAGCCGGTTATTACCGAAGGTTTATCGAAGGATTTTCTAAGTTAGCACTTCCGTTGACTAAGTTGACTTGTAAAGGTAAAGCTTTTGTGTGGGACATTCAATGTGAAGAAAGTTTTACGGAGTTGAAGAAGAGATTGACATCGGCTCCGGTTTTGACATTACCTAATCCAGGAGAACCTTTTGTGGTGTATTGTGATGCTTCTAAGATGGGTTTAGGAGGTGCGCTTATGCAGAATGATAAGGTAGTTGCTTATGCGTCGAGGCAGTTGAGAACTCATGAAAAGAACTATCCTACGCATGATTTAGAACTTGCTGTAGTCGTTTTTGTACTGAAGATTTCGAGGCATTATCTTTATGGTTCTAGATTTGAAGTGTTTAGTGACCATAAGAGTTTAAAGTATTTATTTGACCAGAAGGAATTGAATATGAGACAACGAAGATGGTTGGAATTATTAAAAGATTATGATTTCGGTTTGAACTATCATCCAGGCAAAGCTAATGTTGTGGCTGATGCCTTAAGTCGAAAAACTTTGCATATGTCGGCGATGATGGTTAAAGAATTGGAATTAATTGAGCAGTTCAGAGATATGACCTTAGTTTGCGAAGTGACGTCGCAGAGTGTGATGTTGGGAATGCTGAAGATTAACAATGTGTTGCGGTGAAAATCGGATAACAAGCTATTAATTAACCTGCATCATTTTCTTTTACAACCGACTTTGATTTATCCAAAGGAAAGGTTCAAGATCGTTAGAAAAACCTAAAGGGAAAGATCTAAGGTTCGGGGGTTGGTTACGCCTAAGGAAGGTATTAGCACCCTAAACATCCGTAGTACTCTACGGGAACCTCTTGTTAAATGTTATCTTATGTTTGCTAAAGGTTCTGTGCTAAAGGTTAAAACCCTAGGGGTTAGTATCTAAGTATACTCGATAAAGCATCACACTTTACGCCTACGTATCCTCGGGAATAGAATCAGAGTACGCATAGTTCTACTTCTACTGAATGATTGACTATGGTCAATATTCAGAGGGGAAATGAGTACAAGCTCATTGTAGAGTTCAAGAACTCTCTAAGTCTAGTTGAAATGAACCTATGTTGAAGTTTAGTCAGTAGGGAAAGTGATCAATTCATTAGGGTGAATATCACTAAGAGTGTAAGAACTCTCTCCTAAAGCTAGTTATGGTTTCTATGGCTCTGATGAGGCCAAGAAACAAGTTTCCTTCCTAAGAGGTTACTTAGGTTAAGATGGGGGACTATGACTTTAAGAGTCAACACTATTCACCTTCCTTTGGAATAGGGGGAAAAACAGTTGATAATAACAATAAATAAGACATGATAAAAGATAGGACATTGATATAATAGATAAAACAACATAAGCATGAGGATGGCAATATGTTTATGACAAAGATATGTATAAGATGAACATGATTAAAAGAATACATCCACATGCTTCAATCTTTAGGAAGACAAACATATAGGAATGATATACAAGAACACATCAATATGCTTCAATCTTTAGGAAGACAAACATAGAGAATGTTTAAGGATGACATTTAAAGAAGGATAATATTCATATAAAAGTCAAGCATATGGCCAATCAACATGGATATATTATCTTAAGAATTGAACAAATCAATTTAATAAAATAATATTTCAAGATCCACAAAAATGCTCATAGATGATATTAATAAACCAACAATTGATAATTAATTGACAAGACAATTAACAAATTAACAATTACAACACACAAGGTAATTAAAAATTAACCATACATGGATAATTAATCATTTAGAAATTAACTATTAACCAAAACTCATAATCAAGACACAAATGGATAATTTAAGAGTTAATGACATGATTAAAAATAATAAATAGCACCATTAGAATTAGCAAAGTAATTCAAGATACAATTGATAATTTCAAAAATTAACAACATGAAACAATCAACAATTAACTATAATTAAATATAATTAACAATTAACAATGAATTAACAATTATGAAATATATTAATTAATCACATGAAATTAAAATGAGACTAAAATTAAACATCAAACAAACATGATAAAATAGAAAAAGAATTTAAAAAAACGTAGGGGGGGTGAGAGTAAATTGGATCAGTTAAAAACAAAGGAAAATAATGGGCCAGACAGGTAGGGGTGTGGGAAGCAGCATTGGACGCAAGGCCCAGGTTGGAAAAAAGAAAGGGCAAGGCAAAAAAGAAATAAAATGGCCAAAAGGTTGATCCGCTGGATCGAACCTAGGAAATTGTGGTGAAAGGCGAAATGGCAAGGCAATGGTGAACCGTTGGGACGGCAGATACATTCGTTCATAAACACGCAACCATAAATATATAAACCAACAAAAGCATGGAAAATGTAATAAAACAACACACGCAGTGCATGGGGAGTGTATCGTGTGGTATAATTGGCATGTGACAGTTAAAACACTAACAGACAAACATGAAGCCAACAACCAACTATGAGCTGCGCATGGCAAGAATGAAATCAAACTGCTATCATTAATAATCAAACAAAAGGTGCACGCATGGAAAAAAGATGAACAACATGCAGACGTTTTAACGTGTTTCAAACCAAACAACAACACTCAACTACTCAACTTCTAATCCTTCTAACTCTACCAAAACTTAACCAAATAACACGAAGTAAAGCACCAAACTGGAGCATTTTAAGCATAGAATAAGATGCTGTTATTACTTGAACAAGATATTGGTCAATCACATCAGCAGTAAGCAAATAAAACCAGGGTCCAAAATGAAAATCAGTTAGTTAAAAAAAGTGATGAATCCAATCTGCTTCAGATTTTAATTAACATGTTTGTTTCAAAAATCATCAATCAGCATGTTATATGATAACCAAAACTCTTGCAAACATTAAGAGCTACAAAACTTGCATGAGTTGGAAATAAAAACTGATACAGTCAGTACATTCTCAAACCATCAGTTCAACATTAGACATGGCAGAGGTATAAAGACATGAAATGAAGCATGATAACATGAGAACAAAACTTCATTCAAAATACCCTAGCATGATATGACTGCATATAGTGTTTCAGACAAATTAAACTTCAATGTAGAGGCAACAACATTAAACAAGTGTAAACCAAAATTACATCAACATGTTATTATGAGCAAACAATCCGAATGGTTTAAATGAACTCGTGTGTGAGCAAGGTATTGGTGAGCAGAAGGCAAAAGTATCCAATTTTTAAAAATGATATCCTAGTAAAACAAACTATGTTCCATTCACAAAGACTAAACCGTGACAACTTGAAAAACATATTCCATGAACAAACTAAACCAGCATGAACATTCAGACAGCATCCAAAGCATAAACAAGTTTAGAGATAGTATCAAACAAGACTTGGCATGCTTCTAAGTCAATCACACATATAATGAGCATCACTTTGGTTCTAGACTTCAGTTATAAAAAAAACAAAACCTAACAACATACTTCCACATAGCATCATCACAACATAAAATGAAACAGGATAAAACATGTAACATTAACATTTCTTGACCACAAACTTGTAACTACAACAGCCAATACATTATTCAACGCATACTACAAGTAGCAGGAGCACGAGATCGTATCACAAAGGATCATGCATATATATTACAAACAGGGGTAACAATAGTATCCAAAAATGTGTACATGTAAGTTCAGACCTAGATATAAAAGAGATGACATTAGGCTTCAATATCATAGTCAACACAGCATTCTCTTTAGCTCAAACAAATACATCCTCCATAAAAAAACAACAGCATGTAAATAAGGGCTACTACACACTATGATTCAAAATGATATATTTGGTGCTCATGATAGATTATGACATGCACACGGGTGATACCTTGAACAAAAGATCAACATGTTTAAATGATGCATAAGAGCAAAAACATCACAACAGAATACAACATATATCACATGAGTTCAAAAAACAAGATCTTGGTACTCAAAAACCAAAACCAAACAGTCTCTAACATTAGATGAGAGATAGCATTCATAACAAACATTTAAAGTAAAACAGCATGTATCAAAGAACAAATATATTAGCATTTAACCAAACAAACTTCATGACAAAGCTAGTAAACATGTTTCTAAAACAAACTCGATACATGATATTTAACACTAGGGCAGCCATAGAGTTTTCTCAAACTCATCATGCAGTTCACATATGATATATGGCAAGCATCTTGAACGTAAAAGAATAAACATAGATGGTGTAACATGGATATAATAGTTATCATGGCATGCTGAACGTGGTAAATAAAAGTTTGAAGGACCTATATCTTTTCCACGTGAGTTGTAAGAACTTTCTCCTTCTCCCAGCTAGCTCCTCGTTCTCTTTCAGAAGACAAATCTTAGAGTGTTTTTTTAGTGTTGTTGTTGGTGATTGTGTGTTTTGAGGGGTAGTGTTCTACCTCCCCCCCCCCCCCCCCCCCCCCCCCAGAAGTGAAAACCAATCTTGTTTTATAGTAGCAGCATGGTATGGCCAAGGAACTCCAACAGCTAATTGCTTTTTCAAGAGAAAACGTGACAGAGTTGGATACTACCTCATAGCCTTTCCACCCCATCTACCTTGAGCCCAGCGATATTTGAAATGGTTGCTTAAACTAGGGTTCAAGTCAGAGTAAGGACCATGAGTTGCAACACAAGGGTCAGTTTACATGATGGTTCATTCCTTTATTTCTTATGTCAAAATGTGAAGTACAAGGGACATGATATATTTGGTAGTTTTTCACGGGTTTGTGGGAAATGAGAAATATTGGAAGTGATGGAGAAAAAAAAAATATCCGTTGGAGTGTACTTGGTGAGAGATGGCACTTTTAGCATGATTTAGAAAAGGAGAAACGGGTTTTTCTTGTGGTGCAAAAAGAAACAAAGCTCATGAGATAATATCCAAAACCTTTGGACAAAACAAACAAAGTTCATGTAGCTTGGAGATGTACGGATAGATTAACAAGCCACACACATGTCACGTGAATCCTTGGAGAATGGCTTAAAGCTTTCGGGCAGATGTTGTGTACTAGAAAAAACGTGCCTCTCACTTTGGCATATAACTAAACCTTCTATTATTATAATTTAGAAAGAAATAAATTAACAACAATATAAGTGAATTTAGTTTTTTAGGAAAATTGACATAATTAAATGAAAATAAATTTAGGCAAAATGATTAAAAATTGGTTATTGAAATAGAATTTGAAAAAAAGAATAAATGATTTTTAGGAAAAGATTAGGTTTAGAAAATAAACATTTAGAACAAAATTAGTGAATAGTTATTTGATATTGGTTTAGAAATGATAATGATAAATTGAGGATGAAAAATATAAGCCAAAGAGAGGGTGATGGAAATATCTGAGAGAATCGTTTGATCCCAATGCTCTGCCCATAACCCTAGTTAATCACTTCTTGTATCTCCTGAGAACAAGACTTAATTCACAGATAAAGCAAACAAAACTGATAAAAAGGGTTAGCTATGCAATATGCTGGACCTAAGATGCACAAGAGCTAGATGACATCTAAGGGTAAAAATTTAGGGTACAACACAATGATTTTCTGGACAGTATCAAGGGAGCTCAGAAGTTAGACGTGAAACTGGTAGATTCGATGGTTGGGATCGATCAGTCCGAGAATGATGATTTCAAGTTAGATGCCTATGGTGTGTTGAGATTTCGTAATCGCATTTTGTTGCGGTGAAAATCGGATAACAATCTATTAATTAACTTGCATCATATTTCTTTTACAACCGACTTTGATTTATCCAAAGGAAAGGTTCAAGATCGTTAGAAAAACCTAAAGGGGGAAAGATCTAAGGTTCGGGGGTTGGTTACGCCTAGGGAAGGTATTAGCACCCTAAACGTCCGTAGTACTCTACGGGAACCTCTTGTTAAATGTTATCTTATGTTTGCTAAAGGTTCTGTGCTAAAGGTTGAAACCCTAGGGGTTAGTATCTAAGTATACTCGATAAGGCATTGCACCCTACGCCTACGTATCCTCGGGAATAGAATCAGAGTATGCGTAGTTCTACTTCTACTGAATGATTGACTATGGTCAATATTCAGAGGGGAAATGAGTACAAGCTCATTGTAGAGTTTAAGAACTCTCTAAATCTAGTTGTAATGGTCCTATATTATGTTTTAGTCAGTAAGGGAAAGTGATAAATTCATTAGGATGAATATCACTAAGAGTTTAAGAACTCTCTCCTAAGGCTAGTTATAATTTCTATGGCTCTGATGAGGCCAAGAAATAAGGTTTCTCCTAAGAGGTTACTAAGGTTAAGGTGGGGGCTATGACTTTAGGAGTCAATATTAATCACCTTCCTTTGGAATGGGGGGAAAGATAATAGTTGTAGAATAATATAACAATAGATAAAGACATGATAAAAGATAAAACATTTATACAATATGATGAGATAAAAGCAACACAAGCATAAGGATGGCAAGATGCTTCATGATAAAGTATGGATAAGATGAACATGATTATTATAAGGACATATCAATATGTTTCAATCTTAAGGAAGACAAACATATAGAATACTCACAAAGATAAAGAGAATGATATTAATTAAGGATGATGGTTTAAAGAAGAATAAAATTTGCATTAAAGTCAAATATAAGATAAGTCAAACATGGATGAATTAGTCCAAGACCTAAATAAACCACTAGTGAAATAACACTCATAAGATCAACAAAAGATGCTCATAAATAAATGTTAATAATTAATCCAAGGTGATAAACAAATAACAATTAACAACACCATTAAAATTAACAATACAATTAAGAACATATTGATAATTAAAATTAAAGATTAACAATTAAAATACAAATTGATTAACAATTACCAATTAAAATGCAAATTGACAATTTGAAATTTAAAGGTTAACACAACAATTAACAATTAACATACATAGCAATTAATTAATTAGAAACACAACACAAATTAATTAATGATAATCACATAAATAATTAAGGAACAAACTATAAAATTAAATAAATATTTTTTGGAGTTTTTGAATAAAGAAAAAAAAAAGGTTTTTCTAAGAAGAAAAAGAAAATGATTAAAGCCGAAAATAAAAAGAAAAGGATAAGCGCATGAGGGGGTGTATGAGCAGTTTAGGCTAGTTTTAAAAATGCAAAGGAGTTTGAAATGGGCCAGAAGTGGGGGTGGCAGTAGCAAAATAGGGCGCAAGGCCCAGGAGAGGAAAAAGAGAACCAGGCGAAATAAGAAAAAAAGCAAAAAGGGTTGATCCAAGGATCGAACCCAGGCGTGGTAGGTGAATAGCAATGATATGTGCATGTGTGTGGCCGTTGGGACGGCGTGTTTCGTCCGGTAAATGTACGCTTGCATTAATATATAAATCAAAACAAGCCATGAAAATATTAAATAAAAAGAATTCACGCGCACATACATGTTCAGATGGTATAGTAACGTTATCAATTGGTCATGGTTCTTTAAAACACAACAAGACAAAATCAACTAGCATCCAATCAAAAAACGCGCATGGATATGAAACATGCAGCAACACATATACCATCGTGCTTTCCATTTGAAGCAACATACAAACAACATCAACTTAAATCACACAATATGATCACACAGCTAATACATTACATATAAATAAAGCTTGCACACGATATACAACAGATGATTTTCATTGCAATCTTCTGAATGCAAATATGCTGCATTTTAAAGCTTCAAAACACCACTTATGACAGCAGCACAGTATCACAGTACATATATTCACCATGATACACAACATTATACAAAGATCATATTACACAGACACATCCTATCTTAGCACTAAAAAAAACACTCGCCCAACAACACAATACGCTCAAATGTAACATTTCATCATTACAGTTGACAATTTACATAGTACAGTAACTACATGGATTAACAACACAGTGCACACGAACAACACTGTAACTACACATACAAAATAAATAGCAACAACAACAATCAACACGACACAAATGCACACACATCATATGGTATGCACAACAACAACTTTTAATAACAAAAGCACAATATTATAACGAACATAGCACACAGATTCAAAATGACAACATTGCACAACTCATGGCACACAACAGGTTTGCACAACTACTTTGCATCTAATACCAGTACAGCTCACATACTCAACTCATTTTATGGAAGCATGTTATTACTTTGCTGACTTTAGACAGATATCACATGATAATAATATGAATATATGATCATGGCATATCGAATATGGAGGGAAAAGGGTGAGAGTTACCTCTGTTTGCAGTGTGTAGTTTTACCGTTGAGCTGCGGACGTCGTGACCGTCAACCTCTTATGTGCTAGCTGCTGTTGGTGGTTCTTGAATGAAAAAAAGATATGGAGCTATGAGTTGATGGACACACTTCAGTTTCTTAGTGATGATGGAGGTTCTATTTTGTGTTGTGGATTATTGTGGTATTGTCTTGATGTATTGATGGTTCTCATATTTATTGTTGGTATGTGATTTTTCTTGCGTGTTGATGGTTGTTGTGTTGATATTGATGTGGGGATCGTTGTTGGTTCTGATTGTGTTGGTGTTTCTAGAGGTAGTGTTCTACCTGTCCCCCTTGATATTGAAAACCAATCTCTTTTTAAAGTAGTAACAGCATGGTATGGCCTCCAAACTCAGTGGGTAACGACTCTCTCCACACACCATGCCCCTCCGTTTCATCTTGAGCCCCGTGAGCTTTTGAAATGGTTACTTGTTGTGCGCCCTCAGTCAGAGGAAAAGTTCATGAACCAATATGTTATAGCATCAAAAACACTTTACACGATGGTCCTAGCTTGTTTGCAGCATGGTTTCAACTTTAACAAGTACAAGAGGGTTGTATTTTGGAGATTTTTCTTGCACGGTTTTGTTGGTAAAGCAACGTTGGAATTTGATGAGAAAGGTCAGTACAATGTACTTGATAAAAGGTGTTCAGACTTTGGTTCAAGTTGTGATCCAAAGTGAAGCATGACTTGGCATGAAATGAACAAAGTCGTGGACCTCTATCACACTATAACTCCCTAAACCATGAGCCAAGTGAAACGACTTTTTAACCCTCTTGAAAATGGCACGGAGAGGTGTGACATTGATGTTATTGATAAGTTACGTGAAAGATCATGGTAATGAAACTAATATTAAAAAAAAAAGTCTACTTGTTACATGATGTTGTAAACCAAATGAATTGGTTCTTGGTTCCCTTGTAACATGGCATGGAATAATATGATTAATAAAAACTAAGTAACATTCTAAATTAAAGTTAGTTAGAAAAAAACTAAATGAAATAAATAATCTAATTATTTAAACTAATTTAAAATTAAATTAAATTAAGATTAATTTAAATAAAAAAAATAACTTACATATAAAATGAAATAAAATATGCCACATTGAATATAAATTAAAATAAAGACAGATAAAGTTATTAAGATAAATATTAAGTAAAAATAGAGAACAATAAATAAAACATCAACTAGCAGAAAAAATGAGGGTAAAATTTGGGGTACACCACATTTGTATTCCTGATGATGCGGAGATGAAGAAAGCGATTCTTGAGGAAAGTCATAGTTGTAAATTGAGTATTCATCTGGGGGCTACAAAGATGTATCAGGACTTGAAGAAATTGTTTTGGTGGTCTGGGATGAAGCGTGATGTAGCTCGTTTTGTGTACGCATGTTTAACTTGTCAGAAGTCGAAAGTTGAACATCATAAGCCTGCAGGGTTGATGCAACCGTTAGAAGTTCCATAATGGAAATGAGATAGCATTTCAATTAATTTTGTGACGGGATTACCTAATAATTCAAGGGGACAGAATTCGATTTGGGTGATTGTTGATAGGCTTACGAAGTCGGCTCATTTTATTCATATTAACATCAGTTCTCCGGAGACTGCTTTCTCCTACGTTGTGCTACGGCCTTGACGGCCGGGTCGATTGTCAGCTGGTGGCAGGGGACGGATGGATCCAAGCCGGGAATTTTGGCGGCGCTCCATGCGAAGAGGTCGGCATTCTCACAGAGGCATGCTTTGAGCTGCTTCCTCGTGATGTCGGGCAGGTTGCTCCGATCTTCACTCCCCGTTGGGGGTCGTCGCCGAACAGAACGATCTCGAAGTTGCCATCCGGGATAGGGTGCATCGGATGGGAGTTGTTGCTGGATGATGTGGACAGGTTGGCTAAAGCTGCTCGTTCCTCCTGTTGGTCTTCTTCGGGGAAGCGACTGTCGAGGTCGATGGAGTCGACCTGGGGCAAAGGCTTGTCTTCCTCGGAGCTGCTTGGCAATGCTGGCTTGCCCGACGCTTTTGGCTTGGACGCAATGGCGTTGAGCCCCTTTGTAGCTGCCTCGAAACACCGTCGTGCAGCTTCGATGTTGCCGTGGAGCGTGGCGACCATTCCCTTCGAAGTGTAATACTTCATCTTCAGGTGACTGTTGAAGGCACCACTACCAACTCGGCCAGAGTTGGCCTTCCAAAAATGCACTGGTAAAGCGACGGGCAGTCGATTACCAGAAATTGTACTTTGATGGATCTGGCCGTTTCAGCTGATCCAAAGGTTATGATCAGTTCGACGTATCCCCATGGCTTGGTCACTGATCCGTTGAATCCCTGTAAATCAGACCCTACATAGGGGGTAAAGTGTGATTCGTCCGGCTGGAGTGTTGAAAACAGTTGGGAGTACATGATGTCGACCGAGCTGCCCTGGTCGACTAGGATTCTACGAACGTGAAAGTTCGCCATTCGGGCTCTGACGAGCAAGGGTATGCTAGAGTTCGGGGATCCCCCGAGGAGCTCTTCCTGGTAGAAAGAGATTGGAACGGAGCCCTTCTGGGCCTGATCAAGCGTGGTCACCTTGTTGGAGCTTGTGTTGATCAGATGCTCGAATTTTTGTTTCACGGAGCCCACCGTGACTTTGTTGAAGCCCTCGCCGGAGATAACCATGGCAGAGGGAAACGTCTCCCACGGGCTGTGGGCCGCGAAATAAGCAGGGGCGCTGAGCCCGTCCGGGACGTAGAAGTCCTCCGGTCGCGATATGGACATAGCGACCTGTATGTTGGCGTCTTCCGAGGAGGGTACTTCCTCCTCTATCTTCTTGGATTCCTGGGCGTCCTTCCGAGGAGTGTCTTTCTTCTTCGCGAACTGTTTCAGGTGGCCATCCCTGATCAGTATCTCAATGGCATCCTTCTGATGGATGCAGTCTTCTGTAGTGTGGCCGTGACTCTTGTGGAAATGGCAGTATTTCGATTTGTCCATGTTTGGTCTGGCCGGAAGTTGTTTGGGGAAGCGGACCCCTGCCTGCTTGAACTCTGAATTGGCACATTCGGACAAAATATTCTCCCTAGAGACGGTCAGGGGGGTGTAGTCATGGAACCGCCCGGAGGGCCCCTTGTTGTCACGGGATTCACGAGGACGGTCCTCGCGCCTCCGTTCGCCTCGATGAGATGTTGAGGCCTTCTCACCTCTGGAGGTCCGAGCGTTCTCCTGATGGCGTGATGCTCGGACATTGCAGGCCGCAACCTTCTCTTCGTACTGAATGTGTGATTGGGCTTTAAGGAGGAGGGCGTCTAGGTTCCTCGGTGGTGCGAGGCCGACGACTTTAGAGAACTTGGATCCCGGGAGGAGCCCTTGCTAGAGCAAAAACTTCTTCATTTCGTCCGTTGTAGGGACCTGTACTGCTTCCTTGTTGAACCTCTCGATATATGCACGGAGAGGTTCGTCTTTTCCTTGGATTATGGCACCAAGGGAGGCCTCGATCTTGGGGTGACGGCGAGATGCTGTGAAATGCCGCGAGAACATCCTGCCTAGTTGTCTCCATAAGGTGATGGACTCCTCGGGCAGCTGCTTGTACCATGTCATCGCCCCCTTACGGAGCGTGGTCGGAAACAACCGGCATTTGATGGCGCCTCATACGCCTCGGTAGTCCAATAGCGCATCGATGTTCTCGATGTGCTCGTCAGGGTCAGTGGTTCCGTCGTACGTGCCCAGTGACGAGGGCTTCTCCAGGCCCTTTGGGAGACGGGTAGCCAAGATCTCCTGGGACAATGGGCCGCGAGGCTCATCGTCGCTGCTAGAACTGGTGAATGACGGGGATCGAAGGGTATGCTCGCGGCGACGGTTCCTTCGGGGAGAAGGGGAATGGTTCCTTCGAGGAGAAAGTGAGTGATTCCTTCGGGGAGATGGTGAATGGGCGCAGCCTTTAGACTTGACCGGGGGAGACTGTTCGTTTCTTCGAGTCCTCTTGTGGTCGGGAGAATGCTGGTCATGCGGGGACACCTGATCACGCTTCTGGGCGGCACGAGGGTCAGGCTCTTGGCGCAGTCTCCAGTCAATATCTCTTCGGGGCTGCGGGCTCCTTGATCATCGCTGGTTCCTCCACGGAGGAGGGGATCGGGGACGCTAGGCTTCTTCTAACGCCCCAATCCTCTCGTTCTGCTGCAGGATTAGGGTGTTGGTTTTGTTGATTGCCTCCAGGAGGGCTGCCACAGTCGGGTCAGCGTTGGGGGAACGGGAACGGGCTGGACGTCAAGTGAAGACTGGTCGTTGTTGCGATCAGCAGGGGTAGGGGAAGCAGAAACAGTGGCTGCGTCCCTTAGAAAACGGGCATCTCTAAGGAGAGATGATTGGCCATCAATGTCAGATTTGTTGACGGGGAAGACAGTGGTTTGGAGAGCATCCTTGGCGCGATCTTGAGAGGCCATGATGATGATGATCTTTGAGAATTGTTTCGATCTTTGGTTTTCGGGGAAAGAAAGATGGGGAGAACAATGATTCCCACAGACGGCGCCACTGATCGTGAAGGCTAGATCAGATCCTGTAGAAGTGGGCCACCAAGTACGTCTGGGATGCTGGTCGTATGGAGAGGAGGAGGGAGTGTACCTGCAAGGCACTCCGACGCTCAAGTAAGAAAGGGTCAGAGAAAAAGGGGCAAGTACAAGTGTTAGTTTGTAGGGTGAATATTGGATACCTGACCCTCTCAAGCGAGAGGGTTTATATAGAGCCCCCAGCGCGTAGCCAACGGTCCTATTTTCGGGGCGGAATAACCGTTTTCCCAAAGAATAGGTAACTACCCAAACTAGCCGTTATGTCGGGCACATGCATAGTTTCGAGCACCTGCCCTTAACTGTTCGGGGAGAAATCGGAGCCGTGCGTAACGGGCAGTGATTCCGGGGAGGAACGATGCATTCCTTACCCGGTTGGAGGGGCAGAAAGGTAACTTTTGCCCCCTTGTGGGTTGGACTTAGGCGATTTGAGCCGCTCTGGAGCAGAAGCGGATTGGGCCATGCCCAGCCATTGGTCCAGTCCAGAACATATTTTATTTTAGTTTATTTTTAACCTTAGTTTAGTTTCAATTTCTAATTTTAGTTTCATTTTAATTAGATTGATTTTAATTTAGTTTTATTTTCATTAATTATAATTTGTTTTTTTAAAGTTTAATTTAATTTTTTTTCATTTAATTATCTTTTTTGTGTTAAAAAATCATTATTATTTTATTTTATTGTTTATTATTTATTTATTATCATTATTATTTATTTTATTATTATTATTGTTGTTTGTATTATTATCTTTGTTTACTATTGTTACAAAATCCAAAAATACTCAATTTCATAAGCTATGTTAAGCCATTGACCAAACTATCCCACTACATTCCAAATAACTCCAAGAGCATGTGTACCGTCCTGCGACCATAAACCTTGCTACATAGTCAAAACCCACAAGCATCCAAAATCCTCAGCATTTTCAAACAAAAAACAACACCAGGCTGCTGCACATTAACCGTACCAAGCCTTGACCACACTTGCCACAAGCTGTTGACCAAATTCTACATAGTCGTGCTACAGACCTCTCTAAACCGTACACTGCCAACCTACTATCATACAAAATAAGCCAATTTTTGTTGCATCATGCTCAATACTAAAATGAAAGATTGTCCAAAAGCATGCTCTGCTCAATTTTTCACCAAAACATGAAACAACCTACTTACACCAAACCATAGAGCCTGCACAAAACCTAAAATCTGAAAACAACAACATGGAGTATAATTTTTGAAATTCAAAAAGGAAAGGTTTCAGTTTTGATAAAAGAGAAAGAAAGCCAAGGAACCGGGGACGAGTAAGAATTGAAAAGGTGACCTTCACAGTAAAAAGACTTCCTCTCACAAAGAAGTAAAATGACAAAAAAAACTTGTGGTAGCCATACACACTTCATCATCACAAGCCTCTTCTACCATGTTGACTCCTCTCTAAGCTTCAAAATCATCGCTCTGATACTCCCTTTCCATTTCCCTCCATCATCAATTCATTACCACCATCCCCTGCAACAACCGCTAAAGTTTTTCTCCAACCACCAGTAGCACACCCTTGTTTCTTCCATCGATCCATAAAACCTCTGGCAGCTCACACAAACCAAAACCTCATATTTTCCTCTTTCACTCTCTCCCTCCGTTCTCATATCATCACAACTCACCATTCTCTTCAACCTTCTCCTTCATTAACAATATAAAAAAAACAACTTTCACCAGACCCATTCACCGCGCCGTCGTGAAGAGACAGAGAAAGTGATTCGCAGAGAACGAGAAGACGATTGAGGAAGAGGAAGCGAGTGTGAATCAAGAGAAATCCGTCGCAGAAGAGAATGAACCGAGCGATTGGAAGAGGAGATCTATTTGAAGCGAAATATTGGGTAATTTTTGGTTTTGGAAGGAAGAATTTTTGCGCTCCTTTGTTAGTTTGTTCGATTTTGGTTTTGGAAGGAAGAATTTTAGATGGTAATGTTTCATTGTTGAGAATTCTTCGTGTGGAGTTTTGACTTTCCCTTGTTCCACGATTTTGTTTTTTCTTCTACAGGAAATATTAAGTTATGTGTTTCTCTTCCTCTTAACTGTGTTTGCCCTTTTTTTTCTCCTTTTAGGATATGTTTCAAGTATTAAGTTTGTAATTACCAAACGGGTCAACTGACTCATATGCTTGAACCAAGGACCATGCTATTCTTGGCTCAGTTTTGTTTGACTGTTACTATTAATCTAACATATTTTAGTTTTAGAAGTTGTTTTAATTTTGTTTTTTTATGATTAAAATGTTCATAGGATTTAATAGTTTGGTAATTATTTAGATTAGTTTTTTTTAATTAGATTTTGGTCTCATTAGAATTTAATAGTTTAGTTTTGTTATTAGATTTTATTTAATTGTTTAGTTTTCTTAGAATTTAATTAGTTAGATTTTTCGTTTTTAATTAATTAGTTTTTAGAATTTAGTTATTTTGTTTTAGAATTAGCTTATTTGGTTTTGTTAGATTTAGTTAATTAATTTTAGAATTTATTTAATTAGCTTTTTAGTTAGATTTTAATCTTTTTATGCTCTTGGTTTGTTTAGTCTTTATTTATTTCTAAGTTAATCTTTACAATCCTCATTTTCATTTTAATTAATTATTGATGCCTTTTTTTTTAAATTTATTTCTTGATGTATTTGGCAGTGATTAATCCCTGATCTTTGATGCCTTTTCTCTTATGATTTATTTGTTTACTTCATTCTAAAGGAAAAGGTCGTTCCCATTGACTGCCACGTCATTTAGGATAGCCTTGTCCGCCATTCCCTTATCTCACGCCGCCTCGCGATCGAGACTTACCTTCCTTTTTAACGTAACCTTGGGTTTAGAGTCGCGGCACTCTTCGTATGTGTTCTACCACAGACACTTCTCTCTCATTCATCCTAGCCTAAGGATTAGAGTGGACGTACTCTATGTGAACGTCTTGCCATGGACGTTTACTTCCCCATTTTACCTAGCCTCATGTTTGGAGTCGCCGCACTCCACGTAGGTGTCTTGCCATAGATACTTACTTTCCCTTGGAACCTTGACCACAGTTAAGAGTTCCTCACCCCTATTGAGGGGAACTACGGACGCTTTGATTTCTCAAGTTCATCTTGAGAATACGTAGGCATAGGATTGCGAGATCCTAGCGAGCCACCTTTTTCTTTTGCCATCTTTTTCTTTTTTTTCCACCTTTTCTTTTACACCCTTTTACCCCGTAGTGAGGGGAACTACGAATGCTCTGATTCCCTTCCCGTCAGGATACGTAGGCACGAGATGCGATGTCTTGGCGAGCATACTTAGTGTACATACCCTAGGTTTTTACCTTAGCACATTTTCCTTAGCAAGAAAACTTTAGCATAACACAAATACTAATAAGAGGTTCATGTAGAGTACTACAGATACTTAGGATGCTAACACCTTCCCTAGGTATAACCAACCCCCGAACCTTAGATCTCTTAGAAGTGTTCCTATATAGCGCACTTAGGGTTTTTTTTTATCTTTACCCTTTCCTTTGGATAAATCAAAGTTCGGTGGTGAACTTCATGTTTTGTGATTCAAGTTATTAATAGCTTGATATCTGATTCTCACTGCAACAGAAATGGCGACTTCACTGGGGAGATATCCCCTAAGAGTGTTAAGCCCACCTTTTTTGTATTGGTGTTATTTTACATGTTTGCTTACTTGTATATCTGTACATATTTATATCTGTATATATATATACCTGTTGTGCTTGGGTTTTTCTTGTTAAGACAAAATATTTTATTGTGTCAACACCATTTTGTTTTATTTAAGCATATTTTTGTTTAAATGTTCTAACAAAAATTGTCTTGAGAATACTTGAGAATTTTATTATTTCACACAAGAGGATCAAAGGCTATAACATGAGTATCAAGAAATATGTACAAATGGCATCATGGTAATTATTTCCTCAACAAGAGTATCAAAGAAGTTGTTAATGGCAATGTGGTAATTTTTGTTCCATGCGTGACCTCCAAGGAATTATTAATGGCAGTAAAGTAATTTAGCAAAGCTTTCAAGGATCAAGAAAAGTAACATGAGGATCAGAATTGTAATATGGCACTTTCGTAATTTTGAGATCTTCCTTTTTACACTACAAATGGCAAAGTTGTAAATACTAGTGGCAGATTGGTAAATAGAGCTTCATACTCTGGACAGATTTGGTACTCAACGTCTAAGAGGATCAAAGTTTCTATAAAAAGCCTTTGTGAGTTCCTTTGAAATTACAACACTCCACGCAAATACTTGAGGCAATAATTCATCATTCTTCACATCAAATCTTTCCATCTTTGAAATATAATCTTTGAAGAAAGTTTTCCTGAGATTATTATTGTTTATCCATATCTTTACATTAAGAAATCTCAAAGTTCATCATTGTAACAAAACCCATTGAAAGAGTATTGGAAGTGTTTCTCAAAGCAAAATCACTAGTGAAAGATTTTGTAAAGTTAGAAACAGTCTTTAAGATAAAGTTCAATATGTAAGCCTGATGAGGCTAGGATAATACATGCCTTTGTAAAAAGGATCTAAGAATGCTGATAAGCATTTATTGGAAAATCTCACAAGGAATTGTGGGGACTGGAGTAGCCAAGTTTGGTGAACCAGGATATATCTTTGTGTGAATTTATTGCAATTACTTATTTATTCCAATTCACCTCACACACATATACTATCTTTGTTATAAAGCTCCTTGATTTATATTTTAATTTTCAGAAGAAAAAAGGGGTCACTATTCAACCCCCCCCCCCCCCCCCTTATAGTGACAATTATATTTACTTCAATTGGCATCAGAGTAAGGCTCTAAGAAAAACACCAAACAAGTGTAAGAGAAAAAGATCCAAGGAAAAATGTCAGAACAAACAAAGTTCATACATGAAGGAGGTTCAGCACATAGACCATCTTACTTTGACGGATCAGACTACTATTACCGGAAAGGCAAAATGAAGCTATTCCTACTATCACAAGACAACAACATGTGGTTAGTAGTTGAAAATGGAAATTTTGTACCAATGACAATTCCAGCAGATGGAACAACTTCAACACCAAAACCACAAAGTCAATGGACTATAGAAGAAAATAATCAGGTACTCTTAAACTCTAAAGCACAATTATTTTTAACATGCGCACTAAGTAGAGAAGAGTATGATTGAACAGAAGAATGTACAACTGTAAAAGAAATATGGAATGTTCTTAAAATTCATCATGAAGGAACTAGTCATGTCAAAGAAGAAAGAATAGACATGGGTATAAAAAAATTTGAAACCTTTGAGATGAAAGAAGATGAAACAATAGATGAAATGTTTTCCAGACTTACTGTCATTACAAATGAACTTCGTTCCTCAGGCAAAACATATTCAACTCATGATAGAGTCAGAAAATACTAAGAAGTCTTCCAAAAATATGGAGACCTATGGTGACTGCAATCACACAGTAAAAAAATCTTAAAGAGTTACAGGTAGAAGAATTAATTGGATCCTTACGAGCACATGAAGTTTTGCTTATAGAAGATAAACCACAAAGAAAGGGTAAAATGATTGCACTCAAAACATCTCAAAATCATGAAATCAAAAGTGAAGAATCACAAGAAATCAAATAAGAAGCTGTCAACACTGACTCTGATGATGAAGAAGAAATAGCTCTAATATCTAGAAAGATTCAACAAATGATTCTACGAAGAAATCAGCTTAGAAAACCATTTCATAACAGAAAAGAAACTCCAAGAAGTGAAATAGACAAGAGTAAAATTACATGCTACGGTTGCAAAAAATTAGGCCACTTCAAAACAGAATGTCCTATGAATAAAAAGACACCAGGACGACACTCCTTCAAAAAGAAATCAATGATGGCCACATGGGAAGATTCTGACAACTCAAACTCAGGAAGTGAAGATGAAGAAGCAAATTTATGCTTAATGACAAGCTCAAATTCAGAAGAGGTAAGTCTTTCTAACTCTTGTCATACATGTAAAACCATGGAAATACTATTTGATAATCTTCTTAAAGACTCAGAAACATTATCTCAGAAATGCATTTATCAAAGAGAAAAAATATCTGAGATAAGTAAAGAGAAAGAAAAATTAGAAGACTTGAATGAAAACTATCGTAAAATCATTCAAGACCTGCAAAATGGATACTTTACTTTATCTGAACATCAGAAAGTTTTAAATGCTCAACCTATCACTCAAAATTTTTTTGAAAAAGAAAAAGAAATAAAAAATCTTAAAACAAAAAATTAGGAGCTAGAAAGAGATATCTCAAAATTCATATAATCTACTGAAACTTTTCAAAAAATCATGGGATCTCAAGTTGGAATTTTTGGTAAAGCAGGAATTGGTTTTGATACTTCAAAAAATCAAAAAATATATAAAAACTTCTTTATTCCTAAAGATAAAAAAAAATTCCACTATATCCAAAAATATAGAAAATACATCTCCAATAAAAGGGAATATGATCAAGAGATGCTACTACTGTAAGAAAACAAATCATCATGAATCAAAATGCTTTTTTAAAAAAATGCTCATTCTGTGATAAAAGGGGTCATCGTGAATCCAGATGTTTTGATAAAACAAAATATTTTCAAAAAACTAACAAACAAGGACCCATATTCATATGGGTACCTAAGAAAGTTACAAATTACAATGCAGGAATGTCTTCTAACTGTCAAAAAGAAACCATGGTATCTAGACAGTGGATGCTCAAGACACATGACAGGAGATAAATAAAATTTCATATCATTCAAAGATAAAAATGGTGGCTCAGTAACCTTTGGAAACAATGATAAAGCTCTCATAAAAGGTATTGGAACCATTGGTAAGAAAAATCTTGCTCAAATTCAAAAAGTTCAATGTGTGGAAGGATTAAAACATAACTTACTTAGCATTAGTCAATTATGTGATAATGGCTATGAAGTCATGTTTAATCCAAACACATGTGAAATAAAAGAATCATCCTCTAGAAAAATTCTCTTTACTAGATCTAGATTAAAAAATCTTTATGTCATATACTTAGATGATCTCCCCACAGAAGCTTGTCTCATGTCCATTGAAAAAGACAAATGGATATGGCACAGGCGAGTTGGTCATGTAAGTATGAAAACAATTTCAAAAATATCAAAACTTGATCTAGTCAGAGGATTACCCAAAATACGTTTTGACAAAGATCAAATCTGTGAATCATGTATAAAAGGAAAATAAGTCAAGAGTAGTTTTCATTCCAAAAACATTGTCTCAACAAATAAACCTCTTGAACTACTTCACATTGATCTTTTTGGTCCTGTCAAAACTCTAAGTATGAGTGGAAAAAGATATGGTTTCGTCATCGTAGATGATTTTTCAAGATTTACATGGGTCCTTTTCTTAAAAAACAAAGATGATGCTTTTGATGCCTTTAAAATTTTTTGCAAAAAAGTTCAAAATGAAAAAGATTCAAACATTATCTCAGTAAGAAGTGATCATGGAGGAGAATTTGAAAATTCCTTTTTTAAAGATTACTTTGATGAAAATGGAATCACTCACAATTTCTCCTGTCCTAGGACTCCTCAACAAAATGGAGTTGTAGAAAGAAAAAATAGAACCTTAAAGGAGATGGCAAGAACCATGCTAATTTAATCTAAAATAGAAAAATACTTTTGGGCAGAAGCCATAAACACATCCTGTTATATTCTAAATAGAGTCTCAATCAGAAAAAATTTAAAGAAAACCCCTTATGAGTTATGGAAAAACAGAAAACCTGATATATCTTACTTTCATATTTTTGGTTGCTATTGTTTTATTTTGAACAACAAAGAGAACTTAGGAAAGTTTGATTCAAAATTTGATAAAGGACTATTTCTGGGATATTCTACTTCATCCAAAGGGTTTAAAGTTTATAATCTTAGAACCATGTGCCAAGAAAAAAGTATGCATGTTATATTTAAAGAAACTAATATGTTTAATGAGATATCTTATGATGAAGATGAAGAAGTAGTTATTCAATCCAAAACTGACAAGAAACAAGATAACCAAGAAAGTTTCCCTTAGAAAATACCAAAAGGATGGAAAACTATAACTGATCATCCTCATGAATTAATAATTGGGGAGACTGCTGACAAAATCAGAACTAGACAATATTTCAAGGAAAAGGAAAGCAATATGGCAATGATATCTCAAGTAGAGCCAAAAAATATTCTTAGAGCCATCAAAGATCAACACTGGAAAGATGCCATGAAAGAAGAATTTTCTCAATTTGAAAGAAATAAGGTATGGAATCTTGTTCCTTGTCCTAAAGAAAAAACCATAGTTGGAACAAAATGGGTATTCATAAACAAATTAGATGAAAATGGAGTTGTCATAAGAAATAAAGCAAGGTTAGTAGCTCAAGGATATAACCAACAAGAAGGTATTGATTATGATGAAACATATGCTCTAGTTGCAAGGTTAGAAGCAATTAGAATTCTTCTTGCATATGCTGCTCACAAATACATTAAATTATTTCAAATGGACGTAAAAAGTGCCTTTTTAAACAGATTTTTGAATGAAGAAGTATTTGTTCACTAACTACCTGGTTTTGAAAACAAAGAAAATCCTACCTATGTTTTCAAACTCACAAAAGCACTTTATGGCCTCAAACAAGCTCCTCGAGCTTGGTATGAGCGATTAAGTTTATTTCTAATTCAAAATGACTTTTCTAGAGGATAGATTGACACTACCCTTTTTAGGAAAATTCAAAACTCTAATCTTCTGATTGTTCAGATTTATGTTGATGATATAATTTTTGGGTCAACAAATGAAAAAATGTGTGAAGAATTCTCCAGTCTCATGCAAAGCGAGTTTGAAATGAGCATGATGGGAGAACTTAGATTCTTCCTTGGGTTACAAACAAAACAAAGAAATGATGGTATATTCATTTATCAAGAAAAATACACTAAAGATCTTCTGAAGAAATACAAGATGAATGAAGCCAAAATAATGGTTACTCCTATGCATCCCTCATCAGTCTTGGACAAAGATAAATCAGGAAAAGAAGTATCTGAAAAAGAATATCGAGGTTTGATAGGATCTCTTTTATATCTAACTGCAAGTAGACCATATATTGTATTCTCATCTTACAGCTGTAAAGAGGATATTCAGATATCTAGTAGGAACTACAGATCATGGTATTTGGTATAGAAAAAGATCTCATTTTAATCTTATAGCTTACTGTGACGCTGACTATGCTGGAGATAAAATTGAAAGAAAAAGTACAAATGGAGCATGTCAAATTCTTGGGCATATATTAGTAACTTGGTCATGCAGAAAACAAAGCACAATTGCCTTATCCACTACTGAAGCTGAGTATGTCTCAGCAGCAAACTGCTGCGCACAAGTTCTTTGGATCAAAAATCAATTGGAAGATTTCTCATTAAGGTATGACAAAGTCTCTATCCTCTGTGGTAATACTAGTGCAATAAATCTTTCCAAAAATTCAATTAATCACTCTAGGTCTAAACATATTGAAATCAAACATCACTTTATTAGGGATCATGTTCAAAAGGGTGATATAGAACTCATTTTCATAAATATAGAAAATCAACTAGCTGATATTTTTACAAAACCTTTAGTTGAAGAAAGATTTAATTTTATTAAAAATAATTTGGGGATCATACATTTATCCAATAAAAATTGAGATTTAATGTTATCAAAGATAATGTGAGTATCATATATTTTAAAAGCGACCATTTTATATACCTGCATTTATTTTTTTAAAAGAGAGGATCATCTTTTTAATATCCATAATTTCTATTCATTATATTCAAAATAAAAAAAGGGGGAAATCAAAACGTTTTCCTAAAAGCAAATGGAGGATTAAAAAGTTGTCTCATACATATATCTCCTCATAAATGCTCAGAAAACATCATCATTAAACTTCCACTATTCATAATTTCTCTCTATTTTCAAAACAATCACATGCCTTACTCCTTCTCCTAGGCTTTCAGCTATACTACCTGTAGCGAGCGATTTTGGACGTGGTTGCGAAGCACTATCGCTTTGGTACTACAGTTCGATTCATTTTTTATCCTATTGAAGCTGATGAAGGAAGGGAAATAGATGTCTCCAATTAACCCTGCTTGCAAACTGAGTTTGAACAGATAACTGTTGGTTTACAGATACTACAAAGATTGTGGGTCTCTCTTAGGTTATTTTGTTAAAATAGTGCTAGGGCGATTGGTGGGAGATTTGGACTGATGCTTTACGATTGATGTATGGAGGTACGGGATTTGGGTTTTGGATTAGTGTGCTCGCTAAGATTTTTCTTTCAATGTTATGCCTACGTATTCCCGTTTACCGAAATAGGGAAATCAGAGCGATCGTAGTTCCTCCTATTCTATGGGAGGAAATGGTGTTTTGGTGTCTTGTTCAAAGCCCAAGACATGAAGCTGAAGGTGGTTTGTATCTTGTTTAAAGCCCAAGATGTGAAGCTGAAAGTTTTGTCTTTAGAGAGAATTTGTCATCTCTAAAGGGGGTTTGTTTGTCACAACTGTTGGGTGACTGACTATAAAGGAGGATTACTTTAACCGGGATATGTGAATCCTAGCAATGCCATAATTTGCTTTATAGGGGATTTTAAACCTGAAGGATAAGACTTTAACTCAGTGTAGAGCAACGCCATCTTTCCTTAGGAATTTCTCATGCTAAAAGAGGGACAGTGGCATAGATGTAAATAATCCAGAGGCTTGTCGCTTACAGCGATTAGATGAAAGGAGTTGTTGATGTTTGTATACTGTGAACGAGGCACAATTTTGATGCTAAAAGGTTGATTGGTTCAACCGGGGTTTCCTTATACAAAGCCTAAGAGGAGGCTATCGACCCAACAAGAGAGTGGTTTTTGTGTGTCTCGTACGAAGCCCAAGAGAGAGGCTATAAGGGTTGACTCTACAGGAGAATCTTTTATATGTGTCTTGTACAAAGCCCAAGACGGAGGCTAAAGGTTGGACTCAGCAAGAGAATCTTTTATACTCAATAAGAGAGTGTTTTGTATCTCGTACAAAGGCCGAGATGGAGGCTGAAAGGTTTGACTCAACAAGAGAGTCATTTATACTCAATAAGAGAGTGATTTGTATCTCGTACGAAGCCCGAGATGGAGGCTGAAAGGTTTGACTCAACAAGAGAGTCTTTTATACTCAACAAGAGACTGATTTGTATCTCATACGAAGCCTGAGATGGAGGCTGAAAGCGATCGACTCAACAATAGAATCTTTTTATACTCAACAAGAGAGTGGTTTGTATCTCGTACAAAGCCCGAGATAGAGGCTAAAGGTCTGAAAAGGTTAACTCCGCTGGGGGAGAATCATTGTACAAAGCCCAAGAGGAGGCTAGGGTTACTGTTCCAGTTGAGTGACAGGTCCAGTATATTGATTTAAAGAGAAAATCAGTTCTTATATGAGTATTGTTTGCACTCAGGGATTTGATTCGAGGATTAGGGTTATTTCCAGTTCTTTAAGGAAATGGGAAATCCAAAGGGTATTGAGAGTGTCAGAGTCTACGGGTTTCATCTCCTAGTTTTGAGAGGAACTTGAGAATGTCTTTGAGACTCAAGGAAATTAGACTGTCCAAGTCTAGAGTTTCATCTTTTGTACTACGTTTAAGAAACAGCAGTAGCAAGATCTAGACTTTTTGAAAGACTGTTCTATTAAGATGACTAATTTCTGTTCCTATACCTTTAGGAGGTCGTCGGGACAATTTATACGAAGCCCAAGAGGAGGCTGGAAACTTTTAAGAAGCCGAGGGACAATTTGTACGAAGCCCAAGAGGAGGCTATCATTCCCGGAGCAAGAAATCATTTATACGAAGCCTAAGAGGAGGTTGTGAATACTTCTAAGAAGTCGACGGGTCCTTGTACAACGCCTAAGAGGAGGCGATGATGCTTTTAAGAAGCCTGTGGTTCCCCAAACCCCGAGAAATTCAAGATAGGCTATTCACAGAGAATAGATCAAGCCAGGAAAGTTCGAAAATTTGGAAGAAACTCAAGAGATGCCATTCACGGAGAAAAGATCATCTCTGGGGAATAGAGTTTCTTTGACAATTTCTAAAGGTGACAGTCTGTGAAAGGGTTCACCGAGAATGCTGCCTTTCACGTCTCCATATTGTTTAACCCCAAGAGGAGGGAAGACTGTATCTGGTAATCATGTGGGGATCTAGTTTTGTCTATTTTAAGAGTAATCAACAGGGCTTAGTGCTAGACGTAGTTGCCGGGGAAACTCTAAATATCTATACTATTATTACACAGTCGATATGAGTTTATGAAAGAAGACTTACAGTGAAACAACCCCCACAATACAGTTATATGTATATGAAAGCGGATAAATAAAGCATATAACCACTTACTCGGTTGTAGAGCTTCCATGCTGTTTGGTTAGTTGTTCAACAAAGAAAGATTGAAAACAACAGTATATTCAAAATCAAAGGAGAAAGTGCTTTAAAATGAAAGATTAGGGCTTACAGCTCAAGGAGATGCCCAAGGTTTTTATCAGTGATCGCACTATCATTTTGTACAGAGGGACTTATACAAGTGACTGAGGCCCAAAAAGGTTTTCTGTACAAAGGGATGGGTCTTACACTCTTTCAAGAGGCCCAAAAGATTTAAAGAAAAAGAGTGGGTCTTACTACTCGAGGGTAGGCCCAGATGATTTTTCGTTTGAAATGGCGATCGCGTCGAGATTTTGAAAACGCAGTGGGTCTTATACAAATACTGGGGCCCAAAATGGTTTGGTTTTCAAAGGGGGTTGGATCTTACACTCTAGTAGAGGCCCTAAAGTTTTGAATGGGTCTTATAGCTCGAGGAGAGGCCCAAGGTTTGTTTTTCAACGGACGATGATCGCGTCGAACTTTTTGAAATACAACGGGACTTATACAATAAGTGAGGCCCAAAATAGGTTAGTATTTACAAAGGATTGGGTCTTACACTCTATTAGAGGCCCAAAAGTGTTTGAAATTGTTTGATGAGGGTTGAATTAGTCAAAACCCTAATTTGTTTCCAAAATGTATTTTAATTGAATAAAAATTCAATTAAAATGGTCAAAATTGTTTAATATGTGGAAAACAAATTGTGCTCTTGGATTAATGTTTCAACAATCATGTTTTGACCTACAAAATGATTAGAAATCATAAAAATTTGTAAAATCAAGAAGGAAAAAATATTTTAAATGTCAAAAACAATTAAAATATTAATTCTTTGCAAAAATATCAATTATATGAAATAAATAATATTTTGGGGATTTTTTGGGAAAATAAAATATTTTAACATATTTGTGAATTATTAAAAAAAGAATCAAATCAAAATCATTAAAACTCAGAGAGAAATTAATTTTTGAATCAATTAAATAAAATCACAAAATTCAAATATTTGAATTTTCAAAAAAGGGCGCCAAGAACACCCAAGAACACGCGCGTGTTCTGAGTTTTGCCCAGATTTGCATTTTCTCCCTAATCTCACTGAATACTTGATAATATCATGCAATCCACATACCAATCTGCTCGTTTCAACCTCACGATCATGTCTATGGTCTTTAATTTCATTTTTTTTAACATGGAATAAGAAATCAAGACAAAACCTCAAGAACCCTAAAATTTGCATGAAGGCTGAGAATTTTGATACACGATTCAAACAAAGAAATTAATTGAGGGGAAACATTTCATGCATGATTATGAACATTTGGCAAAAGTATTGTGCGAGGAAATATGCATAGATTAAGAGATGACCAAGTTTAGGCTTACTTGAAGGTCGTGATAGCAAGAGCAAAGTGATTTTTGAGTTGGAGGTGTTACAGATGAGTTGTGATGATCTGAATAGCTTCCCCACACCCTATGGAGTGTGTTTGAATGCTTGGACTTGATTGGAAATGGCTGGATCACTTCATGGCACCTCAGCTGCAACTTGGTTAAAACCTTGAGCAACTGGCTGGTGATTCTGAGAAATCAGTGTTCCAGATGTTGTTTAAGTGTTTGGATCACTTCTATATGATGTTTATGAGGTGTGTGTGTTATTGGTTTGATTGGAAAAGCTCTCAAACTCAAAACCCGATAGTGACTTGCCTTAGAAAGCAAAATTGGAGTGAAAGAAGAGATTTTGAGGAAAGCATCTGTTTGATGGCTTTGGTATACTCAAACTGATCACTAATGAGCTCTATTTATAGTTGAGCAAGTTTGTTTTGCAAGGAATAGTTAATGCCAACTGCAGCAGAGGTTTGGCCAATGTTGGCAAATGAAAATCCAAGTCTCCTCTAGCCATTGACTAGAGGTTAGAGCACAGAGCTTTGGTTCCCTACTTGTAGGAGGATCTTGACTGAATTCAGTTGCAAATGTGTCAGTTCATGCCACCTCTAAGCATCTATTAAATGCTTCAATCCAAAATTGGAGCCTTGTCCCTCTTTTAGGCAATTCTAGGTTTGGCATGCTACTTCTTGTTCCAAGGACTTTGGAGGCTTGACTCAGTGATTGTCCCCTTTATATTTGATCCTCAGATGTATCCAAGATGATGACAAGGCTTGGAATTGGCTGATTTTGGCAAATCGACCAAAAATGCAAAATTCTGCCTTGCCTTGGCAGTTTTCAGCAAGGCACTTTGCCACTACCATAACTCTTAGCTCAAATTGAATTTGGTGATGTTCTTGGCCATTTTGGAAAGCCCTTATATGATACAACAACTATTTGATCATATTTGGTTTTGATACCTTTTGGATCTAAGTGAAAAATGTCCCTACATTTGGAAAAAAGTGAAGGCAGATTCTGACTTAGTGAAAATTTCACTAAGTGTTGGAAAAAAGTGACATTTTCACTTTTTGTGATTTTGATCAATCCATAATTCAAAATCCATGAAGAATTGGAATGAGGTCTAGTTGAAGTTTTTTTAGAGGGCCATGAGATCTACAAATCAAGGTTTGGATGGGAAAAAATGACTTTGTGGTTTAGGAGTTATGATCCTCCAAAGTTGGTACCCTTGCCACTTTGTTCATAACTTAGAAATTTTTTTAAGTTTTTATGGTTACCCCTTTTACAAGTTATCCCACTTTCTTTGATTTTTCTTGATGAATGATGATTCAAATCATACATTAAAATCATTTTAGGGTTAAAAATCCATTTTTGTGAAAAATCTCAAAAAGTCAAAGTTGACTTTTGTGCACAGTTGACTTTTTATTCGATGAATTCCAAACTGTGCAATCCTTTAGGAAATCATGTCCTTGACCTAAATAAAATTTTATGGACATGTTCCATGGGTGTTATAGGGTGTATTGAATCATGTCCTAGGGTTTGGGAGCATGTCCTGGTCAAAATTCAAAGATACAGTTGACTTTTCTAGCGAAACCCTAACTGTGGTTTAGATGAAATTGAGACTTGTTGCTCAAGCTTCCTGGATCAATCCATTGTTGCAAATGGATCAATGTGGTTTGTTGGAGACCCTCAAATCCTCTCTTGAGGTCTTGTCTCATGATTTGTCCCAAAAGTCAACTTAGGGGTGAATTAGGTCAAGAAACCCTAATTCCTGATTTTTGATAAATGCATCCCCTGAGGCAAAAATGACTTGATAATTGGGTCCATGAGGTTCCATGGAGCATATTAGGATATGCTTTGAAGTATTGGCTCATGCCCAGAGGAAAATTTCCAACTGGAGGCCCTGGTAGACCAAAACCCTACTTTGGTGACACTGGCGATCTTGAGGCTTGATCCACCTAGAAGGGAGCAACCTTGTGCTTAATCCTTGATGTGGGAGTCCTCTTGATCCATTGTGGATGTTTTAGAGGTTATACAAGTTGAAGATCATGTCATTTCTTGATTGATCATTTGTCAAAGAGCTCTAAGAGGGCTTGAAACCCTAATTTTGATAGTAGTGAATGCTCACCCATCTTTGGGGAGACTAGTGAAGCATAATGATTCATCCATATTGTGATGATGATTTTCACAATGATGGGAAATCTTAGTGGTCAAAATTTGTGGTATGAGAGATGCCCCTATTTAATCTTCTTGGACCCGAGGGTGCGAATGACGAAGGTGTTTGGGCATTCGGGGTGCAAGAGGATTAAATATCGGAATACCCAAAATTTTGATGGTGGTTATGAATGGTAGCTTACGCATTCATCTTCTTTTGCTAAGTGATGATGCTTAGAAAAGGTAAACTTCCCCTCGATCCTGGTTGTCTACCAAGGAACTGGTCTTAGTTGCTGAATTGAACTTCCCCTCGATCCTGGTTTCCTACCAAGGAACTGGTCTAAGTTTCTGATATAAACTTCCCCTCGATCTTGGTTTCCTACCAAGGATCTGGTCTAAGTTTCTGATATAAACTTCCCCTCGATCTTGGTTTCCTACCAAGGGACTGGTCTAAGTTTCTTTTGTCAATAAACTTTATTGACAAGGGATGCTATTCGTAGCGGTTTTCCTCAAACTTCTCGCCGAATTTTCCTGGGGAGATGCCATTTGATGGGAAAAAGAATGATGTCAGACTTGCTGGGGAACCCAGTCGTCTGAGCTGTAGAGCTGTACAAACTTCTCTGTTGGATATGCCATTTGTTGACTCTATCTGGGGAAAGCGAGTTTCTTGAGAGACTGCTTCCGTTTGGGGTTTTACATCATACTTTTCTCGGGGTCTTCCCGGAGAAATGCCATATGATGGGATCCAATTTTGAGGTGCCGATGACCTTTTCATCAGTGGTTTTTCGGAGCAAAACTGTTGTATTGCCGAATCTCTGGTTAAGAGGCTTTCTCTGGGGATTTTCCTTAATCCGGGAAAGCGAAAATATCATCATCAATGGAGAAGAGTGACATCGGTTGAAGGTTCTCTGGTCTTTCAGAGGTTCAAGTTATCAAAATGGTCAAGGGCCAATTCTGATCCAGAAATAAACAGGAGGAGAGAGATTGTTCAGACGCAACATTTCCTGACGAGGAAAGAACTGACAACTCGATTGTGAAGACTTTTATCACTAGGGGACAAGGCCGACTAAAGTGATAGTGATGCAATATGAATGTGAATGCAGATCAATAATGCATGATGTATGTATGTATATGCTGACAAAATCGACGCAACATACAGACTAAAAGATGAACATGACGGGATACTCGGCCATCGCGGGGCGAAGTCGTATCGTTAGTTCAAAAGTAGCAATTCTGCCTTGCTTAGGAGAAACGGTCCCTGCGGGGAATACCGTTGGTCAGGCTTAGGAGGTAAGAACTCAACCGAGGGTGTCAGATGGGAAAGCCACGTCTGATACAACTAATCCTTCATTCAGGCGCACTGGTTTAGAATGAGTACTTCGATTCTGCACTTTGAAGCTCGCTTACTTCTGGAGAAGCGATCGATGTTCTTTCGATGTTCAACAGTCAAAAGAAATGCTATCTTTAGTTTAAAGCAGAAAAGTTTTAACAAGTAAATTCATTTTTGTTTCGTTTCAAGAATCGTTAATCATGTTAAAATGTCGTTCTGTAAAGCCAAAACAATTAAGAATTGCAAACAAAAGCACGAGGGCTCAAATTTTATTGATAGGATGGAAATCAGCCAACAACGTGATTCCAAAGAGTATTTACAAAGTTAGAAAATGGTAATTTACAGAGAAAAGGGCTATATTGAAACATAACGACCACTATCCTTCTACCATCTTTGAATTCTGGGCATCCTGAGCTTCCGTCGAAGATGACCGTGACTGGAGTTTTTCTGATGGATGATGTAACTGCTGCTGAGGGATTTGCCCCTTTGTTGAATGTAGTTACTTGCCATTATCCCTAATTTTTGCCTGGATTTTACTTTGAGGTTTCCAATCCAACAAGATGATTTTTGATTATGTCTCTAATTTTTGCCTGGACCGCCCTTTCAGGTTTTCAATCCACCGAGACGTTTTGTTTTTTTTAAGTTTAGGCGAAGTATTTCTTGACTACGTCAACATTTGTGGGGTAGGCAAATTCCTCTCCATCCATGGTTTTAAGTCTCAAGGCACCGCCTGAGAAAGTTTTCTTGACCACATAGGGGCCGTCATAATTCGGAGTCCACTTGCCCCGAGAATCAGTGAAAAATGATTGTATCTTTTTTAGCACAAGGTCTCCTTTCCTGAAGACACGAGGCCGGACCTTTTTGTCGAACACCTTCTTCATTCTTTGTTGATACAACTGACCATGGCATAGTGCCGTTATTCTCTTTTCTTCGATCAGACTCAATTCGTCGTGTCGACTCTGACACCATTCAGCTTATGTGAGCTTAGCTTCCATCAATACACGGATTGATGGGATCTCTACTTCTATGGGGAGCACTGCTTCCATGCCATATACTAGAGAGAAAGGGGTTGTCCCTGTTGAAGTGCGGACAGATGTGCGATAACCGTGATGCGCAAAGGGTAACATCTCGTGCCAGTCTTTGTAGGTTACAACCATCTTTTGAAAAATCTTCTTGATGTTCTTATTAGCCGCCTCTACCGCTCCGTTCATCTTAGGTCGGTAGGGAGATGAGTTATGGTGTTCAATCTTGAACTCTGCGCACAACTCTTTCATCCTCTTATTGTTCAAGTTAGATCCATTATTAGTAAGGATCTGGTTCGGAACACCATAACGGCAGATGATATTGTTTTTGATAAATCGGACCACCACTTGTCGGGTTATGTTAGCGTATGATGCTGCTTCGACCCACTTGGTGAAGTAGTCAATGGCCACCAGGATGAACCGATGTCCGTTTGAAGCCTTGGGCTCAATCATGTCAATCATGTCGATCCCCCATATGGAAAAAGGCCATGGGGAAGAGAGAACTTTGAGATGTGTTGGCGGTACATGGATTTTGTCTGAGTATATCTGACACTTGTGACACTTTCTCATGTACTTGTAGCAGTCGGATTCCATGGTCAACCAGTAGTACCCTGCTCTCAGAATTTTTCTCGCCATTGTATGTCCGTTGGCATGAGTGCCAAAGGACCCTTCGTGAATTTCTTTTATTAGCATGTCTGCTTCTGGTCTGTCTACACATTGGAGGAAGACCATGTCAAAGTTTCTCTTATAAAGTGTATCACCGCTCAGAAAGAAACTGCCTGCCAGCCTTCTGAGGGTTTTCATGTCCTTCCTTAGTGCCCCAGGTGGGTACTCTTGTTTCTGAAGGAAGCGTTTAATATCGTGATACCAAGGTTTGTTGTCTATGACTGCTTCAATCATGAAGATGTAAGCGGGCCGTTCAAGGCGCATTATGTCGATCTTAGGTAGGTCGTTCCATTGACCTACACTAATCATGGAAGAGAGAGTGGCTAAAGTATCATCCATGTGATTCTCCTCACGAGGGATATGATGAAACTCGACTTTGTTGAAGAAGGGTAACAACCTTCTTGCGTAATCTTTGTAAGGAATCAGTCCTAATTGGTATGTGTTCTAATCTCCTTTGATCTGATTGATAACCAGGGCTGATTCGCCATATACGTCCAAGTTTTTGATCCTTAAGTCGATCGCTTCCTCGAGACCCATAATACAAGCTTCGTATTCGGCCTCGTTGTTCGTACACTTGAACATAAGTCAGGCAGTGAAAGCAATGTAGATACCCCGAGGTGTTATGATAATTGCCCCAATTACATTTCCGTAATGATTAACAGCTCCGTCAAAAATAAGTCCCCATTGGGAATCTGGTTCTGGCCCCTCACTGGGTAGTGGTCCATCGCAATCTTTCATTTTTAGATACATGACATCTTCATCTGGGAAGTCAAACCCGATTGATTCTTGATCATCAATCGGTTGATGAGCCAAATGATCGGCTAAAACACTCCCCTTAACGGCTTTCTGAGCATGGTACTCTATGTCATATTCTGATAGCAACATCTGCCAACGAGCAATCCTTCCCGTGAGAGCAGGTTTTTCGAAGACGTACTTGATTGGATCCAATTCGGAGATTAACCAAGTAGTGTGACGAATCATGTACTGACGTAGACGTTTGGCTGCCCAAGCCAAAGCACAGCAAGTTTTCTCGAGCATCGTGTACCGAGTTTCACAGTCGGTGAATTTCTTGCTCAAATAGTAGATGGCAGACTCCTTCCTTTTGGTTTCGTCTTGTTGGCCAAGTACGCACCCCATGGAGTCTTCCAAGACTGTTAAGTAAATGATCAGTGGTCTTCCTTCCACTGGAGGGGATAGAATCGGTGGGTTCAACAAATATTCCTTGATACCGTCGAAGGCAGTTTGAAAATCTTATGTCCAAACGCAGTCCTGATTCTTTTTGAGTAGTTTGAAAATTGGCGCACATGTCGCGGTCATGAGGAATGTGAATCTGGAAATGTAGTTCAAACGTCCCAGGAATCCCCTGATTTGTTTTTCAGTCTTCGGAGAAGGCATTTCTCGAATGGCCTTGACCTTGTCAGGATCAACCTCAATTCCTTTCTGGCTGACGATGAACCCTAAGAGTTTCCCTGAACGGACACCAAAGGTGCACTTGTTGGGATTCAAGCGGAGTTTGTACTTTCTCAACCGCTCGAATAGTTTTGACAGGTGGGTCACATGCTCCTCTTCTGTCTTAGATTTTGCAATCATATCATCGACATATACCTCGATTTCCTTGTGTATCATGTCATGAAACAGAGTAGTCATGGCCCTTTGATAGGTTGCCCCAGTGTTCTTCAAACCGAATGACATTACCTTATAACAAAGGGTACCCCATGGGGTAATGAACGAAGTTTTCTCCATGTCTTTCGACGCCATTTTGATCTGATTATAGCCCGAGAATCCATCCATGAAGGAGAAAACTTTGAACTTTGTTGTACTGTCTACTAGCATGTCAATGTGCGGTAAAGGAAAGTCGTCCTTTGGACCAGCCTTGTTTAAATCTCTGTAATCGACACACATTCTGACTTTTCTGTCCTTTTTTAGAACGGGTACGATGTTGGCTAACCATTGAGGATATTCTGATGTGGCGAGGAAACCTGCGTCAATCTGTTTCTGTACCTCCTCCTTGATTTTGATGGCCATGTCCGTCTCAACCTTTGCTTTACTGGCGGACATTCTGACCTTAATGGTAAATGATGTTCCACGATGTTGGTATCCAACCCTGGCATGTCCTGATAGGACCAAGCAAACACATCGGGAAATTCTCTGAGAAGTTTTGTCAAACTCTCTTTGGCGGTTGGACTGAGCAGTCGGGAGATCTCTTCTGGAATTTCTTCATCAACTTCTTCTTCAGCCCCAAATACCGGGAACTCAAAGTCCGGAGAAGGCATCAGATCGTATGTTTCAACGGTGTTTAAAATAAGCAATCTGCATGACGGTATGATTTGTGTTTAGAAGAGATATAGAAAATACAAGTGTGTGCAGTGTATTTCTTTTACTGCTTGTTTTTATTATTTGAGATGTTTTTTAGGATTACCATTTTCTGAGAAAAGCAAAAAGAGAAAACAGCAATAACTGCGGAAATTATAGAACGACATTATTTTATTAATGAACAAGTCGATTCTTGAAACTACAGCCCTATAAAACAAAACTCTGTCGCTTTGGGCAAAGCGAAGAGGGAAAATTTACAGAAAGCGAGCCCTATCAAAACATTCATTTCACCTGGGCAAGGTGAAAGGTTAAAGATGGCAATTACTTTGACTTGTGAACAATCTTCGGAACATCGACAGCAACCCATTGGCGGCGAACTCCTCGGTGTATCATAAAGTCTGGTACCTTCCTTGATTTGTCTTCAGAAATAGCACTGATTTCTAGTGGAATAGGATCGTTGGAATTTGTCTCCCAGGAAGAGTTGTTGTAGGAGGATTCCTCTGTCGCATTTTGCATAGCATTTGTGCTCTCAAGTAGATCTCCCCATCCAGTTGGCTGGACGTCTTCGATCATGATACGAGAGCTTTCAGGAGCGGTGTACTTGACGAAGTAGTTGAACTTACCACTCGGTTGTCCCAAGGTGTCCCATACTTCTTTGGAACTGGAGGAGTCATCTCTCTTGATAACGTTGACCTCGGGAAAAGCATAGTTGATGAACTCTAATCCTGCAAACGTTGCGAATTCATCATCGTGCGGGGTATTTTCAGGATACCCTGGGTGTTGATCCCATGACATGGTGGGGACACAAGTATTCTTTTCAATGATGCTCAGCTGATTTTCATTGTTTGGCTGATTCCCTTGCCCCAAGTCTCCTGGATACGGCTGCCACATTGGCAGGCCATCCATCGGGCCATAATAGTTATGGTCGAAGTTGTCTTTCATCAAAGTGTCCTCCTCTAATGAGTTTGGTGAAGCACGACATCCTTCCGGATCGCAATCTCCATATATCATTCTGACATCTGACCTTGGTATAAATCTCGGACTCTGTGCAGGAAAGCAAAGTGGAGTCTGCGTTTCGTCCTGAGACATATAACCGTCCTCGTTAAGATAGGACTTCCATTCCTCATCTGTGTCGGAGGGATCCTCTTCATTGATAGTGTGTACTTCTTGGGTCACCGGTTGAAGGAAACCTCCACTGTGAAAGAAGTTCCGAATGGGATGAAGACTTTCATTGTTGGTAGTAGCTGTCTGGGTGCAGGTTGCAGAAAAACCAAGACCCTACTTTGTTTTATCGTCGGTAGGAATGACGAGCTGTCCCCATCCTGTTGTATTGGTACTCTCGACCGCTTTGATATCATCTTTGTATGAGGAAATGGAAGTTCCCTCTTCGGATTGATTATCCTTGCTCACCGAGAGTGCTTAGAACTGAGTCCCAACAATCTCCTTGGGTTCTACATAAGTAGATGATGATAAGTTACTCACGAGCAAGGCTTGTTCTCCACAGACCGTGACGAGCTGGTTGTTCTGAACGAACTTTAACTTTTGGTGGAGGGTCGAGGTGACCGCCCCAGCCTGATGTATCCAAGGTCTTCCTAATAAAGAACTGTACGTTGCCCGAATGTCCATGACCTGGAAAGTGACTTTGAAAGTATGAAGATCGATAGTTATGGGAAGGTCGACTTCGCCGATAACCATTTTTCTGGATCCGTCAAACGCTTTGACGATGACCTCGCTGGTTCTCATCGGGGGTCCTTTGAAGGATAATTGCATCAAAGTGGACTTCGGCATAACATTCAGGGCTGACCCTGTGTCTACCAGTACGCTGGCTAAAGCATCGCCTTGACAGCTGACCGTGATATTGAGCGCCATGTTATGACGGCGACCTTCTTCAGGTAATTCCTCATCGTTAAATCCCAAGTTATTGCAGGAAGTGATGTTAGAGACAATACTATCAAACTGTCTGATTGTTACATCCTGTTCCACAAAGGCTTGCTCCAAGACTTTCTGTAGAGCCTCCCTGTGCGCTTCTGAACTGAGTAACAGTGATAATACCGAGATCTTTGAAGGAGTTTGTAATAGCTGATCAACAATGTTGTATTCACTCCTTTGGATGAGCTTTAGCATCTCATCATCATTTTTTGAAAGATCGAGATTACTGGACTAACTGACTGGTGGATTAGGAAGTTCTGTCTGAGGTTCATTTTCTTTGTTAAGTTCTCCAACTCCTCGGTTGAAGATTCGACCGCTTTGTGTTACTCGACTGATGTCTGCAATATTCACGATGGAGGGTAATGGAATTTCCTTTCCATTCTCGACTGTTGTTGCACCGTATTTGTAAGGGATAGCCTTAGTTAATTCATACGGTAATGGTCTGGGTAGATAGATGACTATGAGAGCCTTCTGATTTTTCTGACTGTCGTAAGTAATTTTAATCTGTTCTTGGTTAGGAACTCTCGATTCGTTAAGTATTGGAATGATGGCACAAACATCCCTATTCCTCTCATGATCAGAGATTACGACAACGTCCTCAATTTGATCAGCGAGGTAGTCTGACGCCCAGTTGATTGGTCTGGAACCCAGATATTGGCAATCTCTCTATGATCCACCTGACCCTGAAGAGCTGCTCACACAAGGTAACATCCTTGGTTACTTTCCGAACAGACTCTACAAAGTTCATAGTTGTGTGGTGGCACCTGGCCACGCCCACTTTGAATGCAATGTAACCTCACTAGGTTAGCTTCCACAGATCGGACATCCTGACTTTGACGCCGAGTAGGGTTCCTGTTATTGATACTAATTTGCTGAGTATCTTCATCCATATAGATTGGCATCCACCAGTGATTTAGCAAGTGCTGAAGTGCCTCCTGGACAAGAGCACAACCTTGATTGTTTTCGCAACCTTCTTTACAGCTCTGGTAATCATGTGATACCAGGAATCCGAGGCGAACCTGCTCAGCATGTAACTCTACCAGGTTGGTATTCATTAAACGAATATCGAAGATTTGAACCATGTTGATCTGATAGGGATTCCTATCATGGTAGTCCTGGATCCATCCAAGATCCATCTGACGCTGGAGGGCTTCTTGTACAAAAGAGCATCCCTGTTTGTTTACCGAGCAAGTCAGACAAGAATTGTAATCGTGCCGTGGCAGATTATGATACTGGCTTTGCCTTGAGTGCATTGTCTCCAGTTGGCATTCATCGCACGGATGTTGTGGTCTTGAATGACGTTAGAATTCGTGTAAACCATGTTAACTCCATGAACTCGGTGCTCTTGGATCCATCTGAGATCCATCTGTTCCTGTAGAGCTGATTGCACCACAGAACATCCCTGATTGATTTTAGAGCAGATATCACACTGGTGATAATTATGAGGTGGCACATGGCCATACCCGCTCTTCCTACAATGCATCTTAACCAGATTGGTCCTTAACAAGAGTACATCGTGAATTCGATAGACATTGTTAGACTCTCCCTCTATTAGGTTGACTGCAGCTTTCTCATGTTGAGGCAGCGGGTTCGTGAGAACATTCGGATTCATATATTTGAAAGATAAAACCCCGCTCCTAACAAGCTTTTGCACGTCAGATTTAAAACTGAGACAATTCTCTATGTTATGCCCTGACCCTCCTTGACGATAAGGGCAATTCTGGTCCACCTTAAACCAAAAAGGCGGATTTTCCGGTACTGCAAGAGGGGGTTTAGTCTAGATATGCCCCTTGGCCAGTAGTAACGGAAATAGTTCTGCGTACGATACAGGTATAGGATCAAATCCTGGTGGCCGCGTTGCACGGTTGTTATTGTATGGAGGACGAGCCTGCTGAAGAGGCTGTTGAGTCCTTTGCTGATTAGGTTGGTTCTGCACAACCTGAGGTTGATACGTAGAAATGGGCGCAGGATTGATAGCAGGAGTCACAGCTGCTACTGGCTGATAACGTCGCCTTTGCTTTCCGAGAGAGATATTCCCAATATCCTGCTCTTTTTTCTTAGGAGAGCACTACCATATCGTTTTGCACTACTTGATGGTCCAGCGTCTTTTATTAGACGTCCTTCTCGAACAGCTTCCTCGAGACGTACCCCCATACCGACCATTTCGGTGAAATCACTGGGCGCACTGGCAACCATTATGTCATAGTAAAATGAGCTTAAGGTCTTTAAGAAGATTTTTGTCATCTCTTTTTCCTCAAGAGGTGGACAAATTTGAGCGGCAATTTCACGCCATCTCTGAGCGTACTCCTTAAAGCTTTCCTTGTCCTTTTGTGACATTGATCTGAGTTGATCTCTGTCTGGTGCCATGTCCAGATTGTATTTGTATTGTTGGACAAAGGCAGTGCCAAGATCTCTGAAAGTTCTGATCGTAGTACAGATTAAACCCATGTACCATTTTAAGGCGGCACCGATTAAACTATCTTGGAAGTAGTGAATCAGTAGATCCTGATTCTCTGTCTGAGCTGACATTCGCCGAGCATACATCACCAAGTGGCTCTGAGGGCAAGAGTTACCCTTGTATTTTTCAAAGTCGGGCACTTGGAACTTGTGCGGAACTTTCAAATTGGGGACCAGACAAAGGTCTGCGGCGTCTTTCCCAAATAAATCCTGATCGCGGATGGCTTGCAATTCCTTTTGCATTTCCAGGAACTGTTCCTAGAACTCGTCCATCCTATCGAACATAGTTTCCTTTCTTCTAGAAGGTATCTGTGGAATCTGTCCTTCTGGGACAGTGTGCACCACCGGGGGTGGTACCGTTACTACGGCAGTGAATCTTGGCATTTCTCGAAGTTTGTAACCTTCAGAAGTCCTCAGTACGCCTCTGGCATCTTCGCTTTCCTGAAGTTTGTAATCTTCAGGCCCAGCGGCTTCTACTGAAGTTTCCGGATCTCCAGTGATCGGCAGAACATATCCTTCCGGGATATAGTTAACAGGCATGCCCCAGGGACGATCTTTCGGCATTTTGTACCTAGGATCATACTTCTCCTCTATGGGCGTTGAGGTGATCTCTGAGATCACATTTCTTTGTAGCTGAGCTTCTGCCATGGCTTGCATGTCGTTACGAATCTTTCTCATATCCTCTCTCAGAGCGTCGATCTCTTCTTTTAACTCTCTGTTATCTTCCTCAAGATCATCCATCTTTTTCTGACGATTGGCTCGAGTATTGTACGAATGAGACAGTTTGACTCTAGAACCGAGACACAAACGTGAGATTCGTAGGTAAGAAGAATACGTGATGTGAGAATGATGAATGCAATGATTATATTAATTATTATTTTTTTGTTTAATCAAAATAAACTTCGACAATTAGATTGCAAATATCAAACAGTGGGGAAACCCCATTTTACTGAATTCAAAGGATTACGAAAATAGAAATACAATAGATTACAAGGTGCGAAAACAGAAACCTAGGCTAAGGGATCCCGAGTCCTCTCTAAGGAGAAACCGGGTGCTGATTCTAGTACCTTCCTTTTCTTTGACCGGGGCTCTTGAGCCGTTGTCGGGTTATCATTCCTTTGCCAGGTCAAAGGAGTGAGCAAATTCCTTTGGTCATCTTGATTATCCACAACATGCTGCTCCAAAATCTCAATCAGAGCATCTTTATCCTTCAGTAATTACTGTATTTTGATACACTCCACATTGAGGGTGCGGTACTTTTTTTTCCAAGACCTCTTCTCCCGCTGAACTTTGTTGAGAGTAACCTGGAGTTTTTCCGTTTCAGTCATGAGGTACATGACAGACTCCCTTGGTGGAAGAACTCTGTGACGAGGATAAGGCATCTTTAGCTTGAGAGCTCTAGTTTGTACCCAGTGGAGGTAAGGCTCCACCGAGACACAGTCCGGTTTTCCTAGAGACTCTCGTCCTTTCTTATGAACATGTTTCCAAGCATGCACTATTTCCATCTTTAGTGCTCTATCATTTTCCCCTTCTTTGAAGAAAAGACCTTCCAGACGAGCATTCCACGGGACATGCCTCATCGGGTATCCAAATTGACGACGAACCAATGCCGGATGGTAATTGATTCCTCCCTTAGTTCCTATGAGGGGTACGTTGGGGAAGTTTCCACAACGGTCGATGATCCTGATTCCCTCATAAATCCTATTGCACCAATCTATATCAGAGTTGGTAAGAGACATGATTCTCTGCGACCAATGTAAAGTATTCTTTTGATCCCAAAAAGCAGCAGACTTAGGCAAATGAGAGATAAACCATTTGTATAACAGAGGTACACAGCATGTGATCTCCCCTCCGCTGTACAAATTCCCTAAGTGTACAGAATGATACGCGTCTGCGAGCAAAGTTGGCACAGGGTTTCCAATGAGAAAAACCTTAATGGAGTTGATATCGACGAAGTTATTGATGTTGGGAAACAGAAATATCCCGTAAGTGAGTAAGACAAAGATGCTTTTGAAAGCAGTCACGTTCCCTATACTAGCGAAGTACAGAGCCTTCTTTGTCAGGAACTGGGCTGACAAACCTTGTATGCCACCCTTAGTGGTCATGTGAGTCCTAACCTCTGACTCGTCCAAATAAATTGCTCTTGCAATGGTCTGATCCTTTGGAATTTCTTCTAATCCAGAAAAAGGAGCTCGATCAGTGATGTGTAAATCAATCAGATGAGAATATTCCTCCAGCGTTGGTGCTAGTTGATAATCCGGGAATGTGAAACAGTGATAAACCGGATCGTAAAACTGAACGAGTGCATCCATGATTCTTTCAATTACTTGAACCCTTAACAGAGGTAGCAGTCCTCCTTACTTGGCTCTGAAAGCTTCTGGGTTAGTGACTGTAAACCCCATTTCTACCCGGTAAATTATATTAAAATCAGAGTTATAAAATTTTCGACATAGAACGGGATATCACATTTTCAACCGTTAAAATCAACCACATAATAGTTATTCACGAAAGATACATAACGCTGCAGGGAAATATAAAACAACAAAAAGTTTTCAACTTTATTCAACTTAAACAAACACAACGCAGCGGATTCATTAACAACTTAGTAGCATTCCCATTCAACATAAAATAACTTCAAATTAAACAACAAAGTATTTTTCAGCAATTTCATTAAAAATTCAGCATGTAGACTAATAAATAAAAGACATGCGTCATCCCCCCGAGTGCTACGTATCAGAGCGACAACCACCGACTCGAACTAAGGTAACCGGCTACTCCTCTTGATTACCTGCACGTTGCCAACATAGGGACAACATTCAAACAGAAGGGGTGAGTTACCAAAAATTATAAACGGATTATGATAAATAATATATAGGCAAGAATCATACAAATAATCACCACTTCACATCAACGACCAACAAACAAAATCAAAACCAACAACAACTTAAGAAAATGCGACTTTAATGAGACTCGACAATGTTATGCATGTGGTACCATCAGAGTAAAACTCCCAACTTAATATTGCCAGTTTATCGAGGCATCAAGGCATAAGCCTTCAACTTTCAAGTTTCAACATATGCCAATCCAGGCCAACGTGGTGTGAGCAACGCTCCGACATAAAATGCAATGTATGTTTTATGACATGCACAACTCATCAACATAAGCAACTCAACAACTTCCACAACATAATCAACTTAAACAACCTAGCAACTTTTTCGACATAAGCAACTTATATCAACGTTGTCTTATCAAGCCTACAACTTACAACTCGTCCGTAAACCGGAACAATGTTACAATTCAGCTGTACCTGCAATTCCACTTTTCCAACAGAATTTAAACGAAATAATTCCACAAAAGTCACCTACTAAATTACCCGACTTACCCCGACAATTTTCGTTAAATTTCGGACAACTAAGTTTTTTGCCTAAACCAGCTAAACCGACTAAGACTGCACTATTCTTGACCTCTGTTATTTAATACCAGTTTATTTCAAAATTCTACTTTCTGTTACGATTTCCTAAAAATCATTTCCAAGCTTCTGTCATGAATTATTATTAATCCTGTTGCTGTCAAAATTCTGTCTGCTATAACAAAACCTGTCATTTTCATTTTCTGTTAAAAACCATCACTGCTACTAATACATTTCTAATTTTCTGCTAAAACCTGTTTACTGCTAATGTTTCATTTTTCTGTCACAAATTACCACTGTTGGGTTAATTAGATTTCTGTCAAAAACTTGAGCATGAGCTTTTCCTACTAATCTTGATTTTACTAATTCTGGTTACCAATTAATCTCTCTGCTACCAGACCAATTAGAAGGATTCTGCTACACATTATTAGTGGCTATAATAATTTTCTGCTATGAAGTCTATTATTAACATCTTGGTTGCCTAATATGTGGTTTATTAATACATTAATTTAAATAAGAGAACATGCTTATGTTTACAGTACTAGTAATTAGAAATCATAACCTTAAAGGTGTGGAAAATTAAGTGGGACCCCACCTACATGGGTGGCTTGCGCCACCCTTTGAGAGGGATCATGGCTTGCGCCATGTATTGCTAGGTGGCTGGCGCCACACATAGCTTGTGGTGGCCGGGCCCACCTACTTCCCTTTTCCAACTAAGTGGCTTGCGCCACATATATTTCTTTTGTTCTGGGTGGCCTGCGCCACCCGTGCATTTGCACAGTGTTATCTAATCCAACCAAGATTTCCAGAAAAAAAAATATTCACTACAACATTCATAGAAAATTACCAGCAGCAATTTCACAAAACTCAATCAATCGATATTTTTACATTAGCCAAATCAGTTTCACGGGAACGCTTACAAGAATTCATTCAACTATAATTTTCAACCACATAACAGTAGCATTCACAATTTAACAACATCATAATTAATTTCCACACAGACGACAACCCTATCGAAAATCAATGGAAGAAAACTCATATAATCCCCAACCCTTATACCATTCATCATAACCCGGTTATAATAATCGAACCCACCCTTACCTTGGATTGAAGGCAGCTCGACGATCGATCGGGTTCCGAAAATCGACACCGGTAGCGGTTTCTCTCGCAACTTCTTCTTCTCTCATGTTCTCAACTTTTCCTTTTCCTCTAACTGATTCCAAAAACTCCCCAATCTTTCTATTTCCTTTATCTTATTTGTTTTATTAAAATAATAATGTTCAATTATAATATTTAATGGGCCTAAACATACACCACCCTAATTTACTAATTCCGACCCGAAACCAAGCCCACTTAATCGAACACACTCCAACTACGATAATATTACTACTAATATTATTCCGCGACTATAATATTATTCCTAATATTATTTCTACGACTTACCAACTTAAAATTCCGACTTAACGACTAAATTCACCGCAACACCAAAATCAACCGAATAATCACAAATAATTAATTAAATATTCAATTAAATAAATAATTAAATATTTGGGCGTTACAACCCTCCCCCACTTAGAATATTTTCGTCCTCAAAAATTTACCTGATTCAAACAGCTCGGGATAGGAGTCTCGCATCTTGCTCTCCAACTCCCACGTCATGCTTTCTCCAGTAGCTCCCAACCAGAAAACTTTCACCAACGTGATCTCTTTCCCTCGCAAAGTCTTCATTTCACGATCCGCGATTCGCACAGGCTTCGTCTCCACCGTGAGATTATCCCGTACTTGGACATCATCCATATTAACCACATGAGACGGATCTGAAATGTACTTCCGAAGCTGCGACACATGAAATACATCATGCAGATTCGAAAGATTTGGCGGTAACGCCATTCGGTAAGCAACTTTCCCAACTCTATCCAAAATCTGATACGGACCAATAAAACGAGGAGCGAGCTTCTTAGACTTCAAAGCTCTCCCAACACCAGTCATAGGTGTGACTCTCAAAAACACATGATCACCCGCTTGGAATTCCAAATCCTTCTTCCGCTTGTCATGGTAACTTTTCTGTCTACTCTGAGAAGCTTTCATCTTCTCCCAAATCAACTTCACTTTCTCAGTAGTTTCTCGGACTAATTCCGGTCCAAGTACTACACTTTCACCGGATTCATGCCAACACAACGGAGTTCTACACCTCCGACCATACAGCGCTTCAAAAGGTGCCATTCCGATACTAGAATTGTAACAGCCCGCGGCCACTCGCTCAAGAGTCCCGGCACTATTACCAACTCAGACTTAATCACTAGCCCCCTTTTTCAACTATACTAGTGTTTTTGCCTCCCGTGGGAATCGAACCGTGTACCTGGGGATAAGTACCACGCTCAATTGGTAGTGGGAATGGATTGAACATGTACTTGAACCCCAGGGTACAGGGTTCGATTCCCACGAAAGGCAAAAACTCTACTAGTGAGGGGGGTAGAGAAGATCGTGAGGTGGCAGTGCCAGGATCGCCTTGCGAGGGGCCCGGGCTGTTACATAAAAAAGGCGCCTTTTTATTGTAATAGCCCGGGCCCCTCGCAAGGCGATCCCGACACTATTACCAACTCAGACTTAATCACTAGCCCCCTTTTTCAACTATACTAGTGTTTTTGCCTCCCGTGGGAATCGAACCGTGTACCTGGGGATAAGTGCCATGTTCAATACATTCCCACTACCGATTGAGCTAGCTCAATTGGTAGTGGGAATGGATTGAACATGTACTTGAACCCTAGGGTACAGGGTTCGATTCCCACGAAAGGCAAAAACTCTACTAGTGAGGGAGGTAGAGAAGATCGTGAGGTGGCAGTGCCAGGATCGCCTTGCGAGGGGCCCGGGCTGTTACATAAAAAAGGCGACTTTTTATTGTAATAGCCCGGGCCCCTCGCAAGGCGATCCCGACACTATTACCAACTCAGACTTAATCACTAGCCCCCTTTTTCAACTATAATAGTGTTTTTGCCTCTCGTGGGAATCGAACCGTGTACCTGGGGATAAGTACCACATTCAATGCATTCCCACTACCAATTGAGTTGTAGCTCAATTGGTAGTGGGAATGCATTGAACGTGGTACTTATCCCCAGGTACACGGTTCGATTCCCACGGGAGGCAAAAAAACTAGTATAGTTGAAAAAGGGGGCTAGTGATTAAGTCTGAGTTGGTAATAGTGCCGGGATCGCCTTGCGAGGGGCCCGGGCTATTATAGTGACCATTCTCGCCAAACCTCTTAAATCCTCTAACTTTGGAACCTTGAAAGTGTACTGATGAGTTCTCCTCCTACCGAAATCCATGAGCGCAATCTTTTTCTCTGACATTTGCAATCATTGTCTTAGTTTAATTTGAAAAAAGGAGAGACTAGAAGAGAAGATTTTCTTTGATGTAATGTTTTTTAAATGAATGTATGAATGCAGCACGCAAAAACATAGAAAAAACATGGGGTCAAAGGGTCGGTGTCATGGAGTCAAGGCTCTACCCGTCTCGAAGGTTTATACTAGTGATTTTTATACCTTCTCTCAACATCATCAACTCTTGTCGAGAAAAACACCAGCGGGCCGAGAACCGTGCTAGGTGATGTTTTTTCGAAGAGTCCTCAGAAGAGGGTGGTATCGCGTGACAACTATTTTTGATAGCTTCTGCACCACTAAAGGGGTTTTTCCTATGTGTATACTCAATCGTTCCACATGCGACATCACACGCATTCCCATTAGCAGAAAAATAAACACATATATCAATTAGGAAAAGCAGTATATATATTTGTCCTAATGTCCTAGACTTTTAAGAGTTATGAATCCTATGTTCCTTACAGAAAATGGCTCCCCGGCGGAGGCGCCACTCTGTGGTTCCTTCCTAACTTTAAAGGTTTTGACCTAAGATCCTAGTGAAGTCAACAAAAAGTCCTATCCCAGTGAAATCCCAAGGAAAGAAAGCAGGCCCCACGGTGGGCGCCACCTTTCTGTGGCATTTTTTTAAGGTTTCTACCTAAGAGATGGGAAGAGAACAAGATCTCGAGCCTCCCCAGTGAAGTCGCCATTTTTCCTGTAGCGAGCAATTTTGGATGTGGTTGCGAAGCACTATCGCTTTGGTACTATAGTTCGATTCATTTTTTATCCTATTGAAGCTGATAAAGGAAGGGAAATAGATGTCTCCAATTAACCCTGCTTGCAAACTGAGTTTGAACAGATAACTGTTGTGTTGCGGTGAAAATCAGATAACAAGCTATTAATTAACTTGCATCATTTTCTTTTACAACCGACTTTGATTTATCCAAAGGAAAGGTTCAAGATCGTTTAAAAACCTAAAGGGGGGAGATCTAAGGTTCGGGGGTTGGTTATACTAAGGGAAGGTATTAGCACCCTAAGTATCTGTAGTACTCTACATGAACCTCTTGTTAAGTTTGTGTTATGTTATGTTTGCTTGCTAAAGAGAATCTGTACTAAAGTAAAGATCTAAAGATATGTACACTAAGTATGCTCGCCAAGACATCGCATCTCGTGCCTACGTATCCTGACGGGAATGGAATTAGAGCATTCGTAGTTCCCCTCAATGGGGTAAGGAACTCTTGACTGTGGTCAAGGTTCCAAGGGAAGGTAGGGTTGAAAAGCTTGAAAGCAAAGCTTGTAAGGATTGATTGTTTAGGAGAAGAGATTAATGGCTATCTCTTGAAAGGATTGTGAAGGGTTAGACCGTCTTAAAGGAGATGAGATTAATAGCTATCTCTTTGGGAAGACCAGGTTAAAAGGGAGAAGAGATTAATGGCTATCTCTTGTGAAATGGTTTGAGGTTAACAGGGTATTTGAGCTATCTATGACATGAAGTCAATAGAGAGACTTTTCCTTTGGAAAGAGGTGAGTGACATAGGGGCAGAGAGGAAAACCTCAAGTGTCAGGGGTAAGATGAATAGTAATATATATACAGTGACTGCAATTAGAATTAAATTGAAAATTGAATATTATGAATTAACGGAAATAAAAATAGCAAAATGGCAACATTAAAAATATGAAAACGGGGACAGTCAAAATTAACTTAGAAATTAAATAAAAATTAGAATAAATAAAATCTAATTAAACTGAGATTCAATTAAAAACTAAAATAGCCAATTCTAATTACAAAAATGATCTAAGTAAAGAAAAAAAACTAATCAATAATATATATATATATTATAACTAAATAAAATTAACAAATAATATATATATATATTATAACTAATAAAAACTAATAGACAATATATATATTATAACTAAGAAAAAGTATGTATATAGTATAACTTATAAAAAGTATATTTAATGCAACTTTAAACGAAATAGCAGTATCGCAAAACGACAACCGAAAGCATGCTATATCTAAAAAACTGGCACTGTGTACATGAAATCAGTAAGTGTGTACATAGAGAAAAATATGTTTAGATAAAAAGACTTAAAAAAATCTAAATGTATACATGTATGGATATAACTATATAAAAAATCTATAAAGAACAATACTATTCATAATCTTCTTTCTTTACAGCACCCTCAAAAGAAAAACAAACCTGCTGGAAGTGATCAAGAGCAACTTCGACGGAACCGGCATCATTAATGATTGCAGTAATATTGAAAACAACATAATAATCATATTTACAAACCGAAACCAACATAATATTTACATAATCACCTGGTTGTCATTGAGATAAAGTCGGAACAGATACGCACACGATATCAACAAACCGAAACCGAAGAAATACATAAGCGCGCACACACACCATACTTCAACATATCAATACACACATATATATTAACACACATTAACATACACATACAAAAAGCAAGATATAGTATCAAACATTTCAAATGAACAAAAACAATGACAGTAAAAACTAGAGTATGTTACTTACAGTAAAACAACCAAATAGAACAAAGCTTTCCCCTCTCCCTCACTAGCCCTCGCGTGCGACTTCCTCCGTACGACGTCGGTCTTGCAAGCTCAATGGTGAAGTAACAATCAAATGAGGTGGAGAATGAGAGTTACGGTGCTTGTTTACAATATAGAGTAGGCAAAGTATGGACTATTTGTGGTGAGTTTGAAGAGGATGTTGTTTATGTTAGAGTGAGGTGTTGTTTTTTCTTTCCATTAGAAGAATCAAAGAGGGAGCAGTGTGTGTTTTTTGGATTGATGAAAAAGTGAGATAATTATGGCATGTGAGAACCAGTATTTTCTCTTACTGTGTCTGGTGAAAATGAATCAGAGGTTAGCGCATGGAGGTGGTGGTTTTTTGTAGCTGGTGTGAGGTTTCTGTTTGAATCTTCTTCTGATTAGGTTGTGTTGTACGTAGCATGGCCTTTATTAGAATAATAATTTATATTTTATTTTATATTCACAAACTTAGTCATTAAGTTTGTTAGAGGGTATTTTAGTATTTTATTGTTGCTTTTGTAACCCTAGTTTTAGCTTATAAATAGGGTAGTGGATGTCATTCCAATTTAATTGTATCCTTATCATTTGTAGCCGTCATTCAATATAATATTCTCTTCTTTTCATCATCATTATTTCACCTTGTACACCAACAATTGGTATCTAGAGCTCCGGTTCGGATCATTGGGAAACACGGAAAACACGAGTGAAACGTGAGGATTTCTTTGTGTGATTGATTTTGGTTCGTGATTCTTGTTGAATCTTGAACAAAATCTGATCAGAATCACATTTTTTTGTGATTTTGTGGGTTGGGAAACACTGTGTGTGGTGAGATTCTGAGTGTACTGTACAAGGTTGAAGATGATGAACGGCGGCGGCGGCATGAACACCAAGCTTCCAGTATTTGATGGCAAAAACTGGAATCGTTGGATGATTCAGATGCAAGTACTGTTCGGTGCTCAAGATGTTCTAGATCTTGTCACCGAAGGTTACGTTCCGGTAGCAGCAGATGCGACGGAAGAACAGAAGAACGCGCAGAAGGATACAAGGAAGAAAGATCAGAAAGCATTGTTCTACATCCATCAGTGTGTGGATGCGAATGTGTTTGAGAAGATTGCAGATTCTACGACGGCGAAGGCGGCGTGGGACACACTGGTCAGATGTTACGGTGGTGACGCATCAGTGAAGAAAGTGAAGCTTCAGTCTCTACGTAAGCAGTACGAGAATCAGAACATGAAGAACAATGAGAAAGTTTCTGAGTACATCTCCAGAGTGATTCTAATCACTAATGAGATGAAGGCGTGTGGAGAAACTCTTTCTGAACAAGTAATCATTGAGAAGGTATTGAGATCCCTTACTCCTCAGTTTGATTACATTGTGGTAGCAATAGAACATTCTAAAGATCTGAGCACCATGAGAATTGAAGAGCTGCAAAGCAGTCTAGAAGCGCAAGAGTTGCGTTTGACTGAGAGAACTTCTGAAAGGGAAGTAGAGCAGCAGGCTCTGAAAGCAGTTTCTGATAGGAAGCATCAGAAGCAGTCAGAAGCTAGGAGAAGATCTGATGGTGGTCAGAAGTCAGAAACCTCAACTTCTGATAGGCAAAAGAATGCTCAGAAGGGAAAAGAGAAGTATGACAAAAAGAAGATCCAATGTTACTGTTGCAAGAAGTTTGGTCACTTTGCTAGAGATTGTTGGTCAAACAAGGAAAGGAAGTCAGAAGAAGCAAATATAGCCAGAAGTTCTGATGATGAATCTGTGCTATTGATGGCTTCTGAATATGATGATACGAATTTGACAGACTGGTGGTATATGGACACTGGCTGCTCAAATCATCTTACTGGAAATAAGAAATGGCTGGTTGATTTTGATTCTGAGAAGAGAACAAAGATCAGATGTGCTGATGACAAATATCTTAACGCTGAAGGTATGGGAAATGTCAGAGTCGTTCTGAACAATGGGAAAACAGCATTGATTCAGAATGTATGGTATGTACCTGGCATCAAAAGCAATCTGATGAGCGTGGGACAATTAATTGAGAAAGGTTTTTCAGTTACCATGAAGGACAATCTTCTGAAGCTGTATGACTGTAATCAGAAGTTGATTATGGAGTCAGAACAAGGAAGGAATAGAACATTCAAAGTGAATGTCAGAACTTCTGATTCTGAATGTCTTAGTGCAACAAGTGTTGTGAAAGAAAGTGAGTTGTGGCACAGAAGATTTGGTCATTTGAATTTCAGAAGCTTAGAACATCTGAATTCGAAGAAGCTGGTACATGGAATTCCTACAATTAAGAAGCCTGTGAAGTCATGCAGAGTGTGCATGGAAGGAAAGCAACCAAGATTGCCATTTGCGTCAGAAGTTGCTCCAAGAGCAAAACATGCCTTGGGAGTAGTACATTCTGATGTGTGTGGTCCATTTCCAGTAGAATCGTTCGGAGGGAATAAATACTTCGTGTCATTTGTTGATGAATTCACAAGAATGATATGGGTATCCCTTATTAAGTTCAAACACGAGGTGTTTGGTGAATTCAAGAAGTTCCGAATGAAGGTTCAGAATCAGAGTGGTCAGACTCTGAAGATTCTCAGAACCGATGGTGGGGGTGAGTATAACTCCAAAGAGTTTCAGAAGTTCTGTGAGGAGAATGGAATTGAGCATGAGGTTACTGCTCCTTACACTCCTCAACACAATGGTCTTGCTGAAAGAAGAAATCGTACTTTGCTTGATATGGTGAGAAGCATGCTGAAGGAGAAGAAGCTTCCTCAGAACTTCTGGGGAGAAGCTGTTGCAACCGCAGCATATGTGCTCAACAGATATCCAACGAAGAAGTTGAAGGAAATAGTTCCTATTCAGAAGTGGACGGGAGAAAAGCAAAGTGTTAGTCATCTAAAGGTGTTTGGTTCTGTTTGTTACAAACATGTTCCAGAAGCTAGAAGACAGAAGTTGGATGATAGAAGCAAAGTAATGTTACTGGTGGGGTACCACAGTACAGGTGCGTACAAGCTCTATTGTCCAGAAACTAATAAAGTTGAGTTCAGCAGAGATGTTATTGTGAAGGAATCAGAAGTTTGGAATTGGGATAAGTCTCAATCTGATTCTGATGTGAGAACTTCTGAAGAAAGGTCAGAAATAAGAATTTCTGAAAATGATGGTGATTCTGATTCTGAAGAAGACTCAGAAGATGAAGGTGATTCTGATGATCCAGATTCTGATGATGATCAAGATTCTGGTGGTGATTCAGATTCTGGGAATATGCCAGACTCTGAAGGTGGTCAAAGTTCTGGAGGAAGTCCAACTCCTGAAGCAAGAGGTTCTGAAGGAGAAACTTCTGAGGTTAGAACTTCTGAGGTTCAAGCATCTGAACAAAGTTCTGAACGAGGTCAGAGGCCACAGAGAATCAGAAACATTCCAAGAAGATTTGAAGAGTTTGACATGTTGCAAGACACTGAAGTAGATTCTGAGGGAGAAATTATTCAGTGTGCCATGTTAGTAGACTCTGAACCTGTGAGTACAGAAGAGGCTCTCAAGCAAAAGTTCTGGCTAAAGGCCATGAAAGAAGAACTTGAGGCCATAGAAAGAAACAAGACTTGGAAGCTGACAGAACTTCCAAAGGACAAGAAAGCCATCAGCGTCAGATGGGTTTTCAAGAAGAAGCTAAAGCCAGGTGGAGCAGGAAGTTCTGACATACTGCTGACCAGAAGTTCTGAACAAGAATTAGCTAAGTTCAAGAAGGTGCTGATGAATGAGTTTGAAATGACTGATCTCGGGAAAATGACAGATCTCGGGAAAATGACATACTTTCTAGGGATGGAGTTCAGATATTCTGAGAAAGGTATCATCTTGCATCAGCTGAAGTATGAACGAGAACTTCTAAAGTATGGAGTGCTGTTCCCTTCTGGAAGAAAGATTGAATCAGAACTTCTGAGTTCTGGAAGGAAGATTGAATCAGAACTTCTGAGTTACTCAGATTCTGATTGGTGTGGAGACAGAGTTGATAGAAGAAGTACTTCTGGATACTTGTTCAAGTTTCTGGGAGGTTCTATTTCTTGGAGTTCTAAGAAGCAACCTGTTGTTGCGTTGTCAACCTGTGAAGCTGAATATATTGCAGGCGCTGTTACTGCATGTCAAGCTGTGTGGATTCTGAACTTGCTAGAAGATCTGAAGATCAAAGTTGACAAGCCTCTGAAGTTGATGATTGATAATAAGTCTGCAATCAATCTTGCCAGAAACCCAGTGTTGCATGGGAGAAGCAAGCATATTGAGACCAAGTATCACTATCTGAGAAGTCAAGTTCAGAATGGAGTGTTAGAAGTTCTGCACTGCAGCACCCAGAAGCAGTTGGCAGATGTTCTGACGAAGGCTATCAAGACTGATCAATTCATTCGCTTAAGGGATGGAATTGGAGTTGTTAGTTTTGAGGAAATATAAATTAAGGGATGGTATTAGAATAATAATTTATATTTTATTTTATATTCACAAACTTAGTCATTAAGTTTGTTAGAGGGTATTTTAGTATTTTATTGTTGCTTTTGTAACCCTAGTTTTAGCTTATAAATAGGGTAGTGGATGTCATTCCAATTTAATTGTATCCTTATCATTTGTAGCCGTCATTCAATATAATATTCTCTTCTTTTCATCATCATTATTTCACCTTGTACACCAACAGCCTTGTCCTCTTCAACTTTTTTTCATATTTTGTGGGATTTGGAGTGTAGCAAGGTAGTGGCGTGTTGCAAGGTTTTTGATGACAGGCTGGATGTAGCAAAGACTTTTCTGCAGGATTTTGAGTAGGCTTTTGGCGGAAAGTGGGGATGTGGCAGAAAAGTTTGAGTGAGAACCAAAGGGTTGAAGTGCGCAAAGCTTTACACGGTGGTCCTTTTTTTTACAGCCTGGGAACCTGTTTGTGGCTGCCTTGTTAAGTACAAATCGGTTGTACTTTGTGAGATTTTGCGCGGGTTAATGACAGAAGAAAGGGAGTTGGAAATGATGGTAAAAAAACGGGATGTTGTACTTGGACTTGGCTCACATGGTAATTCAAACGAAACCATATTGGGTAAACAAATGCCAAGTTAGGGACCTCTCTTTGCAATTGTTTGTTTTTTTTCACGTGAAACTTTGGAAATTGGGTTAAGTTAAAATGAATTAGATCAAAAATGGAAAATAGAACTATAATTATAATTAAAATAAAAGTTAAATTACAATAAAATTATAATTACAATTAAAATGGAAAATTAAAATTAAGAATTACATTAAGTTAGTAAACTTAAACTAATTAATATTAAAATTGACTAAAATTTAAAATAAACTATATTAAAATTAATCTAATTAAGACTATAAAAGCTAAACTAAAATAAAATTAAATTAAGTCTAAAATAAAAATTGTAATTAAAAAAAATATTAAACTAAATTAAATGTGAACTAAGTAAAAGATAAATTGAAATTAACTAAAATAAATCTTAGACAAATTTAAAATGAGAATCTAACTAAAAATACAAAAATAATAAATAATTTAAATCAAGAATAACATGAAGGAGAAAATGCTTGATTAATGAGATGTTTACTAAAAATGCGAAAACAGAGACTGACTCAGAATGATATGAAATGATCAGAAAAATCTGAGGGTAAAATTTGGGGTACAACAGTTGCCCCTATTTAAATAACTTCGCCGGATGACGCGAGGAATAGAAATCCTCGGGACATCAAGATGAAAGGTATTTAAATATAGCAAACCGAAAATTTTGCCCTTAGATGGAATGCAGATGCTAAGGACAACTAACCGACATGCAAATGCAGACAGGCCATGAAGTTTTAGTATGATGATATGATAGTGCAAGAATGCAGACACACTCCAGAAAAAGAGCAAACCACCACATATGAGCCTCACTGGGGAAGGATGAAGGTTAGTATCCATGAGGAAGACTCACTGGGGAAAAGTCTAAGGGGATGGACGAAAGGTTTATAGGTGACCGGACGACACTGGGGAAATGAAAGATACTCTTACTGGGCATGAAACCAGAAAGAAGACATGATCTCCACTGGGGATCAATTTGAATTAAAAGGATAGACACCAACAAAAGATTTTCTGGGATTTTCTTATACTGAAGAGTTCAAACGGGATCTTCAAGAAAAACCAGAAAAGACAAAGATATGCACATCCGGAAACACATCAGATGGCAAAAGAAACCAGACATCCAATAATGGCTTTGAATGAAAGGTACAAGTCACAATATCTAATAACGGCTTTAGATAAAAGTGAACAAACACTCTATCTGAAAAACATCAGAAATAGAGACACATCCGAATAGGCATCAGATGGTAGAGAAACCAGACATCCAATAACGGCTTTGAATGAAAGGTATGACTCACAATATCTAATAACGACTTTAGATGAATGTGAATAGGGACTACATTCAAGAATGACATTGAATGCAAAGAAACCAGTCATCCAATAATGGCTTTGAATGAAAGGTATAACTCACAATATCTAATAATGGCTTTAGATAAAGGTAAACAAAGACTGCATTCAAGAACGACATTGAATGCAAAGAAACCAGTCACCCAATAATGACTTTGAATGAAAGGTATGGCCCACAATATCTAATAATGGCTTTAGATAAAGTGAACAAAGACTGCATTCAAGAATGGCATTGAATGCGAAGAAACCAGTCACCCAATAATGGCCTTGAATGAAAGGTATAGATCACAATATCTAATAATGGCTTTAGATGAATGTGAACAGAGATTACATTCAAGAATGACATTGAATGCAAGGGAACCAATTATCCAATAATGGCTTTGAACAAAAGGTATAAATCACAATATCTTTAGATAAATGTGAATAGTAAGAATCCAAGAAAGCATTGAGTGACTGTGAACTTTCAGGAATGGCACTGAAAGTAAAGGTGGATCACTATATTTAGGAATGGTATCGAACGATAGTGAGAAAGACATCCAGGAATGGGACTGAATGCAAATAAGAAAACTCATCCAGGAATGGCACTGAATAAACAGATAAAACTTTCAGGAATAGCACTAAAAGATATCCAAGAAAATTTGATGGGAATTACAGAAGAGAGGCAAAACTTCCAGGAATAGCACTGGAAGAAACAAGAGGAATAAGATATCCAGGAATGGCACTGGAGATCAAAAGAGATAGACATCCAGGAATGGCACTGGAGTGAAAGAATATAAAGATCTAGGAATAGCACTGGAATGAGAGAAGACCAACATCTATCAACAAGATTAGATGCGCAAGAGAATGACAACATTCAGGAATGGCACTGAATGAAAAGGACAGGTAACGTTTTGGTAAGGTAAGACATGGATAACGACACGACCTCGGGAGAAATGCAAATGAGGATGAAACACTCATGATATGCATATGGTAGAGAATCATGCAGATGTTGACGACACCGCTCGACTCTTTTGGGAAGAAGACAAGATTGGAAGGCTGATTCCTCAACACGTAGATCACTGTCATTCGGCTTGGGGACTAGAGATGCTAATGTTGGACGCATCCCGGCCACACTGTTAAACTGTATCAAATGATGATCCTTGTAGGAAGGATGGAGAGCTGCTTGGGGATTCTTCAAGTAAACTGCCCCAGACTAGCTGATTATTGTAGATGAGCTGATCATTGCTTCAGCTTGATTGATTCTAAAATGAATGTTTAATGGTGCTCTCTAGAGAGCTTGCCCCAGTCTGAGTCTTGAAAGATGATTATTTTACTGTACACTGGGAAAGCTTGTCCCAGCCTGAGTCTTGCAAAATCTTCTGTATAAACCAAATCTGAGAAGTCGCCATTAAACTACAAATCTTGAACTGATTCTTAACAGGATATGAAAGAAACTTGTCCCTGACTAGATCACCGACCAAGTTTCTCAAATGTTTGAAAATTCCTTAAGAAGAAAGCTAGTTTGCAAACAAAAATGTTCATACAAACATAGTAAATGCAAAGTTCATGCAACTTTGAAATCAAAATTATTTTTGGAAGAGGTGCAAAGTATATGGGATACTGGTCAGAACACGGTGGTTCAAGACATTAAAGTAAAAGTTTAAGCAAAGGGTGTAATGCCCAAAATAGATGATCTGCAAAGATCTTTTAGAGTCAGTTTACGCAACCTCGCTGTAGTATGCTTTCAAAATAACCTCACTTCAATTAGGTCTTTTGAGGGTTATAACGTGGCCTGGTTCACGGTTTAAGAAACAAAGGATAAAAGTTAAAAGTTTATTTGTGACCCACCCAATCTTCATGATGATCTCCAGTCCTACACTCAGTTAACTCAGACTATGCACTCAGGTTCCCATAGGTTAGGAATTGCACTGATGATGATAACGATGATGGTCCAAAATTCAATGGACTTGAGATAGCAGTCACTTCTTCTTACAACAACTAGTTTTGTCTTTGAGGATTTTGGTAACCTCTTGATTGGTTTTTTTTATATTTTTTTTTATTTTTTTTACTCTCTCTTTTTTTAGTGACTGCCTGGCTTAATGATTATAGTGAACCATCATCGGCGTTTGATTTGAAATACATCTTCGACACTTGCTTGCTGTGTGCGAAGAAAAATTTGTGAATGCAACCTTTTGTTGAAAGGCGTCTTGAATGAAGCTCTTGTAATTGAATGCACAATCTAGTTAACTGAGAACTACCCTGCCCCAAGTTAGGATTGCGGGTTTTTGTTTGTAAAGAAAGAAACTCCTACTTCTAGACTCGAAGGGGTTAAAGAGGGGTTATCTTCCTTATTTCTCCAGTGTTTAGGGATGAAACAATGCCTTACATCGTCAGCAAAGTTTTGATTTGAAAGCATAACAACAGCAATTATGAGTATTTATGTTTTCATCATCCTCCCTCTAATCTTTGCACGATCAAAAGAAAAATGGAAAAGAGATAGAATATTTTGCGAAAGATAAAGATGTAAATAGTAGACACAAATGAATTGAATCAAAAAAATTGCAATGCTCATTTCATTAAACTTGAAGGTACAAACATAATTTGAAAGCAAACAGCTATTACAAAATAAGGAAAGCACATACAACAAGAAACAAAGGCCTAGTGACTAATCAAACACAAGGATGAGCTGTCCTGTCTTTAAGAAGTAGCTGAGCCGAAGTCGACTGAGGCTTCACTTGGCGTGCCTTGGCAGAGGATTGTTCTGAACATTGGGATTGTCCTTAAAGGAGAGGATTTTGTTTCTCATTAGCTCTTGTACTCTAGCCTTCAATGCAAAGCATCTTTCCAAGTTATGGCCTACGCTACCTTGATGGTATTCACAATGAAGATCAGCCCTATAGCCGGCTGGAAGAGGATTTGGAGGAGGAGGCGGAGGCCTTGTGGTAATCAAATTTTGTTGAACCAAACTAGGATAAAGTTCAGTGTAAGTCATGGGAATGGGATCAAATTGACCCCTATTACGATACTGGCCCTGTCCTGCAGCTAGACGTTGGAAAGCTTGAGTTGGTCGTGGTGCAGCAACCACAGGAGTAACAGCAGCAATCGTAGGGTGAACAACATACTGAGGTTGAGGACGAGGCTTTCTCACTTCAACCATTATAGCATTAGTCTGGTCTTCCTTCTTCTTCTGAAAGTTACCATAGGCTTTCTTCACAGCATTAGAAGATTCAGCAACCTTTGATACTTTTCCCTTCTTAAGACCTTCCTCTAGTCTTTGGCCAATAGTAACCAAATCAGTGAAATTAGAGGAAACACTTCCAACCATTTTCTCCCAATAGAACGGGGATAAGGTATCCATAAACATTCCAGTTAATTCCTTCTCGGCCAGGGGAGGTTCCACTTGGGAAGCCAACTCTCTCCAGCACTGAGCATACTCCTTGAAAGACTCTTTATCATTCTGAGACATGTTTTGCAGTTGACGGCGATCAGGAGCCATGTCAAGGTTATACTTGTATTGCTTCATGAAGGCATTGGTGAGGTCTTGGAAGTTGTGGATAGAGTTTTGCTCAAGACCCATGTACCATTTGAGTGATGCTCCACTCAAACTGTCTTAAAAACAGTGGATAAGCAATTTCTAATTTTTGGCATGAGCAGTCATCCTGCGAAGATACATGACCAAGTGAGCTCTTGGGCAAGAATGACCTTTGTACTTCACAAAATCAGGAGTTGTGAACTTAGGAGGTATAACAAGGTCAGACACTAAGCACATATTATCTGCGTCCACATTAAAGAAATCAGTACCCTCAACGGCTTTGAGTCTTCTTTCTATGCTTTGAAACTGCTCTCGGACAACTTCGGGTTCAACAAAGTCCTCATGGTCCTCACCTTGAGCACTGGCAGCATTGTACTCATAGAGGGGATTCTCAAAAGGAGCTCGAGTAGTCTGAACTATAGGTTGAGGCTCGGTAAAAACAGGAGCTTGAAACACTGGTCTAGTAGCTTGACCAATCATAGCATTAGATGCAAGAGGTGGAGAATAGTTGTGCGGCAAACCAAACTCTGGCCACGTTGAAGGTGGCACTTGAACTGGTGGAGGATCAGCACTTGAAACTTCCTGGATGACTGTCCTTTGGGGTGGCTCTCCCCTAGCAATCAAAACTTGGAGCATCTCAGTGAGTTTAGTCATGCTCGACTTAAGTTCATCGATCTCCATTCGGACCTCAACATTGTGTATCTCTTGCTCTGACATCTTGCGTCTGTAATTAGCTCTAATCCGGTATCAGTGTCGAGGGATTGTCCCTAATTAGCTCTAATTAACTCGAGGGATTAGCTCTAATTAGCTCTAAGCATCTAGGTTTGGCATGCTACTTCTTGTTCCAAGGACTTTGGAGGCTTGGCTCAGTGATTGTCCCCTTTAGATTTGATCCTCAGATGTGTCCAAGATGATGACAAGGCTTGGAATTGGTTGATTTTGGCAAATCGACCAAAAATGCAAAACTCTGCATTGCCTTGGCAGTTTTCAGCAAGGCACTTTGCCACTACCATAACTCTTAGCTCAAATTGAATTTGGTGATGTTCTTGGCCATTTTGGAAAACCCTTATATGATACAACAACTGTTTGATCATATTTGGTTTTGATACCTTTTGGATCCAAGTGAAAAATGTCACTACATTTGGAAAAAAGTGAAGGCAGATTCTGACTTAGTGAAAATTTCACTAAGTGTTGGGAAAAAGTGACATTTTCACTTTTTGTGATTTTGATCAATCCATAACTCAAAATCCATGAAGAATTGTGTTAGTTCTGGGATTGGCTAGAATTTTGGTAAAACAAAGTTGTTCAATGTTGATGTCACATGGGTGATGTCTTAACATTGGTTAATCTTACATTTTTAAGTTGTTGAAGTTTTGAAGTTTGATGTCACATGCGATGTCATGACATCAGATATGAAGTTCATTAAAACATCAGGTTTGAGATGTTTTTAGGGTTAAGCGTATTAGCTGGACTTTGGGAGAGCTGTTAGAGTTATTTGTTGCGAATATCTTGGAGGAGATATTTTCTGTTGCAAACAGATTTGATGCAGATTTGTAGGAGTGTTTAAAGGCTGAAGATTTAAGAAGATTTTGAGAAAAAATATGTTTTGAAGATTCAGTTTTAAAGAACAAATCAGGTCAGATATTGTAGCAGGTCCAAGCCCAAATCAAATAGCTATATAAAGCGCATCAATCCTGAAGGAAAAGTAACGAAGAAAGAGAGCTAAAGACTGAGAGTCGTTTGTGTCTTCGTGTATGTGTTGTAAACCATTCGAGTGTGAATTGGTGTTGTTGTTTTTAGTTGTTCTTGATCAAAGCTGTGAAGCAGAATCAAGTTGTGTTTTTCAAAGTGTGTGATCTTTGAATTATATCACTGAGGTGTTTTAGGGATTGAGTAGTGTTCTCATACCTAAGTGGTCTCTTAGGTAGAAGGTTCATTAAGTAGTGATTAAGTTTAGGAGATGTCAACTGGGTTATTGAGTCTGTAAATTAATTCTACTGATAGTGAAATTCATCCCTGGCTTGGTAGCCCCCAGAGTAAGTTGTTTAACTAAACTGAGTGAATAATTCTTTGTGTCTTTTCTGTTGTGTCCATTGCAGAGTGTGTTATTGTGACATCACACGTAACACCACATATCTGGTACCAGAATTTCAATTGGTATCAGAGCAGGCATCCTGCTCTGCTTCTGGGTGAGATCTAGGGCTGATACTTTCTGGTAAAGATGGACAAGGAAGTTGGTGGATTTGTGAATAGACCCCCTATTTTGGATGGCTCTAATTATGATTATTGGAAACCAAGGATGATTACCTTTTTGAAATCCTTGGACAGCAGGGCTTGGAAGGCTATCATAAAAGAATGGAAAGCACCTGTTGTTGTTGAGAAAGATGATGCTGGGAAAGAAAAAGAAGGCAGCTCAAAACTGAAACCTGAAGAAGAATGGACCAAGGAAGAAGATGAGCTTGCCCTTGGTAATTCCAAAGCTTTAAATGTTATTTTCAATGGAGTTGATAAGAACATATTCAGGTTGATCAATACCTGTGAAGTTGCTAAGGAAGCTTGGGACATCTTGAAGACTACTCATGAAGGAACTTCAAAGGTTAAGATGTCAAGACTTCAACTTCTGACATCAAAGTTTGAAAGTCTAAAGATGAAGAAAGATGAAACTATTCATGACTTTCATATGAGTATTCTTGAGCTGTCTAATGCCTCTAGTGCTCTTGGAGAGAAGATGACTGAAGAAAAGCTGGTGAGGAAAATCCTTAGATCCCTTCCTAAGAGGTATAAGATGAAGGTGACTGCAATTGAAGAAGCTCAAGACATCAGCAAAATGAGGGTTGATGAGCTTATTGGATCTCTTCAAACATTTGAGCTAGGGTTAAGTGAAGAGGAACCTGAAAAGAAGTCCAAGAGTATAGCTTTGGTTTCCAGTTCTGAAGAAGCCAAGAAAGGGAAAAAGGATGATTCTCAGGAGGAGCAGTCTCAGGCTATTGCTTTGCTGGGAAAACAGTTCAACAAAGTTATGAAGAGGATAAATAGGAGTTATAATCCCAATGTCAAGAACATTACTTCTGACATCAACAAATCAAGAGAACAAGGGAAGAAGTCTAAAGATGAAGAAAAGTCCAGTAATGACAAAGGGATACAATGCTATGAGTGTGAAGGGTATGGACATGTCAAGAAGGAATGTCCTACTTTTCTAAAGAAGCAGAAAGGGTTATCAGCTTCTTGGTCTGACAGTGAGAGTGAATCTGAAGAAAATTCAGCTAAACTTGTTAGAGCTATAGTTGAGGTTTATGAGTCAAATGATGATTCTTGTGATGATGAGGTTACTTATGATGAACGTGCTGTCACTTATAAAGATCTTTTCATAAGAAGTGAACAAGTGTGTCTTGAAGGAGAAAAGTTGAAGAAAACCATAGTACAGTTAAAAGCTGAAAAGACCGAACTTGAATCTGAAGTCAGTATGCTTAACTATAAACTGGACTCTATGACCAAAACTATCAGAATGTTGAACAATGGTACTGATGCTCTAGACAACATTCTTAGTATTGGGAAGATGGCTGCAGACAAATGTGGTTTGGGATTCACCAATGATGCAGGTCCTAATGATGTTATCACCTCCAAACCAGTGATGTTAAAATAGATGTTAAAACATCATGACAGAACTCCATCTAAGAAGAAATACAGGCACTGGAGATGTCACCATTGTGGATGTTTTGGACACATTAAGGCTTATTGTTATAAGCTACATGGATATCCACAGAAGGCTCATCAGGTTGTTCCCAGACAGAACTGTCACAGAGGAAGGCAGGTTACCAAGCCTAAGAAGCAATGGGTCCCTAAAGTTAAGGTTACCAGCTTGATAGCTCACACTTCTTTAATGGTTTCTACCAAAGAAGATTGGTACTTTGACAGTGGGTGTTCAAGGCACATGACTGGAGTTAAGAATCTGTTGGTAGATGTGAAGCTTCATTCTTCAGGCCATGTTACTTTTGGTGATGGGGTCAAAGGAGAGATCAAGGGGATTGGTAAACTGAACTGTTCTGGTGCTCCCAGACTGGATGATGTTCTTCTTGTTAAAGGACTGACAGCAAATTTGATTAGCATTAGTCAACTTTGTGATCAAGGATTCAAAGTAGACTTTACAAAGTCTGAATGCATTGTCAAAGATGATAAAGGAGAAGTCATTATGAAGGGAGTCAGGTCTAAGGACAATTGTTATCTTTGGGTGTCTCAAGACTCAAATTCTTCCACTTGTGTTTTTGCTAAAGAAGATGATGTCAAAATCTGGCATCCGAAGTTGGGACATCTTCACCTAAAGGGAATGAAGAGAATCATCTCCTCAGAAGCAGTCAGAGGAATTCCCAAACTTAATATTGAGGAAGGAAAAGTTTGTGGAGACTGTCAAAAAGGGAAGCAGACAAAGATGTCTCATCCGAAGCTTCAACATGACACCACCTCCAAGGTCTTGGAACTACTTCATATGGACTTGATGGGACCTATGCAGGTTGAAAGTCTGGGTGGAAAGAAATATGCGTATGTAGTTGTGGATGACTATTCAAGGTACACCTGGGTGAGCTTCATCAAAGACAAATCAGAGGTGTTTGATGTTTTTAAAGATCTTTGTCAAAGACTCCAAAGAGAAAAGGAGAGTAATGTTATCAGGATAAGGAGTGACCATGGAAGAAAGTTTGTAGAATTTTGCTCTGCTGAAGTTATAAGTCATGAGTTTTCATCTCCTATTACTCCTCAGCAAAATGGAGTAGTTGAGAGGAAGAACAGAACTATCCAAGAGTCTGCTAGAGCTATGATCCATGCCAAGAAACTTCCCTATCATTTCTGGGATGAAGCTATGAATACCGCCTGCTACATTCACAACAGGGTTACCCTGAGAAGAGGCACTTCATCCACTCTGTATGAAATATGGAAGGGAAGAAAACCTAATGTTAAATACTTTCATGTTTTTGGAAGTAGATGTTATATTCTGGCTGATAGAGAATAGAGAAGAAAATTGGATTCCAAAAGTGATGAAGGAATATTTTTGGGATACTCTACCAACAACAGAGCATATAGGGTTTTTAACTCTAGAACCAAGGTGATGATGGAGTCCATCAATGTGGTAATTGATGACAATGATAAGCAGGAAGATGATGATGTTGGAACATCAGTTGGTGAAGTTGCACCAGAAGCTGAAGACAGAAGTCCAACTCCTAGTGTTGCTGCTGCTGAGCCTGAATCTGAGCAACCTCATAAAGATCCTTCTATCAGAGTGTAGAAGGACCACCCAAAGGAGCTTATTATAGGTGATCCAAATTCTGGAGTGAGGACTAGGTCAAGAGAAGTTGTAGCAAGTTCATGTTTTGTCTCCAAAATTGAGCCAAAGAATGTCAAGGAAGCATTGACTGATGAGTTTTGGATTAATGCCATGCATGAAGAGCTGGAACAATTCAAAAGGAATGAAGTGTGGGATCTTGTACCAAGGCTTGATGGAGTTAATGTGATAGGCACCAAGTGGATTTACAAGAATAAATCTGATGAACAAGGAGTGGTCACCAGAAACAAGGCCAGATTAGTTGCTCAGGGATACACTCAGGTTGAAGGAATTGATTATGATGAAACCTTTTATCTTGTGGCAAGACTGGAATCTATCAGATTGCTCTTAGGGGTGGCTTGTAATTTCAAATTCAAGCTTTTTCAGATGGATGTTAAGAGTGCCTTCTTGAATGGTTAGTTAAATGAAGAGGTGTATGTTGATCAACCAAAAGGATTTATTGATCCAACATTTCCTGACCATGTGTACAAACTAAGGAAAGCTCTATATGGGTTGAAGCAAGCACCAAGAGCTTCGTATGAAAGGCTTACTGAATTCCTGGTTGTGAATGGCTACAGAAAAGAAGGGATTGACAAGACTTTGTTTGTTAAAGAGGAAGGAGGAAAACTGATGATAGCTCAAATCTATGTTGATGACATAGTATTTGGTGGGATGTCAGATGCAATGGTGAAACATTTTGTGGAACAAATGCAGTCTGAGTATGAAATGAGTCTTGTTGGTGAGCTAAACTATTTTCTTGGTCTACAAGTTAGACAAATGGAGGACTCCATATTCATTTCTCAGAGCAAGTATGCAAAGAACATAGTGAAGAAGTTTGGTCTAGAGAATGCTAATCATAAGAGGACTCCTGCTCCTACTCATTTAAAATTATCTAAGGATGAGCATGGAGTTAGTGTGGATCAAAGTTTGTATAGAAGCATGATTGGGAGTCTATTGTATCTCACAGCTAGTAGACCTGACATTTCTTTTGCTGTTGGAGTTTGTACCAGATATCAATCTGAGCCTAAGGTTAGTCACTTGAATCAAGTGAAGAGGATCCTGAAATATGTTAATGGCACTAGTGACTATGGGATGCTGTATAGTCATGGTTCTGGGACTGAGTTAAGGGGATATTGTGATGCTGACTGGGCTGGGAGTGCTGATGATAGGAAAAGCACTTCAGGAGGTTGTTTCTTCGTAGGGAATAATCTGATTTCTTGGTTTAGTAAGAAGCAGAACTGTGTGTCTCTTTCTACTGCTGAGGCCGAGTACATAGCAGTAGGGAGTAGTTGCTCTCAACTGGTTTGGATGAAGCAAATGCTGAGTGAATACAATGTCAAGCAAGATGTCATGACATTGTACTGTGATAATTTGAGTGCTATCAATATCTCTAAGAATCCTATTCAACATAGCAGAACTAAGCATATTGATATAAAACATCATTTTATAAGAGATTGGGTAGAGGATAAAGTAGTTGCCTTGGAACATGTTGCTACAGATAAACAGTTAGCTGATATCTTCACTAAAGCATTAGATGCAAACCAATTTGAAATTTTGAGAAGTAAATTGGGAATTTGCATTTATGAAGATTAAATGTGCTAGAGAGTGTATTAAGCAGATGTATTCTTTATTAGATATTGATTTTATTCAACTGCTGAAGGCATACATGTTTGAAGTACATCAATAGTTACAGATTATCCCAACCCCCTGCGTCTAGAAACGTTTTCCAATCTTCATCCCATTCATCATCAGAAGCATAGTGCTGCACTGGGGGTTTCTTGATGGTTTTTGTCTCTGCAGGTTTTCTTGTTCTTGTTGCTCCTGAAGAAGTTCCAGCTGTTCTCTGTGTTTTGTACTTCTTCTTTAGTGGATCTGGTTTCTTGTCCTCCTGCTTGAGGTTCTTTGCTGCATCTTTGGAGTTTGACTGGCTCATTCTGGGCTGCTGTATGGTGCTGCTAGAAGGAAGAAGACTTGTTTTTATAATGCAAACAAGGAGCATTGTTTGTATCGCCTAACCAATCAAGGTGTTGGAACTTGTTTTTTTTTGGAAAGCTTGGTGTTTGACTGTGTCATTTATTATGTCAGGACATTGTGTTTGGTGATTGTCCAATTGTGGCTAAAAAGGGGGAGAGTTAGCCTAGCCTTTGTGTGTAGAGTGTGACCTATCTCAGTTCTGGTGTGGTGCAGATGTTGAGGGGGAGTGTGCATGCTGAACATCTATTTATGCTGGTTCTGGTTTTGAGGTAGTGTGCAGCATTTTGAAGTGGGAGCTACTTGTTTTAAAAATTTTATCCGCTGCTGAAGTCTCTGATGTTGCAAAGATTGTTTTAGCCAAAATTAGCCAAAGGGGGAGATTGTTAGTTCTGGGATTGGCTAGAATTTTGGTAAAACAAAGTTGTTCAATGTTGATGTCACATGGGTGATGTCTTAACATTGAGTCTTAACATTGGTTAATGTTATATTTTTAAGTTATTGAAGTTTTGAAGTCTGATGTCACATGCGATGTCATGACATCAGATATGCAGTTCATTAAAACATCAGGTTTGAGATGTTTTTAGGGTTAAGCGTATTAGCTGGATTTTGGGAGAGCTGTTAGAGTTATTTGTTGCGAATATCTTGGAGGAGATATTTTCTGTTGCAAATAGATTTGATGCAGATTTGTAGGACTGTTTAAAGGCTGAAGATTTAAGAAGATTTTGAGAAAAAAATCTATTTTGAAGATTCAGTTTTAAAGAACAAATCAGGTCAGATATTGTAGCATGTCCAAGCCCAAATCAAATAGCTATATAAAGTGCATCAATCCTGAAGGAAAAGTAACGAAGAAAGAGAGCTAAAGACTGAGAGTCGTGTGTGTCTTCGTGTATGTGTTGTAAACCATTCGAGTGTGAATTGGTGTTGTTGTTTTGAGTTGTTCTTGATCAAAGCTGTGAAGCAGAATCAAGTTGTGTTTTTCAAAGTGTGTGATCTTTGAATTATATCACTGAGGTGTTTTAGGGATTGAGTAGTGTTCTCATACCTAAGTGGTCTCTTAGGTAGAAGGTTCATTAAGTAGTGATTAAGTTTAGGAGATGTCAACTGGGTTGTTGAGTCTGTAAATTAATTCTACTAATAGTGAAATTCATCCCTGGCTTGGTAGCCCCCAGAGTAAGTTGTTTAACTGAACTGGGTGAACAATTCTTTGTGTCTTTTTTGTTGTGTCCATTGCAGAGTGTGTTGTTGTGACATCACACGTAACATTACATATCTGGTACCAGAATTTCAAATTGGAATGAGGTCTAGTTGAAGTTTTTGTAGAGGACCATGAGATCTACAAATCAAGCTTTGGATGGGAAAAAATGGCTTTGTGGTTTAGGAGTTATGATCCTCCAAAGTTGGTACCCTTGCCACTTTGTTCATAACTTAGAAAATTTTCTAAGTTTTTATGGTTACCCCTTTTACAAGTTATCCCACTTTCTTTGATTTTTCTTGATGAATGATGATTCAAATCATACATTAACATCATTTTAGGTATAAAAATCCATTTTTGTGAAAAATCTCAAAAAGTCAAAGTTGACTTTTGTGCACAGTTGACTTTTTATCCGATGAATTCCAAATTGTGCAATCCTTTAGGAAATCATGTCCTTGACCTAAATCAAACTTGATGGACATGTTCCATGGGTGTTATAGGGTGTATTGAATCATGTCCTAGGGTTTGGGAGCATGTCCTGGTCAAAAGTCAAAGATACGGTTGACTTTTCTCGCGAAACCCTAACTGTGGTTTAGATGAAATTGAGACTTGTTGCTCAAGCTTCCTGGATCAATCCATTGTTGCAAATGGATCAATGTGATATGTTGGAGACCCTCAAATCCTCTCTTGAGGTCTTTGCTCATGATTTGTCCCAAAAGTCGACTTAGGGATGAATTAGGTCAAGAAACCCTAATTCCTGATTTTTTATGAATGCATTCCCTGAGGCAAAAATGACTTGATAATTGGGTCCATGAGGTTCCATGGAGCATATTATGATATGCTTTGAAGTATTAACTCATGCCCAGAGGAAAATTTCCAACTGGAGGCCCTGGTCGACCAAAACCCTACTTTGGTGACACTGGCGATCTTGAGGCTTGATCCACCTAGAAGGGAGCAACCTTGTGCTTAATCCTTGATGTGGGAGTCCTCTTGATCCATTGTGGATGTTTGAGAGGTTAGACAAGTTGAAGATCATGTCATTTCTTGATTGATCATTTGTCTAAGAGCTCTGAGAGGGCTTGAAACCCTAATTTTGATAGTAGTGAATGCTCACCCATCTTTGGGGAGACTAATGAAGCATAATGATTCATCCATATTGTGATGATGATTTGCACAATGATGGGAAATCTTAGTGGTCAAAATTTGGGGTATGACACTACCTGCACCGCCCCCACCTTTCAATTTCGCCACAACACGTGTCCTCATCCGTCTATCCAACTTGAACCAAAACACTATTCTTCGCTTCTTCACAACTCTTCTTCTTCTTCCTTTCCCTGAAACCTAAGCTTCTCATTCCCTCTTCTGCGCTCAAACTTCATCAACATCCATCATCTATTTAACCTATTTTTCTTTCTAAAAAAGAACACACTTAATACAAAATGGATTCTCCAAAGCAAACATCAGATGAAACCCCCACGATGGAAAACCATCCACCTCCTCTTTAAACTGTTCTTCCCACATCTTCTAAATCCAAACGCACTTATCCAAAGAAAAAAACCTAGAATCTCCAAAACCAAAACTTCAAAGCATTCCAAAGAATCCATGGCATCAGATGATTCTAGCTCTTCCACAAACACACCTCCACAAACAAATCCACATGTTCCCATGTTTCAATCAGAATCTGAAAACAAAAAATACACTGATCATTGGCAATCAAACTCTGTCATCAATGGCAAGATCATTGATTTTGATAGTGTCCTTTCAAAAGGATACAACATGCGTGAATTTACAGACTTTTAGGACTAGACTGAATGTCTTACCTTAATGGAGGACCAATGCCCTAGATTGGTGAAAGGATTCTACTCAAACTCAGTTGTCACTGACAGCACCATCACATGCACCATCAAGGGGTCTCACTTAATCCTCACCTCTGAAATACTCTCTTAAATTCTAAATCTGCCTCAACAAAACCTCAAAGTTTTTTGTGAAAACTGGTATTCTGAGTGTAATATTTCTGAGGAAGAAATTTCCAAAGAATTGTTCATAGCTCCAACTAGGGGTCGTGTAGCATCAAATCTTAAACCAATGGCTCATCTGTTTCACAATCTATGCATACACTCTCTCCTTCCTTGTTTTGGGAGTTTAGAGAAGGTCACACACACTGATAAGCTCGTCCTCTATCATATCACAACCGAAAAACCTCTAGACCTTGGGTATGTAATTTTTAATTTTATGAAAAATGTTGTGTTACTAAAAAAGGTTGCTCCTTATGGGATGTTTCTTACTCAAGTCTTCAAATACTTCAAGGTTCCTCTTGAATATGAACCCCATGTGAACCTCTGTCAAGCAATCCAGGCTTCCACTCTTGGAAGAATGAAACTGCCCAAATTAGGAGTCTCTCCTAAAAGGAAATCTCTCAACACTGAATACCCCAAACCCACAAAAAAATCCAAGTCCTCAACTCTAAAAAAACTTTTCCCTGATGAAAAAAATTCACAAATCAACATAAATGTCTCTGGTCCTCAAATTTATGAAACTCCAGATACCCATACTCTTGATACTCCTCCAACTGCTGAACCTGATACTCTTTTGACTGATCCCCCATCAGTGATCCTTGCGGACTTGATACTCCTATCAATAATCCCAGTCCTCCTCAGTCACCAATACCTGATCCACCAATACCTGATCCTCCAATACCTGATCCTTAAACCCAATCCCCAACAAATAAAACTGTTGAAGATAGTACTTCACAATACCTTAACATGCCACGAACCATCCCTGATGACTATGAGTCATATTTTTTAACTCGACTCCAGTTGAACTCTTACAATGCACCACCCACTCTCTCTGCTGGTTTCAATCCTAATGATGAACTCCTTAGCAACATCCCCTCTGGGCCTCGAAGGTTTGTGGATTTTCAGTATCAAGTGTCTCCTACAACACCTATTTTTTATTCTCCTCAAGGAGATATAAATCCTTTCTCTGATATGGGCGTCAACATTTTCCTTGATCCTCCCATCTTTGATGAGTCTCCATCTAGGTTTGGTCAAATTCCACCCCCTTCCCTTCCAGATCTTGGTCCATTTCAGCCATTCAATACACCGTTGGCCAAAGTTTTTACTTCTTTTCCTCAAATTGGTGTTGGTCCTTCAAAAATCAACAAAACTTCAAGTAAAACCTCTAGCCACCTGTCTGCTATTCAAAAAACCATCAAAGCTTTTGGTGAACGCCAAAATGCCATGATTGACTGGATGAAATCTGAATTTCTTCCACGTGCTTCTCCAGGCGTACCTCCAACTGTTCTACCTGACATTGTCTTTCCTAAGATCTCATCATCAGCCTCTTCAAATGAGGATTCCTCCTCATCTCACTGGTGTGTTTTGCTGTTGTTCACTTCTTTTTGCTGTTGCAAAAAAGGGGGAGAACGCTGATGCTTGGCTTATTTTGACCTTGCTTATTTTGTCTCTTATCTGTCTCAAAAAAAAGAAGTGACTTTTTTAACTAGGATTGCATTTTTGTTATGGCGATTAAAATTGTACTGAGACTTGAAAATCCTCCAACATTGCAATCATATATTTTGTAATATCTTATCCTACTAATGAATCATTTTGTCTAGTATGCACTGTTTGAGGGGGAGCCCTTGTCATTTCTTGAAAATCATTATTAACTCTTGATTATTCTTTCTTAATCATTAAATCAAAATAAAAAGTGTTTTGACAACATCAAAAAGGGGGAGAATGCTAAGACAAAATATTTTATTGTGTCAAAACCATTTTATTTTATTTAAGCATATTTTTGTTTAAATGTTCTAACAAGAAGTGCCTTGAGAATACTTGAGAATTTTATTATTTCACACAAGAGGATCAAAGGCTATAACATGAGTATCAAGAAATATGTACAAATGGCATCATGGTAATTATTTCCTCAACAAGAGTATCAAAGAAGTTGTTAATGGCAATGTGGTAATTTTTGTTCCATGCATGACCTCCAAGGAATTATTAATGGCAGTAAAATAATTTAGCAAAGCTTTCAAGGATCAAGAAAAGTAACATGAGGATCAGAATTATGATATGGCACTTTCGTAATTTTGAGATCTTCCTTTTTACACTACAAATGGCAAAGTTGTAAATACTAGTGGCAGAGTGATAAATAGAGCTTCATACTCTGGACATATTTGGTACTCAACATCTAAGAGGATCAAAGTTTCTATAAAAAGCCTTTGTGAGTTCCTTTGAAATTACAACACTCCACACAAATACTTGAGGCAATAATTCATCATTCTTCACATCAAATCTTTCCATCTTTGAAATATAATCTTTGAAGAAAATTTTCCTGAGATTATTATTGTTTATCCATATCTTTATATTAAGAAATCTTAAAGTTCATAATTGTAACAAAACCCATTGAAAGAGTATTGGAAGTGTTTCTCAAAGCAAAATCACTAGTGAAAGATTTTGCAAAGCTAGAAACAGTCTTTAAGATAAAGTTGGATATGTAAGCCTGATGAGGCTAGGATAATACATGCTTTTGTAAAAAGGATCTAAGAAAGCTGATAAGCATTTATTGAAAAATCTCACAAGAAATTGTGGGGACTGGAGTAGCCAAGTTTGGTGAACCAGGATATATCTTTGTGTGAATTTATTGCAATTACTTATTTATTCCAATTCACCTCACACACATATACTATCTTTGTTATAAAGCTTATTGATTTATATTTTAATTTTCAGAAGAAAAAAGGGATCACTATTCAACCCCCTTCTAGTGACAGTTATACTTACTTCATTTCTGTGTGCAGGGTTGCTACCTTGAGTGGTGAGGATAAATCCTATACCCGGACTTGAGTGCACCTATGATAGGATGATGATATATTCAAGGAGACTTTGAGGGAGTTGATTTCCGAAAAAGTTGACTTGAGAAACCATCACTCAGTGGAGGCCCTCTTGGGAGTAGTCATGTTGAACGAGTTATTCGTCAAAACATTACTACTTTCGACCTAGGAGCCCCTAACACTGAGGACCTTTAGTTACCTTTTACCCCCACTTGGCCTCTTAGGACGTAGTGCGATGACTATGAGGGAGTAGTCCTGAAATAGTTGATATGCGATACTACACTCAGACGAGACTCGCATGAGAATATTATTGACTACCGAATAGTTAGGAAATCGATAATATACGAAAGATGGGTTGTTGACTCTGGGAACTCTTTAGAGCCATGTTATACGGATACAAGAACCCTAGTACATACCCTGTGGTTGGTTCTTTACCCAAACTTCATGTTGTGATCTCGAACCCTTGATCCTGTTGCATGTGTTTTGTCTCCCGTTACATTGCATTACATATCATTTGCATCTTTGCATGATTCATTGCATACATCAGTTTATTCGGTTACTCATTGCCAGCTGTCTCTATCTTCCAGTGTCTCCTGTGAGTCATCAAGCTTATTCCTCAACAAAAATACTGGACTAGAGCCAACTACAGATGCAAGATGTCAGAGCAAGAGGTACACAATGCCAAGATCCAAATGGATATCGACGACCTTAAGTCAAGCATGACTAAACTCACTGAGATGCTTCAAGTATTTATTGCTAGAGGAGAGCAACCCCAAAGGACCGTCATCCAGGAAGTTTCGAGTGCTAATCCTCCGCCTGTTCAAATGCCACCTTTAACTTGGCCTGAGTTTGGTTTGCCACACAACTACTCTCCACCGATTGCATCTACTGCTATGATTGGTCATACTCCCGACCAGTTTTTCAAGCTCTTGTTTTTGCCGAACCCAGACCAGTGGTTCATGCTGTCACCTAGACTGTTCGAGCTCCCTTTGAGAACCCCCTTTATGAGTACAATGCTACCAGTTCTCAGGGTGAAGATCGTGAAGACTTTGTTGAACCTGAGGTTGTCCGAGGGCAATTTCAGACCATCGACAAAAGACTTAGAGTCATGGAGGGCAATGACTTCTTTAATGTGGATGCAGGCAACATGTGCCAGGTTTCCGATCTTGTTATGCCAGCCAAGTTCAAAATTCCCGAGTTTGTGAAATATAAGGGACACTCTTGTCCAAGGGCTCATTTGGTCATATACTTTCGCAAGATGGCCGCTTATACCAACAATCAGAAACTTCTTATCCACTGTTTTCAAGATAGCTTGAGTGGAGCTTCACTCAAATGGTATATGAGTCTCGAGCAAAATTCCATCCACTGCTTCCAAGATCTTGCAAATGCCTTCATGAAGCAGTATAAGTATAACCTCGACATGGCTCCTGATCGGTGCTGGCTGCAAAACACGACTCAACATGAGAAGGAATCTTTTAAGGAGAATGCTCAGCGCTGGAGAGAATTGGCTTCCCAAGTTGAAACTCCTTTGGCCGAGAAGGAATTGACTGGAATATTGATGGACACTCTGTCCCCATTCCATTGGGAGAAGATGATTGGAAGTGTTTCCTCCAATTTCACTGATTTGGTAACTATTGGCCAAAGGCTCGAGGAAGGACTTAAGAATGGTAAAGTGTCCAAGGTTGCTGAATCTTCCAATGGTGCGAAGATATCTTATGGAAACTTCCATAAGAAGAGGGAAGATCAGACTAACGCTGTCATGATTGAAACAAGGAGGGATCGTCCCCGACCTCAGTATGTTATCCCCCTACTGTTGTTACTGTTACTCTTGTGGTTGCTGCTCCATGACCAGCTCAAGCTCTTCAACGTCCAGCTGTTGGACAAAATCAGTACCGTAATAGGAATCAATTTGATCCTATTCCCATGACGTACACGGAACTTTATCATTGTCTGGTTCAGAAAGGGTTGATTACCATAAAGACTCAGCCTCCTCCTTCAAATCCGCTTCCAGCTGGATTCAGATCTGATCTCCACCGTGCATTCCATGAAGGTGCCGCAGGCCACGATTTAGAAAATTGCTTTGCACTAAAGGCTAGAGTGCGTGACTTGATTAAGGTCGGAATCCTTAGCTTTCGTGACACCAATCCTAATGTCTAGACGAATCCTCTTCCAGGGCACGCCAAGTGAAGCTTCGGTCGACTTTAGGAGACTATCCTCCTAAAAGCCAGTGTTTCAGACAGGCCATCTCACCCTTGTTGCTGATTAGTCACTAGGCATTGTTTCTGGTTGTTTGCATTTTCCTTATTTTGTAATGGTTGTTTGCCTTCAAACTATGTTTGTACTCTCGTTGATTAATGAAATGAGCATTGCAACTTTCGATTCAATTTATTTTGTCCATTATTTACATCTTTATGCTTTCCTTTTCAAAAAATAATTTATCTTTTGTCCACTATCTTTTTGATTTTGTAAAGATTGGAGGGAGGATGACGAAAACATTATACTCATAATTGTTGGTATGTTTTCAAATAAACTTTGCTGACGATGTAAGGCATTGTTTCATCTCCCAAATACTAAATAAATAAGGAAGTTATTCCCTTGTCAACCCCTTTGAGCCTGGAAGTAGGAGTTTCTTTTTTCAAAAAAACCAGCAATCTTAACCTAGGGATAGGTAGTTCTCAGTTAACTTGGTTATGCGTTCACGCAAGACACCTTTCACATAAAGGTTGCACTCACAAGTTTTCCTTCGCACGCAGCAAGCAAGTGTCGAAGGTGTCCCTCAAGTCAAATGCCAATGATGGTTCACCGTAATCATTAAGTTGTCTAGCCACTTTCCTTACTCAAAGAATGAGCCGAGTCCCTTTCAAGGCAAAAGCTAAGAAAGATGGGAAGCTCATGACCTTGCCTTATACAAAAAGGTTTGTTTTAAAACCAAAAAGAGGAAATCTTTAAATCCTCATCCTGAAAGTCCTCAATGGCAACAATTGGTAAGGAAGTAGTGACCTCCATTTCAAAGTCCCTTGACTTCTGAACCATCATCATTACTATCATCAGTATAATTCCCCGCCTGTGGGAACCTGAGTGTAAATTCTGAGTTAACTAGGCGTAGGATTGGAAATTCATCAAGAAGATTGGGTGGGAACAAATAAGCTTTGAGCCTTTATCCTTTGTTTCATAAACCGTGAACCAGTCCATATTACAACCCTCAAAAGACCTAACTGAAGCAAGGTTATTTTGAAAGCATACTACAGCAAGGTTGCGTAAACTGACGCCAAGAGATCTTTGCAGATCATTTGTTTTGGGCATCACACTTGTGCTTTACCTTTCACTTTTAAATGTCTTGAACCACCGTGTTCTGACCAACAACTCATTGCTTTGCATCTTTAAAAAAAAGAGATTTTGATTTCAAAAGTTGCATGAACTTTGCATTAAAATTACCATGTTTGTACAAATACTTTTGTTTGCAAACCAGCTTTCCTCTCAAGGAATTTTCAAACAATTAAGAAACTTGGTCGGTGATCCTATCAGGGGCAAGTACTTTTCAAATCCTATTTAGAATCAGTTCAAGATTTGTTGTTCAGAGGAAATTCCTTCTCAGAATTGGTTTATCCAGAAGACTCCTCAAGACTCCGACTAGGGCAAGCTTTCTAAATGTACAGTAAAGTAGTCATTTCCAGCATCAATCAAACTGAAGCAATGGTCAATTCATCAACAACAGTAAACTAATCTGGGGCAGTTTACTTGAAGAATCCCCAAGCAACTCTTCATCTTTACTACAAGGATCATCAACTTGATACAGTTTGCCGGTGTGGCAGAGAAGTAGTCAGCAGTAGCATCTTTGGTCCCCAAGCAGAATGGCAGTGATCTCCGTGTTGAGGAATCAGTCTTCCAGTCCTGTCTTCTCCACAAAAGAGTTGAGCCATGTCGTCGATATCTGCATCTGCATCTACATTTGATCATATATCATCTACATAATTCAATATAACATATGCATGGCATGAGTGTTTCATCCTTATTTGTGTTTCACCGAGATCGTGTTGTTATCCGCGTCTTACCTTGTGGTCAAAGTCCAACTCACTTGGCACCTACCCAAACAGATATTGTCGTGTCTATCTAACGTTCTTCCAGATATGACCTTTCTTATCTGATGTTTTTCCGGATATGTCTGTTCCTCTTTTGTATTCAATGTTATTCTTGGATGTCTTCGCCTGTCTTTTCTCCAATGCCATCCTTGGATGTCACATATTTGTGTTTATCTTTCTGATGTTTTTTCAGATTGAGTTCTTTGTTCTGAAGTTTTTCCAGAACATATCTGATGTTTTTCCAGATATTTGCTTTGTGATTCTGATGCTTTTCCGGAATGACATTGATTTAACCATCTGATGCTCTTCCGGAATTTCCTTTCTCTTTTAGATGTTTTTCCAGATTGAGTTCTTTGTTTTGATGTTTTTCCAGAATGTATCTGATGCTTTTACAGATAGCTCTTTGTGATTCTGATGCTTTTTCGGAATGACATTGCTTTTACCATCTGATGCTCTTCGGGATGTGTCTCTCTTTCTGATGTTCTTCCAGATTGAGTCTTTTGTTTTGATGTTCTTCCAGAACCTATCTGATGTTTTTCCAGATATTTTCTTTGTGATTCTGATGCTTTTCCAGAATGACATTGCTTTAACCATCTGATGCTCTTCCGGATGTGTCTCTCTTTTTGATGTTCTTCCAGATTGAGTCTTTGTTCTAATGTTTTTCCATAACCTATCTGATGTTTTTCCAGATAACGCTTTGTTTATTCTGATGCTTTTCCGGAATTACATTGTTTTTACCATCTGATGCTTTTCTGAATATGTCCCTCTTTCTGATGTTCTTCCAGATTGAGTCTTTGTTCTGATGTTCTTCCAGAACCTATCTGAAGTTTTTCCAAATATTTTCTTTGTGATTCTGATGCTTTTCCGAAATGGTATTGCTTTTAACCATCTGATGTTTTTCCAGATGTGTCTGGTCCTGATGTTTTTCCAAAGCCCCTTTGTGTCTATCTGATGCTCTTCCGGATCTGACCTTGTTTATCCGATGTTCTTTCGGATATATATCCTTGCTTCTGATGCTTTTCCGGAATGACATTGCTTTTAAGCGTCTGATGTTTTTCCAGATGTGTCTGCTCTTGATGCTTTTCCAGAGCCCCTTTGTGTTTTTCCGGTGTTTTTTCGGATATGGCCTTGTTTATCTGATGTTCTTCTAGATATATTGTTGCTTATCTGATGCTTTTCCATATATGTCTTCAAAATCATTGCCCGTATATTTAATGTTCTTCTAAATGTTTTGGATGAATTTTTAGAATCTTTGTCTTAATCTAATGCTCTTCTAGATGTTTTCAATTTGTTTCTGATTTTGGTTAACAGTTGCTGATTATTTTCAAGTCTGTTTCCATTCTCCATCCAATGCTTTTCTGAATGTGTGCTGAAGTTTATTCGATGCTTTTTTGAATACCTCTGATTTTTTTCCTGCAGTTTATTCGATGCTTTTCCGAATATCTCTGATATATTTCCCAGAGTTCATTCAATGCTCTTCTGAATGTCTCCATTGTCTGTTATTTTTTCCAGAGTTTATTTAATGCTCTTCTGAATACCTCTGATGTTTGCTCGAATGTCTCATGTATTTCCCAGTTTTTCTCCTCACCTCATTCAATGATCTTCTGAATGTTGTGACTCATTTCCATCCAGTTCTATTCATGGATGATGATTGTTGATTCTCAAGTGGAGACCATCTTTCCGGTTCTACTTCCAGTGTGGATTTTTTTTTCTAAAGTGTCAGTCGGTCACGCTTGAACCAGTTGCTCCATCACTTTAGGTTTCTCCCAGTTTTAGTTCGGTTTCCCTAGTGTTGTTGTCATCCCCAGTGAGTGATTGCTCATTGTGTGGACTTTGTCCCTGTCTACTTTCGTTTTCATCTGCATTTTAGCATTTACCATTCCATCATTTTCATCATATTAGAGTTCATTGCACAACAACATTTGTTTTTGTTTCATTTTTTGTCTATAGCATTACATGTCAGTGCATCTGAGGGTAAAATTTTCGGTTATCTATATTTAAATACCTTCCACCATGATTTCATGAAGATTATCATCACTCATGTCATCCGGTGAAGATATTTAAATATGGGCATCTGTCATACCCCAAATTTTACCCTCAGATTCGTTGATCATTGTCATATCATCATAAGTCAGTCATTTTTTTGCTTTTTTGGTTTAAATTTCATTGATCATTAATCATGCATTTTTTTTATTATTCCATATCATTCTTGTTTTTTAATTATTATTATTATTTTTTAGATAATTACCTTAAATTATTTAGAATTAATTTAGTTTAATTTTGATTTTTAATTATTTAGTTTATTTCTAATATAGTTTATTTTAGTTTATTTTTAACCTTAGTTTAGTTTCAATTTCTAATTTTAGTTTAATTTTAATTAGATTAATTTTAATTTAGTTTTATTTTCATTAATTATAGTTTGTTTTTTTAAGTTTAATTTAATTTGTTTTCATTTAATTATCTTTTTTGTATTAAAAAAAATCATTATTATTTTATTTTATTTTATTGTTTATTATTTATTTATTATCATTACTATTTATTGTATTATTATTATTGTTATTTGTATTATTATCTTTGTTTACTATTGTTACAAAATCCAAAAATACTCCATTTCATAAGCTATGTTAAGCCATTGACCAAACTATCCCACTACATTCCAAATAACTCCAAGAGCATGTGTACCGTCCTGCGACCATAAACCTTCCTACATAGTCAGAACCCACAAGCATCCAAAATCCTCAGCATTTTCAAACAAAAAACAACACCAGGCTGCTGCACATTAACCGTACCAAGCCTTGACCACACTTGCCACAAGCTGTTGACCGAATTCTACATAGTCGTGCTACAGACCTCTCTAAACCGTACACTGCCAACCTACTATCATACAAAATAAGCCAAAATTTGTTGCATCATGCTCAATACTAAAATGAAATATTGTCCAAAAGCATGCTCTGCTCAATTTTTCACCAAAACATGAAACAACCTACTTACACCAAACCATAGAGCCTGCACAAAACCTGAAATCTGAAAACAACAACACGGAGTATAATTTTTGAAATTCAAAAAGGAGAGGTTTCAGTTTTGATAAGAGAGAAAGAAAGCCAAGGAACCGGGGACGAGTAAGAATTGAAATGGGGACCTTCATAGTAAAAATACTTCCTCTCACAAAGAACCAAAATCACAAAAAATAAAACTTGTGGCAGCCATACACACTTCATCATCATAAGCCTCTTATATCATGTTAACTCCTCTCTAAGCTTCAAAATCATTGCTATAATACTCCCTTTCCATTTCCCTCCATCTTCAATTCATTACCACCATCCCCTGCGTCAGCCGCTACAGTTTGTCTCCAACCACTAGTGGTACACCCTTCTTTCTTCCATCAATCCACAAAACCTCTGGTAGCTCACACAAACCAAAACCTCATATTTTCCTCTATCACTCTCTCCCTCCGTTCTCATATCATCACAATTCACCATTATCTTCAACCTTCTCCTTCATTACAAAAAAAAAACTTTCACTAAACCCATTCACCGTGTCGTTCCGAAGAGACAGAGAGAGTGATTTGCAGAGAAAGAGAAGATGATTGAGGAAGAGGAAGTGAGAGTGAATCAAGAAAAATACGTCGCAGAAGAGAACGAATCGAGCGATTGGAAGAGGAGATCGATTTGAAGCGAAACATTACGTAATTTTTCTTGTGCTCTTATGTTAGTTTGTTCGATTTTGGTTTTGGAAGGAATAATTTTAGATGGTAATATTTCATTGTTGAGTTCGTGTGAAGTTTTAAATTTCCCCGGTTCCACAATTTTTTTTCTTCTACAGGAAATATTAAGTTATGCGTTTCTCTTCCTCTTACCCGTGTTTGCCCTTTTTTTCTCCTTTTAGGATATGTTTCAAGTATTAGGTTTGTAATTACCAAACGGGTCAACAAACCCATATGCTTGAACCAAGGATCATGCTATTCTTGGCCCAATTTTGTTTGATTGTTACTATTAATCTAACATATTTTAGTTTTAGAATTTGTTTTAATTTTTTTTTTTTATGATTAAAATGTTTATAGGATTTAATAGTTTGGTAATTATTTAGATTATTATTTTTTTAATAAGATTTTGGTCTCATTAGAATTTAATAGTTTAGTTTTGTTATTAGATTTTATTTAATTGTTTAGTTTTCTTAGAATTTAATTAGTTAGTTTTTTCCTTTTTAATTAATTAGTTTTTAGAATTTAGTTATTTTGTTTTAGAATTAGCTTATTAGGTTTTGTTAGATATAGTTAATTAATTTTAGAATTTATTTAATTAGCTTTTTAGTTAGATTTTAATCTTTTTAGGATCTTGGTTTGTTTAGACTTTATTTATTTCTAAGTTAATCTTTACAATCCTCATTTTCATTTTAATTAATTCTTGATGCCTTTTTTTTTAAAATTTATTTCTTGATGTATTTGGCTGTAATTAATCCCTGATCTTTAATTCCTTTTCTCATATGATTTATCTGTTTACTTCATTCCAAAAGAAATGGTCGTTCCTATTGACTGCCACGTCATTTAAAATGCCTTGTCCGCCATTCCCTTATCTCACACTGCCACGCGATCGAGAATTACCTTCGCTTTTAACCTAACATTGGGTTTAGAGTCTCCGCACTCTTCGTATGTGTTCTGCCACAACACTTCTCTCCCATTCATCCTAGCCTTAGGATTAGAGTCGCCGTACTCTATGTGAACTTCTTGCCATGGACGTTTACTTCCCCCGTTTTACCTAGCCTCAGGTTTGGAGTCACCGCACTCCACGTAGGTGTCTTGCCATAGACACTTACTTTCTCTTGGAACCTTGACCACAGTCAAGAGTTCCTCACCCCTATTGAGGGGAACTACAGACGCTCTGATTTCTCAAGTTCATCTTGAGAATACGTAGGAATAGGATTGCGAGATCCTAGCGAGCCACCTTTTTCTTTTGCCATCATTTTATTTTTTTACACCCATTTACCCCGTAGTGAGGGGAACTACGAATGCTCTGATTCCCTTCCCGTCAGGATACGTAGGCACGAGATGCGATGTCTTGGCGAGCATACTTAGTGTACATACCCTAGGTTTTTACCTTAGCACATTTTCCTTAGCAAGCAAACTCTAGCATAACACAAATAATAACAAGACGTTCTTGTAGAGTACTACAGATACTTAGGATGCTAACACCTTCCCTAGGTATAACCAACCCCCAAACCTTAGATCTCTTAGCTGTGTTCCTACATAGCACACTTCGGGTTTTTCAATCTTTACCCTTTACTTTTGATAAATCGAAGTTCGGTGGTAAACTTCATGCTTTGTGATTCAAGTTAATTAATACCTTGATATCCGATTCTCACCGCAACAGAAATGGCGACTTCACTGGGGAGATATCCCCTAAAAGGGTTAAGCCCACCTTGTTTGTATTGGTGTCATTTTACATGTTTGCTTGCTTTTATATCTGTACATATTTATATTTGTATATATATACACCTGTTGTGCTTGGGTTTTTCTGTGTGCTGGGTTGCTACCTTGAGTGGTGAGGATAAGTCCTATACTCGGACTTGAGTGCACCTATGATAGGATGATGGTATATTTAAGGAGACTTTGAGGGAGTTGATTCCCGAAAAAAGATGACTTGAGAAACCATCACTCACTGGAGGCCCTCTTGGGAGTAGTCGTGTTGAACGAGTTATTCGTGAAAACATTACTATTTTCGACCTAGGACCCCATGACATTGAGGGCCTTTAGTTACCTTTTACCCCCACTTGGCCTCTTAGGACGTAGTGCGTTGACTATGAGGGAGTAGTTCCGAAATAGTTGATATGCGATACTACACTCAGACGAGACTCTATTGAGAATATTATTGACTGCCGAGTAGTTAGGAAATCGATAATATCTGAAAGATAGGTTGTTGACTCTGGGAACTCTTTAGAACCATGTTCTACGGATACAAGAACCCTAGTACACACCATATGGTTGGTTCTTTACCCAGACTCCATGTTGTGATCTCGAACTCTTGATCCTGGTTCATGTGTTTTGTCTCCCGTTGCATTGCATTGCATATCATTTGTATCTTTGCATGATTCATTGCATACATCAGTTTGTCTAGTTACTCATTGCCAGTTGTCTCTATCTTCCAGTGTCGCCTGTGAGTCATCAAGCTCATTCCTCGACACAAATACCGGACTAGACCCAACTACAGAAGCAAGATGTCAGAGTAAGAGGTACACAATGCTGAGATCCGAATGGAGATCGACGGCTTTAAGTCAAGCATGACTAAACTCACTGAGATGCTTCAAGTCTTGATTGCTAGAGGAGAGCAACCCCAAAGGACCATCATCCAAGAAGTTTTGAGTGTCGATCCTCCGCCTGTTCAAATGCCACCTTCAACTTGGCCTGGGTTTGGTTTGCCACACAACTACTCTCCATCTATTACATCTACTGTTATGATTGGTCAGACTGCCCGACCAGTTTTTCAAGCTCCTGTTTTTGCCGAACCTAGACCTGTGGTCTATGCTGTTACCCAGAATGTTCGAGCTCAATTTGAGAACCCCCTTTATGAGTACAATGCTGCCAGTGCTCAGGGTGAAGACCGTGAAGACTTTGTTGAACCTGAGGTTGTCCGAGAGCAGTTTCAGACCATCGACAAAAGACTTAGAGCCATGGAGGGCAATGACTTCTTTAATGTGGATGCAGGCAACATGTGCCTAGTTTTCGATCTTGTTATGCCAGGCAAGTTCAAAATTCTCGAGTTTGTGAAATATAAGGGACACTCTTCTCCAAGGGCTCATTTGGTCATGTACTTTCCAAAGATAGCCGCCTATACCAACAATCAGGAACTACTTATCCACTATTTTCAAGACACCTTGCGTGGAACTTCACTCAAATGGTATGTGAGTCTCGAGCAAAATTCCATCCACTGCTTCCAAGATCTTGCAAATGCCTTCATGAAGCAGTATAAGTATAACCTCGACATGGCTCCTGATCGCCGCCAGCTGCAAAACATAACTCAACATGAGATGGAATCTTTTAAGGAGTATGCTCAGCGCTGGAGAGAATTGGCTTCCCAAGTGGAACCTCCTTTGGCCGAGAAGGAATTGACTGGAATGTTCATAGACACTCTGTCCCCATTCCATTGGGAGAAGATGATTGGAAGTGTTTCCTCCAATTTCACTGATTTGGTAACAATTGGTCAAAGGCTTGAGGAAGGACTTAAGAATGGTAAAGTGTCCAAAGTTGCTGAATCTTCCAATGGTGCGAAGAAATCTTATGGAAACTTCCCGAAGAAGAGGGAAGATCAGACTAACACTATCATGATTGAAACAAGGAGGCCTCGTCATCGACCTCAGTATGTTAACCCCCCTGTTGTTGCTGCTGTTCCTCCTGTGGTTGCTGCTCCACGACCAGCTCAAGCTCCTCAACGTCCAACTGTTGGACGGAATCAGTACCGTAATAGGAATAAATTTGATCATATTCCCATGACGTACACAGAACTTTATCCTGGCCTGGTTCAGAAAGGGTTGATTACCCCAAAGACTCTGCCTCCTCCTCCAAATCCTCTTTCAGCTGGATTCAGATCTGATCTCCACTTTTCACTCCATGAAGGTGCTGCAGGCCACAATCTGGAAAATTGCTATGCACTAAAGCCTAGAGTGCGTGACTTGATTAAAGTCAGAATCCTTAGCTTTTGTGACACCAATCCTAATGTCCGGACGAATCCTCTGCCAGGGCATGCCAAGTGAAGCTTCAGTCAACTTCAGTAGACTATCCTCCTAAAAGCCAATGTTTTAGACAGGCCAGCTCACCCCTATTGCAGATTAGTCACTAGGCCTTGTTTCTGGTTGTTTGCATTTTCCTTATTTTGTAATGGCTGTTTGTGTTCAAACTATGTTTGTACTCTCGTTGATTAATGAAATGAGCATTGCAACTTTTGAATCAATTCATTTTGTCCATTATTTAAATCTTTATGCTTTCCTTTTCAAAAAATAATTTATCTCTTGTCCACTTTCTTTTTGATTGTGCAAAGATTGGAGGGAGGATGACGAAAATATTATACTCATAATTGCAGGTATGCTTTCAAATAAACTTTGCTGATGATGTATAGCATTGTTTCAACTTCCAAACACTGAAGAAATAAGGAATTTATTCCCTTGTCAACCCCTTTGAGCCTGGAAGTATGAGTTTCTTTCTTCACAAAAACCCACAATCTTAACCTAAAGATGGGTAGTTCTCAATTAACTTGGTTGTGCGTTCACGCAAGACACCTTTCACATAAAGGTTACATTCACAAATTTTCCTTCGCACGCAACAAGCAAGTGTCGAAGACGTCCCTCAAGTTAAATACCAATGATGGTTCACCGTAATCATTAAGCTAGCTAGCCAGTTTCCTTACTCAAAGAATGAGTCGAGTCCCTTTCAAGGCAAAAGCTAAGAAAGATGGGAAGCTCATAACCTTGCCTTATACAAAAAGGTTTGTTTGACAACCAAAAAGAGGAAATCTTTAAATCCTCACCCTGAAAGTCTTCAATGGCAAACATTGGTAAGGAAGTAGTCAACGCCATTTCAAAGTCTATTGACTTTTGAACAATCATCATTACTATCATCAGTACAATTCCTCACCTGTGGGAACCTGAGTGTAAAGTCAGAATTAACTGGGCGTAGGATTGGAAGTTCATCACGAAGATTAGGTGGGAACAAATAAGCTTTGAGCCTTTATCCTTTGTTTCATAAACCTTGAACCAGACCACGTTACAACCCTCAAAAGACCTAACTGAAGCAAGGTTATTTTGAAAGCATACTACAACAAGGTTGCGTATATTGACTCTAAAAGATCTTTGCAGATCATTTGTTTTGGGAATCACACTTATGCTTTACCTTTCACTTTTAAATGTCTTGAACTATCGTGTTCTGACAGACGACTCATTGCTTTGCATCTTTAAAAAAAAGAGATTTTGATTTCAAAAGTTGCATGAACTTTGCATTAAAATTACCATGTTTGTAAAAATACTTTTGTTTGCAAACCGACTTTCCTCTCATGGAATTTTCAAATAATTAAGAAACTTGGTCGGTGATCCTATCAAGGGCAAGTACTTTTCAAATCCTGTTGAGAATCAGTTCAAGATTTATTATTCAGAGGTAAGTCCTTCTCACAATTGGTTTATCTAGAAGACTCTTCAAGACTCCGACTGGGGCAAGCTTTCCAAGTGTACAGTAAAGCAGTCATTTCTAGCATCAATCAAGCTGAAGCAATGGTCAGTTCATCTACAACAGTCAGCTAATCTGGGACAGTTTACTTGAAGAATCCCCAAGCAGCTCTTCATCCTCACTACAAGGATCATCAACTTGATACAGTTTGGCGGTGTGGCAGAGATGTGTTCAGCAGTAGTATCTTTGGTCCCCAAGCAGAATGACAGGGATCTCCGTGTTAAGGAATCAGTCTTCCAGTCTTGTCTTCTCCACAAAAGAGTCAAGCCTTGTCGTCGATCTCTGCATCTGCATCTGCATTTGATCATATATCATCTGCATAATTCAATATACCATATGCATGGCATGAGTGTTTCATCCTCATTTGCGTTTCACCAGAGGTCGTGTTGTTATCCGCATCTTACCTTGTGGTGAAAGTCCAACTCACTTGGCACCTACCTAAACAGATATTGTCGTGTCTATCTGACGTTCTTCCAGATATGACCTTTCTTATCCAATGTTTTTCCGGATATATCTGTTCCTCTTTTGTATCCAATGCTATTCTTGGATGTCTTCGCCTATCTTTTCTCCAATGCCATCCTTGGATGTCACATATATGTGTTTCTCTTTCTGATGTTTTTTTAGATTGAGTTCTTTGTTCTGATATTTTTCCATAACTTATCTGATGTTTTTCTAGATATTTGCTTTGTGATTCTGATGCTTTTGCAGAATGACATTGCTTTAGCCATCTGATGCTCTTCTGGACCGGCATCTCTCTTTCTGATGTTTTTCCTGATTGAGTTCTTTGTTCTGATGTTTTTCTAAAACCTATCTGATGCTTTTCCAGATAGCTCTTTGTGATTCTGATGCTTTTTCGGAATGACATTGCTTTTACCATCTGATGCTCTTCCGGATGTGTATCTCTTTCTGATGTTCTTCCAGATTGAGTCTTTTGTTCTAATGTTCTTCCAGAACCTATCTGATGTTTTTCTAGATATTTGCTTTGTGATTCTGATGCTTTTCTGGAATGACATTGATTTAACCATCTGATGCTCTTCAGGATGTGTCTCTCTTTCTGATGTTCTTCTAGATTGAGTCTTTGTTCTGATGTTTTTCCAAAATCTATCTGATGTTTTTCCAGATAGCGCTTTGTTTATTATTATGCTTTTCTGGAATTACATTATTTTTACCATCTGATGCTTTTCTAGATGTGTCCCTCTTTCTGATGTTCTTCCAGATTGAGTCTTTGTTCTGTTGTTCTTCTAGAACCTATATGATGTTTTCTCAGATATTTGCTTTGTGATTCTGATGCTTTTCCAGAATGACATTGGTTTTAACTGTCTGATGTTTTTCCAGATGTGTCTGCTCCTGATGTTTTTCCAGAGCCCCTTTGTGTCTATCTGATGCTCTTCCGGATATGACCTTGTTTATCCAATGTTCTTCCGGATATGTATCTTTGCTTCTGATGCTTTTCCGGAATGACATTGCTTTTAACCGTCTGATGTTTTTCCAGATGTGTCTGCTCCTGATGTTTTTCCAGAGCCCCTTTGTGTTTATCCGATGTTTTTCCTGATATGACCTAGCTTATCTGATGTTCTTCCAGATATATTGTTGCTTATCTGATGCTCTTCCGGATATGTCTTCAAAATCGTTGCCCGTACTTTTAATGCTCTTCTAAATGTTTCGGATGAATTTCAGAATCTGTCTTCATCTAATGCTCTTCTAGATCTTTTCAATTTGTTTCTGATTTTGGTTAACAGCTGCTGATTATTTTCAAGTCTGTTTCCATTCTCCGTCCAATGCTTTTCTGAATATGTGTCAGAGTTTATTCGATGTTTTTTCGAATACCTATGATTTGTTTCCCGGAGTTTATTTGATGCTTTTCTGAATATCTCTGATATATTTCCCAGAGTTCATTCAATGCTCTTCTGAATGTTTCCATTCTCTGTTATTTTTTCCAGAGTTTATTCAATGATCTTCTGAATACCTCTGATGTTTGCTCGAATGTCTCATGTATTTCCCAGTTTTTCTCCTCACCTCATTCAATGATCTTCTGAATGTTGTGACTCATTTCCATCCAGTTCTATTCATGGATGATGACTGTTGATTCCCAACTGGTGACCATCTTTCAGGTTCTACTTCCAGTGTGGATTCTTTTTTTCTAAAGTGTCAGTCGGTCACGCTTGAACCAGTTGCTCCATCACTTTAGGTTTCCCCCAGTTTTATTTCGGTTTCCCCAGTGTTGTTGTCATCCCTAGTGAGTGATTTCTCATTGTGTGGACTTTGTCCGTGTCTACTTTCGTTTTCATCTGCATTTCTGCATTTACAATTCCATCATTTTCATCATATTAGAGTTCATTGCACAACATCATTTGTGTTTGTTTCTCTTTTGTCCATAGCATTGCATGTCAGTGCATCTGAGGGAAAAAATTTTGGTTATCTATATTTAAATACCTTCCACCATGATTTCATGAAGATTATCATTACTCGTGTCATCCAGTGAAGATATTTAAATAGGGGCACCTGTCATACCCCAAATTTTACTCTCAGATTCGTTGATCATTGTCATATCATCATAAGTCAGTCATTTTTTTTTTGCATTTTTAGTTTAACATTTCATTGATCATTAATCATGCATTTTTTTTATTATTCCATGTCATTCTTGTTTTTTAATTATTATTTTTTAGATAATTACCTTGAATTATTTAGAATTTATTTAGTTTAATTTTAATTTTTAGCTGTTTAGTTTATTTCTAATATAGTTTATTTTAGTTTATTTTTAACCCTAATTTAGTTTCAATTTCTAATTTTAGTTTAATTTTAATTAGATTAATTTTAATTTATTTTTATTTTCATTAATTATAGTTTGTTTTTTTTTAAGTTTAATTTAATTTGTTTTCATTTAATTATCTTTTTTGTGTTAAAAAATCATTATTATTTTATTGTTTATTATTCATTTATTAACATTATTATTTATTGTATTATTATTATTATTATTGTTATTTGTATTATTATCTTTGTTTACTATTGTTACAAAATCCAAAAATACTCCATTTCATAAGCTATGTCAAGCCATTGACCAAACTATCCCACTACATTCCAAATAACTCCAAGTGCCTGTGTACCGTCTTGCGACCATAAACCTTGCTACATAGTCAGAACTCACAAGCATCCAAAATCCTCAGCATTTTCAAATAAAAAAGAACACCAGGTTGTTGCACATTAACCGTACCAAGCCTTGACCACACTTGCCACAAGCTGTTGACCGAATTCTACATAGCCATGCTACAGACCTCTCTAAACCGTACACTAACAACCTGTTATCATACAAAATAAGCCAAAATTTGTTGCATCGTGCTCAATATTAAAATGAAAGATAGTCCAAAAGCATGCTTTGCTCAACCTTGCACCAAAACATGAAACAACCTACTTACACCAAACCACAGAGCCTGCACAAAACCTGAAATCTGAAAACAACAACATAGAGTGTAATTTTTGAAATTCAAAAAGGAGAGGTTTCAGTTTTGATAAGAGAGCAAGAAAGCCAAGGAACAGGGGACGAGTAAGAATTGAAAAGGGGACCTTCACAGTAAAAAGACTTCCTCTCACAAAGAAGCAAAATCACAAAAAAAAAAAAAAACTTGTGGCAGCCATACACACTTCATCATCACTAGCCTCTTTTACCATGATGACTCCTCTCTAAGCTTCAAAATCATCGTTCTGATACTCCCTTTACATTTCCCTCCATCTTTAATTCATTACCACCATCCCCTGCGTCAGCCGCTACGATTTCTCTCCAACCACCAGTGGCACAACCTTGTTTCTTCCATCGATCTATAAAACCTCTGGCAGCTCACACAAACCAAAACCTCACATTTTCCTCTTTCACTCTCTCCCTCTGTTCTCATATCATCACAACTCACCATTACCTTCAACCTTCTCCTTCATTAACAATAAAAAAAACAACTTTCACCAAACCCATTCACCGTGCCGTCGTGAAGAGACAGAGAAATTGAGTCGCAGAGAAAGAGAAGACGATTAAGGAAGAGGAAGAAAGAGTGAATCAAGAGAAATTCGTCGCAGAAGAGAATGAACCGAGCGATTGGAATAAGAGATCGATTTGAAGCAAAACATTGCGTAATTTTTCTTCCGCTCCTTTGTTAGTTTGTTCGATTTTGGTTTTGGGTGGAAGAATTACAGAGGGTAATGTTTCATTGCTGAGAATTCTTCGTGTGAAGTTTTGACTTTCCCCTGTTCCACGATTTTGTTTTTTCTTCTACAGGAAATGTTACGTTATGCGTTTCTCTTCCTCTTAGCCGTGTTTGCCCTTTTTTTTTTTCTGTAACGCCCTATATAATATTTATCTAGAATAATACCATACAAGTGTTTTTATTTGGTATTGACACATCAAAAGTGCCTAATGTCATAATTCACATACTTGTCCATTACTAAAACATAAATACAACATATGGCATGAGTCATGGAAACTAGCCAAAAATAAAAATCTAAGAATAATATACAATTTCCTCAATTTTATACAACAAAATAATACACAGCGGAATAAGCTTAACTAAGTTTCTCTTCAAACATCCAAGCATCGCTCCACTTGTAAATCAAACCTGCAAACCACACCTGAAATATAGCAACTATAGTGGGGTGAGATACATCAAATCTCAGTGAGTTCCCTATCTTATAGATTCTCTCGGCTTTACAGGGATCTAATAATCCTAACTCAAGTCAAGGGGAAGGGAAAAGACCTTGAGTTCACAATCTCACAATCTCACACTATATGGAAACATGCCATGAGTTCATCAACTAAAAAATTCACTCGAAAGGAATTACGTCCTGAGCCTGTTAACTTAAGAATCCTTACGAATGGAATATGTCCTGAGCCTGTTAACTCAAGAATCTCACTAATCGATAACCTGTACCAAGGTATCCCCTTTTCCCGTCCGCTTCTACGTCTAGAAGTCGACCCGAGTCATGGATCCTTGTAGTTACTTGGCATACGAAATGGATTCGGGATCATCGGCCTGTTAACCGTGAACCGTCACTTCTCATGGCCAGTTAACCATCACAAGTCTCTTTACCATATAGGCTTCATTCGTACTACACGCTGGAATCAAACCTGCCAAGTAATTGTGCATACGTTTCAGAGGAGGAGCTCTAGTCTCATGAAACTACACCTCAAGATAAATGGTTACGATTACATGATCATATACATAACGTGATTGTATTTGACAATCACAAGGCCACATTCACCTTAAGGCCTCTTTTGCCTCTTACAATAAAACATAACAATTACACATGTTCCATACTAGTGTACCACTCATTTCGATACCATTCAGAAATGGACACACGCCTCGGCCTCTATTACACGACCGTTGTCATTTCATTATCTACTCTAGGCTAGAACTCATCAATGAATGCACGAGCATCGCCATCCAGAGCTTCTATCACAATTCTATTCACAACCTAGAATTATACCATTTTGTTTTGGGGTAAAGTTCCTCACTCTTCCTAATTCATTTTAACATGCATATTCTTTCAATCAGGTTTATCATTAATATTGGGTAAAGCATATTACAATTACACATTGAATTACATATAATAAATCAATCATAAGTTACATAACTCGTGGTTTCCCTCCGATCATTCAATCTGGTATCAAGACAATATTTCTCACTCTTATCCCGTAGGATATTTTCACAGCTTAAATCGGCTTATAATTATGCCTAGATCAGATTTACGATCCAACAGATATCAATTTCAACATATCACATAAACATTATTTCATTCATTTTCCACCAAAAGTTATGGATTTTAGAAAAAAACAGTTTTTCTTTTGTCCCAGGTCGCGCTAAGCGCGCCCTACTCGCGCTACGCGCGCTCATCTCGGCCTGATGGAGGTGAAAATTCTCTAGACCGCGCTAAGCGCGCATTGCGATATGCAGAAAAATAAACCCTTTGTAACAGTAACTTTCCACACTCCTAATTCATATTCAAACAACCAATGGAGGTTCATTTTCATGGTTCTATCATAGTTCATCCAACAAACTTCATCAAACATCAATGTATAGTTTCTACACCAAAACCCTCAAAATTTCCAAAACCCATTTCATTTCAACTTATTCCAATCAACACCAAACATCATAACAGCTATCAATGGATGTTCATATGCATATTCCAATTATCCTACACAATTTATATCGAATTTCATCCGTTAGATTTCATGGATTTGTCTGTTTAATCATTTTCTCTCAAAACTAACCTAACTTCAAATCATAGATTTCTAGAAATTAGAGTTTCTAACTAGAACCCACCTGATAATCGAAGAGGAGTTTGAAGAAGATGATGAACATTGAAGACAATCCATGGCTTTTCTCTCTTCTTCCTCTTTCTCTTCTCTTCCTTCTCTTCTTTCCTCTTACTATCTTTTTCATTTCTTTCTAACATATATATATATATAATACTATTATTATATAATATAATCCAACAGGGTAAAATATCTCCAATTGATATTTTGTCGTCTCAACCCTATTGATCAATTATTAAAGTTACCATAAAATTACTTTCTCGGATTAATAAATATTAATCCGTCTCTTTAATAAAATAATTGATCTCTTCCGAGTTCATTAGTTGATCTATTGATCCTAATGTCAATACTTAAAGTACTTAGAGGATTCCATTAATCCAATTTACCAAAGATAGAGCACATAGATACTCATCTGATCTCATCTGATATCCAATTGGGCATTTAAATAATACGGGGTATTACACTCTCCCCCCTTAAATTGAAATTCGCCCCCGAATTTCCTCTACTAGAAACCAACTGCAACTTGTATAACTGTCTTAGATCCATACTTAACTTTACTTCCGTTCGAATTCCGGCGTGTTCCAACTCCAACTTAACTTCACAGACCAAAATCCTTGTCTTCACAATTTAACAAACTTCACGTCCTTAATCATACTCTTGTTCCAATATTGGGTTAACTTCTAACTTGCTTTTCCCTTAATTCATCTGTTGTTCCTTAATAAAATACTTGGTCGCATTCTACCTTCGGAAAGAATGTACCATTCCATATTCCTCTACTGAAGCACACAACAAAACCGTAACACCTTATCTTGGTTCAGGATAACAACCGCTCATCAAATTCTCGCAATGTAATTCAGTGATTCCTTAACTTCATACAATTTCTGGCAACTATCCTTTCATAAATCCTACAACATCCAAAACCATTTCAAAATTAGTCAAACGACTTCTTTACCAGTTCCATCTGGTCTGATACTAAACATTATAACCATTAAATCCGATAGTTCGTCTCTTTCGTATCACACCAAAAAGGTAACACACTTAGAACAAAATCTTCTTGTTTCCAATCTTACAATCAAATTCTACTCAGATTCTTATAAATCTGACTGAGCCCTTTCATTTGTCACCGTCCACTGCGCAACTCCAATTCTAACAATGGTGTACCACTAATTCTTAAGCATTACCAAGTAGCTAACAGTCCACGGAGAACACATTTATCCATTGGGATCCTTACTAACCAATGGTACAAGAACTTACTGACGTCCTATGGTAGAACAATTTCTTTGCCAACACACAGTATCTTAACATCTGTCCAACACTCTCCAGATGATAAAGGTACAAGAGTTACACTGCTACAACCATAACATATACAATTCCAAATCCATTTTAAACTTGGAATAATTCTGAAATTCTGGCACAGATATCAGATGTCCTACACAGATGTTGAGACACCGATATCCAACACAATGAACAAGTTAACAATAATAATAACAGTGCAGAAAGTAAAGAACACAGTGATATGTTTACCCAGTTCGGATCAACAATCCTACTCTAGGGGCTACTAAGCCAGGGACGAAATCAATATACGATAGTATCAATTCACAGATCATACAGCAACCACACCCGGTTACAATCCGCTCACTTAATCACTACCCTTCCTATGACTTCTACCTAAGACTCACCTAGGTATGAGGCCCTCCTCAAATCCCTCTTCAATCACTAACCGTGACTGGTTCCTTTCAACACAAGTAACAAAACGAAAGCCGCCACACTTTCAAAACACACAACTCTCAATACTTCAAAGCTTATGAGAATTGACACACAAGAAACTCAATGCTTAAAAGCTTATGAGTAACTGACAGAACTTACAACACAAAACCAGTCCTTGTACTGTTATCAGAATGATACCAGTTAGGCTCACAAATAACACTCAAAAACCCTAACAAAACACACGTAAGTTCCACACCTAAACTAGGTTTACACCAGTCAATATATAGCATTAAATCTGGAATGGATTGGGCTTCAAAACGCAGCAAAGTGACTGCACACAATTCTGCAAAATAAACTCCAAGAAAAGAGGTCTTCAATCTAAAGTTTCCTAATATGTCTCCATATTTAGAAAATGTTGAAAATCCGAAAACCAACACACAAAAACTCAACCCAAAATACTTTGGATGCCACATAGGATAACTAAATATTCATAGAATATTCAGTAACAAATACCAACAACAGAATCTTCCTTTTAAACCAAAATCAGACGCGATGTCCTATGATCCAGGATGGGACATCTTTATCCAACATGTTTAATGCAGAATATTAGAACATCTTGTTTCAACATCTTGCTGCTAGAATAGTTTTAGAAAAATAAATGCCAACCACAAAATCAAAGAAATAACAATCTCCCCCTTTGGCTTATTTTGGCTAAAACTACACACCAAACAATCTTGCAAAGATAACACAAGCAAAACAACAATATCAGAGACAGCAGCGAAAAACACACCATAACACCAACACAGAACACAACATAGCAGCAAAAATTCACACAAAAAAAAACTCCCCCTCAACTGCAGCAACACAACAACATTCTCCCCCTCAACTGCAGCACCACCACAAAGCACAAGCACACCACAAAGCACACGCTACTCCCCCTTTTTAGCCATAAATATGACAAAGGCAAGTAGAACAGTTATTAATTTTGAGAAATGGTCAAGTCATAAACCAGAATAAATAGCATCAGAAAGTAGATGCACACAACATCACATGACCAAATGCCATGCACAAACTTCAGCATCTTTCCCTTCATAAACACCTGCACAAGCTGTACTACCAGAATTACCTTTATTCTTTTTAGTCTGGCAGCCAGAAAGAACATTAATTGCTATAGTTCTTCATGAATACAAACCCCAAGTCTACTCCTCAGGTTTTCAAACAGAACTGCATCCAGAGCCTTGGTAAATATGTCAGCGAGCTGATTTTCTGTGCTAACATGCTCAAGAGTTATGACTTTGTCCTCCACAAGTTCTCTGATGAAGTGATGCCTGATATCAATGTTCTTAGTCCTGCTATGTTGAATAGGATTTTTATAAATATTAATAGCACTCAGGTTGTCACAAAATAATGTCATGACATCTAGTGTGACATTATACTCAGATAACATTTGTTTCATCCACACCAGTTGAGCACAACTACTTCCAGCTGCTATGTACTCAGCTTCAGCAGTAGAAAGAGATACATAATTCTGCTTCTTACTAAACCATGAAATAAGATTATTTCCCAACAAGAAACAACCTCCAGAGGTACTTTTCCTATCATCAGCACTTCCAGCCCAATCAGCATCACAGTATCCTACTAAAATGGAACTTAAGTCATGGGAGTACAACAACCCATAATCACATGTACCACTCACATACATAAGAATTCTCTTAACTTGATTGATGTGACTGACCTTGGGTTCTGCTTGGTATCTTGCATATACACCAACTATAAAGGTTATGTCTGGCCTATTTGCTGTGAGATACAGTAAACTGCCAATCATGCTTCTGTATAAACTCTGTTCAACTTTCACTCCCTTTTCATCTTTGGATAACTTCAAGTGAGTAGGAGCAGGAGTTCTCTTGTGCTTGGCATTATCCAATCCAAACTTCTTCACAATATTCCTCGCATATTTGCTCTGACAAATAAAAATGGAATCTTCCATCTGCTTGACTTGCAATCCAAGGAAGTAAGTCAATTCACCTACCAAGCTCATTTCAAATTCAGATTGCATTTGGTTGACAAAATGTTGAACCATTTCATCCGACATCCCACCAAACACAATATCATCTACATAAATCAGAGCAATCATTAGTTTCCCATCCTTCTCCTTGACAAAGAGTGTTTTATCAACACCATCTTTCCTGTATCCATGTTTGACTAAGAACTCAGTCAGCCTTTCATACCAAGCTCTTGGAGCTTGTTTCAAACCATACAAAGCCTTCTTTAGCTTGTAGACATGATCAGGAAAATTTGGATCCATAAACCCTTTAGGCTGCTCAACATAACCTTCCTCATTAAGATAGCCATTCAGAAAGGCACTCTTGACATCCATTTGAAACAATTTGAAATTCAAAAAACATGCCACTCCTAGCAACAATCTGATGGATTCCAATCGAGCCACAGGAGCAAATGTTTCATCAAAATCTACTCCTTTAATCTGTGTGTATCCTTGAGCAACTAGTCTGGCTTTGTTTCTGGTAACAACTCCTTGTTCATCAGATTTATTCTTATAAACCCACTTTGTTCCAATCACATATGTTCCTGCTGGTCGTGGTACCAGTTCTCAGACTTCATTCCTCTTGAATTGACAAAGCTCATCCTGCATAGCACTTATCCAGAACTCATCTGTCACTGCCTCTTTAACATTCTTTGGTTCAAGCTTTGAAACAAAACAGGCATTTGACACAGCCTCCCTCGATCTGGTTCTTACACCTTCATTCATATTTCCAATAATCAACTCCTTAGGGTGATCCTTCTGAACCCTTATAGAGGGTCCCCTGTTAGCATCCTCTACCTCTTCATTCTCAAGTCTAGTGTCGGTCTCTTGAGCATTATCTTCTACGGACTCAGTGTCTTGTGAGATTTCATTGTTAATGGGAAAGCATGTTCCAACATCATCTGGGACATCTTCGTCTTTGCCAGAGTCATCAACCATCACATTTATGGATTCCATCATCACCTTAGTTCTGGAATTAAATACCCCATATACTTTACTGTTTGTAGAGTATCCCAAAAATATCCCTTCCTCACTCTTAGGATCCATCTTTCGCCTCTGCTCACGATCCGCCAAGATATAGCACTTACTCCCAAAAACATGGAAATATTTCACATTTGGCTTTCTACCTTTCCATAGCTCATAAAGAGTAACAGAAGTACCTGATCTGATAGTCACCCTATTGTGTATATAGCAAGCGGTATTCATGGCTTCAGCCCAAAAATGATATGGAGCTTTTTGGCATGAATCATGACCCTTACACACTCTTGAATAGTCCTATTCTTGCATTCCACCACACCATTTTGCTGAGGAGTGATTGGTGATGAAAATTCATGAGTGATTCCTTCAGATAAACAAAACTCTTCAAACCTGCTATTTTCAAATTCTTTCCCATGGTCACTTCTGATTCGTACAACACCACAATCCTTTTCTCGTTGAATCCTTTGACACAATTCTTTGAAAGTTGCAAATACTTCAGACTTCTATCTGATAAGGCTTATCCAGGTGAATCTGGAGTAATCATCAATGACAACATAGGCATACTTCTTCCCACCAAGACTTTCAACCTGCATAGGTCCCATTAAGTCCATGTGAAGCAGCTCCAGAACTCTAGAAGTTGTGGTAAGATGTTGAAGCTTTTTGTGTGACATCCTTGTTTGCTTCCCAACTTGACATTCACCGCATATTCTATCCTCATCAATCTTCAGCTTGGGAATACCTCTAACAGCCTCACTTGACAGAACTTTCTTCATCCCTTTCAAATGTAAGTGGCCCAATTTCTGATGCCACAGTTTGGTTTCATCTTCCTTTGACATCAAACAGGTAGACAAACTTTTTGATTCTTGAGGATTCCACAGATAGCAGTTGTCCTTAGACCTGGTTCCCTTCATGACAACCTCATCTTCTTCATTGGTTACTAGGCATTCAGATTTTGTGAAATTTACTTTGAGTCCTAGATCACACAGTTGGCTTATACTGATCAAATTTGCAGTCAACCCTTTGATAAATAGAACACGATCCAGATTTGGTTGTCCTATGTAGTCCAGCTTTCCAACACCTTTTATTTCACCTTTTGATCCATCCCCAAAAGTGACATAATTGGTAGAGTAAGGCTTGATATCTGACAAAAATTTCTTCACACGAGTCATGTGTCTTGAACAACCACTGTCAAAGTACCAATCTTCCCTTGCAGATGGTCTGAGAGAGGTATGTGCTATGAAACCAGCCACCATATTTCTAGGAGTCCATCTTTTCTTAACTTTAGCCCAATTATGTCCTTTATTTTGTTGATGAGCAGTTTTGGGATAACCATGTAAATTGTAGCAAAAGGACTTTAAGTGATCAATCTTTCCACAGTAATGACATCTCCATGGTTTATACTTTGAACTACATACTATTTTCTGATGTTTCATCAGATGTTGAAACATGTGATTTGACATCTCCTCCTCTTGCTTTATTTTCTGAGGAACAAACTTTAATACAGACTTCTTGTAATTCTCTGCTTGATTGTTAAAACCAAGACCTTGTACATTTCCAGCATTTTTCCCAGTCTGAAGAATCTCATCCAGCTGCGTGGAACCATTGTTCAGCATTCTTATAGATTTGGTCATATTGTCAAGTTTTGACTTTTTCCATACAACCTCTTCTTTAAGATCAGCAATGATTGATAGATGTTCTTCCTTCTCAGCTTCTAGTTGAGCTTTCAGAACCTTCTGTTCTAATATTATCTGGCACCTCTCTTCATTATTGATACACAACTCTGAGAACCCAGTGATAACTTCATGCTTAGTGAGTTCTCCAATATAAGATTCTTTGTCAGAATTAGACTCACAAGTTGTTTCTCTATCAGATTTACAGATTCCAGTCAAGGCTCTCACCAATTTTGCTGATTCTTCTTCAAGATCGCTCTCAGACTCTCTTTCTAACCAAGACATAGATAAGCCCTTCTTCTGCCTTTTGAGATACGTGGTACACTCAGTTTTTATGTGCCCAAATCCCTTACATTCAAAACACTGAACTCTCTTCCCTTGATTGGAGTCTTCTTCAGTTCTGGACCTTCTGCCTCCATCCTGGTTTTTACTGATGTCGAGTGACTTGTTCTGAACATTTGCTCTTGACTTCCAGTCCATCCTTTTCAACACTTTGTTAAATTATTTTCCAAGCAATACCAGATCTTTAGACACCCCTTCATCTCTGACCAGGTTACCTTCATCATCTGAATCACCAGCATTTAACACAAAAGCTATACTCTTCTTCTTTTCAAACTTTTCACTGATCCCCAATTCAAATGTTTGAAGTGATCCCACAAGTTCATCCACTTTCATCTTATCTATGTCCCGAGCTTCCTCTATAGCAGTCACTTTCATGTCAAATCTCTTAGGTAGAGATCTGAGGATTTTTCTGACCAGTTTCCTATCAGACATCTTTTCACCTAGGGCACTTGAAGCATTAGCTATCTCAATAATGTTCATGTGAAAATCATGAATGCTCTCATCTTCCTTCATCTTCAAATTCTCAAACTTGGTAGTGAGAAGCTGAAGTTTTGACATCTTCACCTTTGAAGTCCCTTCATGAGCAACCTTCAAGACCTGCCACGCCTCTTTTGCAATGGTGTAGTGTTTAATCAACCTGAAGATATTTTTGTTAACACCATTAAACAATGCATTCATGGCTTTGGAATTTCCCAAGGACCCTTTGTAGTCTGCATCATCCCAGTCTTCCTCTTCCTTCACCATATCAGTAGGATTACCTTCTCCATCTCTAACCTTTGGGGGTTCCCATCCATTGATAACAGCTTTCCATGCTTGATCATCCATGGATTTGATGAAAGCTATAATCCTTGGTTTCCAATAGTCATAGTTGGAACCATCAAGCAGAGGTGGTTTGTTCAAAAATCCTCCATCCTTGTTCATTGCACCAGAAAGTACCTTCCCTGAATCTCACCCAAAACCAAACAAGGGTGCAAGCTCTTGATTCCAATTGAAATTCTGGCACAGATATCAATTATCCTACACAGATGTTGAGACACCGATATCCAACACAATGAACAAGTTAATAATAATAATAACAGTGCATAAAGTAAAGAACACGGTGATATGTTTACCCTGTTCGGATCAACAATCCTACTCCGGGGGCTACCAAGCCAGGGACGAAATCAATATACGATAGTATCAATTCACAGATCATATAGCAACCACACCCGGTTACAATCCGCTCACTTAATCACTACCCTTCCTATGACTTCTACCTAAGACTCACCTAGGTATGAGGCCCTCCTCAAATCCCTCTTCAATCACTAACCGTGACTGGTTCCTTTCAACACAAGTAACAAAACGAAAGCCACACTTTCAAAACACACAACTCTCAATACTTCAAAGCTTATGAGAATTGACACACAAGAAACTCAATGCTTAAAAGCTTATGAGTAGCTGACAGAACTTACTACACAAAACCAGTCCTTGTACTGTTATCAGAATGATACCAGTTAGGCTCACAAATAACACTCAAAACCCCTAACAAAACACACGTAAGTTCCACACCTAAACTGGGTTTACACCAGTCAATATATAGCATTAAATCTGGACTGGATTGGGCTTCAAAACGCAGCAAAGAGACTGCACACAATTCTGCAAAATAAACTCCAAGAAAATAGGTCTTCAATCTAAAGTTTCCTAATATGTCTCCATATTTAGAAAATGTTGAAAATCCGAAAACCAACACACAAAAACTCAACCCAAAATACTTTGGATGCCACATAGGATAACTAAATATTCACAGAATATTCTGTAACAAATACCAACAACAGAATCTTCCTTTTAAACCAAAATCAGACGCGATGTCCTATGATCCAGGATGGGACATCTTTATCCGACATGTTTAATGCAGAATATTAGAACATCTTGTTTCAACATCTTGCTGCTAGAATAGTTTTAGCAAAATAAATGCCAACCACAAAATCAAAGAAATAACAAATTCATCCAAAGTAGATCAGCAACCTTCGTTTCTAGTTACCACATTCCAAATCGATCCTTCTTACGATTTCCCAGCTCACTCAAAGTTTCTTGTTGATTTCGAGATCTCAATCAATAACTACGTAACACCCACATAGAACTTCCATCATATGTGAGTCACCACTTATCAAAACTCAAACCATCCAAAGCATAATTGTGAGTTTCCATACCTCTCACCAATTCACAAATAACACCCTACACGTACACACACCCTCAAAGGACATGCCACGCTTCTCAACCGAATCCATTTCTCTTAATCGTTCTATTCCACATACGGTCCAAGTTATATGCTTAACTTCGGAACGTTCAATTCTTTCTCGTACTTAAAAGATTACTTTCAAATTCTCTTCTCTGGGTGAAACACAACTGTACATAACTGGTACCACTCTCACAGAGTCTAAATCCAATACCATGAACTCGTGGAAAAATAACAATTACTAACTCTGACCAACCGCTCATAACTTAATAACACCATAATTAAAATACTGAAACGATCTTTGCAAGATCAATACTTTGTGAGTATTTCCAACTTCGTCCTTAAGTCTTCCAACAGTAATGATAACAATAAACTTAAGACTTTCCCACACTTAACACAGTTCACAAGATTATTCCCCAAAGATAGAGCACATAGATACTCATCTGATCTCATCTGATATCCAATTGGGCATTTAAATATTACGGGGTATTACATTTTCTCTCCTTTTAGGATATGTTTCAAGTATTAGGTTTGTAATTACCAAACGGGTCAACCGATCCATATGCTTGAACCAAGGGCCATGCTATTCTTCGCCCAGTTTTGTTTGACTGTTACTATTAATCTAACATATTTTAGTTTTAGAATTTGTTTTAATTTTGTTTTTTTATGATTAAAATGTTTATAGGATTTAATAGTTTGGTAATTATTTAGATTATTTTTTTTAATTAGATTTTGGTCTCATTAGAATTTAATAGTTTAGTTTTGTTATTAGATTTTATTTAATTGTTTAGTTTTCTTAGAATTTAATTAGTTAGTTTTTTCGTTTTTAATTAATTAGTTTTTAGAATTTAGTTTTTTGTTTAGGATTAGCTTATTTGGTTTTGTTAGATTTAGTTAATTAATTTTAGAATTTATTTAATTAGCTTTTTAGTTAGATTTTAATCCTTTTATGATTTTGGTTTATTTAGACTTTATTATTTCTAAGTTAATCTTTGCAATCCTCATTTTCATTTTAATTAATTCTTGATGCCTTTTTTTTATAATTATTTCTTGATGTATTTGGCTGTGATTAATCCCTGATCTTTGATGCATTTTCTCTTATGATTTATCTGTTTACTTCATTCCAAAGGAAAGGGTCATTCCTATTGACTGCCACGTCATTTAGGATAGCCTTGTCCGCAATTCCCTTATCTCACGTCGTCGCGCGACCGAGACTTACCTTCCCTTTTAACCTAACCTTGGGTTTAGAGTCTCCATACTCTTCATATGTGTTCTACCACGGACACTTCTCTCCCATTCATCCTAGCCTTAGGATTAGAGTCGTCGTACTCTATGTGAACGTCTTGCCATGGACGTTTACTTCGCCGTTTTACCTAGCCTCAGGTTTGGAGTCGCCGCACTCCACGTAGGTGTCTTGCCATAGACACTTACTTTCCCTTGGAACCTTGACCACAGTCAAGAGTTCCCCACCCCTATTGAGGGGAACTACGGACACTCTGATTTCTCAAGTTCATCTTGAGAATACGTAGGCATAGGATTGCGAGATCCTAGCGAGCAACCTTTTTCTTTTGCCATTTTTTTTTCACCTTTTCTTTTACAACCTTTTACCCCGTAGTGAGGGGAACTACGAATGCTCTGATTCCCTTCCTGTCAGGATACGTAGGCACGAGATGCGATGTCTTGGCGAGCATACTTAGTTAACATACCCTAGGTTTTTACCTTAGCACATTTTCCTTAGCAAGAAAACTTTAGCATAACACAAATACTAACAAGAGGTTCTTGTAGAGTACTACAGATACTTAGGATGCTAACACCTTTCCTAGGTATAACCAACCCCCGAACCTTAGATCTCTTAGTTGTGTTCCTACATAGCGCACTTAGGGTTTTTCGATCTTTACCCTTTCCTTTGGATAAATCAAAGTTCGGTGGTGAACTTCATGTTTTGTGATTCAAGTTAATTAATAGCTTGATATATGATTCTCACCGCAACAACGACCACATCCATAACCTCGGCCTCTACCTCTACCACGAAACCATGCAGCACCAAGCTCACCATCTAACATATCACACATCTCTCGGTAAAAGTAAAGATAATGATCACCATTGTAATTTTGATCATGAATAATTTGACTACTGCCAGCTTGAGTTGCACCATGGTTTGAAGCCATGTTGTGACGAATCTCATTAATTTGCGATGTAGCATATAAGGAAAAAATATAAAAAATGTCATCATGGGCAATTAGATGATCATGGATAGCTTTGAAACGTTCTTCTTGAGCGACCTCAAACTCATCACGCCCACGGGAGTTGTCTTGTGTGCCTGTAAAGCCCTAACACTCAGGGGGTATTCATAAGCATGCTGAGAATCCACCATGTCTGCATCCATATTATGATATGGTTATTCTTCTTGATGATCATCAAACATAGCAATACCAAATTCAGCTGGGTCATCATAATTATATATGACCTAACCTGAGCCCTTCATCTTGTATTAGTATACCTTGAGATCCTTATCCCAATGGTATCCGATATGCTTCATGGTGCTTGAATTAAACTTTTGAGTCAGTCCAGGAGAGATGGTCACAAGATTTGGCACACCAATATTGAAACGCTTCAAATTGTTGGTAATCATTGAAACGTAGCACAGGGAAAACCCTCTGTTACACTCTTTAATAGAAAACATTCTATAAGTAAAGTAGTTAGGCCAATTCAGATGAACTTTGTTTTGAAGGATATACATCAGATGAATCTCGGCAATGTCAATCCGTGAGTGACCACCCTTTCTTGGATGCAAAACATGAGTTATGATCCAGTGGAGAATACGTGAATATCTCTTCAAGTAACCTGTTGAGGTGTTAGCCAATTGGTCTTCTGCTCTTGGAGCTTTAAGACACGAGTTAAGGTAAATTTTCACATCAAAATTTGGATGAATCAAATAATCAGTAAGATTAGAAAAATTAGAGGACAAAGACAATCCTAATATAACATGCCATGTGTTTTTCGTAACGTGATAGGTGTGTTTTCCCATCATAGAAAACTCGAACCAAATCCTCGTTGTATTCAGATGAGACTTTCAAACAATTGTTGATTTCTTGTAACTTCATCAGATCAATAATTTCTGGAATGCTTAACTTACGGATAACAGCGGGATCATAAACATGTTGCTTTACCACAATCTTATTTCTAAAGGATTTCTCAAATTCATCAGCACAAGATGGAGGCAAAAAAGATAGAGCACTTACAGGGGTTGAGGAAGATGTTGCTGCAACATTTTTCCCTCTATTCAACTTAGGAGCTATGAGTTCTTGGTGTTGAAAGAGTGCACACCAAGTGTTTGATGAAAGGTGTGAATGAGAGTAAAAAAATTTTGAGTAAGATTTGAAAAACCCACTAACCCAAACTATGGAAGTAGAATGGAAATCACCCAAGTTTGAAGAATTAAGATGAAAATGATGGATTTTTGAGAATGATTGAGATAGGTTTGTAGGAAAGAGTGAATGGTGAGGCGTAAATGTATTTTGGAAAACCAAACTTGTCTTGAGAATAGAAGAGAAAGTTGAAAGACAGTGAGTAAATGAGATTAGTTGGGAGTTTAGGGAGTTTGAAAAATCAGCCAAAGAGGAATTAATGGAGCTGACACGTTGAGGAAAGAACAAAAGATTTTTATAAAGATTAATGAGTTGACCCATTTGGGCCTTGGCGCCTTGATGGAGCGAAACCCGGTGCCAATGTATCAACCCATTCGACAATGGAGTCAATACATACTAAAAAGAGATGCTAAAAAAATTAATGAATGTATCGACTAATCTGTGTTTGGAGACGATACATTCGAGGCAAAGACTGGCATAGAATTTTCAATTTTGTGCAATGTATTCACTCATACTTTATGCATTGCTTACAAACCTCATACCCTGATGTTGCAAAGAAAATTATAACTGCCCAACATTGTCCTTTAAATACTTGCGTTTGTCATCATAAAAAAAGGGATATTGTTAGAACGAGATTTGTTATTGACACATTTTCCTTGGGTTTTGATGATAACAAAGTATTGAAAGAACAATGGTTTATTTGATGTGTGTTACATGTGTGCACATTCTAATACTTGTAAATATTATTGTCAGTATTTGTTCTGCATTAAGCACACTTTGAGAGTTCCTGAATTGCTAGCTTCTGGTGGCAGAATCTGAAGAACACTTACTAAGTGATGTCTGACGTAGACTCTGAAGTTGAAGGTCTCAGCATCAGAAGAAGCAACATAATTGTCTATATACTTAGTGAATGCAAATTAGCTTCTGGTACCATTTAGAGTTGGTAATAAAGCTGAAGTTGTCTGTACTGCAGGAAGCAAGTTGTATTGTCAAATTAGTTTGTCAGCTAGAGTCTACAAATTGCAAGGCTCAAGAAAGGCAGAAATGCTTTATGAATATCTACTCTCAATGACTCTAATAGTACAAAATCTCTTGAAGACTCAAAGGTTAAACATGTTGCACATTGGATTAAGATATTTTGGTGTATCTATCTCCAACGACTCTTGTACTATGAAGTAAGAGAAAAGACTCTTGATTAAGTTACCTCTTCAACGGCTAGTTTCTGAAAAGGATATAAATATGGCTGAAGGTTCAAATTAAATCTTTAACAAGGATCAACCAGAAGGAAGAGTAACAAGATCAGCAATTATCAACTCATTAGATATGTATATTTTTCTGATGTAGGTTGTAATTGTAAAAGCCTTAAGATTTCTTACACGTTGAATATCTTATAAATCTTAAGTGCTTTAGGTCTTTGTTATGGCTATTTCCCGTACCTCTGATACTTGTATCATGTATACCTTGTTCTCTATTCTACTGAGCTTGTTCAGCAGTTTAGATAAAAGTCTTGTGTCATTGGGATACAAGCAAGGAAGTCTCGAGCCAAGATGCTTGAGCCACGTTATTCTCTTGCTACGTGCTTGAGCTGTGAAAGTCTTAATCAAGTGGATTGATTGAGAAAAAGTCTTGTATCATTGGGATACAAGCAAAGAAGTCTCAAGCCAAGATGCTTGAGACATATAAGTCTCTTGCTATGTGATTGAGTTGTGAAAGTCTGAATCAAGTAGAATGATTGAGTAGAGAAGTCTTGAGCCAATGTGGCTTGAGCAGGATAGCTTGGTTCATGAAACTTGGAACAGTAAGTCTTGGCTGGTGGGGTGCAAGCAAAGAGGCTCGTTTCATGGAACCAGGAGTTGAAGTCTTGAGCCCGAGGGGCTTGAGCAGGAATGCTCAGTACATGGAATTGGAGCAGTAAGTCTTGACGTGAGGGGTGCAAGCAGAAAGGCTATTTTAATGGGACTTGAGCAGGAAGTCTCGAGTGAGGAGTTTGAGCAGAAGTCTTGGACCTTGGGTCTAAGCAAGTGTAAAAGTATTATAAAAAATGCATAAGCGATTGTAATCATGTTTTGATTATAGTGAAAATCTATTGCGAAGCAAGGGGACTGGACTACTCTCAGTTTGGAAGGAACCAATATAAATCTTTGTGTCTTCTGATATTATTTATTTGCTTCTGTTAACATTCCGCTGCTAAGAATTAACCAGAATCTGAACACCGATTTAGATTCTGAACACTGATCAGATGCAAACTAAAAAAATGGAAAATACAATTCAACCCCCCTTCTTGTGTACTTTTCTCACCTTCAAAGAACACAAGGATTCAAAGATAGTCTTGAGAATTAGACATACCAATGATGTTGATATAATCAGAATGAGATAGAGCACCTATCAAAATGCATCTAACTCTAAAGATATTTTTAAATAAACTTCTTCTAAGCTGGTGAGAGAGACTTTCAGACTATGATTATCTTTACACCATCAACTTCTATAGTAATACCTTTTTCAATATTATTCTATAGACCTTCATCAAAACCCTTTATTAAGACCAATGAATTAAAAATATATTTTGCTTAATTCGTTATTTAAATTCAGCATAATCACCTTTTTGAATATGATGGGATTAGCAGTGTAATCGTTTTCATAAGGTACTTAACTCCTTCTTGAAGGAAAGACTTTAGAAAAAATATTTTTCTCATTGGATCATTATCTGCACCATTATTAAGTGTTATGCACAGACTATGCTCTGATTCCAACTGAAGGTGAAAAAAATACACAAGAAAGGGGGTTGAGTTGTGTTTTCCGTTTCTTAAGTTTTCCTCTGATCAGAGTTCAGAATCTAAACTGGTGTCCAGATTTTGGTTATAGGTTGCAGTATAATGTTAACAGAAGCAAATAAAAGATAAATAAAACACAGATTTATAATGGTTCCTCTTAAAATAGAAAAGTCCAGTCCCATTGCATCACACGAGATTTTCACTATAACAAAACATGATTACAAGCGCTTATGCACTTAAGCATAAGACTTTTCTTTGCTCATACCCTTAGCCCGAGACTTCCTATTTAAACCTCTCAGGTCTAATACTTCTGCTTAGGTTCCACGAACCCAAGACTTCCTTGCTTAAGCCCCTCAGACTTAAGATTTCTGCTCAGACCCTCGGTCCAAGACTTCCCTGCTCAAATTCCACGAATCCCAGACTTCTGCTCAAGCCCCTCTGGCCCAAGACTTCCTTGCTTAAGTTCCACGAACTCAAGACTTCCTTGTTTAGGTATCACGAATCCAAGACTTCTGCTCAAGCCACTCAGGGCTCAAGACTTCCTTGCTTAAGTTCCACGAACTCAAAACTTTCTTGCTCAAGTTCCACGAACCCAAGACTTATGCACAAGCCCCTTAGGCCTGAGACTTTCTTGCTTAAACCTTCAGTCTATGACTCTTTTCTCAATCTGAAACTAATCAAGACTTTCAATGCTCTAGCATATATCATGATACTTACTTGGCTCAAGCCTTTCAGCAAGAGACTTTGATGCTCAAGCACATAGCAGTAGACTTTTATCTAAACTACTAAACAATCATATTTAGCAGAATAGAGAACAAGGTGTACTTGATACAAATCATAGGTACATGGAAATCACTTTAACAAATACCTCTAAGCACTTAAGATTTCTAAAATATTCAATGTTTAAGAAATTGTAATACCCTATATTTCCTTAATTGCTCAATTGAGTTTCAGTTGAGGTAAACAAAGATCCTATGTACTCTATTTTTGGCAGTTAGGACAATTGGAACTCATAAGTGCTCTAAATTTTATCAATTGAGACCAATATAGTAATTAATGAACATTGAAGAGAGAGAAATTATCAGTGGAAGAGACAGACCAATATTAGTAAGTATAAAGAGGACATTTTGGTAACTCTAATATTTGGTCAATTGGTGTCAGATGACAAAATATCAAGTGGAGATATTTTGCATCATTGTATAATATTATATATATTTATGTGAAAGAAAAGGAAAGAAGAAGAAATTTGGTAAGAGGAAAAGGAAGAATAGAGAGAAAGAAGGGAAAAGAGGAGAAAGGAAAGAAGAAGAAAACCTAGAGAAAGAAGAGGGAAAAGTTCTTGGATTTATCATCTTCATCACCAATTCATCTTCTTCTTCATCAAAGAGGTGAGTTCTCTTAGATAGTTTAGCCTTGGGTGGAAATAAATACATGTTTGGGGTTTAGGGTTTTGTGTGAAAATCATGTTAAATGTGTTGAATTTGCGTTCTATATGATGAATTTGGTGATTTGCATGCCTATATATGTTAATCCATGCTAATTTAGGTTATTGGGTGCATTAGGATCATATGGGTTGAAGGAATTTGGCCATTTTCACCTTCCAAACGCGTTTTTGAGAATTCTGGGTTTCCAGGTCTCGCAGTACGAGCTCGGGGCGAGCTAGCTCGCTTTCAGCTCACAGTGCGACCATGACAGCAGGCAGAAAAAAATATTATTTTCTTGTTTTCCTTGTAACTTTGGAACCGTAACTCGGAATGAGGCACAGTCAGAAGCGTTGGAAAGATATTCCTATGCTTTATGTGATGTTGAAGTAGAAACATAAGTTTATGTTATTGATTAATAAGATAGAGATGGGATTGAAGTGAGTGTGAATTATGTGATCCTTGTTTCCACCATAATTCACGAATCGGAGATCCGATCGATATGGGACTTGAGGCATTGGAAGGATAATCCAATGGGCTATTGAATGGTGATGTGATATCATGAACTAACCGAGAAGGCTTGGTAGAGAATAGTGATGGATTATAAGGCCTTGATGTGTTGTAAACCACTATGTTTGGTTAAATTTAGTGTGATGTACTATTATATGTGTTTCTTGTATGAAAATATGTGCATACATGGATGTTTTCAATTGTGTGATAACATGATTAAAAGACTATAAATATGAGTGAGAAAACATAGGAGATTACTATTTAAATGACTTAGTAAGATAACCTAGGAATGTAAATGGTTTGGATAATGATACTTGGACGTGATTGTACCATGATATGTACAATGGACAAGTAGTCGTGTAATTGATGACTAATATAGGCTTTGTATGGAACATGCGATATTATAGTGAGACTAGGGTGAATGTGATCACCTAGTAATTGATGATTTATTGTAACTCGATGAAGTGTATTCCACACAATGGGGGCTAGGGGTATCTGTGGCTATATCTAATAGATTATATGTCTATTAGTGGAGGTTGGGTACAATTGTTGGCCATATATGGTGGAAAGGGCTTAGTGCATTCCACTCGGCGGAGGCTAGGAGGACCGGTGGCCATATCTAATAGATTATGTGTCTATTAGTGGAGGCTAGGACTACCGTTGGCCATATCTGAGATGGATGGACTATCACCACATAGTGGAGGCTAGGGGTAATAGTGGCCATATCTAATGGATTGTGTGTCCGTTAGTGGAGGCTGGATATTGCCAGTGGCCATATCTGATGGTTTGTGTTCCATGCAATGGATCCTGGGAGTACCGTTGGCCATATCTGGTGGAGTGTGTGATCCATTCAATGGAGGCTATGACTACCAATGACCATATATGTCGGATAGATCTTCGTGATCGATTGTGGTGCTAATCACCCTTGCACGATAGTTTGTACTTTTTCCCGAGTAACAATTAGTTGAGTTGTTGAACTCATAAGACATGTTCTTATACATTGTAAGATTTGTGAGCTCAAATCTTATTCCTTTTCCCCCTTGACTTGAGTAAGAATTTGATTAGAACCCTGTAGAGCCGAGTGAATCCATAAGATAGGGGAACTCACTGAGTTTATTATCTCACCCCATTATTGTTGTTGTTTTTCAAGTATTGTCTGAAGGTTTAGTTTACAAGTGGAGCTATGCATGGATGTTTCAAGATAAGCTTAGATTATGTTTTCTGTTGTGTATTATGTATCTTATACAATGATGAATTATTGTACTCAGATCTTAGATTTTATTGTTTGGCACTTTCCATATCTTGTACCATTATTTTTTTTAATGTTTTTGTAAAATGATCAAGTATGTAAATTATGCCAATAGGCACTTATGATGGTGTTAGTATCAGATAATAACTCTTGTATGATATTATTCTAGATATATATTATACAGGGCATTACAGTTGGTATCTGAGCAGGTCGTATCCTCGACTTAGCCTTGAAACATCATATGTAAATCTATTCCTGCCTCATAAGTGTATCTTGCCAGCATAGTTCTTAATATCATCTTATGTAGTATTGGGCCTGATCAACCTAATACTATGTATGTGGTAGGTAGGATCATGGTTGAGCGACCACGAAGACTCTGAAGTTTTGTCAGAACTTGTGCTGTGAGGGTAGACTCAAGCCAAGAGTTAGAAATAGGGAGAACTAGTCAGCTCAGTTGAGGTCTTAGTAGAAGTTTTGCTTCCGGTAACATGGAACTGAAGGGAGGTGAATGGTTCAAGAAATCCTTTAGAATTGATGGAGTTGGAAAGTTGAAGATCTCTGTCGGATGAATGGTCAGGGTATGGAGGAATATGAGGATTTTCTAGTGAAACAGGATTGACCACTAGCATGGACAAGAATTTCAAGTAATTATATTCAGTGGGGAAGGAAAAATGTTTTGTGGAACATGTGACATAAGGTCCGGAAGTGAGATAGTTGTCAGTGTTTCAGTTTTTAAAGTCGCTACGACATCTTGGAAGAAGAGGGGTATTGCGGAGAGTATGTTCAGAATGGTATCTTCTCGGTGTATGGGAATGTGAGAGATGAAGTCGTTCAGTTGTTGTAGGAGCCTAAGGTAGTGGCGAAGAGTATGAGGGAACTCTAGTAGGATGGTTCTATTATTGGAATTAATAGAAATACCACAGAGAGAGAAGTAAACGAGGGATGGAGGACAATGTCAACATTGTAATATGAAAGGAGTAACATGATGTATTTGGACGGTTGTACGATAAAATTATTAAGATTTTGTTGAGGTTAAGTAAAGAGGTGTAATCGATGGTTGTCCACTCATGAAGACTTTTGATACGTAAGGTGAAGTGGAAGAAGTTATGTCCTAGCATTTTGAGATACGTAATATTAGCATTGTGTTCATAATTGTACGTAATGGATTCCTAGTCTTGAGACGGATGTGAAGTAATGCACTTTTGTTAACCAGCGAGACTGTGGTAAGCAACAAGGAACAAGTAAAGGTTCAGTATGAGACTAAGTGTAGATTGTGGAACATGCTATATCGGGTGATATTGGATACAATAGTTGAGAGTTGTCGGTTACGAGTCATTCAATAAGCGATTTTAGAGTAGTATGGTGTGCAATGGATATTTGATGGGGAGAGAATCCTAGTCAATGTGTATGTGGGGGTGGCAAGATTCTTCAGGAGGATCCGTTGTCTCGATTGCCAAGTGTGGGAGAATTTCTGTAATTGTGAATGGTTGAGGTATTCCGAATCTTCCTTTTGTTGGTCTAGGAAAGTTTATCACCTTGGCTCCCACCAAGGAATCATGTGAAAGAATGAGGTTGTATGTTTGACATGGTTTATTCATGACTAACATGGTACCGTGTAGGGGTTGTGTGTTGATGTTTGCTTGTGGGTGAATCAAGTATAAGTTTGTGATTAAGAAACCCCTTGAACGCCACCATCTGTTGAGATTCTGCTAGCGTTGATGTGTGAGCTTTGGCGAACGGAAAACGAGCTATCTCGATGGATGCTCGTTGTGCGACCATAGCAGGATTTTGGAAATTGATGTGTCTCTTTTTTGGAGTGTGTCTTCTAAATGTTATAGCCTTGTTTTATGTTACCTTATGTTAATTATGGTTGGTGAGTATTGTGCGAGTGGAGAATGAAATTATAAGTTAGTACAAGCCAGACCGATGGTTTTGAAATTTGGATCTCTAGAAGGGTATCACATAGTTGACTATCTGTATAGATGTCAAGAGAGTTTGACGTGTGAGGGAAGCAATCTAGTGAACCATACTAAGTGTTATTAAGTCTCGGATGTATCAATATCATGACTACAGAGAACCTTAAGAGTAAAGTTGGGAGACACTCACTAAGTGATGACCTTACAAAGAACGATTTGACATTTTTACATATGTGTTAGTAAGGTATAAGGGGTTAGTAAGAATATGGTGTTTGTTGATTTTCTCGAGTTCATGGCATCAGATATAGCCTCTGTTACAATGGTACCAGATGTGTGCAGTCGTACCTTACCCAGTTGAAGGAATTTGTAAGTTATCCTTCCAGGCAAGAGTGGGAATCAGATGTTCTAAAGTTGAGCATGTAACTTGGATCGTATATGGAACAGGACAATTGAGAGGGGTGGATTCAAATAAAAAGTGTAGTGTGATATCTATATGTGTGTGTGTGTGTGTGTGTGAAGCGTTGTGTGTGAATCAGTGAGTAGTATGGAAACTAACAGTTGTGTTCTTGATGGCTAAGTTTTGAATTGTGGTGACCCGCGAATGATTATAAGTTCCTGGATGATAGTATTTTGTTATTGGTTGAGATCTCGTGTCAACAAAAACCTTGAATGAGTCGGAATCCCATAAGAGAATTTGATATGGAATGTAATGACCAAAACCGGAAGGTGTTATGATAATTTGGATAAATTGCTTCGAACTCGTAATGAATTTGTGTATGTTCATGGTTGTAGTCATAACTGTCAGACCCCAAATTTGTCCTACTCTGTTTATTTTCTTGTACTTAGCTTTGTAAGACTTCTTGACTTCCCTTTAGGTGATCATTTGGCCTTCGGCCATGATCCTTTAGGGTTTGGGTCATGAAGGTTTTATGTATGCTTGTGGTTGCAAATTTTTATTGAGGTGATTTGAAAAGTGTGCCCTTATTATTATGATCAAGCAACTATGACTAGGTCAATGGTCTAAGTTATGGGTTAGATTCCCTTTCAGGGCACGATGATTAATGTTCAGGGTTTTTGAATCCTATTTCAACTTGGCGACATGCTCTGCTTCAGTGTATTCTAAGTCATACTTCAAGGTTGTATTTGTTATTGGCATCACTAGTGGATGACCTATCCAAAGAGGTTCATGGTATAATCATCCGGTAAGTAAGGAATATGATCAATTTATAGAGGGACGATGATTAAGGAATAAAGATTACGTCATAAATAATGATGAAGTTCGCAAATAGATTTTCAAGTGTTCACAAAATCATGTTGGTTGATTGAATTGCTTCATTTTTAAGTCATGCTAGCACAATCCAAGGATGTATTCAAAAAGTAAGGAATGGCTTAATCATGGCAAGTCAATTTGGAATTTACAAGTGGTGAAGATGTTTTGAAGATGTAACTCAAGGTATGAAGATTCAAGGGACAATTTGACTTCAAGATGAACAATACGCTTGATCAATTGTTAAAGATAACAAGCTCAAGGGAAGAAAGGTTATTTATGTCATGATAAAAAACTACTTTGAGGTTACATGGTTTTATAGATTTTTAAGTTGATGACAAAGATTACACTCAACCAAGACATCACATATGACATACATTTAACATGACCATTAAAAGTAAAGGAAATTACTTAGGTGTGTAGACTACAAATTACCAAATACCTCACAAAATGTTACAAAAGGCGGATTACAAGGAAATCCATAAGATTCAAAAGTGATGAAAAATTACAAAGTTACACTTTCACAAGAGCATACCCGTGTGGTGAGTACAAATTCCAAAAGAAAAATTAAAACCAATATGGCTCTTAAATGTTCAAAATTGTGAAGAACACTCTGCTCAATCTGAAAGAAATGAAATTCTTTTTGTGCAAGCAAGACTCAACTACGTCTTACTCAAGATCCAGGGCCAAAAGCGGTTTCTACTTCTACTAAAATGGATGTTAGGAAGGGAAAAATATCTCTTAAGGAGCTTAGACTTGATTGTAGGTCACCTATGCTTGATTGTAGCTTATGTGGAGCTACAATTAGAATTCTGGATTTTTTGACTGTTCCTCGCCTGAGTCGTCTTGCACCCAACAATAACCCTGGTACCAATGAAAGGAACAGACTGAAATCGTGATGAAGTTGCAATAACAAATTATGTAAAAACCTTGCCAAACACAGATTCAGATTTAAAACTTACTATGGCTGGAGGTTTTCATTGTCCCTCTTTTGGTAGGACATCAACAACTAAAAATATTCAGGATGTAGACATGGGAAGAGATTTAATGGTTGGTCAACCTTCAAGGAGTGAGATTGGTGATCGTGCAGCTTCATATGAATCACGAGGGCCAAGTTCTCGTAAGAGGAATCTTGAAAAAGTGGAAGCTCAAATAGCAGGCCAGCTCTTAGGTTGTAACATCAGGCAGATAGTGTTGAAGGAATTGTCATTGACCTTGATGGTGATGAGTTTACTGATGGTGGATAATATTCAACTGGTCCTTCAAAACATGTACGTGAATCTGTTTTTTTTTTTACACTTATTGTTCACCTCATCAAAGAGATTCATATGGTGTTGGTCCTAGCCATTCATTATGTTGCTGGCAATCGAGTTTTCTTCATTCCATCAAGGTAGTGATTGCTTAATAAGAATCCAATTGACCAAAAACTCAAACCGTGCATCACCTGCCATTGCAATGGACACAATATATCATAGGATGAAAGATGATTCTAGGGAAAGTACTAAAAACTACTCAGGATACCTTGATTATGTTCATTTCCCCTCCTCTAGCACCTATGGCAATGTTGACATGAATGAAACATCTGAGTTGAACAACAACATTCAAGCTCAGCAAAATACATGCTTACAAATAGCAACTGAAGTTGTCCCTGGTGAAGTGGGAGTCGGCTGTACAAACTATGTGGATGAAATTTTTAATACAGAAACTGTGACTGCTCATGCTCAAAATGGAAATTAGTATTGGCATTAGTAAGAGGAGTGTTGCGGTGTGCTAGTCATGAAGCTGAAATCCACAAGACAAGTGTGAGATATCACACAACTCTATACCAAGCAGAGTTGTTAATCTCGGATAGCGGAGCGGAGCGGTCAACCTTAAAAATAGGATAGCGGGATAGTGGATAGCGGGATAATTTTTTAGATTAATTATATGAATTAAAAAATTATATACATATGTATAATTCTATATGCATAAAATAATAATAATAATAATAATAATAATAATAATAATAATAATAATAATAATTATTATTATTATTATTATTATTATTATTATTATTATTATAGAGAATAAGAAATTAGATCATGCTAATATTATTATAATTGAAAAACAATTAAAAACTTTCTCTTTTACTGTTTGAGGTTGTCAAGTAAAGAGGTAAATTGGTAGAGAAAAAAGAATTGGTTATAAAATAATAATAATAATAATAATAATGATAATAATAATAATAATAATAATAATAATAATAATTGATTAGATAAAATAATAATAATAATAACGATAGATAATGAGAGAGTTTTAATTAATTATTATAAAAGATAATATTTGGGGAATTGGAACAGTTTTATCTTGAAAAGAGAAAGTGGTGTACGAACTTATCTCCACAAATTCTGATTTAAAAATATTTAAAATAAAAGTTTTAATGCATCCAAATCCTTTGATCCTATCAACTTTAAAAATTAGGGTTTCTTTTTAAAAACCCAAAAAGAAGTGGTGGCGCATCTTCTTCTTCCCTACCCACAACTTCATCTTCTTTCTCATCTCATCTTCTTCCCTACCCACAACTTCATCTTCTTCCCCACGACTTCATCTTTTTTCTCATTTGTATTTAACGGAGAGGAGCGTCGGAGGGTTGTGGTGGCCGGAGGAAGATGAAAAACGAAAAAAAACAAGTGCTGAGAACAAAACTCGAAGGAAGAAAATCGAAAAAACCAGTCAACCACTCCACGCGGGTAGGGACCCGCGAACCCGCCGAAATCGCCCGCGTTTTGAATCTGAGAAACGCAACCTGAATCTCGCGCGGTGGGTGGCCGCCCCGGCCAGACTGCCCGGGATCGCGTCGGGAGCGGCCGCTATTAATAACTCTGATACCAAGTAAGGGAAAATACCTGTAAAATCAGAAGCAGAGCCACGAGTCAACCAAGCCAAAATGAGAGCTTTCAAGTCATAATCCATGTCAACAAGAATGAAATCCAAATGAATAATGTCAGCAGAATTCACAACATATGAAGCAAAATACAAGGATCATGAAAAAACACATTGTATAACAAGTCATACAAAACTGATAGTTCCTGGATTGGCTGGAATTTTGGTAAAACAAAGTATATTCAATGTTGATGTCAAGGTGCTGATGTTGTAACATTGAAGTCTTAACACTGGGTTGTGTTAAGTTGTTAAGTGCTGAAGTTGGATGTCTGATGTCACACAGGTGATGTTGTAACATCAGACCTGCAGAATTAATAACAGCAGGATATGTTATTAGGGCACTCGTATTAGCTGGAATTGTGGAGAGTGGTTGACTCATTGGATGAGAATATCTTGGGATAGATATTTTCTGTTACATGGGAGATTTGATTGCAGATCTGTTGGAGAATTAAAAGGTTGAAGATTTAAAAAGATTTTGGGGATAAAATCTGTTTTGAAGATTCAGTTTTAATTAACAAATCTGATCAAATATTGTGACAAGTCCAAGCCCAATTCAGGAGCTATATAAAGCGCACAAGACCAAAGGAAAAAGTACAGAAAACATTCAGAAGATCAAGAGCAGAAGGCTTAGTGTCTAGAGTTTGTTTAAAGTGCTTGTATTTACACTATTCTAGGGTTTGAATAGGTGTTGAGTTTCTGTCCTCTCTAAAGCTGTGAAGCAAAGAGAGTTGTATGATTTGATCGAAGCTGTGAAGTAAGATCAAGGGTACTCAAAGTAGGTTCTTTGAGTGTTTGTAAGGGATTGAGTGGTGTTCTCATACCTAAGTGGTTTCTTAGGTAGGAAGTCATTAGTAGAGTATAAGTTTAGGAGATTGTCAACGGGTCGTTGAGTCTGTAAATTATATCTACAAGTAGTGAATTCCATCCCTGGCTTGGTAGCCCCCAGAGTAGGTTGGTTGTAACCAAACTGGGTCAACAATTCTTGGTGTTATTTTACTGTTATTGTTGTCCATAGTGCAGAGTGTCTTGTTGTGACATCACACCTTAACATCACACGTCTGATACCAGAATTTCAATTGGTATCAGAGCAGGCATCCTGTCTGTCTCTGGGTGAGATCTAGGGAAGTTACTTTCTGGTGTAAAGATGGACAAAGAAGTTGGAGGATTCGTCAACAGACCCCCTATTTTGGATGGATCCAATTATGACTATTGGAAGCCAAGGATGACCACCTTCTTAAAATCCTTGGACAGTAGGGCTTGGAAGGCTATTATTAAAGAGTGGAAAGCACCTGTCATGTGTGAGAAGGATGATGCTGGGAAAGATAAAGAAGGCACCTCTAAGCCAAAGCCTGAAGAAGAGTGGACCAAGGAGGAAGATGAGCTTGCCCTTGGAAATTCCAAAGCTCTGAATGCTATCTTCAATGGAGTGGATAAGAACATCTTCAGGTTAATCAATACCTGTGAAGTTGCTAAAGAAGCATGGGATATCTTGCAGGATACTCATGAAGGAACATCTAGAGTCAAGACTTCAGATTTTAACATCAAAATTTGAAAGCCTGAAGATGAAGGAAGATGAGACTATTCATGATTTCCACATGAGTGTTCTTGAGCTGGCCAATGCATCCAGTGCTCTTGGAGAGAAGATGTCAGATGAAAAGCTTGTGAGGAAGATCCTTAGGTCCCTACCTAAGAAGTATAAGATGAAAGTGACTGCTATTGAAGAAGCTCAAGACATCAGCAAGATGAGAGTAGATGAGCTCATTGGATCTCTTCAGACTTTTGAACTTGGTTTAAATGAAGAAGAACCAGAAAAGAAGCCCAAGGGTATTGCTTTGGTCTCCACTCCTGCAGAAGATAAGGTTGTCAAAGATTCTCAGGAAGATTTGTCACAAGCCATTGCAATGTTGGGAAGGCAGTTCAACAAAGTGTTAAAAAGATGGAACAATAACTACAAGCCTAATGTCAAGAACAGTTCCTCTAACATCACCAATTCAAAAGAGAAAGATGAAGAGAAGACTGCTCAGGATAAAGGTGTTCAGTACTTTGAATGTGAAGGGTATGGACATGTCAAGAAAGAATGTCCCACATTCTTGAAGAAGCAGAAGAAGGGCATGTCAGTTTCCTGGTCTGAATCTGATAGTGAAAGTGATGGTGAGTCAGCAAAGCATGCTAGAGCCTTAACAGGAACCGTTGTGTCTGATGATGGTAGTGATGAAGAAATAACTTATGAAGAGCTAGCTTCTACTTATCGAGAGCTGTGTTTGAAAAGTGCTGAGATTTGTCAAGAAAACAAGTATCATAAGCAACAGATTGCTCAGCTTGAAAATGAAAAAGCTGATCGGGAAAACGAAGTTGTGCTAGTTAAGTCCCAACTGGATCAGATGACTAAATTCATTAGGATGGTGAACTGTGGTACTGCTGATCTTGATAAAATTCTTCAGTTAGAGAAATCTGCTGGAGATAAATCAGGCATAGGATATGTGGCTAGCACTTCAGGAACAAAAAGGGAGATGTCTCAACCGTTGTCTCAACATTAACCTACGAAACAGAGCCCTTCCCCAAAGAAGATTGTTCAGCCCCAAAATGCTGAGAAGAAGAATGGCCCTCATCAGAGGAAGATACAGCCCCAAGGAGCTAGTCAGTATATGCCTCCCCAATTTCACCAGAATATGCAAGCTGTCAAGTTCAAGTAGAACATGTCTCAGCAGAGACATCAACATCAGGAAAAATGGTATGGTTATGTTGTGACTTATGGAAGAAGGAAACCTCATCACCATAGAAGACAACCTAAGAGACAGCATCATCAATACAGCAGAAGACAATTCAACTATGGAATAAGGAGACAACAGTATGGGTGGCAGCCACTGAATTATCAAAGTGGGAGAAGATTTAACCACTTTAGAAACGGCAGAGTCAGATGCTTCTACTGTGGCAGGATGGGTCATATGCAGTCCTCGTGCTTCAAGCTTCACGGATATCCCAAACAGCAAGAGGTTAAACCTAAGGTGATGAAGAAATGGATACCTAAAGTTACAAGCTTGATAGCTCACACGTCCTTGAGGGTTTCTACCAAAGATGACTGGTATTTTGACAGTGGGTGTTCGAGACACATGACTGGAGTAAAGAATCTGCTTGTTGATGTGAAACCTCAGTCTTCTGGGTATGTTACATTTGGTGATGGGATCAAAGGAGAGATAAAGGGAATTGGAAGACTAAACTGTGACAGTACTCCCAAGCTGGAGAATGTTCTTCTTGTTAAAGGACTAGCAGCTAATTTGATTAGTATTAGTCAACTTTGTGATCAAGGATTCAAAGTAGACTTCACAAAGTCCGAATGTAATGTGAAAGATGACAAAGGAGAAGTCATTATGAAGGGAGCCAGATCTAAGGACAACTGTTATCTTTGGGTGCCGCAAAATTCAAATTCCTCCACGTGTATGCTTGCTAAAGAAGATGATGTCAAAATATGGCATCAGAAGCTGGGACATCTTCACCTTAAGGGGATGAAGAGAATTATCTCCTCAGAAGCAGTCAGAGGGATTCCCAAGCTTAGTATTGAGGAAGGAAAGGTGTGTGGAGACTGTCAAAAAGGAAAGCAGATAAAGATGTCTCATCCGAAGCTTCAACATGACACCACCTCCAAAGTATTGGAACTCCTTCATATGGATTTGATGGGACCTATGCAGGTTGAAAGTCTGGGTGGAAAGAAATATGCTTATGTAGTTATGGATGACTACTCAAGATACACCTGGGTGAATTTCATCAAAGACAAATCTGAGGTGTTTGATGTCTTTAAAGAGCTCTGTCTTAAACTCCAATGAGAAAAGGAGAGTAAGGTCATCAGAATTAGAAGTGATCATGGAAGAGAGTTTGAAAATAGTAAGTTTGAAGAATTTTGCTCGTCTGAAGGTATAAGTCATGAGTTTTCATCTCCTATCACCCCTCAGCAAAATGGAGTTGTTGAGAGGAAAAACAGAACTATACAAGAGTCGGCTAGAGCAATGATTCATGCCAAGAAACTACCTTATCACTTCTGGGCTAAAGCCATGAACACTGCCTGCTACATTCACAACAGAGTCACCCTAAGAAGAGGCACTTCATTCACTCTATATGAGCTATGGAAGGGAAGAAAACCTAATGTTAAGTACTTCCATGTGTTTGGTAGTAAATGTTACATTCTGACAGATAGAGAGCAGAGAAGGAAATTAGATTCCAAAAGCGATGAAGGGATATTTTTGGGGTACTCCATCAACAGCAGAGCTTATCGGGTCTTCAACTCCAGGACCAAAGTGATGATGGAGTCAATCAATGTTGTGATTGATGATGAAGAAAAGCATGAAGTTGAGGATGTCATAGAAGATGTTGGAACATTAACTGATGAGGTAGCTGTTGAAGTTGAAGAAATAAATCCATCCCCAAGTACTGCTGACACTGAGCCTGAGCAACCTCAGAAGGATCCTTCTATCAGGATTCAGAAGGATCATCCTAAGGAGCTGATCATAGGTGATCCAAATTCTGGAGTAAGAACTAGGTCCAGAGAAATCATAGCCAGCTCGTGCTTCGTATCCAAAATTGAGCCAAAAAATGTCAAGGAAGCTCTGACAGATGAATTTTGGATAAATGCTATGCAAGAGGAACTGGAGTAGTTCAAGAGAAATGAAGTCTGGGAGCTTGTGCCAAGACCAGAAGGGGTGAATGTTATTGGAACAAAGTGGATCTACAAGAACAAGTCAGACGAGCTTGGAGTGGTTACAAGAAACAAAGCGAGACTTGTTGCACAAGGTTATACTCAAGTGGAGGGAATCGACTTTGATGAGACGTTTGCTCCAGTGGCGAGACTAGAATCCATCAGACTACTTTTGGGTATGGCTTGTAACCTAAGATTCAAGCTGTTCCAAATGGATGTGAAGAGTGCCTTTCTAAATGGCTATCTGAATGAAGAAGTATATGTGGATCAACCTAAAGGATTCACTGATCCAAACTTCCCCAAACATGTGTTCAAATTGAGGAATGCACTGTATGGCTTAAAACAAGCTCCAAGGGCCTGGTATGAGCGGTTGACAGAATTCTTAGTAGCAAATGGGTATAGAAAAGGAGGCATTGACAAAACCTTGTTTGTCAAGGAAGAAGGAGGAAAATTAATGGTAGCCCAAATTTATGTGGATGACATTGTATTTGGGGGGATGTCAGATGCTATGGTAAAACAGTTTGTCCAACAAATGCAATCAGAATTTGAAATGAGTTTGGTTGGAGAACTTAGCTACTTCCTTGGGTTGCAAATCAGACAAATGGAGGATTCTATCTTTATTTCTCAAAGCAAATATGCCAAGAGCATAGTAAAGAAGTTTGGCCTAGATAAAGCCAATCACAAAAGGACACCTGCTCCCACCCATTTGAAGCTATCCAAGGATGAGAATGGAGTGAGTGTGGATCACAGCTTGTACAGAAGTATGATTGGGAGTTTACTATATCTCACAGCAAGCAGACTTGATATTTCCTTTGCTGTTGGAGTGTGTGCTAGATATCAGTCTGATCCTAAGGTAAGTCACTTGAGTCAGGTGAAGAGGATTCTGAAATATGTAAATGGCACAAGTGACTATGGAATGTTATATAGCCGTGATTCTGGGACAGTCTTAAAAGGATACTGTGATGCTGATTGGGCTGGAAGTGCAGATGATAGAAAAAGCACTTCAGGAGGATGTTTCTTTCTAGGGAACAATCTGATTTCCTGGTTCAGCAAGAAGCAGAATTGTGTATCTCTCTCAACTGCTGAAGCGGAGTATATAGCAGCAGGAAGTAGTTGCTCTCAGCTGGTATAGATGAAGCAGATGTTGAGTGAATACAATGTTAAACAAGATGTTATGACTTTGTACTGCGATAATCTGAGTGCAATTAATATATCTAAAAATCCTATACAGCACAGTAGGACAAAACACATAGACATAAGGCATCATTTCATAAGGGATCTGGTAGAAGAAAAAGTTGTTACCGTGGAACATGTAGCCACAGAGAACCAGCTGGCTGACATATTTACTAAAGCCTTGGATGCAAACCAATTTGAAAGGTTAAGAAGCAAATTGGGAATCTGCATTTATGAAGACTAAATCTGCTAGAGGGGTTGTGGGCAGTTGGGGTGATTCTGAAAATGTGTAGTCAACTGCCAGGAGAAGTTTGCCTAATTATGGCTAAAAAGGGGGAGAAAATAGCCAAGGTAGTCAAGAGGATTATTGCCATATGCTGCTGATGTGATGCAGAGATTAAGGGGGAGATAGATGCTGCTAAAAGGTGTTTAGTTGAAAAGTGGTGATGCAGTGATTGAGGGGGAGTCTTGAAGATATCATGACATGAGAATAGTGCAGCCAAGCAGACATCTAGGGGGAGTAAATTGCTGCACATTATGAGCTACTGAACAGCTGTGATGCTGGTTCATGTTTTCAAGGAGGAGCACCAATTGGCTGTTGTCAATAATGAAGATGGTGCTGCAGCAGTTCAAGTGATGAAGACTATGCAAAGTGTCAAACTGCTGCTAATGAGGTTCAAATTAATTGAAGATTATTCCGCTGCTAAAATCTCTGAAGGTGCAGAGTAGGTGCAGAGTGCAGAAGTTGATTGCAGAGTGCAGAGATTGTTTTAGCCAAAATTAGCCAAAGGGGGAGATTGATAGTTCCTGGATTGGCTGGAATTTTGGTAAAACAAAGTATATTCAATGTTGATGTCAAGGTGCTGATGTTGTAACATTGAAGTCTTAACACTGGGTTGTGTTAAGTTGTTAAGTGCTGAAGTTGGATGTCTGATGTCACACAGGTGATGTTGTAACATCAGACCTGCAGAATTAATAACAGCAGGATATGTTATTAGGGCACGCGTATTAGCTGGAATTGTGGAGAGTGGTTGACTCATTGGATGAGAATATCTTGGGATAGATATTTTCTGTTACATGGGAGATTTGATTGCAGATCTGTTGGAGAATTAAAAGGTTGAAGATTTAAAAAGATTTTGGGGATAAAATCTGTTTTGAAGATTCAGTTTTAATTAACAAATCTGATCAAATATTGTGACAAGTCCAAGCCCAATTCAGGAGCTATATAAAGCGCACAAGACCAAAGGAAAAAGTACAGAAAACATTCAGAAGATCAAGAGCAGAAGGCTTAGTGTCTAGAGTTTGTTTAAAGTGCTTGTATTTACACTATTCTAGGGTTTGAATAGGTGTTGAGTTTCTGTCCTCTCTAAAGCTGTGAAGCAAAGAGAGTTGTATGATTTGATCGAAGCTGTGAAGTAAGATCAAGGGTACTCAAAGTAGGTTCTTTGAGTGTTTGTAAGGGATTGAGTGGTGTTCTCATACCTAAGTGGTTTCTTAGGTAGGAAGTCATTAGTAGAGTATAAGTTTAGGAGATTGTCAACGGGTCGTTGAGTCTGTAAATTATATCTACAAGTAGTGAATTCCATCCCTGGCTTGGTAGCCCCCAGAGTAGGTTGGTTGTAACCGAACTGGGTCAACAATTCTTGGTGTTATTTTACTGTTATTGCTGTCCATAGTGCAGAGTGTCTTGTTGTGACATCACACCTTAACATCACACGTCTGATACCAGAATTTCAAAAACCATTTGTTTCAAAGGTTCACAAGAAGCAAGGATCAAAATGAAATTTTTGAGTAACTTATTGAGTCAAAAGGAAGACTTCCACATGAGCAGAAAATCAAGAGCGGTAAAAAGTACAAAAATTACACACTCACATAGTGAAAATTCAGATGAAAACCACACATTCTAGAACGATTTCCTAATCACTACAAACAAAAATAAATAGAGTGAGTCACCATCCTTGGTGCCCACACAATCCCACTGAAAAATCTTCTCTAACGGTATAGAAATCTACAGGTCATCCTCTCACACATGTAAAGGGAATATTCCTCAAATTTTCCTCTGAATCACACGTACGTGGATACCCCAAAGGCCAAATCCTCCTATAAAATGGACCTAATGATTAGTGAATAAAGGGAACAAAAAATCCTATCGTTACCCTGCTGAAATCCACCCTCAACCTTTCTAAAAGCTATTTTCTCAAGCCTTCTCAGAGCTCACATCCGAGCTCTATGTAAGGTGAGCTTAGCCACAACTTAACACTCTCAGAACATGACATTAAGGACACGATAAGGGAGGAGGAAGCAAAAGCACACACACAGACGAGAAGAGTGTTCAGAGATCATACCTTCAGGTTAGTTTGAAACGAAACTCTGGGAAAAACTTCTATGATGCATGCTCTTGCTATTTCCATTTGTTGTGACAATTGTTTGTTGTCGATGGCTTGCCACTGTTAGTATAAATCTTTGATTTCTAAAATCTTTTGAGACAAGGTTTTCTAATCCTAATGCTAAAACATGTTGTAACTGTAAAAAAATGATATTGCGTCTAGGGTTAAGGATTTGGTCCGCCTGTGTATTTTTTCATTGTTTATAAGGTTGAAATTGTATAGAGGTTTGAGGATCGGACTAGGCTTTGCTGCCTTTATGGCGGCAAAGGCATGATGCCTTTGTGCCTATTTTTCCTCTTCAATTTTTCTCTCTCATATTTTTATTTATTTTGCTTTAATTTTATGTTTTAAAAAGTTGATGATTACGCCTAAAGGCACGGTGACTTTGCCGCCATAAAGGAAGCAAAGCCAAATCCTTGAGGATCATGGGAAAGGTATGAAGAGATTTGGGTTTTTGTTTTTGGAAGAACAAAAAGTTTTAAAAGAAGAATGAAACGACTTGTTGGAAATGAGAGAATTCGTTTCTTTATTGTTTCAAATCCACTCTTAATTTCAATAGTTTTAAATAGGTCTTGAATTAGTCACACGATTACCTAGAAGTTCATAACTTTATTTTCTTTTAACCCATGGCCTTTTCCTTGACTTTTTTACTGTTTTACCCTATTTCGAAAATTTAAATACCAATATACCCTTGAAAAAAAAATTCTCAGGAAATATAAATTTGTGTTGGATTACAGAGAAAGCAAGTTCAAGCTACATACTTTACTAATTGAATAACTTTGATAAGAAATAATATTATCTAGACGGTCGGTTTTACGGGCCGGCAACATTAGGACATTTTCGACGCATATGGCCTATTTCTCTGCAAATCCCACACCTTCTCTTTTCCTTTTCGACGCTGTCCATTTCAGTTCTAATCCTACTACTGGTTGGACGTCCCTTCTTATTTCTCCTCATGGAATCGTCATGGAAAAGAGTAAATCCTTCGTATTTTGGCCAATTATCTTCGTGGGGTAGTCCCAAGAAGTTTTCCTTGTAGACTTTGAATACGTTGAGAACAGTGAAAACCTCTGGGATGTGAATGGAGTAGTCCTGACGTATACTAGAACATGCTGCGATAACGTGGGAGCAAGGTAAGTGAAATACCTGAAATTTCCCACAGGCACACCATCGATTCTTTAGGTCAACACCGAAAGTACCTGTTGGACGACCATCATTATGATTAATTTTTTCCAGCACCATGAAACAAAATCTTTCACAATCAAATTGAATGACATTATGCGTGTTAGCCTTGGCTACTTCATCAGCCATTCCCTTGTTGCAACCATCCGTGAAAACTTTTCCAGTAGGCAGCATTTTGATCCATTTGTGGCCTCTTTTACCAAAGAGGGAACCCAGGCGATAGTATGTAGATTGAACCAATGCAGTGATTGGAAGGTTTCGGGTTGCCTTTAGAATGGAGTTCATGGCTTCTGGCAAATTAGATGTCATATGTCCCAAACGCTTCCCTCCGTTGTAACGCCCCGATTCCGATTATTTCCTATTTTGTTGAGTCTTTTATTTAAATTAAGTGATAAAATATTTTATTTGTGAAATTGGTGTGTTAATATGCTATGTTGACATGTTATGATATTTTACCGTTTTTGAGAGTTTTCGGGAAAATTAGAAGGGAGGGTATTTTGGACATTTCTCAATTAATGATAAGTTAGAAATTTAGTGGAAATAGAATTGTGTGAGAAAATGAATTAATTTAATTTGAGTAGAAAAAAAAATTGAAAAGAAAAATAGATAAGAAGAGGAAATAGGAGAGAAAGAGAAAGAAAAGAAAAATAGAGAAAAAAAGGAGAGAAAGAAAGAGGAAGAGGAGAAAAGAGAGGAAAAGCTTGGAAATCTTCAAAACAACTTCTAGGAATCGATTTATCCGGGTAAGGGTGTGAAATCTTGTTATCTCATCAATGTATATCAATATGTATGTGTTTGCTTGGATGTTTTCTTGTTTTCCATAGCTAGAGTTCTAGGTTGAAATTAAGATTTTTGTGAGAAATCGATGGTTTTACGGTTGAAAATCGGTGTAAACGTAATAGAATACTTGTCATCATGATTGAATTATGTTTTGATGGTTATATGACAGTTTGGAAATGTTTTGGGTGGTGAAAACATGATTTTGGATGAACTGGTGCGCTGCTGGGTTTTTCTGAAAACGCAGGTTCGCATTGCGAATGGCTAGCGAGTGGGTAGCAAGCGTTCGCTGAGTGTTCGCACTGCGAAGGGAGTAGCGAAGGACTCGCTAGTCTCTGACTTGATTCGCTGGGTGCTTCGCATTGCGAATGGGGTAGCGAGCATTCGCTGGGATGTTCGCACTGCGAACGACGAGAATTTTCTAGGCTATTTTCCTTCTACCTTGGTTCGCTGGTGCACTCGCACTGCGAATGAAGTAACGAAGGACTCGCTAGGAGCTTCGCACTGCGAGCTTATGAAATATACTTTATTATGATGATGTTTTGGTAATTGTTAGTCGATTTAATTATGTCGAAAAATCGGGAATAGTGTTATTTAGCGACTTTTACCCATTTGAATGTGTGTTTGGATGTGAATCATACAATAGTGCATTGATGTGAATGTATATAGATTGTATGTGATAGTATGAGATGAATGCATGAATATATTGTGAATATGTATGCATTTCAAGAATGTCTTGAGTCATTTTGTTTGTGAAGCATAATGATGTACATTTTTGTGTTGTGTGATTCTAATGAGAATCCGTTGTAACGTCGTGTGCCTATCTGAGGTGTGACTGATGATTACAAACGATTGTGTGCCCATGTGGGGTGTGAGCAATCGGATCATGTACCCGTGTGGGGTGTGAGCGATCGGCTCATGTGCCCATGTGGGGTGTGAGCGATCCATAAACATTGTGTGCCCATGTGGGGTGTGAGCAATGGGTGAACATCGTAGGCCCGACGGGGAGTTACATTGGTAACGAGCGATGGTTCCAATAAGTTCCTGAGTGAACTTAAGATGATCGAGTCGGTACCGCATTGCATTTGCATAGAGTCGTGAGTCGGTCTCTATGATTTGCATTTATCATCTTTATAATGGTGCATTGATGAATAAACATGAATATGTATGTTTATGTGGAATGATGAGAATTGTGAAAGTATACATGATGAATATGCTTGGCTTTGTATATATATACATTGTGATGTATATGAGTGAGTTGTGATGAATTGTGGTGAGAATGTGGAATATGTGTATTTTTATGCTAAGATATATAATTATATGCATTGTTATTATGATAATATTTCTCACCCTTCTGTTGTTTTATAATGCTCTATGAGGCATTGCAGAGTAGGTATGTTGGTGGTCTTTTTGTGAAGCGTGTCTTCATTCTTTTGGTCGGTCGGCTCTGATATGTAGCACCGGGTAGCTAGGAGGATTATGATTCTTTTGTGATACATTTGTACATGTATCTTGTTGTTGAATGTTTATGTAAACATGAATTATGTTGGTGGATAATACTTGATGATATATGTATATGTATATGTATATGTATATGTATATATGTTTGATGTTATTCAATGTTTAGATTTTCCGCTTTTATTCTAAATATTGAGATGTGGGTGTAAGGACTAAGTTCCTCTGTTGCAAAGTTACCCCACTGTTGCATATCAATTGTTGAGCAGGTGTTGAATGTTTTAATTTCATGTATAATGTGACATACCTCTTTTATACTATGTTTATAATTATACTCTGACGAAATTTTAAATATGTGCCTAAATGATTAGGTGATTATTTGGGGGTATAGAAAGGGGGTGTTACATTAAGTGGTATCAGAGCCAGTGTTGAGTCAGTTGTGTCTGTCTTGTTGTTGTGATGGTTGAACTGTTGTTTAACCTTGTTGTCATTTTTGGGAATGATCAGAATATGGCTGGTAGAAACGACAATGCGATGGCTGCTGCTTTGGAAGCAATGGCTAGGGCGGTGTAAGGTGCGCCGAACGTGAATGCTAATGACGAGTTCAGGAAGAATCAACCACCGGTCTTCAAAGGAAGATTTGATCCCGATGGAGCTCAGATTTGGTTGAAAGAGATTGAAAGGATCTTCAAAGTCATGGGCTGTGCGGAGGAGAATAAGGTGAGGCTTGGGTCTCACATGCTGATGGAAGAAGCCGACGATTGGTGGGTCGGTATGCGTCAAGTTCTTGAGGTGGATGATGAAGAGATAACTTGGAATTTATTTCGTACCGAGTTCTTGAGGAAGTATTACCCTGAAAGTGTGAAAGGGAAGAAGGAGATGAAATTCCTTGAACTGAAACAAGGTAGTATGTCCGTGGTGGACTATACTGCTAAGTTTGTGGAGTTGGTTCAATTCCATCCTCACTATGCTGCAATTACTGCTGAGTTCTCAAAGTGTATTAAGTATGAGAATGGTTTGCGTCCCGAGATTAAACAAGCTATGGGATATCAAAGGATAAGAAGGTTTACGGATTTGACAAAATGTTGTAGAATCTTCGAGGAAGATAGCAAGGCTCGTTCTACACATTACAAAAGTTTGAATGAGAGGAAAGGAAAGCAACAAGCTAGAGGTGGACCTTATGTGACACCCGTTGATAAGGGCAAGCATAGGGGAAACTTTGATAAGAGATCTGGAGGAGGAGGTTTCGGTTTCGGTAAGTGTAACAATTGTGGAGAAGTGGGTTACATTAGTACTAAGTGTACTAAGCCGAAACAAGCTCAAGCGGGCGGAAAGGTGTTTGCATTAGCGGGGACGGACACTACTAGTGCAGACCGTTTGATTAAAGGTACATGCTTTATTAATAGTATGCCTTTAGTTGCTATTATTGATACGGGAGCGACTCATTCATTCATTTCTCATGAGTGCACTAAGCGTTTGAATTTGTTTATGACTTCTTGGGGTGGTGAGATGGTCATTGAGACTCCTGCTTCAGGGTCGGTAACTACGTCTTTGGTGTGTGTAAGTTGTCCTTTGACCATGTATGGTAAAGACTTCATTATGGATTTAGTGTGTTTGCCGTTGGAGGGATTGGACGTAATCTTGGGTATGAACTGGTTGCAATTTAATCGAGTTTATATAGATTGCTATCACAAGTTAGTAAGGTTTCCTTCTTTGGAAGATGATGAAGATGAGAGTTTCCTATCCACTAAAGAGTTGAAGAAACTTTTAGCGGACGAAGCTCAATTGTTCGGTTTGTTTGCATGATTGTCGGTGGAGAGTAAAGTCGAGCTCGATGCGTTCCCAGTGGTGTGTGATTTTCCAGAAGTGTTTCCAGAGGATATTACGGATGTACCGCCGGAAAGAGAAGTTGAGTTTTCTATTGATCTAGTTCCGGGTACTAGACCGGTTTCGATGGCACCGTATCGTATGTCGGCATCGGAGTTGGTAGAATTGAAGAAGCAATTGAATGACTTGTTGGACAAGAGATTTGTAAGGCCAAGTGTTTCTCCTTGGGGTGCTCTGGTATTGTTGGTAAAGAAGAAGGATGGGAGTATGCGGTTATGCATTGATTATCGACAATTGAACAAGGTGACAATTAAGAACAAGTATCCGCTTCCAAGGATCGATGATTTGATGGACCAATTGGTTGGTGCACGTGTTTTTAGCAAGATTGATTTGAGATTGGGATATAACCAGATTCGTGTGAAAGAGGAGGATATTCAAAAGACGGCCTTTAGGCCACGGTATGGTCATTACGAATATTCCGTGATGCCATTCGGGGTTTCTAATGCGCCGGGTGTGTTTATGGAATACATGAATCGTATTTTTCATGAACAGTTAGATCGTTTTGTGGTTGTGTCCATCGACGATATTTTGATTTACTCTAAGTCTCAAGAGGAGCATGAAGAGCATTTGAGGATTGTGTTACAAATTTTGAAAGAGAAACAATTGTATGCTAAGTTGTCGAAATGTGAATTTTGGTTGTCGGAAGTAAGTTTTCTTGGACATGTTATTTCCGGTAGTGGTATTAGTGCTGATCCATCCAAGATTTATGCGGTGATGCAATGGGAGGTTCCTAGATCGGTTACGGAGATTCGAAGCTTTTTAGGCTTGGCGGGTTATTATCGGAGGTTTATTGAGGGATTTTCGAAGTTGGCACTTCCGTTAACGCAATTGACTTGTAAAGGAAAGGCTTTCATTTGGGATATTCATTGTGAAGAGAGTTTCAATGAGCTAAAAAGAAGGTTGACAACGGCTCCGATCTTGATTTTTTCCAAATCCGACGGAACCATTTGTTGTGTATTGTGATGCTTCATTGATTGGTTTAGGTGGTGTTTTGATGCAAGATGGAAAAGTTGTGGCTTATGCTTCAAGACAATTGAGAGTGCATGAAAAGAATTATCCTACACATGACTTGGAGTTAGCGGCCGTGGTGTTTGTTTTGAAAATTTGGAGGCACTATCTTTATGGTGCAAGATTTGAAGTTTTTAGTGATCACAAGAGCTTGAAATATTTGTTTGATCAAAAAGAATTGAACATGAGACAAAGAAGGTGGTTAGAGCTTTTTAAGGATTATGATTTGGTTTGAATTACCATCCGGGTAAGGCAAACGTGGTGGCCGATGCTTTGAGTCGGAAGTCGTTACATATGTCTGCATTGATGATGAGAGAATGGGAACTTTTGGAGAATTTTAGAGACTTGAGTTTAGTTTGTGAAATGACGCGGAGAAGTGTGGAGACTTGGTATGCTACATGTTACGAATGATTTTCTTGCAACCGTATGTGAAAAGCAAAAGTTGGATTTGAAGTTCGTTGATTTGATGATGAATGAGAATGAGGATTTCAAGGTTGATAATTTTGGAGTTTTGAGATTCCGTGGTCGTATTTGTATTCCCGATGATGCGGAGTTGAAAAAGATGATATTGGAAGAAGGACACCCGAAGTAACTTAAGTATTCATCCGGGAGCGAATAAAATGTATCAAGATTTGAAGAAAATCATTTGGTGGTCCGGATTAAAGAGGGATGTGGCTCAATTTGTGTATGCGTGCTTAACTTGTCAAAAGTCTAAGGTGGAACATCAAAAGCCTAGTAGATTGATGCAACCGTTGGATATTCCGGAGTGGAAATGGGATAGTATATCGATGGATTTTGTTACGGGATTGCCGAATACGCAAAGAGGTCATAATGCTATTTGGGTAATCGTTGATAGGCTTACTAAATCTGCTCACTTCATTCCAATTGATATTAGTTATCCTTTGGAGAAGTTAGCCGAGATTTATGTTCTTGTGGTTGTGAAGTTACATGGAGTTCCTAAGAGTATTGTATCGGATAGAGATCCTAGATTCACATCGAGGTTTTGGGAGAGTTTACAAAAGGCTTTGGGTTCTAAGCTAAGATTGAGTTCGGCTTATCATCCGCAAACGGATGGTCAAACCGAGAGGACAATTCAATCGTTGGAGGATTTATTGCGTGCTTGTGTGCTCGAGCAGGGTGGTGCTTGGGATAGTTATTTGGCGTTGATTGAGTTCACCTACAATAATAGTTTTCATTCAAGTATAAGTATGGCACCATTTGAGGCTTTGTATGGTCGGAGATGTCGAACACCTTTGTGTTGGCATGAAACCGGTGAGAGGATGATAGTTGGACCGGAGATGGTACAACAAACGACGGAGAAAGTGAAGTTTATTCGTGAGAAGATGAAAGCTTCTCAAAGTAGACAAAAGAGCTATCATGACAAGAGAAGGAAAGATCTTGAGTTTCAAGAAGGCGACCATGTTTTTTTGAAGTTATGCTGGTTACGGGTGTGGGTCGTGCTTTGAAGTCGAAGAAGTTGACTTCTCGTTTTATTGGTCCGTATCAGATTTCTGCACGAGTTGGTTATGTGGCTTACCGTGTGGCATTGCCTCCGAATCTTTCGAATTTGAATGATGTATTCCATGTTTCGCAACTTCGGAAGTATGTTCCGGATCCGTCACATGTTATTCCTATGGACGAGGTTGAAGTGAGAGATAACCTTACAGTTGAAGCTTTACCAATTAGGATTTTGGACCGTGAAGTTAAGAAGCTAAGAGGCAAGGATATTGCGCTTGTGAAAGTAGCGTGGGGAGGCACTACGGAAGGCAATATGACTTGGGAGCTAGAGAGTAGGATGCGAGAGTCGTATCCAGAGTTGTTTGAATCAGGTAATATTTTCGAGGACGAAAATTTCTAATGTGGGGGAGAGTTGTAACGCCCCGATTCCGATTATTTCCCATTTTGTTGAGTCTTTTATTTAAATTGAGTGATAAAATATTTTATTTGTGAAATTGGTGTGTTAATATGCTATGTTGACATGTTATGATATTTTACCGTTTTTTAGAGTTTTCGGGAAAATTAGAAGGGAGGGTATTTTGGACATTTCTCAATTAATGATAAGTTAGAAATTTAGTGTTTTATGGGCAAGAAACAAAATCAGTGTTTGCCTAGATCCAATGTGGAACTTCAGAACCGTGGTTGCAACAATTAACACAGGGTTTCGACAGCTGGGTGGCCGTCGTATGAAGGTGAGAAAAATGGAGTATCGTTGTCCGTATATAACGCTGACTGATGCAAGCCCGGAAGGTACGTACTTGTATTACATGGATCGTATAGAAAATGATGAAGATGTACAATGTATGTTTTCAGCACATAGTGGCGAAGTTAACATAGGAGTCCAAGATCCACTTGTGTTGATTGTTGTTGTGGATTAGCTTGTATGTTAGGTTGTTGAGTTTGTAATCTTCTAATGTTGTTGTTGATTAATTGAATCATTTAAATGTTCGTTGTGTTGTTGTTTTAAGAACAAGTCTTAGTGTCGTAATTGTTTGAAAATGTTGTCTTGAAATATAAATTTGTGTTGGATTACAGAGAAAGCAAGTTCAAGCTACATACTTTACTAATTGATTAACTTTGATAAGAAATAATATTATCTAGACGGTCGGTTTTACGGGCCGGCAACATTAGGACATTTTCGACGCATATGGCCTATTTCTCTAGAAATCCCACACCTTCTCTTTTCCTTTTCGACGCTGTCCATTTCAGTTCTAATCCTACTACTGGTTGGACGTCCCTTCTTATTTCTCCTCATGGAATCGTCGTGGAAAAGAGTAAATCCTTCGTATTTTGGCCAGTTGTCTTCGTGGGGAAGTCCCAAGAAGTTTTCCTTGTAGACTTTGAATATGTTGAGAACAGTGAAAACCTCGAGGATGTGAATGGAGTAGTCCTGACGTATACTAGAACATGCTGCGATAACGTGGGAGCAAGGTAAGTGAAATACCTGAAATTTCCCACAGGCACACCATCGATTCTTTAGGTCAACACCGAAAGTACCTGTTGGACGACCATCATTATGATTAATTTTTTCCAGCACCATGAAACAAAATCTTTCACAATCAAATTGAATGACATTATGCGTGTTAGCCTTGGCTACTTCATCAGCCATTCCCTTGTTGCAACCATCCGTGAAAACTTTTCCAGTAGGCAGCATTTTGATCCATTTGTGGCCTCTTTTACTAAAGAGGGAACCCAGGCGATAGTATGTAGATTGAACCAATGCAGTGATTGGAAGGTTTCGGGTTGCCTTTAGAATGGAATTCATGGCTTCTGGCAAATTAGATGTCATATGTCCCGAACGCTTCCCTCCGTTTTAACGCCCCGATTCCGATTATTTCCCATTTTGTTGAGTCTTTTATTTAAATTGAGTGATAAAATATTTTATTTGTGAAATTGGTGTGTTAATATGCTATGTTGACATGTTATGATATTTTACCGTTTTTGAGAGTTTTCGGGAAAATTAGAAGGGAGGGTATTTTGGACATTTCTCAATTAATGATAAGTTAGAAATTTAGTGGAAATAGAATTGTGTGAGAAAATGAATTAATTTAATTTGAGTAGAAAAAAAAATAGAAAAGAAAAAGAGATAAGAAGAGGAAATAGGAGAGAAAGAGAAAGAAAAGAAAAATAGAGAGAAAAGGAGAGAAAGAAAGAGGAAGAGGAGAAAAGAGAGGAAAAGCTTGGAAATCTTCAAAACAACTTCTAGGAATCGATTTATCCGGGTAAGGGTGTGAAATCTTGTTATCTCATCAATGTATATCAATATGTATGTGTTTGCTTGGATGTTTTCTTGTTTTCCATAGCTAGAGTTCTAGGTTGAAATTGAGATTTTTGTGAGAAATCGATGGTTTTACGGTTGAAAATCGGTGTAAACGTAATAGAATACTTGTCATCATGATTGAATTATGTTTTGATGGTTATATGACAGTTTGGAAATGTTTTGGGTGGTGAAAACATGATTTTGGATGAACTGGTGCGCTGCTGGGTTTTTCTGAAAACGCAGGTTCGCATTGCGAATGGCTAGCGAGTGGGTAGCAAGCGTTCGCTGAGTGTTCGCACTGCGAAGGGAGTAGCGAAGGACTCGCTAGTCTCTGACTTGATTCGCTGGGTGCTTCGCATTGGGAATGGGGTAGCGAGCATTCGCTGGGATGTTCGCACTGCGAACGACGAGAATTTTCTAGGCTATTTTACTTCTGCCTTGGTTCGCTAGTGCACTCGCACTGCGAATGAAGTAGCGAAGGACTCGCTAGGAGCTTCGCACTGCGAATGTAGCAGTTTTTCCCAACTTGTTTTCTCTGTAACTTTTGATCTGTGTTTCGGTTCGAGGTGTGGTTTGACGCGTTAGAGAGCTTATGAAATGTACTTTATTATGATGATGTATTGGAAATTGTTAGCCGATTTAATTATGTCGGAAAATTAGGAATATCATTATTTAGCGACTTTTACCCATTTGAATGTGTGTTTGGATGTGAATCATACAATAGTGCATTGATGTGAATGTATATAGATTGTATGTGATAGTATGAGATGAATGCATGAATATATTGTGAATATGTATGCATTTCAAGAATGTCTTGAATCATTTTGTATGTGAAGCATAATGATGTACATTCTTGTGTTGTGTGATTCTAATGAGAATCTGTTGTAACGTCGTGTTCCTATGTGAGGTGTGAGCGATGATTACAAACGATTGTGTGCCCATGTGGGGTGTGAGCAATCGGATTGTGTGCCTATGTGAGGTGTGAGCAATGCATAAACATTGTGTGCCTATGTGAGGTGTGAGCAATGGGTGAACATCGTAGGCCTGACGGGGAGTTACATTGGTAACGAGCGATGGTTCCAATAAGTTTCTGAGTGAACTTGAGATGATCGAGTCAGTACCGCATTGCATTTGCATAGAGTCGTGAGTCGGTCTCTATGATTTGCATTTATCATCTTTATAATGGTGCATTGATGAATAAACATGAATATGTATGTTTATGTGGAATGATGAGAATTGTGAAAGTATGCATGATGAATATGCTTGGCTTTGTATATATATACATTGTGATGTATATGAGTGAGTTGTGATGATTTGTGGTGAGAATGTGGAATATGTGTATTTTTATGCTAAGATATATAATTATATGCATTGTTATTATGATAATATTTCTCACCCTTCTGCTGTTTTATAATGCTCTATGAGGCATTGCAGAGTAGGTATGCTGGTGGTCTTTTTGTGAAGCGTGTCTTCATTCTTTTGGTCGGTCGGTTCTGATATGTAGCACCGGGTAGCTAGGAGGATTATGATTCTTTTGTGATACATTTGTACATGTATCTTGTTGTTGAATGTTTATGTAAACATGAATTATGTTGGTGGATAATACTTGATGATATATGTATATGTATATGTATATGTATATATGTTTGATGTTATTCAATGTTTAGATTTTCCGCTTTTATTCTAAATATTGAGATGTGGGTGTAAGGACTAAGTTCCTCTGTTGCAAAGTTACCCCACTGTTGCATATCAATTGTTGAGCAGGTGTTGAATGTTTTAATTTCATGTATAATGTGACATACCTCTTTTATACTATGTTTATAATTATACTCTGACGAAATTTTAAATATGTGCCTAAATGATTAGGTGATTATTTGGGGGTATAGAAAGGGGGTGTTACATCCGTCATATACTCTTGCCCACTTCTCCCTTGCTATGTTGTCTATCCAATGTGAGGCCTCAATGTTTGTTCTTCGGATTTCGCCGCGATAGTAGTTAAATGCAGGCTCCGTCAAAGCATAACCTGTAACAGAAATGTTATGCAAAACATAGCGAAAAAACGAAAAAATAGGTCAGTTAACTGAAATGTAATACAATACCCATGTTAACAAATTACAAGCGTAATGCGTTGTCCTTAATCTGGCGCATGAAGTTCTGAGCAATGTGTCTAATACAATAGACATGTGTAAAGGGTGAATCTTACCATTCGTTCTCGGGATTGCTATATGCACTCTTTATCGATTCATGTCTATTTGAGATTTGACACAAATTAGGTTGTGGTGTCACGTGTAACCTAAGGTTCCTTACAAATGCAACCAATTTAGTTGGGGTTCTGCTTGTCTTGCAAAATTGTACAGAGAAATGTGCAAGGCAACAGTCAAGGATGTAAGGAGCATGAGTGGTTGTGTCCTACTACTCAAGACTTGGGCATTCACGCGTATACCCTTGGTTGCTCTTATTAGTACTATGCAGCCGTCATTTCCATACGCGAAAAGGTATTACTTATATTAAGATGCACTTTATTATCATCTTACTCAACTATAACTAATAGTTATATTTTTTTCCAGATAGACCCAGAGACGAATGAATTATGAGAACAATCCACAGTTCCATGTACAGGGGTATCGAAACACACGTGATCACATGCAAGAAACAGACGTAAGTCTGAAAGCATAAAACCTACATGTTGCATATACATCCTTACTGTATTCTAATAGTTTTTTTTCCAGTTTATATGGAGGCCGTACATTCACTTTCAAGTGCCAAATCAAAGAGACGCCAGAATCTGGAGTTCTACGACTTATCTTATCTGTTTCCATACAGTTGATATGCATCAAACGGATAGAGTCAAACTCCAGTTTGGTTTTGAATAGGAAATACCTTCCACGCCAAGGTATCTAAGGGAACACCACGAGATGACAATGAAAAAGGCCCAAAAGGTTCATTGGCGCGATCTAAACAAGGAAGAGGTGAACGAATGGAAAAATAGAAGATATTTGGTTTTGCAGGGGGTCACAGTAGATGGTGAACGCAAGCCAAGCCTGGAGTATTTAAAGTGGTTTCGTCCGATTCCTTATGTACATATCGCGCCGGACCAATTTCTGACAAACCCTCGTATACGTGGTTTGTCTTCTACACAACCAACTTCGACACCAATGCATCAGGATGTGCCATCAATGTACACATCCCAGTTTGGGGGACATGCATATTCCTCCGCTCAGCATACATACCAACGCACACAAACCACCGAACAACACACTTTCTACGCAGGACCATCCCAACACCAAACTCCATACACTTCACTCCCTCAACAAAACTACCACTACAACTACAACCAACAAACTACAACCACCCATCTCTCACTCATACAGTTCACACCCGTTCCACCATCAAACTTTGACCAATCATACCCCCATTATCAACAACAAACATACAACACTTCATACTTTCAACCCGCATCCACCTTCACACCTGATGATGTCTACATCCCAACCCTACAACCACCACAACCACCACATTCATTCCAACAGTTTTTGCTGACGGAAGAACAATTAATGCAAATGTCTGATCTAAACATTGATGACCTTCTACAAACACCAACATAAGCGGACCCCCCTTCACAGCGACCAAACCCCCCAACAACATATCACGGTGAAGACATGTCTTCTGACTCATCTCAGTCACCTACAAAAAGTGCAAATGAACCGATGGGTAAGGGATGTCGACTTAAAAAGAGCACTAGGTGTGGAACGGGCGGCCATTTTTGATGTAATGTATTTCACTTGTGAATTTTGAATAAAAAAATTATTGTTTAAATAAATATTTCTTATTATATTTTTTTGTTTCTTATTTAATTTTCTGAATTTTTTTTTCATTATTATATTATTAATTAATTAAAATACTTAAATTAATTAATTAAAACATTTAAATTACTATTTATCATATAAAACGAAAAAAAAAAAAACCTTCACATGCTCGTGATCTGGATTAGCGAACACCTTCTTAGTGTTTTTCCCTTCACATGCTCGTGATTCCAGATAGCGAGCACCCTCAAGAAATAGGGTATCCTGGAATTTTTTTTTCAAAAGAGAGTATATTGGTATTTAAATTTTCAGAATAGGGTAGAACAGTAAAAAAGTCTAGACCTGCTTCCAAGGCCCACACGGAAAGGTAATGTTCAGGGAAAAAGAAACCTTAGCCGTTTATGTACCTTTCTCTCACTTTTTTTTTAATAAGCAATTTGTACCCAGCAGGATTCGAACCTGAAATCTTGAGAGGAGCACACTCTCAAGACCCAAGCGTTTCCCAACTAGGCCCCACACACACCTTTCTCTCAGTTAAACATGCCTTGCCATAAAGCTGACACATGCCTAAATTAATGAGAATTGCAGAAAAGTAATATGTGGAAGCGTGGAGTTCAGATCTTGAGAAGCTGAATCATTAAATCCATTTTTGAACACATTGAATGAAAAAATTGAAAAGAGAAACGTGAATGTTAAAAACCTAACAATGCTCTCTCTATATTTTATTAACAACGCCTCTCTCTCTGTTTGTTTCCACTCCTTCTTGCACGAATTTCTCTCACTCGTTCTACCATGTTCACGCGAATGCAGCAACACACATAACAGCGCCATCAATTAAACATGAAAAAAATCAAAGAGCACATACAAGCAACATGAATCCAGACCCAAACACAACCCAAATTCATCATATGCAATCAAGTAATCCCAACCGAAATCTACCATAAACATCAAGTTCATGTGGAGATCATGAATCACATAACAAGTAAGCAACACAATCAAAGAAATAATCAACACATATCAACACAAATTCAAAACCCTAACCCCATCGAAACCCTTCAAACCCCATTTTCATTAGATTAGAGGTGATTACAAGTACATTAAGATACAGCAAGGCAAATTGGAAAGAAGACGAAGAAACAAAATTCTACCAAAGTTGAATGCAGTGAAGAAAGGCGGTTCGGTAAGTCGCTCCTTCAGTGTATTTGTCTCTTGCTCGGTCGGCTCTTTTCTCTTTCTTTGCTTATGATTTTGTTGTCTGCGGTTTAGCTTCACTCTAATCAGAGCTCTAGTGTGTGCTCTGAGAGAGTTTCTGAAGAAGAAGCTTTGGGATAGGGTTAGATTTCAGCAGAGCTTTGCTGGGGTTTTTCCGGTGTTTTTGAGCCAATGATTAGCGTCCTCTTTATAGGATATTTTGAGATGGATTCGTACGTGTTTTAGAAGAAGAGAATGAGGAATATTCGTCCTTCACATGTGTGAGGATTTTGTTTTGAGGTAAGCCATGATTTCCATTCCGTTAGAGGGATTTTTCAGTGAGGTCTTGTGGGGTCCCAGGTGATAATGACTCCTTATTGATTTGCCTGTATTGTGCTTCTAGAATATGTAATTTTCCATCTGATTTTTTTACTGTGTATAAGCTGCTAATTTCGACGCCTGAATGTTTGTTCAGAAAATAAATTTAAGAATTTACCAGGATAGTTCGACGGAGGTTTGGTTCTGAAAAAAGAAGATCAGTCGAAAAATGAGTGGTAAATTGGAGGAATATATATTTGGATATTTTCTCTAAGTATTGGAAAAGGTTTCGACAATTTGGTATAAAGGCCTTATTCGACAGATTTTTTGAAATTCAAATTTAGGAGGGAGATTCGCTTTGAAAACCAGACGCGTGGAGCACATCTAGGACATAAAGGCATGCAGGACGCCATTTGTCATCATTAGGAGAAATAGCTGTTGTTGACAGTTATTTCGATTATATATAAATAGGGAGTCTTAGTGTTAGATTTCCGTGTGTGTTCAAAATTTGTACAAGTTACTCAAGAATACTCAAAGTAACCGTGTGAGAGAAAAGAGTAGTTACTGAGAAAATGTACGTTTGAAAAACACCAGTTTTATTCCTTGCATTTTAATGAAGTTCTAAGTTATTCATTTATAATTTCCTTTACATTTCTGCAATTTCATTCTTGCAATTTACTTACGTTTTCGCAATTTCTTTCAAAAGCAAAAATCTTTATTACTTTTCAGTCGAAATACATTAGTTTGTGAAAAAAATGATAAATTCAATGAACAAAAGGTTTTATTTTCATACAAATTGTCAAAGTCATTAAAGCACATTGTCCTAGGATTTGTTTGATCGGTCCTACAAGTAAACTAATTTTTTTCATAAATTAGGAGATCAGCGGTTGTTTGCTAATTTTCCAGGCAAACAAATTGGCACGCCCAGTGGGACCTTGTGCTATTGACAATTTAAAACCTGTATTTTACACTTTACTCGTATGAAACTTTCTTCGCTTTGTTGCATGAGACTAAGGAGTGGTAAGATAGCCATAAATAATGAAGAAAGACCTAGAAGAAGACGAGTACGCAGAATGACGAATCCAAATCCGCCAAACAATCAGAATTCTACAAATAATAAAGTGCCCCCCCTAATCCGACTGGGGGCAATACGGCCTCAATATCAGTACCAGAGGCTATACCATCAACAGCGGGTTCGACACCAGCGCATTCAATTCCCCAGAGTGCGCCTAGTTTTCAACTATGGGTCCCCAAATGTCTCAAATGACTCCTCCCTCTTTAGGGAATATGTACAGACCCTTTATATCTGGTTTTTCGATGCCTCTAAATCGAGAACAACCGTATAGAATGCCAACATCAGTAATGGCAAGTTTACATAATGCGCCATCAGCATTTACAGATTCAACGATGAACGTAACTTCGCCTTTGCAAGGGTCCGGTTCTGGTGTAAACCATATGGGTAGAATTAGCCAGCCTTTAGGAACGGGATATCAAACTTATATGCCAAATATTACCAATAATTCTATGTAAGTTATTAGGCAACAAATGGGTGAGAGCAATCACGATATGGTCCAGATGCTAGCCCAACAGATGGGGGTTATATTTAACCCTTTGATCCAAAACACGACACAAACGAATCAATAATTGGCAGCACAGATGACGCGCATTGCCGATTTCTTTGGTGTCCCCCAACCGGTAGTTCAAAACCCAAGGGCAGCCGTCGAAGAAGAACCTACCATAAATCAAAGACAACCAAATATCCCTCAGGCGAAATGTTTGAACCAAGGAGGGGCAGTCGAACCACCGGGAGTCGAAATCCCTGTTCAACAAGAACCAAGGGTGTTGTTAGTAAACTGAAACCAAAATGCTGATAATATTATACAACAAATGTGTTGTAATGATATGCCAGCAGAGAATAATTTGGCAGCCATGGTCGAAAGGATTATGGCGCGAAATGGGATGAATGTAGGATTACAGAGGCCCAGTTATACTTCCCCCTTATCAGAATATATTTTGTAGCAAGAGTTACCACATAGATGGAAAGTTCCCAAGTTTACACAATTTTCAGGGGATACTAGTGAATCGACAGTCGAACATGTGGCGCGGTACTTAATTGAAGCAGGCGAAATAGCGCACAATGAGAATTTGAAAATAAAATATTTCCCTAGTTCCCTAACGAAAAATGCTTTTACTTGGTTTACCACATTGCCTGCGAATTCGATACATACGTGGACCCAGTTGGAGAGATTATTCCATGAACAATTCTACAAGGGACATACAAAAATAAGTTTGAAAGAATTGGCTAGCGTCAAGAGAAAGTTCTCAGGGCCATTTGATGATTACTTGAATAGGTTTAGGTTGCTCAAGGCAAGGTGTTTCACACAAGTGCCTGAACACGAGTTAGTCGAAATGGCCGCTGGTGGCCTCGACTATTCAATCAGAAAGAAATTAGATAACCAGTACTTAAGAGACATGGCCCAATTGGCTGATAGGGTTAGACAGGTCGAACGACTAAAAGCTGAAAAAGCTAGGGCTAATAAAAATAAGAAAGAAAGGGTAGCATATGTCGGAGTTTGTGAGGATGATGACGATGATGGACCATCAAATTTCGATGAACAAGAAGTCGATTTGGCATAATTAAAACAAGGTCCTCCTTATGCTTACAAAGTCTTGGCTCTGTCGAATGGAAAAAACCCAATCGAATCGGAAAAGAACGACACGTTCCCCAAAAGAACTTATACGTTCGACGTTACAAAATGTGACGAAATATTTGATTTGTTAGTCAAGGATGGCCAAATGATAGTGCCATCTAGTACTAAAGTGCCTCCTTTAGAACAACAGAAAAAGAGAGGTTTTTGCAAATATCATAATTTTTTGGGTCATAAAACGTCTCAATGTTTACTTTTCAGGGATCTAGTGCAGAATGCAATCAGAGATGGAAGGCTCAAATTCGGCGACAAGTCGAAATCCCAGGCGAAGGTGGATTCAAACTCTTTGCAAGTGGTGGAGGCGCACTATGCTGAGCCATCCATGGTGAATATGGTCGAGGTTGCTGAAGGCTTCGACAACAACATGGATATGATCGAGGTTGCTGATGGCTTCGACAACAACGTAAATATGGTGGAGGTTGCTGAAGATCCCGCCAACAAATGTGACATGGTCGAAGTTACAACCGACTTTGTGAACCAGGTTGTTAAGGTTACTGAAGACCTTGACGAAAAGATCATTGAGAACTACATTGCTGAGGCCACTGATGGCGTCAACAACAAAACTACTGATAGTTTCATCTAAACCAACAAGGAAACTACTGAAGGTTTCGCCAGAGTTAACAACGAAACTACTGACGGTTTCGTCCAAATCAACAATAAGACCACTGATGGTTTCGCCCAAATTAACAAAGGAACTATTAAGGGTTCTTACAAATAGGTTGTTGTTGGTATTCTCCGAAGGACCATGGAGGATCCAAAGAACAAAGCTGTCGAATTCGTCAGCCAACAGGTTTCTAAGAGTCTGCTCCCAAAGGTGCTAACAAAGAAAATCACTGAAGATTTCAACTGTATGAAGAAGGAACACGAGGTCAATGAAGGCCTCAGTCTGAAGATGAATAAAATAAGCATTGCAACTGAGTCAAGTGCCAACATGAATATGCTAAAAGTATCTCAGAACGTTTCAGCGCAGGTTGACGAAGAACATCAAAGGGAGGAGTATCATAAACTGGCGTATCCCAAGGAGGAAGAAAATCTGGCAGATTTCATACATAGATGTCAGAGGAAAATATCTGAGGTAATGTTTTGCCCTCGTTGTAGTTCCGTATTCGACAAAAAGGCAGCACAAAACTTAGAGGGAGTGGAGAGAGCAAAAAGAAGGGGAAATAGGAGGCCTTCTGGAGAAAGATTCGACCCCAGGAGAGGTGACCAAAGTAGGGAGAGGTTAGGAGGAAGATACCCTAACACATTCAAACCTACAAATAAAGCTCCAGACGACAGGTGGGTTAATCTAATCCGACAAGCCCAAGGACAAGGGAAATGGAAGGACTTCGAAGTACATCTTGGATCTTCCATATCATACAGGAAAGAATTCCAGAAGTCTAAGAAGATGACTTACCCTTCTAAAAATTATAAGGGCAAGAACCCTATGACGAAGTCACAGTGGAGGAGGTACCAGCGTCGAAAGAAGGCTGAGAAGGAGGCTGCAGGAAAAGCCAAGCCAGAAACCAGCAACAATGTTTAAACTTCAACTCAGAAGGAAGAATTGAAAGTCGAAAAGCCACTCGTTGCTCCAGTACAAGTGTCGTCAAAGGAGGAAGTAACTAGGGATGATGAAATGACATAAGATTTTAATTCAGAGTCAGACGCATTCTTCGACTTGATGTGTAATGTGGTCTCAGTGCTCCCCAGGGAGTATGACCAGGTAATGGAAGTCGAAGATGAAGAAGAGGCTATGGAGGTCGAAACGGCCAGACACATGCATGTTTGCTATTATATCATGAACAATGGATGCGTTGAAGAACAAACGCATTTTTTGAAAGACCAGATGACTCAATGAGGAGCCACCTCAAACCCCTGTTTATAAAAGGAAAAGTGGGTAACATAGGGGTGAATGAAATTTTCGTTGATGGAGGAGCGGCTGTCAATTTGATTCCGCATTATATGCTTAAGAAAATTGGAAAAGATGATTCTGACACTAAACCTCATAACATGGTGTTGTCGAATTATGAGGGAAAATTGGGAACCACTATGGGTGTAATACAAGTAGATCTAACTGTCGGAACCATCACAAGGCCGACAATGTTTATGGTAATTGCGTCAAAAGCAAATTATAACTTTCTCTTAGGCAGGGAATGGATTCACGGCATAGGTGCCGTCCCTTCGCCAATGCATCAACGAATAACAATTTGGCGCGCAGATGGGATTGTTGAAAATATAGAGGCTGACCAGAGTTACTTTATGGCTGAAGTAAACCAGGTTGATATGAGAAGCTTCGATAGGAATCTGGCTCACATTGCTCCTTGTAGTCCAGCAACCTTCGACATGACGCCAACTGACAACGTTTTCTGCTCACTATACCTTCATCCCACCCACGGGTTTCAGTGGGATAGAGAGGTAGTTGGCGAAGAAGATTACATTTTTGGAACCTCACACATCCAACCAACTGGCTGGGGCAGCGAATTTAGTGACAATGAGTGAGTCACTAGTTCTCGAAAAAAAACCGCGGCTTATATAGCCGAGAATAAACTCAAAGCGACCTTAGAGGCCGAAGTAAAATACATGGTTGTCGAAGCCAACCAGATCGAAGAAGATTAACAAGGTCTTGGAAAGGATTTTGATATGGATCCATCTGATAAAGATCTAGGAGATTTGCAAAACCAGAGGCTCGACGCGATTTATGACGATGAGCCATTGGGCTTTGAGAAGGATCCTTTAGCAGCAAAAATCAAGATGATGGCACAGGATTCACTCGAAGAGAATGACTTGGGGTCGAGGGCAGAAAAAAGACCAACCTATATCAGTGAAAAAGTGAGCCCCCAACTCAAGTTCGAAATAGTCTAGTTGCTGAAGGAATTCAAGGATTGTTTCGCATGGGACTATAATGAAATGCCCGGGCTGGATAGGAATCGGGTCGAATTAAGGCTCCCAATAAAACCTGGGAGGAAACCTGTTAAGCAAACTCTAAGGAGATTCGCACCAGAAATCCTCTCAAAGATTAAAGAAGAAGTCGAAAGACTCCTCAGATGCAAGTTCATCCGCCCGACCAGGTATGTCGAATGGATTGCTAATATAGTTCCTGTAATAAAGAATAATGGCAAATTGAGGGTATGTATTGATTTTCGATATTTGAATTCTGCTACCCCAAAGGATGAATATCCTATACCAGTGGCGAAAATGCTTGTCGATTCTGCCGCAGGCCATGAGTACCTTAGTATGCTTGATGGGTACTCTGGTTATAACCAAATTTTTATTGCTGAGGAGGATGTTCCTAAAACGGCATTTCAATGCCCTGGAGCTTTAGGCGCCTACGAATGGGTGGTAATGCCTTTTGGCTTAAAGAATGCTGGGGCAACATACCAGCGAGCGATGAATTAAATTTTTCACGATTTCATTGAGGCTTTTATGCAGATTTATATTGACGATATTGTTATTAAGTCTGTTTCAAGAAAAAGTCATATAGACCATCTTCGACAGTCCTTTGAACGGATGAGGAAGTTTGGTTTGAAGATGAATCCTCTCAAATGTGTGTTTTGTGTGCAGGTGGGAGACCTCCTAGGCTTTGTGGTCCACAAGAAAGGGATCGAAATCAATCAGAACAAGACCAAGGCAATAATGGAGGCGAAAGCGCCATCTACAAAGAAGGAATTAAAGTCTCTACTTGGCAAGATCAACTTTCTCAGAAGGTTCATCTCCAACCTTAGTGGGAAGACGCAAGCCTTTTCTCCTCTACTCTGACTGAAGAAGGAAGAATTCGAATGGGGGCAAGAGCATCAGGATGCCTTCGACAAAATCAAGGAATACCTGACGCATCCTCCAATTTTAATGTAACCTTGTAGAAGTAGGAGTATGAGGCTGTACATATCCGCGTCAGACAAGACATTAGGGAGCATGTTGGTACAAGAGGATGAGAATGGTGTCGAAAGAGCCATTTACTACTTCTGTAGGATCTTGAACGATGCGGAAACTAGATATAGTGTAATTGAAAAGATGTGTTTATGTTTATACTTTTCATGTATGAAATTGAAGCACTATATAAAACCAGTTGATGTTTACGTTTCTTCTCATTTCGATGTTATAAAATACATGTTATCTAAACCAATCTTGCACAGTCGAATTGGAAAGTGGGCATTAGCATTAACTGAGTATTCTTTGACATATTTACCTTTAAAGGCTGTCAAAGGACAAGTAGTGACTGATTTCATAGTCGACCATGCTATAAACGAAAAGTCTTTGCACTACATTGCAATAGAACCATGGAAGTTGTACTTCGAAGGTTCTAGTCATAAACATGGAATAGGAGTTCTTATTATTTCTCCTAACAGAATTCTAACAAAATTTAAGTACAAAGTCGAAGGCCTTTGCTCAAATAATGAGGCAGAATATGAGGCTTTGATAGCAGGACTTGAAATTTTGTTGGAATTGGGGGCAACTCGGGTCGAAATAATGGGCGACTCTGAGTTAGTCATAAAGCAAATAACAAAGGAGTACAACTGTGTTAAAGAGAATTTAATCATGTACTTTGTAATAGCTAATTGACTCTTGAAAAGATTCGATATGGTTATGATTCGACATATCCCTCGAATAGAAAATCAGGAGGCAGATGATTTAGCACAGGTTGCTTCTGGATACAAAGTATCGAAGGAGAAGTTACAAAAAGCCATTGAAGTTAGAGGAAGAGTCGTGTCAGCCAGATTATCCCCATCAAATTTGGAGATGATAAAGCTTGGATACGCTGACGAAGAAAATTTTGAAATTTTCAACATGGATAACTCAATGATTGGAGATTAGAGGAAGTCCATAATGGAATATCTACAAAATCCAACAGGATCAGTCGAACGAAAAATCAGGTATCGAGCTTTGAGTTATGTGATTTTGGGGAATGAATTATTTAAGAAAACCCCGGAAGGGACATTACTTAAGTGTCTAAGCGAATCTGAGGCATACATAGCCTTGTCGAATGTACACAGTGGGGCATGCGGTGCACATCAAGCTGGCCGTAAGATGAAGTGGTTATTATTCCGACAAGGAATGTATTGGCCAACTATGTTAAAATATTGCGTCGAATTCGCGAAAGGATGCCAAGAGTGCCAGGTACACGCAGGGATACCACATATTCCTGCAAGTGAGCTACATTCTATAATAAAGCCTTGGCCATTTAGAGGTTGGGCTTTGGATTTGATTGGAGAAATTCGACCGGCCTCTTCAAAAAGCCAGAAGTTCATTTTGGTTGGTATCGATTATTTTACAAAGTGGATCGAAGCCATACCTTTAGTGAATGTGGATCAAGAAGCAGTAATCAAATTTATTCAAAAACACATCATTTATAGGTTTGGGATCCTAGAGACAATAACAACGGATCAAGGATCTGTTTTCACTGGTAAAAATATGCAAGCATTTACAAAGAAAATGGGGTTTAAACTCCTCACATCAACGCCTTACTACGCTCAAGCCAACAGACAGGTCGAAGCAACAAACAAAGTTATAATTGGTTTGATAAAGAAGCATGTGGGAAGAAAGCCAAAGAATTGGCGCAAAACCTTGGACCAAATTCTATGGGCTTGTCGAACCTCTCCTAAGGAAGCCACAAATTCTACACCTTTTCGACTAACGTATGGCCATGATGCAGTCTCATCGGTCGAGATATACTTGCAGTCAGCAAGAGTCCAAAGGCATAATGAAATTCCATCAGATTCATATTGGAATATGATGATAGATGAATTAGTTGATTTAGACGGAGAAAGGTTAAATGCGTTAGATTTATTGAAAAGGCAAAAGGAAAGGGTGGAGAAATCCTACAATAAAAGAGTGAAAGGTAAAGTCTTTTTGATTGGTGACCTTGTATGGAAAGTGATTCTTCCCATGGATCGAAAAGATAGACTTATGGGAAAATGGTCCCCTAAGTGGGAAGGACCTTTTCAAATCACAAAAGTGTTTTCCAATGGCGCGTATGAAGTCGAAGAATTAGATAAAGATAAGAGAGTACTGAAAATAAATGGGAAATATTTGAAAAAATATAAACCCATATTGCAGGAAGTTAAAATAGAAATCGAATAATATTGCAAAAGAAATAACTAAATTGGTGAAATTCACCAAACAAATGGCTTAAATGTCATTACAAAAGAAATAGGCCTCAAAGGACCAAGTAACATTACAAATTTAAACAGGGAAATATTTCTTCAACTTTTCAAACTTGGACCGTTGAATCTAAAGACCACGTTCACAGAGGGCCTTGCTGGTCGAAATCTCTTCAATCTCTTTACCTAGCTTCTGAGCCCTTTCAACATGTTGCACTCCAACTTCAATCTCTTTAGCTATCTCATCTTGATTGACTTGTTGTAGTTCCTCTTTGCGTTTCTGAGCTTGAGAAATTTTGTTTTGGAGGGCGGCAATTTGTTTCTCCCATTTGAGGATGTTTTTGTCACAGCTAGCTACCTCTTTCTTATATTGTTCAGAGGCCTGTTCCAATTCAGTGACTTTATTAGTGGAACTTGAAGCGGCATCCCACTCAGCAAGTTATGTTTCTGACTTGTTCTCAAGTTTTTTCGAATAGTCTCGAAGCCGGTTGAAATCTCTACCACAAGGTCAATTAGAGTGGTCAGATCCACAACAAATCAGTCAATTTAGGAGGAGCCTCTAGGACATTGACTTGTTTCAAGATCTTTTTCAAGTCAAATTGAGCAGACGAATCTTTCTACAGAAGTTTGAAGTAAATCAATGTTGAGGATTTTCTGTCGAATCTGGGTCATCACTTCGTCCATGGATCTTGCGCCATAAATGGTCCCTGAAGTAGTCGAACTGCTGGTGGTGGTGTCAGCAAAGTTATAACATATACTGAGCATGGCCTTCAGATATTCCAATGGTCTTTGCACTTTCAAATTCTCAAGTTGCTCATGAGAGAGACGGGTCGAAGTAGTAGTGGTTGAAGCAGTTTTAAGATGATCATCAAGGTTTCCTTCTTCGTTTTGTCCTTCTTCGTCAGCAGCAGCATTGGGAGTTGATGGTTTTTCACCTTCTTTCTCTTCTTCCTCTTCGTCATCAGTTTCAACCTCCCCATCTTTCTCTTCGTCAGCATCCTTTAAATTGATGGGGGAGTTGTCTTCAGGATCGCTTTCTGTTGTGAGTGCTGCGTTGGGCATCACAGTGTCCCCACAAACGTCGACTAAGATATCATCCTCAGGACCAGTTTCTTCTTCAACTACATCTTGAAGTTGGTTAGAAACAGCGGTAGGCTGATTCACTTCAGTGGCTGATTCTTTGGTCGAATCCTTAGGAGAAGGCTTGGAGGCGCTTGTTGTCTTGTAAGTGGGATCGCTGCTAGTTTTTGGAAGGACTTGGACAATAGGATGTCCATGAGTGTCGACAAGAACATGGAGAATAAATAAGTAAACAAATTTATCACAAGGAAAAATGCCTTTAACTGTCGAATTACAAAAAAAAAACCATACCTTGGGAATTTCGGTCTTGAGACTAGAACTCTCACTTTCGGCTGGAGCTGGGGTGACTTGATCGACAGGATTCTTGTGAGGAGTCTTCTCCAATATTCTGGAGGCAGGAGGTTTGGACTATTGAGGCTTCGACAATTTCTTCTTCCTTTTTGAAGGCTTGGTCTGCTCGGGTGATTCGTCACCATCATCAGATTCAACAACTTGAGCATCAGGTTCTTTTTCCTTTTTTTCTTTGGCGTCGAAGGAGGTCTCCTGTAATACCCCATTTTTAATTATTTAATCGTTTGGTTTTATTTTAATTGTTGGCCTTGTTTAGGGTGCGTGTTTGAGTGCGTGAGGGGGGGTAATGTTAGTAATATGGAAATATCAATATTATTATTATTATTATTTTAATGGTATATTTCATATTATTAATATTATTATTATTATTATCATTATGGTTATTATTATTATTAAGATTATTTAGTAAAATGAGACCTAATATAATTAAGTAGATATTGGGTTAATGGGATTAGTGAGGGTAGTTTGGTAATTGGAGATTAATTAGTGGAAATTGGTAAAGGTTTAGAATAATCAGAATTTTAGAGATAGAAAGAGGAAAAGCTAAGGAGAGGAAGAACAAGGGTGTGCTAGGGCAAAGATCTTCACCAATTTTTGCAGGAATCAAGCAAGAATTCGAGGTAAGGGGGAGAAACGGGTTTAATATTGGTGATATATTCATGATAGGGTAGTGGGGAGTCCTTAACCCCGTAGGCATTTGTATGCAAAACTGTTGAATTGATGATTGTTGTATATGTCTGCTGTGATTCTGAAAATCTTGTATGAATTGATATGTATTTTCATGAATTGTTGTGGTTGTTGCTGTTGTATGAACATATGTTGTAGACCTGTTGATTTTGACTCGAGTTAGGAGAACGATTTGAGATTATAGACTTATAATACATGTAGTAATTCTAGGTACAAGAGAAAAGATGAAAATTTGACCTAAAATCAGTGTAGAAACTATTATAGGACTGGTTGGAAGTGAAGAAGTGTGGAAATCATAGCAGAGTGCAGAATGGTGAGGTCTCTGGTGATTTGCGTAATAGATCTGGCCATACGCGTATCTAGGTAAGGCGATACGCGTATGGGAAAGATGATACGCAGCAATACGCGTATGAAAGTGAGGCAATACGCGTAATAGGAGGGCCGTACGCGTATTGTATTGGGATTTGGAAAATTCAGGGTGAAGAGGTCTCTGTCCGTACGCGTACGGCGTAAGGCAATACGCGTAAGGACTTGGGCATTGTGAGGAGATACGCGTACGAAGGGAGTCAATACGCGTATGGGTTGGGCGAGCGAACTGGCAATACGTGTATGGCATGAGACAATACGCGTATGGCCGGGGAAGTTGCAGAATTTTACCGTTTTGCGATTTCTTTCCCGTTTTCGCGTCCGATTCGGTTTCTTTTGGTTTGAGAGGTTGGGAATAGGTTACAGGTGCTGAGAAATAAAACATTGGTGATGGAAATAATAATTTTAATAATTTTAAGGGATTAATTAATAATTTAGATGTTTGGTGTGCATGAAACAATTATGTAATGATGGTGTTGATGTTATGTTAAGGTGTGATCAGGAGGATCGTGTACATGTGTTTCTGATATTATACATGTGTTATTGTGCATCATATGTCATGCATTTTCATGGTGATTGGTGGGATGGATCGTTGCTCAGGAGGAGTGTATGCGATTCATCCGTACTCCTATGTGGAGAATGGTGGGGGATAGATCATTGCCAAGTAGAGGTATATGTGATCTATCCGGGGTTCGATTGAATGAACCAATGAGTCGGTACCGCATGCATGGTGTCGTGTTGCATTACGTTATTATTTGATGTTGTTGATGATATTGGACAGTAGGTCGTGTTGGTGTGTTGTTGATTTATATATGTGAATGCTACCTTCTTATCATGTATTTATTCACCGTTATATATTGAATGTGATTTCTCACCCCTTTGTTGTTGTTGTTGTGTCTGTGCTTCTTCGGAAGTACAGATAACCCAGGTACTTAGGTTGCTTGGATGTTCGTGTTGCCTGTTCGAGTCTATAGGAGTGCTCTGATATGTAACACGGGATGTTAGGATATTTTTTTGTAGTTGCTTTGATTTTATTACATTCTTTGTTACATATTCCATTTTGTCGAATTATTTTATGGAGAACCTTGTTTTAAGGATAATGTTGGTGTATTTGGGTAGATGGTCGTGAATTGAAACTAAATGATTATTTCCGCTGATTCTTTATTCAGTTTAATACAATAAAGAGTTTTTGCTTGTTTTGATGATGTGGCATTCCACTTTTTGGTGCAAACTCTGATTTATCTTTAATATTTTGTTTATTTCCAAAATGGGGAAAGTGGGGTGTTACATCTCCCACTTCCCTGTAAAACAAAAAGAGATTTCATTAGTATGTCTCAGGAAAATAATAGTGTATAAGGATTATGATCAATGAAAAGGCGAAACCATACCCTCATCACGGGCTTCTTGGTAGTATCTTTTGGGTCTTCCACGCCCTCTGCAGTTGACGCTTCGACGGTAGCTGACTTCTTGACAGGAATTTTAGTGGCTAAGAAAAAAGGGAAAAGTTAAACACAAGTCAAAAGATACATATATGTGTAAATGAAAAGAAGTGGTGTCAAGTATCTCCCCATTCCGTACCTTCATATATTGGAGTTTCCACGCGAACGTGTTCTATGTCAATATGAAGGTGGCCTTTGAAATTGTCCAAGGTGTACTTACTCGGAACCACTCGCTTAACACGTTTTTGATATTCTTGGCGAAGAAGTTTCATGGAATCCCCACAAGTGAACCAATCTGAAAATTGAGGGCTAAAAGCCACACCAAATTCAACAGATGGTAGAGGAGGAAATTTTTGTGGATAGAGGTTAAAAGCTATCTTATAACGTTGATCTGGTCGAACGTATGAAGGTAGTTTTAACTCATCTAATTTTCTTGTAAATTTTTCTTTTAAAGTCACAGCTGCTTCGCTTATGGTTCGACTAAGTTCGTTGGGCCTGTAGGCAGTTTCAAAGTACTTCTGGAATGCTTGGATTTCTTTGATGTATCTTGAAGTACCTTTCTTTGTTTTATCCTACACAAGGGCGAAAGCTCTAGTCAGTTGGATAGTGAAAGAAGGCACGTCGAAAAATTGAGAATTATAATAATCCCTCCACAATTCGTCAAACTCTTGAGTGCAGAGGAAGTTGGGTTTAAAAGGCAATGGTTAAAATTCGACCAAGTTGGAGTACTTCTTCAGCAGCTCAGAACACTCATCTTCGGTGTGGGTCATGTTGTAGTGAATCAAAGAACCTTTCCTCGAGAAAAGGGGTTTTGGTTTTATTTGGATTAACCCAAACTGTCGAGAGACAAGATTGGGTTGGTAATTGACATGGGAGATCTTCAGTTTTGAGGGATTGAGCCTAGAAGCTAAAAGTCTAGGTGTGAGAAAAGATTCCCAGACATTAAGGAATTCGACTTCTTGGGCTTTCGACTCTAATGGGAGTTTCCTGGTGAACCACTCTGGTCCAATTTTCTATCGGCGAAAGGAGCCATATTGGAAGTAAAGTTATGACATTTTGCAAACATCATAACATAGCCAGTAAAAGTTTGTTGAAGCCTCAGACCTTCATCATTTGGTGTTAGCTGCACCAGTCTGGTTCCTTCGACTCTTCTGTCCTTCATAGCAGCTTCGTCCACAGTTTTTTTGTTGGATAGGGAAGCTTCAAATGTGGCATTGAGCCACAGTTGTAAGAGCCAAAATGGTCCTGACAACAGAAGACTTCCTTTGTCCTTAATATTCTTCAGAAAAGTAACCCCTTCGCCAAGAGATTCGTAGAGATTCGCCAGGATGATGTCACGGAGACACAGTTGATGTCCAGCATGAAGCTGATTCGCCATGGTAATATAACGTTTCGCCACTTGAAGAGATCTAGAGTAGAAAACGCATCTCGACAGCCAGATGACTGAGAAGGCTACATGCTCTTGATCAGAGACTTCTTTAGTTTCCTTGTCGTGGTAATTGGCAATATAGGATGTGAAGGTAGCCTTATTTGTGTCGAAGCCTATGGAGTCATCAGACAGTAGGTTGGAGCCATAATCCACTCCAAGTGGGCTAAGCCCAGTTATGGCAGCTACGTCGAAAAGAGTGGGGGTGATCACTCCACAAGGAAGGTGGAAATTGTTATAGGTACTATCCTAAAAGTAAAGGGAAGCTAAAATCATAGAGGGGCAAAATATGGGTCCTACTTTCGACAGCTGGATAAGGTCGAAAATGCCCATAGTTTTCCAAGTATCAGCTTTGATTGCCTATATTTTTTTTAGCCAAGCTAAGTAATCAGATGGGTCTTTCGACATAGGACAAGACCTAAAGATTCTAAAGTTATTCATGTACCCTAGATTTATGGCTTCCTCAGAGGGGGATCCTTGGCCATCTACTTTGGATTTCTCATCTATGACTTTCTCCTTATTAGTTCTAAGCCTAACTCCATTAGCTATGGGTTTGTAATGGTGGTAAGCTGGAAAGAATTCTTTAACTTTTACAGGATCTAGAGATAAATCAGGTAAGGGTCCTAACATCGCATGAGATTTACCAGAAATTAAAATGGGAATCAGTACCTGAGACTGGTAAATGCATCTTTTCTCCTCTTCATTTGGAGGCTCTGGTATATATTGTTGGTTCCCCACCACCTTTGGACCAAGAATCTTGTGAACAAGTGATAAGTTTTTAGATTTCTTCGAATCTTTGCTCGTGACTTGAGGAGCTGCAGAAGATGCCATGATTGATTGTAGAAGAAAATGCAGAGAAAGATGAAGAAGATGAAGTTGCGTTGAAGAAAGTTCGTGCTTAAGAAAAGGAGCGTGAAAAAGTAAAAAAGAAGAAAAAAAAATTTTCAACTTATTTATAGGTGGAAAAGGGACTGAAGCGGTTCAAATTCAGAAATTTTTTCCATTTAATGGAGAAATCGTGGGACGCGTGACAGTTATGAGTGGATGATTCAGACGGTGGCAGTTAATTTTTTGACCCATGATCTGCTAGGAACTAGGGTAGTGATGATGAAAGGATCTTAAAACGTGGGCTGAAGAGACGTTTCAGAAAAAGTGCAATGATGACTCTGACATCACAAATGTCTAGTCATATGAACAGTCGTATGTCGAACTATTAACGGCGTCGAATTGTATTGGCAAAAAATGTTTTTTTCCCTTAGTCGAAAATGCATTTTCTGGGGGGTAATTTGTAAGCTGCTAATTTCGACGTCTGAATGTTTGTTCAGAAAATAAATTTAAGAATTTACCAGGATAGTTCGACGGAGGTTTGGTCCTAAAAAAAGAAGATCAGTAGAAAAATGAGTGGTAAATTGGAGGAATATATATTTGGAGATTTTCTCTAAGTATTGGAAAAGGTTTCGACAATTTTGTATAAAGACCTTATTCGACAAGTATTTTGAAATTCAAATTTAGGAGGGAGATTCGCTTTGAAAACCAGACGCGTGAAGCACATCCAGGACGTAAAGGCATGCAGGACGCCATTTATCATCATTAGGAGAAATAGTTGTTATTAGCAGTTATTTTGATTGTATATAAATAGGGAGTCTTAGTGTTAGATTTCCGTGTGTGTTCAAAATTTGTACAAGTTACTTAAGAATACTCAAAGTAACCGTGTGAGAGAAAAGAGTAGTTACTGAGAAAATGTACGTTTGAAAGACACCAGTTTTATTCCTTGCATTTTAATGAAGTTCTAAGTTATTCATTTACAATTTCCTTTACATTTCTGCAATTTCATTCTTGCAATTTCCTTACGTTTTCGCCATTTCTTTCAAAAGCAAAAGTCTTTATTACTTTTCAGTCGGAATACATTAGTTTGTGAAAACAATGATAAATTCAATGAACAAAAGGTTTTATTTTCATACAAATTGTCAAAGTCATTAAAGCACATTGTCCTAGGATTTGTTTGATCGGTCCTGTAAGTAAACTAATTTTTTTCGTAAATTAGGAGATCAGCGGTTGTTTGCTAATTTTCCAGGCAAACCCTGTGTGAATTTGTAATTTCTGCATTTTTTACTGCTCTTAATTTCCTGCTGATGTGGAAGTTTTCATTTTGACTTAAAGTAACATGTTTTTGATCCTTATTCTGCTTTCTCTTGAATAACATGTCGATATGTTTATTACAAATCCTGCTTTTATCATTGATGGGTATTAGACTTAATTCCTGCTGTTCATTTTTCTGATAAGTTTGAGAATTAATCATGACATTCTGTGACTTTCACTAGGGACCTTAACCAAGTCTGGACATGCTACAACTCAAGCTCAGTGCGTTGCCATACTTATGGAATTTACGGAAACAACGACATCAAACACAAGTGTTTCGGTATGTGCCTTTCTCTGCCATGTGTATTGTTGGTGATATTGTGATTCCCCAATTCTTGTATGTGTTGCTTATACTGGATGTGACCCGATAAACTGAAATCCATTTTGTTAATGGCAGGTTTTGAGGATTAAAAATGGCGCTTGTTTGACTGTCTTGCCAGCACCATGTTCAACATGCTTATCTTCACCAACAACCTCTTTCAACATGACTAATTTTACCAATGATAATAGGAGAATTTGAGCTGATACTGACTTGAACACAATCTTTGGAATTCTCCATTCAAGTTGTGCTCAAGGTAAAGAGTTTTTCTTTGTTCACAATATTTCACCTCTCATAGACTTTAAAATTCTTCCCTTTCAATTTTCTTGGTATCATGGCATGTGACCTACTTATTCCTTCTATTCTTCTCTTTTGCAAGGCACAAGGACGAGGATGCCTTACGGAATAAAGCATGGTGTAGGCATCAAATTGAAACTTGATAACCAAGCTTGTGCCTTTCTCTTTGGTATTTGAACAAGCTTCATGTGTGCTAGAACAATGGTCAGGGTACGGTCATAACTGAATTTGATCTTGTATTTTCACTTATGACTTGAATTGTTCATAGTTTGTTTATTTTACTAATCCTTGGTTCACTGTCTTCTCAAATGTACTTGGTATGATACCTTTTGATTGGTACAAGAGTGATATATGGTTTGACTTGAAAGCTTCTTGGTAAGATTATTGCTTCTAAGTCATTCTATTGTAGTCTTAGGCCTTGTCACTCATGTTCTCTTCAATAGCTTTCTTGTATTGTTTGCTGGTTTTTGAATCAAGGTTTCATGCATTTTGCTCATTGTTATTCATGGTAATAAACCACATATTCAATACAGCCTCGGTGGTATATGTCTTGTGAATTTAGTCATATTTACTTGAATGCATTGCAATGAGGTCTCATGAATTTATGTGGCTGATTTTCTTTGTTTTATCATGTAGGCGACGATTGGCGTATAAAAGATGGTGATGAGGATCATGGTATTGGTATGGGACTTGGAATGCTTGGTGAGGAGAGCATAAGGCTTGATACAAGAAATATGTCCTTGGCATAGGATGCATAGTCTTGGCATGAAGAGTAAGGTATATGGCTATTTGGATTAATGAGGCCTTGACATGAAAGGCAACTTGGGCATTGAGGAGACTTTGCTCGTGTAGGGTCATGAAGTGCCAACTCATTTTAATTTTACTCATTGTGTGGCTGCCTGTAATGGTTTTGTAATCACCAACTTGGAATTTTTTTTATGTTCTTACAATATAGCTTGAATACTTCAATATAATCACTTTGGCGACCAAACTTGGGAGCAACTTTGACATGTTAATTTGAAGTACTTGTACTTAATTGTTTCTTTGATTTCAAGTAATTGAAATTGGTTCTCTCAATTCCAAATCTTTGTGTTAAACATGTGTTTGTCCTTGGGTTTTGTCCCAACCTTTGTATCTCATTTGAATTCCAACTAATGAAAACCTAAATTTGCATTTTAACCTTGCGCCAATTGAATCCAAATTATAATGTCCTTGCCATACCTTTGTTTCTATTGCAAAAATAGTCCAATGTATCATATTCTAATTAGATGAACCTCGTACTCACACTTAAATTATGCGGCCCAAATTCCTTGCAAAGAAAGAGATCAAATGAACTTATTCCTTCCGTTATGCTTCTAAAACTTCACTCCACCTTACATACCTTTCACTTGAATTTCCTTAACAATACATCAACCTTGGATGAGGTTAGCATCTTCCTCTATTTCCACTTGATCTTAGCATACTTGTAATGAAAGATGATATAAGCTCAGATAATGAGGAAGACCTATGATCAAAGTGAGCACCACCAAGGACTTTCATTGCCTATTCTTAGAGGATCATGGCCAAAAGGCCATGATGATCACCCAAAGAAAGGTCATCAGACAACAAGTGTTTGGTATAATAAAAAAGAGAAGGTAGAACAAATTTGGAGTATGACAGATGTCCCTCTCTAATTGTCTTGAACCTGAGAAAATGAACGGTTGCATGGCGTTCATTATTAGGTCAAAAGATAATTAGGTACAAGAAGACCCCAAAATTTGTTTGACAAGAAAGTAAAGATTGCCATGCGAGAAAATAAAGATAGCAGGATGCAAAATGAACGAATAACTTGAGGTTCTTTGAGTGGTCGAAGCAGCACCTTATCAACTAAGGTTCTTCGCGATACCAAATATCTCTGAAGGCGTGAGATTCTTCGGGTGGTCTAAGTAGTCACTTATACACTAAGGTTCTCCGATGCTACCAAAGCAGTATCCCTGAACACATGAGATTCTTCGGGTGGTCGAAGTAGTCCCTTATTCATTAAGGTTCTCCGATGATACCAAAGCAGTATCTCTGAAAAATGAGATTCTTTGGGTGGTCAAAGAAGTCCCCTATCCACTAAGATTCTCCGATGATACCAAAGCAATATCTCTAAACAAATGAGATTCTTCGGTGGTCGAAGCAGTCCCTTATCTACTAAGGTTCTCCGGTGATACCAAAGCAGTATCTCTAAACACGTGAGATTCTTCGGGTGGTCGAAGCAGTCCTTTATCCACTAAGGTTCTCCGATGATACCAAAGTTGTATCTCTGACTACATAAGATTCTTCAGGTGGTCGAAGTAGTCCCTTATCCATTAAGGTTCTCCGTTGATACCAAAGCAGTATCTCTGAAGGCATGAGATTCTTCGGGTGGTCGAAGTAGTATCTTATCCACTAAGGTTCTCCGTTGATACCAAAGCAGTATCTCTGAAGGAAAATGAGATTCTTCAGGTGGTCGAAGCAGTACCTTATTCACTAAGGTTCTCCAATGATACCAAAGCAGTATCTCTAAACACATGAGATTCTTTGGGTGGTCGAAGCAGTACCTTATCCACTAAGGTTCTCCGATGCTACCAAAGCAGTATCTCTGAAGGCATGAGATTCTTCGGGTGGTCGAAGCAGTACTATATCCACTAACGTTCTCCGATGATACCAAAGCAGTATCTCTGAAGGCATGAGATTCTTCGGGTGATCGAAGCAGTACCTTTTCCACTAAGGTTCTTCGATGATACTAAAGCAGTATCTCTGGACAAATGAGATTCTTCGGGTGGTCGAGGCAATACCTTATTCACTAAGGTTCTCCGATGATACCAAAGCAGTATCTCGGGACAAATGAGATTCTTCAGGTGGTCGAAGAAATACCTTATCCACTAAGGTTCTCCGATGATACCAAAGTCGTATCTCTGAGCACATGAGATTCTTCGGGTGGTCGAAGCAGTACCTTATCCACTAAGGTTCTCCTATGATACCAATTCAGTATCTCTGAAGGCATGAGATTCTTCGGGTGGTCGAGGCAGTACCCTATCCACTAAGGTTCTTCGATGATACCAAAGCAATATCTCTGGACAAATGAGATCCTTCGGGTGGTCAAAGCATTACCTTATCCACTAAGGTTCTCCGATGATACCAAAGCAGTATCTCTGAACACACGAGATTCTTCGGGTGGTCGAAGTAGTACCTTATCCACTAAGGTTCTCCGATGATACCAAAACAGTGCCTCTAAAGGCATGAGATTCTTCGGGTGGTTGAAGAAGTACCTTATCCAATAAGGTTCTCCGTTGATACCAAAGCAGTATCTCTGAAGGCAAATGAGATTCTTCGGGTGGTTGAAGCAGCACCTTATCCACTAAAGCTCTCCGACGATACCAAAGTAGTATCTCTGAAGGCATGAGATTCTTCGAGTGGTCGAAGCAGTACCTTATCCATTAAGGTTCTCCGATGATATCGAAGCCTTATCTCAAGCGATAAATCTGCTGGGGGAAATAGGTTGAGCAAGATTCCTATTGGAGGAAATGTGCTAGCAAATTTCTGCAGGGTGAAAGCTCACAAGAAACTTTTTAGGATAACCTCTGCTTGGGGAGAACATGCTGGGGATTATCATTATCAACTACATGGTTGAAGAATGACTTGCTGGGGAATAGAATTCCATGAGCACGTGCGGGGTATTAACTCTTTTCATAAGAATACTGTCGACTTTGATGGAGGACTGGCTAAGATGCTTGCAAACTGATCCTGGATCTTGATATGACATGCTGGATGATGGAAATGCCATGCATTGCATGATGCACGGATATGCATACTAAGATGCAATTGTTGGGGAATCTAATGCACGTATGAATGCATAAGACTAGTATGTTAATGCTTGATATGATTATGTATGATGTTATGCTTGCATGTCATGCATGTGACAATGCAAATGGTCGGGTGCACTGGGGATAAGCTTCCCTATCGAGGGTATCACCAAGGACTTGGATTTTGTACTTGCCAAATGAAATTGGACTTTAGTTTTTTAGTATTTGCCAATAAATTAGACTTTCAGATATTATGAGGATGCCAATAACGGTGGACTTTTAATGGTTGCCAATGAAAACTGGACTTTAGAAGGGTAAACTTGAAGGTGCCAACGGCAATGAACTTTTGGGTGGTTGCCAATAAAGAATTGGACTTTGGGGCACGCCAAATGAAATTGGACTTTTGGTTGGTGAGAGGGTTTGACTTCCCGACACTCGGATTTTGATGATGTGATGATCAGCAAATAGATGTGGATTCTCTTGGTGCCCCAAGTTTGAGCCTTTGCTGATACCCCATGATGGTTTCGTATGAGCGTAGCGACGTGATCAATGCATGTTGACAGTGTAAGCGTAGAGACCTAACCAATGCATGTTAATTGTGCTTTTGCTCTGCCCCAAGGCTTTTGACACTTGTTGACTCAACAGTTACTACCGTCCTGCACAGTCTGCTTGATGAACTTGACATTATGAAGGGGAAATTGCCCATTTGCAACTTGTCTTGCCCTAGTCTGTAGGGCCTTTGAAGGAATTCACCTTGAAAATGATCATACCATGACATGATCAGAGACTATTTGCCCCAGTGTTTGAACCTTGAAATGGTATGTCATTGATCTAGCCTTTGATGGATTTGCCCCAGATGAACTGGACGTGCTGATTACAGGGTTTGCCCCAGATGGGCTAAAAATTGAAGTGGTCCTTCCTCCTTAATCTGCTGATACTTGGAGATTTTCTCAAGCCTGACCGGTTCATTGGTCAACATAATCATTAGATGTCATGCCCCTATTCCATAGGGTTATGAAATGTACTCGATTCGGATCAGCATTGTTGAAGGATCAAGTTCCTATGAATGTTGCTTGGAATTTCCTTAATTCCAAGTACTGACTTGCAATTAAAATTGTTTATTTACAAATGGTAATTTTAATTCAATGTTCATGCAAGTTTTGAAAATCAATCATTATTAAAATAATGTGATAGTGTGTGACGAATGGATCATTAGCCCAAACGCAATGCTTATTTAGCTAATGTGAAAGATATAGCAAGAATATGACTCCAATACAAGTTATTAGCAAATTTGTAGGAGTCAGTTCACGCAACCTTGCTGTAGTATGCTTTCAGAATAAACTCTGCCTCAATTAGGTCTTTTGAGGGTTGTAGCGTGGTCTGGTTCACGGTTATTTGAAACAAAGGATATAAGGCTCAAAATTGATTTGTACCCACCCCTTCTTCGTGATGAACTTCAGTCCTGCGCTCAGTTAAATTGGCACACACATTCATCTCCGAAGAGAGCTCGACAGTGTAAGAGTGAAGTTGCGGATTCAAGATTTGCTTGAAATGGCAGTCATCTTATTTTATTTGTCATGATGTCAGTGACCCTTTTGATTTTTGACATAATGGTTGCTGAATCTTATTTTGCTTTACTTGAGGATTTAAGGATCTCTTTTGTTTTTGATTTTTTGATCCCTAATTTTTTATTGGAACGATTTTTCAAGTCCACCGGGATTGCCGTAATTTTTTGCCTAAGTCGCCTCTTGAGGTGTTTGACTTAGCGGGCTTTTTATTTTTTATTTTTTGATTTTTTTCTTTGGAAAGGCTTGTGACTGCCAAGTCATTGGTCATTGAAGAACAACTTGAAGGTGTGAGAAAGACACAAGAAACGGGGGGTTTGAATTGTGTTTTAACTCTTAATCAATTTTCGCATTCTTTTTTTTTTGCGCTAAGAGTATATCAGAGTTGCGTTGAGATACTCTGACTTGAGATGCGACATTCATATTATGCTATGCGTGATTCAGACTTGCAAAGCGGAAGCTTATCGGAGTTGAGTTGCAAGATTCTGACTTGCTATGCAAGGTTCTGATAATGATACAGAAACATAAACAATAAATCAAAGCATAAGCAAGAGTAAAGAACATATGATATATCCTGGTTCACCTGAGCCATTCTCAAGCTAATCCAGTCCACCCTTCCAAGGAGATTTCGCCTTGAACACAAGGACTTAATCCACTATAATCAAAACCGATTACAGATGCACGGGCAACAGCCGGTGACTAACATCCTGCACAACCACAGTTGTGACTAACCCACAATGAACCGTCCAGGGATCAAAGTTAATGGATATAACGAACATTGACCCAATAGGTTCCAATCTCGCAAGATCTACTATCAGGATTTCGCACCTAAAAGTTCAGGGATCCGATTCACAGATATAACGTTTACTGACCATTCTTCCAGGATTTTCAATGAGTTCCATCAGTGATCTCACAAGAGTCTGACCCACAATTGGTTCTCTTTGAGATATGACTATCATTGACCATATTTTAGGATTTCCACAATGACACCAAGCCATTGTCTTCTCAAGTCTCCGATCACATCGATCACTTGAGGAATCCTAATTCACATAGAATTAGTTGTTCTGGAGATTACATTGATGCTTCTTAACAAGCAGATAACTCCTAATTTTAAGTACAAATGAACACTCAGTGTTCTAGCAAGATATGAGCAACAGCTCCTTGCTATCTTTATATTCTACAAAGATGTATGTTGATTTGACAGTTTGATGACATCTTGTATATCTTCTTCATCTTCTTTGTTGAGCAAGCTTCTAGCAACAACTCCTTGCTTCAGATCTTGAATATAGCCCAGATGATGAAGTTGGTTGATGACTTGACTGATTTGCAATATTGTCTTTTTCATCAACAACTTCTGTTCCAATTGATTGTTGTTGTGTTGAATGATGATCTTTGAGCTTCAACAACAATGGTCGTGTGTTAATGGTGATAGCTTTAAATGTTTAGTGTAACAACGATAACTGATCGTTGCGACTATCATCACATCGACATTTTCAGAAGCGCGTATTCCTTTCCTTTAAATAGCCAAGTAAATTATAGCGATTGAAGAACTGTTGGCAGTTTGAAAAGAGTCGTTATGCAATGATGAAAGTTGTACTGCCATATCTTCTTTTTACTGTAGAAGAAGTGATGGGATAGATCTTTTAGCACAGTGTACAGTCATTGCTAACAGTAACATTTGTCTTCAAATCTTCAGAGGCTTTTGATGGTAATTAATTGAAGCATGAGTAGAGACTTTATAACTGGGTCTTCAGAAAACTTCAAGTCTTCAGTCTTCAGAACTTGTCCATTAGGAATTTGCCTTCAGAGCTTCAGCACTTGTCTTGAAACCCGTTATCTTCACTGCTTCAAGTCTTCAGAATCTTCAGAACCTTGTTCACTCAGAACGCTGTCTTCAGAACCTTCAGCACTTGATCATTTGAATCTTAATCTTCAGAACACTTCAGTCTTCAGAGTCTTTCTGCACTTGATCTTCAGAGCCTTCAGCCTTCAGAACTTCAAGTCATGAGAATCTTCAACGCTTCGGTTCTCCACAAGATTATCTCTTTAGAAGCTTCGATATCTTCAGAATCATAACCACTTTCAGAGTAGCATCCATAAGAGCATTGTAACAGCAATATCGGCATCCTTAGATCTATCTGATTATGATCAGATACAGAAGCATACTTGCTTCTTGCGACTTGTGTTACACATAGTAACTCGCATATGACCATTTACGCACATCTTGCTGGTGTTTGTTGGATCTGATATCTTCTATGATTATGATCTGCACACAACACACATTAGAACATAAAATAGTTCTTTCAGAAATACTCATTGTTATCATTAAAACATAGAGATAACTTGCAGAGACAACTCTTGCTCTTACAATCTCCCCCTTTTTTATGATGACAAAACAATGTATTTTGATTGAACATTTTATACAAGGTAATCACCAGACATAACATATTCAGAGTCCGGAACAACAGCTCCCCCTGAATGTGTTAACCCCAAAATTTTATTTGTGCTTGTCTAGAATCTTATCTGATCCAAAGACTCACAGAATAGCAATTTAAGTTTTCAGAACATAAAATATAGAAGGACTACTTCCCTATCTGTCTTAAGGAGACAAAAAGTCTTTAGCATCTGGACTTGTTCATCAGAACCTCTGTCATCAGATCTTTAGAACTTAGTTCCTTTGGTCATCGTATTAGAGCTCATAATCTTCAGAGTCTTCTTAAGCAATTTCTACTTTTCAGCAGAATCATTTTAGCACAGAAATAGAACAATTCTCTTCTAATAACTTAGCCACACTATTTATCAGAATTGAACTTGTCTTTTGACGTAATAAACTCCCCCTGAGTTTCAGACTTGATTCTTTATCAATTGTAGATTTAGTCTGATGCCAAATCATTTTCTTCTGAGTTGAAATCTTGGTTTATCAGATCTTCTTCTTCTTGAATATTTTATCCGGATCTTCAGACAATCTTCGACTCCTGATTTGCTCAGTTCTTCTGAAAAGCATCTTGGATTGTAGACTTTGTCTTTACTGCTTTCAGGAAGTTTTCTTCTTCTGATTCTTATGTTCTGAATATCATATTTTTAGATAGTTTACAACTTCTGAACAAAGTGAAACAAGAGTCACGATAACTTTGACTTTCAGAAAGTTCTCAACTTCTGAACAGTACTGGGTCATTCTGATTCTGAGCACATGTTCACGAAGTGTACAACTTCGATACTATGAATAAAATTCGATAATATGAATAAACATTTCATAAGAACTTTTGACGAGATTCTTTCTATTTAACCTGTTCTAAGAATGCCTAGTGAACTCGGTTAAACATCGAATAATCGTTAGTGTTAAAACGCATTTATATCAGAGTTGATGTTTAACATTCTTATATCAAAATCATATTCTATTTCTCCCGCTTTTTGACATCATCAAAAAGTTAGAGAATATTTTAAGCATTTAAATATGAGCAATTTATTAGAATTAGTAATAATAATACATGTACGCCATAAAACTAATAAAATTTCATTGATTGATTGAGAAACATACAACAAAGAGAGAATAGAGTATAAACATTAACCCAAAAGCTTAGATCTCAACTACAGGACATGACGAAGAATAGTAAGACTTTAATCATCAAAGTCTTCAACATTGTCTACTCTAGCACATCTTGTTTCAATCATTGAAGGTTCTGGTCCAAGTCTGCTTAACAATCCCCAGAACCTTTCTCTCAACATTATCTCAGATAGTAACCTTCTGTAAGGAACGTAAGAATGCATATGAGTTCTTGAAACTCTAATAGAGTGTTTCAAGTGATTGAAGATGGTTTTGGGAAGGTCGATCCTAAAGTGATGTGTCAGGAGGAAGACAAAGAATCTGTCATCATGGGACAAAGTGCTTCTTGCAGTTGCACGAGGACGAAGGTTAGTAAGAGAGAATCTGAACCATGTTCTAGGAGAAGGAAGAAGCTTCTCAGGGTTGTTTGGTTCATAGGGCACCGAATCATCAAACAAAATCTTGCATCTCTCCACCATGCCCAAGTCAGATTGATAGTCATCAACAGTGACTCCAGACGCGACACATTTTGTGATCTTTTCTATTAATGAAATAGAGATAGTAATTGGGAGGTGATAAACTTCTGACCAGATGGTATTCCCGTCATTACTGATCCTGGAAAATTTCCAGAATTATTTAACAAGAGTTGGAAAAACAGGACCGTTTAGCAAGTAGTTGTAACCATGCCAAGATTGGATTTGCATGCTCTTTACAATTTCCAGACCATCATTTTGGAGTCGAGCTAAGTTTGGTCATTTTTCAGAGATGATTTCTAGAGTTTCTACATTTCCTCTAAAAGTTGGGGCAGCCATTGTTTTAGCACACAGGAGGTTTTAAATGGATATCAGTTTAGATTAAGAATGGAATAAAGGTTGGAGGATCGGTTCCTAGTATTTATAGAGGAATGGGATTAAGAACTCAATCGTTTGCATTAATTATGTTCTAGGTAGGTTGTGAGTGCCTAAGGTATACTGCGGGACATAAATAATTGAAAAAGGCAGGGAGCAGTTAATCTCTTTAATGAGTGAATATCAACCGATCAGAAATTAGTAACTACCCTTCACTTAGTGGCTAAAATAATTGTCACATATTAATGACATAGAAGGGAAAGACACGAAACTACTACCCTACTGTATAAGAAACATTAAATGAGGATAATCATGGTTTGATCATTTCCAAGAAATTTACTGCTCATTATGCACTCTTAAATAGATATAATGATTTAAGATATAACCAAGGTTGCACGCATTAATCATTGTCTAATTAAGTGACACGTTCACATCTTTAGAGACTGGAAGTCCATAGGGTTCCCATTTGATAATAGATACTTTTAATCGTAATTATTTAAATATTTTAAGGAGTTTTTAGAAGAGATAAATCATTTACTCCAAGGGAGACATTTCATTAATTGTTAGAGAGTACAAAGACAATGTGACACGTAATAAGATGATCAATTAAGCTATTAATCAGACAAAAGTAAAACAACAAGAACACAAGACATGATTAACTCATCAGAACAGGCCATGTTCTCCTAATCACAAAAGACTTCACATTTAGTCTTCAACAAGCAATATTCTGGAAAGTTTTCAGAACCATCCTCTTCTATTTTCTCTTTGATTAAATTCACTATTCCATCTCTGAAGAAAATCTAAGACAAAACTCTTGCATAAGGAATGTAAGACTTTGTGCAATTTCTGGACTCAGAGATGGATTTCTAGAGACAATTGAAGATTGTGTATGGAAGGTTTATCTGAATATCCCTCATCAGAAAATAAATAAATTCATGGTTATGATATCGTAGTTCGTTATGGTTTTCTTCTCTGGGAAGAAAATTGGACAGCACAAGCTTGTACCAGGCTTTGGGAATGGGTAGAAGATTTTCAGGATTGGAAGGTTTATATTCTGATGACAGGTCATGAAGAAAGGAAAATTTATTGGCAGGAAAGAACTTATTTCTATCAAAATCAACAGTGATTCTGACGTTTTCATAACCATTTGCAAGAGTGATTGAGAAGGGAGTGATAGAGATGGGGACTTCAAACACATTAGAAGTGATACGACCACTTTCATAATCAAGGTATGCATGCTTCCAGAATCCTTAACTAGATTCACGTAAATGGGTTTTTCCAACATGGTGGAGTATCTCGTCCACTGTTGATCATAAAACACATCTACTAGGTTGCTAGCTATGTTACCCGTAAGAGGAGGAACATTAATTACAAATTGTTTTTCAGAAATAATTTCAAGCAGGTCTTCATTTCATAGAAAGGTTAGTGGAGGCATGATGGTAAATGGAGAACAGAATTTTGACACTGATGGTTATGTGGTAGAGAAATTTGAATGTGATATCTTTTGACAGGGAGAGGTATCTTATATACATCTAAATAGGTAAGATGAGTTGTGCTTAACCTAGGGCTGACGTAGATCAAGTACACATCACGTGACAAGAGTTTTGATTTAATGAGATGACGTGAACAGTCTTTATAAAGAGAGAGATATTATTTAGATTAAATAAGATCTTGGAAGTGTTAGCGAGGCAAAAACTGTCATAAGAATAGAGTTACTTATGTCATACGGAAGATCTTTAACATATTTTCAATAGGACTTATGTTCTTAGGGATATGTCATGGTTACTCAGGATATGCAATTATGACTGATGTTACATTGAATGCACACATTGTCCAGAGATTTGATCAAAAGATTTTTCTTGGAGGGAGAGAATATTTCAGATCATTAATATTTTTACTTATCAAACAGTTTTTAGTTTGGACTTATTTAATCATTCGTTGATAAGGAGAGTCATACCTTAGAGAATCTGAGATCTTCACCGTGATACTTCATCTGAGTGCTTTTCATTCTGACTCTGAGCTTCTGATCATCATCTTTCAGCTCCTGCTTCCTTCAGAGTGATCTGACGCTGTAATCTGTTGTTGAAGAATATCGATGTCCTCTGAACTCGGATTTCTAGTCTGAGAACTAGAATCAATCTTCTCTTCAGACGATCCTTTCCTTTTTCCTGTTCAAAAATATTCATCTGACTTCTGAGAGCAACCTTCAGAGATTATTTCATAACATATTCTGACTCTGTTTCTTCGAACATATGCAGAGCTTGTTTAGAAACGAGTATCATCAAACATGTGTGTAACACATGACATAGTTTGCATGACAATCTTGTTCTTGCAATGCTGATCTAACTTGTTTAGATTTAGTCCATCAAAGGATTTATAGCATATCTTCTTCTGAAAAAGAGTGTCAGCTGATTTCTTCATTCTGAACAACATCAGTGACTTAGATCCTTTTTTTTGCTTCGAGTAGATGACTTCTGTCTTTGCATCTAGCCGAGCATCTTCTGATTCCATAATTTATGTAACATGAGCTTTTGAGAGAAATATCAGATAACAATCTGACCAATTACAGTTCGTTCCACTGAGATAGAATCTCAAGTTATCAGAACTTAATCGTTAATGTTATGTCCACCAAGACTTAGAATTTGTTCTTAATCAAAGGGAATAACAACTCGTTCCAAGCTAAGTAACTTCTATTATTACTCCATTTTTGTTTCGCAAGTTGAGCCTAAAAACTCAAAAGAGGCCCTACTCGATGAACATTGGCTTTTGTCAATGCAAGAGGAATTAAATCAATTTAAAAGAAATGAGGTTTGGGACCTTTTCCCTCCTCCTCGAGACCATCGAATAATCAGCACCCGATGGGTGTTTAGGAACAAGCTCGACGAAAATGGAGTTATAACTAGAAATAAAGCGCGCTTAGTTGCGCAAGGGTATAACAAAGAGAAAGGTATAGACTATGAGGAAACTTATGCGCCTATTGCCTGATTCGAGGCTATACGCCTATTGCTTGCCTACGCATGTGCGAAAAACTTCAAATTATTTCAAATGGATGTAAAAAGTGCATTCCTTAAAGGTTACATTAATGAAGAGGTTTATGTTGCCCAACCTCCTGTATTTGAGTACCATGAGTATCCCGATCATGTTTACAAACTAAAACGTGCTTTGTACGGTCTCAAACAACCTCCTGTCTTAGCAAATTTCTACTTGATCAAGGTTACTCTAGAGGAAAGGGTGACACAACTCTTTTCATTAAACGTCAAGGAAAACACCAAATTTTGGTACAAGTATATGTAGATTATATTTGGTTCTACTAACACAAATATGGTCAAGGAGTTTTCTAAGTTAATGCAGGGAGAGTTCGAGATGAGCATGATGGGGGGGCTAAACTATTTCCTCGGATTGCAAATCAAGCAACTTGATAAAGGGACATTCGTGAGCCAGACTAAGTATTGTCTTGAGTTACTCAAGCGCTTCGACATGGCTAGCTCAAAGGCTATTGATACTCCTGTGCCTACATTCATCAACTTGAGTCGAGATGAGAATGGTAAGGATGTAGATGTCAAGAGATATAGAGATTAAGCTATATATGAGGGCATCTATCATCAAATCGTCAGAGGTAATATCGTTCCTTCTTAGACTACTACTCTTGATCAATTATGTGTGTAATCTATTGTTCCAAAATATGGATTGAATTGATGTTTACTTCATGATTAGATGTATTTTTTATCCATTTTTAAGTTTAGCATATGTGTGGCTTGGCATTTATTCCTACTTGATGCATAATATGCTCAAAATATGCATTTTTCCATGTTCTACTGGCTTGAGTCGACCAAAACAGGGCATGCGTCGAATCAAGAATTTCAATTTTATTAACAAATAGAGGTGGGTTATCGCAGGTCGACCTATGGTCGATGCATCATTTTAAAACTTTTGAAATTATAAAAATTCGTTCACTGTGTGTCGACGCATGGCCTGTTTAGGTCGACGCATCACTGACGAACTCTGAATCTCTTTTCCCCGGGAAGACGCGCACCGCTTCACATGTTAGTAAAATTGACCAATTAATTTTGTATGTTTCATTGTCCAACTACAAATCATTATACATTGCATCTATTGTCTCCTCATTCCTCTCCTCTCCTTTCAAAGTTCCAAAACCCTAAATACCCATTACTACTACCTCTTCAAAATCCACAAGTTCCACAATCAAAAAGGTGTTTTAAAAAGTTCTCTCTCAACATAGAACCAAGATTTCTTAGTCTATTCATCTTCATCATCAAGATTCGACACTGTTCATCATCATCTACAAATTCGGTATTGTTCATCTGTGTTCAAAGGAGTGTATTTCAATGGCTTCAATAAGGGCTGCCAGAAAAAGATCATCTAGAGCATCTACTTCAAGAGAAGGTACATAAAACATGCCGGTAAATGCTCTTTCCTTGTTGTCTGATAATCTAACTGCAACCTTCAACAAGGATTTCGAAACCGGTCTGTTGTTAAACAATTTGTTTACTATCCTTTGAGGGCTGAGGATTATCATTTGCCTGAAATTATTGAATTGCTGAATTTTCAACAATTTGATGAGTTCCTGGAATGTGACATCATGTACAATGAAGACTTGGTTAAGCTGTTCTACACAAGACTACAAGGTAAGTTTGAAGGCTCTACTTTTAAGTACATGATAGGTGGCAATATGTATACTGTTAACTCATCTGTCTGGAACAATTTGTTCCACATAAACCCACAAGGATCCACTCTCTCGAAGGTCACGGATTCTACACATGTTGATAATTATGAGTTTAAGGCTGCCTTGAACTCCATGCTACGAGATCCTTACTCTGAGAGCATTGTGAATAGCAATTTATTTCCTAAGACGGTTACAACAGGACTGTTGAAGGCCGTTTATAGGATTCTTCAATGGATTGTTGCTCATATTCTACGACCCAAGAAAGGAGGCTACTCAAGGGTTGATCAAGCTGAAGTTCATTTGATTTATCTGTTGAAAAACAAAAAGCATATTGATTGGCCGCATTACATCACAAGTCAGATGTTTGCACTCCGCGACTTCACTCGAGGTACGACATTATGTTATGCTTCGTTCATTCAGTGTATTTTGAACAAAGCTGAGGTGGTGGTCCAAGGCATCCCATACATGACATTAACAACTAATCAAGAGTTCACTCAGAAGACTCTTACCATGATGGGGTATTTCTGGGACAGGCAAGACAAAGAATGCAAGTTTAAGCACAAAACCACATATCAAGATACTCTTTATGATATTGCAGATGAAGAAGAGGATGAAGAAGAGAATGCACAAGAAGGAGAAGCTGGTGATAATATGCAAACAAAGGTGCATAATTTCGAAGATGATAATGTTGAATGGATGGGCTACTCTCCCCCTCAAGATCCAAATGTTAATCAGGGATGAGGTGAGTGACAGCACACCAGATGGACCTCACTCGGTTCATCTTATAACCCTCCAAACCATGAATGGCAACAACATGAAGAGTATGAGTGGCACCAGCCTGAGTACTCTATTCCTACTCCCACACAGCAACCTCAACAGAACAACGAGGAAGTCTTGGAAATGTTACGCTTCATACAGCTTCAACAATAGAGTTTTATGACCACACAGGAGGAGAGGTACACGGCTCTATCAAACCAGTTCGAAGTGCAAAATAAAAACTTCAACCGGTTTGTTACCGCGGTCATGACCAAATTTGACACTTTGGATACTTCTGTTGAAAGTCAGACTCGCTGTTTAACAAATGGTCTCAACACTCTTAACCGGACTGTGATTGAACTTAATGAGCGGTTGGAAGAGCAACCACTTCCTCCACCTCCAGACCAGTATTTCAGAGGAAGGGGTCACCACTTTAGGGGGAGGAGACCATGAGGAATAGGATCTTAGTTTACTGCATTTCATATCTACTTTTATGTTCGTATGACTTTTATATGCTGAAATTTGCTTATGTATTTGGTATGACATTGGAATTTGTTGACATTTGCTCTTTTATGGAATGTATTTTGGGTCTCTATCTATGCATTGTTGTGCCTTATTTATCCATTTTATATTTACATTAGCATCATTATGTGTGAATGTATGTTGATGTATCTTGTTTGCAAGTTATTGAGTGAATTCATAAGTATATGATATGTTATCCTTTGACCATGGCTTTTTCTCTTTTTGATGTCAAAGGGGGAGAAAGGTATCTACAAGCAGCAAAGTTGAATCTTAGAGGACTACGCAAAGTTAGGGGGAGGATGAGATTCAAATTACAAGACAAGCTAAAGAAGTTTTGCCATCATCAAAAAGGGGGAGTATGTGAGGGCAAGGTGTCTTTCACCTGATCTTCATTTTAATGATGTCAAAACATGTACTAGCGCTTAGTTTGTAATTTGGACGGTATCATCTCATCATTGTCGACATTCTTATTTCGTAATGTATAAAACAATAAATAATCATGTGTCCAAACATATAGGAAGAGTCTTGCATATTCCTTACATGTGTGTGATCATGGTATTAGTATTAGGCATGCATAAACTATGCCTAAGTAGAAGAAATCGTGTGGAAAAATAAATTTTTAGGAGTTTTTGAAGCTTGAGTCGACCTAAACTGAGGTCTGGTTGACTCATGAAATGTTGAAAATTTGTGAATTTTGCTCGGGTTAGCGCACGCTGACCCTGCGGTCGACGCATGCTGTTGTCATTTCTCATTCTGCATTTTCTTCAGCCATGCGTCGACGCATGACCTCTGTAGCGGTCGACGCATGGTCTTCCAACATGTGCAAATTTGTCCACGGGTCAGCGCAGAATGAGCCTCATTAATCTATGGTCGACCGTTCGCTGTATATAACAAATTTTTCTGATTTTTTTCTAAGTTCAAAATGCTGTTATGATTTGTAGTTGGTCCTAGCATCATATAAATACTTGGTTCCTCATTTTTTACATAACAACAAGAAAAAGTGAAAGATATACATTAAAACTTTTCTCTCATCACCTTCATCTTCATTCTTGCAATTTTCTCAATAATTACACATAATCATTTTTGTTGGTTCTTTGCATCATGAAGTGATAACGTCCAAACATCGAATTGTATCTTGGTTTGGGGTGAGCGTTTCAGTGGGTTTTTTCTTGAATAAAACCTCTAGGGTTTTGTCCTCCAAGATCAATTGGATTTAGGGGTTTTTGGTTCAGATCTTGTGTGCATTGAATTCAACCAAGCGAAGGTGATCGAAGAACGGTTGGTTTTGTAGATTTAGTAGCGTTAACCGTAGGATTGTGGAACAAGGTTTGGGGATCAAATTGTGTGTGGATCGGAATCAGTCGAGTGAAGGTGATTGAAGACCGGTGTGTTCTCTCAATCTAGTAACGGTAAACGGAGGTTCATCCAACAAGTTCGAGGCACCTGATTTGACTCGAATCAAGGGAAGAGAAGACATAGTATCAGCATCAACGGAGTTTCTTGAGTGTGTGATAGCTAAGTTTTCTCTTATAAAAACAATTTGCAAACAAGATTATAGATATCTCAATTCTAGATTTAGAATTAGGGGCAGACGTACCCGTAGCGAGGACAAAAGGGGAACTGCCTAAACAAACTTGGTGTCGTTTCTCTTTCCTTATCTCATTTAATTTTCGAACTGTTTACGCTTGTGATTCAATTTGGATTGTTCAATTGATCGGTAAAAATTCTGGTATAGTTTAGTGCAGAAAAATTAATTTGAAAACCATTGCACAATCATTTTGGATTGTGCTTAGGGAAAATTTTGCATCAACTATCATAGAAGGTTTAGCTTGGAGTTTTATTCACTCCAAGTGCTCGATAAGTTGAACGCTTACAAGGTGTTTGATATATTGTAAAGTTTGGTTTAATTTTTGACTGCTCATTGGAGATTGCACCATATTGAGTGTTGTTGGAAAATTGATTAATTGTTAAGTTGCGATTCAATTTTTTCTCTTCGAGCCTTTCGTTCCATTAGGCTTACGTATATCCGATTCTTCTAGTAACTCGGTTCGTGTAGACAAATTATCCTCGGCCGCTTCCGCAAAATATTTTTAAAAACAAATTTTAGCGCCGACTCGCATTTAAAAAGAAGTGATCTATTCAACCCCCTTCTAGATCAATTGTTGTCGTCTAACACAGTATCCTTGTGTCAAGCTGTAAGGTACAAAGTTCTACTCTATAGTTTCCTTTCCTTCCTAATATTTAATGATAATCAGAATTTAGAAGAGAAGAGCAGTTTTTTCGGTTAGAAGAGAAGAGCAAAATTTTTTTCGGTTGCTTCTTATCACTTACCGTAACGGATTTTTTTCTACCAAGTAATGATATCAATTATCTACTTCAAGAGCCACCTCGAATCAAATGCATGTTTACTCGCAAGAAAATTTTGCTTTCTTCAAAACTCCAGAAAGATTACAAAGAGGAAGCAATCGAAAAAAAAAATTTTAATTTTTTGAAAAACAAATTAATTTTTTCGAATAAAAAAATAAATTTTTTGAAAAAAAAAATCAAATTTTTTTGAAAAAAAAAATAAATTTTTTGATTTTTTTTTAATTTTAAAAAAATAATTAATAACCGATTTAAAACCGGTTATATAACCATAACCAAATTTATAACCGGTTTTATAATCAGTTTTGATTGAAATGTGGTTATGGTTATAAATCCAAACCATTTAACTAGTTTAAAACTGGTTATGGTTTGGTTTCTAAAAATAACCAACCATGCATACCCGTAATTTTAGTGATGCAATAGAAAAAATGGATGGTCAAGATTTAAGATACACAACTATCAAATATTTCAGAATGACATAATATATGTTTGGTTCTGCGGGAACAAGATATTAATTCAGATATAATTAAGTTTGATAGAATTTATTTTGATTAAAAGTAGGTTAAATGTGAATTGATTTATATTTGGATACATTAGTATAAGAGTGATTCTCAGTCTTTGATGTAGTTTGGATGATTCGAATCAAACTTGATTTTAGATATATAATTACTAAAATGAGTTTTAACATTCATGTAAAGATAAATTTTTTTTTAAAACTATATAAGTTTAAAATTTATTTATCTATTTAAATTACTTTTATTATTAAATTTATTAATATATAGAATAATTAAATATATGGATATTTAAAATTAAATTTCATTTTTATGCACTACTACAGAAAACATATACAACAACGGTTGGAAGAGGGATAACATCACGCGTGACCTGCCGTTGTTACGTAGGATGTGGTTGTATATGCACAACTTACAATCACGGTTTTACGACCGTTGTAGAAAACCTAAAAGCGCGCTATATATGATCACAGTTGCTATAACTAATCGTGGTGGTATATACATTAAGGCAAATAACATTTCATAATGGTTATTATAAATAATCGTTGTTGAAAGTACCCAGAGTTTATTATATAATATGTAGATTGCTTGTTTTTCATTAAACCTCACAACAACACACAACCATTCAAATTGATGAAGAAATATATAATCTGAAAATTAAACTATTCTTGAAAGCCAACTTAAACATGTTAAATGTAATTCATAGTGTCGAAGTCGAAGCATTAATAGCTTAGTGTCGTGTCGAATTGTTTAGGTTGCTTCGACATAATCGTGTTAGATTTGATTTGATTGGATTTAGATTTGTTTAGATTAGATTTGATATTTTGGGCTTTTAGAGTTTTGGGCCTTTGCAAATCTATATCTATATAAAGGGAGTATCCCTTGTATTGTAAGTATTGTATTGTATTCACAGTTGAAGATTTTAGCAGTGAAAGTGCAATATATTCAGAAATCCCACAATTCGTGGGTAGAACACTTCTTCTCCAAATATTTCTCTTCTCTCTCTTTTCTTTCTTGCTGTTAGTTTGTTCTTCTTCTTTCTTTGTTCTTCATTGCTATTGTAGTGGGTTTGTGTACAATCTTGAGATCAATATTGAAGTGGAATTCCCATAGGGTGTGGTGAATTTCCAACATCTGGTATCTAGAGCTCCGGCTGCGATTCAAGGAGGAAAATCGTGATGGCTATGAATCATTCAAATGGGCACTTTTCGGCGACCCTACCAATTATAAAGAAAGATAATTATGAGAATTGGTGCAAGCAGATCAAGGTGGTTTTCTGTTATCAAGATCTTTGGGATCTTGTGAAGGAAGGAGTAACACCGCTTGAGGAGAAAGCGACAGATCAAGAAAACGCTGCACACAAAGAATTGAAGAAGAAAGATTATAAAGCGCTGTTTATAATCCATCAATGTGTTGATCCAGATAACTTTGAAAAGGTTAGCGATGCAGAATCAGCGGAGGAATCATGGGAGATTCTTGAAAAGTCGTTTGGAGGCGCAGAGAAGGTGAAAGAGGTGAGGTTACAAACTCACAAGAGAACCTATGAGTTGCTTCAGATGGAAGACAACGAAAGTATTACAGATTTATTCACCAGAGTTACAAAGCTGGTGAATCAAATCAAAGTATGTGGAGAGGTCTTGACATCAAGATCAGTTGTTTCAAAGATCTTGAGGTCATTGGCTCCAAAATTCGACCACGTGGTAGTAGCCATAGAAGAGTCGAAAGACTTGTCAGCATTGACGAAGGAAGAGCTTCAAGGGACGCTTGAGTCTCATGAACAAAGGATGGCTGAAAGAGCTGCAGCAAAGTCGAAAAGTGATATGGCTTTGCAGGCACAGTCAGAAAAGGAAAGGAAAGGTAAAGGAAGCTGGAATGGCAACAAAGGAGGAAACCAGTCGAATCAGAAGAAACCTTGGAACCAAGGCAACCAAAGAGGTGGTGCTGCAGGTAGAAGAAAAGGTGGTGATCAAAAATCTGACAAAAGTCACATTCAATGTTTCAATTGTCAGAAGTATGGCCATTATGTTAGTAACTGTCCAGAAAAGAAGAAAAATCAAGAAACTGATGCAAATCTGGTGAAGCATGAAGAAGAAGAGACGTTGTTGATGGTGACCACAAAAGATGAAGAAAGATTCTAAGATCAGTGGTACTTGGACTCAGGATGCTCATCACACATGACTGGAAGGAAAGATTGGTTTGTCAACATGAAGCCCTCGTCGAAGAACACGGTGAAGTTTGCAAATGACAACACTCTAGCAGCTGAAGGTGTTGGTGATGTTCTGATTATGAGGAAAGATGGAAAAAGGTCAACAATTTCCAATGTGTTGTACATTCCAGGTATGAAGAGTAATTTGCTCAGTATAGGGCAGCTAGTCGAAAAGAACTACAAGGTAGTTGTTGAAGACAAGATGATGAGAGTTCTCGACGCTGATGGTAGGTTGATCTTGAAAGCTCCAATGTCTCAGAATAGGACCTTCAAGATTAAACTCAAGGTGATGAAGCACAAGAGTCTAGCAACGGCTGCTAGCAGAGATGAGTGGTTATGGCATTTTCGACTAGGCCATCTCAACTTCAATGACATCAGAGAACTGAAGAGAAGAAATATGGTTTCAGGATTACCAGAAATCGACATTCCAAGTGAAGTCTGTGAAGAGTGTCTTCAGTCAAAACAACACAAGAATAGCTTCAGCAAGGATGCAGGAAGGAAGTCGAAGGCAATTCTTGAAGTCATATACTCTGATGTATGTGGTCCAATCCAGGTGGATTCTATTGGTGGCAACAGATATTTTGTCTCGTCTATAGATGATTTCAGTCGAAAGTTGTGGACTTACCTCATCAAGAAGAAAAGTGATGTGATTGAGGTATTTTCTAGATTCAAATCCATGGTCGAAAGACAGAGTGGTCGAAAGTTGAAGATTCTGCGGATAGATGGTGGTGGAGAGTATGTGTCGAAAAAGTTCGATGCATTATGTGAAAAAGAAGGGATTATGCATGAGGTGGTGCCAACCTATACACCACAGCAAAATGGAGTTGCAGAACGAAAGAACAGAACCATCATGAATATAGTGAGAAGTGTGTTGAATGGAAAACATCTACCCAAAGAATTATGGGGAGAAGCAGTTTTGACAGCAACATATATTTTGAACAGATGTCCGACGAAGAAGCTTGAAGGAATCACACCAGAGGAATGTTAGTCTGGTGTCAAGCCTAACCTCAGCCACTTGAAGGTGTTTGGATCTATAGCACATAGACATGTGCCAGATCAGTTGAGAAGGAAACTTGATGACAAGTCGAATCAGATGATCTTGATAGGATATCATTCGACTGAAGGTTACAAGCTGTTCGACACAGTGAATAAGCAGGTAGTGATCAGTAGGGACGTGATCATAGATGAGCTTAAAGAATGGGATTGAACTGAGAATGCCAAGAAGGATTCAGTGAGAATCTCTTGTGAAGAACCAGCCACTGAAGTCGAAAGAGAAGTTCGACAGGAACCAGTTGCAGATGAAGCAGGTTCAAGCAGACCTCGAAGAACAAGACACATACCTGCAAGGTTGCAAGAATGTGTAATTACATCAGATGATGTGGTCGATGAAGAGGGTGAGCTGGTACATTATGCTTTCTACGCAGATGTAAAACCAGTCAATGCAGCTGAGGCATTGAAAGATTCGAAGTGGGTGAAAGCAATGAATGAAGAGTTAGAGTCCATCGAAGTCAACAACACCTGGTCACTTATCAAATTGCCTCAAGGCAAGAAGGCAATTGATGTTAAGTGGGTTTACAAAGTGAAAGTGAATCCCATAGGAGAAGTAACTCGACACAAGGCGAGACTTGTGCTGAAAGGATTTCTAAATCGACTTCGATGAATTTTTCGCACCTATTGCTAGAATCGAAACAATCAGGTTAGTTGTTGGTCTAGCAAATATGAACAATTAGCACACATGTAAGGTGGACGTGAAGTGTGCGTTCCTTAATGGCCCCCTAGATGAAGAAGTTTATGTCGCATAACCAGCTGGGTATGTGAAACGAGGCAAAGAAGGAAAAGTGTACAGGCTGCATAAAGCCCTGTATGGACTTAAGCAAGCTCCAAGAGCTTGGAATAAGAAAATCGACAGCTTCTTAAGGGAGAAGGAATTTGTGAAGTGTATGACTGAGCATGGAGTGTATGTAAGGAGAAGCAACAATGAATTGCTTATACTATGCCTCTATGTCGATGATTTGTTGATAACAGGGAGTTGCAAGAAGGAGATCGAAGATTTCAAACATGACCTAAGTGAGGAGTTTGAAATGTCAGACTTGGGAAATCTCACATATTTCCTTGGCATCGAATTCTACAAGACTAGTAGAGGTTTGATGATGCACCAAAGAAGATATACAGGCGAAATACTCAAGAGATTTGAGATGCAAGATTGCAACCCAACTTCGACTCCAACTGAGACCAGATTGCAACTGTCGAAGGATCCAGACGAAGATGATGTCGACCCAACCCAATATAGAAGACTTATTGGGTCACTTAGATACCTTTGTCACACAAGACCTGACTTAGCATACAGTGTAGGTATGGTAAGTAGATTCATGCAGAAGCCAAAGGTATCACACCTAAAAGCGACGAAGAGGATACTGAGGTATCTGAAGGGGACTCTCGACTATGGCATTTTGTTTCCTGCAGCTGATGAAGGGAAACAATGCAAGTTAGTGGGATACACCGACTATAGTTGGTGTAGTGATGCTGAGGATAGAAAATCCACAGCTGGATACGTGTTTGTGTTAGGTGGTGCACCAGTTGCTTGGAGTTCGAGAAAGGAGCCAATAGTGGCATTGTCATCATGCGAAGCAGAATATATAGCTATTTCTCTTTGTTCATGTCAAGCAACCTGGATGGTGAACTTGGTCGAAGAGATTACAGGGAAGAATCATGGAGCAATTACCATGAAGATCGACAGCATATCAGTTATCAACTTGGCAAAGAATCCAATAGTACACGGTCGAAGCAAGCACATCGAAATGAGGTTCTATTATCTTCGAGAGCAGGTAGCAGAAGGGAAAATGAATTTGGAACACTACAGAACTGAGAATCAGATTGCAGATATCATGACAAAGGGAGTGCAGGTCGAAGCCTTCAGAAGAATAAGAGCCATGATGAATGTAGATAGTTTAGGACCAATGAATTAGGTGGTGTATTAAATGTAATTCATAGTGTCAAAGTCGAAGCATTCATAGCTTAGCGTCGTGTCGAATTGTTTAGGTTGCTTCGACAAAATCGTGTTAGAATTTGATTTGATTGGATTTAGATTTGTTTAGATTAGATTTGATATTTTCGGCGTTTAGAGTTTTGGGCCTTTGCAAATCTATATCTATATAGAGGGAGTATCCCTTGTATTGTAAGTATTGTATTGTATTCACAATTGCAGATTTTAGCAGTGAAAGTACAATATATTCAGAAATCCCACAGTTCGTGGGTAGAACACTTTTTCTCCAAATATTTCTCTTCTTTCTCTTTTCTTTCTTGCTGTTAGTTTGTTCTTCTTCTTTCTTTGTTCTTCATTGCTATTGAAGTGGGTTTGTGTAAAATCTTGAGATCAAGATTGAAGTGGAATTCCCATAAGGTGTGGTGAATTTCCAACAAAACAAGCCAGTGTTTTCTGAATTGCATCTATCTCATCGTTCATTTCGCACTGTTTAACATATAGAATGTAGTTCAGTGGTCTAAGTCCTTCATGACATCAATTCCTTCTATTCTAGTTTAATTTGAATAATATCAATAAATTGTTGTTATTCAAATTAAACTATAAGAGAAGATATGGATGTGTTAAAGAAATCAGATCATTGACCCACATTTTATATGTTAAATAGCGTGAGATGAATGATGAGACATATGCAATTGGAAAACATTGATTGATATAAGTTGGTTTTCAAATACAACTTAATTTTCAAATTATAAGTTTCTATGTCAATTTAAATGAAATGTGTTTTCAGTGAAGGGTTAGTGAAACAAACAATCTACATAGCATATAATAAACTCAACTTCATACAACAGCATACAACAACACAAGATATTATGTAATGTTTTAAGAATTTAAAGAACAAAACATTGCTAAGTCACAAGAAGCATTTTTCTTGTGACTTAGCAAGGTTTTTTTTTCTTTTTCTTAAAACATTAATCAACAACAACAACATTTATCAACAACACAACAACATACAACAAAATAAGGTTCAAGAACAACAATATTTATCCTACAAAAATAACAACAACATACAAAAACACAAAATATTATGTAATGTTTAAAGAACACCTTTTTTTTAAACTAATCGTGGATCTGGAACAAATTATGATTTTCATCTAGTTAATGAAGCTATGAAGAAGAAGTACAAGGTGAATGAAGTTAACACAATAGCTTCATACTTCTTGTATTTTTCTTCATAGCTACACAAACCATATGTATCATAGCCAAAGTATACGCTTTGTTAAGGTGGTGAAGACGAATCTGAAAAAATTAGAACATTCACCAAATAAAAAAATAAGAACCTATTTTTAACAAGAAATGTAAACGAAATTGAAGCATAAGTTTAATGAACGAACCTGAAATATGATTAAAGAGTATCATAGCGATTGATGAAGACGAATCTGAAGGTTTAAGAAAGTTTAAAGAGTGACATGGATGTTAGGGTTATGTTATGAGAGAGAAGACTTAAATATGTTAGGGTTTTCATTTGAGTGAAACGATTGATATGTATTGAACGATAGATACTTTCGCTTATATAGTAAAAAATATCACATTTCATCAAGATTAGAAAGAAAAACGGTGATATAATATATCACTTTTCATCACTGTTAGAAAAAAAAACTGTGATATAATTTTAAACTTTTACAACGGCTCTTTAGTAAAATCGTTGTTAAATAACTTTCAAATAATTTATTTATTTATGAACCCAATTGTGAGAGAGTTATTAATTATTGTTATTGTTATTTTTCATTACTGTTGCGATTGTTATTTTTATTTTTGTTGGCTTGTACTATTTTTTTTGTAAAACAATAATAGTGTATAAATGAAAGAGTATATATAATAATAATAAATAATTTCATTAAGAGGGCCGAGAGGGCAAAGTACATAAATTATTTTATTACATAATTTTGTCAATGTCGAAACAATATCCCCTAGCTACAAAGGGATCTTTATAATCTATGACTGTCTCCTCACTACCCTCGTCAGAATCATAGTAACAAATCTTTCTGGGCACATTTTTCTTCTTTAGCTTATTCTTCTTCTTGGTCTTCATAACCCTAAGTGTATCCCTGACAACAGTCGATCCAGATGGTTGAACCTCCTCAGTTGACTGCTGATCATGGTGTTGTACTGCAGTGACTTCAATTGAGATATTTATGTTAGCATTTTCAGAAGGAGAACTCATGTTGATATATGTAGTTAAGAAGAATAGTTTTGAAGAAGTGGAAATTCATTATATGAAATTGTGCCTTTATAGAAGAGGTTGAAGATGAAAGATTTGATGATTTAATGTTTGCAATGATGACTTTCAATGATTGATATTCTTGAATGACATTGTGACCGTCTTGAGAAATGAAGAAAATTTTCAATCATCATTGTAGTTGGGAAGAGTGTTTCTCTCTTTATGGAAGAGCAAAGGTTGTACAGATAATATTACAACGGTTGCATATTAAATTCGTGATTAAATAATCTTTAATTTTTTATTTATTCATGAATTTAAGTGACACACGCTTTTTATAATAGGAAAAATGGAAAAAATATAGTTGTCAAGATTCAAACCTTGTACCACTCACTATATCACCACGATTGTATATATCAACCGTGATAAAATGAATTTCAAAAAAATAAATAAGAATTAGGCGCATCCAATTTCATATAGTACAACGGTGAAAGACATGATCGTGGTAATATTATGTTACCGCATGTGTATTTTGTAGTAGTGATGTTATATGTTTTATTAAATTTAATCTCCATTATTAAAATTAATAAAAAATTTTAAAAAAATTATTATTAGAAATATTGCATATCATGATACAAGATACTTAATTGCTAATTAAAAAATATATTATTGTTTTCCATTTAAAAAAAATTGTCAATAACTTTAAAAAAATATATGTATTATTATGTTAAAATATAACTTGAAAAAATAAAAAAACAAACATTTTCAATTTATCACTTAAGTTTATGGGCCATATAGGAAAACAATTTCATTTATAACCATTGCAAGCTAGGTTAACTTTAACATTTATTCAAGTTCTGAAACGGTCCATTTTCTTCAATCAATAACACAGGAGTATGTATCAGGTACACTAATTTCCCAGATTCAAGTATTGTGTGTTCGTTTGGACTTTGGATTTCTTGGATTGGTTGCTAATCTGGTAGGTTCAAAGGGTTTGGTTTAAAGTCCTAGCCTTAGGGTTAGGGACCTTCCTCCCTTTGGGTCTACATTGAACAGTGCGGCATCAATCCGTGGCATCTTCGTCCACTTTTTCGTTTGTTGAATCTTGGGGTGTTCTATACTTTGAATCTCGAGGCTGGGTTTGGAGTTGTCTGAGTGGTTACGGATACAGGCAAAGTTTTTTATTGGATTTGTGGGGCAGCGAAGAGGAGTTAAGGATGGGTTTCGATAGTGGTTGGGAACAAATCAGGAAAGGGAAGATGAACAAGGTGGTCGTTGCAAAGAGGTCTGTATGGAGAGCTCATGGAAGCAAAATGACTGATTTTGATGCTAATAGTACATCTTCTTTTTTCTTCACTGAATTTCCAAATTCCTTTGAGGCCAAAGAGATGTTTAATGTGTTCAAGGAGTTCGGATTAGTCATTGAAGTTTTCATTCCTTCCAGACTTGATAAAAGAGGGAAGAGATTCGATTTTGTTCGCTTCAAAAAAGTGTTTGACGAACATCTTTTTGCCATTGAACTGGACAAGATTGTGCTTAATGGCAGGAAGATATTCGTTAACAAACCGCGGTTCCAAAGAATGGATAGGGATAAGGCTATGGAATATTCGAAAACAAGGCCGGAGTCTAAACTTGGGAATGATAATCATGAGAAAGTGTCCTTACAGAAATCAAATTCTTGGAATGGTAAACGTTCATTTGTAGAGATCACTAAAAGGAATATGAAACAAAAGGCGAAGGAGAGGATGTACATGGATGATAAACCAAATTTTGCTCATCTCAAGTTTGATGTTACAGATGAGGAGGTAGAACGGTTTCAACAAGCTTTTGTAGGTTCAGTGGAGATCCCAGGTCAATCATATGAGGTACAGGAGGCTCTGCATATAGAGGGATATTTCAAAATCAAAGCTACCCCTATGGGGGCGAATCTGGTGCTTTTAGAAGAGGAGGTTACTGGTGATATTAAGAAGATGATTGAGGAAGATAATGAATGGGTGAAGAAATGGTTTTCTGAAATTCATCCTTGGAGTCCGTTAGATGTGGATAGTGAGAGGATGTCGTGGATCAAAATTTTTGGATTACCTTGTCATGTATGGGGAGACAAGTTTTTCAAATATTTAGCTGGAACTATTGGTGTTTTTGTTAAAGCGGATGTTGAAACCCAAAGGCACGAAAAATTTGATGTGGCCAGGATTCTTATAAGAACAAAGTTTGCAATGAACTTAAATGAAGTTGTTAATATAGAGGTTCATGGGCAGATTTTTCGTATCAAGTTGGTTGAAGAAGCTCCTTCTTTTTGCCCAAAGAAGAACAGTAGATCCTTCAGTGATAGCTGTGACGATAGTTCAGAAGTTAATTCATCTGGTAGTGAAGTGGAAGAGTCATTGCAAGTACCATTTGAGCCAACGGTCATTATCCCTGAGTCAAATGTGGGGACGAATGAAGTTGGTGAGAAGATGGCCGATATTGACCAGTCGGAGGAGAATAATAACAAAGTAGAGTCTAGGTATATGGGCTGCTGCATTGTATCGTCTGATATACGTTCAGTGAAAAGAGTGGGTGTTCAGAAAAAGCAAGATCTTGTAGGGCCCTCGCATGAAGTGAATCTATCAAATGATGGCTGTCATATTGATAAAGAAGTATTTTTTATTGATGAAAGGACTGAACTGCTGACAAGTGGCATGAGGCAGACCTATAAAGATAATAGAAGAAGTGGTCCTTGAAAGGTTGATGGAAAAGACAAGGAAGGGGTCGGTGGGATAACCAACGATAACGACTGTGAGGAATTAGATTACAACTTCAATGAGGCTAAAGGAGGTCTGAAGACTACCACGTCGTTGGAACACAAAAACTTGGTACGAAGGAAGAAGTCCTTGAGTGAAATTTATGGGAGCTTGAAGATTCCTTTTACACCATCATATTATGCATCTTTGCTACTTGCTGATAAAACGATGCCTAACACGATATCTCACATTAGTGAGTCTCAATCTCCGGAGATAAGTGATTCTATTTCAAGTTTTTCTGATGGGTCTATTAGGCAAAGCTCGGGATCTATTGGAGATACAGAGATATTGTATAGTAACTCTAGAATAAAGAAGAAGTTAGCTGGCCTTCTTAATCGTGTTTGGAAATCCATCAAAAGATTGGGCATAGAAGCTGATGAGGATGATGAGGCGTTTAAATCTATTATTCGAAATTTAGAAGAAGAAGAAAGAAATGTGAAGAAAAATAAGAAGGAGGCAGCTATTGATTCTTTATGAATATAGTTACCTATAATGTCAGAGGATGTAGGAGAGTGATCAAGAAACGAAAGATTAGGGATTTATTGAAGAATGGAGGGGCAGATATTGCATTTATTCAAGAGACAAAATGCGAAGTTATGTCTGATGTCATTGTTCACAAATTGTGGGGTAATGAGAATTGCCAATGGTCAGCGGCAAATTCTATTAGCATGTTAGGTGGGATTCTAATCATGTGGAAAAGTGGAGTTATTGATCCATTATGCAGCTTCAAAGGAGAGGGATTCCTGGGTCTCAAAGCGTTTTGGAAGAACAAAATATGCTACTTTCTAAACATTTATTCATCATGCAACAATAGAGAGAAAAGGCAGTTGTGGGGTAACATTTTAAACTTGAAAGCGAATCAGGAGGCAGGTGAGGGGGTCATTGGTGGCGACTTCAATTCTATCAAAAATTCTAATGAGAAGAAAGGAAGTGGGCAGTATAACAAGAAATTGATGTTGGAGTTTGAAGACTTCATTAATCTGACTGGGTGTATTGACTTAGCTACCTCTGGTAATCGATTCACCTGGTTCAGTCCTTCTGGGGAGTCTTGTAGCAGGATTGAACGCATTTTGATTTCAATTGGTTTATTGAATGGTTGGAATGAGGCGTACCAAAAAGTGGATAAACGGGACATCTCTGATCACAGACCGGTCTGGCTATCTATGAGAAATGTCAATGGGGGACCCAAACCATTTCGTTTTCTCCGGTGTTGGTTCCATCATCCACAGTCTATGAGATTCATTAAAAAGTGTGGGAGGGGCTCAATGTTTGTGGCAGCCGTACTTTTGTTTTGTCCACGAAATTGAAGGCTCTTAGGACAAAAATTAGAGGGTGGAACAAAAGCGTTTTTGGGTGGATAGACACTAGTATTGAGGAGAACAGGGAGATGCTAAATAATACAGAAGACATCTTGATAGACATTGACGAGTCGTCCATGAGAGAACATCCTCTTAAGATGAGAAAGAATGCTGAAGACGAGATGTGGAAACTATTGAGAATAAAGGAAAGCCTTCTGCATCAAAAAGCAGGAACAAAATGGATTGAAGATGGTGATCAGAATACTGCTTTTTTTCATTCGACAATCCGACATCGTAACCTGTTGAACTCGATTAATAAGGTGGAGAATGAGGACGGAATCATTGAAGATGTTGAAGGGGTAAAGAAGGTGATTGCAGACCATTTTGAAAAGATACTAACGTCAACTGGGAGACCTCTCACTTGATTAAAGTCAGATTTTTTTGCGAAAATTTCAGAACAGGATGGAATCATGTTGGAAGAAGTTTTTACAGATGCAGAGATCAAAGAAGCAGTTTTTCAATGCAATGGTGATAGAAGCCTAGGCCCCGATGGTTTCAATCTGGAATTTTTTCAAAAATGCTGGGACATTGTGGGATACGACTTTACAGGTTGTATTAAGGAATTTTTTGCTAAAGGAAAACTCCCAAAGATGCTTGCGTCTTCCTTTTTAGTTCTCATCCCCAAGAATTGCAATCCAAGTAGTCTTGATGATTACCGTCCAATTTGTTTAGTGGGGTGTGTGTATAAGGTGATAACTAAGTTATTGGCTGGTAGACTTAAGAGTGTTATGAACAAGTTAATATCCCCTTCACAAACAGCGTTCGTAGCAGGTAGGAACATTCCTGATGGTGTTCTTGCTTTGAATGAAATTGTAGATTATTCTAAAAGGAGCAATCATAAAAGTTTAATCTTTAAAGTGGATTTTGCGAAGGCTTACGACTGTACGGAATGGGAGTATATTCGTCAGGTTATGAAATGCATAGGGTTCGGGAGTAAGTTTATGCGATGGATAGAGGGGTCTGTGTTCAATAGCTTTATGTTGGTGCTTGTAAATGGTAGTCCTTCGCGTGATTTTCATGTTACTCGTGGGCTTAGGCAGGGGGATCCTTTATCACCATATCTTTTTGCTATGGCTGCTGAAGGATTGGTTGCAATGATTAAGAAAGCTGAGGAAGTTGGTTTATATCAAGGTCTCAAAATTAATCATAAGGACTCTATTAAATTGCTTCAATACGCTGATGACACGGTCCTTATCGGGGAAGCTACTTGGAGTAATCTCTGGGCTTTCAAAGTCATCTTGAGAGGATTTCAACTAGCGTCTGGACTTGAGATTAATTTTAACAAAAGTAGCATTATTGGCTATGGAGTAGAAGATTCTTTTTTGAAAGCTGGTGAAAGGTTCCTTGCGTGCAAATGGCAAAAGTGTCCGGTTAAATTTCTTGGTGTCCAAATTGGCGGGAATCACAGGCTGTTATCATTTTGGAAACCGGTGATTCTCAAGGTTCAAGCTAGATTGACATCTTGGAAAGGAAGATTTCTATCTATGGGGGGCAGAACTACGTTGATCAAATCAGTGCTAACAAACTTGCCTATTCACTACCTGTCATTTTATCGGATGCCGTCAAAAGTTACCAAAGTTATAACTTCACTGCAGCGGAAATTCCTTTGGAATGGTTCTACTATTAAGAATGGCATTGCTTGGATCTCTTGGAGGACGGTTTGTAACCTAAGGAGTTAGGGGGTTTGAACATTATGGACGTTCAATGTTTGAATGAGGCATTGCTCGCGAAATGGCTTTGGAAAATCTTGAGTTTGCAGGATTATATTTGGGGCGATATACTGCAGGCTAAATATAGTACTGTCTTGGAGAGGTTAGTGAGTGGAGAACTCAGTGCAGGTTATGGAATGTCTTCCTTATGGTGGCGGGACATGGTGCGCCTTGCAAATAATTTTGGTAATGACTCTTTCTTTTCTCATCTAGATGTAGATGTTGGTAATGGGGAAACAACTGCATTTTGGCAAGCTTCTTGGTGTGATAGCAGGTCGGTAGTTGTTTTATTTCCGGATCTTCATAATATAGCAGCGATGCCCAGAAGCTTGGTGATAGATAATGGTAGGTGGGCTGGAGATGTTTGGCTGTGGAATGTAGAATTTCGTCAGGATATTGAGGATCAACAATTATTACATCAGCCGGCTAGATTCAATCTTTTAATTCACAATAAAAGGCTTTGCAAGGAGAATAAGGATGTAATTTCTTGGAACCTTAAGTCAGGGACTGATGCGGTTTTTTCGGTGCATTCGGCGTATGAATTTTTGTATAATAGGAAGATTATTCCTCGTGATATGTCTGCAACGTTCATCACCAATCAAAACGGTGGTATTCGGTTGGCGGTTATTTCACGATCGGCTTCCTTCGCGTGATAACTTATGTCTTCGTGGGTTTATATCTTCTCCTCATGACACAGTTTGCCCCTTTTGTTTTCAAGCCACTGAAACGGTTTCTCATTTATTGTTTCATTGCCCTAAAGTTATCTTGTTGTGGAGGAGAATTCTTGGATGACTTGGTGTTGTGGTTTCCTTGGATGGATCAATGATGGAACACTTTAGAGGTTGGATATCTTCCTTAAATATTGAGGGGGTAACTGTAAAGAATGCAATAGGCTTATGGCTTATAGTTTGTTGGTATGTGTGGAAAGTCAGGAATGATATTCTATTTAATGATGCGTTTTGGATAGAAGCGGAAATAGTGCATAAGATCATGATTATAGCTTGGAGGTGGATTGGTAGAAAATACAATTTTACATGTAATTACTATGATTGGTTCAAATCGCCTATAGATTTTTTGTAATGGCGGTTGATCGGTTGGGTTTTGTAAATGGGTCGGATACCCCTATTGTATCCTTATTTTGAATATAGTTGCTTATTAAAAAAAAAATTTATAACCATTGCAAGTTGATAAAAGGGTAAAATAAAAATAAAAAACCACCAATGTCTTATTGTTGAAAGGACAAAATTAAAATATTAAATTGATTATTATACAATTGATTACATGAAGATCTAATCTATTATTTTTTATATAATCAAGTTTGATAAATTTAATCATTTTCAAAAATGAAAATGCAATTATGTGTAGTAGTACTTTCTGCCATGCTTTTGTGAGTTTTTTTTTACAGAATTTAACCCAACATCTACAATTAGACCTGGCACCTCAATTATGATGAAATTTCTTTGTTACGCTTTAAAAATTTTTGAAAATTATGAAACTTACAGTGACATATTGAAAATTTTGTGATATATATAAATTTTTTTAGAAATTCTGAAAAAAAAATTGAAATTTTTTTAAATTATTGAAAATTTTAAAATTTCCAGTATAGCAATGAAAATTTTGAAATTTCTAGTATTTAGCATATTTATTTCCAGAATCTTTTTTACTGAAAATTTCGAAATTTTCAGTAAAAAAAATTACATTTCTTGTTTCAAAATTTTTCATGGATAATTTTAAAATTATGAAAATTTAAAGGGGGTGCCATATATAATTTTGGGGTGGCACTCTGAGGCAGGCATGTGATATGAGAGTTAGTCAATTGGGTGATTAATGTTTGGATTTTGAAGGGTGTTCATGTAAATCTTATAATTTTTTCAAAATCAATTTATTTCAAGTTGGTAGATCTAGTTTATATAGATCTTTGTATTTGTCACATAATCTGAACATTTCTCTATAAATAAATTGGTGTTTAATTTTAAAGAAGAAAAAGAGAACACATTTGAAATCTAATGATAAAATAGTAAAATGGGTTTCCACAACCAATACTTTCCCATAAACAGAACTATATGATTAATTCATTTAAGTTTGTTAGTCTTAATTTTACTTCTTAAATTTTAAAACGGATTAATCCATGATTTTCAATTCCATTTTTTAATAATTTCTTTTATTTTAACTAATCAGTTAATACAAGTAAAATAGTAAAATTTATGGGCTTAAATAGTTATGGAAAATAAAATATATTAATATTTTCTTATTAAATATTAATTATGGTCATGTTAATTTAAAAAAAAAAATCAAGGATAAGAGTTAATGTTAAAAATAATATAAAAAAATAACATTGAATTTTAAAGTCATTAATGTAAAATATTTACTTTTTAAAGGTGAAAGTATAAATTAATAACTTGTTAATATTTTGTATACTAAGTTAAGAGTCAACTATTGTATTATAAAAAAATTTGTTACTGTAAATATTAAATGCTATCTTAAACTAATACAAGGTAAAATACATAATTAATGTAAAATACACTATTAAGTAAGCTAATACATTTTAAAATATGTCTATGAATTGACCTCATCACATGTTTGATATAGTGTACAAAATATTGACATGCTATAAACGAATACATATCATAAATTTTATTTTAAAATAATTAAAATCAAAACTAAAATTAAGAGAAAAATAATAATGATTAAGTAGTATTAAGAATGTATCTAATTAAAAAGAGAACATACAGATACATGGCCGTTTGCATACTAGTGTATAATAAGAACAATGATAAAGTTAAAAATAGGTGTTTGTTTATAAAAAAGCAATAAAAAGGATGTTTTAAAGTTGATTATTCTCTCAACTACACCATAATCGATGTGCCACACTACAATTTATAACTAGAGAAAGCAGTTTAACAATGTAACAATCATGCATGCTAATTTACATCCATTTATTGCTAAGAATCATTCAACTATTGAGAATAATACAAGCTAAATATTTAACTATCAAAAACATTCATAAACACATGAGTAGGTAGCTTGGACCAACATGATTCCATGAGTCATTCTTTTATATGATTAGATATGCCTTTTTTTTATTAGATTTTAAGATACACTATAACTCAAAACTTGTGAATTTTTAAAGAACGCAATGTTTATGATATAGATTGTTTTAACACACAAGTAACATTTCCTAAACAAAAACACACACACAAATAACATATTATATTGATGAGTCCAACAATGTAATCTTTCTTTTTAAATTTTCACTTTGTCTGTTATGTTATTGGTGGAGGTTCATTCAAACTAGTTAATGTTGTTTGATTGATATAACAATACCAATTTAGGTAAGTGTTTAATAGATTTAGAAATTAGTTAGCATCATTCATCAAACAAAAGATTAGTTAATACCATTTAACAATTATATTACCTCTCAACTGCATTGTCAAAATATAACAATTCATGTAAATACGAATTTTTATTACTTACAATGAACTTTAATACACTTCCTAGAAGTTCATCAACAATCTTGCATTTTAGAGACATATTATACTTATGTCCATAATCTTACTGAAACGACTAAGTTGGAGTTGGTGGTGGAGACGACCTATCATATGCAAAATGATGTTGTCCTACTGTCTCTGGTGAAGGCTGGTTGTGGTGAGGTTATGAAGGAGAAAGATCACTAGAAGGTCAAGTATGATCATGTCTCTTATGAAAGAAACCAATTCCAAGAAAATTTATCCGACTTCTAAAAAGACATGGAGACTTTTGGCGCCTTTTTGACATGACTTCTGTAATACCCCATATTATTTAAATACTCAATTGGAGATCAGATGAGTATTTATGTGCTCTATCTTTGATTAATTGAATTAATGGAATCCTCTAAGTGCTTTAAGTATTATCAATTGGAATCAATAGAGCAACTGATGAACTTTGAAGAGATCAATTGTTTTAATTCAAGAAAGGATTTTAAGGTAACTCTAATAATTGATCAATTGGTTTGAGATAACAAAATATCAATTGAAGATATTTTACCCTGTTGGAATTATAATATATAATATTGGTGTTATATATATATATATAAGAAAAAGAAAGAAAAAGATAGTAAAGAGGAAGAGAAGGAGAGAAACTGAAGAAGAGAAGAAGAAGGGAAAAGAGAAAAGAAGTTCATGGATCATCATCATCTTCTTCAAACTCCTCTTCGATTATCAGGTGGGTTCTAGATAGAGACTTTAGTGTAGAAATTCTAGAGTTCTAGAGTTAGGTTATATTTTTAGAAAATGAGTATTTTTGCAAAATCAAAGAATCTAACGGTTGAATTGTGTTATAAATTGAGTGGTATGATCGATATATGTGTGGAATCATCTGTTGATAATTGTTTTGATGTCCCAACATGCTTTGGTATGAGTTGGAATGGTTTAGAGTGAAGAAAAACATGATTTTTAGGCTCTGTTACGACAGTAATCGATTACCCTATTTGAGTAACCGATTACCTTTGTAAAAATGACGTTTCTGGGCTAATTTTGAGCGAGTAACCGATTACTCAAAGTGAGTAATCGATTACCACTGCTATTGGCAGAAAAATGAAAATTGAAACGGGCGTATCTTTTGAACTGTAAGTCCGTTTTGGTCCCCGTTCGAAGCGTTGGGAAGCTAATTTTATTCTCTATATGATAGTGAGGTAGAAGCATGATTATATGCTATGGATTGATAAGAAAAATATAGAAATGCAATGTATGTAGTTTTGTTTCCACCAAAACTCAATAGTCGGGAATCCGATTGATACGAGTTCAAAGCCTTTGGAAAGATGATCCAATAAGGCAGTGAATGGTAGTATGAGACCATGAGTTAACCAAGGATGCTTAGTACGAGTTAGTAGTGGCTTGTATGTCTTAAAATGTGTGTGAAATACTATGTGTAATGTGATTATGTTGTGCTATTATATGTGTTTACTTGTAATATTTGTGATTACACCATGTCTATCAAATTGTGAATTGTGAATGGAAGAAATATGCATGTTAAAATGAATTAGGAAGAGTGAGAAAACTTTACCCCAAAACAAATGGCATAGTAAAAATGTTATAATTTTAGGTTGTGAATAGAATTGTGATAGAAACTCTGGATGGCGATGCTCGTGCATTCATTTACGAGTTCTGGCCTAGAGTAGTTAACGTAATGACAATGCTCGTGCATGAGAGGCCGAGGCGTGTGTCCATTACCGGATGATATTGAAATGAGTGAAACACTAGTATGGAACATGTGTAATTGTTATGTTTTTATCGCTAAAGGCATGAGAGGTCTAAAGGCTAATGTGGCCTAGTGATTGTCGAATACAATCACGTTTGTGTATATGATCACGTAATCGTAACCATAGCCCTTGAGAGGCATTTATGAGTCTCGAGCTCCTCTGAATGCAGGCATTACTACTTGGCAGGTTTGATTCACAATGTTATAGTACGATGGAACCTATGGGTAGAGACTTGTGATGGCATCAGAGGCCATGTGAAGTGACGAATTAAGGTGATAATGCGTCCCTTAATTCCGAATCCATTCGTATGTCAAGTAATTACAAGGATCCATGCCTCGGGTCGTCTTCTAGACGTAGAAGCGGACGGGAAAAGGGGATGCCTTTTTAAGGTTATCGATTAGTGATATAGTGAGTTAACGAGACTCACGAACTTGGATCCATATAGTGTGTGTGAGTACTCAAAGTCACTTCCCTTCCCTTTTGACTTGAGTTAGGATTGATAGAACCCTGTAAAATCGAGAGAATCTATAAGATAGGGAACTCACTGAGATTTGATGTATCTCACCCCACTATAGTTGTTATATTTCAGGTACTTGCAGGTTGATTCACAAGTGGAGCGATGCTTGGATGTTTCAAGAGAAGCTTAGTTAAGCTTATTCCGCTGTGTATTTGTTGTATACAATTGAGGATATTGTATATTGATCTTAGATTTTATATTTTTGGCTAGTTTCCATGACTTGTGCCATGTATTGTATTTATGTTAGAAATGGACAAGTATGTGAACTATGCCATTAGGCACTTTTGATGTGTCCAGTACCAAATAAAATGCTTGTATAGTATTATTCTAGATATATATTATACAGGGCATTACAACTTCACAAATCACTGCTTTAAAAGAGTCATTGGCTGAGAATGAGGAGACTCTTGAGGATGTGAGGACTTCACTTTTCAATTATGAAACGCCCAAGGCAACATTTGACCTCTCGAGTATATGAAGTTGAGGGTACCTTGAAAGAGGGAAATCAGAAGGTGCAGGACAATAAGAAGAATGTGGGAGGAGAACACAAAGAAGGCGAAATCCAGCGAGGATAACTTGGTGGAGTTTAGGGAGGAGTATAAGGATTATGTTGAAATTAGTGTCCAAGCTACTTTTGAGGCCTTCCAAACTGTAGTAAACCAAGTGGAGGGTGTTATATCCACGTATTAAGGTTCCTTGAAATTCGTTGAATCCCGAAAAGGAAGTTGTGGATGGGAAGATAGTCGCTATCCAGAAGAAGGAAGCTTTGTAGTCCTTTATTCAAATCTTTGTAACTTGATGTAATTCTATGGCATTTGTAATGGATTTTTATTAAATAAATTATGACTTTGATATAATTTTCTCTTCCTTATAGTTTGGTGTTTTTTACTTTCTTTTCAAGATTTTATTTCAATCGCCTAGAAGTCCATGACCTATTTGTTGTTTTTGTCTCCATATGATTTTATTTCAACATTTACTCACCAATGATTGTGTTTCACCATTTTTCCTTTCATGATTTTATTTCATTATTTATTCTTTTACAATTTATGTTTCATCGTGTGTCTTTCACAGTTTTATTTCATCATTTATTGGCCTACGATTTTGTTTCACCGTTTATGTACCATACGTTAGGGGACTATAGTGTGATATGACATCTCTAGGGAACATGACTGACCAAAGGTTGGTTCCACTTCTCTTCCCCTAGATCCCCTAGATGAAGACCTGGTTCGAGGTTGATGTATCCTAGGTTTCATCGACTGCGCTCTAGAGTGGCTAACTATAGAGAGAGAGAGAGAGAATGAGAGTGAGAGAGAGTGAGGTGGCCCCGTTATGGCTATGTGTGCTTTATTCCTCTTTGATCCTTCTTTCTTATGAGAGACAATAATAAAAACTTCAACAAAAAGGTCATTGTATTATTTATCTCTAAGATTACATCTAATACTAATTGGTTACTTCGAATTTGGGTGACATGCGCGGTATTCAGTCGATGTACCGTTTAAGCTTGATTGTGTTCCACATCCTAGAGATTGATTCCATGACTTGGGTTTCCATAGTGTAGGCTCAGTTTCTGGTGCTAGTTTTGATCATGTACGATTCATCCCAATTGGCTACAATCTTTTCATCTCTGACATTCTTCTGTCCGACGCTGATATGCCTTAGTACCAAGTCTCCACATTGGAACTCTCGGGGGTCAAACTTTTATATTGTACCTAGTTGCAGTTTGTTGCTTCACCATGGCGCTCGTGAGGGAATTCCATCCACCTTCTTGTGGTCTCGAAACCCTAAAATCATCCTATATTTCAGCTGCTTCTTGATTTGCATCGTTGATTTGGAGGAATTCTCTCCACTGACCAAATTGACTATAAAGATTAGGGATGATTCGGATTTGAAAGGACCCGCAGTGTTATTGGAAACCAAGGCAAGATTTATTTTCTTCATCTTAGTGTGACTGCTATGATGATCGTGATTAGAAACATATGGATATGATTTATGGACATTTAAAGAAACCAGAAGTCGATTCCCATAGAGAACGTCGTTGTTCTGTTGTGGAATTAGAATTTTTCGATGAACGATGAGGTAGTGTTTTGCTAAGGTGCACTTGAGCTTCTAGTGCGGCGGGGAGGGGTGAACAATAACGTTAACACTCTAACGTCCAAGTCAATGAGAGAGTAAGAAGTAACATGTGAATAATAATGGATTTGAATCACACCATTTTCTATATACGAGATATCTTATATAAGATGGTTGGTTGAGGCACACCATTTTCCATAATAATGGATTTGAATCACACCATTTTCTATGTGCGCTTCCCTTTATTAAGCCTATAGCCGACTCAAAACAATTTTTTTCATTTTTTTAAATGCCTTATTGACTTCTTTTTCTTTTCCATTTTTTAAAAACATTGAGAAATGAATTAAAGCGTAAGAAGGATAAAAGTTGGCCCAAAAAAGTTCCAAACTAAAGCACACAGACTTTTAGACTAATGATAGAGAAATATACCTGGCACCCCTCAGTTAGAATTAGCACCCCCATATATTTTCATAATATCAAAAATACCCTCCTCAATTTTTAATTAACCAATCTTTGCAAAATTTTATCTCTGTTGCAAAAAAATAAGGTAGTTCATACAAAAACTCCGTTGGTTTTTACCGAATTATTTCAAAAAACTAGTGCGTAGCAAAAGATTTTCTGAATGTTAAAAAATTTTGGTATATTGAAAATTTCCCCCACCCCTTAAAGACTTAGTAGCGTTATTTCTTATGGTTGTGATTGTGCTAACACTTTTTGTAGGGTTGTGATTGCATTGACACTTTTGTGTGGCATATGTTGTTAACAAAAACATCTCACAATGATTCAATTTTGGTATCTGGCATTTGTGTACTTCAATGGCGCGGTTCCTCCTATTTATTTTAGGCTCAAAGAGGATACCTCTCTTGATATTCTAAAATCCAAACTGGATGATCTCTTGGGCTACACAGACAATAGAAGGGTGGTTAAGATTGAGTATTGTTCACCATTGATTGATAACAAAGGAAAGGTAAACTTCAACAACTTTGAGTTGAATAATGATGAATATTTAAGAGTTATGTGGAGCACATTTCAACGATACGAGACCAAAGATCCAATGGAGGTGGATGCGATAGTTGGGAGATATGTCGACAATATTACCAAGATACTGAAATGTCATGAATCATCTAGTAATGTTTAAGTTATGTTCATGTTATTTTGATGTTAAGTTACGTTAAACAATGTTTGTGATAAGTTATGTTCATCCCACAATAATGTAATGTTAATTTTCATCTAATGCAATGTTAATATTAAGTGTTAATAATATACAAATAATTCAACTTATACCCAAAATAATGTTAGGGACAACAAATAATAAATAAATAAAATTTACACTAAATTACCACGGGCAACGTGTGCTATTTGTGATAACCTGACATAAACTTCACCATGTGGGTTTAACAAACCCATGCGGTTATGTGAAAGAAGTTTTACCAATTGCAGCCACTACTGGTCAGTCATACCAGGTGAAGGCAGGGTGGCATGTCATTTGAAGGTCCTTCATTATGTGAAGGTCCAACATCATTTGTAGGCCGAACATATGGGATGATGCAAGGGTGTTATACACTAAAGTTCCAATCTAAATAACCATCCAGACATTGGCCATGAAAAGACACCTCCATTGCATTTTCTCTAATAATAATGGAATTGGTGACAATGTTAAACCTAAACCATTTATCAATGCCCTCATATGGCACATCAGGAATTTGTCTAGGAATGGCATGAACATACCCAAACTGACACATACACCTTTCAATTAAATATCTAGCCATAAAAATCTCCCATCACTAATAACCCAACAAAAGTTTTGTGTCATCGAACTCCTGATGCACTATATGGTCTACATATGGTGTCCATATGACATTGTCGATGGCCAGAGCACCGATTCTCCACCTCAACTCTAAAAGACTATCTGGATGAGAATTCCTGGACCTCCATATGGTGGCACGTGGGGTTCCATCAGTGTTAGGACCACAATCACGCTGATCACAAATGGACGAGAAATGTTTATATATCCAACACTGCACAATAAACACATATTACATATACAAAATGTCTTTGATAAATGAGAACGAAATAAATAAAACATAATAAATATTCACACCTGAAATAGACTCATATAACCAGCAAGTTGTCGCATTTTAAAGACAGTTGCCTCTCCAAGGGCAGTATATAATATCGATAAAGCAACACAACCTCGTGCCTATTTTAGATACGCAAAGTTAACACATTGGGATATGTATCTGGCATCGATGTATACATGAGACACATTTTCTAAGATAGTAATTCATACAAGATTCAACATCTATACCCTAGTGGCCGCCTCATACATAGAACTTGCACCACTGGCTAATACATATCTTGGCTCTAAGAGAGACAGAGATGAGCACCCATGTTAACCCCAAAACTCATCCAAGATCACCATGCTTTACGCTCCCTTATTGTCTGATTTTATTGAGTGATTGAATAAAGAGACATATTCTATTCATATTCCATTTAGTGAGATGAAGATTACCCTAGAATATGACTCTAGCATCTTCCATGTCCGTCTTGCAAGTTACTTCTTGGCAATCATACAAGCAATATTCGGGTTTATCACCGGAGCAGTGAAGAAGTAACTTGCAAGACGGACATGGAAGAGGCTAGAGTCATATTCTAGGGTAATCTTCATCTCACTAAATGGAAAATGAATAGAATATGTCTCTTCATTCAATCACTCAATAAAATCAGACAACAAGGGAGCGTAAAGCATGGTGAGCAAACAATTCACCAACAACATCAAGTTGGCATCAATGACAATTGTCTTAACCTCATATGGCATCTAAGCTTAAGAGAATTTCCTCAATTTCGACCTATGAGTGGGAATCTTCAAGGGAGCGCGGTCTTGTAACAAATAATGCATAACTAAGCAATTACATTCAATTAACCACTAATAAATAATAACAACTTAAAATTATGTGTGTATACATCTTCTTTCCATAATAAAAATGCCACTGACCGACATACCAAGTGATCAAGGTAGGGTCAGAGGACCCTCCGGGAAACCCCCTATTTTTTTTAGCTTGAACAAATGCCTCTGTTTTAGCTTGATTCACCACCTCTGTATCAGCTATAGTGGAAACCTCCATATAAGCCTAAGGAGGAACTTATGTATCATCTTGAGTTGTTGCCTCAATATCATCAACATCTAGCTCGACATCATGATCTCTTAACCGTCTAACACTACCTCTTTTGTGTTGGAGAGTAAGCAGTCTGCAAGAATGCTAAATCCTCCTACGGTGAAATTCGGTGGGGACTCTACATGTCCTAGTATACAATTGCTCCCCATAATCTCTGCTGCCTTCTCTCTCTCTCTCTCTCTCTCTCTCTCTCTCTCTCTCCTCTCTCTCTCTCTCTCTCTCTCTCTCTCTCTCTCTCTCTCTCTCTCTCTCTCTCTCTCCTCTCTCTCTCTCATCTCGTTGTCTCTTCCTCTTCTTCTCACTATAGAAAAATCAATAAATTAAAAAAAAAGACCTATCAAATTTTAAAATTTCGGTGTGTTTATATGTATTTTTATTTGAATTTTAGAAATATTTGGTATGCATATATGCATTTTTATCTGCAATTTCAAAGTATCGGTATAAACACGTCCATACCAAATATTTTTAAATTGTTGATAAAAATGCAAAAGATATGGGATTATACTGGATATTTCGAAATTGTCAGAATAAAGCCATAATTTTTGTACTGACAATTTTAAAAGTTATGTAAAAAAACACGATTTTCATTAAATATATGATATCCTATCAAAATATTCGATATCAATGCATAAATTTAATAAAAACCACTTCAAGCATAAACTCCAAATCCTTCGTTAACAATCAAAGTTTTTTTTTTTTGAAGAAATCTAAAAAATGATATTGTCAATGTGAAAATTATATATTTTTTAGCTATGAGATTATTATGGTCAAATTAAAGATTAAGTGGGGGTACCATGTACAAACTGAGGGTGCAAGGTAAATTCCTCCTAATGATGTTACCAACAAGGTCATTATGCTCTTATGTATGAAACTCTCCTATTATAATGATGTTACTCGCCGGACCAAATTTTAGTTTTGTTTGTTTCATTTCATTTCTCAATGGTTTAAAAAAAAATTAAATGTAAAAAGCCAACATAATATTTAAAAAAGAAAAAAGAAAAACTACTTTTTATGACAATGATTTCACCTCATATATCGAAAAATCGAGATAAAATTCCTGGATACACAATATTTTTTTTAAATATACAATGTATTTCTTCAGTTATTTTAAAAACTGAAGGATAAACTTATTCTGAATCCCTGCAGCTTTAGATTCTATTTTTATTTTATCTCATTAAAATTGGAACCTTCTTTAATATTTTATTTTAAATCTAAAAATACGCCACTTTTCACCTTGGTTGTATTTCCAACCAAGGTGAATATGTTTCTATAATATATATATATATATATATATATATATATATATATATATATATATATATATATATATATCACTACGCCAAAAATAGCCTTAGGCAGCACTAAAATGACAGCGCTTTTATCACAAAGCGCAGCTATAAGAAATAAAAAAAATTCACTAAAAAAAACGCTGGTAAAGGATACCTTTAGACAGCGCTTTCTAAAAGCGCTGCTAAAGGCCGTAAATAGTCCTCACCTTAGAAAGCGCTGCTAAAGGTATATGTTAGTTATTGGATTGGCTGGAATTTTGGTAAAACAAAGTATATTCAATGTTGATGTTAAGGTACTGATGTTGCAACATTGAAGTCTTAACACCGGGCTGTGTTAAGTATGTATTTGCTGAAGTTGGATGTCTGATGTCACATAGGTGATGTTGTGACATCAGATCTGCAGAATTAACAACAGCAGGCTGTGATGTTGTTAGGGTTGCGTATTAGCTGGAATTGTGGAGAGCAAGTTGTCTCATTGGATGCGAATATCTTGGGATAGATATTTGCTGCTGCATAGGAGATCTGGTGCAGATTTGTAGGAGATTTAAAAGGTTGAAGATTTAAAAAGACTTTAGGAGAAAATCTGTTTTAAATATTCAGTTTTAAATAACAAATCTGGGAGATATTGTAGCAAGTCCAAGACCAATTCAAGGAGCTATATAAAGCGCACAAGACCAAAGGAAAAAGCGACAGAAAACATTTAGAAGATCAGGAGCTGAAGGCTTAGTGTCTAGAGTTTGTTTAGAGTGCTTGTATTTACATTATTCTAGGGTTTGAATAGGTGTTGAGTTTCTGTCCTCTCTAGAAGCTGTGAAGCAATAGAGAGTGGTTGCTTGATCAAAGCTGTGAAGTAATATCAAGGTTACTCAAAGTGGGTTCTTTGAGTGTTTGTAAGAGATTGAGTGGTGTTCTCATACCTAAGTGGTTTCTTAGGTAGGAAGTCATTAGTAGAGTATAAGTTTAGGAGATTGTCAACGGGTTGTTGAGTCTGTAAATTATATCTACAAGTAGTGAATTCCATCCCTGGCTTGGTAGCCCCCAGAGTAGGTTGGTTGTAACCGAACTGGGTCAACAATTCTTGGTGTTATTTTACTGTTATTGTTGTCCATTGTGTAGAGTGTGTTGTTGTGACATCACACCTTAACATCACACGTCTGATACCAGAATTTCAATTGGTATCAGAGCAGGCATCCTGTCTGTCACTGGGTGAGATCTAGGGAAGTTACTTTCTGGTGTAAAGATGGACAAAGAAGTTGGAGGATTCGTCAACAGACCCCCTATTTTGGATGGATCCAATTATGACTATTGGAAGCCATGGATGACCACTTTCTTAAAATCTTTGGACAGTAGGGCTTGGAAGGCTGTTATTAAAGAATGGAAAGCTCCTGTCGTGTGTGAGAAGGATGATGCTGGCAAAGATAAAGAAGGCACCTCTAAGCCAAAGCCTGAAGAAGAGTGGACCAAGGAGGAAGATGAGCTTGCCCTTGGAAATTCCAAAGCTCTGAATGCAATCTTCAATGGAGTGGATAAGAATATCTTCAGGTTAATCAATACCTGTGAAGTTGCTAAGGAAGCGTGGGATATTTTGTAGGCTACACATGAAGGAACATCTAGAGTCAAGATGTCAAGACTTCAGGTTTTAACATCAAAATTTGAAAGCCTGAAGATGAAGGAAGATGAGACTATTCAAGATTTCCACATGAGTGTTCTTGAGCTGGCCAATGCATCTAGTGCTCTTGGAGAGAAAATGTCTGAAGAAAAGCTTGTAAGGAAGATTCTTAGGTCCCTTCCTAAGAGGTACAAGATGAAAGTGACTGCTATTGAAAAAGCTCAAGACATCAACAAGATGAGAGTAGATGAGCTCATTGGATCTCTTCAAACTTTTGAGGTTGGGTTGAATGAGGAAGAACCAGAAAAGAAGCCAACGAGTTTAGCCTTGGTGTCAAATGATGCAGAAGAAAAAGGAAAGAGTTCTGAATCGCAGGAGGATCTATCTCAGGCCATAGTGATGTTGGGAAGACAGTTCACCAAAGTATTCAAGAGAATGAATAATAACTCCAGGCCTAATGTCAATAACATATCTTCTGACATCAGCAAGTCAAAAGAGAAGGAGGAAGAGAAAACTGCCCAAGATAAAGGAGTTCAGTGCTTTGAGTGTGAAGGATATGGCCATGTCAAGAAAGAATGTCCCACCTTCTTGAAAAAGCAGAAGAAGGGCATGACAGTTTCCTGGTCTGACTCTGACAGTGAAAGTGAAGGCGAGTCAGCAAAGCATGTGAGAGCTTTAACAGGAGCTGTGGTTTTCTGATGATGATTCTAGTGATGGAGAAGTAACTTATGAGGAGTTAGCATCTACCTATCAAGAGCTGTGTTTAAAAAGTGCTGTGATTTGTCAAGAAAACAAGTGCCACAAGCAACAAATTGCTCAGCTGGAGAATGAAAAGACTGATCTGGAAAATGAAGTGGTGCTAGTTAGAGCTCACCTTGATCAAATGACCAAGTCTGTTAGGATGTTGAGCTGTGGTACAGACACACTTGACAAGATCCTTCAGTCAGAAAAAGCTGCTGGAGACAAAGCTGGGATAGGTTATGTGGCTAAGGATAAGGGAACTTCAGAAGAAAGCACTTCAGGTTCAAAGAAGGAAGTGTCACAACTTTCATCTCAACATCAGCCAAAGAAGCATGATACTACCCCTAAGAAAGCTGATGTTTCACAACCTAAGAAGATTAAGAAGAAGACTGGTCCTTATCAGAAGAGAAAGCAGCCACAAGGAGCTAGTCAGTATATGCCCCCACAATACCACAAGAGCATGCAAGCTGCTCAGTTCAAACAACACTTGTCTCATCAGGTGTCTCAACATCAGGACAACTGGTATGGTTATGGATATGGATACACCAATGCTGTTCCTCATGGAAGAAGAAAACCACACCATCATGGGAGACAATCCAGGAAACAGCATTCTCAGCCTTCTTATGGGAGAAGATACCAGCATAATAGATGGCAGGGCAGTTATGGTAGGAGGAGACCTCATTATGGCTGGCAGCCTAAGCAATCTCATCATGGCAGAAGGTTCAGAGATGAAAGGGTGAGATGCTATTATTGTGGAAGGTTTGGACATATGCAGTACTCTTGCTACAAGCTTCATGGTTATCCAAATTCTGCTCCTCAACCCAGACAGAAGGAGGTCAGGCCCAAAGTAGTAAAACAATGGGTTCCTAAAGCTCAGGTCACATGTCTATTGGCTCACACATCAGATGGACATTTTGCTATGGATGCATGTACTTTGACAGTGGATGTTCAAAGCACATGACTGGATCCAAGAAGCATTTGGTAGAGTTCAATCCTTGCCATGCAAATGATGTTATTTTTGGCAATGGTGAAAAAGGAGTAGTAGAAGGAGTTGGAAGAGTGAAGAATCATGATGGTCTTACTCTTGATAATGTGCTCCTTGTTCAAGGGTTGAGTGCTAATTTAATTAGTATAAGTCAACTTTGTGATGAAGGTTACAAGGTAAGCTACACCAAAGATGAATGTGTGGTAGCTGATGAGAAGAATGAGGTAGTGATGAAGGGAGTAAGATCCAAAGATAATTGCTATCAGTGGATACCTCAAGTGGACAGCTTATCTAGTGATGCTAAGGTTGATGTTGTAACATCAGATGGTGACATTAAGTGTGAAAGTATGGTGAAAAGTTAATCTGGGTTAATGACTTATGGTGTTGTTACTCCTAAGTTGGATGATGTGTTAAAAGCCAACTTGAGTAGTCAGTTATGTGAGCAAGATGAAGGAGTCAACAATGCTGATGGAAGAATCAAAAGCTGTGACCTTAAGAAGTGTTGGGAGCTGAATACTTGCAAGGCCAAGAAAGATGACAACCTGACTAATGACTCCTATAGTTCAGAAGAAAAATTTCACAAGTTGACAATCCTTAGGTTGGAAGATGCAGATGCTAGAGCTGATGTTAAAACATCTCAAGTCAAGAAAGGTACTTCTAGCCTTAAAATAAAGAAGAGTGATGATGAACTAATTGCAAAAGTGGTTCCTGGGGTTGCTAAACGATTGAAATCAAGGAAGAGGAAAGCTATTGAGTCACCTCCAAAGATGAGAACTGATAAGCAGAAGATCTATGTGGATGGTACTACAAAATCCAGGAGTAAAGTGTTCATCTCTTCCAAAAATAGGAAGATCAGAGATAAGTCTGATGATATTGTCCAGGATATCTCTCAAATGAAGGAAGCCATTGTTGTTAGAACTTCTGAGAAAATTCAAAAGGCCATACTAGATAACATTCCTGCGTTTTTCATAAAATGGTGGAAGTATGTTCTGGAAAAAGAATTTGGTATAGATACTCTGGATATGGTTGAGTTTGCTAGGATATGGTTCAGAGAGGGTATGGGAACTTATGGTATTCAGGTGTGTATGAATAAGTTGCTCTGACTGTGTTTTATTGGGAGCTTCTTGAAAGGACTTCTTTGTGCAATGAGTCCTTTGAATGGTGATGAGAAGCTGATGTCTCAAAAGATGGTATAGCATCATGTTTGCTGGTGGTTATATCTGGAAGATGGTTAAGATCGGACATGTGGAGTGGATGCTCTAGCATTTTTGGCCAGATGTAGGTGGAGATTATGGTCATGTGGCTTGACTACTGTCTTTGAAGACTTCACCAATTTCAACAACTACTGGTGGATGTAAGGATGGAGGAATTGGGATCTCTTGAAGAGACTGGATCTCAGTAAAGCTTATAAGTAAACTGAGAATTTGTGGAGTTTGTGACACAGTGTTAAGTTTGAATTATTTTGCTGATAGTAAATCCAGTAGTGGAGCATATGTAATACCCTGGTGTCAAGAGTGTCAAGAGTATCCTTGGTGAAGGATGTCTTTGTTCTGGATCTGAAGCTTAGTGCTTACATTATATCTAAGGAGCATCTACATAGTCATACGGGAGAATGATGAAGTAGAAGGTTTGCCTTGGATGGTGAAGATGAATTGTATGATAGCCTTTGGAGAAAGGGACAGTGGTACCAAAATGCATGTACTCAGAAAATGTGCTCAAATGTTCATCTCCATCTAGAGCATTTGTTAATCAGGACAGGGGGAGTACTTGTCTATGGATTTTGCAGCAAAGGTGCATTTATTGTGAAGATTGCATGCTGATCAATCTTGTGGAGATTGGTTGCCTCTTATGAGGATATAATGTCAGATAGCATGTTATGACATTAGGCTGTTGATTGGTGTTTTGGTGTGGCCTTGAATGGTTCTAGTCGTATGAAGCAAATTGTTTGAATCTTGTGCGCACATGCTTCTGAGGAGATGTCTGAAGACAAGATTGAATCATGGCCTTGAATAGATTGTACACTTGTCTTGGTGTGTGTTGTTCTAAGTGTGAGGAGTTGACTTAGAGTTCAGTGGAAGGCATTGTGTGGATGATTGTGTGAAGCCTTCTTGGCTGGATGGATGAAGACTATGACTAATGGTAGAGGAGCTGACAGAAGATGTACATGTTGAGGTTTGTCCAATTGTGGCTAAAAAGGGGGAGAAGCCAAACAAAGAGTGCCAAATGCTGCTAATGTGATGCAGATATTAAGGGGGAGAAATTGACTGCTGCTATGCTGGTTGTTGCATTGAGGGGGAGCAACATTGAAAATTGTTACTGTTGAAGATGGTGCTGCAGCAGAGTTGTTGTGAAGGCTGCTGCTAGATGTTTGTGAAGAAAATTGAAGATGTTGCTATTTGGTGTTTCAAAACTAATGATTGAAGTTTTTCCGCTGCTGAAGTCTCTGAAGGTGCAGAGTGCAGAGATTGTTTTAGCCAAAATTAGCCAAAGGGGGAGATTGTTAGTTCTTGGATTGGCTGGAATTTTGGTAAAACAAAGTATATTCAATGTTGACGTCAAGGTACTGATGTTGCAACATTGAAGTCTTAACACTGGGTTGTGTTAAGTATGTATTTGCTGAAGTTGGATGTCTGATGTCACATAGGTGATGTTGTGACATCTGATCTGTAGAATTAATAACAGCAGGTTGTGATGTTGTTAGGGTTGCGTATTAGCTGGAATTGTGGAGAGCAAGCTGTCTCATTGGATGCGAATATCTTGGGATAGATATTTTGCTGATACTAGAATTTCAGTATAACCTTAGAAAGCGCTTTTAAAAAGCGATGCTATATGGTATCCTTAGAAAGCGCTTTTAAAAAGCGCTGCTATATGGTATCTTTAGAAAGCGCTTTTTAAAAGCGCTTTATTAGGAAAAGCGCTGCCTTAGGTCAATTATTATTAAAAATAAAATAACACTAAATATTCATAACCCTATTCATTGTTTCTTTCTTTCTTACTCAAGACCACCAGCCTTTCTCTCTCGCGAGTTCTCCGACCACCAGCCTTCTGTTCGTCCTCCTTTCTCCCATTTTATCTGTTATTCATTTTTCGTTACTGCATTTTTCGTTACTGCAATTTTCGTTCGAAGAAGAAGTAGAAGCGGAAGAGACATTCTGTATTCTTCTCCGACCGTTATCGTGCAGGTACACATTCTTCTCCGACCGTTTTAGGTTTTTCTTGAATGTTAGAGTTCTTAAATGTTGAATGTTATTTTATATGTTGAATGTTGAATGTTGAATGTTATTTTATACGTATTCTATATGTTGAATGTTGAATGTTGGTTTTTCTTGAATGTTATCGTGCGGAAGAATGGCATTGTGAAATCATGTTAGATTTTAAGTTTTGCTCTGTTAGATATTGGCTGATGTTCATACTACTACTACTTTTATTGCTCTGTTAGATATTACTCTGTTGAATGGCATTGTGAAATCGTGTAGTTTGATTTTACCTAATGTCTGTACAAAACATTATGTTTACTTCTTTTATATTGGCGAAAACATGAATTGTTGACCTCATAGTATTGTTTTAAAGCGTGCTTGGAGCTTGTTAGCTGTACAATTTGTAAACAGTTTCTGAACCTTATTATTTACGAACATGAATTGCTCTTCATTCAAAAATACCGCGTGATTATATGTTAAGAACTAATAATTTCAAACCTATTGTAAAATTATAGAGTTGATGAATAAGTCTAGGACCTAGGACCTGATGTTAAGTCTGATAATCCTAAATGTTCATCACTTCAAAGACTTTTCTCAGGTTTACCACCTTATAGTTTCAATGATTTAGGTTCCTCTTATGTTTCAATTCCTCTCTTAGAGAAATTGTATTACTATCTCCTCAAAAATACGCTTCCTGAACTTTTATTAGATCTTAACATGTTTCATATGTATTTAAAGGGAAAATTGGATTTGCCCAATTCTGAATTTTCAGAGGGTTGTCAATAATTCACAAATATTTTCCCTTTGAATCTTCATCCACAGATTTGGCATCCTTATAGCTTTAGAATTATTAAAGGGGTTGTTTTGATTGATGATCCTCTTGTTACGATGTGTGTTAAAGACGAGGATTTGGATAGGTTTAGGTCGTTAACTGGTGTCTTTCTGAAGAACTAATAATTTCAAACCTATTGTAAAATTATAGAGTTGATGAATAGGATTAAATTGTGATCTCCTAATGAAACTAGTTTTTTAATCTTACTCTGTTTATTCATATTAACTTTTTAAAATTCATATATGACAATGCTACACACAATTTTGAAACCTTCTAACAAACAAGAACTTATATTTTCTTCCCTGGCAAATCTTGAAGTAGTTTTATAATAATATAAAGTAAGGCTTGTTATTAAATGGTTGGTAGTGAATGGTCAAGAATGATTGATAGTATGATTGTTTTACAGGTGCAGAGTGAAAGTCTGATCGTTGGAGGAATCTTACATTGTGTGGGTCCAAAACTTGATTACTTGTCTACAGGTAATTAGTTGTTCTTTTGCTATAGTTGCGTGAATAATTAACGTTTTTTTAGCTTAATTAGTAAAACCATTTGAATGAACTGCTTTGAATGAACTGCTATGATGAATGAGCATTGCTTGCAATGATTGAGAACTAACTTATTGAATTTGCTATATATAGGGGTTACTTATGATCAAAGTGTGAAAGTCGGATCGTTTCCCTACAGGTAAATATTTTTTATTTTGTTTTTGTTTAGCTTAATTAGTATAACTATGGATAAGAAATGGATGTCTTCAAGTCGATTGTCGAAAGAGTACGAGAATAGGGTATCGGAATCCGTTAAGTTTGCTGTTGCGCACGCCGAAGACCCCAGTTGAATGATATGTCCTTGCTTGGGTTGCTGTTTTGGGAGTCGGGTTGACGCGGTTCAGTTGGCACCGCATTTAATGAGGCGTGGAATTGATGGAAGTTATACATGTTGGAATTTGCATGGTGAGAAAATTAACGGGAATGTTGAACCGGGGGATAATACGACCTATGCTTCAAACGACGATGGCACAGATACATACGATTATGATCGAGTCGAAGAGATTGCAGAAGCTCTTGAAAAAGATCTTAAGGATTGTTCCAAAATGTTTGAGAGGTTGGTAAGCGATGCAGAGAAACCGTTGTATAATGGTTGCACTAAATTCACAAGATTGTCTACGGTATTAAATTTGTACAACTTAAAGGTGGGCAATGGATGGTCGGATAAAAGTTTCACAGAGTTATTGGCCCTTATGCAAGATATGCTTCCAGAGGATAATGTTCTTCCCAATCGAACATATGAGGCCAAAAAGATGTTGTGCTCTATTGGCATGAGCTATGATAAGATACATGCATGTCCAAATGATTGCGTTTTGTTTTGAAATGAGTATGCATCGTCAAATGAGTGTCCTAAATGCGGTGTCTCTCGATATAAGAAAAGGTTGTCTCCTGCAAAAGTCTTATGGTATTTTCCTATAATTTCGAGATTTAGATGCATGTTTCATAGTGAGACCGATTCAAGACACTTGACTTGGCATGCAGATGAAAGAATTATTGATGGAAAGTTTCGACATCCGGCAGATTCACCACAGTGGATGAAAATTGATGATGATTATCCTGAATTTGGAAAAGAAGCAAGAAACCTTCGCTTGGCATTATCTACTGATGGAATGAACCAACACGGTATTCAAAGTATCTCACATAGCACTTGGCCTGTGATCATTATGATTTATAACCTACCTCCATAGATATGTATGAAGCGTACGTACATGATGTTATCTATGTTAATTTCTGGTCCTAGACAACCAGGGAATGACATAGACGTATACTTGGCACCCTAAAGTGTTGTGGGAGAATGGTTTGGAGGTTTATGATGGGTATAGGAAAGAAAGTTTCAACTTGAGGGCGATGTGTTTGGCACAATTAATGATTTTCCAGCATACAGAAATCTATCAAGGTACAACATAAAAGGTCAATCTGCGTGTCCTATTTGTGAAGATAAAACATATTCGACGCGATTAGAGTTTGGTCAGAAGAATGTATTTCTCGGTCATCGTAGATTCTTAAATTCTAATCATCACTACCGTGGGTGGAGAAAAGCATTCAATGGAGAGCCAGAACAAGGTAGAGCTCCACCTATATTGACAGGTGATTAAATTTTTGAAAAGGTGAAAGATGTGAGTACTCAGTTTGGCAAGCCTTTTGCACATACACTTGTCAAGAGAGGGTGGAAGAAGAGGTCAATTTTTTTTGAACTGCCATATTGGAAGTCATTGTATGTAAGACATTTTCTCGATGTTATGCATATTGAAAAAAACGTATTTGACAGTGTTATTGGTACGTTACTCAATATACAAGGAAAGTCTAAGGATGACCTTAAAGCAAGAAAGGACTTGATAGCGATGGGGATAAGAACTGAATTAGGACCCTTGAAGAAAGGAAAACGAACATATCTACCACCGGCTGCATATACTCTATCTAGAAAGGAGAAAAAAGTATTGTGTAAGTTTCTAAGTGAAGTTAAAGTTCCAGAAGGATACTCTTCAGATATTAGAAGACTTGTGTCTATGAAAGACCTCAAGTTAAAGAGTTTAAAGACGTATGACTGCCATGTTATAATGGAACATTTTCTACCAATAGGTATACGTTCTATTCTTCCAGAAAAAGTAAGAAGCGCAATAACTAAATTGTGTTTTTTTTTCAAGTCAATTTGCAGTAAGGTGATCGATCCTGCGATCTTACCAACATTGCAAAAAGAAATAGTTATTACTTTGTGTGATCTTGAAATGTATTTTCCTCCCTCGTTTTTTGACATAATGGTTCATCTAGTTGTTCATCTGGTGAAAGAGACACAATTGTGTGGACCGACTTATATGAGATGGATGTACCCTACTGAACGTTATATGAAAATATTAAAAGGATATGTGAAAAACCGAAGTCGACCAGAGGGTTGTTATGCCGAACGATACATTGTTGAAGAAGCGATTGAGTTTTGTACTGAATATCTGTCCAATGTACAATCAATTGGACTCCCTAAATATCATATTGTCAAAAAAAAAGAAGGAAAAAAGTTAATTGGAAATGAAGTTGTGACAGTATCAAGGGTCGAACGGGATCAAGTGCATTTGTATGTTCTGCAAAATGAGAATGAGGTTGAGCCGTATGTTGAAATGCATAAGGATGTTCTCCGAGGTTTATATCCGAATAGAAATGAGAATTTGATAGTACGAGAGCACAATCGAAGTTTCATACATTGGTTTAAGGATCATATTTATTCAGAGTATTATTCAGATCCCGCTTCAATAACAGAAAGGTTGAGATGTTTAGCATATGATCCAAGTTTGGTTGTGTTTTCTTATAGCGCATACGCAATTAATGGATACATATTTTATACCAAAGAACAAGATGATAAAAGTACTATGCAAAATAGTTGTGTCACCGTGGTAGCTGAAGCAATGCACATTTCAAGTGTGAAGGAATTAAACCCCAAATTTGTAAATCTGTCATATTTTGGGGTTATCGAGCGCATTTGGGTGTTTGATTATGAGAAGTTTCAGATTCCTATATTTCGTTGCAAGTGGGTTGAAAATAACAATGGCATACGAATGGATAAGTCAGGATTTTTGCAAGTGGATCTTAATAGGGTGGGGTACAAAGATGAGCCTTTTATTCTAGCCTCTCAAGCTAAACAAATGTTCTATGTCACTGATCCGACAAGTACAAAATGGTCTATAGTGCTTTTATCTAACAAAGTAATTGATGAAAACATTGGATATCAAGGTGATATTGATGTTGATATTGAATCATTTACTAGAAATGATCAATATGAAAATATTATAGCGAATGAATCATATACTAGAAATGATCATAATGAGGGTATTTGGACCAATCCAACCGTCCGTGTTGTTAAGAGACGGGTAGAACATATTCCAACCAAGAAAAGAAAGAGACGTTAGTGAAAAAGGTACTAGTTATACAATTATAGCTTATATCATTCAATAATATTAAATAGTTGTCATGTTATATATATTCAATGGATTATGGATTATGGATTTTTATATTTGTCATTTAATTTTTGTTTTTTTCTTTCTTACAGGTCAGATGGCTAGTAACCAGGAAGAGTCACACGAGACACATGATACAAATGAAAGACCTGAGAATGTAGAAAGTGAAATTAAAAGAGGAATAATAATTATGAAGTCAATCATCCGTGCAAGAGATAAAGGGATCAAATTTGATGTACATTGGAGTGATGAAAACCAGCTGATTGAGCCAAACGGTTCAATGTTGACTAGTTACATAGGTTCCCTTGTCCGTCAGCACATTTCTATCACCAGTGATAATTGGAGGAATCCATTGTTGAAAGCCGGTAAAGATAAAATATGGATTGAGATATAGGTACTTATCAAATATGATTGATGTTATTAGATTTTTGTTGACGATTAAGTCTTTAATTTACTTATACTAACACATTCTATGTGTATGTTTTTCGTAGAGGTCCTTTAATATTGATGAAAGCCGGAAAAAGTATTGTCTTCAATTGGCCGGAAAAAGTCACAGAGGCTTTCGAGCTATGTTATCAAAAAAATATCTTAGGGATGCAGAAACTTTTTTTGTTGAAGCAGAACTTCCACAGTTGTATGCAGACGTGATTGCACCCGAAGAATGGAGCACTTTTGTAGCCAAACAAAAAACCAAAAATTCAATGTAATGTTAATTTGTCATGTCTATTAATTGTATTATATACTTGTTGCATTAGTTTGTTCTGATATGACTTAACCTTGTTTATCCAGGAATTGAGTGCCATTAATCGCCAAAGAGCATCAAAACCCACGAATCCGTACAGAAAAGGTCGAACGGGATATGCAAGCTTACAACAAAAATTGGTAAGTATTTATAAATGCTATGATTTTATTAATTGTATTATTGTGTTATAATTGATGATCTTATTATTTATCTCAATGCGTAGTTAAAAGAGACAAAAAGTGAAGAAACATCACTTCCGGAACATGTTTTGTGGAAGGAAGCTCGTGTGGGCAAGGATGGAGTTGTTAGGGAAGATGTTCAGCATGTTTATGACGAATGTGTAAGTATAACATTATGTATTTAAGTTAATCGAAATTTTATTAAAATATAATTAATTTTTAATCCCCACTAATAATTTTCGATATGTCAATGAATTTCAGGAGACTCTATCTCAATCCTTAACCACAGGCGAGGAGGATTGCAGGAGCATACTTAGTCGAGTACTAAATGTTCCTGAGTATTCTGGTCGGGTGAGGGGTAAAGGATTTGGTGTGACTCCATCTTCCTTGTATAAGCAACCAAAGAGAAAAAAATCCTAGCAATCAAGAAGTGATGCAATCGTTGGAGGAGTTAAAAGCGCAGGTTCGTGAACTGCAAAAGGATAAAGAGAGACATGAGGCGAAAAAGCGCGGTTCAGGGTTGAAAGATATTAGTGACAAAGCTAGTATTAATTGTCAAAAGAAATTTCCCGAGGTAGTAAGCACGTTTATTTTAATTGACATATATTTATTTTAATTAAATTAACACGTTTATTTTAATTGACATATATACACATTAACAGTTACATATTTATTATTGCTTTAGGGCATTTCATCTTGTCAGCTATTTTTATCGCTACCGACTTATCGCATAGTTGGCAAGGGAAAAGTGCATAACACTTTGGGAGATTTACTTCACCATAAACCGCTCCCTGATGGACATCTGAAAGTATCAGTGGATATTTCATTAGAGTTTGATGCATTGCTACCGATACCTGACGTTGTTTCAGAGACAACGTTGTTGCGAGATGCAATAAGATCGTTTGTTGCATGGCCGACAGACCTCATTTTCATAGATGAGGAGGTATGTTGAAAACCATTATGAATTTTTTAGTAATCAAAAGTCAATTCTGAACCATTATGAAAAGCATTCTGAATGTTTTTATATTGTAATGTTAGACTCCTACAAAACCCGCATCTAAGGATAAAGGGATTTTTCCACACATCGAGTATGTTGCATCACAAAAAGAGGTACATTAAAAGTGTTATTCTATGATCCGAATTAAAAAAGTTTTGTGATTTTATAATTTACCTAACTTATATGATTTTTAGGTTCCTGCTCAAGTTTCACAATAAGCCAGCAAGAAAAGACCTCCTACAAAGACCGGGCCGGCAAAAAGAGCTCTTGCACGTCGCTTTCGGATGTGTCTTGAAACACTTGTGGCAAAATCAGATTTGATGGATGGTGTTATTCGTCAAATAGACATGGACAAAGGTGTTTTTGGTTTTCCTCATTCCGAAATAATTGCAAAAGAGGACATGGAACATATTTTTAAGCATCTTGAATTAGGCATCAGTGTTATGCATTCATACATCTGGTACTCCGATCAATCTATTATTTAATTAGTTGAACAATTTATTTACACATTTCAATGAAAATAGTCTAATGTTTATTATGTTTTTATTTAAGGTGCTTGTATGACAAATTGATGCGCGAGAATCAATTGTCAAACAGATTCTGTTTCTTGTCTTGTGCCCGTGTCAATGCACCGGTAATTGATACTGATCCAAATTCAGTAAGAGATCATTTACTCGAGAGATTTATGGCCAGCAAAACAGAAAGTTTGTTTCTTTTACCGTATAATACTGGAAATGGATAAGATTTTCATTCTAATCTTTGTATCTTTTGCGTAGAAATTATCCATTTAAACTTGTGTTATATTTTACAGTGGACACTGGTTGTTGGTTGCTATTAATCCTACAAGAGAAGTGGTGTATTATCTGAATTCATTAGATCATGATTGGACAACATATCAGAATATGAAGGATTTGGTTGATACGTAAGTGAGACTGTTCTAAATATTCGTGTGTATTTGTATATTTAATTATTTCTGTGAGATTGTTCTAAATTTACGTTTTTCTTTTATAGAACAATACTAGTATACCGAGCACAAAGAGAAGCTCGAGTATCACGGTCTAAAGCTTCCAACGTTACATGGATCAAAGTGGAGGTATATTAATTTTCACAATGTTGCTTATAATAGTGATGCTACTTGATAACACAAGACAACTATATATTAATTCTTATTTGTTTTTCTATGTGCAGTGTCCTCGTCAACGTAATGGTATAGACTGTGGTTATTTCGTTTTGAGGTTTATGAGGAAAATCATTCATTTGGATCGATTAGAGATTCCCATCACGGTATGGATTTATAACTTAGGATTTATTTTAATACTTATCGGATATTTCGTATAATTTATTATTTTCAACTAAATCATGCATATTGTGTTTTGTGATGTAGTACTTTGATGAATACGCGTGTGATCATTACACGAAAGATAAATTGGAACAAATCAAGGAGGAATTATGTGAATACCTTATTGGGAAAAGAGTCATATAAGGTATAGAAGTTGGTGTGTAGTTATATGGAGTGTAATTGTATAGTTTTGGATTGTTGTAAATTAGGAGATCTTTATGGAGTGTAATTGTATAGTTTATTTTGTAGTTATGTGAATGGTTTATGTAAATGGTTTATGGATTAGAATGGTTTAATGGTTTATGTAAATGGTTTATGGAAATGGCCTAAAATGTGAAGGATTGGAAATGGCCTAAAATTGTTTATGTAAATGGTCTATATATGAATGGTTTATGTAAATGGCCTAAAATGTGAAGGATTGGAAATGGCCTAAAATGTGAAGGAAAATATATACAAGTTTCTGCATAAAAAACTGGGAAAATTTGATTTTTTTAAAAAATCCTTTAAAAATAACGTGAAGAAAAGACAACGCTTTTACGAAAAAGCGTTGCCTATAGTGAAAATACAAAAAAAATTAGACAGCGCTTTCAAAAGCGCTGCCTAAAGGGGGGAAATAGAAGCGTTTTTCCTGAGAAAGCGCTGCCTAAAGGTGAAAATAAAAAATAAATTAGACAGCGCTTTAAAAAGCGCTATCTAAAGGGGGACAATAGAAAGCGCTTTTTTCTGAAAAAAGCGCTGCCTAAAGGTGCCAATAAAAGGCATAAAAAACCAGAAAAAACGCTGCTAAAGGGCCACTTTAGAAAGCGCTTTTTCAGTTAAAAGCGCTGCTAAAGGCCTACTTTAGAAAGCGCTTTTAAAAGTAAAGCGCTGCCTAAAGTAGGCCTTTAGCAGCGCTTTCTCATAAAAAAAAGCGTTGTCTTTACCTACGGCAGCGCCACCTTAGGCAGTGCTTTTAAGCGCTGTTAAAGGACAAAAAAAACGCTGTCTTTTCCTTTCTTTGGCGTAGTGTATATATACCTTTAGCTTGTAGCATTCAGTTTCATTTGTCTAATCAACAAAAACACAACCCTAACGAAGTTCCCTTAACAAAAGAGCCCTAAACAACGAGAGCCATAAACACATATCATCTTCAATATGAAGATGTTATGTGTTTAGGACTCTCGTTTCTTCTTTTGAGGTCCAAATCATTTTCTTTACTGCTTCTTTAGAGATCTGGTACGTCAAACATCACTACTCATATTGTTGTTGTTGTTGTTGTTGTTATTATTATTGTTGTTGTTGCTGATGTTGTTCTGTTGTTGTTGATATCTAAAACCTTAGTGGTTTTCTCTTGTTATTTTTGTTGTTTAAATAGATTTATGTTATAGGTTTATTGATGTTATTGCCCTTGTTGTTGAGACCCTAAACACTAGCGGTTGTTTATTGATGTTGTTGATTTTTTTTTTGTTTAATGTTAGTTGTTGTTTTTGAGTTGAGTTTATTAAATCTATATGTTTTAGTTTAGTTGTTGTTATTGTGTTTGAGTTTGATATTGATATTGATATTGAGATTATGTGTTTTGTGATTTTTTGTGCAGCTCTCATGTTGTTCCGTTGAGTCGAATTTATTATATCTAATATCGATTATTTGTTTCACTAACCCCTCTTTGAACATATAACCTATTAAATTGAATTTGGAAATAATCATATGAAAAGTTATGTTGTATCTAAAATTTAACTTACACTGATTAATGATTTTTAAGTATTTTGCAACTCATCATTTATGTCATGTTTTTTATTGTTAAAATCTCTTCAATACTTCTAGTTTTCGTTTAACTTTACTTCTAGTAGAAAATGAAGTGTTGAATAAAGAACTTAAAATATTGAAGAGATTTTAACCATAAAATAATGTGATATGAATGATGAGTTACATGATGCTTCAAAATCATTAATCAATGTAAGTTGTTCTTCAAATATAACACAATTATTCATATAATTATTTTGCTAACCAATTTTATGAAGTTATATGTTCAATATAGGATTTAGTGAAATAAGCAATCCACATTAGATTTAATAAACTCAAAATTGTTTTAGCAGCCATTTTTATGAGAAAATTGAGGTGAAAAAGTGGTATACCCGTCAGATAAATGTCAAAACAGAGGGGACATGTGTTTTTTCCATCTCAAAATTCCAAAAAGGTCTCCATGGGGATCAAACTCATGATCTTTACACATTCTCATCGGTGTTTCTAAAACCGAGAGGTAAAGTGTGCACTTTTCATGATGCCTTTCGTTACCTCGCCTGTGAAACCGAGGTAAGACCTCTTTTTCAACCGAGGTAAAAGGCATTTTTTGTAGTAGTCAAAAGCCAAAATGTCATTTCATTTATTTTGGTGACTAATCTTACTATATAAGAAAATCTAAGGCTCTGGAAAGTTCCTTATTGCCCTTCTCTATCCATCTGCCACCTCATCATTTTATGGACATTTTGTGTCTAACTTTTACTTTTTCCAACCAAACAACCATTTCCAACCATATGGTTTGGCTTCATTTCTATTTTTTCTCCACTTTTGTAACAATGATGGATATAGTTATCACTTTTACTTGAAAACAAACTTTACAATTTTGAATTATTTACTTTTTCCTTTTCCCGAAGCTATCAAATCTATCTCAAATTTAATTCTTTTCTCTCTCTCTCTCTCTCTCACTCCACTTCTCTGCCAACTCTTCCTTTCTCTCTCCGTCTGTACTTCTCTACCAACTCTTCCTTTCTCTTTCCGTCTGTACTTCTTTACTCATTCTTTTTTTCACTCTACGGCTCCATGAATCACAATGCTTGAAGGTGTTGTTTTTGAATGTCATACAAACATGCTTCGTTGAAGGTGTTGTTGTGAAGACGTTATTTTGACTCTGGCAAAAATGCAGTTAAATGTTTCGCTTAAATTTGGTTGAGTTAAAAATTGGTGCTTTATTGAGTCGATTATGGTTTATCTGAAAGTAATTTGTACATTTTCTTTTGTTTCAACTACTAACACTGATGTAATTTGGTTATGCATATGTGGAGGTTTTGGTAGCAAGCGCTTGAGAAGGCGGGTCTGATGTGTAAATCGGCGGTGACGATGTGGTTCTGCTTGTGACTCACCGTGACTGAGCGTTGATGATGGAGGATGACTTCATTGCAGATCGGTGAACTTTCGTGGTCGGAAAAGGAATCTGGAAAAAGAATGGTGTGCATCTCGGTTTGCGGTGGTGCGATGGGTGGACTGAGTGACATTCAGCGGTTGCCGACACAGGTAAACTCTATTTTTCTCATTTTCTTGCCCTTTTGTTATGTCTACAAAATTTTTGTAAATCAGTTATGGCCATTTCAAGTTTTTGATCTAAGACTCAACTTTGATCTGTTTCAGTGAAGACCTTCGAATGATGAAAAAGCAACCTATGCAGCAGTATGTGCCTTTAATTACTTTTTTTTCGGTTACTGTTTGTGTTGAGTTATGTAGCTTATTGATTAATACAAGCTGTTGATTCAATTATGTTAATTTAAATGGTTGTTGTGTTAATTTGAATTGATACTATAAAGTATTTGTATAGGTTGTTTTCAAATTCAAATTCAAGAGTTTGTGTTGTTGGATATGCTGTGATATATTGGTTCATTATTAGAGCTCTTTGGCTGATGCTTCATGTTGTTTATTTTGTGATTTCATTCATGATGGAAGATAACTTTTTTCAATAACTTCAGACATGTTTTATTGGGACTTTGGTTGTTTTGTGTGACTCAGATTTCAAATTCTCTCACTGATCCCACTGATGTGTACCATATTGATTTGTGATTAGATCATCTGACAGTTTTTTTTGGGCTCTAAAATATCTATGTGCCTTTAATGACTGTAACGATGAAGGTGGTTTCTCACATGGTCCTGGAATTCTATCATATGGAGTTGACATAAAACACATAAGGTGGTGTGGTGTTCTTCAGGTGATTGATTTCAATCCATTTTTTTGCGGTAATTTTGGTAGGATAGGATAGATTTTCATAATATTTTCTTAATTATTGCAGTCGGTAATAACAGGATCAACATCTGGACACTGCTAGCATAGCTTTGAAGACGATTGTTGCTGAAGTTTCTAACCAACCCCTTACAATTTACTAAATGTTATTTTTTCTTTCATTGTTATGCAGAGAAGCTATATTTTCATGGATTAAGTAGAGAGGACAAAATGTGTGTCCTTACGTAATTCTATTCTCTGTCTCTCAACTGCGACATTGCTCGAACTTATAATTCGGGAGGTGGCATCAACTATGGCGGTAGTTTTATTGAGGTACAAATTTTGTTTCTTGCTGTGAATGGTACTTTTTACTTTCACTTGGTGTAGGGAGATTAAAAGTTTGTTATGGTAGGTATTGGCAGCAACACTAACACTCGACGAATTAGGAAATAAGTTGTTTCAACGTACGATCGATGTTGTAAGACAGTTCCTTAGGTTGTTTAAGGTATGCCACAGTTAGTTTTCATGTTCATACTATTGTAGTTTTGAAACGGTATTGTTTTCGTCAATCCGAGAACTAAATAAGCTTATGGATCTACTTTTTTGGCTCTTGCTGCTGAAACAGTATTGTTATTGATTTGTGTTTTTATTTTTACTTAGAGTGTAAAGCCTTTGTTTTACATTCGAAACATTTTACTATTTTGGAGTTTGTAAATAATTAAATTAGCATATTTGTCTTTGTTTAGTACTTCCTATTTAGAAGTTCCAGTAGCAAATAATGTGTTCTTAATAAGTGGAACATTGGTTTATTGTTGTTTTAGCATATTCTTTGCAGGTCGTTCCTACAGTATAAATAGGCATCAGGAGTCGAGTTATAAATTCGAATCAGGTATTGTTAAATGTCACACACATACTTTCATTTCATGTTGTTCATTAGTTGGATAATTTCTAAGCACATCATATATGTTATTACACAGTATTCTGTGAGTGAGCATTTCAAAAGTTCAGAACTGGGTGCTACAGATCCTGGGGTTTTCTTCTTCTATGACATATCACCAATAAAGGTACTGTCTTTGTAATTTTTTTATGGGATATAAAACTATCCATGGATGAAGATGTCATCGTAGTTGCATCTATACACAAATATAATAGTGATTAACATTTTGGCCTGATCAGAATGTGAGTTTCGATTATCTATGCTCAATATTTTGCTATTTCCCAATGACATAGAACACTGTTTTTGAATTACATAACATATGAGGGTCACGACACTTATCTACTTTTGAATCACATATCATTGTTATAACTAATAATCTAATTATGTAAATCATTTCAATTCAGGTGCAAATTGATAAGTTAACATAAGGTGAGGGACATTTGTAATGGTTAAATTGAATTCTGGACTGGAAAAATTATACATGTTTACATTTTCACCACAGTTGTACATTTTAAGATTCTCACATCTTAATAACAAGTTAAAATGATGTTTTCATGAAGTTGAGGAGGAATTTGAGATTCTCATTTTAATGTTGCGATATCTTATTATTTTGGTTCAGTATTTGAACCATTAGGTATTGTATCCTGATGTGAATTTCACGAGTTTGTGTGTATGTGTGTGCCCATGTGCCAATTCTATGATGAGTTTCTTTCTGAGTATTTATGGTTCCCTTTTTTGCAGGTTTGTTAGATTTGAAGCAGATGGATGGACTTCTTTACTTGAGATATAAATGAGGACTCTATCCTTAGGTATTTGGTAATAACAATTTTAGTCATAACTGAATTTTAATACTCAGTTTGTTTGTGTATGTTCTTTGATTTGTAACTAGAATTACGACTTTTTTAATATTCGGCTTCTTCAAGTCAGCAACTACTATTTTTATATTTTTTTCTTCTAATTTTGCATGTTGATTTGTAATTCAACAATTTCATGTTGATTCAATATTCAATATTTTTTGTTATTTTGATCTGGAGATTTGAATTTGAATGTTTAGATATTATACATTGTTATTTGAAGATGAATCTTAGTATTTATATTGAAGCTGGATGTTTCATCAAATGCTAATATTTAATTTTGACTCTAAAACACTTATATTCAGCTATTGGGATGTTAACAAATGGCTGGTATAACAGACTGTATGACTAACTCTTAAAAAATGTTTTCAAGTAAAGATATAGATGCTTTGGTGACATTGACTCGTGTGAAATGAAGACAATTGTCATGAATTATGGACTTATTGTCAATGTTATTGACACTCCAGATACATACATGTTAACTTCTTCTTTGTTTGGAAATGTTATTAACATGAATATGACATAAATATATGACCCCAATAATTTTTTTAGGATTATTTTAATTTTCTGTTAAATCTGAGTATGTTGCGAAACAATTACTCAAGTGTATTGATTTGGCGAAGGATGAAGTCCACGTTATCATTGTAGTGCTCTGTTAAAACACGCTTTAGTATGGAAGATGAAAATGTTCTATGTAACTTGCAAACATTATTTTGAAGCAAAATTGTAGACCACGTGATTGTGGTCTTTACTCATGAAGATGATTTGGTAAATGATGATTTGACATTGGGGACGAATATTTAGGTCCTTAATGTCTAAAGTATTTAAAGGTTTGCATTAGTATTATAACCTTTAGGTGAAGTTATTTATATGAATTTCTCTTATTGGAAGATTTAATATTGAGTTAATAAATCATAGGATTAAGTAACTTTCATGGACTGTTGTGTAAATCAACATATAAAGAAATTTGGAATAATACTGCATGGAAAATATGTTGTATATGAAAGAATTTTAAGAAATTTGGAATAATACTGCATATGTAGTACATGTTTTAAAGAATTTTGTCCATTTATATTAATTAGATCAGCCTTTTTTCTATAACTATGTATATTTTAGTGGCCTTTGATAGTTAAAACCATAGATATAGATTGGTTCTCATTTATATCAATTGTATACAAATAATTGAGAAGCATTTATCTTAATTGATTTAAAAGATCAAGGAAAAAAATGTATACAATTTTTTTTATAAATGGGAATAAATTACAAATATTTTTATTAACGGAAAAAAGTCTATTGTTGATACAATTATTTTTATAAATGGGAATAAGTTACAAATATTTTTATAAACAGGAAAAGTCTATTATTGATACAAATATTTTTATAAACGGTAAAAGTCTATTGTTGATACAATTATTTTTATAAACTGAAAAAGTCTATTGATGATACAATGATTTTTATAAACGAGAATAAGTTACAAATATTTTTATAAACTGAAAAAGTGCGTGGTTCACACCCATACCCGTGCGGACGCACGGTCCAAATTTGGTATTTTCTATTTCATTACATTTTGAAAACGAAAGCGTGCGTACCACACCAGTACCAGTGCGAACGCACGGGTAACACACAAGTGACATCTAGAACGCACGGGTAACACACCAGTACCGTGTGAATGCACAGGTAACACACGGGTAACACACCAGTACCGTGTGAACGCACGGATAATCATACAAATATCAGTGTGAACGCACGGGTTTTAACATTTTTTTATATATTTTAAACCATAGTCCAAATTTTAATAAATACAACATTAAACTTAATTCTTTCAGATTATTATCTATTTGGACTTTTATGTAAAATTATGTTTTTATTTATTTTCAACTAATTTTAATTTTAGATATTTATTTGTCTCATTTATTAAAATTTAGAAATCCTTTTATTATTACAACTCGATCAATCCTAAAAAAACATATATTTTTATATTTTTCACTATTGTTTTTTTACAAATTATGTGTTTAATATTTTTTTACTTTTTTCCAATAATATTTTCATATTTTCAAATTTGTTTGAATTATCATGACAAATTGAGTAACATATATGCGGTCCACACCGGTACCCATGCGAATGCACTGATAATATACCAATACCGTGTGAATGCACGGGTATCCAGACCAAATGCACGGGTAACACATCAGTGCCGTGTGGTAATGCACGGGTTCGCAGGACAAATTTTTTGTGAACGTACGGGTAGTACACAAGTACCGTATAAACGCATTGATATCTAATATTGTTTTTTTGAAATTATTTTTAATGTAACATACAATATTTTTAAAGATAATATATGAATAATTGAAATATATATTATTAATGTCTTTCTTTTAAAAATTGGAAATTTGATACATTTTTTTTATTTTAAAAATATGTCTTTCATTTAAATATTTATCTTTGATTCACTTATATTTTTATCTTTTACTACTTTATGTTATTTTTTTAAAATTAAATTTAAATATTTTCTATTTATTATTTGAATTTCATAATCTAACTGGTGACAATTCCGCAGTCCACTACTCTTTTTACAATTTATAGTAAATATTTTATTTTCTTCTGTGCTTTTTATTTTTCTTAATGGCTTCATATACCTAACATCTTTTATCTTCATAATTTGAATTTTTGTCTGTCTAACCTTTTGTGACTTATCAATATTTGATATTACATTTTTTTATTAACACTATCCTTTAAAAATTGTGAATTTAAATTTTTCTATGTCAAAATATATTTGTTCAAATTCAAAGGTCCGCAGCGGAACCGGTGCGTCCGCACGGGTATCCCACTAGTTCATTAAAACTTTAAAATTGATGAATTATAAAAAAATGATGAAATATGTGTTTTTTTAAATAAATTTTTTAAGGATTAACTTCATATGACATGGACGAATTAAATATTTTCCCTTTCATATTATAAAAAAAAGGATATGCATTGATAGTGTAAATTAATTTTACAATGTCAACCAATGACCATCGTATTTTCAACAAAGTCAGACTAAGATTTTTAAATTATTTATATGACATGACAAAATGATATATTCCCTTTAGATGATAGTGTAAAACTATTTTGCACGGTGAATGCATCTTCATTAAACTATTACATAGTGTTTATCAATTATTTAAACAATTTAATTATATGTAGTAAATATTTATATAATCTCTCAAAAAACTTTAAATGAGTCTCACTAAGTATATAATAAATTTTTAATTTATATTACGTTTAAGTTATATATATATATATATATATATATATATATATATATATATATATATATATATATTTGTTCTAGTAGTGTGACAATAGTGTAGCGAGCGATTTTGGACGCGGTTCTTAAGCGCGGTCGCTCTCTGGGTCAGTTTACTACAGGTCGATTCATTTTTTATCCTATTAAAGCTGATGAAGGAAGGGAAATAGATGTCTCCAATTAACCCTGCTTGCATACTGAGTTTAAACAGCGGTCTGTTAGGTTACGGATGCGATCAATGTGGTGGGGCCTTTCTTGTGTTATTTTGACAGAATGACAGGTTTCTGGCGGGGAACAAGGATTAGGATATTAGGACTGATGCTTTTTGATAGATATATGAGAGTATGGGATTTAGGGTTTTTGTTTAGTGTGCTCGCTAAGATTTTTCTTTCAATCTTATGCCTACGTATTCCCGTTTACCGAAATAGGGAAATCAGAGCGTTCGTAGTTCCTCCTATTCTATGGGAGGAAATGGTATTTGGTGTCTTGTTCAAAGCCCAAGACGCGAAGCGAAAGGTAGTTTGTATCTTGATCAAAGCCCAAGATGTGAAGCTAAAGAGTATATTTGTATCTTGTTCAAAGCCCAAGATGTGAAGCTAAAAAGGTGTTGTCTTTAGAGAGAATTTGTCATCTCTAAAGAGGGGGTTGTATGTCACAACTATTTATAAAGGAGAATTACTTTAACCGGGATGTGTGAATCCGGTAATGCCATAATTTCCTTTATAGGGGATTTTAACCTGGAGGAGAAGACTTTAACTCAGTGTAGAGCAATGCTATCTTTCCTTAGGAATTTCTCATGCTAAAAGAGGGACAGTGGCATGGATATAGATGATCCAGAAGCTTGCCGCTTACAGCGATTAGATGAAGGGGAAGGAGTTGTTGATGTTTATGTACTGTGAACGAGGCACAATTTTGATGCTAAAAGGTTGATTGGATCAACCAGTGGTTTACTTATACAAAGCCTAAGAGGAGGCTATGGGCCCAACAAGAGGGTGTTTTTGTGTCTCGTACAAAGCCCGAGAAAGAGGCTAAAAGGGTTTTGACTCGATGAAGGAGTCTTTTGGTATCTCGTATAAAGCCCGAGATGAAGGCTATTTGACTCAACAAGAGAGTTTTTTGTATCTCGTACGAAGCCTGAGATGGAGGCTGAAAGGGTGATTGACTCAACGAGGGAGTCTCTTATGTGTCTCGTACGAAGCCTGAGAGAAAGGCTAAATGTTGTTTGACTCCGCTGGGGAGAATCATTGTACAAAGCCCAAGAGGAGGCTAGTATGACTGTTTCAGTTGAGGGACAGGTCCAGTATACTGATTTTAAAAGAGAAAATCAGTTCTTATATGAGCAACACTATACTCAAGGATTTGATTCGAGGATCCGGGTTATTCCTGTTCTTTAAGGAAGTGGGAAATCCGAAGGGTATTGAGACTGTCCGAGTCTACGGGTTTTCTTCCTATTTAACGGAGGGGTCACTTGAGAATGTCTTGAAGACTCAAGGAGATTAGACTGTCCAAGTCTAAAGTTTCATCTTTTGTACTATGCTTTGAGAAACAGTAGTAGACTCTTTGAAAGGACTGTTCTATGCAGATGACTAAGTTTTGTTCCTATACCTCTAGGAGGTTGTCGGGACAATTTTTACGAAGCCCAAGAGGAGGCTGGAAGCTTTTAAGAAGCCGACGGGTCCTTGTACGAAGCCCAAGAGGAGGCTATCATTCCCGGAGGAAGAGATCATTATACGAAGCCTAAGAGGAGGCTGTGAATACTTCTAAGAAGCCGTAGGGTCCTTGTACTAAGCCCAAGAGGAGGCGGGGTTGCTTTTAGGAAGCCTGTGGGTCCTTGTACGATGCCCAAGAGGAGGTCGATGCTTTTAAGAAGCCCGTGGGTCCCCAAACCCCGAGAAATTCAAGACAGGCTATTCACAAGGAATAGATCAAGCCAGGAAAGTCCGAGAATTTGGAAGAAACTCAAAGATGCCATTCACAGAGAATACATTCATCTCTGGGAGTAGAATTTCTTGACAATTCCTAATGAGGACAGCCGAAGAGAAGACTATATCTGGTGATCCTATTGGGGATCTAGTTGTCTATTTAAACGAAACGGCTTTTACCTAGTACTAGACGTAGTTGCCGGGGAAACTCTAAATATCTATACTATTATTACACAGTTGATATGAGTTTATGAAAGAAGACTTACATCGAAACAGCCCCACAATACAGTTATATGTATATGAAAGCGGTAAATGAAAGCAATAACCACTTACTCGGTTGTAGAGCTTCCATGTTGTTTGGTTAGTTATTCAACAAAGAAAGATTGAAAACAACAGTATATTCAAAATCAAAGGAGAAAGTGCTTTGAAAAAGAAATATTTGGGGCTTACAGCTCAAGGAGAGGCCCAAGGTTTTACTAGTGAGTGCACTGTTGTTTTGTACAGAGGGACTTATACAAGTGACTGAGGCCCAAAAAGATTTTTTGTACAAAGGGATGGGTCTTACACTCTCTCAAGAGGCCCAAAAGGTTTAAAGAAAAAGAGTGGGGCTTATAACACGAGGGTAGGCCCAATTTATTTTTCGTTTAAAAATGGCGATCGCGCCGAGGTTTCCTTTTAACGTAGAGGGACTTATACAATAAGTGAGGCCCAAATGGTTTTGGTTAAAAGGGGATTGGGTCTTACACTCTATTAGAGACCCAAAAGTTTTGAATGGGTCTTATAGCTCAAGGAGAGGCCCAGAAGGTTATTTTTCAAAAGGCGACGATCGTGCCGTTTGTTTTTTACGGTATCGGGACTTATACAATACACTGATGCCCAAAAATGATTTGGTCAAAAAAGGATTGGGTCTTACACTCTATTAGAGGCCCAAAAGTGTTTTGAAAATGATTTATGAGGGTTGAATTAATCCAAAAACCCTAATTTGTTTTCAAAATGTGTTTTAATTGAATAAAAATTCAATTAAAATGATCAAAATTGTTTAACATATGAAAAACAAATTGTGATCTTGGATTAATGCTTCAAAAATTTAGTATTGACCTACAAAATAATTAGAAGGCATTAAAAGTTGCAAAATCAAGGTGGAAAAAATATTTTAAATGTCAAAAACAATTAAAACATTAATTCTTTGGAAAAATATCAATTATATAAAATAAATATTATTTTTGGGATTTTTTTGGAAAATAAAATATTTTAACATTTTTGTGAATTATTAAAAAAAAGAATCAACTCAAAATCATTAAAACTCAGAGAGAAATTAATTTTTGAATCAATTAAATAAAATCACAAAATTCAAATATTAGAATTTTCAAAAAATGGCGCCAAGAACACACCAAGAACACGCGCGTGTTCTGGGTTTGCCCAGATTTGTATTTTCTCTTCAATCTCACTGAATACTTGATCATATCATGTAATCCACATACTAATCAACTCGTTTTAACCTCACGATCATGTCTATGGCAATTAACTTCATTTAAATTAAGCATAAAACAAGAAATCACGAAAAATCCTCAAGAACCCTAGATTCTGCATGAAGGCTGGGATTTTTGATACACGATTCAAACAATGCAATTAATTGAGGGGAAACATTCCATGCATGATTATGAACATATGGCCAAATTATTGTGCAGCAAAAATTGCATGGATCATAGAGTTAGAAGAGCTCATGCTTACCTCTTGCAGCTGGTGATCGTGTTTTGTGTTGGAGGTGTTACAGCTAGGTTCCAATGATCTGGATAGCTTCCCTAGGTGCCATGGAGTGTATCTGGATGCTTGGAATGGATTGAAATGGTTTGGAGCTGAAGATGGTACCTCAACTGCCAAACTGTCAAGAACTTGAGCAATTGGCTAGTGATTTTGTGATTTTAGTGTTCCAGATGTTATGTGAGTGTTTGGATCACTTCTATATGATGTATGTGTTTACAGTGAATTTTGGTAAACAACCTATGGTCTATCAATCTAAACGCAAATTGATTTAACTTGCAGGATCGACCACACAAATCCTAGGACATGTGCTAAATTTGAGAGACAAGTGTAAATTAAAGAAAATATAAACTGAACTCCACGTTCGACAATGCTGAAAATAAAGTCTAACTGAACTCCACGTTCGACTATGGGCAATAACGTAAAGTAAAGACTCGAAATTTAAAGTGATGCAAGTAAAGGGTGCAGAAATTAAAGGCGTCGAATGAGTAAAAGCTTTGAAAGTAAAATGCAATGAACTCCACGTTCTTGGAAAGTAAAGGCTGGGATAATAAAGTGCTGTCGAAGGTAAAGTGCAAGAAAGTAAAAGACTTTGAAAATAAATGCAATGGATTTAAAGGAGAACTCCACGTTCTTGAAACTAAAAGACTTTGAAAAGTAAAGGCCTGAAGATTAAATGCTTGAACGTAAAAATGCAGTCGAAAGGTAAAACGCAGAAAGTTTAAATGGCTTTGAAAGTAAATTTGGCACGGAAGATAAAGTTCAAGAAACTGTAAAGGCATGGAAAGTAAATGGCTGAATCCTAAACATGCTGAAGATAAATTAGATTCATGAAGAAAATGGTGTTACATTACGTACATTCTCACGAACTCGTTTCTCTACACGCGGGTACTTTGAGTTTCTTAGAGTAACTTGTACAAAAATATGAACACACCATTTACATAGAACTAACTCCTATTTATAGTGCTAGGAAATAACTACTCAATGGTGGTTACTGCTTCGAACGTGTGGATTTTGGCGCCTTCCCCTTGATCTCAACTGTTCCCACGTTCACAACTGCTCTTATTTAAATTTCAAATATTGGAAATTCCCTCCAATCTTAATATAACCACTGTAGCGCTACATTCTCATGGTCGAACCCCTTTCAGCACTTAGCCATTTTTTAAGGTTTCTACACATCTATTCGACTCAGGCCTCTCCAAAAAGTTAGGTCGACGCCTTCTTTACATTAAAAATAATTTTTTTAACATAAAATAGCTTTGATTTTGTCTAGCGTCGAAATTGAGGGTTAACAAATTGCCCCCAAGGAATGTCCTTTCGCCAGCATTGGTAGGAAGGCCATTTCTTGATATAATACCTATTTCGACGCCTATTTGCACGGCCTTAACTGAACATCCCACTAATTCCCTAATGGCTGAACTATTCAGTTTCTTTAACCCACGCCTCTGACGTCACACCATCATGACAAATCCTTAAAACGTCCTTTCAGCCGCATTCATCATAACGCCTTTCTTGAAAACAGACGTTAACAGTCTGCACATAACTGCTACTTTTCATCACGCCTTCAGGAGAAAGGCATGCGTCCCACTAACCCCTCAGCTTCAACGGTGGATCCAAGTCCCTTGAGATTTTCAAATATCTATATATACCAATTTCTGCCACTTTGTGATCTTTCCACAATTTTCGTATTCTCAAGCAACTCTTCTTCTCTTCAGTTTTCTCACGCAAACCCAGCAAAGACACCATCTTTTCATCTTCTTCCACAATGGCATCCTCCCAAATTAATCCTCAAGCAAAGAAGACTCAAAAGGGCAAATCCACTCCATTCAAGCAAACCATCCCTCCGTTCGCTAACATCCCAGGCCCTCAATTGGTAGATAATCGTCGTTGTATGCCGGAACCTACCTCTACAGAATCAAGAGCCATCTACCAATCTCATGTAATGATTCCCCTAGTTATGTCTGATAAAACTTATGCGTTATCTGGTCCTTTGGCTGAAGTGGACATTTCCAACGAGAGGCTGAGTGAGTTTTTCCCATCGTACCGGAGATCCAGACCATTAGGGCAAAAGAGTTTCCCTAAAATTAATTCCGCTGCTGGAGCTTCCCCTGAAGAGATTCCTTTACCCAAGATCAATGCTGGCTATCTCACTGATGGCACTAGACTGGTCAGAGCTGTCAGCCCTTTAAAGGAATTCGACCAATGGATGGCAAAGATTGAGAAAGTTAAAGCTGACCATTGGAAGGAGATAGGGATCTATGACCTTCTGATGCTGTCGAAGACCAACATACCCTATTGTCTGAACATGTTGGCGGCATCTTTATACTTTTGGGACAACACCCATTATACATTCCATCTGCCATGTGGAATGGTCACTCCAACCCTCTTCGACGTAGCTGCCATCATGGGGCTTCGTCCAGATGGCCTTGTCTACAATCCTGAGGTTGATGCTGAGGATACCATCAACATTTCAGGCTCAAAACTGACCTACGCCCTCTTTATCAAGCACCACTTCAAACAAGAAGATGATGAGGTGTCTGATGAAGAACACATTGCTTTCCTCACAGTCTGGCTGTTGAGGTATGTTTTTTGTACCAAGTCTTTGCAAGTGGCTAAGAAGTACCTGCCCCTGGCAAACCAACTCCATCACAACAGAGGGACCTGCCTGAGTGAACTCATTCTGGAGAACCTTTACGAATCTATCAGTGAAGGGGCTTCTCAACTGAAGAATGTGGAAGCCCAAGGTCCTATGCATTTGAGCGGTCCTCTTTGGCTACTTCAATTGTGGCTCAATGCTACATTTGAGGCTAGCCTCCCCAGAAAAGGCATAGTCGATGAAGCTTCCGCTGAGATCAGGGAGAGGAGTGTCGAAGGGACACGTCTGGCTAAGCTCACTCCTAATGATGATGGTGAAAAGCTTCAAAGGGCTTTCACCAGTTATATAATGATGTTCGCCAAGCGCTATGAGTTCACTCCTAGCATGGCACCCTTTGCTCGACGAAGCTATGGCCCTGGGTGGTTTCAAAGGCCATTTCCAAATCCTCTTCAACCCCTTGATTCAGAGTCTGTTGCTATCTGGGAAGCCTTTTTTATTCCTAGATTTATTGTCCACAGGCTAAACCTAGGGAGAGGTTTATCAGCAACCCAACTTGGTCTCTCGACAATTTGGGCTGGCCCAGAGCTTCCCTCAGTGCTTATATGAGAAAAAGGGTCAAGTGATTCTTCACACCGCCTGCTTCGACGAGGAAAACGTCTCTGAAACACTCAACAGCAGGAACGAAAAAAGAAGAATCCTCTCCCCTGTGTTTTTTGAACCTTCCTTTTTATGCACTTCATCCTTCCACCAATGGTGGTCGAAGCATTATAGTGAGCACTTTCTTGATGCAGTTACGTTTTCTTCTTTACTTGACCAAGCTTTTCTCCATGTACAGGACAAGACGAAAAAAAGTAAGTTCACTCACATCGAAGAAATACAGGCTTTTCAAAAATACTTTGAAACTATCTATCGACCAGATGATCTTAGTCGAACCATTCATAAGGCTGCTGTTACTCTAAAGAGAAAATTTCTAGAAAAGCTGGATCAACTAAAAATTCCTCCCAACGTCCCTCGTGAGAAACGTTATGAGGTAGCTTTTAAACTTTTTCCTCCAAAGTTCCCTCGACTGCCTAATGCTGATTTTGGAGTGGCGCTTGCCCCTCCATTTCCAGATTGGTTTGGCTGTGGGGAGAATTTAAAACTTCTTCGACAGCAGTCTCAGCCAAAAGCCCAACGAGTGGTTTCGACTAAGCATACGTTAGACAGTTTTAAAGGGTACCTTCATATAGGAATTCAGGACGTTCGTGTCGAATCTGAAATATATGAAGGTTTGAGATCCTTACTCAATGGCTTTATGACTAATCATGTAATCATTAACTTGTAACAATTGTGTGCTACCTTTCAGCTGTGCCTAGGAAAGCTGCTTCGACTAGAGCTGCCACCTTACAAAATGGCAAAGAACAAGAGAGTACACAAGTATATTTTACCCCTTTTGTTTTTGCTTGTACTCTATGAATTTCTTTCTTATTTTTCACTGCCTCTTCAGACTGGTCGAAAGCCTCCAACACCTTCCAAGAAAGGTAAGAAGGATACCCAGCTGTGGTTATAGCTTCAGAGGCCTCAAATGAATCTCCTGAAGAGGTTCTCACAAGGAAAAAGAAAAAACCCACAAAGGCCTCTGGACCTGCTGGCCCACCTCCTTCGAAGGTGGCCAAAATACTCGAAAAGGCATCCACCACAAGTGGTGTTGAGAAGGAAACCTCCAAGGTAGCCTTGAGAACCCCTCTTGGTGACCATGGGGGTGATAAATCAAGTCCTGTTGTTGAACAAACTCAGGTATGCGCACCATTGTCTTTTTCTATTATGCTTGACATCTTTCGCCTATTATTTCATTCTCATTATCTCCACTTATGTTCTTTAGGCACCCATAATCAACAATCCAAATTCCCGACCAACTCCAAGCAACTTCGCCGCCACCACAATTGACGATTATGTTCCTCACCCAACTTCAGAAAGCCTCACCACCACGCATCTCAACAGCCAAGGTGAGCCAACTTATCACCCATCTTCTGATATTGGCTCTGGTTTGAGTGAGATTAATCAACCTATTCCACATGTTACATCAGCTACTGCAGCACCAGCTCCAACTCCTACTCAACACGCACAAGCTGATGGAGCTAACTTTGATGAGGATGACGCCTCAAGCCCACCACCTATCAACCTGGGTACCTCTATAGATAAAGGCCAGATGGTTGAAGAAGAAAGGCGTGAACCTGAAATCCAAACACATAATGCCACTCCTGATCAAACCACATCAGCTGATGACTAGGAGAATATGCAACCAGCTGCTGAGGAATCTGATGAAGAAATGGGAGAAGGAGAAGATGAAGAGGGAGAAGAATCAGCAGAGGAGGAAGAAGAACAAGCTGAGCCTCGCCCCCACCATACTCCTTCGCCTATGGTCACTCCACTACCTGGGGACTCGCTGATAGCACTCAAGTGGTCGAACCCACGTGAGTTTACCAAATTAATTCTTGAGCAAAGGTATGGTTCTTCCTCTGTCTCTTCGACCTCAGCATCAGATGACTTCACCCAATCAATTCTCCAAGCCATCAAGAAAAAATTCTTCAAGGGGGATATTTACAAAGTTCTGGCCTCTGATCCAACTGCAACTGCTTACCTGAAGGACACCCTTGCAAAGATTGAGCTCACTACTCTCAACCCAGATGTCTCTGGTTTTCTGATAGAGCTAACTGCTGTGGTAAACCAAATAGCTGCAGAAATAAAACTGCTTCCCTCGATCAAGGATACCATAGAGAGAACATCTGGTTGTGAGAGTGCAACCTGGTGTGGTGCAAAAGAGGCGTACGAAGAGATTCAACGTATGGAGGCTGATCAAAAGAAAAAGCAAGATGAGATAGCCTCCAACCAGAAGAACATTGAAGCCTGGAAGCAACAAATCACGGAGCTACAAGCTAAAATTGAAAATGCTAAAAAACGCAACCGTGATTTGCACCAATTCGACGACACTGAGATAGCTGAAGAAATGAAGCATGCTATTGATCGTATTGAGGCGGCCCAAAGATATGAGAAAGAGCTCGCAGAAGCAAAACTTGACAAATCTTTGTGCAACGCTCGCCTCAAACATCACATAGAATCTTTTTCTCAGTTGGCGTCGAGGCTTCCCTTCTGATACCTTCGACACCTTTATTTCATTTGTTTAATCATCACTTGTTTCTTGGCCTTTTCAGGCCTTTTATGTAATGACAATTTTATGCCTTTTGGCATTGATTTAATCAATCATCATTATTTTGCCTTTAACTGCTTTCGACCTATATTGCATGATAATGTTCTTTATTGTTATCTTTTATCAGTCAAATTTGCAATTAAGGCATTCTATCTTTTTCTTGGAAAGTCATCCCTCCAGCTTTAAATTCCAAGGCATAAGCCTCTAGCTTTTAAAGTAACATTTATAGCATAGCCCTCAGGCCTACTTCGAAGAATAACTCACCTGTTTCCACCGTTTGGCTGGCCAATCCAATCAGCCATTAGCCTCTATAAATTTCTTCCATCTGACCATGTTTTGCGTAGAAGCAACCATGAATAATTCAGAGAAATCCTCAACCAAGAAGATGGCTGGCAAGGCCAAGGCAATTGAGGAAACAAAGAAGGTAGAGGTGCCCCAACAACCTAACGCCTCCATTGGAGCAACCTCTTTAGCCAAGAAGAAAGAAACCAAAATGAAGATCTCCAAGAAAGGGCGCTCCAGCACCCAAGACTCTGATGATGAGCCCGATGCAGATTATATGGACTTCCTCAAATCCATAGATTGGAGAGATTATGAATAACCTTTCCTTGAAAAAAAAAATTGTTGTACTAGTTTCTCTTCGCTTTGTATGCCATATTAGCCTGACTTTGCCTATTTTGGCTTTCTTTTATTAAATAAAGCTTATGTTTTAATATGAATCTCTTGCAACATAAGCTTATATTTTTTCAAATACTTGCCATTTACTTTCAAGACTCTTTTATCTTTGTCTAACTCTTCCACCTCATAAGCTCCATTAGAGAACACTTGTATGACTTGGAATGGTCCTTCCCACTTAGGGGACCACTTGCCCAATGTTCTATCCTTTCGATCCATGGGCAAAATCACCTTCCAAACCAATTCCCCACATGCAAAAGATTTAGATTTAACCTTTTTGTTGTAGGATTCTTCGACCCTCTTCTTTTATCTTCTCAGCAACTCCAAGGCTCTGAGCCTTTCTTCATCCAAATACACTAATTCATTCATCATCATTTCCCAATAATTCTCAGAGGGAATTTCATGATGTCTTTGAACTCTTACAGACTGTAGATAAATCTCAACAGGTAATACTGCATCATGACCAAAAGTGAGTCGAAATGGGGTAGTGTTGGTAGCCTCTTTGGGGGATGTTCGACACGCCCAAAGAACTTGGTCTAACGTCTTGTGCCAACTTCTAGGCCTTTTTCCCACATGCTTCTTGATTAGTCCAATTACTACCTTATTGGCATCTTCGACTCGCCCATTGGCCTGAGCATAATAAGGTGTAGAAGTTAATAACTTAAAACCTATTTCTTTGGCAAATTCCTGCATCTTTCGACCAGTGAACACTGATCCCTGATCTGTAGCAATTGTTCCAGGAATACCAAATCTATAAATAATGTGATTTTTAATGAACTCAATAACATCTTCTTGACCTATATTCACCAGTGGTATTGCCTCAATCCACTTGGTGAAATAATCAATTCCCACCAAAATATATCTCTAGCTCTTTGAAGATGCTGGTCGAATCTCTCCCACTATATCCAAAGCCCATCCTCTGAAAGGCCATGGTTTCACTATGGAATGTAATTCACTTGCAGGGATGTGCTGTATTCCAGCATGAATTTGACATTCTTGGCACCCTTTAGCAAATTCTATGCAATCCTTCAGCATAGTGGGCCAATACATGCCTTGTCGAAACAACAGCCATTTCATCTTCTGGACAACTTGGTGTGCTCCACATGCCCCACTATGTACTGTCGAAAGTGCCAAATATGCCTCTGGTTCACTAAGGCATTTCAATAAGACTCCCTCAGGGGTCTTTTTAAACAATTCATTACCCACCAGTACATAGCTCAAAGCTTGATACCTGATTTTTCGTTCTGTCGAAGCCGTTGGGTTTTGCAAATAATCAACTATGGGCTTCCTCCAATCTTCATCTGTTAAATTATCTATGGCAAAAATTTCAAAATTTTCGCCATCTATATACCCAAGCTTAGTTGTTTCTAAGTCTGATGGACATAATCCAACAGCCACCACCTTACCTCTTGCCTCAATTGCTTCTTGAAGGTTTTCTTTCGACACCTTGTATCCAGAAGCAATTTGGGCCAAGTCGTTAGCAACTTGATTCTCTATTCTAGGTATGTGTTGGATGGCCACTACCTCAAATTTCTTTAATAATCTATTGGCTATCACAAAGTACATAATGAGATTTTCTTTAACACATTTATACTCCTTTGTGATTTGTTTTATAACCAATTCTGAATCTCCCATTATTTCGACTCTAGTTGCCCCCAATTCTAACAAAATTTTAAGGCCGGCAATTAATGCTTCATATTCAGCCTCATTGTTAGAGCAAGGTCCTTCGACCTTGTACTTGAATTTTGTTGGAATTTTTCAGGAGAAATAATGTGTATTCCTACTCCTGTTCCATTTTTATGACTTGATCCATCAAAGTATAATTTCCAAGATCTTAATTCGACGTAATTCAAATCATTTTCATTTATGGAGTGATCAACTATAAAGTCTGCAACTATTTGCCCTTTCACAGCTTTTAAAGGTTGATATGTTAAGGAAAATTCTGTTAATGCTAATGCCCATTTGCCAATTCGACTATGCAAAATAGGTTTAGATAACATATGTTTTACAACATCAAAGTGAGACGAAACATACACATCAACAGGTATTATATATTGCTTCAGTTTAGAACAAGAGAAATACAAGCATAAACATAACTTTTCAATCATGCTATACCTAGTTTCTGCATCATTTAAAACTCAACTAAGGTAATAAATGGCTCTTTCGACTCCATTTTCATCCTCCTGAGCTAACATGCTCCCTAGAGTTTTATCTGATGCAGCTATATACAATCTCATAATTTTGTTTCTACAAGGTGGTGAAAGAATTGGAGGGTGGCTTAGGTACTCCTTGATCTTGTCGAAGGCTTCCTGCTGTAATTTCCCCCACTCAAAACCATCTTTGTTAAAACGAAGCAATGGCGAAAAAGCTTGTGTTTTGCCACTCAGGTTGGATATAAACCTTCTTAAGAAGTTGATTTTGCCCAACAACGACTGCAACTCCTTTTTGGTTGATGGCGCTTTCGCCTCCATTATGGCTTTGGTTTTATTCTGATTTATTTCAATCCCTTTCTTGTGGACCACAAATCCTAAGAAATCCCCTTCCTGCACACAAAAAGCACATTTGAGAGGATTCATTTTAAGACCATATTTTCACATTCTTTCAAAGGACTGTCGAAGATGGTCAATGTGACTTTTCCCAGAAATAGATTTTATAACAATATCATCAATATAAATTTGCATGAATGTGTCTATAAAATCGTGGAAAATTGAATTCATTTCCCTTTGATAAGTGGCACCAGCATTCTTGAGACCAAAAGGCATCACTACCCACTCATAGGTACATAAGGCTTCAGGGCATCTAAAAGCAGTTTTATGAACATCTTCCTCAGCAATGAATATTTGGTTATAGCCAGAATATCCATCCAGAATACTAAGATATTCATGTCCTGCTGCATAATCTATTAACATTTCTGCTACTGGCATTGAATATTCATCTTTAGGAGTGGCAGAGTTTAAATCTCTAAAATCAATGCAAACTCTCAAAGATCCATTCTTTTTAATAACAGGTACTATATTAGCCAACCATTCCACATACCTTGCAGTGCGAATGAATTTGCAACGAAGCAGCCTTTCGACTTCCTCTTTGATTTTTGACAGTATCTCTGGTGCAAACCGTCTTGGATTTTGCTTGACTGGCTTTTTCCCAGGCGTCATAGGCAACTTGTGTTCGACCAACTCCCTGCTCAAACCAGGCATCTCATCATAATCCCAAGCGAAGCAATCTTTGAATTCTTTCAACAGCTGAACTACTTCGACTTTCAACTGGGGATCAAGATTGGCACTGATGTAGGTAGGCCTTTTGGTTGTCCCCTCACTGAGGTCCACTTCTTCTAAAGGATCTTGTGCTAGCATTTTTATATTGTTCGCCAACGGATCCTTCTCAAATCCCAGAGGCTCATCTTCATAGATGGCGTCGAGCCTCTGGCTTTGCTCTCCAGTTTCAACCTTATCTGGAGGTTTTGGGTCGAAGTCCTTACCAGGACCTTCTTGATATACTTCAGAAATGGCTTCATCAGCCATATAATCATTGGTGGCTTCCAAAGCCGCTTGTAGTTTTGTTTCGGCCACATAGGCCGAAATTCTTTTCAAAGCGTCGAACTCAGTCATGATCACTGAATTCATCTCCCCACCCTGTGGGCTCTATCGGAGGTGTGCCTAAGCATGGCAACCTTCCTCCTGGTACCTCCCTGTCCCATCTGAAACCTTCAACAAGGTGTAAGTACAACGAATAAAACGTTTCCTCATCAGGTGTAAACTCAAAATCAGCTAGAGGACATGGAGCAATGTTCGCCAGATGTTTCTCAAATTGCCTACTGTCCACATGGTTAACAGACACCTTGAAGTACCCTTGATCAGCTTCAATGTTTTCCACTATCCCATCTGGTCTCTAGATTGTGATTCTCTGATGCATAGATGAGGGTACTGCTCCTATCCCATGAATCCACTCCCTACCCAAGAGTAGATTATAGTTAGCCTTTGTTTCGACGACCATGAACACTATTGGTCTTGTAATAGTTCCCACAGTGAGATCCACCTGAATCACTCCCAGAGTGGAACCAACTTTGCCTTCATAGTTCGACAGAACCATGTTGTGGGGTTTAGTATCAGTCTCAAATTTTCCAATCTTGCTCAACAAAAATCTTGGCATCAAATTAATCGTTGCACCACAGTCTACCAAAATTTTGTTGACAGGGACGTTCTCCACTTTTCCAGTAATGTAAAGAGGCTTTAAATGACCCTTCATTGCCTCTGTGGGATGCTCAAAGAAAACATTTTGTTCTTCGAGGCACCCATTGTTCATGATGTAATAGCACACAGGCTTGTTTGCCATCATTTCCAATTCAGCAGTTTGGTCTAAGTCTTCGACCTCTGAGACTTGACCAAATTCTCTTGGCATCACTGACACCACATTTACCAGAATGTCTAGGGAAGCTGCTGACTCATTGTCGAAGTTATCAGTCATATCCTCATCCTCTTCGACCTTCTTTTCTGGCTGAATAGTAAACAACTTTCGTCGTATGGGCATCTTCTCTATTGCCCCAGCCATATTGGTGCTTGACTCTCCTTGCACCTGAGCCTCCCTGACAGCTTTTCTCCTGCGCTGCTCTCTTCGCCATTGCGATCTAGACATTGGGTTTTTACCCTTGTAGTTCTGAGAAATGTATGCTGATTTGTTTGTGGTGTGATTCTCTTTTCTGTACTCAAATGAAGAACCTCTCTCCACATTAAACTTCTCCCACTTTTTCTTCTGTCCTCTCCCTTCGACAGGTTTGATCCAACTACCTGTTGGCACATTCGCAGTTGGTTTGAACGTACCTGGCCTAATTCCTGGTGCTTGGTTTTTTAGCCCTGTCGAAAGTCGCCTATGGTCAAAACCTTTGTGCCCTCTGTTCACCTTCTGCCCCCAGCTTTCGCCAGCCTTCTTGACACCTTCCAGCTTGTGGGCAGCCTTTTCATCAAAAATGGCGCTGCACCTGGGACACAGCATTACTCCAGAGCCTTTTTTCTGGCAACGATGCAAGAAGTCCATGATTGTCTCTTCTGGCTTAGGATGAGCCATTTTGTTGAGTTTCTCTTGCTCATCTACCTTACTCAATTGTTCATCTTTTCGATCCATAATTTCGACCATGTTGACATCCATTCTTTCCTTCAGGCGCATCTTGGAGAAGCTGGCTTCCAGACTTTTAGTGGTCTTTGCCAAGCAGCCACCACCTACTGCTGCTTTTGCAGCTCTTTGGGAAGCTTCTTTCCAAGAAGCTTTCTCAGCCTCCACCATCTCCTCAGCATTGACTCTCTCGACATCAGGAGATGTCTTGAAAAAATTTTCAGCGGCCATACATATCCAACTTTCCACCAGACAACCATCCGTGTCCAGCATCTCTCAAACCAAGAGCATGTCATCTTCCAATTCCTTAACAACTTGAACTTTAGGGGCATTTCTGCCCATAGCCTCATTGGTGTTGATACTATCTGAGCTAGAATCAGACTCTTCAGCTAACTCGACCATGTTAATGCCTTTATTGGCATTTATCTTCCACCCACTCACGGTCATATCCAAAACCTTAGCAGCATTATCCATTTCAATAAACTTATCAGCAGTTTCTTTGGTTACCAACATCAAACTGGTACCATCAACGTTTAGGCCACTTGCAGCCTTACTAGAACCTTCAATTATCACAGAACTGGTGGCGAAGTCTTCAGTAACTTCTACCATGTTGACTGACTCTTCAAATCCCTCTGTGGCTTCCACCATCTGAACCTCATGAGGCTCTGTATAGTTGGCCTCTGCAACTTGCAATGGGTCATAGTCAATCTTCATCTGGGCTTTTCCTTTGTCCCCAAACTTCAGCCTTCCTTCCTGGATAGCATTTTGCACCAAATCCCTGAAAAGAAAACATTGAGAAGTTTAATGACCCAAAAAATTATGGTACTTACAAAAACCTCTTTTCTTTCTTTGTTCTAAAGGTGGCGTTTTAGCACCAGCAGGCACTATCATTTTCCCATCTTTAACTAACAAATCAAAAATTTCGTCACATTTAGTGACGTCGAAAATATATGTTTTCTTAGGGAATTTGTTGTTAGATTCGACAGGATTTTTTCCTTCTGAAGGAGCTAGTAACTTGCAAGCATAAGGTGGACCTTGCTTTAACTCAGCAACGTCAACCTCATTTTCGTCGAAACAAGATGGTTCACCATACAGATTCTCCACATCTTCCTTGCATTTGACAAATGCTACTTTTTTACCCCTGTTGAATTTGGCCTTTTCTTCTTTTAGCCTTTCTAGTTGTCGAACCCTATCAGCCAGCTGGGCCATATCTCTAAGATATTGGGTATCTAATTTCTTCCTAATGGAATAATCAAGACCCCCAACAGCCATTTCGACCAACTCATGTTCTGGCACTTGGGTAAAGCACCTGGCTTTAAGCAGTCGAAACCTATTCAGGTAATCATCAATTGGCTCGGTGACTTTGCGCTTGATGCTAGCCAATTCTTTCAAACTAATCTTAGTTTGCCCCATGTAGAACTGTTCATGAAACAAACGTTCTAATTTGGTCCAATTGTATATGGAATTTGGAGGCAACGTAGTAAACCATGTGAATGCTTTCTTGGTAAGGGAACTTGGGAAGTATTTGATCCTAAGGCTTTCGTCAGCTGCAATCTCGCCCGGTTCGATCAAATATCTAGCCACATGTTCGACAGTAGACTCAGTGGTATCTCCTAAAAACTTGCTGAACTTTGGAACCTTCATCCTAGGGGGTAGTTCTGCTTGGAGAATGTAATCCACTATAGGTGAAGTATAATTTGGCCTGGTGAAGCCAAAATTCATACCATTTCTAGTCATTATCCTTTCAACCATGGCTGCAAGATTATTTTCCTCTGCTTGATTTTGGTGTCGAACCTGCCTAAGTAGTTGGTCTGCATTTTGGTTCCTGTTCACCATCACTACTGGTTCTTCCTCCATCTGGTATGGCATCTGGTTTCTTGGTGGTTCGACTCTAAAATGATCAATCATCTCTTGATCCTCCAAGTTAGCATCAGGTATTTGACGTGGATGACGTCTTGGGATATCTTCGACAACCGTCGCTCTTCGATCTACCGCTGGTACTCCCATGAAATCAGCCATGCGTGCCACTTGTGCAGCCAATTGTTGGTTAGTTTGGGTTGTATTTTGAATTAAAGGTTGAAAAACTTCTCCCATTGTCTGAGACAACGTATGTACCATTTGCATGTTACTTTCATCCATCTGCTATCTCAAACAATTTATAGATGTATTTGTAAGGCTAGGTGTTTGAACAGAGTAACCAACACCTATATTCTGGTTGTTTCGTCCTCCTGATCCTGACCCTTGTAGTGGCGAAGACACAACAGTTTCTGAAAATACAGGTGGAGCATTCTGCAGATTTTGCATCATTGATGTAGGCATACCATAGGGTTGACTCCTTGACCCTAGATGTGGAAAACCTGGTGGAGGAACGTGCCTGTACATTGTATTTCCTCCTGGGGGTGTTGGTGAATTAGAATTTTGTGGCCCTATGTATTCCAACACAGGTTGAGTATATGATTTTGTATATGTTGATCCTGGCTCAGACACTACTAATGGAAGTGACGCCTGTCCTCCTGTCAAAGACACTGGTGATGGTGTGCTTTGAGTCCCCATACTGCTACTGGACCGAGTGTTTGAAATACTCCCTTGAGGATCAACTTGTTTGAAATACTTCTCTTTGGTATTCCTTCGTTTGCTGTGGCTAACTTCCCACTTCTCAATAACATACAACGAAAGTGCTTCTTCACCAAGAGAGATGAGGTTGACAAAAAGGTTTAACTTAGCACTGGGTCCCACCAGGTGTGCCAATTTGTTTACTGGGAATTTTGGTAAACAACCTCTGGTCTATCAATCTAAACGCAAATTGATTTAACTTGCAGGATCGACCACACAAATCCTAGGACATGTGCTAAATTTGAGAGACAAGTGTAAATTAAAGAAAATATAAACTGAACTCCACGTTCGACAATGCTGAAAATAAAGTCTAACTGAACTCCACGTTCGACTATGGGCAATAACGTAAAGTAAAGACTCGAAATTTAAAGTGATGCAAGTAAAGGGTGCAGAAATTAAAGGCGTCGAATGAGTAAAAGCTTTGAAAGTAAAACGCAACGAACTCCACGTTCTTGGAAAGTAAAGGCTGGGATAATAAAAGTGTTGTCGAAGGTAAAGTGCAGGAAAGTAAAAGACTTTGAAAATAAATGCAATGGATTTAAAGGAGAACTCCACGTTCTTGAAACTAAAAGACTTTGAAAAGTAAAGGCCTGAAGATTAAATGCTTGAACGTAAAAATGCAGTCGAAAGGTAAAACGCAGAAAGTTTAAATGGCTTTGAAAGTAAATTTGGCACGGAAGATAAAGTTCAAGAAACTGTAAAGGCATGGAAAGTAAATGGCTGAATCCTAAACATGCTGAAGATAAATTAGATTCATGAAGAAAATGGTGTTACATTACGTACATTCTCACGAACTCGTTTCTCTACACGCGGGTACTTTGAGTTTCTTAGAGTAACTTGTACAAAAATATGAACACACCATTTACATATAACTAACTCCTATTTATAGTGCTAGGAAATAACTACTCAATGGTGGTTACTGCTTCGAACGTGTGGATTTTGGCGCCTTCCCCTTGATCTCAATTGTTCCCACGTTCACAACTGCTCTTATTTAAATTTCAAATATTGGAAATTCCCTCCAATCTTAATATAACCACTGCAGCGCTACATTCTCATGGTCGAACCCCTTTCAGCACTTAGCCATTTTTTAAGGTTACTACACATCTATTCGACTCAGGCCTCTCCAAAAAGTTAGGTCGAAGCCTTCTTTACATTAAAAATAATTTTTTTTAACATAAAATAGCTTTGATTTTGTCTAGCGTCGAAATTGAGGGTTAACAGTATGTGAGGTGTGTGAGTGATTGGTTTGATTGGAAAAGTTCTCAAACTCAAAACCCGATAGTGGCTTACTTTGGAAGGCAAAATTGGAGTTAAAGAAGAGATTTTGAGGAAAGCATCTGTTTGATGGCTTTGGTGTACTCAAACTGATCACAATTGAGCTCTATTTATAGTAGAGCAAGTTTGTTTTGCAAGGAATAGTGAATGGCAACTGCTGAGTAGGTTTGGCCAATGTTGGCAAATGAAAATCCAAGTCTCCTCTAGCCATTGACTAGAGGTTAGGGCACAGGCTGCTGGTCCCCTTGGTCTTGGATAAGTCTTGACTGAATTCAGTTGCTAAGAGCTTAGTTCATGCCACCTCGATGCTTCCATTGAATGCTCTAATCCAAAATTGGAGTCTTCTCCCTATTTTGGCAATTCTAGGTTCAACATGCTATTTCTTGTTCCAAAGACTTTGGAGGCTTGACTCAGTGATTGTCCCCTTTAGATTCAATCCTCAGAGGTGTCTAAGTGGATAGGAGCATTTGGATTTGGCTGATTTTGGCAAATCGACCAAAAGTGTTAAAATCTGCCTTGCCTTGGCAGATTTCAGCAAGGCAACTTGCCAATGTCATATCTCATGGCTCAAATTGAATTTGGTAATGTTCTTGGTCATTTTGGAAAGCCCTTACATGATACAACAACTGTTTGAACATGTTTGGTTTTGATCTCTTTTGAATCCAAGTGAAAAACCCCCCTACATTTGGAAAAAAGTAAAGGCAGATTCTGACTTAGTGAAATTTTCACTAAGTGTTGGAACAAAGTGACTTTTCTTGATTTTGATCACTCCATAACTCAAAATCCATGAGGAATTTGGACATAGGTCTGTATGAAGCTTTTGTAGAGGGCAATGTGATCTACAAATCAAGCTTTGAATGGGGAGCAATGGCCTTGTGGTTTAGGAGTTATGGTCCTCCAAAGTTGGCACATTAGTGTCACTTTTTCCATAACTTAGAAATTTTTCTAAGTTTTTATGGTTACCCCTTTTACAAGTTATCCCACTTTCTTTGATTTTTCTTGATGAATGATGATTCAAATCATACATTAACATCATTTTAGGGTTAAAAATCCATTTTGGTGAAAAACCTCAAAAAGTCAAAGTTGACTTTTGTGCACAGTTGACTTTTTATCAGATGAATTCCAAATTGTGCAATTCTTCAGGAAATCATGTCCTTGACCTAAATCAAACTTGATGGACATGTTCCATGGGTGTCATAGGGTATATTGAATCATGCCTTAGGGTTTGGGAGCATGTCCTGGTCAAAAGTCAAAGTTACAGTTGACTTTCCTCGCGAAACCCTAATTGTGGTGCAGATGAAATTGAAACTTGTTGCTCAAGCTTCTTGGATTAATCCATTGTTGCAAATGGACCAATATGGCATATTGGAGACCCTCAAATCATGTATTGAGGTCTTGGCTCATGATTTGTCCCAAAAGTTAACTTAGGGGTGAATTAGGTCAAGAAACCCTAATTCCTGATTTTTGAAGAATGCATCCCCTGAGGCAAAATTGACTTGATGCTTGGGTCCATGAGGTTACATGAAGTATATTAGGTTATGTTTTGGATCATTGGCTTGTGCCCAGATGAAAATTTTCCATCTTGAGGCCCTGGTAGACCAAAACCCTAATTTGGTGACACTGTCGATCTTGAGACTTGACCCACCTAGAAGGGAGCAGCCTTGTGCTTAATCCTTGAAGTGGGAGTCCTTTTGATCCATTGTGGATATTTTAGAGGTTAGACAAGTTGAAGATCAAGTCATTCCTTGATTGATCCTTTGTCTAAGGCTCTGAGAGGGCTTGAAACCCTAATTTTGATTGTGGTGAATGCTCAATAATTCCTTGAGGAGATTGATGAGGCATGATGGTTCATCCATATTGTGATGATGATTTACACAATGATGGGAAATCTTAGTGGTCAAAATTTGGGGTATGACAGATGCCCCTATTTAATCTTCTTAGACCCGAAGGTGCGAATGACGAAGGTATTCGGGCATTCGGGGTGCAAGAGGATTAAATATCGGAATACCCAAAATTTTGATGGTGGTTATGAATGGTAGCTTACACATTCATCTTCTTTAGCTAAGCGATGATGCTTAGAAAAGGTAAACTTCCCCTCGATCCTGGTCTTCAGCCAAGGAGCTGGTCTCAGTTTTCTTTTGAAATAAACATCCCCTCGATCCTGGTTTCCTACCAAGGAACTGGTCTTAGTTTCTTTTGTCAACTTCCCCTCGATCCTGGTTTCCTACCAAGGAACTGGTCTCAGTTTCTTTTGAAATAAACCTCCCCTCAATCCCGGTTTCCTACCAAGGAACTGGTCTTAGTTTCTTTTGTCAACTTCCCCTCGATCCTGGTTTCCTACCAAGGAACTGGTCTCAGTTTCTTTTGAAATAAACCTCCCCTCGATCCCGGTTTCCTACCAAGGAACTGGTCTTAGTTTCTTTTGAAATAAACCTCCCCTCGATCCCGGTTTCCTACCAAGGAACTGGTCTTAGTTTCTTTTGTCAATAAACTTTATTGACAAAGGACGTTATTTGTAGCGGTTTTCCTCAAACTTCTCGCCGGATTTTCCTGGGGGGAGATGCCATTTGATGGGAAAAACTTTTGATGTCAGACTTGCTTGGGTACCCATTTGTCTGAGCTGTAGAGGTGTTCAAACTTCTCTGTTGGAGACGCCATTTGTCGACTCTATCTGGGGAAAACGAGTCTCTTGAGAGACTGCTTCCCCTTGGGGATATTACATCATACTTTTCTCGGGATCTTCCCGGAGAAATGCCATATGATGGGTTCCACTTTTGAGGAGCCGATGACCTTTTCATCAGCGGTTCTTTCGGAGAAAAACTGCCGTATTGCCGAAGTTCCGATTAAGGGGCTTTCTCTAGGGATTTTCCTTAATCCGGGAAAGCAAGGATATCATCTTCAATGGCGAAGAGTGACATTTGTCGAGAGTTCTCTGGTTCTTCAGAGGTTCAAGTTATCAAAGTGGTCGAGGACCGACTCTAATCCAGAGATACACTGGAAGCGAGATTGTTCCAACGCAGCATTTCCTGACGAGGCAAGAACTAACAACTCGATTGAGATGACTGTTATCACTAGGGGACAAGACCAACTAGAGTGATAGTGATGCAATATGAATATGAATGTCAATCAAATGCATGATGTATGTATGTTTATGCTGACAAAACTAACGCGACATACAAACTGACAGGTGAACACGACTGGATACTCGGCCATCGCGGGGCAAAGAAGTACCGTTGGTTCAGAATAGCAATTCCACCTTGCTTAGGAGAGATAGTCCCTGTTGGGAGCTATGTTGGTCAAGCTTAGGAGATAAAAACTCGGCCGAAGAGGTCAGATGGAATAGTCGCATCCGACACTATTGATCCTTCATTCAGGCGCACTGGCGTAGAAGGAGTACTTTGATTCTGCACTTTGAAGTTCGCCTACTTCTGGAGAAGCGGTTGATGTTCTTTCGATGTTCAACAGTCAAAAGAAATTGCCATCTTTACTTTAAAAGCAGAAAAAGTTTTAACAAGTAAATTCATTTTTGTTTCATTTCAAGAATCGCTAATCATGTTAAAACGCCATTCTGTAAAGCTAAAACAAATAAGAATTACAAACAAAAGCACAAGGGCTCAAATTTTATTGATAAGATGGAGATCGGCCAAACGCATGATTCGAAAGAGTATATACAAAGTTTGAAAATGGCAATTTACAGGGAAAAGGGCTACGTTGACACATAACGACCACTATCCTTCTACCAACTTTGAATTCGGGACATCCTGAGCTTCTGTCGAAGATGACCTTGACTGGAGTTTTCCTCCGATGGATGGTGTAACTGCTGCTGAGGGATTCGCCTCGGTTAAACATAGTTACTTGCCATTATCCATAATTTTTTCCTGGATTGTACTATGATGTTTCCAATCCATCGGGATGATTTTTTCTCATGTCTCTAATTTTTGCCTGGACCGCCCTTTCGGGTTTTCAATCCACCGAGACGTTTTTTTTTTAGTTTAGGCGAAGTATTTCTTGACTACATCAACATTCGTGGGGTAGGCAAATTCCTCTCCGTCCATGGTTGCAAGTCTCAAGGCACCGCCTGAGAAAGCTTTCGTGACCACATAGGGGCCATCATAATTTGGGGTCTATTTGCCCCGAGAATCAGTGAGAAATGATTGTATCTTCTTAAGCATAAGGTCTCCTTTCCTGAAGATGCGAGGTCGAAGCTTTTTGTCGAACGCCTTCTTCATTCTCTGCTGATACAACTGACCGTGGCATAGTGTCGTGATTCGCTTCTCTTCGATCAGGTTTAATTCGTTGTGTCGACTTTGACACCATTCAGCTTCTGTAAGCTTAGCTTCCATCAATACCCTGATTGATGGGATCTCTACTTCTATGGGAGAACTGCCTCCATGCCATATACTAGAGAGAAAGGGGTTGCCCCTGTTGAAGTGCGGACAGATGTTCGATAACCGTGAAGAGCAAAGGGTAGCATCTCGTGCCAGTCTTTGTAGGTTACAACCATCTTTTGAACGATCTTCTTGATGTTCTTATTGGCCGCTTCTACCGCTCCGTTCAGCTTGGGTCGGTAAGGAGATGAGTTATGGTGTTCAATCTTGAATTTAATGCACAACTCTTTCATCATCTTATTGTTCAAGTTAGATCCATTATCAGTAATGATCTGGCTCAGAACACCATAATGGCAGATGATATTGTTTTTGATAAATCGGACCACCACTTGTCGGGTTACATTAGCGTACGACGCTGCTTTGACCCACTTGGTGAAATAATCAATGGCTACCAGGATGAACCAATGTTTGTTGGAAGCTTTAGGTTTGATCAAGTCAATCATGTCGATTCCCCATATGGAAAAAGGCCACGGGGAAGAAAGAACTTTGAGATGTGATGGCGGTACATGAATTTTGTCGGAGTATATCTGACACTTGTGACACCTCCTCATGTACTTGTAGCAGTCGGATTCCATGGTCAACCAATAGTACCCTGCTTTTAGAATTTTTCTTGCCATTGTATGTCCGTTTGCCTGAGTGCCAAAGGATCTTTCATGAATTTCTTTCATAAGCATGTCTGCTTCTGGTCTGTCTACGCATCGGAGCAAGACCAAGTGGAAATTCCTCTTATAAAGAGTGTCACCGCTCAGATAGAAGCTGCTAGCCAATATTCTGAGGGTTTTCCTATCTTTTCTAAATGCCCCAGATGGGTACTCCAGTTTCTGAAGGAAGCATTTGATATCGTAATACCAAGGTTTGTCGTCTATGACTGCTTCAATCATGAAGATGTACGCGGGCCGTTCAAGGTGCATTATGTCGATCTTAGGTATGTCATTCCATTGACCTACACTAATCATGGAAGAGAGAGTGGCTAAAGCGTCAGCCATGTGATTCTCATTACGAGGGACATGATGAAACTCGACTCTGTTAAAGAAAGGTAACAACCTTCTTGCATAGTCTTTGTAAGGAATCAATCCTGATTGGTATGTGTTCAAATCTCCTTTTATCTGATTGATAACCAGGGCTGAATCGCCGTATACATCCAAGTTTTTGATCCTTAAATCAATCGCTTCTTCGAGACCCATAATACAAGCTTCATATACGGCCTCTTTGTTCGTACATTTGAACGTAAGTCTGGCAGTGAAAGGAATGTGGGTACCCTGAGGGGTAACAATGATTGCCCCAATTCCCTTTCCATAATGATTAACTGCTCCGTCAAAGATAAGTCCCCATTGGGAACCTGGTTCTGGCCCCTCACTGGGTAACGGTTCATCGCAATCTTTCATTTTAAATACATGACATCTTCATCTGGGAAGTCAAACCCGGTTGATTCTTGATCGTTAATCGGTTGATGAGCCAAATGATTGGCTAAAATACTTCCTTTAACGACTTTCTGAGAGTGGTACTCTATGTCATATTCTGATAACAACATCTGCCAACGGGCAATCCTTCCCGTGAGAGCAGGTTTTTTGAAGACATACTTGATTGGATCCATCTCGGAAACCAACCAAGTAGTATGACGAATCATGTATTGGCGAAGACGTTTGGCTGCCCAAGCCAAAGCGCAACAAGTTTTCTCAAGCATCATGTACCGAGTCTCGCAGTCGGTGAATTTCTTGCTCAGATAGTAGATGGCAGACTCTTTCCTTTTGGTTTTGTCCTGTTGGCCAATTACACATCCCATTGAGTCTTCCAAGACTGTGAGATAAATGATCAGTGGTCTTCCTTCCACTGGAGGTGATAGAATCGGTTGATTCAACAAGTATTCCTTAATACTGTCGAAGGCAGTTTGGCAATCTTTTGACCAAACGCACTCCTAGTTCTTTTTGAGTAATTTGAAAATCGGCGCACACGTCGCGGTCATAAGGAATATGAATCTGGAGATGTAGTTCAAACGTCCCAAGAATCCTCTGACTTGTTTTTCAGTTTTCAGATAAGGCATTTCTTGAATGGCCTTGACCTTGTCAGGATCAACCTCAATTCCTTTCTGGCTGACGATGAACCCTAAAAGTTTCCCTGAACGGACACCGAAGGTGCACTTGTTGGGATTCAAGCGGAGTTTGTACTTTCTCAACCGCTCAAAAAGTTTTGACAGGTGGGTCACATGCTCCTCCTCTGTCTTAGATTTTGCAATCATATCATCGACATACACTTCGATTTCTTTGTGTATCATGTCATGAAACAGAGTAGTCATGGCCCTTTGATAGGTTGCCCCGGCGTTCTTCAAGCCGAACGACATTACCTTGTAACAAAAGATACCCCATGGGGTGATGAATGAAGTTTTCTCCACATCTTTCGGCGCCATTTTGATCTGGTTATAGCCCGAGAATCCATCCATGAAAGAGAAAACTTTGAACTTTGCTGTATTGTCAACCAGCATGTCAATGTGTGGCAAAGGAAAGTCGTCCTTTGGACTTGCCTTGTTTAGATCTCTGTAGTCAACACACATTCTGACCTTTCCGTCCTTTTTGGGAACGGGTACGATGTTGGCTAACCATTGAGGATATTCAGATGTAGCGAGGAAACCCGCGTCAATCTGTTTCTATACCTCCTCTTTGATTTTGATGGCCATGTCCAGGTGAGTCCATCTCAACCTCTGTTTTACAGGCGGACATTCTGATCTTAACGGTAAGTGATGTTCCACGATGCTGGTATCCAACCCCAGCATATCCTGATAGGACCAAGCTTACCATTTCCAACGGCTCTTTGTGAGGTTCAATGGACCTTTCCTCTTGTCTGAGTAGTCGAGAGATCTCTTCTGGAATTTTGTTGTCAACTTCTTCTTCAGCCCCAAATATCGGGAACCCAAAGTCGGGAGAAGGCATCGGATCGTATGTTTCAACTGGGTTTAAAATAAACAATCTGCATGACGTGATGATTCGTGTTTAGAAGAGATAGAGAAAATGCAAAAGTGTGTGCAGTGTATTTTTTTATTACTGCTTGTTTTTTGTTATTGAATTATTTTTTAGGATTACCATTTTCTGAAAAATGAAAAGAGAAAACAGCAATTAATGCGAAAATTACAGAACGACGTTATTTTATTAATGAACAAGTCGATCCTTGAAACTACAGCCCTATAAAACAAAACTCTGTCGCTTTGGGAAAAGCGAAGAGGGAAAATTTACAGAAAGCGAGCCCTATCAAAACATCCGTTTCACCTGGGCGGGGTGAAAGGTTAAAGATGGCAATTACTTTGACTGGTGAATGACCTTTGGAACCTCGATGGCAACCCATTGGCGGCGAACTCCTCGGTGAATCACAAAGTCTGGCACCTTCCTTGATTTGTCTTCAGAAATGACGCTGATTTCTGGTGAAGCAGGATCATTGGAATCTGTCTCCCAGGCAGAATTATCGTAGGAGAATTCCTCAGTTGTATTTTGCATAACATTTGTGCTCTCAACTATATCTCCCCATCCAGTTGGCTGGATATCTTTGAGCCTGATACGAGAGCTTTCGGGAGCGGTGTACTTGACCATGAAGTCAAACTTTCCACTTGGTTGTCCCAGGGTGTCCCACACTTCTTTAGAACTGGAGGAGTCATCTCTCTCGATGACGTTGACCTCGGGAAAAGCATAATTAATGAATTCTAGTCCTGCAAACGTTGCAAATTCATTGTCATGTTGAGTAGTTTCTGAATGACCTGAGTGTTGATCCCATGACATGGTGGGGACACAGGTATTCTGTTCAATGAAGGTCAGCTGATTTTCATTATTCGGCTGACTCTCTTTCCCCAAGTCTCCTGGATAAGGCTACCACATTGGCAGGCCATCCATCGGGCCATAGTAGGTGTAGTCAAAATTGTCTTTCATCAGAGTGTCCTCCTCTAACGAATTTGGTGGAGCACGGCATCCTTCCGGATCACAACCTCCGTATATCATTTCGACGTCTGACCTTGGTATAAATATCGGACTCTCTGTAGGAAAGTAAAATGGCGTAGGCACCTCTTCCTGAGACATATAACCGTCCTCATTAAGATAGGACTTCCATTCTTCATTTGTTTCAGAGGGATCTTCCTCATTGATAGCATGTACTGCTTGAGACACTGGGTGAAGAAAACCTCCACTGTGGAAGAAGTTCTGAATGGGATGAAGACTTCCATCGCTGGCAGCTGTCTGGGTACATGTTGCAGAAAAACCAAGACCCTTCTTTGTTTTATTATCAATAAGAATGACAAGTTGTCCCCATCCGGTTGTATCGGTACTCTCGACCGCTTTGATAGCATCTTTGTATGAGGAAATCGAGGTTCCTCCTTGGGATTTATTGTCCTTGCTCACCGACAGTGCTTGGAACTGAGTTCCAATAACCTCCTCGGGTTCTATACCAGTAGATGATGATAAACTACTCACGAGCAAGGCCTGTTCTCCACAGACTGTGACAAGTTGATCGTTCTGAACGAACTTTAGCTTTTGGTGGAGGGTCAAAGTGACCGCTCCAGCCTGATGTATCCAAGGTCTTCCTAATAAACAACTGTATGTTGCCCGAATGTCCATGACCTGGAAAGTGACTTGGAAAGTGTGAGGACCGATAGTTATGGGAAGATCAACTTCGCCGATAACTATTTTTCTGGATCCGTCGAACGCTTTGACGACGACCTCGCTGGTTCTCATCGGAGGGCCTTTGAATGATAATTGCATCAAAGTGGACTTTGGCATAACATTCAGGGATGACCCTGTGTCTACCAGTACGCTGGCTAAAGCATCGTCCTGGCAGTTAACTGTGATATTGAGCGCCATGTTATGGCGGCGACCTTCTTCAGGTAATTCCTCATCACTAAATCCCAAGTTATTGCAGGAAGTGATGTTAGAGACAATGCTATCGAACTGTCTGATTGTTACATCTTATTCCATAAAGGCTTGCTCCAAGACTTTCTGTAGAGCCTCCCTGTGGGCTTCTGAACTGAGTAACAGTGATAATAACGAGATCTTTGAAGGAGTCTGTAACAGTTGATCGACAATGTTGTATTCACTCCTTTGGATGGGCTTTAATATCTCATTATTGTTTTTCAAAAGGTCGGGATTACTGGATTGACCAACTGATGGATCGGGAGCTCCTGTCTGAAGTTCCTTTTCCTTGTTAGGTTCTCCAACTCCTCTGTTGAAGATTCTACCGCTCCATGTTACACGACTGATGTCTGCGATATTCACGACGGAGGGTAATGGAATTTCCTTTCCATTTTTAACTGTCGTTGCACCGTATTTGTATGGGATAGCCTTAGTTGATTCATATGGTAGTGGTCCCGGCAGATAGATGACTACGGGAACCTTCTAATTTTTCTGACCATCATAAGTAATCTTAATCCGTTCCAGGTTGGGAATTCTAGATTCGTCACTTAGAGGGATGATGGTAAAAACATCCCTGGTCTGGTGACGACCAGAGATTGTGACAACATCCTCGACTTGATTGGCAAGGTAGTTCGGCGACCAATTGATGGGTCTGGAACCCGGATATGGGCGAATCTCTCCACGATCCACCTGACCCTGAAGAGCTGCTCTCACAAGGTAACACCCTTGGTTACTTTCCGAACAGACGCTACAATGGTCATAGTTGTGTGGTGGCACCTGGCCACGCCCACTTTGAATACAATGTAACCTCACTAGGTTAGCTTCCACGAGTCAGACATCCTGACTTTGACGTCGAGTGGGATTCCTGTTATTGATACTAATCTGCTAAGTATCTTCATCCATGTAGATTGGCATCCACCAGTGATTTTACAAGTGCTGAAGTGCCTCTTGGACAAGGGTACAACCTCGATCATTTTCGCAACCTTCTTTACAGTTTTGATAGTCGTGTGATATTAAGAATCCGAGTCGTACCTGCTCAGCATGTAACTCTACCAGGTTGGTATTCATCACGCGAATATCAAAGATCTGAACCATGTTGATCTGATAAGGGTTCCTATCATGGTAGTCTTGGATCCATCCAAGATCCATCTGACGTTGGAGGGCCTCTTGTATGAAAGAGCATCCCTGTTTGTTTACCGAGCAAGTCAGATAGGAACTGTAATCGTACCGCGGCAGATTATGATACTGGCTTTGCCTTGAGTGCATTACCACCAAGTCGACATTCATTACACAGATGTCGTGGTTTTGAATGACGTTGGAATTCATGTGAACCATGTTAACTCCACGAACCCAGTGCTCTTGGATCCATCCGAGATCCATCTGTTCCTGTAGAGCTGCTTGCACTACAGAACATCCTTGATTGTTTTTAGAGCAAACATCACATTGATGATAACTATGAGGTGGCACATGGCCATATCCACTATGTCTACAATGCATCTTGACCAGATTGGTCCTTAACAAGAGTACATCGTGAATTTGATAGACGTTGTTAAATTCTTTCTCAATCAGGTTGACTGCAGCTTTCTCATGTTGAGGCAGCGGGTTCGTGGGAACATTGGGATTCGTATCTTTGAAAGATAAGAGCCCACTCCTAACAAGCTTTTGCACGTCAGATTTGAAACTGAGACAGTTCTCTATGTTATGCCCTGATTCTCCTTGATGATAAGGGCATGTTTGATCCACCTTAAACCAAAAAGGCGAATTTTCCGGTACTGTAAGAGGAGACTTAGTCTGGATGTGCCCCTTAGCCAATAGTAATGGAAATAGTTCTGCGTACAACATAGGTATAGGATCAAACCCTGATGACCGTGTTGTACGGTTGTTGTTGTATGGAGGACGAGCCTGCTGAAGAGGCTGTTGTGTCCTTTGCTGATTAGGTTGGCTCTGCGCAACCTGAGGTTGATACGTAGGAATAGGCGCAGGGCTGATAGCAGGAGTTACAGCTGCTACCGGCTGATAACGTCGCCTTTGCTTTCCAAGAGAGATATTCCCAATATCTTGCTCTTTTTTCTTAGGGAGAGCACTACCGTATCGTTTTGTACTGCTTGATGGTCCAACGTCTTTTGCCAAATGTCCTTCTCGGACGGCTTCCTCAAGACGAACTCCCATGCCCACCATCTCGGTGAAGTCACTGGGCGCACTGGCAACCATTCTGTCATAGTAAAATGAGCTTAAGGTCTTTAAAAAGATCTTTGTCATCTCTTTTTCCTCAAGAGGTGGACAAATCTGAGCGGCAATTTCACGCCACCTTTGGGCGTACTCCTTAAAGGTTTCCTTGTCCTTTTGTGACATTGATCTGAGTTGATCTCTGTCCGGTGCCATGTCCAAATTGTATTTGTATTGTTGGACGAAGGCAGTACCAAGATCTCTGAATGTACTAATCGTAGTACGGTTTAAACCCATGTACCATTTGAGTGCGCCACCGGTTAAACTATCCTGAAAGTAGTGAATCAGTAGGTCCTGATTCTCCGTCTGAACTGACATTCGCCGAGTGTACATCACCAGATGGCTCTGAGGGCAAGAGTTACCCTTGTATTTTTCAAAGTCGGGCACTTGAAATTTGTGTGGATCTTTCACATTGGGGACCAGACAGAGGTCTGCGGCGTCCTTTCCAAATAGATCCTGACCGAGAATGGCTTGCAGTTCCTTCTGCATTTCCAAGAACTTTTCCTGGAATTCATCCATTCGGTCAAACATAGTTTCGTTTTTACCAGAAGGTATCTGTGGAATCTGTCCTTCCAGGACAGTGTGCACCACAGGGGGTGGTACCGTGACTACGGCAGTGAGTCTTGGCGTTTCCCAAAGTTTGTAACCTTCAGGAGTCTTCAATATGCCTCTAGCATCTTCGCTTTCCCGAAGTTTGTAACCTTCAGGACCAGTGGCATCTGTCGCGATTCCCTGATCCTCAGCGATCGGGGGAACATATCCTTCCGGGATATAGTTTGCAGGCATGCCCCAGGGACGATCTTTCAGCATCTGATACCTAGGATCAAACTTCTCCACTATGGGTGCTGAGGTGATCTCTGAGATCACAGTCCTTTGTAGCTGAGCTTCTGCCATGGCTTGCATGTCGTTACGAAGCTTTCTCATATCCTCTCTCAGAGCGTCGATCTCTTCTTTCAACTCTCTGTTTTCTTCCTTTAGATCATCCATCTTTTTCGGAAGATTGGCCCGAGTATTGTACGAATGAGACAGTTTGACTCTAGAACTGAGACACAAACGTGAGATTCGTAGGTAAGAAGAATACGCGATGTGAGAATGATGAATGCAATGATTATATTAATTGTTTTTTAGTTTAATCAAAAAAAACTTTGACAATTAGATTGAAAATATCAAACAGTGGGGAAACCCCTTTTTATTGAATTCAAAGGATTACAGAAATGGAAATACAGTAGATTACAAGGTGCGGAAATAGAAACCTAAGCTAATGGGTCCCGAGTCCTCTTAGAAGAGAAATCGGGTGCTGACTCTGGTACTTTCCTTTTCTTTGACCGGGGCTCTTGGGCCGTTGTCGGGTTGTCATTCCTTTGCCAAGTGAAAGGAGTGAGCAAATTCCTTTGGTCATCTTGATTATCCACAGCATGTTGCTCCAAAATCTCAATCAGAGCACCTTATCTTTCTGTAATTGCTGTATTTTGATGCACTTTATGTCGAGGGTGTGGTATTTGTTCTTCCAAGACCTCCTATCCCGTTGAACTTTGTTGAGAGTAACCTGAAGCTTTTCAGTCTCAGTCATGAAGTACATGACAGACTCCCTCGGTGGAAGAACTCCGTGACGAGGATAAGGCATCTTTAGCTTAAGAGCTCTAGTTTATACCCAGTGGAGATAAGGCTCCACCGAGACACAGTCCGGTTTTCCTAGAGACTCCCGTCCTTTCTTATGAACATGTTTCCAAGCGTGCACTATTTTCGTCTTTAGTGCTCTGTCACTTTCTCCTTCCTTGAAGAAAAGACCTTCCAGATGAACACCCTGTGGGACGTGTCTCATCGGGTATCCAAATTGACGACGAACGAGAACTGGATGATAATTGATTCCTCCCTTAGTTCCTATAAGGGGTACGTTGGGGAAGTTTCCACAACGTTCAATGATCCTGATTCCATCATAAATCCTATTGCACCAGTCAATGTCAGAGTTGGTGAGGGACATGATTTTCTGCGACCAACGCAAGGCACTCTTATGATCCCAGAAAGCAGCAGACTTAGGCAAATGAGAGATAAACCATTTGTAAAGCAGAGGTACACAGCACGTGATCTCCCCTCCGCTGTACAAATTCCCTAAGTGTACAGAATGATACGCATCTGCGAGCAAAGTCGGTACAGGGTTTCCAATGAGAAAAACCTTAATGGAGTTGATATCGACGAAATTATTAATGTTGGGCAACATAAATAACCCGTAGGTGAGTAAAACAAAGATGCTTTCAAAACCAGTTCCGCTCCCTATACTAGCGAAGTATAGGGCTTTCTTTGTCAAGAACTGGGCTGGCAAACCTTGTATGCCACCCTTAGTAGTCATGTGCGTCCCGACTTCTGACTCATCCAAATGAATTGCTCTTGCAATGGTCTGATTCTTTGGAATTTCTTCCAGTCCAGAAAATCGAGCTTGATCTGTAATGTGTAGATCAATCAGATGAGAATACTCCTCCAACGTTGGTGCGAACTGGTAATCTGGGAATGTAAAACAATGATAGACCGGATCGTAGAACTGAATGAGTGAATCCATGATTCCCTCAATCATATGGACTCTTAGAAGAGATAACAAACCTCCGTACTTGGCTCTGATAGCCTCTTGGTTTGTGATTATTCTCGCCAAACCTCTTAAATCCTCTAGTTTTGGAATCCTGAAGGTGTACTTATGAGTTCTTCTTCCACCGAAATCCATTAGCGCAATCCTTTTCTCTGATATTTGCAATCACAGTCTTAGTTTAATTTGAAAAACAGAGAGACTAAAAGAGAATTTTTTTGAATGTTTTAATGTTTTAAATGAATGCATGAATGCAGCACACAAAAACATAGAAAAACATGGGGTCAAAGGGTCCTTGTCATGAATCTACCCATCCCCAAAGGTTTATACTAGGGTGATTTTTGTACCTGTACTCATTATCATCAGCTCCTCCCAGGAAAGCAAATCAACAAGCGGATCGCCAGCTAGTTGTAGAGCAATCTTAGAGTAAGTGCCATTCACCGAGAATAGATCACCAGCCTCAAATGAGGGTAGTATCGCGTGACAACTATTTCCGATAGTTTCCGAACTACAAAAGGATTGGCTCCTCAGCTTCTCAGACATCACAATCGGCCCATTGCCTATGAGAGGGAATGGGTTTCATTGGTCAGCCTCCACTGAGGTTGATGGTTGACCTCGTCGCCATCACTTATCTTAAGTGTATACTCAATCTTTCCACATGCGGCATCACACGCATTCCCATTAGTAGAAAAATAAACAGGTATAGCAATTAGGAAAAGCAGTATATATATTTGTCCTAAACATCCTAGACCTTTAAAGCTATGAATCCTAAGTTCCTGATAGAAAACGGGTTCCCCGGTGGAAGCCCCAATATGTGGTATTCACACAAGTGAAGAGAAAAAAGGTCTTCGGCCCCACGGTGGGCGCCACTTTTCTATAGCGAGCGATTTTGGACGCGGTTCTTAAGCGCGGTTGCTCTCTGGGTCAGTTTACTATAGGTCGATTCATTTTTTATCCTATTAAAGCTGATGAAGGAAACGAAATAGATGTCTCCAATTAACCCTGCTTGCATACTGAGTTTAAACAGCGGTCTGTTAGGTTACGAATGCGATCAATGTGGTGGGGCCTTTCTTGTGTTATTTTGACAGAATAATAGGTTTCTGGCGGGGAACAAGGATTAGGATATTAGGACTGATGATTTTTGATAGATATGTGAGAGTATGGGATTTAGGGTTTTTGTTTAGTGTGCTCGCTAAGATTTTTCTTTCAATCTTATGCCTACGTATTTCCGTTTATCAAAACAGGGAAATCAGAGCGTTCGTAGTTCCTCCTATTCTATGGGAGGAAATGGTATTTGGTGTCTTGTTCAAAGCCCAAGACGTGAAGTGAAAAGTAGTTTGTATCTTGATCAAAGCCCAAGATGTGAAGCTAAAGAGTATATTTGTATCTTGTTCAAAGCCCAAGATGTGAAGCTAAAAAGGTGTTGTCTTTAGAGAGAATTTGTCATCTCTAAAGAGGGGGTTGTATGTCACAACTGTTTATAAAGGAGAATTACTTTAACCGGGATGTGTGAATCCGGTAATGCCATAATTTCCTTTATAGGGGATTTTAACCTGAAGGAGAAGACTTTAACTCAGTGTAGAGCAATGCTATCTTTCCTTAGGAATTTCTCATGCTAAAAGAGGGACAGTGGCATGGATATAGATGATCCAGAGGCTTGCCGCTTACAGCGATTAGATGAAGGGGAAGGAGTTGTTGATGTTTGTGTACTGTGAACGAGGCACAGTTTTGATGCTAAAAGGTTGATTGGATCAACCAGTGGTTTTCTTATACAAAGCCTAAGAGAAGGCTATGGGCCCAACAAGAGGGTGTTTTTGTGTCTCGTACAAAGCCCGAGAGAGAGGCTAAAAGGGTTTTGACTCGACGAAGGAGTCTTTTGGTATCTCGTATAAAGCCCGAGATGAAGGCTATTTGACTCAACAAGAGAGGTTTTTGTATCTCGTACGAAGCCCGAGATGGAGGCTAAAAGGGTGATTGACTCAACAAGGGAGTCTCTTATGTGTCTCGTACGAAGCCCGAGAGAAAGGCTAAACGTTGTTTGACTCCGCTGGGGAGAATCATTGTACAAAGCCCAAGAGGAGGCTAGTATGACTATTTCAGTTAAGGGACAGGTCCAGTATACTGATTTTAAAAGAGAAAATCAGTTCTTATATGAGCAACACTGTACTCAAGGATTTGATTTGAGGATCCGGGTTATTCATGTTCTTTAAGGAAGTGGGAAATCCGAAGGGTATTGAGACTGACCGAGTCTACGGGTTTTCTTCCTATTTAATGGAGGGGTCACTTGAGAATGTCTTGAAGACTCAAGGAGATTAGACTGTCCAAGTCTAGAGTTTCATCTTTTGTACTATGCTTTGAGAAACAGTAGTAGACTCTTTGAAAGGACTGTTCTATGCACATGACTAAGTTATGTTCCTATACCTCTAGGAGGTCGTCGGGACAATTTGTACGAAGCCCAAGAGAAGGCTGGAAGCTTTTAAGAAGCCGACGGGTCCTTGTACGAAGCCCAAGAGGAGGCTATCATTCCCGGAGGAAGAGATCATTATACGAAGCCTAAGAGGAGGCTGTGAATACTTCTAAGAAGCCGTAGGGTCCTTGTACTAAGCCCAAGAGGAGGCGGCATTGCTTTTAGGAAGCCTATGGGTCCTTGTACGATGCCCAAGAGGAGGCCGATGCTTTTAAGAAGCCCGTGGGTCCCCAAACCCCGAGAAATTCAAGACAGGCTATTCATAAGGAATAGATCAAGCCAGGAAAGTCCGAGAATTTGGAAGAAACTCAAAGATGCCATTCACGGAGAATACATTCATCTCTGGGAGTAGAATTTCTTGACAATTCCTAATGAGGACAGCCGAAGAGAAGACTGTATATGGTGATCCTATTGGGGATCTAGTTGTCTATTTAAACGAAATGGCTTTTACCTAGTACTAGACGTAGTTGCCAGGGAAACTCTAAATATCTATACTATTATTACACAGTTGATATGAGTTTATGAAAGAAGACTTACAGCGAAACAGCCCCACAATACAATTATATGTATATGAAAGCGGTAAATGAAAGCAATAACCACTTACTCGGTTGTAGAGCTTCTATGCTGTTTGGTTAGTTGTTCAACAAAGAAAGATTGAAAACAACAGTATATTCAAAATCAAAGGAGAAAGTGCTTTGAAAAAGAAAGATTTGGGGCTTACAGCTCAAGGAGAGGCCCAAGGTTTTACCAGTGAGCGCACTGTTGTTTTGTACAGAGGGACTTATACAAGTGACTGAGGCCCAAAAAGGTTTTTTGTACAAAGGGATGGGTCTTACACTCTCTCAAGAGGCCCAAAAGGTTTAAAGAAAAAGAGTGGGGCTTATAACACGAGGGTAGGCCCAATTGATTTTTCGTTTAAAAATGGCGATCGCGCCGAGGTTTCCTTTTAACGTAGAGGGACTTATACAATAAGTGAGGCCCAAATGGTTTTGGTTAAAAGGGGATTGGGTCTTACACTCTATTAGAGGCCCAAAAGTTTTGAATGGGTCTTATAGCTCAAGGAGAGGCCCAGAAGGTTATTTTTCAAAAGGCGACGATCGTGCCGTTTGTTTTTTACGGTATCGGGACTTATACAATACACTGAGACCCAAAAATGATTTGGTCAAAAAAGGATTGGGTCTTACACTCTATTAGAGGCCCAAAAGTGTTTTGAAAATGATTTATGAGGGTTGAATTAATCCAAAAACCCTAATTTGTTTTCAAAATATGTTTTAATTGAATAAAAGTTCAATTAAAATGATCAAAATTATTTAACATATGAAAAACAAATTGTGATCTTGGATTAATGCTTCAAAAATTTAGTATTGACCTACAAAATAATTAGAAGGCATTAAAAGTTGCAAAATCAAGGTGGAAAAAACATTTTAAATGTCAAAAACAATTAAAACATTAATTCTTTGCAAAAATATCAATTATATAAAATAAATAATATTTTTGGGATTTATTGGGAAAATAAAATATTTTAACATTTTTGTGAATTATTAAAAAAAAGAATCAACTCAAAATCATTAAAACTCAGAGAGAAATTAATTTTTGAATCAATTAAATAAAATCACAAAATTCAAATATTTGAATTTTCAAAAAATGGCGTCAAGAACACACCAAGAACACGCGCGTGTTCTGGGTTTGCCCAGATTTGCATTTTCTCTTCAATCTCACTGAATACTTGATCATATCATGTAATCCACATACTAATCAACTCGTTTTAACCTCACGATCATGTCTATGGCAATTAATTTCATTTAAATTAAGCATAAAACAAGAAATCACGAAAAATCCTCAAGAACCCTAGATTCTGCATGAAGGCTGGGATTTTTGATACACGATTCAAATAATGCAATTAATTGAGGGGAAACATTCCATGCATGATTATGAACATATGGCCAAATTATTGTGTAGTAAAAATTGCATGGATCATAGAGTTAGAAGAGGTCATGCTTACCTTTTGCAGCTGGTGATCGTGTTTTGTGTTGGAGGTGTTAGAGCTAGGTTCTAATGATCTGGATAGCTTCCCTAGGTGCCATGGAGTGTATCTGGATGCTTTGAATGGATTGAAATGGTTTGGAGCTGAAGATGGTACCTCAACTGCCAAACTGTCAAGAACTTGAGCAATTGGCTAGTGATTTTGTGATTTTAGTGTTCCAGATGTTATGTGAGTGTTTGGATCACTTCTATATGATGTATGTGAGGTGTGTGAGTGATTGGTTTGATTGGAAAAGCTCTCAAACTCAAAACCCGATAGTGACCTGCTTTGGAAGGCAAAATTGGAGTGAAAGAAGAGATTTTGAGGAAAGCATCTGTTTGATGGCTTTGGTGTACTCAAACTGATCACAATTGAGCTCTATTTATAGTAGAGCAAGTTTGTTTTGCAAGGAATAGTGAATGGCAACTGCTGAGTAGGTTTGGCCAATGTTGGCAAATGAAAATCCAAGTCTCCTCTAGCCATTGACTAGAGGTTAGGGCACAGGCTGCTAGTCCCCTTGGTCTTGGATAAGTCTTGACTGAATTCAGTTGCTAAGAGCTCAGTTCATGCCACCTCGATGCTTCCATTGAATGCTCTAATCCAAAATTAGAGTCTTGTCCCTATTTTAGCAATTCTATGTTCAACATGCTATTTCTTGTTCCAAAGACTTTGGAGGCTTGGCTCAGTGATTGTCCCCTTTAGATTCAATCCTCAGAGGTGTCCAAGTGGATAGGAGCATTTGGATTTGGCTGATTTTGGCAAATCGACCAAAAGTGTAAAAATCTGCCTTGCCTTGGCAGATTTCAGCAAGGCAACTTGCCAATGTCATATCTCATGGCTCAAATTGAATTTGGTAATGTTCTTGGTCATTTTGGAAAGCCCTTACATGATACAACAACTGTTTGAACATGTTTGGTTTTGATCTCTTTTGAATCCAAGTGAAAAATCCCCCTACATTTGGAAAAAAGTAAAGGAAGATTCTGACTTAGTGAAATTTTCACCAAGTGTTGGAACAAAGTGACTTTTCTTGATTTTGATCACTCCATAACTCAAAATCCATGAGGAATTTGGACATAGGTCAGTATGAAGCTTTTGTAGAGGGCAATGTGATCTACAAATCAAGATTTGAATGGGGAGCAATGGCCTTGTGGTTTAGGAGTTATGGTCCTCCAAAGTTGACACATTAGTGTCACTTTTTCCATAACTTAGAAAATTTTTTAAGTTTTTATGGTTACCCCTTTTACAAGTTATCCCACTTTCTTTGATTTTTCTTGATGAATGATGATTCAAATCATACATTAACATCATTTTAGGGTTAAAAATCCATTTTGGTGAAAAACCTCAAAAAGTTAAAGTTGACTTTTGTGCACAGTTGACTTTTTATCAGATGAATTCCAAACTGTGCAATTCTTCAGGAAATCATGTCCTTGACCTAAATCAAACTTGATGGACATGTTCCATGGGTGTCATAGGGTATACTGAATCATGTCTTAGGGTTTGGGAGCATGTCCTGGTCAAAAGTCAAAGTTACAGTTGACTTTCCTCGCGAAACCCTAATTGTGGTGCAGATGAAATTGAAACTTGTTGCTCAAGCTTCTTGGATTAATCCATTGTTGAAAATGGACCAATATGGCATATTGGAGACCCTCAAATCATGTCTTGAGGTCTTGGCTCATGATTTGTCCCAAAAGTCAACTTAGGGGTGAATTAGGTCAAGAAACCCTAATTCCTGATTTTTGAAGAATGCATCCCCTGAGGCAAAATTGACTTGATGCTTGTGTCCATAAGGTTCCATGAAGTATATTAGGTTATGTTTTGGATCATTGGCTTGTGCCCAGATGAAAATTTTCCATCTAGAGGCCCTGGTCAACCAAAACCCTAATTTGGTGACACTGTCGATCTTGAGACTTGACCCACCTAGAAGGGAGCAGCCTTGTGCTTAATCCTTGAAGTGGGAGTCCTTTTGATCCATTGTGGATATTTTAGAGGTTAGACAAGTTGAAGATCAAGTCATTCCTTGATTGATCCTTTGTCTAAGGCTCTGAGAGGGCTTGAAACCCTAATTTTGATTGTGGTGAATGCTCAACAATTCCTTGAGGAGATTGATGAGGCATGATGGTTCATCCATATTGTGATGATGATTTGCACAATGATGGGAAATCTTAGTGGTCAAAATTTGGGGTATGACAAATAGACAAAATGGTGTTAAATTACCATGCTATCATAACCCAAATATTCATTCTCTTCTCACAAAATAGTATTAGAAATGATGTTAAATGATCTAAATGTGTGACATGATTCTATGTGCGTTCGTACGGGTTAAAATAATTTTGGTCATCAGAATTGTACTTCAATATATATTGAGAACCATATTTAGGTATGCATTATTGTCTAGATCTAACTAGTTGTGTCCACTACAATAAATAACTCATTTTACCTCGGTTGAAAAATAGGTCTTACTTCAGTTTCACAGGCGAGGTAACGAAGGGCGTCATGTAAAGTGCACACTTTACTTCACGATTTTAAAAAAATCGACGGGTATGTGTAAAGGTCCATTGATTTGATCCCATGGGAGACCTTTTTGAAATTCTGAAATGACGAAAACACATTTTCACCTCGGTCATCTCATAAAATTGAGGGGTAAAACAATTTTGAGTTTATTAAATCTAATGTGGATTACTTATTTCATTAAACCCTATACTGAACATATAACTTATCAAAATTGGTGAAGAAAATTATATGAACAATTGTGTTATATTTGAAGAACCACTTACATTGATTAGTGATTTTGAAGCATCTTGCAACTCATCATTCATCTCACGCTGTTTTATGGTTAAAATCTCTCAAATGTTTCAAGTTCTTTATTCAACACTTCCTTTTTTACTAATTCATTCTTGAAAGCGTAAAATTTGATACTTTGAAAAATGAACAAATATGGAAGAAAGTTGAACAAAAACTAGAAGTATTGGAGAGATTTTAACTATAAAACAACATGATATGAATGATGAGTTGCAGAATGCTAGAAAATCATTAATCAGTGTAAGATAAGTTTCAGATACAACATAATTTTTCATATGATCATCTCCAAAATCAATTTACTAGGTTATATGTTCAAAGAGGTTCTAGTGAAACAAACAATCGACATTAGATATAATATACTCAACTCAACGGAACAAGATGAAAGTTGCACAAAGAATCACAAAATACATAATCTTAATATCAATATCAATATCTACTCAAACACTATAACAACAACTAAAATACAACATATAGATTTAATAAACTCAACTGAAAAACAACAACTTACATTAAACAACAACACACAAAAAATAATCATCAATAATATCAAGAATAACAACGTCAATAAATAACCTCTAGGATTTAGGGGCCTCAACAACAAGAAGAACAACATCGACAAAACAACATCAATAACAACAAAAAAAACAACAAGAAAAACTCTAGGGTCTTGGATCTCAACAACAACAACAACAACAATATGATAGCAATATTAGTAGAGATGTTTGATGTACCAGATCTCTGAAAGTAGAAGTAAAAAAATAATTTGGATCTCTGAAGAAGAAACAAGAGCACTAAAAACATAACATCTTCGTAGTAAAGATGATATGTGTTTATGACTCTCGTTATTTAGGGCTCTTTTATCAAGGGCTCTTCGTTAGGGTTCTGTTTGTGTTGTTTAGACAAGTGAAACTGAATCCTACAAGGTAAAGCAATATATATATATATATCAGAGAAACATATTCACCTCGGTTGGAAAGAAAACCGAGGTGAAATGTGGCATATTTTTATATTAAAAATAAAATATTCAAGAATGCGCCACTTTTAATGAGATAAAAACATAAACTGAGGCTGGTGAAATTCGAAGCATGTACACTGAATAGGTTCACCCCTCGGTTTTCAAAATAACCGATAAAATATATTGTATATTAAAAAAAAACAGGGTGCGTCCAGGAATTTTACATCAGTTTTTCAATACGTGAGGTGAAATCGTTGTCATGAAATGTATTATTAGTAGTGGTGGTCCCATGTCACTTCATGAAGTATTCTAATCACATTTTCAATATTACAGACAAGTGTAAATGAGTGAAGTTCTAACACCTATCAAATAAAAACAAATTATCTTGACGATGAGAAGGAATGCATAATATAGTGAAAAGATTGAAATACACAATAATCAATATTTCAAACATTTTATCATTGAGGGAAATATTTATACATGTTTTTTTACTTGAATCTAAATGATTGTGTCTCATGCCACTCCATAAAACTTTCTATAATCATAGTAAGAGTAAATTAGAGCACACAATTTATAGGCGTATTATGTATAAAACATTTATGGAAGAAAAAAATCATCAAATAACTCAGAGAGCATTTGGAAAACCAACAACTTAATTTTGTACCAATACAAAGTTTCTTTTTGTATAAAATCAACATTTACATAAATGTATTATAAAACCCAAACCTTCTATTGTCGACAATAAACATCCTCTAAGTAAAGCATTTTTCTTTGCTTGAAATTGATATATAAATGTTAATACAAAACCTGCACAATAATTTCAGCTAATTAAAGACACTCTTATATAATTTTTAAAACATAAAATAAGCATAACAACCTTTAAATCATAAAAAAAGCAGAAAAATTTAACAATAAAAAAGTCAAGTTTATCAACTCTAAAAAATACGTTAAAATAAAGGATTTAATTGAAATGCACTGACAGTGTAAAAGGATTTTACACTGTCAGTTAATTATAACCGTTGGATGTAAAGAGAAGTTTGACTTTTAATTTAAGGCAATTTCTTATCACACCACCCTTGTTTCTTAGGCACCATCTGAATTTTCGGTTTTGCCCCCTGATTCCGGATGTGCACATCCGGACGCACCAATTTTTTTAAAAACGCTGATTCTTTCCGGAAGTGCACATCCGGAAACATTCCTGATCTGCAGATCCGGAAAAAGGCAGAACATTATTTTCTTTTTTAAAATCGGTTTTTTTGCTTGGTCGCATATGTTAATAAATCGTCGCAATTTAATATACATTTGACAACATCCATATATAAAATAAAATAATATATATATATATATATATATATATATATATATAATAGATCTCTGTCAAAATACAGTGCATACATCTAATATAAATATAATACATCAAACAAAAAACTACTGCGTATGGCGAAGGATCTCTCCTGGTTCCCCTGCTCCTCTGCCCCTACCCGCCATCCTGGATCGATGTCTGCGGTACTGAAGTGCCCCCTGAGCAATCGCAATAATTCTATCCACGGCAAGTCTGGCACCAGAGCCCTCAGGGAGGTGACCGTCCGCAATGGCCTGCTGCGCTATCTGCTCTATCTGACGACAGCGTGGTAGGACATCCTGAGTGTGGTCTAGCTGAGACTGCCGCTCCTCTAATATCTCCTGATGAGCAGGTCTGGGTGGCGATCCCTCAGCAGTGGGCACCATGCATGGGTGTGAGACGGTGTAGAACCACACGATGTACCCGGCAGCAACACTCCAGTCTGTCTCCGCTCTGGTCGCCTGAGCCTCCTTGGTACCAAGTGGGACTGGTAGTCAGCATATAGCTCATCTATCTGCCTGCGGGTCAAGCCTAGAGGAGCAGACTCATGAGGCATCCTGGGGATCGTCTGCGTGTAACCGAACTGACGCAAGACGCGCTTTGGCAGGTATCAGGCAGTAACAGTCGAACTGCATGCCAACCATCATGAGAACAAACAAACCTCATCGAACGGGTGCGTCACACGGTGAGCGGCACAGGGGCAATACAAAACATCCTCAGCAGCCATCCGATCTAGATACACTCTGAAGGGGTCCGGCGCCTGGTTCCCTCTGAGCAGGACAAATGCAGCAGCACGTGGCATATCCTCAGTGTACCCCTGGGCACTCCCCCAACCAGTAATATAGGGAAAATGCTATAAAATCCACGCCTGAAATGGAAAACATAACATGGGTGTCAAACATTATAATGAATACAGAAAGAAAAGAAATGAAAAAATCACTTAGAATATTAGATTGTTACCACGTATAGCGTACAGCTGCCTGCCACAGTCTTGGCTGCCCAGCGGCAACCATCAGAGAGCCTGGAATAGGTGAATGCCAGTGCAGCCGCCCCCCAGTTGTACCCATGGACCTCTGTCTGATCCGAAAGGTACCTTAGGTAGACGATATCAACATAATAGGCGCTGGTGTCCACAAACACCTACGTGCCTAGCAAAAACAAGTAGTAGCACCTTAGGGCATGCGTCCTGTGGATCGCCACCTCAGCTGGATCACCATCTGCCCGTCCTGCCTCTGCAAGCGCCTCAATAAATCTATCCATCAAAAATGAGAACCGGACGTGTGCGCCCCTCAACTGGTGCACCTCCGCATGTGCCTTCTCTGGGCTAGCCCCAAGCTCTGTAACCAACAACTCTATGCCGTCCGCCTTCGTCATCCTACCGTGACTCAGAAGGGTACCCGTGATCGGTAGATGTAAGAGACATGAGATGTCGTCTAGCGTGATCGTGATCTCGCCGTACGGTAGATGGAATGAGGATGTCTCAGGGTGCCATCTCTCAACAAATGCCATCAGGATACCGTACTGGATCTGGGAATACCCAATCCTAGATAGGCCTCCAAGACCAGACTCCGCAAGTGCAGACGTGAACCACTCAGCCTCTGGCAGCATCTCAATCGTGTCCATAACCTTGCCCCCATGGTTATAGAACTTCTGTGAATCCTTATCCTGAAAATTTCCAAATAAAAAAATGTTACAAATGAACATATTTTCAACGAATACAATTCTATAAATAAACCGAGAAAGGTTACCTATCCTAGCCAGACATATCTGGCAGTATGCTCAGAGTACCCCGCGAGTAGGGACATATTAGACGGTCCCCCGGGGTAACCGCCCAGCTCATCAAAATCGTCATCATCGTCAACACCCTCATGTGTTGGGTGATCACCCTCTGGAACAAGAACAACAACAGGGGAACGAGGAGGAGCAGGTGATGGAGCTGTAGTCTCCCGATGACGCCTGCGTGCGGACTGGGACCCTGATGAACTAGCAGTAGAATCCCGACGCCTCCGAGATGTAGAATCGGCGGCTGACGAGGGAGTGGCCTGAACCTGTGATGTGGATGGCTGTGGTGTAGGATGTGGTGTAGGATGTCCCTCAGCTGTAGGGGCTACCCCAACTCCCTCTGCGTCGGAAGCCTCGGCTGCAGACTGCATCCGCTCACGTCGGACAGATGCGTGCTGAGCTGTCCGTCCATGTATGGTACGATCTTCTCTGCCAGCCATCTAATCTGCAAAGCATAATAAATAAATTAAATTTTGTTTAAAAATAATTAAACAAAAACAAACAAACAAGCAAAATTAAAAAAGGAAAAAAAAATAGTCTTCCGGATGTGCACATCCGGAAGGACTCAGAATTTTAAACGTTAGGTATTCCCGGATGTGCACATCCGGAAGGACGCAGAATTTTAAACGTTGGGTATTTCCGGATGTGCACATCCGAAAACGCTAAACGTTTCAATATTTCTGGATCTATACATCCGGTACGTATTTTGAAGTTTAAAAACAGCAGCCGTGGCCACTGTAACAACCAAAAGGGCATTTTTATGCCCTGATCGTCTGTTTGAAGCAGTAAAAATGGCCTACATTGTCTCTAACCTATGTTATTCATACAACCTAACAATTTCTACACCTAAATGTCTACTCTAAATCGATTACTCAAAAATTACTCCGAAACTCTAAAATTTGAAAACTTACCGATTAAAATGTGATACGGAGGATTTGGAGTGTGTTGATCGTTGTAGCAGTTGCTCTGCGCCAAACTCGAGTGGAAAAAATAGAGATTTGTGGTGATTGATAATTTGAGAGTTTGAGAGAGTTTGAGAGATTTTGGAAATGGAAAGGTGAATAATGATGGGGGAAGAACGTCTGGCGCGAACTGATAAGAAATACTTTCGGATGTGCACATCAGAATTCTTTCCGGATATGCATATCCGGAAAATCTCTACGATTTTTAAAAATTTGGTGCGTTCGGATGTGCACATCCGGAATAGAGGGGCAAAAAAATAATTTCACGTGGTGCCTAAGAAACTTGGGTGGTGCATTAAGAAATTGCCTAATTTAATAATCTGTAAAGTAACCCAAACGGATGATGGTGATGTATTGACAGTGTAAAACTTTTTACACTATCAGTGCATAGTAATTAATCTCTAAAATAAAATGAAACAACTCTATATAAATGTAAATTTTTTAAGTTGTCATAGAAATAAAATAACCTTAATAATTCATTGTTGTTGTCACTACCTTAACCCTAAACATGTTTTCCTCTTTCAATTGGCAACAATAGCCTCCATAAATGAGCAATAAATTGCGAGAGGATAGGAAAAAAAAAACAAAGGTTAAAATCTACAATCAATTATCATCTCTATTGTTGTTTCACCTTCCTTTATTTTTGTTTCTGCATGCATTTATCATGTTTGCCCAAACTTGATAGTCAACAAAGTATGGTTATTCTTGCTTTCTCTTTTCTCATCTGTAAAAAAAATATTATAACTCAAACTCATAATATAAATAGAAAGGAAAAGAAGGTAACAAAGAGTAGGTAAGGGAAGAATGAAGGTGAGATAGTGGTATGGTGCTTGGTTTCATGAAAAGAGTGAAGCATAAATTAATGTGAAATAAAAATACTTCAAGTTAAAAAAAAAAAAAAAAATTCCATGTTTTTCATTACATATTCAAAACAAATCATTCTTCAACCATTTTTAAAAAATTAAAATTCAAAACAAAACATTATTCAACCATTGTTAGAATAGAAAGTAACAACAACACATGAGTATGAACAACAACAGAAATAAAAAACCTTGTTGTCTGGGTTTTGTAGAGGTAACTAGTAAGAAACCCGTGCTCCCGCACGGGTAATTTAGTTAAGATATTGAGTAAATATCTAAAAAAAAATATAGAACATGAGAATATTCAATTTATACTCATATAATACTAAAATAACAACATGAATTAGTGTACAGGAAATTGAGTAGACTATGTCATTGTTAACCAAAGTTTACAGGGAATTGAGTAGACTATGTCATTGTTAGCAACAAATGGATTTGTAAGTTCAACATAACCAAAGTTCATATTATAACCAAATTTCAACATGGTAGGGAATTTAAAACAAACTGATACAATAACCAAAGTGCTACTGTGATCAAAGTTAAAATGGTAGTGCATTAAACAGAAACAGCTAATAAACTCCAAGTTAAGAGACCAAAATAAGAGGTTATGGATTCGGTGTGGTTAGGGTGACAAAGTAATGTGATTTGGTTTATGAGTTCCATACGACATCAAAGTTTGGTTCATAATGTTTTAAATTAAAATGATACAATTTGGTTAGATTAAAATGAGTAAGCATGCTAAAATTGGAAGGTCCATTTATAGGGATTCCTTGAAATTCAAGTACAAGTTATTAGCATTGGGATTCAAGAACTTTCGAGTTGTCATAAAGATTCAAATGTTGAAATTTCACAAATTCAAGTTGGTACCAAAATTTAAAAAAATTAAAAGTTTAAAAATTGGATTCATTCTCATTCAAAGCATAAAATTCACATTTTCCAAGAATTACAAGAATTACAAGTTCAAACCAGTTCCAAAAGTTCAAAGTACATGAAGATTCTCAATATTCTTTCCATGCTTCAAAATCCAAAATTGGAGACCTCACTTCAAGAAACCATGAAACATTACAATATCCAAGTGTTCATGCATTAAATTGCAAAAAAAAAATCAAGCCTAAAAGAAATAGTTCAATCCAAATGTTCACATATCAAAATTGAAATAAAATTATGGAAGTTTTCTCCACTCATGCCACTACCATGATCCACACGAAGGAATCTGCAAGAAACTTCATGACATCATTTTGAACTCATATCCAAGCCACTCTTGCACCATAAGTCTATAACTGCAAATAAACACCAATGCAACGCCATGTTTTAGTTGTGTCTATTCCAAAGACAAATGAAAATTTGTGTCTCTTTCTATGACACAAAGGGTCGATTCCGTCTTTACTCAGTAATAGATGATGAGGCCAAGTTTAAGCATTGCAAGATTCGATCAGTTTGAGCAGAAAGACCGACCTCTACAATCTGGATATGATGATACAAAGTTATAGACCCATATCAGTTGGATTCTCACGGATGGGCGATGCTGCAGCTATTGTCATTGCCTTCGGGGAAGATTTTCCTCCTGGGATACCTGAAACAAATGAAAGTAAATCAATTAATTTTCTTTGAAGCACATGAACTCAGGAATAGGTCTTGTATGGCTAATGAGATAGCTTGGCTGGATATGCAACATTTGGTTTTCATGGATGACCTGCATAATTTTTGTTATAAGAATAAAGTAGTGTTAGAAAAGAAGAAGATAGTAAAAAGGCAGTGGTAGAGTATTGTAATAAACGGTTGATGTTATCCCTGTTCCACACATGGTAAATGGTTTGGATTAGCATTCAATAGCAACAAATCAAAGAAGGAGATCAAGAGCAGTTATGGAAATCTTAAGATCAATTCAAAAACAGAAACCAAAATCGTCATGATCATGTACTCATCAAGAAAATCAGCACAAAAGGGCAAGGAATCAAAAACATTCATCATAACAATCACCCAATCAAGACAAGATCACTTGCAAAGAAAAAACCCACAGACATGTGGAAACAAAAGCGAAAACGAATTTATCAGATTTTCACCAGATTCCAAGCATGTTTGAATTCTTTCCAAAACAAATTTTCAACATGTTCAGAATGACATTAATTGGTTTCCAAGACAAGAATCCATGACGGTTAATGCCTATAAAAGGACAGCCACACACGACTTACAAAGGGGGGAGAGACATATAGTATTAGCATTCGTACAAGAAAAATCATAGAACCATACTCACACATAGAGAATCATCAGCACTCACACAAAAATCACAGAACCATATTCTCACATAGAGAATCATCAGCTGCAGCAATCAAGAACCAGACAACACATTCACACGCAGGAAGAAGGCAAAGAAGTTCATACAAAATTTAGAATAGCATAGCAGGGCAGTGAAAAGGATACACTAAAAATTGAAGGAGGAAAGGATCACAATATCACACACATACAGCATCACACACATACACGGATACACAGCAGAAAAATAAAAATTTCACACTCGAAAAGATATCACTTACGCGGTTTCGAGGTAGCATAAACCCTCACACGATTAGATGCAGAGGCATAGCAGAAGAGAACGAATTCGCACCAACATACGTAGCCACGCGAAACAACCACCAAACACAACCAACTGCCATAATCTCAGTACCAATATTCCCAAGCAAACTATAAGCCTTTTATAAACATCTGCCATAACATAAATATGCTTTGTATCAAAACTCATGTAATAGCACTACCTAGTGTATGCTGAAACTATTTCATCCAGATTGTCTTCTTGAGAGCGAATCTCATGAAGATACACACAATCCGGATTGTTGCAAGGCTGTTCATCAAAATTTATCCGCGATTAAAAGCTTAACTAATCAAGGAAAAGGTAAAAATCTTTGTAGGAATCAGTAAAAAGTATTCCAACGTTAACAGTAAATGGAAAAGAAGATTTAGTTAAAAAGTGAATTAGACTGAGATATTGTAAACTATATATACGCTAGCATCGACAGAATCTTCCAAGAGGTATAAACATAACTAAAGCTTACCTGTAAACTTCGTCGATACGAATTGAATTTGCAGCACATGGCATACGATGGAAGTGTCCCGTGAAGCAACGACAACAAACTTCCCGTGAAGCAATTGCCATCATAGCAACCCCTTAGGTGTTACACAAACCGATCACCCTGCAGATTTTTATCAGAGCAGTTCAAAAACAAATTGCAAACTGTTCGGTATGCAAGAAAAAAATTCTTCGATACGAATGCAGTTTGCAGCACATGGCATACGATGAAAGTGTCTCGTGCAACAACGACAACAAACTCAGTTTCTGCTATAAAAAATGGTTATGTAAAATCAAACCAAGTTTTTATTAGCAGAATGCATATCAATTCAACGGTATTAAACAACAAATAAGCAGCAAGATGCTAAGAGTTCAGGGAATTAGTTTGCATTTATATTAACTTGCTTGAGGCTCTGCTTCAAAGTTCTAACAATGGCAGGCATACGATGGCTATGGAAGAGTTCCCCTGCTTCTTTTTCCCTGCTATGGTATGCAAAGTGCACCAACAGCTAACAGAAAAAAATGGACATAAACATTGTAAAAAGCATAGATTATCATCTATAATAAATATAGGTTATTCGTTTATAAATTCAATTGGAACCGGTTTCTATCAATGCCACATCAATTGAACGACATTAAACAACAAATAACCAGCAAGACGTTAAGAGTTTAGGAAATTAGGTTTCAGCCTGGAATTTATTCCAAGTCATCATCAACCACCAACAAATGGCAGATCAAGACGATTGTCTCAATTCAATGCCATGACATGTAAAAGGGAAAGTATATCAGAAGGAACAGCAGGAAGGAGAGGATTTTCGCAGCAACATTCAGCGCTCAGAAGATTTATTTTCATCACAGCAAAACAACAAATAACATCTGCAGCATCATAAATGTCAGAGCATCATAGCAACCCTTTAGGTGTTACACAAACCGATCACCATGCAGATTTTTATCAGAGCAGTTCAAAAACAAATTGCAAACTGTTCGGTATGCAAGAAAAAAATTCTTCGATACAAATGCAGTTTGCAGCACATGGCATACGATGAAAGTGTCCCGTGCAACAACGACAACAAACTCTGTTTCTGCTATAAAAAATGGTTATGTAAAATCAAACCAAGTTGTTATTAGCAGAATGCATATCAATTCAACGGCATTAAACAACAAATAAGCAGCAAGATGCTAAGAGTTCAGGATATTAGGTTTCAGACTGGAATTTATTCTAAGTCATCATCAACCACCAACAAATGGCATATCAATACGTTTGTCCCAATTCAATGCCATGAGATGTAAAAGGGACACTATATCAGAAGGAACAACAGGAATGAGAGGAAGTTCGCAGCAACATTCAGTGCTCAGAAGATATATTTTCATCACAGATAACCAACAAATAACATCTGCATCATCATAAAATTCATAGCATCATAGCAAGGTTCATATTAGTGAAAAGGTTCCCTAATGTATGTACCAAATCCAATGAAAATGTTGCTAAAACCTGCAAAAAGGAACAGAGCCATAAATATATTTAACAATAATACAAAACAGCAATAGAACAATATATAGAACAACATTCTAACAACATATGTATGATAATAAAAAACAGTACCTGTGAAGAAGTGAGTTTTAGTCTTTTATAAAGATTAAGACCCCACATGAACTATAATGAGCATTCAGTTTGAACTATAAGATACAAGACTGGTATTAAAATAACAAAAAACTGACAATAAGTAAAATGCAATAGAATAATAAAAAACTGATATTTAAATGCTAAATTCAATCAAAATAACAAAATGCATAAAATGTAGCAAAATGGTTCCAAAAAACACATAAGGTGAAGTCAATCCTGACAATAATTAAATACTTTATCATAATTTCATAACAGCCCTAGATGAAAATATAAAATATTAAAGATCAAATCTAAAACCCCTAGCCCTCATAAAGTTACTCCAGGTAAAAGGTGTTTCATCCTCATCATCTGAATCTAAAAAACGCATCCTGGTCTGTCTTCTTCGCAACGCCTTTCTTCTTGCCCTTCTTAATCGTCTCCTAGCTTGTCTTCTACGCAGTGCAGTAGCTTCTTGTGCCTCCTCAGCTTCCTCGGCCTGGAAGAGTACTTCTTGTTGAACATGGTGTATTTGTTGGACCTCGTCAACCACAGGGATTACATGGGGAACTTGTTGGACGTGTTGAGGTTGTTGTTCATATGCCTCAGATTCATCCAGGACAACGTTATTTGAATTCATTGGTTTTTTTCCCTATCCTATGGTGATGGTTGTGTGATACAACAAAGAGAAAGCAGAACTTTATAATGTGTTATTTGACTATTGATATTCTCATTACATTGGCAATCTACAACTTTTTAGTGGACTTGGGTCATTAATTGTTTGGTTAATTCAAAAGCCAATGTCAGTTATTAAATTTTGATGGTGAAGCCTATCAATGACGTTTTATTAAATTGTCATTGAAACCTAAAGGTCAAAGTAATGATTTTCATTGGAAATTATAAATTTTTAAAAGCACAGTAATTATAAACACAAACTGAGTAGATTTCGATGAACCTGAGTAGAGAAGCTTCCCCATAAAGCCTGGACCCTTCCATGTTCATCTGTTAGCACACCCGAAAATGAACTACCAAAATCTGTATTCAGACACATGAAGAGTAAGACATTTTTGTAAATGAGCTGTATGCTGGTTAAAAACATGGAAACATCCAAATTTACCGGTATCAAGGTGAATAACTTCCATATTGGTTGCTCTGTAACGTGGGGAGTCTGCAGATCATATATTCGATGCAACCTGCATAATTGTGAGCATAATTCAATGCAACCTGCAACCTGATTTTTTCACAAGACTGGTGATAATGTTCATTGATCTTCCCTGTTCCATTTTCATTCATTTAAAGTTGATATACTACAGAAGATAACATATAAATTATTTATCATATTGGTACCAAGTCATTTGCTAAAATTAGAATGTCAATAACTATAATCAGTAAACCAACTACACAAGTTAACATGGGGAAATACCATCCAATCTTCTACAACTACAGAGAAAATACCATCCAATCTTCTACAAATACATGGGGAAAAAAATAAAAGTTAACAGAGCCTTACCAGAGTTTCCAAATCATCATCTTCCTGAGCATGCATTGCATAGTAATTTCTCAGGGTTCGCGTGAATATCATCAACATACCCTTAAAAGACCCTTCGATAATGATGAAAAGAAACAGAAAATGATATCAACCGGAGAGAAAAAGGAAGAGGAAACAGGGTGGCGTCTGATTCTGTAGAGAATTTCCAAATCATCATCTTCCCGAGCATGCATTGCATAGTAATTTCTCAGGGTTCGCATGAATATCATCAACATACCCTTAAAGACCCTTCGATAATGATGAAAAGAAACAGAAAATGATATCAACCGGAGAGAAAAAGGCAGAGGAAACAGGGCGGCGTGCGATTCTGTAGAGAAAGAGGGTGGCGAGCGATTGTGTGGACAAAGAGGGTGGCGGCCGAGTAGGGTTTGGGGGGAAGGGAAAAATGGGAGAGAGAGAGAGATTGAGAGAGGAGATAGAAAAGTTGAAAGTGTGTGGATTTAGGGTTTGTTTGGAGGGATTAGGAAATTTGAAATTGTGGACCAATGAAAGTGTAACAAATGGCACAATTTGTGGGAAAGTAAGTTAGGATGAGTGATGAATTGGCTAGTTACAATGATGCCCTTATTTTAGTGTAAAGGTTTTTAAGGGAAAGGGCACAAATGGAAAGTCAATGGACTTATTTGTATTTGCTTTATAGTAGATGGACATGACAAAAATAGAAGAGGAAAAACTTCAGCTTGAATGTGAAAAACTTGAATGGGTATGGTTCTTCTTCCTTTTGAATGTATATTCAGCTTGAATGAAACATACACTATCTTCCAACAAAACACATACACACAGATGGTTTGTGAGATATTTCCTAAAGAGAGGGAAAAATAAATTTGAAATGAGTTGTTGTAATTTGGTTGCAACATGTCAATGCCTGATTGAATTAGAAGTGTAAATATTGAGGATGTCTTTTATATGTTTATCCTTTTTCGTGTGTAAAAATTTGAAACAGACGAGAGCATTATTGAGAATTTAATAGTATCATTCATTAGTTGATATATATATAGTTGATAGTTGATTTATAGTTCAAGAAAGTAAGAATCACATATGATATGCATGCACGCCACACAAGCTAGAGTTGCAAGATGGTGGAGAGTTGCATGGTCTGCAACGTATTGTTGGGAATAATATAACAAGTGTGAGTAGTATGGATAATAATCCCACATTGAATAGGAATATGGTGACTTGAGCATTTATAAGTGGGAGAACCCATATACCTATCACCTTAAGGTTTTAGGTGAATATGTGGTGTCTCTCTCACTTGTGTTGCTCTTGGCCCAATGTTGATGCTCCTTCTCATAACCCAACAAAATGGTATCATGAGCCTTTGGTTCGTAAAGGGACCGGCTTACATGTATCGAAATGCCCAAGAAAGATGTGTATCCGAAATACCTAATAAGAGGTGCCTAGTAATAGGTGTCAACGGCAGTACAAATATATGTGGACAAAAGAGTTTCCACGTGAGGGAGAGCATAGGAGCATAGGGGACTCACACTTGAGGGGAGGAGTGTTGGGATTGGATAGGAATATTGTGACTTGAGCATTTATAAGTGGGAGAACTCATACACCTATCACCTTAAAGTTTTGGGTGAATATGTGGTGTCTCTCTCACTTGTGTTGCTCTTGACCCAATGCTGATGTTCCTTCTCATACCCCAACACGTATGAGATAGGTACGATAAACCACTTTTATAATTTGAAATAGAAATGGAAGCATGTAACTTTTTGTACATACTTCTTTTTTTTAATATTATTTATTTTCTTGTTTTTTTTTGTACAATTTAAAAATAAAAATGATAAAAGGATGCAAAAAATTTAGATTCTAAATGAAACAATAGAGTTAACAAAGGGTGGCGTTTAAGGTTGGAAAGAGAAAGACTTTTCCACTATAGTAAGACTATATTAAAATCATAGATATATTAATTTATATATTCAACGATTGACATCTTAAACCTCTTACCTACTATTATTTCTTTATAATACATCACAATTAAAAAAAGAGGTCTCATAGTTTATTTATTTATTAATTTATTTGTTTTTAAAGTGTAGTAATGAATTTTTTAATACTTTGCAGAAAGCATTCAATGAAAAATTTTATCTTACATCACTTTTATTAATTATATTCCGTTGTAAATTATTAAGAATTAACAACGCTGAGTGTGTTCTAAAATGATAAGAAAATATACAAGTAAAGATGAATTTTGAATTCAGAAATAAACAACACTTGTGAAGTGTTACAGTAGGTTTGAATTTGAAAATAGGCAACACTTCGTGAAGTGTTGCAGAATAAAAATATACAACTCTCGAAGAATGTTACTGTAGGCGAAACAATGTAACTTTTGGTAAAAATAAATTTTGGTAAAAGCTTGTAACTCTTAGTAAAAGGATGTTGTTTCACGAAAGGTCGCAACTTTGTGAAACAACACCAATATGACCTATAAATACTTCATTCCGGATTCAGAAAAATACAACAAAAATATACACCATCTTCACTAAAATTTCAGACACTCTTTCCTACATTCGAGTTTTCATTGATCTTTTGTAAACTCGAGTATTGGCTGAATTATCATGGGTATTCATGCATTCCAACTCTAATACAATTGAGAGTGTTTGAAATACTTTTAAGGAAGTGACACCATTCACGATTCTAGCCTCGATCCATTCACTTTAAATTAATTTTTCTAACTATCTTAAAAGTATTTCATGCAATGACAACCGAGGCTTGTGTTTCAAGTGTCAAAGAGAAGAATGAAGAGAAGATAGAAAAATCCAAATCAAGAACAATGAAGAAAGAACACAAGAAAAAATCTGTATCATATATCCGGGTACGATTTATTATTTTTATAAATTAAAAAAAAAAAGAGTACTGTGAAAATTATAATATCACTTTTCAAAATTCAAAATTTAATCTAACCCTTGGTATTATTGTAAAGTTACCGATATTATGATTTTTCTGAGTTTCTGGTAATGATTCATTGATATAATGGAATTTTGAATTAGAGATAAACAAAATAAAATGTCGTTGAGAGTATAATGATTATGGTATTACTCAAATTCATTTTTAAAGTTTGTAATGATAAATAGTGCAATATATTTATGTCATGTTTTTCATCTTGGCAAATTGTTATATATTGATGATTGAATGCTATTCATATCATAATAAACGCATAAACCATGATCATTCATATACATGATTCTATAAACCATTTACATGGCTAAAAATTGAAAGATTTCGTAAGTAATATAAATAAGTTTATTCATTAAAATACTATCCTTCAATTTTCATATTATTTACAGTCTATCCATAATAAACCAATATGAGTGATATGATATTACATACCATATCATATCAAATTCTTATGATACTAGAAAAATATTGTGTGTTATTCTTTTTGCGATGCCAGAATTATTATATGATTTCATGAATATGAATGTCGACAATTGTATATACGTCAAGTTTGTCTTTGTAATAATAGGGTATTAATGAACAAAATCTTCATTGCATATATATTTTCAATATATACATGTGTGTGTTATGTATGCTTTCATATGCATTATTGTTTTCTTGTAAAGTCATTTGATTAACACACATATATGAAACTAAAGTGATTTCAGTACATTATTTTTTAATACGTAAACAAATTCAGATTTTACTTTGGTTGTATGGATTTTCTTCTTATTTATTATACAATAAATTATAATTTAGAATTATTTATTAAAGTTGAAATTTGTTAATCAATAAATTGATCAAACTTATCAAATTTATTAAAGTTTAGGAATTCAAATTATGCAATTGAACTTTGATCTGAATTTTATATGAATAACATGTTTGTATTCAATGAGACTCATTACTATAAGACATATAAAGACCATCCAAAGATGAATCATGACTTATATAAATGTCTGAATTTGGAGTCTAATGTAACTATTGAATACTGAGATGTGAAATTTTGAGATCCTTATCACAGAGGATAAGAAATTCTAGATTTCCACAAATGAAAAACCTTGTGAGGAAGGTTCTCCATGGATTGTTAAAACACAAACCGAAAATCGTGAAGGAAGGTTACTTGCTTTGAATGCGAAGAAAAGAAATGAGTAAAAAATAAGCACCAAGAAGGAAGGTTGCTTGCTTTGAATGCGGAGAAATATGACATGTTAAAAATGAATGCCCTACACTTCAAAAGAAGAATAAATTCAAGAGCAAGAAGAGCAAAAGACATAAAAAAAACTAAATTTTAAAAAGTTGTCAGTGAAGGTGTGAAAAGTACACAAGAAGGGGGGTTGAATTGTGTTTCACGTTTTCTTATTAATTAGCTTCTGATCAGAGTTTCAGAATCAGAACTGATGTTCAGATTTCGAGTTAATTCGTTTGGCAGCGGATACAATAGAAGTAAATAAAATAACAGCAGAAGACACAAAAGATTTATAATGGTTCCTCCCCTAACTGAGAGTAGTCCAGTCCCATTGCCTCACAAGAGCTTTTCATTATAACCACTTCATGATTACAATCGTTTATGCTTCTGCATAAGACTTTTACAACTGCTCAGACCAATTGTCTGAGACTTCCCTTGCTTAGAGCACATATCTAAGACTTACTCTTTGCTCACACCATCTGACTGAGCCGCCTGCTCATCTGTGTTTTGGTTTAGACTTCCCTTTGCTCACATCCTCTTGCCGAGCCATCTGCTCTTCTGGCCATCTAGACTGAGACTTCCCTTGCTCAAGTTGCACTTGAGACTTCTTGCTCTCGCCCCTCAGACGGAGACTTTCCCACTTGCTCAATCAGACTAGTTGAATAAGACTTTCACAGCTCAAGCACTTAAGCAATAAGACTTACGTGGCTTAAGAATCTTGGCTCAAGACTTGTTTCTTGAATCCCAATGAGACAAGACTTTTTGCTCAAGCACATAGCAGGAGACTTAATCTAAACTACTGAAGGCTCGGCAGAATAGAAAACAAGGTGTACATCATGCAAGCATTAGAGGTATGGGAGATCACCATAATAAAGACCTAAAGCACTTAAGATTTATAATATATATAGGGGTAAGAAATCTTAAGGCTTTTACAATTACAACCTAAAACAGAAAATCTGCATATTACATAGAGTTGATAATTATTTGATCTTGCTACTCCCTTAATAGAAGAATCCTTGTTGCCTTAATAGAAGAATCCTTGTTAAAATTCAAGCTTGAATCTTCATTTATATATATAGCCTTTCCAGAAACTAGCCGTTGAGAAGGTGTCTTGATCAAGTGTCTTTGCTTTTTCTCTTTAGTACAAGAGACGTTGAAGATGGATGCACAACAGATTCTGAATCCAATGTGTAAATGTTTAACCTTTGAGTCTTCAAGAGTTTCTGTACTAATAGAGTCGTTGGGAGCAGAAATCCGTAGTACGTACAAGCTTTTCTTGAGCCTTGCAATCTTGTAGGCTCGAGCTGACAGGCTGATAAGACAATACAACTTTCTTTCAGTAGTATGGATAGTCCACAGCTTTATCACCAACTCTGAATGGTACCAGATGCTGATATACAATTACTAAGTGTAGAAACTCGTCTGAATGTCGAGGCATTCAGTTCAGAATCTTTGTCAAGTCACACTAGAAATTGTTCTTCAGACTCTGCCACCAGAAGCTAGCAATGAAGCAACTCCAAGTATGCCTAAGTAAAATAGATTCTGATTATTTATGTACAAGAACAAGAACCTGCCTAAATAAAACACACATCAAATAAACCATTGATCTTTTAATACTTTTGTTATCATCAAAACTAAAAGAGAAAATGTCAAGAAAAATCTTGTTCTAACAACTCCCCCTTTTTTATGATGACAAACACAAGTATTTAAAGGACAATGTTGGGCATTTAATTTTCTCTACAACGACAGAGTATGAGGTTTGTAAGCTCCCCCTGAGTCTGATAGCTTATAGCTGAGTTAAATTTACTCTAGTGTTAATAACCATTTTTCAAGAAAAGTAAACTTGTCTTCTTAGTAACATTAGGGTCTGAGGTTTGTAAGCTCCCCCTGAGTCAAACAATTCTAAGATTGAGGTTTGTAAACTCCCCCTTAGTTTCATATTTAAGAACACCAAGATAACAACATTTTAACTCCTTTTGGCAACACCAGAATACAAGGTATGTAAGCTCCTTCTGAGTCTCATTGGCTAAGTCAGAGGTTTGTAAGCTCTTTCTTAACACTATGCACAAGAGAGTTAAAATACGTTGCCCTTTTTAACTTTCCTTGGCAATAGCAAAATATGAGGTTTGTAAGCTCCTTCTGGGTTTGATAGGCTAAGTCTGAGGTTTGTAAGCTCTTCCTTAGACCTATGTACAAGAAAGCTAAAAATGCGCCCTGGGCAAGGTAACAGAAAATAAATGACAAGAAAATAAATGTCCAATATGTACATGACAGGTATTCAATGGGTTCAGTTTCCACTTAAATACTTACTATTATTTCTCTCCCTTTTGTCACATCAAAAAGAATAAAAAGAAAAGAAGGAAAGAGAAAAAGTATCACTAATAAATGTAACTCAGATCATCATTACAAGATCAGTTTCCAAAAAGGAAGAATAATCAAGTAATAAGAGTCATCAAGGTTTGTAAAGTGCACGCTTTGAAGTCTTAGTGGTTGTTATTGTTCCAACAATTAAACCAGGATTAGTTTTAGACTTTTGGTATCCACAAAAGTCATTATAAAAACATCTAACTCCTAAGTCATTTTCATCAATCACCAATCCTAAGGATATTGAATAAGCAACTGAGAGTCATAATGCATCTGTCATAACAGACGCAACTGAGAGCTCTGCAAGCTTAGAAATCCAATCCCCTCAGAGGTGAGCTGTTTCTGAGTCCTCTACAATTGTACCTCTGCTCTTAACACAACTTGCTTCGGAAGAGACTACTTCAGCAGGACCTGAATGACCTTCAGAAGGTGGTTCAATAGTAGCTGCCTTGTAACCTTAGAGAAGAAGCATGAATAGATCAAGGAAGAAGAAAAAGAGGGTCAACAAGAAGTTCTACCGCTCTCTTCCAGAAATAGAAGAGGAAGAAGTGATTGATTCAGAAGATGAGGAGGTAGCCTATAACAACAGTGGATGCTGCTGGGCACGAGATGCAATGGCTAGGGATGAATTCTAGAAAACATCTTGAACCCCCTTTTTTGTTAAAAAAATGTAATCCATCAGTTCAATCAATGAAAAAAATTTCAGACCAATACTTCTTTATCATGCATTTAAATTCCAGAAATTTCTTTAGATTTTATGAAGGTACACTGTAACACCCTAAACCCCCACGACAATTAATAATTAAATATTAGAGTAAGTTAAAACATGCAATCAGTTAGGATGCTACATTCAACAAACACCTGCTCATGCATACGATATGTAACACATAGATATTATCAATAAAACCATACTTAATTAATCTCCTCATAAAGCAGCGAAATTCAACTAAAATGTAACGTGTGTAATACCACATAATCATCAGCAAGTAAGCAAAACGACGACAATAGATAAAATAAACAACGACAGGCGTTCCAAAAATCCAGTGTTACAATCAGAGCAGACGCCGACTCAACGAAATAAAAGGGAAGACTTCGTCTTCACTAACTTCAACTCTGTATTAATCCTGCTTATCTGCACGTTACCCACGTGGAGGTAACATTTAAACATAAGGGGTGAGATTCTCGAATCAACATAAGAAATGCATAATATAAATATGAAAGCATAAAAACATTACACAATCTACCCTATCATCGCAACATCAGCACAAATAGCATTTTCCACACAAGCAGACAATCAACACAACACAATGCAATGAGACCCACGACTTGACTTAATGCATGTGGTACCAATTCGATCCCTGTTTCATGATCATAATTCCCATTGGAATTTCCATAATATTCGCTCACATCCCACATGGGCACACGACATCCGTGATCGCTCACACCCCACACGAGCACACGATCACCTCAACAACAACAACAACAACACGATTATTTATCATATAATCCCGATAAGACGCTCACACCCCACATGGGCGCACGCCTTATCGCACAACTTATGCAACATGGCATGCATACAACGACAATATACAATGACAATAAAATGCATATAACTATCAATGCATCAATACATCATACTACAACTATTTAACATGCATCCCATGCCTTCCAACACATGCAACAACAACAATCCACAACCATAACACACATACACACCACCAAATTCATCATTTCAACTTACAACACATAACAACATACACAAAAAACCCAATTAATGCGTCAAAGGGTTGGAATTCTGGTATTGAAATTGATTTTTATAAAAATTATGTGAAACCAGCTTTCCAACGCTTCGAACGGTGACTGAAATGGACCTACGGATCAAAAGTTACGAATTTTTAAAGTTTTAGAAAGTTCGGTTCGTCTCAGCTCTGCTCGCTTGATGCTCGCCCAACGAGGCACCAGCGAAATCCCGTTCGCCCGGCGAATTCCTCTTTCGCCCGGCGAATTCCCTTTTCTTCTCATGCCCGCCCGGCGGAGCATAAGCGAATTTCTTTCCCCATACAAATTCCAGCAACCCCTATTTTCATCTTTTCACTCGCCCTTCAGTTCGCCTGGCGACCTACCAGCGAATTCATATTCGCCCGACGAAACCCACCATTTACCCAGCAAAACTGTGCGAATCAGCAATCCTGCGATTGCGATTCTGCATGAGTCATACCCCAATTCTTCTCCGATTTCGCTCACAATCAGTCCAAAAATTGCACATCAATTCACAGATTATCACATAATCGATTAGAAAATATGATTCCCATTTCAATCGGTTAGTTCATGTATTTTATTCCCTTATCAAAACCTCCGACACGCAACAATCCCAATTTCAAATAAACACAAACGACACATATGGATGATCCTAAACGTTTACCTACTCTCATACAAACATTATACAACCCTTATGAGATTAAAGAACCCCACTCTTACCTTAGTGACGACTCTTCGAAGGTTCTCTGAGCCCTAGCTCTGCTTCTCTATTTTGTTCCTCTTTCCCCCCAGAATGCGATTGTTTCCAACTGATTCTCTTCCTTCTCCAATTTCCCTTTTTCTTACTATAACCCTTAGACCCCTAATATGCTTTTCCTTCTTTACCCATACAAATCCTCATGAATGGACCACTTTGCCCTTATCATCTCTCCACTCATATTATCCAATTTTAAATAAATAAAATAATTAAACTAATTATTTTAAATCTAAATAATTCCAACTAAATTATTTAAATTAATAATTACTTACTAACCACACCACATGTCTCTATACAATTGGTCATACACCCTCCGATACCTTATTCTCTATAATTCTAAGGTCACTACCCCATACTAAGGGCAACCCAACCTCAACCAAAACACACATAATCATACACATATACATAACATCATACAATTTTAATTAAGAAAAATAATTAAAATAAATCGGGGTGTTACAACTCTCCTCCACTTACAATATTTTCGTCCTCGAAAATTTACCTCATACGAATAACTCCAGATACGACTCTCGCATCCTGCTCTCTAACTCCCAAGTCATATTTCCACCGGCAGCGCCTCTCCACACTACCTTCACAAGAGCGATCTCTTTACCTCTCAACTGCTTTACCTCGCGGTCTTCAATCCTTATTGGTAAGGCCTCAACCATAAGGTTATCCCTTACTTTCACATCATCCATCGGAATCACATGCGACGGATTTGGAACATACTTTCGAAGCTATGATACATGGAACACATCGTGCAAATTTGACGAATTGGGTGGCAACGCCACTCTATAGGCAACATGTCCAACTCTTGTAGAAATCTGATACAGACCAATAAACTGAGGAGTAAGCTTCGTCGACTTCAACGCACGTCCAACGCCGATCACTAGAGGGACTCTAAAAAACACATGGTCTCCTTCTTGGAACTCAAGATATTTCTTCCTCTTATCATGGTAACTCTTCTGCCTACTCTGCGAAGCTTTCATCTTCTCCCGAAACAGCTTCACCTTTTCGGTAATCTGCTGAACAATCTCAGGTCCAAGTACTACACTCTCACCAGATTCATGCCAACACAAAGGCGTCCGATATCTCCGACCATACAAAGCTTCAAAAGGCGCCATTCCAATACTGGAATGATAACTGTTATTATATGTGAAATCAATCAGTGGCAAATGGCTATCCCAAGCACCTCCTTGTTCAAGCCCTCAACAAATCCTCCAAAGATTATATAGTCCTCTTTGTCTGTCCATCCATCTGCGGATGATAAGTCAAACTCAATCTCAGTTTCGATCCCAAAGATTCTTGCAAACTCTCCCAAAACCTAGAAGTGAACCTTGGATCTCGGTCTAACGCAATACTCAATGGAACTCCATGTAACTTCACAATCACCTGAATATAGATCTCTGTCAGCTTCTACAAAGGAAAACTGATATTAATCGGAATAAAATGTGCCGACTTCGTCAGTCTATCTACCACTACCCAAATGGAATCATGTCCTCTCGATGTATTAAGCAACCCAGTCACAAAATCCATAAAGATGTTGTCCCACTTCCACTCTGGAATATCTAACGGTTGCATCAAACCAGCAGGTTTCTGATGTTCCACCTTTGACTTCTGACAAGACAAACAAGTATACACAAATTTAGTCACATCACGTTTCAATCCAGGCCACCAATATATCTTCTTCAAGTCTTGATACATCTTCGTTGCTCCTGGATGGATACTCAAACTACTCATGTGACTCTCTTCTAGAATCATTCTTTTCAACTCAAGATCATCAGGAATACAAATCCTATCACGGAATCTCAACACGCCTTGTTCATCCACTCTGAACTCATTACCTTCCGCCTGGTCATTTCCAATCATCCAATCCACCAGTTTCACATCTAACTTCTGACCTTCTCTGATACTATTAAGAAATTCATTGTTGATCTTCAGCATACCCACCATCACACTATGCGGTGTCTGTTCGCAAACCAAACTCATGTCTCTGAACTGTTCAATTAATTCTAACTCTTTAACCATCATAGCAGACATATGCAACGTCTTTCGACTCAAAGCATTAGCCACGACATTAGCTTTACTGGGATGATAGTTCAAGCAAAAATCATAATCCTTTAAGAGCTCCAACCACCTTCTTTGTCTCATATTCAACTCCTTCCTGATCAAACAGATACCTCAAGCTCTTATGATCACTATACACTTAAAATCTGAAACCATAAAGATAGTGCCTCCAAATCTTCAATACGAATACCACTGCAGCTAATTCCAAGTCATGAGTTGGATAATTCCTCTCATGGACCCTTAAATGTCGCGAAGCATAAGCCACAACCTTACCATCGTGCATCAACACGCCTCCTTAACCCATCAAGGAAGCGTCACAATACACCACAAACGGATCATTTGGTTCGGGTAGAATCAAAATTGGAGTTGTAGTCAATCTCTTCTTCAACTCGATGAAACTCTTCTCACAATGAACATCCCACACAAACACTCTACCCTTGCACGTCAACTGAGTCAACAGAAGTGCAAACTTCAAAAAACCTTCAATAAACCTTCGGTAATAACTAGCCAAGCCCAAAAAGCTTCTAATCTCAGTTACTGACTTCGGAGCCTCCCATTGTAGAACTGCCTCACGGGTCCACAACAATACCATCCCCTGAAATAACATGCCCAAGAAAACTTACCTTTCTCAACTAGAATTCACACTTAGACAACTTAGCATAGAGCTTCTTTTCTTTCAACACTTGCAGCACGATCCGCAAATGTTCAGCGTGTTCCTCTCCTGACTTAGAATATATTAGAATATCGTCAATAAAGACAACCACAAATTGATCTAAGTAAGCATGAAAAATACGATTCATGTACTCCATGAATACACCAGGTTCATTAGTAACTCCGAACGACATCACCACCTACTCATATTTCCATATCCGGTCCTGAAGGCCGTCTTCTGAACATCTTCATCCTTTACCCGTATCTGATGATAATCCGACCTCAAGTCAATCTTGCTAAACACACGGGTACCGAATAATTGATCCATCAAGTCATCTATTCTCGGAAGCGGATAATTGTTCTTAATCGTCACTTTATTCAGTTGTCTGTAATCGATACACAACCTCATACTGCCATCCTTTTTCTTCACCAACAACACCGGAGCTCCCCAAGGCGATACACTTGGTCTCACAAATTTCTTTTCTAACAACTCTTCCAGTTGCTTCTTCAGCTCTGTCAATTCTGATGCCGACATCCTGTATGGTGCCATAGAAATGGGTCTGGTACCAGGGACAAGATCAATAGTAAACTCCACTTCTCTCTCCGGCGGTACATCAACAATATCATCCGGAAACACTTCAGGAAATTCATGTACTACTCGCAATTCATTAATCACTGACTCACTCTCCACTGACAAAGATGCAAACAATGCAAGCACCTGAGCTTCTTACTCTAAGAGCTCTCTCAACTCTCTAGCAGATAGGAAACCATCTTTTTCCTCTTCTTCAAGAGCAAGAAATTGCACCGACTTGTTAAAATAGTTAATATGAACATGATTGAACTCTGACCAGTTCATACCCAAGATCACATCGAGACCTCCTAACGGTAAGCAAATCAGATCCACATCAAAGTCCTTATCAAAGATTGATAGCGAATAATTCAAACAGACTAAAGAAGTGGTCACCGATCCCTTTGTAGGAGTTTCGACAACCATCTCTCCCTTCATAGGTGAAACAACAAGGCCTAGCCTTCTCACATAATCAACATCAATAAAAGAGTGAGTAGCACCAGTATCAATAATAGCAATCAAAGGCGTATTATTAATATAACATGTACCTCTGATCAGTCTGTCATCACTGGAAGTCTGAGTCCCTGTCAAAGCTAACATCTTTCCTCCAGTTGAAGCTTGCTTTGGTTTCTAGCAATGAATACTAATATGGCCTTGTTCTCCACAGTTGTAACAAGTCACCATATTAACCTTGCAGTCTGCAATCAAATGTCCTGCCTGTCCACACTTGAAGCATTTCTTCACATCACTCGTGCACTCACTAACACGATGACCTAGTTCACCATACGTGTAACACTTAAGAGGGGCAGGGGCACCTCCCCCACTTGGCTTCTTGCCATCAGCGTGTTTCTGTTTACCTTTCTCAGCTGGAGCTGCATAAGGCTTTCCATGGTTCATCAGTTGTTTTCCCCTCCTCTCGGCCAGTCCTTTGTAGTGAGCCGATCGAGCCTTGCTATCTTCCTCAAAGATCCTACAATAATCCACCAAATCTGGAAACCTTCTGATCCGTTGATAACCGATTTCCTGTTTGATCTCAGGCTTCAATCCATTCTCAAACTTGACACACTTTGAGAATTCAGCAGTTGTCGCACTATAGTGAGGGTAAAACTTAGCCAAATCTGAGAATTTGGCAGTATACTCCGTAACCGTCATGTTACCATGCTTCAGTTCCAAAAACTCGATCTCTTTCTTCCCTCGGACATCTTCAGGAAAATATTTCCTCAAGAACTCCCTACTGAACACAGCCCAAGTGATTGCCTCTCCTGTTTCTCCCAACAGTTGATGAGTGCTAACCCACCAATCATCAGCCTCCTCAGCCAGTATGTGAGTACCTAACCGCACCTTCTGAGCTTCACAACATTCCATAACCTGAAAGATTCTCTCAATCTCCTTGAGCCAAGCCTACACTCCATCCAGATCATATCTTCCCTTGAAGGTGGGCGGTCTGTTCTTCCGAAACTCATCATTCTCACTAGCATGAGGCGGGTTCTGTACCGCCTGAGCAATAGCCTGCAAAGCAGTAGCAATAGCAACATCGTTCCTTCCAGCCATTCTAAATCTGTTACACGTCAACAACAGAACACAATGGTTAAGGAAACGACATCGACATTAATCAACTGTCACACGACAACGACTCGACAACTTGGCCGAACGGACTAACCTGCTCTGATACCACTATGTAACACCCTAAACCCCCGCAAAAATTAATAATTAAATATCAGAGTAAGTTAAAACATGCAATCAGTTAGGATGCTACATTCAACAAACACCTGCTCATGCATACGATATGTAACACATAGATATTATCAATAAAACCATACTTAATCTCTTCATAAAGCAGCGAAATTCAACTAAAACGTAACATGTGTAATACCACATAATCATCAGCAAGTAAGTAAAACAACAACAATGGATAAAATAAACAACGACAAGCGTTCTAAAAACCCAGTGTTACAATCAGAGCAGACGCCGACTCAACGAAATAAAAGGGAAGACTCTGTCTTCACTAACTTCAACTTCGTACTAATCCTGCATATCTGCACATTACCCACGTGGAGGTAACATTCAAACAGAAGGGGTGAGATTCTTGAATCAACATAAGAAATGCATAGTATAAATATGAAAGCCTAAAAACATTACACAATTTACCCTATCATCGCAACATCAGCACAAATAGCATTTTCCACACAAGCAGATAATCAACACAACACAATGCAATGTAATGAGACCCACGACTTGACTCAATGCATGTGGTACCAATTCGATTCCTGTTTCATGATCATAATTCCCGTCGGAATTTCCATAACAGTCGCTCACATCCCACATGGGCACACGACATCCGTAATCGTTCACACCCCATATGGGCACACGATCACCTCATCAACAACAACAACAACACGATTCTTTATCAGAGAATCCTGATAAAATGCTCACACCCCACACGGGCACACGCCTTATCGTCCAACTTATGCAACATGGCATGCATACAACGACAATATACAACGGCAATAAAATGCATATGACTATCAATGCGTCAATACATCATACTACAACTATTCAACATGCACCCCGTGCCTGCCAACACATGCAACAACAACAATCCACAACCATATCACGCAAACACACCACCGAATTCATCATTTCAACTTACAACACATAACAACATACACAAAAACCCAATTAATGCGTCAAAGGGTTGGAATTCTGGTATTGAAATTGATTTTTATAAAAAGTATGTGAAACCAGCTTTCCAACGCTTCAAACGGCGAACTCCTCTTTCGCCCGGCGAATTCCCTTTTCACCTCATGCTCGCCTGGCGAATTCCCTTTTCGCCTCATGCTCGCCCGATGGAGCAGAACCAAATTTCTTTCCCCATACAAATTCCAACAACCCCTCATCTTCTCACTCGCCCCTCAGTTTGCCTTGCGACCTACCAGCGAATTCATATTCGCCTGGCGAAGCCCACCATTCGTCCAACAAAAATGTGCGAATCAGCAATCCTACGATTCCGATTCTGCACAAGTCAGACCCCAATTCTTATCCGATTTCGCTCACAATCAGTCCAACAATTGCACATTAATTCACAGATTATCACGCAATCGATTAGAAACATATTATTCCCATTTTAATCGGTTAGTTCATGCATTTTATTCCCTTATCAAAACCTCCGACATGCGACAATCCCAATTTTAAATCAACACAAATGACACATAAGGATGATCCTAAAGGTTTACTTATCCTCATACAAACATTATACAACCCTTAAGAGATTAAAGAACCCCACCCTTACCTTAGTGACGATTCTTCGAAGGTTCTCTTAGCCCGAGCTCTGCTTCTCTATTCCCTTCCTCTTTTCCCCCAGAATGCGATTGTTTCCAACTAATTCTCTTCCTTCTCCAATTTCCCTTTTTCCTACTATAACCCTTAGACCCCTAATATGCTTTTCCTTCTTTACCCATACTAATCCTCATGAATGAACCACTTTGCCCTTATCATCTCTCCACTCATATTATCCAATTTTAAATAAATAAAATAATTAAACTAATTAATTTAAATCTAAATAATTCCAACTAAATTATTTAAATTAATAATTACTTACTAACCACACCACATATCTTTTTACAATGTGTCATACACCCTCTGATACCTTATTCTCTATAATTCTAAAGTCACTACCCCATACTAAGGACAACCCAACCTCAACCAAAACACACATAATCATACACATATACACAAAATCATACAATTTTAATTACAAAAAATAATTAAAATAAATCGGGGTGTTACATACACTATCAAAGTGAAACTGACACAGAAAGGACACTTAGAACAGATCAAACATAAACTCATAGTTATTCAGAGAATCTTAATAGGTTAGACTTCTAGATTACATTACCAAGAGTTATTAATAAAATACTGATAAAATTTAATTAGTACTTAAATAATATTAAACTCAAGACAATATATGTAACACACCTATAAAAGGACTCTAGTAAGCTTTCTTCCATCATCACTTAATCCCTAAAACACCAAGATGTATAAGCAGAAAAAAATCTAGGTTCCAAAGAGAGATTTTAGGAAGGAAACACTACTGAATGCAGCAACTCAAGCAAATCAAAGCAAGGCAACAACTGAAGAACCTGCAAGCAAGCAAACAACTTCAGAAGTGTTCTCCTCTTCAGTATCCTTTGTGAAGATACACAGAAGAAGAAGATCTTCTGGATCCAGACGTAGAAACAAACTGAGAAAGGAGGCTATGGAGTTTTCTAAGGAAGAATGACAAGATTTCTTAAACAATCTAGACATGTCAGATGATCCTAGGAAGTTCCTTATGACACATCCATTAGACTAGAAAAATCTAATTGTCTTGTAATAACTTCCTCTTTATTAATAAAATAAGTTGCAAACATTTGATTTCTTTTATTTATTTTAGATTCTCAGTGAACAACAAGAATAAATATTAATCAGTTAAAACTGAACACAAGCATGAACAAACTTTGAATTTATTAACAAGATGCTTAATACATAGATTTCACCAACAATACAAAGCATAACTATGCAGAAATCTAACATCAGAATCTTTCATAGATAGCTTCAAACTTGTCTCTCCAAATATTGGAAGAACTAGCCTCAGAACTTATGTTAACCCCTTGCTGAACAAGTATTTCTGAAATAACTCGTCCAAAAGGTATGGAGAAGGTCTTTCCCTTTTGAAAAGAAGAAATAGACCTCTTCAGATGATCAAACTTAACTTGAGGAAGATCAATCTTCAAATCTGAATTAAGAAGTAGAAGCAGATCTTTTTCAATAGGGTCCACTTGGTCTAAATCTTTATCCTTAGGCAATAAGTTTGAATTCAGAATCTGACTCCAAACAATAGCATCAGGACGAAGATTAGAAACCACTGATGTATTAGATGGATCTACAAAGATACGCCAAGTAGGAAGATAGTGTTCCCATACAAGAGTTCCCGTGCTTTCTCCAATCTCCTCACAATTGATCACATTTGCAATCGCTTTAGAGGTTACTGTAATAGAAACACCATTTACTCTAGACAGAATAACATACTCATAGCTCAGCTTAATAATGGAGGCATTGATTAAAAGATCTTTGACAAGACTTGGATAAGTGAAACCATAGAGCATCTCAAAGTAACTATTCCACCTTTGTTTAGACATAGTCTCCCAGAAGTTGAAACCAATCTTAAGCAACTCATCAAAATCCACAAACTTTTCATTGATGATAATCAGCTGATTCAAAGGAGAATAAATTGAAGAACGCATCTCAGGTTTGGTTTGGTCAGCACACAAACAAGAGGAAAAGAAGAAAAAGAAGAAGAAGAAGAAGAAGAAAGAAAAGAAACTGAACAAGAATCTTACAAATACAAGAATCTTGTCAGAAAAAGGACACAATGATGTTTCATAGGACATGGAATAGTAACAACAAGTACTAAAAGAGAAAACATAATTACCCAAAGGTTCTTTATCGAGCAGATATTTCAATTCCACCAGATGATTTTCACCTTTATGAAGGGTTAAGTATTATAAAAGCTTTTAGAATTTTTTTTACTTAAACTGCTATAATAGTAAAAAAGAATCTTCTTCTGAATCTCAGAAACTGACAACTTTCAGAAGCTATCAACCATCAGAGTCTAGTAAGTCTAGACTTAGACAGAGATATCATCTGTCAGTCAAAAGTCTCTTAGATTCTATTCAGTAAGAGTCATGAGTGATAGGTGAATATTGAATTGTCTTCTTTAGACAGCTAACAAGCAACAGTATCAACACAAAAGTGATAAAACCATTTTCATACATGTGATCATCATCTGGCTTGATAAGACATTCAGTATAGACAAACATAACAGAGTTTCCTCTTAAAGATTTTTGAAGTTATCTTTTTCAAAATAACTTCTCTAGAGATCTAACATAAACTTTGTATTTATATCTAAACAAATGTTTCATTGAATCAAAAGATAAGCCAGAAAAGAACAAACATACCACATTTTTTTGTTTGGCCATACTCGATTCAGTATTCAGACTTGACCAATAGAGTATGAACACAACTTTGAGTGGATTCTGATTCAATGGCTGTCTAACCATTGATTCCACTACTCTCACCAAATTTAGTACCACCAGTACTTGAATCTGGGTTGTTGGCTTTTCTTCCAATCAATGTTGTAAACAACCTTATGGAAGATGCCTCTGCTTATTTCCTTGATATATGTAGCAGATACATTATGATACCCATATTTCTATAAGACCATACATGTAAGTACAAACAGACTCTTCTGTGCCTTACATCTCAACCTAACAGCAGATCATAAGTCACTCCAGAGTATGAGTCTAGAATGAGATATGATAGGAACAAAATCATGTTCTAAGCAATGTCAATAATCTCATTATCTTGGATTAAATCTTTTGAGTTTGAAATCATTGACAAGCTCAGAACCAGATGGTGTAAGCTATCATAGATTGACATAAAGCATATCAGAGTACTGCCTTAGTATGGCTAATAGAGCTCAAAGAGAAGATGAGTATTCCCATACAAATGTCTTTTAAAACAACTTCCATGATGGTCCTTAACCAAGAAGCAATGGAGTTTCTTAAGATATCACCTTAGAGAACAAACTCCCTATAATCAAATATTTTGAAACAAGATAACTTTAACAACATCTCTTGCTTTTCAATATTTTATTTTTATTTCAGAACACAGATGCTTTTTTTCATTTGCATCCTGCACTAATATCAGCTTCAAGCGATTAAACATTGAAGAGCATCTAATATTAGGTTCTGGTAGAAATTTCTTCTTGCTTTAAGATTTGGGAAATCAGTTGAAATACAAATATTTCAGAAGCTCTTGAAGTTACTATTCTATCAACAAATATCATAATCCATTCAGCCAGTATGGAAGTCCTTCTAACAAGAAACCTAAGTTTCTCATCATTATTCATTCCAAAGAACTTAAGCTAAAAAGAGAAGGTGATCTATTGAATAGTTTTTCATCATCCAACTCCATTTCTTTTCTTTGAAGACTGCAAGACAAACCTTCATAACACAGCAGATTCAACATGTAAACATGAAAAAAACTGTGACTTTAGATTTAAATCAAGGAACAATCTTCTCATAATTTGCTTGAAAAGATTAGATGAAGTGTAACTACTTCAAGCTTCAAAAACTGATCCCCACAAACCCAAGCACAAAACTTTAAAGATAGTCCAAGCATCAGACATAACGATGATGTTGATATACTCAGAAGTGAGATAATGCATCTACCAGAATGTAACTACCTTTGAAGATATTCAATATGCATCTTCTGAGTTGGTGAAAGATTTTTTCAAAATGATCATCTCTAACACCATCAACTTCAATAGTAATACCTTTTTTCCAAAGATATTCTATAGACCTTTAACAACCTTTTATCAAGTCTAATGTGTTAAAAATATGTTTATCTTTTCCATCATTTAAATTCAATGGAATCACCCATTTGAATATGGTAGGAAAAGCCGTATGATATTTTTCATGTGGCACTTGATTCCTTCTTGAAGAAGAAATATACTTTTCTTATTGGACAATATCTAAACCACTATTAAGTGTTAAGCACAGACTAGACTCTGATACCAATTGAAGATGTAAAAAGTACACAAGAAGGGGGGTTGAATTGTGTTTTCCGCTTTCTTATTATTTAGCTTCTGATCATAGTTTCAGAATCAGAATTGATGTTCAGATTCTGAGTTAATTCGTTTGGCAGCGGATACAAGAGAAGTAAACAAAATAATAGCAGAAGACACAAAATTTTTATACTAGGGGTGGCAAAACGGGTCCGGCCCGTTGGGCATGCCCGTTTTACCCGCACTTTAGTGCGGGGTGGGTCAAGGGTTTAGGCCCTCACCCTCTAATGTGTCCGCCCCGCCCCGCCCCATTTTCTTCACGGGCTTTTGCAGGCACAAGCATTTACATAAAATTTTGAGTTTTTAAGCTTAAAAGGTACAGTGGTCGCGGGCTTTCCCCGCCCCGCCCTCACTTTTTTGCAGGGTGGGCCTAGGTTTTAGGCCTGCATCCTCAACTATGACCGCCCCGCCTCGCCCTGTTTTTTTGCTGGCATTTGCGGGGCGGGCCTAAACGGGGGGGGGGGGGGGGCATGCCTGTTTGCCACCCCTAATTTATACTGGTTCCTCCACTAACTGAGAGTAGTCCAGTTCCCTTGCCTCACAAGAGCTTTTCATTATAACCACTTCATGATTACAATTGCTTATGCTTCTACATAAGACTTTTACAACTGCTTAAACCAACTATCTGAGACTTCCCTTGCTTAAAGCACATATCTAAGACTTACTCTTTACTCACACCATCTGACTGAGCCACCTCCTCATCTGTCTTCTGGTTGAGACTTTCCTTTGCTTAGAGCATATGTCTAAGACTTTCCTTTACTCACATCCTCTGGCCGAAACACCTGGTCTTCTGGCCATCTAGACCGAGACTTCCATTGCTCAAGCTGCACTTGAGATTTCTTGCACTCGCCCCTCAGACGGAGACTTTCCCACTTGCTCAATCAGACTAGCTAAATAAGACTTTCACAGCTTAAGCACTTAAGCAATGAGACTTATGTGGCTTAAGCATCTTGGCTCAAGACTTGTTGCTTGAATCCCAATGAGACACAACTTTTTGCTCAATCACATAGCAGAAGACTTAATCTAAACTACTGAAGGCTCAGCAGAGTAGAGAACAAGGTGTACATGATGCAAGCATCAGAGGTACGGGAGATCACCATAACAAAGACCTAAGCACTTAATATTTCTAATATATACTGGGGTAAGAAATCTTAAGGCTTTTACAATTACAACCTAAAACAGAAAATCTGCATAATACATATAGTTGATAATTGTTTGATCTTGCTACTCCTTCATTAGAAGTATCCTTGTTAAAATTCAAGCTTGAATCTTCAGCCATATATATTGCCTTTTCAGAAACTAGCCGTTCATAAGGTGACTTGATCAAGTGTCATTGCTTTTGCTTCATAGTACAAGAGACGTTGAAGATGGATGCACAACAGATTCTGAATCCAATGTGTAACACTTTTAACCTTTGAGTCTTCAAGAGTTTATGTACTAATAGAGCCGTTGGGAGCAGATATCCATAGTATGTACCAGCTTTTCTTGAGCCTTGCAATCTTGTAGACTCGAGCTGACAGGCTGATAAGACAATACAACTTGCTTTCAGTAGTACGGATAGTCCTTGATTTTATCACCAACTCTGAATGGTACCAGATGCTGATATATAATTACTAAGTGTAGAAACTCGTATGAATGCTGAAGCCTTCAGTTCAGAGTCTTCGTCAAGCAACACTAGAAATTGTTTTTCAGACTCTGCCACTATAAGCTAGCAATGAAGCAACTCCAAGTGTCTCTAAGTAAAACAGATTCTGATTATTTATGTATAAGAACAAGAACCTGTATAAATAAAACATACATCAAATAAACCATTGATCTTTTAATACTTTTGTTATCATCAAAACTAAAAGAGAAAATGTCAAGAACAAATCTTGTTCTAACAGTCAGTACTTTTTAAGTCAGGTCCGTTGCACTTTTTATGTCAGATCTGGTTAAACCACTTAATAAAATATGTTGTTGTTTGAAATTCAAAATTCGTCATGCACTTGTTAAGTCAGGTTTTCATTTAAACGACTTAACAAGTCCTGAACAAAATTAAAAAATTATGTCTATTCATGAACCATTGTCATTCTAAACTATTGCAAACCTTCATGAAAATGTCTCAAACTTTTGCATCAATTCCTAGAAGTTTCTTAGGACGTATTTAAGGCAAAAAAATATTAGTTTTCAAATTACCTCTTTCATTATTAATTTTTCACATAAATTCAAATAATGTTCTAAGTGTTCATTCTTTTTCAAAAATGTTGAAACTTTGTGCATAACTTTAAAATCATTCATAAAAGCTTCATAATATTTTTTGAGAACTTAAGGTTCATATATTATTGAATTGTAAATTGAAAGAGAAGATCAATTGTCTATTGAAATTGATTCAAGAACAACTTCATATATTCAAATTTTTTTTCAATTACAATAATTGATCACCAACTGTGTGGTGACTAAATTTGTAAAGAAAGCGCGTGTACTTTCTAAAAATATTTGCAAGTAGAAAGTGTTATATTTTCTATTTGTTTGAGAAAGGTCCTTAAAATTGGTTTGATTCAAAGTCCACTATAGTTGTTGATATATTTGTGAAATTAAGGAAGTGATGGCTTCAAGGGACTCCTCATTTTAGAAGTATGTTATCCAAGACAAAATGGATTCGATAATGTTAAACCACACTTGGGAACTTGTCAATCTAACTAAAAGATCAAGACCCATTGGATGCAAGTGGGTGTTTAGAAGGAAGTATCATAATGATGATACACTAGACACCTACATGTATAGATTAGTAACCAAGAGTTTTACAAAAAGGAAGGTGTTGTTTATTTTGACACATATGCACTAGTAGCAAGGACGAAGACAATTAGAATATTGTTTGCATTAGTTTCTTTGCATGAACTTATAGTTCCTCAAATGGATGTCAAAATAAAATTTCTAAATAGAGATCTCGATAAGGCGATTTTTATTGAGTAGCTAGAAGGTTTATGGTGATTGTAGCTCCCGAGATTTTCATCCAAGTACAAACGCGAAAGCGGCATGGAACAGAGTCGCCAGTAATGTGTATTTATCCCACAAGAGGGAAAGGAAACACTGCATAAACCTGAAGGGAAAGGAAAGAGCATGGTCTTGCGACCAAGAGAACTGGGTTCGGGAGCCGGTTACGCGAAGGGAAGGTATTAGCACCCCCACGCGTCCATCGTACCCGATGGGATCCACGCTTGCTTGTCTCGATCAAAGGGTGTAAGGAAAGGATACTGGAAAAGGAACTGCTAGCTGGAGAACTGGAAAAGGAAAGGAGAGAGAAAGAGAAACAAATGTAGGGAAATAAAAGAAGTGCTTGAATGGGCCCTACCCCACTGCCTACGTATCTCATCGGGAACATGAGAATCAGAGCGACGTAGTTCCCCTCACTAGGGTTGCTTTGTTTGTGTTTTTTAGTGGAAACTTCAGAGTGCGCGTCCCAACAGTTAGGTGTTGCAGCTCACTGTAGGGAGACTTAGGCGTTACCTGTTTGCGGTAGAACGAACTTGACGAGTCCTTAAGGAAGGAGTGAAGAGATGAAAAAAGAATTGTTTGTTTGTTTTTGTCTTTTAAGAAAGAAGTGTTTTGTTTGTTTTGGTGTTTTGTAACTGACATTGTATTTAAGTCCCTCATGTGAGATTGAATGCCTCGCACATCGTCCCCAGACGGGACGTATGCTAAACATTCTAAGAAAATGAGAGAAGATCCCTCACTATCTCATTCTTACATGAAAGGCTCAAATACAATGTTTGTTTTGCCTTTATTAGGTGTTTTTACTTTTGTTTGAAGATGAGAAGAAGAGACTCAAAAGAGGATCAAAGGTGAAACTAATAAGGGAGACTAAGACTCAAACCCTAGTGTTAGCATGCTTGGAGATCCTATGGTTAATGTGGTTTACCAAACCTACTTCTAAAAGAAAGAAGAAGAAGAGCAAAAGAAGCAACTTACTTCCAAGATGGAAGTTAAGTTGATCTTAAAGAGGGATGAAGAAGAAGTCATGCAAGGAAAGCATGTAAATGCTTATCAAACACAAATTTGAATGATTAAATGAAATAAGAGAAAATAAGGGAGAGGAGTGTTTGTGGAATTATGTCTCCACACTTACTTACCATGCACCTACATGAAAAGGTTAGTTCACATTATTTACAAGTGATCATGCATTTATGCCTCATGAAAGGTCAAGGTCAGAATTGCATTCAATTGACAAAGGTCTTATAGATCGTATGAAATATCACACCAATCATGGATAAAAGAATTCAAGTAGAAGGGATAAGAAGAAGTAGAAGAAAAGAGAAGTGAAACATGTTCCAATATATGCACAGATTGACACATTAAAGATGCACAACATGTTAGAATGATAAATGCGTACCTAGGGCAGTGGCATAGCATTATTGAGATATGAATGAGACATGTGAAATGGCACACAAAAATGCAAACATGAATTTCATATAGCATAAGAGGAAGTGAGAGATAGAAACAAGTCAAAGTTCAAATTAGAATGCACAAACTCATACCAAATGCAAATGCAAACCCAAGTGACTTATAATGCAACAAAGGTGACCTATAATATCATACAAATGACATACAAAATATGCATAAACAAATCCTAATAAGATGGCATGAATGCCTACCTAAAACATGTGAGAAGGATGTTAACAAAACTTCATAAAAGGTCTCCTAATCTAGCATGCATAAACAAATAGCAAATGGATTTGAAAAATTATGAAAATAGAACACAACTCAATTAAGTCAGAATATAATTACATGTAAAAAGCACAGCACAAAATTCAACAAGAGTCATGCTCAATTAAGCTCACAACTTCACTTTGAAACACATCCAAAGAAAGTCCAAATATGCACATAAAAACACATGAGAAAAATGAATTAAAAACATTTTCATATGCTACAGTATGTTATCTAACCAAATCAAAAAGAATAAGCAAAAAATGTTGTGGAAAGTGGGAGAAATAAAATGTACAAGTGTAAGTATCAAGGAAAAGTTCACTTGAAAAAGAAAATGAAAAGAAATAATGAAAATATGGTCCAACATTATTAAAATCTGAATTAAAAATAGTGGAAAATTACCTAAATGTGTTAAGAACGCGCGTGAATTATTTTAGAATTTTCTGTTGAGTTTTAGTATTTTTATTAAAATAAAATTGAAACTATATGTGAAAGAAATTAAAATGCAAAGGAATTGGAAATGGGGGTGCTGGAAAAGTAACTTCTAGTTCAAAAATGCTATTGGGCTTAACATGGGGGTGCAAAAAACAATTCAATTCAATACATAAAGCCTGTGAAATTGTGTGTGATAGTGTGCATAATCAATTCCATGTACATTCAGCCACATCCACACGATTACCATGATGATCACGTCAACGGAGTACAACGCACGCACACACTAACTAACGTGCACTCGCCCACACAGGAACCACCTGAAGCCACTAACATGCATCACGTGAAGAACTCATGTGTTCATTAATGCGGTGTTGCTTCTCTATTGGTCCGCCGTAAAGTGATTAAAACGCACCAATCAAAACGCGCCACACGATGTCTCTCTCTCACCAATTATCCATTCATCATGAATTAATCATTGCTAATCATTAAATCCGCAAGAACATGGCCAATTACACGTTGACACCTCACCATCTTCATAATTAAATCATGCAAAGTGCAGAATTTTTCATAAACAAACCAAAAACGCAACATTTTTTATTCAACTTCCACACCAAATATCTCCATCAATTCTTAACGAAAATTAGCAAAATAAAATACCAAACTGAAGCCCAAACTTCAGAGATCATGAATATACTAATTAAATCTCAAAAAGATCATTCTATCATCAAGAAAAATGGCACGAAAGTGACACATTCAACATGAATTTCACAAAAATCACAAAATCACATAAACTCCAAATTAAACAAACAGTGGTGTGCCATCATTTCAGGACTTCCAGATACAATGTATGAATACTAATTTCACCTTATAAATCTCTAAAATCATGATGAAATAAAAGAAAAGTTTCAATATCTCTAACCTTGTGAGATGTAATTTTTGTTTTAGAAATCCAAGAACTTCTTGCAAGATCTTCCAATCAACACTTTGAGCCAAATAAAGGCGAAAACCAGATCCAATACTTGATTAGAGTAGAAATTTGGAGTGATGAGTGAAACTTGAGATTTTTCAATGGTAGATTCAAGAAAATCTAATGCATACAGTAGAAAGAGGAGGTTATGGAGATGATGCTGCTCCAAAAATCTTCGAAAATGATGAAGAAACGAGAGAGAAATCTGGATCTGAACTCTTGAGAGTGAGAGAGAAACTTGAGATTTCTTGAGAAATTATGATGAAAAATGTGAGAAATGTGTGAGATTAGAGAGAGAGAGTGCAGAATGATTGAGAATAATTTCTGAGAATGTGGAAAAATGAGAGAGATCTCTAAATTGTGAAGTGTGTTTTTGATTTATATGTGGAGTTAAATGGTAACCATGGTGGTTAAATGAGTTGGTTAAATGAGTTAGAGTTGAGTTAACTGAGTAGACTCTAACTAACTGAGTCATGACAGTTAGAGGTGAGTTGGGAAGATTTACTATGGTGTGGGTGAGTTTATGAAGTGTATGGTGGGGTTTAAAGTGGATGGTGGTGATGTAAGGAAATTTTTAGTTTAATGAAATAGAAAGTGGACTGGTGTGTAGTATGTATGTGAATATTTGAATTAACAACAACAACAATGTTATTTTTTCTGATTTTATAGCAGCTTAATATCAATTAAAACAAGGAAGTTTGGTGATGAAATTCTATCACTTTAATGAATGAAAATGTGTGATTTTGGTGGCAAATGAAAGAGTAGATATAGGAGAATAATTTTGATGTTGAAATTGAATTGAATAGAGGCTTGTAGGGTGGTGTAAAATGACTCCAAACATCATGGTTCAGAACTGGTGCATGGGCATGGCAAGTTGGTAGGTTGGCATGGCAACCTGACTTGGAAAATTCAGCATGAACGCGTCAACTTGGGACCATCATAACCCCATCATAAATTGCTCAAATGGAAAAATGTCCAACATAAAATTTGAAGAGGACATTGAGATGAACAACTCTGATGTTCAACATTTTCTCGTTTAGAGCTTACATCATTAAGAAATGTAGCTGGACATTTGGCACACCAAGTGTTCGACAAAATTATGGTGCATGGGCCTGCACTTGTCTTGCCATGACTTGGTTTTTGACCTAGTTTTGTCAAACTTTAATGGATCATAACTCCCTCAATTTTGATCCAATGGAAGAGTTCTTTATATGGATTTGAAGCTTGAAACAAGATCTTTTGTTGTGGCCTGGTGGATTTTTGATTTGATGCTTTAAAAGTGAGAAAGCCTGACTCAAAGAGAGGTGCTAAAATGGCCAAAACTTACTATTTTTGGAAACCTCAAAGTTTCTATTTTTGGCAATTTTGTAATTTCTTGATTTTTCATTATTCCTCCATCATTTCTTGATCAAATTTTGTCCATTGAACATATATAACATGAATTTCATGAATTTGACCTCAAAAGGTCAGGAGTTGACTTTTTCATCGCACAGTTGACTTTTTTCCCCAATTTCTTGATTTTGAATCTTCTGACCAATTGAAACCCTTCTGAAATCAATTGATGAGCAATTTTCCATCCATATACACTTAAGAACATGAGGAATACCATGAGATCAAGTCTTGCCCAAAAAATCAGAGATAAACTAATTTTAGTTCAAACCCTAATTTTGCCACCCTCTGGTTAAGAGGAAATAACACATCCTCCAAATCCGAATTCCTTTGAATATGATGTGTATCCTCTCAAACAATGATGAGATTTAGAGGTGATAAAAACTCAAAGAGCTTGCCCATTTGGGGGGTCAGATCCCAATTTTTGACTGCCTTGTGTAGGAGATCATGCACTGCCCAATCTTCTTGATGAATTCTTCTCTTACCATGCCTTGTGGGATCAAAGTGAGATGATATATATAACTTAAGGGACCCTTGAGGCTTGTGAGAAACACTTGGCTCTTATTCTTTAGCTTTGGACGATCAACACCTTTGAGAAACAACTGATCACATGCCCTTATGCAAGATGCAATGCTAAATGCTTGACGTTTTGTTTTTTTTTCTATGCTTGAATGCAATGCAATGAAATGAAAGCTCATGCTAAATGATATGAAGAAGTGAGAGGGAAAATTTTGGGGTATGACAGTGATGAACAAAATTTGTGAAAGTTTGACAAATCCTTGTATGGATTAAAACAAGCACAAAAAAAATAACATCAAAAGTTTGACTTTGTCATTGGAAGATTCACCAATTAAAGGGGAGATGTTAGAGTACAAATAGAGTTAGGGTTTTAGTTATCGTTCCACAGAGATTGTTTGGTGATATCGCAGCCGTTCTAAAGTCGTAATGTTTCAAACTTTAAAGTAACAGGGGGTTTTAGATTGTTTTCGTAACGTTTGCATTCAAAGTTAATTAAAACGGTAAAAAGATTGTTTTAACGGTTTATAAAAGCATGTCAAGATTAGGTTTCGGCAAACCACTTTGCACGTATATAATCGATACGCTAATGAACTTGCTTGAATGATAAATACAATCACATATCCTCCCAATATGTTTATCTCTAACACATATTGTGAGTTTTTCCATTTTGATCCTTTGTTGATTTCTCACACAAACTATCAAAATGACAACATTAGAGTTCAATATTTATGAACATCAACACACATTGCTATCTCTAGCCAATATATATTGATGGATGACAAACCTAGGTAAAGAGTTGGAGCACATTTCTCAATCATGATCCAACACAAAGAATAAACATAAAAACAAGGTTTATCATCATACATTCATCATCCAAGAGTTCACAAGAGAGGATCAATCCATATACATACACAGTAACGGTTCACCTACATCTAACCTTGACACAAAAGGTAACTTAGCTCTCCATTGTCATGGAAGCTAAACAAACAAGAAGATGAAGAAGATTATTTAACATCAATGACGATATCTCGAAGAATGATGCTTCCAATCTTCCTCAAATGGATGCTACAGTGTTCACAAAGTGTTCTTCTCTTTCTGTCAAAAGGATCTCCTTCAAAGAAATGCAGACAGAACTATTTATAAGGGGGCCACAAATCGCAAAGCGCGCTGAGCGCGCAACACCGCGCTGAGCGCGGCCTCATTAATTGCCAAAATGACCTAGAGCCCGCTGAGCGGGCTGCCAACCCGCGCTGAGCGCGCAAGCTACTGCCACTACCTCCTTCTTCGTGCTGAGAGCGCGCTCAAAGCATGCTCAAAAAATCCAAATTTTCCAAAACTGTTTTTGCGCCATCCTCAAGGCTCCATTCTTGACCTTTCCATGTAAAATCTGCACACAAAAAAAACACAAAAGATAGATAGATACGATAAATAATGAAATTAACTAGAAAACGGTTATAAACGGAAACAATGGGAAAAGCATGGATTAACGAATAAAGCTCACAAAAAAGGTGCTAAAAACTAATCTAAATATTAACACTTTTTAGCACCTAACAACTCTCCCCAACTTGTCTCTTAGTTTGCCCTCAAACGAAGATAATTTAGAATAGAAGCAAGCGGAAAACAGGGAACAAAATACCAACAAAACATAATGGTTCAAACCAAATAAACACGCACGCAAGTACCGCTCGTCCTTACGAAGAATGAAAATATGTAAATGAACTAAATTCTAAACATCATTAACAAGCACAATTCATAAGCAACAAAAACTCAAATTAGAATCACCTAATTTTTCGAATGAGCCTAGCTCAATATATCCAAGGGACAAAACACACTCATAGCAAAAGTGTCAGCATCCAGAACAATTCATGCTTTCATCAAACCAAATCACAAGAAAACCAAGGAAACAAAGATCTCTTAAGGGCTTCTAAAGGTTGTAGCTTAGCAAGGTTAAACAAGAAAGAGATATTTGTAAAAGGCCAATGAAACAAAGTGGTTAACAAAAATTATCAACAAATGAAGAACATGCCAATAACCCACTTAAGACCAACCTCATAACAATTCAATTCAAACCTTTCTTTTCTTTTCTTGGTGCACTCTTTCATATTTTTTTTTTTTTTTTTTTTTTTTAAACATACTCCCTTTGGAGTGCACAGCACAGCACAAAATAGTGCTTCAAGTTCTTTCTTTCATCACAAGAGGCACCAATTCCCCACTCCATTTTCTTTTTCACAAACTAGCACAACTCTCCCCAAATTTAAACCATACTATAATTAAAAGGCAATGTTCTTCAAAAGTATGTTCAAACAAAGGGTTAAGTGCAAAAATAAAAGAACTAGAATGAATCACAAGGGTTTTTCATTAGCATTAACAACCCACTATAAAGGGGTAGATACAAGATTCATTCCAATTCAAGGCTCAACATGGCTAGCAAGTGCTCACACCTCTCATAAGGTAAAATTGAAGGTTATGGTTTTGTGGTTTTTCTCAAAGTCAACAATTGCCTAGATCATTTCAATGTTTCCATGGTTTGCACATGAATACAAGATTAAACATGAATCATACGAGCTAAACAACATTTACAAAATCACTCAATATTTATGAACAAAGGAGGGACTCACATTTGTGGTTGTGTCCTAACAGATTCCAACGTGAACAAAAATTGCTACATGAAGAGAAACTTGAAAATCATGTGAAGCACAAAGTTCAAAAACATACTAACATTCTACCAAGCACAAAACAGAGTACCTTTGTGTGCACCAATTTAGACTTATATCATCACCCTCAATGAAAGGTGAAGTGCACACTTAAATGTTCAAAGAAACAACTTGCTTCAACCATCCACCTTAAACATAAAGGGCAATCAACAAAAATTTCTTGTACAAACTAATCATATAAGCAAAAACACATCCGCCCGGATGTTAACTTATTAATTAACCAAAAAGTTTTAACACCAATTCACTCACATCCGCCCGGATGGAGAATACAAAATTCCTACACAATGTAGTCAAAACAAAATCCCAACATAAAAGTTATACCAAAATAAAGACAAAATAAAATAAGGTCCAATCAAACCCAACATCAATCTGAACTAGAGCTAGACACTCCATCATCACCGTCATCGCCATCAAGGTCACCTTCCCCCTCCGGAAAAACAGGCCTGCCCTCAGGCCAACGAGCATAAGCAACGAGATCATCGCGAGTTCTCAGCTGGTGGTCCACATGCGGCTCACGAATCTGCAGCTGCAATTGCATCAAAGAGTCATGCATAAATAATAAAGCTCGCTGATGAGCCTCGTGCATGGCCCAATTGGCCTCAGCACTTGGATCAAAAGCGTGCCCGCGGCCGCGCCCACGGCCACGAGCAGGAGCAGCAGCAGCTACAGGGACAGCCTGCTCAAAATCAATCGCCCCCATACAGTGACGAGTGACATAGCTATCATCAACAACCTGGAGCTTCACATTCGGGTGGGTAGGCAATGTAACACGCGCCTCATGGCATAAAGCCATAATCAAACCTGGATAAATCAGAGCGCATGCCACACGATCTCCAAGAGGCGTACCACTGGTGGCGGTTCTCTTCAATTCGCTAGATATAATCCGTCCAAAGTCCACAGTATGGCCCGCCCTGCACAAATGAAAAATCAGAGCGGCCGTCTCCATTGGAATAGAAGAGGTGTGGCTTCTCGGTCGAAGGTTGTAAAGAACAACCGACATGACAAGCTGCGAGACATTATCCAACACCCTCCTAGCAAACTTCTGAGGAGCACCAGCAGCACTTAAAATGTAATTACCCCCTTGTCTGCACAAGGACTCCCTAAGTTGGTCGGCATTCCAGTTCCGCCGAGCCAGCGTCCGTCCAAAATCACAAATGTCATCTTCCCCCAGCTGAGGTTGGTCCCCAAGGTAGGTATTGATGGACTCCCTCAAGAAATTGATTGTCTTTCCCCGAACCCATGTTTGAAAAGTGAACGTCTCTCCATCGGACGGCAATGCATTAGCATAGAACTCCCTAACAATGTCAATGTTGTACTCAGGGAAGGGAGAACTAAGCTTGTCCCACGGACCACCCTGCACAAAATGACTCATGTTCCTATGGGGACCATTGTGATCAATCATGATTAACCTATCCGGCCAAATTGATCTTTTTTCAAGCTCCACGTATCTTAGTTGCTGCTCTAGGCCAACAAAACGCGTTGAATCAAATTGGCCAGCGGGAGCTCTGCGGTTAGGATTCGACGTCGAACCAACACGCTGCTTCTTCCTTCCTGACATCTGAAAAACAACAAACAAGAAAACAACGTACAAACAAAATAGTACCACAAATTAGTGAAAACAGCAAGCTAGAATTCTTAAATTATTTAAACAAAATAAATACAATGACAATATAGCAGAACAGAGTTGGGACAAGGGGGGATTTTTCTGCAAATCTCAGAGCGCGCTGAGCGCGCAGGAGCGCGCTGAGCGGGCTCTGCGAAATGCAGAAAAATTTCCCTCTGCACAGATGGCTCCAACAGAAAGACACAACCCCTAATTTCACTACACAGCCTGCTACAGAGAACTAATCATCAAAAATCAAAGCAAATTACTCTTTCAACAAACCCTAAGTCTAAAATTTCCTAACCTAATTTCTACAATGCTAACTTCTAACAATATGCAAGCATACTAACACAGAACTTCTACCACAGAATTTCGTTAAAAAAAAACAAGAGAAGAAGAAGAACATGGCTATCCAACAATTACAAACAATGTCCCATTCAAGGGTTTCTAAATGAAAAACGAAAAAAAAAATGCTAAAACAGAAACTTACTATGATTGATGATGATTATGCTCTGCAGAAAATGAAAGGGAGATGATGAATGGTCTTGCAAATCCAAGGAACTTTGTGAAAATTTTTTTTTTTTGTTTGAAAGAGAGAAAAAGAGGGAAATGAGAGAAATGAGAAAAATGAGAAAGAGGCAAGGTTTGGCAAACCCTAGGCACTTTAACATTCATCTGGGTTGGGTACACCTCTGTGGGCCCAGAAATCAAATAAATTTTTTTTCAAAATTTCGCAACTCGCGCTGAGCAGGATCCATAGCGCGCTGAGCGCGCTCGCTACTGTAAGTATAGGTTCCTTTTTTCAAACGCGCGCTGAGCGCGATACCTGCGCGCTGAGCGCGCAGAGTAAATTCAAAAATTTTTCCAGCAGCAAACAGACATCATCCCCACGTTCAAAACATCATCCTAAACATCAAACAACAATAATTTTTCACAAAACACGTCTAAACAGCAAATTCACTAGTAAAAACGATTAAAAACTTACAGTGTTGGGGTGCCTCCCAATGAGCGCTTGTTTAACGTCGGCTAAGCTTGACGGACCAAGATGCTCACTTAAGAACATCAAGGAGAACAGTACTAGAGGCGCGATCGAAATTTCCAAGAAGGTAAATTTTTAGGCGCTGACTGTTTACGGTCCAAGAATCCTTCTTTTCCAGGTCTTCAATAACCACCGCTCCAAACTCCTTTAATTCCTTCACACGAAACGGACCGGACCACTTGGACTTTAACTTTCCCGGGAAGAGTCTTAACCGAGAGTTAAACAGCAATACCAATTGTCCGGCCTTGAAGTCTTTTTGCCGGAGCTTCTTGTCGTGGTACTCTTTCACCTTTTCCTTATACAACCAGCTTGAGTGGTATGCGGCATTACGCATTTCTTCCAACTCAAGAAGTTGCACTTTTCTCTTGGTACCGGCCAAGTCCTTGTCAAAATTCAGCATTTTTAAGGCCCACATGGCCTTGTGCTCCAATTCAACCGGTAGATGGCAAGTTTTACCATAAACTAGTTGAAACGGAGTTAGACCAATTGGAGCTTTGTAAGCAGTGCGATATGCCCACAAAGCCTCATCCAATTTTTGTGACCAATCCTTTTTTGAGCTAGACACGGTTTTTTCAAGGATTCTTTTTATCTCTCGGTTGGATACCTCAGCCTGACCATTCGACTGCGGGTGGTAAGGGGTCGCCACCTTATGTGATACACCATAGTGTTTTAAAACATTTTCGAGAGGTGTATTACAAAAGTGCGACCCACCATCGCTAATGAGCACCCTAGGCGTGCCAAAACGGGAAAAAATGCATTTCTTTAAAAAATTTATCACCGTTTTTCCATCCGCCCAAGGTGAGGCCATCGCCTCAACCCACTTCGAAACGTAGTCAACGGCTACCAACATATACTTATTTCCAAAAGATGGTGGAAATGGACCAACAAAATCGATGCCCCAACAATCAAAAATTTCTACCTCTTGTATGTTTTGGAGAGGCATTTCATCTCTTTGTCCGATTCCACCAGTTCTTTGGCACATGTCACAACTTTTAGCATGGAGATGTGCGTCTTTAAAAAGAGAAGGCCAATAAAATCCTGATTGAAGGACTTTAGTGGCCGTTCTCGTACCATTAAAATGGCCTCCATACGGCGAGTTGTGGCAATGCCAAAGAATGCTTTGAGCCTCTTCACTCGTGACACACCTTCTCAACAGGTTGTCACTTCCTAACTTAAACAAATACGGGTCGTCCCATACGTAATAACTGGCATCCGAAAGGAACTTCCTCTTTTGGTTCCAAGTCAGGTCTTCGGGCACCCAACCGGTAGCCTTATGGTTAGCAAAATCTGCAAACCAAGGCCTAACTTGGACTTTGAAAAGTTTTTCATCAGGAAATTCCTCTTGGATTTCCTTTTCAGCAATGGTGACCTCAACATTCACAAGGCGAGACAAGTGATCTGCCACCAAATTTTCCGATCCTTTTTTATCTTTTATTTCCAAGTCAAACTCTTGTAATAAAAGGATCCATCGGATGAGCCTTTGCTTCGAATCCGGTTTGGCAAGCAAATACTTGAGCGCCGAGTGATCGGTGTACACAACAACTTTAGACCCGATGAGGTAGGATCTAAATTTCTCAAGCGCATACACTATAGCAAGTAATTCTTTTTCAGTTGTGGCATAATTAATTTGTGCCTCATTTAATACTTTACTTGCATAGTGTATCGCATGGAAATTTTTCTCCTTCCCCTGGCCAAGTACTGCTCCAACTGCATAATCGCTCGCATCGCACATAAGTTCAAAATTTGAAGTCCAATTTGGAGCGATTATAATTGGAGCGGTAACTAACTTTTCTTTTAAAAATTCAAAAGCGTGAAGACATTCATCGTCGAAAAGAAATACCTGATCCTTGCTAAGCAAGTTGCTCAATGGTCTAGCCACCTTTGCAAAATCTTTGATAAAACGCCGATAAAATCCGGCATGCCCAAGGAAGCTACGGATCCCTTTCACGTTGGTCGGAGGAGGCAACTTCTCAATCACTTCAACTTTCGCTCTATCAACCTCAAGGCCTTTGGACGAAACTTTGTGGCCGAGCACAATTCCCTCCGTTACCATAAAGTGACACTTCTCCCAATTCAACACTAGGTTTGTCTTCACACACCTCTCTAGCACAGTTTCCAAATTTGTTAAGCACAAATCAAACGAACCTCCAAAAACGGAAAAGTCGTCCATGAACACCTCCATTGTCTTTTCTATTAAGTCGGAGAAGATGGCTTGAACGCACCGTTAAAAAGTTGCCGGCGCATTACATAAACCAAAAGGCATCTTACGATATGCAAAAATACCAAAGGGACACGTAAAGGCCGTCTTCTCATGATCCACCGGGTCAACCGCAATTTGGTTATACCCCGAATATCCATCTAAAAAACAATAGAACTGCTGCCCGGATAACCTTTCTAACATTTGGTCCATAAACGGTAATGGAAAATGATCTTTTCTTGTCGCGGTGTTGAGCCGTCTATAATCAATACACATCCTCCACCCCGTCACTGTTTTTGTTGGAACCAACTCATTGTTATCGTTACGAATCACGGTCATTCCTCCCTTTTTTGGCACAACATGGACAGGACTAACCCAAGGGCTATCGGAAATCGGGTAAATCATACCGGCTTCCAATAGCTTAACCACTTCTTTTCTCACCACCTCTTTCATTGTTGGGTTTAAGCGGCGTTGTGGTTGGGCTACCGCCTTGAAATCTTCTTCCATCAAGATACGATGCATGCAATAAGCCGGGCTAATTCCTTTTAAATCGGAAAGGACCCAACCTATCGCATCAATGTTTTTCTTCAAAACATGAATTAGACGGCCTTCCTCTTTTTTTTGACAACACGTTACTAATGATAACCGGCTTGTTACCACCGTCATCAAGATAAGCGTATTTTAAATTGGAAGGTAAGACCTTCAATTCAAGTGGTGAATTCTCAACTTTCAATTCCTTTTTTAATTCTTCCGGTTCTACCTCCCAAGGTTGCAACTCTTTGAGGGAATCAAGCTCTTTTAAGCACTCTTCAAGAGCTCTTTCTTCTTCTTCGGAAAATACTTCAAAAGAATCATTAAGAGCCATTTCCAAAGGAGAGATTTCATGTACATGCTTAGAAACCTCCACAGTTGCCTCTTCAATTGCATCGATCCGAAAGCTATCATGTTTATCTTTGGAATGTTTCATAGCTTCGAAAAGATCAAAACAAACCTCTTCATTTTGGACCCTCACCTTCATCAAACCGTCATCCACATCAATCATCATACGTGCGGTTTTCATAAAAGGCCGTCCAAGAATAAGAGGAGCATCATCATCCTCTTCCATATCAATAACAATGAAGTCCACCGGAAAGAAAAATTTGTCAACTTTTACCAAAACATCTTGAGCTAACCCATGAGGATGAGTTGTGGACTTGTCGGCCAATTGTAAAGTCATACGAATGGCTTTCATCTCAATGATCCCAAGCTTCTTTACAATGGACAATGGGATAAGATTAATGCTTGAACCCAAATCAATTAAGCCCTTTCCAACATAAACGTCACCAATGGTGACCGGCAAAGTCACACACCCCGGATCAACTTCTTTTTTAGGAAGAGTTCTTTGGATGATTGCACTACAACTCGCGTCAAGAACAATAGTTTCTGGTTCCGAATACCTCCGCTTCTTCGTGAGAATATCTTTCATGAACTTTGCATACTTCGGCATTTGTTCCAAAGCTTCGGCAAACGGAATATTAATTTGTAATTGCTTGAAGATGTCCATAAACCGCGTATAGTGCCTCTCATTGTCCTTCTTTGAAGGAGCATGAGGATATGGTAAGTTTTGGATCGGAATAGCGCTCACTAATTCCTTTCCCTTCTTTACTCTCCTAAGTTTCTCCTTTTTCTTCGACTCATCACCACTATTATTTTCAACTTCTACCATTTTATCATTTTTATTTTCAACTTCACCTTCACCTTTTTTATTTTCAACTACTTCCTCATCACTACACTCCTCCACAAGACCATCAAGTTTTTCTTCCTCTACATTTTTCTCCTTCTTTTTAACCAACTCCTTCCTACTTCTAGTAACAATCGCCTTGCAATGCTCCTTAGGATTCACTTGAGTATTCGCGGAAAAGGAAGGACCCGATTGTTGTTCGGCAATTTGCTTGGCAAGTTGCCCCACTTGGTTTTCAAGATTCTTAATCGCCGCGTCACTACTCTTTTGGTTGGCCATTGACATTTGCATGAATTGAGTCAAAGTGTCTTCCAATTTAGAGCTAGCAACCGGAGGTGGTGGAGGTTGATACGGATTTTGCCGGTTTGAAGGACCGGCACCATAACCTTGATTATTTTGATAATTTGCTCGCGGTTGAAATCCTTGATTTCCTTGATAATTTTGTTGAGAATTGTGTTGTTGTTGGTAAGGTTGTTGTTGTCTACCTTGGTAATCTCTTTGATTTGCCATATAGTTCACTTCTTCAAAACCCGGAGGAGGACAAAATCCGGTGTCATGCTCCCCCTTACAAAGTTCGCAACAAGCTACTTGCTTACTTCTGCTTGGCTCCTTCATTTCTTTGATCTGTTGAGTCAAAAGCTCCACTTGTTGAGAGATAAGCTTGTTTTGCGCAAGGATCGCATCGTTAGTTCCCAATTCAAGGACACCGGGCTTCTTTTGAGAGTTGCCACGGCTTTGACTTTGAAGATCGTTTAAAGCCATTCTATTGATAATATCAGTTGCTTCCTCGGCATTCTTTGCCATCAAGCTTCCTCCCGCAGTGGCATCCAACAAAGTCTTACAATTCGGTTGGAGACCATTCTTGAAGATATGAATTTGTGTTAACTCATCAAACCCGTGACCTTTACATTTGCGAAGCATGGACTTGAATCGTTCCCATGCTTCATTGAGGGATTCATTAGTGCCTTGAGAGAACACTGAAATTGCTGTTTTTGACTCCATGAAACAGTTATGAGAGAAGAACCGTTCAATAAATTTTTCCTCCAAGACATTCCAATCGGTCATCACGGCTGGCGTTTGATCGAGGTACCAATCCTTTGCCTTGCCAAGCAAAGCATGCGGAAATAATCTTTTAAAGAGAGGTAACTCTTGTGCTGGATCTACACCGGCCGCTAATGCAATCTCATAGAATTTTGTGAGAAACGCAAAAGGATCTTCATGGTCCATTCCGGTGAATGGACTTCCATACAATAAATTCAAAGTTCCAGTTTTCATTTCAGCTTGCCTTCCTTGATTGTTGTTGGCAAACTGAGCGGTATGTCGTGGACTGTTCACACAAGGTGTGGATGCGGGAGGTGGAGGTGGTTGCGCCATGATTGGTGTGAATGGTGGTGGTGGTGCTGTAGTAGAACTTCCTTCTTGCTCTTGTCTTTGTCTCGCAAGCTGCCTCCTCCGTCTAGTTCTGCTATTGAGCCTACGAGCGGTTCTTTCAATCTCAGGATCGAAAAGAAGTTGGTTTGTCGGTAGTTTCCCTCGCATAAACCAAGTCTGCAAACTTAAACAAAACACATCAACAAGCACAAGAAAAATTGTAACAATTTGAAAACTTCACAACTATTGCTATGCTTGAAATATCAATTTACAATCCCCGGCAACGGCGCCAATTTGTTAGAGTACAAATAGAGTTAGGGTTTTAGTTATCGTTCCACAGAGATTGTTTGGTGATATCGCAGCCGTTCTAAAGTCGTAATGTTTCAAACTTTAAAGTAACAGGGGGTTTTAGATTGTTTTCGTAACGTTTGCATTCAAAGTTAATTAAAACGGTAAAAAGATTGTTTTAACGGTTTATAAAAGCATGTCAAGATTAGGTTTCGGCAAACCACTTTGCACGTATATAATCGATACGCTAATGAACTTGCTTGAATGATAAATACAATCACATATCCTCCCAATATGTTTATCTCTAACACATATTGTGAGTTTTGCCATTTTGATCCTTTGTTGATTTCTCACACAAACTATCAAAATGACAACATTAGAGTTCAATATTTATGAACATCAACACACATTGCTATCTCTAGCCAATATATATTGATGGATGACAAACCTAGGTAAAGAGTTGGAGCACATTTCTCAATCATGATCCAACACAAAGAATAAACATAAAAACAAGGTTTATCATCATACATTCATCATCCAAGAGTTCACAAGAGAGGATCAATCCATATACATACACAGTAACGGTTCACCTACATCTAACCTTGACACAAAAGGTAACTTAGCTCTCCATTGTCATGGAAGCTAAACAAACAAGAAGATGAAGAAGATTATTTAACATCAATGACGATATCTCGAAGAATGATGCTTCCAATCTTCCTCAAATGGATGCTACATTGTTCACAAAGTGTTCTTCTCTTTCTGTCAAAAGGATCTCCTTCAAAGAAATGCAGACAGAACTATTTATAAGGGGGCCACAAATCGCAAAGCGCGCTGAGCGCGCAACACCGCGCTGAGCGCGGCCTCATTAATTGCCAAAATGACCTAGAGCCCGCTGAGCGGGCTGCCAACCCGCGCTGAGCGCGCAAGCTACTGCCACTACCTCCTTCTTCGCGCTGAGAGCGCGCTGAGCGCGCTCAAAGCATGCTCAAAAAATCCAAATTTTCCAAAACTGTTTTTGCGCCATCCTCAAGGCTCCATTCTTGACCTTTCCATGTAAAATCTGCACACAAAAAAAACACAAAAGATAGATAGATACGATAAATAATGAAATTAACTAGAAAACGGTTATAAACGGAAACAATGGGAAAAGCATGGATTAACGAATAAAGCTCACAAAAAAGGTGCTAAAAACTAATCTAAATATTAACACTTTTTAGCACCTAACAGGAGACACACAACTTAGGGAGTGACTTTTCAATCTTATCAAAACAAAAATTTAAATAGTTTGTCATAATCAAAAGGGAGAGATTGTGAGGAATACATCTTATATCTAGTTCTATTTTGACGAAGACAAAGATTATCAAAGAAGAAAAAGTTCAAAACTGTCATGCACATCAATGATGAAGTTGATCAAGAAGGTTTAACAAATAAATTCAAGTGAATATTTGAGACAAGTGAACATAAATAAGGTGCTCATTGTAATTTATACCATACTATTTTAAATTGCTCATAATTTCATCTCTCACTTCACCTAAAACTTTCTTGCATCATCATGCATGATTATCTAAAAGCCTTCTTCATCTGATTCTTGTTACAAGCATTTGTACACAAATTTGTGTGAGAATATTATGATATTCATTTGTCTCCATGTTGACTATATGATTGATCATTAGCAATGAGATGAATGGAATTTTAGAAACAAAGAGGTTTCTAACTTCCACATTCAAGATGAACGATCTTTGACTAGTTGACACACATTGGGGATCAAAGTAAAGCGACATATTAGGGGTTATGAACTTAGTCAAATACATTATGTTGAGAAAGTGCTTGATAAGTTCAAACACTTAAGCTTTAAGCAAGTGACCACTCTATTTGATTTTAGTGCCAAACTTCAAAAGAATGATGGAAGAGTTTGGCTCACTTGGAATATGTAAGTGTATGCAATGTACTGTGAAGACATGGCTTCTCAAAGGTTTTGATGACTACACACCTTCTACAAGGAATATCTATAAAGTTAAGATGGATTAACAAAAAGGATTGATCAAGTCTCTTGCTCAAGAATCAAGTCTCAACAGTTATCAAGGCATTATGAACTTTATGAAGATTAGATTGCTCAAGAGAATATGTATAACACTTAACCTCTATGCAATCATACAAGTGTTCATAATATTCCTCATTTATGCTATGATCTTTAGAAACAAGTTTTGTTGCATAGAAAACCTTTTTGCACCTCTGTTTTTAAGCTTTTTTCAATTTTGGGCTAGAGTAATCGGTTACTCTATATAAGGTAACTGTTTACCCTTTGAAAACTTCCAAAAAATATTAACGTTACAGGCAAGTAACCGGTTACCCATTATAGAGTAACCGGTTACCACTGATGCAGTAGCTAGAAATTGTTGCACCTTTTCACTGAAACTTTCTAATTTTTTCTTTTGATCAATCATGGCATCCTTTCATGTATTATACCCATCTGTAGAGGTGTCATAGGCATATATAAACATCATTTTTTCAGATTTTAAACTCACCTTCTTACAAAATTTCAAATCAATTACTCATATCCTTTCAAACTTTAAAATCTTTCTAAGTGTTCTTCCAGAATTTTTCTAAAAGTGAAACTTTGCTTAAACCTTCATATTAAGCATCATAGTTTCATTGCATACAAAGAACACTTGTATAATTGCCTTGAGAATTGAGTGTTACAAAGGAGAAGATCAATCTTGTGGTTGATAAGTATCAAAATTCCATCTTTCTCATATATACAAAAATTCAGAATTACATCATTGTATCATATCTTATTTTCCAAGATTGTTGGAATTAAGTGTTAGTTCCTGGATTGGCTGGAATTTTGGTAAAACAAAGGTTATTCAATGTTGATGTCAAGGTGCTGATGTTGCAACATTAAAGTCTTAACACTGGGCTGTGTTAAGCTAGTAATTACTGAAGTTGGATGTCTGATGTCACACAGGTGATGTTGTAACATCAGACCTGCAGAATTAATAACATCAGGTTGTGATGTTATTAGGGTTGCGTATTAGCTGGAATTGAGGAGAGCAAGCTGGCTCTTTGCATGCGAATATCTTGGGATAGATATTTGCTGCTGCATAGGAGATCTGCTGCAGATTTGTAGGAGATTTAAAAGGTTGAAGATTTAAAAAGATTTTAGGAGAAAATATGTTTTAATATTCAGTTTTAAATAACAAATCTGGGAGATATTGTAGCAGTCCAAGACCAATTCAAGGAGCTATATAAAGCGCACAAGACCAAAGGAAAAAGGTACAGAAATACAGAGAGAAGATCAAGAGCATAGGCTGAGTGTCTTGAGTATTTTGTACAAGTTGTATTTACACTATTCTAGGGTTTGAATAGGTGTTAAGTTTCTGTCCTCTCTAGAAGCTGTGAAGTAATAGAGAGTGTTTGCTTGATCAAAGCTGTGAAGTAAGATCAAGGGTACTCAAAGTGGGTTCTTTGAGTGTTTGTAAGGGATTGAGTAGTGCTCTCATACCTAAGTGGTTTCTTAGGTAGGAAGTCATTAGTAGAGTATAAGTTTAGGAGATTGTCAACGGGTCGTTGAGTCTGTAAATTATATCTACAAGTAGTGAATTCCATCCCTGGCTTGGTAGCCCCCAGAGTAGGTTGGTTGTAACTGAACTGGGTCAACAATTCTTGGTGTTATTTTACTGTTATTGCTGTCCATTGTGCAGAGTGTGTTGTTGTGACATCACACCTTAACATCACACGTCTGATACCAGAATTTCAATTGGTATCAGAGCAGGCATCCTGTCTGTCTCTGGGTGAGATCTAGGGAAGTTACTTTCTGGTGTAAAGATGGACAAAGAAGTTGGAGGATTCGTCAACAGACCCCCTATTTTGGATGGATCCAATTATAACTATTGGAAGCCAATGATGACCACCTTCTTAAAATCCTTGGACAGTAGGGCTTGGAAGGCTGTTATTAAAGAGTGGAAAGCACTTGTTGTTTGTGAGAAGGACGATGCTGGTAAAGATAAAGAAGGCACCTCTAAGCTAAAGCCTGAAGAAGAATGTACCAAGGAGGAAGATGAGCTCGCCCTTGGAAATTCCAAAGCTCTAAATGCCATCTTCAATGGAGTGGATAAGAATATCTTCAGGTTAATCAATACCTGTGAAGTTGCTAAAGAAGCGTGGGATATCCTGCAGGCTACTCATGAAGGAACATCTAGAGTCAAGATGTCACGACTTCAGATTTTAACATCAAAATTTGAAAGCCTGAAGATGAAGGATGATGAGACCATTCATGACTTCCACATGAATGTTCTGGAGCTGGCTAATGCATCCAGTGCTCTTGGTGAGAAGATGTCAGATGAAAAGCTTGTGAGGAAGATCCTTAGGTCCCTACCTAAGAAGTATAAGATGAAGGTAACTTCCATTGAAGAATCACAAGACATCAGCAAGATGAGAGTAGATGAGCTCATTGGATTTCTTCAAACCTTTGAGCTTGGGTTGAATGAGGAAGAACCAGAGAAGAAGCCAAAGAATATAGCCCTGGTGTCAAATAATGACGAAGAGAAAGGAAAGAGTTCTGAATCCCAGGAGGATTTATCTCAGGCCATAGTGATGTTGGGAAGACAGTTCACCAAAGTATTCAAGAGAATGAATAATAACTCAAGGCCTAATGTCAAGAACATGACTTCTGACACCAGCAAGAAGGATGAAGAGAAAGCTGCCCAAGATAAAGGAGTGCAGTGCTTTGAGTGCGAAGGGTATGGACATGCCAAGAAAGAATGTCCCACCTTCTTGAAAAAGCAGAAGAAGGGCATGACAGTTTCCTGGTCTGACTCAGATAGTGAAAGTGAAAGTGAGTCAGCAAAACATGTTAGAGCCCTAACAGGAGATGTTGTTTCTGATGATGATTCTAGTGATGGAGAAGTAACTTATGAGGAGTTAGCATCTACCTATCAAGAGCTGTGTTTAAAAAGTGCTGAGATTTGTCAAGAGAACAAGTGCCACAAGCAACAGATTGCTCAGCTAGAGAATGAAAAGACTGATCTTGAAAATGAAGTGGTGCTAGTTAGAGCTCACCTTGATCAAATGACCAAGTCTGTTAGGATGCTGAGCTGTGGTACAGACACATTTGACAAGATCCTTCAGTCAGAAAAAGCTACTGGAGACAAAGCTGGGATATGTTATGTGGTTGAGGATAAGGGAACTTCAGAAGGAAGCACTTCAGGTTCAAAGAAGGAAGTGTCACAACTTTCATCTCAACATCAGCCAAAGAAGCAGGATCCTACCCCTAAGAAAGCTGATGTTTCCCAACCTAAGAAGATTGAGAAGAAGACTGGTCCCTATCAGAAGAGAAAGTAGCCACAAGGAGCTAGTCAGTATATGCCCCCACAATACCACGAGAGCATGCAAGCTGCTCAGTTCAAACAGCACATGTCTCATCAGATGTCTCAACATCAGGACAACTGGTATGGTTATGGATATACCAATGTTGTTCCTTATATCTATGGAAGAAGAAAGCCTCACCATCATGGGAGACAATCAAGGAAACAACATTCTCAGTTTGGTTATGGGAGAAGATACCAGCATAATAGATGGCAGGGCAGTTATGGTAGGAGGAGACCACATTATGGATGACAGCATAAGCAATCTCATCTTGGCAGAAGATTCAGAGATGAAAGGGTGAGATGCTATTATTGTGGAAGGTTTGGACATATGCAGTACTCTTGCTACAAGCTGCATGGATACCCTCGGCCTCAAAACAGATGGAGAGAGCACAGGCCCAAAGTTGTTAAACAATGGGTACCTAAGGAGAAGGTGAAGTGCTTATTGGCTCACTTGGATGACAAAGAGGCTAAAAAAGGAACATGGTATTTTGACAGTGGGTGTTCCAAACACATGTCTGGATGTAGATCCATGTTTGCTGAACTTAGTCATTGCCCCTCTCATGAAGTTATATTTGGCAATGGAGAAAAAGGTGTTGTTGCAGGAGTTGGGAAAGTGCAAGCTGATGGTAGACCTGAACTTGACAATGTTTTGTTTGTCAGTGGCTTAAGTGCAAATTTGATTAGCATAAGCCAGTTGTGTGATGAAGGTTACAAGGTAAATTACACTAAGAATGATTATGTGGTTTCTGATGAGCATAATCAGGTTGTTATGAAGGGTGCCAGAACCAAAGACAATTGCTATCAGTGGACCTCTCTTGAAGGAGATTCAACTAGTGATGCTCTAACATCAGACTATGACATCAGGATGCTGAAAGGTCACTCAGAGTTAATGAGTCCTGATGTGAATTGTTTAAAAGGAAAGTATGTATGGAGGGAGAAAATTAGTAATTGGTCTTTAAAGAGTATTCAAAATCAGACGCCTTACAATATTGATACTACATCAAGACTTACCAAAGCATTCTCATCGCAACGCTTCATCTCCCTAAATCTCAACAGAATAGAAAGTTCTTCTCCAAACCTAGTCTGTCTCAAAGGAACGATGTCTGTCCCTTCCAAGAACTCTGAGCAGGTACGAACTATGGTTTCTTTCTATGAACTCATTTCTATTGCCCTTCCCGAGTCAGGTAACCCCAAACCCTCAACCACGGTAAACAAACCTGAAGCTAGGTCATCATCCTCTCAAGCTGTTGAGGAGAAGTTTGATGTAGACATACATTTGGAACAGCTTGCCACCAAAATCCTTGAGAAGGGGATACGGGTGAAAGGGATCTCTGTCGCTCTAAGGCAAATGCCTGCTGAACAAGTCGACTCTCAAGGTGAGGTCAAAAATCTTCAAAGACAGGCCCTTAGTCAAGAAGTTGAAGGTGAAGATCCTGATGACACTGATGTCAGAACATCGTCCCCTAGGAATGAAAGCCACAGGGGTAAAGGAAAGGAACGGGTTGAGGTTATAGAGATTGAGGACTCATCTGATGATGATAGAATTGGAAAAAGGAAGGATAAGAAAAGGACCTCAGTTACAGACTCTCCCAAGTCGTGGAGCAAAGGTGCAAGGTCCGACAAGAAGAGGAGAATCAGGGAAGAGTCAGATTCTGAGTGTGATGATCAAGACATCAACCCTGCTACAAATCAAGTGACTGATAACATCTCATCTCACAGGGCCAGAAGTGCATCCTTGTGGAAGTGTGTGAGCCTAAGAAAGGTAGCCCTGGAAAGAGAGGTAGTAGCAAAAGACTTAGAATCTACTGAAATTATTGACCTAATTAAGTTTGCTGGTCTCATAAGGACTGTGTCAGGGTTGGCTGATTGCTTTGATAGACTGGTCAGGGAATTCATAGTTAATATACCTGAATCGATAAATGACAGCAAGAGCCGAACTTTCAGAAGAGTTACCATCAGGGGAAAGTGTGTCTGGTTCTCTCCTGAGATGATCAATGCCTACTTAGGAAGAAATAAGGAAGATTATGGGGAATTAGAAGCCTCCAACAATGTTATATGCAAAGAAATCACTGCTGGTCAGGTAGATGTGTGACCCGTAGAAGGAAAGCTGTTAGCCAGTTTGTTGAGTGTCAAATATACCATTCTGCACAGAATAGGTATTGCCAACTGGGTTCCTACTAGTCACAAGACCACAATTTCTGTTGAATTGGGGAAGATAATTTATGCAGTTGGGACAAAGCAAAGAACTGACTATGGCTCCTACATCTATGATCATACTATTAAGCATGCTGCTACAAATGCGGTAAAGATGCCCATTGCTTTTCCCTCTCTCATTTGTGGGATAGTCTTGTCTCAACATCCTAGAATTCTACAGCATTCAGATGTTGCTTGCAAAAGGAAGCCTGCCTTGTCACTCCATCACTAGTTGAAACCTGTTCCTTACAGTGTCAAGACATCTGCTTCAACATCACAACAGTCACCAGCCAAGACTGGGGTGATTACAGAACTAGAGGAGGCTTGCAAGGAGTTAGATGAAATCATAAGAGTTAGTACTGAAAGGAAACAAAAATTTGAAAGACTTGTCATGACTCTGAGATTGGCAACAAAGGAAGGTGAAGCTGTCAAAACAAGGAAGGATGCTGTTGATGAAGACGATAATGATGATCTCAGCTCAGAAGATTCAAGCTTTCAATGATTATCTTCTATTTTAGTAGGGTTAGCTTTATTTTCTGTCTTGGTTTTAGCACTTAATGTGCTTGGTTTTGTAATTTGAATTTTGTGCTGTTTTATGCACTGGCTATGTTTTTAGTTTCCTTCTATGATTTGTTTTGCCTGTTTGCTAACTGAGAGGCTAACAATGAGAGCTAGGGTATACTGACTATAGTTAATAGGGCTTCTAACAGAAGTTTGACTAATTGTGGCTAAAAAGGGGGAGATAGAAAATAGCCAAGATAGTCAAGAGTATCAAAGTGTATTATTGCCAAATGCTGCCAGTGTGATGCAGATATTAAGGGGGAGATAAGTTGTTAAAAGGTGTTTAGTTGAAAAGTGGTAATACAGTTATATTAAGGAGGAGTTATTGACAGTTGCTATGCTGAGCAACATTGTTGAGAGCAACATGGTTAAAAGTTGTTGCTGCATTAAGGGGGAGTTTTGACTGAGCTAGTGAAGAGTTCATAGCATTTAAAGAGTGCAGCCAAGCAGACATCAAGGGGGAGAGAAGTGCTGCACATTGTGAGCTACTGAACAGCTGTGATGCTGGTTCATGTTTTCAAGGGGGAGCACCAATTGGCTGTTGTCAATAATGAAGATGGTGCTGCAGCAGATCAAGTAATGAAGATTATGAAGATTGTCAAACTGCTGCTGATTGAAAGTTTCAAAAATTTCTGAAGATTATTCCGCTGCTGAAATCTCTGAAGGTGCAGAGTGCAGAAGTTGATTGCAGAGTGCAGAGATTGTTTTAGCCAAAATTAGCCAAAGGGGGAGATTGTTAGTTCCTGGATTGGCTGGAATTTTGGTAAAACAAAGGTTATTCAATGTTGATGTCAAGGTGCTGATGTTGCAACATTGAAGTCTTAACACTGGGCTGTGTTAAGCTAGTAATTGCTGAAGTTGGATGTCTGATGTCACACAGGTGATGTTGTAACATCAGACCTGCAGAATTAATAACATCAGGTTGTGATGTTATTAGGGTTGCGTATTAGCTGGAATTGAGGAGAGCAAGCTGGCTCATTGGATGCGAATATCTTGGGATAGATATTTGCTGCTGCATAGGAGATCTGCTGCAGATTTGTAGGAGATTTAAAAGGTTGAAGATTTAAAAAGATTTTAGGAGAAAATCTGTTTTAATATTCAGTTTTAAATAACAAATCTGGGAGATATTGTAGCAGTCCAAGACCAATTCAAGGAGCTATATAAAGCGCACAAGACCAAAGGAAAAAGGTACAGAAATACAGAGAGAAGATCAAGAGCATAGGCTGAGTGTCTTGAGTATTTTGTACAAGTTGTATTTACACTATTCTAGGGTTTGAATAGGTTTTAAGTTTCTGTCCTCTCTAGAAGCTGTGAAGTAATAGAGAGTGTTTGCTTGATCAAAGCTGTGAAGTAAGATCAAGGGTACTCAGAGTGGGTTCTTTGAGTGTTTGTAAGGGATTGAGTAGTGTTTTCGTACCTAAGTGGTTTCTTAGGTAGGAAGTCATTAGTAGAGTATAAGTTTAGGAGATTGTCAACGGGTCGTTGAGTCTGTAAATTATATCTACAAGTAGTGAATTCCATCCCTGGCTTGGTAGCCCCCAGAGTAGGTTGGTTGTACCCGAACTGGGTCAATAATTCTTGGTGTTATTTTACTGTTATTGTTGTCCATTGTGCAGAGTGTGTTGTTGTGACATCACACCTTAACATCACACGTCTGATACCAGAATTTCATTAAGATTACTTGGTTTTGTAATCCTTGTTATCCGGATTGTGGATACAAGAGGTCCATTGTGAGAGGTTTGTTCTCGGTTGGACTTTAAACTTGTAAAATCCAAGAGGATTATTCTTGGTGGTGTGTTAGAAGTCTTGTATAGAAAGACTAGGTAGTCTTGTCTAAGATCTAACATTTTAGTGAAATCTCTTTCAAGTTGAAAGGGGACTGGAGTACTCTCGACCTGTGAGGGGAACCAGTATACTTCCTGGTGTTCTTTACTTTCCGCAAGTTACAACTTTTCATCACTTAGAAATCGTTAGGAAAGTAAAATAAGAAAAACCATTAAGAATCCAAAAAAATTGTCTAAGTACCTAATTTACCCCCCCCCCCCCCCCCCCTCTTAGGCACACTTCTAACTTACATGTACTAGAATCGACATAGCATTTGCAATTAATAAAACAAGTTGATTTTACTAGAAATCCAAATGGTGAGCACTGGAAGGCCATCATTAGGATTTTCGGCTATCTTATGAAAACCAAAAAATCTTGGTCTTCATTATGGTAGAATTTCTGCCATATTAGAAGGATATAGCGATGAGAGTTGGATATCAAGTGTTGAATATCATAAATCTGCATTTGGATGGATATTTACGCTAGCATGGAGTGAAATTTCTTGGAAGTGCAAGAAATAAATGTGGATCACTCTCTTAACCATTGAATCAGAGTTTGAAGCTTTTGCTTCCGCTAGTTAAGAAGCTAAATGATTGAGGGACCTTCTGTTGGAAGTTTTATTGGCTAAAGAAAATGTTTCAAAGGTGTTGATACACTGCGGTAGCCAAACCACTTTAACTAAAGCATACAAAAAATGTATAATAGAAAGTCTAGGCAAGTAGGACTTAGATATTCTTTTGTGAGAAAATTGATTACGGATGTAATCATTCACATATATACGATCGAGCTATAATTTGCTTGATCCATTTACTAAGCCACTGGCCAGAGACTTATTAAAAAAAAACAACCTCGAGAGGCATGTGGTTGAAACTCCTTGAGTAAGAGTTCCGCCTGCGACGACAACCCAATATTACGTTAACAAAACATTAACCTTAAGATTCAATGGGTAACAACAAGTCGTTCATTTGGATATTTGTCGAACATTTCGTGATAATGATGACATTTAAAATGAGAGTTGAGTTTTTAATAAAACTTTTAATGAAGTTCAATACCGAGGGTATGTGTCTCATAAGAAAGGATACAATATGAACTTATGTGAATTTTGAGATGGTGCCGTCTCAAAGTGAGAGTTGGAGTTTCTCTCATGAAAAATTCATGAAATAGAAAAGCATATGGTCATAAATAAGTGCTAGGCGATATATGTAGGGGAAGAACCCTTAAAGAATGTGTGTAAGGTAACGCCGATCTAATCTTATAGATTAATGGTTTAAAAGCATTGCTACCTAACACTCCAATTTGACTTTGCGTTGTACTCACTAAGGTTAAGTTTTAAATCGAAAGATACCTAAGTGTGTTAACATTTTTTATACCACCTTTTCTGGAATTAGACTTGTCATTATTAGAACAAGTGGGGGATTGTTGTAAATTATTAAGAATTAATAATCTTGAGTGTGTTCCAAAATGACAAGAAAATATACAAGGGAAGATTAATTTTGAATTCTGAAATAAGCAACACTTGTGAGGTGTTGCAGTAGGTTTGAATTCGAAAATAGGCAACAACTCTTGAAGAATGAAAGTATGCAACTCTTGAAGAATGTTGCTTTAGGCGAAACAATGTAACTTTTGGTAAAAATAACTTTTGACAAAAGCTTGTAACTCTTGATAAAAGGATGTTGTTTCACAAAGGGTCGCAAGCTTGTGAAACAACACCAATATGGCCTATAAATACTTCATTTCAGATTTAGAAAAACACAACAAAAACATACATCCTCTTTACTAAAATTTAAGGCACTCTTTCATGCATTCGAGTTTTCATCGGTCTTGTACAAAATCGAGTATAGGCGAAATTATTCTGGGTATTCCAACTCTAAGACATTTGAGAGTGTTTGAAATACTTTTAAGAAAAGTGACACCATTCATGATTCTAACCTCGATCCATTCGATTTAAATTAATTTTTTTAACATATTCATGATTGAATGTGAAACAAAAACTAACATGAGGAAGATGAAAACGCAAAGCACGATAATCAAAGCTCAAATTATGAAAAATTATCTCATCTCTTAATATTCATCTATGTATATTCAATGTTTAAAATTTTCATCTTTTCTTCTTTGCATTGTTCATTTTTATATATTCTGTATCAAATCTAGACTTAGTTCATCCGCTTACAGCTGCATTTTCATTTTTCTTCTTCATTGTAATGTTCATTTTCATATATTCTTTATCATCTTCACCAATTTTTTCCTTAAAAAATTCAAATCTAAAAAACAACAATAAAAAGACCGATCTAAAAAACATTGGTTCATTAGGTGAGGGAGAATTTATTTATCATAAATGTATGTAGTGCACATGGAGTATATAATGAGAGAGAGAGAGAGATTAATATAGTAATATTTGTTAAATTTTTAATTTAAGAAAATTTAACTAGTTAAAATCAGGGACGGAGCTAGAAATTTTAAGTTGTGGGGGCATTATATTAATTTATAAATTTATAGTAATATATCTACCATTTATTTTTTTAAAGTAAATATATATATCGTATTTATTTTTTATCAGATATATTTTGAAGAAATGTTTAAGAACTTTCTATATTTTTATTTGAGTATTTTTTCAATTTTATCATCAACAAAAATACTTATTTATCTATATATAAGTAGCTAATAATAGTATGAGCATTGAGTAGTGATGACATTTGAGTGTTAAAATTAAAAGATATAAAACAATTCTTTAAATTTAGTGAAATTTTTTTTTAAAATTAAACACAACCAATTTGATTATATTTTAGTTAAATATATTTAATTTTAAAATATACTTTTAACCAATCGTTAGTTGGTCTAATTGTGATTGATACTAAATTTGATAAGAAGAACCACTATTCGATCCCCGCAATAACAATTGTAGGGGGCTGAAATCATTTAATATTGGAACTGATCTAAACTGGATTAATCTATTCAGTGGACCGAATAATGATGATAAAAATAAAAAACAAATAGACTTTTAAAATTAAAAAACTCACAAACATCTTGAAGAGAACTTAAACAAGAATACATCCATAGAATATCCTTTCAATTAATTAGCAGATTATACCATTTTAAATAAATATATTTTTTTATTAATTGTTATATAAATATATAAGAAGATTTTCAATTTTTTCTTCAAAACATAGTGGGGGCACATGCCCCATATTCATCCATGTAGCTCCGTCCCGGGTTAAAATGGACAATGGCGGTAAAACTCAAACTGTACCCATGGTGGGGAAGTCTTCTCCTTTCCCATCTTAAACGCCACCTTAATAAAGGAGTGTGGTGCACTGCTCATGTTTTATTTATTGATGGAAAATTGTGAAACAAAAAGTTAAACAAAGTCCTGCCATTATAGAATGAAACTAAGTTAAAAAGGAAACAAAAGAAAAAGGACAAGACACTCATGGTCCTAAAAAAAATAGGATCCAAAAAGGACAAGGCCTTAAATGTGTGAATTTCCTTGAAAACTTTCTTGTTCCATGACTTTGGTGAGTTTAATTCACTAATAATAATTCCCTTATATCAAAATAATATATTTAATTATTTATTCATTCATTAAAATAACCAAAGTCTTGAAATAGTAAAGTCATTGAAACCATTCCCATTAATGATCCACAACATCAAATAGAAAAAGATGAGGCATTAACGGTCCATCACAACATCTTACAAAAAAATACATGTAACAACTTAAACGAGGAATGTCTAGACTTATCACGTTAAAATGTTAATACTAGTTACTAAAACATAATGCAATAGTACAAAAGATGACACGAGTACATAATTACGCCTACATATACATCAAATATATTCATAATACAACATGTCTAAACATTTATAAATAGAAAAATACATAACGGAACAACAAAATAGGGAAGGTCTCAAGGCTCCTTAAGCCACCTTGCTCTTTCCTATCTGATACTTATCTAAAATAATATATTACTATCTCTATGATGTTCCTACTAAACCTGTAAGTCCGCTCGACTTATTGGTTATACCAAATTATTACGACACTATGGATCCTAATTCTTGCAAGACTAAACTTAAACTAAGGGGGATCAAGGTATAACAACCTTTCACTATGTGAGAATTCTAACATATTCGCTCATATGGCCAATGTAAGTCAACGAGAGACGAATAGTTTACAAGATGACACATATCAACTAGTACTTTGTCAAGCCTAGTTTCCAGGTCGGTAACTCCAACTAATTCTCTCTAATTAAAACCTAATTTATAGGCCAGGAATATTGCTAATCATTCTTCCGTACATAGTTTCACATCGTTTCCTCAGAGACTAAATTCATTGCATACTCATCTCGCATGAGTGCGATTAATCATATATACTCAATATTTCAACACCAACATCTCTAACAAAATCTAGGGTTTTCTTACTTTATTCCATTAATTTTTGCTCAATCATTGAACAATTAACCACTATTCAATATGATTTTTTCTTGTTCTTGAAATGATTAACCAACTTGAAGGGACAGTTCTTTTAACAAGAGTACATACTATTACATTTCTTTTAACAATCGGAACGTAGTACACGTGCTATTACGATTTCCTAACGTAAAACATAGCATAAACCATGACGAAACATATTCAATTCAAATCACCAACTTCATCGCTCACTTGTTAACTTGATTTTTATTACAAAAACTATTGTACCCAAGGAATTAGTAAATAACACACTAGCAAAAAACATGAATTAGAATTGGAAGAGTAAAAAATAGGGAACAAGTCAGAAGTGGGCAACGGTCGCCCTACGACCCGTAGCCTAACCCAAATCTCCCTCATATGAAATCCATGAGAAGGTCTTCAAGCTCCTTAATCCACCTTTCCCGTTCCTCTATCTGATACATTCTCATCTAAAATAATCAACAATAATGGGGTTGAGATATTACTATCTTACTTGAGCTTCTACCAAAACCATAAGTCCACTCGGCTAATGGGTTATCCATAATTATTATGACATTACGGGTCTTAATTATTGCGGGACTAAACTAAACTAAGGGGATCGAGGTATAACAACCTCCCACTATGTGAGAATACTAACATATTTGCCCTCACAACTAATGTAAGTCAATGAGAGACGAATAGTTTATGATATGACACCTACCAACCATCACTTACTTTGTCAAGCCTAGCTTAAGGTCGGTGACTCTAACTAATTCCCTCTGATTACAAACAACATTTATAGGCTAGGCATATTGCTAGCCATTATTTCGCACATAGTTTCACAATGTCTCATCTGAGACTAACACTACTATAAAAAGAGTCTATCACCACGGTTGGGAGAAGGATTCGATCATGGATGGTGGTATGTGGTAATAAAAGGTGGGGTAGTAAGTGAGTTACTATCCATCATGGGCTAAGGTCCTTGGTGAAAAAATAGATAGCGCACTACATTTCACCATGGTTGAAAATACCGATCGTGATGAAATGTAGTAAGCCTAATTTTTCATTTTTTTCACATGTTTTGGCTGATTACATTAAGCACTTCCATCACAATATAGAATATTAAATATTTATAACAAAACAATAACAACAACAACAACAACAATAACAACAACAACAACAACAACAACAACAACAAAAAGAACATGAACAAGAACATCAAGAACAAGAACAAGAATAACAACAATAATAACAAAACAAAATCAATAGAATCGTTAAACATTAAATCTTAACAACAAAAACAACAACAACAACAACAATTAAAAAAAATCAATAGAATCGTTAAACATTAAATTTCAACAACAACAACAACAAAAAATAAACTATATCAATAGAATCATTAAACATTAAGTCTCAACAACAACAACAACCAAAAAACAACCAGAAAACAACAACAACAACAACAACAACAACAACAACAACAACAAAAACAAAATCAATAAAATTGTTAAGCATTAAATCTCAATAACAAAAACAACATTAAAAATTTTACCTAACACTACAACAACAACTATCATTGCTAACTTTAATCCATGTTTTCCTTGCCTCTTTCAAGTTGGATAAGAGATGATGGAGTTTCAAAACTCATTAATGAAAGAAATAATATTTTAGAGTTTTTTTTATGGAAGAAATGATATTTTGAGTTTGGATTAGTGGAGAAATATAGTTTGTAAATGCAAGATGAAGTTTGGAAGTAGTAGATGAAGTTTGTCTAGGGAAAAAGTGAATGAATGTGTAGCGTTAATATATCTTGTAAATGTAATTTTTTTTAATTTAAGAAAATAGGAAGGAGCCACTTTTCACCACAGTTGGAATTTCAACCGTGGTGAAAAGTGGATTAAAAATAAATAAAAAAACAAAACTATTGGTGATGGGATTTGAACCCATGACCACACACCATTTTCACCATAGTAGGAATTCCAATAGTGGTAAAAAGTAGCTTAAAAATAAGTTTAAAAAATTAATGGTGCTAAGACTCGAAAACATGACCAGGTGTCACTTTTCATCACAATTGGAATTCCAACTGTGGTAAAAAGTGGTTTAAAAATAAGTAAATAAACAAAACTGTTGATGTTGGGATCCAAACTTCTGATCAGGGACTACTTTTCACCACGGTTGGAAACTTTGAGCATGGTAAAAATGTTGATGCACAAGAAGGAAGATGATGAAGATGGAAGAGAGAGAAGAGAGAAACATAACTAATTTTTCTAATGGAATGAAAATTTTATTACTACATTGCTTATGAAATCAGTTACAAAGGATTTTAAATACCTAACTAAAATGCCACATAGGCTAGGCTAAAAGATAAAACTATGTTATACTTAAGCTGAAATGAACTATATCTAACACCATCCCTTAAATCATATTCAGCTACTCAAAATCTACAACATCAATTCCATATCTCAAGTGGATAAAGTGTTTAGTCTTGATAGCCTTAGTTAGTACATCTGCTAGTTGCTTCTGTGTGCTATACTACACAACTTCAAGTTCTCCATTCTGAACCTGGTTTATTAGAAAATGGATCTTCGTGTCAATATGCTTGCTTCTTCCATGCATCACTGGGTTCTTGGCAAGCCTTATAGTTGAATTATTGTCTATCATCAATTTCACAGGCTTGCTCACCTTGATCTTCAGATCCTACAAGAAGTTCAAAATCCACACAGCTTGACAAGCAGACAAAGCACCTACAATTTACTCAACTTCACAGATTGACAATGTAACCACTGGCTGCTTTTTGGAGCACCAAGAAATAGGACCTCCCTAATACTTGAAGAAATATCCAGAAGTACTTTTTCTCTCAACTATATCTCCACCTCAATCAGAGTCTAAATAGAACATCATCTCTGAATCAGATTTAGCATCAGAGGAGAACAAAACTCCATACTTCAAAGCCCCCTTAATATACCTCAGTATCCTAATAGTAGCTTGGTAATGTGACCAATTTGGTTTATTCATAAACCTACTCACCATTCCAACTGCATCGCAAATGTCAGGTCTGGTATTACAGAGATATCTCAATGAGGCTACCAAATGTTAAAAAGTTGGAGCATCTACATCATAACCCTCAACATCATAATCAAGCTTGTGATTTATTTCAATAGGTATGATTGCAGACTTGCAAATCATTAGCTCTAATCTCTTTAGAAGCTCAAGTTCATACTTCAAATGATGCAAAATTATACCATTATCATAGTACTTAATCTCCACCCCTAGAAAATATGTCATATTTCCTATATCAGTCATCTGAAACTCATTCATCAGTGCCTTCTTGAACTTAGCTATCTCATCTGAACAACTTCCTGTTAGCAATATGTCATCAACATATAGACACACCAAAACCATATTGTTATCATATGTATGTTGAGCATAAACACCATACTTCATCTCACGTTTTATGGATCCTTGAAGCTTGAAAAATGAATCAATTTTTAGATTCTAACCTCTAGAAGCTTGTTTCAGTCCATATAAAGCTTTATGTAACTTGTACACCATTCCTTCCTGATTCGTTTTTTTTACAAATCTAGGAGGTTGTGATACATAAACTTTCTCTTGTAAAGGAGCATTCAAAAATGCATTTTTCACATCTAAATGCATCATATGCCAATTTGTATTAGCAGATATATCAATCACCAGTCTGATTGTTTCATGTCTAACTATAGAAGCAACCCCTTCAAAGTTATATAATCAAGATTTTTGTAGAAATTCTCTAGCTACTAACCTTACTTTGTGTTTTCCAATTGATCAATCTGGCTTTAGTTTCACCTTGTAAATCTATCTCACACTGATGGATTTCTTGTCCTTTGGAAGCTCAGTCAACTCCCAAGTCTTGTTTCTTTCTATAGCCTCAGGTTCTTCTTTCATGACCTCCGGTCACACTTTCTTCTTGAGATATTCTTCAGTATTAACTAGTTCAGAGTCCCAACATGGCACACTGAATGACTTCCCATTCAGAGTCTATCTCAGCATCTTGCAACATATCATACTCTGCAAATCTTCTTGGTATTTGTCTTATTCTTTGTTGTCTCTGAACTTATTCAGAATCTTCTTCAAATGCTGGAATAATATCATATGTTGGACAACCTTCAGAGGTTGAACCACCTTCAGAGGCATGATTACCACCAGAGTTTTTATCATCATTAGAATCTGGATCATAATCAGATTCACCTTCAAAGTCAGATTCACCTTCAGACTTATCTTTAGCATTAGAGTCACCTTCAAACTCTAACTCATCTTCAGAGGAAGATTCTCGTACAGACTCTGAAATATCTTTAGAAGTTAACTCAGGTGTTAACCAAGCACCAGAGTTGGATTCAAACTTGTTACAATCCCATGCTTTTGTTTCCTTCACAATGACATCTCTTTTGAATTCAACTTTGTTGGTGACTGGACAGGCTTATGAGCACATGTACTATAGTACCATACAAGTAACTGTTAGAACAAGATTTGTTCTTGATATTTTCTCTTTAGTTTTGATGATAACAAAAGTATTAAAAGTATAATGGTTTATTTGTTGTGTGTTTTATTTATGCAGGTTCTTGTATTGTACATAAATAATCAGAATCTATTTTACTTAAGATACACTTTGACTTGCTTCTTTGCTAGCTTCTGGTCGCAGAGTCTGGAGAACAATTTCTAGTGTGGTTTGACGAAGACTCTGAACTGAAGGCATTAACATTCAGACGAGTTTCTACACTTAGTAATTATATATCAGCATCTGGTACCATTCAGAGTTGGTGATGAATCTGTGGATTATCCGTACTACTGAAAGCATGTTGTATTGTCTTATCAGCCTGTCAGCCCGGGTCTACATGATTGCTAGGCTCAAGAAAACCTGGTACGTTCTATGGATGTCTACTCCCAACGACTCTATTAGTACAGAACCTCTTGAAGACTCAAAGAATAAATGTGTTACACAATGGATTCAGAAATCTGATGTGCATCCATCTTCAACGTCTCTTGTACTTTGTAGCAAAAGTAAAGACACTTGATCAAGTAACCTTCTCAACGGCTAATTTCTGGAAAGCCTATATATATAGATGAAGATTCAAGCCTAAATTTTTAACAAGGATTCTTTTGTTGAATGAGTAGCAAGATCAAGCAATTATCAACTCTATGTAATATGCAAATTTTTTGTTTTAGGTTGTAATTGTAAAAGCCTTAAGATTTCTTACCCCTGTATATATTTAAGAAATCTTAAGTGCTTTAGGTCATTGTTATGGTGATCTCTCGTACCTATGACGCGTGCATCATGTACACCTTGTTCTCTATTATGCTGAGCTTTCAGTAGTTTAGATTAAGTCTCTTGCTATGTGATTGAGCAAAAAGTCTTATCTCATTGGGATTCAAGCAACAATTCTTGAGCCAAGATGCTTAAGCTAGGTAAGTCTTATTGCTTAAGTGCTTAAGCTGTGAAAGTCTTATTCAGCTAGTCTGATTGAGCAAAAGAAAGTCTTAGACATGTGCCTAAGAAAAGGTAAGTCTAAACCAGAAGACAGATGAACAAGTGGCTTAGTCATATGGTGTGAGCAATGGAAAGTCTTAGACATGTGCTCTAAGCAAAGGAAAGTCCCAACCAGAAGATAGATGAGCAGGCGGCTCAGTCAGATGGTGTGAGCAAAGGAGGTCTTAGACATGAGCTCTAAGCAAAGGAAAGTCTCAACCAAAAGACAGATGAGTAGGTGACTCAGTTAGATGGTGTGAGCAAAGGGTATCTCTTAGACATGCGCTCTAAGCAAGGTAAGTCTCAGACAGTTGGTCTGAGCAGTTGTAAAAGTCTTATGCTGAAGCATAAGAAATTGTAATCATGAAGTGGTTATAATGAAAAGCTCTTGCGAGGCAAGGGGACTTGACTACTCTCAGTTAGGGGAGGAACCTGTATAAATCTTTTGTGTCTTCTACTGTTATTTTATTTACTTTTGTTGTATTCGCTGCCAAATGAATTAACTTAGAATCTGAACACCAGTTCTGATTCTGAGACTCTTATCAGAAGCTAAATAATAAGAAAACGCGAAATACAATTCAATCTCCCTTCTTGTCTACCTTTCACACCTTCAATTGGTGTCAGAGCCTGGTATATGCTTAACACTTAACAGTGGTGCAAGTATTGATCCAATAAGAAAAGTATATTTCTTCTTCAAGAAGGAATCAAGTGCCACATGAAAAATATCATACGACTTTTCCTACGATATTTAAATGGGTGATTCCATTGAATTTAAATGATGGAAAAGCTAAACATATTTTAAACTCATTAGACTTGATAAAGGGTTGCCGAAGGTCTATAGAATATCCTTGAAAAAGGTATTACTATAGAAGTTGATGGTGTTATAGATGATCTTTTTGAAAATCTCTTTCACCAACTCAGAAGATGCATATTGAATATCTTCAGAGGTAGTTGCATTCTGGTAGATCATTTATATGTCCGATGCTTGAACTATCTTTAAAGTCGTGTGCTTGGGTTTGTGGAATCAGTTTTTTAAGCTTGAAGTAGTTACACTTCATCTAATCTTTTCAAGCAAATTCTGAGAGGATTGTTTCTTGACTTAAATCTAAAGTCATAGTTTATTTTTATGTTTACATCCTGAATCTGCTGTGTTCTGAAGGTTTGACTTGCATTCTTTAAAGAAAAGAAATGAAGTTGGATGATGAAAAACTATTCAATAACCCACTTTCTCTTTTTAGTTTAAGTTCTTTGGAATGACTAATGATGAGAAACCTAGGTTTCTTGTTAGAAGAACTTCCATACTGGCTGAATGGAGTGTGATATATGTTGATAGAAGAGTAACTTCAAGAGCTTCTGAAATATTTGTATTTCAACTTATTTCCCAAATCTGAAAGCAAGAAGTAATTTCTACCAGAACCTAATATCAGATGCTCGTCAACGTTTAATCATTTGAAGCTGATATTAATGCAGGATGCAGATGAAGAGAAGCATCTGTGTTCGGAAATAAAAAATCAAATATTGAAAAGCAAGAGATGTTGCTAAAGCTATCTTGCTTCAAAATATTTGATTATATGGAGTTTGATCTTTAAGGTGATATCTTAAGAAACTCCATTGCTTCTTGGTTGAGGACCATTATAGAAGTTGTTTTAAAAGACATTTCTATGAGAAGACTTCAACCTCTCTTTGAGTTCTATTAGTTGTAATGAGACAATACTCTGATCTGCTTTATGTCAATCTCTGATAGCTAACGCCATCTGGTTCTGAGCTTGTCAATAATTTCAAAGTCAAAAGATTTAATCCAAGATAATGAGATTATTGACATTGCTTAGAACAAGATTATGTTCCTATCATATCTCATTCTAGACTCATACTTTAGAGTGACTTATGATCTGCTGTTAGATTAAAATGTAAGGAACAGAAGATTCTGTTTGTACTTACATGCATGGTCTTATAGAAATATGAGTTTCATAATGTATCTGCTACAGATATCAAGGAAAGAAGCAGATGCGTCTTCCATAAGTTTGTTTACAACATTGATTGGAAGAAGAGCCAACATCCCAGATTCAAGTATTGGTGGTACTGAATTTGTTGAGAGTAGTGGAATCAGTGGTTAGACAACCATTTAATCATAATCCACTCAAAGCTGTGTTCAGACTCGATTGGTCAAGTCTGAATATTGAATCGAGTATGACCAAACATAAAAAAGTGGTATGTTTGTTCTTTTTTGGCTTATCTTTTGATTCAATGAAACATTTGTTTATATTTAAATACAAAGTTTATGTTAGATCTCTAGAGAAGTTCTTTTGAAAAAGAGAACTTCAGAAGTCTTTAAGAGGAAACTCTATTGTGTTTGTCTATACTGAATGTCTTATCAAGCCAGATGATGATCACATTTATGAAAATAGTTTTCTCACTTTTGTGTTGATACTGTTGCTTGTTAGCTGTCTAAAGAAGATAATTCAATATTCATCTATCACTCATGACTCTTGTTTCAAGATAACGTGCTAGTTCTGAATAGAATCTTAGTGACTTATATCTGACAGATGATATCTCTGTCTAAGTCTAGACTCACTAGACTCTGATGGTTGATAGCTTTTCAAAGTTGTCAGTTTCGGAGGTTTAGAAGAAGATTCTTTTTTACTATCTTAAAGTAGTTTAAATAAAAAGTTTTCTGAAAGCTTTTTTTAATACTTAACTTTTCATAAAAGTGAAACTCATCAGGTGGAATTGATATATTTACTGGATAAAGAACCTTTGGGTAATGATGTTTTCTCTTTAGTATTTGTTGTTATTATTCCCTGTCCAGTGAAACATCATTGTGTCCTTTTTCTGACAAGATTCTTATTTCTATACGATTCTTGTTCAGTTTCTTTTCTTTCTTCTTATCCTCTTGTTTGTGTACTGAACAAACTAAACTTGAGATGAGTTATTCAGTTTATTCTCCTTTGAATCATCTGATTATCATCAATGAAAAGTTTGTGGATTTTGATGAGTTGCTTAAGATCGGTTTCAACTTATGGGAGACTGTGTCTAAACAAAGGTGGAATGACTACTTTGAGATGCTCTATGGTTTCACTTATCCAAGTCTTGTAAAAAAGTTTTGGATTAATGCCTCCAATGTTGAGCTGAATACTGAGTATGTTATTCTGTCTAGAGTAACTGGTGTTTCTATTACAATAACCTCTAAAGCGATTGCAAATGAGATCAATTGTGAGGAGATTGGAGAAATTCCATGAACTCTTGTTTGGGAACACTATCTTCCTACTTGGTGTATCTTTGTAGATCCATTTAATACATCAGTGGTTTCTAATCTTCTTCCTGATGCTATTGTTTGGAGTCAGATTCTGAATTCAAATATACTGCCAAAGGATTAAGATTTAGACTAAGTGGACCCTATTGAAAAGATATGCTTCTACTTTTTAATTCAGATTTGAAGATTGATCTTCCTCAAGTTATGTTTGACCATCTGAAGAGGTCTCTTTCTTCTTTTAAAAAGGGAAAGACCTTCTTCATACCTTTTGGACGAGTTATTTCTGAATTACTTGTTCAGCAAGGGGTTAACATAAGTTCTGAGGCTAGTTCTTCCAAGTTTGGAGAGACAAGTTTGAAGTTATCTACAAAATATTATGATGTTAGATTTTCTGCATAGTTATGCTTTGTATTGTTGTTGAAATCTTTGTATTAAGCATCTTATTAATAAATTCTGAGATTGTTCATGCTTGTGTTCAGTTTTAACTAATTAATATTTATTCGTGTTATTAACTGAGAATCTTAAACAAATAAAAGAACTTAAATGTTTGCAACTTATTTTATTAATAAAAAGGAAGCTATTACAAGACAATTAGATTTTTCTAGTCTAATGGATGTGTCCTAAGGAGCTCCCTAGGATCATCTGACATGTCTAGATTGTCTAAGAAATCTTGCCATTCTCCCTTAGCAAAATCCAAAGCCTCCTTCCTCAGTTTGTTTCTGCGTCTGGATCCATAAGACTTCTTTCTTCTGTGTGTCTTCACAAAGGATGCTAAAGAGGAGAGCACTTCTGAAGTTGTTTGCTTGCTTGCAGGTTCTTCAGCTGCTGCTTTGATTTGATTTGCTTGAGTTGCTGCATTCAGTAGTGCTGCCTTCTTGAAATATCTCTTTAGAACCCAGATTTGTTTTTGCTTATACATCTTGGTGTTTTAGGGATTAAGTGATGATGGAAGAATTCTTACTAGAGTCCTTTTATAGACGTGTTACATTTATTGTCTTGAGTTTAATATTAATTAAGTATTGGTTAGATTTTATCAGTATTTTAATGATAACTCTTGGTAATATAATCTAAACGTCTAACATATTAAGATTCTCTGAATAATTATTTATGTCTGATATGTTCTAATTGTCGTTTCTGTGTCAGTTTCACTTTGATAGTGTACCTTCAGAAAATCTAAAGAAAATTTCTGGAATGTAAATGCATGTGAAAGAAGTATTGGTCTAAAAACTTTTTCATTGATTGAACAAAAGGATTACATTTTTTTTAACAAAAAAGGGGTATAAGATGTGTCCTAGAATTAATCTCTAGCCATTGAATCTCGTGCCGACCAGCGTCCAGTGTTGTTGTAATCCACCTCCTCATCTTCTGAATCAATCACTTCTTCCTCTTCTATGTCTGGAAGATAGCGGTAGAACTTCTTGTTGACCCTCCTTTTATTCTTCCTTGATCTCTTCATACTTTTTCTTTGAGGCTTTAAGGCAGCTACTGTAGAACCACCTTCTGAAGGTTGTTCAGGTGGTGCTGAAGTAGCTTCTTCAGAAGCAAGTTGTGTTAAGAGCACAGGTACAGTTGTAGAGAACTTAGAAGCAACTCGCCTCTGAGGAGATTGGATCGTCAAGCTTGTAGAGCTCTCAGTTGTGTCTATTAAGACAGATGCCTTATGACTCTCAGATACTGACTCCATATTCTTAGGATGGGTGATTGATGAAAATGACTTAGGAGTGAGATGTTTTTATAATGACTTATGTGGATACCAAGCGTCTAAAATTATTCCTTGTTTAATTCTTGAAACGGTAACGACCACTAAGACTTCAAAGCGTTCACTTTACAAACCTTAATGACTCTTAATACTTGATTATTCTTCTTTTTTGGAAACTGATCCTGTAATGATGATCTGAGTTACATTTATTAGTGATATTTTATTTCTCTTTCCTTCTTTTCCTTTTATTCTTTTTGATGTGACAAAAGGGGAGAATAATAGTAAGTATTTAAGTGGAAACTGAACCATCGAATACATATTGGTGATTTATTTTCATTTATTTTCTATTTCTTGTCCAGGGCGCATTTTTAACTTTTTGTACATAGGTCTAAGGAAGAGCTTACAAACCTCAGACTTAGCCTATCAAACCCAGAAGGAGCTTAAAATCCCCATACTCTGGTGTTGCCAAGAAAAGTTAAAAAGGGCAACATATTTTAACTCTTTTGTACATAGTGTTAAGAAAGAACAAATCTCTGACTTACCTGTGAGACTCAGAAGGAGCTTACAAACCTCGTATTATGTTGTTGCCAAAAGGAGTTAAAATGCAGTTATCTTAGTGCTCTTAAATATGGAACTAAGGGGGAGCTTACAAACCTCAACCTTGGAACTGTTTGACTCAAGGGGAGCTTACAAACCTCGGGCCCTGATGTTATTAAGAAGACTAATTTATTTTTCTTGAAAAATGGTTCTTAATGCTAGAGTAAATTAAACTCAGTTGTGAGCTATCAGACTCAGGGGAGCTTACAAACCTCATACCCTATTGTTGCAGAGAAAAGTAAATGCCCAACATTATTCTTTAAATACTTGTGTTTGACATCATCAAAAAGGGGGAGATTGTTAGAACAAGATTTTTTCTTGATATTTTCTCTTTAGTTTTGATGATAACAAAAGTATTAAAAGTATAATGGTTTATTTGATGTGTCTTTTATTTATGTAGGTTCTTGTCTTGTACATAAATAATCAGAATTTGTTTTACTTAAGATACACTTGAAGTTGCTTCATTGCTAGCTTCTAGTGGCAAAGTCTGAAGAACAATTTCTAGTGTGGTGTGACAAAGACTCTGAATTGAATGCCTCATCATTCAGACGAGTTTCTACACTTAGTAATTATATATCAGCATCTGGTACCATTCTGAGTTGGTGATAAAGTTGTGGACTATCGCTGCTACTGAAAGCATGTTGTATTATCTTATCAGCCTGTCAGCTCGAGTCTACAGCATATCTAGGCTCAAGAAAAGGTGGTGCGTTCTATGGATGTCTACTCCCAATGGATCTATTAGTATAGAACCTCTTGAAGACTCAAAGGTTAAACGTGTTACACAACGGATTCAGAAATCTGTTATGCATCCATCTTCAATATCTCTTGTACTTTGGAGCAAAAGCAAAGACACTTAATCAAGTAACCTTCTCAATGGCTAATTTATGGAAAGCCTATATATATGGATGAAGATTCAAGCCTGAATTTTTAACAAGGATTCTTTTGTTGAATGGGGTAGGAATATCAAGTAATTATCAACCCTATGTAATATGCAGATTTTCTGTTTTAGGTTGTAATTGTAAAAGCCTTAAGATTTCTTACCCCTGTATATATTTAAAAAATATTAAGTGCTTTAGGTCTTTGTTATGGTGATCTCCCGTACCTCTGATGCGTTCATCATGTACACCTTGTTCTCTATTCTGCTAAGCCTTCAGTAGTTTAGATTAAGTCTCCTGCTATGTGCTTGAGCAAAAAGTCTTATCTCATTGTGATTCAAGCAACAAGTCTTGAGTCAAGATGCTTAAGCCACATACGTCTAATTGCTTAAGTACTTGAACTATGAAAGTCTTATTCAACTAGTCTGATTGAGCAAAAGAAAGTCTTAGACATGTGCTCTAAGCAAAGGTAAGTCTCAACTAGAAGATAGATGAGCAGGAAGCTCAATCAGATGATGTGAGCAAAGGAAAGTCTTAGACATGTGCTCTAAGCAAAGGAAAGTTTCAACTAGAAGACAAATGAGCAGGCGGCTCAGTTAGATGGTGTGAGCAAAGGAAGTCTTAGACATGAGCTCTAAGCAAAGGAAATTCTCAACCAGAAGACAGATGAGCAGGTGGCTCAGTCAGATGGTGTGAGCAAAGGGTAAGTCTTAGACATGCGCTATAAGCAAGGGAAGTCTTAGACAATTGGTCTGAGTAGTTGTAAAAATCTTATTCAGAAGCATAAGCGATTGTAATCATGAAATGGTTATAATGAAAAGCTCTTGTGAGGCAAGGGGGCTGGACTACTCTCAATTAGGGGAGGAACCAATATAAATCTTTTGTGTCTTCTGCTGTTATTTTGTTTACTTCTATTGTATCCGCTGCCAAATGAATTAACTCAGAATCTGAACATCAGTTCTGATTCTGAGACTCTGATCAGAAGCTAAATAATAAGAAAACGCAAAACATAATTCAACCCCCTTCTTGTGTACTTTTCACACTTTCAGTAACATGATTCTACTTCTGTCATCCAACTTCCTTCTTTTAGCATCTGGGACATGTTTATAACAAACAAAGCCAAACACCTTTAGATGGATCACACTTTTCTTATCTCCAGTCCACTTCTCAAAAGGAACAATTTCCTTCAGCTTCTTAGTTGGACATTTGTTGAGCACATATACTGTTGTGGCAACAGCTTCTCCCCACAAGGTGTGAGGGAGCTTATTCTCCTTCAGCATGCTCTTTGTCATATCAAGCAAAGTTTTGTCTCTTTTTTCAGCAAGACCATTGTGTTGAGGAGTATATGGAGCAGTAACCTCATGCTCAATTCCATTCTCCTCATAGAAATTCTTAAAGTCTGTAGAGTTGTACTCACCCCCACTACCACTTCTGAGAATTTTCAACTTCTGACCACTTTGTTTTTCAGCCTTCACCTTGAACTTCTGAAACTCGACAAACACCTCATGCTTAAACATGATGAGTGCTACCCATGTCATCCTTGTGAACTCATCCACAAAAGACACAAAGTACTTGTTTCCTCCAAATGAAGGTACTTCAAATGGTCCACATACATCAGAATGCACTACTCCTAAAGCATGTTTTTCTCTTTGGGACACTTCTAATGCAAATGTCAATCTAGGTTGATTTCCTTTCATGCATATCTCACATGACTTCTCAGACTTCACTATCTTAGGAATGCCATGTACCAACTTCTTAGAACTCAGATGCCCTAAACTTCTGAAGTTCAGATGCCCCAATCTCTTGTGCCCAACTCACTGTTACCTTCGGTATCTTCTGCACTAAGGCATTTAGTTTCACTTATTACCACATTCACCTTGAATGTTTTTTTGCTTCCTTATTCAAATTGCATAATTAGCTTCTAATTAGAATCATACAACTTTAAGAGATTTTGCTTCATAGTAAATGAGAAACCTTTCTCAATTAGCCGATCTACACTCATCAGATTGCTTTTTATGTTAGGAAAATACCAAACATTCTTGATCAGAACAATTTTTCCATTCTTCACTCAGACCTTGACATTTCCCATTCCTTCAGCCTTCAGATACTTATCATCTGCACATCTGATTTTTGTCCTCTTTCTAGACTCAAAATTAATCAGCCATTGTTTATTTCTAATTAAGTGATTTAAGTAGCCAATGTCCATATACCATCAGTCTACCAAATATCCACCATCAGATTTAGAAGCCATTAATAGCACAGATTCATTATCAGACTCTCATCTGGCTATGTTTGCTTATTATGATTTCTTCCTTGTTTGACCAATAGTCAGCAGCAAAGTGACCAAACCTCTTACAAAAGTAGCATTGAACCCTCTTTTTATCAAATTTCTCCTTACCTTAATGATGTTTCTTCTCATTAGAGTTTGAGGCTTCTAAGTTCTGATAACCACCAGCATGTCTTTTCTTGGCCTTTGACCCAGACTGATTCTGATTCTTCTTACCAGAAGACACCTTCAGAGCCTACCCTACCTCTCATTCAGAGATTTTCTAAGTCAGACGCAACTCTTGTGCCTCTCAACTACTTTGCAGCTCTTCAATACTCATGGTGCTGAGGTCCTTAGAGTGTTCAATTGCTACAACAATGTAATGAAACTGAGGAGTAAGTGATCTCAGTACCTTTTAAATGATTACTTGTCCAGAGAGAGTGTCTACAAAAGATTTCATCTCATTTGTGATTAGAACCACTCTGGAGATGTAATCAGGTACCTTTTCATTGTTCTTCATGTTGAGATTTTCATACTGCTTACATAGAGGCTGGAGGTTTACCTTCTTCACTTATGCACCACCGCCATATCACCATACTAGTGTGTCCCACACAACCTTTGGCGTCGTTGAATCATGGATCTTCTCAAAAAAATTTGTATCCACACACTGATGGATATAGAACAACGCCTTCTGATCATTCTCCCTCGTTTCTCTATGCATATTTCTTTGTGCTTCAGTTGCATTTGCTGCAACCGCTGCATAACCGTCATTGAAAAGATCAAGAACATCTTGAGCTCCAAACAACATGTGCATTTTAATCATCCATAGATTCCAATTTTTTTTATGAAAAACTAGAAGATTTGTGTTCAAGCTACCGTTTCCACCGTTCATCTTCGATCTTGTGTAAGAATTCACTCAGATCTCACCAAACACTCGTGTCTCCCAATCCCTCATAATCAAGAAATGTGATTCTGTTACAATTTCGAACTTCAATTAACTGTGAATTTCATAAACGAAATCAATCACACACGCCTCAAGTACACTCGTGTTTTCCTTGGTGTTTCCCGTGGATCCAAACCGGAGTTCTAGATACCAATTATTGGTGCACAAGAATGAAGAAGATGAAGATGATGAAGATGGAAGAGAGAAAGGAAAGAAATGTAACTAACTTCTCTGGTGGAATGAAAATTTTTTTATTGCATTGCTTATGAAATCAGTTACAAAGTTGTTTAAATACACAACTGAAATGCCACATAGGCTAAGCTAAAAAATAAAACTATGCTATAATTAAGCTGAAATGAATTATATCTAACAAAAAAGTTCCCTAAAATGAAAATCAAAGGAATACGCCTAATTGAATAGATTCTACCACGGTGGATACTTTGGGCGAGGTGAAATTTCGTTACGAAATCTACTTTTTTGTAGTAGTGTAAATTCGTCTCATACTCATCTCTCATGAGTGAGATTAATCCCACGTACTCAATATTCCAAGACAAACATCTCAAACAAAATGGTTTTTCTTACCTTATTCCATTAATTTGTACTCAATCATTGAACAACTAACCACTAATTAATATGATTTCTACTATGGGCGACCGTTGCCCACTTCTGACTTGTTCCCTACTTTTTACTCTTCCAATCCTAATTCATATTTTCTCTTGTGTATTCTTTACTCATTCCTTGTTCGCAATAGTTTATGTAATAAAAATCTAGTTAACAAGTGAATGATGGAGTTGGCGAATTGAACTGAATATGTTTTGTCATGGTTTATGCTATGTTTTATGTTAGGAAACTGTAATAGCACGTGTACTACATTCCGATTGTTAAAGAAATTGTAACAGTACTTAATCTCCTTAAGTTGGTTAATGGGCTATCCAAAATTATTACGACACTACTAAGGTTGCTTGAGGATCTTGAAGATCATCCTTGTTTTGTTTTTCTATTGTGTATTTTGCTATCTATATATGTTCAGACATGTTGTATTATGGACATAATTGATGTTTATGCATATGTAATCGTGTACTCATGTCATATTTTGTACTATTGCATTATGTTTCAATACCAATATTAATGAATTCTCGGCAAGTGTACCGATAATGTCTCAGTAATAAAAAGATCGAATCCACAAAGACTGTGTTCGAACAAGACAATGATTGTGCAATTTAAAGAAAAATAGTAAATAGGGGGTTGCAAGTTTCAGTGTGAAAAATAAATAAACGAGTAAACAATGTCACGGAAGCAGCTATGCTGTGTTGTAGAATCCCCTATTCGTCTATTGTTGATGTGTTGATTCCTTGTATGGACGATCTAATCACTATAACTCCATGACAAATTAACAAAACTGTTATAGCAAATCCCTCATGAAATAAGTCACTAACTACAACTCAGAGCTTTCTACCCTAATCCGCCAGCATAAGAAGGGTTATGTGATGTATAGAACGTTAGTTCTCTATGCCAATGCTCGAGTTCTTCTATCCGTATTCGACCAGTGTAAGTAGAACAATTGCCCTAGGTCCAACACATAGGCTAAGGGCCAGTAATCCCTATGTGTCCAAAATCAGGTTAACAAAGTATCTCAAATAAAAAGAATTAAGATTAATAAACAACTGAATAATATTATAGATTAATAGGTTCATACAACAGTCAAATTAACATGGAATCCAACAATGTAGGAATAGGTTAATCATAACACAACCTAACCTAGAAGAATTTAGCTACTCATAGTTCAATTGAAAACACCACAATTGATAAACAAAGATAACATAATAAGTCCCTTGAAAAGATGGCCTCCAATGCCTTTAAATGCTCTCAAAATCACCCTTTGTGCTCCCTAATTCGTGCTTCAATCTCCAAAATTTGTAACCCTTGTCAAACTGCTGAAAATCTCCTTAAAAAGAACTCAGAATGTGTTAGAAAAAGGTCTAGAAAAGTTTTCATCGCACATATTATATATGCGTCCCTCGCACGATGCATCTCTTTCTTCTCAATCACGCACGCGATGGCGCGTGTGATTATTCCAGTAGTTGCGTAAAATTCACCTTTTTTTCACCAAAATCTTCACTAAGTCCCATTCTTACATACTTGGCTATTTTTCACTCATTCTTGGGTCTTTCTTCATCATTTTGGTTCATCTTTCACTTGTTTGTCCCCCGATTCTTTGACTAATTAGATGCAATGATGGATTGTCATCACAAACCCAAACTTGAATGTTTGCTTGTCCTCAAGAAACTCGCCTGTAACTGCACATTTCAATAGATAACAAGTCGTACAATAACAATTGAACATCACCATATCTTTTGTTACCTGACCACTTATCTCTAGTACCCCAACCCCAAACTTAGAAATTTGTTCACTTTCAAGAGAAACTCCAAACTTAATCTTTTTCATTCAACTTTAAGGACTTAAAGTCTACCTAACTCCAAAGAGAGGTTGGAAAGAAAGAATCTTTCAAGTCAAATGGCTAAAAGTTGAAGGCTACTTCACCGAAAGAAAGGTTTAGGCTCAAAGTGTTTAGCAAAGGATGTTCCAAATAATATAGGGTAGCTACAAAGGCTCAAAGTTATAAACAAAGAATTTGCCTCAATGTGCGTCAATCAATCTAGAAAACTTAATCAGAAATAGATCAAACTGGATAAAATAAATTGCATGGATAAACTCTAAGGTGGAAATTATTTTAGGCTCAAACCTTACCAGATGAGGTATCTGAAGGTTGAGTACAAGTCTATTGATTCTTTTCTCTTCCTTTTTTTTCAAGTTGTCAGTTGCTTTCATCATGATTAAGTCACTTCTCTTTTTTTTCTTCTTTTCTTGGATCATGTGTTCAATGCTAAGGTTTTTTTTTATATTTGTTCAATGCTAAAGTTAGAACTTGCTAATTTGAAGAAGAAAATAGCTACCAACAAGTTTATTAAGAACAATATTTTTTATAATACCATCGGAAGGAGAAGAGCACTTGAAACACTATGGCCCTTCTCTAGGCACATCAATGGAAAATAAAAATTAAACTAAAAGTATTTTAAAATTTTAAAATAAACTACATGTCTTGTCATATATCATCATCGTGGAAAAAGAGCATGAAAGTCGTTCATAGTGTTGTTGAAGTCATTTTTATGGCTGGTCCATTTGGCTCGCATGTGGTATCTCCTTCTTGCTTACTCCAGATCTTGGTTGATGAAGCAGTTCTCTATGTCTTCATCTGATGCATACCGGGCTCTTAAGCTTTTAGCTGACATGTGGTCTTTTTGTTGGTTGTAGAAGTCTTGGAAAGCTGGAGCGAATCTTGGAGGATTAGTATTCAAGGTTGGTGAAACCTCTTCAATCCACCTCGTGACTCCTACGACATGAGCTTCCATCCTTCTATGAAATTATGACATCACTTGACCCTGCATTTGCTAAGGTTGATTTTGCATGGGTGGTTGGTTGAACTCTCCATCATTGCCTTCTTGGTAGTCCTCTTGATCCTATTAAGCAGCCTCTCCTTGATGCATGTTTTCTAGTCTCCTTATAGTTGATGCATTGATGGGTGCTTTTGGAGGAATAATCTCATCTTTGGGGTACTCGGGTACACCTGCTCGCCTGCATAATTCATTGATAACTCAAAAATGCCCACTAGCTCGTTGTGCAGCATTATTCAAGTATTTAATATTTTCCACAATTAACCTCCCTAAGTCAATTGGTCCCCCCTCAGAATAGCTAAAAGACCTAAGTACTACTTCACAATAAATTGTGATTGATTAGATGTGGCTTCCAAAGTTTGTACAAAATAAGATGCCCGTGCCCTAGGAATTTGGCTTAAGTCATCGGTTTTGAGACGCAACATTAAGCGACGCTCCACCGTCCACTCAGCTCCAAGTCTACAGTAAAGTTCAACAATTTATTGGCCTAATGCCTCAGTCATAACCTTATAATCCTGCCTATAGGTCCTAAGAGAACATACAAGAGGAGATTTTAAATTAAAAAGGAGAATAATAGAAATAGGAGAGTAGTCGACATACTTACCTCGCACATAGGATTGGTAGGTGTCGTGCGCGCCAAAAGCAGTGTTGGCGTAGAATTCTAACTGTCGCTCCCGGGATTTTCATCCAGGTACAAACGCGAGAGTGGCGCGGAAAAACAGAGTCGCCAGCCGTGTAAATTTATCCCACGAGAGGGAAAGGGAACACCGCATAAACCTTAGGAAGAGGGAAAGGAATGGTCATCATAACCATAACCTGGGTTCGGGAGTCGGTTACGCGAGGGGAAGGTGCTAGGACCCCACGCGTCCATCGTACTCGATGGGATCCACACTTGTTGTCTATTCTAAGGGTAAGTTATACTATCATCTAGGTCTGTACTAAGACGGGGAGGGAAAGACAAAGACCGACTCGGTAGGACGTCGATGTCCTAGGCCTACGTACCCCCTTTGTGCAATGGGGAATTCAGAGTCAACGTAGTTCATACCAAGTTCTTTTTGTGTTTTTTATGAGCGACGTTAAGTTCGCGTCCGACAGTTAGGGTCGATGCCTGTTTGCGACTCAGACGGAAGGTAACGTGCCCTTTTTGAAAATAGCCTTTAAGTTGAAGGTCCCGAAGGACAAAAAGGTTTGAAGTTGGTTTGTGTTTTTTAGGACAGAAGTGGCTTAAGTTAGTTCCTAAGCTGCATTGCACCAAAGTCTAGGGCACAGAGGCGAATACTTAACGCATCGTCCCAAGACAGGACGCTCGCTAAGCACTCTAGAAAGATGAGAGGAAGCCCCTCATTTCTCATTCCCCACGCTTAAGGCTCGTGCGTAATACACCTTATTATTATTAAGTGTTTTAAAGAAATTTGAGATGAGAAGAGAGAAGACACAAGGGTAACTCTAAAGGGGGGCTATGAATCCTAAAGTCATCATGCATGGGTGACCTACGGTTAGTGAGGTTTGACCTAAACCCTAAAGGAAGAAATATGAGAGAGAAAAAGGTAAGGGTGACCATGGATATTTATCCATACCCTTAAGGAACTTACCTTGATCCTGCATAAAAGGTTAGTGAGAAACGGACGTGAATAAGAGCAATGAGGTGAATAAAAATCAAACAACGGCAAACAATGATAATAATAAACCAAACATGAATCAAAGAAACAAAGAGACAGCCCCCAAAGCAAATGGCACAAGTGCCTTTCAAACAAGGTAATTAGGTAGGATAAAAAATGTGCACACAAGAGAACCTCGAAAGAAAGCAAATCAAATAATTAGCAAAGTGATTCCTAAAATTCCCAAATTAATCATTAAAGTTCCTCAACCGGAGGCAAACAACATATAAAAGGTCCATGCAAAAATCCAAAATGTTAGCCATTCAAATAATCATACAAATTCAAGTAAGGGATAGGTTTCAATTATGCCAAAGAGAAGGACCTAAATGCAATGTAAAATAAATTTAAAAATGAAAGAAAAATATTTTTATGCAATTTAGAATGTTATTGAATGAGTGCAAAAAGAACGGATCAAAAATGTTTTGTAGATGAAGAGAATTAAAATAAAGAAGTTCGAGTATGCATGAGATGTGTAATTAAAAGGAGTTGAATTAAACAATTAATTTAAATGATAAGAATAAAATAAAAATAAAAAATAAATTGTGTAAAAATTTTATAAGGCAATATAAATGATGTATGAATTTTTATGGATTTTTTTTATGCATTTAAGTATTTTTAAAAATTAAAAATGAAATTATTATGAATTAAATAAAATAAATCATGGAAACAGTATGGGGGTGCGAACAACAAGGAAAATGAAGAGGAAATGACTTTGGGCCAGAGAATGGGGGGTGCGGATAGCACGGCCCGCCCATGAACTCAGAAAAAACAAAACAAAAAAAAAGACTCCACCGTGCTCTCCCATGTGCATTGCATGTGGTTTTTTTAATGCGGTGGCGGGTTTCTGTTCGCCCGATGCATCATACGGTCCACATTAAATCATCCAGTCAACCATTAATCACAACCAAAGACCAAGATGTGAGGATGCACGACAACAATTGTAGGCTAGCACACGCGCAATAAAATAAAATAAAACATAAAAGGGAGAACACGTGGCGCAAGGGTGGCCTTTGGATTAATGAATGGACGGTGCAGATTGCGTCTCCTACCTCCAACCTTCCCCTCGCCGGACCACCACGCCGTCGCCGGAGCTCCACCGCCGGCCGCCACCTGCAACCACCCAACCTGCCCAGAAAATGCATATGGGTACACTATCCGACCCAGAATTTCGCGAGGAATCCAAATATGGCCTTAAAAATCGCAAATTGTTAGTGTATAATAAAAAACAAATAAAAAACCATTAGGGCACAAAACTTTAAATCCATATTACAAGCAATTCACACATCCATAATTAAAAATAATTATACCAGAGTGATCACCATTCGTCACACGTCAATATTCATGCAAAAAATAGGAGTTTTAAGAATACGAAAAAACCTCTCAACCGGAGATGGAGCAGCCCCCAATCCTTGCCTTTGGCTGCAAATGGTGGTTGATTTGCACTCTAGAAATCCCCAGGAAGATATTTGTGGAAGAACCTTTGGCCAAAACCTTGTGGATTGTGAGTTTTGATGAAAAATCCTCTTTTAGGGTTTTCTTGAGAACTCCTCCAATTGCACGTGCATCTAACCCTAACCAATGCATGAGTAGGTTTTAAATACTTAGGGTTATTCTTCTGATGATGAGTTGAGCCTGAATAATCCATTGTTTAATTATTTTGAATTATTTCATTTAATATTGAATTTTAACTAACTGGCTTATGTTTCATTTCATTTTTTTACATTATCATGTATGCATATCATTAGCATGGGGTCAAGGTGCTGGAGGCAGTTCAAGAAGGTCATATCTAGTCTACTACATCATCAAGAGTTCACAGCTTATTCCAGGCATTTTTAATATTTTCGTATTTTCATTCATCTGACGGTATTTCCACTCTGCATCATCTAAATAGCATAAAATAGTGTTTTTTATCTCGCATACTGCCTAAAATATTGGTCGGAATAATTTCTCGGAAATTTACAGACAGAGTGGTCAAATTGAGTTTCAGCGGTGCTCAAAATCAGGGGACAGAAAATTTTAAAATCGAACTTGCAGACGTCAATCATATTATTCTACGGTTCGCGTGTTCGTTTTAATTTTTCGTCATATTTTGACCAATTTGAGCATTTTTACGGATCAAAATTTATTTTAAAATCTGACCAAATGCTGTATTTTTTCGAGTCATATATTTCGTACTAATCATTTTAGTGTACTCGGTTTGTTTTTTCCAATATTATTTAGAATAAATAATTATAATAACTAGCATTGTATTTTAATTTTATTTTAAATATTTATTTTTAATTTTTAATTTAAATAATGTTTAATAGGCTAATTAGTATTTTATTTTTTTAATAGTCATTTTTTATTTTAAATTTTACTAATTTTAAGAATAAATAAGTAGTGATTAGCATTTTATTTTAATTTTATCTTAAATTTTTATTTTTATAAATAAGTAAGTTTAGTTTTTATTTCAGATTTATTAAATTATTTAAATTTTATTTAATTTTTAATATTATTAAACTTGAGCCTCAAATTGGGTATTAAGGACATTATTGACAACTAAAAGTTAACCCTAATTTGGTCCCTATATATTGTTGTTACTGTTAAAAAAAGAGGAGAAGAAGGGAAAAACAGGGGGAGACGGAGAGGGAGGCCCGAAAAAAAGAAGAAAAAAACGAAAAGCTGCCGCACAGCATCGTCTCTTGTTGAGGTATTTATGTAGCAATTGAGTACTAACATGAATATATATGTTCATACGCATTCCTTTTCCAACTATCAAATATATACGTGTAGAATAATTTTGATGAATATCTTACTATTTCGAATTGGTTTACGACGCCGCCACTGTTCCATTATTATTAATATATATAACCTGCCCCTACTATGTGAATGAATTGATTACTAACAAATATATGTTAGTATGTATATGATACGCTTCCAAGAGTTGTTAATATAAGTCACGTTGAACTTTTCTTCATTTAGTTTTCATATATATATAATTCTACACACGTTTTCTACCGGCTTGTTTTTTCGTTACCGGTTATCATTGTTGCTGTGCATATACATTATTATATATGTTAATCATGTATATAGTGATGTTTATAATAATGTTTATAAATACTGTTTTATATATATATATATATATATAACATATTGTTTTAACATTTTTTTTAATATACATTGTTTTATTTATTTATAAATTTCTCTTTTTTTTTTTTTTTTTTTCTTTTTTGTAATATTATTTGAATAATTTCCTTTTGAATTTAATTCATGCACCATTTTTACCATTTTATAAAATTTTCACAAATTTTATTTTTATTTTTATTTTATTTTTTATCATCTAAACCAATTGTTTAATTCAATTTCTTTTTGCATCACACATTCCATGCATACCCTAAATTGTCTTTGATTTCTGAATTCATGTGTTGATTATAATTACTATTGTTTGCCATAGTTTGATTTTCACTTGCCTTGATATTATCCGTTTCTCACTAACCTTTTATGCAGGATCAAGGTAAGTTCCTTAAGGGTATGGATAGGTATCCATGGTTACCCTTACCTTTTTCCTTCCCTCATCTTCTTCCTCTAGGATTTAGGTTGCCTTCAAACCTCACTAACCGTAGGTCACCCATGCATGATAACTTTATGATTCTTAGTTCCCTTTAGAGTTACCCTTGTGTCTTCTCTCTCCTCATCTCGAATCTCTTTAAAACACTTAATAATAATAAGGTGTATTGCGCACGAGCCTTAAGTATGGGGAATGAGAAATGAGGGGCTTCCTCTCATCTTTCTAGAGTGCTTAGCGAGCGTCCTGTCTTGGGACGATGCGTTAAGTATTCGCCCCTGTGCCCTAGACTTTGGTGCAATGCAACTTAGGAACTAACTTAAGCCACTTATGTCCTAAAAAACACAAACCAATTTCAAACTTTTTTGTCCTTCGGGACCTTCAACTTAAAGGCTATTTTCAAAAAGGGCACGTTACTTTCCGTCTGAGTCGCAAACAGGCATCGACTCTAACTGCCGGATGCGAACTTAGCGTCGCTCATAAAAAACACAAAAAGAACTTGGTCCGAACTACGTTGACTCTGAATTCCCCATTGCACAGAGGGGGTACGTAGGCCTAGGACGTCGACGTCCTACCGAGTCGGTCTTTGTCTTTCCCCTCCCGTTTAGTACAACCCTAGATGATAGTATGACTTACCCTTAGAATAGATAACAAGCGTGGATCCCATCGAGTACGATGGACGCGTGGGGTGCTAGCACCTTCCCCTCGCGTAACCGACTCCCGAACCCAGGTTATGGTTGCGATGACCATTCCTTTCCCTCTTCCTAAGGTTTATGTGGTGTTCCCTTTCCCTCTCTTGGGATAAATTTACACGGCTGGCGACTCTGTTTTTTCCACGCCACTCTCGCGTTTGTACCTGGATGAAAATCCCGGGAGCGACAGCTGGCGACTCTGCTGGGGCACCCCAAAATTTGCCCTCCTTACTTTTTTACTAACTGGCTTATGTTTCATTTCATTTTTTGCATTATCATGTATGCATATCATTAGCATGAAGTCAAGATGCTCCTTCTCCCCCATCAGCAGACTTATCCATTTCCCAGCAGAGTCGCCAGCTGTCGCTCCCAGGATTTTCATCCAGGTACAAACGCGAGAGTGGCGCGGAAAAAACAGAGTCGCCAGCCGTGTAAATTTATCCCAAGAGAGGGAAAGGGAACACCGCATAAACCTTAGGAAGAGGGAAAGGAATGGTCATTGTAACCATAGCCTGGGTTCGGGAGTCGGTTACGCGAGGGGAAGGTGCTAGCACCCCACGCGTCCATCGTACTCGATGGGATCCACGCTTGTTGCCTATTCTAAGGGTGAGTTATACTATCATCTAGGGTTGTACTAAGACGGAGAGGGGAAGACAAAGACAGACTCGGTAGGACGTCGACGTCCTAGGCCTACGTACCCCCTTGTGCAATGGGGAATTCAGAGTCAACGTAGTTCGGACCAAGTTCTTTTTGTGTTTTTTATGAGCGACGTTAAGTTCGCGTCCGGCAGTTAGGGTCGATGCCTGTTTGCGTCTCAGACGGAAAGTAACGTGCCCTTTTTAAAAATAGCCTTTAAGTTGAAGGTCCCGAAGGACAAAAAGGTTTGAAGTTGGTTTGTATTTTTTAGGACAGAAGTGGCTTAAGTTAGTTCCTAAGCTGCATTGCACCAAAGTCTAGGGCACAGGGGCGAATACTTAACGCATCATCCCAAGACAGGACGCTCGCTAAGCACTCTAGAAAGATGAGAGGAAGCCCCTCATTTCTCATTCCCCATACTTAAGGCTCGTGCGCAATACACCTTATTATTATTAAGTGTTTTAAAGAAATTTAAGATGAGAAGAGAGAAGACACAAGGGTAACTCTAAGGGGGACTATGAATCCTAAAGTTATCACGCATGGGTGACCTACGGTTAATGAGGTTTGACGTCAACCTAAGCCTAAAGAAAGGAAAAGATGAGAGAAGGAAAGAATAAGGGTGAATATGGATGACTATCCACACCCTCAAATAACTTACCTTAGTCCCTGCATAAAAGGTTAGTGAGAAACAGACATAAGTAATATCAAAGCAAATGAAAATCAAGCAATGGCAAACAATAATGATAATAATCCAAACATGAACTCAAAGATCAAAGAAGCAACCCCAAAGCAAATGGCACAAGTGCCTTCCAAACAAGGACCTAGGCATGATCAGAAACACACATATAAGCAGATCTCAAGTGAAAATAAATCAAACAATTAGAAAAATAACTCTTAAAATTCCCAAATTAAATATCAATATTATTCAACCAGAGATAAACCAAATATCAAAAATCCCTGCAAAAAAATCAAGATATTAGTCATTCAATTAATCATGCAAAATTCAGGTGAGGAATAGGATTCAATGTGCCAAAGGGAAGGACCTAAATGCAATATGAAATAAATTTAAAAATTAAAGGAAAATATTTTTATGCAATTTAGGATGTTAGTGAACAAATGCAAAAAGAATGGATCAAAAATGCTTTACGGATGCAGAGAAATAAAATAAACAAAATTGTGTATGCATGGTATGTATAATTCAAAAAGAAAATAGATTAAACAATTAATTTAAATGATAAAAATAAAATAAAATAATAAAAAAAAATAAACGTGGCCAGCTGATGACCGTTGGATCTGGCCAACGGACGGCCAGGATTTCATCTTCTTCGCCCAAACCCTAACCTCGCCGGAAACCTTACCAGCCGCCGGAGCTAGGGTTCCGATCATCCCTTCCGACCACCTGCAACCAAAAAGTCACCAGAACACGCAAACGAATATACATTCTTGGCCAGAATTTCACCAGGATTAATAATATGCAATTAAAAATCACAAACAAACAACGCATAAGCCAAATCGAATGAAACAAGGTTAGATCACAAACTTTCAAACTCACAATATGCACATAATACACGTCCAATCTCAAAATAAAACATACCCGAATTACCAGTGGATATCATATATCATTATACACTCCAAAAATTGAGTTCTAAGATCATGAAAAATGCACTAACCTGAGATCACGCAATCCGTACCCTTGTTGTTAGCTTCAAACGGTGGTTGATTCGTGCTATATGGAACCCAAGGATTCAGATTGTGAAAGTAGTTTGTGAAAAAACTCTTGTGGATGATGAGATTCGAAGGAGAGAAGGGTTAGGGTTTTTGGTTTTTTGATCTTGTGAGAGTTGAGAGAAAAATTTGAGAGAGTTTTTGAATATATAGTGGAGTCTAAAATGAAGGGCAAAAGGTAGAATTTTGGCTTAAGTGAAAATAACACCGTCTTCGGCAAGGAATTTCGACTCTGAGCCTTCCACAACATCGTCCGCCTCTGAATCACGGTCGCAAAGCAAAAAGAACGGACATCATACGATCAAAATCGAGTGCGATCGATATGTTTAAGCTGCAAGACGTCACTGAATAAGTCATTTTTCAGCTTATTTGGTGTCCGCTACTCGAAAATGTGACGAGGTCAACCTCTTCGGAGCATAATATCGACTCGACTTTGTCAGCAAAGTTGTAGATCTATGAGTCAGTGACTTCGTGTCAAAAGATGAGCGCGACCGGACAAAAAACGAGTGAGATATGAATTTTCCTGTGAAACAACTTTCAGCCTTTTTCTTCGGTTCAGCACTTCCGTTTTGCGAAATAAACCAAAACGATGATCTTCGGAGCATCGTTCGAACTCGAGCTTGTCTTGGAACTTGAAGATGATAAAATTTGTGAACCAACGCTTCAAGAACGGACGCAATCCGATGAAAATTGACCGAGTTATGAATTTTACAAAATCTGATAGACAGTGCACTGCATCAAAGAACCCCACTGGTAATTCACATTTTCGGGGTCCTTCCGCTCGGACCTGACCCAAACTGAATTCACGGAACGAAGATAACATCTAAACGGAATTTTAGGCACCAGAACGGCATCAATCCGATAAACGAGCTGAGAGTTATGAATTTTTTAGTGTCCGAAATACACCGGTTCAGCACTATTTTTCACTATTTTTTGCACTGTATCGACTCTGAAAACTCGCGCGTTCAGAGATCTTCCTCAAAGAATCAGCCCTCGGTCCAAACACAAAAGTTGAAAATAATTTCAATATGGAACTTTTTGGCATAGGAATAGCTCAGAAATGATGATCCAACCAGAAGTTAAGCCCTTTTGAATAGCGCTGACGCAATTATCCAGCGAAACTGAAATTCCAGAAACAAATAATTCCCACCACTTTCCTTGATGAATTGACTTCCGAGCCGAACATAAAAGTTGTAGAGAATACCAATACGGTTCTAACTGTTGAATATCCAGCCAAAACGAGTTCCAGAGCAAGAGTTATGAATTTTGCAAATTTGCACAGCAAACTGATTTTCTGCTCAAACTGTTCTGAATCGGCTGAAAACTTCAACTTCCTCTGAGATTCTTGACATAAAAAATTATGTTTGATAAGAGCTTTGCTGACCCGTTGATTACGTAACCCGGAGAAAATACTTTGCGCATAGGTCGAGTGACGAAATAAACGTCTGTTGCAACCTGACGATGCTTGAACAGAGAACCTTGATCCCATAACCACATAGCCAAATGATATGCACACATGATAATGCAAAATGAGATGAAACATAAGCCAGTTAGTACTAAAGATAAGGAGGGCAAATTTTGGGGTGCAACAGCTGCCCCTATTCAATCAACTTGGTCCTGAGTGTATGATAGCGACAGCTTTCAGATAATCAGGATGCACGGAGATTGAATACCAACGAACCCAGAAATTTGCAATCCTTCACTAGAGAATTAGCTAAAAATGCTGCTATGTTGGGGATAAAACGAAACAAACTTTCCGAAGTTATGTCATCTCTGCTGATAAAGAGAAACTGACGAAAGAATAATCTTTAAAAGATTGCTGTCCTCTGCTGATAAAGAGAGTCTAGCAAAATAGATGCCATCCCTGCTGATAAAGGGAAACTGACGAAAGAAAATCTCCAAAAGATTGATGTTCCCTGCTGATAAAGAGAATCTAGCAACATAAATGCCATCCCTGCTGACAAAAGGAAACTGACGAAAGAAAATCTTCAAAAGATTGCCGTTCTCTGTTGATAAAGAGAATCTGGCAACATAAATGCCATCCCTGTTGATAAAGGGAACTGGGTTTCACGAAATAAGTCAGACGAGAACTAGATTTACCACAACAATAGGTTAGACGATAACTGACTACTAGACGAGAACTGGATTTTACCAAATAAGTCAGACGAGAACTGACTACCAGATGGGAACTGGATTTTTCCAAATAAGTCAGACGAGAACTGACTACCAGACGAGAACTGGGTTTTACCAAATAAGTCAGACGAGAACTGACTACCAGACGAGAACTGGGTTTTACCAAATAAGTCAGACGAGAACTGACTACCAGACGAGAACTGGGTTTACACCAAATAAGTCAGACGAGAACTGACTACCAGACGAGAACTGGATTTACCAAAGAGATGTCAGGCGAGAACTGACTACCAGGCGAGAACTGGGTTTACACCAAATAAATCAGACGATAACTGACTACCAGACGAGAACTGGATTTACCAAAGAGATGTCAGGCGAGAACTGACTACCAGGCGAGAATTGGGTTTACACCAAATAAGTCAGACGAGAACTGACTACCAGACGAGAACTGGGTTTACACCAAATAAGTCAGACGAGAACTGACTACCAGACGAGAACTGGATTTACCAAAGAGATGTCAGGCGAGAACTGACTACCAAGCGAGAACTGGGTTTACACCAAATAAGTCCAAACTTCTAATGGACTCACGGTCCACAGATAAGATGACTCTGCTGGGAAAAAGAGAAGTCTAAATAAAAGACCTTGCCGGGGAGCACAAGTTTGAGGAACACGTCCCTTCAAAATCTCCTGAGTTACGCCATCTCTGCTGAGAAAGAGAATTGGCGAAGAAAGTATTAAACCTGGCTTACGCTTCGAATGCAAATGAGAATGCTATATGTTTGATGCAATGCAAATGCTTATGATATGCAAAAAGGGTCCCTCCAGCAAAATAAATGCCGGAGAGAAAGACCAATAGCCGGGGATGACAAAAATAAATTATCCTCTGAACAGGAACTCCGTTGGGAAGGATCATAGTGACCGACTCTCTGGATCAACAACTTCTGCTGGGAATGAAATTTCAAAAGAACATCCGCTCTACTGGGGATTATACGTAACCTTTTGAAAAGGGAGGCTACGACTTGAATCAGAAGAGTGCCAGATATCACTTGGATTTAAAACCTGCTAGGGATGTCAACCCCTGTTGGACAAACTGTTGCGAGGATCACCACCAAACTCTGCTTGGGGGAACGGTAAATGCTGACATCTATCCTGCTAGCGGATAATATCAAGCTTACTTATCTGTTAAGGATCAGGTCGCACCGTTGCTGCTGAGGAAAACATTTCCTGACTGGTTGAGGAAAATAGGCGTTCAGACTCTGTGGGGAAACATGTCTTGATCCAGAAAATACTTCCCAAGTCTTCTGCTGGGGAAGGTCTGCTCTGCTGAGGAAAGTGCAATCTCAATGCTGGGGAGAGCAAACTGCTGGGGAAGTGCAAACCCGTTGTCCTGCAGCCTGACGACTCTCTGAACTTTCCACCTGCCCCAGACCACCAGGTCTAATGGAAGAAATCATCTCAAGAGGATTTTATAGAAGATCGGGCATTCACACCGCCCCAGGGTCTTCAAACTCTTAGATAGATTTATCGGATCTCGGCTTAATTGCCCCGGACTGCGTGATCTTTGAAGGAATTTGCCTCGAGAGGACTCGTAATGGCTTGAAAATACCCTGCCCCAGTATTCTGAACTTTAAAGAGGTGTTTTCAATTAACCCTCTTCAGGAGTGGACAACTTCTTCCGCTCCAGAGGTGGCCTACCCCAAGTCTTGAAGAAAATTTGCCCCTGACTGATCTTACAGAGATTTGTCAAATCGACCTGATTGCCCCTGTTCGGCGGCTTTAGGGAGAGTTTTCAACGTGACTGCTCTAGATTGGCTGCATCTTATCACCATTTATTGGGAACCTCCGGGCTGCGCACAGTCTCTTGGCCACATACCCCTTGACATGACTGTCCTTCGGAGTTTTCACCATCTCCACTTGGCGTGATCGAGCTTCTCAACTGATGTTCATCATGTAAGCTTCTTTGATGTCAAACACATGCAAGCAGAAAATGTATATTATGAGAATGACAATTCTAATGCAACGCTCGTGTTAACCTGAAGTTTTATTGAAAATGTGTCGCCAAGCCTTATGAACGAACACTAGCCGGGATGCGACATTTATTTTTGAATGGAAAACAATACGCACATGCAATACCAACAAAAATCTTATTAGCACAACTCATAGGAGTCAGGAACGCTATCCTGTTGAAGTACGCTTTCAGAATAAACCCTGTTTCAATTAGGACTTTTAAGGGTTGTAACGTGGTCTGGTTCACGGTTTCAGAAAAAAGGATTGATGGCTCAAAATTTATCGGTGCCCACCCACTCTTCGTGATGTTCTCCAGTCCTATGTTCAGTTAATCTGACACAAACGCTCATCTCTCCGAAGGTTTCTGATCTTTAAGGAACCCGTGCAACTGATGGTTTGACACCTAAGGAGGTTCTGGAGTGACAGTCACCCCTTTTTATCTTTTGTGTCCGGTGCCACATGAATTTGTTCTTGTAATCCTTTTAGCTTTTCGCTTCTCATTCTTTTGCTTTCTTGATCCCTAATTTTTGCCTGAACTGCCTCTTCTGAGTTTTTTAATTTTGAAGTCCAGCGGGATGCCCTAACTTTTGCCTAAGTCGCTTGTTTTCAAGTTTCGACTTAGCGGGCTTTCTTCTTTTTCTCTTTTTGAACAAAGCGTGTGACACCGGTTGTCTTACTTGCTTGAAAGGATTGTGACTGTCTCACTCCTTGATCATTGATGGATAGCCATTGTGGTTTCACATCTCTTGACCTCTTGATGGTGGAATGGAAGGTAATGGATCCTCAGATGCACACTCCTTTTGAAATTTGAATGCTCGGTCAAACTAACTGACGCCTACCCTGCCCCTGGGTTAAGTATGAGGGTTTTTTCAAGCGAAAGAAACTCCTACTTCAAGGCTCAAAGTGGTTAACGAGGGTCTATCTCCCTTATACCTCCAGTGTTTGGGGATTTGAAACAATGCATGTACATCCTTAACAGGGTTTTATCCAAAAGCATACCATCAGAAGGTCGCGTCCTTACTTCGTCATTCTCCCTCAAAGAGTTTAAGCAAGAAAGTTAGTATTGCAATGCATATAAACATGATATGAGTGCATAAAAGTAACATACTTCAGGAACAACACGTTTATTATATTAAAATCAGCATTCAAATCACAAACACGTTTTTACATGCAAACACCGTTTGAACAAACAAATGAAAGCTACATATGAAAATGCAGTAAAGGAAGCTGATGATTGCCATTGAGGAGACTTGACTCCGTCTGGACTGGTTTCTTCTAATGATGTCCTTTGAAGTCTTCAAGCAGATGAGAGGTCGACATGCACAACCAAGTCTCCTTCTGGAAATGACATGTACCCTTTGTCAATCAATTGTTGCACTTTGGCCTGGAAGGCTTTGCAATCTTCGGTTGAGTGTCCCATAGATCCTCCGTGATATCCGCATTGCACATGGGGATTGTACCCCGGAGGGTATGGTTCTGGAACAGGCTTCAAAGTCTTGGGCTCCACCAATGAATTTTGAACCTGGTGTGGCAAGAGTTGACTGTACGATATGGGAACTGGATGAAGAGGAGCATTCCTTCTTTCCAAGTTATTGCGAGGCCTATGCTGATTCTGACGCCGATACTTCTGTTGTTGAGGAGCATAAGGCTGCTGGTACTGAACGACATTGGTCTCTCCTTCTTCTCCCCTGTAACGTTTCTTCGTATTTTCGGAATAACCGGGAGTAACTTGAATCTTTCCCATTTTGATACCGCTTTCGACCATTTCTCCTACTAAGACGAGATCAGCAAACTTTCCAGTCATACACGGTACCAGCTTTTCATAGTAATGACCCTACAAGGTGGCCATAAACATACATATCATTTCACGTTCCAGTATGGGAGGCTGGACCCTTGCTGCCAATTCACGCCACCTCTGGGCGTACTCCTTGAAACTCTCATTGTCCTTCTGTGATAAGTTCTGCAGCTGTGTTCTGTTGGGAGCCATGTCAGTGTTATATTGATAGTGTCTGATAAATGCCCCCGCCAGATCTCTCCAACTACGCACATCCCTCATTTCCAGTTGCATGTACCACTCCAGGGATGCCCCAGATAGGCTATCTTGGAAGCAGTGCATCATCAGCTTTTCATTCTTTGCATGTGCAGCCATCTTATTCGCGTATGCTCTGACATGGGTCCTTGGACAAGACATACCATTATACTTCTCGAAAGTGGGAGTCTGACACTTGTGCGGGATCATAACGCCTGGAACCAGCCCCAAATCCTCTAAATCCATTCCCATAGAATCCTGATTCATAACACCCTTCAGTTGTTCCTCAATCAACCTGATCCTCTGATCATTGTTGGCCTGGGGACCAGCATCCCCATATGGCAGAGAAAATGCATCATCTTGAACATCATCATACTGACGGCCATGATTTGCGCCAGCACCATTACCTCCTCCCCCAGCCTTAGGAATCACAACACTTTCTCCTCCGCCCGGAGGAATCACAACACCAGAAACGGGAATGCCCCCGCCAGTAGGGCCATTCTGATCATTATTACTGTTTTCCTCATTTCTTGCAATCAGTGGCTGAACGAGAGTTCTCAACTGCTCTTGGCCTTGAGCAACACCTTGCATTAGTTCCATGAATTGATTCATGCGAGTCCGCATCTCAATGATCTCATTCTGTACCTGATCCATGAGTCTCCTCTGATTCTGTCTGGTAGAATACCGGTGAATGTGCTGATCTGCAATTCTGAGATGAGGACAAGATAAGAATTCCGGAGATAAACACCTGTCATGCAAAATGAATATGCAAAATGATTATGAATATGCAAATGCAAATGGACGTGTTTGAAAATTCACAAGGCGATCCACCCCTTGATTCCAGTTTAATTTCAAGAACCAGAATCAAAGTTAGGATGCAACCCTACGAATGAATAAACATGTTGGGATGCAAAATGATGATGCAAATGCACACATGGGATCAAGGCGCACTGCTGGATGGCTGTGCTGTTAGCTGAACGAGAAACCAGAAAACCAGAACTCAGAACCACTGAGGAACCCACATAATCAGATATTGATGAGAAATCCAGAATAAGGGTAGGTTGAAGGTCTCGGTTACCTGCAAACCTGCAAACACCCATCCCCTCTCACGTGTAGGTACTAGGATGTTCAGTATCCCGGGCTCTCAGGTCGAGAAATGATGATACGTTCACCATTTCTGGTTTGGCATCATCATCAATCGAGGAGGCCTCAACTAATTCTCCAAGGCGGAAGGTCCTCAGCTTTGGCACTGAGGTCGAGAAACAATAGTACATTCATCCTTCTGGGTACAGTACTAAAGTCAATCGAGGAGTGCCTCCACTGATTCTCTTCAAAACGTCGGGGCCATCCTATGCGAGTTCCAAAGCGGGCCCTCGGGTGCGAATGGGTTTGCCACAGGATGTGGTCTGCCACTGTCACCACTAAAGAGGGATGTTTCCACTAAGGTCCTCAATGATCGGTCACCAGAGTTGACAGCTCTCTAGATAAACACCCCAACATGCGCAAGACACACACGTTAGAATGCGTCCCAAGATAGCCTCGTCTGGTTGTGAATTTCGCGAACACACAAACGTACCAAGCGAGCACGTAGGTCCCACTACTTTCCACTCTAGTCCTAGGGTATTCTCAAGCCTTGGTATTGGGCTTAGCTCTCAGACCCACCCAACCTGCAAAACAAAGACAGCCAGCACAGCACAGCAGCATGATAGTAACAAAAATGAAATGCAGAAAATGCGGTAAAAAATAAAAAATAAAAATAAAAATACAACACTTAAAGCAAATCAAAACCAAACACCCAAAGAGAACAAAGACAAGCAAACGTTAGGACTGACTCGCTTAGGGATGGACCAGCATAGGTCAACCAGAGTCCCCAGCAGAGTCGCCAGCTGTCGCTCCCGGGATTTTCATCCAGGTACAAACGCGAGAGTGGCGCGGAAAAACAGAGTCGCCAGCCGTGTAAATTTATCCCACGAGAGGGAAAGGGAACACCGCATAAACCTTAAGAAGAGGGAAAGGAATGTTCATCGCAACCATAACCTGGGTTCGGGAGTCGGTTACGCGAGGGGAAGGTGCTAGCACCCCACGCGTCCATCGTACTCGATGGGATCCATACTTGTTGTCTATTCTAAGGGTAAGTTATACTATCATCTAGGGCTGTACTAAGACGGGGAGGGAAAGACAAAGACCGACTCGGTAGGACGTCGACGTCCTAGGCCTACGTACCCCCTTTGTGCAATGGGGAATTCAGAGTCAACGTAGTTCGGACCAAGTTCTTTTTGTGTTTTTTATGAGCGACGTTAAGTTCGCGTCCGGCAGTTAGGGTCGATGCCTGTTTGCGACTCAAACGGAAGGTAACGTGCCCTTTTTGAAAATAGCCTTTAAGTTGAAGGTCCCGAAGGACAAAAAGGTTTGAAGTTGGTTTGTGTTTTTTAGGACAGAAGTGGCTTAAGTTAGTTCCTAAGCTGCATTGCACCAAAGTCTAGGGCACAGGGGCGAATACTTAACGCATCGTCCCAAGACAGGACGCTCGCTAAGCACTCTAGAAAGATGAGAGGAAGCCCCTCATTTCTCATTCCCCACGCTTAAGGCTCGTGCGCAATACACCTTATTATTATTAAGTGTTTTAAAGAAATTTGAGATGAGAAGAGAGAAGACACAAGGGTAACTCTAAATGGGGGCTATGAATCCTAAAGTCATCATGCATGGGTGACCTACGGTTAGTGAGGTTTGACCTAAACCCTAAAGGAAGAAATATGAGAGAGAAAAAGGTAAGGGTGACCATGGATATTTATCCATACCCTTAAGGAACTTACCTTGATCCTGCATAAAAGGTTAGTGAGAAACGGACGTGAATAAGAGCAATGAGGTGAATAAAAATCAAACAACGGCAAACAATGATAATAATAAACCAAACATGAATCAAAGAAACAAAGAGACAGCCCCCAAAGCAAATGGCACAAGTGCCTTTCAAACAAGGTAATTAGGTAGGATAAAAAATGTGCACACAAGAGAACCTCGAAAGAAAGCAAATCAAATAATTAGCAAAGTGATTCCTAAAATTCCCAAATTAATCATTAAAGTTCCTCAACCGGAGGCAAACAACATATAAAAGGTCCCTGCAAAAATCCAAAATGTTAGCCATTCAAATAATCATACAAATTCAAGTAAGGGATAGGTTTCAATTATGCCAAAGAGAAGGACCTAAATGCAATGTAAAATAAATTTAAAAATGAAAGAAAAATATTTTTATGCAATTTAGAATGTTAATGAATGAGTGCAAAAAGAACGGATCAAAAATGTTTTGTAGATGAAGAGAATTAAAATAAAGAAGTTCGAGTATGCATGAGATGTGTAATTAAAAGGAGTTGAATTAAACAATTAATTTAAATGATAAGAATAAAATAAAAATAAAAAATAAAATCTGTAAAAATTTTATAAGGCAATATAAATGATGTATGAATTTTTATGGATTTTTTTTATGCATTTAAGTATTTTTAAAAATTAAAAATGAAATTATTATGAATTAAATAAAATAAATCATGGAAACAGTATGGGGGGTGCGAACAGCAAGGAAAATGAAGAGGAAATGACTTTGGGCCAGAGAATGGGGGGTGCGGATAGCACGGCCCGCCCATGAACTCAGAAAAAACAAAACAAAAAAAAAGACTCCACCGTGCTCTCCCATGTGCATTGCATGTGGTTTTTTTAATGCGGTGGCGGGTTTCTGTTCGCCCCGATGCATCATACGGTCCACATTAAATCATCCAGTCAACCATTAATCACAACCAAAGACCAAGATGTGAGGATGCACGACAACAATTGTAGGCTGGCACACGCGCAATAAAATAAAATAAAACATAAAAGGGAGAACACGTGGCGCAAGGGTGGCCTTTGGATTAAAGAATGGACGGTGCAGATTGCGTCTCCTACCTCCAACCTTCCCCTCGCCAGACCACCACGCCGTCGCCGGAGCTCCACCGCCGGCCGCCACTTGCAACCACCCAACCTGCCTAGAAAATGCATATGGGTACACTATCCGACCCAGAATTTCGCGAGGAATTCAAATATGGCCTTAAAAATCGCAAATTGTTAGTGTATAATAAAAAACAAATAAAAAACCATTAGGGCACAAAACTTTAAATCCATATTACAAGCAATTCACACATCCATAATTAAAAATAATTATACCAGAGTGATCACCATTCATCACACGTCAATATTCATGCAAAAAATAGGAGTTTTAAGAATACGAAAAAACCTCTCAACCGGAGATGGAGCAGCCCCAATCCTTGCCTTTGGCTGCAAATGGTGGTTGATTTGCACTCTAGAAATCCCCAGGAAGATATTTGTGGAAGAACCTTTGGCCAAAACCTTGTGGATTGTGAGTTTTGATGAAAAATCCTCTTTTAGGGTTTTCTTGAGAACTCCTCCAATTGCACGTGCATCTAACCCTAACCAATGCATGAGTAGGTTTTAAATACTTAGGGTTATTCTTCTGATGATGAGTTGGGCCTGAATAATCCATTGTTTAATTATTTTGAATTATTTCATGTAATATTGAATTTTAACTAATTAAATCCAATAAAAATAAAATAAAATGTGGAAAAATCAAATATATGCTCTTTGGGTCGTGCATGGCTTTATGCTTGAGTTTGGTTTAAGAAACTTATGGCCCATTTGTCAAAATTTGGATTTTAGGCATAGTTTGCTTTGTGCACCTCCTCAAAATTGCCCAACTTTGACTAAGCATAACTCCTTCATTTTTTAGCTCCTTAATGTAAACTAATACTTTTTAGAAACCTCAAGATGTCCTCTAACTAACCCTTTTGGTCCCATGTCAATTTGATCTTCCATGTTCAAGTTATGAGCTTTTAAAAAAGGTTGACTTTTGTTGACTTTCAAAATGACCTATAATGTCTTGGCTCATATCTCCCAAATGAAGCATTTCTGGACTTGGCTCGTGAGACACAAAGTTGTAGGGAATTAAATTTCCTTCAAGAAGGGCTTTGGTTGAGGAATTTTTGATGAAGTATGTGGAATTTAGGCCTGGTCAAAGTATAGTTGACTTTTCCTACAAAAACCCTAGTTTAGTAACTTCCGATTCTTGATGATTCTGAGGTTTCCCTGATGAATCATGATCAACCCTTGATCAAATGATGAATTTCACCCCATAATCTTGATGTTGACCAAAAATCTTGAGGTTTGACTTTGTGTTGACCACCGTTGACTTTTTGACCAAGTTAACTGATTTTCAATCCACTAGCCAGTTGAACTTCTCCTAAACCAAACTGATGGACAATCTTCCACTCCTAGATACGCAGGGACCCAAGGAATACCATGGAATCAAGTCTTGCCCAAAAAATCAGAAATAAACTGACTTTATAGGGAACCCTAGTTTTGGTACCCTTCGTCTAGGAGGAAATAACACAGTCTCCAAATCCAAATTCCTCTAAATGTGATGTGTATCCTCTCCAACAAAGATAAGATATGCCATTTGATAATGATAAAAACCCAAGGAGCTTGCCATTTGAGCCATAAACCCAAGAATCTCAAAACCCTAATTCATGCACTGGTTAGGAGAGAGTGATCCACTTGAAATCTCTTGCCACTTGTGAACTCTTGATGATGTAGTAGACCAGATAAGACTTTTCTGAACTTCCTCAAGCACCTTGACCCCATGCTAATGATATGCATACATGATAATGCAAAAATGAAATGAACATAAGCCAGTTAGTAAAAAAGTAAGGAGGGCAAATTTTGGGGTGCAACACTAACCGAATGGTTTTATTGGTTTCACAAATCAAATTATTAAAACTTACCCATCTCCTTTGTTAAAGTACCGCGCTAATTTCCTCAAACTCTTGCAAGTCTTCACACACGAAAGCCCTTTCACTCATGATGTGGTAATCCAACATCTTGAGATACTTCTCAGCATGCGCCTTGGATAAGAACTTATGGTTGGGGTAGGTGGGAGCATTTGGAGTGGGTGCATTCCTTGAAGATAATCCGCGTATAACTCGTTCTCTTTTGGGGACATGAAACCTATAGCAAATAACACAAAAACAACACGTGCAAAGAAAAAAAGGAAGGAGAAATTGCATAAATTGCTCGGAGGATTGTATCAGAAAGTAGAGAGAGTAGAGAGAATGTTGTGAGAAAAAAATGAAGCAGACTCCTATTTATAGAACTTTTGACCGTTGCTCAACGGTGCATTATAGATGCATTGCGTGCGCGATAGAAACGGTTCTGCGTAATGTCTCTTTCAAACGATCATATCGTGTGCGTTATGGAGTCATCGCGCACGCGATGACAACAATACATGTAGCCTCCCAACGTCTATATCGCACTCACGATACACATCGCGTGCGCGATGCATGAATTTTTCTTCCTTTCTGATTTTTCTTTTCTTTTTATTTCCTTCTTCGAACCTATTTTCTTTTTGCCACAATAACATATGCAAACGTGACATGTTAAAAATAAAATTTAAAGAAAAAATAAAAAATACTTCTTACCGATGGGTTGCCTCTCATCAAGCGCTTCTTTTATGTCAGTAGCTTGACGATCAATTCCTAAGGCATGTCAGGCGCAAGAGGAACCCTTACGCCGATCAATTTGGTTGTTATTATTCCTTTATCAACCTTTATACCCGTCTCTTCCATGTGATAGCAAGTATTCAAATCGTCCACATATGGTGTTCAGTCATACACCTTGAAAACCACTTTTTCTTTATTGAATTTCAAAATAAGTTCCTCCATTTCAACATCAATATTTGCTTTCCCAATTGCCAATAATGGGCATCCAAGAATCACCGAGCCTTCTGAATTTCCTTTCATGTCTAATACCACAAAATCTATAAGAAAAGTTAAACCATCGACATGCACTAACACATCTTGTATAACACCAACTAGTTGGGTAAAAGATGAGTCAGCTAAGGCAAGAGTTATATTGTTCGGTATGATATCCCCTAAGTCACATTCTTTGACTTTATCTAGTGGAATCACATTTATACTCGAGCCTAAATCACATAAGGCATGTGGGATCTCCACTGCCCCAATTTTACAAGATATAGAGAACTTACCTGGATCCTTTAGCTTTAGTGGCAATTTTTTAATCATGGGCTTGTCATCTTTTTTAGTCATATTGACTTGCGCCTTTTCCACATTTTGCTAGGTACCCTTTAGTAATGCCTTCATAAATTTAGCAAATTCAGGCATAAGTTTTAGAACCTTATGGAAATAGATACTTACTTGTAGTGTCTTGAGTATCTACTTAAACTTGGCAAACATTTCCACCTCATCTTCATGAAGGGGCTTTTTCTTGATTATAGGATATAATTCCTTAATGTAATCATGCAGTGGAGGATTTGGATCATTAAGGTTTTGCTTCTTTGTTCTTCTCCAAGGAGAGTTTTTGTATATTAACTGGTCAATTGTGACTCCTTTCTCTTCTTGATCACATAGAGGTTCATTCTTCTTGTCCATTAGCACCACTTCCACTATTTCATCTTTTCCTTTATCAACATTTACCTCAAAACCTGTATCCACTACCTTACACGATTCATTCTTAGGATTATCCATTGTATTACCTGAGAATCCTTCACTCGAGCTTGACAGAGCAATGATTTGTTTCGATAACTGACCAATCAGTGTCTCTAAATTTTTGATGGACGCATCATGGTTTCTACTCATGGTCTCATGATTTTTATTTTCCTGCTCCAAGCTACTCTGAGTGGCTTTCATGAAATTTTGTAAGGTCTCTTCCAACTGTGAGGGTTTCCTTTGGAAATTAGAAGCTTGTTGGTTTTGTTGCATAGTTTGATTACCACTTTGGTTTTGGTTGTTGCTCCAATGGAAATTCGGATGGTCTCTCTATCCCAGATTGTAGGTGTTGGAATACAGGTTGTTCTTTTGAAAATTTGCAAATTGAACCTCTTCACTTGACCCTTCCAAAGAACACCTTCCATTTTCATGTCCTCCTCCACAAAAATCACATCTTAGTGTTTGTACCTGGCTCACATTAGCTTTATTTAAGAAGCTTTCAGATAACTGCTTATTTAACAATTCAATCTGAGCTAATAATGCAGTTTAAGTATCAACAATTAACCTATATTTGGGTGTACCTACTGTCTTAACCCTTACCGATCTTTCACTCTTGGTGCGGTACTCATTCAAGCACATCTTTTCAACTGGGTACTTGACTTGTGGTTCGATCCTTTGTCTAATTGTGCCTCTCTCGGAAGCATCTAACAACATGTGAGTTTGAATCTTCAGGCCTTTAATGAAACTCTGCATCTGCTCCATGTTATTCAAATTATGGTTGGGGCACCTGCATAGCAATAGTTAGAACCTCTCTCACGAGTCATACAGTAACTGCGCATCTTGTTGCTCAAAGATTAAAATTTTGGCCCTTGTTTCAGTAAACTGGTTAGTGGTGAAAATCTTTCCAAGAACTTATCCTCTAGCTCTTTCCATGTTCGAATGGTTCCATTCGGAAGGCATAATAACCAATCCTTAGCCCTTCAAATAAGTGAGAAACCAAAAAACTCTAACTTAACTTGGTCCTTTGTGAGCATTCTCGTCAAATGGATAGTCTCTTAAACCTGAAAGAACATAATTTTTAATATCAAAGTTAGCAGGGTCTGCCGGTACAAACCCTCTAGAAACCTGACCGTCGTCGGTCCTTTTAATGTAATCCCCCATAGTTTGAAATGGTGGGGAAGCCATGTTATTCTCCTCTCCAGAGTCCAAAGAAAATAATGGTGGATCTACTTCTGTTGATCTCCTTTAGGCATAATTTCTTTTCTAGCCGCTTTTCGGAGAACTCGTGCGGTTCTTTCGATTTCTGGATCGAATGGTAGTAATGTCGATCCTGAATCGTGCATACACAAACAAAAAATACCTCAGTAGCACAATGATAAACACAAAAATAAACAAAAAGCAATAAAAAGTAAAAATAAAATAAACTAAGAAAAATAAAAGTTGCACAAAGCGTTGCCCTATTGCAATCAACAGTCCCCGACAACGGTGCCAAAAACTTGATGACTTCTCGGCAAGTGTAACGATAATGTCGCAGTAATAAAAAGATGGAATCCACGAACGGAAATCGCGATCCAAGCGCACCGGAAAATAAAATTTTCCCTTTAGTGATCCTTACAGATGGTCATGATCTGTGATAGAACGATTACCTCTTGTGGCGGTGGAACCTTTGATTCTGAATCGAAGGAGTGATCACGAGCGATGTATGATGAACAACACCTCTACTCAGTCCACACTAATAGATTCCTTCAGTCTCAGTGCTACTTGCTAGGATGGAAGGCTTTGAGTGAGAGAGAAAAAGAGAGAAATACGGCCAGAGTTTCACCAACTGAATTTCATCAAGTTTAGAAAGCTTCTACACAAGGGTTGTATTTTATAGAACCACTTGTGTGGGTTGCAAGCTAAAAAGCCCAACTTAATTGCACCATATAATAATAATAATAATAATAATAATAATAATAATAATAATAATAATAATAATAATAAATATGTTTAAGGTCCCTATAAATATCGCAACTTTGAGGTTTGGTCCCTCAAAATATTTCCTTTAAACATTGATCCTCCTAAAGTTTTTCGTCCCTAAATTTAGTCCCTCCCGTTAGTTTCCACTAACGGAGGATGATGTGGCATGCCATATGGATTTTTTTTTTATGATGTGGCATGCCATGTGGGAATGTCAACGTGGCAAAAAATGCTGACACAAATGCCACGTGTCAATTGTTTCAATTTTTTTTTATATTAATATCATATCTAAACCCATAAATGGTAGCTCATTTGTAGCTATTTCCTAGCTAATCCCTAGCTAATCTAAACACATCATCCTATTAGTAATAATCTGTAGCTAATTCCTAGCTAATTTACAGCTAATTCTTAGCTAATTTAAACACACCAATTCTAATCAAATCTTAAAACTTCTGAAATAACTTGAATCAAACCATGACATTAACATAACCACGTATTTTATTTATTAGGCAGTTGATAAGTTATCGCATATGCATGTCTTCTAACACACACAAGTATTCATCATTCTTTTCTGGTTTCTCTTTTTTGGTCTCCTATTTTATCTATGATAACCATGTTGATTCTAAGCTTAGATATTTTATACATGAAGCCAATATTTAGTTTTTACTAACTAATATATATGGACATTGTTTCTAAGTGCTTGTGTTTGTGTCATGTTACATGTATGTGTCTGCTTTTTGAAAAATAATCATCCTTGCATTCTTAAGAGACTAACCTTTAACCGTGTAACCAGAATTTAAAAGAGTACTGGAAGCATGAATCATAACAGCTACTCACTAATTAATCGCGGCTTTTAAGAGTTAAAGAAGTTGACACATAATATATAGCAATTGGTATTAAGAACTTATTTTAGGAAAAATTAATTCTTTCGCTCGAGATTGGGTTTGTGTTTCACTTAGTCAACACTATGAAGATAATTTAAAATTGCATTATCTAGCACGAGTTTATTTTGAAACATGTTTTAGTCGGCCTTGTCTGTGTTTAGGAAAATTATATTCAGGTCAAATTCTGAAAGTTCTGTACGCTTTCACAAACCACTATATAATTTAATACTTAAACTTGGTAATATGTTATATTTTGTCAAGTTCTAACTTTGAATGGTCTTTTTGAAAGTTTAATTTGTAAGTTTTGAAAATTGTAAAGACAACCATGATCTTCGGCTTTTTATAGATGGTTGCAACGAACTTCAACTTTCAAATCCTCCATTTGGATCATCTGTCTGAGCTTTGGTAGCTTCTTGTACTGAACTTGTTATACCTAAAAATATTTATCTCACATACATTTTAAAAAGGTATGTCTATTTTCTTCCTTGCATCAAATGTGTAATCAAAAGAAATATTTGGATCCTTCGCCTATAATTTTGTTCTATTGGGATGAAAATAAATGTATGTAATAGATTCATATACGACTATTTTATGAATTTATTATTTTCTGTGTCCCAATTATTAAGTAATGTATCCAATTTAGAAAACTAAACTAAGATATTACTAGTAATTGCAGGAAGAGAAAATGAATCGCAGTCCAGATGTTTTATCGAAGAAAATAAACTTGGTAAGCTCTGACGGGGTTGTGTTTGAAGTTGATTTTGGTTTGGCACTTATGTCAAAAAGATTTGAGGAAACTATCGAGACCATTCCTATTGGTGACGTTGATACCATTTTTGTTCATGAAGTGAGTAGCAAGATGTTGATAAAGGTTGTTGAATACTGCAAGAAGCACAACATCAGACAGAAGTGTGTTAATAATCTCAAGGACTGGAAAGCTAAATTTATCGACGTTGACACTAAAACTCTGCTTGATCTTGAAACATATGCAAGCTACTTAAAAATTGATAGTCTGCAGATGCTGGCATGGAATAAAGAGCATGGTTTGATAAAAGGCATGACACGAGAAGAAATGGCCGAGTTCTATGCTGACTATGCAGCTCAAGAAGACTCAACCTCCTGTTATTAGAAGAGAAGAACTATTAGAGTCTTCATGTTTTGCAACATACTGTTAACAGTCTAGGTAGATGCAAACTTCTTAATTTTCCTATATGATCCTGTTTTGATGAACTTGATTATCGTACCAAAGCTTAACTGATGCCTATTATTAGAAAAATAAGATGTTAGTTACTAGTTAGTTATTGCCTATAAATAGGCTTTTATTGGCTTAAGGTAGTCAAATTGTAATTTATATCTCTAATACCTATAATTGACTGCATAAGGTAATAATAGTTAAGGTAGTCAATTTAGGTATTGTTCAACTAACTAATAACTGCCCACTACAAATCAATTAACATGCTGTTAGTGTTAGGATGAACTTGACTCATACATGTTACAAAAAAGGTGTGTTTAAATTAGCTAGAGATTAGCTATGAATTAGCTACAAAAATAGTGTGTTTAAATTAGCTAGAGATTAGCTAGGAATTAGCTAGGAAGTAGCTGCAAATTAGCTACCATTTTTGGGTTCAAATATAAGATTAATATAAAAAAATTAAAATTGAAACAATTGCCACGTGGCATACATGTCAGCAATTTTTGCCACATTGGCATTGCCACATGTAAGCCACGTCATCAAAAAATTTCCACATGGCATGCCACATAAGCCACCGTTAGTGGAAACTAACGGAATGGACTAAAGATAGGGAAGGAAAACTTTCAGGGGACCATTGTTTGAAGGAAAATTTTAGAGGGACCAAACCTAAAAGTTGAGATATTTGAAGAGACCTTATACATATTTAACCCTAATAATAATAATAATAATAATATAACCATTATTATAATAAACATATTTTATTATTACTATATTTAATAACTATTATTATAATAATAATAATAATATTAACTCTTATTATTATAATATACGATGTTCCATATTTCACTTAAGTACACCTTACCTTACGGTGTTTCATAATTCTCTCAAGTACATTGTACCTTACAGTGTTTCTTATTTATTATATCTCTCATCAATCAGTCCTTATGTGTGTGACCCTGTAGGTTCTCATGACTTTGACAACTATATTAAATCATATATTTAATATAATAAATAGTGAGCGGTATCTAGCAACACATCACTGCTACCCAAGTCATGAAAATGTCATGTGATCTAATAAAACCTTTTGTGATAGTACTTGTGTGTACAATGACCCTTTTTCCCTTATGTCTATATTGAACACAAGGCATATACCGTGTCATCATTGTCCGGTTCAATATTGGGCCCTTAGACATTTATCTTGTTATGCAGGATGGATAAATTCCATCTAGGTCACTCATGTCCATGAGCATGCTTTGTGGAGTACCCATCTACTGTCTTTATGGTCATCCAGTTACGGATAATGTTAGATCACAAATAAAGTACTCGACTCTACATCTAGGATCCATAGTGGTTTCAGGTCGAAGGTGGTATACACCACTATCACCATGAGAGTAACTTATGACAAATTGCATAACAGTCTATGTAGTACTCTCATAAAGGGTCAATCCATTATAAATTTTACTTCTAATATTCATACCTATGTTAAGACTTGATAACTCCTTATCCATGATCCATGAGATGTGATCATCAATCTATCTACATAATAGTATTAATGCTTTAAGGTTATCTCACTTCATAGTAAAGCTCAACTACGAATACTTTAAGAATAGTGTCCTTATGTTTAATGGGATCTCATGATTAAGTCACACTTAACATTTCATTAAATGAACTAGCTATTCTAGGGACTTTATTATTCTGGAAAAACAACCATAATAAAGAAATTTCTTTTATTAATAATAAGTAATTCGATACAAGCACCAAAAGTATTGGCCTTTAGGGCTTACGCCAACAACAAGGATTGTGTTCGAACAAGACAATGATTGTGCAATTTAAAGGAAAACAGTAAATAAGGGGGGTTTGCAAGTTTTAGTGCAAAAAGTAAATAAACGAGTAAACAATGTCACGAAAGCAGTTAGGCTGTGTTATAGAATCCCCTATTCGTCTATTGTTTATGTTTGATGCCCTATATGAATGATCTAATAACTATAACTCCACGGGGAATTAACAAAACTGTTATAGCCGATCCCTCGTGAAATAACTCACTAACCACTACTCGGAGCTTTCTATCCCTAATCTGCCAGCGTAAGCAGGGTTAGGAGATGTATAGAACTTGATTCTCTATGCCACTACTCAGGGTCTCCTATCCCTATTCGACGAACAAAAGTAGAACAATTTCCCTAGGTCCAACACACATGCTACGGGTCAGTAATCCTTATGTGTCCAAAATCAAATTAACAAAGTATCTCAAATAAAAAACATTAAGTTTAAGAAACAACTGAACAAAATTATAGATCAATAGGTTCATACAACTGTCAAATCAACATAGAATCTAACAATGTAGAAATAAGTTCATTATAACACAACCTAACCTAGAAGAATTTAGCTACTCATAGTTCAATTAAAAATACCACAATTGATAAAATTCAACATTTTTTCACCAAAATCTCCACTAAGTCTCATTCTTCCATACTTGGCAATTTTTCACTCATTCTTGGGTCTTTCTTCACCATTTTGGCTTATCTTTCGTTTATTTTCCCCCAATTATTCAACTAATTGTTAGGGGATATTTTTTCACTAGGGATCATTGAACATTGTGGAACTTTCCTTTCTAGAGAAACACCTTTGTGAGAGACACACCACATATTCACCCAAAACCTTAAGGTGATAGGTGTATGGGTTCTCCCACTTATAAATGCTCAACTCTTCATATTTCTAGCCAATGTGGGACTATTACCCATACTACTCACACTTGTTATACTTAACACCCCCCCTCAATTGTGAGTCTATCCACAATGCTTCCACAATGCTCCACTATAAGCGGAAGCTTCATCCACATATACTTGTACCCCGTTGACACTCTTCAACAGGACACCTCATATCCACCACTTGTGGGGAGTATTTTTGATACAAGTGAGTCGGTCTTTTACTCGAACCAAAGGCTCTGATACCACTGTTGGGGAAGATTTTTCAGATGTTGGAATTAACCCAAAACCTTTTGAGAATTACTAATCAATCTCGATGAACAAGATTCAATCAACCTGATCAAACCCTTGTTCTTCACTCTTCACTTGAGTGAATCAATCAATCTTGATTGCAAGAAAGATAACTCACATTAATTTTAATGGAAGAAGAGAGAAAGAAGATTAAACAAGAAAGATGATTAGGGTAAGACGAAAATAAGAGAAGATAATTTTCTGCAGAGCTTCTCTCTGCTTCAAAACTGGAAATTTCTTATTCACTTTGCAACTGCAAAAACCGTGAATTCAAGTTATTACAAAATAGGGGTTACTCCCTCTATTTATAATAGAAGAAAGCCCAAAAACACAAAAGCCCAAAAATTACTATTTTTGGTCTAAGTCAAAATTCTATGTCCAGCAATATGCTTCGACACTTCGACATCTAAACAAATCGATATACACACACATTAGGCTAATTCAACTAATCCTTGTTTTTGTCGAGCTACACTGCTTCGACATAAGGAATTACATTTTCAGCACACCACCTAATTCATTGTGTCTAAGCTATCTATACTCATCATAGACCTTAGTTTCTTGAACACTTCGACTTGCACTCCTTTCGTCATGTTGTCTTCAATCTGATTCTTAGTTGTGCACTGTTCCAAATTCATCTTCCCTTCTGCTACCTGCTCTCGAAGATAATGGAACCTCATTTCGATGTGCTTGCTTCGCCCATGTGTTATTGGATTCTTCGCTAGATTGATAGATGACATGTTGTCGATCTTCATGGTAATTTCTCTATGACTCTTCACTGTAATCTCTTCGACCATATTCACCATCCACTTTACTTGACATGCATAAAGAGAAGCTTCTATGTATTCTGCTTTGCATGACGACAATGCCACTACTGGCTCTTTTCTCGAACTCCAAGCAACTGGTGCACCACCTAGAATAAACACATAGCCAGCTGTGGATTTTCTATCCTCAACATCACTACACCAACTTAAGCCGGTGTATCCCACTAACTTGCATTCTTTTTCTTCATCAGCTGCAAGAAACACAATTCCGTAGTCGAGGGTTCCTTTCAGATACCTTAGTATCCTCTTCATGGCTACTAGGTGTGATAACTTTGTCATTTTGATGAATCTACTTACCATACCCACACTGTATGCTAAGTCATACCTTGTGTGATAAAGGTATCTAAGTGACCCAATAAGTTTTCTATATTGGGTTGGGTCGAAATCATCTTCATCTGATTCTTTTGACAATTGCATTATGGGCTCAGCTGGAGTCGAAGTTGGGTTGCAATCTTGCATCTCAAATCTCTTGAGTATTTTGCCTGCATATCTTCTTTGGTGCATCATCAAACCTCTACCACTTTTGTAGAATTCGATGCCAAGGAAATATGAGAGATTTCCCAAGTCTGACATTTTAAACTCCTCACTTAGGTCATGTTTGAAATCTTCGATCTCCTTCTTACAACTTCTTGTTATCAACAGGTCATCGACATAGAGACATAGTATAAGTAATTCACTATTACTTCTTCTTACATATACTCTATGCTCATTCGTGCACTTCACAAATTCTTTCTCCCTTATAAAGCTATCGATCTTTTTATTCCAAGCTCTTGGAGCTTGCTTAAGTCCATACAGGGCTTATGTAACATGTACACCTTTCTTTCTTCGCCTTGTTTCACAAACCCATCTGGTTGTGCAACATAAACTTCTTCATCTAAGTGGCCATCCAGGAATGCACATTTCACATCCATCTGACATCTGTGCCAATTTTTCATATTTGCTAGACCAACAACCAACCTGATTGTTTTGATCCTAGCAACGGGTGCAAAAACTTCGTCTAAGTCGATTCCTTCTTTCTGAAGAAATACTTTCGCCACAAGTCTTGTCTTGTGTCGAGTTACTTCTCCTTTAAGATTCAATTTCACCTTGTATACCCACTTCACATCGATTGCCTTCTTGCCTTGAGGCAATTCGATAAGTGACCAAGTGTTGTTGACTTCGATGGACTCTAGTTCCTCATTGTTTGCTTTCACCCACTTTAAATCTTTCAATGCCTCAATTGCATTGACTGTTTCGACATCTGCATAGAAAACATAGTGTACCAGCTCACCTTCTTCATCGACCACATCATCTGATGTAATCACACATTCTTGCAACATTGCAGGCATATGTCTTGTTCGTTGAGGTCTGCTTGGGTCAGCTTCACCTCGGACTTCTTCTTGTCTAACTTTTCTTCCGACTTCACTAGCTGGTTTTTCACATAAGATTCTCACTGAATCCTTCTTAACATTCTCAGTCTAATCCCATTCTTTAAGCTCATCTATGATCACGTCCCTGCTGATCATTACTTGCTTGTTCACTGGGTCGAACAACTTGTATCCTCCTGACAAATGATATCATATTAGGATCATTTGACTCGACTTATAATCAAGTTTTCTTCTCAATCGATCTGGCACATATCTATGTGCTATAGATCCAAACACCTTCAAGTGACTTAGGCTAGGCTTGACACCAGACCAACATTCTTCTAGCGTGATTCCTTCTACACTACTACAAAACACACATTCAACAATGCCATGGTCACCACGATTTTTCCCTACACCGTGGTGACATATCTTAACTAAGGTGCTACCATATTTATTTTGTTTTTTGATTAAAAATTATATGTATATAACAGGGGTTACATAACCAACCGTTGTGATACAATCAAACTTTCGTCGGTTCGAACCTCAGCGCCATAAAATATTTTATTCCTTTAACGTTAAGGCGCACCTTTTCTTTTTTATTTATTTTAAAATTCACAAATAAAAGGGTTATCACTATGGTTCTTCTGGTTAACCGTAGTAATATATTTATAATAAATAAATACTTATCACTACGGTTGGTATTATTAACCAATGTGAAATAGTTTACCCATATATAAGCAAATTAAATTTCACTTATTGACAGTAGCGTCGTTGCCTTCACAGTGAAACCCTAGAACCCATTTTTTCTCTTCGTCTTCACTGTTAGCCGTGAATCTTATGCTTCATACATTAAGATATTCTTCTTCTTCCATCTATTGTTGGATATTTCCCATTATCTCGTTTGTTGCATGTTGTTTTTGTTGTTTGTTCTCATTTTTTCAGATTCGTCTTCACTACCTTAACAAAGACCATACTTTGGCTAAGGTACATAATGTTTGTGTAGCTATGAAAAAAAGTATAAGAAGCATGCAACTATAATGGAAACTTCATCCACCTTGTACTTCTTCTTCATAGCTTCACAAACAAGATGTTAGTAAATGAAGAAACAACAACGTCATCAAACTTCATCTAGTTTTAGAAACAATGAAAAGAAATATAAGAAGTATGAAGCTTTTGTGTAAGCTTCTTCCTCCTTATATTTATTTTTCATTGCTTCCCCAACAACGTCATCCTTATGTTCCGCGATTAGTTTCATTAAAAGGCGCGTCCTGGAAATTTAAAATATATCTCTTTCGATCTCTCTTTACTCTTCACTGGATTATGGTTTTAGGGTTTGGTTTCAACTAAGGATGCTCATTGTTGAAGTTTGTTGTGTTTCCTTACAGGTTAAGGGGATGATACATGGTGATGATGCTGGTGGTAGCAAGCGTATTGTATGAGTTTATAATATCTGGTTCTGGTATAGGATGTTGTTTGAGTTTACTATATTCTATGTAGATTGTTTGTTTCACTAACCCTCACTTAAAATACATTCATTTAATTTGACATAGATACTTATAATATGCATATTAAGTTGTATTTGAAAACCAACTTATATGAATCAATGTTTCCGAATTGCATGCCTCTCATCGTTCATCTCACGTTCTTTTATATATAGATTATGGTATAATGATTTGGCTCCTTAGATGCATTGCTATCTTCCATTATAGTTAAATTTCCTTAACAACAATTTATTAGTTAATCTGCCTCTCCATCAACACTTATAATCGTAAAACTTACGATTATGAAAATTAGGATGATAAGTGATGATGATGAGGTAGATTATCCAATGTCTTGTTCTTATGGAAATTTAACTATAATCTAAGATATCGATATATCAAAGGAGTCAGACCAATAAACCACAATATATATGTAAAAGAGTGTGAAATGCACAATGAGACGAATGCAATCAGAAAACATTGGTTTGTTTATGTTGGTTTTCAAGAATAGCTTAATTTGCAGATTATAGACTTCTTCATCAAATTGAATCCTTGTATATTTCTTTAGTGAGGTGTTTGGAAAACAAACAATCTACATTTAATATAATAAACTATGGGTACTTACAACAACGGTTATTTATTGTAACCGAGATCAAAGATTATATAATAAACTCTGTGTACTTTCAACAACGGTTATCTATTGTAACCGAGATCAAAGATAATTTATGTTTTACATAATTTGCTGCTGATGGGTTTCGAACCCAGTACCTAAGTGTATATATCACAACAGTTTATTAACATAACCGTTGTGATATGTGGTGCACGTCCTGCCTTTCAATAATGGTTTCCATACCGTTGTAGAAACAACGAACTTACAACGACACTCTACTTAACAACGGTATGTCAGGCGTGATGGTACCCCTTTTCAAACCATTGTGAAAGGGGTTTTCCGTAGTAGTGCTAGTTTCTTCGTCAGACATCTATTCAAGATGTATGTTGCAGTCGACACAACTTCTCCCCATAATTCTTTGGGTAGATGCTTGTCTTTCAACATACTTCTCACCATATTTATGATGGTTCTATTCTTCCTTTCTGCAGTTCCATTCTGCTGTGGAGTGTAGGGTGGCGCCACCTCATGCACAATCCCTTCTTTCTCACATAATGCATTGAAATCTTTCGACACATACTCTCCACCACCATAAGTCCTCAGAATCTTTAGCTTTCGACCACTTTATTTTTCTACCATAGATTTGAATTTGGCAAATACCTCGATCACTTCACTTTTCTTCTTGATCAGGTAAGTCTACAGTTTTCTACTAAAATCATCTATGAACATGACAAAGTATATGTTACCTCCAATCGAATCCACCTGGATAGAACCACATACATCAGAGTATACGACTTCAAGAGTTGCCTTCGACTTGCTTCCTGCATCCTTGCTGAAGCTATTCTTGTGTTGTTTCGCCTGAACACATTCTTCACACACTTCGCTTGGAATGTCGATTTATGGTAATCCCGAAACCATATTTCTTCTCTTCAAATCTCTGATGTCTTTGAAGTTGAGATGGCCAAGTCGATAATGCCATATCCATTCATCTCTACTGGCTGCAGTTGCAAGGAACTTATGCTCCATCACATTAAGCTCGATCTTGAAGGTTCTATTTTGAGACATAGGAGCCTTCAAGATTAACCTTCCTCCTGAGTCGAGAACTCGCATCATCTTGTCTTCGATCAACACCTTGTAGTTCTTTTTGACCAACTGCCCTATGCTGAGCAAATTACTCTTCATGCCTGGTATGTACAACACATTTGAAATTACTGACTTCTTTTCATCTTTCCTCTTAATCAGAACATCACCAATACCTTCAGCTGCTAGAGTATTGCCATTTGCAAATTTCACCAAGTTCTTCATTGAGGGCTTTATGTTGACAAACCAATATTTCCTTCCAGTCATGTGTGATGAGCATCCTGAGTCCAAGTATCATTGGTCCTGAAATCTTTCTTCATCTCTTGTTGTGACCATCAGCAACATCTCTTCTTCTTCATGTTTCGCCAGCTTTACATCAGTTTCTTAATTCTTCTTCTTTTCTAGACAATCACTAAAATAGTGACCATACTTCTAACAATTGTAACACTGAATGTGACTTTTGTCAGGTTTTCGACCATCACCTCTTCCTCTACCTGCAACACCACCTCTTTGGTTGCCTTGGTTCCAGGGTTTTCTCTGATTCAACCAGTTTACTTCTTGCTGATTTCGACCAGCCGAATTGTTGTAGCCTCTTATGCCTTTGTTGCCATTCCAACTTCCTTTGCCTTTCTTTTCTTTTTCTGACTGCGCCTGCAAAGCCATATCACTCTTCAACTTTCCTGCAGCTCTTTCAGCCATCCTTTGTTCATGAGACTCAAGCGTCCCTTGAAGCTCTTCCTTCGTCAATGCTGACAAGTCTTTCGACTATTTTATGGCTACTACCACGTGGTCGAACTTAGGAGCCAATGACCTCAAGATCTTTGCAACAACTAATTTTGATGTCAACACTTCTCCACATACCTTGATTTGATTCACCAATTTAGTATCCCTAGTCAATAAATCAGTTATGCTCTCACTTTCTTCCATCTGAAGTAATTCATACGTCCTTTTGTGAGTTTGTAACCTCACCTCTTTCACCTTCTATGTGCCTCCAAATGACTTCTCCAAGATTTTCCATGCTTCTTTCGCTAATTCTACATCACTAACATTTTCAAAGTTATCTGGATCAACACATTGATGAATTATAAAGAGAGCTTTATAATCTTTCTTCTTCAATTCTTTGTATGTAGCCTTTTCTTGATCTGTCGTGTTTTCTGCAAGCGGTGTTACTCCTTCCTTCCCAAGATCTCAAAGATCTTGATAACAGAAAATCACCTTTATCTGCTTGCACCAATTCTCATAATTATTGTTCATGAGAATTGGAAGGTTCGTCGGAAAATGCCCGCTTGGATGATTCAGCGCCATCGTGATTTTCTTCCATCGAATCACAATCGGAGCTCTAATACCAGATGTTAGAATTAACCCAAAACCTTTTGAGAATTCCTAATCAATCTTGATGAACAAGATTTAATCAACTGAATCAAAGCCCTTGTTCTTCACTCTTCACTTGAGTGAAACAATCAATCTTGATTGCAAGAAAGATTACATATACGCAACAATTTTAATGGAAGAAGAAAGAAAGAAGATTAAACAAGAAAGATGATTAGGGCAAGACGAAAATAAGAGAAGAGAATTTTCTGCAGAGCTTTTCTCTGCTTCCAAACTGAAATTTCTTATTCACTTTGCAACTGCAAAAACTATGAATTCAAGTAATTACAAAATAGGGGTTACTCCCTTTATTTATAATAGAAGAAAGCCCAAAAACTCAAAAGCCAAAAAATTACTATTTTTGATCTAAGTCGAAATTCTGTATCAAACAACCTGCTTCGACACTTCGACATCTAAACAACTCGACATACACACACATTAGACTAATTCGACTAATCCTTGTTTCTGTCTGATAGAGAGTGGTTTATATTAATTAAGTTTAGTTAAAAATTATATAAATAGTATTTTTAATTGTATTGTTATTTTAGTGGGCTCTTAGTAATATTTGGGCCTTTTAGTTATTACCCATTAGAGGTATTATATATTGTAGTCTCATTGAGACATTAAAAAAATCAATGAATGAAATCAAATGTTATTTTAATTCTCTTAGATAGTTTTATTGTCTTCCTTAGTTTCTCTAATTTTGTTAGGGTTTGTTAGCATCCTAACAATTGGTGCTTTCATCCTTGAACACCAAAACCTCCCATGGCATACCAATATCATCCATGGAGTATTCCAACTCCTACCACACCTTCATTTCCATCATTTCCATGGGAACTCTTTTCACCCTATTACACAAATCCATATCTTACAACCCCATATTTGTATTTTAATCATGGGTACACACCACCCCCATCTCACCCATATTCATCCTATTCTACTTCTCATTATTCATACCACAACAACAATCATCACATACAACTACAACCAACAACCACCTCTTCTACAATTAGTCCTAAATATCAAAATCATTCTAATATTAGAAGAGATTTTGAAAAACATTTACAAGTCTCTCATCTCAATTTTAAGAAAAACTCTGAAAAAAAAACCAAAAAAACCTAACCAAAACCCAAGCTCAACATGTGAAGCTCAACATGCAGAAGGTGGGAGCGAAGCTTTCCGTTCCACCCTCCTTGAACCTCCATTCATTGCGGAAAGAACATGAACAGTTTGACTCTCTTGGATTGGGAGGAGGTCCAGCCGGAGGATCCGGTTCAGGAAATGGTTATAGACCTTCCTCTTCAGGTATGGGTTGGACCAAGCCTGCTGTCAGGGTTTTGCAAGAGAAATGGTCGATTTTTTGCAAGAGAAATGGTGGATTAGATGCCGTTAAAGCAGTCACACCTGAAGCGCCTTGTGTAGTTTCTAATGGCTCTGTTGATGAAACGAAGAAAGTTGATGTCGTTGAACAGGAATGAGAGATTCTTCATAACGGTTTGGGATCTGATGTGAATAACGTTCATATTTGTGATACTGTTACAAAGGTTGGTACCGATAACGGATTCAGAAGTGTTCAAAAGGGTGCCGTAGTAGAGAAGGAAGAATTGAAGGTTAAGGATCGTGAATTGGAGAATGTTCAAAACGGTGCCGTTGCGGAGGTGACATATCAGGCTGATATGTTTCTGGATAAAAACAAGGATTATGTTGGGAGATTTCTCGGTGTTGGTTATCTATCACAATCTCGATCCATCTCAGTTGAACAGTTGAAACCGAGTGACACAGTTTCGAGACGCCATAACTCAGCAACACCAGATGAACAAACGAAAATGGCTGACTATATTGGTTTCGATAACCGTGATTCACTGGTTGATGCAACAGTGCCGAAATCGATTACGTTCACTGTGGGTGGACTTAGTGTTCTTAATGCGATAGCTGGAGCTTATAGTGAGAATTTGCCGCTTATTTGTATCGTTGGTGGACCTAATTCTAATGATTATGGAAGTAATCAGATTCTTCATCATACCATTGGGTTGCCTGATTTTACTCAGGAATTGAGGCCTTTTCAAATGGTTACTTGCTTTCAGGCTGTGGTGAATAACTTGGCAGATGCTCATGAGTTGATTGATACAGCAATCTCAACTGCACTGAAAGAGAGCAAGCATGTTTCTATAAGCATTGGATGTAACTTGCCTGCACTTCCTCACCCAACTTTCAGTCGTGACACTGTCCCTTTTTCACTAGCTCCTAGATTGTCTAACCAGGCAGGGTTGGAAGCAGCAGTTGAGGCAGCAGCAGAGTTTCTAAACAAAACAGTGAAACCAGTACTAGTTGGTGGTCCTAAACTGAGGCTGGCAAAAGCATCCGATGCCTTTGTCGAACTAGCTGATGCGAGTGGTTATGCGCTAGCAGTGATGCCATCGGCTAAAGGGATGGTTCTGGAGCACCATCCTCATTTCATTGGTAGTTATTGGGGTGCTGTGAGTACTGCATTATGTGCTGAGATTGTTGAATCAGCTGATGCATACTTGTTTGCTAGTCCCATTTTTAATGACTACAGTCATCTCGGTCATGCGCGTGCCACCGTTTCTTTTGATATTCTGTACAGGTATCTTAAACATTTGGGAGATGAGGTGACGTATGTGCGGAATTTCACTGATGTTGATGACAAGATAATTAAGCGAGCAAACGAGACTGGTGAGGATCCTTTGGCGTTAAGCAACCGCTTTTGTGATGAGTATAATGTTGATATGCCTGATCTTCTCTGTGAGCGACCATCTAAGGAGCCTCGCGTATCCGACCACATTGGTGAGATTAAGGACATGATTACTCAGATTATCAACAATGACTACGCATATGCGGTTGAAGGAGATGTTTTCTATTCTGTTGACAAATTCCCAAGTTATGGCATGCTGTCAGGACAAAGGTTAGAACATAATAGAGCAGGGGAACGAGTGGTTGTCGGCTCAAGAAAGCGTCACCCGGCTGATTTTGCATTGTGGAAGGCTGCTAAGCCAGGTGAGCCAAGTTGGGACAGTCCTTGGGTTCCTGGTAGGCCGGGATGGCACATCGAATGCAGTGCAATGCGTGCTTGTTATTTATCTCATAAATTTGATATTCATGGTAGTGGAATTGATTTGATCTTTCCTCATCATGAAAATGAGATTGCACAAAGCTGGGCCGCTGACAAAGAGAGTTGTATCAGTTATTGGTTGCACAACGGGCACGTGACTAATAACAATGAGAAGATGTCAAAATCCTTGGTCAATTTTAAGCTGTTAAAGATTTCTGCTATGCCTGATTGGGCGCAACCAGCCTTCAAAGGAATGACACAATTGAAGAGAGTCCCGAACAAAGTCTATGAAACTGCTCTCTTTAAGCCCGGTAATCTTTTGCTTTGTGCCCCAACTGGTGCTGGAAAAACTAATGTTGTTGTTCTTACTACCCTTCAGCAGGTTGCACGTAATAGGAATCCGGATGATAGTTCTATTGACCACAATGCATATAAAATAGTTTATGCTGCACCAATGAAAGTTCTTGTGGCCGAGGTTGTTGGGAATTTGTCTAACCGGTTGCAGGAATATAATGTTAAGGTTAGAGAGCTCAGTAGAGATCAGTCGCTAACAAGGCAGCATATAGAAGAAACTCAAATCATTGTGACAACTCCTGAGAAGTGGGATCCAGGAAAAATATCTCTATTCTCATATTGATTTTAGAACCTTGAGGACAAGGTTCAAGTGAACCCGGCGGCAATGATAGAGAGTGGTTTATATTAATTAAGTTTAGTTAAAAATTATATAAATAGTATTTTTAATTGTATTGTTATTTTAGTGGGCTCTTAGTAATATTTGGGCCTTTTAGTTATTACCCATTAGAGGTATTATATATTGTAGTCTCATTGAGACATTAAAAAAATCAATGAATGAAATCAAATGTTATTTTAATTCTCTTAGATAGTTTTATTGTCTTCCTTAGTTTCTCTAATTTTGTTAGGGTTTGTTAGCATCCTAACACTGTCAAACTATACTATTTCGACACAAAAAATTACATTTTCAACACTAATTAGATACAACGACGGACTGTCATCAAGTATCAATATTCTAAACGTGGTAATTCTAGAGATACCTCGTTCCGGTTGTTAAAGGACACGACATTAATGATCCACAACAACTCATAGTAAAGAACAGGGCATTAATAATCCACAACAACTCATTGTAAAGGACAAGACATTAATGATCCACACCATCTTTTAATAAAAAGGAGATAAAAACATCCAACCCACGTAAAGAACATATAAAACACTCTAAACTAATGTTATCAGAATTGAAACCATGCAACCACCCATCCATACAACAAGCAGCCTCTTTTGTATAAATATCTACACCCATTTTCAACAAACAATAACCAATCTTAAACACAAATCATCGTGTTTTAAAAAGTTTCATCTTATTTTCGTTTTGGACTACCAAACTACACTCGTGTACATGGAAATAATTTCAATTGCTTCATCATCAAAATAGTTTTGGATGATGGTGATTAGGTTTTTATTACAGTTACTTTCTCCTCTCAATTCAAGCAGTGGGACCGAAGAAGAGAAAAAAATTCTATTCACGACAACTGTGATTTCCTTGATTAATAAAGGTTAGATTACAAAGTTATTACTTAAATATATCATAATTTTGTTTTCTTTATGAAATATTGGAACCAACATGTTCTTATAACACAACTGTGTCTTATATTTTTAATATCTTTGGTATTATTATATTGTAATTATATAGTACTTCTATTCAATTAGTATAGTACTTGCTATAAATTTTGTTTTGCGTAAAAAAAAACATTGCAAGGGTTTATAGTTTGTACATTGTTTTGGTTTTCATGATAACTAACCAGTTTATGGTTTGGAGTTGTAAATGCAGGGATTTTGTTAATTATATCCGGATTGTAGGTAGTTAATTTATTGGTGTTCAATGAGATAGAACAATAGACAAATGATGTAAAGTAAAGAAATTTGATTTGAATAATAAGCTTGTATTAACTGTGTTATACTTCCTTCGTTCCACAATAAATGATCTAGTTGGTCATTTCACATGCATTAAGAAAAATGTAAAAATAAAAGAGAGAATGATATTTTTACTAAAGTACTTATTATCAAATATTAAAAGTGGTGAAAGTATTAATAACTAAATGGTATAATTTGAAAAAAAAAATCATTTATATTATAAATTGAAATGAATCATTCATTTTAGAATACTTTATTTTTCCAAATGAATTATTCATTGTTGAGATAGATTTGTGAATTAGGTGCAACTTTTCAGCTTGTAGAGTTTTTGTTCCCAAACATATGTTCTTCCCTATGAATTTTTTCAAGATAGTTGGTGGTTACTTTATTTATGATCAATCATAATCATCATTATTACATTTTGAATCATGTTATTGTAGTGACGTCTATTCAATTTTATTGGTCATTATTTGAAATTTAAGGAGGATGATATTAGAAATGATGATTTACAGCAACTAACTCTTATTATATACAGGTTCTGATATAGTTATATCTCCATCAAAGTCGCTATCCTTGTTGGTGGAGGCCTTATTCTTTGAAAATGATTCAGTGTCAGATGTTTTTCTGCTCTCATCAAAGGAGACTTCATCCTTCCTTAATGATTCACTATCACATATGCCACCGCCACTTTCATTGGAAGAGACCTCATCCTTTTGGAATCAAAGAGTTAATATTCAGAGTCTTACCTCGCATAAACAATTTGTAAGAAAATTAGTCAACACCTTTTAGTAAGTTAAATGAAAAATAAAACAAAGCATGCACAAATATGAATAATTATGAACACAAATACTTAAAACGATAAAACATATCACGATGTTTTGTTAAATTTAAACGTCAGTCCCCGGCAACAACATCATTTTGTTGTAAAATAAAAATAAGTATGTATTTACATTATCATATCCATATAGACTAGTGCGATTTCAATAGCCGCTCAATAGTTCTTATGATTTTCGGAAGGCTTGCAAGAGTTTGTTTGAGTTGAGAACTTAATATTGAAATCATGGTAAATAAGATTAGGGTTTTGACTGATGGGAAATTTTGTTGAAGTTAGATTTCATAGTCATGTATTCATGTACTATTGTGATCACTAATATGCATTTCTAATAAGTAATTAGTATTACCACTTACCACTATGCCACTACTACGAAAAACTCATTTAACAACGGTTGGAAATAACATATAATGACGCGGGCGAAGACGTTGTTATATAGAGTGTTGTTGTATATGCGGTACGTACAATGACGGTCCTGGGACCGTTGTTGTATTCCAGAATGCACGCACTATTTCATAACGGTTAGATTACACAACCGTTGTGATATAACTAAAGGTGACCTGGTTCGATTCTCAGCAACAACATTTTTTATTTATATTATTTTGGTCAGCGTTTGACATACAACTACGGTTAGGTTTTATAAACGCTGCCAAAAACAACCTGTTTTAAATATAAAAATTCTCTGCTTATCAAATTCTTCCTATATTTTATCCTGTCAAAACAACTTCTGTTTACATCAAACACAATATGTGCATCAAACACAATTCTTCCTATATTTTATCCTTATAAATGAATCAGAGAATTTACATCAAAAGAAATTTACATCAAAAGCTAACTGCTAACATTGTTTAAATCAAATACAATACGTGCATCAAAAGCCAATATTATTGATTTCATTATGTGCATTAAACACAATATCCTGTACATCAAACATAATATGTGCACCAAAAGCCAAAATTATTGTTCACATTATGTGCATCAAAAGCCAAAAATATGTGCATAAAAAAATGTTGCTGATATATCAAACAGTAGGAGGACCCTTAAGCGCATTGTGGATATACGCCCAACGTTTACGAAGATCTACAAAGTCCTCAACGGGGAATGGGGTTTCGTCGTTAAACATCTACATAAGAAAGAGCAAAAATTATATATCAATAGGTTCATACAACTACTCGGAGCTTTCGATCCCTAGTCCGCTAGCGTAAGCAGGTGTATACAATTTAATTTTCTATGCCACTACTCGGGGTCTCCTATCCCAATCGATGAACATACGTAGAACAGTTGCCCTAGGTCCAACACATATGCTAAGGGTCAGTAATCCCTATGTGTCCAAAATCATATTAACAGAGTATCTCAAATAAAAAGTATTAAGTTTAAGAAACAACTGAACAAAATTATATATCAATAGGTTCATACAACTGTCAAATCAACATAGAATCCAACAATGTAGAAATAGGTTCATCATAACATAACATAACCTAGAAGAATTTAGCTTCTCAGAGTTCAATTAAAAATACCACAATTGATAAACAAAGATAAAATAAGAAATCCCTTGAAGAGATAGCCTCCAATGACTTCAAATGCTCTCAAAATCACCCTTTATGCTTCCCAATTCGTGTTTCAATCTCCAAAATTCGTAACCCTTGTCAAACTACTAAAAATTCCCTTAAAAAAACACTCAGAACGGGTCAAAACGTGTCAGAAAAAGGCTCAGAAAAGTATCCATCGCACGCTTTAGATATTCATCGGGCGCGCGATGCATCTCTTTCCTCTCTATCGTGCACGTGATGGCGCGTGTGCTTATTTCCATAGCTGTGTAAAATTTACTATTTTTCACCAAAATCTTCACTAAGTCTCATTCTTTCATATTTGACTATTTTCACTCATTCTTAGATTTTTTATTTATCATTTTGGCTTATCTTTCGTTTCTTGTCTCCCCAATGCTTCGACTAATTAGAAACAATGACGGACCGTCATCAAATATCAACATTCTAAACGTGATAATTCTAGAGATACCTCATTCCGGTTGTTAAAGGACACGGCATTAAGGATCCACAACAACTCATAGTAAAGAACAAGGCATTAATAATTCACAACAACTCATAGTAAAGAACAGGGCATTAATAATCCACAACAACTCATAGTAAAGGACAAGACATTAATGATCCACAGCATCTTTTAATAAAAAAGGAGATAAAAACGTCCAACCCACGTAAAGAACATATAAAACACTCATCATTTAATAAAAAAGGAGATAAAAACGTCCAACCCACGTAAAGAACATATAAAACACTCTAAACTAATGTTATCAGAATTGAAACCATGCAACCACCCATCCATACAACAAGCAGCCTCTTTTGAATAAATATCTACACCCATTTTCAACAAACAATAACCAATCTTAAACACAAATCACCATGTTTTAAAAAGTTTCATCTTATTTTCGTTTTGGATGATGGTTATTAGGTTTTTATTACACTTACTTTCTCCTCTCAATTCAAGCAGTGGGACCGAAGAAGAGAAAAAAAATTCTATTCACGACAACTGTGATTTCCTTGATTAATAAAGGTTAGATTACGAAGTTATTACTTAAATATAGAGAGTTTCTTATCACACCACCATTGTTTCTTAGTCACCACCTGAATTTTCGTTTTTGCCCCCAATTTTCAGATGTGCACATCCGGACGCGCCCTTTCTCTAAAATTTTTCAGTTTTTTTCCGGATGTGCACATCCGGAAGAATTCCTAATCTGCAAATCCGGAAAAAATGAAAAGAATTCCATAAAATCATTTACTTCTAAATATAATTAAATCCAATATAATTAAAATCCAACATAATTAAACTTAATATGATTTTTTCAATATAATTAAATCTAATTTAATTAAATCTAATATAATTAAAATTAATATGATTAAAATTAATATGATTTTTTCAATATAATTAAATTTAATATAATTAAATTAATTTTAGAAGTAAATACTATATAATTGTAATTATAATTTAGAAGTAAATACCATATAATTTTAAATACCAATATAATTAAATCCAATTTTAGAAGTAAATACCATATAATTTTAAATCCAATATAATTAAATTAATTTTTGCAATATAAAAAAATCATTTAAAATTAAATACCATATCAATCATATTAATTATATTGAAAAAAATTAATCATATTAAATATCATATTAATTTTAATTATATTGGATTTAATTATATTAAAAAAATGATATTAATTTTAATTATATTGGATTTAATAATATTTAAAAGTAAATGATTTTATGGAATTCATTTGATTTTTTTCGGATTTGCAAATCAGAAATTCTTCCGGATGTGCACATCCGGAATATATCAGAGTTTTTTAAAAATTTGGTGCGTCCGGATGTGCAAATCCGGAATCTGGGAGCAAAAATGAAATTTCACGTGGTGCCTAAGAAACTTGGGTGGTGTATTAAGAAATCCTCTAAATATATCATAATTTATTTTCTTTATGAAATATTGGAACCAACATGTTCTTATAACGTAACTGTGTCTTATATTTTTAATATCTTTGTTATTATTATATTGTAATTACAAAATACTTCTATTCAATTAGTATAGTACTTGCTATAAATTTTGTTTTGCATAAAAAAAAACATTTCAAGGGTTTATAGTTTGTACATGGTTTTGGTTTTCATGATAACTAACCAGTTTATGGTTTGGAGTTGTAAACGTAGGGATTTTGTTAATTATATCCGGATTGTAGGTGGTTAATTTATTTGTGTTCAATGAGATAGAACAATAGACAAATGATGTAAAGTACAGAAATTTGATTTGAATAATAAGCTTGTATTAATTGTGTTAGACTTCCTTCGTTCCACAGTAAATGATCTAGTTGGTCATTTCACATGCATTAAGAAAAATGTAAAAATAAAAGAAAGAATGATATTTTTACTAAAATACTTATTATCAAATATTAAAAGTGGTGAACGTATTAATAATTAAATGGTATAATTTGAAAAAAAAAAAAATTCATTTATATTATAAATTGAAATGAATCATTCATTTTGGAATACTTTATTTTTCCAAATGAATTATTCATTGTTGAGATAGATTTGTGAATTAGGTGCAACCTTTCAGCTTGTAGAGTTTTTGTTCCCAAACATATGTTCTTCCCTATGAATTTTTTCAAGATAGTTGGTGGTTACTTTATTTATGATCAATCATAATCATCATTATTACATTTTGAATCATGTTATTGTGGTGACGTCTATTCAATTTTATTGGTCATTATTAGAAATTTAAGGAGGATGATATTAGAAATGATGATTTACAGCAACTAACTCTTATTATATACAGGTTCTGATACAGTTATGTCTCCATCAAAGCCGCTGTCCTTGTTGGTGGAGGCCTCATTCTTTGAAAATGATTCAGTGTCAGATGTTCTTCTGCTCTCATCAAAGGAGACTTCATCCTTCCTTAATGATTCACTATCACATGTGCCACCGCCTTCATTGAAAGAGACCTCATCTTTTTGGAATCAAAGAGTTGATATTCAGGAGTCTTACCTCGCATAAACAATTTGTAAGAAAATTAGTCAACACCTTTTAGTAAGTTAAATGAAAAATAAAACAAAGTATGCACAAATATGAATAATTATGAACACATATACTTAAAATGATAAAACATATCACGATGCTTTGTAAAATTTAAACGTCAGTCCCCGGCAACGACATCATTTTGTTGTAAAATAAAAATAAGTATGTATTTAGATTATCATCTCCATATAGACTAGTGCGATTTCAATAGCCACTCAATAGTTCTTATGATTTTCGGAAGGCTTGTAAGAGTTTGTTTGAGTTGAGAACTTAATATTGAAATCATGGTAAATAAGATTAGAGTTTTGACTGATGGGAAATTTTGTTGAAGTTAGATTTCATAGTCCTGCATTCATGTACTACCGTGATCACTAATATGCATTTCTAATAAGTAATTAGTATTACCACTTACCACTATGCAACTGTTGTTTATCTCTAAATCAACATCGTGAAGTCAATAATATTATCTAATAGACAATCTCTCAGCCTATTAATCAATACGGCATCATTAAGAATCTATAGTATCTATGGATGCTAAATTTGAATTTATCTTTAGTTAGACATTAGCATCTAGAAGATGAATATCTTGAATCAAATGATGAAAAGTACATCTCAATAACATTTCGAAATCATGAAAACATGTTCGGGTTAGCTACTCTAAAACAAAGAATTAAGCATGAATATAATCATCAATATTAAAGCCTAATTAGATTTACATAAAACGTCATGATCAAGATCAACACATAAATATTTAGACAACTACATTTAACTCCAAAAAAAGAGAAATTAGATACTCTTACTCATAATAGTTTTACAATGATATCTTAGAAGAAAGAAGTTGAATATCATATGTGTCAATTTCTCAGACAACGCTTCATGTTCAATATTCCTCTCTCTTTCTCCTTTGTTTTTTTTTGATATGTTTCTATGAGAATATAGTAACAACTCTCTGCCTAAAAATCACTCCCCCAATATTTTAAAGTTACTTAACCTACAAGGTTTCTCAAACCGCTTTGCTTCACTAGGCGAGATTGTCATCCTTGCCTAGATTGATTCACTTATCTTCACTCTGAAGTAACTTGGCTTTGGAGAAAGGTTTGAATAATTTTGTCCCGACTTAGCTCGTCCATTGGATTGTCTTCTTCATTTATCGAGGACATCCATGCATGTGTTGCAATGCATCTGGCTAAGTAATCTTTTTGTTGGCTAGGCAAAGTGATTGTCTTTGTTTTGCTAGGTGTGTCTCTGTCTCTCCTTGCTAGCTTCTCTTCTCCTTAGCTTAAAACTTTAGATTTTATTGGACCCTTTTCACCTGTGCTTATGAATAACATAGTTAAAAATCTCACACAAGTGTTTTATTATGGGAACAACACTTCTGGCCACCGTCTCTAAGGAAAAATCATTTGCACAAGCAATCACCAACTCTGATACAAATATAGTTCCCAATCACTTACCTAAGACATTCTTAAAAAGAGACTCAATCAACATCAAATTACACAAAAAGGGTGTTATAATGGGATGGTGGAATGTACGAACAATCTCTATGGCGGGCTAGTCATGGGGAAAAGGAGAAATTTAATGGCATCAAAGGATTTAGCAGTGAAGATTGAGAAAATTTGGTACAATTTTGCAACTTGGAAACTGGTGTCGTTGGGGAAAGGATTCTTTGAATTCTGATTTAGCTCAGTGAATTATAAAAGAAAGGGTTATTTGTTACAAACATACAATCTAAAACCTGGTTTGCTAAGATTATCAAACTGGGTACCAAACTTTAATTTGTACACTTAGAGACAAACTCACATACAAGTTTGGGTGCATTTATATGATCTCGCTCAAGAGTATTGTAGGACACACATACGTTGTTTGAGATTGTAGAGAGTATGAGAACTCCAATCATGCTTGATGTATCCACCAAGAATCGCACCTTTGATCGATATGTGCAACATTTGGTCGACATTGATCTCTCTCTAAGATTTTTTTATGAAATATTGGTCAAACACGAAGGATACACTTTTTATGTGGCAATAGTGTATGAGAAACTCAGAGAATTATGCACTCACTACAAAGCCATAGGCCACTCAATCAATTCATGCAACAAACTAAAACACAACGGGGAAGATGACCGGTCGAAAAAATGGAGCCATTATTTGTGCAACAGAAGAAAGAGAATAATGTTGAGAATATCGTTGGTTTTGACTGACCGAATCATTGACACATGCATGTGGCACTACAAGAAAAAGGCATTTGTGGCGTTTTTTTAGTTGTGGTGGTGGTTTAAACTGCCACAAAACTTAGGTTGCGATGATTTGTCAACTATTCCAAACTCTTGTGTCGCCAACATGGTCTGCGATAGTTTGGAAAATCGTCACTCTAATAGTTGTTAATATTTGCGACAGTTATTAAATTGCCTTAAGAAGTAATTTTCAGTGATTTTAATTATTGTCAATTTTATTTTATATTTTGTTTTTAAATGCCTACTACGACAATTGTAATTGCCACTAACGTGAACTGTGACAGTTAAAAAAAAAGCAGTTGGACAAAAGAGTCGTGCAAACTATTAGAAAGGGTGCTTTTAGTGGCAATAAGAGACGGTTAAGAATTTTTTTTTTAATATGACTTATTTTTTCAAAAAAAAATACCAAATAAACCAGTTTTTCAAAAAAAAATTCAAAATGGCATGGTTTGTAATGGGCTTATAAGGGTGGCGCCATTTGGAATGACGCCTCAGTTAGAGGCCAGAAGCCATTCCAAATGGCGCCTCAGGGGAAATGAAAAGTGAAAAAAATTCAACTGAGATGCGCCATCTGGGATGGCGCCTCAGTGCATTCCATTTTTTTTTTTAAATTTAAAACGTGTCTATTATTTTTATTTTATGTTTTTTTATTTTATTTTTTAATTTTAAATTGTTTACTATTTTTTTTTTAAATCTTAAAACGTATACTATTCATTCACATGTCTCTAGCCTGATGAATTTGCAGGCCTATAGTCTGCATCTACTATTCATTCACATGCCCCTAGACTGATGAATGTGAAGTTCTATACACTGCATACTGTTCATTCGCATGCCTCTGCTCCATTATTTTTGTTTCAGGCTACTGTTGACATGCATGCCTACACATGGTAGACTGCAAAGGCTAAGAAAGCATGCATGCCTACACATGGCAGACTGCAAAGGTTAAGAAGCATGCATGCCTACACATGTGACTCCCCCACACCATTATAAAAACCCATTCACATTTACAAGTTTCATCTCATCCCAAACTACCCCCACTTCTTCTTCTCTTATTTTCTGAAACCTTTGCATCCCAAACCTTTGCATCTCACAACCAGTTACGAAAATGGCTTTACTCACGATGGGAAGCAACCACCGAGGAACGCCGGAAAACATTGAAGACTTCGTAAGTTTTCTTGTAGTATTTTGTTTTACAATATTAAACCTTGATGTCTTTTATTCTGTTAGTAATTGTGCTTGTTTTTTTTGTTCAGGAGGTTTCAAGATTTCGTTGTCGTGGGCACGCATACATCCCTCACGACCCTATCACTGAACCATATCTAACAGGATGTGGATTTGGAGATGTGATAAAAATTCCATCATACCATGTAGACCCAAAGTTCATTCTGGCCTTGCTAGAAAGATGGAGGCCGGAGACCCACGCCTTTCACCTTCCTTTTGGTGAATGCACGGTCACTCTACAAGACGTGTGTATGTTACTGTGCCTCCGCATAGATGGCATGGCCGTCAACGGCCCCGTAAATATAAATAGCCAATTTTGCTTCGAGTTGTTGGGCACCCCCCTTGAGATTGAAGAAGCTGAGCCTTCACCCGACGGTAGGTGTAGGGGGCAAGGTATTAACTTAAAACGCCTTAGAGAATACCATGACTCCATCGCATTAGACGAGGATTCCCTCCCCTTACACATAATACAAAAAACTAGATGTTATTTGTTGCTATTGTTCGGTCGTTTTTTGTTTCCAGAGAGCACTGGAAACACTGTAAATATTATGTATCTCCCGTTGTTGTCTAACATTAACAGTGTGCACGAATATAGTTGGGGTTCAGCTGTCCTGGCACATCTGTATAGTGCACTCTGCAAAAATGCCAAAAAAATGCGTGTACATTTTATGGTTGCGCCTATCTCCTTCAGGCGTGGGGTTGGTCGAGAATGCCAACACTAACTCCAGTAAACCGGAACCCATTTACATTTCCATACGCATTAAGGTAAGACTATACACATCCATGTGCCTATACTGATATGTTCAAGTGTAACTAATTCCTTTTCTAACTACATTTTCAGATGGGCAGTTCCGAAAATGAGCTACGATAGAAACCCCCGGAACGCCATAACGGTCTACCGCAACCTGCTAGACCACATTGGCCCTGACGACGTATATTTCCCTACAACGATCTAGACCACATTTTCTAACTACATTTTGTATGCTTACTCATTAAACTATTTTTTCTTGTAGTTTGTCTGGAGGCCTTACGACGATCTCGACCACCGGCCCAACGCAAATGATGCTGCTGTGTGGACTTCGAAAACACCAATAATTCGGTTCACAACTGTTGAGATGCACCAAAGCGACCGAGTGAAATACAATTCGGTATGCATCAGGACATTCCGGTGGATCCTACCAACTTGGGAAAGTGGCACCTACGCAGAGTCGACACGCAGTGGAAGGAAGGTGTGTGGACCAACTTTGCAGCAGCGTTGTGTCACCGGTGGGAGATGCGCCACCAGCTCGTCTTAACAGACCCCGTTGTACAACCTGCTCGGCCAACGGAACTATATATGAACTGGTTTAGGTCTGTTACCACACCACAACCTTTCCTCTCTCAGCCGACGTATCTAGTTGACCCCCGTCAACGTGCGTCTTCCTCCCAGCAATATTCCCAACATCATTCACCAGCCTCTCCACCGCAACAACAAAACCCTTACTATAGCCCTGACGAGTCATTCGAACCTACCGAAGCCCACCAAAACGACCCACACATGAGTCCCTCACAAATGAACCCCCCACAAATGATGACCCCATCTTCCTACCACTCAGAACCACAATCATCATACTCCCAAGAAACCCCCCCTCTTTTCAACTATCAAACCCCACATCAACCACTGCGTCAATACCAACACCCATCAATGCATCATTTTGGTCAACCATACCGTATGGAACCAACCCAACCCCCTCAAACAAATTACATGAACATGGGCATGCAGCTGGATTACGGAAGTGCTGTCGGCGACAACCCCCCCGGCTATTGGGGACAGATGCTGCAAAATTTGTCTCGTGCTCCAGGGCCATCGTCTGATACGTCGGGGCCATCTGAACAAACACAGAGACCAGCGACGCCTCAACAACCTCGTGGTGCTAGACAAAGACGTCAAACAAGAGCCCCTGATTGTGGGACCGATGGTCGGTTAAATAGGCACAATCATTGATTTTCTTTTTGTATCCAACATTTGTATTATTGTACTAAATATTTAAAAAAAAATTAATGTTGTGTTTTTTTTATTATCCATTCTTAAAATTAAATAAATTAAAAAAAAAAGAGGACACCTGAGGCGCCATTTGGAATGGCTTCTGGCCTCTAACTGAGGCGCCATTCCAAATGGCGCCACCCTTATAAGCCATTTACAAACCATGCCATTTTGGATTTTTTTTTTTAAAAACTGGTTTATTTGGTTTTTTTTGAAAAATTAAGTTATATTAAAAAAAATTCCGACGGTTAATGAATATAGTTATTAACATTTCAAAGTTAAAAATTTGAAAGAAAAAAAATAGTTTTATTCTTTAATCACAGATATTTGTCATGTATATAATCTTATAAAAAATTAGAATTTATATAGTTTAATTATTTTCATTTTTAAAAATTGTAATCCGTGTATCTTAATTGTATTTTATTGTATTTTATGTTGACAATATTAAAAATAATATGTTAAGTAATTATTTAATACAATTTTTATAATAAATAATAAGGAAATGTTAACTAGTGTTCCTGAAATACTGATTAAGAGATTAAAATGGTAAGTTGAACATTATTTAAAATATTAAAAAATATATATTTTTTTAAATATATATCTATTCAATGCACTGAAAAAAGAGAAATAATCAACTTTTTAAAAAATATTATGCATATTAAATCAACTAAACATTAACATATTTTTCTTATTTAAAATTTTTAACCAATGCCATTAGCTTGGCCCTAAAAAATAATAATCCTATTGAAATTTGTGTTCCTTTGAAAAACGCCACTTCAAAAAAACTCTTTTGCGACAATGATGAACACTAACCAAAATGTTTGACCAGTGCCAGATGGTACTTCTGCAGTTCTGCCTATTCTTGCTCTGATAGTAGCTTCCACCTCTCCTTGTGGTTCAGTTCATCTTTTTCGATTGCTAGTTTGCTTCATTTGATTTCTAGTTGTTGTCGTCTAATTAATGTTCTAAAACTCTATATGGGTTCGTGCTTTTGTTTCTAAATGGGTTTATTGCTTCTATTTCAGTAAGGGATTTTGTTCATGTTGGATTAGGGATGTCATGGAATAACAATCAAGCTTTTCAGGTTCCCTTATGAACATGAATGAACTTGTTGGGTGCCTTTGTGTGTGTATTTACTAGTAAATTACAATTTAAAACTTTGTTGTGCATTCAGTTAAAAAGACAATATATGCATTGGATAAATCTACAAGTGTTGTAGTTGTGGTTCTTAAAGTGAAAGTTACAAGCACAAAAATATTTTTATCAAGGGTTGAGTAAGACATGTGCTATTATCGTTCACTATCAATTTCTGAAGTCTAGTTTTAAAGGAGATGATATTGCTATCAAAATATCTGAGAATGAGTACAAGGTTAGTCTTGAATCATGCAAAAATCATCTTCATGGAAGGTTGATTATATCTAAAGGAGACCCTCTTATCAAACTTCAAGAATCACGTGTTAAAGTCAATTTTATTTGGAAGTCTTTAAGTAAATTGGGGAATTGTTTCTTTAGAAAGAGGATTTTATGAATTTTCTTTTTCTTCAACTGAGGATGTCCATCGTGTTCATGTGGTACTTTCCTAGAGCCCAAATCCTGGTTTTCTCAAATTTTTCAATTGGACTGCCAACTTTAATTTGAATAATCACAAACATACAACAATTCAATGTTGGGTTCATTTTTTGGAATTGCCTCAGGATTATTAGAGTTCTAATATTATATTTGCAATTCTAGCTGTCGAGGTACGCCATTGTGTTTGGATGTTGCAACAAGTATTATCTAGAGAGATCTTTTGGAAATTTCGCAAGAGTTTTAATTGATATTGATTTATCAGCAAAAATTATATATAAATTGTGGATCGAAAGAGAAGGTTATGCTTTTCTTGATAACATTGTTAAAATTTTCCATTTTTCTGTTTGCAATGCCATAACATTGGTCATAATTTTCCGTCTTCCGTCTTGTAGACTTGTTAATGTGAATCAAGAGAAAGTGATATCTATGCGTGTTTATATGGATGATATACACAACAAGAAAATCTGTGGTGTGCTATGACAGAAATAATAGTTAATTTGTAGCTAATCTTTATCAAACAGAATTAGATGGAGATTTGTTACGGATTAGCTACAATATATGTCGTAGCATAGATTGGATGGCTAATCATCTTGACCAAAATTTTCTAGCAAAACGCAAACTAATATATTAAAATTCCTAGCTAAAGTACAACTAAATCATAGCAAAATATCAGTCTTGAATTATGTTTCCCCAGCTATACAGCTACAATATCGCCACCAAAATTCCATAGTAAATCTCAAGCTAAAATTTATAGTAATTTGAAAGTTATCTTTTATTTAGATTTTTTTTATTTATTTTTAACCAAAATTAGTTACGCTTTATTTTTTTTAATAATTATTTTTAATCAAAACTAATTAGGCTTAAATTTAAAAAAATCACAAAAAAACAATTTATAAGGGTATCATACTTGTTGATAGTTATACATTTGTTTAAATAAACAATTAAAATTTTAAAATATTATTAATACAATTTTTCTCATTAAACTTGTATTTTATTACTAGAATAAAAAGTTTATCATTACTGAAAAAATCTACCTATTTTCTATCAACTTCTATTTCTAACTGCACTATTAGTTAAAGTGGCCATCAACTCCAAAAGCTTTATTAAATTTGGAGAGTTTCCTAACTGCAATATCACCATAAGCATCATTTTGCTGCACATCCACATAATTTGTAGTTTTCAAAACCTGAAAAATAAGTTTCATGTAATAAGATTTAAGACACCAAATCTTTTCATAACATATACTTATCTAAAACACATTAAACATACCAGTACTTCGTAGAATAGCCTGACCGATTCTTTCCGGGTGTTCACTGGGAAAAATAGTAAATAACCTCTGGTTTATCAATTTTGTATAAAATTGAGTAACTTGCAGGATCGACCACACTAAATCCTAGGACATGTGCTAAATCGGTTTCTTGTGTAGTTTCTAAAAAATGTTAAGAATACTTCGACAGCGCAAGAGAGTGAAAAATAACTTCTTCAAGAAAAATAACTAAAAGGTAAAAGGCTTTAAAAGGAATTTAAATCGAGAAGGTTGGTAAATTGCAGAAGTTTAACTTGCATGAAATGAAAAGAGACTTTAATGAAAGAAACTTAGTAAATTGCATTGAATTGTGAAAAATGGTGTTACATCAACATACATTCTCACACGCTCTTTTCTCTACGGTGGTACTTTGAGCACACTGAGTTTTGTATACAATTGAACACACTCCAAATTTATTCCTAAGACTTTCTATTTATAATGGTTAAAAATAACTACACACTAACGGGCTACTAATCAGGGCGAAACACATGGCATCGTGCATGTCTTGGCCTCTTGGATGAACGCCACGTGTCCTCCTTCAGAATCGGATAGGAATAACTATTCCCTCCTATTTTTTGAATTCAAATCTTCGCTCCGAACGGTGTCCCTCAGCCTTTTGTCGAAGAATCCTTCAAAACTCTTAGAAATATTTCTAAGTCTTTTAAATATTCTCTTCTCTGCAGAAGACTAGCTTTCGACTAGATTTTCTTATAGCCATGTTTCTGTCGAAGCGTCATAAAAATTTCAGAAATTCTATCTCTTAGAAAAGACTCTTAACCAAACATCAGGCGTCGAAATTAGGAGCTAACAAATTGCCCCCCAAAAATGTCTTTTTCGACGTCACTGAAGAAAAGGGCATTTTTTGACAATAGCATTCGACGCCTTATTTTCACCTTACGTGGGTGTTGATATAACTAGGATTTCCACGTTCTACAAACTGTTGAGTTTCTTCTGAACCACTCCGTGACGTCATGGTCATCATGACAATCTCTGAAAAAAAAATCTTCTCAAAGCGCACCAAATCACTAGCCATCATAATACCCCGTAAAACCTAGGAGATAATGGGGTATAGGCAGTAACTGCCACCATCCCATCTATCACTCCTAGCGAGACACGTGTCCCACTACAGCACTAGCTCTTTAATGTTGATTTGAGGTCTGTTGATATTCCATAGCCTTTAAATAGTTTCTCTCTAAACCATTTTTTCTTTTTACGCTTCAAACTCTTTGCCCTCTTTCCAGCTTCTCAACTCTTAGTAAACATCCCAAATTTCTTGTTCTTCAACAATGGCATCTTCACCCTCTAACATCAAAGATTCCAAGAATATCCAAAAATCAAAAGACCCAAGGACCTAATCTCAACTTCCTCCTTTTGCTACGCTTGCTGGGCCAAAGATAGTGAAGAATCTACAATGCATCCCAGAACCGCTTGAGAAAGAGAAAAGAATACGAATCCCAGGTATTAATCCCTGTTCTTGTTTTTGGTAAGCCATATGCTTTATCTGGCCTTTTGTCTGCTCTAGAAGCCGATGCTCCTGACGTTGTAGCTCTTAACAACATAGATTTACGTTACATGAACGACGGATCTAGGATATTTAGGGAAACCCCATCCTTCAAAGATTCTGATTTTTATCTGAACTAGCTGACCAAGGTAGAGAAGGTTAAAGCCCAAACCTAGAAAGATTTAGGGATTTACGACCTTATCATGCTGTCAAAAACAGGGCCTGCATGCTGTTCGACCATGCTAGTTTCATCTCTTTACTTTTGGGATATCACCCACTATACCTTTCATCTCCCTTGTGGGATGATGACCCCAACACTATTCGATGTAGACGTTATCACAGGGCTAAAACCAACTGGAAGCCCTATGACCCAGAACTAGACTCTGAAGACTAAATAGGTTTTGCATCTACCAAGCCTACGTACACGAATTTCATCAAACACTATTACGACCCCAAAACCATTGATGTCACTGACCAAGAGCACATAAATTTTCTGACTGTTTGGCTGTCACACTACGTGTTCTGCTCGAGATCCCTGCAAGTGGCCAAAAAGTTTCTCACACTTTCCACCCAACTTCACAACGGTCGAGACGTTTGTCTGAGCGAAATGATCTTGGGACACCTCTATGAGTCCTTGAGTGAAGGCGTTACTCAACTCAAAGAACTAGCTGCAGGGGGAAAGATTTTACTGTCGGGGCCTTTCTGGCTGATTCAACTATGGCTAAATGCCTCTTTCGAAGCCAGCCTTCCAAACAAAGGAACCATCGAAGAAAGTGCCAAAGAAATCAAAGACCGGCAAGTCGAAGGGACCCGCTTAGTGCATCTAACTCCCAATGAAGAGGGCCAATTACTCAGGCCAGCATTTCTTAGCTTCATAAAGATGTTCGCCAAACGCCATGAGTTTACTTCAAGCATGACCCCTTTCACTGGAAGGAAGTATGGCCCTGAGTGGTTTACTAGGCCTTTCCCTACCTCAGACAGAGCCCAAGAAGAGGAATCAAAGTCGATCTGGGAGGCTTTTCTAATACCAAGACTTTTGAACCTTCGACTTAATCTGGGAAGAGGTCAAGTTTCTTTAATTGCTTACCAACCCAATTTGGTTGCTCGCCAATTTGGTTTGGTTCAAACCCTCCCAAGATGCTTATATGAGAAGAAAAGGCATCTCCTCCTCCATCACACTAGCTATACTGAAGAGATGGTCTCGACACAGATGGCTCGCCATGCATACAAAGCGTTCCTTTCTCCGGTCAACTTTGAGCCCAGTTGCTTCTGCACTCCAGAATTTCACCAGTGGTGGTCGAAGTACTACACTAAGAAGTTCTTTGATGTTTCTTCCTTCACTCAGCTGATTGATGAAGCTTTTCTCTCTGTACAGGAGAGAACCAAGAAAGGTAATTCTACGCACATCAAGGAAATCCAGTCGTTCCAAAAGTTCTTTGAAATTATTTATCGCCCAAATGATCTTAGTCGAACCATCCGCGAGGCTGCTGTTACTCTGAAGGAAATTTTTTTAAAGAAAATGGAGAGTTTAAAACTCCCTTTGTGTGTGCCACCTGAGCGACGCTATGTTGAAACAGTATTTTGGGGGGTGTTTATATCGTATCCGCAGGGATTATGCGATATTTTGATGTTTGTCGTTCAATAGTCAAAACGTTTTAAGTAAGGGGTTTTCAAATTGTTCTTTGTTTTGTAACATCAATTTTGGTAGCAAAGAAGTAAACTAGAGCAAAGATTTTGTAAGTTTTATAAAAGCATGTCAAGATTAAATTTCGCTAATCCTTTTCATACATATCCGATTAATCAAGCATATGAACTTAGTTCCGACCAATACAATCGCTTATACTCTCGAATAAGTTTATGCCTAAAGCAAATTCGTGAGTATCATTGTTTAGACCGTTAGATGATGTCTCACGCTAACAATCGAAACAACAACCGTTAAGATCAATACAAAGCGAATAATGAACCCCAAATCTAAGTCTAGAGTTTGGTTTTTAAGAGATGAAGATATTAGGTCAAGATTTGGAAAATCTATGTCTAGAGTGATTCAAACCACAAATAAATCATTAAGAACAGACAACTTCATCATATATTGATCATCAACCTTGTTCGTATACAAAAGATAAGAAAAAAATACATATAAGCAAGATTAACTACCTCTAATCTTAGCACAAGAATGTTTAGCTACCCATCACCATGGTAGCTTGAGCAACAAGAAAGAAAAGAATCTTTGATAACATCAAAGTTAAAGAATCGAGGATTGATGCTCCAAAGATTAAAATCTCACTTCTCCTTGAAATCTTAAGGTTATTTAACCTAGAAACCCTTTTTCTCTATTTAGAAATGCTGAAAAGTGCAAAGTAAAAAGTTCTTTTAAAATATCTCCAAGATGAGATATTTATATGAAGTGCTAAAAGTGCAGTAAGTGGCACCGCGCTTAGCGCCATCAGGAGCGCGCTAAGCGCGATCAGTAATAACAACGTGATTTTCCCAAAAAGCGGGCTGAGCGCGTTGTCATCCCGCTAAGCGCGGTCTGGGACTTTGGCTATTGTAAGTTGATCAAAAATTGCGCTGAAGGCGCACTAAAAATCCCGCTCAGCGTGGTTTGGATAATTAGCTACTGGAAGTATATTTGAAAAAGCGCTGAGAGCGCGCTGAAAAACCCGCTGAGCACGCTATGTGTCATACCCCAAATTTTGACCACTAAGATTTCCCATCATTGTGCAAATCATCATCACAATGTGGATGAACCATCATGCCTCATCAAATGCCTCAAGGAGTATTGAGCATTCACTACAATCAAAATTAGGGTTTTAAGCCCTCTCAGAGCCTTAGACAAAGGATCAATCAAGGAATGACATGATCTTCAACTTGTCTAACCTCTCAAACATCCACAATGGATTAAAAGGACTCCCACTTCAAGGATTAAGCACAAGGCTGCTCCCTTTTAGGTGGATCAAGTCTCGAGATCGCCAGTATCACCAAATTAGGGTTTTGGTCGACCAGGGCCTCCAGATGGAAATTTTTCATCTGGACACAAGCCAAAGATCCAAAACACAACCTAATGTACTCCATGGAACCTCATGGACCCATCTATCCAGTCAATTTTGCCTCAGGGGATGCATACATCAAAAATCAGGAATTAGGGTTTCTTGACTTAATTCACCCCTAAGTTGACTTTTAGGGCAAATCAAGAGCCAAGACCTCAAGACATGATTTGAAGGTCTCTAATGAACTATATTGATCCATTTGGAACAATGGATTAATCCAAGAAGCTTGAGCAACAAGTCTCATTTTCATCTGCACCACAATTAGGGTTTCGCGAGGAAAGTCAACTGTAACTTTGACTTTTGACCAGGACATGCTCCCAAACCCTAGGATATGCCCCAATATACCCTATGACACCCATGGAACATGTCCATCAAGTTTGATTTAGGTCAAGGACATGATTTCCTGAAGAATTGCACAGTTTGGAATTCATTTGATAAAAAGTCAACTATGCACAAAAGTCAACTTTGACTTTTTGAGATTTTTCACCAAAATGGATTTTTAACCCTAAAATGATGTTAATGTATGATTTGAATCATCATTCATCAAGAAAAATCAAAGAAAGTTGGATAACTTGTAAAAGGGGTAACCATAAAACTTAGAAATTTTTCTAAGTTATGGAAAAAGTACCACTAATGCACTAACTTTGGAGGATCATAACTCCTAAACCACATGGCCATTTTTTCTCATCCAAAGATGGATTTGTAGCCCTCATTACCCTCTACAAAAACTTCAACTAGACCTAAGGCCAATTCATTAAGGATTTTGAGTTATGAAGTGATCAAAATCAAGAAATCACACTTTGTTCCAACACTTAGTGAAAATTTCACTAAGTCAGATTTTGCTTCACTTTTTGCCAAATGTAGAGGGATTTTTCACTTGGAATCAAAAGAGATCAAAACCAAACTTGTTCAAACAGTTGTTGTATCATGTAAGGGCTTTCCAAAATGGCCAAGAACATTGCCAAATTCAACTTACACCATGAGATATGACATTGTCAAGTTGCCTTGCTGAAATCTGTCAAAGGCAAGGCAGAATTTGCAACTTTGCTCGATTTGCCAAAATCAGCCAAATTCAAATGCTCCTATCCACTTGGACACATATGAGGATTGAATCTAAAGGGGACAATCACTGAGCCAAGCCTCCAAAGTCCATGGAATAAGAAATAGCATGTTGAACCTAGAATGGCCAAAATATGGACAAGACTCCAAATTTGGATTGGAGCATTCAATGGAAGCATCAAGGTGGCATGGACTGAGCCATTCTCATCTGAAATCAGTCAAGACTTATCCAAGACCAAGGGAACCAAACCTACTTACCAGCTGTCATTCACTATTCCTTGCAAAACAAACTTGCTCTACTATAAATAGAGCTCAATTGTGATCAGTTTGAGTACACCAAAGCCATCTAACAGATGCTTTCCTCAAAATCTCTTTCTCTTGGCAAAAATGCCTTTCTTAGCAAGGTAGCTATCGGGTTTTGAGTTTGAGAGTTTTTCCAATCAAACCAATCACTCACACACCTCACATACATCACATATGAGCTGATCAAACACTTAGATCACTTCTGAAACACCAATTTCACAAAATCACCAGCTGGTTGCTCAAATTTTCAATCAAGTTGCAGCTGAGGTACCACAAATTGATCCAGCCAATTTCAATCAAGTCCAACCATTCAAACACACTCCATAGGGTGTAGGGAAGCTGTTCATATCATCACCACTCATCTGTAACACCTCCAAATCAAAAATCACATTGCACTTGCTGTCAAGGCCTAGAGGTAAGCACATACTTGGTCATCTCTCAATCTATGCATATTTCCTCGCACAATAATTTGGCCATATGTTCATAATCATGCATGGAATGTTTTCCCTCAATTAATTGCATTGTTTGAATCGTGTATCAAAAATCCTAGCCTTCATGCAGAAATTAGGGTTCTTGAGGTTTCTTCGTGATTTCATGTTTTATGTTTAATTTAAATGAAATTAAGTGTTATAGACATGATCGTGAGGTTGAGACGAGCATAATGATATGTGGATTGCATGATATGGTTACGTATTCAGTGAGATTGGATGGAAAACGCAAATCAGCCAAACCCAGAAAAACGCGCGTGTTCTTGCTTGTGTTCTTGGCGCCTTTTTCACAAATTCAAATATTTGAATTTTGTGATTTTGTTTAATTGATTCAAAAATTAATTTCTCTCTGAGTTTTAATGATTTTGAGTTGATTCTTTTTTTAATAATTCACAAAAATGTTAAAATATTTTATTTTATCAAAAAATCCCAAAAATATTATTTATTTCATATAATTGATATTTTTGCAAAGAATTAATATTTTTATTTTTTTTGACATTTTAAATATTTTTTCTACATTGATTTTGCAACTTTTAATGCTTTCTAATTATTTTGTAGGTCAATACTTAATTTTTAAAGCATTAATCCAAAATCACAATTTGTTTTTCATATGTTAAACAATTTTGATCATTTTTAATTGAATTTTTATTCAATTAAATGCATTTTTGAAAACAAATTAGGGTTTTTGGATTAATTCAACCCTCATAAATCATTTTCAAAACCTTTTGGGCCTCTTGAGAGAGTGTAAGACCCAACCCACTTGTACATAAATATTTTGGGCCTCATTCGTTGTATAAGTCCCTCTGTACATTTTCAAATAAACGGCACGATCATCGCCTATTGAAAAATAACCCTGAGCCTCTCCTTGAGCTATAAGACCCATTCAAAAACACTTTGGGCCTCTAATAGAGTGTAAGACCCAATCCCCTTTTAACCAAACCATTTTGGGCCTCACTTATTGTATAAGTCCCTCCGCGTTAAAAGAAAACCTCGGCGCGATTGCCATCTCAAACGGAAAAATCATCTGGGCCTACCCTCGTGTTATAAGCCCCACTCTTTTTCTTAAAACTCATTTGGGCCTCCATTGGAGTGTAAGACCCATTCCTTTGTACAGAAAACATTTTGGGCCTCAGTCACTTGTATAAGTCCCTCTGTACAAATCCAAACAGTATAAAACCCTGGGCCTCTTCTTGAGCTGTAAGCCCCAAATCTTTCTTTTTCAAAGCACTTTCTCCTTTGATTTTGAATATACTGTTGTTTTCAATCTTTCTTTGTTGAACAACTAACCAAACAGCATGGAAGCTCTACAACCGAGTAAGTGGTTATCGCTTTCATTTACCGCTTTCATATACATATAACTGTATTGTGGGGCTGTTTCACTGTAAGTCTTCTTTCATAAACTCATATCAACTGTGTAATAATAGTATAGATATTTCGAGTTTCCCCGGCAACTACATCTAGAACTAAGTGACGCCGTTTCGTTTAGTCATAGAAATAGACAACTAGATCCCCAATAGGATCACCAGACACAGTCTTCTCTCAGGTTGTCCTCATTAGGAATTGTCAAGAAACTCTACTCCCAGAGATTAATGTATTCTCCGTGAATGGCATCTTTGAGTTTCTTCCAAATTCTCGAACTTTCCTGACTTTGATCTATTCTCGGTGAATAGCATTGCCTTGAATTTCTCGGGGTTTGGGGACCCACGGGCTTCTTCAAAGCATCGGCCTCCTCTTGGGCATCGTACAAGGACCCACAGGCTTGCTAAAAGCAACCCCGCCTCCTCTTGGGCTTAGTACAAGGACCCTTCGGCTTCTTAGAAGTATTCACAGCCTCCTCTTTGGCTTCATATAATGATTCTTCCTCTGGGAATGATAGCCTCCTCTTGGGCTTAGTACAAGGACCTGTCGGCTTCTTAAAAGCTTCCCGCCTCCTCTTGGGCTTCGTACAAATTGTCCCGACGACCTCCTAGAGGTATAGGAACAGAACTTAGTCATTTGCATAGAACAGTCCTTTCATAGAGTCTACTACTGTTTCTCAAAGCACAGTACGAGAGATAAAACCCTAGACTTGGACAGTCTAACTTCCTTGAGTCTCAAAGACATTCTCAAGTGACCCCTTCGTTAAATAGGAAGGAAACCCGTAGACTTGGACAGTCTTAATACCCTTCGGATTTCCCGCTTCCTTAAAGGACAGGCATAACTCGGACCCTTGAATCAAATCTATGAGTACAGTATTGCTCATATAAGAACTGATTTTCTCTTTAAAATCAGTATACTGGACCTGTCACTTAACTGAACAGTCATCATAGCCTCCTCTTAGGCTTTGTATAATGATCCTTCCCTAGTGAAGTTGGCCTCTCTTGGGCTTTGTACAATGATCCTCCCCAGCGGAGTCGAACAATGTTTAGCCTCTCTCTCGGGCTTTGTACGAGACACATAAGAGACTCCCTCGTTGAGTCAATCACCCATTTCGCCTCCATCTCGGGCTTTGTACGAGATACAAAAAGGTTCTTATTGAGCCAAACAAACAATCGCCTCCATCTCGGGCCTTGTACGAGATACAAAAAAACACTCTCTTGTTGAGTATAAAGGATCCTCTTGTAGGATTAACCCCTTTTAGCCTCTCTCTCGGGCTTTATACGAGATACCAAAAGACTCCATCGTCGGGTCAAAACCTTTTCGCCTCTCTCTCGGGCTTTGTACGAGATACAAATAGCCTCCTCTTAGGCTTTGTATAAGAAAACCACTGGTTGATCCAATCAACCTTTTAGAATCAAAGTTGTGCCTCGTTCACAGTACACAAACATCAACAACTCATTCCCCTTCATCTAATCGCTGTAAGCGGCAAGCCTCTGGATCATCTACATCCATGCCACTGTCCCTCTTTTAGCATGAGAAATTCCTAAGGAAAGATAGCATTGCTCTACACTGAGTTAAAGTCTTCTCCTTCAGGTTAAAATCCCCTTTAAAGGAAATTATGGCATTGCCGGATTCACACATCCTGGTTAAAGTAATTCTCCTTTATAAACAGTTGTGACAAACAACCCTTCTTTAGAGATGACAAATTCTCTCTAAAGTCGAGGTCCTTCAGCTTAACGTCTTGGGCTTTGAACAAGACACAAATAGACTTTTCAGCTTCACATCTTGGGCTTTGAACAAGATACAAATCACCTTTCGCTTCACGTCTTAGGCTTTGAACAAGACACCAAAACACCCATTTCCTCCCATAGAATAGGAGGAACTACGAACGCTCTGATTTCCCTGTTTCAGTAAACGGGAATACGTAGGCATAAGATCGAAAGAAAAGATCTTAGCGAGCACAATCAACAAAAAACCCAAATCCCATCAATCAAAAGTAGTAATTCAAAAAACATCAGTCCTATCATCCTAATCCTCGTTCCCCGCCAGAAACCTTCTGTCTAGATAAAAAACAGTATTGGCGAAAATACAAATAACCAGTACAAAGGCCCCCCCACATTGATAGCATTCGTAACCTAACAGACCGCTGTTTAAACTCAGTATGCAAAGCAGGGTTAATTAGAGACATCTATTTCCCTTCCTTGTTCAGCTCACAATAGGATAAAAAATGAATCGACCTGTAGTAAGCTCAAACCGCAGAGAGCGACCAGCGCTTAAGAACCGCGTCCAAAATCGCTCGCTACAGAAAAAATGGCGCTCACCGTGGGGCTAATTCTGATTTCCTTTTCACCTCTTGTGTGAATTCTACAGATTGGGGCTTCCGCCGGGGAACCCATTTTCTATCAGGAACTTAGGATTCATAGCTTTAAAGGTCTAGGATGTTTAGGACAAATATATATACTGCTTTTCCTAATTGCTATACATGTTTATTTTTCTGCTAATGGGAATGCGGGTGATGCCGTATATGGAAAGAATGAGTATACACTTAAGATAAGTGATGGCGACGGGGTCGACCATCAACCTCAGTGGAGGCTGACCAACGCAACCCATTCTCTCACCTAGACAATGGGCCGGTTGTTAAGTCTGAGAAGCTGAGGAGCCAAACCCTTTCGTAGTGCGGAAACTATTGGGAATAGTTGTTACGCGATACTACCCTCATTTAAGGCTGGTGATCTATTCTCGGTGAATGGCACTTACTCTAAGATTGCACTAAAACTCGTTGGTGATCCGCTTGTTGTTTTGCTTTCCTGGGAGGAGCTGATGATAATGAGTACAGGTACAAAAATCACCCTAGTATAAACCTTTGGGGATGGGTAGAGCCTTGACTTCATGACAACGACCCTTTGACCCCATGTTTTTTCTATGTTTTTGTGTGCTGCATTCATGCATTCATTTAATAAAACATTAAAACATTCAAAAAATTCTTCTCTTCTAGTCTCTCTGTTTTTCAAATTAAACTAAGACTGTGATTGCAAATATCAGAGAAAAGGATTGTACTAATGGATTTTGGTAGAAGGAGAACTCACCAGTATACCTTCAAGGTTCCAAAATTAGAGGATTTGAGAAGGTTAGCTAGGATGATCACTAACCAAGAGGCTTTCAGAGCCAAGCACGGAGGTTTGCTACCACTGTTAAGAGTCCATGTGATTGAGGGAATCATGGACGCGCTCGTTCAATTCTACGATCCGGTTTATAACTGTTTCACATTCCCGGATTACCAGCTCGCACCAACGCTGGAGGAGTATTCTCACCTGATCGATCTACACATTACAGATCGAGCTCCATTTTTTGGACTGGAAGAAATTCCAAAGAATCAGACTATTGCAAGAGCAATTCATTTGGACGAGTCTGAAGTTAGGACTCACCTAACCAATAAGGGTGGCATCCAAGGTTTGCCAGCCCAGTTCTTGACAAAGACGGCCCTGTATTTTTCCAGTATAGGAAATGTAACTGCTTTTGAAAGCATCTTTGTCTTGCTTACCTACGGGTTATTTTTGTTTCCCAACATCAATAACTTCGTCGATATTAACGCTATTAAGGTTTTTCTCATTGGAAATCCTGTGCCGACTTTGCTCGCAGATGCGTATCATTCTGTACACTTGGGGAATTTGTACAGTGGAGGGGAGATCACATGCTGTGTACCTCTGCTTTACAAATGGTTTATCTCTCACTTGCCCAAGTCTGCTGCTTTTTGGGATTGCAAGAGTGCCTTACGTTGGTCGCAGAAGATCATGTCTCTTACCAACTCTGATATAGATTGGTGTAATAGGATTTATGATGGAATCAGGATCATTGACCGTTGTGGAAACTTCCCCAACGTACCCCTTATAGGAACTAATGGAGGAATCAACTACCATCCGGTATTGGTTCGTCGTCAATTTGGATACCCGATGAGACACATCCCACTAGGTGTTCATCTGGAAGGTCTTTTCTTCAAGGAAGGAGAAAGTGACAAAGCACTAAAGATGGAAATAGTGCAAGCTTGGAAGCATGTTCATAAGAAAGGACGATAGTCTCTGGGAAAACCAGACTGTATCTCGGTAGAGCCTTATCTCCACTGGGTACAAACTAGAGCTCTCAAGCTGAAAATGCCTTATCCTCGTTACGGGATTCTTCCGCCGAGGGAATCTGTCATGTACTTCATGACGGAAACTGAAAAGCTTCAGGTTACTCTCAACCAAGTTCAAAAGGAGAGAAGGTCTTGGAAGAACAAGTACCGCACCCTCGACGTAGAGTGCATCAAAATACAACAATTAACTGAAAGAAAAGGATGCTCTGATTGAAATTTTGGAGCAACATGCAGTGGATAATCAGGATGACCAAAGGAATTTGCTCGCTCCTTTCACTTGGCAAAGGAATGACAACCCGACAACGGCCCAAGAGCCCCGGTCAAAGAAAAGGAAGATACTAGAATCAACACCTGATTTCTCTTCAGAGAGGACTCGGGACCCATTAGCTTAGGTTTCTGTTTCTGCACTTTGTAATCTACTGTATTTCCATTTCTGTAATCCTTTGAATTCAATAAAAAGGGGTTTCCCCACTGTTTGATATTTGCAATCTAATTGTCGAAGTATATTTTGATTAAACCTTAAACAATTAATATAATCATTGCATTCATCATTATCACATCGCGTATTCTTCTTCCCTACGAATCTCACGTTTGTGTCTCGATTCTAGAGTCAAACTGTCTCATTCGTACAATACTCGGGCCAATCGTCAGAAAAGGATGGATGATCTTGAGGAAGAAAACAGAGAGTTGAAAGAAGAGATCGACGCTCTGAGAGAGGATATGAGAAAGCTTCGTAACGACATGCAAGCCATGGCAGAAGCTCAACTACAAAGGACTGTGATCTCAGAGATCACCTCAACGCCCCTAGTGGAAAAGTATGATCCTAGGTATCAAATGCCGAAAGATTGTCCTTGGGGCATGCCTGTTAACTATATCCCAGAAGGATATGTTCCGCCGATCACTGATGATCAGGGAATCATAGCAGAAGCCGCTGGTCCTAAAGGTTACAAACTTTGGGAAAGCGAAGATGCTAGAGGCATACTGAAGACTCCTGAAGGTTACAAACTTCGGGAAACACCAAGACTCACTGTCGTAGTCACGGTACCACCCCCTGTGGTGCACACTGTCCCAGAAGGACAGATTCCACAGACACCTTCTGGTAAGAAGGAAACTATGTTTGACATAATGGATGAATTCCAGGAACAGTTCTTAGAAATGCAGAAAGAACTGCAAGCCATTCGCGGTCAGGATCTATTTGGAAAAGACGCCGCAGACCTCTGCTTGGTCCCCAATGTGAAAGTTCCGCATAAATTTCAAGTGCCCGACTTTGAAAAGTACAAGGGTAACTCTTACCCTTAAAGCCATCTGGTGATGTACGCTCGGCGAATGTCAGCTCATACAGAGAATCAGGACCTCCTGATTCAATACTTCCAGGATAGTTTAACCGGTGCCGCACTCAAATGGTACATGGATTTAAACCGTACTACGATCAGCACATTCAGAGATCTTGGTACTGCCTTCGTCCAACAATACAAATACAATTTGGACATGGCACCCGACAGAGATCAACTCAGATCAATGTCGCAAAAGGACAAGGAAACCTTTAAGGAGTATGCTCAAAGGTGGCGTGAAATTGCCGCTCAAATTTGTCCGCCTCTTGAGGAAAAAGAGATGACAAAGATCTTCTTAAAGACCTTAAGCTCATTTTACTATGACCGAATGGTTGCCAGTGCGCCCAGTGACTTCACCGAAATGGTCGGCATGGGCGTACGTCTTGAGGAAGCCGTCCGAGAAGGACGTTTGGTAAAAGACACTGGATCGACGAGCGGTACTAAAAAATACGGTAGTGCTCTCCCTAAGAAAAAAGAGCAAGATATTGGGAATATCTCCCTCGGAAAGCAAAGACGACGTTATCAACCGGTAGCAGCTGTGACTCCTGCTATCAACCCTGTGTCTATTCCTACGTATCAACCTCAGGTTGCGCAGAGCCAGCCTGATCAACAAAGGACACAACAGCCTCTTCAGCAGGCTCGCCTCCATACAACAACAACCGTACAACACGACCATCAGGGTTTGATCCTATACCCGTGTCGTACACAGAACTGTTTCCGTTACTACTGGCTAAGGGGCACATTCAGACTAAATATCCTCTTACAGTACCGGAAAATCCGCCTTTTTGGTTTTAGGTGGATCAAACATGCCCTTATCATCAAGGAGGTTCAGGGCATAACATCGAGACTTGCCTCAATTTCAAGTCCGACGTGCAAAAACTTGTTAGGAGCGGGGTCTTATCCTTCAAGGATACGAACCCTAATGTTTTCACAAACCTGCTGCCTCAACATGAGAAGGCTGCAGTCAATTTGATAGAAGGAGAGACTAACAATGTCTATCAAATTCACGATGTACTCTTGTTGAAAACCAATTTGGTCAAGATGCATTGTAGACAGAGTGGATATGGCCATGTGCCGCCTCATAACTATCATCAGTGTGATATCTGCTCTAAAAACAATCAAGGATGTTCGGTAGTGCAAGCATCTCTACAGGAACAGATGGATCTCAGATGGATCCAAGGGCACCGAGTTCGTGGAGTTAACATGGTCTACACAAATTCTAACGTCATTCAGAACCACGACATCCGTGCAATGAATGTCAACTTGGTGGCGATGCACTCAAGGCAAAGCCAGTATCATAATCTGGCGCGGCACGATTACAGTTCTTGTCTGATTTGCTCGGTAAACAAACAGGGATGCTCTTTCATACAGGAGGCCCTCTAGCGTCAGATGGATCTTGGATGGATCTAAGACTACCATGATAAGAACCCTTATCAGATCAACATGGTTCAGATCTTTGATATTCGCGTGATGAATACCAACCTGGTAGAGTTACACGCTGAGCAGGTCCGACTCGGATTCTTAATATCACATGACTATCAAAGCTGTAAAGCGGGTTGCGAAAACGATCGAGGTTGTACCCTGGTCCAGGAGGCGCTTCAGCACTTGTTAAATCATTGGTGGATGCCAATCTACATGGATGAAGATACTCAGCAAATTAGTATCAATAACAGGAATCCTACTCGACGTCAGAGTCAGGATGTCCGATCAGTGGAAGCTAACCTAGTAAGGTTGCATTGTATTCAAAGTGGGCGTGGCCAGGTGCCACCACACAACTATGACAGTTGTAGTGTCTGTTCAGAAAGTAACCAAGGGTGTTACCTTGTGAGAGCAGTTCTTCAGGGTCAGGTCGATCGTGGAGAAATTCGTCCATATCCGGGTTCTGGACCCATCAACTGGACGCCGAACTACCTTGCCGAACAAGTTGAGGATGTTGTCACGATCTCTGGTCATCACAGGACCAGGGATGTTTTTGCCATTATTCCTCTACTTGACGAGTCTAAGGTTCCCAACCGGGAACGGATCGAGATTACTTATGATGGTCTGAAAAATCAAAGGACTCCTGTAGTCATCTATCTACCAGGACCGCTACCGTATGAATCAGCTAAGGCGGTCCCTTACAAATACGGTACAACGAAAATTGAAAATGGAAAGGAAATTCCATTACCCTCTGTTGTGAACATTGCAGACATCACTCGAGTAACACGGAGTGGTAGAATCTTCAACCGAGGAGTTGAAGAACTTAACAAGGAAAAGGAACTTCCGACAAAAGCTCCTGATCCACCAGTCGGTCAATCCAGTGATCCCGACCTTTCGAAAAACAATGATGAGATGCTAAAGCTCATCCAAAGGAGTGAATATAACATTGTTGATCAACTGTTACAGACTCCTTCAAAGATCTCGGTATTATCACTGTTACTCAGTTCAGAAGCCCACAGGGAGGCTCTACAGAAAGTCTTGGAGCAAGCTTTTGTGGAACAGGATGTAACAATTAGACAATTTGATAGCATTGTCTCTAACATCACTTCCTGCAATAATTTGGGATTTAGTGATGAGGAATTCCCCGAAGAGGGTCACCGTCATAACATGGCGCTCAACATTACAGTTAACTGCCAGGACGATGCTTTAGCCAGCGTATTGGTAGACACAGGGTCAGCCCTGAATGTTATGCCGAAGTCCACTTTGATGCAATTATCATTCAAGGGCCCTCCGATGAGAATCAGCGAGGTCGTCGTCAAAGTGTTTGACGGATCCAGAAAAACAGTTATCGGCGAAGTTGATCTTCCCATAACTATCGGTCCTCACACTTTCCAAGTCACTTTCCAGGTCATGGATATCCGGGCAACATACAGTTGTTTATTAGGAAGACCTTGGATACACCAGGCTGGAGCGGTCACTTTGACCCTCCACCAAAAGCTAAAGTTCGTTCAGAACGATTAACTTGTCACGGTTTGTGGGGAACAAGCCTTGCTCGTGAGTAACTTGTCATCATCTACTGGTATAGAACCCGGGGAGGTTATTGGAACTCAGTTCCAAGCACTGTCGATAAGCAAGAACAATCAGTTCAAAGGAGGAACCTCGATTTCCTCATACAAAGATGTTATCAAAGCGGTCGAGAGTACCGATACGACAGGATGGGGACAGCTTATCATTCCTATTGACAATAAAACAAAGAAGGGTCTTGGTTTTTCTGCAACCTGTACCCAGATAGCTGCCAACGATGAAAGTCTTCATCCCCTTCAAAACTTCTTCCACAGTGGAGGTTTTCTCCACCCAGTGTCTCAAGCAGTACATGCAATCAATGAGGAAGATCCCTCTGACCCAGATGAAGAGTGGAAGTCCTACCTTAACAAGGACGGTTATATGTCTCAGGAAGAGGTGCCTATGCCTTTTTTCTTTCCTACAGAAAGTCCGAGATTTATACCAAGATCAGATGTCGAAATGATATACGGGGATTGTGATCCGGAATGATGCCGTGCTCCGCCAAATTCATTAGAGGAGGACACTCCGATAAAAGACAACTTTGACTACAATTACTATGGCCCAATGGATGGTTTGCCAATGTGGCAACCTTACCCAGGAGACTTGGGGCAAGAGAGTCAGCCGAACAATGAAAATCAGTTGACCGTCATTGAACATAATACCTGTGTCCCCACCATGTCATGGGAGCAACACTCAGGTCATTCAGAAACTACTCAACATGAAGATGAATTTGCAACATTTGTAGGACTTGAATTCATCAACTATTCTTTTCCCGAGGTCAACGTCATCGAGAGGGATGATTCCTCCATTTCCAGAGAAGTGTGGGACACCTTGGGACAACCGAGTGGAAAATTCGACTTCATGGTCAAGTACACCGCTCCCGAAAGCTCTCGTATCAGGCTCGAAGACATCCAGCCTACTGGATGGGGAGATACAGTTGAGAGTACAAATGTTATACAAAATGCAACTGAGGAATTCTCCTACGACAATTCTGCCTGGGAGACAGATTCTAATGATCCCGCTCCACCAGAAATTAGCGTTATTTCTGAAGACAAATCAAGGAAGGTGCCAGACTTTGTGATTCACCGAGGAGTTCGCTGCCAATGGGTTGCCGTCGAGGTTCCAAAGGTCGTTCATCAGTCAAAGTAATTGCCGTCCTTTAACCTTTCACCCTGCCCAGGTGAAACAGATGTTTTGATAGGGCTCGCTTTCTGTAAATTTTCCCTCTTCGCTTTGCCCAAAGCGACAGAGTTTTGTTTTATAGGGCTGTAGTTTCAAGGATCGACTTGTTCATTAATAAAATAACGTCGTTCTGTAATTTCTGCATTAATTGTTGTTTTCTCTTTTTGCTTTTCTTAGAAAATGGTAATCCTAAAAAACAATTAAAAATAAAAACAAGCAGTAAAACAAATACAATGCACACACTTGCATTTTCCCCTATCTCTTCTAAACACGAATCATCACGTCATGCAGATTGCTTGTTTTAAACCCAGTTGAAACATACGATCCGATGCCTTCTCCCAACTTTGAGTTCCCGGTATTCGAGGCTGAAGAAGAAGATGACAACAAAATTCTAGAAGAGATCTCCCGACTACTCAGACAAGAGGAAAGGTCCATTGAACCTCACAAAGAGCCGTTGGAAACGGTAAACTTGGGTTCAGAAAAAGAGAGAAAAGAAATCAGGATTGGGGCACTGATCAGTCCAACTGCCAGAGAGGGTTTGATAAAGCTTCTCAAAGAATTTCCTGATGTATTCGCTTGGTCCTATCAGGATATGCCAGGGTTGGATACCAGTATCGTGGAACATCACTTACCGTTACGATCGGAATGTCCGCCAGTAAAGCAAAGGTTGAGACGCACTCACCCAGACATGGCCATCAAAATCAAAGAGGAGGTGCAGAAACAGATTGACGCGGGTTTCCTCGCCACATCAGAATATCCTCAATGGTTAGCCAACACCGTACCCGTTCCCAAAAAGGACGGAAAAGTCAGAATGTGTGTCGATTACAGAGATCTAAACAAGGCAAGTCCAAAGGACGACTTTCCTTTACCACACATTGATATGCTGGTAGACAGTACAGCAAAGTTCAAAGTCTTCTCCTTCATGGATGGATTCTCGGGCTATAACTAGATCAAAATGACGCCGAAAGACATGGAGAAAACTTCGTTCATTACCCCATGGGGCACCTTTTGTTATAAGGTAATGTCGTTCGGTTTGAAAAACGCCGGGGCAACCTATCAAAGGGCCATGACTACTCTGTTTCATGACATGATACACAAAGAAATCGAAGTGTATGTCGATGATATGATTGCTAAATCTAGAACAGAAGAGGAGCATGTGACCCACCTGTCAAAACTATTCGAGTGGTTGATAAAGTACAAGCTCCGCTTGAATCCCAACAAGTGCACCTTCGGTGTCCGTTCAGGGAAACTATTAGGGTTCATCGTCAGCCAGAAAGGAATTGAGGTTGATCCTGACAAGGTCAAGGCCATTCAAGAAATGCCTTCTCCCAAAACTGAAAAACAAGTCAGAGGATTCCTGGGACATTTGAACTACATCTCCAGATTCATATTCCTTATGACCGCCACATGTGCGCCGATTTTCAAGTTACTAAAAAAGAACCAGGACTGCGTTTGGACAGAAGACTGCCAAACCGCCTTCGACAGTATCAAGGAATATCTGTTGAATCCTCCGATTCTATCACCTCTAGTGGGAGGAAGACCACTGATCATTTACCTCACAGTCCTAGAGGACTCAATGGGGTGTGTACTTGGCCAACAAGACGAAACCAAAAGGAAAGAGTCTGCCATCTACTATCTAAGCAAGAAATTCACCGACTGTGAAACTCGGTACACGATGCTCGAGAAAACTTGTTGTGCTTTGGCTTGGGCAGCCAAACGTCTTCGCCAGTACATGATTCGTCATACTACTTGGTTGGTCTCCAAAATGGATCCAATCAAGTACGTTTTCAAGAAACCTGCTCTTACGGGAAGAATTTCCCGTTGGCAGATGCTGTTATCAGAATATGACATAGAGTACCACGCTCAGAAAGCCGTTAAAGGAAGTATTTTATCCGATCATTTGGCTCATCAACCGATTGACGATCAAGAATCAATCGGGTTTGACTTCCCAGACGAAGATGTCATGTATCTAAAAATGAAAGATTGCGATGAACCGTTACCCAGTGAAGGGCCAGAACCAGGTTCCCAATGGGGACTTATCTTTGACGGAGCAGTTAATCATTATGGAAATGAAATTGGGGCAATCATTGTTACCCCTCAGGGTACCCACATTCCTTTCATTGGTAGACTCACGTTCAAGTGTACGAACAATGAGGCCGAATACGAAGCTTGTATTATGGGTCTCGAGGAAGCGATTGATTTAAGGATCAAAAACTTAGACGTATATGGCGACTCAGCCTTGGTCATCAATCAGATAAAATGAGATTGTAACACATACCAATCAGGATTGATTCCTTACAAAGACTATGCAAGAAGGTTGTTACCCTTCTTCAACAGAGTTGAGTTTCATCACATCCCTCGTGATGAGAATCACATGGCTGATGCATTAGCCACTCTCTCTTCCATGATTAGTGTAGGTCAATGGAATGACATACCTAAGATCGACATAATACGCCTTGAACGGCCCGCTTACGTCTTCACGATTGAAGCAGTCATAGACGACAGAGCTTGGTATCACGATATAAAATGCTTCCTTCAGAAACAAGAGTACCCACCTGGGGCACTCAGAAAAGACAGGAAAACCCTCAGAAGATTGGCTGGAAACTTCTTCCTGAGCGGTGACACTCTCTATAAAAGAAATTTTGACATGGTTTTGCTCCGATGCATCGACAGACCAGAAGCAGACATGCTTATGAAAGAAATTCATGAAGGATCCTTTGGCACTCATGCCAATGGACATACAATGGCGAGAAAAATTCTGAGAGCAGGGTACTACTGGTCGACAATGGAATCCGACTGCTACAAGTACATGAGGAGGTGTCACAAGTGTCAGATATACTCCGACAAAATTCATGTACCGCTATCACATCTCAAAGTGCTTTCTTCCCCGTGGCCTTTTTCCATATGGGGAATCGACATGATTGGCTTGATCGAACCTAAGGCTTCAAACGGACATCGGTTCATCCTGGTAGCCATTGACTATTTCACCAAATAGGTCGAAGCAGCATCATACGCTAATGTAACCCGACAAGTGGTGGTCCGATTTATCAAAAACAATATCATCTGCCGTTATGGTGTTCCAAGCGAGATCATTACTGATAATGGATCTAACTTAAACAATAAGATGATGAGGGAGTTGTGCGCAGAGTTCAAGATTGAACACCATAACTCATCTCCCTACCGACCCAAGATGAACGGAGCGGTATAAGCGGCTAACAAGAACATCAAGAAGATCTTTCAAAAGATGGTTACAACTTACAAAGACTGGCACGAGATGTTACCCTTTGCTCTTCACGGTTATCGCACATCTGTCCGCACTTCAACAGGGGCTACCCCTTTCTCTCTAGTATATGGCATGGAAGCAGTGCTCCCCATAGAAGTAGAGATCCCATCAATCCGGGTATTGATGGAAACCAAGCTCACCGAAGCTGAATGGTGTCAAAGTCGACACGACGAATTGAATCTGATCGAAGAAAAAAGAATAACGGCATTATGCCACGGTCAGTTGTATCAACAGAGAATGAAGAGGGCGTTCGACAAAAAGGTTCGACCTCGCATCTTCAGAAAAGGAGACCTCGTGCTCAAGAAGATGCAATCGTTTCTCACTGACTCTCGAGGCAAGTGGACTCCGAATTATGATGGCCCCTATATGGTCACGAAAGCTTTCTCAGGCGGCGCCTTGAGACTTGCAACCATGGACGGAGAGGAATTTGCCTACCCCACGAATGTCGATGTAGTCAAGAAATACTTCGCCTAAACTAAAAAAAAAAACATCTCGGTGGATTGAAAACCCGAAAGGGCGATCCAGGCAAAAGTTAGAGACAAGAAAAAAAAATCATCCCGATGGATTGGAAACATCATAGTACAATCCAGGCAAAAGTTAGGGATAATGGCAAGTAACTATGTTCAACAGAGGCAAGTCCCTCAGCAGCAGCAGTTACATCATCTGTCAGAAAACTCTAGTCAAGGTCATCTTCGACAAAAGCTTAGGATGCCCCGAATTCAAAGTTGGTAGAAGGATAATGGTCGTTATGTTTCAACGTAGCCCTTTTCCCTGTAAATTACCATTTTCAAACTTTGTATATACTCTTTGGAATCACGCGGTTGGCTGATTTCCATCCTATCAATAAAATTTGAGCCCTTGTGCTTTTGTTTGTAATTCTTATTTGTTTTAGCTTTACAGAACGACGTTGTTAACATGACTAACGATTCTTGAAATAAAACAAAAATGAATTTACTTGTTAAATTTTTTTTTTGCTTTTAAAATAAAGACGGCAATTTCTTTTGACTGTTAAACCTCAAAAGAACATCAATCGCTTCTCCAGAAGTAATCGAACTTCAAAGTACAGAATCAAAGTACTCCTTCTATGCCAGTACGCCTGAATGAAGGATCAACAACGTCGGATGCAACTATTCCATCTGACATCTTCGGCCGAGTTCTTATCTCCTAAGCCCGATCAACGGTGCTCCCAACAGGGACTATCTCTCCTAAGCAAGGTGGAATTGCTATCTTGAACCAGCGATATCTCTACACGTCCCGCGATGGCCGAGTATCCACTCATGTTCATCTTTTAGTTTGTGTGTCGCGTCAGTTTTGTCAGCATATACATACATACATCATGCGTTATTGATTTGCATTCACATTTCATATTGCATCACTATCACTCTAGTCGGTCTTGTCCCCTAGTGATAGAAGTTCTCTCAATCGAGTTGTCAGTTCTTGCCTCGTCAGGAAATGCTGCGTCTGAACAATATCTCTCTTCCAGTTTAGTTCTGGATCAGGATTGGCCCTCAACCACTTTGATAACTTGAACCTCTGAAAGACTAGAGGGCCCTCAGTTAACATCACTCTTCGCCATCGAAGATGATATCCTTGCTTTCCCGGATTAAGGAAAATCCCCAGAGAAAGCCTCCTAAGCAGAGATTTGGCAGTACAGCTGCAATTCTCCGAAAAGATCGCTGATGAAAAGGTCATCGGTACCTCAAAATTGGACCCCATCACATGGCATTTCTCCGGGAAGATCCTGAGAAAAGTATGATGTAAGATCCCAAGTGGAAACAGTCTCTCAAGAGACTCGCTTTCCCTGGGTAGAGTCAACAAATGGCATCTCCCCAGAAAAATTCGGCGAGAAGTTTGAAAGAAATCCGCTACGAATAGCGTCCCTTATCAGTAAAGTTTATTGACGAAAGAAACTAAGACCAGTTCCTCGGTAGGAAACCAGGATCGAGGGGAAGTTTACATTGGAAACTAAGACCAGTTCCTTGGTAGGAAGCCAGGATCGAGGGGAAGTTTGAGTCCGAAACTAAGACCAGTTCCTTGGTAGGAAACCAGGATCGAGGGGAAGTTGACAAAAGAAACTGAGACCAGTTCCTTGGCCGAAGACCAGGATCGAGGGGAAGTTTACCTTTTCTAAGCATCATTGCTTAGCAAAAGAAGATGAATGCGATCTGCCATTCATAACCGCCAACAAAATTTTGGGTATTCCGATATTTAATCCTCTTGCACCCCGAATGCCCGAATACCTTCGTCATTCACACCTTCGGGTCCAAGAAGATTAAATAGGGGCATCTGTCATACACCAAATTTTGACCACTAAGATTTCCCATCATTGTGTAAATCATCATCACAATGTGGATGAACCATCATGCCTCATCAAATGCCTCAAGGAGTATTGAGCATTCACTACAATCAAAATTAGGGTTTTAAGCCCTCTCAGAGCCTTAGACAAAGGATCAATCAAGGAATGACATGATCTTCAACTTTTCTAACCTCTCAAACATCCACAATGGATCAAAAGGACTACCACTTCAAAGATTAAGCACAAGGCTGCTCCCTTCTAGGTGGATCAAGTCTCGAGATCGCCAGTATCACCAAATTAGGGTTTTGGTCGACTAGGGCCTCCAGATGGAAATTTTTCATCTGGACACAAGCCAAAGATCCAAAACACAACCTAATGTACTCCATGGAACCTCATGTACCCATCTATCCAGTCAATTTTGCCTCAGGGGATGCATACATAAAAAATCAGGAATTATGGTTTCTTGACCTAATTCACCCTTAAGTTGATTTTTAGGGAAAATCAAGAGCCAAGACCTCAAGACATGATTTGAGGGTCTCTAATGAACTATATTGATCCATTTGGAACAATGGATTAATCCAAGAAGCTTGAGCAACAAGTCTCATTTTCATCTGCACCACAATTAGGGTTTCGCGAGGAAAGTCAACTGTAACTTTGACTTTTGACCAGGACATGCTCCCAAACCCTAGGACATGCCCCAATATACCCTATGATACCCATGGGACATGTCCATCAAGTTTTATTTAGGTCAAGGACATGATTTCCTGAAGAATTGCACAGTTTGGAATTCATCTGATAAAAAGTCAACTGTGCACAAAAGTCAACTTTGACTTTTTGAGATTTTTCACCAAAATGGATTTTTAACCCTAAAATGATGTTAATGTATGATTTGAATCATCATTCATCAATAAAAATCAAAGAAAGTTGGATAATTTGTAAAAGGGGTAACCATAAAACTTAGAAATTTTTCTAAGTTATGGAAAAAGTACCACTAATGCACTAACTTTGGAGGATCATAACTCCTAAACCCACATGGCCATTTTTTGTCATCCAAAGATGGATTTGTAGCCCTCATTACCCTCTACAAAAACTTCAACTAGACCTAAGGCCAATTCATTAAGGATTTTGAGTTATGAAGTGATCAAAATCAAGATATCACACTTTGTTCCAACACTTAGTGAAAATTTCACTAAGTCAGATTTTGCTTCACTTTTTGCCAAATGTAGAGGGATTTTTCACTTGGAATCAAAAGAGATCAAAACCAAACTTGTTCAAACAGTTGTTGTATCATGTAAGGGCTTTCCAAAATGGCCAAGAACATTGCCAAATTCAACTTACACCATGAGATATGACATTGTCAAGTTGCCTTGCTGAAATCTGTCAAAGGCAAGGCAGAATTTGCAACTTTGCTCGATTTGCCAAAATCAGCCAAATTCAAATGCTCCTATCCACTTGGACACATCTGAGGATTGAATCTAAAGGGGACAATCACTGAGTCAAGCCTCCAAAGTCCATGGAACAAGAAATAGCATGTTGAACCTAGAATGGCCAAAATAGGGACAAGACTCCAAATTTGGATTGGAGCATTCAATGGAAGCATCAAGGTGGCATGGACTGAGCCATTCTCATCTGAAATCAGTCAAGACTTATCCAAGACCAAGGGAACCAAAGCTCTGTGCCCTAACCTCTAGTCAATGGCTAGAGGAGACTTGGATTTTCATTTGCCAACATTGGCCAAACCTACTTACCAGCTGCCATTCACTATTCCTTGAAAAACAAACTTGTTCTACTATAAATAGAGCTCAATTGTGATCAGTTTGAGTAAACCAAAGCCATCTAACAGATGCTTTCCTCAAAATTTCTTTCTCTTGGCAAAAATGCCTTTCTTAGCAAGGTAGCTATCGGGTTTTGAGTTTGAGAGCTTTTCCAATCAAACCAATCACTCACACACCTCACATACATCACATATGAGCTGATCAAACACTTAGATCACTTCTGAAACACCAATTTCACAAAATCACCAGCTGGTTGCTCAAATTTTCAATCAAGTTGCAGCTGAGGTACCACAAATTGATCCAGCCAATTTCAATCAAGTCCAACCATTCAAACACACTCCATAGGTTGTAGGGAAGCTGTTCAGATCATCACCACTCATCTGTAACACCTCCAAATCAAAAATCACATTGCACTTGCTGTCACGGCCTAGAGGTAAGCACATACTTGGTCATCTCTCAATCTATGCATATTTCCTCGCACAATAATTTGGCCATATGTTCATAATCATGCATGGAATGTTTCCCCTCAATTAATTGCATTGTTTGAATCGTGTATAAAAAATCCTAGCCTTCATGCAGAAATTAGGGTTCTTGAGGTTTCTTCGTGATTTCATGTTTTATGTTTAATTTAAATCAAATTAAGTGTTATAGACATGATCGTGAGGTTGAGACGAGCATAATGATATGTGGATTGCATGATATGGTTACGTATTCAGTGAGATTGGATGGAAAACGCAAATCAGCCAAACCCAGAAAAACGCGCGTGTTCTTGCTTGTGTTCTTGGCGCCTTTTTCACAAATTCAAATATTTGAATTTTGTGATTTTGTTTAATTGATTCAAAAATTAATTTCTCTCTGAGTTTTAATGATTTTGAGTTGATTCTTTTTTTAATAATTCACAAAAATGTTAAAATATTTTAATTTATAAAAAAATCCCAAAAATATTATTTATTTCATATAATTGATATTTTTGCAAAGAATTAATATTTTAATTGTTTTTGACATTTTAAATATTTTTTCTACATTGATTTTGCAAATTTTAATGCTTTCTAATTATTTTGTAGGTCAATACTTAATTTTTGAAGCATTAATCCAAAATCACAATTTGTTTTTCATATGTTAAACAATTTTGATCATTTTTAATTGAATTTTTATTCAATTAAATGCATTTTTGAAAACAAATTAGGGTTTTTGGATTAATTCAACCCTCATAAATCATTTTCAAAACCTTTTGGGCCTCTTGAGAGAGTGTAAGACCCAACCCACTTGTACACAAATATTTTGGGCCTCATTCGTTGTATAAGTCCCTCTGTACATTTTCAAATAAACGACACGATCATCGCCTTTTGAAAAATAACCCTGGGCCTCTCCTTGAGCTATAAGACCCATTCAAAAACACTTTGGGCCTCTAATAGAGTGTAAGACCCAATCCCCTTTTAACCAAACCATTTTCGGCCTCACTTATTGTATAAGTCCCTCCGCGTTAAAAGAAAACCTCGGCGCGATCGCCATCTCAAACGGAAAAATCATCTGGGCCTACCCTCGTGTTATAAGCCCCACTCTTTTTCTTAAAACTCATTTGGGCCTCCATTGGAGTGTAAGACCCATTCCTTTGTACAGAAAACATTTTGGGCCTCAGTCACTTGTATAAGTCCCTCTGTACAAATCCAAACAGTATAAAACCTTGGGCCTCTTCTTGAGCTGTAAGCCCCAAATCTTTCTTTTTCAAAGCACTTTCTCCTTTGATTTTGAATATACTGTTGTTTTCAATCTTTCTTTGTTGAACAACTAACCAAACAGCATGGAAGTTCTACAACCGAGTAAGTGGTTATCGCTTTCATTTACCGCTTTCATATACATATAACTGTATTGTGGGGCTGTTTCACTCTAAGTCTTCTTTCATAAACTCATATCAACTGTGTAATAATAGTATAGATATTTTGAGTTTCCCTGGAAACTACGTCTAGAACTAAGTGACACCGTTTCGTTTAGTCATAGAAATAGATAACTAGATCCCCAATAGGATCACCAGACACAGTCTTCTCTCAGGCTGTCCTCATTAGGAATTGTCAAGAAACTCTACTCCCAGAGATGAATGTATTCTCCGTGAATGGCATCTTTGAGTTTCTTCCAAATTCTCGAGCTTTCCTGACTTTGATCTATTCTCGGTGAATAGCATTGCCTTGAATTTCTCGGGGTTTGGGGACCCACGGGCTTCTTAAAAGCATCGGCGTCCTCTTGGGCATCGTACAAGGACCCACAGGCTTCCTAAAAGCAACCCCGCCTCCTCTTGGGCTTAGTACAAGGACCCTACGGCTTCTTGGAAGTATTCACAGCCTCCTCTTAGGCTTCGTATAATAATTCTTCCTCCGGGAATGATAGCCTCCTCTTGGGCTTAGTACAAGGACCCGTCGGCTTCTTAAAAGCTTCCCGCCTCCTCTTGGGCTTCGTACAAATTGTCCCGACGACCTCCTAGAGGTATAGGAACAGAACTTAGTCATTTGCATAGAACAGTCCTTTCATAGAGTCTACTACTGTTTCTCAAAGCACAGTACGAGAGATAAAACCCTAGACTTGGACAGTCTAACTTCCTTGAGTCTCAAAGACATTCTCAAGTGACCCCTTCGTTAAATAGGAAGGAAACCCGTAGACTTGGACAGTCTCAATACCCTTCGGATTTCCCGCTTCCTTAAAGGACAGGCATAACCCAGACCCTTGAATCAAATCTATGAGTCCAGTATTGCTCATATAAGAACTGACTTTCTCTTTAAAATCAGTATACTGGACCTGTCACTTAACTGAACAGTCATCATAGCCTCCTCTTAGGCTTTGTATAATGATCCTTCCCTAGTGAAGTTGGCCTCTCTTGGGCTTTGTACAATGATCCTCCCCAGCGGAGTCAAACAATGTTTAGCCTCTCTCTCGGGCTTTGTACGAGACACATAAGAGACTCCCTCGTTGAGTCAATCACCCCTTTCGCCTCCATCTCGGGCTTTGTACGAGATACAAAAAGGTTCTTATTGAGCCAAATAAACAATCGCCTCCATCTCGGGCTTTGTACGAGATACAAAAAAACACTCTCTTGTTGAGTATAAAGGATCCTCTTGTAGGATTAACCCCTTTTAGCCTCTCTCTCGGGCTTTATACGAGATACCAAAAGACTCCATCGTCGGGTCAAAACCTTTTCGCCTCTCTCTCGGGCTTTGTACGAGATACAAATAGCCTCCTCTTAGGCTTTGTATAAGAAAACCACTGGTTGATCCAATCAACCTTTTAGAATCAAAGTTGTGCCTCGTTCACAGTACACAAACATCAACAACTCCTTCCCCTTCATCTAATCGCTGTAAGCGGCAAGCCTCTGGATCATCTACATCCATGCCACTGTCCCTCTTTTAGCATGAGAAATTCCTAAGGAAAGATAGCATTGCTCTACACTGAGTTAAAGTCTTCTCCTTCAGGTTAAAATCCCCTTTAAAGGAAATTATGGCATTGCCGGATTCACACATCCTGGTTAAAGTAATTCTTCTTTATAAACAGTTGTGACAAACAACCCTTCTTTAGAGATGACAAATTCTCTCTAAAGTCGAGGTCCTTCAGCTTAACGTCTTGGGCTTTGAACAAGACACAAATAGACTTTTCAGCTTCACATCTTGGGCTTTGAACAAGATACAAATCACCTTTCGCTTCACGTCTTGGGCTTTGAACAAGACACCAAAACACCCATTTCCTCCCATAGAATAGGAGGAACTACGAACGCTCTGATTTCCCTGTTTCGGTAAACGGGAATACGTAGGCATAAGATCGAAAGAAAAGATCTTACCGAGCACAATCAACAAAAAACCCAAATCCCATAAATCAAAAGCAGTAATTCAAAAAACATCAGTCCTATCATCCTAATCCTCGTTCCCCACCAGAAACCTTCTGTCTAGATAAAAAACAGTATTGGCGAAAATACAAATAACCAGTACAAAGGCCCCCCCACATTGATAGCATTCGTAACCTAACAGACCGCTGTTTAAACTTAGTATGCAAAGCAGGGTTAATTGGAGACATCTATTTCCCTTCCTTATTCAGCTCACAATAGGATAAAAAATGAATCGACCTGTAGTAAGCTTAAACCGCAGAGAGCGACCAGCGCTTAAGAACCGCGTCCAAAATCGCTCGCTACACTATGCCGACACGAACTCTCCGAAAATGCTCTTTCAGGCCTTCAATCCTTCACCGATTGATCCTAACATCCAATATAAGTAAAAATACCTGTAAAAGAGCATCAAAATGATCATAATATACAATATGTACAATAAAATCGGAAAGTAGCATAAATATACTAAAACTAATAGATATTCTACTAATATTAACAAAGAAACCAATTGAAAGGGCCTTAAAATATAGTCAAAAGTATGTACAAATTGGCCCTTAACAACTCTCCCCAACTTATTATTTTGTTTGTCCTCAAACAAAAGTGCCTCAAATTAGAAACGAACCCGAAACACGAATCAAGAATTCAGAATCAACTCAAAAGAACAACGACAATTTTATCGTTCAAAAAGTAAAAGTAACAACAAGATAACTTATCAAATTCTAAACAAATCATGAAGATGAAACTATTGCTAAGTGAACAACAAAACTCAAAACTTCTTGAGCAATACAAGTTCAAAATCAAATCACACCTAGGCACACAATCATCAATGGATGAAACAAAATGAGGTTTTATCACTCATCAAACAATCATGCAGACATCCGGAACCAATTATGCATTCAACAAACAACATCCATTAAATAGTGAAAAAGAAGGAATCAAAAGGTCTTCAAAGGTTGTAACTTGGCTTGGCTACAAGGAAGGGTCATTTATCAAAGTCATTGAAACAAAATTGCCTACCCCTAAAGAGCATTCCACACTTAAAATCAAAACACTTCAAGACTTTCACCTTCTTGTTTTCATTGGAGGCATCATTACAACATGAGCTTTTTGTTGGCAATTCATGCCTAACTTTCCTTTATTTTTCGCTTATATTTTTTTCTTTCAAGCTCTTTCATCAATCAAAACCACCTTATTAACACTTTTTTTTTCATGATGCCTCAATCTACCTTTTTCTCTCCCCAACTTAGAACACAACCAAACATGAAAATTAGGAATGCTCTCACACATCTAAGGCAAGGAACAAATTTAACAACCATACTTAAGGTTGGGGTTCAAAAAGTTTCACAACAAAATTCCAAGATCACATTCTAAATTATGCACAATATTTACACATTTCAATTATTCACATGGATCTTGAAATAAAGGCTCAAAATGGGTTTACAAATACTCGCTCACTCACACGGTAGATTGATTCATCTTATGTGGTCACGTGGTTTTTCTCATAATGCACAAAAATTGCCTTGATCCTTTTCTTCCTTTTTCACAATTTAATACACATGCATGATTTCAACATAATCAGAACGAGTTAAACAAGACTGCCGATATCCTGCATATTTTATACAATGAAAGCTTTCTCACAATGGCAATGTTCTAAATGATTCAAAAATGAACAAGTATTTCAAAAGAAGTAATGACTACAAATTACACTCATCACAAGTTTCATTTCCATGCTTAGTTTAGAAAGCGATAAAAATGTACCTTGCGCGGAACCTTTACTCAATCTTATCATTACCACTCAATTGCATTTTGATTCATCATTCTTGACACAAAAGTTCACAAGTTCCTTCAAGTTTTCACTATGGAACAAACAAAATCAAAAAAATTTCTACTAAAATAGTACTTGCACCAAAAACTACTCAAAATAACAATAATAATATGAAACCAAAATTTGCGACAACCAAATAATGGTGCCGCATGTGTTCCTCATCCTTGGAAGGATGGTACAAAATACTAAAAAGTACAATAAAAACCAACAATACTATCCACTAGTCAAAACATAAACATAAACATAAAAATAAAAAGATAGAAAACCCAAAGATCACTGCTCAGAAGAGCTCTCCTTTTCCTCCCAGATGGTCTCTCCACTATCATCATCATCATCGTCCTCCGCAGCCATCTCCTCATCTACATCGGCATCATGTCTCTCTGGCTCAACATGCGGTAACTGAGCAGGCTCCCCTTGAGCAGCCTCCTCTCGAGGTGGCACCTGCCCCCTCTGATAATGATAAGGCCTGTCCTCAGGCCATGCCACATAAGTGTCAAAGTCTTGCTGAGAAGTAAACAGGTGCTCCACCTGAGGTTCTCGTACCTGTAAATGTAAAGCCTGCATAGATGAGTGCAAAAATGAAAATGCCCTCTGATGAGCCATATGCATGTCACATGTATACATGCATGCGACTCGCTCATCAAAGGGTGGCTCTACCTGAGGAACATCGACGGGCTGCTGCTGCTGCTGCGGGTGGGCATATGGTGGTGGCGGCGGTGGCTGATCAACTCTAGGCCTGCAGTGGCTCTCAATCCACGTGTCAGTTACAATTCCCTTAATGGTCTTGTGGACCACGCAAGGAATCGGAACTGCAGCAGCAGTGCAAAGCCACATAATAAGCCCAGGGAAAACCAAAATAGCAGGGGTCTTAGACCCCAAACGGTGACCACTAGCTGCCGTAGATCGGATCTCCTCTGAAATAATTCTCGCCACATCGATCTGAAGCTCATCCAAAATGTAATAAATCATACAAGCTATATCCACAGGAATGGATGAGGTGTAACTCCTTTGCCTGATGTTCTGCAGGACAAGAGTCGTCAAAATCTGGGCAGTAGTGTTCATATCCACCCTCTTCAGAATCTTCGGTCTCCCAGATGCGTTCAACTCAAATCCACGCCCCAGGACAGCTAAGGCCAAACAAACATTCTCTAAATTCTAGGTCCGCCTAGCTACCCGCTTTGCATTAGCACACTGTTCCCCCTCAGCTAAAACCAACGGATTACCCAAGTATGCGTTAATGGCATCCCTTGAGAAATAAACTGTCTTGCCACGGACATAAGTTGTGTAATCATACTCCTTCCCCTCCACAGGAATGGAGTTCGCATAAAACTCATGCACAATCTCATAGTTCAACAGTGTAGGAAGGGTCAAGAGTGCACCCCAACCATGTCCTTCAATGATGCTTTGGCATCCACGGAACTCCCCTTGCGGGTTGATTCGAAAGATGCGCTCTGTCCAAATGCTACAACGGGTCAGCTCCATGTACCTTCCCTGCTCAACCCCTTTAAATCGATGAGCATCAAACTCGAGTGGCGCCTGTCTTTGTTGTGATGTCTGACCGGTGCGAAGTCTGGCACGCTTTGAAGCCAACTGCAATCGAAGAAAAATAGACAAAAACAGCGCCAAATGGGTTAAACAACAAGTCAGAAAATTCCATAAAATTCATGTTAAACCACAGAGCAACAAAGAAACATCAAACAGTCGGCAATGATTAACGAAACAAAAATTCTGCTCCCAGGGGTGCGCGCTTAGCGCGGTCAGAGCGCGCTCAGCGCGCTCAGGCATGTAATCAGGCCCTGCTGAGCAGCCAATCAAGCCCCTTACCAAAGATAAACAGCAAAAAACACATGGTATAACCTCTATACAACAATAAAAAAACAAAACAGTGTAAACAGGGCAAAAAGCGCACTTAGCTCGACCCTGAGCTCACTCAGCGAGCTCGCGAAAACCCAGAAAAATTTCTTCAAGTTTCAGGTTCAATAAACCCCCAAACTCAAACGTTCACTTCAATTAGACCCCAAAATAAACATGCAACATCAGATTTGCTAAAGTTTTGGTTGTTCTTACATGCACATCAGTTCCTAACCTAGAATTCCAAAATTAAACAACGAAAGCTTCAAAGTCCAAAATCTCAAACCCTAATCAGCAAAGAACTCAAACAATACGGAGAAAGAAAGAGAAATTCCCAAACATGGACAGTGAGAGTGAGAAATTGGGTAGAAAGAAATTTGCTTGAGAGTGAAAATTTTCACTTGAGAGCTTGTGGGAAGAATAGTACGGTGGCATTTTGCAAATGAGAGGGAAAGCTTAGGGTTTTTGTGGAACCCTCACTCTTTTGAAATAATACAGACCCAGAGGCCCAATTTTGTTTCCACTTAGGCCAAAACTTGGCTTGCCTGTTCACACGACCGCGCTGAGCGCGTCAGTGAAACACCGCCAATCAAGTTTGGCATCAAAACGCAGCCAGCCGACTAATCTGCCCGATTAAATCACAAACACAAAAAAAATAAAATAAAAAATAAAAAAAATAGTAAATACTTACAATGTTGGGGTGCCTCCCAACTAGCGCTTGTTTAACGTCGGCTAAGCTCGACGGTCCAATGCAACCTCAAGGATTGCAAAAAGGCACGACGGATAGATTCCGCTCGAAATCACCACCGAGATAAATCTTCAACCTCTGACCATTTATAGTCCAATTCTCATTTAACTTTGTGCCTTCAATGACTATTTCCCCATATTGCTTGATTTCACGAATCCGGAATGGACCATACCACTTAGATTTCAATTTACCAGGGAATAGTTTTAATTGAGAATTGAAAAGTAGGACCAGCTGCCCTACTTCAAACTGTTTGGTCACTATCTTCTTGTCATGGTAAGTTTTGACTCGATCTTTGTAAAGCTTGTTAGAATCATACGCTTGGAGGCAAAATTCCTCCATTTCATACAATTGCATCTTTCTTCTTTATCCGCTTAAAGTTGGATCAAAATTCAGAAATTTCAAGGGCCAAAATGCCTTATGTTCTAACTCTACCGGTAGATGACAATTATTACCATAGACCAAAAGGTGTGAGTCTAATCGGAGCTTTAAAAGCTGTTAGATAGGCCCATAAAGCATCGTCTAGCTTATTTGACCAATCCTTTCTTGAGGATGACACCGTTTTTTCCAAAATTCTTTTAATTTCCTGGTTTGATACCTCCACTTGCCCATTGGCCTGAGGATGATATGGTGTTGCAACTTTGAGCTTCACACCATAGGGCTCCAAGGCTTTTTCAAGCTGAGTGTTGCAAAAGTGGGATCCTCCGTCACTTATCAACACCCGCGGAGTACCAAATCGAGAAAAAATGTTTCTTTTCAAAAATTTTATCACAGTTTTTCTGTCATCTTTAGCACATGCTATTGCCTCTACCCATTTGGATACGTAATCAACTGCGACCAAAATATACTCATTGGAAAATGATGATGGAGAAGGTCCAACAAAGTCAATTCCCCAACAATCAAACACTTCAATTTCCAACATGTTTTGTAAAGGCATTTCATGCCGCTTTGAAATTCCACCACTTCTTTGACACTTGTCACAACTTTGCGCATGCGCATCTTTGAATAAAGAAGGCCAATAAAAGCCCGATTGAAGGACTTTCGTTGCCGTTCTTAATCCGTTAAAATGTCCTCCATACGGAGAGTTGTGACAATGCCAAAGTATGCTAGTGGCTTCATCTATTGACACACATCTTCTCAAAAGGTTATTGACACCAAGCTTAAACAAATATGGTTCATCCTAAACAAAAGACTTGGCGTCCGACAAAAATTTCTTTTTCTGATGGTGAGTTAGACCATCCGGTATTAATCAGGCGGCTTCTTGATTAGCCATGTTGGCGAACCATGGTCTAACTTGCACCATATATAACTTTTCGTTCGCAAATTCCTTTTTGACCTCTAATTCATTTTTGGTCATTTCAACATTTACAAGGCGAGATAAGTGATCTGCCACCAAATTCTCAGATCCTTTCTTGTCACGAATTTCCAAATCAAATTCTTGTAACAAGAGGATCCAACGAATTAGCCTTTGCTTCGAATCGGGCTTGGTGAGCAAATACTTAATCGTCGTGTGATCCGTGTAAACGACTACTCGAGACCCAATTAAATAAGAACGAAATTTTTCCAATGCATACACTATCGCAAGAAACTCTTTTTCAGTTGTTGCATAGTTTATTTGAGCTTCATTTAAGACTTTGCTTGCAGAGTGTATAGCATGAAAAAATTTTGTTTTCCGTTGACCCAAAACCGCACCTACCGCATAATCGCTCGCGTCACACATGAGTTCAAAATCCATTTTCCAATTGGGCGCGATGATTATGGGTGAGGTAGTCAAACTTTTCTTTAAAGAATTAAAAGCGAACATACAAGATTCATCAAAATCAAAGGACTTATCTTTGTTGAGCAAATTGCTCAATGGGTTTGCTATCTTCACGAAATCCTTGATGAACCTCCGATAAAATCCCGCATGTCCGAGAAAGCTCCTTATACCTTTTACATTCAACGGTGGTGGAAATTTCTCAATAACATCAACCTTGGCTTGATCGACCTCAATGCACTTTGAAGAAACTTTGTGGCCAAGCACAATTCCTTCGGTCATCATGAAGTTACATTTTTCCCAATTGAGCACCAAATTGGTTTCCACACACCGTTCCAAAACCGCATCCAAATTTTTCAAACAAATATCAAACGATTGCCCGAAAACCGAGAAGTCATCCATAAAAACCTCAATTGTCTTTTCGATCAAATCTGAGAATATCGCTTGCATACACCTTTGAAAAGTTGACAGTACATTACACAACCTAAACGGCATCCTCCTATAAGAGAAGATTCCAAAAGGGCATGTAAAAGCAGTTTTTTCATGGTCCTTCGGGTTCACGATAATTTGGTTGTAACCCAAATAACCATCTAAAAAACAGTAAAATTGTTGACCGGAAATTCGTTCAAGCATTTGATCCATAACTGGGAGAGGGAAAGATTTTTCCTCGTAGCTTGGTTAAGCCTACGGTAATCTATGCACATTCTCCACCCGGTTACGGTTCTCGTTGGGATTAACTCATTTTTATCGTTTCGGATAACCGTTAATCCGCCTTTTTTTGGGCACCACTTGTACCGGACTAAACCATGGGCTATCAAAAATGGGATAAATCATTCTGGCATCTAACATTTTTACCACTTCCTTCCTAACCACCTTTTTCATGGTAGGATTTAAGCGGTGTTATGGTTGAGCGACTGGTTTGAAATCTTCTTCCATGAATATTCGATGCATACAATAAGAGGGACTTATTCCTTTTAGATCGAAAAGAGTCCATCCCATTGCCTCTTGATTATTCTTCAAAACACACATCAATTTTTTCTCCTCCATCGGGGTTAGCTCCATGCTTATTATCACCAGTTTATGCCCCTCATCATCAAGAAAAACATACTTAAGATGAGACGGCAACAACTTCAATTCAAGCTTAATTTCCTCATTGTTTTCTTTTTTCAAAATTTCCATCCTTTCTTTCAAATGAGGAATTTCATCCAATTCTTCTAGTTCTCGCAAACACTTTTCGATCTCTTTTTCTTCGGCTTCATCGATACTTTGAAGAGCATTCATGAGAACTTTTTGCAAAGGGGTTGGAACTTATAATTGCTCCTTTACTTCTTCAATTACCTTCTCCATTGCGTCTATTCTAAAACAATCGCCTTTTTCCTTTTTGTGCTTCATGGCCTCAAATAGATTGAAACAAACCTCCTTATCTTGGACTCTAACATTCATAAGACTGTCGTCCATATCAATTGCCATTCTAGTTGTTTTCATAAACGGTCTTCCAAGAATCAATGGAGCATCTTCATCTTTCTCCATTTCAATCACCACAAACTCGATAGGAAATAAGAATTTGTCCACTTTAACCAATACATCTTTCACTACACCGTGAGGACGGGTAATGGATTTATCGGCAAGTTGCATTGTCATTTGAGTGGTTCTCAATTCCATCTGTCCCAACCGTTTCACAATAGACAAAGGTATCAAATTGATACTAGAGCCCAAATAAATCAACACGTTGCCCACATAGATATTTCCTATTGTAACCGGCAAAGTGACTCGTCCCGGATCACTTTCTTTCCTCGGGAGAGTACGTTGAATGATAGCGCTACAACTAGCATCCACCATGATAGTCTCTTAATCAGTATACCTCTTCTTTTTTGTGAGAATATCCTTCATAAATTTTGCATATTTCGGCATTTGCTCCAAAGCCTCAGAAAATGGAATGTTTATTTGCAATTGTTTGAAAATATCCATAAACCGAGCATAGTGCCTCACACTATCTTTCTTTGATGGAGCATGAGGATATGGTAAATGTTGGATCAGAATAGTACTCAACGGTTCCTTCCCCTTCCTAGTTTTTTTTCAATTTTTCTTCTCTCTTTCTTTTTTCTTCTTCCTCACTTTTTCTCATTTCATTTTCAACTAAATCTCCCTCAACATTTTTTTCTACTTCAATCTCATCACTCTCTTTTTCTTTTTCAACTACTTCCTCCTCCTCCACTATAACTTCACCTATGCCCATGTCAATCTCTCTTCCACTTCTTGTTAGAATAGCCTTACAATGCTCTTTTGGATTTGGTAGAGTATTCGTCGTAAAAGTTCCTTTGTGTTGGTCGGCCAATTGTTTTGATAATTGTCCGACTTGCGTTTCAAGATTCTTTATGGTCGCATCGGTATTCTTCTGATTTGACATTGACATTTGTATAAATTGCGTGAGAGTGTCTTCCATTTTTTATTTCCAATTGGAACTTGTGGAGGTTGAGTGTAATTTTGGTATTGTTGACGATTTGAAGGTCCGGGTTCTTGCGGTCTCCAAGGTTGTTGATAACCTTGATTACCTCTAGGTTGGTAACCTTGGTTGCCTTGTTGATAAGGAGGTCGAGGTTGGCATCCTTGATTTTGGTTTCCAGCATAATTTACCTCTTCCACTACCGGAGGACAATACCCGGTAGAGTGATCTCCTCTACAAAGCTCACAACTCGTTATTGTTTGGTTTTTGTTGGGAACTTCATGCATCTCTTTTATTTGTTGTGGAAGTTTTGCCGTTTGTTGTGTCAACAACTCCACTTGTTGTGATAACAGTTTGTTTTGCGCAAGAATTGCGTCATTAGTTCCCAAATCAAGCAGTCCTCCTTTCTTTTGCGAAGGGCCACGGTTATGGTTCCCCTGATGGTCATTTAAAGCCATTTTGTCAATGATAACAATGGCTTCTTCGGCACTTTTGCTCATTAAGGATCCACCCGCGGTGGCATCCAACAATGTTTTATGCACTAATTGAAGACTGTTTCTAAAAATGTGAACTTGAGTAAGCTCATCGAAACCATGCCCTTTACACTTTCTCAACATGGATTTGAATCTCTCCCAAGCTTCGTTGAGAGATTCATTTCCACCTTGAGTAAAACTGCTATTACTGTTTTAGCCTCCATGAAACGATTGTGTGGAAAAAGTCGTTCCAAAAACTTTTCTTCAAGTACATTCCAGTCCGTCATGATTGCCGTAGATTGATCAAGATACCATTCCTTGGACTTCCCAATGAGGGAATGCGGGAATAGTCTCTTAAACAGTGATTCTTCTTCAGCTTCGGGTGCACCAGTTGCTCCCGCAATCTCATAGAACTTAGTCAAGTGTGTAAAAGGATCCTCATGATCCATAGCAGTGAAAGGATTCTGATATAGAAGCGAGAGGATACCAGTTTTCATTTTTGAATGTCGACCATTCTGAGCATTACGCGAAAATATTGCGGTGTGTCTCAGACTATTTGTACAAGGTCTTGAAGCAGGTGGTGGTGGTGGTGCAGTCATAGTTGGCGGTAACTGTGGTATTTGCGTCGAAGTTGAACTTTCATCTCGCTCTCGTCTTTCTTTGGCAAGTTTCCTCCTCCACCTTGTTCTGCAATTTAATCTACGTGCAGTTCTTTCGATTTCAGGATCAAAAAGAAGTTCGTCTGCGGGTAGCTCCCTCGCATAAAATGGAGTCTGCACACTAAACCAAACAAATCAACAAGCACAAGAAAAAGTTAACAAGCTTAAAACAAAACAACTATTGTAATGCTTGCAATATCAAACAACAATCCCCGACAATGGCACCATTTTGTTGAAACAATATTTTGGGGGTGTTTTTATCGTATCCGCAGGGATTGTGCGATATTTTGATGCTTGTCGTTCAATAGTCGAAACGTTTTAAGTAAGGGGCTTTCAAATTGTTCTTTGTTTTGTAACATCAATTTTGGTAGCAAAGAAGTAAACTAGAGTAAAGATTTTGTAAGTTTTATAAAAGCATGTCAAGATTAGATTTCGCTAATCCTTTTCATACATATCTGATTAATCAAGCATATGAACTTAGTTCCGACCAATACAATTGCGTATCCTCTCAAATAAGTTTATGTCTAAAGAAAATTCGTGATTATCGTTGTTTAGACCGTTAGATGATGTCTCACGCTAACAATTGAAACAACAACCGTTAACATCAATACAAAGCGAATAATGAACCCCAAATCTATGTCTAGAGTTTGGTTTTTAAGAGGTGAAGATATTAGGTCAAGATTTGGAAAATCTATGTCTAGAGTGATTCAAACCACAAATAAATCATTAAGAACAAACAACTTCATCATATATTGATCATCAACCTTGTTCATATACAAAAGATCAAAAGAAATACATATAAGCAAGATTAACCACCTCTAATCTTAACACAAGAGTGTTTAGCTACCCATCACCATGGTAGCTTGAGCAACAAGAAAGAAAAGAATCTTTTATAGCATCAAAGTCAAAGAATCGAGGATTGATGCTCCAAAGATTAAAATCTCCCTTCTCCTTGAAATCTTAAGGTTATTTGACCAAGAAACCCTTTTTCTCTCTTTATAAATGCTGAAAAGTGCAAAGTAAAAGGTTCTTTTAAAATATCTCCAAGAGGAGATATTTATATGAAGTGCTAAAAGTGCAGTAAGTGGCACCGCGCTTAGGGCCATCAGGAGCACGCTAAGCGCGATCATAATAACAATGTGATTTGCCCAGAAAGCGCGCTGAGCGCGTTGTCATCCCGCTAAGCGCGGTTTGGGACTTTGACTACTGTAAGTTGATCAAAAATCGCGCTGAAGGCACGCTGAAAATCCCGCTCAGCGCGGTTTGGACAATTAGCTACTGGAAGTATGTTTGAAAACACGCTGAGAGCGCGCTGAAAAACCCGTTGAGCATGCTATGCCGACACGAACTCTCCGAAAATGCTCTTTCAGGCCTTCAATCCTTCACCGATTGATCCTAACATCTAATATAAGCAAAAAATACCTGTAAAAGAGCATCAAAATGATCATAATATACAATATGTACAATAAAATCGTAAAGTAGCATAAATATACTAAAACTAATAGATATTCTACTAATATTAACAAAGAAACCAATTGAAAGGGCCTTAAAATATAGTCAAAAGTATGCACAAATTGACCCTTAACACGCTATGAAATGGATTTTGAATTGTTTCCTCTCAAGTTTCCTCGACTTCCATCTGCTGATTTTAGAGTGGCCTTTGCCCCTCCATTTCCAGACTGGTTCGTCTGTGGGGATTCTATAAAGATCCTTCGTAAGCAGTCGAAACCAAAGGCTCAGCGGGTGGTTCCGACTAAGTACACCCTAGATAGTTTCAAAGGACCACTTCATATCGGTATCGAAGATGTTCGCATCGAATCTGAAATTTATGAAGGTGTGGAATGAAGATTTTTGAATTTTAAATTTCCCTTACTTGACTGTTCTTACTGACTTGTAACTATTTTGTTTATTTGCAGCTGTCAACCCGAAGAAACCTGCAGCCAAAAGACTAGTCGAAGAGGAGAACGAGCCAGCCACAAGGGTAACTTTTGCTCACTAAATTTTCCTGTGCTGTGTATAGTTATGCCTTCTAATATTTTGACTTTTTCTTAGAGTTCTCGACGACCACCTCCTACTCCCCAAAAGAAGAAATCCAAAAGGGCTACTACCCAAATTGTGCTCGAATCGGACGACGATGATCACTCTCCACCTGAGGATCAAAAAACTAAGAAGAGGAAGAAACAACTTAGGATCACTGAGACTTCAAGTATGCCTAAGGTAAAGGTAGCAAAGGCTTCTCAAGCGTCTACTACTCGAAGTAACTTAGAGTCCTCTCCTTAGGGTACGTCGAAGGCAACTCCGGTTCAGCTCGAAAGTGACAACTTCAGTCCTGGAGTCGAAGAACTCAAGGTAATTATAATTTCCCTTAAACAGTCCACTTTACTAGCCTTTTTTTGTTTCAACCTAATCTTATTTACTTGCCATTTCAGGATGGTACAGGTACCTCGACCCAACCAACAACCAAATCTCCTTCTCCAACTACTCTTCTTGACCCAATCAACAAACCTGTTGTGAAAGAAGTTCCGACTTTGTCTGCACGGACCACCAGTCAACAATTCAGACAAGTGTCTCTGAGCATGAGGAAGATCAGGACCAAAGTATTCCTTAAGAGGTGAATACAGAAACGACAGCTATGGACGAAGGCAATACCCTGGGTGAGAAATCTTCAGAAAATGACTCCCCAGTGGTCAAACCCTCAGGCAACAAAGACCCAAATAATGCTAATCCAGACGCTGCTATCCAAGATGATGAAATGGAAGAAGAAGAAGAAGAAGAAGACCACTCAATGTTTCATCTTGAAACTACTGGAAATGATGATGATGACGATGGAGGTGAGGATAATGATGATGATGATGAAGAGGACAAAGATGATGATGATGAAGACGATAAGGATGACGAAGATAAAGCTGGAAGTGAATCTGCCAAAGATCAGGTCCAAAGAGAACACACTGCTGCTCCCAAGGTTGATGTAACTGCAGAGAGTACTAAACCTTCGACCGAGACCTCTTTTGCTTTTTCTGAAGAAGAACTTAATTTCCTCAAGGCGACCAACCCTCGTGAATATCTGAAAATTGTCCTTAGCAAATGAGGTAGTTCTTCCGAGAGTAGCTTAAGTACTTCGTCACCTTTTTTAGATCAATTTTTGAGCAAACCACTAAATGAGGCACTTCTGAAGATAAAAGACAAAGTCTTCTAAGGTAACCTCTTCAAACTTCTGGAGTCGGATTCCACTGCCTCTCTTCAATTGAAGACTCTTCTCAAACAGGTTGATCTTCAATCCGTTTCCCCTGAAACTGCAACCATCATCCTGGAGCTTGGCACCATAATCGACCAAGTCACTGCCGATCTTAAACAACTGCCTTAGATCAATGATGCACTTGAGACCAAAACTGGAAGCGAGGCTGCTACATGGATGGTTGCTTCTGAATCAGAAGCTAGGGTGGGAGAATTGGAAAAGATGAAAGAGCAACACAACTTGGAGGTCAAAAACAATAAAGCCAATATTGCCAACTAGAGGAAACAAATCGAGGAGCTGCAAGCCAAGATCTCTAAGGCTTAGCAATGAAATTCTGAACTGCTAGCCTCTAATGAATCTGAAGTGGTGAGAGAATTAAAACTGGCATTGGAGTTCCTCGACAAAGCTCGGTGGCTAGAAGCAGAGGTTGCAACCCTAAAACTTAACAAAATCTCATGTGAGAAACGTCTTGAGCTTCACAGGTCGAAGTATCTCAAGATGAAGAGCAACCTTCCTTTTTAACTTACAGTTTCTTTACCAATTTTGTCATTTTGTTTTTAGTACAACATTTCTCAGCCCTTCGAGGCTTTTTATGTAATGAATTGAGCCATTCTGGCAGTTATATACCAAGTTGGCTTCGACCAATTTTTCTGCAATTACTCATAAATAATTTTCAATTCTTGAAGTACAGGTTTATATTTTTTTCAAATACTTACCATTTACTTTCAAGATTCTTTTATCTTCATCTACCTCTTCAATCTCATAGAGAAGGACCTTCCCACTTAGGGGACCATTTTCCCAAAGACCTAACCTTTCGATCCATGGGCAAAATTACTTTCCAAACCAATTCTCCAGGAGAAAAAGTATTCACTTTAACCTTTTTATTGTAAGACTTTTCTACCCTTTTCTTTTGCCTTTTAAACAACTCCAAGGCATTAAGTCTTTCTTCATCCAAATCTACTAACTCATCTAACATCATATTCCAATAGGATTCAGAAGGGATCTCATGATGCCTTTGGATCCTTGTTGATTGCAAGTAGATTTCTACAGGTAAAACTGCGTCGTGACCAAAAGTCAAACGAAAAGGAGTAGTGTTATTTGCATCTTTGGGAGAAGTTCGACATGCCCAGAGAACCTGGTCTAATGTCTTGATCAACCCAATCACTACCTTATTCGCTGCTTCCACTTGACCATTAGCCTGAGCATAATAGGGTGTAGAGGTTAACAGCTTGAAACCCATCTCTTTAGCGAATTCCTGCATCTTTCGACCAGTAAAAACAGATCCTTAATCCGTTGTAATAGTTTTCGGGATTCTAAATCTGTAGATGATGTGTTTCTTAATGAATTCGATCACATCCTCTTGGTCAACATTTGGTAAAGGTATAGTTTCGATCCACTTTGTAAAGTAATCAATACCTACCAAAATGTACCTTTGACTCTTAGAAGATGCTGGTTGAATCTCACCAACTAAATCCAAAGCCCAACCTCTAAAGGGCCATGGTTTGACTATGGAGTGTAATTCGCTTCCAGGAACATATTGTATACCTACATGCACTTGGCACTCTTGACAACCTTTAGCAAATTCGATACAGTCTTTCAACATGGTAAGCCAGTACATCCCTTGTCGAAACAAGAGCCATTTCATTTTGTGGCCTACCTGATGTGCCCCATATTCCCCACTATGGACAATCGAAAGGGCTAAGTATGCCTCTGATTCACTAAGGCATTTGAGCAAGACTCCTTCAGGGGTCTTTTTATACAATTCATTACTCAAAAGAACATAGCTCAAAGCACGATACCTGGTTTTTCGCTCTGTGGATGCTGTTGGATTTTTCAAATATTCTACTATTGGCTTCCTCCAATCTTCGTCCGTCAAACTATCCACAGCTAAAATTTCAAAATTTTCCTTATCAGCGTACCCTAGCCTTGTAGCTTCCAAATCTGATGGGGACAATCTGGTTGACACAACTCTACCTCTGACTTCAATTGCGTCTTACAACTTTTCTTTCGAAATTTTGTACCCAGAAGCAATTTGAGCCAAGTCATTGGCTACATGGTTTTCTAGTCGAGGTATGTGTCGAACACTCACCATCTCAAATTTTTTCAGTAGTCTATTGACTATTACAAAGTACATGATGAGATTCTCTTTCACACACTTGTATTCCCTTGTAATATGTTTGATGACTAACTCTGAATCTCCCATTATTTTGACTCGAGTTGCCCCCCAATTCCAACAAAATTTCAAGTCCGGCTATTAAGGCTTCATATTCAGCCTCGTTGTTCGAGCAAAGACCTTCGACTTTGTATTTGAATTTTGTTAAGATTTTATTAGGAGAAATAATCAAGACTCATACGCCTGTTCCATCTTTGTGACTAGAACCGTCGAAATATAATTTCCATGGTTCAAGCTCAAGATAATTCGACACGTTTTCGCTTACAGAGTGGTCGACAATAAAGTCTGCTACCACTTGTCCCTTAACGGCCTTTAAAGGTCTATACGTTATGGAGTATTCAGTTAATGCCAATGCCCACTTACCAATTCGACTATACAAAATAGGTTTGTATAACATATGCTTAATGATGTCAAAATGAGACGAAACATAAACATCAACTGGCTTTATATATTGCTTTAATTTTGTACAAGAGAAATACAAGCATAAACATAATTTCTCAACCATGCTATACCTAGTTTCTGCATCGTTCATAACCCTACTAAGGTGATAAATGGCTCTTTCGACGCCATTTTCATCCTCTTGAGCCAACATGCTCCCTAAGGTTTTGTCCGACGCAGATATGTACAATCTCATACTCCTGCTTCTACAAGGCGGTGCTAGGATTGGAGGATGACTCAAATATTCTTTGATTTTGTCAAAAGCCTCCTGTTGAGACTTGCCCCCAGTCAAATCCTTCTTTGTTCAATCGGAGTAGAGGTGAAAAGGCTTGGGTCTTTTCGCTGAGATTTGAGATAAATCTTCTCAAGAAATTGATTTTTTCCTAACAGCGACTGCAGTTCCTTCTTTGTCGATGACGATTTCGCTTCCATGATGGACTTGGTCTTATTTTGATTGATTTTTATTCTCTTTTTGTGGACCACAAAAGCGTAAAGAAGTCTCTCGCCTGCACACAAAAAGCGCATTTTGAGAGGGTTTATTTTGAGACCATGTCTTCGCATCCTTTCGAATGACTGTCGAAGATGGTCAATATGGATCTTCCCTGAAACAGACTTCACAACAATATCATCAATGTAAATCTACATAAAAGTTTCTATGAAATCATGGAAGATTGTATTCATTGCTCTTTGATATGTTTCCTTAGCATTTTTTAGGCCAAAAGGCATAACTACCCATTCATAAGTGCCTAAGGCCCTAGGGCATCGAAACGCCGTCTTAGGGACATCATCTTCAGCAATAAATTTTTGGTTATACCCAGAATACCCATCGAGCATGCTAAGGTATTCATGGTCAGCGGCAGAATCCACTAACATCTCCGCCACAGGCATTGAGTATTCGTCCTTTGGGGTCGCAGCATTCAGATCTCTGAAGTCTATGCAAACCCTCAAAGTCCCATCTTTTTTATAACGGGCACAATGTTTGCAAGCCATTCGACATACCTGGCTGTTCGAAATAAATCTGCAACGAAGAAGCCTTTCGACTTCCTCTTTGATCTTTGAAAGGATTGTTGGTGCAAACCTTCTGGGATTTTGCTTGACCGACTTCTTTCCAGACTTGATTGGCAGCTTTAGTTCGACCAACTCTTTACTTAAACCAGGCATCTCATCGTAATAATACCATGCGAAACAGACTCTGAACCCCTTCAGCAATTGGATTACTTCGACTCTGAGTTGTGGAGTAATGTTAGAGCTGATGTAATAGGCCTTTTCACTGCCCCCTCTCCCAAGTCGACTTCTTCGAGTGGATCTTGCGCTAGCATTTTGATATTAGTTGCCAACGGATCCATCTCGAAACCCAAAGGCTCATCATCATAAATAGCGTCGAGCCTCTGTTCTTGATCTCGAACCTGATCAGGTGGTTCTGGATCGAAGTCCGTACCAGGACCTTTTTTATGTGAATCTTCATTGGCTTTATCAGCCATGTTTTTAACTTCAGCCTCTAAGGCCGCTTGCAATTTGTTCTCGGCTATATAAGTCGAAATCTTTTTCATCACTTCGAGTTCAGACATCATCACTGAACTCACTTCCCCAACCTGTCGGGGTTATTACAGGTACAGGCGCAGGATATGCAAAATCATCCTCACCTACCACCTCTCTATCCCATCTAAATCTGTTGACGGGGATGCAGATGCAATGAGCAGTATGCCTCATCATCTAGGGTAAAAGCAAAGTCAGTCGGATTGCATGGAGCAATATTGGCTAAATGCTTATCAAACTGGGCCTGTCGAGGTGGTTGATTGGGGCCTTGAAGTATCCTTGATCGGCCTCAATGTTCTTAACGATGCTGTCTAGCCTCCATATTGAGATTCTCTGGTGCATGGAAAATGGTACAGTTCCAATTCCATGTATCCATTCTCGCCCCAACAGCAAATTATAGTTCGCCTTGGTTTCAACCACCATAAAAAACTGTAGGCCTTGTAACCGTTCCAACTGTTAGATCGACCTAAATAACACCAAGAGTGGTGCCAATGTTTCCTTTATAATTCGAAAGAACCATGTTGTATGGTTTAGTATCTGTGTCAAATTTTCCAATCTTTCTCAGCATAAAATGCGGCATCAACTTCACTGTAGCGCCGCAGCCAACCAAGATTTTATTCACTGGAACATTCTCAACTTTCCCAGTGATGAATAGAGGCTTCGGATGGTTCTTCATTGCCTCATCTGGCCGTTCAAAGAAAGCATTCTGCTCTTCAATGTAGCCATTATTCATTACATAGTAGCACACTGGTTTGTGTGCCGCCATTTCAGCTTTTGAATAAGCATCAACCTCTTCGATCTCCGTGATATGATCAAATTCTCTGGGCAATACTGATACCACATTCACGATAATGTCCAACGAGGCCTCTGAATCAGAATCGAAATTATCTGTTATCATCTCGTCTTCCGCTATGGCCCGATCATGTTTTTCTCTGGCCAATTCGTCCTGGGTCTTAAATAATTTTCGCCCTATGGGCAACTTTTTGATAACCTCAACCTTTCCCTTTCCGTTACTTTTGGCAGGTAAGTTTGTACTTGATTCAGCCTTATCTTTCGATTCAGCCTCCCTTTGGGCTTTCCCTCTTTCGTTGCTCTCTCCTCCACTGCGACCTTGACATGAGATTTTTACCCTTGTAATTTTCAGAAATGTGGGCTGATTTGTTGGAGGATTGATATTCCTTGCGATAAGTAAGTGAAGAACCCCTGTTGACATCGAAATCTTTCCATCTCTATTGACCTTTCTCCCTATTCTTATTTGGTTTTATCCATTTGCCGTTAGAAAGTTCAGAAATGGTTTGAACGTAGCAGGCCTTGCTCCTGGTGCTCTAGCCTTTGACTGTTCCTGGTTCGAGGCAGACCTCCTAGTGTCGAAACTCCTCGGGCCTTGATGGGTTTTCTCCCACTTTTGCTTGGCCTTCGCACCCCTTCATGGTTTTTGCGCTGCTTTTTTGGTCGAACCCTGCGCTACACCTAGGGCATAACATGACTTCAAACCCCTTCCTCTGACATCTGTGCATAAAATCGACCAATTTTCTTCCTCTTTTAGGACGGCCGAGCTTGTTGTACTCTTCCTGTCGGCGTTCATCACCGACTTCCATTGGTGCCTCCACCAGAAATTTCCACCATATTAACTTCCATTTCGACATCCCCAGTGATGTCAAGCTTGCACAATTCCATTTGCAGGCCCTCAGCAGCCTTATCCATCTGAATGAAACCGTCACTGGTTTCTTTTGTTACCAACATCCACTGGGAATCCTCAGCAACTCCCTTGTCAGCGCCTTCAGTGATCTCATCATCATCAGTAGTGTTGTTGGTGAATGTTTCGACAGTAGCAAAACTCCTTAGGAATTCTTGGTTGAGATTTTCAGTAACCCTGACCATGACTGCCTCATTGTTGAAATCATCAGCGATTTCGATCATATTAACATCATTGTTGAGGCCTTCAGCAACCTCGACCATATGGACCTCTGTTGGCTCAATATAATGAGCATCAGCTACTGGTAGGGGGTCTGAATCGATCATCATCTGATTTTTGGACTTCTCTCCGAACTTCAGCCTTCCTTCTTGGATTGTGTTATGAACAATATCCCTGAAAAGAAAACATTGAGAAGTCTTATGGTCCAAGAAATTATGATATTTACAAAACCCTCTCTTTTTTCCTTTGTTCTAAAGGAGGCATTTTAGCACCAGGTGGCACTATCATTTGCCCATCCTTAACTAACAAATCAAAAATTTCGTCACATTTAGTAACGTCGAAAGTATAAGTTTTCTTGGGGAACTTTTAATTTTTCTCAGGTTCAACATGATTTTTCCCATTCGAAGGGGCCAACAACTTACAAGAGTAAGGTGGGCCTTGTTTTCAATTCAGCAAGATCGATCTCGCCTTCGTCGAAACTCATTGGCTCATTATAGTATTTTTCATCGTCGTCATTAACTTCGACGTAAGCCACCCTTTTGTTCTTATTCGCCCTAGCCTTTTCCTCTTTTAGGCGTTCTAACTGTCGAACTCTATCGGCCAATTGGGCCATATCTCTTAGATATTGGGTGTCTAATTTATTTCTAATAGAATAATCAAGACCTCCAGCGGCCATTTCGACTAACTCATGCTCTGGTACTTGTGTAAAGCATCTAGCTTTGAGCAATCCAGAATCTATTCAAGTAGTCATCTATTGCCTCAGTGAATTTATGTTTTATACTAGCTAACTCTTTCAGACTAATCTTGGTTTTGTCCCATATAGAACTGCTCATGAAACAACCGTTCTAACTGGGTCCAATTGTCGATCGAATTAGGTGGCAAAGTTGTAAACCATGTGAAGGCATTCTTCGTCAGAGAACTTGGAAAGTACTTTATCCTAAGATTCTCATTACTCGCGATTTCTCCATCCTCTATCACGTATCTGGCCACGTGTTAGATGGTGGATTCAGTAGTGTCCCCAGAGAACTTAGTGAACTTAGGGACTTTCATTCTTGGGGGCAATTCTGACTTGAGAATGTACTCTGACAATGGGGATGTATAGTTTGGCCTTCGCAGGCCAAAGTTTACCCCATTTTGGACCATAATCCTTTCGACCATGGCCGCCAGATTGTTATCTGCTGCCAAATCAATACATCGAATTTGTTGTACGACGTTGTCGGCATCTTGATTTCTATTCACCAAAACTACCCTTGGTTGTTCTCCTACAGGAATTTGTGGTTGAATCCTAGGGGGTTCGACTACTCCCTGGTTTGGTATATTTGCATGGGGCATATTTCCTGGATTTGTTGGTTTTGGTTAACAGTGGGGTCCTCTTCGAACACTACCCATTGGTTCCCTGCGATATACTCTCTCTGAGGGTGTCGAGGAGGGTTAGGCATACTAAAGAAATCTGCAAGGCGCGTCATTTGCGGAGCCATTTGTTGATTAGTCTGGGTAGTATTTTGAATTAGAGGCTGAAAGATTTCCCCCATGGTTTGGGACATCATTTGGGACCATTTGGTGATTACTTTTGTCCATTTGCTGCCTTAATAGGCTGCAATGGTATTTGTCAAGCCTAGCATTTGGGTTGAATATCCTATTCCTACAGATTGGTTATTTCGACCCATATTAATCCCAGATCCTGACCCTTGTAAAGGTGATGTCATCACGGGTTCTGAATATACTGGGGGTGCATTTTGCAAATTTACCATCATTGAAGTTGGAATCCCATAAGGTTGTTCTCGGCCGTTTAAAGGCAATCGAAAAACCTGGTGGTGGAAAATGTCGATAAGCAGACGTTCCTATTGGCGGGGAAGTCACTGGGGGGTCCTCTTGGCCAATATAAGTCAAAATTGGTTCAGTATGGGAAATCAAATGTGTTGGTGTCGACCTTACCATAGATGGCATAGTTTCGGATACAGACGCAGGAACGATGGGTCCCTCCAGTCGAAGACCCTGAGATTGGTTCGCATTGAAACCTGATACAGTTTGAGGATTCAAACTATTTGGCTGATTAGTACTTTCCATTTTCCTCGTATATTTTCTTTTTGGTCTCTCTTCGTTTGCGGTGGCTACTTTTCCACTCCTTAATAACATACAAGAAGTACTCGACACAGAAAAGATAATCAAAACACAGAGTTATAAGTTTTTTGCAAAAAATTCGTTTAGCACCGTCCCACCGGGCGTGCCAATTTGTTTACTGGGAAAAATAGTAAACAACCTCAGGTCTATCAATTTTGTATAAAATTGAGTAACTTGCAGGATCGACCACATTAAATCCTAGGACATGTGCTAAATCGGTTTCTTGTGTAGTTTCTAAAAGATGTTTAAGAATACTTCGACAGCGCAAGAAAGTGAAAAAGAACTTCTTCAAGAAAAATAACTAAAAGGTAAAAGGCTTTAAAAAGGAATTTAAATCGAGAAGGTTAGTAAATTGCAGAAGTTTAACTTGCATGAAATGAAAAGAGACTTTAATGAAAGAAACTTAGTAAATTGCATTGAATTATGAAAAATGGTGTTACATCAACATACATTCTCACACGCTCTTTTCTCTACACTGGTACTTTGAGCACACTGAGTTTTTATATACAATTGAACACACTCCAAATTTATTCCTAAGACTTTCTATTTATAATGGTTAAAAATAACTACCCACTAACAGGCTACTAATCAGGGCGAAACACGTAGCGTCGTGCATATCTTGGCCTTTTGGATGAACGCCGCATGTCCTCCTTCAGAATCAGATAGGAGTAATTATTCCCTCCTATTTTTTGAATTCAAATCTTCGCGTCGAACGGTGTCCCTCAGCCTTCTGTCGAAGAAACCTTCAAAACTCTTAGAAATATTTCTAAGTCTTTTAAACCTTCTATTCTCTGCAGAAGACTAGCTTTCGACTAGATTTTCTTATAGCCATGTTTCTGTCGAAGCTTCATAAAAATTTCAGAAATTCTATCTCTTAGGAAAGACTCTTAACCCAACACCAGGCGTCGAAATTAGGAGCTAACACCGGGTCCGTCCTTGTGAAACTTGTGACATGCGCTGAAATTACTTCTGCATGCAAACCAGGTGCAGAGAAATATGTCTATCTTAATTTTTTCAATTTATAATTAATAAACCATAACTTGTACATCCATTTCTAAAGACTAAATTGTAAACTTCCACCCTACTTTATGTGTCCATATCAAAAAATGATGATGATTCTCATGTTTCTAGTACTAAAACAGTCCTACATAATTTGGTGGAAGTCTTGTGCTTGAAAAGAGAATATGACCTGAAATGAAGCTAGCAAAGTGAATATGACCTTTCCCTTCTGAATGGCATCCACTTTCCGCATAGCAAAGCTCCTCCATCACGCAGACACTTAACTTTATATTGACTTGGTACTGAAATAGGAAATAGCTCACAATGTATAATATTTTCACACCCGTCCATAAATTACCTCATCTTCATGGGAGAGACCTAGTTTTGTAACCAGATACTTTTTAACCATCAACACCATCATGTTTTCATCCCTTTTGAAGAGAAAAAAATAAGAACAATTAATTAAATAAAAAAGATTGGAAAAAGTAGAAGAAACAAAAAGATTGAAAAAACAATAGTTAACTTTTTTTCTCTCATTTCAATGTGCATAATCATTAGCAAAATTGAAAAAATATGTGATATGATGGATCCATCACCATGCATGCTAACTTGCACCACTTACTTTACTCTTATGTATTCTTTTAATATTTGAGGTAAAGCTTCACCATTCCTTCCATGCCATACATAAATAAACAGAAATAAACATCAAAATAATTTTATATCTATCATTAGCTATTATACAAAATTTTCATTTTTATAACTCATTCACTACAATAAGTGAGAAATAATTTTAATATGAACATGATTACCCCAAATATGCTGCTATATTCTTCTAATAAGGTTATAACAATTAGAGATACTTTGGGTTCAGTCACTCTTAATGAACTTCACTGCAAGTTTGAAACACCTAAGTAGTATTGTGTGACAATCTCAATGACTCTTGCTCACAATCCAGTTTGCACAACCGTACTAGGCACATGGAATGTATATTTTCTTTACAAGGAAAAAGGTTCTCAACAAAGTTTAGTAGTGGTTCATGTTTCCTGTCCAAGATCAGTGGGCTAATGCTCTCACCAAACCCCTTTCAGCATCTAAGTTTCTCTATTTGCGTGACAAACTCAGGTGTTTAAGGAAAACACAATTTGATTAGCACGCCCTCAACTTCTAATGGGGAATGTTAGAGATAACAGTTAATTGTTAGAGATAACAATTAATTGTTTAAGTTTGTTATTTTGTATTTCTTCTGAAACTAATTGTGTTACAGATGTCAAAGTTTGTGATCATTTTCTCTGATTTTCTTCTAACATAACTCTTTCTCTATTACTATCTTTTTTCTATCATAAAGAAAAATCAATTAAGCACATATGGGAACAGTATATTGATAGCCAAAACTAAGAAATACAAATTTGCACCCTAACATAGTTATATAAATGGAGCTGCAAATGAATAAGAAACACTAAATTCAAATTGAAACTAAGAAATATAAATTTTCCACCATACCATTGAAATTTTTTGAGCTGTTTGAGAAATATGAATGTGGGAGTACTTGCCTACACTGAAGCAATCAGAAAAAAAGCTCTAGTAACATTATCCCGAGACTGTGTAACATCTCCTGCTGCCGGCGCTTTCTACCCCCATCCATGCTCTACATTGACAGAAAAGGTACTTTATCAATTATAGCTAAGCAAAGCATGACAGAATTAAGAACATCAATGAAAGGGGAAGTTGTCCGTATGCTAACCGATTGAACCTCTAAGAACACGAGTGGAACTGTAGGAAATTTGATCTGTGAATCATTAACCTAGCCAAACAAAGACTTCAACATTTGCTGTCTTATGGCACAACAGAAGTCTCACTGTTATTGCGCAAGTAATCCATTGGAGAAGCAACATGTATCTGTATTCTCTCCACAAGGTTCAAACATTTCCATGTGTTTCCTCTCCTTAATCCAAGTCCAAGCTACAATGAACCTGACACTTTCAACAATACAACTAACCATATTCAAGAAGAAGAAGAAGAAGAAGAAGAAGAAGAAGAAGAAGAAGAAGAAGAAGAAGAAGAAGAAGAAGAAGAAGAGAAGAAGAAGAAGAAGAAGAAGAAGAAGAAGAAGAAGAGAAAGAAGAAGAAGAAGAAGAAGAAGTAAGAAGAAGAAGAAGAAGAAGAAGAAGAAGAAGAGAAGAGAAGAAGAAGAGAAGAAGAAGAAGAAGAAGAAGAAGAAGAAGAAGAAGAAGAAGAAGAAAAAGAAGAAGAGAAGAAGAAGAAGAAGAAGAAGAAGAAGAAGAAAGAAGAAGAAGAAGAAGAAGAAAGAAGAAGAAGATGAAGATGAAGAAGAAGAAGAAGAAGAAAGAAGAAGAAGAAGAAGAAGAAGAAGAAAAGAAGAAGAAGAAGAAGAAGAAGAAGAAGAAGAAGAAGAAGAAGAAGAAGAAGAAGAAGAGAAGAAGAAAGAAGAAGAGAAGAAGAAGAAGGAAGAAGAAGAAGATGAAGAAGAAGAAGAAAAGAAGAAGAAAAGAAGAAGAAGAAGAAGAAGAGAAGAAGAAGAAGAAGAAGAAGAGAAGAAGAAGAAGAAAGAATAAGAAGAAGAAGAAGAAGG